>CM065590.1:168652912-171512912 GCA_033119425.1 Bufotes viridis
TCGATGAAGGACCTGCCGTGATGTCTGAGATCACATGAGTCACATGGTCCACTCAAATGCTCTATGATTGACCATGTGACCCTGTGACGTCTCACAATCTCAGCAGCAAGGCGTTCTGAGGCTCTGCGACAATGAGATGTAACTGCTTTTGTGCACAACCCTTGCCGAGGCTTGCATTCTGTAATTAGAATGCGTTATTTCCTTATAACTATGTTATAAAGGAAAATAATTACACATACAGAATACTCATCCCGAAACCAGACTTCAGTGATGAAGTCTGACTTCGGGTCTGGGTACCAAGCATGCGGATTTTTTCACGCGCGTGCTCAACGCACTACAAACGTTAGCACACGAGCGGCAAAATCGCGGCGATTCCCGCAACGCACCCGCATCTTATCCGGGCGTCAAACATGACGCCCGTGTGCAAGAGGCCTTACATTGAAACCTATGGATGAGAAGTTGTATGTGACTTGGGGCACAAAATCCAGCTTGTATATTTTGCAACTGTTGCATCGCAGTATGTTGTGTGTCATATAGCGACGCCATAGATACAAATAATCTCAAATGTCACACAACTTTCTAGTCGCGGGTAGCCATACCCTAACTGAAGCAACACTGACCAAACACTGACCATGTAAATTAGTCCGCAGGCCTCTTTCACACATCAGTGGTTTCCCATGGACCATGCGCCTGTGATGACACCATGGGAGTACCCGCTATTTTTGTCTCGGATCACGGATCCCTCCCGCACATTATTGTCTACAGGTCCGTGAAAACAACTGAAACAATACGGATACCATCCATGTTTGGTCCGTGTTTTTCACAGATCATTGCTAGAGATGGAAACCAATGTTCAGCCTGAGGGTCCATTCACACGTCCGTGTGCGTTTTGCGGATCCGCAAAACACGGACATTGGCGATGTGTGTTCCGCAATTTGCGGACCGCACATTGCCAGCACTACATAGAAAATGGCTTTTCTTGTCCGCAATTGCGGACAAGAATAGGACATGTTCTATTTTTTTCGGGAACGCGATTGCGGACCCGGAAGTGCGGATCCGCAATTGTAGACCCGGGCCGGGACATCGTCTGTCCCCATTGAAATTAACAGGTCTGCAATTCCGTTCCGCAAAATACAGAACAGAAATGCGGGCATGTGAATGGACCCCAACAGTGCATGTGAAATACAGAGGACGGAGGGCAAAAAAATGGACACATGGACCAAACTTGGATTCTTCACATACATCCTCAAGGATGACCCACTGACCCAGATATCATCATGGACACAGACGTGTGAAAGAGGCCTTACTCCTGAAAAGATTTTAACCCCAGTTACAATACAAAACTTCCAAAAGGACTAGTTTATGCAGCATCCGATTTGGGAGATCCAGGTTTTAACAGCTGATCGGCAGGGGTGCCGTGCGTCAGGACTAGAGTTGAGCGAACGTGTGGCAGGTGCGAGTTCGGGTTTTAAGTGAATTACGTGATTGAGAGATCCGTTCTGCTGGCCATACACTTGGATTATGACGGCACGCAAAATGGAACGCCTCTAAAGTAGTTCCGTTTAGCATGCCGGCGTTGAATTGCGTTATGGATTCTGTAATTCACTTAAAACCAGTCAGGACCTACAGCAATCTAAGAACTCATGCACACGAACTTATGTATTTTGCGGTCCGCTAAAAACGGATCCGCAAAAAATATGGATGACGTCCGTGTGCATTCTGTATTTTGTGGAACAGAACAGCTGGCCCCTAATAGAATAGTACGATCCGTAATGCGGACAATAGGACGTGCTATTTTTTTGCAGAACGGAAATACGGAAAAGGAATGCACACGGAGTAACTTCTGTTTTTTTTTTGCGGACCCATTGAAATTAATCCGCAAAAAAACCCAAACAGACAATGAAAGAAAATACGTTCGTGTGCATGAGCCCCAACACTGATGGCCGGTCCTAAAGACCTGGATAATCCCTTTAAAGGGATTGCCGAGCTTTTTTTAAATGATGGCCTGTTCTCAGGATAGGTTATCACTAGCTGATTGGTGGGGGGGGCGCGACAACCTGCATCCCCACGATCAGCTGTTCGGGTGCGGCTGCCTCGCCAGAAGTCAGCACCAAAACTGCAGCGCTCGTCACTGCAGCACTGCTCCCACTGGAGCCAACCGTAACATCACATTTTTAGTAACATGGGAATGAATCCCAAATTAAAGTTGTCGCTTTCAGACAAGCTTGTTCAGTGCATACATGTTCCATGTGGGAGCGTGAATTCCCATAGTAAACTGTCCTCGTGTGACCGCATGGCATTACAATGACTTCTAAAGCTGTGTGTCTCTGACCAACCTCAACGGTAATGATTTATACTCACATAGGGCTGTAAGTGCAAATGATTACAGTTGAGGGCGGGCAGAGACACACAGCATTAGAAATCGTTATATTGCAGTGCGGTCAGAGGAACAGAGTTCACTTCAGCAACTGACACCCCTGCATGGAGCATGTTTAACGCAGCGAACACGCTCATCCGAAACAGAGTTTAGTGAAGCAGATCTCAACTTTTGTGCAACATAAGGCTAAAAATCTATTTTCGTGCAAGTTGCATGCAAGCGTTATAAATGTGACTCAACTCATTCAACAGGTGTCACACAGCTGAACACACTATGCGGTCGTGGCCTAAAACTGTCAGCGCTCCCGGCATGTCGGAGCTGGCAACTAAGCTTGTAATACAGCAGCGACAGCATATCGGGACTTGTGGACTTTATGCTCATTTTCTACCCACAAAACCAGCTTTACATTAACAGTCACTGGGGGTCATCTATCAAAGACCGGTGTTTTTCCTGTGCAGCCTCCTGGGGTCGAGTAGATTTCTACGCCTGGAAAAAGGGGTAAATGTAAATGTGCACGGCCGATAGCCTGGTCACTGACACTCCCAAGTGGAGTGGATGGCATAAAAATGCCTGGGCTACAAAATTTTGATGTATGGGAGTATAAAAAAGTCTCAAAACAGGGTCTTGCGACTTTTGCATGGCACAAACTATCTTGATAAATAACCCCCACTGAGTTTCAATTTAAAAAAAATAAAAAAAAGTAGAGCAAAGTAATGTATACAAAAATCACTTATGGTCACATGGGGGGGTGATACAGCAGCACGTAAATGAAGTCCTACAAGAGACTGAGGACATGGTTACAAGTTTTTGAGAAATGCTATTTTATTGTAACGTGCAAAATCCAATTTTTACTTTTTTTTTTTTTTTTTAACTAAAAGCTTACAATTCTATAAAATCGAGTGAGTAAGGCTAGGGCTACACAGCAACATGTGTCAAATAGGGTACAATTACAATGCAATATGTGTCGCAGTAATGTCACGTGATATTTTATAATGCTAGTCTACGGTGCCGCGCTGTGACAACATCTTGGATGGGTTTTTGCGACAGTCGTGTCGCATGTTGCAGGGCGACACTATAGGCTAGCATTATAAAATGTGTGGCGCGTTAAATGTTGCTGCGTAGCCCTAGCCTTACACTCCCCTTACCAATCCCCTGCCATTCTACTTGCCAGGTTCCCCACTTGTCTCCTGGCCTCTGGTGATGACAGAGGTCACATGTCAAAACATCATTGTGGAGGCCACAATACAGAGACGGGGGCGACTGAGGATACAGTGGCAGTGTAGATGGTCTTTGTTCCCCCCTCGCGCTGCCAGAGGATTTTCCTTACTTATGACAAGGCATGACTTATTTTGCGCTATTGTTGTAAGGGCCTTTAAAAATGAATACATATAAAAAGTAAGTAAGCCATAGGGGCGGTTTGGATTGCAACTTAATATATTGTATTCTCTTTGTGTGGGATAAAAAACCCCACTGACAAATCAGCCCCCCACTAATACTGCCGCAAAAATGGACCACCAATGGGTATGCGAGCAGTGTTATTCACGGATGTGTGAACTAGGCCCAAATTAGAATAAAACACGCTGAATCTCAATTCTTTTTTTCTGCCAAGAGGTGTCGCTGTTCGTCTCCTTCCTCCCCCCAGTCCAATATAAATGCCGAACCCCCTCCTGCATCTTATGGAGAGGTTGGGAAACATAGCTGGACTATACAATCACTGAGCACAAGACCCTAGCGTTACCATATGATCACAGACCAATCATAGAAAGAAGAGCGCCCCAAACCTCAATTTACACATCATACAACGCGGTCGTGGAAATACACGGCTTTAGTTCAATCGTGACCCAGGACACAATGCCAGAAAACGTGGATGCGAGTCTGGGATCGCAGCAAATAAAGCCATGCAATCTTGCAGCCGATATGTCTCCACACTGTACGGCAAGAGTTAACTTCAGGTCATGGCTTGGCAACACCAAAATGAATTTGCAGGTATGTCCACAGGTCCTGCAGACACAGAAGAGCTTCCTTTGTCAGGCGATCAGCTGTTTGCTTGGCCCGTCCTCTCTCCCTGCTTCCGGGTAGTAACAGAGCAGCCAATAATATGACAGCGAGCTGACACAACAAGCTGCTCGGCTCTAGGAATATGCAACAGTTTCACAAGCAAGTTACAGAAGGGGGCAGGGGGCCGCCGAGCACATACTCTGCAGGGTACCCTACGTGGGGGCTGAGCCACCCAGGCTGCACTTGGAGACACTTTGCTCACTTACCACAAGTCCACTTTCCTGCCAACTAGATCACAACATAAAACAAAGAAGTCCAAACTATAAAACAAACATATGGACAAAGTATCAAACGCAGCGCCACATCTATGGGGAGAAGCAGTCCAGCTGCAGGGAGGAGGGGGCCAACACCTCCCCATGACTCAGAAATTCTACAGGCTGGTTGTCATTACCAAGCCCTAAACATTTCCACCTTAGATCCACTGCGCAAAAGGAACAATGGAAGGTAGCCGCACATTAACCCTCTCCTGGGACACTTGAAAGCCCCACTTCCCATAATACAACTGTGACGGGATTTAGGCCCGAGTTAAAATCCGATGGCTTGAGGAGACTCAAGGGTCACACATTCCTCCTCCGCTCCACCAAGTATCTTTAACAAGACCTCCTTTCACTGAAAGCCCACCACCTTCATTTTCCAGGAGCAAAACAAAACTATAGTGTCCTCTCCCACTTAATACTCTTGGGCACAAGGACTTCTAGCAAAATAAAAGGGCGGAGAGGAATAACATTCGTACAAAACAGCTTCTGAGCCAAGAGCCCCCCTCCCTGAGCCTTAGCACAGCCCCTTTAAAGCCATTGGTGCCAGGCAGACCCCTAGGAAGCGTACAAGGTCTGCAATCCGGACACCAAAGTTAACTTTGCACACCAGAGCGTCCGGGGAGAGGAGGGGGGGCTGGGGACGTTCAATCTAGGCCCAAGACAGTCTAATCAAGTGGTCATTTTTCAACTCCACTACTAACGTACACCTTGAGCTGTCAGAGGCAGGTGACCCTTTCTTTCCAGGAGAGTCCTGCATTGCAGACCTGAAAAGTCCAATCGGATTCCTTGTGTTCCTTTAATGCAGACACTTACATGTGTCTGAAGCGACAGAGGAACAAAGAGGCAGCCACGTATTTAAAGCCTCTCGCCCAAACCGTACGTGAACACGCTGTGTACCCTGTGGTTAGCGATCTAATTTAAGCTCTAGGGTGAGGTACCTGCACACATCGCGCTTCATTAATCTACAGAGACTAGGGGAAAGGAGCAGCAATGGGGGCCCGCCTTACCCCAAATACAACTGCCTGCTCAGAAATAAGGCGAGCACACCAAGACTTATTCCGCAGATCATTAATACACGACACAATGCAGCCGGCAGGGCAGACCAACAAGTAGGGCCCGAGAGAGCAAAGCTCTGGAAATACAAAGGACTCGCTACACTACAGAGATAGGAGACAGATGATAGTAGACATAGATAGGAAGATACATAGATAGGAAGATACATAGATAGGATAAAGATACATAGATAATAGTAGACATATGTAGGTAGATAAATAGATAGGAAGATACATAGATAGGATAGATAGGTATAGATAATAGTAGACATATGTAGGTAGAGAAATAGATAGGAGATACATAGATATTATAGAGATGGAATAGATCACTAAAGAGATCATAGTAGATCTAGATGTGAAATAGATCAATGGACAGATGGCAGCATATAGAAACAGATTACCAGACAGAGATCTACAGATGATAGAGAAAATAACTCCACAGAGGCAGGCGGAGGCTCCCAGTATAACAGGCCCTACAGCCTGGGGACTCAGCAACTACTTGGAAACAGGATCCCAGGAGAAGACCCCAGCCCCCCCGGATATTGTGTGTGTATATATAGATTACAGATATATAGTTCCCCCAGCTTCTATAAGTGGTCACCTCCAGCCCCCCAGGATATTATGTGTGTAATATATAGATATTTTATACATATATGAGGTGGTCACCTCCAGCCCCCCGGATATTATGGGAGTAATATATAGATATTTTATACATATATGAGGTGGTCACCTCCAGCCCCCCGGATATTATGGGAGTAATATATAGATATTCTATACATATACGAGGTGGTCACCTCCAGCCCCCCAGGATATTATGTGTGTAATACATAGATATCATATACATATATGAGGTGGTCACCTCCAGCCCCCCAGGATATAATGTGTGTAATACATAGATATCATATACATATATTAGGGGTCACCTCCAGCCCCCCAGGATATTATGTGTGTAATACATAGATATCATATACAGCAGCAGTATGAGGCAGGACGTCCCCATCCCCCAGTATAAGCTCCTTATGGAGGACACGGCCGTACCGCAGTCCACCCCGGGGTTACAGAAGATTCTCGCCTCTCACCCCACTCCTGTGGTGGCCACCAGCCATGACAGGGTAAAATGGCAGACACAATGAAGGCTTTCCACACGCAGTTCCTGCAGCCGGCGTACACTACCTGACGTCCCACCGCCCCCACTCCCCGTTAACGGCACCCCGAGAAGGATACAGTTTGACAACATCCGTGTCCATCCGCCTCTTGCCCGGGCTGGGAGATGACATGGCTTCAGCTCCCCCCCGGGGTCTCCCACTCCGCTGGTTGCAGTGCTGAGGGCTGTAAAATACGGTGGTCGTTGACAGAGAACGCGAGACTTTTTTTTTTTTTTTTTCCTCCCCGGGGGCTCAGCTAACCGGGGCTTTAGTCTCAATCGTTGTTTATATATGTGACTGAGGGGCTGGGCCTCAGTGTCGCTTCCCCCTTAGGCTCCGCTGTCGGTGCTGTCACTGCCGCCGCCGCCGGTGTCTTCGCTCGTTGGGGACTCCTCTTGAACACATAAATAATACTACCGACTACGAGCACCGCTGTCACGTGACCTCGCCAAATAGTGACGCGCCGGTCGCGGAGGAAGACTTAAAAACAGAGAAGAGGGAGGAGGAGCCAGACTAGATGGGGCGGAGTGATCTATGTGCTTCCCAAGCCTCGCTCCCGAGAGCGTGTACCTGTACTTCTTGTCTGCTTTTCTGTGAGGAAATTAGGCGGCCTTTATCGAAGATGGCGTTATGGAGGCAGCCACGGAGCCTTCTGGGAGTTGTAGTCTGGTAGTTTGTGACAAAGTGTTACAGCAAGTATTGCAGTGAGCAGGTGCAGAGGTTCTCCATTGGACTCTCCTACCTGTAGTGCAAGCACTGAATTTCAGTCATAAGCTTTGGTGTAAGCAAAGCCTTACAGGGTGCGAGCTTTATTTTAATGTATTCAAAGATACATGTGTGACCCTCAAATGTTATGGGGAACAATGTATATGTGTGAACCCTGTTAGATATGTATCTTCTGTACTTTTCAAGACCTATGCTTATGAAATGCAGGTCCAGCCTTAAAGGGGTTGTCCCACTTCAGTAAGTTGCATTTATCATGTAGAGAAAGTTAATACAAGGCACTTACTAATGTATTGTGATTGTCCATATTGCCTCCTTTGCTGGCTGGATTCATTTTTCCATCACATTATACACTGTTCGTTTCCATGGTTACAGACCACCCTGCAATCCACCAGTGGTGGCCGTTCTTGCATTAGGAAAAAGTGCCAGCCTCTCTCGGGGGTGGGACTGCACATAGGCCGGCGCTTTGTCCTATAGTGTGCAAACACGACCACCACTGGTAGATTGCGGTGTTTTCGTAACCATGGAAACGAGCAGTGTATAATGTGATGGAAAAATGAATCCAGCCAGCAAAGGAGGTAATATTGACAATCACAATACATTAGGAAGTGCCTGGTAGTAACTTTCTCTACATGATAAATGCTACTTACTGAAGTGAGACAACCCCTATAAGTGGGCCTTCCCTCAATGAGGGAATGTTTTTTTTTTACATAAATTATTCTCCATGTTTGTACCAATCTGTAGTTTAGCCACATAAATACATTTTCAAAGGGGTTGTGCCAAGTTTTGAGGATATCCCCCTACCCACAGTGGTAGAACCCCACCGATCCTGTGAGTGGGGGTCCTGTTCTCCAGTCTGAGGGAGCGGCAAGTTGGGCATGAATCCTGCTGCGCCATTCATTCTCTATGGGACCGCAGAGTGCTGTACTCGGCTATGTCTGGTGGTCCCATAGAGAATGAACGGATCGGTTTGAGTCCCAGAAGTCAGACCCCCACTTATCGCTTGACACAACCCTTTTAAGATAAAATGGCAGTTTTTAAAGGGGGTCTTTAACCACATTGTATTGAAAGGCATAAATTGACATACTGCCGATTATAAGTCCACACCGCAGGTCAATTTACGCTGCAGTTTTTGTACACCAGGTGTGTACTGTACAGCGCTGCGGATCTGCCGCATAACAATCCACCGCATCAGATCCATAGCTAGTCCTAGGATATATGGGCATTTTATAGGGGGGTCTTATTGGGCACCATTCTATCTGGCATGGCACTGTTTTTAGACCTCGCTCACCAGTGTTGATAAATCCCTATGTTTCTTGGATGCCCCTTTCTACCGATGGCTGTTTGGATGAAATCTGTCTTTGCTCCCACGAAGCCTTACAGCTGGCGGTTTTATTTTCAAGTTCACCTTCTAATGGTGATCCACAGTCCTACACCTCTGTGGCTGCGGTCTAACCTTGAGTCAAGTTAGCCAATAAGAGATTGCATTGATCACTCCAATCTATAACCTCGAGATTTTTAAGCTATTCAAGGATGCTTATCAGATTTTGAATAAGGCTACGTTCACACGACGACATTTGTCGTGCGACGATTTTGTCGCACTATTGTCGCGCTACAATTTTTATAATGGGAGTCTATGGTGTCGCATTGCGACATGCAACATGCTGCGACTGCGACGCGACAGTCGCAAAAAATCCATTCAAGATGGGTTTTTCTGTGACTGTTGCGTCGCAGTCGCAGCATGTCGCATGTCACAATGCGACACCATAGACTTCCATTATAAAAATTGTCGCGCGACAAATGTTACAGTGAAGTTGTGCCCTATTTGTAAATGTCGTCGTGTGAACGTAGCCTTATACGGATATCTAATATTACCGCCCTTAGTGACCAAATCAGCTGTAACGTCTACTTGCCCTCTACAATGTATTTACCCTTCAGCTACAACATTCACACCAGATTGTGATTCTCTTTGTACTGCACCCAATAATGTCTGGTAAGTAACACTTTTAACCCCTTCCTAACCTACGCCGTATATGTAAGACGCAGCAGGAAGAGAGTTAACGACCCATGCCGCACTATTACAGCTCAGGGAATGAGCGGGCACACGAGCTGTTCGCGCCCGATCAGGACGGCCTGGCTGTTACTGAGAAAACCGCCACATCTAAGCGGTTTCCATAGGGAGGGGCCTCGTTTTTTCAACCCATTGACTCCCTGCAATGCGATGTGATTTTGGGGTGCCAATGGTTTCTATGGCAGCCCAAGACTTTACAAAGGCCAGCTATGGAAGCCTATGAGGCCCAGCCATAGGCACACTGTCAGTGTCATATTGACAATGATGCATTGTGAAAGTGATCAGATCATCACAAGTTGAAGTCGCTGGTGGGGCAAAAAAAAAGTAAAAAAATAAATGTGCTTTATAAAAAAATAAAAATAAGTGCCCCTTTCCCCCCCATCAAGCTGTTTACTATAGACAAAAAATAGACATAATATCACATGGTCTACCTCATCGGGTTAATACAGTAAAAAATAAACATGTCAGAACATACATTTTTTGATGTTTAGGACTAGGGATGACACATCCGAAGTCGATCTCGCGATACTTTGCATAATAACTTCAGAAATTGATTTATACTGTAAAAAAAAAACATTTCCCGAACCTGAGTTCTGGAAATGTTTTTTTATAGTATAAATCGATTTCTGAAGTTACTATGCGAAGTCTCGCGAGACTTCGTGAAGCAATAACTTTGGCTCATCTGAGCCAATACATATTAATACTGTACGGAGCGCTTGCTCCGTACAGTATTGAAACAAAGTTTTATGCGAATCTACTTTGGATGTTTCATCCGAAATTGATTCGCTCATTCCTATTTAGGACCAAAAAATCCTAATATCATGCAATCAAAAAGTCATATGTACCCAAAAATAGTACCAATGAATATATCACCACATCATGCAAAATCGAGCCCTCACACAAGACCACAGCCAAAAGGCCCCTTTCACACGAGCGAGTTTTCCGCGCGGGTGCAATGCGTGACGTGAATGCATAGAATCCGCACTGAATCCTGACCCATTCATTTCAATAGGTCTGTGTACATGAGCGTTTTTTTTCACGCATCACTTGTGCGTTGCATGAAAATCACAGCATGTTCTATAGGCCTCATGCACACGACCGTTTTTTTATGCTGTCCGCAAAAAGGGGTTCCGTTGTTCAGTGATCCGTGTCCGTTTTTGCCTTCCGTTGTGTTTCCGTGTGTCTTCCGTTTTTTTTGCGGACATGACCCAAAAGATTTTACCAAAAGACAGACTGACAATGTTTCCCAAGTGCCTGCCAAGGGATCCGCAAAAAAAACGGACACGGAACACGGATGACACACGGATGGCCATCCGCATTTTTCACGAACCCATTGACTTGAATGGGTCCGTGAACCGTTTTTCACGGACAAGAATAGGACAGGTTATATTTTTTTGACGGACTGGAATCACGGACCACGGACGCGGAGGACAAACGGTGCATTTGCCGAGGTTTCCACGGACCCATTGAAAACCAATGGGTCCGCAGAAAATCACAAAAAACGGAGCAACGGACACGGAATCAAACAACGGTCGTGTGCATGAGGCCATATTCTGCGTTTTTCACGTAGCCTTAGCCCCATAGAAGTGAATGGGGCTGCGTGAAAAACGCATTGCATCCGCAAGCAAGTGCGGATGCGATGCGTCTTTCACTGATGGTTGCTAGGAGATGTTGTTTGTAAACCTTCAGTTTTTTATCACGCGCGTTAAAAACGCATCAAAACGCATTGCACCCGTGCGGAAAAAACTAAACAACTGAACGCAATCGCAGGCAAAACTGAATGGCTTTGCCTGTGAAATCGCACAGTTTTCACTGAAAGCATCCGCAACGCATCCGGACCTAATCCGGACATGCTAGTGTGAAAGAGGCCAAACAGTAAAAAAAGCTATGGCTCTCAGAAAATGGTGATACAAAAGCATGATTTTTTTTCAAATATACTTGTATTGTGTAATACTAAAAAAATGTAAAAAAAATAGATATATTGGGCATCACCGTGTCCGTAATGGCTATAAAAAAAAAAATCACATGATCTACCCTGTTAGGGGAATGCTATAAAAGATATAAAGTATGCCAGAACAGCCATTTTTTGTTACGCTGGCCTCCAAAAAACATAATATCAAGCAATAAAAAAATCTTATGTACCCCAAAATGGTACTAATGAAAAAGTCTACTCCTTCTGCATAAAACAACCCCTTAAAATCTGTGCTACAAAAACCATCTGAACCCTGCAGCCTACTTAAAAAGCAGTTTCCGGCCACACTTATGGCATTTCAGTACCCAGTAGAATCCACCTCTAGGGCTCATGCACAGACACTATTCATGCGGCTGTCTCGACGGATCCAGACCCATTCAACTTGAATGGATCCGTGATCTGTTCACACAGCAAACAAATAGAGAGAGAAACCCGTTCCGCACCGCACCTTCAAGTGAATGGGTCCGCATCTGTGATGCTGGTGCCCACATATTGCGGAGCCGCTGTTTGTGGGCGCAATACAGGCAAGGCTGGGTAAATGACCGTATGCATGAGCCCTTATTCAGATGTCAGGGAATCACAGACGTGTTGTCCATGTTCTCCACATACAGTACACAAATCTATTGATTTTAATGTGTGTATTCCCACATCTGTGATTTACCGGGGGTTCGGGGTTACACCACAGAAGCACGCCCTATTTTTGTACATCTCACTCATTATAATGTATGAGCCCATGAAAAATACGGACACAAAATGGATGGCGTCTGTGTTTCACAGAACGTTAGGAGATGTTTTTGAAATTAATTTTTAACGTAGTATTGTCCATGGATTAGGGGTGACTCATGGAGGACAAAAAATGGACAGTGGAAATGTGCAACAGCATATGGGGTTTTGAGCATTTTCTGCCTTCTAAGACCACTTTATTCTGTGCTTTTGTCTGTATATGTATGCCTGGAGGTGTGGGAACTCCAGGTTTGAATGTGCCTTGATTTTGATCTATGTGTAACATTCAGGTGCACCTGGGCAGCCTGCCTCACATGAGCCAGTTATAGGTGGGACTCACAGCCTCCTCCCATTGTATGTGTGATTTTGCGCTGGAGGTAACTGGGAGCTGCTGGCTGGGTCAGACCTTATGGTCCTGTAATTGCCCATACGGCACAAGTAGGTTAGCGTTAGGTCCCGTGTCACTTTGAGATACCTTGACAGGGTGCGCGGGCTCCAGTATGTTCTTGATCTAAGAATATATTGGCGAAAGTCTCATTTTAATATCAGTGTGAGGGTTTAGCCATATATTCTCAATTGCATTTACCAGTGTAGTGCACCATTTTTTGTAAATTTCTGACGTGTTAATAAGGCCTTATAATTTAAGGAGTGTGGTGAGTCTCAGATGGCACACATTGGGCACTAAAATGCCATATCTTCCAATGAAACATCTTTTCATTTTGCACTGTACCCTGGATATTTATTTTTGCAAAATACCTGTGGTGTCAAAATGCTCATTCCACCACTTGATAAATAAGATGAGAGGTGTAGATTCCAAAATGGGGTAACTTTTTGGAGGTTTCCAGTACATGCAAATATGTGGGGGCCGAAAACCATCCCAGCAAAATCCACTCTCCAAAAGCCAAATGGCACTGCTTCCCTGCCGTGTGCCCATCCAGCAGCTTCCATGCCGTGTGCCCATCCAGCAGCTTCTCTGCCGTGTGCCCATCCAGATTAATAGGCAGGTGCAGAAAAGCCATAAATCTAAGAAGTGTGTGATGAGTCTCAGATAGCACCAGCTGGGCACAACATATTGGGCACTGAAATACCATATCTGTGTAAAAATTGCAATTTTCATTTTGCACGGTCCTTTGTGCATGAATTTCTGCAAAATACTTGTGGTGTCAGAATGCTCACTCCAGCCCTTAATACCTTGAGAGGTCACTTCTCAGGGTTTCCATTTATTATTTCACCCCAGAGCCTCTACAGTGGTCAGCACAAGCGGTGTAAATCACCACACTGAGTCTCAAAATGGGCATGGTGCTCTTATACTCCTGAGCCCTCTTGTATGTGTACTTATTTATTTTACACACTTATATAGTGATACCACTATATTCCGCAGAGCTTTACAGACATTAGCATCAAGCTGTCCCCAATGGGGCCCTCAATTCCCCTATCAGTATGTCTTTCGCGTGTGGGAGGAAACCCACGCAAACATAGGGAGAACATGTAAATTCCATGCAGATGTTGTCCTTGCTAACCACTGAGCCACCCAGCCATGGTTACAACAACCCTGCAATCCAGCAGTGGTGGTCGTGCTTGCAGGGAATAGGAAAAAGCATTAGCCTCTTTGGTGGCCAGGACCATGGGACTGCACATAGGCTACTACTTTTTCCTATAGTGTGCAAGCACCGCCACCGTTGCTGGATTGCAGGGTTGTCATAAGCATGGAAACAAGCAGTGTATAATGTGATGGAAAAATGAATCCAGCCAGCAAAGAAGGCAATATGGACAATCACATTACATTAGGAAGTGCCTTGTATTATGTCCCTGAACCCAGATATAAGCTCCCCTTGACTACTTTAGGCCTCATGCACACGACCGTATGTGTTTTGCGGTCCGCAGAAAAAAAAAAGGATGACGTTCCGTATGGCATCCGTTTTTTCTGCGGATCCGTTATTTTTGCGGATCCATTATAATAATGCCTATCCTTGTCCGCAAACTAGAAAAAAATAGGACATGCTCTATGTTTTTGCGGAACGGAAAAACGGACATACGGAAACGGAATGCACACGGAGTACCTTCCATTTTTTTTGCGGACCCATTGAAATGAATGGTTCCGCATATGGTCCGCAAAAAAAACGGAACAGACACGGAAAGAAAATACGTTTGTGTGCATGAGCCCTTAGCATGTAGGATAGGAGCATCAGAGCATTTCCTTTGTGCTGCATTGCACGTGGCAGGGCCTGTTTGTTGTGAGCCAGTGACATAACGGGCTTCACAACACTATGCTAGGTGGAAACTTCCGCCTAGCAAGGAGCCTGGTGACATCACATGTTCAAGTGAGCGGTGTATGGCGCTGTTCTGGGCGGTTTTAGAGGGGAGTATGGTAGAGGAAGGCAGTGACAGATGTGTAGAAAAATTGGAGTAAGTAATGGAATTATATAAGGAAATGTCTCCTAGAGAGGCTTGATTTTATAGTAACTAGTTTCAGAGTGAGGTGTAAGAGAATGGTAAAAGCGTTCCAGTTGGGAGTAAAAATAACAAGGACCTCGAGTACCTGTAGGTGAGTTAGGCTACCTGCACACGACAGTTGTTTTTTGCTATCCACAAATCGCGGATCCGTCTTCCTTTTTTTTTTCACATCCACATCCGTTCCGTGTGTCTGCAAATTTTGTAGGTTGCGTTTCCGTGTGTCGGATCCGCAAGAAAAACGGAAGGCTTGAAACAGTTTCTTAACCTCTTAAGGACGAAGGGCGTACATGTACGCCCTTCGTCCGCACTTTAAAGATGGCGCCCGCTCCCGCACGGAGCGGGCGCCCGAGCTGCGGGTAAAAGCTTGATTCATCAAGCTGACACCCGCAGCTCATGTCCGTGACCGGCAGCGATGCCGATCGCGGACATTTAACCCCTCAGATGCCGTGGTCAATCCTGACCACGGCATCTGATCAGCACAAACCGAAAGTTTCACTTTCGGTTTTGCTCAGCTCCCTGATGGCCACAAGGGGGCCGAGCATGCATGTAGTACCCTAGGTTTCTGTGAATGAAACCTAGGGTACTACCAATATTCCTATGGAGCCTATGACTGTAATAGGCTCCATAGGAAATATGCGATTTTCTCATATATTCCAATGCTATTGCATTGGAATATATGAGAATAACAATCTGATGATTGCATCTTATAGTTCCCTATGGGAACTATAAGAAAGTGGTAAAAAAAAAAAAAAGTTTAAAAAATAAAAATTAAATAAAAAAAATATAAAAATTCAAATCACCCCCTTTCCCCAAAATGAAAATAAAATAAATAAAAAAATAAAAAAATTACACATAATGGGTGTCGCAATGTGCGAAACGCCCATACTATAATAATATTAAAAATATTCACCATACGGTAAACATAAAAACGGAAAGAAAGCGTCCAAATGGCTAATTCGCCATTTTGGGCGCTTCATTTCCTAAAAAAATGAATAAAAAGTGATCAAAACATCATACGCACCCCATAATGGTATCAATTAAAAGTTCAGATTGCCCGCAAAAAATGAGCCCCTACACTGCTCCATACGCATAATTACAAAAAAGTTATAGGGGTCAAAACATGGCGACAAAAAAATAAAATAAAAAAATTCCCACTTTTAATTTTTTTTTTCACTATCAAAACGCAAGAAAAACTATACATATTAGGTATTGCCGGATTCGTACTGACCTGAAGAATAAAATTAACCAGTCAGTTTTATCGCAAATCGAACGTTGTAATTTAAAAACCCGTAAAACTGTGGTGAAATTGCTTTTTTTTTGCAATTTCACCCCATTTGGAATTTTTTCCCGTTTCCCACTACATCACATGCAAAAATAAATGGTAGCGTTAAAAAGTACAACTTGTCCCGCAAAAAATAAGCCGTCATATGGCTATGTGAGCGGAAATATAAAAATGTTATGGCTTTTGGAAGGCAGGGAGCGCAAAACAAAAACGCAAAAATCCCAAAACCCCCGGTCCTTAAGGGGTTAAAGTACCTGTACAAGTGCCCTGGTTTCCAAGCAACCATCTGCAAAAAAAAACGATGCGGATGACAAACGGATCGTTTCCATTGGTCATCCGCATTTTTTGCGGACCCATTGACTTCTATTTGTCCATAAACCATTTTTTGCGGACAATTATAGGACATGCCATATTTTTTTGGCGGACGTTAAATGCGGACAGCGGACGCGGACAGGCAACTGAAGAGGCATCCGTATTTTTACCAGATCCATAGAAATGAATGGGAAACCATCGGATCCGCAAAAAAAACGGAACGGAGGCCGCAAGAAACCACTGCCGTGTGCATGTAGGCTTAGAAAAATATTTTCCTGGCCGCCAGAGGACCACAAAAGATCTGGAGCTAAGTCAGATTGTATCATAACCCATTTAGTAGAAGAGTTATGGAAGATATTCAAAAGATGTAAGGCTCTGAATGGAAAGTATCCTTCTTAGGTTTAGGAAGTAGTTTGGTGTTTAGTCTAGGTTTCTTATGTCCCAAGATAAAAATGGTTGAGAATGATTCAAGTCTTTTCGTAACCTCTTAAGGACACAGGACGTACCCGTACTTCCTGTCCCTAAAGATTGCTCCTGCTTCATGCGGGCGCCTTAGCCGAGGGTGTCCGCATAGTTCTTGTAGCAGACACCCGCAGCTAATGTCCGCGACCGGCAGCAATGCCGATCGCGGACATTTAACCCCTCAGATGCTGTAGTCAATCCTGACCACGGCATCTGCGCGCGATCCAAACCGAAAGTAAAACTTGTGCTCCGGCTCCCCTGTGTGGCGATCGGAGGAGCCGGAGCGCGCCTGTAGTAGCCTGGGTCTCTATGAATGAAACCCAGGCTGCTCTGTAGTATTTCCTATGGAGCCTTGCCTGTAATAGGCTTCATAGGAAATATGCGATTTTTTTCATACATTCCAATGCTATTGCATTGGAATGTATAATAATTGCAATCAGATAATTTAAAAAAAAAAAAAAAGTTTAAAAAATAAAGGAAAAAAACAAGAGTTCAAATCACCCCCCTTTGCCAAAATAAAAATTTCTAAAATACAAATCATGGGTGTTGCAATGTGCAAAAATGCCCATACTATAAAAATATAAAAAAATATTCCCCATAGGACAAACAGAAAAAATTACATAAAAGGTGATCAAAAAGTCATACAAGCCCCAGAATGGTATCAATAAAAAGTACATATAATTACAAAAAAGTTATAGGGGTCAAAACACGGCAACAAAAAAGTAAAACTGATTTTTTTTTCCCCACTTTTGAATTTTTTTTTCACTATCAAAACGCAAGGAAACCTATACATATAAGGTATCACCGGATTCGTACTGACCTGTAGAATAAAAGTAACCGGTCAGTTTAATCGAACATCGGAATTTAAAAACCCGCAAAACTGTGGTGGAATTGCTATTTTTTTAGCAATTTCACCCCATTTGGAATTTTGTTCCCCACTTCCCACTACATCATATGCAATATTAAATGATGGCGTTTGGAAAGTACAACTTGTCTCGCAAAAAACAAGCCCTCATATGGCTATGTGAACCGAAAAATAAAAAAGTTATGGCTCTAGGAAGGCAGGGAGCGCAAAACAAAAACGCAAAAAATAAACCTCCGGTCCTTAGGGGGTTAATTGATATGGGGAGGTTGAGAGCAATGG
Organism: Bufotes viridis; assembly: GCA_033119425.1. NCBI lineage: Eukaryota > Metazoa > Chordata > Amphibia > Anura > Bufonidae > Bufotes > Bufotes viridis. The sequence goes on from CM065590.1 coordinate 168,670,945, forward strand.
TTTGAAAGAAATAAATAAGTCTAGGTAAAGCGTCCATCTTCAAAGTGGCTATTCTTGCAAACCAAGACAGAGAAAGTCCCTGCCAGGATTAGAAGTCTTTTTCTAAGTAGATAAGAGGGGGAAGAAATTGATATCGTAAAGGAGACTAAGGTCTGACAGGATATGAATACACAAATATCAGCAAGAGTTGTGATCACTGGCGCTATGCAAACTGATAGTGCTGCAAGAAACTGTCGGTACCGCACCCGACTAAAATAATTGCAATATAACAAAAAACAGTATTGTTTCTGCGCAAACTATCAAATATAAACCGTTTCCTAATTGGCTCCTGTTGAGATTCCGCCACAAGGAGTAGCAATATAGGGATCCCAAAATGTATGAGCTGCCATAAACTGGGTCGTACAAAACCTATGAAATGAAAGATAAAGAAGGCCTTTACAAACAGACAATAAAACAACATATTACATGTCATACAAAGGGGTCATATATTTAATAATATGCCCATGTGAGAAATTTTACGTAGGTAGAATAAATAGACCTCTGAAAGAACGTGTAAGGGAGCACATATATAATAATAAAGGACACCCTGTATCTAGACATTATTCTGAGGTACATGGGGGGAAATGGAAAGAGTCTTCTGTATGCGGTATAGAGAAAGTTACAGTATAAGGAGGAGGAGATTTAATCAAATTTCAATCGAGAGCAGAGACTAGCTAGAGTTTTTATCTTAATAGTCTAGCTCCATGGGGTCTCAATAATGAGGTTGAATTGTTTGCTTTTGACAACTAAAAGGGTCACATATGTGTATACTAGGAACCCGGCTAGGACTTATATAGAGGATCAGTAATGGCAGAATGGTATCCCTGAGGAAGAGAAGCGATACTTCTCGAAACGCGTTGAATTTTTCCTATTTTAGCTTTTGTAGCTGTGGTTAGGTGACATCACCACACTCCAATGCAGAACGCAAGCATCAAACAGGAGGCGTGCTTCCATCTGAAAGAAAGAACTAAACTGCCTCTAAAGGACTTGGGGATCGAGCCAAGCCATTGGAGCTTTTACCACCCGGGAGAAACGAAGGAAGGATTGATTTATAGCACGAACCAACTGCACTATTCGTATAGGGGAATATTGGATGTGGTGGAATCTCAACAGGAGCCAATTAAGAGACGACGAATACACAAATATGTAATGTGGGAGTTGGACCATTTGAGGGAGAGTGAGCTTCTGTGAGAGTATGATTATAAGTGTGGGAAGGAAAATATTGAGTAGCTCAGATTTATACGAGTTAGCCTTGAAATTTGAGAATGCACCAAAATATTTGAACTTTTTTAGTATATGAGAGATGGGAACCCTGGGGAAGAGGTATAAAAACAGGTCATCCTAAAATAGAGAAAGTTTGATGAGGGGAGCTGAAAGCTGCTTCAGGATTAGACCTGAGGACTATAGCCAGGTGTTCTTTCACCAGTATATATAGCACAGAGGATAGGGGGCAACCTTGTTGGTTGCTGTTATTAATTGGTAAGAGGAGGAGAGGGTTCCCTTAACTAATATTGGGTGGAGGAAGCATTTTATAGTGCCATAATATTCTGTTTCTTTCAATCACCCAGCCTCCTGCCTTGGAGCACTGTGCTTAAATAGTCCCAATGGGCACTATCAAAAATGTTCTCCTCATCAATGTAGAGCAAGCAACGGTAAGCTATTCCAGGACTGGGCCATGGCACCCAGTGGTTTTATGGTTCTATCCATAGCCTGTCTACCGAGGACCAAAAAGTACATTATCTAGATGGATAAAGGAAGGGAGTAGAGGGGATAATCTGTGGGCAGTAATTTTTCCATAAACTTTTCAATTCATGTTATTAAAGGTTTTTCAAAAATAATAATTTTTAAGCAAGTGCCCGCATTAGGCCGGGTTAGCAATACCATAGCACATAATACCATTTCAGCAAACCCTTTTAATATTGTGGCCACTATAGGAGCATTATTACTACTGGGGACACTATTTTTTTTCTGCAGTATAATATTTGGGGAGCACAGTGGGTACAATATTGGGGATGGCAGCAGGATAACTCTTGGGGTACCAGGATGGGGAGGATGATGGAAACGTGTATGTAGCAAACTCTGCAGAGACCAGACATGGCTGAAATACTCATAATGTCAGTCTGAACCCAATGGAGAAAATGAGGAACAGCTACATCAATGGAGATGTCACTGGATGTAACAGGTATGTAGTTCTATAGTCTCTGGTGAAAGAAAAGGCAGCATGCTGAGGGTAGGGCTGACTTGATGCTGTGGCTTGTGTCTCCCCTCTTCAGCTGTGTCCTCCATATCTTAACCCCTTAGTGACCAGCCTGTTTTGGTCCTTACTGACCAAACTTTTTTCTTCGTCGCGTTCCAAGACCCATACATTTTTTATTTTTCTTTCTATGGAGTTGTGTGAGTGCTTGATTTTTGTGGGATGTATTTTCATTAGTATCATTTTGGAGTAAATGGCGCTTTTTGATCGCTTGTTATTAAGTTTTTTCGGTGGCAACTAAGAATAAATGAGCAAATCTGTCTTTTTTTTTTTCGCCGTTCACCGTAGGGGATAATTTTTGTGATATTTATGTAGTCCGGGTCGTTACGGACGTGGCAATACAAAACATATGGGGGAGATTTTTTTTTTTTGCAATTTTTTTTCATTGAAAATTTTCAATGGAAAAAAAAGCGTAAATTTTTTAAATGGAATTTTTAAAATTTTAATAAATGGGTTTGTTTTTTCAACACTTAATAGTCCCACAAGGGGACTATAACAGGCAATATTTTGGTTGCTTTAAAAATGCAATGCATTATCCCTATAGTGCATTGCATTTTAATAGTAATGCTATTCTAACATTGACCAGAATGCTGCGCCAGAGAGGTGTAGCCTGCTGGAAATTACTTTAGGCTGGTCTGGGGCCTACATCAGACCCCTGCCAGCCTTCATACACATCGGCCACCCCGCAATCACATTTGCGGGGTGCCGATGGGAGACAGAGGGAGTCCACTCCCTCTGTCAGCACTTTACATGCGGCGGGCGCCATTGCCCGTGGCATGTAAAGTGTTAAACAGCCCGGATCGGCACCCCTGCCGTTCCAGGCTGTTAGAGCGGGGCTGCAGCTCTCATACGAGAGCCGGGGACCCGTGCAGCGCTTAGAATGGGCCGCCGTAAAAAAGCGGAGGCCCAGGCCCATTAGTGACCACCGTAAAAACAAGTATGGGTGGTCAGTAAGGGGTTAAATAGAGATGACTAGAGGAAGAGTAACTTGGTAGGACCATGGCAGCTGGCACATGCCACCACAGAGCGGCAATTTGTGTGGAGGTATATTATGCTGCAAAGTGGTATTTGATTCTGCTGGGGCAGTATACTCTGCTGCACAGTGGTATTTGATTCTGCTGGGGCAGTATACTCTGCTGCACAGTGGTATTTGATTCTGCTGGGGCAGTATACTCTGCTGCACAGTGGTATTTGATTCTGCTGGGGTAGTATACTCTGCTACACAGTGGTATTTGATTCTGCTGGGGCAGTATACTCTGCTGCACAGTGGTATTTGATTTTGCTGGGGCAGTATACTCTGCTGCACAGTGGTATTTGATTCTGCTGGGGCAGTATACTCTGCTGCACAGTGGTATTTGATTCTGCTGGGGCAGTATACTCTGCTGCACAGTGGTATTTGGTTAAGCTGGTGCTGCAGTATTGTATTGCTGGCCTCTCTTACTTGTGTTGGCCCTGCCGTGTCTCAATTTAGACCCACCTACAACATGGTAGTCAAGTGTGTGATATTTGAATATGATACATTAAAGGGAGCCGGTATAGTAAGAGGCCTCTTACACTACCTGATGTTTGGGCACGTCGATAGTTGCTTTTAGCCAGGCGGATGCAGAGTATATACTGTATCGGGGAGGAATGATTGCCACCGCAGTACTTCTTCCTTTATTTGTACTGATCATTGGCAGCACATCCCTGATTACACAGGAAGATGTGCTGCCAAAAGGAGCATCTATCATTACTATATATGGGCCAGTTATTGGGAATGAATGTTCCTATAAACACTTTTTCCCAATATTTGGACAGAAAATTGCACAGTACAATAGAGCGTTAAAGAGGTTTTCTAATACCAAAAGGAAATTAAAAAAAAGAAGTCACTAATCAACTAGTTTAGCTAAGCCAATTTGTTTGTTTTGTTTTTTTCCTGAGCTTTGTTTTCTTCCAGGGTCCAGCACTTCCTGTTGCTGCAGCCCACCTATACGATGATCCCTTGTGCAGTTCTGTCTGCCACAGTCGCTCCCAGAACTAGTCCTGCTCATTCTTACTACCCACTGTTCTTGTTATGCAGACTGATCCCCATCACAACACACACTCCTACTGCGTCCCACCCAATACACCCCATAGCACTAGCCTTTCTCATATCCCTGTTTCTTAGCCCTATACAGATCGAGCTCTAATGACAACCAGTGAGTGCTGGGGAATGAATGACATAGGATATGTCTACACCACACTCCCATGCAAATTAGCTGGGATCTGACACATAGGGAACAAGCAGCGAGCAGAAGTTGCAGAGAGAAACTAATTGACGTGAAGATAGAAGCTGCAGGAGAGACAGTGGACAGAGCTCGTAATACGAGTCTAAAGTGAGAGAAGCCACAGAGGCAATAAAAGCATGAGCCCAGGAGTAAAGGTGAATAGGCAAAAGTTGTAAAATCCTGGAATAACTCTTTAAGTCTAGAAATCGGACAAGATATGAATAGGTGCAAAGTTTAATGATTGACATGACGGGCATGGTAAGAGCTGGGGTGAAGAGCTCCAACAAACCACCTACCAGTTTTGTCTTCTAATTCATAGAACCCACAGAGGATTTTATATGAAGGGAACAATCCTGTTGTCAAGTTCCACAAAGAGAACAGGTATTGAGATCTATTACAAATGGACTCCAATAGAAATGTTAGCAGTCTGGATGCTAGCAGAACAGATTTTCTTCATTCTAGCATTCTGTGTGAGGAAAACTCCTCTAAAGACACTCTTCGGGGCTTCTAATTTTATAGTGGTGTCGGTGGTCAGATACTACATCAGAGATGGCTTTTTTACATTACACAAGCATGAGTTCTTAGTAAGGTTCTCATTGAAACAACGCTTGTAAACAGGGTGATTGAGAGCAGTGGAAGGAACGCTACCAAAGACAAATCACACAATCAAACCAACATCCGACCCTGTTGGAAATTCCAAGCAAGTTTGTGATGTGAAAAAGAGGTCTATGCAGCCATAGGACAAAGAACATTCAGAGAAGCAATGTCCACGTCCGTGTGCTGTCAGTGTGTAGTGTAGACTGCTTAGAATGGACAGCACTGGACTGATTAGACTCGTTATAGTCAATGGACCATTTAAATGTGTGGTTTTCCCCACAGACCATTGGTCCGTAAAAAAAATAAAAATTCCTTTTCCGGCATACTTGCCCATTTGAGCGAATGGGTGTGCCAGAAAAATGGACCAAACTTGTACACTATGAACATGCATGCTATATAACCCATTGGTGCCACAGGCATTTTTCATTTGTTTTCAGATTTCCATCCCACCTGCCAAAAGCCATAATTTTTATTTATTTTTGTTGACATAGCTGTAAGAGGGCTTGTTTTTACTGAGAAAAACACTGCGAAATACTCAATGTTTGTCCAGGAAATGCTGTATGTGACACTGTCTCAAAAGGATTTATTCACGGTCATGTGTTCTTTTGCCACAATTTTCTGAAATCAACCATGGTGTTTTTGGAGTGATTTTAGAAAATCGTGGCAAAGACTGCTTTTTACAAGTGGCTGATTTCACATTTAACTAAAAGCTAACATACTGTATGCTTAACATCCAGCAAACGTCCAGCAGAGATGTGAAGTCATATGACCATCCATCAATCAGATGGCCAGCTGGACTCACTTGCCCTGTCCAACTTCTCATGTTATACTGTACTTTGTCAACAGCTGACAGTATGAAACCAGTTACCGTATTTTTCACCCTATAAGACGCACCGGCACATAAGACGCACCTAGGTTTTTGAGGAGGAAAATAAGAAAAAAAATATTTTGAACCAAAAGGTGTACTTTTGGTGTTTTTTTTTACTAACGGTGTTCTGTGCATGACACTATTATGACGCACTGTTATGGGGGATCTGGGGATGGCACTGTTATGGGGGATCTGTGGATGACACACTGTTATGGAGGCATCTGTGGATGACGCACTGTTATGGGGGATCTGGGGATGGCACTGTTATGGAGGCATCTGTGGATGACGCACTGTTATGGGGGAAGCTGGGGATGGCACTGTATGGGGGCATCTGTGGATGGCACTGTATGGAGGCATCTGGGGATGGCACTGTATGGGGGCATCTGTGGGTGGCACTGTATGAGGGCTTCTGTGGGTGGCACTGTATGGGGGCATCTGTGGGTGGCACTGTATGGGGGCATCTGTGAGTGGCACTGTATGGGGGCATCTGGGGATGGCACTGCTATGGGGGATCTATGGATGACATGCTATGTGTCATCCACAGATCCCCCATAGCAGTGCCATCCCCAGATGCCCCCATACAGTGCCATCCACAGATGCCCCCATACAATGGGTGTGATGACCCTCAATACAGGGGTGGAGTCCGGCATCTTGTTTGCTAATGACAGCGGGTCCGGTGCAGTAACTGTATTCTACTACACCGGGCCCGCTGTAGTAATGTTATGGCAGTCATTAAAACTATAATTTTCAGAACAGTAAATCCATGTTGTATTACCCTACCTAATGCACGATCGCAGGCAGGAGGCCGGGCGGGCGGCGGCAGCGTAACGTCACGTGCCCGCTCCGCCCACTTTATGAATGAAGCAGGCGGAGCAGGCGCGTGACGTAGTCAGTTACGCTGATGCCGCCCGTCCGGCCTCCTGCCTGCGATCGTGCAATAGGTAGTGTAATACAACATGGATTTACTGTTCTGAAAATTATAGTTTTAATGACTGCCATAACGTTACTACAGCGGGCCCGGTGTAGTAGAATACAGTTACTGCACCGGGCCCCGCGATTATTAGCAAACAAGACTGCCGCCCCCAGCCCCTCCTCCTTGTTCAGCAGCGCGGCGGTGTATCAGTGTTTGCCGCATTCGCCCCATAAGACGCAGCACTATTTTTACCCCACTTTTGGGGGGAAAAAAGTGCGTCTTATAGGGCGAAAAATACGGTACATGTATATATATATATATATATATATATCAACAAGACTCTTTTTGTTTTCTGCAAAACACTACTTATTTATGTTTTTTTTTTTTTTTTTTTTTGCTAAATCTATTTTCACCACCGAAAAATAAGACATACATTCGAGCAGGTAAATGCACTGAAAGAGCAGAAGCAGTCAGGTGAAAACTTTTTTAAACTTTTTCAGAAATAAACCAATGTAAAAAAAAAAGTACAGTAGTCAGCTAGACCGCTATAACAGTTTGGAATGGAAGAGTGTCAGAAGCCATATCTGTCCTTTATATTTTCCTTCTATGCTGTAGTACCTGTTGGGCCGCCTCTAGTCTGGATACAAGATGATACTGTTGAGCATGGAGGCATATAAGTTCTGTATGGTATCTTGCGGCACATTTGCCCACAAAAGTTGCATATGGGCCTGGACACTCCTGAAAGTTGTAGGCTACAAAATCTGATGTCCTAGCTGGTCCCAAAACAGTGGCATACTAAGTGGGGGGGGGTCATCCCCAGGTGTCAGCTCTCAGGGGGGTGCCAGAAGCAATGAGTGCTTCCATCTATACAGATGGAAGCGGTAATTGCTGGAGTGCAGGGAGCTGCGTCCTGTCACTCACCGCTCAGCTCCCCGCACCCCTCCCCTGCTTCAGGCCGGCTGCGCACAGAATTGTGATGCAGGAAGACTTCTCCCCGCTCCACCATTCAGCCTGCAGACACAGTTCGCGCTTCCAGCCTGTGTGGGCCGAGCCTGCAGCCCGATAATCTGCATATGCTCTGCCCACACAGTGCTGCAGAGCGATCTGTGCCTGCAGGGAAGAGATATGTGAGCTTCAGAAGTGGGACAAGGTGAGTAGTTACTGTGTTTTTTTTTTTTTTGTTTTTTTTTTGATACAGAGGGGGCACAGAGGAGTTTATTACTATGGAGGGGGCACTACAATGATGGGAGGACAGTGGGCATTATTACTGTGAAGGGGGGCACAACGGGGATTTCTACTATGGAGGGGGCACAGAGGGCATTACTACTATTAAGGGGGCACAATGGGCATTATTACTGTGAAGGGGCACAATGGGCATTATTACTATAAAGGGGGCACAATGGGCATTATTACTATAAAGGGGGCACAATGGGGATATTACTGTGAAGGGGGCACAAAGAGGGCATTACAACTGTGAAAGGGGCACAGAGCGGGCATAACTACTGTGAGGGGGCACAATGTCGGCATAACTACTGTGAGGGGGCACGCATATGTACAAAACTACTGTAAAGGTTGTACAATGAGGGCAATACTACTGTGAGGGGGTACAATTTATTTTAAGTATTGGGGGGGGGGTGCCAAAGAAAGTACCCGCCCCAGGTACCAAACACCCTAGGCACACCACTGACGCCACTGCTCGTAAATGCTCAATTGGCGATAAATCTGGCAATCGGGCAGGCCAAGGAAGTGTTGTGCTCTGATGGAGACATTCCTGGGAAACCCTTGCTGTGTGTAGGTGAGCATTATACTGCTAAAAATGCATGTTGGAAACCCTGCCTTGAGAGGCAACACTTGAGCGGCAGGATGTCCTACACATATCATTAAGCTGTTTGTGCCCCTCGTATGACTTCTAGGGGTGACTAACTGTCATATGGGGTGGCTCCCTAGATCATCACACCAGCAGTTGGTGAAGTGTGTTACTCCACAGAAAAGACAGGACTGAAGCACTTACCATGAAGCTTTCATACTCTAACCCTACCGTCAATGGATCCTGAACAGAACAAGGAGCTAAGGAGGATATTACAGCTGTCCAGGCTTCTCATTCATGACACCACTGCAATGAAGGCGACAGTAGCTGGCTTTTAATAGCAGGACACGTAATGGGCACCATTAGACCAAATTTCCTTCTGATAAGCTCCTGTAAATTGTTCCAGGCAGAGACAGGGGTGTATAATGAAGATGTGATTGTCAGTCCAATGATGCACCCCCATTGAAGTATGTCAAATGGGCAAAATGTATGAGTGCATCATAGAGGCATGTCTAGCAGTCAACAATCTCTTACCAAGAGGTACACTACCCAAAAGTAGCCTCTGAGAGCCTTTTTATAGGGCAGTGGGAGAAGCACCTTCTTGTGGCAAGACAAACATACGCCACTTTTTGGCGAATATTAGGCACAGATTTTGCAGCACATGTGTTTTTCAGCTAAATCTGTGACTACACCTATCACCCCAGTGCCAAGAAAAGGTGGCCTGGTGTGGGTGTGTAAGAGGGCGAGCAGGCAGGCCCATCCCATTTATCATTTTCTATGACACTTTGTGGCATGATATTTTAAGGGAATTGTGCTAGAGGTCTATCTGCTTGGATTTTCAAGGTAAAAGCACACACAGATGACTGATAATGTGAAATGTAGTTATGCTGAGCTCAAGAACTGAAATGCGCAGTGTTTTTCAAAATAAAATACATATTTGCATTACTGCAAAAGTACAAAATACAGAACTTGCCATTTTCTTAATAGCACTGCACAGAACAGATAAATAAAATAGATATAAGAACATGTGTTCATTAAAATAACGACTTTCCTCCAGTCCCTTCTCCCTCCCCGCACTGTAACTGATGTATCACCGGGCGCGCCGTGCAGCATAGCGGCCGGAGATACAGTGTCAGTGTCACGTAGAAAGTCAACCATCGCTTTATAAGATGCACTGCCATTTTTGCATGCATTTTTGGGTCAGCAAATTGCGATTGCAATATGGCGATTAATTGCGATAACGATTGCTTTCGCGATATATTGTGCAGGCCTAATAACTGTATATTGTTCAATAATTATGGCAATGCAGCTTCAAGAAAAATGGAATTCAAAAATTTCCCCTCATAATAAACTACCCTCTGTGAGTACACGCATAGCTATGCAAGTATTGCTAAGTAATGGAGGTTTGTGTCTAGGATAGATAAACACAACAGAGAAGTATGCTGCCCTTATCTCTCCCGCTTACTTTCAGGGTGTAAACAGTCGAAGAAAAAAACACATACAACTATCTAAACTTTTTGTGGACATTTTGTTCATGCTAGCGAATACCTTTTACAATGAGAAACACTGAATTACCCAGTCCTTCACCTCTTTTCACATGTTGCTGGTGGCCAGCTCTTTTCCCTATAGTGTGCAATTCCACTGCTGGAATTGAAAAATAAATCAAGCCAGCAAAGGAGGAAATACAGACAATCACATTACATTAGTAGGTGCCTTGTATTAACTTTGTCTACATGATAAATGCCATTTCCTGAAGTGAGGCAACTACTTTAACCCTTTAAGGACCGGAGGTTTTTTAGTTTTTGAGTTTTCGTTTTGCGCTCCCTGCTTTCCCATAGCCATAGCTTTTTTTATTTTTCGGTTTACATAGCCATATGAGGGCTTGTTTTTTGAGGGACAAGTTGTACTTTCCAACGCCACCATTTAATATTGCATATGTGGGAAGCAGGGAAAAATTTCCAAATGGGGTGAAATTGCAAAAAAAAAGCAATTCCACCACAGTTTTGCGGCTTTTTAAATTCCGATGTGCGATAAAACTGACTAGTTACTTTTCTCTACAGGTCAGTACGAATCCGGCGATACCCTATATGTATAGCTTTTCTTGCGTTTTGATAGTGAAAAAAAAATTCAAAAGTGGGAAAAAAATCTGTTTTACTTTTTTGTCACCATGTTTTGACCCCTATAACTTTTTTGTAATTATATGTACAGAGCTGTATGGGGGCTCATTTTATGCGTCATAATCTTATCTTTTTATTGATACCATTTTGGGGTGTGTATGATCACCTTTTATGTAATTTTTTGTGTAAAATGAAGCGACCAAAAATGGCGAATCCGCCATTTGGATGTTTTTTTCCGTTTTGCTGTTTGACGTATGGGGAATATTTTTTTATATTTTTATACTATGGGCGTTTTCGCACATTGAGACACCCATGATGTGTATTTTTTACTTTTTTTAGTTTTTTAATTTTTATTTTAGCAAAAGGGGGGTGATTTGAACTTTTATGTTTTTTTATTTTTTTTTTTAACTTTTTATTTATTTTTTTTTTACACTTTTATTTAGTTCCCATAGGGAACTATAACTTACAATCATCTGTTTGCGATTTTCATATATTCCAATGCAATAGCATTGGAATATATGAAAAAATCGCATATTTCCTATGAAGCCTATTACAGGCAAGGCTCCATAGGAAATACTATACAGCAGCCTGGGTTTCATTCATAGAAACCCAGGCTACTACAGGCGCGCTCCGGGTCCTCCGATCGCCACACGGTGGAGCCAGAGCGCAAACCGAAAGTAAAACTTTTGGTTTGTGCGCACCCAGATGCTGTGGTCAGAATTGACCACGGCATCTGAGGGGGTTAAATGTCCGCGATCGGTATCGCTGCCGGTCGCAGACATTAGCTGCTGGTGTCTGCTACAGGAACCATGAGGACACCCGCAGCTAAGGCGCCCGCATGGAGCAGGAGCGGGCGCCATCTTTAAAGACCAGACACAGGACGTACATGTACGTCCTGTGTCCTTAAGAGGTTAAAGGGCTATTCCTGCTTTGGGCAACTTTTTACTTTTGGCCAATACTGCACTGTACCTAAATAAAGAAATCCACTAACCCGCTCCCTGGTGCTTGGTTTCAGAGCAGACTCTTCTCAGGTAAGTACACATCTAAATAGGGTCACTTGCAGTGCTGCAACCAATCACTGCTGAATCACGTGTCGCTTGGGGGCAAAAATTGGATGACCACATATATCAAGAAGAGTCACATTTTAACCTATCATGCATAGAATGGAGGAGCTTACTGCTGAGAATGGGGGTCATGAGGCTAAATATCTCAAGATTTGGTCTCCTTGGTTGCTCTTCAAGGGATCCCAGACTTATCAAACTTGGTTGGGCACCGTTGCTACCAATTCATGATATTGTATGTCCTGTACTGGATTAGGCAACCTTCCCTCTCCCTTCTCCTTGTGTCCCTGTCGTGTCTGAGTTTGTGTTTCCATGTGTTCTTTGTCTTCTTTTGATGTGGGGGTCTGCCTATAAGTGAAATGTGTTACCTCATTGACTGACCGCCTTGTGATTGTTATGCACGCAACCATTCTTTGTATTTTCATACTGCTGTCATTTGAGCTGAAATGATGTCCTGGCTCATGGTTGTATGTCTTCGCACTTTTTATCTTTAATACTAGAGATTGAACAACACATTTTAACCTATCTAGATTTTATTTGGGAGCTTATTACTAGGGTCACAATAGGTGGCATTATTATTATTATTACTGGCGGGCATTATTGTTAATGGAGACACCATAGGGGGTATTATTATTACTACTAGGGGCACAATATGAAGCTTGCTGGATACACTATAGGGGCATTATTTGGGACACTGTGGGGCATTTTAACACTGGAGTACTAAGGAGGTGTTATTATTGCTGGTGGTGCTATAGGAGCATTATTAATACTGGTGACACTCTATGTGCATGATTATTATTACTGGGGCATTATTATTACAAGGGGCAACATAGAGGGAATTATTGATACTGGGGGCACTGTAGGTATCAGGAACTTATCCAGCCACAATCCTGTGCATGGCTTTCAGGAGGGTTGCTAGGCCAAGCAGCCAAATTCCAGCTAGTCAACCTATCAGTGAGTCTGGATGCCGAGCCAATCAGGTCCCTGGGATAAACTCCAACACCTAGCTGGTTCTCGGGAAAACCTAAGTAGCCGGGTATTAACTTTTTATTTTAAGAAAGAACTTCAGCTTTTTTCCCATTTCCTATAATGAAAATGTGGTTTTGGTAAGGCCTTTTATTGATTATGGGTCAGTGGCTATTTTTTGGGATTCTCACTTGCCCATAGATTAGCCATTCCATTGTTATAGCTTTCTAGCCCAATCAGTATAATTGCAGTGGATAGTACTCCCTTGTCCCAGGGTCCTACCAAATTTTCTATCCCGCTAGTAGCTGTAATAGTGGGTGCTATGGATTTATAATTGCTTTGTTTGTTCTTGATAATTTTTCTGCAGAACTGATTTTGAGGAATTCTTGGTTATGTTCACACAACCCTGTCAAATTGAGTTCCAAATGTATAAAATATTGTGTGCCTTACTATTTCTGTTATTTCTTATGATACCCTATCTTTATCTCTTTTTAGTTAGGATTTTACAGGTGTATTTTCTGAGTGAGGTAGTGAGACCCTTCCCCCTTACCGACCTTATGATTGTAATATTGAGCTGATCACGGGCTTCAGGTTCTCTAATTTATTAACTTAACAGTCCAGAAAGGCAGGCCATGGAGGATTATATCCAATATAGTATTCCTTAAGTGCATTTTTTGACCTTCTGTTTTACCAGTGAGGGCTGTTTTTTTCTTTGTGAGGAAAAACATGGTGGTTTAAGACCCACCATTGATTATCATGAACTGAATAAAATCACTATTAAAAATCAATATCCTCTTCTATTTTATAAGGTTTCAGCTGCCAAATGGTTCTTTAAGCTGGATTTGACAGGTGCTTACAAGGAAATGAGGGGAAGTTGGCACTTAATACCCCCTAGAGTCCCTGTGAGCATTTGGTGATGCTGTTTAGGTTGAGTAACACCCCGCTGTGTCTCAGAACCTGTTTAAAGAAGTTGTGCAGTCAGTTTATATTGATGACCTATCCTAAGGATAGGTCTTCAATATCTGATCGGTGGGGGTTCTGACACCCAGCAATCCTGCCAATCAGCTCCATGTGAGCACCGTTTCCTCTTTATTACACTGCACGTTGCCTCCCTTGCAAAGGAGGCACAGTGTAATTACAAGTACTCACTCAATTCAAGGCATGGAGTGAGTACTTGTAATTACACTGCACCACCAAGACTTCCGAGATGATGGGCAGTTTAATGAAGAGGAAGCAGCGCTCTCATGGAGTGCTGCCTCTTCTTCCAACAGCTGATAGGTGGTGGTGCCAGGTGTCGGACTCTCACTGATCAGATATTGATGACCTGTCCTGATAGGTCATCAATATATATTGCCTACACAACCCCTTTAATGTTGTTCTCTGGAGCAGTGGTGCACCTCCAATGGAGGCAGACCATGTAGCTGCTATGGGGCCCATGGGCAAGATGGGCCTGCAGTGGACTAAAGGCACCACCCCCTAATTACATTCAATACAGGCTTCGATCCAGAGTCCCTGTCATCAGTGCAGAAAGCTAAAGGAACTGTGATGGTCATCATAGGTCCTGTAACATCTAGTAAAGGAAATGCAGAGAATGGTGTAGTTCCCAGGTTAGAAAGGTGCATCTGCTAGGACCTGTGATGACATCATCATCATCATCACCACAGGTCCTGCACCACCAACACCATGGAGAAGAACTGCAAGGTAAGCTCTTCATTGAGTCTAGAATAAACTGGGTAAAAGGAGGCCGTCCTCTTTTCTCTTAACCTGTTACGGAGAGCTTAACCCAATCATCACCTCACAGGATCAATTTCTATTGGCTGCACGGGCGGGCGTTAACTCCCCCTGCTCTCCTCCTCCATTCTGCATCCGGGCGAGGAGAGAGAGCAGCCTGCATGTGGAGCACCCAGCACCCTCCTAAGTGCCATCTGGCACTATCAGGTAGGTTAGGGAGAGCTAGGGAAAGCTTTAGGTCAGGCAGGGAGAGTTAGGGAGCTTAGTGTTAATTTATTTTTTTTTTTTTTTTTTAACTCTTGCATTACCCTCTTAGGGTGTCTGGGGTCCACAGCACAGCTGTGTGACTCTAGACCCCCCCAGGAGTACTGCAGCTTTTTGGAGGCCTATGTACCTGGAAGGGAGATCGCGGTTGATGAGTCTCTCATTGCTTTCAAAGGGAGACTCATTTTCCGTCAGTATGTTCCCTAATAATAGCATTCTCACTACAGAATGCTTAGTAAAATGTGGATTAAGGGGCTAAAAATAAAAAAAATGAACTCACTTTATCCACCTGATCGCATAGTTGCCGATCGCTTCTCTTTTCTTAAAGCATTAGCTGCCAGCTAAAGGACCTGTGGTGACGTCACATCACATGGTCCAATCACATGGTCCATCAACATGGTGATGGACCAAGTGATTGGACCATGTGATGAGCTGTGACGTCATCATTAGCCGGCAGCTAATTACTGAAGAAGAGAGATCGGCAACTACGCGATCAAGTGGATAAGGTGAGTTAATTTTTATTATTTTTAGCCCCTTAATCCACATTTTACTAAGCATTCTCTAGTGAGAATGCTATTTTGCCCTTATAACCATGTTATAAGGGAAAATAATAAAATCTACAGAATACTCAACCCAAACCTGAACTTCAGTGATGAAGTCCAGGTTCGGGTCTGGGTACCAAACATGCCGATTTTTCCCATACGCATGCAAAACGCATTAAAACGATTTGCACTCACAACACATCCGCCTCTTATTCGGGCGTCAAACATGACGCCCATGTGAAAGAGGCCTTAGTGTTTTATCAGACATGTAAGATCCGTGCTCCAGGCACTTCCAGGGAATAATTTGTATGTCAAAATTGATAAGTGTGCTGTTGGAGTGCAGGAGATACATTTTTTGGGGTTTTATTCTTACTACTCATGCATTCCATATGGACCCAACTTAGGCTACTTTCAGACTAGCGTTTTTTGCGGATCCGTCATGGATCTGCAAAAATGTTCCGTTACAATATGTGGGGAGCTGCTCTGTTAGACAGCGGTGCGGGTGCAGTATAGAGGCAAAGGGAGTCCAGGTAGTGCAGCAAACAGTGTTTTATTTCACACTTGCAAAAACGAAACTCAAAAACAGTCACTTAGGCCTCTTTCACACGAGCGGGTCTGGATTAGGTGCGGATGCGTTCAGTGAAAACTGTGCGATTTCACAGGCAAAGCCATTCAGTTTTGCCTGCGATTGCGTTCAGTTGTTCAGTTTTTTCTGCGCGGGTGCAATGTGTTTTGATGCGTTTTTCACACGCGTGATAAAAAACTGAAGGTTTAGAAACAACATCTAGCAACCATCAGTGAAAAACGTAACGCACCCGCATTTACTTCTATGGCCCCTTTCACACGGGCGAGTTTTCTGCGCGGGTGCAATGCGTGATGTGAACGCATTGCACCCGCACTGGATCCGGACCCATTCACTTCTATGGGGCTGTGCACATGACAGTTGATTTTCACACATCACTTTTGCGATGTATGAAAATCGCAGCATGCTCTATCTTCTGCGTTTTTAACGGAACGCAGGCCCCATAGAAGTGAATGGGGCTGCGGGAAAATCGCAAGCATCCGCAAGCAAGTGCGGATGCTTTGCGATGTTCCCGCATGGTTGCTATGCAACCATCGGGATGTGTAACCGGTTCTGTATTATTTCACATTATAACATAGTTATAATGTAAATTAATACCCTTGGCCATCTTCCTAATGTTTAAACAGGTGCAGAATGGGTTAAAAATAATAAACTAATAATAACTTACCTGTTCTATTTGATCGCGAAGCCCGGCATCCTCTCCGTTAGCTTGCTAGTAGGAAAAGGACCTGTGATGATGTCACCATAGTGATGGAGCATGTGATGCTGTGACATCATCACAGGTCCTTTTCCTACTAGCAAGCTAACGGAGAGGATGCCGGGCTTCGCGATCAAATGGAACAGGTAAGTTATTATTAGTTTATTATTTTTAACCCATTCTGCACCTGTTTAAACATTAGGAAGATGGCCAAGGGTATTATTTTACATTATAACTATGTTATAATGTGAAATAATACCAGCGGGACAATTTCTGACCCAAACATGCACTTCTGTGAAGAAGTGCAGGTTCGGGTCTGGGTACCAAAAGTGCCGATTTTTCTCCCGCGCGTGCAAAACGCATGACAGCGCTATGCACTCGCAGGGAAAAATCGCGGCGATTCCCGCAACACACCCGCACTGTTTGACGGAGTGCACCCGCAACGCCCGTGTGAAAGGGGCCTATGGGGCTAGGGCTGCGTGAAAAATGCAGAATATAGAACATGCTGTGATTTTCAAGTGATGCGTGAAAAAAAATGCTCATGTACGCAGACCCATTGAAATGAATTGGTCAGGATTCAGTGCGGATGCTATGCGTTCAGGTCACGCATTGCACCCGCGCGTAAAACTCGCTCGTGTGAAAGGGGCCTTAGTGTTACTTCACACATATGGCAAAAACGTGAGGCAAAACAAAAGTCTAAGACGGGATCAAATCACCTGTTTGGTTTAGGTGCGTTTTCGCACAGCCGCAGAAAAGTCCAACCTCAGGCTTCCAGGCAGACTGCACGCCTCTTTGCAAGCTCTTGCTTCCAGCCCTGAGAGCTCCACAGCATTACCAGCAGCTCCAGGACAATCTCTCCCAGCTGCTGGTGCTGGCTGTGTTTTTAAACCCAGCCCAAAACCAGGACTGGGTCGTGGGGAGCAACCACCCACCCTACACTTTAGCTGCTCCCGGTAAGAGCCGGCCCGGATCGGCTTTGCAGCCATGCTATCTAGCAATTGTGTCAGTAGCACTACCTGCTGATGACATAGACAAAATGGCTCTTACCCCACCGAGGCTATGAACCTCGGTGACATGTACCTTCCGTCGATGACGGAACCTTGCACTCTCTTACAGCCCCCCCCCTTTGTTCAACCCTGAGGGGGTGAACACATGTGAGGCAGTGGAAGCGGGGCAGGGCATCCGCATTTCCCTGCAAGCGGCCTGCCCCGTGTTCCACTGAGAACTTAAAGTTCTGCAGGGACAGGAACCATCTGGTGACTCGAGCATTCCTCTCCTTGGCTCATCCACTTGAGAGGAGAATGGTCGGAATGTACCTGCTCTCGGCTGGGTTGAGCTTACGACTCAGGAAGACAACAGGATGTTCCTCCCCGTTGACTTCCTGAGTCAGTACAGCACAGAGACCTACCTCTGAGGCGTCCGTCTGTACGATAAATTCCTTGTTGAAGTCGGGTGTCACCAAAACCGGGGACCCACACAGGGCCAACTTCAACGCGGAGAAGGCCTCTTCCGCCTGTTCACTCCAGTGGACTTTTCCGGACTTTCGTCCTTTCAATAGGTTTGTCAACGGCGCTGCTATTGTGGCAAAGTGGGGCACAAACCTCATATAATACCCTATAATTCCCAGGAACGACTTCATCTGTCTGGTGGTGACAGGTTGCGGCCAATTACGTATCTCTTCTATTTTGTTTACCTGCGGTTTTATGACTCCCCGCCCGATGACATATCCCAGGTACTTAGTCTCCTCTAACCCAATTGCGCATTTCTTTGGATTAGAGGTTAGTCCAGCTTTCCTAAGGGCATCCCCTACTGCTTGTACTTTGGGTAAATGACTTTCCCAATCCATGCAGTGGATGATGACATCATCTAGGTAGGCCGAGGCGTACTGACGATGGGGTCGCAACACTATGTCCATTAACCTTTGGAAGGTGGCTCAGGTAATACCTTATAGTGATACAGGCCCTGCGGGGTAACAAAAGCAGTTTTTTCCTTGGACGACTTCGTTAAGGGTACCTGCCAGTACCTTTTAGTGAGGTCTAGCACAGAAAAATATCGGGCTTGGCCCAACTTCTAAATAAGCTCGTCTACCCGGGGCATGGGATCCGCATCAAACTTGGATACTTCATTTAACTTGCGAAAATCGTTGCAGAAGCGCAACGTCCCATCTGGCTTGGGTATTAGGACTATAGGACTCGCCCATTCACTTTTAGACTCTTCAATGACACAGAGTTTCAGCATTAACTGGACCTCCTCTACGATGGCACGTCACGAGCCTCGGGTACCCTGTATGGTTTTAACCGGATCTTGGCCTGGGGCTCAGTGATGATATCATGTTGGATAAGGGAAGTGCATCCAGGGAGGTCCGAGAAGACATCCGTGGTTTTAACTGATGAACTCCCTGACTTCAGGTTATCTGCAATTTTTACAGTGGCTACTGCTTCACAGGCCTCAAGCTGTGGGGCTGGACACTTTTCACCTAGAAGCCCTGGCCGGGGGCTGTCATCATCGGACGAGTCCCTATCTTTCCATGGCTTTAGTAAATTCACGTGGTACACCTGCTCCAGCTTTCGCCGCCCTGGCTGGTGTACTCTGCAATTTACTTCCCCTACCTTCTCAAGCACCTCATAGGGCCCCTGCCACCTAGCTAGAAACTTGCTGTCAAGGGTGGGTACCAGTACCAAAACTCGATCTCCCGGATTAAAGTCCCGTACCCGAGCCTGGCCATTATACACCCTACTCTGGGCTTGTTGCGCTGCCTCCATATGTTCCCGGACCAGCGGCAACACCCTCTCCATTCGTTCCTGCATCTGGGTAACATACTCAATGACACTTTTGTGGGGGACGGGTTGTTGTTCCCACGCTTCCTTGGCGATGTCCAACAGGCCCCGAGGGTGTCTCCCATAAAGCAGTTCAAAGGGCGAGAACCCAGTAGAGGCCTGGGGCACCTCTCGCACTGCGAACATGAGATAGGGCAGAAGCAAATCCCAGTCCTTCCCATCTCTAGACACCACCCTTTTTAACATGTTTTTTAAAGTTTGGTTAAACCTTTCGACAAGACCGTCCGTTTGCGGATGGTAAACGGACGTCCGTAACTGCTTAATACGCAACAATTTACATACTTCCTTCATAACCTTGGACATAAAAGGGGTCCCTTGGTCTGTCAGAACCTCTTTAGGTAGGCCCGCACGGGAAAACATTTCCATTAACTCTTTAGCGATGAGCTTAGCTGACGTATGTCGCAGGGGCACCACCTCCGGATATCGTATGGCGTAGTCGAGAATGACCAGAATGTGTTGGTGGCCCCTAGCAGATTTCGGTATGGGCCCTATTAGATCCATAGTGATTCGCTCGAACAGAACCTCAATGATTGGAAGAGGTGTACCAGGGGACTACAGAAATGTGGCTCGGGACTATTTACCTGACAGGTTAGACAGGACTTAGAATATTCTTCTACCTCTCTGAACACACTGGACCAATAGAATCGCTGCAGTATGCGGTCCTGCGTTTTCTGCCACCCCAAGTGTCCCCCAATAACATGTTGGTGGGCAAGCTTCATGACGAGCTTGCGATACGCTGTTGGCACCACCAGCTGTTCAATAAGCTCACCCCGGATTTGGTTCACCCGATATAACATTTCTTGGTGAACAACAAAACGGGGAAACATTAACTCAGCCCCCGGTTTTTGGGGTTTACCATCAATTATCGCAACATTCTCCCAGGCCCTGATTAGGGTTTGGTCCCGGTGTTGCGCAGTCCCGAAATGGTCTCCGGAGATGTGGAGGTCTGCCAATTCAGGTCCTGGTGGCAAGTCCTCAGTGTCACCCACCATTACACTCAGTGGGGTTGTTTCCCCCTCTATCACAGAAGTGGTGGTCACCCCTACCGCTGGCCCTTCGGACCAGGGCTCTGGGCTCCCACTGGAACCAGGCCACTCTGCTAGGGTTACCCCTGTCTCAAGGTTATTAGTCACTTTCATATCAGGCCACAGCGCCTGAAAACCTGGGAAGTCTCTCCCAATTATAAGTTTATACGAGAGTGTGGTGGAGACAGCCACCTCGTGGGTCCACTTGCTGGCCTCTGTGGTCAGAGTCACTAGGGCGGTGGGATAGTCCTTTAGGTCTCCGTGAATGCACACGACCCCAACCTTCCGCCCAGTATACTCGGCGGGCCGTACCAGTGCCGCTCTCACCAGGGACACTAGACTCCTTGAGTCCAACAGAGCCACCGCCAGAGTGTCTCCCACTTCCACCTGACACAGGTGGCTATTGTCCGACACTTCAGGGGTACCTGCTGCACACAACTTTCTAGCGTACATTGAGTGGCGGTACCCATAGTTCACTTCCATAGGTTCTCCCCAGTGGGGACAGTCGGCCCATACATGGCCAGGCTCCTGACACCGCCAGCAAACTTTCGGAGCCGTGTCCACAGGGGCTACACCCCGAGCAGGTTTTTCCGGAACCAGTCGCCGGGACAGGTTTGGAGACCTCCGGGGTTTGACCGGTCCCCTTCCAACGGCACCCCCCCTGCAGGCTTTTTGTGGCCTCATAGCACTCCACCAGATCGACCATCTCTAGGGCATTGGCAGGAGATACCTGGCCGATCCAGTGCTGAAGGGGATAAGGCAAGGCCCTCCAAAACATGTCAGCCAGCAGACTGTCCAGCATAGCAGTAGGACTTAGTACATCAGGCTGCAGCCATTTTTGCAACCTGTGCAGCAATTCATAGTACCTCGACCTGGCGGGTTCAGCTGCTTTGAAGTCCCACTGGTTCACCCGCTGAGCCCGGACCAACATGTTAACTCCCAGCCTGGCCAGGATCTCTCTTTCACCGTCGGCTAATCGGTCGCTTGGTCATCCGTAAGGTCGAAAAATATCTGCTGGGGTCCGGATGCCAGGAAGGGAGCGACCACCTCACTGATCCCGGGGTAGCTTCTCCCTCACGGCCACCTTTTCAAAGACTGCCAGTCTCGATGTCATCCGATGGGGTCATCTTTGGGATCGCCGTATGGACCGCTTTACGGGCTTCATGAACGTGGTGGGACGCTCCTGCAGCTTGTAAAGCCATCAAGTGCTGTAATAGTAGCTGGTTGGTCTCCCGCTGCACGTTAGCCTCCATGAGAGCTTTCACAGCAGCCTCCATGTTGCCAGAAACACCTGGTTGTAACTTTGCCGGCCTAATATAGGACATCCAGTGGTGCCCAGCAAAAACAAAAATTTTTGGCGTTCACTCCAGCCTCACTGCGCATGCCCGCATCCGACACCAAATGTGGGGAGTTGCTCTGGTAGACAGCGGTGCAGGTGCAGTATAGAGGCAAAGGGAGTCCAGGTAGTGCAGCAAACAGTGTTTTATTTCACACTTTCAAAAACTAAACGCATAAACTAACCTCAAAAAAGGTCACTCAGTGTTACTTCACACATATGGCAACAAAAGTCCAAGATGGGATCAAATCACCTGTGTGGTTTAGGTGCGTGTTCACACCTGGCTGTCAGCCCAGCCGCAGGAAAGTCCAACCTCAGGCTTCCAGGCAGACTGCACGCCTCTTTGCAAGCTCTTGCTTCCAGCCCTGAGAGCTCCACAGCATTACCAGCAGCTCCAGAACAATCTCTCCCAGCTGCTGGTGCTGGCTGTGTTTTTAAACCCAGCCCAAAACCAGGACTGGGTCGTGGGGAGCAACCACCCACCCTACACTTTATCTGCTCCCGGTAAGAGCTGGCCCGGATCGGCTTTGCAGCTATGCTATCTAGCAATTGTGTCAGTAGCACTACCTGCTGCTGACATAGACAAAATGGCTCTTACCTCACCGAGGCTATGAACCTCGGTGACACGTACCTTCCGTCGATGACAGAACCCTGTGCTCTCTTACGAATAATACAACCACATGCATCCGTCATGAACGGATTTGCTTGTATTATTTCTTCTATAGCCATGACGGATCCGTCTTGAACACCATTGAAAGTCAATGGAGGACGGATCCGTTTTTTATTGTGCCAGATTGTGTCAGAGAAAACGGATCCGTCCCCATTGACTTACATTGTGTGCCAGGATTGATCCGTTTGGCTCTGCTTCGTCAGGAGGACAGCAAAACGCTGAAGGCCTTACAGGGGTTGCTGTTCTTCAAAATTTAAAACTCTGAAGCACGCCCTGATGGAAGCTCCAGTTGTGGTTCACCTTGAGCTTCACATCCCTTAAGGGTCCATTCACACGTCCGTGTATGTTTTGCGGATCCGCAAAACACGGACATCGACAATGTGCGTTCCGCAATTTGCAGACCGCACGTCGCTGGCACTATATAGAAAATGCCTTTTCTTGTCCGCAATTGCAGACAAGAATATGACATGTTCTATTTTTTTCGGGAACGCAAAATGCGGAAGAGAATTGCGGACGTGTGAATGGAGTCTTAATGTGGAAGTAGAGGTGTCTAAGGTGGGAGTGGGGATAGTTTTGTCTCAAGGATCACCTTCACTGACTAAACTGTGTCCCTGTGCTTTTCTCTTGCATAATTATGATGTGGGCAATCAGGAGATAATGGCTATGAAATTGGTATTTGAGAAGTGGTGACATTTTTTGGAGGGGACCAGGCAACAAATTATTGTTCTCATTTATCAAAAGAATTTGACGTTTCTAGATTCGGCCAAGAGACTCTATCCCATACAGGCTAGGTGGGCTCTGTTTTTACCAGGTCTAACTTTGTGGCAACTTATAGAACTGGGTCGGAAAACATTAGGGTTGGTGCTTTGTCTCGTAGTTTCTTCTCGTCTCAGCCTCATGCTATTGAGCCATAACCTATTCTGTCTGACGGTATTGTGCTTTCTGTAATTGCTCCTGATCTTGCAGCTGATATCAGACTTGGATTGGCCCACAGGGAAACAGGTGAATCCCCCAGCACAGCATCTCAACCAGCCTATATCCATATAAAAAACTGGGTAGATTATTTAACAAACGACCCAGCTTATTATAGAAGCATCAGGTGGCTGAGAGGATTTCTAGATATAGAGGAAGACTTGCCAGTATGCTCTTTCCCCTGGGACTTTCGCAAAGTTGTTTCAAGGACCCATAATCAATCATCTTCAGCATCTTATTGCTGCCTGGTAGTTTACTAATAAGCATATTGGTCATTTTCATGGTACTCCTGGGAACATTGTTTCTGACAGAAACTTTGTTTCCAGGTTTTAGAGGCCTTTCTGTGACAAACTTCAAGTCCTGAGACTAATGGACAGACTGAGTGGTTTAAAAAATCTTGAACAGTATCTTAGGTGTTACAATGCTGATTATCAAATTTTGTGTTTTTTTTTTTTTCACTTCTGTTACTGAAAACCCAGAGGTGGGCCCAGAATCTGAAAAAAGACCACTTAAAAAATAAAAGGATGCTGATAAGAAACGGTCTATATTGTTTTCTGTGGAACAAAAGGTATGGATGTGTACTATAAATTTTCATCTCAAAGATTCTTCACCTAACTTGCGCCCTAGATACATTGGTCCATATGAAATCATGGAGTCTATTAATCCTGTTTCTTTCCAAATGCCTTTGCCCTCTCTATTTCATAAATCTCTTCTAAAAAAAATACATTTTGCCTTTGTTGGAGGTAGATCTACAGTCGTGGCCAAAAGTTTTGAGAATTACATAAGTTTTTATAATAGCAATTTGCATATACTCCAGAATGTTATGAAGAGTGATCAGATGAATTTCATAGTCCTTCTTTGCCATGAAAATTAACTTACCGTATTTTTCGCCCTATAAGACGCACTTTTTCCCCCCCAAAAGTGGGGGAAAAATAGTGCTGCGTCTTATGGGGCGAATGCAGCAAACACTGATACACCGCCGCGCTGCTGAAGAGCACAGCCGGCGTGTGTATCAATGAGGAGGGGCTGTGGGCGGCATCTTGTTTGCTAATGACAGCGGGCCCATGCAGTAACTGTATTCTACTACACCGGCCCGCTGTAGTAATGTTATAGGCGATGTTTAAAACTATCATCTTCATTAAACTTAATGCTGGCAGTAGGCGGCAGCGTAACGTCACACGCCTGCTCCGCCCACTTTATGAATGAAGCAGACGGCACAGGCGCATGACGTCATGCTGCCGCCTCCTGCCCGTCCAGCCTCCTGATTCCAGTCCTGCCTGCGATCGTAGATTATAGGAGGTAGGGTAATACTGCCAGCATTAAGTTTAATGAAGATTATAGTTTTAAACATCGCCTATAACATTACTACAGCGGGCCGGTGTAGTAGAATACAGTTACTGCACGGGCCCGCTGTCATTAGCAAACAAGATGCCGCCCACAGCCCCTGTATTGGGGGTCATCGCAGCCACTGTTATGGGGGGAGGGGGGGAATCTGTGGATGACACATAGCATAAGATGCTATGAGTCATCCACAGATTCCCCCCATAGCAGTGTCATTCCCAGATTCCCCCATACAGTGCCATCCACAGATTCCCCCATACAGTGCCATCCACAGATTCCCCCATACAGTGCCATCCACAGATTCCCCCATACAGTGCAATCCCCAGATGCCCCCATACCAGTGCCATCGCCCAGCTCCCCCACATAACAGCGGTTAACCAGAGATCCCTACATAACAGTGCGTCATCCACAGATGCCCCCATAACAGTGTGTCCTCCACAGATGCCCCCATAACAGTGCATCTTCCACAGATGCCCCCATAACAGTGCATCATCCACAGATCCCTCATAACAATGCATCATAATAGTGTCATGCACAGAACACCATTAGTAAAAAACCCACCAAAAGTACACCTTTTGGTTCAAAATATTTTTTTTCTTATTTTCCTCCTCAAAAACCTAGGTGCGTCTTATTGGGCGAAAAATACGGTGACCCCAAAAAAACCTTTCCACTGCATTTCATTGCTGTCATTAAAAGACCTGCTGAGATCATTTCAGTAATCGTCTTGTTAACTCGGGTGAGAATGTTGACGAGTACAAGGCTGGAGATCATTATGTCAGGCTGATTGGGTTAAAATGGCAGATTTGACATGTTAAAAGGAGGGTGATGCTTGAAATCCTTCTTCTTCCATTGTTAACCACGGTGACCTGCAAAGAAACGCGTGCAGCCATCATTGCATTGCATAAAAATGGCATCACAGGCAAGGATATTGTGGCTACCAAGATTGCACCTCAATCAACAATTTATAGGATCATCAAGAACTTCAAGGAAAGAGGTTCAATTCTTGTTAAGAAGGCTTCAGGGCGTCCAAGAAAGTCCAGCAAGCGCCAGGATCGTCTCCTAAAGAGGATTCACCTGCGGGATCGGAGTGCCACCAGTGCAGAGCTTGCTCAGGAATGGCAGCAGGCACGTGTGAGCGCATCTGCACGCACAGTGAGGCGAAGACTTTTGGAAGATGGCCTGGTGTCAAGAAGCAAAGCAAAGACGCCACTTCTCTCCAAAAAAAACATCAGGGAGAGATTGATCTTCTGCAGAAAGTATGGTGAATGGACTGCTGAGGACTGGGGCAAAGTCATATTCTCCGATGAAGCCTCTTTCCAATTGTTTGGGGCATCTGGAAAAAGGCTTGTCCGGAGAAGAAAAGGTGAGCGCTACCATCAGTCCTGTGTCATGCCAACAGTAAAGCATCCTGAGATCATTCATGTGTGGGGTTGCTTCTCATCCAAGGGAGTGGGCTCACTCACAATTTTGCCCAAAAACACAGCCATAAATAAAGAATAGTACCAAAACACCCTCCAACAGCAACTTCTTCCAACAATCCAACAACAGTTTGGTGAAGAACAATGCGTGTTCCAGCACGATGGAGCACTGTGCCATAAGGCAAAAGTGATAGCTAAGTGGCTCGGGGACCAAAACGTTGACATTTTGGGTCCATGGCCTGGAAACTCCCCAGATCTTAATCCCATTGAGAACTTGTGGTCAATCCTCAAGAGGCGGGTGGACAAACTAAAACCCACTAATTCTGACAAACTCCAAGTAGTGATTATGAAAGAATGGATTGCTATCAGTCAGGAATTGGCCCAGAAGTTGATTGAGAGCATGCCCAGTCGAATTGCAGAGGTCCTGAAAAAGAAGGGCCAACACTGCAAATACTGACTCTTTGCATAAATGTCATGTAATTGTCGATAAAAGCCTTTGAAATGTATGAAGTGCGTGTAATTATATTTCACTACATCACAGAAACAACTGAAACAAAGATCTAAAAGCAGTTTAGCAGCAAACATTGTGAAAACTAATATTTGTGTCATTCTCAAAAGTGCAGTCCGGTTTTGGGTATTCTGGAGAATTTATTATTTTCCCTTATAACATGGTTATAAGGGGAAATAATAGCATTCTTAATAAAGAATGCATAGTAAAATGAAGAGGAAGGGGTTAAAAATAATAAAAATTAACTTACCTTAGCCACTTGATCGCGTAGTTGCGATCTGTCCTCTCTTTCCCAGCATCAGCTAAGAACTAAAGGACCTGTGATGACGTCACATCACATGGTCCAATCACATGGTCCATCACCATGGTAAGATGGACCATGTGATTGGACCATGTGATGTGACGTCATCACAGGTCCTGTAGATCTTAGCTGATGCTAGGAAAGAGAGGACAGATCGCAACTACGCGATCAAGTGGCTAAGGTAAGTTAACTTTTATTATTTTTAACCCCTTCCACTTCATTTTACTATTCATTCTTTATTAAGAATGCTATTATTTCCCCTCATAACCATGTTATAAGGAAAATAATAAAGATCTGGTCCCGTTGCTAAGCAACCATGCGGGAAAATCGCACTGCATCTGCACTTGCTTGCGGATGCTTGCGATTTTCCCGCAGCCCCATTCACTTCTATAGGGCCTGCGTTGTGTGAAAAACGCACAATATAGAGCATGCTGCGATTTTCACGCAACGCAGAAGTGATGTGTGAAAATCACCGCTCATGTGCATAGCCCCATAGAAATGAATGGGTCCGGATTCAGTGCGGGTGCAATACGTCCCCCTCACGCATTGCACCCGCGCGGAAAACTCGCCCGTGTGAAAGGGGCCTAAGTGCAAGAAATTGTTGATTCTTGTAGGGTGAGAGCTTCCCTTTAATATTTAGTGCATTAAATAGGTTATGTACCTTAAGAACGCTTCAGCTCGATCTGTACATGTGCATCATTTGCTCCGAGCCTTTCATAAGAAATTTTCACATAAACCTGGTCCTAGATGTAAGGGTCTAGTGCCCTTATGGAAGGGGCTGTTACTGTCAGGAACATATCCAGCCACGATTCTATGTATGGTTGTGTCACGAGGGTTGCTATACTGACCAGCCATGGGGAGCAAAGCCACGTCCCCTGGCATCCCATTGGCTGGAACATACCTGTATTCCCGCTACACATAAACTAGAGCAATATGGATCCATTTCTAGTGTTTTTTTCTGCTTAATTTTTGGTACCACTTTACCTAATTTGGTTAGCCGTACTATAACATTGGCTGAGGATGAGATCAGGATGAGAATTTTGTATTGTATTGAGAAGGTAGGGAGGATAACAGAAAAGTGAGTAATCTAAGATGTCTGTGAGACAAACTCTTGCAGAGACAAGATGTGCCTAAAAGAAGTCGTGGTCTGATCCAAAAAAAAAAAAAAAACATCTATATCAGAGGAGATGTGATGTAATAGGTATATAGTACTGTATTCTCCAATATATTTTGTAATCAGGATGCTGGGGGTCAGACTGGCTTTGTGCTTTGGCCTACATCTCATCTTCATCCATATCTTAATAGACACAACTGTAGGAGGAGGACAGAAGGTGGCAGCAGGCACTGACCATCACAAAGGGGCAACTTCTGGGGAGGTATTTTGTGCTGCTGGTTCTGATAGAGCAATATATTGTGCTGCACTGTGGTATTTGGTCCTGCTGGTATAGTAGATTTGGTATTGTGGTATTTGGTTCTGCTGGTACAGTAGATTTGGTATTGTGGTATTTGGTTCTGTTAGGGCAGACTATTGTGCTGCACTGTGGTATTTGATCCTTCTGGGGCTGTATTTTGTGTTGCAGTTGTATATTTGGTTCTTCTACGGCAGTATTGTCAGCTGCACTATGGTATTTGGTTCTGCTGGGGTGGTATTTTGTGCTGCAAGATGGTATTGCTGATGCCGGCTACTTGTGTTGGCCCTGCCTTCTGTCAGTTTGTACCCACCTACTACATAGGGCACATAGGACTTTTTGCTTTATTCCAGGGCCACTTTAAGATCCCAGTCTCCCATGTGGAAAACCTATTCAGATGAATGGAACAGATTTTTTTGTTTGTAAGAGAAAAAGTATACAAAAAGACCAACCTAATGATGTGTTTTTTTTTCATTTTTAGCAGTGATTTGTTGCTTTTTTGTAGCATTTGTGTTAGGGGTCATGCACACGGCCTTTGCCTGGCCGTGCCTATATTGCGGTTCCGCAATATGTGGGCACCTGCCGTGTGCACCCTGAATAACGGATGCAGAGCCATTAACTTGAATGGGTCCGCAATCTGGATGGTTGGTGCGGAATGAGGCACGGAACCCCATGGAAGCACTATGGAGTGTTTCTGTGGAGTTTCTGTCCGTGCCTCAACACTGCAAAAAAAATAGAACATGTTCTATTGTTTTGCATTGTGGACGGATCACAGACCCATTCAAGTTGAATGGGTCTGGATCCGCCGCGGCAGCCGCAAAAAAATTTGTGACTTTTTGCATTCTAGTTTTAAAAATTGGGTGGCAAAGTGGTAATGGCTGGCTATTTTAATTAGTTTCACTCCAGATTTCTCAATGCAACTTTTCTTAAAAGTCGCAAAAAAAAAAAAACTCAAGTAAAACTGAGTTAGGCCTCTTGCACACGACCGTATGGCTTTTTCAGTGTTTTGCGGCCTGCTTTTATCGGATCAGTTTTTCAGTTTTTTGCTTCCGTTGTGTTTTCGTTTCGGTTCTGTTTTTCCGTATGGCATATACAGTAATTACATAGAAACTTTTTTCAATAGATGGTTCCGCAAAAACGAAACGGATACGGAAGACATACGGCCTTTCCGTATGCTTTCCGTTTTTTTTGCGGACCCATTGACTTGAATGGAGCCACTGAATGTGATTTGCGGACATGAAGAGGACATGTTCTATATTTAAACGGAATGGAAAAACGGAAACGGAAGGCATACGGAGGCACTTCAGTATTTTTTGCGGTCCTATTGAAGTGAATGGTTCAGTATACTGTCAGTATACTGAACAGAAAAAACGGCCAGTATACGGTCCGCAAAATACTGTCGTGTGCATGAGGCCTTATGGTAAATTCTCTTGCCTTTCTGTGTTTTTTTTATTCAAGGTATGCACCCCATCTGATTTCACTTCCTTTGTAGATTACTGTAAAAAGCCATGGTTAAAAAAACAAAAAAAAGCTGCAATTTAAAATGCCATAAAAAGAAACACAACGCACATTGACAGTTGCCTTTTTTTTCAAGGAGGCCAACATAAAACAATGGATGTCTATGACACAAAAACACCAAGCCCAGTGCATGCTGCAAATTAAATAAAAAATAAATTTCACCATTAACAAAAATAAAAATATTTTATATATATATATATATATATATATATATATTGTGGCAATGTGAATAACAAGGGGTGTTGTTTGCACCAGGAGCGTGTCACCAAGGGGCCCGGCCTTGGTGAAGTAAAGGCCCTAGTCTAGAGATGGGTGGCCACTAAGTTAGTTGGTGGTCACCAAGATAACTAGCTTAGCTGGCTCCAGCTAGTCCAGGGCGGGCTTTTACTGGGAACAGGCAATGTGCTGGGTGGGTGCCTGTTCCCCATGCTCCAGTCCGGGGTTTTTGACAACGCCCATGTCCAGGGATGCTATTTAATCCTCTTGTTGGACATGGGTGGGGTCCCACTCTGGAGAGAGTTTTGGAGACAGAGTTTGGCAGAGGCTCTGTGTGAGTGGTCTCGGCCAAGTTGGCTGAGGGGCCACGGGGCTAAGCGATAGCCTGGAATTGGGGGACACAGCGACGCCTGGAAGGGTCGCAGGGCCACAGTCAGGAGGACTGGTGAGCCTGAATTCCCCAACGGACATTGAACTGAGACTGTGTGTGAACAGTGCTCTGAACAGCCAGGAGGCTGTGGGACATTGGGCTGGAGAAAGCCGCATCAGTTCACAGGGTGTGAACTGTACCCACTAGGTGGGTGAGGGATTAAAATAATATGTTTAGTTAGAGCCTAGCCGGGCCAGTGTTTATTGTTTTGTACCTGGTGTTTTGTTTGAAAAGACTGCCAAATAAATGCACTGTTTGGACATGAAATCCGTTGTCCGGAAGGAAGTTTGTGTGAATGATATATATATATATATATCCATGAAATATATATAGAGAGAGAGAGAGCGAGAGACCTCTTCCGTACACACACTACTCACAAAAAGTTAGGGATATTTAGCTTTCAGTTCACGCTGCAGTGATATTATTTCATGAAAGTAGGGCATTTAAGTAATAGCATGCAATGGCGATTTCCTCATCTCAAACAATTTATTGAAACAATAGCCAACAGCAGTGGTGGGTATACCCCCACAAAAATGTCAGTGTCTCAATAAGGGCTCATGCACACGAACGTATGGGTTCAGTTTCCGTATTGCGGACCTCATATGCAGATCCACAATAAACGGACACTGTTCCGTGTGTATTCTGCATCTCGGATGCGGACCCATTCACTTCAATGGGTCCCTAAATCAGGAGATGCGGAGCAGTGTGGAACAGAAGCATGGAATGGAACCCTATGGAAGCACTAATGAGTGCTTCTTTGGGTGTTCCGTTCCGTACTTCCGTACCGCAAAAAGATAGAACATGTCCTATCTTTTTGCGAAACGGAGGGATGTGGACTCATTCAAGTTAAATGGGTCTAGATCCGTCCCGGAGACCTTACAAATGTTCTCTGTGCATTGGGAACTGCAAATTGCGGCCCCAGTGCACGGAACGGAACACATACGTTCGTGTGCATGAGCCGCTCCATTTGAGGTCCCCCAGTCTCCAGCAGCCGTTCCTCAATGATGTGACCTCTATGAGCTGGTGCATTGTCCTCCATGAAGACAAAATTAGGCCTGTGTTGTTCATGAAGAAGCACAATGACTGGACTAATGATATTATTCAAGTAGTATGGGCTTGTCACTGTACCATTCACAAAGTGTAGGGCAGTTCTGTATTGACTAGACACACCTGCCCACACTGTAACACCACCACCACCAAAGGCTCGTCTGGTGACAACAGTGGCTGATACATAGTGCTCTCCATGATGTCTCTAACATCGTTGTCTGACAATTTCTGCTCAGCGTGAATCGACTTTCATGAGTAAACAGCACTGAGGACCACACTGATGTAAACGGTTTCATATGGTCTGACATGACACTTGGGTGCCTCTCACCTCCCTGAAATGTGCTTGGAGTTGTGTGGAATTCATCAGCCGCTCCTGCAGGGCATTGTACACAATGAAGCGGTCATCAGTGTCGGATGTGGCCAAAGGACGTCCACGTCTATGCCTTTCTGTGACTCCTCCAGTCTCTCTGATACAACCTGCTGATGACACTCTGTGACACTCTAAGCTCAGGGGCCACTTCCGTCTGTGAACATCCTGCTTGAAGCCTCGCCGTCTTGGTCTCATGATGTCAAAATGTGAACAGCATGATGAGGAGGACTGTTTAAATACCAATTGTAATTGAACCAGGAACTTTATTGGGCTTCATTGTATTCAAGTATTAAACACCTGTTGTGAATTTTGTCATTAAGCTCCTTAAGAAAAATGGCACAAAAAACTATGTTTGTACTGCATATAATAATTTTTGTAAACTTCAGCCATCTGGAGTTGCCGTTTTTTGCCTTAAAAAGAGAGAAGCAAATGTCCTAAAACATGCAAAAAAAAAAAAGACTATTGGGGAGACTTATTAAAACTGGTATGAAGGAAAACTGGCTTAGTTACCACCCATAGCAACCAGATTCAACCGTTCATTTTTCAGAACTCTTTTAGAAAATGAAAGGTGGAATGTGATTGGTTGCTATGGGCAACTAAGCCAGTTTTCTTTTACACCAGCTTTTATAAAACCACCCTAAAATTATTCATCTGACTGTTTCAAGGGTGTGTCTAAGTGAGTTTCATTTTCTGAGCTGGGGATTTTGAAAGATTAACATTAATTTTTCCTAATTCCACAAATCCATGTCTCTAAGCTATGCCATACTCTCTGCCTCTCCTGAGGAAAGCATTTGTAAGCAGGAATGTAACTATAGCTACTGAAGCCCTAAAGACTACTCTAGCTCCCAGTGCACAGGGGTCTCTGCCTCTGGAAAAAATACTATTTGAGGCTTATTTGTGAAAACTAATTACAATGAAAAGAATAGGTAAGACGTATTAATATTGTTGTAGGGTGCATTAATTACAAGACAGCAAAAATGGCGCAGTCTGCACCACATTTATCTATATAGTGTTATGATAAACTTAAATATGCAGGAAAAGCGGCACAAGTCTAAAGGATACAGATGGTGTTATCAGGTGTTCACAAACATCTGCAATGTTTCAACCCTCTCAGGTTTTTGTCAAGCAATTAATAAAGTGCCATGTGAACAAATACACTGCTCAAAAATAAAGGAAACACTAAGGCTACTGTACATGCGCACGACCGTGAAAAACAGCCGTGTGCCTGACCTTTTTTGACGGTTACCACATGGCTGTTTTCAGCTGTGGGGCTATTCATATGGCCATTTTTTTTTTAACAGCCAGTGAAAAGCAGCCGTCAAAAAAATAGGACACGCCGCCTATTTTTGACCATTTTCAAGGCCAGATGGACCCCACTAAAATCAATGGGATTGTTTTTAACAGACGATTAGACAGGAGTGCACCCATCTAATGCCAGTAAAAAACAGATACACTAGTGCAATATGGCCTTGTAGGGGTTAAACAAATCACTTACCTTATCCACTTGCACATGCAGAGGTAGTCGCTCCTCTCTTGATTCTGAAGGACCTGCGCTCAAGGACCACGCGGGGGAGCGCGTGGTGATGTCATCACACTTGAGCTCAGGTCCTTCAGAATCAAGAGAGGAGCGACTGCCTCAACATGTGCAAGTGGATGAGGTGAGTGATTCTTCTTACTGCTAAAAACAAACATTACAGCTGAAGACCACTATGGGACATTGGGGGCCACTATGGGGCACATTATTATTGCTGTGGGCCACTATGGGGGACATTATGGGCCCCTATGGGGGACAGTATTACTGCTAGGGGCTACGATGGGGACATTATTGCTGCTGGAAGCCACTATGGGGGACATTATGGTCTACTATGGGGAACATTATTAATGCTGGGGGCCACTATGGGGGAAATTATGGGCCACTATGGGGACATTATTACTGCTGGGGGTCGCTATGGGAGACATTATGGGCCACTATGGGGTACATTACTACTACTACTGGGGGCCACTACACTATGGGAGACATTATGGGCCACTATCGGGGACATTATTACTGCTGGGGGCCACTATGGGGGGACATGATTACTGCTGGGGGCCACAATGAGGGACATTATATGGCCACAAGTGGGGACATTATTACTTCTGTAGACCACTATGGGTGACAGTATTACTGCTGGGGGCCACTATGGGGGACATTATGGGCCACGACGGGGGACATTAATACTACTTTACTACTGCTGGGGGCCACTATGGGGTACATTATTACTACTGGGGGCCACTACACTATGGGAGACATTATGGGCCACTATCGGGGACATTATCACTGCTGGGGGCCACTATGGGTGGACATTATTACTGCTGGGGGCCACTATGGGTGGGGGACATTATGGGCCACCATAAGGGACATTATTACTGCTGAGGGACATTATGGGGGACAGTGTAATAATCAGAGAGATAATTTTTCAGTGTCAAAAAATGGGATGAAATGGAAAAACGTCAATATTAATTTTTACCATCAGATTCACATTAATTTCTGGAACAAATATGTGGAGTCAAAACATTCACTACACCCCTAGATAAATTCCATGCGGGGTTCAGTTTCCAAAATAGGGTCACTTTGGGGGAATTTTTACTGAACAGATATCTCTGGGTCTCTGCAAGCATTCCAGCAAAATCTGCCCGCCAAAAGCCTAATAGCTCTCCAATCTTGAGGTTTGTTTTGCTGTTAAACCTTGCTATGTTACAGGAACAAATGGATTACAATTAAAATCTGCAAAAAAAGTGACATTTTGAAATTGTACCTCTATTTTTCTTCAATTCTTGTGGAGCATATAAACGGTTAAAAATGTGAAATCATATTTGAATTACTTGAGGGGTGTAGTTTCTAAAATGGGGTCATTTGTGCTGGTTTCTACTACAAAAGTCCCTTAAAGTGACTTCAGAACTCAATTGGTCTTTAAAAAAGACGGTTTTGAAAATTGTCTTGAAAATTTAAAAAAATGCTTCCAAAGCAAAGCCTTCTGACGTCCTAACAAAATAAAACAACATTTACACAATGATGGCAACATAAAGTAGACATATGGGGAATGTTACATTTGTTGTTACTTTTTGTACTTGTTACTGATTATGAATTTCAAGAAAACCAGCTTAGGAACATGACAGTGTGACCAGTGTGCACATGTGATTAGCACAATGGGGCCATTCTGGTGACAAGTTCTCTTTATATATTTATTATTGCAGCATACCTTGTGTGCCTCAGGGATTGATGCACCTGAATTGGAGTTCACAATAGTTACTCTGTACGGAGCTTTTCACTATATGCAGTGAGCTCCGGAGGAGCCGGTGCAGAGGATGGGTGTGGTAGTGGCCCTGATGAGATGTTGTGTCACAGTGTCCTCCTGCAGGCCGTTGCTCCCTGGGGATCAGTGCAGTGGAAATTAAGTTTAAAGAATAAAGCCCGATGTAAACGTATAAAAGTCTCTCTTACTTAGTGCAGAACATAATTTGTAGCACATCCAGCAGTATTAAGTACAAAGTGCAGTTTCTGGCACCAGATGAGGAGGTAGGGTGGCTGGTTCGATGGCAATTTATTAGCACTGGCAGGCACTTGTAGATATAGGTGTCCACTGTGAGATTCAGGCTTGATGTTTGTCTGGCCTGGCTGTTAGCTAGGTGATGGGTGTCTGAGCAATAGTCACTGACCTGCAGCAGTGTCTGTAAAGCACAGTACACCTGATGGTGGGGATAGACTTTCCAGAGGATAAAACCAGATCGCTACCTCTTAAAGTGGGTTGGCACACAAAGCAGCTGGCCCAGGTAGACTCGAGAATACCAGAGCAACATACCAGAGGTACAGAAATAGTCAACAGGCCGAGTCATATAACCAGAAGCGACCATGCAGGACCAAAGGATGAGGCAGAGTTGTACAAGCAATAGGTTAGGGCAGGCAGCACAGGTACAGGTCAGGCAATCCAGTTCAGCAACAAGAGAGTCGAGATGGAGCAGGCAATGATCAGACAGGTAGCGGAATCCAGAAGCATGTACAAATGCCTTAGCAGGACACAAGGACCTTTGACGCTCAGTCACCTTGGAAGAGGGCTGGACCAGTTATGTAGGTGCAAGAAGGCTGGGATTGGTCAAAAGGTCTGCACAGGTCACGTGCTTAACCCTTAAATCACATGTGGTGATATGCATTGGCCCTTGAGCAATGTGCTACAGGGAACAGGCTGGAAGTCATTCTGCGTCCAGGGCCGGAAAAAAACTGTGTTGGAGGTGTCCGGGCAGGACAGCTCCTGCAAGGACAGAGCCTGGGACCGCGGTGGTGAATAGGTAGAGTCCGGCAGCTGACCACCACCGCTACCTGCCCGGCGATGTGTTTGCAAGCGTATAATGATGAAGGCAGCCAGGGAGGACAGTGCTCGCCCACACATGTAGCCCGGCCCTGCGGGCGGCCAACTACTGATGTTACACTATAATATCACTGATCACTCTGCTGTCTTCTCAAACGGATGCTTTCTGGAAGCAGTGTTCAGAGAGATCATCAGAATCATGAGACATGGAGAGTTGGTCTCCCAGGAGAATTGGATACAGTTCTAGGATAAGGAGCTCTGGCATGTGCTTCCTCTCTCTTCACTATGTGGACTGCAACTCCAACTCCCCTTCCTGGCAGGAAGTAGGACCAACCCGCTCATACCAAGAGAGTGGTTATCCCTGTTCCAGCTAACCATTGTCAACCTTCTCTGCTAGAATAAATGACCAATACATTACATGACATGACAATACATACAAATCATTAAACAATTGCAAATACCCCCAGGTCTGAGGTACCACATATATCCCCCCACCCCCAGCTCTCACTGGAAAAGAAAGGGAGGGTGAGTACAGCCAGTGCTTGAAGCGCATCACTCACCGTTCCCAGTGCCTCCGGCATACTAATGAGCGTTTCCATAATGCAAGCACTCACTAGTATTCGCTGCCATTTTACCCCCTCTTTTGGGGGAACAAAAGTGAGTCTTATCAAGCAAAAAATATGGTATATCAGTTGTATCCAGCATAAAACAACTGGCCAGGCACGAGCGTAGCCTTATCTCTGTATGTTATCCACCTCACACGGTTTTAATTGCAACCATGAATTATTGTATTAACATATCCTCTGGCTCCACAGCCCAGACCAGTTTGTATATATATATTTACATTACATTATGATGCTTTATATGCGTTATTGACATTGCTGACAATCTTCAGATGGAAATGGGTGGAGCTAGGCTCTCTATATACAGTACATTCATATTACACTTTATTCATTGCTTGACCAAGAACCGAGAGGGGTTGAAATGTTGCAGATATTTATATTTGTGAAATAAAAGTAAGACTTTTTCTTCTACAAGTGGAGGCTAAACTTGGCGAACATGCTATATATGTTAAATGCAAACATAGCACATGTGTCACTTTTTTAAG
Organism: Bufotes viridis; assembly: GCA_033119425.1. Classification (NCBI taxonomy): domain Eukaryota; kingdom Metazoa; phylum Chordata; class Amphibia; order Anura; family Bufonidae; genus Bufotes; species Bufotes viridis. The sequence continues at coordinate 168,708,479 of CM065590.1, forward strand.
TTCAGTTTCCAGAATTCTTCCACATTTTGCTCAGTAAAGGCTTGTGCACACAACAGTGTATGATTTTCAGTCCACAAAAAAAGGACCCTTGAAAAATAGATTCAAGGTACATTTTTTTTTTCTCACTCCCATCAATGGAAAATGCTATTCTGAAACAAAATGAAAAAAATAAAATAAAAAAAAATAAAGAGAATAGGACCTGTGTGAGATTCTTGGATTAGGCACACGGATCCGTGAAAAAAAACCCATCCAATTGACTTGTATGGAACAGTGTACTATCAGTTGTTTTTTTAAAAAGATAGCACTGAAGAAAAATATGATTGCGTGTGTATATGGCCTAAACGTCTCTTATTGTGTTCTTCATAGTCTACAGTTTATAGATGTCATGCTTCTGTTATGGGTTACAAAATTGAAGCAGAAACTGAATGGTTGGAAATTAATGTTTTTAGATTTACAACACAGCCATTTACGGTACTTTTGGTATTCAGACTAGCACAGCTTTTAGACATATCATTTGTGCTGAGAATCGGATCAGATCCTGAAAGAACATATTGTAAATTGCGTGGCTGAATAATATAAAATATATATTAATAATATAATGTTGCTTACCAGTGATGATGAATTTTACTCATTTCATAATAATTGTCTTACGAGCAACAAGGATATCGCTGTTGCTTCATGCTTGCCTGTTTACTAGTATTGTTGGGGGCCATTGCCATGCAGCTGCAATGCATCTGTGGCTGGAATAGGATATCCCCTACCTTCTTTTGCAGGGGCCGACTGGCCATATACCCTACAGGGAAATTTCCCGGTGGGCCGATGCCAAGGAAGCCGCCCCAAGTCCTCCTCACTATTGCTGGCCAAGTACATAATGATATAATGTTCTCAGTGGTAATTAATGCTGGGAGCATCAGATACTTATGTACCTTTCCTGAATTCAATTGTATGGCTGTCCTCAGGACGGTGATACAGTTGAATACTACGGAGGAGCATGGGAGCTGATGGCACCATATCTTAATTAGAGACAACTGGAGGACAACCGAACGTCCACCTAAGGGCCACCACAAAAAGACAACTTCTGGGGCAGTATCCAGTACTGCACTGTGGTATTTATTTCTACTGGGGCAGTATTTTGTGCTGCACTATGGTATTGCTGACCCCGCCTACTTGTGTCAATCCAATCTACTTGTGTTGGCACTGCCTACTTATGTTACCCCACCTTCTATGATCTTGGACCTGTCTTCAATATGGGTGCCACTATTAGTTTTTTTTCCAGGGACACTATCATATCCAGCACGCCCCTGTTCTCCTGGTTAACTTAGGGCGGTGCTGCTGATTGCTTAGCCTTTATATGTCTAGGCCTTTTGCTTCCCTGGTTGCAAGGGATAGCGTATGCTCTCTGCATTTGTTTCCTGATTCAGTATCGTCTCTATTTATGACCAGTCAGTGTATTCTTGGACCTGTGGTTCTCCATTGTTGTCAGTATTGAAGTTTATCTGTTTGCTGAGCTAGTTTTGGTATGTCTTTGGACTTGTTGGTTTATGTTTCAGAGCAGGGTCAGTTAAGTATATCTTTATTTCTGTTCACTGTCATTTATCCAATCTGTGTGCCATGACCATCTCACACCTGCTACATTGCTGGACTCCAATCTCTTTTGTCTGGGTCTAGTCATCTATCAATGAGTTTATTTCAGTACATTGCTGTCTGCCAGTATTGATACATGTTTCGTTAATGCTTCTTGTGACCATCTGGCTGTTGTGCAATTGAGTAAGTCCTACTGTATATTCCATGGGTTTCTGACTTCTATAGATAAACTGGTGTTGTTAGAACTCGTTATTAAGCTGAAATCTTAGGCATGGCACTCCTAATCTAGTCAACCAAACAGATCCTATATGATTTCAAACTGATAGGGAATATGTCAGGTGAGTCATACTGCCCAAACCATAGGCAGCATGACATACCAACAGGCAACGCTGGTTACAACAATTATATGTTACTCTGAAATTCTGCATGTGTATGGGGAGAGGAGTCATGGGGACAGCTCTCCTCCTGCCTTCTCCCTGTCTGACTAAACTAGATTAACAGGTATCTCCCTGTAAACAAATGGGGAGAGACCCATCAATCAAGCTGAGCTGGGTGAGGAGCCACTTAGATGACTATTCTCTCTGTTCCCTGCTCACTTTTTAAAGACATGACCAATTTTAGCTTTTGCGCTTTTAGTCTTTACTTCTCCAATTTTCCATTCACATATCCATATGAAAGCTTATTTTTTGCAGGGCAAGTTATATTTTTTAAGGGCGCCTTTTAATCTACCATAGATTGTATTGGAAAATGAGAAAATATTCTTTGTGGGGTGAAATTGAAAAAAGAATAAAATGCAGTTCTGCAAGGGTTTTTTCTCTTTTGTGTTTATGGTATTCACTGAGCAAAGAAAATGAAATGAGACCCTTCTTCTGTGGGTTGGTACTATTATAGCAATACCAAATGTATATGGTTTCTATTACGTTTTACTACTTTAATAAGAATAAAAACCTTTACAAAATTGATTTTTCATTTGCATTGCCATATTCTAACAGCCATAACTTTTTAATTTTTCCATCTACAGAGCTGTGTGAGGGCTCATTTTTTATAAGAAGGGTTGTAGTTTTTGTTGGTACCATTTTGTAGTATGACTTTTTGATTACTTTTTATTCAATATTTTTATATGTAAAATTGGGAAAGGGGGTGATTAGAATTTTTTTATACTGTTTAAAATTCATTACTGTACTTTTTACTGATCGCTTGTCCTGTAGACTGCAATAGAATACTATTGCAGTCTATGGGATTTTCCGGGGCTGCCAGTCAGGCAGATGGGGCTTTTTAGGCAGCTTACTCTGACAGTGCTGGGAGACTTCACAAGACCCCAAGATGTCATAGCAACTGATCAGAGCCCCACGGTTTACTATTGACCGTAGCATATGAGGACTGCCAGTGCCACTGCCAGTGGGTACCTCCTCCATACAACCCCTTAACCCTCATGATGTACGGATACGTCATGGTGAGTTAAGAGGTTAAGCTACGTTTTATGTGAAATTCTACAGTTATCGAAAAAAGCATAACTGTTTGTAACCAAGGAACCTGTCAGTATTTTATGCTGCCCATTGTTTAGACAGTATGAATCTCCTGACGGGTTCCCCTTAGGCCTAATGCACACGACCGTGTTGTGTTTTGCGGTCCGCAAAATGTGGATCTGCAAAACACGGATGCCGGCCGTCGTGTGTTTCGCATTTTGCGGAATGGAACGCGTCGACAATTATAGAAATGCCAATTGTTATCCGCAAAACGGACAAGAATAGGACAGGTTCTATTTTGGGGGGCCACGGAACGGAGCAGCGGATGCGGACAGCACACGGAATGCTGTCCGCATCTTTTGAGACACCATTGAAGTGAATGGGTTCGCATCCGAGCCCCAAAAAATGCGGCTTGGAAGCAGACCCAAACAACGGTCGTGTGCATGAAGCCTTAAAGAGGTTTTTCTATTGTCAAAATATTGATAACCTATTCTCAGGATGGGTCATCAATATAGAACAGTGGGCATCCGACTCCCGGCAACCCTGTCGATCTGTTTTAGGCAACTGCTGTCACAGGAAAGAACACAGCATATGGAGCTGGAAGCCGAAAACTCCATACACAACGCAGTAGCCATGTTGGCTTACTACAGCTTAGCTTCCGTTCAAGTAAATGTCCACTGTGTTGTTTCCAGCCAGCGGTTACTGAAAACAGGTGATCAGAAGGGGTGTCATCTGATATTGATGACTGGTAACAAATCGATTTTCCCTGAAATTGCGGTAAAAATAAAAAAGAATCATACTTACCTCATCCATTTGAGAGCAAAGATCCCGCACGAAACGTCAAGATGGCCACGGCAGCCTCTTGGCGCTCAAATTTTGGCGCTCAATTTTGAGGTTTTTTTAGGAGCAACCCCTAAAATGCTTTAATAGTGATCTCAGATGCCACGATCCGCGATGAACACGGCATCTGAGGGCCAAATCGAATTTTGAAGAACTTTGCTCATGTCTAGTTATCAATATCTGGACACTGTAAAACCCCTTTAACTATTACCAGTTTATCTTTCCTATGTGCTTAGATAAATGTTGGCTGACCTAGATGATTTCAGCCTGCCAGCTTTTGTTTATAGGGCCTTCCGACTCTCCACTATGGCAGATGTCAGGGGAGATAAAGTTTAGGCAGTTGGAGTATGTGTATGGAGGGATCAATAGAGATGGCTATCTAATGTGTATGGCCAGCTTAATGTTTCCTGCTCAGTTTTTACACCACTATAGCTTCCAATGTAATCTCTATGCAGATGAAATCAACAGCATATTTGTCATGTTTTCTGATATTAATCAGTAACATAAAGCCAGATGTTCTTGAAGTTCCTGTCAAACAGGATCCACATTAATAAAATAGCTTACAAGTGGCAGCTTGCCAGAAACTAATTAGGTACAAAATGTATGTATAAACCCGTCGAGACATACGTATTAGACTATGGTATCATCTGTCGTATTGTCAAACTGGTAACCCCTCAGAAACAGAGGCTGTATTATTAGTGTAGTATACAGAACAGGTAAAGATTCATATAAGCACAAAAGTTCAAGAGACTTGAAAGATATGGAAATGCAAACAGAGAAATTCTCTGATTTGTAGTAAAAACCACGCGTGACTCACATGCAGAATTTTTATCAGAGTCAGGTGCATACCTTCAATGGAGGCAGACCACGCTATACTATGGGGCCTAGGGGAGAGGGATGACGCTAAACTCCTTCTTAGGCCTCTTTCACACGAACGTTTTTTTTGCGAGTGTACGGGCCTTTTTTGCGTTCTGTATACGGAACCATTCATTTCAATGGTTCCGCAAAAAAAAAAACAGAAGGTACTCTGTATGCATTCCGTTGCCATATTTCTATTCAAAGATAGAACATGTCCTATTATTGTCCGCCTCACGGACAAAGATAGTACTGTTCTATTAGGGGCCAGATGTTCTGGCGGAATGCACATCTGTTTTTTTTTGCAGATCTGTTATTTTTTGCGGACCGCAAAACCATACGGTCGTGTGCAATAGGCCTTATTCCAACAAAAAACTACCACAGTTCCTCCAAAGTGAAGGACGAACAGGAGTCTCCCTCGGGCCTAATGACATAACAGAAAAAGGCAACACACACACACACATATATACACACACACACACACACAGACAAAATACAAAAGGGAAAGGAAACACTTATCTTCAATGAAGCTTTGGTAGCACCAGGAGATCGGGCTAGAACCAAACACAAGCTAACCAACAGAAGCTATAAACCGCAAAGCATAGTGGGAGAAACAATAAATAGAGAAGGTAAAATGACCACAATAGCCACACCTAGGGAAAGAAGGTGTGGCAAGCACCAGAAACAACACAGACACCATTTGATCCAAAAGGAAAACCTGTCAGATCAAACCACGTGTTGCCAGTCTCACCGATCTCCTGCCACCTGTTGCGGGAACGTCTGTATGTCTCGGTACGTCCGTGACAGTTGCACTTTGTAGTACAGTGCTCCCTCAGGATACAATATTTTTAACATACAGTGGTCTTTTCTGACCCATCGTAAGGTGAAACTAGACTCAACATACAATGTCTCAGACTCAGATCCAACCAATCAAGGCCACTTCTCTGGTAAAATTAGCTTTTTAGTTGCTAGTTAGCAGCTATTCCAGACTGTTCTATGTAAGGACTTGATTTATCAGTCTTAGGGTACTTTCACTCTTGCATTGGTGCGGATCCGTCTGTTTATTTGCACAGACGGATCCGCATCTCTAATGTCCAAAACTGATCCGTTTTGAATTACATTGAAAGTCAATGGGGAACGGATCCGTTTTCAAATGCACCATATTGTGTCATTGAAAATGGATCCGTCCCCATTGACTTACATTGTAAAAAAAAACGGATCCGTTAGGCTCCGCCTCTTCAGACGGACACCAAAATGCTGCAAGCTGCGTTTTGGTGTCCGCCTCCAAAACGGAATAGAGGCAAAACGGAGCCGAACTGATGCATTCTGAACGGATCCTCATCCATTCAGAATGCATTGGGGCTTAACTGATCCGTTTTGGACCGTTTGTGAGAGCCCTAAAACGGATCTCACAAACGGAATCCAAAACGCTAGTGTGAAAGTACCCTTAGTTATCTGCCCTTTCTTCTTAAATCTTTATTTTCTCTTATCTCTGATGACATTTTGGGGCTTTGGAACCAATTACTCAACTTACAATGGTTTCAACTGATTAATATTGTAACTTGAGGGGCCACTGTATATATCAGTTTTTTTTTTTACTTATTATTACAGTGCATATGTATTTGTAAGCCAAAACCAGGAGTGGGTCCAAAACATGGAAGAACTGGCCCATTCCATTATATTGGAATCTATATTCTATTTCTGAAACTAAGGGTTCATGCACACAAGCAATATTAAACTCGCTTGAGGTCTATCAGTGAAAAACTGACATTTTCCCCTCAGTTTTGCTTCAGTGTTTCTTTTTGTTATTTGTTAGCGTGAATGTCACCAGTTTTCATGTGTTTTTCATGCATGTGAAAATAAAACTGAAGAATAACACAGAGCATCTCCTTACCAACCTTCTGTGAAATACGGATAGTCCTTCAGCATGGTTCAGTTTTTTTCTCACAGACCCACTGCATGAAAAATGCAACAAAACGCATGCCCTGCATTTGGTTGAGTTTCTCACGCAGGCTCGATTATTTCTATGAGGTCCTTTTTGTGTGGGAAAATGTAAAAAACAGAACATGCATTTTTTTAAATGCAGAGTGATGCGGCGTGAGCAAAACACCCATGCACATAAACCCATCAGGTTGTTTTTCACTGCAGCTGCTGTAAGTTTTAAACACGGATGGCACCCATGTGTGAAATTCCTTCATGTGTTCGATGTTACACTTGTCCGCCACTACTTCACTATCCCTGCTGGGTGTGGACATCAATCCACTCACCCTGTGTGTAATGGGTCTAGTGTTCAGTGAACCTCTCTGTGGTACTGCTAGAGTTAATCTTTCCCTCTTGCTCTCTTTCCAGCTGCTGACTAAGGTGCTGATCAGGTCTCCTATTTATACAGGGCTGTTCCACCCCTTTGCCTAAGCTTTAGGTATTCTGGTGTATGCTAGTCCTAGTGAAGGTGTTCTTTTTTTGTCTGTTTACCTGTGTATGAACCCTGCCTGTTTACCAATCCTCCTCTGCCTGACCTGATCTCGGCCCGTCTCCTGACTATGCATATTGTCTGTTCCTTCGGTGCTTCGCACCAGTGTCTCTGATCCCTGTAAGTCAGCTACCAACTACAATGGGCCTATTTCAGGAGGAGCCTGGGTGATTTCAGAAGTCCAGATCCTTGTATAGGAGTTATAGGGTGAATACCAGGAGACTGCCCTTATGTTTATCCCAAAACCAAATCGGTTAGTTGGCACTAGGTGTTCATTAATTAATTAAACTGCCATGCTCAACGCCATGAATATCAACAGCAGTTTATATCTGGAGTCAGTGCTCTAATTCCCCTTGTCAATGGGGTGTGTCCCTATACAGTCTGACAGTGTCAGCACTAATTGGACAGTCTGAGACTGTACAGAGACAATGTCCAACTGGAAACACCCACTTATCAAATTATTAGTAAATTTCTAGTAGGAATAACAATGGTTTAATGCAGAATTCCAAGAAAGGATACTCCAGAATTGGGGAATACAAGTATTTACTAAAACTGACATGACAAGAGAGCTGACAAGTCCTCCTTAAAGGGGTTGTCCCACTTCAGCAAATGGCATTTATCATGTAGAGAACGTTACTACAAGGCACTTACTAATGTATTGGGATTGTCCATATTGTCTCCTTTGTTAGTTGGATTCATTTTTCTATCACATTATACACTGCTCGTTTCCATGGTTACGACCACTCTGCAATCCATCAGCAGTGGCCGTGCTTACACACTATAGGAAAAAGCGCCGGCCTATGTACACTCCTGCGGTCCCAGCCACCAAAGAGGCTGTAGCTTTTTCCTATAGTGTGAAAGCACGACCACTGCTGCTGGATTGCAGGCTGGTCGTAACCATGGAAACGAACAGTGTATAATGTGATGGAAAAAGGAATCCAGCCAGCAAAGGAAGCAATATGGATAATAACAATACATTAATAAGTGGCTTGTATTGACTTTCTCTACATGATAAATGCCACTTGGTGAAGTGAGACAACCCCTTTACATCATTTTTTTTTTCTCACTTACAATTACTCCTTTTGAGTGGATTAAGTAAACAAATTTAATCTGAAATGAATGCTATCAAATCTGGAACAGATGTAGTGATTTCTTACAATGACTCGATTACTACCATAAAGCAACTGCATATGTTGGTAACGGATGGAATGCAGAAATACTTCTTGCACGGTGAGTCAGTTGTTTTGAGTATGACTGGCTAGTGTTACCTTCTATTTATACATCAATATAGGTCAAACAGTTATACTTCTTATGTAAAACGATTATTAATATTCATAGAGCTTTTCTTCTAGCCTATTAAAGGGGTTGTTGGGGTTTTAAATATCAATATACACGGCACCCCCAGAGATCAGCTGTTCTCAGCAGCCACCAGTGCCAAAGAAAAACACCATGGATGGAACTAGAAGCAGATAGTTCCGTCCACTCTGTAGTAACCATGCCGTGTTACTGAGACTCGACTCGCATTAGGAAACCCACCGAACTACAGCCCAGACAAGCCCTTTAATATTTATATTATTGTTATTTCATTTACAATTTGTGAAGGCATATTGTCCATTTTGTAAACTTAGGCATTGTTATATTTTTATTACATTGGTCATAGAAACAAATTGTTAAGGCTGTGTTCTGGAGTAGTCCCGGTGTAGTTGGCAGCTGACCCATGGGGGTCAGAGACACTGGTGTGAGGGCTGGCTGAGTACGTGCGTATTCCAGATAGCAAGTCCAAGGCCGAGGCAGGTAGCAAGAAACAGAATCAGTAGTCAGGCAAGATACAGTACACAGGTAGTCAGACAAGAGATTACACCTGCAATAGTTACTAGACACTAGAAAACCTCAACGCTCAGGCAAGGAGGTGGAACCACAACCCAGCTAAATAGGAAGGCTGATAAGCACCTTATTCAGCAGCTGGACAGAAAGCGAGGGAAGGATTAACTGTAAAAGTGGTCAAAGGAAGTTCACTGTGCAGTAGTCCCAATACACATATGTTAAGTGGAGAGACAAGAAAGAGAAATTGAAAACAAAATTTTAGAAATGTCTGCAAATTTATTAAAAAAGGAAGAACAAAATTTTCACATGGACCTAAATATTCAGACCCTTTGCTTTGACACTTGAAATTAACTAGGCTTAATTTTGCAAATCTGACATGTGTCACTTTATGTGGTGATAGAATGCTTTTATTTATCCAAGCCATTCTGAGATCGTTTTCTCGTGACATCTCGTACTTGGGTCGATAACTTTTACCTTTATTATAAAAAAAATCCATAATTTACAGAACATTTGGGGAAAAAAATAATTTTCTAAATTAGAATTTCTACACATTAAAGGCAGATAGTGATACCTCATTAGATTTAGTTTTTATTTAAGATTTTCTATATAGCTACTTTATGTTTGCATCATTTTAAAAATTACATTTTAGTTTTTTAGGATGTTAGAAGGCTTAGAATTTAAGAAGCAATTTTTCAAATTTTCAATAAAATTCTCAAAACTGACTTTTTCAAGGACGAGTTCAGTACTGAAGTCACTTTGAGGTCCTTACATAATAGAAACCACCCATTTAATTAGCCCATTTTAGAAAGTACACCCCTCAAATTACTTAAAACTGGTTTCACAAACTATGTTAACCTTTTAGGTGTTCCACAAGAATTAAAGGCAAGGGTTAACAGCAAAATTAACCTCAATATCTATTACCCTGATTCTGCAGTTTACAAAAATACCCTATTTATGCTCGTAAACTGCTGTATGGTTACACGGCAAGGCACAGAAGGGAAGGAGCAACATATGGTTTTTGGAGAGCAGATTTTGCTGGAAAGGCTTTTGGGTGTTGTGTCATATTTAAAGACACACTAAGGCACCCCTACAGAAGAAATTTCCTAAAAATGACTCCATTTTAGAAACTACACCCCTCAAAGAATTTATTGAGAGGTTTACTGACCACCGTGATGTCACAGGCGTTTCTTAATATTGGCATAAACATGGCTGTGAAAATGAAAAATATTTTTCACAAGAAAGTCGCTTAAGCCCAAATTTTTCCATTTAACAAGGGATAAGAGGAAAATAAAAGCACCCCATAATGTGTTACCCATTTTCTCCTGAATACGGCAACACCCCATACATGGTCGTAAACTGCTGTATGAGTAGACGGCAGAATTCAAAAGGAAAGGAGTGGCATCTGCATTTTCTAACATGGAATTTGCTGAAATAGATTTTAGGGGCCATAGCTTTTTTATTTTTTTGTTGATTGAGCTGTGGGGGGGGGGGGCTCATTTTTACCGGGATGGGCTGTAGTTTTTAATGGTACCATTTTTGGGTACATATGACTTTTTGATTGCTTTTTATTTAATTTTTTGTGAGGTGAAGTGGGCTAATATTGCAATTCTGCCAGTGTTTTTTTTTATTTTTTTAATGAGGTTCTCCATGTGGTATATTTGATAAGATCATTTTATTCTGTGGGTTGATACAGTTATGGTGATACCAAATTTATATAGTTTTTTTTTTTAATCCCAATTTTTATTGTTGCCATGTCAAGATTTATACAACGATACATCTGCATTGTATACGAAGTACATAATAAAGCAAAAGTTTGTTCCAAGTACAATTAAGACATTTGAATCATTCTTGTCACAGCAAAACAAAGCATTTTTTATTTTACTCCCTTCTAACCCCAAATCCCTTCCGCTCCCTCCTCCCATTTCTGATAGTGTTTTTTATTTTTTTTTGGGGTTCTCCATGTGGTATATTTGATAAGATAATTTTATTCTACACGTGGCTTGATACGGTTATGGCAACACCAAATTTGTATTGTTTTTTCATGTTCTACCACTTTTATGTCATAAAATCACTTTTTATTAAACATTTTAGACCGATCATTTTTTATTTTCCCCTCAACAGTTATATGAGGGCTTATTTTTGGCGGGATAGCCTGTAGTTTTTATTGATATTATTTTGGTATGCATATGACTTTTTGATCACTTTTTATTCATTTTTTTTTTTTTTTGGAGGTGAGGCAAAAAAACTGCAATTCCGCCATAGTTTTAGATTTTTATTTTAACAGCATTTACCATGCGAGATTAGTACCATAATAATTTTATAGATCAGGTCATTACGGACGCAGCGATACAATCATGAGTAGTTTGTTTTATTTTTTTAATCTCATAAATGAGTGGATATGTGAAAAGTCTATTTTCTTTTTCATTTACATTTTTATTTATTTTTTTTCATTTATTTTTTTAACTTATTTTTATTGTTACTCATTTTTTTTTATTAATTCCCACCTGAATCTTGAAGATCCAGTGGGGCTGATGTCTGTCCTATACTTTGAAATGCTCTTGACAGACCGGCACACACAGTTAGGGACACAGACGGCACAGTTGGAGACGGGTCAGCGCGTGCAGAGCACGGCCGGCAAAATTAAAGGTACTGTGCACAGCTTGCGCACAGGGTACAGACCGGGGAGGCAGGAGATATTAGGACACACATCAGGGAGCACAGATCAGGGAAGAGGACACATCAGGGGGCACAGACCAACTAATGCCGGATTTCAGGCTCTGATCTGCACTCTGCAGATCAGAGCCTGAAGCCTGCATTTTAACACTGCCGCGCTCCGATTGGTTAGTCTGTGCAAACTAACCAATCGGAGCGATTGTCAGCAAGGGACCACGTTAATTGGTCCCTTGCCGGCATTACTGAGCTCTGCACTGTCCCGACAGCAGCAGGTGCCATAATGTTTATATACGTGCTATCTGCACGGGATATGTGCAGATAGCACGTATATAGCCATATGGCAGTCGTGAAGGGGATAAGCTCTGGTGGCCTCCCATTTTTTTATCACATGAATGTGTATAAATAGACTATCCGGGGATTCTAGTTAAACAATCCCCCACTGCTATAGGAGGAGTCAAAACAGATCGGAGAGAAGAGGATCCACTTCTAGCAGAAAACCATTTATGCCACAGCGTTGTAAATTTAGAAATACATTCCACCCTTTTCAATGCAAAGTATATCATCCACCCTATTAAGGAACTCATGAAGGCAGTTGTGGACAAATCTAATATCATGCTATTCATTTCTGGGCCTGGGAATAGAAAATGTCGCACTCTAAGGCATGTATTATGTTCTTTAATATCTGATCCTAAGATACCTATGACACAGGCTCTAGGGTCGGAGGGCACTAACTTGGTAAGCGTCCCATATATTATTAAAACACCTAACCAGAAGCCCGAAAGATGGCATCCCATTTCTCTTGATCATCTTTGAGATGTTTCTACACCTTAACTGGAGTCCAACTGACATGGACATGATTACAAAATAAACACCCCTGTCTAGATAAGGTCTCACAGATGAAAATGCATATCAGAGCATAAATCAAGCCATGAGGAGGAAAGAATTGACTGTAGAGCACAGAGATAGGATTGTGTGGAGGCGTGGATCCGGAGAAGGGTACAAAAACATTTCTGCTACACTGACAGTTCGAAAGAGCACAGTAGCCTCCATAACTCTTAAACTTGAACACATTTGGAACAACCAGGACTCTTCCAGGCCACTCCAAAGTATTTTGTGTTAAAGGGCCGTGGTAAGCGAGGTGACAAAGAAACAAATGGGCACTCCGGCTGAGCTCTTAAGATCCAGTGTGCAGGTGGGAGAAACTTCCAGAAGGTCAACCATAACCACAGCGCTCCAACAATTTGGGCTTTATGGCAGAGATGCCAGAAAGAAGCCTCTCCTCAGTAAAAGACACATGAAAGCTTGCCTAAAGCAGCACCTCAGACTGTGAAAAACAAGATTCGCTGGTCTGATGTAACCCAGATTCAACTTTTTGGTCTCAATTCAAAGTGTCATGTCTGGAGGAAACCAGGCACAGCTCATCACCTGCCCAATACCATCCCTACAGTGTAGCATGGTGGAAGCAGCATTTTGCTGAGGGGGGTGTTTTTTAGCTGCTGGGACAGGAATACTGGTCAGAGTTGAGGGAAAGCTGAATGGAGAAAAGTACAGAGATATTCTTAATAAAAATCAGATTCAGAGTGTTCTGGACCTCAGACTGGGCTTACAGTTTACGTTCTAACAAGATATTGACCCTAAGGACAATGCCAAGACAACAGAGAAGTTGTTTAGGGACAACTCTGTGAAAGCCCTGACTTAAACCCAATTGAACATTTCTGGAATTACATGAAAATGGCTGCCCATCAACGGTCCCCATCCAATCTGATAGAACTAGAGAGGATCCACAGAGAAGAAAATTCCCAAATCCATGTGTGTAAAACTTGTGGCATCATACCCAAGAAGAATGGAGTCTGTAATCGCTGCCAAAGATGCTTCCACTAAGTCATAAGTAAAGGAATGAGGACGACTAGAAAATTAAAAATTTGCATAGCCGAACACATAAGGAATACAAAAAAAGGTCTTGACACACATGGAGTGTCAAGACACTTTAAGATTGTACATCAGAAAAACCCGAGGGGGTAAAAGTTTGCTGGGATAGAACTAGTGACAAATAACTGGAGAGGATTTACGAGATGGGCACCCTACAACCGGCAGGTCTAAATGTCGATTGTGATCTGAGAACATGTATTACATGAAAAGGGAATAAAATAAAAGCATGGGTATACTAAGGAGGAAACTGCAGTTATGTATTGTGAGGATACCATAAAAAACCTAAAGAGGAGTAATAAAGTAGACGATACCCCCCTTAGGTTGATTCCCTATGATGTTGAAAGTGTTGATGTACTATAAGTAAGTTGTGATTGCCGTCTAAAGATGTGGGTGGTGTAAATTGTGACTAACGTAGCTTGTATGCTATGATGGGTGTGTTCTCAGATTGTTGGATGCGGTTTTGCATATGTGCGGGAAGGCAAATGGACGTAGTATTGGTGGATGGTAATTAGTGCAGGTGGGTGAGGTCAATATTAACAGGTGGGGGATGGTTACACTCTAGACGCCCCTGACGAAGCTCATGGAGTGAAACCCAGGTCGGACAGAGAAACATATTGTTACGCATATTTTAACCGCTGTTTGTGAGTATAATAAAAGTCATTATACTTTTAAGGTTTGGCGTTACTTCACCATGGAGGGCATATTTTGAACTTGCAGTTGAATGCTGAGAGAAGTGGATAGTTTGGAGGAGTGGAGATTGCTGCAGGAAAGTCTGCTATATGCCTAGATCCCATCTGCGTCTAGTGAGTTTACTCGATCAGTAGAGGTACGATAGTGGTGAAGGTACTTCACTATTGTGTATACTTTTTGACATTACACAGGATTTCTGAAGGAAAGGAGCCAGGGTGACTCAACTGTCTTAATCAATATACTGCTGATGAACTGTATGAATCATTGAGGAGGGAAGCGCACGGTCTCGCATATTAACCTCTAACATGAGTAAAGGAATACTTATGTCAATGCAATATTTAACTTTTTCCTTTTCAGTAAATTAGCAAAGATTTCAAACATTCTGTTTTCACTTTTTATTCACTAATTATGGGGCATTGAGTGTAGAATGCCCCTAGAAGTTAGAATAATACCCCCAGTAGTACCCCCAGTATGCATAATGCTCTAGAGTTCCCAACAGTTATAATGCCTCCTCTTGTACTCCCAGTAGTTATAATACCTCTGTAGTGCCCTCAGCAAGTATATAATATAAAATATTTCCAGCTAACCTGCTCCACTCCATAGGTTTGCAAGGAACCCCGGATCAGGGAGACACTTTCTTGAAAAGTCCAGAACATGCACAACGGATAAAATCCAATCACTTTATTAATTGCATGAGCTGATCAGAATCCTTTACGGTCTACGAGTTTTGACAATCTGTCTTATTCATGACCATACTGTGTAGCCAAATTTTCTGGTTTAACAAACCCTTCACCCACCTCTTGTCTGAGGTGGTGAAGGTTTTTTTTAAACCAGACAATTTGGCTACACAGTATGGTCATGAATAAGACAGATTATCGAAAAGCGTAGACCGTAAAGGTTTCTGATCAGCTCATGGAATTTTAAAGGATTATAATAAAGAGATTTGATTTTTTCCGTAGTGCATGTGCTGGATTTTTCAGCTTTTTCAAGAAAAAAAAAATCAGTTTATCAAAACTGTTGTAAATTAGAACTAGTTTAGTTGCCCATAGCAACCAATCGCATTCCACCTTTCATTTTTCAGAGCTCCCTTGGAAAACGAAAGGTGGAATCTATGGGCTATGGGCAACTAAACTAGTTTCCCTTTACTCCAGTTTTGATAAATGCCCCTCATAATCTGTTAAACAGAACTAGGAGGAGTCAATCTGGATTAAAGAGGACAGGCATTTTGTACAGTTAATGTTTTTTATTTTTTATAGCTGAGATAAATTCCCTTTTACATTTATAAAGCAGTCAGATGAGCAATTCTAACCCAAGGGACAGGAGTGTCATCTGGTTGGCGTACATGAGAACTTCATCCAGGAACTTGACATAGAGGCTATGACTTGCATGGGCCGGCGTATTTGCTTGTAGATGTCATTGGGCAAGTTGATGTCAGTTGAAAAAAGTTGTTTAATCTTTATTGTTGAACGAGTCACCGAACTGTCCTACTGCCCACATTACAAGGTGTCACTACAAAAATGAATGAACCAGCCATCAGTATGGCTTTTATCAGCTAATTTCTTGTACACATAATGACGTTATTGGGTTTATTTAAAAATATGTTTATACCATTTATTCAGGGGTGTAGCTAAAGGCTCATAGGGCCTGGTGCAAGAGTTCTTGGACCCTCTTCCCTCAGTGCTCTGTGGCAAGGGGCAGGTGAAAATTGAAACTGCACCCCTCCCCATGCCAAATTCTTGACTTAGCCCCTTCCCTCCAGCCAGAGGTGTAACTTGACCTGCATGCACCTTCTTATGCGGCACAAGGGTCTTTGGGCCCCCTCAGGCTCCTGGGCCTGGTAGCAACTGCTACCTCTGCACCCCCTATAGCTAAGCCCCTTCATTTATTCTATTTTTGTAGCTTTTCTAAGAACCTCTAAGGGTATGTCCACACATTACAGAAAATATCACATGTGGTTTTGCTGTGGAAATGGCTTTAGATTTCGAATTTTCTATTGCAAAGGGTGAAATTCACGGTGGACATCCGCAGCACAAATTGACATGCTGCAGACTTCAAATCCACACAGCTGGTCAAGTTACTGGTACTGTACAATGCTGTGGATCTAAAGCACAACGGCAAATCTGTGGTGTATCTGCCATGTGTGAACATACTCTCGTGCTATAATCTATGTGGATTTTATCTCATGAGAATATAAAGCATTTTCTATTCACTAATGAAAAGATGTCACAGCAGCTCCCCAGTTACTAAATTTGCCATCTTACCACTGAGACTCCCAACGGTTACTAGTATGGGGAATGTTGTCCTTCTACACCAGGACACCTGCAATGTGAGGGTTTGTATGTGTGTTACCGCTCCATACAACTCTATGGCATATTTTAATGATACACAATTATTGAATGCTTTACATTTTCAATTGGAATAGAAATGGGTCTAAATGGTATAAACAGATTCACTGCATGCAACAGAGAAGCTGATGATTATGAGATGCATTACTCATTTTATAGACAGTCACCCTACATAGTATAACCTCATTATACTATAGCCTTACCACTAACCTTCATGTTGTGTAGGACTGATTAGAAGGGGCGAGCACATCTTATGCCTGGTTCAAGTTTAATGTATCAGCCAAATTTATTTAACCTTGTTTGAGTTTATAGAATTCTATTCGCTTATAAAGTTTGTTCTTAAACACATCATTACCAGAGCGTTACCACTGAACCCCCTTCCCCACCCACCTTCCTTACCAGGCTAATTTTTTTTCAGTTTTAGCGATACACCTATGTAACTGCAAATAACTATTTCATTTCTGAGCCAACCTACATGTATTTGATATTATTTTTCACAGGACACATTAGACCTTTCTCTTGCACCATTAGATCACAGATATACTATTAAAAAATATTAAAGGAAAAACCGTGAAAAATAATGTATATTTTTCCTTATCACTTTTTCTTTCTGTTACAAGAGATTTAAAGACAAATCATTTCTTAGACCATTATACTGTATGTCTGTACTGTGAAAAATGAATGCTATAATAAAAAATGTGTGTTTCTATATTTTATGCACAAAAAACTACTATACTAAATATGGCCAAATCAAGTTTAAAACCTATATTTTTTAATGGAAAGATGTTTTTTGTACTTCAATACTAATAAACATTTTATTTTTTATGAAAGAAAAAGGGGAAATGTATGTATACGTGTACGTAGTGTGCTATACTATTGCTAAAAGTCATAAAGCTATAACTTTGGACTTGATATAATACAAATCGACCAACACTAGCAGATGACATGGCTCCTCAAACTATCCGTGACTGGAAACTTCACAGTGGACCTCAAGAAAATTGGGTTGTGTGCCTCTCCACTCTTCCTCCTGACTCTGGGACCTTGATTTCCAAATGAAATGCAAAATTTACTTTTATCTGAAAACAGGACTTTGGACCACTAAGCAACAGTCCAGTCTTTATCATCCTTAGCCCAGGTAGTCCCTTTCTGATGAGGTCTCCGGGTCATGAGTGACTTAACACAAGATATGTGACAGTTGTAGCCCATGTCCTGGATACATTTGTGTGCGGGGGCTCTTGAAGCACTGACTTCAGCCGCAGGCCACTACTTGTGAATGTCCCCCAAATTCGTGAATGGCCTTTTCTTGACAAAAAATACATTTGAATAGAGGTCAGAGAAAGGCTATTATCAAGAAAAAAAATTGTGGCTGTCGCTTTTTTAATATACAGTATGATGACGGATAAAAAAAATTTACTGCACGGATTAATCTTGGTGTGAGTGGGGATGAGGGAATCTTTAATGGCCTCCTCGAGTCTCCCTTCTACTATGTCTTCTAATTCAATTTTCTTTTTCGTCGTGGAGGTTTCGTAAAAAAGCAATTACTGGTAAGACTAATTAGTTGTTTCATCTTCATCCTTCACGTGCCACCTTCACCATGAGATTTACCTGATAGTACTTTTCTTTTTTTTAGGGTGGGACTACTGCCTGCAAATCCAAATGACAGGAGGTCCTGGTTAAAATTGACATTCACTCTGTAATGTTTGACATTGCCCATGGTGCAGCACTACAAATTTGCTCAATGGAGGCAGATGCCCATAAGACAGAGACCAATCTAGCAATAGAGGACTTCAATCCCTTCCTATTTCCTTGAAACTGAATAAACAGACTATAAGATTTCCTCCAGGGTTTTGTGATCTTTAAATATTGTAGTACACATCTTCGGATGTCCAAACTTTTTATCCTGTCTTTGGGTTTTTACAGAAAGAAGTAAGAACAACTTCCTCTCCCCTGTAAATATCCAACACTACTTTGGGCAAAAAAGGAATGATGACCTGTCATCCCTAATAATCATAAAAGGTTCTTTGACTGGAAAGGCCTGTATTTCATTTACTCTTCTAGCTGAGGTGATTGCCACAAAAAACACAGTTTTAAGAGTAAAACATTTGAAAGTAATTTCCCCCAATGGTTTAAAGTGTGGAAGAGTCAATCCAGATAAAAATAAATTCAAATTACAAGGAAATACAGTAGGTCTCTATCTGGGTCTAAGCATTTCAAGAATCTTATTATCTAAGGATTATTATCTAGTTTCTCATCATATAGGACGCTTAAGGCAGAAACCAGAACCCTTAAAGTACTAGGTTTTAGACCTGGGTTTCTCAACTCCGGTCCTCAGGACCCACCTACCAGTCATGTTTTCAGGATTTCCTTAGTATTGAGCAGGTGATATAATTAGTGTCAATGCATCAGGACTTACCACAGGTATTCATTCTGTGGGATATTCTTAAATCCTGACTGGTAGGTGGGTCCAGAGGACCGGAGTTGAGAAACGCTGTTTTAGACTTTTATTACACCCTTGCTGTAAAAAGTCTAAGACTAAGGGGATATGTAATTTATCTTTCATTATGCCAGAGAAATTACACCTGGATAAAGACTTTCCAGGTCTTACGATATATTCTACATTTTACTACTTTCCTATTAGCTACTATGGTATTGATGCCATTCTCTGATAACCCCTTTGTCTACAATATCAGCCTCTTAGGATCCATGCTACCAAATGAAGACTTTCTACCTGCTAATGATAAATTGGTCCCTGCGATACTAAATCCTGACTACGAAATCCAAGGTCCTCTAAAGACCTCATAAAAGGGTACAAGAAATTCCTGGGCCAATCTGGAGCCTCAGTACCCTTGAGATTAGAAGAAGAGGAGAGAAAGCATATCCCAGCTGAAATTTCCAGCTTATTTTTCAGCTCCAGGAAGTAGTAAAAAAGAAGTTTTGCATTGACCCAACTCGCCAACAAGTCCATCTGTGGAAGTCCCCATTTCTGGATTATTATTTTGAAATGTCTATTTTGAGGCTCAGTACCCCCGGATCTAATTTGTTCCGACTTAAGATAGTCGATTTCATATTTACAGATTCTTTCAAATTAATTGCCGTTAGTGACTCTAGGTTTTGTTCTACCCAGCCAAATATTCTGTCTATCAAGGCTGTAGTAACTTGCTCCTGGTTCCCCCTTGGTAATTTACATATGCCACTACAATTATGTTTTCTTAACGTATTTGAACATTGCGATTCTTCAAATGTGGACCAAAGGATTTTAAGGCCTCCCAAACTGAAAGTGGTCCCAAGCTCCTTGAGCTGATAGTTGCTGAAGATGTGCTCCCATCCCCAGAGACTCGCATCGGCTATTGTAATTTGAGGATCCCTATTCCTACATAGTAGACCTGATAAAAGATTTACTGCTGACGCCCACCAAGTTAAAGATAGTTTTACCTGGTTTGGGATTACCATCAGATCTTCTAGAGTCTGATTTCCTATTCCATTAGTAGAGTAGGCATCTTTGAAGAGGGTGGGAATAGAATTGTGCCCAAGGAACTGCTGGGATGCAAGATATGAATAAACTCACCAGAGCCATTGCTTGTACTGAACTGAACTTCATGTTCTTGAACTCTTTTACCCGATTCTATATTTTCTGAACCTTCTCTATTGGAAGAAAGCACATCTGACGAATTGAGTCTATTAGTGTTCCCAAAAAAATAATCCTCTGGTTTGGAATTAAATGAGACATTTTATAATTTTTTATCCAGCCTAATCTCAACACTAGTTGACGTGTTTGGGAAAGATGATTTTTCTCCTTTGATAAGGTAATGGTAATTTTCTTAACCATGTTACCATTTCCAGTATTATTTTGGTAAATAATCTGGGGGCTGTTGTTAGCCCGAAGCTTAACTCCTTCAGGACCCTGCCATATTTCACCTTAAGGACCAGGCCATTTTTTGCAAATCTGACACGTGTCACTTTATGTGGTGATAACTTTAAAACGCTTTTACTTATCCAAGCCATTCTGAGCTTGTTTTCTCGTCACATATTGTACTTCATGACAGTGGTAAATTGGAGTCAAAATATTTAATTTTTATTTATAAAAAAAATGCCAAATTTACTAAACATTTAGAAAAATTCGCAATTTCCAAAATTTCAACTTCTCTGCTTTTAAAACAAAATAGTGATGCCTCCTAAAATAGATCTTACTTTACATTTCCTATATGTCTACTTCATGTATGGATCATTTTGTAAATTACATTTTCTTTTTTTGGGACGTTAGAAGGCTTAGAAGTTTAGAAGCAAATCTCGAAGTCTTTCCAAAAATTTCCCAAATCCACTTTTTAAGGATCAGTTCAGGTCTGAAGTCACTTTGTGAGGCTTACATAATAGAAAACACCCCATTTTAGAAACTAAACCCCTCAAGGTGTTCCACAAGAATTAATGGAAAATATAGATGAAATTTCAGAATTCAACTTTTTTTGGCAGATTTTCCATTCTAATCAATTTTTTTTCCAGTAACAAAGCAAGGGTTAACAGCCAAACAAAACTCTATTTATTGCCCTGATTCTGTAGTTTACAGAAACACGCCATATGTGGTCGTAAACTGCTATACGGGCACACGGCAGGGCGCAGAAGGAAAGGAACGCCATCTGGTTTTTGGAAGGCAGATTTTGCTGGACTGGTTTTTTGACACCATGACCCGTTTGAAGCCCCCCTGATGCACCCCTAGAGTAGAAACTCCAAAAATTGACCCCATTTTGGAAACTATGGGATAAGGTGGCAGTTTTTTTGGTACTATTTTAGGGTACATATGATTTTTAGTTGCTATTACACTTATTATATTACACTTTTTGTGAGGCAAGGCAACAAAATATAGCTGTTTTGGCACTGTTTTTATTTTTTGTTTTTTACAACGTTCATCTAACAGGTTAGATCATGTGCTATTTTTATAGAGAAGGTTGTTACGGAAGCAACAATACCAAATATGTTTGTTTCCGTTTTACATAATAAAGCATTTTTGAAAAAATTATTTTTTTGTGTCTTCACATTCTGAAAGCCGTAGTTTTTATTTTTTGGACGACTGTCCTATGTAGGGGCTCATTTTTTTTCGGTATGAGATGGTTTGATTGGTAATATTTTAGGGTGCATGACTTTTTGATCACTTGGTATTACACTTTTTTGAATGGCTTTTTTTACACTATTTAAATTTTTTTACGGCGTTCACCTGAGGCGTTAGGCCATGTGATATTTTTATACCGCAGGTTCTTATGGATGCGGTGATAAATAATGTCTACTTTTTTTATTTATTTAAGTTTTACACAATAATATTTAGGTCATGTGGTATTTTTATAGAGCCAGTCGTATCGGACCTAATGTCTACTTTTTTTTACTTTATTTTGGGAAAAAGACGATTTTTATTTACTTAAAACTTTTAAAAAAAATTCTGTAAAATTTAATTTTTTTTTTACACTTTATTTTTTGTCCCATGCTGGGACTTCAACTTTTGGGGGTCTGATCTCCTTTACAATGCATCACAATACTTCTTTATTGTGATGCATTGGCTGTAAGTGTATTACACACTGTAATACACTTACAGCCTGCTTGCCTGTGAAATCCAGGGGGCTGGATCTCACAGGCTCTCCCGTAAGGCAGCCACGATGCCTAAGGAAGGCATTGGGCTGCCATCGGGTCCCCGTCACAGCAGTGTGGGGACTCAATGGCAGCTCCGATCCCAGCAAGGACATCGCACGTGCCGCGGCTCATCAAGGGTTAATGCGCCAGCATTGGTGATTTCACCAATGCCGGCACATGTAGCAAGGGTCCAGCTATCAGTGACTGCCGGACCCCTGCCGCGGATCGGGCAGGTGCGTCTCCTGCACCCACCGGATCACAGCTCTGTACATGTATGGCGCTGGTCCTTAAGTCATGGACATCTGCACCTCTACGGGTTAAAATTAAAAATGTTTTAGATCCCCTTCATAAAAATTGCAATTCTTAAGTATTTCTGGTAGAATAACTGATATGGAAATATGCATCTTTCAAGTTTAGAGATAGAAAGTCCTAAGCTGGACATATTTATCAGAGATTTTACATCTGGTTCATCAAAGGGTAATCTGCGACAAAAACTTTCCTGTCTGGATTTTTTCATTCAGTTTTAATTAATGATTGTACACTTTCATGTACAGGAAAAACTTGTTTTTCTTCTCCTCTAACCCACTGAACATTTAATCATGCACGGATCTCTGGACTTTAACATCTTTAATTTCCATTGTTGTCCTAAACGCTTTTAACAATTCATTAATATCCTCAGAAGAAAATGAGCCTCTCTTGTATTCAGAATCCTCATCTGAGGAAGTGTCTGAATCCGACCCAGAATCATTACAATCAAATTCAGACTGTGACCCAGAAGAAGGGGAGGATGAGGAAGGTTTCTCTCCTTGCTCTGTGTTTACAAGTAGAGGGTTGATTAATCACTAGAGAAAAAAATTCAGACATGGCCGCACAAATTTGCTGTACCAAACACTTAATTTCATTCTTAAGGGAAGGTACTTCTTCTCTAACAATGTCATCAGTGCATTTTTACGTTTTTCATTGTAATTATACAGCACAAAGTGCCAGTGCTCAGTTTCCCAGAGACATCCTTATCATTCTATACCACACACAGAAAAGGGAACACACAGCATTAGCTACTGTTCTCACAATCCAGGATAAACCCCTTCACAGTACACACCGCCACACAAACTTTAGGCACCATACACTGCGCAGCTTCCGACACTGTGAGGACCAAACGCCAGGTGCACACCACACACTGCTGGGTAACTGTAGCAGGATCAAAGGATGACTTCCGTCTTCACCCTGCGTGCCAGATTCTGTAAATAAGCGATCTGCAGCGCTGATGACGTCATCAGTCTTTGCCCGCTGCTCGTGCAGTCAGGCCTCGCCACGCCCCCTTATGACGTTGGCCGCCAGAGCCAAGAATCTTAGGCAGCGGACTGTAACAGACTGGAGGGACTCCACCAGTCTCCAGTCACTGCAGTTATTTCCCCCTCCACTGGAGTAAGGAGGCAGCAGGACATGAAGCATCGTGGCAGGCTTTTCCTTATCAGAGACCTACTTTCCCCAGGTAGGCCTCCACTGACGGCAATGCAGCCATACTGATGCTCCTCTCCCCACCTGGAAGGGACAGGAGGATAAATCATGTTGAAGGTGCCATCGTGGAGGGTGAAGAGGAAAACATGAAATATTAATACAAAGCTTTCTAACAGTTTAAATCTATATGGCCCTCTGCTTGTATTGTATAAGCCAAACCTACTAAAAGATACAGGAAGTGGCTAGTAACACGGAGCACACATACCTTTTTTATTGACACCAAAGACAACATACGGTAAGTATGCATATGAAGTAAAATTCTATTTAAACATTAAAATATAGAACTAGATCTTTAATCCAGATTGCTCACATAGAAAAACAGTAACCAACTCCTGTCTTTGCCAACAAAAGTGCCCCATCACTGTTCGAAACTACAGATCAGGTACTACTGAACATATCCAGTCTGATAAACATTCTCCTGTGGGTGCGTATTTCCTGGACTGAACACTGCTCCTCTGTGTTGAACGCGCAACATCTGAGGATTTCCGATCCTGTAAATATCTTCCTGACTGAGTATGCTGAACTGTAGTCACATAATGCAGTTATTCAGTCTACAGTTCAGTAGACCTGCGGTGAGATGGGAATTGACGGCATCATAAATGCGGCGAGTTCACTTCAAAAGCGCAGTGTTGAGTCTGGGAAATACCACTCCCACAAGGGACTTGTTTTCCAGACTGAATATGCTCGCGTGAAACTGGCCTTGTAGTATGCTGTAGCTCCAGACACTTGTGGCGTGATCCTGTCTTATTGTGGAGCTTAAAGGGAACCTGTCATCTGGATTCTGGGTATAGAGATGAGGACATTGGCTGCTAGAACATCCGCAATATCCAGTCCCCATAGCTCTCTGTTTTTTTATTGTGTCAAAAAAACGATTTGAAAGATATTCAAATTAACCTTAGACGAGTCCTGCTTGAGAGACGAGTCCAGCGAAGGCGCCCAGCACCGCCACGCATCCTCCAAATCTCCTCCTTGCTCCCCGATGTCACGAAGCTAGAGCGCTGTAAACTCGTGAATCGCAAGCGCAGTGTCGGCATGGTGTTCCTTCCCTGTACTGGCATCAGCCTCAGGGAACGAACTGCGTGTGCGCTAGCTCGCACATCGTGAGATTACAGCGCTCTAGCTTTGTGACGTCGGGGAGCAAGGAGGAGATTCGGAGCTGGGCTGGTTTCCTTCGCTGGACTCATCTCAGGTTAATTTGCATATCTTTAAAAGCGTTTTTTTGACACAATAAAAGCACACAGAGCTATGGGGACTGAGTATTGCGGACGTGCTAGCGGCGATCTAGCAGCCCATGTCCTCATCTCTATACCCAAAATCCAGGTGACCGGTTCCTTTTAAGAACACAATCCCTTCTTAGGCACCTGCCAATGTAGTTTACACGTAGTTCAGCCAGGTGTCTAACCTGTATTTTTAAGTTCTCTCTCCTTCTGTATGTATATTTTTCTGTATTCATTCTGAGAGAACAGGCCTTTTCTGGTAAATACTGTGATCCAATAAGTTGTCTCTGGCTGCTGATACTTCTCCACTCTCACAGACTACAGATGTAACCCGTCCCCCTTTGTTTGATGACTGCTGAGCTTTTTAAATGTTAAAGTCCATATTGGTCCATTTTTGTCACAGTAAGGTAGCTTGAGAAATCACCGCAGTCTTCCCGCTAGTCAAAGTAAAACCCAGGCCTTACAGATGACCTATGGACAGGAAAATTAGAACTTCAGGCTACTGGAATGTGATGGCGATATCACTTTTCCCTGACGGGGTATATTATAAAGCATAATATATATTTACATGTACTACCGCTTTATTAAAAAAAACAGAATTGATATGTAAGCTGAAAAGTCGTACAAAGTGAAAGTGAACGGCAAGTGTGAAAACCGAATTGTTTCCTACTTATCTGATGCTGGCAGAAGAAAGTGCAAAAACACTAATTATACAGTTTCATGAGGAAAGAAAAGGGCACAGATCTAGTTCTACCCTTGATGTCCAAATCATTCTAATCGGGTACTACACAATGGCTCTAGTCACCAGGCAATCACCTGGAATTTGGAGCTGGGGTCAGTAGAATACATACCCACACAAAAGGGATGGGCACCAGAGGTATCTTAGTATTATCAGTTGCATCATGCTATGGCGCCTGGAGTTCTGATCATAAAATAAACATTGTTGCCACTTAAAGGGGTATCCAGTTCCCATAAATATAACTTATGTATTAGACTAATTCGTCATCAATAATTAGCTAATATAATGTAAATTTCACATATTTACCGTTCAGTAGTTATAAAAGTAGTTTTCTCCCTGTGCTACCCATTGTGTTTCCTCATAAATGACCATGGCATCGACCTGTAGCTCTGAGCCTTTGTTAGGTCGAGCATGCTCAGTGTGTTGCTGTCAATTATCTAGCTAAATGTCTTGTGAGACAAAGGGTGTGTTAGTGTGCTGCTGATTACTGAGTAGAGGGGGCGTGACCAGACTGTATATCAGGCAGCCAATCAATAAACAGCAACACTCACCGCAGGAAAGCTAGGGATTGTGGGGATTGTAGGAGGGAAGATCAGGCGCCATGATACAAATGGATTGCAAGGTAAATTAAAACTGTGGTGATATGTATAGGTATGGGTTCTGGTCGGGTCACAGCTTGCAGCCTTACTGCAGTTTTTCAAACATTAAGTTACTTTACCGGAGTACCCCTTTAAGCCATTAAAAAAAAAATAGAATTTCTTAGGCAGTGTTCACATCACGTTTTTGTAGCGATCAATTATTGCATTAAGACACAACTTATAATTCAATAATGTTAAAATAATAGGCCCTTAGATAATTTTATATATATTATTTTAACATTATTGAATTAAAAGTTAAGTCTTAATGCAATAATTGATCGCTACTTTGATTGGTTTGTTGTATTCTTCAGTGATCTATAACACTGACATTGCGTTCTCTCTTTTCTTGTTTGATTCATCACTTCTTTGTCCCACATTTGCCGTATACACATGATGTATGTATGGTAAACAAATGCCATACAGTGGCATCCATCACCATACAAAAAACAAGTATATGTTAAAGTATTTTTGCAGGACTCTGCAGGATGGGAACATGTAGTGTAATACGCTTTTACGTCCTTTTTTCCTCCCAATGTAAATGTTAAACATGGGACAACATCATGATGTGAACAGCCCCTTAAACATATTTTATGTGAAGTGTTTGCCATTCATGTCTAACATAGTGTGAGTATACATTTTAGGTCATTGTAATGCATTTACAGGAATCAAAGCCATCTCCACAGAAACCAATATCCGTCTGTATATTCCAGAATATTTTTTTTACAGCAAGAAAGGCATGCAAGTACATGGAAAAGAAATGAAGCCCTCGTACACACCTGCTCTACCACAGTATAACATACATCCAAGAATAGCTTGTAGTATATGTATGGCTGTTCCTGGTCCACAATTAATTGTCCAGCTGTATGTAAGCGACATATTCAATCTGTATAATAATTAAAGGCTATGGACACCTTTGGAGCAATTTTTTTTATTTCCTCATTCTACTCATTTTAATTGAGAGTGTATCTGCAGACTGTCAGTTTCTATCTGCTCAGACGGTTGCCCTGTTCTTACAACTCTTGACAGCTTATAAATACTTATTAAAGCTCAATTCTTGTCACATTGCTAAGAATATAAATAAGTGTCCACGAGCCTCAGGAAATCACAGATAAGAGATTTTCATGAGCCGTCAGATGACGGGATTCAATGCAGACACAGAACCTGCTGCTCTGCAAATTTCACAGGCTACACAGTTATAATGGGAAAGTGGCTGAATTTATTTAATAAAGACCAATCGAAAACATAATTTTCAGACCACAATAAGTAGAATGCAATGATATTTTTTTTTTAAATGGTCTCTGAAGGGGTCCATAGCCTCTAAAACCTTTTCACAGTTATTTGGGACAACAAATGTTATATTAGTTGTGAGGGAATAGTAATTTATATAAAATAGTCCTCGGCACAGATCAGGATTTACAGAACACATGCATATTCATCTCGTGGTATGGATAAAGCTGGTAGGTAGTGACTGAACTGGAAATCACCTAGAAAATGCCAAACATCCCATGGCCATCATGAGGAGCTGCACACTTGCCACTGCCTAAATATTCTGAAGACTTTGCGAGATTTCTCTGGGACACTCTGAAACAAGATTTCACACATATGTATGCTGGTTAACTATGTACTTAGCAAATGTAAAAAAAAAAAAAATACCGTTAGCAATAACAATGAAAGGTACAAAACGATAAGAGAGAACATTCCAGCTGCATCAACAGTCTACAATGTAACATGCATCTCCCTGACCAGGCGGTACATTTTATTTGTGAAGCCATACAATTAAAGGGTTTTCCGAGACTTTTATGATGATGATCTATCCTCTGGATAGGGCATCAGTATCTGATCGGTGGGGGTCTGACACCTGGGGCTCCTATGAGTGCCCTACGCCATTGACATCACGTTCATTGGTCGCACAGCCTAGGAACAGCTCACTTGAATGGGGCCTACGATGTGATACCAAGCACAGCCGCTATACAATGTACGGCGCTGTGCTTGGTTAGCTGCAAGAAGGCTGCAGTGCTCACAGGAGTGCCAATGCTTTCTCAAAGAGCTGATCAGAGGGGGTCCTGGGTGCCAGACCTCCACCCATTAGTTTAAAAGTCTCACAAAACCCCCTTTAAAACAAGCAGCAATCCAGCAGTGGGGGTCGTTGTATAGATACACTACAATGCCCCCCCCCCCCCCAAGACATTTCTAAATATTTACATTTCAGGTAAAGTTTTTATTAACTATATAGAAAAAGGTTAAAATTAGGGATGAACGAAGCTCTAAACTTTATTTGAATGCTCTATGGAGATCAGTCTCCGTACAGCATTAAAATGTATGGTCTTTAGCGAGGCAAAATGGGCTCGGTGAAAAACCTCAGCATTTGATTATAAAACTTGAAAACCATTTTAAAACAGGTATCCGAAGTCTGCTTCGGTACCGACTGGTACCTCAGCCAACTTCGGAATCAAGTTTTAAAATGGTTTTCAAGTTCAAAAATGAAATCATTAAGTTATTCACTGAAGTCCCGCAAGACTTTGGCGACAATCAATTTGCCTTGCGACAGCCAATACATTTTAATGCTGTACAGAGACTAATCCAACATGCCCTTTGTATTGCTGGCAGATAGGCTGCTGTCAAAATGTCTGTCAGCAGCCTTTCCGAATTGAAATAAACATGCACACAGCAGGATTACGGTACATTTATGAGACGCGTGAAACTCCCCTCACCCATCAGCCTCGGACAGTTCTCTGAATCCATACTGATGGTGGGGGCAGGGATCCTCATTCTCTAGTCTAAGGCTACATGTACACCACAGTGAAAAGCGGACGTAAAAAAAATAGAACATGCTCTATCTTGTCCGTTTTTCACTGACAGACTTCCCCCATACACCTTAAGAATTTTTAATAGAGGGTGTCAATTTTTGTTACTCACTGAAGAATCTGCTTCCAATCGCGTCCTGGATTTCTCCTCTCCAAGCAGTACTCGCAACACTTCCTTCCATCCAGCAAGTGCTGTCCGGTCAGAATTTCCATTTTCTTTTGCTTCTGATTTGCCCTTATCACCTCCTTTCACCACTGTCAACCAGGGGCACCAACTTCTGTGCTGACTTAGTGGCTCAAAACAACCCTTGGGGGAAGAATCCTGAATGACCAAGTGAGAGTTTTAATGTTAGTAGTGAACAAAAAAAATGTTTTAATGGGCATGTATAAAAAATTCATAATTAATAGAAAAGAGAACTAAATATTAAAAACATATTAAAAAAATAAATATATTCCTGGCGGGCTTCTTTATAACTTACCGTACTACCAGTGGAACAGAGTCTAAGGCGTTTAGCCTTACGATGAGGACTGGAATACATTTCAGATGTAACTCCTTGACCATCTCCATGTCCCATGCTGCGAGTCACAGGGCGGCTCCGTACAGTATCTGACTCAGGCGAGACTGCAGATCCTCCACTGCGCAGCGGAGTGCTAGCTAAGGAAGGACTCTGAGAAAATCAATTTAATTCACCTTAATTAGACCAGAGACCTTAAAGGGTACATAAAGCTCTGTAAAAAAAAAAAAAAACACAAAGGACAGAAACACAGCTTAGAGTGCTCTGCTCCTTCAACTTTCATCGCCTCTGCTCAGACCTGCGAACATGTGGACTATGGATCAATAATCCATACACTCGAGAAGCCGAGCACAGCTGATGAAAGCCGAAGGGGCAGAGCACTGTGAACAAGTGCTTATGACCCTCCGTGAGTTTAGCAAAGATTTAGTTGCCCTTTAAAAGAGATTGTCAGAGATTAAAAAAACAAAAAAACAAAACAATAATGGTCAAGAGCAGGAAACTGTAAAAGAAAAAACCCCACTCACACTTTAAATTGTAAATGCACATGTGACCGCTGAGGACGGTGATTGCCTGCAGCAGTCACATGGCACATGACCGCTGCTGGACCAGCAGACACATTTAAACAGTGAGTGATGATTTTTTTATTTTAAAGCAGTTTCCTGCTCTTGGTCAATATTTTGATAAAAAAAAAAAAAAGAAAGATTTTTGTGGACTTAACTGTGAAATCTCTTTCTCACTAAGTTCATTGGGGGACACAGGACTGTGGGTATAGCTGCTGCTACCACTAGGAGGCGACACTAGGCTAAAAAGGGTTAGCTCCTCCCTCCCGCCCGCTATATCCCCTCCAGCCTGGAGAGAGCATATCAGTTTGTGCACAAGCAGTAGGAGGAAAATAAATCAGAAATGAAATAACATAACAATAACCAATGGGTCCGAACCCAAAACGGAGGACCCTACCAGTTAATCAACTGCCGTCACCTGCAGCAAAATTAGAAACAAAAACAATGGGGGGGGGGGGGGGAGCTGTGTCCCCCAATGAACTCAGTGAAAAAGAGATTTTACAGAGTCCACAAAAATCTTGTTTTCTCGCTCGTATCATTGGGGGGACACAGGACCGTGGGACATCCCAAAGCAGTCCACGGGGAGGGAGAAACCACACTCCCAAGGAAGTCACAGCTGTGGGAGTCTAAGACACCGCAGCCCGCAAGACCCTACGGCCCAGAGCGGCGTCTGCCGAGGCAAAGGTATGCACCTGGTAGAACTTGGTGAACATGTGCAAGGAAGACCAGATTGCCGCTTTACACAACTGTAAAGCAGAAGCCTGGTGGAAACGGGCCCAAGAAGCGCCCACCGCCCTGGTCGAATGAGCCGTGATACAGAGAGGCGGAGCCTTGCCCCGGGAGCGATACGCCTCGGCAATGGCCAAGCAGATCCACCTGGCAATTGTTCCTTTGGAGGCTGCCAAACCCTTGCAAGGACCCTCAGGAATAACAAACAGTGAGTCAGCATGCCGAAATGACTCTGAAGCGGATAAATAAATCCGCAAAGCACTAACCACGACCAGCTGGTGAAGGGCCCGTTCCTTAGGATGTGAAGGAGAGGGACAAAATCAGGGGAGAACGATGTCCTCGTTGACATGGAAGGCGGAGACTACCTTCGGAAAAAAGGAAGGCACAGGGCAAAGCACCGCCTTATCTCTGTGCAGAATAAGAAAGGGCTCCCTACAGGAGGGTGCTGCCTATTCAGACACTCGCCTGATGGAGGTAACCGTCACCATAAAAGCCACTTTCCAGGAAAGAAGGTGGAGAGAAACCGTGTCAAGAGGCAGGAAGGGAGCTGATTTGAGAAAGCCAAGCACAAGGTTCAAATTCCAAGACGGTAAAGTGGGCGATAAGGGGGGACAGTGTGAGCCACCCCTTGGAGAAAGGTCTTAACCGGGGCCTTTTGCGCTAGAGGTCGCTGGAAAAAGATTGCAAGCACCAACACCTGCCCCTTTAAGGAACTAAGACCAAGACTCAAATCCAGTCCCATTTGCAAAGAGAATTGTGGGAAGGGAGAAATGGAGCAGAGGAAGCCTACGGTCCACACAGAATCGCAGGAAAGACTTCCAAGTCCCGTGATATATTTTGGCCGACGTCGGCTTCCTGGCCTTAATCATGGTGCGATTGACTCCATCAGAGAAACCCCGCTGCTGTAGAATGGCGGTTTCAATAGCCACGCCGTCAAACGTAGAAATTCTAGAAGAAGACAGGTCCCTGAGAGAGAAAGTCGTCCCTGAGCAGAAGTGGCCACGTCTCCTAGAAGAAGGATGATATCTGTGTACCAGGCTCGGCGTGGCCAATCCGGGGAGATGAGAATTGTCTGGATGCCCTCCCTCTTGATCATGCGAAGGACACGGGATAGGAGAGGGAAAAGCAGTACCATGGGGCCACCAGCGCGTCTCCTGCGCATGCCCAGGGATCTCTTGTCCGAGAGATGAAGGTGGGAAGCTTGTGGTTGATTCTGGATGCCATCATATCCACGTCCGGACAACCCTAACGGAGACAGATGGCATCAAACACCTCTGGGTTCAGAGACCACTCGCCCGGGTCCACAGTCTTCCAGCTAAGGAAGTCCGCCATCCAATTTTCCACTCCTGGAATGTAGACTGCCGATAGCGCTGGTACATGTTCCTCCGCCCACTTTAGAACTTTGACGAACTGCGCCATCGCCGACCGACTGCAGGTTCCCCCCTGGTGGTTGATGTACACCACTGCTGTGGCATTGTCCGACTGGATCCGGACTGGCAGTCCCCTCAGGAGAGGAGTCCAATGAAGCAAGGACAAATGAATGGCCCAAAGTTCCAGGATGTTGATGGGCAGTCTGGATTACAACAGAGACCTTTTGCTTTGGACTGTCCGAGGTGGGAAGATTCCGCCCCATCCGAGAAGGCCGGCATCTGTGGTGATGATCGACCATGAGACCGGGAGAAAGAATTTGCAGGAGAGCCACCACCTGAGTTCTAACTGCACCTGCGGAGGAAGGGCGATGGTATGGTCCAAGCAACTCTGTTTCTTGTTCCAGGATGACAAGATCGCATGCTGGAGAGGACGAGTGTGAAATTGCGCAAACGGAAGCGCCGCGAAGGAAGAGACCATCGTTCCCAAAACTCGCATGCAAAACCGGATCAACGGATGCCTGCGCCGGAGAGGAAGATGAACCGACTGTGGAAGGGATAACAGCTTGTCCAACGGGAGGCAGACTAACCGCGGCCGTGTTGAGAATCATGCCGAGGAAAGCAATCCACCTGCTGGGATGCAGTGCTGGTGCAGGGCGGTTTTCTCTTCTGCTCTTGATTGGAAACCCTGGGTGGCGCCCCTGCCGATGGACGTGTGCTGGAGAAGCGCCAAAAGGAGCGCAAACGGGAGCACAAGAGCCTGGAGTGAATAGGACGCTTGGCCTTGCCCTGTGGGAGGTGGGTAATTTTACCGCCCGTGGCCTTAGAGATGATCTCATCCAACCGGGTACCGGACAGACGAGAACCCGAAAAGGGAATGTCACGTTCGGGTGTGGGAGGGAAAGACCACACCGAACAAAGGAGGGAAAGCGGTGAGGGAATAAGGCCTGGAAACTAGGGAAAAGAGAGGGACACCTCCTAGAAAAACCCTAATCAAGGTCCTGACTAACTACCAGTATGAACAGACCCCAGAGGTAGGTGAGTTCATACACAGGAATACCTAATGTCCTAACTCACCCTATAGGACCCTGGTACTAATGTCAGGACTGAGACAACCTGTTCCTCCAAAGGGAAGGACAAACAGGTGTCTCCCTCATGCCTTAAAACAAACGACATGGAAATGCAACACACAGAACTCAAACAAAATACAAAAAGGGAAAGGAAAGAGTTAACTTCAAAGGAGCAATGGAAGCACCAAGAACTCCTCCGAGATCCACACAACAGCTATCCAAAACTGAAACTGAAGCTATAAACCACACAGCATAGTGGGAGAAGCAACTATAAATAAGGATGGTTAAATGACCACATAGCAACACCTGAGGCAAGGGGTGTGGCCATTATCAGAAACAACACAGACGCCTATTGATCAACAAGGAAACCTGTCAGATCAAACCACGCGTTGCTAGTCTCACTGATCTCCTACCACCTGTCACAGGAACGTCAGTGACAAGGAAGCCCCGTAACGCATTGACGAGGAGTCTCAGCTCAGACTAAGCCACACCTCACGCCGTAAGGTGACTGTGAGCGCAGATGAGCAGGCAACAAGAGAGCCCACGTCCAAAGAGGCCTCGCAGAGGTACTTCCCCGTCTGAGAGATCTGCAGGGCCAAAGACTGGAGGTCCGCCAGGGGAAGATCAGCCACTATATACTGGTGCAGGCGAAGGGCACATTCAGAGACTGCCTTAGCCACCCAAGCGGAGCCAGCTGAAGCACTGAGCCAGCCGCTGAAAATGTGGACTTAGTAAAAGACTCTAGGCGGCGATCCACAGGGTCTTGAAGGGATGTGCCATTGGCCACGGGGATAGCGGTATGCTTAGCGAGATGCGAGACGGGCGGGGATGACCATTTCACAACCAAGTCTAGCGGAAAGGGGTATAACAGATTGAGGCCCTTACAAGTGCTGAAATGACAATCTGGATGGTCCCATGCCTTGGCAAGGACAACCGAAAAATCGTCATGCAAGGGAAAGGCCTTAGGGGCCTGTCTCGAGCGGAGAAACGAAACTCCCTGGCAGCTAGACGAAGGAGAGTCGTCCTGAACCTGAAAGGTGTCGCAGACAGCCACGACCAAGCTATCTACCATGGAAGCAATCTTGGAAGATTGTTCCTGATCAGAGTCTAAATCAAGTACCTCCCCTTCGGACAGTGTCTTGCCTGGGAGGGAGGACGCGTCCGAGTGTGGCTTTGGGGGAGGTGGAGACACTGAGGCGTCAGAAGAGGAAAAGTGTCCTGTTCTGGGCCGCTTGTGAGAAGGTCTGCCCCTAGGTTAGTCGCCAGAGGAAGGCACAGGATGCGCAGGTGAAGACTGGTCAATCTATCGACCCATGAGAGAAAGGATGGATTGGGAAACTTTCGATAGGTCTTCTACTGCCCGGGACAGGGCGAAGGCCCACTCCAGTTCCACACGGTAAGTGTGGCTGCTCGGGAGGGATGGCTAGGGCCGATCTGGGCGCACAGTATGCGGTACACAGGGAGTCTGACTGGCTGCAAGGAAACTTAAGCTCGCATTTTGCGCACGCGTAGAGGGTGGGGGCTGGTGGTGGGCGGGCGTCAGACGTGGGTTCGGACATGGCTCTAAGAGCTGGTCCCAGGGCTGGAGGGATATAGAGTTTTCCTACCAGACATGGGCTCGCGGGGAAAAAAGAGGCAACCACGCCCTCCTAGGAGAGTCCGGCGGCCGAGGGCCCAGCCCCGCAAGCATAGAGGGCGGGGGAGGGTCCGGAGAAATTGAGGCCTAGTAGGCCCTGAGACCGGGTGCTAAATTAGTTGCGGCAGAAAACCGAAAGCAGAAAGGGTGGAGCGAAGGCTGCCTGGAGGAGAGGGCGCACGTCAAAGACCTCACCAGAGGAGAAGAAAAGGGCCTGAGGCACGCAGGGGCC
Source organism: Bufotes viridis (assembly GCA_033119425.1). Classification (NCBI taxonomy): domain Eukaryota; kingdom Metazoa; phylum Chordata; class Amphibia; order Anura; family Bufonidae; genus Bufotes; species Bufotes viridis. Next base: position 168,743,793 of record CM065590.1, read on the forward strand.
GGGAAGGCTGAAAAGGAAGAAGTCGGGGGCTAAATTAGTTGCCGCGGCCGTCCGCGAAGCACTTTCAGCCGGCCAAAAACAAAAGGTGGCACGGGGGGAGCGAGGGCCGAGAGGGCGCACCCGGGGACCAACAAGGGGAGATGGTAAAAAGGGGCCAAGGCCGCCAACAGAGGTAGGCCCAAATAGTGACTGGGGGGCTAAATTAGAGGGGCAGGCTGGAACCCTCCTTGGCCAGATAATCCCAACGGAGGAGGACATTCAGACCCCAGGGAGGGAAGAAGGGAAGGAGAGGAGCAGGCAGTGGGGAATAGGGGGAACACAGGAATACTCACACCATCTTCCACCTTTTTTTTTTGTTCACCCTACCTCGACGAGTCCAGCAAGGTCATCTCCTCAGCTGCTGGCACCGAAGTGGCAGGAAGCTAGCAAAAAGGGAGGGCCGGGTCCAGGTGACCCCTTGGCTGGTGGGAAGCAGGGGAGCGAGGCTGTCCCGGTCCTCTTTTTCTTCTTGGGGGAGCTAGACCGGGAGGGAAACCAACCCGGCCATGTTCCCCAGGAGAACAGGGAGGCCAAGCGGCCCTGTTCCCCCAACCTGAAAAGGGAATGACATAAAAGATAAAAAAAAATAGCAGAATTAAGCAGGGAGGTCTGCCTCCCACGACACTAAGCTAAAAACTAATATGCGCTCTCCTGGCCGGAGGGGATATAGCCAGCGGGAGGAGCTAACACATTTTAGCCTAGTGTCACCTCCTAGCAGCAGCAGCAGCAGCTATACTCACGGTCCTGTGTCCCCCAATGATACGAGCGAGAAAAAAAAACATTATTTTACACTGTTAATCTCTACTGTAAGCTGTCAATGTAAGAAAGGTGAACCAGCTAACCATCCTTCCGTTTATCCAAATATCTAACTATTAGGACCTAAAGTCTGAAGTAACTTTTTCATGAGACAAAGATACTTTTTCAAAAGGACTTTATCATGCCGTCAAAGGCCTATAACCTTTAGCAGCCATTTGTAATTTGCAGCACATGGCTGACAAAAGGGATGTAAATGAAAATAAATGCAGCAGAACTTTTACGACAAGCAAATTAGAAAGTTAATTTATTTGTATTATAGGGAGTCATCTGTACTCTAAGGGCTCATGCACATGGGCGTTGTTTTAGTCCGCATCAGATCCGCATTGTTTGCGGGTTGGATGCAGACAGATTCACATCCGTATGTCCATTCCGCAGTCCACGCAATAAAATAGAACATGTCCTATTCTTGTCTCTATTTTGCGAATCTGCAGACCGCAAAACGTCAACAGCTGTGTTCATGAGCCTTTAACCACACTAAATTGCTGATTAAACTAGGAAGAGACTGTAGAAAGCAGGACAGACTTTTGTGGAGCCTCTACCATCAGGAGTAGTAAGAATATTAACTTTTAATTTGCCATATTATGCTCCTTGAAGGGGTATTCCCATAACATACAATGGAAGCATATTGCTAGGATATGCCACACTTTATCTGACAGGTGTGGGTCCCACCTCTGGGACCCGCACCTACAACAAGAAAGGAGTGGGGAGAGCTGAGGCTGGAGGACCCCGGATTTCCCGGGGTCCGTCCACCACTAAGCGCTGCTCCCATAGAAGTGAATAGGAGCGCACCGCGCATGCCCGGCCACTGCTCCAATTCAGTTCTATGGGGCAGGCGAAAATAGCCGAGCCAGTGCTCGGCTATTTTCGGCAGCCCAATAGAAATGAATGGAGGGCGTCTGCTCATGTGCAGTGCACCTTCCGTTCATTTCCCTGCTCAGTTCTCATTGTAGGTGCGAGTCCCAGAAGTGGGACCCACACCTAACAGACAATGGGGGCATATCCTAGTGATATGCCCCATTGTCTGAGATGGTAAAACCCCTTTCAGTTTAGTGGAGGCAGAGCTTTACTGTGAAGTACCCCTGCCCTGAGTGACAAATGCAGTGGTCTTCTGGCTGGATGATACAACTGTTACTCAGAGCAGAGGGGCTCAGTTCAGAGAGCACTTCACAGTGAAGCCCGGTCAAAACTGCTGACAGACTAACATAAAATGATGTGTACTGGCATAGCAAGCCTCATATGGATAAATTACATGATCACCACCATAAGAAGAGCTATGGATACGGTGACTGCAACACTCCGGTTTTACATTCGGCACCCATGGGCAGCAGTAGAGGCCGCAATGCAACTGCTGTGGTGCGGACTGACGCTTACTATGCCAGTATACAACTTTCTTTTAGAAACACAATGCACTGGGATATCCAAACTACCTGTTCAAGATCCCGACTACGAGTGATCCTTCTGTTTGGAGACATAACTCCCAAAGGTATTCTTTCACTGATGCCTTCTCCTGGAGACACTGGAGTGCTCGGCGGTCCTATTGATAAGTCCAGATCTACAGATTCCAGCTGTTGGAAGCTCCATAGGCCAACCCTCCTCATACATCGAGAACAGTGAATGATAGACAGAGGCAAAGAACCAGAGGAAGGGCTTGACCGAAATAAACATGTCAACACAGAAAATTAGGTTTAGATAAAGCACTGCAATTCTCTCTAAGGGCCCATTCACATGGCATATTTGAATTCTGTAAAAATCCACCCTGTATACCACAGCAGAAACCACAGCGGTTCCTGCCATGTTGTTCAATTTGGGTACCACAGACTCGCTTGCGGCTTGGCTCCATTGAATGGAACTAAACCACGAGTGGACACCTGCAGCAGCAATTGTCCGCACACGGCGCCAAAAAGGAACATGTCCATTCTTGGTGTGGTTGCAGCTTTAAACTGCCGGTCCTCAAACTACAGTGCTGCCTCCCAAGGAAACCAATGGAAGGCAGACATCATGCGGCCACTGGCAGAATTTTGGCAAGGTATCCGGCCAAAATACCGCAATGTGAACAGACCCTGAGAGTCTTATCTAGGCCCATATCTTAAATGGGTATTTCAGGTTTCAGCAAAAATATTTTTATAGTATATGCAGTTTTAAATTTTCTAATATACTTTTTGTACCAATTTCTGAGTTTTCGTGGATTGTTGCCAAACTGACACATTTAAGGCCAACAAGGTTATTCCTAATTTTCTATAAAAAATAGGTAATCATACAGTTTTTTAATATCCATGTACTTAAAATTATGCTTAGGCCTCTTTCACACCAGTAGTATTTATTTCCATTGCTCCGCTCTTTTACAGCAGCAGAACAACAAAAATATCGGAAGTGACATATTTGGCACATAACTGGCACTAACAGAGCCAAACAAATTCAGTTGACTATAAGGGGATCTGTTCGGTTTCTGTAGAGTAGAATGCTTTTTTAGCAGAGAAAAAAAAATCCCTACATGCAGGACTTTTCTCTCCGCTATTTTTGACAAAATCCGTGACAGTGCCTTCGAATTGACACTCTAAGGCAGATGTGAACATGCCTAAGAAAAAACTAGAATACCACTTTAAGTAAGCTATAACAAGAATAGAGATTTTTTTAACATACCTGCTGTTCCATCCACAAAGTGCCAAAATACAGGCCGAGATGTGCACCTGCAAAGAGTCACTGTGCATAGCATTCTTTTGTCCCTGTTGTTCATCTTCAATCAAGTGAAGTAGTAGGCTTACTGTTTCCTCTGTAAGGTCCTGAGACAAACACAGACACCCCCCCCCCCCATTAGAAAATGTGGATCTCCATGAAAAGAGGACAATTCTATCTAAACATTATCAAGATACAAATGCAAGGCCTTTCCTAACTTAGTAAATGATATGTGCTAATGAAATGTACTAATAATGGAACACATAAGCCCAGATTTACTAATCATAAAGATGGAGCAAGCTTAGACCGGCTGTCTAGACCTGCATCAGATTTATCACAGGGGCTCAGGTTGGAGGAGAAATCTGGTTCAGGGACAGACACTTTTCTCTATTTGTTGGCTTACTTTAAGTCAGATTTGTACAACAGAATTGTGGAGCAAAATGGCACATATGCCTCCTTTCCTGTAAAGCTCTGCCCCATTCAGAGCATGTCGGAAAAAAAAAAGTGTAGAAACCCTAGATGCACCAAATTTCCCCACTTTTTTAGACAGATTTTTGGCACAGACACATTAGGAAATCTGGGTTTGTTATTAATCAGACATCCACTCCAACCACCCCAAACAACTACCCCCCCCAAGGGTGTTCCTTGTAATTTTACCCCATCCAGAAGCCCATCAGACCTCAGATTAGACGGAAAAGAATATTATATTTATTTAAGAACTATCTTACTTCACTTCAGGGCAGACTCTCACGCTCTATCCCTGCTGGGGCCAGGGCTGGGTTGTAACACAGTGCTGTGCTGCTGCCCGCGCTGCTCTTGGTCTCCAGAGGGCGCACATGTGACCTGACTGCGTACAGCGTGTCAGGTCAAAGTGCGCGCTGTACGCAGCCAGTCAGGCAAGCGACTGAGCAGAGACCAAAGCAGCGGAGCGGCCGAGCCAGGAGGTGGAACGGGGAGGGAGCACGCAAGTCAGTGCCAAGTGCTCACTACTCCCTCCGTCCCTCCGGCAGGCGCGGCAGCAGCAGCGATCTGGTCAGTGGCCTGCCTGCCGCCAAGAGGCTGGGGAGCTGGCCTGCGCCCTGAGGCTGGAGCCTCCCCAGCCTCTGTGTCGGCCCGGCCCTGCCCTCACCTACTGTGTTCTTCTGCCTTCCCTTTTAGATTATAAGCCCTTGTGGGCAGGGTCCTCTCCCCCTCTGTACCAGTCTGTTACTAATTTATGCTTATTGTATTTGTGTTTTTATTTTCTGTATGTGTAACTCCTCTTGATGTACAGCACCTTGGAATTACTGGCGCTTTTAACTAAATAATAATAATACATTATAAGAAGAAAGCACTTTAAATGAGTGCAGTTAAAATACGCCCTTAAATGGCCACACCAGTGAGTGCTTAGGGTCTGCAATATACACTTTCCAGAACCAGAGTTTACATTATACATTGTTAATTGGCTGAGAGCAGCTGACAGCAAATGTTAAAACATTCACGGTCATTGTACAGTGTTCTGTAACTTTTTTTTAGTCTAGATTCTACTCCCGAAATTGCCAGAAAATGTGAATTTGTGAAACTTGCATGGAAAACCTTACAATGCAAAATACAGAATTCAGCAGTTTCTTATGCATATGGTCTGGCCTTTAATGTGACACCACAAACATAGCTGGGCAAAGAACTCACTGAACAAGTCCATAGACTCATCCAAGTCTCACCCTTTTTAGAGACCCTATATCATATTCCCTGAGAAAAGTACAATCACTATTCCTGTGGACTACACCAACGCTCCTCTATTTGAAAAAAAAAAAAAAAAAAACACAACAACTTTGGACTTGATTTGGATATCAGCATACATTCATTTTAGTATATGTTACAATACATACTCTACAGTGCAAAACACAAGACACTGCTCCTGGTTGAGATTAGAAACTATATGACCCCAGTGCTGCAACATAACAGTGCTAAGCACCTAGCCACCATGTTGCCCATCCGGATATTCAATGGGGCCCTAATAATTTATAACTGTGACGTTTTACCACTTTATAGCAATATGACTGTAAGAAATTACCACGCTTTTCAGATCTTCGTGTTTCAGGGATGGAAGTTGCAGTTCCAAGTGACAAAGATTTTGGAAACGGTCAATAAAGTCAGTGATAACTGAAGACGACTCCGCTATCAGAAGGGTCCAGAAATGTTCTGTAATGTGTAAAGGACAAAGAAACACAGCGTCATTCACATAACTGTACTGTCAAAGTGTGCTTCACCACCAAGCAAAAAAAATAAAAATCAGACATGGAGAGAGTTTCTTTAGATAAACTAACAATAAAAGTAGTTATTAATTTCAATGGCCCCACTAAATAGCCCCCAAACCACTGCATAGGGATACTGTCAGGAATCAGAAGCATTCTCTGGATTTAAAAGTATTTGGCTGACCAGGGGAGATCAGCTGACATAATATAATACTGCAGACTATTGCCAGGGTAAACTCAGCCGCTATGGCGCCTGCTCAGCTCCTCCTTTAAAGTCTCAACTTCCACAGTACATGTATGCTGGATGTCGGGAAGAGGAATAAAGATAAAACTATAATATTCCAGTCACACCCACTCCAAGTAGTCCCAACTGGGAAATTCAAGACTGGAGCAATACTCACTACAGTGATAACGTCCCTACGGGATCCCAATGCATTTCCCTATTGTGAGTGTTTCATCAGGGGACTATTAAAAATGTGAATTTTCATTTGTGCATACTGTCATGTGCATGTCAGCGCAAGGACCAGCTGTATGGCCCGTAGTGGGCAATACACTTGACAAATTACCCCTATATTCTGGTCTACACATGCTGCATTATGTCCCGCATGAGAAGAGAGAAAACATATACAACAGAGGCATCACAGTGAGCGTTACCTGGACATGGACTATCTGGCCAAAAGCAGAACTTCTCATGAGAGGTCCTCAGTGCTTCCTGCAACTCCAAGCAGCGCTGCTTATCTGGACAAGACCATAAAAAGAGAATCCTAAACTTAACATTCACATAAACGCGAGGCTAGATTTACATTTAATGACCACGTTTAGATGTGGTCACATGATAGTCTTTAACCCCATAAGGACCGCCCCGGTTTTTTCATTCACTGCACTCCAAAAGCCATAACTTTTTTACCTTTCCGTTGATGTAGCTGTTGAGGACTTGTTTTATTGTGGTATAAGTTTATTTTTTAATGGTACCATTTGTTTTTGTGTTGCGAAGTTCTGAGGGCGATAACCTTTTTATTTTTTATTTCCATTGATTGGCTTGTGTGAGTGAGCCCAGCTGCATGCTGTGGATGGAGTGGGCACAGCTCCCGTGTCTGTGGCATCCTGCGAACATAACTGTACGTTCATTTGCAGAAACACACTGCAAAAATGGACATACAGTTATGAGGATTTGCAAGGGGTAAAAGTTATCCCCTATCCACAGTAGTGCTCGGCTATCTCCGGAACTCCCATAAAAAGGAATGGAGCGGCCCCGCACATGTGTGACTGGCCGCTCGGGTCATTTAAGGGGAACAACAGGGGGGCTGCAGGGAGTAGGGGGCACCAGTAGTAGGACCCTCCCACCCGGTCTGATAGTTATCCCCCCATCCTGTGAATAGGGGATAACTATTACCTACCGGAGTAGCCCTTTATGTTTGCACACATTAGTGATCAATACTTACATTTGGCGAAGTCCAAGCCTGGCTGGAGGCTAGCACAGAGGTAGGCACTGCAACTGGAGCATTTCAGCATGTCACACTCTATGTTTGACCATCCATACTGGGCACATATAAGTGGAGACAATTCTGGAGGTTTACCAGCCCATTTTAGGGAGTATTTGGATTAAGGAAAGGTTAAATACTAGTTGTTAAGATGACTGAAATGCCGTAATCCAAGGCATAGTAATCATTTTTTCAATCACAGAACACAGGTCAAAAAATGGACAGAAAAAATAAGAGCTGTAAGGGGGGGTTCAGCATTATGGACCATTATGCAGATGTATTAGTAGTACATCCATTTATATAGCCCTTTGTCCAGTTGACGACTTGTGTTAGCTCATTTAGAGAAGACTGGCGTTTCACACACCAGGAGCTGGAGTAGATTTAAGTTGTAATTTATGGCATACATTCATGTAAATGGTGTCCCTGCTGCAACCCCTTTCTAAAAGTGGTGTAAAACATAAGTCACATTTTTTTGCTCAAAATTTTGTGCTCTTTTTACACCAAAACAGTACTGGATTAGATAAGAGGTGGTAGCCTATGACCTCTTATCCAATCCAGTACTGAGCCACGCCCCCTGCACTGATCACATGACGGTGACGTCACCCCAGGTCCTTCACCCCGTGTTCCAAATGCCATTATGGTCCGTGGTAGCGGAATCCATAACGGGATGCTTGGATAACCCGAACTTTGGACGCCGAACTTAAAACACAAGTTCGCTCAACTCTACTGCTCATACAGAAAAAAGATGGCCATCTGAATTAAGCCTCAGTACAAGTATACATTACATCATAAGCTGGAGCACATATCTTGCCATAATGACACCAAAATCAATGTTCTTATCAGAAGCTGAAGGCCTGTTGCTTCAAGGTAAATTTAAACCATAATCTGAATCGGGTTCTCAAACGTATGTAACTAAAAAGCATGGCACTTGTATATCTGCAAACCCAAAGTATCCTTCTTAGGACGCCCTGGTGGCATCAGCCTCATGAGCCGAGAATCTCAGGCAGTGGACCACCCATAAGCATACTGGAGGGACTTCCTGAGTTTCCAATCACCACGGTTCTTTCCCCTCCACGGGCACTGGGAGGCACCCACGACTGGAACATCACAGTGGGGTTTCCATGAACAGAGACCCACTTATACAAGATAGGCCTCCATTGAAGCCATGCTGATGCTCCTTTCCCCCTGCCTGGAAGGGTCAGGTAGACACTGATGAGAAGATGGAGGAGGGCCCTATTTAAGCTTCGTGTCTCTGCCTGGTGGGAGGAGGATCATCTCATGGTTAAGGTGCCATCATGGAGGCTGAAAAGCAAAACAGATTGATGTGTGATAATAACCCCCCTTTCTTGGCATGCAGATGGCAATATAAAGGATATGGAGAATGTCTCCACCCTGGAGAAGAACTCTTCTTTTCTTGTTGCCTCGTGCGAGACTGAATCTTCTAAGGCTTCTAAACTGTTGTTTTCTTCCGACAGAATGCTTGTGTCCTTTCTGAAGATGATCAAAGAAAACATGAGATCCACATGGTAGGATAATAGGATAATATCAGATAGATAAAAGAATGAAGACATTAAGAGCTAGTTTGTCCACTCAAAGACTATTTGTCTAGAGTTGAGCGAACTTCTATTTTTAGTTCGGCGTCCAAAGTTCGGGTTATCGTAGCATCCCGTTATGGATTCCGCTACTGCGGACCATAACGGCATTTGGAATCCATAAGGGGCTGCTTCATTGAACTCGAACCTTGGACAACCCTAAGGACCTGGGGTGACGTCACCGTCATGTGATCAGTGCCGGGGGCGTGGCTCAGCACTGGATCACCTCTTATCCAATCCATTCCTAAGCCACGCCCCCTGCACTGATCACATGACGGTGACGTCACCCCAGGTCCTTAGGGTTGTCCAAGGTTCGGGTTCAATGAAGCAGCCCCTTATGGATTCCAAATATCGTTATGGTCCGCGGTAGCGGAATCCATAACGGGATGCTACGATTACCTGAACCCGAACTTTGGACGCCGAACTAAAAATAGAAGTTCGCTCAACCCTATATTTGACCATTTAAAAGAACCTTCATGGTAATCAACAGAAAACCACAGGTCGATTGCTACATGGGACTACTCCAGCCCTGACATGATGACATAAGTATATGTACATCTATACAGGCCTCTGCTGTGCAGTCTGCCCTGACACAGACATCTCTGCTGCAGCCCTGACATGATGATATAAGGATATGTACATCCTTACAGGCCTCTGCTGTGCAGTCTGCCCTGACACAGACATCTCTGCTGCAGCCATGTTCTGGGAGCCTACTGCAGCCCTGACATGATGACATAAGGATATGTACATCCTTACAGGCCTCTGTTGTGCAGTCTGCCCTGACACAGACATCTCTGCTGCAGCCCTGACATGATGACATAAGGATATGTACATCCTTACAGGCCTCTGCTGTGCAGTCTGCCCTGACACAGACATCTCTGCTGCAGCCATGTTCTGGGAGCCTACTGCAGCCCTGACATGATGACATAAGGATATGTACATCTATACAGGCTTCTGCTGTGCAGTCTGCCCTGACACAGACATCTCTGCTGCAGCCCTGACATGATGACATAAGGATATGTACATCCTTACAGGCCTCTGCTGTGCAGTCTGCCCTGACACAGACATCTCTGCTGCAGCCCTGACATGATGACATAAGGATATGTACATCTATACAGGCTTCTGCTGTGCAGTCTGCCCTGACACAGACATCTCTGCTGCAGCCATGTTCTGGGAGCCTACTGCACACAACATACAGTACTGTGCCCATCAAAAGGATACACACTGGCCACATTCCCATAATGTCAGACCCCCACTGATCAGACATGTAGGGGATAAGTGTTTGTCACAGCAGCCCACCTGCGATTACTAGGGGAAGGGCGAAGCATACAGATTCAGCCTATAACAGAGCAGAGGACACTAAGCAGCTGACCCCCTGCCGTCTCCTCCACTCACCGGCCGTCACTCCGCTCCTCGCTCACTATCCCTTCATTGATCAAGTCCCGGATTTTGCCAGGAGTTCCTACAGGAGACCTAAGCGGAGTTCCCGTGGTCTCATTACTGGGCGCCGACATCTTGATAGACCCGGAAGTGTCCTTCGAACCGGAAGTCGGGAACAAAGCCACACGACTCTCGCGTTCCGGGTAGATAAGACGCAGAGTGTGAGCGCTCAGGACATAGGTTACTGCTTATTACAGGAGAGGGAAGGAGGGACTGCTCAGAAACATGATTTTATATAAAGATGCTGCATAGTCAGCAGTCCGGTTGTCTCATGATAAAGGATTTCTTGCTAGTTGAACCATTTCACAGATAGGCCCATATGTACTAATGCTATCTATGGCCTCATTCAGACAGTTGGAATGTAGGGGCATACACAGATTTCATTTATTTATTTTTTTACTGGAGGATTTTTTTAAATTAAAAAAAAAATAACGTATGCATCACTTTCCCCGACTTCTATGTGAGAAATAGTGGATCAGGTGCTTGTAAATATGGCTCTGTTTCTGAACACCATATTACTCAATGGGTTTACACCACTCAGCTGGCATAGCTACATTGATAAACCACCCCTGATACGTCTCTATGTCTGCTGCTTCCCTTCAGTACATGATAAAACTGGCTGGCTGCACTAGGCCAGAGCCCAGTGCAAGGAATTTATATAGTTACCATTGAACTCAATGGCAGCTGTAACATCTCTTTGCCCTGAGCTCCCTCTAGTGGCAGATGCAGGAAACTTCTGTGCTGTTATGTCTGAAAGCTGGTCCCCTCAAACCCTGGGTCCCATAGTAGTCACGTGGCCTCCACTGTGAGTGATGTGGGCATATGCTAGCGTCCATGTTACAGCCAAAACTAACAGCATCATAGACATCTAGGGGGAGGTCTCCCTTACGCCTGAAAAATGTCATTAAAAAGTCACAAACTATCTGCACGTATCTCTCACTTTTGCGCCACCACAGCTACTTTTCAGAGAGGGGGCGTGGCAAGGGTGGCATAAGGGCGTGGTCAGCATCCGAGGCAAATTTTTCTTCATTTGCACCTGTTTTGTGGTGCAAAATGAAGCCAGAAATTAGACTGCAGGAGGATGTACCTAATTTATGACGAGGCCTGCGTCAGGTCATACATTATGCACATCTCCTAGTGGCGCAGGGGATATCAAGACCAGTGCAGGGGGCATCCATCTTGATAAATGTCCCCCATAGGATGCTGTATATACAGACCCTTAACCCCTTAGTGACCACCAATACGCCTTTTTACAGCGGTCACTAAGGGTCCTTAGGATGGGCTGCCGCTTTTTTACTGCGGCCCAGTCTAAGCACTGCACGGGTTCCCGACTCTCACATGAATCCCACACCCCTGCTCTAACAGCCCGTACCGGCAGGAGTGCCGATAAGAGATGTTTAATGCTTTACATGCCGCGGGCAATGGCACCCGCCGCATGTAAAGTGCTGACAGAGGAAGCGGACTCCCTCTGTCTCCCATCGGCACCCCACAAATGTAATTGCAGGGTGGCGATGTGTGTGAAGGCTGGCAGGGTCTGATGTAGGCCCCAAACCAGCCTTGAGTAGTTTCCAGCAGGCTGTATAGCACTGACATTAAAATGCAATGCACTATAGGGATAATGCACTGTACTTTAAAATCAATCAGAATGTTGTCTGTTATAGTCCCCTCGTGGGACTATTAAATGCTAAAAAAAAAGTAAAAAAAACAAACCTCATTTATTAAATAAAAAATTCCAGTAAAAATAAAAATATGCTTTTTTTTCCATTGAAAATATGCTTTTCAATAAAAAGAATTGGCAAAAAATGTTTCCCCCCTACTGTATGTTTTGTATTGCGCGTCCGTAACGACCCACACTACATAAATATTATGTATTTATCCCCTATGGTGAACAAGATTTTATTCCTTTAAAAAAAAAGGGGGTTTTATTGAACAAAAGTAGTAAAACAGAAAAAAAACTTTATGTATTTGATATCACCTGAAATGTACTGACCCCGATAATAAAGATATTATGTTATTTATACCGAAAAATAAATGCCATAAAATTTATAACGTAAAAACTCAGTGGCAGTATTGCTGTTTTTCCCATCTCCCTCTCATAAAGAATTAATAAAAGTTAATCAGAAAGTTATGTTTTCCCCAAAATGGCGCCATTAAAACCTACAACTTGTCCCGCAAAAATCAAGCCCTCGGAGAGCCACATAGACTGAAAAATAAAAAAGTTATAGCTCTTGGAACGTGACGATGACAAAAGGAAGAAAAAACGCTTGGTCAGTAAGGCCCAAAACAGGCTGGTCACTGAGTTAAAACTGTGGCCGGGCCAGAAATTGTGGCCGAAATCCAGACACAAAAATACTACATTAATAATTGTGTCGGAATGAGGCCTAATACAGCAAAAACTTAGACCAGGCCGTCACAAGAAGCGCCAAATTCATCGCAGGGTGATGGATTTGGGGCATCTTGCTAGAAGTTAGACACTTTTTTCAGCCATTAGTTGGCTTACTATAGGCCATTATTTTTCACCAAATACCAGACACCAGTAATACATCTGGCTACTAAATATGACAAAACCACCCCCCATTACTAGACGCTTCTGAAGTAAATCAGTAATTAGTTTATGTAAACTGATTTGCACCATAACAGTGGCACAGCTTCCGGCAAAGACCAGTAATAGTAAAGTTGGGCCTTTGTGTATTAGTTGATGAATCTGCTCCAAAATTCCCAGCAAAATACAGTAGATGAACAGTAGGTGAGTGTGGTTTTACCAAATCCCATTCACTCACAGCGATAGGCTGCAGCTTCCTAAATGCTGAGAATGCCCTGTTTATTGCAGAAATACTTGCAGCACAATGTGGTGGCCCAATCTATAGGAAAACGCAGCAGATAAAGGGGCTGGCCCAACTGGGACATTGATGGCATATTGCTAGGCTATACCATCAACGTCAGATACGTGCGGGTCCTACCTGTGGTAGCTGCTCCAATCTAGAGAACAGGGACCCTGAAGTGAAGGCGAAAACACCACCCACAAGCGGCATGCTCTCCATTCATCACTGTGGGAGTTCCGAAAATAGCAGAGACAGCGCACTTTAATAAGTTCGGAAGTGAATGGAGAGCACATCCAACATGCACGGCCGCCTCTCCTTTCCCCACTATGGGGCTGCTAGAAATAGCCAGGCCTAGTGCTCAGCTATTTTATAAGTCAGCTCATGAATATTGAGCATGGCTCATGCAGCAGCAATGAAACTGTAACCCTGGGTTCACACCTGAGTGTTTCTGAGACGCGTTTTTGGCAATAGTAAACGCGCGTTTGTGTGATTGACTGCAGTGTTGTCCAATGACCAAATATCCCTGTCTATATGAAGTTTGGCCAATCAGAGCTGGGGTTTGGCCTTTCCAGCATGTTACAAATTCATAAACGCGCGTTCGAACGTGCTTTTCCATAGTCAAAAACACGCAAAATATAAGCGTTGCGCGTTCCCATTGAAGTCTATGGGCCAAAACGCGCGACAAACGCCCCCAAAAAAGCTCAAGTACTTGTTTATGCGTCGGGCGTTTTTCAGCGCGTTCGAACGCACTGTAAAACGCGAAAATGTAAACCAGTCCCATAGGGAAGCATTGGTTTGCATCGGTTATGCGTTTTACAGCTGTAAAACGCGCAAGTGTGAACTGAGGGTTAATCAGGACCTCTGTCACCTCTGGTGCAATTTCCAAAAAAGTGTTGTATAGGATAGAAAGCAAAGGGCACAAGTGTACTGGCCTTCAGCTCATAGTAACAGAACACAGTTTGTAAGGCTGAAAAAAGACACGCGTCCGTCCAGTTCAGTCTGTAAGGCCTCATGCACACGACCCTATCTATTTTTTGTGGTCAGCAAACTGCGGATCTACAAAACACAGATAGAGGCCATGTGCATCCAGCCTGTCTCGCACGTCCCGCCCTATTGTAACAATGCCTATTCTTGTCTGTAAAACAGGGAAAAAAAGGACATGTTTTAATTTTTTGCAGAACGGACATACAGCTGCACAGATGCAGACAGCACACGGATGCAGCTCCAGTAGGTCATGGACCGAAAATATGGCCATGTGCATGAGGTCTTATCCGGAGGAAGGCAAAAAACCTGATGAGGTGGAAGGCAGTTTATTTTTTAGGAAGGGAATACGGTGGCTCTCCTGTATGGACAATACGCAAGGTGCACGTGTCTAAGCTGACTCACTCAGTCAGAGAGGGCAGGTGTATAGAAAAATAGGAAGACAGGGACTGTACATTATTATTATTTTTTCATTTATTTGTATTATTTTTTCCTCTCCCTGTATACTGGGAGTGATCTATACCGATTACATTTTTATTACTGCTACCACAAAAATAAACATAGTTTTTATCATATTTATACTATCCCTTGTCTTTTGTTGATATCTGCTGGTAACCTCATGTAGAGTGCCTGTCTTCCAATTTATTTTTTAGGGTAGAAAAATCTATGCTCTCTGCATTGTGCTCTTTTATTCCTGGAAATGACAACTGTGGGTTCATTTGCAAACATTTTCATGCCAGTTTTTGGCACAAAAATATCACCTGCCCCCTGTTTTGCAACTTTTGGGCCATGACATTTTGTCACACGGTTGTTTTTGCACTACGTTTGAGTGTCGAGGTTGTGACAGGGGCCGGGACTTTAGCCCCGACAAATTTACCAACATTTACTCCTGGAAACAGGCATAAGGCTAGGGCTACACGACAACACATAGGGCACAACTACACTGCCTCATCTGTGGCACCAATGTCGTGCAACAATTTTTATAATGGTGTCACACTGCGACACACTGAGACTGTCGCGTCGCAGTATGTCGCAGTGCGACACCATAGACTATTATTATAAAAATTGTTGTGCGACACATGTCCTCGTGTGGACCTAGCCTAAATGTTGGTGACAAACTACTAAAGTCAGGAGCTGGTGTATTGAATTTATTATGGGCTGCTGAAGGTGCACCTAATATATTAGGGGCACGCCTTGTAATAAATTAAGCACATCTTTCACCAGCAAAGCCAGCACAAAATGCTGGCAAGGCCGGCGTAAAAAGTCGGTCTTTGTAAATGGTTTATACCTTTTTTTAATGTTTTATGGTCTTTGATTCCCCCCTTAGTTGCTGGAGGATGCCCACAATGGCGCTCACAGTCCGTGCACCAGGTGGGAGATTTATCAAGCTGGGGTGAAGGGAAACTGGCTTAGCGGCCCATAGCAACCAATCAGATTCCACCTTTCATTTTCCAAAGGAGTTCTAAAAAATGAAAGGTGGAATCTTATTGGTTGCTATGGGCAACTATGCCTGTTCTACTTTACACCAGTTATGATAAATCTTCCCCCGGAGTAAAAATCTACTTTACTCCCAGGGGCACATTTACTCTAGTGCCTGCGCCTGTTTTCAAGAGTAAAAAAGCTATTACAACTGTTTTGCGCCTTGTTCGTCTAATTCTTATTTTTAGACTGATTTTGGAGTTGCCTTTGTTTTGTGCCTTATTTCCGATGTGTTTATGTTGTTGTGCCCGAATTAGACACATAAACAGTGTATTTCTACTCCACTACTGACCAGGCTTATTATCCCCTCCTGTTTTGAGGGGCGAACTTGCACAATTTCTTTTACAAAAATTTTGGGGCTGCCTCTTTTCATGAGTTAGGCCTCTTTCACACTAGCGTTTTAGCTTTCCGTCCTAGAGATCCGTCCTCGGGTCTCTAGGACGGAAAGATACTGATCAGGATTATCCCCATGCATCCTGAATGGAGAGCAATCCGTTCAGGATGCATCAGGATGTCTTCCGTTCAGTATGTCAACGTTTTTTGGACGTTGACAAAAGCGCAGCATGCTGCGGATTTGTCTCCGTCCAAAAATCCGGAAGACATGCCGTAACACCAGATCCGGAATTAATGCCCATTGAAGTGCATTAATCCGGATCCGGCCTTAAGCTAAACGTCGTTTCGGCGCATCGCCGGATCCGACGTTTAGCTTTTTGTCAATGGTTACTATGGCAGCCAGGACGCTAAAGTCCTGGTTGCCATAGTAAGTAGGGAGCGGGGAGCGGCATACTTACATTCCGTGCGGCTCCCGGGACGCTCCAGGATGACGCCAGGGCGCCCCAGTGCATAGATCACGTGATCGCATGGATCACGTGATCCATGCGCGCGGGCACTCTGGCGTCATTCAGAGCGCCCGGAGCCGCACGGAATGTAAGTATGCCGCTCCCGCTCCCTGTCTACTATGGCAACCAGGACTTTAGCGTCCTGGCTGCCATAGTAACTATTGACAAAGCTAAACGTCGGATCCGGCGATGCGCCGAAACGACGTTTAGCTAGGTCGGATCCGGATTAATGCACTTCAATGGGCATTAATTCGGATCTGGTGTTACGGCATGTCTTCCGGATTTTGGACGGAGACAAATCCGCAGCATGCTGCGCTTTTGTCAACGTCCAAAAAACGTTGACATACTGAACGGAAGACATCCTGATGCATCCTGAACGAATTGCTCTCCATTCAGGATGCATGGGGATAAACCTGATCAGTAGCTAAAACGCTAGTGTGAAAGAGGCCTAACTCATGAAAAGAGGCAGCCCCAAAATTTTTGTAAAAAAAATTGTGCAAGTTCGCCTCAAAACAGGAGGGATAATAAGCCTGGTCAGTAGTGAGTAGAAATACACTGTTTATGTGTCTAATTCGGGCACAACAACATAAACACATCGGAAATAAGGCACAAAACAAAGGCAACTCCAAAATTAGTCTAAAAATAAGAATTAGACGAACAAGGCGCAAAACAGTTGTAATAGCTTTTTTACTCTTGAAAACAGGCGCAGGCACTAGAGTAAATGTGCCCCTGGGAGTAAAGTAGATTTTTACTCCGGGGGAAGATTTATCATAACTGGTGTAAAGTAGAACAGGCATAGTTGCCCATAGCAACCAATAAGATTCCACCTTTCATTTTTTAGAACTCCTTTGGAAAATGAAACTAGTAGCGTCCTGGCTGCCATAGTAACACTGAAAGCATTTTGAAGACTGATCAGTCTTCAAATGCTTTCAGTTCACTTGTGTTGTGCCGGATCCGGCGTGCATTCCGGCGACGGAATTGCACGCCGGATCCACACAACGCAAGTGTGAAAGAGGCCTAAGGGTACTTTCACACTTGCGTTGTGAGGATCCGGCAGGCAGTTCCGTCTAACAAATGCATTGAAACACCAGATCACTTTTTCCGGTGTCATCCGTAAAAAACGGATCCGGTATTTATTTATGTTTTGCATTTCTAAAGGTCTGCGCATGCGCAGACCGGAAAACCGTATCCGTTTTGCCGGAACACTTGATGCCGGATCCGGCATTAATGCATTTCAATGGAAAATAATGCCGGATCTGGCATTCCGGACAGAGAAAATACCGCAGCATGCTGCGGTATTTTCTCCGGCCAAATACCGTAAGAATGACTGAACTGAAGACATCCTGATGCATACTGAATGGAATGCTCTCCATTCAGAATGCATTAGGATAAAACTGAAGCGTTTTTTCCCGATATTGAGCCCCTAGGACGGAACTCAATAGCAGAAAACTTTAACGCAAGTGTGAAAGTACCCTAAAAAGCCTGTTTCCGGCTGTCTTATTTTTTAAGTCTCATTTACAACTGTTTTTGCGCCTGTTTTGGAGGCAAATTCTGAAGTTTTCTAACTTTTGCACCTAATTTCTGTCCTATTTATGTAGGTGCGCCTTATTTGGCTCCAGATTTTGTTTCTACACCACCCCAGGGCTGGCGTACTTTTCTGTCTCTGGGGCACATTTACTAAGCTCACCTTTTTTTGGAGTAAAAAAATAAAACAGGCGTATTGGCAAAGTCTGTCTTCAATGTGCGCCTCATTTATTATCCTTTCATAAATCTAGTTTGTCTTTTATGATTTAAAAGTCTGACATCTAGTATTCGTTTTCTTGTAAGGCAGATTCAAATTTACTAAACTGGTCTAAATAGTATGCGTGTGAAAATGTGGCGCAAGTGAGCTGAATTTTGGCGCACGTCTCCACTCAAAACAGACAGAAAAGCACGCCGGCCCTGGGGTGGCGTAGAAATTGGACTGCTTTATGACGAAATCTGGTACACCTACATAAATTATATGTAAGGCCTCATGCACACGACTGTTGTTTGATTCCGTCTTCGTTGCTCCGTTTTTCGTGGTTTTCTGCGGACCCATTAGTTTTCAATAGGTCCGTGGAAAACTCGGTAAATGCACCGTTTGTCCTCCGCGTCCGTGATTCCAGTCCATCAAAAAAATATAACCTGTCCTATTCTTGTCCGTGAAAAACGGTTCACGGACCCATTCAAGTCAATGGGACCGTGAAAAAATGCGGATGGCCATCTGTGTGTCATCCGCGTTCTGCGTCCGTTTTTTTTGCGGATCCCTTGGCAGGCACTTGCCAAAAATTGTCAGCCTGTCTTTTGGTAAAATCTTTTGGGTCATGTCCGCTAAAAAAAACGGAAGACACACGGAAACACAACGGAAGGCAAAAACGGACACGGATCACTGAACAACGGAACCCCTTTTTGCGGACAGCATAAAAAAACGGTAGTGTGCATGAGGCCTAAAAGTTAGATAACTTCTGATTTTGTCTTAAAACTCAAAATAGACGCAAAAACAGTTGGAAAATGCGACTTTAAAAAAAAGACAGTGGTAAACAGGCTTTTTACTCATGAATACAGGCGGCGACACTTTAGTAAATGTGCCCCTCTGTTTTGAGTGGTGAGTTGTGCCACAATTTACCTAATTTCATGGAGACTTGCAACAAAATTCAGCTCACTTGCGCCACATTTTCATGCGCGTACTATTTAGACCAGTTTAGTGAATTCAATTCTGTCTTACACTAAGGCCTCATGCACACGAACGTATTCTCCGTGTGCTGTCCGCGTCATTTGCTCCGTTCCGTGGTCCCACAAAAAAGATATATATAGCATGTCCTATCTTTGTCCGTTTTGCGGACAAGAATAGCCATTTCTACAATGGGCCGCGTTCCGTAAATTACGGAACGCGGAACAGCTCCCGTGTTTTGCAGATCCGCGGATGGCAAAGCACCTACGGTCATGTGCATGAGGCCTAAATGTCACACTTAAACCAAAAACAACAAAGAAGATTTATGACAACATAATAAATAAGGGCGCAAATTGAAGAAAGACTTTGCCAATATGCTTTCAAAAAAAAGCAAGCTTAGTAAATGCACCCCATAGAGTTGCAACTTTTTTCGAGTCATTTGCGCAATTTTTTCATGCACAAACCAATGAGACAAGTCTTACCCTGGGAACACACCTAAGCGTTTTTCAGCGCGTTCAAACGCGCTGAAAAACGCACAACAAGTGAAAACCCATGTATTCCAATGGACATGGTTCACACTTGAGCGTTTTACAGCGCGTTTGAACGCGCTGAAAAACGCCAAACGCAAACGCTTGTGCATGAGCTTCTTTGGGGCGTTTGCCCAAGCGTTTGCACCCATTGAAAAGCATGGGAACGCGCATATAAGAAAATATGCGCGTTTTCCGCTTCAAAAACGCGCATATGATCGCGCGTTTTGTAGTAAAACCCAGCAGAAAGGCAGAATCTCCACCCACCTTTGCTGGGTGGGGATTCTTTTATTCTGCAAACTGTAAGCTGTCAATCAAAAAACGCCCCAAATACGCGCGTTGCAAAATACAAAAACGCCTTAAAAAACGCGCGTTTTCCGCGGAAAAAACGCCCAAAAAAACGCCTGATCCAAAAACGCCTAGGTGTGTTCCCAGCCTTAGTGAATATGAAACTGTCTTACAAGAAAACAACCACTAGAGGTCAGACTTAAATTATAATACGATTAAAGGCCATCTGTCAGCAGATTTGTACCTATGAAGCTGGCTGACCTGTTACATGTGCACTTGGCAGCTGAAGGCATCTGTGTTGGTCCCATATTCATATGTGTCTGCATTGCTGAGAAAAATGATGTTTTACTATATGCAAATGAGCCTCTAGGAGCAACGGGGGCGTTGTCATTACACCTAGAGGCTCCGCTCTCTTTGCCATTGCCACTCTCTCTTCACTTTGACAGGGCCAGGTGGGATGATGTTTTCACTGCCTGGCCCTGTCAATCAATGTGCAGTTGCAGAGAGAGCAGAGCCTCTAGGTGTAATGACAACGCCCCCATTGCTCCTAGAGGCTCATTTGCATATAGTAAAACATCATTTTTCTCAGCAATGCGAGCACATATGAACATGGGACCAACACAGATGCCTTCAGCTGCCAAGTGCACATGTAACAAGTCAGCCAGTGTCATAGCTACAAACCTGCTGACCGATGCCCTTTAGGCTGATTTATTAAGGCGGCATAAATGTGAAGCAGTTTAGACAGGTGTTTCAAATATGCCAGTCTTTTTTCAATCGTAAAAAAAGGCGCGTTTAATAAATGTGCCCCCTGAGTGGAGTATTTTTCCAGCTTACATTTGATTTGCACTTGTTTTCAGGTGTAAATGTTAGTAAATTTGCCGGGGCCCCACTGGCTCCTGCCACTCCCAAACTATTGTGGCATGGACATTTAAAACGTTGTAAAATGGGGTCTTATGACTGTTTTTGCACCAATTTTGCATTAGTAAATGACCCCTGTCGTTTTATCGAATGCACTGCAGCCATGTGAACAAGTTGTTACCCTAATATTGCCTGAGACTACATGTGGGGCAAGTCATGAGAAGAATAGTGCTATAATTCTATAGACCTGGGCCAGCCGCCATGACTACCCCCACGGTATTATATATACACAACACTGTAACCGATTTCCCGTTGGGGACGTTTTCAGGGACTGTAGACGGCTATTAGAATAGAAGCTACTCTAGGCAGTGAGACTACAGAACTGGTGTCACCGGAAATTATGACCGGGTTGGGTGTTGCAATAAAGAAACTTCCCCGGTGCAGAGCTGATAAGCGGTCACTTCGTGCAGGGCTCGAGTTTCCGGGTGGTACGGCTTGGCGGTGCACGGTCCATCATGGCGGCGGAAGCCGGTGGAGGGGAACCGCTGGTTCGGTTCGTGAAACTGAGCGGCAGAGCAGCAGGTGAGGCTGGCAGAGCCATGAGGGGGAGGCGGACGGTGGAGCGGGCATCACTGGCATAGGCTGCTGGCAGCGGGTTCTCTCCTAGCGTCTGCATGCATTGTCCTAGTGCCAGTACTGGCTGTGGTGGTCATACCTATCGGCGTGCTGGCCTGATATCGCTTTCTACAGAAATGACTGGTGTTGCCCATAGCAACCAGTTAGCAAATGTCATGATCTTTTAAATAGAAAGTAATGCTCTGATGGGTGAGAAGGGATAAAACGGCCGCTTCCTGTCAGTGGAGGGTTCTCTCCAGCTTTGTCCTATCATAAATGCCAGCTGTTACCAGGGCAGGGTAATGCATGTGAGTGGGGACAGTACTAGCAGCATCCTCACCCATGAAGAGACCACCATGTTCTCCCCCTGTTGTAGTGGAATCCATAACTGAGTTGTTAGATAACCTGAACCTTGTACGCCGAACTTGAAAACACCCGTTCGCTAACTCTACTCATGAGCAATCAGCGGCAGGAGGGCGAGGAGATCCGGGAGCTCATGAATATTCAAGACTCATGTGCTGGAGCAAAATAGCTAAGGGTACTTTTAAACTTGCGGCAGGACGAATCTGGCAGGCTTTTCAGCCTGCTGGATCCGTCCTGCCGCAAGTGCCCGTGCTGCCGCTCCCTCCCCATTGACTATAATGAGTCGGGGGACGAAGCTGCGGCACTGCACGGCCAGAGATCGCCGGGCTAAAAGTCCTGCATGTCCGACTTTTCAGTCCGGCGATCTTTGCCGTGCTGCGCCGTAGCTCCGCCCCCCATTATAGTCAACGGGACGGGCGGTAGTGACTGAGATTTAGCGTAGGATCGGATCCGGCAGGCTGAATAGCCTGCCGGATCCGTCCTGCCGCAAGTGGGAAAGTACCGTAAGTCAGTTAAAGAAAGTGACCCTTACTGTGTTAAGGGGATCTGTCACTAGTTTAGGCTGCCATCAGTTAGAACGCCATAAAACTGCTGATTTCCTTTACAGGGAGCCTGTCAGCAGTTTGGTCCAGCAGTGCAAACATGCCTTGTGTGGAGTGTTGATCATCAGGATCAGTGTAAATACAAAGTTTTATTTAGGTAAATTCTGCTCCTCAGATATTTCGGTGGCTAAATCTACATATAAGGCTAGTTTCAGACTAGCAGCAAGGAACTCTGGCAAGCTGTTCCGGCGGGTGAATCCGTGCTGCCGCTAGTGCACGTGTGCCCCCGCGCTACCTCTACGGCCCCATTGACGGGCGGGCCAGAGTTCTGACGGCAGTACAGCAAACATGCCGAGAGGCAGGCGGAATAAAACTACTGCATGTCTTATTCCAGAAGTATGTGCGCCTCATGATAAATACAGCCACATCAGGCCAATCGGGCTTGTCCCACAAGGGGCGGGTAATTGGGGCTTGAGTAGAGCATCATAATGTATGTGGCGTAGCGTTCCATAGCGGAACGCAATGTAGCGCACAACTTCCAGCTATTGTAAACCACAGTGGGACTAGAGTTGGTGGCAACAATGCTGATTGCCCACAGACGGGAACGGGAAAGGCAAAAAGCACAAGAAGCCTATATATAATAAGCTCAGCCTAGAATGGATATTCAGAGGTAGTGGACGAGAGGGGAATTAATAAATACATACGTATATATCACCTAGAAGGGTGAAAAGGGCAAGGTGCTGGATGAAAAAGGCAAGCGTCTTACTAATGTATGGCGTCAACGCATAAAATGAAAGAAATGCCTTTAGGCATAACATTAAATAGTAAATGGCTAATGATCGGTGATCAAATCATACCTAAACTTATCAAATCCATAGATGTGTAAAGATAATACATTCATGTAAAATAAATGTATAGGACAAGTGCTAAATGAACCTTAAAAACAGTCATGTTTTGTTGACTGTGGAACCCAGCCCCCATGATATGAGAGCTGCTGACCAGAGTATACAAGTACCCACAAAAAGTGCAAGTGCCACACAAATTCATAAGGCTAGTTTCACACTAGTGGCAGGACGGACCTGTTCAGCCTGTCGGATCCGTCCTGCCGCTAGTTCAAGTGTGGCGCTGGACTGCCGCTCTGTACCCATTGACTATAATGGGGGCGGAGTACCGGCGCACAGCGAGAGGACGCCGGACTAAAACTACGACATGTCCGACATTGAGTCCGGCGGCCTCTCGCCGTGCTGGGCTGGAAGTCCGCCCTCATTATAGTCAATGGGGACGGAGCGGCATTCCGGCGACACATTTTATCTAGCGGCAAGACGGATCCGACAGCCGTCCTGCTGCTAGTGTGAAAATAGCCTACCTACGAGGGTCCTACTGACTAGTTAATATAAACCCCTAATATTAATCCAACAATTAAAAAAAGCACCTGAACCTAACAGAAATAAATGTAATCACCAAGTGTGAATATTAAATCAATAAATAAAAGGCGCTCAGAGTTCCCAGAGAAATGAATGAGCGGCTGCTCCTTTCATTTTAGTGGGCTGCAGGGGGTACCGAGCCCCTGTTCTTCGGATTAGTGGGAGTCCAATCCCGTGCAGATTTATATTAGTTTTTTTTTTTTTTTTTTTTAAGGGTACTGTGTGCAGGTACTGTAATACTTCCACACATCACTTGCCTGCATATGGAGCTTGAGCGCTGGGTCCGGGCAGTAGTTGCAGTTCTGACGGTAAACCTGCCATTGTAGATGTGCTGGGGAGTCCTCCCAGACTGTGGATTTTGTGGCAGAATTTTCCGCAACTGAAAATTCGTTCCGTTCATTTGAATGGGTTGGCAAGCACATGGATTTCTGCAAGTCCCAGTCAGGTGAAAGGAACTGACTTTCAGTCACTGAAAATCCGCAGCGTGTGAAGGCACCCTTAGGCCTAATTCACACGTCCGCAACACACCTTGCCACCAGCCCTATAGAGATGCCTATACTTGTCCGCAATTGCAGGCAAGAATAGGACATGCTCTATATTGCGGAGCCGCCAGCCGGAAGATCGGCGGCGCGCTCCGCAAATGCGGTTGCAGACGCGCATCCGCATTTGACAAGAATAGGACATGTTCTATCTTTTTTGTGGAATGCGACTACGCATGCGGACAGCACACAGCCTGCTGTCCAGATCTTTTGCAGGCCCCTTAAAATAAATGGATCAGCATCCTATCTGCAAAAAGTGCTGATCGGATGCGGACCAAAAATAGTTGTGACTGAATTACATGACTGAGTGTTAACTCTCTGTGCTCAGTGCCGTAATAGTATCTGAGGGAGCATGAGCGGGCCAAAAGTGCAAAACAGACTTTCACCTTTTTTAAATATTTTCCTAGCAATAAAAACAAAAAATACAAAAATAAAAATGATATAAAATAAAGGTCTAATGTATCGCTGACAAGATACAAAGTATTTAAAGGGATTCTGTCACGGCATTTGACCCTATAGAGTTGCGGAGATGCACGGCTAGATCGCCGCTAGCATGACCGCAATATAGCAGTAGAATAGCTCTGGGTGCCCAAGGGGTGGTACTAACCTTCCTGGTGCCCGGCCATACCACCATATGAAGGAGCCCAGCACCGCCTGCATCTGCCGAATCTCCTCCTTGCTTCAGTGAGATCGCCGGAAATCTCGCGATGTGCGAGATTGCGCATGCGCACTTGCAACATAGTGTTCCTTCCCTGTGCTGGCATCAGCCTCAGGGATGGAACAGCGCATCTCGAGATTTCCGGCGATCTCACTGAAGCAAGGAGGAGATTCGGCGGACGCAGGCGGTGCTGGGCTCCTTCATGGGGGGCGTGGCTGGGCACCAGGAAGGTTAGTACCGCCCCTTGGGCACCTTCCCGGGTTAAGTTGCATGTCAATAAAATCATTTTTTAAAGAAAATAAAAGCACCCAGAGCTATTCTACTGCTATATTGCGGACATGTTAGCGGCGATCTAGCCGTGCATGTCCGCAGCTCTATAGGGTCAAAAGCTGTGACAGAATCCCTTTAAAAACCAAATGGAAAAATAGTGGCTTTTGAAGCCATATGTACTAATAAATGATGGTGTCCGGTCAGAGGTCTTGAAGGGGTTAAGCGGCCGTGATCGGCTGATATTAATGTACTACTTATTTGCTTTACCTCTGGCGGTGGCCTATCCCTCAGGAACAAATGACTGTGCATGTTGAAATCAGACATGCTTGATACATCTTCTGTCGGGGAACATTGGACCACCCATTAGCATTAGATGGGTGGAGTGTGACCAACGCTTATCTAATGTCTACGGGCACCTTAAAGGGGTTTTCAAGGTTTTTATATTGATGGCCTAGCCTCAGGATAGATTATCAATATCTGATCGGCGATGGTCCGACACCCCAGCTGTTTTGGGGTAGCTCCGCAGCCGGAAATGGGTGCTGGATCTATACAGCTCTGTCCGTTGTGTAGTGAAATGAGCGGATTACTGCAGCGAATGAGAACAATAAGCAGCGGCCTCCACTACACGGGACCGTTATGGCGCCAGAGCTACTTGGGAACAGCTGATCAGTGGGGGTGCAGGATGTTGGACCCCGTTGGTCAGATATTGATGGCCCATCCTGCGGGTTGGTCATGGGTGTCTACAGGCTGGAAAACCCCTTCGAGGCTTTGATTGGAGCCTCTGATGCAGATGTGAACATAGCCTAATAAATAACATGGAGGGAACCATCATATTTGACTCTTGTTCATTGACTGTGATGCGCTAAGCCACTAGTGCTTCATTAGTGAGCCTCTACAGATGTCTCCACTGTTTACACAGCTATCGGAGGTGTTTATGTCAGTAGGGTTTTGTGAACAGACATATGGCAGAGCTCCTAGAACGGTTTTGGTGAGGAACATGTTGATGCAGAAAACGGATAGTGTTTTTTTTTTTTTTTTTTTATATAATTTTAACTGTAACGGTTTGTACCTGCATGAGAAATGGGGAAGTTGGTCAATCATCTAAGGGTACTTTCACACTTGCGGCATGGCTATCTAGCAGGCTGTTCCGGCGGGTAAACAGCCTGCTGGATCCGCCATGCCGCAAGTACCTGTGTACTGCCGCTCTGTCCCCATTGACTATAATGGGGGTGGGGGCGGAGCTACAGCGCAGCATGGCAGTGCACTGCCAGAGATCGCCGGACTAAAAGTACTGCAGGTCCGGCATCACCGCCTTTCTGCGCCGCAGCTCCGCCCCTACCTCATTATAGTCAGCGGGGACGCAGCAGCACACGGGTACTTGCGGCATGGCAGATTACCATACAGGAAGTGTGAAAGTACCTTACCAGGCTTTTCACCTGAATTATGAGCTCCAGTTTGGGTCCACCATGGCCACATAGCAGGCATCGTAGGACTCTGGGACTGCAGGTCACATGATATAATGCTAGACGTCAACTGGAGCAATAGAGGCTGGTAAATTGATTGCACCATCCTATCTGTCATGGAGTTTACAAACTGAGGCAATGATTAAAAAGGTGCTCCTTTAAATGGGACTAAGATATTGATGACCTATCTGTAAATAGGTGGTCCATATCTGATCAGTGGAGGTCCAACAGCTGGAACCCCTATCGCTTGCAGTTACCTTTCCAGGAACAGTTTACGGAGGCGGACCACCACTGCTCTGTGTGACCTCTAGTGGCCGTTGTTTGGTATGGCATCTTCACTCCCATTCAAGCGAATGAGCTCGTTGTCATTTTGGTGCAGTTTCTTGCACTTGTTGAATTTTATTTTTGCTATTGAAAAAAAAAAAGTTAAGCTGTTTGTCATAAAATTCATAAATTGTACCCCCCCATATGTCATTGGGTTCTAAACATGTATTGTTACCCATAGCATGCCAAAAGATTAACCCTTGCTCTACCAAGGATTGTATTTAACTCCGTAAGGCTCTCTTCACACTCCATGGTTTCTATCTGGAGGATTACCCGATGGAAATGTTGAGCACATGCATTTGCACAGATGCCAAGTTCCTTTACTGGATGGCCCTGTATGAAATAGTGCAGTCTGCTGTACTACTCAACCAGTAAAAAAAAAAAAAAAATAATGGTATCAACTAAAAGTTCAGATCGCCCCGCAAAAAATAAGCCCCCATACAATGCCATACACTTAATTACAAAAAAGTTATAGGGGTCAAAATATGGCGACAAAATTAAATAAATTTTTTCCACTTTTGAATTTTTTTTCACTATCAAACCGCAACAAAAACTATACATATTGGGTATCACCTGTAGAATAAAAGTAAATGGTCTGTTTTATCGCACATCAAACGTCGTAATTTAAAAACCCGTAAAACTGTGGTGGAATTGCTTTTTTTTTTTTTTTTGCAATTTCACCCCATTTGGAATTTTTTCCCTGCTTCCCACTACATGGTATGCAAAATGAAATGGTGGCGTTAGAAAGTACAACTTGTCCTGCAAAAAAAAAGCCCTCATATGGCCATGTGAACGTAAAAATAAAAAAGTTATGGCTCTCGGAAGGCAGGGAGCGCAAAACGAAAACGCAAAAGTGAAAAAAACACCTGAGTCCTTAAGGGGTTAGACGGCCATGTCAAAAAACAAAAAATTAAAAACTGATGGAAATGTCTGCAATGGGAAGGGTTTGTGGCCCCCCCCCCCCACAGCCCCCCCTGTGAGTATCCCAGTCTTGTTAGTCGAGAAGGATTGGACGGTGGCTTGGACCCTCCCTCAGTGCACTTCACTGCTCATTTGCACATGGAGTAATAGTTTTTTTTTCTCCAGAATGAAGCAAATGATCTCTGAGTGAAATGTACCATTACATACAGCGGAGATGGTCCTACAAAGCATTGTGCCTGGTTTAACTGTGAATTAGCTGGTGACAGATTCCTTTTAACCCCTTACAGACTGCCCTACATGTATTTATGGCGTGTGAAGTGGGCGCCATAGTCTCATACCTTTCAAGCCTTCAGATATCGTGGTCAAATGTGCAGTTAAAGACCCTAGCACCTTGGCTGCTGTTATGAACCTCATCATTTCCCTCGTCCACCAGGGATACTGCCCAGAACCCCTCCGCTGCCCCACTCCTGCATGGGTGCTGGCTTGCTTCATCCTCATAGACCACCTTGGAGGCAACATTTTATGTTGTCAGAAGCCTAGAAATTCTATATCCTGAAGATTCAGACATCAATGTGCTTTAAATGTGTCCTTGTGCTGAACAAATATTTGTGCCTGGTCAAACAATGTTATGGTGAGGAGAAGGCTTGTTGATATTGTCAGTGTTCACCAAGATGTCAGAAGATGTCGTCTGTGGATTTCTGTGCCCTTTCACCTCTTCTGACTGGCAGAATGAATGGGTCATTCTTGCACTTTTTTTTAGTTCCATTGTATTCCTGTGTCACAGGGCAAGACGACCAATTACATCTTCAGACATTGACAGGTCGGAAAATTTATAAAAGAAGTCATCTCATTACCACGTATTACATTGTTTTCTTTGATATAAAAAGGGCAAACCAAGTTTTTTAGTTAGAATTTAGATGCATATTTGTTAGGGGGGAACCATAGGAGCCTTTTTATTCCTTCTCATAATGTCTACCTCATGTTTCCAGTGCCGGTGAGCAGAAACCTCATTTACGGAGTTGATTCTTCTTGACTGGCCTGCACAACAGCAGGAATCACTCAGTTTCTTATGTAGAAGAGGATTTATGAGGTGGTACTAAGGGCGTGACATCATTAGGTGGACGTACTGCAAGGATATCAAAAGAGCACCAGTTGACACCATCACAAATATGTAATATCCTAAACCCTAAAGATCAGGGATGAATTGAGAACTTGGTGACCCTGGAAAAAAAAAAAAAAAAAACGAAAAGTGACCCCATGTTGTAGGTGGTTCCAAACTGTAAGAAAGCAGAGCCAACACAAGTAGGTAGGGTCAGCAAACCGTTAGACATGATGACATTGCTGTTAGGTGGGGCTAGTGCAGACGTTCAGTGTTAGGCTACATGCACACAAACGTATTTTTTTTCAGTGTCCGCTTGTTTTTTTTTTTTTTTTTTTGCGGATTGGATGCGGACCCATTCATTTCAATGGGTCCGCAAAAAATGCTGACAGCACACTGTGTACTATCCGCATCCGTATGCCTGTTCCGTAGCCCCGCAGCAAAAAAAAATAGAGCATGTCCTATTCTTGTCTGTTTTGTGGACAAGTATAGGCATTATTACAATTGATCCGCAAAAAAAAAAAAACGGATGCCATACGCACGTCATCCCTTTTTTTTTTTTTGTGCATCTGCAATTTGCGGACCGCAAAACACATACGTTCCTGTGCATGTAGCTTTAGGCTGCATTCACACGGGCGAGTTTTCTGCGCAGGTGCAATGCGGGATGTGAACGCATTGCACTCGCACTGAATCCTGACCCATTCATTTCAATGGGTCTGTGTGCATGAGCGTTGTTTTTCACCCATCACTTGTGCGTTGCGTGAAAATCTGAGCATGTTCTATATTCTGCGTTTTTCACGCAGCCCTAGCCCCATAGAAGTGAATGGGGCTGCGTTAAAAACGCATTTCATCCGCAAGCAAGTGCGTGTGCGTTGCGTTTTTCACTGATGGTTGCTAGGAGATGTTGTTTGTAAACTTTTAGTTTTTTATCACGCACGTGAAAAACGCATCAAAACGCATTGCACCCGCGCGTAAAAAACTGAACGCAATCGCAGGCAAAACTGAATGGCTTTGCCTGTGAAATCGCACTGTCTTCACTGAACGCATCCGGACCTAATCTGGACACGCTTGTGTGAACCCAGCCTTAGGGTAGGCTTTTTCAGTAGGCAGGATTTACCATATTCTTTTCAAATTGGTGAAATCCAGTCGAAATCTGCATCATGAATTGACATCCATTCCACGTTTACACCATAGATGCTGTCCATAATCTCACACTGTGGAAAGTTTGCTCAATCAAATCCGCAGGAAACTTGACGTAGGTTGCTGATTTTAAATCGCATTGCAATTCTTTGGATTTCCACCATGGATTTCACCCTTTTTAATGCAAAGGATAAAGTCTGTGGCAAGTCTGCAGCATTTCCACACGTAAATCTTCAGCAATTTGCCCCTGGGGACTTCAGCCAGATGTGCTGTGGATTTTCTACAAAGTGTGGCTATAGCCTTGCCTTACCTACGGTTGGTGTCAAGATGCTGGCAAGTGGGCAGTGGCAACCTGAGAATGTGACGGTATCAGACAGATCATCTTTTTACCTCTGTAGCAGCTGTTGTACAATAACAATGACCGCAGTGCAGCACAACATACCTCCCCAACAGTGCCAAGCAGACACCACAAGACAGCGCAAAATACCTCCCTGGCAGCGCCAGATACCACAGTGCATCACAAGATGCTGCTCTATCAGAACCAAACAACGCAGTGCAGCACGAAATACTGTAGCGAAAAAAGTGAAGTCCAGCTCACCCATTCATTTGCTCCAACTAGTGCAGCACGAAATACTGCTGCAACAGATGCAAATAGCACAATGTAGCACAAAATACTGCTCCAGCAGCACCAAATATCAACAGAAAATACCTCCCAGAAGCTGACTCTCTGCTGGCCAACACCAGCTGCCTTATGTCCTCCATTTGTTTCTAATTAACATATGGAGGAACTGAGAAGGTTAGACACTGGACACAGTACCAAGCCAGTCCTACCTTCAGCATGCTACCTTTCCTTTCAGCACTATCAAACATACAGGAGAATACAGCACTACATACCTAAGTCTCCTCATCTTCTCCATTTGCCTCAGACAGTCATGACGACTTTCAGCCATGACTCATTTTTGCAAAGTTTACCACACAGACATCTTAGGTTGATCACTTTTCCATTATTCTCCCACCTTCCCAACAAAAACTCCCCTAATAATATTGCCGGCACTATTAATATTGCCTCTAGCATTATATCCCCCCCCTCCAACGTGCCCTATTATAGACTAGTAGGAAAAAGAAAATCTAATACTCACCTGCCTACCGTTCCATGCCACTGTCCTCTGTGCAGGCTGCTGGCTTTTCTCGCCCTTCAACCTGAGATTCCTAGCTGAAGCAGTCACAACGATTTTTTCACATCGCCTGCATCCCGGTGCAGGTAGTCACTGTGTCATCACCTGTTGGTACATTGTCTCATTAGACATCAGGCGTAGTAGGCTGTGGCCTATGATGGTGAATGCCAGCGCAGGGAGCAATTGGCTCTCATGCCCTTCCACAGTATTCAACTGTATCATCGTTCTGAGGATACAGTTGAATTCAGCAGAGCAACTTGCTCATCATCTCTCAGACCTTTTTGGCCACTGGCTGGGTGCATGAGGACCTGATGCTCCCAGCTTAATTATGTATCTGGCTGGCAGCCGTGAGGAGGGTGCTGGCGGCTTGGTCTTCCCTCCCGGGCATCCACCCACCGGGAAGCTTTTTTAGTTGCTCATTCCCAGGAAGATCATTCATCCTTCTCCCATTGTGCAGTGCTTGCACTCGCAGCACCCAAAGTTGCACTGAAATATAGTCTGGATTGCTTTGCTTTGTTAGCATAGTCTAGAGCAGGTATAGGCAAACTGCAGCTCTCCAGCTGTTGCAAAACTACAACTCCCAGCATGCAAAGACTGCTTACAGCTATCAGCCTAGAGCAGGGCATGGTGGGAATTGTAGTCTTACAACAGCTGGAGAGCCGCAGTTTGCCCATCCCTGCTCTAGAGGACTTGTGTGCACAGCAGTCCTGTTAAATGTATTTCATTGCAGCTTTGAGCGCTGACAATGTGGGAACAGAGAAAGTAGCAAAATTAAAAATAGCGATGCGGACTCCTTATCTGCAGTGGTACTGATAGTACTGCAGATAATAGTCCAAGATCATGGTGATTGATTCCCTTTAAATGTGATGCAAAGCATTTTTGCCAGTTTTTTGGTGCAAATTGCTCCTGCATTCTGGTGCATCTGTAGTATGCTTCTCTCAGACCTGCGGCCAGGTATTCCGACCGGCAAACAATGCCTGGAATCAGCCAGACCAAAACCGGTATTTATCAGGCTGAATCCCGGCATGTTTGCATGGTAGCGGCAAGATCTCATTATAGTTAAGGCCCCTTTCACATCAGCGTTTTTCCTTTCCGTCCTAGAGTTCCGTCCTCGGGTCTCTAGGACGGAAAGCCACTGATCAGGATTATCCCCATGCATCCTGAATGGAGAGAAATCCGTTCAGGATGCATCAAGATGTCTTCCGTTCAGTATGTGAACGTTTTTTGGACGTTGACAAAAGCGCAGCATGCTGTGGATTTGTCTCCGTCCAAAAATCCGGAAGACATGCCGTAACGCCGGATCCGGAATTAACTAATTGAGCTAAACGTCGTTTCGGCGCATCGCCAGATCCGACGTTTAGCTTTTCCTCAATTGTTACCATGGCAGCTAGGACGCTAAAGTCCTGTTTGCCATGGTAAAATGTAGTGGGGAGCGGGGGAGCGGTATACTTACCATCCGTGTGGCTCCCGGGGCGCTCCAGAGTGACGTCAGGGCGCCCCACACGCATGGATCACGTGATCCATGGGCATGGGGCGCTCTGACGTCATTCAGGAGCGCCCCGGGAGCCGCACGGACTGTAAGTATACCGCTCCCCACTACTACTATGGCAACCAGGACTTTAATAGCGTCCTGGCTGCCATAGTAACCTAAAAGCATTAGAAGACTGATCAGGATCCTGATCAGTCTTCTAATGCTTTCAGACGACTTGCGTTCTGATGGATCCGTCCCGCCGGATCCTCAGAACGCAAGTGTGAAAGAGGCCTAGGGCTGGCAGGCATTCTGGCATCGTCTGTGGTAAGGAGAGAACAAGAGTTGAAATCAGGGCGGCACTACCTTGTAAAGACCCCCGTAAATCAATGCTGGTCACCACCGATCTGGCGGGCGTGGAGCCGCATGTGGTGCTCTGCTCCCAGTATATAGAGAGTAATCCAATTAATGCAAGTGGAGAAAGAAAGCGGTGCGGCACTCACCCGGCTGGTTGAACAGTTCCGTTTAATGTGTCATAGAACAGGGACACAATACTGCAGGTAGCAGGGGCGGATATCGAGCTGAGCGGCTGCAAGGAGGCGACGGCCGTTTCGCGCTTGGACTAGCGCAACGTCTGGCACCGTCTGGTAATGCCAGATCCAGAGAGCTCTGGAAGGCTCTTCGCTGCCAGAACGGCCAGCCGATACTGTGGAGTTGGCCTTAGTAAATCTCCCCCACTGATTTACCCCAAAAAATGCTGGCAGAAGAAGAAATTCGCTCTTTGGAGTTATGAAAATCTGAATATTGTTTTATAATTTTTTTTTGTGCGTTAGTACTTTATGTCCAGCTTGTCTACGGTTCATGGTTGAGGTTTTTCTCATTTTTGGAGCTCTGTCACATTCTAAAGGTTGCCCCAGAGTTTCTAAGGGTGTATTCCAATCTTGAAGCGAAAAATCCACATATTTACTGTACCTTATGAATATACCCTTAGAATTGCTGGTCTGAAAGATGCCTTATCGCCTCTAACACCAGGTACTTAGTGTCGTTATACTTATCATAATTATTTAAAGAGTAACTAATGTCCTAAAAAGAATTTTTCTAATATACTTTAATATTAGCTTTTTTTACAAAAGAAATCTGCAGTTGAACTTGGGCTCTCGTAAGTGCTTTAGAACGCGTATATTTGTACACTGCTGTAGTGTGGAAAGAGGTTGCAGCGAGCCTTGTACAGATTGCTGTGCCCCGATCTTGGCTAAATCCTGGCATAGCACTTACCGATGCGCTACGCCAGGATTTAGCTTCTGTCTGAGCCCGCTCTGCTCACTGGAGAACTTCCTAGCTTTGACTAAAAATGGCACTGCATAAATCCTGGCTTAAAATTGCTTCACTTTGTTTTTGTTTTGTTTTTTTTCATTGTTTTTCGTGGCTTTTTTTTTAACTTTCTGTTTTAGAGTCTTTTTAGTTTGAGTTGTTTTTTTCTTTTTTAGTGGAGTTTTTTTTACAAATGCAGCATGACTTGGGTACTTTTTTAAAAAAAAAATCTGGTTGGATTTGACCATCATGCTAGGAAAGGACAAACCCACCAGTAAAGTAGTCTCAAGCCTTATTCATACAAATGAGCCCAGTGTATTCCGTATGACTCTTGTGGGACGTTGCCCCAGTTTTGTCACGAGGTAAGGTTATCAGTGTGCTAGCTGTTTAATTGCTGTCTGTTGATTCCTTGTGTTGTGTATGTCTGACTCATTGCCGGTAATTGTGGTAACAGGCTCTAAGAAGAAGGTACGCTGGTTTCCCGTTAGGCGAATCTTCACCCACTCCTGTCCCAGCATCAGGATTCCTAGCAGGTTTTTAAGAGAAGGTGGGTGATGCTTACCAGCCATGCATAGTTGTTTGTTTGTCTGGTGTTTTCTATTGTTCTGTCCTTCAAGAAACTGTTTTTTTTCCCCTGACTTTTTAGTAATCTGACAATTGTAGATTTGTTAACACAAATTTGCCACCATACAAATTGCAATAAACACTAGGATTTGGAAAGGAATTTCCAGCCCTTGATGAACTAGGCCTAAGAAAAAGTAGAATGATTGCCGATTGATTCTGGATCCCAAAAGCTGTGACCTCATTGGTTGCTATGGACAATTCTGCCACTGTTACTTTGGAGTGCATGTTGTAAATGTCCCTATGGGTGTCACTGACCAAAAAAGGCCACACCAAAATGCATTGTATGTTTTATGTTTCATTGTAGGCGTTAACATCTGGGCAAAGTGTTCTTGGCCGAGAAACAACTCCATTAAAAAGTGATGTTTTCACAGTCACACTG
Organism: Bufotes viridis; assembly: GCA_033119425.1. NCBI lineage: Eukaryota > Metazoa > Chordata > Amphibia > Anura > Bufonidae > Bufotes > Bufotes viridis. Next base: position 168,778,869 of record CM065590.1, read on the forward strand.
GCGGCAGACTTACTAATACTGTCTTATTTTATGCCGTTATATAGCGATACTACTATATTCCACAGCGCTTTACAGACATTAGCATCAAGCTGTCTACGTTCCCTATCTGTATGTCTTTGGACTGTGAGAGAAAATTTGCCTCCATGCAAGGCACCGGTGTTAAACACTGAGCCACCATACTGCCCATAATCTAACATGTCTAATATTTACACAGTGTAAACCTAGAGTAGACTTGGACTTCAGATGTATCTTCAGATATTATTGTCTAGCAGTGGCATGCCTAGGAATTTTGGCACCCGGGGTGGGTCCTTGCTCTGCCCCCCAAATACTGAAAAATTTGTACCACCTCACAGTAGTATTGCCCTCATTGTACAACCTTCACAGTAGTTTTGTACAAATGTGTGCCCCCTCACAGTAGTTATGCCCTATTTGTGCCCCCTTCATAGTAATAATCCCCATTGTGGCCCCTTTATAGTAATAATCCCCTTTGTGCCCATTAATAGTAGTAATGCCCATTGTGCCCCTTCACAGTAATAATGCCCTCTGTGCCCCCTTAATAGTAGTAATGCCCTCTGTGCCATAGTAGAAATCCCCACTGTGCCTCCTCTATAGTAGAAATGCCCATTGTGCCCCTTCACATTAGTTGTGCCCCCTCCAGAGTAGTAATGCCCCCTCCATAGTGATAGTCCTCTGTGCCCCCCTCCATAGTGATAGTCCTCTGTGCCCCCCTCCATAGCGATAGTCGTCTGTGCCCCCTCCATAGCGATAGTCGTCTGTGCCCCCTCCATAGCGATGGTCGTCTGTGCCCCCTCCATAGCGATGGTCGTCTGTGCCCCCTCCATAGCGATGGTCGTCTGTGCCCCTCCATAGCGATGGTCGTCTGTGCCCCCTCCATAGCGATGGTCGCCTGTGCCCCCCTCCATAGCGATGGTCGTCTGTGCCCCCCTCCATAGCGATGGTCGTCTGTGCCCCCTCCATAGCGATGGTCGTCTGTGCCCCCACTCCATAGCGATGGTCGTCTGTGCCCCCCTCCATAGCGATGGTCGTCTGTGCCCCACTCCATAGCGATGGTCGTCTGTGCCCCCCTCCATAGCGATGGTCGCCTGTGCCCCTCCATAGCGATGGTCGTCTGTGCCCCCTCCATAGCGATGGTCGTCTGTGCCCCCCTCCATAGCGATGGTCGTCTGTGCCCCCTCCATAGCGATGGTCGTCTGTGCCCCCTCCATAGCGATGGTCGTCTGTGCCCCTCCATAGCGATGGTCGCCTGTGCCCCTCCATAGCGATGGTCGTCTGTGCCCCCCTCCATAGCGATGGTCGTCTGTGCCCCCCTCCATAGCGATGGTCGTCTGTGCCCCCCTCCATAGCGATGGTCGTCTGTGCCCCCCTCCATAGCGATGGTCGTCTGTGCCCCCCTCCATAGCGATGGTCGTCTGTGCCCCCCTCCATAGCGATGGTCGTCTGTACCCCTTCTGTATCAGTAAAGAAAAAAAAAACACAGAAACTACTCACCGTCTCCCGTTCCTGGAGCTCAGTCCTCTCTTCCCTGCAGGCACAAATTGCTGTGCAACATTGTGTGGGCGGAGCTTATGCAGATTTCCGGTCTGCAGGCTCTGCTCACATAGGCCAGCAGCGAGATCTGTGTCTGCAGGCTGAATGGTGGAGCAGGGAGAAGTCTTCCTGCTTCACCGTTCAGAGTGCCGCCGGCCTGAAGGAGGGGAGGAGCGCTGGGAGCTGAGCGGTGAGTGACAGGACCCAGCTCCCTGCACTCCAGCAATTACCGCTTCCATCTGTATTGATGGAAGCACTCATTAATTCTGGCACCCCCCTGAGAGCCGGCACTCGGGGCAGGAACACCCCCCATGCACCCCCCCTTTAGCACGCCACATGACCTACTTTGTATCTTAAGCTGCACCCCCATTTCCTGTTAATCCACCCCCCCCCCCTTGTTGAGTGACACGCAAGAAGTCACACAATATGGTACAAAGCAGTTGCACCAGTTTTTTGCACACGTTCAGCCAGATTTTTGGTTGGCGTGCTTGGTAAGCATTTCACTTTGTAAATCTCCCCCAGCTTTTGCTTTCTGCACACAACCATATCTGCTTTTCGGTCCACGAATTGAGGATCCGCAAAATGCAGATGCAATTCATGTACATTCCACAATTTTTGTGCAACCCACTAGAAAAGGATTTTACAGGATTGTAAAAACCCACTGCAAGACGGAAAAGGATAGGAAAGATTCTATGATTTGCGGACAGCACATGGATGACATCCATGTCTGTTTTTAGCGAATCCATAGAAATGAATGGGTCTGTGTGTTTTCCACAAAAAATGCAGATCGGACACTGACCAAAAATACGGTCATGTGGATGAGGCCTTAATATAACAATTTAAAAAAAAAAAAGCAATGATGTAGCTCCCCCCACAATTGAGCCAGCATGGGACTGCTGTGGTGATCTTCTCCTGATAAGCCTAGATAAAGCCTCCCATAGAAGAGCATTGCACTTATCAATGTAATGTGTGATGCGCTAATTGAGCCTCTCATCTCTCTTCTCTCTGGTCACAATTTGGGATGCGCGAATTTGATATTTTGAAAATTCGTTTTCGGTTTGTATTGTGAATTGCTTTATGGATTCTGTTACCACGGACCATAACGCAATTCCATGACTGAAAGCATAACGGAATGCCTTTAGGCCTCTTTCACACGGGCGTCATGTTTGACGCCCGGATAAGAGGCGGGTGCGTTGCGGGAATATGCGCGATTTTTCCGCGCGGGTGCAAACGTTTGTAATATGTTTTGCACGCGCGTGAGAAAAATCGCCATGTTTGGTACACAGACCCGAAGCCGGACTTCATCACTGAAGTCCAGTTTCGGGTCTTCTGGAGAATTGATTATTTTCCCTTATAACATGGTTATAAGGGGAAATAATAGCATTCTTAATAAAGAATGCTTAGTAAAATGAAGAGGAAGGGGTCAAAAATAATAAAAGTTAACTTACCTTAGCCACTTGATCGCGTAGTTGCGATCTTCCTCTTTCCTGCATCAGCTAAGAACTAAAGGACCTGTGATGACGTCACATCACATGGTCCAATCACATGGTCCATCACCATGGTAAGATGGACCATGTGATGTGACGTCATCACAGGTCCTTTAGATCATAGATGCTGCAGGGAAAGAGAGGAGAGATCGCAACTACGCGATCAAGTGGCTAAGGTAAGTTAACTTTTAACCCCTTCCTCTTCATTTTACTAAGCATTCTTTATTAAGAATGCTATTATTTCCCCTTATAACCATGTTATAAGGGAAAATAATAAAGATCTGGTCCCGTTGCTAAGCAACCATGCGGGAAAATCGCAACGCATCCGCACTTGCTTGCTTGCAGTTATGCATTCCATCACAGTTATGGTCTGTGGTAATGGAATCCATAACGCAATTCACATTATACCACAACACGAACCGAAAGCGAATTTCAACATATGAAATTCGCTCATCCCTAGTTGCAATGAATGGTCTGACTGACAAGGTCAAGTGAGGCTGCCATGCTAAAAATCCAAAGAAAGGAGGAAGGTAAAAGCTGAGGCCGGAAGTAGAATACATGGGGTAACTTTAAAAAAAATTATATCCAGAAAATCGTTATTTGTAAATTAAAAAAAAAAGTGTAGTGAAATCCTATGAGCACCGCGGCCTTCTATGTGCTTACCAAGCACAGCGCCGTACATTGTATAGCATTGTGTATTGCTCGTTATCACCGCTCGGCCCCATTCACTTCTATTGGGCTGAGTTGCTTCTAGTCCAGGGATGGGAAAACTGCAGCTCTTCAGCTGTTGTAAAACTACAATCCCCACTATGCTCTGCTTTAGGCTGATGGCTGTAAGCAGTCTTTGCATGCTGGGAGTTGTAGTTTTGAAACGGCTGGAAAGCCGCAGTTTGCCCATCCCTGACCTAGGCCACATGACTGAACGTGGCGAAGGTCACGGCGCTCACAGAAGCATCGGTACCTTCTCAAACAGCTGATCGAGGGTCCCGATTGTCAGACCCATTCAGATACTTTATCAGTGTAAAACTCCTGGAAAACCCCTTTAATATGTGAGAAAAAACATTCTGATAATGATGTCCCTTTAAACAGCATGTCTCCACTAAATGAAAAAATACCCATAGCTTGTGTCAGTAACAATGCATAAAAAATACCATGCCTGATAAGACCTAAAGAGTCCTGAAAGCTTGTTGGGGAAAAAAGACATCCGCCATTAAAACGTATCATAACTGCAATGCTGTTACTTCATTACTCTTCTTGAGAGCAAACATGGCATTACATCTCCAACCACCGCAGTAAGGCTGCGTTCACGTCCTGTTTTATGCCTCCATTTGACGTACTGGTAGATGTTAGAAAAAAACATCCAAAAATGCAGCACACCACATTCTTGTATCCTTCCTGCAGTCCAGTAAAAAAACATTTTTATTTTTTTATTTTTTTTTACAATGGAACTCTATGGTGAACGGATGGCACTGTATGGCATCAGTCTAAGGCATCCATTTAACGTATACGTTTTTTTTGTATACATTAAATAGATTGGAAAAACTGGATGTGAACCCACCCTAATATGCAGTGGTTAGAACAGAAAAAAGAAGGGCTCAACTGCTATTTTCTTGAAAGCTTTAGTGTAGATTTATGATTTTCGCTATGTGGATTTTCTAGGGCACCAAGGCCTGGTTCACTGTAAGGCCTAATTCACGCGTCCGTAGTGTGCTGCGGATCCGCAACACACCTTGCCCACAGTGTGTGCTCTCCGCATCCATCACGTCCCCATTCAAAATGAACGAGTCCGCACCCGTTCCGCACGAACATTGCGGACGTGTGAATACGGCCTAAGGGTATGTCCACGCAGGCTAGTTACCGTATTTTTCGCCATATAAGACGCACCGGCTGATAAGACGCACCTAGGTTTTGATGGAGGAAAATAAGAAAAAAAATATTTTTGGTGGGTCTGGAAGTAATGGTGGTTTGTGGATGGCACTGTTAATGGGGGATCTGTGGATGTCACTGTTAATGGGGTGATCTGTGGATGGCACTGTTAATGGAGGGATCTGTGGATGGCATTGTTAATGGGGGCCCATCTGTGGATGGCACTGTTAATGGGGGCCCATCTGTGGATGGCACTGTTAATGGGGGCCCATCTGTGGATGGCACTGTTAATGGGGGCCCATCTGTGGATGGCACTGTTAATGGGGGCCCATCTGTGGATGGCACTGTTAATGGGGGCCCATCTGTGGATGGCACTGTTAATGGGGGCCCATCTGTGGATGGCACTGTTAATGGGGGCCCATCTGTGGATGGCACTGTTAATGGGGGCCCATCTGTGGATGGCACTGTTACAAATGTGTCATCCACAGACCCCCCATCCCATAACAGTGCCATCCACAGACACCCCCTGCAGCTCCAATGCTGTACCATAAAAATATAAAATATCTCCAAGTACAAATAAACTTATTAAAGATCACCCTTATTAATGTACTGTAACACAGACCCCAATACCTCCTTTACAATACGGGCAGGCCGGCCGGGCGGAAGCGTGACTCTCCGATGGCACATGCCTGCGCCTGCTTCATTCATAAAGCAGGCGCAGGCATGTGACGTCAGAGTCACGCTTCCTTCCGCCCGCCCGCCCGGCCTGCCCGTATTGTAAAGGAGGTATTGGGGTCTGTGTTACAGTACATTAATAAGGGTGATCTTTAATAAGTTTATTTGCACTTGGAGATATTTTATAATTTTATAGTACAACACTGTGAGCGGCGGGGCCGGACCGTCCCCGCTGCAATTGCCGGCCCCCAGCTCCTCCTCCCAGTCCCTCCCCGCTCGCGCGTACATCGCAGCCTGCGATGTAACAAAAAAAAGTCAGCATTCGCCGCATAAGACGCAGGGAAAAAAGTGCGTCTTATACGGCGAAAAATACGGTATGCTGTGAATGTGCATGTGCTGAATTACCAAATCTCATACATTCCTACATAAAAATCTGCAGCATAAATTGACATGCAGTGCAGATTTTTAAACTCTTTTACTATAGATTTCCCTGTTTGCAGTGCACTTAAAATCTTCAAGTCCGCGTACAACTCGGGTGCAGATTTAGCCAGGGATCTTTCTTCCCACATGGACGTAGGATGTGACCACACAGGGAAGTAGAATTTCTGCTGTGCTGCAAATCCAAATCTGAACCACTTCTCTTTTTTTTTTTTTTTTTATAGTGTGTGGATGAGAATTTTCCATGTCCTCCACTGGTACTGCATGCAATTATATCTGTCCCCTGTCTGTCTTTATTGTACTCTGTGCTTGCTGTGAACCAGTAGGTTCTGGAGCTTGAGTGAATGTCCGATGAACAGCGTGCATGCTGATCTTTTATATGCTGTAATACAATCCAGTGGATTCATCACAATGCATCAGAGACACATGCCCTACATCCGGCATGGATCCTGTACAGAAGCTATGATGCCAGGGGGGGCAGAGCCTTATTTTTATAGTGTAAACGTATTTTCCAGGGCTGTACAGAGGGTAGACTGGCATTGGTCCCTGTCCTTATATCTTTCAGACAGTAGTTGACTTTACATCAGAGCTGTGTCTTCCGAATTTCTGTTATGTCAGAGAAAAAATTGAAAAACGTGTCCATTTTGATTCATATTTGTTTAAATACATTAGGTATTTTGAGCATCAGTTGTGCTCAGTTTGTGTCCGTTCTGTTATTTCAGTGCTGCCAAAAAATGACCTGAAACCTGACAGAACAGACTCCACAACTAAGGCTCTATTCACATCACCGTTTCTCCATTCCGTTGAGAAGCAGGAGAACGGAAAGGACGGATTCTGCAGAAAACTGAGACCTAACTGAGCGTAACGGAGCCTAAAGACCCCATAGACTATAATTGGGCCCGTTTGGTGTCTGCTCAGAACATGATTTTTGAGCGGAGACTGAAAGTAGTGCATGCAGGACTCGTCTCGGCTCAAAAATCATGTTCTGAGCGGACACCTAACGGACCCAATTATAGTCTATGGGGTCTTTAGGCTCCGTTACGCTCAGTTAGGTCTCAGTTATCTGCAGAATCCGTCCTTTCCGTTCTCCTGCTTCTTAACGGAATGGAGAAACGGTGATGTGACTGGAGCCTAAGGCTCAAAATAAAACGGATCCAGGATTTTTTTATTTTTTTTATTTCTGTTCCAAAATGGAAACCACGACGGTGAAGTGAACTCTTGTTCATTTGTATAAGTTGGTCTTGGCTGCGGATTTCACACTTGCATGACTCTTTTACGGTACATTCTTTCTTTGAGCGGTTTGGTGATACCTTCTAGTAGTGCCATAGTTAAGTACGGTGTATTACTCTGCAATGTGTACTAGTGGGTGACACAGATTTATTTTGAAGAGCGCACAGGGTAAAGGTCCTCTGCTTAGTCTAAAGAACATAGTTCACGACCTTTTGGTTTTCTTTGTTTGGACATGATCACACAGTGGAATTTTCAGGCAGATTCTGGCAACATTGAATGTGGCTAAATCCGGATGCGTAAGTGCCCCATGTCAAACCACTAATCTACGGCAGAAATGCCATCAAACATCAGAATAATATACGTGCATTTGAGAGCTTTATGCTTTTCCTATAAACTCTTTATAGGGTGAGAGCTTTTTATGAAAGGTAGTTTCATCGTAATTACAGGTGTCAATTGGGTAAGTATGTATTATGTGTCAGGAACATCTAGATTACAATATGTATATATGATATTCTTGCAGGGTTTCCTTAGGGCAAAACTAGTTATGCATATCTGCTTTTTTTCCCATAATTTGGTATTAGATGCCTAGTACGGTAGGTACTTTTTAGATGGTATAATGGGCTTAGAATTGTGACACATGCCAATATGGTACAGACTGGTTGTGTTTGGACTTGCTGGACTGTCGCTGAATGCTGTGATCCTTCCTTTACATACAACCTTGAACCGTTGTGCAAATTTAGACAAAGCCTTAAAGTTTTTTTTTTTGTGTCTAGATATTGATGACCAGTTCCTGGGATAGGTCATCAATATCAGATTGCTGGTGGTCTGACAGCCCTTACCCCCACTGATCAGCTGCTGGCGGTGGAAACAACATGGTGGAGTCATCTACTGTGTAATGTCCGTCTCACTGCAGCTCCCATTCACATTAATGTGGTTACCAAAAAGATCAGATAGTGGGGGTGCTGGATGTCAGTCAGGCCATACTGATATGAGTGACTATGCTCAGGATAGGTTGTCAGTATGTAGACATTGGAAAACCATTTAAACCTCTTCTACTGGGACCTCACTAGTGACTGTAGTCTGTGTCAGTGTTGCAAATATTGCACCATTTCTGCTTCAACTATTTAAAAACCTGTAAAGTAATAAAATAAGTGAAACTGTCTTTGATGCTGAACCAGAGATGAGGTGAAGCCAGAGAGAGGTCTCCAAATCGGAACATCACATTTAGAATATGTAATAAGATAATCCCAGTCATAACGGATCTTAACTGAACCAGAATCTGACAGTACTTTGTGATTTATAGTATGCATTTTTCTAAGTTGCCAGTGCATTTACCCATCTTGTGTTCTTGTCGGCCTAGACAAAATTCAATCTCTGAAAGCCATTCTTCATTTTGAAATAAAATCGGGCAGATTATTTCCCCATGATGGGATTATTTTATTAAAGCGGATCTGCCACCTGAATATATTGCCCATACTTTGTTTTGTGATCCGCGGTTTGGAGCAGCGGATGGGCCACGATCGTGCAACATTTCCTAATGATTACGTACCTGCACGGATGGAGACTGCTCCTAGATTAGCACTGAGGGTTTACTGGATAGAAACCCAATCATAATTCAATATTGCTGTAAGGTTTCATTCACATTTCAGTATACTGCCACGTTTTCAATTTTAAAGGGGAAATCAGAAATGGATGCAAAAAAAAAAGTGAAGAATTAGAAATGTTTCCATTATGTGTTTTTGGGTCAGTTCCTAGTTTTGTTTCAATAATAATTTTTTTGAATTTTTGTCAGTTAGGCCTCTTTCACACTTGCGTTCTGAGGATCCTGCAGGCACTTCCGTCCCTCCGGATCCGTCAGAACGCAAGTCGTCTGAAAGCATTAGAAGACTGATCAGGATCCTGATCAGTCTTCGAAATGCTTTCAGGTTACTATGGCAGCCAGGACGCTATTAAAGTCCTGGTTGCCATAGTAGTAGTGGGGAGCGGTATACTTACAGTCCGTGCGGCTCCCGGGGCGCTCCTGAATGACGTCAGAGCGCCCCATGCGCATGGATCACATAATCCATGTGATCACGTGATCCATGCGTGTAGGGCGCCCTGACGTCACTCTGGAGCACCCCGGGAGCCGCACGGATGGTAAGTATACTGCTTCCCCGCTCCCCACTACACTTTACCATGGCAACCAGGACTTTAGCGTCCTGGCTGCCATGGTAACCATTGAAAAAAAAAAAGCTAAACGTCAGATCCGGCGATGCGCCGAAACGACGTTTAGCTTAAGGCCGGATCCGGATTAATGCCTTTCAATGGCAGGATTTTTGGCCGGAGCAAAAAGCGCAGCATGCTGCGGTATTTTCTCCGGCCAAAAAACGTTCCGGTCCTGAACTGAAGACATCCTGATGCATCCTGAACGGATTTCTCTCCATTCAGAATGCATTGGGATAATCCTGATCAGTATCTTTCCGTCTTAGAGCCCCGAGGACGGAACTCTATGCCGGAAAACAAAAACGCTAGTGTGAAAGAGCCCTTAGTATAGATATAAGTACCAGTTCCTAGTTTTGATTTGCAAATACTGATGCAAAATGGTGATCAAAATACGCACATGTGAATGAGGCTTAAAGGCATAATCTCTCAGAATTGAAGACCTACATATCGGCACTGCAAGTAATTGTAGTGATGTGTTCTCACAGAAAAGTTATAACCGGCCACTAGCTCCACTGCTTGTGCACCAGAGCCTCTGAGGTCAGGCATTTACATCATAAATACCTAGTCTGCTTAAATGATTTCCTGACATACTCTGATACACATACTACTATTCAGTTACTATGCACTCTTTATTCTCCAGTGCACTATTGGTATGCTGTCTCCTATAGCTTGTTAGGTCCATCTTGCGTTTCTCCATGTTTATGACCTGCTATTGGCATCTGTTTTGTAGGTCGCAGGTCACCCCCTGCCAGAAGTGGACACAGATGTGTGGCAGATAATACTAATTTATATGTATTTGGAGGCTACAACCCCGACTACGATGAATCAGGTGGGCCAGAAAATGAAGATTACCCTCTCTTTAGAGAACTCTGGCGATATCATTTTGCTACAGGAACATGGCATCAAATGGGAACCGATGGTTACATGCCAAGGGAACTTGCATCCATGTCATGTGAGTATGGAACGTGTGGCTATAAAAAAACAACTGCTGTGTTTCGTAACACATTGGGTGGTCATTTACTAAACTGAAATACGCCTGAATTAGTCGCATTTCAGGAGCAGGCGGTGGAGCAACAGTTAGTTGCACCGCTATCTGCTACTTCGCCGCGCTCATGCCAGTTCTAAAATTGTGGGCGGTGGAAGGCGACGGGCTGGAAGGCCCGTCTCATTTACCATTTTCTACGCCTGTTTTAGGCGTAGAAAATGGTCTAAATGTAAGACAGCAAGGAAGCTTTCTTACATTTAGAACTGGTGGATCCACTGACAGCTTAGGGCATTATGAAGAATAAATGTGCCTCATGGTGGGAACACCAGGGTGTGTGCAAAACTCACACCATTGCTTTTGTGAAGATGGCTATGTTCACAGCTGCATTGGAGCCTCCATTGCAGATTCTGTCACATTTGACAGGAAATGGAGCGCTCCTCGGTTTCCCCTCCACTGGCACCTTAGGGGAATACAACAGACGCCATTGTAATGAAAGGGGTCTGTTTGGGTCTAGTTGCGCTCGTTGTGCAGTGGATCCTGCTTTGCATCTAGAAGAAGTATTATTAGCAAATAGTATATGGTATTCTGTCTATTGTCTCCTCTTGATTTTAATTACTGGGTTTCAGGATTATTGTTTAATAGATAGTGGGTTTAAAATAGAAAAAATATTGCAAATGATTAAAAAACTACAAATCCCAGCATGCCCTGTTGTACGCTGATAGCTGTAGGCAGTCTGAGCATTCTGAGAGTTGTAGTTTTCCAACAGCTGGAGAGCCTGGCCATCCCTGCTGTATACTATGAGGAGAGTGAAGAAAGCCACTGCCAAACAGTTCTGTCCCTGGCTCTTCCCGGAGAACAAAAGGATCGAGCGAAGACCTTCACCAGCATTATCTGTCGGGGGAGATTCAGAAGCCCCCCACACACATTAGTATGTCGACCGAACCCGTTGTTCTCGACAGGTTCTGCCAACAAAAGTATTATGTGTATGGCTATTATGTGGTGTTTTAGTCCACTGGAGGACTTGGAGAGTTTATATGTATGAAACTAGCTATATCCCCTAAACCCCTGAAGACTTTGGGTAGTGGTGATGCATGTCGGAAAGGGGGGTTTAATTAAAGGCGCTATTCCTGTGCATAATAAGGTTGGTGTGAGCAGACACTATGCAGTGTAAAGAACCTCAGAGTGGGCTCAGAGCACATGTGATTGAAGATACTGTCTGTGATAACTTTAGGTCTAATCACAGATACCAGACTATTTTACCTGTAGTAATATAATGTTTTTATTTAAGGTTTCAGGTTGGTTGGAAAATGTATGTAAAATATAGTCCTAAAAGGGTCACGTAATCCTTTACCTCTTCTTCGGCATCAAGCCCAAACTACGGTAGCTCCCCATAACCATCAGTAATCTTGCAGGGGTCACTTGCCTGGGCTATCTGCTCATAAAATCTTGTTTCATGGCTGAAAGACGGTTGCGTTTGAGCCTTTGTATTTTGGTCATAATATCTCCACCTCCAGTAGTTCTACTGAACTCCCATTTTAACGAACATAGAAATAAATGGTAATACTAATTGGGTGCAGTATAACATTGGGCAAGGCAAGGTGTCCAGGAGGGAAGTTGAATTAGCGAAGGCCTTTACTTCCTCCCTGCTGATGTCTTTTGCATGAATGGATTGATTTGGATAAATGGCTAAAATAATCTTCCACAAGCAAGGTAGTACTGCTGTGTGTGAGGGGGGAGTGACCACGGTCTTGTATTAAAGGGAATCTCAAAGCACTTGCTGCCCAGTCGGTGATGGAGGCCCCGATATGTTTGGTCACTTTGATTGATTGACCACCTCATTTCTGAGCAGCACCATTGAGCCGCGTTCTGATTCTGCATAGTCTAATACATGATTTAAGGGGTCCTGATATTCAAGAGCTCCCAGCACTCCCTACGGTTAACAGTTCTCTTCCTATGATGTGTATAAGAAGAAAGCTGCCAGTCATCTGTGGGAAGGGGGAGATCATGCATTGCAATGCTCGTCTTACTCTAGTGTTAGTCAATAGGGATTTACGCCCCCTGGAGGAAGCTCAGGGCGAAACGCGCGTCGGGGTGGACGGACAGTGCTTCTTGTGGTCAGTATCCTTTACTATCTCCATATTTATGATCCATCTTGTCCTAGTGTCTATTGCTTTGGAGCTTGGTTAACCCTGGAGTGCCCTTCCAAACGAGCGCTCTGTGGTTAGTAGGTGGATTGTTTGCCTATACCGCCATTTTATTACTAGCCTTCCCAGACTCGGTGAACACTAACCGTAATTCCTGGTGAAGCTATGCTGCGGGACTCTGCGTTGTAAGGGTTGATTTTAGTTATCCGTAACTTGCGGGCTATGATATATACCCATGTGTGTGACGCGGGGCCCCACTGCATATGTACATATATATATGGAAGAGACACATAGATATCTCTGGGGGTCACGCATGTGTGGTGGCCATAGATATTGAGGTTTCTGTGGTGTCCTTTGGTTGTATATTGGGGGTCTAGGCAACACACCTTTATTGTTTTCCAGCTCCATTGTGGCTTTAGGCTTTCTAGAAATTTTTGTAGCCAGGTGACCTAGAGTATACATTGGTCTACTTGTGGCTAGGTTAGCCAGCCCACTTGGACATTTATTAATAATAATGTTGGATTGATTATGACTATATACCACTATGTGTAGTGCTTGTCTGTGCTGACACGAAGGATCCTGTTTTACTGCTGCTATATTACTATATTATCTTATCATTTTGTAATACTTAATAAACTTTGTGATACTAATTATTGATTTTGTACGTGGCATATTTGTCAGTGTGATGATCAATAGGGATTTAAGAGAACCACTGGGTCAGTCCAAGCAAGTGGCCCACCGTATTGATCAGCGTGTTTGTCCCCAGTTTATACCACCCTCGGACAGGACAGCATAAAGCTAGCGGCAGATCTAGCATGCGTGTAGAAACCGTGACCACTGTATCTGTAACATGGCAGACAGGGTCTGCAGCACACATTGTACAGTACATGCTCCAAGCGTCCTGAAGTTTACGTGTTTTTTTGTGGGAGGTGCGCTTTAAGTAAAAGATGTATGGACAACAGTAGTTGAAATATTAGCCAGCAATCTGATCTGATGTGTGTTTTTATTACCTTTGTAGTGGTTTTACATGGCTACAATCTCCTGGTTTTTGGAGGCACTGGCATCCCATTTGGTGAGAGCAATGGTAACGATGTTCATGTCTGTAATGTGAAGTATAAAAGATGGGAAAAGCTAAACTGTGACGGAAAGAAACCCAACCGCATTTATGGCCAGGTGTGTATCCCGTTACTAGTGTATGGATGTGTTAGCGCTAATGCTTGAGTTATCAGCCTAGGTAAGGCTCCGCTCACATCTGCGTTGTGAAATCCGGCAGGCTGTTCCTCTGCCTTTCACTGCCTGACAGAGTTCACCATATCCGGCTTAATGCCACAAATCACTGGATCTGGCGCTGCGTACTACTTTTTGTCTGTCCAAAAACTGGCATTGTAGTAAAGCAGCCCGATCCCATTGTAGTCAATAGGGAACCAACGGTTTGCAGCACTATCGGACTACTCTGGCAGGCTAGTCATCTGCTGGAACAGCCTGCTGGATTTCACAACGCAGAAGTGAACATATTATCAGTACTACTAATACTATATGTAGGTGCCAAGTGCACGATTTAAGTACGTTAGTGATAGTACTAAATAGAACTGTAAAAAGCATGGCAAAATATTAAAATGATAGTTATTCTCACTGTTCCAAACCCCTGCGCTCCAGCACTGCCTACTGATCCTCCAGCCAGGCTTTGTTTTCATGACTGCATCAATGACATGGTGGTATACTGCATGGGACCGCTGCAGCCATTCACTGGCCTCATCGTTGAGACCGCATGATGTCCTTGCAGCAGCGGCAAGGTGGGTTAGAGTGATGCTGGAAGGGAGGGGATTTGGAACAACAAGTATAACTTTTAAATTATTTTAATACCTTGCCATGCCTTTGACAGTTCTGTTTTAGCTTTGACCCTTTAATGGTGTATTGTGACTTGACATCTTTAATGTAGTTTTAACTGATATCCACGTATCATTGTAAGGTTGCATTGACTTGATAGTTTTTTTTTTTTTTGTTTTCCACTTTAAGATTTCTGTAAACATTTTCAGTGTTTTTCTATATTTTAGTCATTGTGCATGCAGTCGTGTGTTTTTTTTTTTTTTTTTTTTTTCTAGTGTAGGCTGAAAAGGTAGAGATACCTTGAGTGTTAATTCCTTGTGTTTTACTTAATTCAGGCAATGGCAATCATAAATGGCTTCCTATATGTTTTTGGAGGAACAACTGGGTATATTTACAGCACAGACCTACATCGACTAGACCTCTCTACCAGAGAATGGGTGCAGCTTAAGCCAAACAACCCTCCCTCTGACTTACCGGAGGAAAGGTAGGCCCTTTTTCTCTTGAAAATGATTTAAAACACACTTGTACACTGTAATAGCCTGTGCTCTAAGCTGGTGTCTCACAATCGCCCAATTCCTAAATGAACGGAGTACTCTACCTTTGTAAGATATGTGTTACTAATAACTGCGGAGATGTTACAATTCCTGACTCATGGAAAAAACTGTTCAAGTTCTTAAATGTCTTTAATTTCCAACGTGTGTGGTTCTTCAGAAACGTCACGTCGTAATACAAAGGGGCAAAATGTACTGATACTTATTCCCAACTTGATGGCACTTGATATCTTGCAGAAAAGGAGGCGCATGCCTCTTAATTTTTCTGCATCTCGGGAGGTTTGTGCACCAGAACTACACCAGAAAGGTGTTGGGTTGTATGTCTGTTGTAACGTGTGCCTGTTTTCTGGTGCAGTTTTTTGGGCTAAGTAGGTGCATGCCCACTTTTTAAGAAAAGTGCTGAGTGTGGCATGGCGGAAATGTGATGTGCCAAAATGTTGACTATTGTACAGATGTTGTTACCATTATTAATGCAACAAAAACACTTTTCAGTAAAGTAACCATCCTGACGCAGCTGGTCTAAAAATAATGTGGGCTCCATCTGTACAGCAGAAAACTGGCATAGATGGTTTAATTAAATGGATTGTCCAGGATTAGAAAAACATGGCTGCTGTATTCCAAAAACAGCACTCCAGCTGTCGATGGGTGGTGTCTCTGCTCCAATGGAGTGAAGGGGCTGAGCTGTAATACCACAGACAACCTATGGACAGGTGTGGCGCTGTTTTTGGAAGAAAGCAGTTATCTTTTTCTAGTCCTGGATAACCGATTTAATTGTTAAATACCTGCCCCGTTCAGCCTTTCATTAGCCAAAAATGGAACAGATCAGGGTGAAATGAACCCCCTTTTTAGGCCCTGTCAAAAGGTGGATTTAGACGCTGTCAAACCCCGTCACGGTTTCTGCTGTAGTTATTCGCTTTGAATAGCACAGAGTCAGACCCACGCACGGCTTGGCTCTATTGAATGGCGCTAAACCGTGAGTGGGCACCTGCCACGGCATCCGTCAGGACACTGTTCCAAGAAAGGACATCTCCTCTTGGCACAGTCGCGGCTTTAAACCGCCATCCCACAAACTAGGAGGCAGACACCATGTAGCCACCACCAGAATTTTGGTGTGGGGTCCACGACAAATTCTGCAGTGTAAACAGGCCCTTAGCCTGTACTTGAAGAACATAGAGAAAAACACATGGGCAATTTTATTCCCCGTTTTTACTTTTTTCATTTCTAGGTTTAGTGTTCCTTTTAAGAGAATTACTGTGATGTTGTTTGTGTATTTTCTGTGTTTGTTCCTTTAGCACAGGCATCCTCAAACTGTGGCCCTCCAGCTGTTGCAAAACTACAACTCCCAGCATGCCTGAACAGCCTACAGGTATCAGCCTACAGCAGGGCATTGTGGGAGTTGTAGTTTTACAACAGCTGGAGGGCCGCAGTTTGAGGATGCCTGCTTTAGCAGAACGTATATCCTACTGCATCTCTACAGGGACACACATTAACCTCACCTTTTCATTGTTTACTACAGGTACAGGCATGAAATAGCTCATGATAATCAGCGGATCTATGTATTAGGGGGTGGCACGTCATGGACTGCATACTCTTTAGACAAGGTAACATTATACCTGTGGGGGTGGATAGAAAGACATGAAGGGTATTTTGCAAGGCTTTGTTTTCCCCCAACAGGTATATTGCAGCTTTAGGCAGGGACTGTTTATGAAGTCTCAAAAATCTGTCCTGGTCCTGTTTTTTTAACTAAATACACTGCCTGTCCCAAAAAAAGTCGCCACCTGGATTTAACTAAGCAAATAGGTATGAGCCTCCTATTGGATAATTACTGCATGGGCGATTATCTTTCAGCTGACAACAAGCTATTTAACCCCAACTGGTGCAATGAGTTGCTTCTCATTTCTTAAACAACCATGTCGAAAGACACATCATGTGGTTGTGGAAAAGATATTAGTCTGTTTGAGAAGGGTCAAATGATTGGCATGTATCAAACCTAGTAAACATCTAAGGAGATTGCAGAAACGACCAAAATTGGGTTAAGAACCGTCGAACGCATTATTAAAAACTGGAAGGATAGTGGGGACCCATCGTATTCGAGCAAGAAATGTGGCCGGAAAAAAATCCTGAATGATCGTGATCGGCTATCACTTAAACGTTTGTTGAAATCAAATTGAAGAAAAACCATAGAACTCAGGGCTATGTATAATGAAAGTAAGAGCATTTCCACACTCACAATGCGAAGGGAACTCAAGGAATTGGGACTGAACAGCTGTGTAGACATAAGAAAACCACTAATCAGTGAGGCAAACCGGAAAAAAAGGCTTCAATTTGCTAAGGAGCATAAAGATTGGACTCTGGCGCAATGGAAGAAGGTCATGTGGTTTGATGACTCCAGACTTACCATGTTGGGCGCACCAGGATAAGAAGAGAGGCAGATGAAGTGTTGCCCCCATCATGCCTAGTGCCTACTGTACAAGCCTGTGGGGGCAGTGCTATGATCTGGGGTTGCTGCAGTTGGTCAGGTCTAGGTTCAGCGACAGTATGTGCTCCAAGAATGAGGTCAGCGACTACCTGAACATACTGAATGACCAGGTTATTCCATCAATGGATTTTTTTTCTTCCCTGATGGCACGGGCATATTCCAAGATGACAGCCAGGATTCATCGGGCTCACATTGTGAAAGAGTGGTTCAGGGAGCATGACACATCATTTTTACACATGGATTGTCCCCCACAGAGTCCAGACCTTAACCCCATTGAGAATCTTTGGGATGTGCTGGAGAAGGCTTTGCGCAGAGGTCAGACTCCACCATCATCAATGCAAGATCTTGGTGAAAAATGAATGCAACACTGGATGGAAATAAATCTTGTGACACTGCAGAAGCTTATCAAAACAATGCCACAGCGAATGCGTGCCAAAATCAAAGCTAA
Source organism: Bufotes viridis (assembly GCA_033119425.1). Classification (NCBI taxonomy): domain Eukaryota; kingdom Metazoa; phylum Chordata; class Amphibia; order Anura; family Bufonidae; genus Bufotes; species Bufotes viridis. The sequence continues at coordinate 168,796,749 of CM065590.1, forward strand.
AGGCGGTCCAACAAAATATTAGAGTGTGACCTTTTTTTTGGGGCGACTTTTTTTTTTTGGACAGGCAGTGTATGTTGCTCTCAGAGTTGATATATGTCCATATGAATAGAGCCTGCTTAGTAGTCTCCTCTTGTGTAACTGGTATCTGAAATCAATGGTTGCACACTGTCCCACTTGAAACCTTGAGCAACTGTGAAGCTTTTTTAAATAAATATCTGTCATAAAGGATCTGATATAAAAATATGGAAACTTAAAGGGGTTGTCCCCTCTTCATAAGTTGTATTTATCTTGTAGAGAAAGTTACTTACTAATGTACTGTGATTGCCCATATTGCTTCCTTTGCTGGCTGGATTCATTTTTCTATCACATTATACACTGCTCGTTTCCATGGTTACAGACCTCCCTGTAATCCATCAGTGGTGGTCATGTTTGCACAATATAGGAAAAAGCACTGGCCTATGTGCAGTCCCATGGTTCCGGCCACCAGAGAGGCCGATGCTTTTTCCCAGGCATGCTCAACCTGCGGCCCTCCAGCTGTTTCAAGACTACAACTCCCAGAATTCTCGGACAGCCTACAGCTATCAACCTACAGCAGGGCATTGTGGGAGTCGTAGTTTTACAACAGCTGGAGGGCCGCAGGTTTAGCATCCCTGCTTTTTCCTATAGTGTGTAAGCACGGCCACTGCTGATGGATTGGGGGTGGTCGTAACCATGGAAACAAGCAGTGTATAATGTGATGGAAAAATGAATTTGACTAGCAAAGGAGACAATATGGATAATCATAATACATTAGTAAGTGCCTTGTATTTCTCTACATGATAAATGCCACTTACTGAAGTGAAAGAATCCCTCTTCTGAATTGTCTATATTTCTGCATAAATGTGACTTTAAACTACATCAGAATTTCACTTAGTCCTTAGTCTTTAAAGTAGGTAAAGATAACCAAATTAAATAAATGAGTCAAACGCATTAGACTTGATCATTTTATTCATTGAGAAAAATGATCTAATATCACTCTGAGTGGCAAAAGTATCTGGTGTGACCCTCTTGTACAGCAAATACTGCAATTAACATTTCTGGTCACTGGTGATTAGTCCTGCACGTGGGCTCGGAGGACTTTTAGCCCCTTCCTCCATAAAAAATAGCTTCAGCTGTTATGTAGGTCAGTTTCTCCTCATAAACTGCTTGCTTCAGGCCTTCCACAACATTTGTATTTGATTAAGTTCAGGACATTGACATTGACTTGGCCAGTCCAAAACTTTAAACTTCATTCTTCTTTTAAAGGTTATTTTTTGAGATTTTGATACTGATGATCTATCCTCTGGATTCATTCAGTGGGGCCGAGCATCCTGACCACGCCATCTGAGCGCGCACAAACGGAAAGTTTTACTTTTGGTTTGTGCTCCGCTCTGCCGTGTGGCGATCAGAGGAGCTGGAGCATGTCTGCAGCAGCCTGGGTCTCTATGAATAAAGAAGCCTATTGGAACTAAAGGAAATTGTAAAAAAAAAAAAAAAAATCACCCACCTTTTGCCAAAGTGAAAAAATAAAATAATAAATACACATCATGGGTAATGTGCGAGAACACCAATACTATAAAAATATCAAAAAATATTCCCCATACGGTAAACAGAAAAGCAGAAAAAAAGCGTCCAAATGGCCGATTCGCCATTTTTGGGCGCTTCATTTCCTCAAATTTTTTTTTATAAAAGGTGATCAAAAAGTCATACGCCCCAGAATGGTATCAATAAAAAGAGCCCCTATACAGCTCCGTACACTTAATTATAAAAAGTTATAGGGGTCAAAATATGGCAACAAAAAAGTAAAACAGATTTTTTTTTTTTTTTTTTTTCCCCCACTTTTGAATTTTTTTTTTTTTACTATCAAAACGCAAGAAAACCTATACATATAGGGTATCGCCAGATTCTTACTGACCTGTAGAATAAAACTAACTGGTCAGTTTTATCTAACGTCGGAATTTTTTTTTTGCAATCTGACCCCATTTGGAATTTTTTCTCCGCTTCCCACTATGTCATATGCAATATTAAATGGTGGCGTTGGAAAGTACAACTTGTCCTGCAAAAAACAAGCCCTCATATGGCTATGTGAACCGATAAATAAAAAGTTATGGCTCTGGGAAGGCAGAGAGCGCAAAACAAAAACGCAAAAAAAAAAAAACCTCCGGTCCCTAAGGGGGTTAAGGACCAATAATTTCCCCATTTGTGTTCCAGCAGTCATAAATTTTTTTACGGCGTTCACTGTGGTAAAAATAATAACTTTTGTTATGTGGGTCAGTAAAATGATGCCACATTTCTATATATTTTTTAAGTAAATGTAATGCACGCTCTGTGTACCTGTTTTGACATTGCCTTGTTTTCACTTTATCATCCATATCAACCGATTTTCTTATCAAGATTCATGCTTATAACTTTGAAACAAACTCTTGGGAGGACATTCCAACCAAGCCACATGAAAATCTAGGTAAGGCTAATATCTGGCAGTAAAGGGAATTGCCTTTATTTTATTTACTAATCAAAACCAGATACTGAAACATTCCTTTTTCCCAATTCTAGATATTTGTATTTTTTTTTTTCTGTACATCATTTTCTATCTGAAATATTGTTAAAAGGCATCTGTCAGCAGATTGTACCTATGAAGCTGGCTGACCTGTTACATGTGCACCTCAGCCGTGTTAGCCCCCCCATATCAAAATTTTTGAACAATACATATGCAGTTGGTTAGATCTTTGTTAGATCAGGTTAGATCAATTGTTTTTTGTGTTAGATCTCACACAGAAGTAGAGATATTAACAGTTATTTGCAGGGGGGGCTAACCCGTCATCAGCCCCCCTTTATCAAAAAATTGACCAAACAATTAGCTATTTTGAAAGATATTTGTTAGATCCGGTATGATCAACTAGCTGTTTTGTTAGATCTCACATAATTACAGAATTATTAAGTAAAATTTGATGCAGAATAATAGGCCTTTGTTAGATCCGGTAAGATCAAGTGGTTTCAACGTTAGATCTCATATAATTACAGAGATATTTCACATTAAAAAAAAACAGATATTCGGTAGTATTAAAAAGAGGGGTTAGCCCCCCCCCCCCACATGCAACTTTCAGGTAAAATTTGATGCAGGCTAATAGGCCTTCGTTAGATCCGGTAAGATCAAGTGGTTTCAACGTTAGATCTCATATATTTATGGAGATATTATAGATATTTGGTATTACGTAAGGGGGGACTAGCCCCCCACATGCAATTTTCAGGTAAATAATGCATATACATTCAGTAGTTCACACCCTTAAAAAAGCTACATGCTAAAGAGATACAAACTGAACTTTTAACCTGTGACTGAGGTCACATAGAGTACAAGCAGAAAGTGTTGTGTTCTGTTCTCAATGGAAGGAAAATAATGGAGAGGTTACTTTCACACCTGCGTTAGCTGCGGATCCGTCTGGTACTTGCACAGACGGATCCGCACCTAGAATGCAGATGTTTGTATCCATTCAGAACAGATCTGTTTGCATTAGCTTTTAAAAAAAATAAGTCATTGGAAGTCAATGGGGACGGATCCGGAACAGAACGGAGCCGAACTGATGCATTCTGAACGGATCCTTATCCATTCAGAATGCATTGTGGCTGAACTGATCCGTTATGGACCGTTTGTGAGATCCCTGAAACGGATCTCACAAATAGAATCCAAACGCAGGTGGGAAAGTAGCCTTAGGCGGATCCGTCTACAAATGCATTGCAAGAATGGATCGTCTCTCCACTTGTCATGCGGACGGATCCGTCCTTCAGTCTTTTTCACAGTTTTCCTGGTTTGCGCATGCGCAGACCGGAAGGACGGATCCGTCCTTCAGTTGTTTCACAATGCCGGGTCCGGCACTGATACAAGTCAATGTAAATTAATCCCGGATCCGGCATTCCGGCTACTGATCAGGCATTTTGGACAGACATGCTGTGGTATTATGTCCGGCCAAAACGCCTGACAGTGACTGAACGGAAGGCATACTGATGCAAACTGAACGGATTTCTATCCATTCAGATTGCATAGGGATATGCCTGATCAGTTCTTTTCCGGCATAGCACCCTTTTGACGGAACTCTATGCCGGAAAAGAATAACGCAAGTGTGAACGTACCCTAAGCTATTTAGGACGCGGCTTTAGCGTCATATTGCTTAGCATGATATCGCAGAAAACAGAAATTTCCATTCAGGTCTATGAGCACAGTTCACACCTTTGCGATTTGTCGAACTTTAAAAAACACCTGTAGCGCAAAAAAGGTGCAGGAACTACTTTAAAGGCCGGTGCAGACCTATGCGATCTGGGACGTGTGTCCTGCACAAATGCACACAGTGATTGCCACACGACCCCATTGATTTCAGTGGGGTGACATCCACACAGCAATCCCAGAAAAAGGTACATGTACCTTGTCAGCGACCTAAGAAGCACAGCTGTTTTAGCCTGGATCGTGTTTGTTTGCACTGGCAGAATTGTGGCAGGAAGCCGCGTGTTGCACCCAAGGCGACTGGGGTGCTATTAGAAAATAATGGCAGCATCAGCACGACTTTGGAGGTAGGCGACTCCGAGACCATGTGTCAAACTGTGGGACAAGCAAAATCGCACAAACAAAAATGCACGACAACTGCGCTAAAAAAAACTCACCAGCTCATTCGCTTATAAGTGAACTGAGTCAAATTAATGTTAAGCGACTGCTACAAACTTTTTACACCATGTGCAGCTTGGCCTAATAAAAAAAACCTAACAATTATCTATAAGCTTCAATATCTTTTTGCCAGAAAATTGCATGGGGGGCTAGCCCCCTTACGTGATATCAAATATCCATAATATCTCCGTAAATATATGAGATCTAACGTTGAAACCACATGATCTTACCGGATCTAACGAAGGCCTATTAGCCTGCATCAAATTTTACCTGAAAATTGCATGTGGGGGGGCTAGCCCCTCTTTCTAATTTTACCGAATATCAGTTTTTTTTTATGTGAAATATTTCTGTAATTATATGAGATCTAACGTTGAAACCACTTGATCTTACCGGATCTAACGAAGGCCTATTAGCCTGCATCAACTTTTACCTGAAAGTTGCATGTGGGGGGGGGCTAACCCCCTCTTTTTAATACTACCGAATATCTGTTTTTTTTAATGTGAAATATCTCTGTAATTATATGAGATCTAACGTTGAAACCACTTGATCTTACTGGATCTAACAAAGGCCTATTAGTCTGCATCAAATTTTACCTGAAAATTGCATATGGGGGGGCTAGCCCCCCTCATTAATCACTTAATAATTCTGTAATTATGTGAGATCTAACAAAACAGCTAGTTGATCATACCGGATCTAACAAATATCTTCCAAAATAGGTAATTGTTTGGTCAATTTTTTGATAAGGGGGGGCTGATGACGGGTTAGCCCCCCCTGCAAATAACTGTTAATATCTCTACTTCTGTGTGAGATCTAACGCAAAAAACAATTGATCTAACCTGATCTAACAAAGATCTAACCAACTGCATATGTATTGTTCAAAAATTTTGATATGGGGGGGCTAACATGGCTGAGGTTACATGTGCACTTGGCAGCAGAAGATATCTGTGTTGTTGGTCCCATGTTCAGACGTGTCTGCATTGCTGAGAAAAATGCTTTTTTATTATATGGAAATGAGCCTGCAGAGAGAGCAGAGCCTCTAGTTGCTCCTCATTTGCATGTATTGAAACATCATTTTTCTCAGCAATGCAGACACGTCTGAACATGGGACCAACAACACAGATATCTTCTGCTGCCAAGTGCACATGTAACGGGTCAGCCAGTTTCTTGGAGACAAATCTGCTGACAGATGGCCTTTAAGGTCTAGCTTACTGCCACCTGCAGCCGATTGTAGGTTGTAATACAGCTTAAAAGGACCCCCCCCCCCCCCCCCAGGCAAAGCTAATACATTGTGTTAGGATAGCCATACATATTGGAGTACATTTGACCAAACCTGCCAATTTTCAGTGGGACCTGCTGACCATCTAATGTCTATTAGATGTTCAGCAGCTTTTGCGGGGAGGAGACCCCGATCCTTTGCTCTAACGGGAAGTTACACAGTAGTTTTGTGAGATCCAGCAGGTTGTTTCGGCAGAGAACAGCCTGTCAGATCTCGCAATGGTAGTGTGAAACTAGCCTGAGCTGCCGGTCTCAGATTTCATTGAGAACACATAAACATTCGGCCAAACATTCATGTGTATGGGGAGGTTGGGAGAAATGGCTGATGGCAAAACACTGATTGAAGGTTTGTGACCTCCTTCAAGGTGGCCATACGCAGATGAACTTCGACCGGACCATCTAATGTGTATGGGAGGGTCCCAACTCTCCATTATGGCAGATGTAATGGGGAAAGGAAGGCATGAGTCTAACAAAGCCGCGTGTGCATATGTGTCTAAGATCAAGTATACATTCTGGTTGGGTTTTGGTAAAGATCCTGCTAAAGTGTTTGTATGATGAAAAATCATTTCAGGTTTTCCAGCTGCCAGAAGATGCCATAGCTGTGTCCAAATAAAACATGGTAAGCAAAACACTTTCTGAATGTCTCTAGAAGTACGCAGGTCTCCTGCGCTCCTTGATTTCCTTCTGTGCTTAGCTTGGCAAGCCCTTCCACCTGGTCACTGATCCATAAAGACAAAATCCAAGGCTTAAAGGGTTATTCCCATCTTGAGGTTTATGACATATACACAAAATAGAGGTAGAACCTGCACTATCTTGAGTATGGCCACATATGTCTCCCCGTTAAATTCTATGGAAGTTCTGAAAATACTGTAGCTATGTAACCACCCCCAGTGTATACGGAAGGTGTAGGACTCGTGCTATGAGAAAGGAGAGGGGAGCAAAGGTATCTAAGTTTTCTTTGTAGAGATGGTATGCTACTAAAATGCACAGCAATGATTCTGTATTGCAGTGTATTATGCCTGACAGGCATCCTATTAGGCCAAATAGCAAAAACATGGGGCCCTTCAACACCCCAGCATGACTTGATTGGGGAGACAGACCCCCTCCCTCTGTCTAGTCACTTAGATGCTGTAGTTGCAAATGTCTGTGGCAGCTAAGGGGTTAAAGGGCAGAGATGAAACTTGTCTACACTCTCAGCTGTTAAAATGGGATGTTGGTTACCGCCATCATCCACAAGATGTGGGAACAGCCCCTGTGTCTGTACCATCACTATGAAATACTAATACGGGGTTAAGAAGCGCTGTCTATACAGAACTGCCACTTTCTGGATGGTTGCTGCAGATAACGGTGAGGTAGTATCAGGTGTGACATTGATCAGTATGGGGTCTTCATTGTGCCAGGCCAGCTCGGATTGTGAGAAGTGCATGGCTGGTTTCATATCGGTACAGATGCCCTAAATCACAAATGTAATCTCACAAAAATAAATTTGGCCACAAAAGAACACAATTATTGTTCTTTTCATTATACAGGTCATCCCACTTGGGGCATTTATCGCATATTCACAGTATGTTTAAAACACTGCATAAAACTGGTCTGGAAATGAACTCCGACACAGATTTCTGTGCCAACCACACAATGGACAGGTCATCAATATCAGATTGGCCGGGGTCCGACTCCTGCCACCCCACTGCTCAGCTGTTTGAAGACATTGCAGCAGAGGTGCAGTTGAATTACAACGGCGCATTCCCTTTTCATGTTGGCTCCCTCCGATCTGATATTGATAACCTGTCCTGAGGATAGGTTATTAATATGGGAAACCGGGCAACCCCCTTTAAATCAGCACATGCTTATGATTGGTTGTCTGGGCATTAAAAAAAACAACTGTGCCACCCCTGTCCATCAGTTGTATATTATATGGCAGCTATGCTCAATTCATGGTAACACCTCACACCTTAAGACGCTCTTGTGCTTTTTTTGGAAGAAAACAGACATATTTTTTTTCATAATGTCACACAACCCCACTTAAGCTTAAAGTACCTTGGTCAGTATACGGTTAAATTGTGTTTTTGTTTTTCCCTTTTTTCAGAGGTTTTTATATGTGGTGGTTACAATGGAGAGGTTATACTGGGTGATCTCTGGAAGTTAAACCTGCAGACCTTTCGGTGGACCAAACTTCCTGCTGTGATGCCCGAGCCCGCATACTTCCACTGTGCAGCAGTAACACCGGTATGTCCTCAGCTTCTGTTCTTTTACTGGATTATTAGAAATACTCAATACTAAAGGGGAGGTGCCCGGTTTGAAAGTTATCCCCTTTTCAAAGCTCCATTCATTATCTATAGTACCACCAGAAATGGCCAAGCACTGTACTCGGCGATCTCCAGCAGTCCCCTAGAAAATGAATGGAGAGGCAGGATGCAGATAGAGGGAACAGAACCCCTCTTCTTGGTATTAGTGGGCGATCCAGCAGTTGGCCCCCCAGTGTTAAGTTAACCTCCAACCTGTGGATAGGGAATAACTTGCAAACTTCAGGGCTTATCTAGTTTCTAGATATTGATGACCTAGGTCATCAATATCAGGACGTTGGTGGTCAGACTCCCATCATCCCCCACCAATCAGCTGTTTTTGGAATCCACCAGCGATAGAAACAAAACAGTGAATGGAGGGAAACGGAAGGTCCCGTCCACGGTGCAGTGATCATGCTGACGTACTGCAGCAAGGCTACTTACTTGGCACTACACTGCAGTGGTCGGAGTTTTCTGCGTCATCCAATTTTTTCTTTTTTTGCACTTTTCCACTGTAAGATCCAGCACCCTTGATATGCCTGGAGACAGTGTGGCCATGTGATCCCCAGTCCAGCACCCTGTAACTTACATGTACAGTGTGTGGTCGTTTTCAGGTTAATGAGAAGTACACAGTAATTCAGATGAGAAGATGGTGTCAGTCACTGTGTTAATGGACGATACGTATATTTTCTATTCTAGGCTGGCTGTATGTACATCCATGGAGGAGTAGTAAATATCCAGCAGAACAGGCGGACTGGATCTTTGTTCAAAATCTGGCTTGTCGTCCCCAGCCTTCTAGAACTGTGCTGGGAGAACTTGCTAAAACATTTCCCTCACCTTGCTCACCTCCCCACAAATCAGCTTCTACAGCTTGGACTATCACAAGGACTCATAGAGAGACTACAATGAAGTTGTTTGCACCCTGCTTGGAATCCCACAGTGTTTTACGAGTCTTTTCCAGGAGTACGCTGCTAATGAGATCTAGATGCCTGGACCCCACTTGCTCAGTTTATACGTGGCCTTCAGTCCTTTCACATTTTAACTATACCAGCGCATACATCAGCAGTTTTAAGTCCAATGCCTTTACCGGCCATTATACCTTTTTATTCAGTGAAGAACCTTGATGCTTAAATACATGCTTTTAATTAACTTATTAGTACCCATTTGGTTTGAGGTGGATTCCACCAACCATCGGGTTTTGAGTCCTGTTTTTTGTGAACTGTATGCTCAATCAGTCAGACTCAAGTCTGTAGCCAGATAATATATGTATTGTTAATGCGTTCCAGCTGCCTGAAACATTATGCTTTATACAGCAGGAGTAATCCGTGCACGTCTTGCCAATTCATTGACATGGCGTTTAGCCTCATTCTTCACGTAGCCTGTATGTTGTATGGGCACTGGTGGCTGATCCTCTAGAAGGTCAACTGATGTCTGCTTTCATGGACTTCTGGACATCCTTAGCGAAACTGACTGCCAGGGTTGTTTTTTTATCCTGACCTCGAACACAAGGCTATAGAAGGTACATCATGTACGGAATATGTGAAAATAGTAGCTGTAACGTCTTGCTCAAGCTGCCTATTACTAGTCTTCAGATGTCACTACACCTTCTCACGTCTGTATATTGTACACTACTGGCCAAAGCCTCTCCAGCACGGAGAACAGAGGAGTAATCTGTCGTTGACTGTCATGGTTTTGTAACTTGCTTCTTTTTTTTTTTTCCCCTTCTCCCTCCAGATCATTAGAGCACTTAGGGCAGATTGGTCCTCTCATACAAATCTGGGATGATGGTATTACTCCGCATCATTAAAAAAATTGTGTAATGAAAGCTCTGCTCTTACTGAGATTGCTGATCTTATAGATAGAATTGGGCTTCTGTGTGTTGTCCAAGATTTTATGGTGGAAACGCTATGAAGCTATTCTAATTGTACATTTTATTGCACAGGCTGGTTACTAAATGATATGGTATCTGAATTATTAACTGATCCCAGGAGCTCAATGCTCTTGATAGATAAACTTTTTTTTTAGTTATTTTTTGAAGTCTTTGAAACTTGATGCAAATACACTAAAACATTTGGCTGTGGGGTCCTAAATTCTACAATATTGTCCCTTCCCATGAACACCAGTCTCAGTTTCTGTACTATGTAGGTTTGGTTCTCTGCTGATTTAATTTACTTTTTTTTTTTTCTATACTTTGATCTTCGTGCCTTTACTAATTTGTGTAATTTCCAGAAGAAACTGTTGTAAACTTATTGAAATCTTAGTCTACAGTGAAGCCCCCTCCCTAGAAGAAGAATGCAACAAGGTTCAAGATGTAGTAGTGTACCTCATTCTTTATGCATGAAACTATTCTTGTTCCTGGGATGTCCACTTACAGTATATAAAAAGACAAAAAGCATAAATGCTTAAAGGGCATCGGTCAGAAGATTTGTACCTATGACACTGGCTGACCTGTTACATGTGCACTTGGCAGCTGAAGACATCTGTGTTGGTCCCATGTTCATATGTGTCCGCATTGCTGAGAAAAATGATTTAATATATACAGATGTGCCTCTGGGAGCAACGGGGGCGTTGTCATTACACCTAGAGGCTCCGCTTTCTCTGCAACTTCACGAGCGAGCCAGGCGTAATAAAGTTTTCTCACACGAGGGTGCGCCAGTTGCAGAGAGAGTGGAGCCTCTAGGTGTAATGGCAACGCCCCCTTTGCGCCTAGAGGCTCATTTGCATATATTAGAAATTCATTTTTCTCAGTAATACGGACACATATGAACATGGGACCAACACAGATGTCTTCAGCTTCCAAGTGCACATGTAACAGCTGACATAGGTACAATCTGCTTTAACGATAACTAGGGAGACCTGTCTATTTAGCTCCATACAACCTTCATGTTTTAAGGAGCTGTAATGCACGGCCACGTAAATAAGCAGGAAAAATAGCGGCATGGAATATTGTATTGCTTGTAGGTGAGGATAGCTTTGACATACAGTGGAGTGTCATAGGGAGGCACTTCAGGGATGCAAGGTCTCCGCTGTATGCATAATTCCTTTCCTTTTCTGTCCCTGGGTTTTTAATATGAGGTGGGACTTGCCTGAACTGCTCCTCTGTACTGTTCATCCCACTGTTTCCAACTACATATTCTTGCTATGAATTGGTACACTGTTAGTTTTAGGGAACATGTGAATCCATTCATGTGTCACATTTCTTAGGGCTGGTTTGATCTCGCCTCTCTAGCTGTAGTATATTGGTTCTGTTTCTGAATGTATTTTATACACAATTTTAGTGCCTTTTTCTTTACCTTTAGAAATATGTGCTATTCTTTATTGTACATACCCCAAGCAAGCCAGTGTCTCAGCAATAACGTAATCTGTGAGTAAGCCAAATATATTTATTTTTTTGCTTTTACAGGCATGTCCGATCTGCGGCCCTCCAGCTGTTGCAAAACTACAACTCCCAGCATGCCTGGATGGCCTACATCTATTAGGGCATGCTGGGAGTTGTATTTTTGCAACAGCTGGAGGGCTGCAGATCGGACATGCCGGGTTCTTGAACATAAATTCAACTATGTACGCACCATGAATGTCTTGAATTGGAACTAGAAAATGAATGCAGCTTATCTGTGCAGTATTTCAATAGCCTGGGCACTGAAATAGGTTTTCATGATCCTTTGTTTTATAGAAATGTAGGGTTTTATTCCTAAGGTGCTGGCAATGTACTTGATTTAACTCTTGCATCTTGAAACCATGTGACCGCCATGTTCCTGGGGAATAATTTACGATCAGTGTTTTAGAACTTCTTACTTGAAGCTGTAGACAAGGAGCCAAGATGCTGGTTCATTTCCCAAACTGCCGCCTCTTGTTGGACAGTCTAGAGGTGGACACTCCATTCAGTTACTATATGAAGTATTTGCTGCCTATTTGTTATAGCTTCATGAAAACCATTTTAGTTTTAACTTGCTGTAAATGACTCTACTGCCTTAACCCAAACACATCAAGGAACCACACAAGACAAAGCTGAACTGGTAAGAAGTCGTCTGCTGTGAACGGGCAGATAAAGGCGCTGATCCTTTCACTGGTACACAAACTCTTTTTAATGTTCTTGGCATGATGTATAAAGTATACAATAGACTTGTGTGCGGCTTTTACTAGGTGTACTTTTTAATTGTATAAAATTTCAAGTGCAATATTTTGCTTTCTCCATCATGCATGATAAATGCATTGTGTCGTTTTTTACATGTCTGTCTTATTTTCTTGAAACTGAATTAAATTTTTTTTTTAATGGTCCAGATTTATGTGCAGTAAAATCCTTCCAAATGCAACAATCCCACTGATTACAGATTCAGTATGTAGGTAGCATTGGTATTTCCACCGCTGCCATGTAATGCATTCAAATGGTTCTTGCAGCTAGTACTGGGAGAGATGCCAGGATGTTAAAACTGCTTACATAACATTTCTCTGATGTAATGTATAGTGAACTGTAATGGTTTGTGGAAAAGGTCAGCTTTACGGCATTCACTAGCAAAGGATTGAATTGCATGGTAAAAAATTTTTTTATATATATTTTTGTATATTTAATAGGAGTATAGTAACCTTTCCCATGTGGTGACTTACATGGTGCAGAAGGGATCTAGGACCTTTACTCTATTGTAACTGTACAGCACCATTAGCAGTTAGTCGGCTGTACATACACTATGCGGCAATGGCCAGGAACTGATTTCAGCTCTTTAACCCTAGATGCAGCACATCTGTGGTTAGAGGTTGTCCAAAATTATTATATTTTTTTTTAACTGCATCGATGCTCACAGTAGCGCCACTGCCTTCTCACAGCTTTGCTTAGGCCGTGTTAACGCACATCAGTCACATGGCCTAGGCACAGCTCGGCTTAATTGAAGTGAATTGGACCGACCTGTGATACTTGTATACAACATATGGCACTGGTTGGTGAGCTGAGAGAGAGCTGCAACTGCTGGTGCCTTCTCAAACAGCTGCTCGATGGGGGTCCCGGGTTCCCCTTAAAGGAAGAAGCCTCCTTAATCACCCTACCAGTTTCTTTATTACAGGTATAACAGGTCTTTTACCTGTTATACCTATAATAAAGGAGATTCATTAATCTCAAGTTCCATTGGCATTAGATCCTTTGCGCCTGAAAGAAGTACAGTTTTTTTCATATTGTTGTCCTGAAGGATTCGGTACTCTCTTCACCAAGGATTAACTCCTACGGCAGCATATCCGGCCTCTGGTTCACAAATTTTCCACATGTAAAAAATTCCAGTCCTGGTTACCACGGACTGGTCACATCCGGGTTTAACGGACGTGTGCATCTAGCCTTACGCGTTCCACAAGAATTAAAGTAAAATGTAGATGAAATTTCTGAATTTCAGTTTTTTGGCAGATTTTCAATTTTTTTTTTGTAACAAAGCAAGCTCCTATGTACTGATACAGAGGAGCTGTATGATATACGTACATAACAGCAAGCAGTACTCGAGCACCTGAAGCTCCTCAAGAGGCGGTCCCTGAAGAGCCAGCCACCGCGGGACCCTCTCGTCATGCTCAAGCAACTGGTCAGGACTCCAATGTTCGCCTACCTCTACCCCATGGCAACGCAACGATGGCCCAATTAGCCCCATTGTTTGAGGCCATCATGCATTGCCAGAGGGCAGGTAGGAGCCGTCAGGTGGACTACGAGGATCTCACAAGGCTCGTTTACGAGTCCTTGATGGGCTTCAAATAGAGTTGCAACATTGGTAGATAATTTGCTTCGTCTTTAGGAGGGGACGGTGTTGACGTTGCAAATTAGTCCAGTGCAACTTTATTTTAATTAATTAGTCCCTGTGATGAAACAGTTTACGCCTGACCAATTGTTTGAGGTCAGAAGACTAGTGGACTGTGCCTTGTGGCAGGTGCAACACTGCCCCACATCCTTTCCCCCAACCCAGCCCTGCCGCCCCATCCCAGTCCCAAACTATTATCTCGCCACTTTTCTCCTCATTACTATCCTCCAACCTCTTTCACCACTCCCTCTACCCTAGCTTGGGAAACGCCATCTCCTGCCCCATCTTCCACTTTAAATACTCCCGCTGTATCACTTGCCCTAACACGCACTTATTTGTGCACAGTGGCAGAACAACAGGACACAGGTCCCAACCCATGCAAGGCCCTCCACCCCCCCACTCTTCTAGTCCCCAAGGCCTGTTTTTAGGCAATTGTAAAAATGTTTATTTATATTATGTTAATTTTTATATTTTAATAAATGTTTTGAAATTCTATTTTTTTTATGGGTTTTTAAGTTGGGGATAAAAAAATGGGTTCTTTTTGAACCCTTACATTTTCCCTGTACTGGCGGAGCGACACAATGCGCCGCCCGGACCTGTGATGTCATAATGGAGCGGCCGCAGCGCAGGTAAGTACACTGCTGCGTTGTACTTACCATGGCAGCCAGGACTCCAGTAGCGTCCTGGCTGCCATGGTAACCGATCGGAGCCCCAGCTTACACTGGGGCGCCGATCGGAACGGCTGCTGCGCATGCGCAGCGCTAAACGTCTGATCCGGCAATGCGCCGAATCGACGTTTAGCTTAATGCCGGATCCGGAATAATGCTCTTCAATGGGCATTAATTACGGATCCGGCATTGCGGCATGTCTTCCGGCTTTTTGGACGGAGACAAATCCGCAGCATGCTGCGCTTTTGTCAACATCCAAAAAACGTTCACATACTGAACGGAAGACATCCTGATGCATCCTGAATAGAGATGAGCGAACATTTAAAAAAAAGTCCGTTGTTCGGCGTTCGGGTTGTGGTAAGTCGCGCATCCCGTTATGGATTCCACTATAGCGGCATATGGAATCCATAAGGGGCGGCTGCCACCTACCCGAACTGTTGCACAGCCGAAGGACCTGGGGTGACGTCACTGTCATGTGATCAGTGCAGGGGGCGTGGCTCAGCACGGGATCAAATCCTGTAAAATCTAAGATGTCACAAGTTTTAAAAATAATCACAAATACATAGTTTGTGACGCCACTTTTCAGGCAAAAGAGTGATAATAAATTTCCCCTTTAGTGTCCTGGACTCTGTCCAATTCACCATTTAAAATAATTACTTAAAAGTTCATTAAAAAAAGATGCAATTGATCACAGACTAGTGTGCTTGACGTATCGTTCTGCATCATAGTAACATCGCAATTACAGTGAACTCTGTCCAATGATGCTGAGTACTTTCAGTGGAAAGACTGACTTTTCCTTTTCTTGTTAATTACCAGGTTAAAAATATGTCTGGTGAAAGAGTGGCAATGTACAGGGTGATGTAAAAGTAATCACCTTTATCTGTCAGTTAGAATGTGGGTGACTGTACCACAAGCAGCAGCACTGTTGTCCTTCGCCTCTAGTAGTCAACATGGAGAAAGGAGATGACATTGTGGATTTGATGATTTACGTACTCCTCACAGTAGGATGAGGTTGATGTTACCTCTGGGTCTGACACTGTGCATTTAAGCTAGTGTTCAGACCATCCCTCCTGCTACTCCTCCATAAGTTAATTTGAGGTCCAGTAGAAGTAAGATATTTCAGATAGTTTTCCTGATGAGGAGTTGTATGAGAATAGTCACTGTTTAGACTGCCATAAGAATGAGGACTTGACTGACAAAAAAAAATGCTGATGGAGCAGATTTGCTTCTACTGCAGTCAGCTCGAGAGCAGGAATTCAGCTACTGCTGTTGTTGGAGTAGGGTCAAAATCAGACCTAGTGCAAGCTCAAGTGGTGAAGGCTCTCTATGTGCATCATTTTTCACAACATTGCCAACCAACAAAACTTTCACCGTACACAAGCCCTACAGTGAAAAAGATGTGGCTGTGAAGTCATCAATGTAGAAACTATGGGGGTCATTTATTAAGTGGGTATAAAATAGAACTAGCTTAGTTGCCCATAGTAACCAATCAGATCCTACCTGTAATTTTTTACAGCTCTTTTGGAAAATGACAGGTGGATCCTGAAGCCAGTTCTACTTTATACCAGTTTGATAAATCTCCCCCTATGGCTCTACTTCAATACATGTACCAACATCACATTCTCATTTGGGAAAAGTGAACTTGCCAACAATGTGAGCATAGCTGTTGTCCTCCCATTAGTCATTCCAAAAGCCAGGGCACATTGTCGTCATCATCACCATTAACATCATCAGCTTCAGCCTCCTCCTAGTCCACTCCATAACTGAATATTTGGCCAGGAAACAATAAGTGCCCAGTAATCCACCTGTGTGCCAACTGAACTCCCAAGTATCCAAGTTGCTGGTATTGCAGCCACTGCCCTACCACTTAGTGGATTTCACTGTCTTTGGGCAACAGATGCTATGCACTTAGCCTTAATGAAGGATTCTTCGCCACCATTATTTCATAACCCCCTTCCTGACCAGGCCTAATTTTTCAAATCTGATTTATTACCAATAAAGTGACATCTTTGAAACGCTTTTACTTATCATCCAAGCCATTCAGAGATGGTTTTCTCGTGACCCATTGTACTTTATGTTAATGGTAAATTTGAGTCAATATGTTTTACCTTTATTTAAAAAAAATAAAAATATTTAACTCCAAAAGTTAACGAAAATATGAAAAAGTTCAGTTTTATATACCATATTTTTCGCCCTATAAGACTCCCCGGCCCATAAGACGCACCTAGGTTTTTGAGGAGGAAAATAAGAAAAAAAATTTGAACAAAAAGGTGTGCCTTTTGGTGGGTTTTGAGCTAATGGTATTATGGGGGATCTGTGGATGGCACAGTTATGGGGGGGGGGGATCTGTGGATGGCACAGTTATGGGGGGGGGGATCTGTGGATGGCACAGTTATGGGGGATCCGTGGATGGCACTGTAGTGGGGGCGTCTGTGGATGACACGGTTATGGAGATCTGTGCATGACGCTGCTATAGGTGGATTCAAGAGATGACACATGAATAGCATTTTATGCTGTGTGTCATCCACAGACCCCCATAGCAGTGCCATTCACAAATTCTCATAACATCGCAATTCACTGAATGACCCCCAAAGGGTGGTGGGGGCAGGCATCTACAATACCGTAGTTCTGTTTTACAGCGGGCCAGGTGCAGTCACTGTATTCTGCTACACCGGGTCCGCTAACTGTAGGAATCCTAACTGTAGGCATATGTATAGGTTTATTAAATCTTCTATATATCCTGTACTTACTATACTACTAACATCCCAGGCAAGAGGCAGGAAGCTGGACGGGCACTGGCAGCGTAACTCACTATGTCACGTGCCAGCTCTGCCCACTTTATAGTAGTTAGTAGTATAGTAAGTAAAGGATATAGAAACGATTTAATAAACCTGTACATATGCCTACATTTAGGATTCCTGCAGTTAGCGGGCCCGGTGTAGCAGAATACAGTGACTGCATCGGGCCCTCTGTCATTACATAACTAGATGCCGGCTTCTCCTCCCTCCTCCCTGCCCACTAAAACACCCCCCGACCTCGCTGCGCAGCATGCGGTCGGCGGTATACAAGTGTAAACGCCAGCATTCGCCCTATAAGACGCACTGCCTTTTCCCCCCCACTTTTGGGGGAGAAAAAGTGCGTCTTATAAGGCGAAAAATACGGTATTTAAATCTCTCTGCTTTTAAGACAGATAGTGATGCCTTGAGAAATGTTAATTAATGAATATTTTATGTCTACTTTATGTTGGCGTCATTTTGGTAATGGAATTTTATTCTTTTAGGAGGTTATAAGGTTTAAAATTTTAGAAACAATTTTTGAAATTTTTAGGAAAAATCAAGTTTAGAAACGACACCCCTCAAACTATTCAAAACTGGTTTTAGAAATGTTGTTAACCCTTTAGGTATTTCATAGGAATTAAAATAAAACAGAGGTAAAATTTAAAAATGACTTTTTTTTGCAATTTAATTTTAATAAATTTTTCCTGGAACACAAAGGGTTAACAACAAAACAAACTCAATATTTTTTTACCCCATATGTGGTTGTATACCGCTGTTTGGGCACAGGACAGGGCACAAAAAGCAAGGAGCGCAATATAGTTTCTGGAGGGCAGATTTTGCTGGAATGGTCTTTGGGTACCATGTTGCATTTGAAGAAACCCTGAGGTATCCCCACAGTGAAAACCCCTAAAAAAGTGACCACATTTTGTAAACTACACCACCCAAGGAATTTTTAAGGGGTGTAGAAAGCACTTCACTCAACAGGTGTTGTATAGAATTTTTAATACTTGGGTGTGAAAATGATTTTTTTTTTTTTATAAAAAATGGTGCTTTAGGCCCAAACTTTTTTTCATAAAAGATAACAGGAGAATTACCCCCCCCACAATTTGCTACCCACTTTCTCCTGAATACAGTAAGACCCCCAACTGTGGTCGTAAACTTATTTGGGTATACGCAGGGCTTAGAAGGGAAGGAGCGGCATCTGGATTTTCTAACAAGGAATTTTCTGTCATGGTTTTTAAGAGCGATAACTTTTTTAAAATTTTTTGTTGAATGAGCTGTGTGAGGGCTTATTTTGTGCAGGGCAATCAGTAGTTTTTATTGGCACCATTTTGGGGTACATTTGGCTTACTGTTAGCTTTTTTTTTTGTGACTTCACCTCCCAAAAAAATGATAAAAAGCAGATCTATATATACACACACACACCATTAACTTTATGGTATTTGTGCGTCCGGTCATTACGGACGCAACTATACCAAATATGTCTAGTTTTTTTATTTTTATGTTTTACACAAACACTTTTAGAAAAAAAAAATCATGTTTGTGTTGCCATTTTCTTAGTCATTTTTCTGGCTATAGTCTCGTGCGAGGGCTTGTTTTTTTGCGGGACAATGTGACATTATTGCTACCATTTTGGGGTACATACGACTGATATGTAAAAAAGCTTTGAGGTAACTAAAATAAAAGCTGTTTTGGCATAATTTTTATTAGTTTTTTTTTTTACACTATTCACTTCATGGGGTAGATCATGTGATATTTTTGTAGAGCCAATTGTTATGGACGCTGCCATACCAAGTATATCTCTATTTATTTTTTTACATTTTACACATTAAGAGCATTTTTAGAAAAACAAATCATGTTTTTGTGTTGCAATTTTCTTAGAGCCATATTTTTTTTATTTTTATGGATATGGTCTTGTGTGGGGGCTCATTTTTGCGGGATGAGGTTTTTATTTCTACCATTTGGAGTACATATGACTTTTTGATTGATTAACATTATGTTTTTTGGGAGGTGAGCTAACTGAAAAAAATCTGTTTTGGCGCAATGTTTCTTTATTTATTTACTTACGGCGTTCACCTGATGGGGTAGATCATATGATAATATCGAGCTGGTCGTTGCAGACACGGTGATACCAAATATGTATTTTCTTTTTTTTTCCTTTTATTTTTAACATTTTTTAAATAACGGATTTGGGGGGAAATTTTTAAATATTTTTTTTTTCTAAACTTTTTTTTATTTTACACTTTGTATCCCCCATAAGGTCATACAAAACCTCTGGGGGACATTTAACTTAATTTTTTATTTTAACTTGATTGCTCCTGTAACTGGGGCTGACATAGTAACCCCAGTTACAGTGTAAATACACCCCCCAGAGAGGCTGTACAGCATAATACTATGTGCAGGGCTGATTGAGGTCCTGCACTCATCCGTCCTCGGTGGTCACATGATCCCCAGGACAGAAAGCAGCAGATTGCTTCCTCAGCACGATTAGCGTGCAGCTGCCATCTCTGAAAGGATGTTCAGAAACGTCCGATCAGAAAAAAACCCGATTGCTCAGGACATTTATGTATGGTATCCTGCAGCACAATTGCCCACAGATGTTGCAGCTCCCTGCACTCTCATAGGTTGCCCATGTTTGAGTCTCAACTCATCCCATAAATGCTCAATTGGCGACAAATATGATGACTGGGAAAGCCAAGGAAGTGTTGCAATCTGGCTGAAACCTTCCTGGGAAACCGTTGCCATGTGTAGACAAGCATTTAATTGCTGAACAATGCCATGAAAGTCCTACTATGAGAGGCAAATGTGTCCACAGCGAGTTCTGCACAAATCACTAAGCTGTTAGTGTTCCTTGTATCAAGATTAGGGGTGACCAACTTTTGTATGCGCTGGCACCCCAGCATTTTTTGCTGTGGTATGACACACTGCACCGTCAGGTTTGTGGTGCTCAACATGAGGCCTTCAAACGCTAATGGAACAGTCTTTGGGTACCAAAGAGATGCTGAATTTGTCACTAAATATCATATGATTCGAGTCCATAGCATTCCAGGTTACTTGTTCACGACACCACTGCAAACAAAAAGGTAACAATGGCTGGCAGTCACT
Organism: Bufotes viridis; assembly: GCA_033119425.1. Classification (NCBI taxonomy): domain Eukaryota; kingdom Metazoa; phylum Chordata; class Amphibia; order Anura; family Bufonidae; genus Bufotes; species Bufotes viridis. The sequence continues at coordinate 168,817,290 of CM065590.1, forward strand.
GGTATAACAGGCAATGGGCACCGTCAAATTTACTTATGCTATGCACCTGGAAATGGTGTGTAATGAAGGTGTTGCCTATGTCTGGATCAGGCATCCTCAAACAGTGACCCTCCAGCTGTTGCAAAACTACAACTCCCAGCGTGCCTAAACATCCTACAGGTTATCAGCCTATAGCAGGGCATTGTGGGAGTTGTAGTTTTACAACAGCTGGAGGGCCGCAGTTTGAGGATGCCTGGTCTGGATCATGGGCAATAAAACTATGGGAGCTGTTCATGTTTGCCAGGAAAGAGGATCATTTGATCCGTTGACAATCTGTCTGGGTCATCTGGACCTTGTTCACCATTTGTGCGCACCCTCATTTAACCACTCATTCCAACACCTAACAGCTAGGTCAAAACTGCCTAGATGGCAGGAACTTCATTGAAAAACAACATTTTGCTTCTCTCAGTCCAATGATGCTCACCCTTTCAGAGTCAACTGTGCAAAATATATTTGAATGCATCTTAGGGTATGTGCACATGCAGCATGCCTGATCCAGCACAAATGACAGATCGCGGCCAGATCACCACCGGACCTTATTGTAGCAATAAGAATCCGTTGAAATCTAGCAGCCCATGTGTGCTGGAAAAGCTCCTACATATGCAAATGTACCCTCAGAGGCATGTCGAGCAGTCAATGATCTCTCACTAGGAAGTACACTACCCAAAAATAGCCTTTTTTTTAGGGCAGCAAGGAAAGCACTTTTACAGCCTCTTGTGGCATGACCCAGAATATAATCAGATCACGCCTGTAAATTATATATCTGCATCTGAGTTTTGCAGCAATCCAACATTTTGATCTGCGCGAGTTTTTTTTTTTTGCCAATGAGTGTGGCAGAGAATATGGGTCGCTCCTTGGAATTGTCGCTGTGCGGCAAGTTGCATGCCACCATTGACACATGGAGCAGCTATTACAGCTGGAGACAGAGCATAACTTTCACTGCCTGGGATAGGCAACCACCAGCTGTTATGAAACTACGATTCTCAGCATGCTGGAGTAGTTTTACAAGAGCTGGATTACCAAAGGTTTCTGATCCCTGGGGCAGAGCGTTGCTTCCACTCCTCCTCGCTTCTTTCATAAGTTTAAGTGCTGCAATGCGGTCTTACAGCTAATAAGCCTGGAAGCCACACGGCAGGAAGCAGCAAATTTCCCACTGGACATCTTCTTACCAACTACAATTGGGCAACAGTCAGTGATTATGGCATGGATACCCAAAGGCCTATAAAACTGTAATATGCACATCCAAAACATAAAAATCAATCAAGTTATTTTATTAGACAACAAACACAAAAACACCTTAAAAATTGTATACAATAGATCATGTATTGGTACAGGTAGATCCAGACACAAACACACTTCCCACCAAAGTCCACCGATAGGGACAAAGCATATTTAGTCCGGAGTTATTAAGAATACAATATCGCAAAAAAGAACAAGCAAATCATAATATAGCATCAAGAAATATGAAATAATACCCAAGGATAAAAAGCAATAATGTGAAATTCGGACTACGAGTGTCAGAAAGATTGTCCCACGCGTATCGCCGGTGAAGTCCAGCTTCCTCAGGGCTAAAAGTCTTTATGTGTCAATGCCCTATAAATATCCATGTAATTGTATTTGATTAATTTTTATGATTAAGCATCAATCACCTGTGTATATATGAAAAGCAATGTTGTGCTTATAGCATCCAAGGCTGTGGACCACACTTGCCACAAACTGGAAATGACAGTGTGGGACCACAAACAGGAAATAAGTATTTCCGAAATGAAATGTATTTGTGTTCCACATGAAACGCATCTGCGATCCAAATAAAAAGGAAGTATATAGAGCATAGAAGAAAACTTAAATAAGGCGTGCTGTTCATAAGACAAACAAAGATATACTTGTTAGACCATAAACAATATGTATGCTGAGTAAAAATCAACATGTAGAATATGCATAGTTAGGGTGTGAAATACAATAATGTCATAATTAGAGATGAGCGAACTTTAAAAAAAAAGTCCGGTGTTCGGGTTGTGGTAAGTCGCGCATCCCGTTATGGATTCCACTATAGCGGCATATGGAATCCATAAGGGGCGGCTGCCACCAACCCGAACTGTTGAACAGCCGAAGGACCTGGGGTGACGTCACTGTCATGTGATCAGTGCAGGGGGTGTGGCTCAGCACTGGATTTGATCCCGTGCTGAGCCACGCCCCCTGCACTGATCACATGACGGTGACGTCACCCCAGGTCCTTCGGCTGTTCAACAGTTCGGGTTGGTGGCAGCCGCTCCTTATGGATTCCATATGCCGCTATAGTGGAATCCATAACGGGATGCCCGACTTACCACAACCCAAACACCGGACTTTTTTTTTAAAGTTCGCTCATCTCTAGTCATAATTATTGATCATTGGATATCCCAAAATATTGATTTAAACATGATCATAAGATTTAAATTACTATGTATCTATTTTACATTATTTATGTGTTTATCCCTATATAGGTGATACTAAGTGCATAGATACTTGAAACATGTAACCTCGAAAAGTCTTAAAGTGTGTGACAACCAACAGGAAATGTGCATTTCCAAGATGAAATGCATTTGCATTCCAAATAGAAAGAAGTATAAAGACCATAAGAACCACATATATAACTTACTAATCATAAGACAAACATAATCAAGTGATTATGGCATGAACATCATGGGTGAACTGCATTTCGAGAACGTAACACGTACGCACATCATAAATTTGGTGGTGCAACATTTTCTAAAACTGTATTGTGGCTTACCAGAAGGTACTGTCCATGTCTAGGAGTGTGTGCCCATTTCAACTGTTCTAGGAGGGCATTCTTGGACACACAAGTGCACCGTTTGATCTGTCACTTTGCATATGATGGACTGTCTGTACAAGGAGCATTAAATGGTCAATGATTACATCATGCACAGGACCATCCCAGCAGGGTGCATGTGTTATTGTGAGCTCATGCAGTGGAAGCTCACCAGGTGCACGTCATATGCTTAGACCCTTCAAAGAGGCCACCGGTTTTACACTGGGTTCAGACCTGAGCGTTTTTGAAACGTCGCGCGTATTTTAGCGCTTTTTGCAAATAGGAGACCAATAGAAAAAGGCATATCTACACCTTAACGCGCGTTTTATGCACGTTCCCATTGAAGTCTATGGGAGGAAAAGCGCGACAAGCGCCCAAAAAAAACGCTCCTGAACGAGCTTATGCGTTGGGCGTTTTACAGTGTTTTTACGCGCTGTAAAACGCTCAAGTGTGAACCACTCCCATAGGGATGCATTGGTTTTCATGTCTTGAACGTTTTACAGCGCGTTTGAACGCGCTGTAAAACGCTCAGGTGTGAACCTAGGGTTAGGGATAACAGCAGCATCAACTAGGTCACCCCCTGATACTCTTGGAGAAAATGCTCACACTCGTGCATCAAGGGATGGAATAAGAAGAACATTGTCCACATCTTAGTCGCCGCACTGTAGCCGCTAGGGACCAGCACGGATGGCGTTGTTGGCAGGAGGAAGTCGAGGCAGATGAGAAGCTATGGCTTGGGGAGGATGAAGTTTACACAGAAATAGCTAGGGGACAAGGCTGAAACTTATTGTGGCACATATGGTTATGACAGCTGGCCATGAACAAATGTGGTAGTGCGGAGTGGAGACTGAAATTGGCTCCTTGGGCAAGCTGACAATTATGTTTTTTTTAGCATCAATCACTGGGAAGAGATTATATAATTTATATATAGTCATGCTTTTAGATTGTCTGTAAAGGGAAAAGTGTGGACTTTATCCAGCTTGCCCCAATTGTAGCTCCCTTTTGGAATCTGGTACAGTACATATCCTGATAATATGCCAGCTTCTGCTAAACAGATTCCTGATGATCGTATGTCTGACCAGGAACCCTTCTGTTCCTCATTCCACTGCCTCTGCCAGCACTACCATGACACCGTGTAGCAGAGGCAGCTGCCAACACAGTTTGCTGAACAGGATGGAACAGTTTTTATACATTTTTTTCAACAACTGCACCAAACTGATGCATATCAGAAAATGGATACCGACTGGCTTAATGACTAGGTTCAGTCATACCTGGACTGTGCCCTTTCTCCAGCAAATACCATGATCCATAACCCCATAGACTTCTGGGTCAGCAGATGGCAAACTGAGCCAGTTCCTGCCACTGTTGCAATCAGTGTACCGTCTTGTCTATGCCCCTGTGTGTGATGTCAGAAACTGTATTGGGTACAACAGACAAAATTGTCCTCCACAAGTGTGGAAAACCTAGCATTTGTGAAAATGAATCTGGCATCTTCACACACTGGCTGATGCCAATGAATAGATCTGCCATTGCTCATAGGGAGGACTTATCACCAGACCAGGCCACTGCTTCTGTCTGCCGGTCGGTTATATTCCATATTGCGCTGCTGTTGCTGGGAACTCCATTATGCATGGTATAATAAACCTGAAATGGCTCCTAAAAATGGTAGTGTTTGTGACTTTTGAAAAAGCCATTGCTTCTTCACTAACATAATGTTGCTATTCCCAAAAAAGGACTCATTTTGGAACCACATTGTGTCTTCCAATACCAGCATGTGTTTTTGTTACCACTAGCTGCCATCCATTTACTCAGACATATACGTCACTGGTACTTTGTCATTGCCTGTGTTGTCTTGGCCTGAAAGAGCTTGGAAAAAGGCTGGATATGTTCCAGGAGACCCCAGCGTGTGTCACACACACAACTTATCAGTGCAACTAGTCAAATTTATTCAGACCAAAAGATAAAATTGGAACAGCAATGACATGACTACAGCTCCAAGGAAAAGAATGCTTTAATAATCTTACAACTATTTACAATATATCAAGGAAAGTCACAATTATTAAAGTACATAGGTCATTACTACAAGTAAATAGCAGATACCGTACTGTTTTATTCATGTGTTTCACACACTGAAGAGCACAGCAGACTATCTCGTTTTGTAGACTTTATGGAAAAACCCCAACATACATAGAAAATATATTTTACCGAAGCAAGTCCAGCTGCTCCTTCATGTATCCTATGTTCTCAGTGTATATTTCACACTCTTATGCCAGGTTAGAGGACAATACTTAACAGGAAGAATCTGAACCTCAACACTAAGAGGAAACGGGTTCTATTTGAATATATTCTGTGCATTTCCACAAAAAACACAAGATCTCTTCTCTGAATTATCTGCAACAGACACCTCCAGTGGTTGCATTGCAAGTTAATTCAATGCAATAATTTTAGTGCCTGCTCCTGTGTTCATCAAAACAATATGGCATTATGTATATGTATACATAATGCCATATCAAACCACAATTGCTTGTCTGTGGCTGCTATATAGCTGGCCAGAAGTTTGACAGCTAGAATGATTTAGAATTATAAATCCCAAACCTTGCTTTCTTTTAATAAAAGGACCTCTGCCTTGTTCTGTAGGTGTTGGGAGCATGTAAAGGTAAAGGAATGTGAGGAGGAGAATAGAAGGGCATAATTGCAGAGGTATATGGGATAGTCAAATTGGAAACAATCGGAACCAAAAGGGTTGAACGAGACCTGTAATTTTAGTGCTTTCTTATGATTACTTGTGTCACCTCCTGCATGCATGAGTAAGTAGGCAGTGAGATGTCAGGCTGATTAAAGACTTTGCATCCTGCATATTTTGTTGAATGTTATATACGAAGGAATTTGCATTATAATAAAAAATACTGAAGATTTTTACACCCAGGGATTCGCGAGTATGGATTGTTTCACTTTTGAAAGCTATATAAACAGTTGATTGCATGTTTCTAATTTGGATTGACCGATTTAATGTGAGGTGAGACTCCTGGCAGACACCAGGATCATAGTAAACGTGGGTCTGCATTCCTTTTAGGACTGTATGTTCTGCATCTTCCCATTTCCTTACTGGTTAGTCTAATTTAAAGAAACATCAACGTTGATAGATTGCAATCAGCAGCCTTCAGGAGATGGTGCGAAGAAATACATGGCAAGTAATATGAAGTAAACCATTACCAAGGCAGTTCCTGCAAAGAGACACAATACATCAACATTCATCCGAAGCGTTCCTTAGATATAATCTGTACACAAAGTGGAGAAGTGTTTATACAACAGTCAATTATCCCATATTTTAAGAATTGCTCCCAGCCCAGAGATTACAGAAGAGTTTACAGCACTGGGGGAATTGATCAGGAGAGTAGTCAAATGTATCAAGTGTCATATGTGGTTTGTTAAATTTGGCTCATCTTTAAACCTAACATTTATGTCTAGAACTGCTACTTCAGGTTTCCTGTGTCACTCTTGTACTGGAGTAAGTTTGTGACTTTAAAAAGTCTCAGTGATAAATCTGGAGTTAAACTCACTAAATGGCTAACCATGCCCACTTTACAAAACTGGAGCAAGTGATGTAAAATGTAAAAAGTGATGTGATCTAAAATGGGCTCCTGTTTTATGACTTTTTGAAGGCAGATTTTTTTTTTTTATAATTCTTCTCTTTACACACGCCTGAAGATATGGAAGCATAGGCACAGAAAAATGCTATGTAAATGGTCAGAAATCCACAAACTGCTGTTTAGAGGGGTTGCTGTCATACTCCTAGAACTCCAACAGTGTATTGTCGAATGAGCCATCACTCAGTGTGAATGGCAGAGGCGATGTTCTATTGACGCAGAGAGCTGAAAGGGAGAGGCTACAAGAAAGAACATATCACCAGAGTCATAGAAGATTTGGCTGTAAAGGTATGCAGACTGTTGGGATTCTATGAGGTCCTCTTTATAATCGCTGGATACGTATTTGACTGTGATCACTGTCCTCGGTGAAGGACTGGAACGCGTTACGGAGAATGGAGCCGGAGAAAGAACATGTAATTATTTTTCTACTAATGAGGGCATTAGTAGGAATTTAACGCCTTACTGACCACCAATATGCCTTTTTACGGCAGCTCGGTCTAAGTGGAGTGCCGATCCAGGCTGTTTAACCCCTTACATGCAGCAGGCAATGGCGTCCGCCGCATGCAAGCGGTGACAGGGGAAGCAGACTACCTCTAGCTCCCATTGGCACCCCGCAAATGCAATCGCAGGGTGCCAATGTGTGTATAGGCTGGCTGGGGCCTGGCATAGGCTCCAAGCCTGCCTTTAGTATTTTCCCAGCAGGCTAAGCCTCTGGCACAGCCTGCTGGTTAATGTTAGTATAGCACCAACATTAAAATGCAATGCACTATAGGTATAGTGCATTGTATTTTAAAAGCAATCAAAAGATTGACTGTTATAGTCCCCTTGTGGGACTATTAAGTGGTAAAAAAATAAATAAATAATGTATTCTTTGTCACCACTGTAAAAACACAAGTGTTCAAAAAGTGGAATTTACCCCAAAATGATACAAATTAAAACTACAAGACCTCATACAACTATGGGTCTTGAGAAGTGGCGATGCAAAAAGATTTTCTTCCCTTCAACCCCTTAGTGACCAACATGCCTTTTTACGGCTGTCACTAAGGTGCCTTAGACTGGGCCACCATTTTTTCACGGCGTTGCACGGGTCCCCCATGCAGCAGAGAGCTGGGGCTCTGCTCTTACACGAGAGCCGCACTCCTCCTCCAGCATCCCGAACCAGCAGCAGTGCTGTCCCAGACTGTTTAACCTCTGCAAATGCGATCGCGGGGTGCTGATGTGTGTAAAGGCTGGCTGGGGCCTGCCAGTCAATGTCAGTATAGCAATGACATTAAAATGCAAAGCACTATAACAGAAAAAAATGCTTTTTTTCCCCCATCGAAAATACGCTTTTCAATGAAAAAAAACAACAACCCCACTTTTGGCATCGCTGCATCCGTTAAGACCTGCACTACACAAATATCATTTAAATTATTCCCTACAGTGAAATTATATATATAAAAATCAGAAAAAATAAGGTAGCACTCCATATAAAAATAATATCCTACTTTATTCACCCATGTGGGCAGTGCGATGTTTTGGCTCCAAACAACTGATTCTTTCTCAAGCCTTGAGCGCTAGTTGCCACCAAAAATCAAACAAGCGATCAAAAAGCGCCTCACAAAAATCAAGGCCACACAACTCCATGGCAAGAAAAATAAAGTTATGGGTCCTGGGAAGCAGCGACGCAAAAAGATTTTCTTCCTAAGTGACAGTATCGCTGTTTTTTCCCCCCTCATCTCCCTCCCGGAAACAGCCAATAAAAGTTAATCAGAAAGTTATGAGTACCCCAAAATGACATTAAAAGCTACGAGTCAAAAAAATAAATAAAAAATAAACCCTCATACAGCTACATAGATTGAAAAGTAAAAAAGTTATAGCTCTTGGAAGGAGACTATGAAAAAAGCAAAAAAAAAAAAAAAAAAAAACAACGTTGCTTACCGGTAACAGTTTTTCTCGATACCCATGACGGCACCCCTGCGACTCAGGACCACCCACTGGACAGGAAACCTGAGAAGATAAAAAAGAGACATCCCCTACCGAGCACCAGTTCTTATAAAATAACCCGTCCAGGGGAGGGAGGGATAACAGCCTGGAGCACCCCTGCACCAAAGGAGGCGTCGGAGTGAAGCTGAAGCCTGTAATGCCTGAGGAACGTATGCGGGGAGCTCCAAGTCGCAGCCCTGCAGATCTGAGCCAAGGAAATATCCGCTTTCTCTGCCCAGGAAGCCGAAACTGCCCTGGTGGAATGCGCACCAAACCCTTCTGGAGGAGAGAGACCCAGAGAAATGTAGGCTCTAGAAATAGCTTTCTTAACCCATCTGGCGATCACAGCGGAAGAGACCTTCTTACCCTTGTTTTTACCCTGAAACTGTATTAAGAGGTTCTCATCTATCCTCCAGGGAGAGGTCACTGCTAGATAAGTTAGCAAACATCTACGGACATCTAGACAATGAAATCTCTTTTCTGAGTCATTTGTTGGACTAGGAAAAAAGGAAGGGAGTACAATATCCTGACTTCTGTGAAAATTAGAGACTAGGAAGGAAGGATGGTAGAGGACGCATAATCACCTGGTTATCTAAGACGGAGGTATAAGGAGGGAAGGCCGAGAAAGCCTGAATCTCTGAGACCCTCCTAGCTGATGTGATCGCCAGAAGGAAAGCCATTTTAATGGAAAGAATCTCCAGGGAGACCTCTGACAGGGGTTCAAAGGGACTTTGAGAAAGGGCAGTCAGGACTTTATTAAGGTCCCAAGGAGGAGATAAGGGTCTTAAGGACGGACGGATTCTGCTGGCTGCTGAAAGGAACCGTCTAATCCAGGGATGAACTGCAAGTTGAAAATCAAAAAAGTAACTTAAGGCCGCCACTTGGACCTTAAGTGTAGAGGCTTTGAGCCCCTTATCTAGACCCGCCTGCAGGAAGTCTAGAATCCTTGGAATATCTGGAGGTTTAAGGGGGTCAGGCTCTTTCTGTAGAAAGGTAGCAAAAATCGCCCATACTCTATTGTACTTTTTAGTTGTAGAGATCTTCCGGCTGTTCAGAATTGTAGAGACCACCTTGTCAGACAGCCCTCTCTTCAGCCAGATACCCCTGTCAGTCTCCAAACCGTCAGTTTGAGGATCTCTGGGTTGGGATGAAGGGCCGGACCCTGGATTAGAAGGTCTTTCCGTGGTGGGATCACCCAGGGAGGGCCCTGTGTTAGATTCTTCAGGGGAGCATACCAGATTCTTTTTGGCCAATTGGGAGCTACTAAAATGATGGAAGCATTGTCCTTCTGAACCTTTCTCAGGACCTGCGGAATGAGGGAAATTGGTGGGAAGGCATACCCGAATTCTTGACTCCAGTCCTGTGATAAAGCATCGATTGCTGTAGGATTGTCCATCTGATTTAGGGAGAAGAAGCGATCCACCTTTTTGTTGTTTCTTGAGGCAAACAAGTCTATGGTTGGGCATCCAAATCTCTTCACTATCTGCCGAAATATTTCCTGATTCAGGCTCCACTCTCCCTGCCTGAGCGGAACTCTGCTTAAAAAGTCCGCTAGTACATTTTCCTTCCCCTTCAGGTGGACTGCACCGAGGGAAAGATTCCTCTCTTCTGCCAAAGAAAATATCTGTAGGGATAGGGAAAGAAGGACCAGAACTCTGGTGCCTCCCTGATGGTTTATATAGGCTACCGTGGTAGCATTGTCTGAGTAAAAGACGAACCTCCTGTTTGACACTTCTGGTAATGCCACTGTCAGAGCCATATGTATGGCTTTTAGCTCCTTGTAATTTGACGAGCAGTTCCTTGTTCTTAGGTCCCACCTGCCCTGCCAACATCTGCCCATGGAATGTACTCCCCATCCCCAGGAGCTGGCATCTGTCGTCACTGTTATTGGATCGACAAAGGTCCAGGGAAGGCCTGCTGAAAGCTTCGCCTGGGAGGTCCACCATAAGAGGGACATTCTTGCACTGGAGGGAGGATGGAATTTTTTGTCCAGGTTTTGAGCACGGCCATCCCAGACTCTTAGAATCTCGGCCTGAAGAATTCTGGTATGAGCTTGAGCGTAGGGTACAGCAGGAATAGTTGCCGTCAGGTGCCCTAGAACCATCATCGCTTCCCTGAAAGAACACAGAAATGAATGAAAGAGATTCCACGCGTGGTGAATGATTGACTGGACCTTCTGATCTGGGAGGAAGGTCTTTTGCACCCTGGAATTGAGCGTCATCCCTAGGAAAGTGCAAATCTGTGAAGGCTGGAGGCAAGACTTTTGCATATTTATTTTCCAACCTAGGCTGGAGAGTGTGAGCTGCACCTGAACTAAATTGTTCTGTAGGATCTCTCTGGTTCTGGAGATGAACAAGAAGTCGTCTAGGTATGGTACCAGAATGATTCCTGAGCTTCTGAAATAGGCTACCATTTCCGCCACAACTTTGGTAAAAACTCGTGGAGCCTGAGAAACTCCAAACGGTAGGGCTCTGTACTGTAGATGCATCACTTGCCCCTGCACCCTTGTTGCCGTTCTCAGGAATCTTTGGGAAGATGGGTGAATTGGAATATGGTAGTAGGCGTCTTCTAGATCTATACTCGCCATCCAACAGTCCCGAAATAGCAGATTCAGGGTGGAAGCAATAGTCTCCATTTTGAACCTTTTGTAGATTAGATATTGGTTTAGCTTTTTCAAATTCAAAATCATGCGGAAGGAGCCGTTGGGCTTTCTGACTAAAAATAGTGGGGAATAAAATCCCCTGTTTTCCTCTTCTCTGGGAACCCGGCAGACAACTCCCTTCTGGATTAGGGAAATTACTTCTGACTCCAAGGCAGCCACCTTCCCTGGATCCTTGGGAAATGGAGTCTGTACAAAAAAATCCTGAGGATAGGAAAGAAACTCCAGCTGGAATCCCTTTTCTATCCCCCCCAGAACCCACTTGTTCTGGGTAATCTCTGACCAGGCAGGGAAGAAAAGGGAAAGTCTTCCCCCGACCTGGAATCTGGCGTCATTGCCTTTCTTTGGTTTTGGATTCTTGGGGCTTAAAAAGAAATCCGCTGGATTTTTTCTGAAATTTATCCTTATCCCTTCGGTCATAGGGCTTTCCCCGCTGTCTTCTGAACTTGGACTGTGGAGGACGAAAAAAGGTAGATCTCTGAGGATTAGGGAAGCCCTTCTTCCTGTCCGATGCCTTCTCTAATATATCGTCAAGGGAGGAACCGAAAAGCCTTTCCCCCTCGCAAGGTAAAGCACATAACCTGGCTTTAGACCCCTGGTCGCCCTTCCACGACTTTAACCAGATCGCTCTTCTGGCCGCATTGGACATAGCTGCTGACTTGGCCGTGAATTTAATTACATCCGTAGCGGCGTCAGTAAGGAAATCTGCTGCCTTTGCAAGAGTAGGGATAGAGGCAATGATCTCATCTCTTGGCTTCTTTTCTTTTAGATGACGCTCTAGCTGATCCAACCAAAGCTTTAGAGACCTAGCAACCCTGGTGGAGGCTATAGCTGGACGGAAGAAGGAGGAAGCAGATTCCCAGGCTCTTTTCAGGTAAATGTCCGCCTTCTTATCTAACGGATCGGATAGGCATCCCAAATCGTCAAACGGGAGAGCAGACTTTTTTGCAATTTTGGCCACCGGGGCATCTACCATGGGGGCTTTATCCCACGTAGCAGAGACCGATTCGCTGAACGGGTACTTTCTTTTAATGGTGGAAGGAATAAAGAACTTCCTATCGGGGTTCCTCCATTCTCTTTTAATGAGGGCCTGCATATTCTCATGGATAGTGAAGATTCTGTGCTTCCTCGGACCTAATGTCTGGAATGCCTGATCTGCTACTGATTTAGACGGCTTCTCATCCTCCAACTGCATAGTAGCTCTTACTGCCTTTAATAAGGGCTGAGTATCCTCCGTAGGAAAAAAGAATCTGGCTGCGTAATCTTCCTCCGATGAGTCGGAGTCTGTAGAATAAAGTTGACCTGGTTCCCTGCTCTCATCCTCTGAAAGGTCCCAATCCATACCGTACTCTGGGGATTTTTCTGGTGACTTAGCCTGGCTCCTAGAAAAGGCTTTAAGAGAAGCTTTGACTTCTGATCTGATCATGGATTTCATGGACCTTGTTAAACTCTGGGATTCCTCCGCCATTAGTTTATCGATACAAGCGGGACACAGTGGTTTGGAATAAGGAGAGGCTAGGGCTGAGCTGCATCCTGCACATTCCTTGTGCTTGGCCTTGCTAGTAGCTTTTTTAGGCGGTTTCTAGAATACACAGCATAACACCCCATTAGAAGAAAAACATGGTCTTACCACAGAAGAAGATGCGACAATCCCCCCACCTCTAGACATTTACCGGACTGGATGATCTCAAGGTGTCCAAGGGGTCAGCGCGTCCGTCCGAGGGATCAGTCATGTTGAGTCCCTCCACACACCACTCCTCATCCAAATGTTGCACCAGGAGGAGGCTGACACAGCTGCAGATTCCCAGGCTCCTGCCTTCTGCGGATGTCCGGTGTGGAAACACGCCGGCTTTCACCCCCTGCGGCCTCATTTATATGATTTAGGACGCGCTAAGGCGCCACTTCCTGGTAGGAGGGGGAGGCTCCACCCCCTACCTACGTCCTAGAGACGCGACCCGGCCCGCAGCCTCCTTGCCGGGCCGCGCATGCGCAGAGGCTCCCTTCCCTCCAGCGGCCGCCATCTTGGAGCAGGGCGCCGCGGCAGTAGCCAGGGAAAGGAGCGGGACGCGAGGAGAGAGCCGCCCGAACACGGCCGCAGCGGCTCTCTCAACCAGGAAGCGGGCAGGAGGAGGAAGACTGAGGGATACCGCCACAGGAAACGTCGGCTCCCAAGGGTAAGGCCCCCCATAGTAATACAAGCACCGGGCCGCCCTCGGCGTTTGGTGCCTCGGCAAAAAGTAGAAAAATAAAAAAGAAGGGGAGAAAAATAATAGAAAACACGGCTAGCGTGGAGGTCCAAAAAAGAAGGACCCCTCTTCTCAGGACCTATCCACTGGACAGGAAACCTGAAACTGGTGCTCGGTAGGGGATGTCTCTTTTTTATCTTCTCAGGTTTCCTGTCCAGTGGGTGGTCCTGAGTCGCATGGGTGCCGTCATTGGGTGAGGGGAAAAAACACTTGGTCAGTAAGGCCCAAATCCAGGGATGGATTGGCCATTGACTATACAGTAAGAAATCCCAGTGGACCAATGAGCTTTATGTCATGAGGCTTGCTCCCCTCCAAAAAATAAAAAAATATTCAGAAGCGCTGCATTCCTGGCCTGCATACCACCGATGACCTCTAAGCCAGTAAGGGAATGGTGCTATGTACTACTATTGGATGTACAGTATGTGTAACAATAAAGCTCCATATATCACATTAGTGCTGTATGTACATGTATAGTGCTGCCACTTTGTATCACACTATAGGGCTCTCTACGACCACATAGAAAACGATGGTGTAATATATTTGAATACAGAACTGCATAGAAGGATCAGGGAGCTCTGTCCTATTGCCTTAAAGGTGTATTTCATAGTATTTTTGCATTGGTCCCACCACTAACTACGACTGTCTGTCTGGCCCCACTGGTTAGGCTGCTGACAATTTCGACCCATCTACAAGATGCGGCCACTTTTAGATTTTTTTTTTCCCCCCAGGGCTGCTTTAAGCTCCCAATCTGCCCATGAACACATATTAGACCAGGGATCCTCAAACTGCGGCCCTCCAGCTGTTGCAAAACTACAACTCCCAGCATGCCCAAACAGCCTACAGGTATCAGCCTACAGCAGGGCATTGTGGGAGTTGTAGTTTTACAACATCTGGAGGGCCGCAGTTTGAGGATGCCTGTATTAGACTATCCAAATCTACTTGCATTTGTGTTAAAGCTATACAAAACCAACATGTCACAAAACACAATCGCTCCAGTCCTTACCTTGAAAATAGTCACACTTTCCATCCATAAAAATGTAGTTCATCAAGATAACACTGAACATGCTGGCCCACAGGTGCAGATCACTAAATACCAAAGTGAATCCTGATGGCTGAATGGAAAACTTAAAAATCAGATACAGGACAAGAATCACATCTGTACTAGTTTAAGCAGTGCCACTTAAGCCCCTTGGAACACCTTGATTGACATACAGTATACATCACAGGCATGTGAGAAGTGTATGGAGTGGGTTCAGAAACGGAGACCCACAGATCAGGGGTGTAGCTAAAGGCTCATGGGCCCTGGCGCAAGAGTTCAGCTTGGGCCCCTATTCTCTCAGTGCTTTGTGGCCAGGGGTGCACATAGCCTTTGTGCTGCCTGAGGCAAAAATTGAAATAACAACCCCTCCCCAGGCCAAATTTTTGATCTAACCCCTTTTCGCCAGCCAGAGATGCAACTTGACCAGCATTTACTTTACTTTCTATAATACCGGTGTCTTCTTATGTGGCGCATGGGTCTTTGGGCCTTTGGACCCCCTCAGGCTCCTGGGCCTGGTAGGCCTCTGCACCTGCCACAGATCACACCTAGCTCTGGCAGCTGGAATCTGTGAGGACTCACATCCCAGCCATTTAATCCCTTAAATGCAGTGGTCAATTGCAACCACAGCATCTAAACAGTTAAGATGGCAAGGGTGCCCCATTGTTTTTTGTCAGCTCTGAAAACCCCCCAAACTAGAGTAAGCGCTGTATAGTGTAAGTGATGCAGAGTCCAGTTATGTCATTTTTATCTTCATATTCACTTCGATTCTGACGCTGTGCTCCCACAAACCAGCAGTAAACTGCATCGAGAGGACTCCTAAGCTCAGGCACATTATGGAGAGGACTCCTGAGCTCACACAGATAATGGAGAGGACTCAAGAAGGAATCCGCTCAATGCATTTTACTGCAGCTTTCTTGGAGCATAATGTCAGAATGCAAGTATAAAGATAAAAGTTACATAAATGGACTCTGCTTTACTTACACTATACAGTGCTTACTCTAGTTTTGGAGCTGACAAATTCCCTTTAAATTGTTAGGCAGGTTCTACTGGGTAGTGAAATGCCATAAATGTGGAATTAAACTGCTCTTTACGTACACTGCAGGGCTCAGGAGGGAAAGACCGCATTTTGGCTTTTGCAAGACAGATTTTGATAGATTGTGCTGGTACCTGAGAGGCTGTTCAAAAGCTACATGGCACCCTTAAACCAGCCACTTTCTGACACCCATACTTTTTTTTTCCAGGATGTCCCTCCATAACAGCGACTCTTCCTTAGGGAATTGAGTGCCCCAAGAAGAGGAGAAGGAGCTGTGTGGCTGTAGGGGGTGGACCTTGGTAGGTACTGTAGGACCATTTATAAGGTAAGGTAAGCACAGACCTCCCTCCCCTCTCCTGGGCTATGTAAGTGTATCCTATCCCTGTGTATTATGTGACATGAGACTCACTCTTTCTCTCTCTCGCCCCTTAGGTCGAGAAAGACAGGACATAAGAACCCACCTGGAAGCAAAAAAGAGGGCTAGAAAATGTGCGAATTGCTTAAAGAGACTGCTGGAATGTTACAAGAAGCATATTTGCTTTGATTGTATTACCAAAATTCCTAAAGGAGGACCGCCTTTTGTCAGATTTAAGAGTAATAAGGGAGGAGGTCCAAGCGTCCGTATACAGCCCATTCTCCTTCTCAGGCTACATCTCCGCCACCCGCTAAAAGGCCAAGAGCTCAGATGGAATCAGACTCTGAAGGAGAGGGTGGATTATTGTTTTATGAAGGAGAGTTAGAGGATGACGATGTGATATCTCCATCCATTTCAGCAGAGGAATCAAAGAAATACCGGTTCTGTAATGAAGATCTAGATCCCCTGTTATCCGCAGTCAAACCATGGCAGTGGAAGACGACCAGACCAAAACCATACAGGACGAGATGTTTGGGGGTCTAAGAGCAAAAAAAGAAATGGCTCTTTCCAGTTAATCTAAATCTCAGAGAGATAATTAAAGAAGAATGGGAGGATGCAGAGAAGAAATTATACTTACCACGTGAATTCAAGAGCAGTCTATTATTCAACTCTGTAGAAACAGAGCTATGGGATGAAATACCTAAGGTTGCATCCAGTTGGCCAAGGTGGCAAAGAGAACCACAATTCCCTTTGAAGACTCCTCACAGATGAGAGATCCAATGGACCATAAAATAGACAGATTATTAAAGAATGCACGGGAATCCGCTCCAATTTCAATAAACACAAACATTGCGGCCACTTCAGTAGCCAGAGCAATGGTGTCTGGCTGAATCAATTAGAAAATCACCTCAGCTTAAAGACCTCAAGATAGGAGAATTTAGAATCCATACCGCTATTAAAAGATGGCTACGGCGTTCATGGTGGATGCTTCTGGATCCAATCTTTTCGGCCCAATTCTGGATACTATTCTGGAGAGAGCTGCCGATAAGAAGAAAGGTTTCCAGGAAGATAAACCCAGAAGACCGCAGCCCTTTTGGAGACCCTCCAGACAGTTTCAGAACCAGACGGCCAGGGGGAAAGGAAAAATGGGTAGATGGAGTTACCCCAAAGGCAGTACAGGGAGAGGGTACCTCCTTAACCCCAACTCCAGTTCCAACCCAGGAAAATTATGACGCCAAAGCAGTAGAGGAAAGACTTTGTTTCTTCTGGCAAGAATGGAGGCAAATTACCAAAAATCAATGGATCATGAACTCAGTCAGGGAAGGATTCAAGCTTGAGTTTCGATCCTCGCCACCTCACAAAATTTCAGATAACCGAGTTTCTCTACCCCTTGCTACAACAACAGCTTGTAGGAGAAGTACAAAAATTATGCAACCTACAAGCAGTAGTTCCAGTTCCTCAGACACAAAAAGATTCAAAGGACATTATTCAAAACTATTCCTAATAAAGAAACCAGACGGTTCATTCAGAACGATTATAAACTTAAAGTATCTGAAGAGGTGAATCCGCTAACACAAATTCAAGATGGAGTCGATCAAATCAACAATTCTGCTGATAAGTCTGGGGGGTTTCATGTGCACGATAGACTTAAAAGATGCATATTTCCATGTAACCATTCATCAACAGTACCCAGCAGTATCTGACAGTTGCCATAAGAACGAAGGAAGGAATTTTTCACTACCAGTTCCAAAGCTTCCCATTTGGGAGATCATCTGCCCCTCAAATTTTTACAAAGCTGATTGTGGAGAATATGGCCTTCATGAGACAGACAGATAATGATCATTCCACATCTGGACGATTTTCTGCTCACAGCGAGTGCCAGAGATCTTCTAGTAAACTATCTTCAGGAGACCATTTCTCAACAAAAATAAATAAATATACCGTAGCTTGGTTAATAAATTACAGATCAGATCTGCATCCAGACACGAAAAATATTTTTCTGGGCACTCTTCTGGATGTCGAACAGCAAAGATCCTTTCTCCCTCTTCCAAAACAGGAGAAGTTGATAAACAAAATATCCTTTTTCAGAACAAAAAGAAAAGTATCCCCAGGAGAGTCAATGCAAATATTAGGCTCCATGACTTCTTGCATTCCGGTAGTCCCATGGGCCCAATACCACTCAACGACTCTTCAGACGGTCCTATCAAGTGGGATTGACACTACCACTCTCTAAACTCAACTTCAGGGAAATAAAAGCGGTTCTGGAAACACTCAAGACCACAGAGCATCTGATATCTGGAAAACATTTGAAAATTCTTTTAGACAACATGACTACGGTCTTCTATCTCAAGCGTCAGGATGGGAGGACGAGGTCCTTCTCCAGGACCTAGCGGATCAGATTTTTCCCTGGGCGGAAGAGAAGGTGCTATCCATCTCAGCAGTACATCTAAAAGGAATGCACAATACCACGGCGGATTTTCTACGTCATCACAGGTTCGACCCAGGGGAGTGGATGATCTGATCTGCCAGAGGTGGACCTTTTTGCATCAGAAGACAATGCTCAGACAAATTATTTCTTCTCTCTGAATCCCAGAGACAGTTCAGCAGGGTTGGATGCATTTTCTCAGGAATAGAGAATGGATCTGGGGTATGCATTTTCCCCCTATCTACCGATTCCAGCGGTCTTGAAGAAATTAAGGAGAAACTCTGTAAAACTGATCTTGATAACTCCAGCTTGGCCAAAACAGAGTTGTTTACCAATATTAAAGGACATGTCGATCGGAGAGCCTATGTCCCTGCCAAAAAGACGGGACTTCCTGCTCCAGGGTCTGTTAAATCATCCGAACCCAGAGAGGCTGAATCTAACTGCTTGGATCCTGAGAGGCAGACAATAAAAAGGCAAGCTTTCTCGGATAAAGTGATATCTACATTACAGTGTAGTTGTAGTCCAGTTACGTCGGCCATATATAACAAAATATGGAAAAAGTTTCAGTCTTGGTTATCCCAGAATCCTGCAGGAACCCTCTCCATCGATAGGACAGATTTTGGATCTCCTTCAAAAAAGGATTTGATAATGGTTTAAAACCAAGTACCCTGAAAGTACAGATCTCAGCACTATCTGTTTTTCTGAACTCCCCTCTAGCAGAGCATAGATGGGTCAAGAGAATCATTAAAGCAGTGACTAGGATTAGACCTACTCTAAGGCAGATGGTTCCCCCATGGGGTCTATATACAGTCTTAAATGCTCCGTGTGATCCAGCTTTTAAACCACTAGATAGATTTGTCTCTCAAAACTGTTTTGTTAGTGGATACAACCACAGCCCGAAGAATAGGGGAAATTTAGGCCCCATCAATTACAGAACTATATTTACAAGTCTTAGATGACTGTATTATTCTTAAACTGGATCCAACCTTTTTACCAAAAGTCGTATCCACTTTTCACAGAGATCAGGAGACAATTCTGCCTTCTTTTTGTACTTCCCCCAGAAATAATAAGGAACAGTGTGGACGTCAGAAGAACCCTATTAAGATATCTTCAAGCAACAGAGTTTTGGAGAAAACATCGGTTACACTTACCAGTAAGTGGTTTTTCCTGACCCCACGACAGCACCACAGAGAGATGGCTCCACCTCTGGGACAGGAAACCTGCAGTATAAAAAGGTGGAGCCCTCTCTCCCCCCTCAGTGAGGTTTTCAGAGAAAGAGAGGGACTCCCACCCAGTTAAGCATATACACCAAACTAATATATATATATATATATATATATATATTTTTTTTTTTTTTTTTTTTTTTTTTATGCAACAGACCATCACCAACAGGCCAAAAACACCAGAAGGGAGGGAAAGAAATGGTGCTGTCGTGGGGTCAGGAAAAACCACTTACCGGTAAGTGTAACCAATGTTTTTCCCCTCCCCCACGACAGCACCACAGAGAGAGATTACAGAGATTCTAAACAGGGTGGGTAGCAACTTCCAGCACCTTCCTACCAAAGAGAGTGTCAGAGACAGAGTCTAATTGAAGCCGATAATGACGATAGAAAGTGGACGGAGAGGACCAAGTTGCCGCTTTACAGATCTGGTTGATAGACACATTAGCCCTCTCCGCCCAAAAGGTAGAAACAGCACGTGTAGAATGCGCCCTAAGCCCCGCAGGAGGCGTAGAGCCAGAATTTGTGTAAGCAAACGCAATCACACTCTTAATCCACCTAGCGATGGAACTTTTAGAGGCTTTCTAACCCCTGTTGACTCCGGAGAACAGAATAAAGAGAGAGGAATCCTTTCTCCATTCTTTAGTTTCTTTCAAGTACTGCAAGAGAGTTCTCCTAACATCCAGGGTATGGAACCCTCTCTCCCTGTCATTTTTGGGGCTAGTGTAAAAAGAAGGTAGAACAATTTCCTGCAACCTATTGGTTTTAGAGGGCACTTTAGGGAGGAAATTGGGATCGGGCCTAAGGACAACCCTATCCTCCTTGATCAACATAAATGGGGGGCTAATAGAAATGGCCTGTAATTCACTAATTCTACGAGCTGATGTCAGAGCCACTAAAAGCACCAGCTTCCAAGTTAGGAACTTAATAGAAACTTCTTCCATAGGTTCAAATGGATTCTGCGTAAGGGAGTTCAAAACCAAGTTAAGATCCCACGGAGGGAACCTAGGCCCCGAGATAGGAACTATACGATCCACCGCTCTAAAAAACCTAATAATCCAGAAATCTGAGGCCAAATCTGCACCCCAAAGGGCCGACAAAGCCGAGACCTGAACCTTTAAAGTGCTTTTGGCCAAGCCTAAAGCCAACCCCCTCTGAAGAAACTCTAGGATCTTATAGATAGGGGGAGCTCCTAGGTCCTCCTCTAGTGACAAACCTGCAAAGGAACTAAACCTCTTCCAGATTCTGGTATCAATTTTGTTGGTCACCTCCTTTCTGCTTTTAAGCAAAGTTTCCACCACTGGTTTACTAAACCCTTTTTTGTACAGGATCACCCTCTCAATATCCATGCGGCTAGATGAAGGCAACTCGCTCTTGGATGAAATATTGGTCCCTGTGTCAATAGATCCTCTGATTCCGGCAGAATCCACGGATCTGCCACCGACAACTCTCTTATCAATGAGAACCACCCCCTCTTTGGCCAGAAGGGAGCGATCATGATTACCCTGGCCCTCTCTGATCTGATTCTTCAAGACGCGGGGAATCAACTGAAAGGGAGGGAAGGCATACCCCAGGTTGAAATCCCACCTCTGAAGTAGAGCATCTATCCCATCTGGGGACTCTCCCGGAGTCAGAGAATAAAAATGCTTCACCTTTCTGTTCCCCCTGGAAGCAAATAAATCTATTGAAGGAACTCCCCACAATTTCGTTATCTGGTGAAACACCCGAGGACTTAGGGACCATTCCCCTTGCTTTAGTGTGTGCCGACTTAGAAAGTCCGCTCTCACATTGTCTACCCCTCTGATATGGAGAGCTGAGATGTGATCTATCTGCCCTTCTATTTCCTGAAACAGAAGGCTCGCTTCCTTCATCAAACTTTGGGATCTTGTGCCCCCCTGATGATTTAAATAAGCCACTACAGTTTGATTGTCCGACATGACCCTGACCCGACTCCCCCGGACAAAGGGAAGGGCACTTTTCAGGGCTAGCCTGACCGCCAACAACTCCTTCATGTTCGAGGACCAGGACCTTTGCAAAGTCGACCAGCTCCCCTGAAAGTTTTGGTCCAGGAAGTGAGCCCCCCAACCCCAAGGACTGGCGTCCGTAGTGATCACCACAGGGGCTGGAGGGAACCATTCCGTACCCTGACACAAGTTTTGTCGTTTGGTCCACCACAACAGGGACTGAAGACCCTCCTCCGTCACATTCATCCCTGCCTCCAAATTTCCTTTTTCTCTTTCTGCTGCCTGGAGAATTTCTCCCTGCAACTGTCTGGTATGGAATTGAGACCATTCCACCGCAGTGATGCAAGAGGTCAACGTTCCCAGGACTGACATCGCCTTTCTGATTTTTACTGTTTTCCTCACTAGCAAGTCCCTGACTACCTTCTGAACCGAACAGATCCTTTCTTCTGTAAGGAAGGTCCTTTGAACCCTGGAGTCCAATCTGAACCCCAAGTAAACCTGGGATCTGACTGGTAGTATCCGGGACTTCTCGAAATTTATCAACCATCCCAAATTTTGAACAATGTTTATCACCTCCCTTACTGCCTCCTGGCAATTTTCCTGGGAGTTTCCTAGAATCAGAAAATCGTCCAAATAAGGGA
Organism: Bufotes viridis; assembly: GCA_033119425.1. Lineage (NCBI taxonomy): Eukaryota > Metazoa > Chordata > Amphibia > Anura > Bufonidae > Bufotes > Bufotes viridis. The sequence goes on from CM065590.1 coordinate 168,839,332, forward strand.
GGAATGTAATATTTCTCTTCCTGATAAAGGATGCCATTTCCGCTACAATCTTGGTGAAGATTCTCGGTGCCATTGAAAGACCAAACGGAAGTGCCTGAAACTGAAAATGATGAATACCCGTCTCCTGTTTTATTGCAACTCTGAGGAATTGTTGGTGTTGTGGCTGTATGGGCACATGGAGATAGGCGTCCTTCAAGTCGATGACTGCCATAAAACAATTCGGAAACAACATATGGATTACTGACTTTATTGTCTCCATTTTGAATTTTCTGTATTTTAATGATTTGTTCAACGTCTTTAGATTTATTATTGTCCTGTAAGAACCATCCGGCTTCTTTACCAGAAAAAGAGTTGAATAATAACCCCTGCCCAACTCCTCCTCTAGGACAGGTATTAATACTTCTTTCTCTAGTAATACTGACACTTCTCTGGCCATCTCCAGGGAACAATTTGTTGTTATAAATCTGTGAGGGGGAGAACTTAGAAATTCTAGTTTTAATCCTGTTTTCAAAATATCTTTTACCCAGGACCCGGCTACCTGATCCCAAGCCGAGACGAAGTCCCGAAGCCTTCCCCCTACCGAACTTCTGGCGTCATTGCTTGGACTGCTTCCTCTGTTGGGAGGAAGCATTCTGAAAGAGAAACCCCTTTCTACCTGAGCTTTTGTACCTGGAATCCTGATCTTTTTCTTCCTTTTTATATTGGAACCTAGACTGGTTACGAAAGGGCTGTTTAAAATTCCTAAAGGGACGTGATGAATCCTGCCTGCTATCCGGAAATCTCTTTTTCCTGTCAGCCGCCTTCTCAAGTAAAGAATCTAACTCGGGCCCGAATAAAAACTGACCCTGGCAGGGGATGCTGCACAATCTCTGTTTGGAAGCTAGATCCCCTCCCCTCCAATTCTTCAGCCACAGGGCTCTGCGAGCTGAATTAGAAAGGGAAGAAGCCCTAGCAGCAAGTCTAACCCCATCCATAGAGGCATCCGCAATGAAATCCACCGCCTTTTTTAATGTAGGCAAGGATTCTAGCAATTGCTCTCTAGGACACCTGTCCTTAATCTGGGCCTCCAATCTCTGTAGCCAAATAGCTATCGACCTGGCCGCCACCGTAGAAGCGATATTAGGCTTAAAGGAAGAAGTTGAAGCTTCCCAGGAATTCTTGAGACAAGCTTCAATCTTCTTATCCATAGGTTCCCTAAGGGAACCCAGATCTTCAAAGGGCAGCGCTGATCGTCTAGCCATCTTAGAAATGGCCACATCGATCATCTTGCTCCATGACGAAGAAGCCTCTTCCTCAAAGGGGTATTTTCTTTTAAAGCTACGTGTCAGAAAAACCTTTTTATCTGGCTTGTTCCATTCCTTATGAATTATTGCCTCTATATTACTATGGATGGGAAAAAATCAGCGCTTCTTTTCCCCTAATCCTTCAAAAACAACGTCCGCTATAGTTTTATTTTCCTTGATATCATCCAACTGTAAGGTTGAACGAATAGCTTTTAATAATTTTTCCGTATCTTCTGCTGGAAATAAATAAGTTCCTTCTCTCTCGCTTTCGGATGAGGAGGAAGAGGCCGGATTATCTAGGGAGACTTCTTCCTCACTGATATCTGATTTTTCCGATTTAGATTCGCGTTCCTCTTGAACTTTCTTTTGTCTTTTACGTGATTTTAAGGTCTCTTTTACCTCAGACCTAATCACAGACCTAATGTTGTCTATAAAGCTGGGACCCTCTTCCGATACCGTTTTATCTATGCAGGCCTGGCACAGCCTTTTAGAATAAGCGGAGGACAATGCCACCCTGCACAATGGGCATTCCTTATATTTCTTTTTAGAAGAGGCCTTCTTAGGGATTGCCTAAAAGAAATATATGCATACGTATATCCCATTAGTATCATACACTTTTTTCCCCAGCACTTACCCCCAGAAGAAATGATCCTAGTACCGGCTGGGTGTCTCCCTCCAAGATCTCCACAGGCTTGTCCTCCTCCATACCGCACTGTGTATATAGGAGGTTGTCAGCACATGAAAAAATGCGAATCCTGGGTCCCCCCAGATGCCTACCTCCAGGCAAACGCCCCTGAATGCAAATCGCCAACAGATTCCTTTTCCAGGCAAGGAGCCAGTACCTCTTGCAACACAGGCTGGCCATACTGTGTGTTCTGTCTGTTTAAATAACTCCGAGCCCGCGATTCTGGCCCTTCTGACGTCACTTCCGGTCGCCGCCAGAAGTGCGTCACTGGAACGCACAACTCCCGGAAATTAGGCCCGTGGAACGCATGTCGCCGGAAGCGCACTCCACCAGCGCTATGCCCGGCATCCCCGCCACCTCTGCTGCACATGAGGGGGTAGGCGCCACCAGCGGCAGGAGATCGTTCCGACCAGGATCGGACACGCTCTCCTAGGGTCTTCGCACCCCAGACTCTGGAGGATGGACCCCCGCTGGTAAGTCCCCCCATCCTCCGGAAACTATCCGGGCCTTGAAGATGTAGGGACTCCTAGGAAAAAACTGCAGGCTCCCCATCTCCTGGGACAGGAAACCTCACTGAGGGGGGAGAGAGGGCTCCACCTTTTTATACTGCAGGTTTCCTGTCCCAGAGGTGGAGCCATCTCTCTGTGGTGCCGTCGTGGGGGAGGGGAAAAATCCTCAAATCTTTTTATTCAGTTTGGGGGAAAGAACAAGGGCAAAAAAGCATCTAAACAGTCTCTTGCAAAATAGATAGAAGGGACTATTAAAGAATCATACGAGCTCCAGAAAATATCCTGCCCCTTTTCAGTGAGAGCTCACTCAACTAGAGCCATGGCCACATCATAGGCAGAAAAAGCAGAAGCCTCAATAGACCAGATCTGTAGAGCAGCGACGTAGTCAAGTTTTCATACTTTCAGTAGACATTACAGACTGAATATTGGGGCTAATCAGGACCCGACATTTGGACGAAAAGTCCTCCAGGCAGTTGTCCCCCCTAGTTCTGTTTAATCTGGTAGTTCTCCAGTGGTGCCATCATGGAGGGACGTCCTGGAAACTAAGATTTAGTCTTAGGGTACTTTCACACTTACGGCATGGCTATCTGGCAGGCTGTTCCGGCAGGTAAACAGCCCGCCGGATCCGCCATGCCGCAAGTATCAGTGTACCCCATTATAGTACACTGACGTCACATCACATGGTCTGTGATGGACCATGTGATTGGACCATGTGATGTGACGTCATTACAGGTCCTTTAGACTGCAGCTAAAGCTTAAAGAGAGAAGAGATCGCGAACTACGCGATCAAGTGGCTAAGGTAAGTTAAGTTTTTTATTTTTAACCACTTAATCAACATTCGACAAAGCATTCTTTATTGAGAATGCTATTATTTTCCCTTATAACCATGTTATAAGGGAAAATAATAAAATCTTCAGAATACTCAACCCGAAACCGGACTTCAGTGATGAAGTCCGGCTTCGGGTCTGGGTACCAAACATAGCGATTTTTCCAACGCGCGTGCAAAACGCATTACAAAAGTTTGCACACGTGCGGAAAAATCGCGCATATTCCCACAACGCACCCGCCTCTTATCTGGGCGTCAAACATGACGCCCGTGTGAAAGAGGCCTAAGACTAAGGCCCCTTTAACACGGGCGTTGCGGGTGCACTCCGTCAAACAGTGCGGGTGTGTTGCGGGAATCGCCGCGATTTTTCCCTGCGAGTGCAAAGCGTTGTCATGCGTTTTGCACGCGCGGGAGAAAAATCGGCACTTTTGGTACCCAGACCCGAACCTGCACTTCTTCATAGTGATGGGGCAGGTGATTGGGCCATGTGATGCTGTGACATCATCACAGGACCTTTTCACAGGTCCAAGCTAACGGAGAGGATGCCGGGCTTCGCGATCAAATGGACCAGGTAAGTTATGATTAGTTTATTATTTTTAACCCATTATGCACCGGGTTCAACATTAGGAAGATGGCCAAGGGTATTATTTTACATTATAACTATGTTATAATGTGAAATAATACTGAATCGGTGACACATCCCGATGGTTGCATAGCAACCATGCGGGAAAATCGCAACGCATCCGCACATGATTGCGGATGATTGCGATTTTCCCGCATCCCCATTCACTTCTATGGGGCCTGCGTTCCGTTAAAAACGCAGAAGATAGAGCATGCTGCGATTTTCACGCATCGCAAAAGTGATGCGTGAAAATCAACTGTCATGTGCACAGCCCCATAGAAGTGAAGGGGTCCGGATTCAGTGCGGGTGCAATGCGTCCTCCTCACACATTGCACCCGCGCGGAAAACTCGCCCGTGTGAAAGGGGCCTAAATCTTAGGTTTTTTAATTTTTCTCTCGATGGAGCTGTGTGGCTTTTTTTTTGTAGGATGAGTAGCCTTTATTATTAGTTCCATTTTGGGGAACATGCGACTTTTGCTTTTTAGGAAGCAGGATATGGAAAAAAAAAGGCAGCAATTCTGCCATTTCTTTTTGGGTTTTGTTATTGCGGTGTACACCATGTGGGAAAATGACAAGTTATCATTATTCTTTTGTCAGAGATACCAGCTTTATGTCGTTTTTTTCTTTGCTTTTTAAATGATCAAAGCAAAAATAAATAAATTTGTTTTTGCGTTGCAATTTACTGAGTGCCGTATTTTTATTTTTTTATTCTTCAATATGGTTTTTGTTCTAGCACAGTTTCTATTTCTATATTTTATTGTGTTCACCTGATGGGACAGATCATGCGATACCAGATGTCTTTTTTTTTTTCAATTGTAATGACTTGATGAGGGAACAGGGTGGTTCATTTATTTATACTTACAGCCTATTTTTATAAAATATTTTTTACTTTTTATTTTTACTTTTGAAGGTCTGAACCCTTTTCCAATGCAGTAAATTATGTAGTGTATTGTACTGAAATGGAACTGTTAGTTTTACATTGACAGTTGCCTAGGAGACCGAGCCAGTGGGCTAGGCCTCAAAGGCCTCTGTAGCTGACAGGCCCGAGGTCCTCTGCAAACTGCTTAATGCTGGAGTTTTCAGCAATGCCAGCGGATACAGCAAGGGCCCAGATGTCAGTAACAGCTAGGCCCCGGTTCTTGATCAGAGCGCCTTACATGTACATGGGGATGCAGCAACAGACCACACTCCCCCGCGTACATGCAAGACTGCATGAAAGGGTTAATGGTGTTTTTTGTACTGATATTTTCCCCCATACTGTCCTACAGTGGAAAACAAAATAACATGGGGGTACATGGTTATAAAAAATACAAGGCATACAAACATTGCTTGGCAAATCATTTGGTTGAGGATTCTATGCCTCCCAATAGAGCACAACACAAAACGGTGTTGGGCAGCACCCTCAGTCAGTGAAAACTGTCAGGAATGTAATAAATATTAAAAAAGTGTAAATGTCAAAACAGAGCACTATGACGAAGATACAAAGTAATGACAATGGTACTTACATAGAACACAGAGAACAGCACTAGAATAGGAATCTGTAGCATGCACACCTGCACGGCAATGCAGCTCCCAATCTCTATGCTGGAAAGTAAAGCCAAATATTAAGGCTGTAAAAAAAATTATGCAAACTAAACTAAACAGAGAGGACCGGCAGAAATGCTCAGAATTTACAGTGCACATCTTTAGGATTGTGAGGTTTCTAACTAAGCAAAATTCAGATGATTGTACAGCAGAGGAAACAGAAGTCTCAAAAACCACATCAATAGACAAGTTTTTTGAAATTAGCAGTTCCTAGCAGTGTTGTGGGGTTAAGAAATTGTACAGCTCTGTGCCACATTGAACTGGATTTAAAAAAAAACAAAAACAAAAAAAAAACACGCAATTACATACTGTATTGAAACAGTGGCAGTGTCCAGAATGCAGCAAAGCCTATGCACCTGATTTAGACCTCTTGCACGCAAACGTTTTTTTTTGCACGTGTACGGGTCTTTATGTTTCCTACACGGAACCATTCATTTCAATGGTTCCGCAAATTCCGTTTCCGTATTTCCAATCCGTGCAAAGATAGAACATTTCCTATTATTGCCCACAAGTCACGATTCGTGGCTCTAGTCAAGTCAATGGGTCAGCAAAAAAAACAAACAGAACGCATACAGAAATCCAACCGTATGTCTTCCGTATCCGTTCCGTTTTTTGAGCAACCATCTATTGAAAATTTTAAGCCCAGCCCAATTTTTTCTAGGTAATTACTGTATACTGTATATGCCATACGGAAAAAAAGTAACAGAAAAACGGAACCGAAACACTACGGAAGCAAAAAACAGAAAAACTGATCCGATAAACGCAGCCCGCAAAACACTGAAAAAGCCAAACGGTCAACTGAAAGAGGCCTTAGGTGGTGCCAGTGGTTTTGATATACATTGTTGCTTTAATTCTAATTACTTTACCAACCTTAAACTTAAGTTGTTCAGAAGAGCAAACTGGATGCCATTCACAATTTCTGGGAGTTCTGGGATCAATGCTAGGACAGTGACTCCAATAAAATACTGACAAGTAAACAAAAAAAATAAATAACTGAATTTATACCACAGTAAAACCGCTCACAGTCAAGCAATACAAGACATTCACATCTTCAATCTGATGTTAATGGAAAGCCATAACTCACTCCACCTTCAACTTAGCTTTACCTGGGTTCACACCTGAGCGTTTCTGAGACGCACGTTTTAGTCGCGCGTATTACAGCGCGTTTTTGCAAGTAGGAAACACGCGTCATACGTGCGTTCGTGACTCTGGAGACCAATTGAAAAAGGCATATCTACACTTTAACGCGTGTTAAACGCGCGTTTTACGCTCGTTCCCATTGAAGTCTATGGGTGCAAACGCGCAACAAAACGCCCCAAAGAAGCTCAAGAACTTCTTTGAGCGTAGGGCGTTTTACAGCGCGTTCAAATGCGCTGTAAAACGCTCAGGTGAGAACCATGCCCATAGGGAAACATGTTTTCTCCTGTTGAGCGTTTTACAGCTCGTAGGAACGCGCTGTAAAACGCGCAAGTGTGAACTGAGGGTTAGAGTCAGTAAACAGACTGCATACAATCATGTCCACTGCTCCCCTGATAGCAGAACTAGCAATGAATGTAATCAAGAATGGTTTCATTCACTGACAGCAAACAAGTAAAGTATTTTGGTGAGAAATTAAAACAAAGTATATTTCAAAGTTGTAGAATATTTAAAGCTATAATTGAATTATGGATAAATGGTATATTCTCTAACACTATACTTACCTGAGACACAGTTGTTTCTTTAAGTATGGGGCTAATATGTTCGGTAGCCAGATCTGCACAGGCGGACATTAATAGTGTAGAACCAATAAGAATGACCATTGCCCTCCATCGGGACCAATGGACCACAGGGCTGTGATGATGGCCAGGCACTATGAAGATAAAGCTGGTACATTCAGACTTGTATACTAAATTCTCCATTATACATGGTAGTACATAGCACCATATAATATACTGTGCCATTTACCAAGATATGGTGTAAATGGCAGAAAACAAAAAACTCATGAACAGTAGAATTATATATTTTCAACAGTTTTAATTAACTCTGCTATTAGATAGTAGTTACAAAAACATGAAAATTAAAGAGGTATCCCCACCTTATTCATTTGTGGCTGAGAATATTTGATGGCCGCAGTTATAGAAAAAAATAGATTTTTGTGAACTCACCTGTAAAATCTCTCTCGCTTAGTTCACTGGGGGACACAGGACCATGGGTATAGCCGTTTGCTGCCACTAGGAGGCGACACTGCCACAACCAACTGCCACAACATGCAGACCTACGAAAACTGGGTGGGTGCTGTGTCCCCCAATGAACTAAGCGAGAAAGAGATTTTACAGGCGAGTTTACAAAAATCCCATTTTCTCACTCATATCATTGGGGGACACAGGACCATGGGACGTCCTAAAGCAGTCCACGGGGAGGGAAAACATCATGCGCCCATGGAAAGAAGGCCCTCGAGGATGCTCAAGCCATTGCTGCCTGCAAGGCCTTGCGGCCCAGAGCATCGTTTGCCGAGATACCGGAAAGAACCCGGTCAAAATTGGTGAAGTATGCCGGGAAGATCAAGTTGCTGCATACACTGCTGAGAAACTGATGTGTGGTGGAAATTAGGCCAAGCAGCATCGACCGCCCCGGTCGCGTGGGCATAATTTCGCTGTGCCTTGCCCCGGAAGCGGAATGCCATAACAGTCTAACCGACCGACTTGGAAATGTCCCCTTGGAGGCCGCCAAGCCTTTACAAGGACCTCCTGGAATAACAAGCAAGAGTCCATATGGTGGAAAAAAGCCAGCAAAGGACAAGCGATCCTCAGGGCCCGCCTCCCCTCCGATAGGGAGCTCACTCCCTAGAATGCAAGGGAGACAAGAAAAGAGAACAATGTCTCTGTTGACATGGAAGTCGGCGACTACCTTCGGCCAAAAAGGGAGAATCGGTCGGAGCACCACCGAATCTGGGTGCATCCCTAGAGAAACTGTACTGATCAGAGGAGCCGCCAACTCCAAGCCTCGCTGGGTGGAAGAGCTAGCCACCAGGAATACCATCTACCAAGAACGCAAATGGAGAGAAAACGTTGCAGAGAAAGGATGTGTTCCACAGGGAATGCCACAAAAATGACCCCCAGGTCGCGCAGGAAGTTCGGACGAGGCCGGTTTCCTAGCCGCAACCCTGGAAGCCCAACAAAGGTCAGGCCGCAGTATCCTTCTCTGGTAAGAGAACTCAACCCGAGAAGCGATAAAGCAGAAGACCGAAGACCCCCAGAGTCAAGAAGCTTGTGGTGAGAGGTCTAGCAAGAGGAGCTGCCTGATAATCCACAAAGAAAAACGCATGAGGCATGCCCAACCATAGGCGAAGGAACCAAGCCGATACCAGGATCATTGGCAGTGGAATGCCACGTCAACAATATACTGTCAGTGTGGCAATTTTGCCTGAAAAGAAAATGTGAGCAGGGCCAAGATGAGGGAAATACACCTGTCAGATGGAGTGCGATGACAATATCCAAAGCCCCAACCGTACCAGAGAAGACTGGTCACCTGGAGAAAAAAAATAAATAAAATGAAAATGCGGGTTTGAAAAATTGACTGAGATGGATGTCATGATGCACTGTTTCTTTGCTTGTCAAAATACATTTCACAGATGTTTGAAGAATATGTCTAGTGGAATTATGTATATTTCAATGTTTCTAGCTACTGATTGATCCAAATTAAAAAGTTTATTATAAATAAAATGAAGATGGTACTCTAGAGCAGTACCGCCCATGACTCCCGGCCAGGTAGACAGATGGGGGAAGACAGGCAACCAGTCAACTCGAGGAGGGACCTACCCTAGAAGAAAGGGTGTTCCGTTCCCTGAACAAAACTTCCAACCGCGGTGGCCAGGCATGACAGCGACCCACTCTGCCTGGCGTGGGGAGTCGTGTAGTCGACATACAGAATGAGCAGGAAAAAAAAAAAAAAAAAAAAAATTACCACCAACGGACGACACGACAGTCATTTCTTAGGTCTTAAGAGAGGTAGCGCTAATGATGTCCCAGCATCAACTGGTAGCTCCCGAAAACCGCTTATGATGGCAGCTGTGAACGAGTGCCATCGGGATAAATAACTGTCACCTGAAGAACCACCCATAGTGCGCACCCCAAGTGAGGTGCTCATCGGCCATAACCTGTACGCAATTGCACATACCTGGTTTGGGAAGAAGGGACAACATTTGACAGAGCAACAGCCAGTAACGGTAGGGTAAATGGGGGGAGGACCCCCTAAGAGGGGGTGTAGACACAGGTACCATGCACAGGACTAGTGTAAAGGACTCACCCAAGAAGGAAGGGTGTGGTAGGCGCCACAGCCTACCAGCCGGGGGCCAGAGCATGGCAGGAGATCAAAGGCCACAAACTCAATGCCCCATGCAAATGCGTTAAAGTAGCAGAGTAGGAGCCGCCAAGGCCTGCGGGGTGGCCATAGCCCATATGCCAGAGAATGAAACAGAACGGTAGCCGATAAAAGAGGCCAGGTCAAAGCCCGTCCCCCATCTAAAACCGATGCTATACAGAAGTGGCCACAGGATCTAGTGGTAGTGCAATACTCCACCTGAGGAGAAGGCTCGACAAGGGAAGCCATAAAATCTATTGTTAGCACCCTGCTCCACTTGAGGAGAGGGCCATTTATCCAGGGCCCCAGCAGTCAGTGCTAGAAGAGACCTGCACCCGATGAAGAAGCCTAGTAGTAGGGACCATAGTATGGAGAAGTACGCAAGTACCCCTCCTACAGTAATAGCTGAGCTAAGTAGTGCTTAGCTCAAAAAACTCAAACTCCCCTGGGAAGGACGCTGAACAGGAGCAGCCACCGAAGCCAACGGCAGGGTAGAACCCTTACCTGAGGGGGAGGCCCCCTGCAGTGATCCCGATCTCTAGCGCCAGCGTGAAAACCTCTCCTGCGGAGGAGAAAATGCTGTCGTGGCTAACCAGAGTGCTAGCATAACCACTACACCTGATAGGGAGGAGTGGTGAATAGAGAATTCAGAGTCAGTGGAACACTCGACTCTCGTAGTAGTGATCACAAAATACCGTGCGATGGCGTACGCTCAACATATTGTAGCGGTCAACTGACATGACCCCTTGACTGTGGAAGCCCACATTACGGGGGTTCCCCAAAACACACGAGTGTGGCTAGATAAGCCTCTGGAAGACAGAGGACAACATGGAGACAATGCGAAAGTAGCCACAAAATCCAGTGGCGGTACCATATACCACCAAATTAAAAGTATAGGTCCCCGTAGGCACCGACTCTTGCCACGCCCACCTGTGAAGGAAACCAAAAGGCATCAAGTACCACCATGGCGTAGTAGTTGCCGTATCAAAAATGCTCAGTTACTCCACCTGTTAGTAGGATTACTTGTGGCAGAAGGAAATGCAACGGATGAATAGCATCCAGTGGCATGCAAGCACTCCGCCTATGGAAGGGGGTGACTCGACAGTCAGAACCGTATCGAGTGGTAGTGTAACTACCCCATCTATAGAAGGGGGTAACGCATACGGCAAGCACTGCATCCAGTGGCAGTGCAGCTACTCCGTCTAGAAAGGCGGGTAATGCGGAATGCAAGTACTGTGTCCTGTAATGGTGCAATGACGCCACCTATGGAAGGGGTAATGCATCTGGTGAGTCCTGGATCCAGTGCGTGTGCAACTATTCCGCCTATGGACAGGGGAAATGCATGCGGCAAGACTGAAACCGGTAATAGAGCAATAACGCCACCTATAGAAGGGGTTAGCGCATACAACCAGTACTGAATCTGGTGGTAGTGCCATTCCACCCCCTACGGAGGGGGAATGCATACGGTCGGTACTGAAATCAGTGTTAGCATCAGTAGTTGACCTATGGAAGGATAAAGGCATATGGTAATCATTGTAACCAGCAGAAGCGTCATAACTCCGCCTATGGAAGGGGGTAGTGCTTACAACCAGCGCTGTATCCAGTGTTAGTGCAAATTACTCAGCCTACCGAAGGGGGTAATGCAAACGACAAGTACTGCACCCGGTGGTAGTGCCTTACTCTGCCTGTGAAAAGGGGGCAATGTATGCGCCAGCTACGGAATCCAGCATTAGTGCAAATACTCCGCCTAGGAAGGGGGTAATGCATAGGACAAGTACTGCATCCGGTGGTAGTGCAATTACTCCGCCTATGGAAGGGGGTAATGCATACGGCAAGTACTGTCTCCCGTGGTAGTGCAGTTATGCCTTTGAAGGGGGGGGGGGTAATGCAACGGGAAGAAGTGGCTCCGGTGGTAGTGCAATTACTCCACCTATGGAAGGGGGTAATGCACAGGACAAGTACTGCACCTGGTGGTAGTGCAATTACGCCTATGGAAGGGGTATGGCAACGGGAAGAAGAGACTGCATCCCCTTGACGGCAAGTACGCCACCTCTGGAAGAGTGGTTAATGTAACCTAGGGTGTGTTTCTAGCGGAAACCACATCCCCTGTGGTGGGGAACACTGTGAGGGGATACCCATCAATATTTAAACAAAAAAAAAAAACGCAGTAGGGTCCACCGCATGAGGGAGCCGTCTATACGCCGCCTGTAGCAGGGGTTAACAGTGCCACAGACCATATATAGTGGATGAGTTAGATGCCCCAGCCTGCATTGATCAAGAGGCAGGAAGGGGTTAATCCTATATCATGCGTGCTGAGTGCCTCTGCCGGTGAACGGCACATCCCCATGCCTGGCAGGGCAGGGTTAACGACAGAGGGCAGGGTTAACGACAGAGGACCGGGGGCGGACCCAGCAGGCTCCTAGGAGGGGAAAGAACTAGGCTCCCCCAAATACCTACCCCTCCCCCCGTACCTAAACTGGAGATGCGGCTAGCAGGCCGCGGCTTCACGTAAAGGGGAAGTCTCCCGTGACGGCGAAATCCCCGACTACCGGAGTGCTTCTCCAAGATTCCCCTATGCCGCACCAGCTGGCTGGAGTGCGGCGTCACCTGGGCAAGTCGCACCGCCCGGTCGGGAAAAGAGGACGAGTGAGAGGTTCATGCCGGCGCTTGCGGCATAACCCTGGAGGAAAAAAACAGTCCAGCGCCCGTAGGAACAAGCATGGCCCTGCATTAACCCCTCCCTGTTCTGTGCCCCAGCCTGTACCGAAGGCCAGGGAGAGGAGAGGGGAACCGAGTGGCATTAGGATGTGCTTGCGGCATTCATGCATTAACCCCTTTACAGTGTTGTGGTCCCCACCAGGTTACACATAGGCCAGATAGGGGGAGAGCAGGGGCCGAAGTTCATACTTACCTGTCTTCATACTCCCCCATCTTCATCTGTGTTCTTCACCTTTCCACCTTGGACCAACAGGGCCACCTCTTCAGTCGCTGGCACCGAAGTGGCAGGGAACTGGAGAAGGAAGGGTTAAAAGTTAGGTGGCCCTTGTGCTGGCGGGAAGCAGGGGAGCGAGGCTGCCCTGGACCACTTTGCCTTCTTGAGGGGAGGTTCAGCGGTGAGGGACTCAGACTCCCCGCCTCTGTTATCCCGGGATGGAAGGCCGGTGTCGGTCGCCCGTACCTAAAGAGGAAAAAAGGTAAAATAAAAAAAGAAGCTGCCCTGCAAAGCAGGGAGGTCTGCCTCCAATGACACTAAGCTAAAAACTGATATGCTCTCTCCAGGCTGGAGGGGGTATAGTTCGCAGAGGAGGAGCTAACCGTTTTCAGCCTTGTGTCACCTCCTAGTGGCAGCAAACAGCTATACCCACGGTCCTGTGTCCCCCAATAATACGAGCGAGAAAATAAAGAGTTGGCTGTGCCATGCCGTTTCTGTAGTTCCTATTTACCTCTAACAGTTATGGAAACACCACAGCATAGCCGACTAAGCTATTTCTGCAACTCCGTTCACCCCATAACAGTTATTCCTATCTCAACTGAGGTGGGAACACCACTCAGGATACGTCATAATATAACTGGTGGAGATATACCTGTGGGATACTCATTGATTTGTAGTATGAAAGGACCAAGGTACCTTGGTTCTCCCCTGCAGAGTGCTGCTTCCAGCCACCAGTGAAGCACAACACAGCGCTATACATGTGAACAGGTCTGCTGCAGTTTACTGCACAGTAGGAGGGCCGAGAGCATTGCTGTGCAAGAAAATACTAAGGGGCTGCAAATATTTACCAGTGTTGTGGTCCAGGCAAATGACTCCCAGTGACCAGCACGTAATGACGATCTGCTATCACTTACTATGGTGGAAAACATCCTCTAACTTTATAATTATTAAAGGGGTTGTTTATTCATACAAATTTATACAGACATACCGTAATTATTTTATCACAATACAATTCATTTACTAATAAAGTGTTAGCAGTTTGGCCTCCAACTCCCTTTTCTCCCCCCCAGTCACATGACCATCACTATCCGTGTACACTTATGCGATCATAAGACCTTCTGCCCTGTAATGTGGGAAGAAATCCTGTCTGCAAGCTGTGCACAGCACCTACATTCAAAATAGCAATCGCTTACCCAACTTCAGAGGATGGGGCCACTTCTTCTAGGGGGAGGTAAATGAGAAGATCCTGTGCTCGGCAGACGCCATGCCACATCAGTGTATGCAGGATAGTGAAGGTTTACATGAGTCAGAAAAGGGAGTTAGAGGCTAAACTGATTAGTAAATAAATTGTATTGTGATAACCTAATTACATCTGTATAAATTTATATGACTGTGCAGCCCTTTTAAAAAAAGGACATGGCATACAACATAACTAGGAATGAGTGGATCGACTTTGGATAAAACTTCGGATGAAACTAATACAATACTGTACGGAGCGAGCGCTCTGTACAGTATTAGAATGTATTGGCTCCGATTAGCCGAAGTCATCCTTAATTATTACTATAGCTAGTGCAGCCAACAGTTTTCTCTACACAGTTCAAAGGGTCACCATTCAAGAATAAGTCCCTTGCAACGAGCATCATATTAATTGCAGTGTCAAATAGAACATAAGTATAAAACAACTGTGCTATCTTACCATGGCAGTCACTGATGTGAATATCATAAATATGGGAATGTGTCTTCAGAGTGAAAATGAGTCCTATGATATAGGCAGCAGGAAGAAGAATGGACACCGTGTATACCAAGGGCCTGCACAACAGCATGAAAATCCAGATTAACTATAATGTATTACCACTAGACAAAGACATTTTGGGTACTTTCCATCATAATGATCATAGAAAAAAGCTCTAGTAATCCATGGTAGCCCTTTCCTCAATATTGATCTGAATAGGTCTCATCATTCATTATGTGTACAACATATGGGCTCCTAAACATAGCAGTGGCAAGCAAAAGCTTAAAAAGTATATTAAAATGGAGTTCGGCAAATCATATACTATAGTTACACTGACGTTATCAATCATCTGGACTGAATCGGAACTAAACATTCCATGAATGTTTCAGTCCACTTCATCCCACAATCCATTGGAAACTCAACTTCTCCTTTACTGAAATAAAATTTTGGGACACTCCTCAAGATACAACCGCACTTGTTCAAACCCTACATACAGGGATGAACACCTTGGATGCCTCAAAAACATTTTTGAATCAGGGATATCATCCAATTACAGTGGAAAACCAAACTGCCAGAGCCACCAGACTGACGAGAAGGGAGCTCCGACAGTACACAAGAAAACAATCAAGTGCCTAAAGTTGTCATCTACAACCAAAGTCAGGAAATTCGGAGAGTTACGCCGAGACTACATCCAATACTTCAAAAAGATGACAGCTTTAGATCCACTTTCCAGGCCCCCAACTACTCTGCTATAGGCAAAAATGTACTGTCCTCTCCAACAGAGACATCCCATGCAAGCAGACAAAATGCAAGACCTGTCCATACATAATGGCCACTGACAAGATATATATCCCCAATACATATCAGGGCCACAAGATCCCATGTACCTTCACCTGCACCACACCAAATGTAGCCTACTTGACTATGTGTACCAAATTTCTTACTGGGAGTCTTTATGTAGGTGAAACTGGTCAAAAGCTTAGACCACAGTGAACTCTCATCGCCACACAGTAAAAGAAAAAAGGACAGATCTAGCTGTACCACAACATTTTTGTAGCCATAACCACAACATCACAGAAAGTCTTGTTATAAAAACGGAAAGCCAAATCTCAGAAGGAAAGGAGAGTCTGAATACAAGATCATGTGAACCTTTGACACACTCAGTTTAGGAATAAATGTGTTGCATGGATTCATGTCCAAAATCCATCACCGGAACTGCCTGCCGGATACGTCAATCTGCATGCAAACGGACAGCATTTGTAGACTGATCCGGATGCGGATCAGTCTCACAAATGCATTGCAAGAACTGATCCGGCTCTCCGTTTGTCATCCGGAGAAACGGATCCATTATGCATGTTTTTTCACATTTTTAATGTGCATGCGCAGACCGGAAGAACGGATCCGGCAGTGTGGTATTTTTAATGCCGGATCCGGCACTAATACATTCCTATGGGAATTAATGCCAGATCCGGCATTATGGCAAGTATTCCGGCATTTTGGATGGAGATAAAACCGCAGCATGCTGCGGTATTATCTCCGTCCAAAACGCCGTACAGTGACTGAACTGAAGACATCCTGATGCATCCTGAACAGATTTCTCTCCATTCAGAATGCATTAGGTGAAAACTGAAGCGTTTTTTTTCCAGTATTGAGACCCAACAACGGAACTCAATGCCGGAAAATAAAAATGGTAGTGTGAAAGTACCCTTATCCTGATTCTGCAGTTTACAGTAACACCCTATATGTGATTGTAAACTTCTCTATGGGCACATGGCAGTGGTCAGAAGGCAAGGAGCGCCATATAGTTTTTAGAGAGCAGATTTTATTGAAATAGTTTTTGGGCACCATGTTGTATTTGAAGAGACACTGAGGCACCCCTACAGGGGAAACCCCTAAAAACTCTGGCGTTTTACGGAATATAGGATCATTTGGCTGTGAGAATGAAAAATTTTATTTCTTCCTATAAAATGTTGCTTTAGCCCCAAATTTTTCATTTTCACAAGCAGTTACGGGAGAAAAAGCATCCCATAATTTGTTACCGATTTTCTCCTGAATGCGGCAACACCCCATATGTGGTCATAAACTGCTGTAGGGGTAACATGTTGGTATTGAACAGTCTTTGGGGTACCAGTGCAGCTATTTTCTGACACCCATTTGTTTTTCTCTGTGTGAGGACTTCATTTTTTCTGCAATGATTTATCATAGTCATTGGTTCTATTTTGGGGCACATACAACTTTTCGATAAATTTTTTAATTTTAATTTTTGGGAAGCAGAAATGCAACTATCCTGCCATTGGTTTTTGGGTTTGGTTATTGACACGTACACCATGCAGGAAAAGGTTTTTAAAAATGACACTTTATTCTGCTGATCAGTACAGAGACAACAAGTTTATAGTTTTTTATTTACTGGTTTACCACTTTTACACAAAGCATTTTTTTAAAGAAAAATTGCTGTTTTGGCAATTTTTTTTTTTTTTTTTTTTTTACAGTATTCGCCTGATAGATGGTAGATCATGTGATATTTTTATAGAGCTGGACGTGAGGATACCTAGTATGTCTATTTTGTTAGGTTTTAAAAAAATCTTGTTTTTGTGTTGTCATTTTCTGCCACTTTTTTTATTTTTTCAGGCAATTTTTTTATTCATTACCTTCTAAAACAGCTTAGAAACTTATACACACTACTTATCTAAAACAGCTGAAGGAGAAACCCAGAATATCACAAAGCACACCAATTCCAAATCAGCCAAGTCAATATGATCATTAAATCGAGCCAGTACTTACTTAATGTCATCATAGAAGACTGTGCCGTTTTGTCCCATCTACAATGAGAGATATGTTGAGTGATTCGTGTATTTTACCTTATTCTAAGCAAACAGGCCTTCAAGCCTACTTAACCTCTTCATGACCATCCATACACCATGTCTTGATGGCAGTTGCTAAGCAGCTTTAGGATTAGGCCACTGTAAAAAGGCAATGGTCTAGCCAAAATTTTACACTGGGGTGCTGGGATGAAAGGATACTGGTCACAACAACCTATCTACTGCTGTAATGGACAGGATAGTAGACATCACAAAGCCCAGCTGTTTACCCCTTAGGCCTCTTTCACACGAGAGTGACGGATTAGGTCCAGATGCGTTCAGTGAAACTCGCACCATTTCGCAAGCAAATTCAGTCAGTTTTGTGTGCAATTGCATTCAGTTTTTTCCACGCAAGTGCAATACATTTTGATGCATTTTTCTCGCGCGTAATCAAAAAAATTTAGGTTTACAAACAACATCTTCTAGCAACCATCAGTCAAAAACACATTGCATCCGCACTTGCTTTCAGATGCAAGGCGTTTTCACTGAACCCCTTGTTCATTTTTTACACAGACCCATTGAAATGAATAGGTCAGGATTCAGTGAGGGTGCTATGGGTTCACGTCACGCATTGCACTCGAGAGGAAAACTTGCATGTGTGAAAGGGGCCTTAGAGTGTGTTCAACAGTGGCATTCGAGTGGATGCAGAGCAAAGGGGCTTCCTCCGCTGTCATACTTAGGTTTGTTCAGAGAGCCAAACAATGGCTTCCAGGAGTGCCATGTACTGATACCAACTGGCGACTGTCAGTGTAAAACATCTGCCATAATACACTGCATTACAGAAGCAGTGCAGTATATTATGTAAGCAATTAGTCTGCTGCATGTTCAAGTTAATTTAACAAAAAATAAAAATAAAAAAAAACACACGCAACAGCTTCTGTTTCAACTTGAATTCTACAACTATTTATCCTGCACATAAATGGTGCATAAAAAAGCAACAATAGGTCAAATGCCATCATGATATAGTTTATAAAAGGGTTTTTATTTTACAAATGTGGTAAATAAAATTGTTCACATTTATTTGGTATTGCAGTAACTGTACCGACCCCCTACAAAATTAACAAGTTATATATAAAATACTCTTCTAGGAACTGGAAAAGCTCTAATGTCAGTTCACATCACTGTTTAGTTTTCTGTTCTGATCAGTCAATCTTATTTTGAGCATCCATTATGCTCATTTTGAATCTGTTTTTGACGAGAGAAAAAGTGGTCCTTGCAGGGCTTTTTGTTCTGTCTAAAATAATGGATCACAGAAGACCCAACAGACTAAGGGCTCATTCACACAACCGTAGGCAGTCCGCGCCCGTATTGCGGACCACAATATACGGGCACCGGCCGTGTGAATCCCTTATCACGGATGTGGATTCACAGTGCAGAGGCACGGATCAGAACTCCATGGAAGCACTACAAGGCACTTCCATGGACTCTTGGATCCATGCCTCAGCACCACAAAAGATAGGACATGTTGTATATTGTCTATCATGGACCCATTCAAGTCAACGGACCCGCACCACAATACGGGATTCACACGGCCGGAGCCCATGCATTGCAGTTCGCAATTTGTAGTCCGCAACACGGGCATGGACAGCCTACGATTGTGTGAAAGGGTAAATTACTCTTACCGGTAATTGGATTTTCCAATAGCCTTCACAACGGCATTCCCAGGAGGGTGACCCCGCCTCCAGGACAGGAAACAACGAGGAAGCACAGGATTTAAGGAGCCTCCTCCCCTTACCTTACCATTCAATAAGAGAGGACACAGAAGTGATGCAGAAAAATTATATATTATAGTAACCAAATTACATCATTCGTCTACAAGACATTCAAAAGTTTGGGAGGGAACTCAGTGCCGTTGTGGAGGCTATTGGAAAATCCAATTACCGGTAAGAGTAATTTACCCTTTTCCCCGGCGCCTCCACAACGGCATTCCCAGGAGGACTAACAGAGTAATCGATATCAGGGGGACCATGGCAGACAGCACTTTACGACCAAAGGACAAGTCCTGATCCCTCACTACATCTAACTTATAGTGCCTAAAAAAGTCATAGGGTTGGCCCATGTAGCTGCTTTACAGATCTGTTCCAGGGGACTGCCTTTGACTCTGCCCAGGATGAGGCCATTGCCCTTGTAGAATGAGCTTTCAATATCCCTGGTGGTTGACAGTTCTTAGAAATGTAGGCAGCAGATATTACATTCCTAATCCATCTAGCTATGGATGATTTGCTAGCTGCTTGCCCTCTATTAGGGCCCTGAAACTGTAAAAAGAGACGGTCTGATTTTCTTAGAGGTTCAGTGGCTTGAAGGTAGGCGAGAACCGACCTCTTGACATCCAGATTATGGAGAGTCCCCTCAGCATCTGTAGCTGGAGATTGTAAGAGTGAAGGTAGGGAGACTTCCTGTTCTCGATGGAATCTGGATACTACCTTCGGGAGGAAGGCCGGACAGTGCCTGAGGACTATTCGATCATCCAGGATTGATAGATAAGGAGGTTTGCATGAAAACGCCTGAATCTCTCCAAC
Organism: Bufotes viridis; assembly: GCA_033119425.1. Taxonomy (NCBI): domain Eukaryota; kingdom Metazoa; phylum Chordata; class Amphibia; order Anura; family Bufonidae; genus Bufotes; species Bufotes viridis. The sequence goes on from CM065590.1 coordinate 168,859,219, forward strand.
CCTTCTGGCAGTAGTTATAGCGACTAGGAAGACAGTCTTCATAGTGAGGAGCCTTAGAGGGATATTATCAATTGGTTCGAACGGAGGAGTAGTGAGAGCCGAAAGAACTAAGCTTAGGTCCCAAGGAGGAACCACCGGACAAGGAGAGGCAGAAGATCTCACTGCACCCTTCAAAAAGCGCTTGACTAGAGGGGAGTCTGTCAGTTTTACGTCTAAGAAGGCGCTGAGTGCGGTAGTCTGTACTTTTAGAGTTGAAGGGCGGAGGCCTTTCTCTAAACCAGCTTGCAGGAACTGAAGGACCAGAGGAATATCAGGAGAACAAACGTTTCCTGAAAAGGATAAAAAGGCATTCCAGGTTCTCAAGTAGATTCTTGAGGTTACAGGCTTTCGGCTTTTCAGCATCGTGGAAATAACTGCGTCTGAGAGGCCCTTCTGCATCAGCAGGAGGCGTTCAGATTCCAAGCCGTCAAGCTGAGTTGCTTTACACTGGGATGGTTCACTGGACCTTGATGGAGTAGGTCTGGGTTTGACGGCAGCGTACAATAATCTCCGGCCGATAGTTTGAGCAGGAGCGGAAACCAAGCCCTTCTTGGCCAGAAGGGGGGCACCATAATTACATGGATTCCCTCTTCCTGAATTTTCACTAGGAGTCTTAAAATGAGGCTGAATGGAGGGAAGGCATAGAGAAGCTGTTTTGGCCACGGCCGGGAGAGGGCGTCTAGCCATACGGGATGACCTGTTTGCGAGAGGGAACGGAATTTTTTGACCTGTCTGTTGATTTTTGTGGCGAACAGATCTAACACTGGGGTCCTCCACATCTGGCAGATCTGGCTGAAAACGTGGCGATTTAGGGACCACTCGGTTTCTCTTATGAGATGTCGACTGAGATAATCGGCCACCAAATTCTTCTCTCCCTTGATATGCACCGCAGAAAGGGACAGAAGGTTTATTTCTGCCCAAGAAAAAATGTTTTTTGATACCTCCTCCAGTGAAGGACTTTTGGTTCCCCCTTGTTTGTTTACGCAATGCGACGACTGTAGTGTTGTCCGTCAATATTTTTACGTGTTTTGGAGAAGTCTTGCAGAGGGAAAGGAGAACTCTGTGGACTGCTGACAGTTCTCTTAAATTTGAGGAGGTGCCCCGCATGTCTTTTCCCCAGGATCCCTGCACTACAGATCCTGAAGAATGACCTCCCCAACCTGAGTTTCTGGCGTCTGTTGTAATGACCATGATATCTTTTGGGCGCCAGTGAACCCCTATGCTCAGGTTTCCCTTTATTCTCCACCAAGTTAGTGACTGTTTTACATGTCTGGGAACGTGAACTTTCTTGTCTAGGGATGAATTTTTTCCGTCCCATGAGGAGAGAAGAAAGGCCTGAAGGATTCTTGTATGACTTTGGGCCCACCTTACTGACGGGATCGCGGCTGTTAGCAGCCCCAGTACAGCCATGATGTCTCTTATTGAAGACCGATCTCTGCTGGAAAATAGAGACACTGTTTGGATTAAGTGAGACTGTTTGTCCTGGGGAAGGAAAGACATTAGGCGTTTTGAATCCAGGAGAACTCCTAAAAAACCTTTTCCTGACTGGGGGTAAGATCTGATTTTTGGGATTTATTATCCACCCTAGAGAAGTAAGGCAGACCTGGATCTGCTTGAGGCGTGATTGTAGGAGCTGGCGCGACTCTGCAAACACCAGAAAGTCGTCCAGGTATGGGACGATCTGTACCCCTGAAGATGAAGGAATTTTGTGACCTCTGACATTATTTTTGAAAACACTCTGGGGGCAGAGGACAGGCCGAAAGGAAGAGCTGTAAACTGAAAATGGGACAATCTTCCTTGAAAACAAACTGCTATCCTCAGGAAACTCTGATGTCCGTGGTATATTGGGACGTGGTAATAAGCGTCCTGAAGGTCCACGGTTGCCATAAAGCAGTCCCGCGGGAGGATCTGTGTGGTAGATTTTATGGTTTCCATCTTGAACCTCTTGTAAACGATGGATTTGTTTAGGGACTTTAGATTTATTATTAGGCGAAAGGAGCCGTTTGGTTTCTTCATCAGAAATACAGGGGAATAGAATCCTCGCCGTGTTTCCCTTCTGGTACAGGGATGAGGACTCCTTTGAGGAGTAACGTTGATATCTCCGATTCTAGGGATGCCTGCCTGTCGGGTTGCTGCCTTTGGTTGATAAAGAACTGTCTTGGTGGGGGGGAAATAAACTCCAGCTTTAGGCCCTCTTTTATGGTACGAGTGACCCAAGGGGAGGCATGAATCTCTTGCCAGGCGGAGGAGAACTGTTTTAACCTGCCTCCTACCTGGACCAGCATGTCACTGGGTAGGGCGGGTAGAGGATTCTGGTTTAAAAAGGTATTCCCTTCCTTTTCCTCTAGAAGACTGCCACCTTTTAGATCCGTCCCTCTTATTTTGATCTGCTCTTGACCTTTTTTGATTTTGAAAGGAACGTCTCTGTTGGTAATAATGATTATCAGAGGGAAATCCCTTTTTCTTATCGGAGGCCTTCTCCAAAATATCATCAAGGGCGGAACCAAATAACCTGTCTCCCTCACACGGGATTGAGCACAGGCGGTTTTTTGTAACCTGCGTCCCCAGTCCAAGAACGAAGCCAAACCGCCCTATGGGTCGCATTGGCTAAAGCACTGCCTCTTGCAGAGAGTTTAACCAAGTCGGCCGAGGCGTCCGCAAGAAAATTAGATGCCCTCTTCAGGGTAGGAAGGGAGTTTAAGATTTCTTCTCTGGACGTACCCCCAGACAGATTGCTCTCTAACTGAACTAGCCATACTGAGAGGGTTCTGGCCGTACAAGTGGATGCTATGCTGGGGCGTAACATCGCCGTATTGGTCTCCCAGGATTTTTTTAATAAATTTTCGCATTTTTTATCCATCGGGTCCTTTAGGAGACCCATATCCTCAAAAGGTAAAGATGACTTTTTTGAAATACGCGCCACTGGGGCATCTATTTTGGGAGTTTTATCCCACAAGTCCGAATCAGATTCAGAAAAGGGATATTTGCGCTTGAAGGCGGCCGATACAGTCCATCTCCTATCGGGATCCTTCCATTCTCTGGAAATAAGGGCTTTAATATTGTTGTGGATGAGGAAGGATCTTTTCTTTCTTTCCCCAAACCCCTGAAAAATCTGGTCGTGAAGGGATTGGGTCTCTTTTACGTCCTCTAATTTTAGGGTAGCTTTTATATCTTTTAGCAAGGATTGCGTCTCTTCGGGAAAGCACATGGGCCTCCCTGCAGCATCCTCAGAGGATAAGGAGTCCTGATCGTCTAGTAATTCCCCTTCATCCAAATCCCCTCGGTCTGATGCTTCTAAATTAAGGGAACAAGAGGGTCCCGGGGAATGCGTCAATTGATTAGAGTCAGCCGCAGCCTTAATCTCTTCTCTAATGAGGGTTCGCATAGACTCCACAAAGGAAGGGGATTCTTCTGAGATAATTTTTTCAGTACATTTAGGGCAGAGGATTTTCTTAGAATCCGACACCAAGCCTTTACGGCAACCACCACACTTTCTGCGCCCCGAATCCCCTTTGGGCTTAGGCTTTCTGGACTCACTGTCCTAAAAGGGATAAAGCAAACTTTGTAGGACCAAGAAGGACCCAGAGTAATGGTGGTGAGGTGTCAGTATAGTAAAAAAACTACAGACACCCAGTGTGCAGGGGGAGGAGGGGCCCAGGACTCCCTAAACCACTAAATCTATTTACATTAAAAAAATAGGGTTAACTCCCCCCTGGGAGGAGGCTTACCGGGCTGAGGTCTGGAGGAGCGGGATCACCGGACCGCTTGGACGACTGTCGCTGGAAGGCATCCTTAGAATCTCCGGAGCATAGGTGGCGGTGAATGAGAGGCACTTCCGGGTTTTTAAACTTCCCGCCGCGCGCAGAGGCCGTCCTCCCGCGAGAATCTCCTGCCAAAGGAGAATCTCGCTCCGGTGACGTCACGACGCCCGATCCCGCGCGAGTTTCGATGGACTCGCAAGCCCGGGGATGCCTGCGATTAGGGCTTACTCCGAAGGATCGAGGAAGGGAGGCAATGCGTCCCTGGGGCCCCCGATCCCTGCACCGGCCCTCCTGAACAAACAGGGAACCAGATTAGACCGGTGCAAAATATTTTAGGTTCCTGGATATTCCCAGGAGTGGCTTCCACGCACGTCCGAGTATAGGAAACAACGACTGGTAAGGTAAGGGGAGGAGGCTCCTTAAATCCTGTGCTTCCTCGTTGTTTCCTGTCCTGGAGGCGGGGTCACCCTCCTGGGAATGCCGTTGTGGAGGCGCCGGGGAAATGAGCCTTAAATAAGAACCCTAGTAAGTGGATTCTTGTAAACTAGAAGTTGGCAAGTTTTGGACAAACAGTGCTTCAGTTTTGTAATTACCCATGGCACAATTATTTTTCACTGTTAAAAATTGCATGTTAATTTAATGCCCAAGTACACATTACTACTTACCATCTCAGTGTGGCAATTCTGACAGATATACTTATCTGTTCCATTTTGTCCAAAATTCATACAGTTGCCACAAATCATTTTGCCGTATACTTTGGAAAAGAGAGTGGGCGCAAACACACCTGGAATATTATGAATCTCATTAAAATCTGTTATAAGCACAGCCAATAATATATACATAACACCACAAACCAGATTTATGTATGCAGCAAAACACATACAGAAATTCTACTATTAAAACAATATCATCAGAAGTCAGCTTTTATACATTTGGATGTTAGGAAAGGCTTCTAAAAACTTGTGCAAACTTAACAGGGTTTACTAGAAGTTAGAAGTATGTGAAATATTGCAGTACCAGGGAAGAAACCAATACAGCAAATGTGCCCCCTTCTTTTACCGCTAAGTAGCCTACTTTGCAAGATGTAATAATTAAATCTCCCCTTTTCAGATGGTTTTGGCATTATGCCATCTGTATCCGAATACACAATAGGCTTGTGTTGGACTCTTCCTGTATCTGCATTTGCCAAAACGGAAAGCAATGGCATGTGTGACCACAGCTCCACTGCAAAATGAGGGACAAGGGACACTGAATATAATGTGCAGTTCTCGGGGCCCTCAAGAGCCACATATAAGGGCCAGATATTGTGGAAGATTACAGTAACACAGGTGGGTCTTAGGTAAAAAGGCAGCAACAAGATACCATCTGGGCCAGGATATTTAGACATGGGATGGAAGGGGGGGCCTTATTAAACGGATATAAAGGAAAACGGTCTTAGTTGCTCAATCAGATTTCACAAGGAGTTCTGAAAAATGAAAGGTGGCCTATGATTGTTTGCCATGGGCAGCTTTCCTTTACACCAGTTTTAATAACTCTACCCCAGTGAGGGCAGTGAAATGAGCCTTTGGCCCAGGTGAAGAATAGCCTAAACTCTGTCTCTGGATTAACCACCACTGCACAATAGGCTGGTTAGAAGCTGATTTCCAACAATACAAGGCAGTCAAATGCAAAGGAAAAATAATTGAGAATCTCCCACTTTTTACCACTTTAATGTCAAAGGAGTATATAGGAGGGGATATCTTTATGACATTCATAAGATGCATCATAAAGTAATTGTCAAATAGACAACACTGGAGAGAGCTGCACAAATCAATGGAAAGCTTTACCCTCTAAACAGTGGTCACAAGACTCCTACTTAGACATTTACAGTGGTAACCACTCACAGTGGTTTAGTATTAATTTTTCCCCTTTAGTATTATCTGCAATGTTTATCATTATCACCATTGTGAATACATTGGTATTAACCGCTTCAGCCCCCCTAGCTTAAACACCCTTAATGACCAGGCCACTTTTTACAATTCCGCACTACACTACTTTCACCGTTTATTGCTCCGTCATACAACTTACCACCCAAATGAATTTTACCTCCTTTTCTTCTCACTAATAGAGCTTTCATTTGGTGCTATTTCATTGCTGCTGACATTTTTACTTTTTTTGCTATTAATCAAAAATGACCGAAATGTTTGCAAAAAAATGACATTTTTCACTTTCGGTTGTAAAATTTTTAAAAAAAAAAATACATTTCTATATAAATTTTTCTCTAAATTTATTGTTCTACATGTCTTTGATAAAAAAAGTCCAATAAGTGTATATTTATTGGTTTGGGTAAAAGTTATAGCGTTTACAAACTATGGTGCAAAAAGTGAATTTCGGCATTTTGAAGCAGCTCTGACTTTCTGAGCACCTGTCATGTTTCTTCAGGTGCTAGAATGCCAGGATAGTATAAATACCCCCAAATCACACCATTTTAGAAAGAAGACACCCCAAAGTATTCGCGGAGGGGCATGGTGAGTTCATGTATCATTTCATTTTTTTTCACAAGTTAGCGGAAAATGACACTTTCTGAGAAAAAAGAAAAAAAAAAAAAAAAAAAAAAAAAGTTTCAATTTCTGATAACTTCTGGCAAAAAAAAAAAAAAAATCTCAGACGGACTCACTATGCCCCACTATACCTTGGGGTGTCTACTTTCCGAAATGGGGTCATTTGTGGGGTGTGTTTACTGTTCTGGCATTTTGGGCGGGGCTAAATTGTGAGCCGCCATGTAAAACCTAAAAGGTACTCGTTGGAATTTGGGCCTCTTTGTGCACCCAGGCTGCAAAAAAGTGTCACTCATGTGGTATCGCCGTACTCAGGAGAAGTAGGGCAATGTGTTTTGGGGTGTATTTTTACATATACCCATGTGGGGTGAGAGAAATATCTCTGTAACTTGTCAACTTTGTATAAAAAATTTTAAAAGTTGTCGTTTACAGAGATATTTTTCACACAAAGTATGGGTATATATAAAAAATACACCCCAAAACACATTGCCCTACTTCTCCTGAGTACGGCGATACCACATGTGCCACTTTTGCAGCCTAGATGCTAAAGGCCTAAAACCAATGAGTACCTTTAGAATTTCACAGGGCATTTTTACGCATTTGGATTCCAGACTTCTTCTCACGCTTTAGGGCCCCTAAAATGCCAGGACAGTATAAATACCCCACATGTGACCCCATTTTGGAAAGAAGACACCCAAGGTATTCTGTGAGGGTATGGTGAGTTCATGTAAAATTTTATTTTTGTCACAAGTTAGTGGAATATGAGACTTTGTAAAAACAAAAAACAAAAAAAAAAAAAAAAACAATTTCCGCTGACTTGTGCCAAAAAATAAAAATTCTGTGGACTCACCATGCCCCTTACGGAATACCTTGGGGTGTCTTCTTTCCAAAATGGGGTCACATGTGGGGTAATTAGGTATTCCATGAGGGGCATGGCGAGTTCATAGAAGATTTTTTTTTTGGCACAAGTTAGTGGAAATTGATTTTTTATAGTTTTTTCTCACAAAGTCTCCCTTTCCGCTAACTTTTGACAAAAAGTTTAATTTTTCATGGACTCATTATGCCCCTCAGCGAATACCTTGGGGTGTCTTCTTTCCAAAATGGGGTCACATGTGGGGTATTTATACTGCCCTGGCATTTTAGGGGCCCTAAAGCGTGAGAAGAAAAATGCGTAAAAATGCCCTCCTAAAAGGTACTCGTTGGAATTTGGGCCCCTTGTGCATCTTGGCTGCAAAAAGTGTCACACATGTGGCATCGCCGTACTCAGGAGAAGTAGGGCAATGTGTTTTGGGGTGTATTTTTACATATACCCATGCTGGGTGAGAGAAATATCTCTGTAAATTGACAACTTTGAATAAAAAATGTAAAAGTTGTCGTTTACAGCGATATTTCTCACACCCAACATGGGTATATGTAAAATACACCATAAAACACATTGCCCTACTTCTCCTGAGTACGGCGATACCACATGAGTGACACTTTTGCAGCCAAGATCGCAAAGGAGCCCTAAAACCAATGAGTACCTTTAGGATTTCACAGGCCATTTTTACGCATTTGGATTCTCACGCTTTAGGACCTAAAATGCCAGGGCAGTATAAATACCCACATGTGACCCCATTGTGGAAAGAAGACACCCAAGGTATTCCGTGAGGGGCATGGCGAGTTCACAGAAAAAAAAATTTGGCACAAGTTAGCGGAAATTGATTTTTTTTTTTTTTTTTTTTTACAGTCTCATATTCCACTAACTTGTGACAAAAATAAAATTTTGCATGAACTCACCATACCCCTCACGGAATACCTTGGGGTGTCTGCTTTCTAAAATGGGGTCACATGTGAGGTGTTTGTACTGCCCTGGCATTTGAGGGTCTCCGCAATCATTACACGTATGGCCAGCATTAGGAGTTTCTGCGATTCTCCGTATATTGGGCGCTAGCTACCTAACAAGTAGCTAACTAACTGGCGGTGATAAGGGACCCTTATGCCCCATTCACACGTCCGCAATTCTGTTTGCGGAGCGGAATTGCGGACCCATTCATTTCTATGGGGACAGACTTTGTCCCTTCGGATCGGAATTACGGATCCGCGCTCCGAGTCTGCACTTCCGTTCAGCAAAAATATAGAACATGTCCTATTCTTGTCCGCAGTGCGGACAAGAAAAGCATTTTCTATATAGTTCTGGCAATGTGCGGATCTGCAAAATGCGGAAAGCACATTGCCGGTGTCCGTGTTTTGAGGATCTGCGGATCGGATCCACGGATCCGTGAATCCACGGATCCGCAAAACACATATGGACGTCTGAATGGAGCCTTTCAAGGGTGTGATCAATGACAGGGGGTGATCAGGGGTCTAGATGGGGTGATCAAGGGGTTAATAGGTGAGGGGGTGGTTAGTGTAGTGTTTGGTGCAACTTTACTGTGTTACCTGGTCCTCTGGTGGTCGATCCCAGCAAATGGGACCACCAGAGGACCAGGTAGCAGGTATACCAGACACTGTTCACAAAACAGCGTCTGGTATACATGTTTGATGCGATTTATATCGCATCTACAGCCTGCCAGCGATTGATCATCGCTGGCAGGCTGTAGTTTAACTCTCCAGGCGCGCGCGCGTTCACAGGAACTCACGGGTCTCGCGAGAGGACGCGCCGATGCGTCCACTCAGAAGATCCCAGCCGCCCGCAGGACGCAATCCTGCGTACGGCGGTCCGGGACTGGTTAATCTAAAGCAAAGCCTTCAGAAGCAGCGCTTGTGTTCGTCACTAGTGGAACTAGTTGTGGCCACGTCTCAAGTTTTAGACACATTCTATGTCAAATGCAAAGTTTTATGCACAGTGCTTTTAAATATTTTAAACATTTCTTAAAGCATCATACACAACAACGTATGGGTGGGAACTCCCAGGTTCTTACCTCCAACAGAAATGAAGAGTAGAGCAGAGCCCACACCAGCCGATCGACTATTAAATCTTTGTTCCCGATGCTTTATTCCTCCAATCACCATGCACAACCCCTATAAGTAATCACAGCCCATTTAAAAATGTTATAGCAAATAGTTCTTTATTGCATTTATTCTAAACAAATCATTACAAAACTACTAAAAAATAAAAATATAAAAAGAAAGAAAGAAAAGTTAGCTTCACATAAGGTCAAGTATTCTTATTGCAGAGGACTCACGGGAACGAAGAGGACACACCCCAGCAATGTGCCAGTCAGGGCAGACTTCACCACTTCCTCGTAGCACTTGTCATTCTCCCTCGCCCCCTTTATCAGTGCAGTGATATAAAAGGTCAATTCAATAATGGAGCCAAACGTTGCGTTCACCACTGCTCCCAATGCAAAGTTACTCTGGGCGGAGATACTACAGTATTCCATAAGATAACAGAAGAAAGTAGAAAAAAAAAAAATGAATGTTAACACTGCACAGTCTAATACCTTTGTGCACCAATTTAAAAATAGGAACCATACAAAACAAATATAAAACGACGGGGTCCCTAGCAGCAATATTCGAAACAAGTTCAAGCCTCATTCAAATGGCAGTATTACAGCCACAAATCCCAGCCCGGCAGCAAGAATGAAGTCTAAGACATAGTGGACATAAACTGGGCCATGGGTTAGTTTACTGAATCTCTAAGAACTGGGGTAAGACACGGGAACCTAGAGAGGACTGGAAAGGATGTTAGCCTGGAAGGGTTTCATTTGTGCCAATAGTGTGCCTTTAAGTTGCACCAAAAAATTGTTAGATTGAACGTTAGATGACAGTTCCCGATTATTAATAATGCTCACCAATAGATTTATTTTTGTGGTAGCCACTTTTTAGATCTATTCCATAAGGGCATAATATTGCTCAGTTGGCTGCATTGTCTAATGGGCATTTAGTGTAGTCTGAAATCCAACTCCTGGCTTAAATGGGAGCCGAGCTGCAGCACACCGGCACAGCCACTACTTCCTGCTCCATCCACTGTTTAGTTTCCAGCCTTAGGAGTACTGTGCTCCACTTATTAAGCCTTATGTATGTTTTATAGGTGTATTTAATTTATAAAAACATTTTATGGGATGTTACATTAGATATCTGCTCAGACTTCATATGGGCTTGTTAATTTTCTGTTAAGGACAATTACTTTGTCACCTCAAAAAAGGTGCATTCATTATTTCACATGCCGTCCAGCAAAGGGGTGCTTAGTCCACTTACCTCGCTATAGCCATTCCAATGTAGTAGGACAGTGGCATAATGGAGAGCAAAGACAATGTGAACTTCACAGGGGAGCTTGTGTAATAGTTGTGACTGTCCACATAGCCAAGAATCAGCGACACAATCACCAGTACGATGAGATCTGCAAGAGATAGCTAAGGGGCTTTCCTTCACGATGCTGTAGGCCATATCATGACAGGAAAGGGTGAATAATTTGAATGGATTAAAGTCTCTCATTTTACAGATAACGCATTTGCCCTATTTTCTGTTTGACAGTAATGATCAGATTGTAGAAGATAGAACTGTTCCAATCCTAAGGCAACAGTAATGTGTAGGTGAAAATGTCCCAATACTGAAAACCAAGACTGGCCCAAAACAGAACATATTTGCATTCAACATGAACCCGTTTGAAAACCAAAAAAGATTCAGAGTTGGCACATAAGTTACTCAAATGAATTGAACACTAAAATGAAGGAGGAATCAACTAAAAGACAGCATTAGGGGCCTTCACATGCTGTGGATTTTGTTTTAGAAATTTCTCAGTTCCATTCACCTTAGTGGGGCTTACAGAAATCCATGTGCTTGCTGACTCATTCAAATGAATCGAAGTGATTTTCAGTCTCTAAAAATTCTGCAACAAAATCCCCCCTTTACCTTAGACTGACAGTGCTAACTTCATGTCTAGCACTGACTTTACCTCTGCGCACTGGTTCGCTTGCACTGCGCGTGCACACCATGTCTTTTGCTTGCCGAGCAGTCATTACACCCTAAAGTGGAGGTGACTGCAGATGAAGCCAATGGCGCCTCCATGTTGGGCTTAACTGCGTTTCGCACTAATCCTCTTCACTGCTTGGCAAGACGTGGTGTGCACACGCTGTGCTAGCACACCAGTACACAGGCGTGAGGAGTCAGTAATAGAAGTGATGTCTATCACTGTCCATCTAAGGGAAGGGGGAGAGTGTTTGGAGAACCAGATACATCGCTGGATCGGTGCTCAAACCACATTGGCCTGTCTCTTGGTGCTCCAATGGCTCATTTGCATAAAGTGTACATTTCTCCAAAACGGCAGCACCTACAAACAAGAAAGGTATAATTTTACACAGCTAGATCAACCCTACCAGGCTATATGCCTGGTTTAATAGGGTTAATTCTGTTGACAGAGCCTCTAAGAAAAAAAAAAAAATAATGCATTAATGGTTTGTAGCTATTAAGTCACTGTAAAATAGTACCAGTCAGATTGTGCTACATACAGCAATGATGCATGTTCATCCTGTGGTCTGACTGGAGCTTTTGTTCAAATAGATTGTTATTGTGGGAAAAAACATTTTTTTGGGCATGGCCTGAAAATGTAATCCCTGGTAAAAAGAGAAAAAAAAATAAAAACACAATGGGGCATGCTGGGAATCTTAAAATGCACCGAAAAAAAAAATTGTGGGCAACCTATGGATTTTACTTTTCTTTTGAACTTTCAGGTGGACTCTACATGGAAAATATTCAACTATTCCACATGTACACAATGCCTTAAAGGCGATGTCTATCCTACTGCTCATTTTTAGGTAGCCCCAGCAGCATGTTGGGGAGGGAAAAAAATAATTTAAAATTATCTGTTCCATGATCTTTGCATGAGTTCTTGTGCAAAGCTGCAGACAAAGATTGGCCTAAGCAGTGGTGACTTGTCCCCATGTGGCACATGACCTAGCAGCAAGGTGCTGCTTGGGAACATGTCACTGCCAAGGTCTATTAATGGCTGCAGTTTTGCATGTGACCCCATTTGGAAGATTACAGACTGGGGACCAGAAGATCACAGAACAGCCAGGGAAAAGGGACTACATAAAAATGAGCATAAGGCTGGACAGCACCTTTAAAAGGAACATCAATTCAATTAATACACCAACTAGTCTCTGAACACATCACCTCTGAACCATATTGCACAGCAATTTGGTTGTGTAAGGCAATTTCATCGGAAAGTATATTGTCATCGATTTGCCTTGACCTTTCAACTTGCACTTATATGAAAGACCCGACATTCCGCTGGCAAGTAAAATCACACCATGATGTAGATATAGAAACCTCAAGCTACACAATTTACGGTAATCTTTGCAATTTGTACAATACCAAGTAAAAAAATTAAAATTACTGCCCATTTTAACCATGCTCTCAACTGTGATCTAATGAAAATTCAGACAGGCAGAAATCATGAACATATTCTTTCACAGCAAAAGGATACTAACAGCAAACACGTTGAGTCCATCCACAGAGAACTTGTAATAATAGACATTAACAGCATAATAGCAGCAGAGAACAACATCGGTGTTATTGAAGTTGTCCACCTAGCAAGTTTATTAAGAAAATGAAAATTATGTTACAAAGCAACTACACCGCGAAGCTGAAAGTCTGACTTACACAAAACTTTACACAGTAAAGCTACTAATATTGTATGTCATCTTTAGAATAGCAGCTCTTTTTTTCTTAGCTTAGGTTTACTATTATTTGAGAAACAAATATAAAAAATCAAAATAAAATCTTGGGTAACCACTCCTGTACAATAAAGGGTACAATACACTTGGCCGGTCAATCAAGACAACTTAGGGCCCTTTCACACTAGTGTTTTTGTTTTCTGGCATAGAGTTCCGTCATCGGGGCTCTATGCTGGAAAACTACTGATCAGGATTATCCTAATGCATTCTGAATGGAGAGAAATCAGTTCAGGATGCATCAGGATTTCATCCGTTCAGTACCCAAACGTTTTTTGGCCGGAGAAAAATCCGGAGGACTTTCCGTAACGCCAACCCGGAATAAATGCACAATGAAGTGCATTAATCCGGAATTAAGCTAAACGACGTTTCGGCGCATCGCCGGATCCGGCGTTAAGCTCTGCACATGCGCAGCAGCAATTCCGATCAGGGCCCCAGTGTAAGCTGGGGCTTCGATCAGTTACCATGGCAGCCAGGACGCTAATGAAGTCCTGGCTGCCATGGTAAGTACTCCGCAGCAGTGTACTTAACTGCGCTGCGGCCCCCCGGGTGCTCCTTCATGATGTCACAGGTCCGGGGAGCACATTGATCTATGCACCGCGGGGACCTGTGACGTCATGAAGGAGCGCCGGCAGCCGCAGCGCAGGCAAGTACACTGCTGCGGAGTACTTACCATGGCAGCCAGGACTTCAGTAGCGTCCTGGCTGCCATGGTAACCTGAAAGGATTTCGAAAACTAATCAGGATCTTGATCAGTCTTCAAATGCTTACAGGCTACTTGTGTTCTGACGGATCCGGCGGGCCTAAAGTGCCTGTCAGATCCTCAGAACGCAAGTGTGAAAGTAGCCTTAAAGGCATTGTCCAGTCTCTAGATACTGTTGACCTACCCTTAGAATAGGCCACCAATATCAGATCCATGAAAGGCAGACAGTCGGCACCCCCACAGTCAGCTCTTAACTCCATTTCAAATGACATGACTACTAAACAGTGGACAGATTGTTCAGATTCTGGTTCCGTCTTGACACGGATGAGCCATCTTAAGGATAGGTCATTCGTCTTTAAAGGCTGGACAACCATTCTAACTTGGTCTGTTGCCAACGGTGCGACAAAACTTACCAGTGTTCTGAGTTAGTCTATTCATAGGATGTGAAGCCCCCCGTATCGGCGATCGCAGCAAACCGCAGGTCAATTCAGACCTGCGGTTTGCTCCGCTTTCTGTGATCTCTGATCAGATACTAAATGTTTCCAAAGTCTTATATTTTAACCCCCCCTGCAGCCCCCAATTATATTGTGGTTGCGGGAGGCACTGGTGGTCCAGTGGCTTTAGCAGAGTGTCAGCACATTGCTGACACTCTGCTAAAAACTGCTGACATCTGTGCTGCAGATGTCAGCAGTTTTAACCCCTTCCATGCCGCGGTCCACACGGACCGCTGTATGGAAGGGGTTAACAGGGAGGGAGCTCCCTCCCTCTCCCATCGGGGGGCTGCTGTGCCTTTGCAGCCCCCCCAACAGGATGGCATCACAGTGAGAAGGAGCCCCCCTCCCTCCCCATCACCCGCTGCTCTGTTCTGGCAGCGGGTGATGGGGTTACCATGGCAGCAGGAAGCTTTCATAGGCGTCCTACTTGCCATGGTACTGTAAGTCTAATCAGACTTCTGCTAAAGGCAGAAGTCTGATTAGACTATGTAAAGTAAAAAACAAACAAACACAAAAAAAAAAAACAGTACAGTATATGGGGTACCGTACTGTATTAGATAGACACCAGATACACTGGATCTACAAGAAGAAAGGAAAAAAGTGAATCACTGAATAAAAATAAAAAAAATAAAATACACTACATATTAGGCATCGCCGCGTCCGTAAAAACCTGCTTTATAAAAATATCACATGACCTAACCCCTCAAGTGGATACCGTAAAAAAAAAAAAAAGTAAAAAAAAACCCCTTTTTTTGTCACCTTACATCACAAAAAGTAATACCAAGCAAAAAGTCATACGCACCCCGAAATAGTGCCAATCAAACAGTCATCTCATCCCACAAAAATCATACCCTACCAATCGCCCAAAAACTGAAAAAACTATGGCTCTCAGACTATGGAGACATTAAAACATGATTTTTTTAGTTTCAAAAATGAAATCGTTGTGTAAAACTTAAGTAAATAAAAAAAAGTATACATATTATGTATCGCCACGTCCGTAATAACCTGCTCTGTAAAAATACCACATGATCTAACCTGTCAGATGAATGTTGTAAATAAAAAAAAAAAAAAAACGGTGCCAAAACAACTATTTCTTGTTACCTTGCCTCACAAAAAGTGTAATAGAGCTACCAAACATCATATGTACCCTAAAATAGTACCAAAACTGCCACCCTATCCCGTAGTTTCTAAAATGGGCTCACTTTTTCTGTAAACTACAGAATCAGAGCAATAAATATTGTTTTGTTTGGCTGTTAACCCTTGCTTTGTAACTGGGGGGAAAAAAATTAAAATGGAAAATCTGCCAAAAAAGTGAAATTTTATCTCTATTTTCCATTAATTCTTGTGGAACACCCAAAAGGGTTAAAGTTTGTAAAATCAGTTTTGAATGCCTTGAGGGGTGTAGTTTCTAAAATGGTCACTTTTTTGGAGTTTCTACTCTAGGGGTGCATCAGGTGGGCTTCAAATGGATAGTTCGGGTTCGCACCGAATTTTGGAGTGTTCGGGACACGGACCTGGACATTTTCAAAAAAGTTCGGGTCCGTTGTTCGGCCATTTCTTCCCGCTTTCTGAAGGGCTGCACAGCAGCCAATCAGCTAGCGTTTTACTTCTTGCCCTAAGAAGCCATCACAGCCATGCCTACTAATGGCATGGCTGTGATTGGACAAGTGCAGCATGTGACTCATCCTCTATTTAAGCTGGAGTCACGTAGCGCCGAACGTCTTAGTTTAGATTAGTGTAGGGATAGGACGCAGCTGCTGTGAGGGCGAGATTAGGCAGGGAAAACTCAGCAAAAACACCTAATGAAGTGATTGATCTACAGCTGTGAAACATTCAACTTCTGCTAGTTAATTGCTCACTGGTTTTTTAGTCTGCACAGAGCGTTTTTCTGTCACTTTTTTCTGGGGTGATCGGCGGCCATTTTGTGTCTTGTGGTGCACCAGCACAAGCTGCCACCAAGTCCATCAATCCATCACTGCTAGGGTTTTTTTTTTTTTGCTATATCCTACATCAGGGGCTTGGCTGTGCTTATTGTCACCTCTAGAAACTCAGAATAGAAATTTGTATATTTTATTGAGGGGTTAAATTCAATTGCCAAACTAGCAATCCCCTAAATCTGGTGTTTTAGCTGTGGCTAGCCAAGTGTAATACGGTCTGCTGTCTGGCAAAGGATAGTTTTTTTTTCTGTGGTGAAATTCAATTGCCAAAATAGCAATCCCCCAAATCTGGTGTCCCAGCAGTGGCTGGCCAAGTTTAGTAGTGTCCGGCAAAGGATATTTTTTTCTGGGGTGAAATTCAGTTGCAAAAATAGAAATACCGTAAATCTGGTGTTCCAGCTGTGACTGAACAAGTTTAATAGTATCCGTCAAAGGATAGATTTTCTTCTGGGGTGAAATTCAATTGCCAAAATAGCAATACCCTGAATCTGGTGTTCCAGCTGTGACTGGACAATTTCCCCTAGTGTCCGTCAAAGGATAGATTTTGTTCTGTGGTAAACTACAGTTGCAAAAATTGAAATACAGTAAATTTGGTGTTCCAGCTGTGGCTTGAAAAGTTTAATAGTGTCCGTCAAAGGATGTATTATTTTCTGGGGTGAAATTCAATTGCCAAAATAGCAATACCCAAAATCTGGTGTTCCAGCTGTTGCTGCTGTAAATCTGTCCGTTAAAGGGTATATTACACTCAGCGAGCATCTCCAAGTGTATTTCTTTCCGTTAAAGGGTATATTACACAAAGTGCTGAAAGCATAATCCTATATATTTTTTCACACGCTACTGTGCATCTCAAAGTGTAAATCTGTCCGTAAAAGGATACCTTTCATCCAGGGCCTAAATACTAGGCCTACAATTGATATTCCCCTAAATCAGTGGTTACTGCTGTGCCCGGATTAGTGTAATACACTACATAAATAGATAGCCAGATAGTGTTAGGTGCCTGTAAAAAAAGGCCTGAATTTGAATTCAATACATTGGGCCAAATAATTTTTTTCTTATTGTGTTGAACGGTATGAATAAGGAAAACATTTAGTCAGGGACGCGGACATGGTCGTGGTGTTAGTGGACCCTCTGGTGCTGGGAGAGGATGTGGCCATTCTTCCACAGCCACACGTCCTAGTGAACCAACTACTTCAGGTTCCAGTACCCACCAGAATTTACAGCGATATTTGGTGGGGCCCAAGGCCGTTCTAAGGATGGCAAGGCCTGAGCAAGTACAGGTGCTAGTCAATTGGGTGGCCGACAGTGGATCCAGCACGTTCACAACATTATCTCCCACCCAGTCTTCTGCAGAAAGCGCACCGGTGGCGCTTGAAAACCAAGCCCATCAGTCTGTCACATCACCCCCATGCATATCAGGGAAACTGTCTGAGCCTCAAGTTATGCAGCAGATTCTTATGCGGTTTGAAGACTCTGCTGGCAGGGTTTCCCAAGGGAATCCACCTAGCCCTTCCCCAGTGGTGGAAGACATAGAATGCACTGATGCACAACCACTGATGTTTCCTGATGATGAGGACATGGGAATACCACCTCATCGCAGTCCGCACGTCTCCGATGATGACGAAACACAGGTGCCAACTGCTGCGTCTTTTTGCAGTGTGCAAACCGAACAGGAGGTCAGGGAGGAAGACTGTGTGGAAGACAATGCAGGGGACGATGAGGTACTAGACCCCACATGGAATGAAGGTCGTGCCACTGACTTTCATAGTTCAGAGGAAGAGGCAGTGGTGAGACCGAGCCAACAGCGTAGCAAAAGAGGGAGCAGGGGGCAAAAGCAGAACAGCCGCCGCCAAGAGAGTTTGTCTGCTACTGGCCACCGCCACCATGGACCAAGCACCCCAAACGCAACTTCAAGGCGTTCCCTGGCATGGCACTTCTTTAAACAATGTGCTGACGACAAGACCCGAGTGGTTTGCACACTGTGCCATCAGAGCCTGAAGCGAGGCATTAACGTTCTGAACCTTAGCACAACCTGCATGAGCAGGCATCTACATGCAAAGCATGAACTGCAGTGGAGTAAACACCTTAAAAACAAGGAACTCACTCAGGCTCCCCCTGCTCCCTCTTCTGCTGCTGCCTTGGCCTCTTCCTTGGGAGGAATGTTGGCACCTGCCGCCCACCAATCAGAGCATATGCCACCAACACCACCACTTCCGTCACCAAGCATCTCCACCATGTCACACGGCAGTGTTCAGCTCTCCACCTCACAAACCTTGGAGAGAAAGCGTAAATTCCCACCTACCCACCCTCGAGCCCTGGGCCTGAATGCCAGCATTTCTAAACTACTGGCCTTTGAAATGCTGTCATTCAGGCTGGTGGACACAGACAGCTTCAAACAGCTGTTGGAGAAGTAGTGGTGGCTGGGAACAACATACTGTGGGACAGCCATCGCCAAGACAGCCGTGCCGTCCCTGCACAACCAAGTATCCGAAAAAATCAAGTGTGCACTGCGCAATGCCATCTGTGGCAAGGTCCACCTAACCACAGATACGTGGACCAGTAAGCACGGCCAGGAACGCTATATCTCCCTAACTGCACACTGGGTAAATGTAGTGGCGGCTGGGCCCCAGGCGGAGAGTTCTTTGACGCACGTCCTTCCACCGCCAAGGATCGCAGGGCATCATTTTTTGCCTCCTGTAGCCTCCTCCTCCTACTCTGCTTCCTCCTCCTCTTCTTCCACCTGCTCATCCAGTTAGCCACACACCTTCACCACCAACTTCAGCACAGCCCGGGGTAAACGTCAGCAGGCCGTTCTGAAACTCATATGTTTGGGGGACAGGCCCCACACCACGCAGGAGTTATGGCGGGGTATTGAACAACAGACCGAGTGGCTGCTGACGGTGGGCCTCAAGCCCGGCCTGGTGGTGTGCGATAATGGGCGAAATCTCGTCGCAGCTCTGGGACTAGCCAGTTTGACGCACATCCCTTGCCTGGCGCATGTGCTGAATTTGGTGGTGCAGAAGTTCCTTCACAACTACCCCGAAATGTCAGAGCTGCTGCATAAAGTGCGGGCCGTCTGTGCGCGCTTCCGGCGTTCACATTCTGCTGCTGCTCGCCTGTCTACAGCTCAATTTCGGCCTTCCCGCTCACCGCCTCATATGCGACGTGCCCACCAGGTGTAACTCCACCTTGCACATGCTGGAGAGACTGTGCGAGCAGCAGCAGGCCATAGTGGAGTTTCAGCTGCAGCACGCACGGGTCAGTCGCCCTGTGGAACAGCACCACTTCACCACCAATGACTGGGCCTCCATGCGAGACCTGTGTGCCCTGTTTCGAGTACTCCACCAACATGGCCAGTAGCGATGATGCAGTTATCAGCGTTACAATGCCACTTCTTTGTCTCCTTGAGAAAACACTTAGGGCAATGATGGTAGAGGAGGTCGCCCAGGAGGAGGAGGAGGAAGAGGGGTCATTTTTAGCACTTTCAGGCCAGTCTCTTAGAATTGGCTCAGAGGGAGGTTTTTTGCAAAAGCAGAGGCCAGGTACAAATGTGGCCAGCCAGAGCCCACTACTGGAGGACGATGAGGACAAGGATGAGGAGGTGGAGGAGGATGAGGATGAAGCATGTTCACAGCGGGGTGGCACCCAACGCAACTCTGGCCCATCACTGGTGCATGGCTGGGGGGAAACGGAGGACGATGACGATACGCCTCCCACAGAGGACAGCTTGTCCTTACCTCTGGGCAGCCTGGCACACATGAGCGACTACATGCTGCAGTGCCTGCACAACGACAGCAGAGTTGCCCACATTTTAACGTGTGCGGACTACTGGGTTGCCACCCTGCAGGATCCTCAGTACAAAGACAATGTGCCCACCTTACTTCCTGCACTGGAGCATGATAGGAAGATGCGCGAGTACAAGTGCACGTTGGTAGACGCGCTGCTGAGAGCATTCCCAAATGTCACAGGGGAACAAGTGGAAGCCCAAGGCGAAGGCAGAGGAGGAGCGAGAGGTCGCCAACGCAGCTGTGTCATGGCCAGCTCCTCTGAGGGAAGGGTTAGCATGGCAGAGATGTGGAAAAGTTTTGTCACCACGCCACAGCTAACTGCACCACTACCCGATACGGAACGTGTTAGCAGGAGGCAACATTTCACTAACATGGTGGAACAGTACGTGTGCACACCCCTCCACGTACTGACTGATGGTTCGGCCCCATTCAACTTCTGGGTCTCCAAATTGCCCACGTGGCCAGAGCTAGCCTTTTATGCCTTGGAGGTGCTGGCCTGCCCGGCGGCCAGCGTTTTGTCTGAATGTGTATTCAGCACGGCAGGTGGCGTCATTACTGACAAAAGCAGCTGCCTGTCCACAGCCAACGTGGACAAGCTGACGTTCATAAAAATGAACCAGGCATGGATCCCACAGGACCTGTCCATCCCTTGTGCTGAATAGACATTTATAACTATCTCTGCTTAACCATATATTCTTGTACGCCAGGGCACTTCTTTTTGAATCCTCTTTTTTTCATTTTACCAGTATTTTGCGGGGCAAACCAAAGTTGAATGAACCTCTCCTCCATCTGGGTGCCATGGCCCTGAGTCTGTGAATGAGGCCTATGGCACTGCAGGCAGACATGAATCCTTTTTGGCTGTGATGAGAACATCAACTCCCATAGCATTCCCACCTGATTCCACCCCAACCTCCTATTCCACCTCCTCCTCCTCCAAGTTGCCAATTGATATTGGTTAATTTTTTATTTATTTTATTTTAAGTCATTTCTCTATCCACACTTGTTTGCAGGGTATTTACCTACATTTTGCAGCCCTCTAGCCCTTTCCTGGGCTATTTTACAGCCTTTTTAGTGCCCAAAAGTTTGGGTCCCCATTGACTTCAAGCTGAACTTCTCGAACCCGAACATCCAGGTGTTCACTCAACTCTAGACATGGTGTCAAAAAACCAGTCCAGCAAAATCCGCCTTCCAAAAACCATATGTTCCCTTCATTCTGTGCCCTGCAGTTCGGCCATACAGCAGTTTACGACCACAAATGGGGTGTTTCTGCAAACTACAGAATCAGGGCGATAAATATTGAGTTTTGTTTGGCTGTTAACACTTGCTTACTGGGAAAAAAAAAAATAAAAATTCAGAAATTTTATCTCCATTTGCCATTAACTCTTGTGGAAAACCTAAGAGTTGAAGTTTGTAAAATCAGTTTTGAATACCTTGAGGGGTGTAGTTTCTAGAATGGGGTAATTTTTCGGTGGTTTCTATTATGTAAGCCTCACAAAGTGACTTCAGACCTGAACTGGTCCCTAAAAAGTGGGTTTTGGAAAATGTTTAGAAGCAAATCTTGAAATTTTCAAAGCCTTGTAACGTCCCCAAAAAATGAAATGGCATTCCCAAAATGATCCAAACATGAAGTAGACATATGGGGAATGTAAAACAATAACTTTTTTGGCAGTATTACTATGTATTATAGAAGTAGAGAAATTACCAATATACTTTATTGATAAATAGAATATAAAAATATGCAACAGGAGGTGCAGAGATTAAAGCGCCGTCCTAGACCAAATTTTGGCTAGTAACATAGGGCAGAGGATACTGCATGCTGACACACATATATTGAATATAATCATGTACTTGGGTTATATCAAATGTAAACATTCACCCTACTGAGAGAAAGTGACACTGACATGATGAAACTACTTCCATCTTATCCCTCTATTACAGCGAGGAGAGCCAATACGCTACGAGACACACTTGTGAAGAGTTACCTGGAACCTGTACAACCACACACATTTCTGAATATAAGAAAACAAACAATGGGCTTCAAACCCTGTGGTAGGTGCATTGCGTGTCCGAACATGCAACAAGCAATTAACTTCACGGATAGTACTGGTGCCCATATATACAATATTAAACATTCTCTCACCTGTTCCAGTACAGGAGTGATTTACTATGCACTAGGCCCAGGTTTAAAAATTTACATTGGACTAACCACACGGGAACTCAAGGTGCGGGTCTGTGAACATGTGAGAGACATCTTGGCAGCAAAAGATAGCAAAAAGGTCCAGGAACTCAAACCCGTGGCACGGCACTTTAGAGAATATCATGATGGCAACCCACGGTGACTCAAGGTGAGAGCAATTGATTGTGTAAAGGTGGATTTAAGGGCAGAAAATATATCAAAAAAACTTGCTCAGATGGAGAGCAGATGGATATGGACCCTTGGGATAATGCGCCCTCAGCGTTCCTCTAGAGCCGGCAACACCTGGTTGGTTGCCCTGTTGCTTGTTTTTAACCTCTGTTTTTAAATAATCAGTTGCACTAATGGTATGTCTTTTGTCTGGTTCAATAGGTTGCGACAGTATTACACTTCTGGTCTTCTTTCATGTTCATTGAATAGCTGTGGATGTCTCATCTGGGATAAGTGATTTTGCACGGAATAAAGAAGAAAATGGTTATTGCACTTCGTCACTTTAGCTGCATTCGCAGCCTGAACATATACGCACATTTCATGATATAATTAGTTTTTTATAATCATTTTTCACCTAATTTTAATTTATTAATCAATTAAGTTTTTCATCATTATTTCTGTTTTCATTAATATATTTTTGTACTTTATATATGTATTGATTGTTGCCACATGCTATGGATTCGTAGCATACATTAATGTGTTCGACATGAATTGCACCATGATTTAATTTTTGCAGTGAGCATAGTTGTATGTAATATTCATCACTCCCCTCACTCACGTCCTTCCTCACTTGGTCTCACTCACTCCTTCCCTACTTTCACTCCCATCCTTGCACCAAATGAAATTATTATTGTTTTTTTTCCCCGTGCGTAATACCGCATCTCCCGATCATGTGGTTTGGATTACTGACGTCGGCATCACATGATCGGTACGATGCGCTTGTTTAATTGTTCACTTCGGATGGAGGTAATAATTATTTGGCTTATAGTATTGTACCTGCATTATAGTACCTATTACATATGCGCATAATTATAGGTTTGTCTTCCCACATTATATAAATTTTTGACTCTGGGCATATTATCGCATCTCCCGATCATGTGACTTGGGCCACTGACGTCGGCGTCACATGATCATGTAGATGCACTTATTTGATTGTATTTTTTGGACATATGCAATGTGCATTATATCAATTACAACCTATATCTTAAATGTGGGATAGATATAATTTATTATGACATGATCTTTATGCTATATATGTAGGCATTTTTAATAGGATTATGTGCGCATTATAATGAGGTCATGACATGTGACCACAGTCGCGTTCACTATTGGCTAGACTAGCCTTTTTAATTCTTACAGCACAGAGATGGCGTCACCCCCGGACGAAGGCTCGCCGAAACGCGCGTTGGGGTGGCGCCATCCTGGTCCTTTGGCTTTATCATTTCTCTGGGTAAGATCTGCATTGTTTTGATCAATTTCCCGCACTTGTACTATTATTATTGGATTCGTAATACGGAGGTAGTGATTCATGTCAGTGTCACTTTCTCTCAGTAGGGTGAATGTTTACATTTAATATAACCCAAGTACATGATTATATTCAATATATGTGTGTCAGCATGCAGTATCCTCTCCCCTATGTTACTAGCCAATATTTGGTCTAGGATGGCGCTTTAATCTCTGCACCTCCTGTTGCATATTTTTATATTCTATTTATCAATAAAGTATATTTATACATATATTTGCATTTGGCTCCTTTTTGGTGTTAGTTTGTGATTTGCATTAGGAGTATATGCATTAATATAATTTGAAATGTGGGTTTCTCGTACAAGATGCCTAGGTAATTTTAACCATACATTGATGGTAGGCAAGAGATACCGCCTCGGTCTTTTTTTGTGTTGTTTAACTTTACTGTATTATTTTACCGATGATATTGACCTGGGTGTCAGTACGGATTATAGAACCAGGGAACAGTCCTGGCTCTCACAATTGGATGCGGTATTTAAAGAAGGAGGTGCAGTAGGTGGTGCCAGTGACGGAGGAACGATTAGAGAATACCCTACAATCATTGTTACACAAACAGACCCGGTTATGGTGGAATAGAGCCTTTCTGGAAAAATATCTGCAGAGAGGCCTAATTCCCCGTGGTTTGCGGATTCAGGTTTTTCCATCATTCCCGGTGGATGATGAAACTTTCATCTCCAAATGGGAAGAAATATGCAACAGCAGTTCCTATAAATTTATGGAACTGCTTGTTGCACTGAATACTAAGAATCTAGATGAGATGGATGTGGAGATTGAGACTTTGCAAAAATAACTGGCCAAGGACAGTAGTCCAAAAGTCCAGAGAAGTTTTCAGGAACGTATTGATAACAAATATAGTACGTGGGAAAAAGAAATCCAAGACATTAAGATCAAGAAGTTCACCAGGGATAATAATGATGCCCAATCCAAAAAGATGTACAGGTGGAGATATAAACAAGGAGAGAGACCGATTCTTACAGGTGGAGATATAAACAAGGAGAGAGACCGCAGATCTTCTTCCATCTCATCTATATCTTCTGTGAATGAACTTCAAACTACATCTACATACATGACCCGTTTTAAGCAGAATAAACGCAAGATGGATGATGCCAGAGGTCCGGGAAGTAAACGCCCCCAGGAATACCGGAAGAGGGACAAGGACCTCAAGGTAATCAATCTATCCAATCATGTGTTATCTGAAATTGATACGGAGGTATTAGAAAAAGGTTTATCCTTTGCACCAAGCTCTGGGTTCAATAGATTTCAAGCCATGAAAGATTTACATTTATTTGGCCGTAATTTGATGTTTAAGCGATGGCATTTTAAAGAACAACCCCCCGAGATTTTTAGTTCAGAGACGGAACGATCTGCATTACGTGTCCTAGAGGACCTGTTAGCAGAACAAATGGAGGAGACGATAAAAACTGATGTTCCTGCTATGTTACAAAAGAAGTCCCAAAAATTTCCACCTTTATCCCTCTGCCCGGCGGTGGATCTGTTTGTAAAATTGGTAAGCAGAGAGTTTAAAGATTTAGCCCTTTTAATTAGTCGAGATAATCTAACTAAACAACAGAGACAAAGTTTAAGAAAACTAAGGGGACTGACTGACGTGATTTACAAGCCTTCTGATAAAGGCGGCAACGTGGTATTGTGGCCACGACAGATGTATGTTACAGAAGCCCTGAGACAACTGGGCAATAGAACCTGTTACAAGAAACTTACATAGAATCCATTATCATCCTTAAAATCTGAATTACAAAAGATCCTAGATGCCGCACTACCAGGGCTGTGGAGTCGAGGTCGGAGTCGGAGGCAATTTTGGGTACCTGGAGTCGGAGTCGACAAAAAAATGGACCGACTCAGACTAGATTTAAATTGGAATAAAATAAAAAAAAAGCAAGTTTAAATGTCCCAATTCAGATAAAGTTATAATTAATTACTTCTCTACTGTAAGAATAAAGGCCAATGCATGCAGTGCGTCACGTTACCGCTAAACAAAGACGTTAAGTGACCGTTAAGAAGCATGCTTTTCATATACTTTACTATGCAGTTAAAGGGACACTGACAGGCTGATTTACCGGCTGTTGCTTGTGCACCTTTTTCCTACCACACTTTTTGGTTTCACTCAACTTTCCATTAATATGCTCGGATACAGCACTTGTGGAGGGCGTTTATGACCATCTTCTGGACAACTGTCAAGTCAGCAGTCTTCCCCATGATTGTGTAGCTTACTGAACCAGACTGCAGGGACATTTAAAGTCTTAGGAAACCTTTGTAGGTGTTAGGTTGATTAGCTAATTTGAGTGTGATACAACGCTTTTCCCAAAAGTAAAATTTTCTGAGATGCTGACTTTTGTGTCTTCATTAGCTATAAGTCATAACATTAAAAGAAATACTTGGAATAGATCACTCTGTGTGTAATGAACCTATATAAATATACAAGTCTCACTTTGAACTGAATTACTGAAATAAATTAAGTTTTCGATGATATTTTAATTTATTGAGATGCACTAGTACTGTAATAGCTAAGCTCCGGTACTACAGCTGTGGTAAAACTAGAACTCCCAAGATGCACAATTGCTTCACTGTTCTCAGAACTCCATAGCAATTAAATGAATGGATCATGCTGGGAGTTGTAGTTTCACCACAGCTGGAGTGCCGGAGGTTAGCCATCACTGCACTAGTATATAACATCCTGAGGGAGTATGCAGGATCTGCAGGTCTTACATCCTGCTTCTTACATGTAGATCTGTATTCACCTATTAGAGAGATGGAGCTTCTTCCTACTGAAACCTTTCATCAAGGAGGGTGCACAATGAGAGCATGAGTGAAGGAATGATTATGGCTTGCACAGGCTTGACCAAGGTCAGAAACCAGCCAGCTTAACATGCCCCTGCAGAGTGAGAAAAAAAAAAAAAAAAACCCAGCTACAGCTATCCATATGAAAAAGCTCATGTACAGTGTCAAAGAAGTTAATTAAAAAAATTAAAAAATTAAGCAGTTATATTATTGCTGTATCAGTGTCTGATATGTGGGGGTGACACCCCCTCTGATCAACTGTGAGAAGGCACTAGCGCTCACAGTAGCACCACGGCCTTCCTCAGCTCACCAAGCACAGCGCTGTACATTGTATAGTGGCTGTGCATGGTATTGCAGCTCAACCTCATTTACCTCAATTTGGGCTGAGCTGCACATACACCATGTGACTGATGAACGTGACATTACATGGCCTTGGTTAAGCTGCCGAAAGGCCGCGGCATTAATGCAAGCTCGGATGCCTTATCAAACAGCTGATTGTGGGGGGCTCGTGTCCGACACCCACCGATCAGATAGATGACCAATTCAGACAATAGGTCATCAGTATAAGTCTAAGAAAAGCCCTTTACATTAGAATTACAGAATATATAAAAATATATTATATATATATATATATATATATATATATATATATATATATATATATATATATATTATATATATATACACACATACATATATATTTTTGGTGACAATACATTTTATAATTTTAATCCTTAGGGCCAGGCATTTACAGTGCACACCTTGCCTTTATCATACCTTGCTTCCCTGGCATATGTGGACATGCTCTGGAGGCATTAAAAGCACAGTAGATAAAACCCTGCCATTCATCTTCGATACCGGGATGAAAAAGACAAAAATCCAGGAAAAGAAACAGGCCAGCCCATGGACTACTGCAAGCACAGGATATCCCCCAAACAACCAAATGTAAGTACTGGCACGTCTCTAGTGGGGGGAAACAAAAATAAATAAAAATTTAAGAACATAATATGGTTGCAAATATAGAGCCCAACGCAAAAAGCAAACCAATATAAAATATTTAACCTATATCAATTTTTATTTAAAATGCAACAAAAGGGGTTTGAGGTGGAGGATGCATCCTGCTCCTGACACAACAGCCCAAATAAGTCTAAGGCCCCTTTCACACTAGCGTTAAAGTTTTCCGGTATTGAGTTTCATCATAAGGGCTCAATACCGGAAAAAAAACGCATCGGTTGGTCCTAATTCATGCTGAATGGAAAGCAATCCGTTCAGTATGCATCAGGATGTCATCCGTTCCATCCCTTTGACGGTATTTAGCCAGAGAAAATACTGCAGCATGCCGCGGTTTTTCGCCGGCCAAAGTTTTCGGAACACTTGCCATTGAAATGTATTAATGCTGGTTCCGGTACCAAGTGTTCGGCTGACACCAGAGAGACGGATCCGGTATTGCAATGCATTTGTCAGACGGATCCACATCCGGCAACAAATTATATCCGGTATGCAACGGAACTGCCTGCCGGATACTTCTAACGCTAGTATGAAAGTACTCTAAAAAAAAAAAAGTGTCCCAAACTGGCACATCTACAGTTTCTACACTCTTTTCCGGCATACTTCCATGTGTCACAGCCCAGCTGCAGGTTTGTCCGACCCAAACTTACAGCATCATAGACTAGTATGATGCTGAGATTTCAGGTTTGTTAAACAGGTTGGACCATGATACATGCGAGTAACCAATCTGGAATACACGCACGTGAACAGCTCCTTTGCATTAATGCATGGTTCAAAAGTCTATTTTCAACAAGGTAATAACTAATCAGAAAGCAATAAAAAATAAAAAAAATAAAAATAAAGTGTTAGGATTTACCCAATAGTTGACCTCAGGACCGTGGGAATCTGCATGTTGTTGCTCACATTTTTCTATAAGGGGAGACTTCTCCAGCTCATCAACCTCTGGTATGGCCTCACACTTGCAGAACCTCACACTGGTTTTTTTAGGGTGCGTTTTACCATTCTAGACAAGAGAAAATGAATAGCACTTTACAAGTGTGCTAACACTTGGGTTCAAGGATTTAAAAAAACCCTCAGCAATATTCGATATCACCTGTGACACAAACCTTCATGCATAGTAGTCTGGTGCACCATGTGACACAGCAAGTGTATTGCCTCAAACACAAAAATTGCCCCGTCACCAGTTTATGCAGTGTCGGACTGGGGTACCTAGGGCCAATCAGTATAATTTATTTTGGGGACCCACCGTACAGATACATTTAAATATAATAAATAATCTAACAGGTTTTTATATGAACATGGGCTGGTGGAGGTGCTGTACACTGAATATATGTATGTAGTGCAGTAAGTGTACTGTGTTATGTGCCACTTGTGCATGGGGTGGGAGACTAGGGACCCACCTTGCTTAGGGGCCCACTGGGGGATTCCTCTGTACCAATGAGGGCCAGCGTTTATGTCTGATCTACCCCAGCCCTATCTGCAATTGCAATACCTGGGGGATTATCACAATGATGCAGATGCAGTGTCTGTTGGTGGTTTTACATACAAACATGTTTAGGTCATGTCAATTCTGATCATCTAAACTGAAAGGCTTACAGATGACTAAGCAAATTGTTGTGTATATGCAATCAGATGGAGGTGGTGCAAAAACATGTTGTAGTGTGTAAAGCTAAGGAACACATTTACGTAAATCAAAATGAGGCTTTGGTTCTTGACAGCTTCATATGTCAGACAATGTACACCTATCCAAATTGAGGCAAATATATAATAAAAAAAAATAAACAAATAAAAATTCCGCTCTTACCTTCAAAATAACTTTTCCAAATGGCCAAACAAAGTACTTTGCAAGCCTCCAACACAGCACACCTACATTAGGAGAAATGTATGAACTACCATAAAGATTTGGTTATATAGTTAACATGGCTGAAAGTTTGAGTAACTCAAGGATGTAAAAATATTGTCTGTCTGTGCTCTTTTTACGAGCAGTTCACAACCTGTCTCTGGCCCCTATCCCCCTGAACAGACACAGCAAATCGCACACAGGGCCGGCGCATCCTATAAGCCGGCTAAGCAGCCGCGTGGAGTGCCCCTTAGGAAGGGGCGCCGCCAGGAGTGAAAGGTCTTGGGATCTATGAAAAACCGAAACTACCTTTAGTAGAAAAGCTGGATCTGGTTTAAATACGATCCTGTCATCCATCAGAGAGGTATAAGGAGGAAAGGAAGATAAGTCAGAAATCTCCCTCACCCTTCTAGCTGAGGTAATTGCCACTAGGAAAGCTGTTTTGTATAGCAACATTCTTACAGGGATGGAATCTATAGGTTCAAATAGACGTTGAGTTATACTAGAAATGACCACATTAAGATCCCAAGGGAATGATCTGGGCCTAATGGACAGAATCAGTCTGGAGGATGCTCTTCTAAACCTCATTATCCAGGGATGAACTGCCAATCTAACATCAAACAAAGCACTACGTGCAGAAACCTTAACTTTTAAAGGTACTAGGTCTTCACTTTTTATTAAGCCCTTCCTGTAGAATTTTAAAATCAATGGCATATCTGGGGTTAAGGATAGATCCAAGTCCGATCTGGAAGAAACTGATGAAAGCTTTCCAGATTCTCAAACATATATCAGAAGTAATCATTTTTCTGCTAGCCAGAAGCATACCAAATCACCTGTTCTGACAGACCCCTGGATCTGAGGAATTCCCTCTCAGTATCCAGGCTGTGAAATGTAATTATGCTACTTCCGGAAGAAGTAAAGGCCTTGATACAACAATCTTCCCTCTCTGTAGGTACCCAAGGATCTTAAAGGGACATGAATCAGCCATGTGAATCAAATCATACTCTTTTTGGCCAATAGGGGCTATTAATATTACTGTAGCATCCTGATTTTCTGAATTACTCTGGGTATCAGGCCCAAAGAGGGAAACGCATAACATAGACCTTCCCCCCATGGCAGACTCAGTGCATCTATCCCCTGAGAAAGATCCGCTGGATTGAGAGGCAAAAAAAAAAAAAAAAACCTCTTGCACTTGCTGTTCTGTTTGGAAGACAACAGGTCAATTGATGGGGTCCCCCATAAACCCATTATTTGGGTTGAACACTTCCTGACAAAGACACCACTCCTCCTGTCTGACCATGTGCCTGCTTAGGAAGTCTGCCTGTTACTCTGTCAGAAAATATCCAAACATGCCTGTTTATTAAAAAGGGGAGGAATTCCTTAGAGCACAAAATATTGCCCTCAGCTCTCTGAAATTCTGTGCCTGTTGGCTTGGGGCAGACGACCACCCCCTGGGGCCGTCATCTGTTGTAATTATTATAGGATTGACTTTCATCCATTCCCCCTTTGATCTCAGGTTTACTGGATCCATCCACCAATACAGGGACACCGTCACAAACTCGGGAATCGGAATTTTGCAATCTATGCAAGCCTGAAGTATTCTGGATCTGAACTGGGCCCTTTTCATCGCTGTAATGCAGGATGTCAATAGACCTAGCACTGACATGGCTTGTCTTAGGGTAGAGGTCTGGTTTCACTGAATTCCCTTATCTTTTGTTATATTAACCCCTTAGTGACCAAGTGAACGCCTTTACGACCAAGCGTTTTTCTTCCCTTTTTCATCGTCTCGTTCCAAGAGCTATAACTGTTTTATTTTTTCCATCTATATAGCTTTAAGAGGGCTTGTTTTTTGCGGGACGAGTTGTAGTTTTTAATGGCGCCATTTTGGGGTACACATAATTTTCTAATTTACTTTTATTAACTCTTTCTGGGAGGGAGATGGGGAAAAATAGCAATACTGCCACTGCGTTTTTACAATATACATTTTATGGTGTTCATTTTTCTGTACAAATAACATAATATCTTCATTCTCTGGGTCAGTACGATTACAGCGATACTAAATACATAGGTGAAAGGGATTTTTAACCTTGCTATTAGATATATATTATATTTCTATCAGGCACTGCCACTTGTATGGATTATACACGGTTACAATACAGTTCATTTCCTCAGAAGACACATGCCTCAGAGGGCTCTTAATTAAAGTATGCAAGCCCACCCCACCAGACATTGACACTACAAGAGATGACAAGACAGTTATCACTTGGAAATACAATGGATAGCAGGAACCTCATGTACATGACAGCAAGCTGTAACGAGTTTAACTTGTTAGCATCTAAACTACCATTGTAATATGTAAAATACCCCTTCATGTATTGTATATGGCAGATACCAGTATTGTTTACCGAATTCCCAATATTAACATGTCAACGGCTGCAGGAAATTAGGTATTTCCACCCCCAATGTCCTATAAATACATGTACTATGGAATAAAAAGACTTCAGATCTAACCTATCCAAGATTGAGTTCTGGACTGTTATCTCCCAGCTGGAGGAGAGAGTATTCACTGAAGGGGATAATTTACCGGTGGAGGTCTGATGCCTCATTGTATGACCATCTCATAACCACCTCGGATTGGAAAGAGCTATCAATAGTTTTTTTTTACGTTTTACTACTTTTTTGCAATAAAACCCCTTTTTTAACAAAACAAAAAAGATTTTGCATTGCCACTTCTAAAGACACTATTTTTTTTTTTTTAAATAAGTTTCCATGGAGTTGTGTGAGGGCTTGATTTTTGCCGGACATGCATGTTTCATTTTGGAGTAAATGGCGCTTTTTGATCGCTTTTTCAGTGGAAACCAAGAATAAATGAATACATTTTTTTTTTTTTACGGCGTTGACCATAGGGGATAATTTATGTGATATTTATGTAGTCGGGGTTGTTACAGATGCGGCAATACCAAACATATGGGGGATATTATTTTTTTGCCATTTTTTTCATTACAAAGCGTATTTTCAATGGTGAAAAGAAAAAAAAAAAAAGCATATTTTTTTATTTAATGTGTATTTTTTCTATTTTTTTTTTTACTACTTAATAGTCACACAAGGGGACTATAACATACAGTATTTTGATTGCTTTTAAAATGTAATGCATTATCTCTATAATGCATTACATTTCAATAGCAATGCTATTCTAATATTGACCAGCAGGCTGCGCCAGAGAGGCACAGTCTGCTGGAAATCACTAAAGACAGGTTCGGGGCCTGACCTGAAGCAAGGTAAGCTTCCCAACACATCAGCACCCCCTGATCGCATTTGCGGGGTGCTGATGCGAGACAAAGGGAGTCCGCTCCCTCTGTCACATGCAGCGGGCGCCATTGCCTGCAGTATGTAAAGCGTTAAACAGCCCGGATCAGCACTCCTAGGAAAGTACAGCGGTAATTTGGTGTCAGACACGATTCCTCCCAGTTTATGAGCCAACCTAGATTTGTCAAGGTCCTTAACACCTCCTGAATCTATCTTGAAAGAATATTCGGAGACTGTCACACTATAAAGGAGATCGTCCAGGTACGGGATTGCTTATGATGTCAAATCTCCTTATTTGCGCCATCACCTCCACCATTAGTTTTGTGAAGATTCTCCCTGCCTGAGACACCCCCCAAAGGGAATCGCTCTGAACTCTAGATGAAGGACTGAATCTTTTGTCTGCACTGCAACCCTGAGAAACTTCTGGGAAGAGGGATGTATGGGTATGTGAAAATAGGCATCCTTGATATCTATTAATGCTATAACGCAATTGGGGAACAGATGAAGGATTGTTGATGCTACCGATTCCATACGGAACTTACGATAGGACAGACACGAGCTCGAGTCTTTCAGATTTGTTATTGTCAGATAGGACCCGTTTGGTTTGGGGACCAGAAAAAGTGTTGAATAAAATCCTTACCTCTTTCTTCTGCCGGCACCGAGATTAAGACTGATTTGCCCCTTAGGTCTTTTATTTCCCTTAATAAAGCTGCCTGTTTCGGGGAACTCTGTGGTAAAGCTGTAATTTTTACTCTCCTTGGTGAGGACTTATTTGCTGTAATATTTTGCCAAGCTTGGGAAAATAAAGAGAGGCGACCCCCTACCTGAGGCCTGGCGTCATTGCCGAGATGTGTTTTCAAGACTAAGGTTTGGACTTAAACAACAGACCTTTTGATTTATTTCTTCTCCAATCCGAGCTTTTCCTTTGGTCCCTAGCCTCCTCCTTTTTCTCTCCAAATTGAAACTGCTTTGTTTGGCAAAAGATGGTACTGGAAACCACTTTTTCTTGTCAGAGGATTTGACCAATATATCATCCAGTGTGAGACCAGATAGAAAATTACCCGTACAAGGAAGGACGCATAATTTGGATTCTAATGCAATGTCCCCTTTCCACCCCTTTAACCATAGGGCTCTTCTGGCAGAATTGGACAAGCCGCTGCTCTGGCTGACAGTCTTAACGCGTCAGCCGATGTTTCTCTTTTTTTCCCCATTGGTTCTTTAAGAGAACCCAAATCCTCAAACGGGAGGGTCGATTTTTTAATTGACTTTTGCCACATGGGCATTCACCCGCGGTACATCTTGCCAGGCCGCCATTTCCTGATCCTTAAACGGATACTTCCTTTTACCTGATCTAAAAAACTGAAAAAACTTTATCAGGCTTGTTCCCTTCTCTTTTTATCAATTCCTTAACACAGTCCTGTACGGGAAACACTCTCGCTTTCCTTGGTCTCAGACTTTTAAACATTAAATCCTCTTTTGACCTGGATTCTTTTTTCCATCTTCCATTTCCATAGTAGACCTTACTGCTCTTAATAAAAAGGTCTGTATCCTATATTTTAAATAATGGCCTCCCGACAAGGTCCTCAGAGGAACAATCTGAGTTTTCTATTAAGCTTTCTTCCTCCCAATAGAACTTTCCTCTGCCTAGAGGAGCTAGGAAGTGATTTATTAAGCTGTTCTACCGAAGAATGGACTTCTATTTTGACAAAGTTTTGAATGTTCTGGAAGAGAGATGGGGATTTATCCGCTACCACTCTTTCAAACATGCTTGACAACAGGCTTTGGGGTAAGATGGGCTTAACTTCTTTTTGCAAATCCCACACTCTGCCTTTTGTCTTGTGGGTGACCTTCCTTGGGGGGCTCCTTAACCAGCATTAACATATAGCCCACAGTGAAAAAACAAATCAATAATCTCCTAACCAGGAGATAGCATGGTACAACCCCTCTTACCCCACAGGAGTAACATGCCAGATTCGGAGTGCTGCTCCTGCCTTCAGTGCACTTTGCTCCATCCCCCTCTCCCTGCATAATGATCAGTGGAATTACAAGGTGACTCTGGAAGGGCAGTGGTCACCGTACAGCTGCTGCTCCCTTCCATGATGGCCGGCATCTCCTTTCAAAGGGTGCGCACCACCCGCCATGTTTCTGGCTCCTCCCTTCCCTGCACCAGTGTGGAACGCACGGGTCACATCCTGTGTGCCAGAAACAGGGCCTGCTAGTACACGCCGCTCCGACGTGCAGGGAGAGGACAGATTCCCCTCCCCCTGAAACATCGCCCAGCCGCACGGAAAGGAGACAACCCGGGCTTCACAGGTACGCTGTCAGGTACCCACCATTAGGTATATAATTCAACCCTAGAGGTCCTGCAGAAATATTGGATTACACTTACCGGTAATAGTTTTTCTTTGAGTCTATGACAGCACCCCTGGAGAGACCGCCTCCTCCTCTAGGACAGGAAACAGGACATCTTTTAAAAGAGGGGTCCTCCCCTCCACTTCTAGTCCTTTCTCAAGAACTAAGAAAAATACAACTTAACCTCATTCCTCATTCTCAGTATAATAGAGATATATATATATATATATATATATATATATATATATATATATATATATATCTCTCTCTATCACACACACACCCTATCCCTTTCTTTTTTTTGTAGAAAAACAATTACCTGTAAGGGTAATCCAATATTTCTCTTTCGCCTATGACAGCACCCCTGGAGAATAGGCAAGAATTCTATCTGCGGCAGGACCACAGCCTGCAAAACCTTACGGCCAAAGGAAAGACCTTCGTTAGAGGGTAACTGTAGCCTATAATGCCTAAAGAAGGTGTGAGGAGAGCTCCAGGTAGCTGCCGTACAAATCTGCTCCATCAAAGCTGAAGCTCTCAGCCCAGGAAGTGGAAACTGATCTTGTAGAGTGAGCCCCAAACCCCGAGGGCGGAACTAATCCCTTAGAAGAGCAAGCTAGGTAAATGGCCTGTCTGATCCACCTAGCAATTGTCTGAGACAAGGCAGCAGACCCTTTCTTAGCTCCCTGAAACAAAAGTAACAGATGAGGGGAGGCTCTCCGAAGTCGAGTAACCTTCAGGTTGTAAAATACACCTAACATCCAGACAATGGAACTCAGATTCTCTCTCATTCTTAGGGAAGGCACAGAAGGAAGGCAGCAATATCTCCTGAGAGCGGTGAAACTGAGAAGACACCTTTGGTAAAAAAGGAAGCATCAGGAGCAGTGCTTCTCAATTATTTTCTGTCATGCGCACCCCCCCCCCCTAGGAAGAAGAAAACATTTTGCGCCCCCCGCACGACTGTAAATAGTATCATTTGTCTATAAAATTGTTATAAGTACGCCAATCTCCCCACAGGTGAGGGCCCCCCCCCCCCCCCATAGGGTCCAGGGTCCCCACCCACCCAATACTTACCTCCCTGGAAGCGCTGGATGCAGGCCTCTTCCGGCCTGTGTCCCGCTCTGCACTCTGCTCAGGCGGCGCGATGACGTCATCGCGCCACCTGAACCGCTCTGATAGGCTGCCGGCACAAGGCCGGCAGCCTATCAGAGGAGCAGGGGAGGGAGACGCAAGGGGAGGGAGTGGAAGCGTTCATCTCCTGTCACCTGGAGCCCCCCTTTACGGAGCCTCGCCTCACTATTTGAGAAACGCTGCTCTAAGATAACCAAACAGGGGGAATCAGCAGAGTGCACTAATCTCACTAACCCTTCTGGCACAGTTGATGGCAAGCAAGAATGCAAATTTTAAAGAGCATCTTAGGAGAGATACTGTCAATCGGCTCAAAGGGGTCAGTAGAGAGTACAAAGAGGACTAAGTTTAAATCTCAAGGGGAAGTTTTGACCTAAGAGACTGGTGATAATTTAGACAGCTGAAATTAATCTCTTGATCCAAGGATGATCTGCTAGTCTAAACTCAAACAAGGCACATAAGGCAGATATCTGGACTTTTAGCGTACTAGGTCTGAGCTGCTTCTTCCAACCCTCCTGTAGGAATTCCAACACTAGCGGAATGTCAGGGGCTTCCAACACATCCACAGGTCTATTAGCAAATCCAAAAAAGGCTCTCCAGACCCCAAGGTAGATTGCAGAAGTAACCTTATTTAGATTGTTAACACTCTGTTGGCCAACAACCACTTCAGAAAGCCCGCTTGTTTTTAAAATCTCCCTTTCAAGAGCGAAGCAGTCAGATGTAGATTTTTTTAATTACGATGAAAGACTGGACCCCGAGACAGAAGCTCCTGAGACTTTGGGAGCACCCACGGGGTTGCCATCGACATCCTGCGGAGCCAGGAGAACCAAACTCTTCTCGGCCCGAAAGGGAGCTATAACTATAACCGTGGCTTTTTCCTCTCTGATCTTCTTGAGAACCCTCGGTAACATCTTTATGGGGGTAAAGGCATAGAGATTGAGACAAAGCATCCACCGCTTTCGGATGCTCCCGCAGAGAAAGGAAATAGAAATCTTTTACTTTTCTGTTTGACCTGGTGGCAAAAAGGTCTCTCTGGAATCCCCCATAATGCTGTGATCTGGTTGAAAACCCTCTGATCTAGGGACCACTCCCCCTGGCTTAGCTGGTGCCGGCTGAAAAAGTCCGCCTTCACATTGTCCGAACCCCTGAGATGCACTGCAGAAAGAGGATAGAGAAGTCTCTGCCAGGCTGAATATCTAATGGGCAAGAGACATGAGGCCCTGAGCCCTTGTGCCTCCCTGCCGGTTGATATAAGCTTCGGCTGATGTATTGTCCGAGTAGATCTTTACATTTCTGCCCCTAATAACGGGAAGACTCTGTTCCAGGGCTAACCTGATTGCATTTAACTCCCTGAAATTGTGAGACTGGGATAAGGTACTGCTGTCCCAGCTCCCCTGCAACAGAAGGGTTCCCATGTGGGCTCCCTAACCTGAGACTCGAATCTGTAGTTAAAGGAATAACCGCCTTTCTGATCCATGGAACCCCTGCTTGAAGATTGTCCAGATTCAACCACCACCTCAAGGAGCTTAGGGTCTGCAGAGAAAGAGATATCAGAATTTAGCGAGATAGTTCATCTGTCCCATTCCTGAAGGATCTAAAGTTGTAGAACTCTTGAATGATATTGGGCCCACTCTATTCCTGGAATCGCAGCTGTCATAAGTCCAAACAAAGACATGGCTTCTCTTAGGGCAGGGATGCTCAACCTGCGGCCCTCCAGCTGTTGTAAAACTACAACTTCCACCATGCCCTACTGTAGGCAGATAGCTGTAAGCTGTTCGGGCATGCTGGGAGTTGTAGTTTTGCAACAGCTGGAGGGCCGCAGGTTGAGCATGCCTGTCTTAGGCTGGGAACACACCTAGGCGTTTCTTAATCGCGCGTATGACACGCGTTTTACGCGCGTTTTTGTAACTAAGAAACGCGCGTCATACGCGCGATTCAGTGATTCTCCCCTATGGCATCATTGTCCATAGGCGCGTTTAAACGCCCCAAAGAAGCTCATGTACTTGTTTGGGCGGTGGGCATTTAACAGCGCGTTCAAACGCGCTGTAAAACGCCCAAATGTGAACCATTCCCATAGGGATGCATGGCTTTTCACATGTTGAGCGTTTTTCAGCGCGTATGAACGCGCTGAAAAACGCTCAGGTGTGTTCCCAGGGTTAGGGTAACAATCGGGTGTGAGAAAAAAAAAAAATGAAGAACCCTGGCCCTGATTTGTAATGCTTTTGAAGGGGCAACAGTCACTTCTGAGATGTGGAGTCTAAAATCATCCGTAGGAAGCTGCACCTCTGGCTTGGGCATAAATTTGACTTTTCTAGATTTATCTCCCATCCTAGCTTTTCTAGGTCCTCTTTTAACCAAGCAATCTGTTCCTGAAGGGTCTGATATGACTGGGACACGAGAAGAAAGTCGTCCAGGTAAGGCGTTATGACTTTCGCCTTTCGTGGGCGATTATCTCTGAGACGATCTTTGTGAACAACCTCGGAGCCTGAGGAAGCACAAATGGTAAGGCCTGAAACGGAAGATGAAGAACTTCCTGCTCTGTCTGGACAGCTACTCTCAGAAATCTTTGATGGCTGGGATGAATAGGGACATGGTAATACACCTCCCTCAGGTCAACAGTGGCCAGGAAGCAACAGATTGGCCACTGCAGACCTGATGGACTCCATACGAAACTTCTCGTACACCAGATACCGATTCAAGCATTTTACGTTTATTATGGTCCGAAATGAACCATTTGCTTTTCTGACAAGAAACAGGGGAGAGTAGAACCCTTCTGCCACTTCCTGCTCTGGGACTGCTTTGCGGGATTTGACCGGTAATCCGTGACTACAAACCTCCCCTCTGAAACGCGCAGAAAATTTATTTTTAGGTCTTCCCTTACGATCAAGTTTATCCAGGCACTGTTGGAAATCTCCTGCCACCGATCTGCAAACAGAGACAGACGACCTCCGACAGGGGGCCTGGCGTCATTGAGATTGCTTCTTAGAGGTGTCTGCCCCGGAAAAAAGAAACCCCTTATTCCCTTTAGTGGCACCAGAAAACCAATTAGCTCTCTCCTTTTCTTTAAACCCCTCCTTAATAAATCTAGAATGGAAGGATCTCCTAGGGGGTTGACTAGAGGAGGGAAAGCCTTTTTTCTTGTCAGAGGCCTTTCCTAAAAGGTCATCCAGTACAGTCCAGTAG
Source organism: Bufotes viridis (assembly GCA_033119425.1). Classification (NCBI taxonomy): domain Eukaryota; kingdom Metazoa; phylum Chordata; class Amphibia; order Anura; family Bufonidae; genus Bufotes; species Bufotes viridis. The sequence continues at coordinate 168,898,449 of CM065590.1, forward strand.
CAGGTTTAAAAGCTGCTGCAGAGGCCTCCCAATTATTATTATTTATTTTTTTTTAGGTACATTTCAGCCCTTCTGTCCATTGGGTCCTTAAGGGAACCCATATCCCCAAAGGATAGAGCATTCTTTCTGGACATCTTGGCTACAGGGGCATCCAGCTTAGGGGCCCTATCCCAGGGGGCGGAGACTTCTGATATTTTCGTTTGACACAGGAAGGGATGAAAAATTTCCTATCTGGTCTTTTCAACTCCCTGGCGATTACCGCCTGAATGTTCTTATGTACGTCAAACACCTTCCTCTTTCTAGGACCAAGGCCCTCGAACATAGCTTCGTGCACTGATTGCTGAGGTCTCTGATCATCCAACCCCATAGTAGCTCTAACAGCCTTGACTAAGGATTTAGTGTTCTCAGTATGAAACAGTGGTTTCCCTGCGGCCTCGTCCTCAGAAGAATCGTCCGACGACTCCATTTTTTCCTCCAACCCAGATAGTAAATCGTTGTCATTGGAGGGGGAATCTTTGGGCGCAGCAGCAGAAGTACTGGGGTGGCATTTAATCAATCCGCTAACCGACTCTGACCTCATCTCTGATCATCTGCTTAATGCTGCTCATTAACGATGGAGCTTCTTCCTCCATTAACTTGCTGACATCTTGACAAAGGGGTTTAGTCCATGCAGAGGGAAGCTTCTTTTTTCAAACTGCACACCCCCTCTCTTTGGCTCTGGAGGTCTTCCTGGACGACCCCTCTTACCCCACCGTGGTACCGATTTATCATTGGTGGTTACAGTGGTCTCAGCGTGCTGTACCTGCTCCATTCTACACACAGCCAGAAGCCAGAATGGGAAAACTGCCGGCTCGAGTCTGCCTGGCAGTGAGCTGGCTGGGCATTTTGTCCTTGGCGCGCACTGCCGGCTCCCTCCCCTTTTATTATTAGGTACTTAGAATTAATGTTTAAAGTTGTGATATTCATCTGTAGTACAACAGTCCCATTTAGCATATCAAGGGTTAAGATGACATTACAATGGAATTAACATGTACTGTTGGAAAAGGATCATCAAGGGCGGGGGGGGGGGCATCATCATGAAAATCATCTCAAGAAGGAGGCTTTCACAAGAAGAAGAGACTCACAAAAGGAAACTGACCATAGGATAGATAAACCAAAAGAAGAAACGTTTATATTTTGACTACTAGGAAAATTCTTGAGAACTGGTCCCATCCAAAACTCTGTCCATCCTTGACCCGGTAAAGTATACTGCACTTATTGCGTGTGATATTAATAAGCTATTTCTCTCAGTATATAGCCAAGAGTCCCCGTATCTTGGGGATATATAGTGTTAAGCGCTTAAATAGTGTTGATCATTCTCTTAGCAAAGATGCATATTGCTAATGGAGGATCTGACATTATTTAAAAAGAGGACTAAACCCTTGGGAAGTTATATTCTGTAGTCTGATTGCTGAGCTGGATATTTTATCATACTAATATCATATTTTTTGATTGGTCATAAGGAAACAGAGTCAAGGGATAACATTTATTTTTCCTGTATTAATCCGTTTCTTGTCATGTTATAGCCTGTTTGGACCCAGAGATTCTCCAGGTATATTAATCATTGGTCTCTCTGTTAAAAGTATAGCATTTGCATTTTGTCATAGGTAACCAAGTTGTCCTGTGCTGGTAAAGTGGTGGTGTTTGGTTACAGCGGTGGTGATTTGTTGATATTACAGTTTAAAGTCTATGTATGTTTGAAAATTGTCTGCAATTTTATTGGATTTATACGCATTTTGTAAATAAATTTCATATTTTTGCATAATTGATTGCCCCTTTGTTTCATTAATTGTGTAAATTAAATTTAGAATCTCAAGATAAAAAAGGCGTTTTTATGTCCGCCTAGTGGATTTCCTGACTGATTTCCAAATTTTATTGCCATTTTATCTTTTATATAAAATATTTATGTTTTATAAAAGATATAGTTTGACATTTAATGGAGGCACTGCTGAGATCTTGAGATATTTCTTTAAATTATTTGTGCAAATAATACAAGTAGAATAAAGGTCACATTATCTCATTTCCCTGGGGTATTGCGCAATTTGTTCTGTTCTCTGTAAAAAGGTTATCCTGGGGATGAGAAGTACCAGTTGGAGTTTGTGACGAAGTTACCAGTATTAAGCATCATTGGAGCATGTGCTTGCGGTGTAGTGAATTGTGCGGATCTGACATTATATATACTGTTGTGACTTGGAGGAGAAAAGGACCTACTCCTCATTTCCAGACTGCTGCATAACCGCGATTATACACCATTGTTTGGCTTATTGTGACTATAGGTCCTAGAGTGTGTAATCATGGCAATAGATATTTTTACATTCAGAGAAAACATGCATTTGAATGTACAGGAGGTTTTCTGTGAAAAAACAGAAAACCACCAGATGAGTGACATTGATGTGGTGTTTGCAGAGTTAGAAACCTTCATGTTAAACGGAGATTAGAACCATTTGGGATGTTATCTCCTTGGAAAAATATGTGATGGAAGAAAAAATTCCAGGAGGACTTCGATGGCAACTCCCTTTTAACACAGATAATGATGAGGAGTTAACAGATTGGGAACATCTTATGAACTCATGCGGCATTAATGCAATGAGGTTCATTATTAAAAAGGGGAAAGAATAAACTAACCACATTGTGTAAAAGGATTGAGGATATTAACCTCTTAAGGACACAGGGCGTACATGTACGTCCTGTGTCCGGTCTTTAAAGATGGCGCCCGCTCCTGCTCCATGCGGGCGCCTTAGCCGCGGGTGTCCGCATGGTTCCTGTAGCAGACACCCGCGGCTAATGTCCGCGACCGGCAGCGATGCCGATCGCGGACATTTAACCCCTCAGATGCCGTGGTCAATCCTGACCACGGCATCTGAGTGCGCACAAACCGAAAGTTTTACTTTCAGTTTGCGCTCCGGCTCCCCCGTGTGGCGATCGGAGGAGCCGGAGCGTGCCTGTAGTAGCCTGGGTCTCTTTGAATGAAACCCAGGCTACTCTGTAGTATTTCCCATGGAGCCTTGCCTGTAATAGGCTTCATAGGAAATATGCGATTTTTTCATATATTCCAATGCTATTGCATTGGAATGTATAAAAATCACAATCAGATGATTGTAAGTTATAGTTCCCTATGGGAACTATATAAAAGTGTAAAAAAAATAAAAAAATGAAAAGTTAAAAAATAAAAAACATAAAAGTTCAAATCAAAAAAAACTAAAAAATTTTTAAAAATACACATCATGGGTGTCGCAATGTGCAAAAACGCCCATAGTATAAAAATATTAAAAAAAAATATTCCCCATACGTCAAACAGCAAAACGGAAAAAAGCGTCCAAATGGCGGATTCGCCATTTTTGGTCGCTTGATTTTCCACAAAAAAATTACATAAAAAGTTGATCAAAAAGTCATACACACCCCAAAATGGTATCAATAAAAAGATAAGATTATGACGCATAAAATGAGCCCCCATACAGCTCTGTACATATAATTATAAAAAGTTATAGGGGTCAAAACATGGTGACAAAAAAGTAAAACTGATTTTTTCACACTTTTGAATTTTTTTTTCACTATCAAAACGCAAGAAAACCTATACATATAGGGTATCGCCGGATTCGTACTGACCTGTAGAGTAAAATTAACCAGTCAGTTTTATCGCACATCGAACGTCGGAATTTAAAAAGCCGCAAAACTGTGGTGGAATTGCTTTTTTTTTTTTGCAATTTCACCCTATTTGGAATTTTTTCCCCCGCTTCCCACTACATCATATGCAATATTAAATGGTGGCATTGGAAAGTACAACTTGTCCCGCAAAAAACAAGCCCTCATATGGCTATGTGAACCGAAAAATAAAAAAGTTATGGCTCAGGGAAGGCAGGGAGCGCAAAACGAAAACTCAAAAAGTAAAAAACCTCCGGTCCTTAAGGGGTTAAGGAAAAATTAGAATCATTTAGGGAACTAGATGAGCACCAGGAACTATCACAGAAATGCCAAAAGGAAGTTATAAAGGTTGAACAGGAGGTAAAAAAACAAAAACAAAATAAATATCTTAAAGTATTAGAAGAATATAAAAATAATGCAGTTTACAAATGGAAGGAGAAAAAAACTAAAAACACTGAAGACAGCACAGAGAGTAACTACAGTCACAAATACCTTTCCAGATATAGGGAGAACCGAGTATACCACTCAAGATAGGGGACGAAATACTAATTACAACAGGTACGATCCCCCATTCAAACATCAAGGTGGTATGAGGATATATAGGAAACCTCTTCCATATAGAGAGACAATCCTCCGCAACAGTGGAGACCGAATAATTTTAGGACAGAGATGTACCCGTATAGAGCCCCTTACAAAGACCCAGACAACAATATAATAACTACAGAAGACAGAATACATATGCGCATTATGACTCAAGGGACAACAATAGGAATCACCATTACCGGAAAGGGTATCAGGAAGGTTCACAGAATTATGGAGGAGAAGGGGACAGATATAGAAAATCAGAATACATTCGAGAAAGGAGGAGTAAGTATACAGGATTACAGAAATTGGAAGGAAGAAAATGATAGAGAGAGCGGGGGTAGAAAAAGTAGATAAAATAAAATTTTCCTCACAAACTGATCAAAGGGAGGTCAAATGGTAAGTAGAATGGTAAAACCAGTAATAGAAACACCAGGAAAGAAAAGACGGTGTGTAGAGGAAGAAGGGGGGGGGGGGAATAAGCCCACAAGCGAAGAAGGGCCGAGAGAAGCAGTAGGGATATATAATCTTAGTTCCCATACCTTGACGAAAGATGAAGTAACAGTATTAAATAAAGGGTTAAAGTTCGCTCCAACGTATAAAGGCAATAAATTTGATACATATCAAGATGTTTACCGTTTTATAAGAAAACTAAATATACAGAAATATATCATGAGCAATCCAGCGCAAAAGGTCTTTACCCGAGTGCAACCGCGTTTACACAAATTTGAGGAATAAATCAACATTTTATCCAGAAAGCAAGGGAAATAAATGCATAGAGGCGTTCAAAAGAGAACAATGAATTATAATCTAAATAAAAATGAAAAAGAGGCTTCGAAAAGATTAGATAATCAAAAAAGTGATTAAACCAGCTAATAAAAGGGGGAGGGATTGTGGTTTTAGATAGAAATATGAGAATGAGATGCAGAGGATTTTGAATGACCAGGATACATCTAAAAATTAAAACAGAAACCCTGCGATTGAATACAAGAAGGAATTGAAAGTAATATTGGATAGGTGACTAAGAAGTAATACTGAATAAAAAAAAATAAATAATAATAATAATAATAATAATAATAATAATAATAATAATAATAATAATAATAATAATAATATGAATATCTCAATAATGCCCATCCTAGAATTCCAACCATCCATTATTTACCTAAGGTACACAAAGACCCAAAGAATCCCCCTGGGAGACAAATTGTCTTGGGGATCGGGTCAATTACAAGCAGGGTCTCCGAGTATATCAATATTTTTTTTTTTTTTTTTTTTTTTTTTTTTATTTACAAAAAAAATATGTACCCAATACACCATCAGAATTTGAGAGACACGGGGCATGTTTTAAGAAATCTTGAGGAATTTTAAGCCGGTGACAGAAGATACGGTTCTTATGACTGCTGACGTAACATCGCTTTATACTATTATACCGAATGATATTGGGTTAAAGGGAGTAAAGTTCTACATGGACCAAGATGTAGAAAAGGATGAACCAAAAAAATAAAAATAAAGAAAAGGGATCAGAAAAAGTAACAGATAAAAATGAGGATAGGTTTAAATTCGCCTTTTAGCCACGCATTACACAGGTGATTAATAAAAATTGGAACACCTTGAAAAATTATGCGGTTTTAGGCGAGTTGATCCCAGAGAGACCCCCCTCCCCCTTTATCTATAGGAAAGCACCAACAATTAGAGGGAAAATAGTTCAGAGTTTTCTAAAAACAAATAACCGCAAAACCCAAAAAAGAATGCATTCACATGGTGCGGTTTTTGTGCTGCTTGTAAGAATAGGTCGGTGGCAAATAGAAAAATAACTACAAAAGAAAATGTCAAGTCTACATCTAAAAAAATAAAGTCTTAAAGATAAAGGGCAATGTTTCATGCAAGTCCATAGGAGTAATATATGTATTATAGTGCCCCTGTAAATCTCAATATGTAGGGAGAACTCTGAGGAAGTTAAAGACCAGAATAGAAGAACACGTGCGAAATATAAGAGAAGGATTAGAAACGCACAGTGTATCTGCACATTTTAAAAAATGTCATAAGATCCGGAGGCCTCAAGTTTTTTGGTGTAGAACCGGTACAAAAAAAAACACTGGAGAGGAGGAGACCCAGTAAAACAAATAAATAAAGAAGCGGAATGGATATACGAGATGGGTACTCTCAGTTAGCATGATTTAACCGCCTAATGTCCAGTAGTGGGATAGGCAACATCGAAATGTAACAGGAATGAATGACATTCGGTTTGGGTCAGAACCCAGGCCACTGCAAGGCTATTAAGATGGTTGTGAAAGAATCTGATGTGATTACTAATGCCATTGTAATACCCTTTGGGGCCAGAGATTGGGGCCAGAGGTATCCAATGTTATTTGTCTTGCAGTCTAATAATGTTGATTCCTACGACCATGCGTCTGTTCCAGTGTGTGATGCCATCGTTCCAGCATCTAGTCATGAGCCAGCTGTAAACTGTGATATAATCCAGCTTTCCCCAAGGGTGGGGGCTGACGCTGCTCCTCCTCCAACTTCTCCTGTGAGACACAGGAATACAGAGGTCACGAAGCTGCAGAGAAGTCACGCTCTCAGCAAGCATGAAATGAGTAAACACCCTAACTTCCTATGATTTATTTCAGGTTGATGGCCGATACTTTGTGGATTCATATCTCCAAAGTGAACTTATCAGACCAATCAAAGGTTTACTAGATCACAAGCTTCCATCTCATCTTACAGTTATTTCCAACAGGTTCTGGATTTGACAGCAAAGAAGCAGAGATTAAGATCATTTGATGGCTCTTTGATAAGTGTAGGTGGAGATGCTTTGCAGGTAAAAGGCACATCATGGTTGACATTTAAGATTGGAAAGAAAACGATTAGACACCCCACATGGATTGTGGATCTCCCATATGATCGGCTGATCATAGGGATTGATTTATTAAAAAGATGGAGTTCCATTGTCGATTTCATTAATGAAGCAGTCTGGACTCTGGTGAAGGCACCTATTGCCTACGAGTATTCTTGCAACGCACAAGCACAACGCAGTTGTCACATAATTAAAGAGGGGCCTAACTCTATAGAAGCTCATTTCAGGAACAATCAAATACCGGATTTTACGATCCTGAAGAATGGTAAACCCGAGGAAGCCATCAACGGTGCCGCTCATATCATTACCATCCAGAGGGACAGAATCGAAAAGGTAACCCTGGATGATGATGAATTAACTATTTCTCTTGAAGGGGAAAATCACAAAGTCGCGGACCTGACCAAGCACGTTCAAGCGATGGTACGGATTGAGAAGGTCAATGACGACTTATTGCTTCCCGTACAGTTGAATAACATAGGTGAAAAATATGCCAAAATGGATAAGAAATCCAAAGCCAGCTACGTAAGACTTAGCCTCCTAAGACAGGTCACCAATCCTAAAATGATTAAAAGTTCCTCTCCACAGGACCATTGGGTTCATGATCTGGATGGAGATTCCCAGAGTCATAATGTGGTTGCAAGATGTCTTTTGTCCATTTCCATAGGAAGTAAGACTACAGAACACGTTTTCATCGTGTTGAACGAACCACAGTACCAAAATGTATATTCTGCCGTGCAGATTGACCTGGTGAATAATACCTTATGGTCCAGATTACCAGGAAACCCAGAGGGATTCTAGAATGTAGAGCAGGCCTTGAGATGGGGACAACAGATGCCCTATGCCGTGAGTATTATGGTTGCTGAGGAGGGTGAAATCCCTGAAGGGTGCAAGCTATTTCTTCTCCCCATTAAAGTAAAGAAGGGACAGAAACCGAAGACTGCAGATGCCTTAATCTGTTTATCCAACCGAATTCAACAACTCTGCCTGAAGGTAAAGCCTACTCCCATGATAAATATCCATCAGGATCCATTGTACAGGTTAGTACATAATATGGTTCCCCATAGCATATCCTTACAAAAAGATACCATAATTGGTTTGGCTATGGATTCAGAATACACTTTTGGATTCCAAAATGATGTTATTGGAATAATTCCTAATGAATACCTGACATAAGAACAGGTAGTGGAACAAAATTTTCCTCAACACCTGAGGGGTTATTCAATATCCACTCTGTTTATCCTTTCAGCGCCGAAGAAGGTACATGCCACATCGAGGAAACATCATTGGTTTTCAACCATGAGATGGATGAAAAGGAGTGTGAATCATACCAGCAGGAAAGAATAAAAGGTACGCTACGCCCAAAATGATTTAACTAATGATCTTGAAGAAGCTAAAAAGTTAGGTCAGCCCAAGATCTTTCCAGAATTTCATGAGTGGGTGGGAGAACAAATCTCCATAGCTGACGCATGCTCCGATGAATCGAAGCGTCAACAGCTAAAGGAGCTCTTCACAGAGTTTTAGGAGATGTTCGCCAAGGATTCTTACGATTGTGTGGAAACAGACCTAAATGTTACAAGAATCCAGAAAGATCCCAATGCACCCCCTGTTTTTGTCAAACTGTACCAACTTCCGTTGGTGGCTTACGAGTCACTATCGGATATCGTAAAAAATTTGGTTGGGTATCATCCGTCCAGTACACAGTTTGTTCAATCATCCTCAAACCCAACGGTCAATTTCGTCTCTGCTTGGACCTAAGGCAGTTGAACAAACGTGTTTACATGACCAGATGGCCCATGCAATATATTGACCAATGTTTGGAACAAATACAAGACTCCAAAATATTCCCTGCCCTTGACTGTGCACAAGGATATTGGATGATCAAGGTGGACGAGAGGGGTCAGTACAAAAAGGCCTTCACATTTGGAAAGCAACAGCATGCATGGACCCGACTGCCCTTTGGGTACATCAATGTGGGCCATGAGTTTGCAGTGTTCATGCATAAGGCAATGCCTGATGCCGCTGAACGTGGTACCTTATCCTATGTGGATGACATCCTGATCAAAAGCACAACTTTTGAGGAACATATTGCAGACTTGAGGCATGTATTAACCCAGCAGGAAAGCAGGGCTTAATGGTGCCGGACCAAGGTAAATTTCCTAGGTCATGAAGTCACTGCGGAGGGAATCAACCCACAGAAGAAAGTAAGTGAAGGCAGTGACAAATACAAAATCTCCTAAGTTGAGATCATTCCTGGGCATGATTAAAGGGGTTCTGCAGTTTGTTTAAACTGATGATCTTTCCTCTGGAAAAATGTCCAGAAGGGACAATATTTCTATCACCCACGCACTGGGAAGGTATATAAGATTAGAGGCCATTATACTTGCGACACAAAAAATGTTAAAATGTATCTTATTAAGTGCCCGTGCGGCTTGCTATATGTGGGGGAGACAATTCAAATGGTGAAAGATTGCATATGTAAGCACAAATCTACAATACGCAAACAAAATTTGCTGTTACCAATTTCTTCTCACTTCCATAAACGCAACAATTCAGTCGCACAATTGAAATATCAGGTCATAGAGCAGGCGTGTCAACCAAGGAGGGAGACAACCAGGCTTCATTGAAGTGAATGGGGCTGAGCTATGATACTTATATACAACATATGGCACTGGTTGGTGAGCTGAGAGAGAGCTGCAACTGCTGGTGTCTTCTCAAACAGCTGCTCGATGGGGTCCCGGGTTCCCCTAAGGGAAGAAGCCTCCCTAATCACCCTACCAGTTTCTTTATTACAGGTATAACAGGTCTTTTACCTGTTATACCTGTAATAAAGATGATTCATTAATCTCAAGTTCCATTGGCATTGGATCCTTTGCGCCTGAAAGAAGTACAGTTTTTTCATATTGTTGCCGCGAAGGATTCGGTACTCTCTTCACCAAAGATTTACTCCTACGGCAGCATATCCAGCCTCTGGTTCACGAATTTTCCACATGCCTACAATAGGGTTGTGCCTATTTATAGCACACCATCGTAAGGTGAAGGTTCACCTTTTTGTCTAGCTTCCATCGAATACGGTACGTACTACCCTATTTTGTGCTCTCGTGTCCACTGCTTTTCTACCAGTCTTAGGGGATGACAGAACTGATATACTGTATTAAGTACTGGTGCCAGTATAAAAGTAAATGTACAAACAAAAGGTTTTGTGAGCTTATTCTTCTATGTTAGTTGAACTCGCACCACAAAATGGACGTTTTATTTCAGCAGAATTAAGATATATAAAACAGCCAGGCTCCATGTTTGTAAGCCTGCCTCTCTGCTTCATCTACTTCTTTCTGGAGTTCTTCAACAATTCCTAAACATGTGGGTTCCAGAGATGGCCACACAGTGCACCGTTGGTATTTACATGCACCTGGACCACCTTATGCTCCCCTCCTCTTATGGAAACTACTTGTGATTTGAAGAAACTGTTACTGCGCAGGGAGGCCTTTTGGATTCATACCCTGGATACGTTATACCCAAAAGGGTTAAATAGAGACTATGAGGTCATGTGCCTTTGATTTTATTTAGATTCTGTATATTTATTTATTATTTCTTTGCAGACTGCAGTGCCACAAACTTAGTCTGGAAGACATGATTCAGGATGTGAGGTTTTCTCTGCCATTATATAGTGATGTCTCTTCCTATGTTACTAATTGATTGACGATGTCATGACCAGGTGATTGTGATTTATGCCTATAAAATGTGAGAAAGTGTCAGTTCACATTGTGCAGTTGAGGAAGGCTGAACTAGCCGAAACGTTCTGTGAACCGTTGTGTGTGTGGAATAAAGTATACCATTAAGAGCAAGTATGTCTGCTGGAATTATCTTTTATCATTTGTATGGGGATTGCTCCTTTCCCGTGCAAACATCGATTTGAAGGTTGCGAGCTGTCCGATTCGGAATTTGGCATTCAAAATATCTAGGCGTGGATAAAGAGGAGAATGACCTAGCAGATTCCCTCGCCAAGCAAACAGCCATTGACGGAGAAGTCTTTGACGTTGATGACCTCATAGGAACTGTCCAAGTAGACGCAACGACAAGGAGTCAGGCCCAAAAGGGAACTGAAGCCAATATTCCCCTAGTGAGGATCTCATTGAGAGCCAAAAGGGGGATCCAGTTATTGGTATCTTTTATAAACACGTTGAAGACCCACAGAATTGTCCCATAACCCCAGAAGACTGATGGTAAGGAAGAGATACGAATTCTGATGAAGGGCAAGTCCCAATTCTCATTACAGGATGGATTGCTGATAAGGACTACGAAGAACAGTATCACGCAATGGGTAGTACCCGCAGAGTATCTAGGTCTGATGCTACAACATGCCCATGATGCCACAACAGCTGGACATCAAGGTGAGAAACTAACATACGAGTTACTATGGGACTACTCTTACTGGCCACATATGTTACAAGACGTGCGAACATATTATCAAGGATGTCTAATATGCCCTCAATTACAACCACAAGGACCCACTCATCGGGCGCCACTGATGAAAAGGGGGATGTCCATGTCATGGTCAGACATCCAAATTGATTTCATTGGACCGGTAACCACGTCATCAAAAGGCAACAGATACATGCTAACCGTAACTTGTTTGTTCACAAAATGGGTGGAATGTTTGCCATGCAAAACATGCAGTTCAATCATGTGTGCATCTCTGCTTATTAACCATATATTTTCACGGTTTGGTCTTCCCCAGCACATCGAATCCGATCGTGGAAGTCATTTCACTAGCGAGGTGATGACAAAGATGTGGGAAATAATGGGGGTAAAGAGGAATCTACACATAGCTTATCGGCCGGCCTCTAGTGTTGGAGTGCTACAACCAATCCATTGTGAATATTCTAAAAAAGCCTGTCAATGAATCCGGTAAAGACTGGAATGTCAAATTGCTGTTGGTTCTCATGGCCATCAGGCCCACCCCAAGCGCAACAACCAAACTCGAAACTCGAAATGATCACAGGCAGGAAGATGGTGTTAACCCAGCATTTACTCTGACGACAGACCACAATTTAATAATTGTTACAACATCTCATCAATATGTGGAAAATTTACGCAAACACCTTCAGCATGCTTTTGCCCAGAAGAATATAGAGAAAGCCACAGTAAGTACTAAAACGTACTACGATCTGAAAACTACTCAGAAGGAGTATCAAGTTCCCGATAAGGTTTATCTCTATAACTTCGCTCGGGAACAAGTGAAGGAGAGAAAATTCATACCTTCATGTAAAGGATCTTATGTCATTATTGACAAGTTGTCACCAGTGGTCTACAAGATAAAGATCTCTAAGGGCGAAGAATTTGTAGAAAAATGGGTGCACATTAACCAACTACATGTTTGTCATCCTAGCTCACGACTTCAAATCGAGTGAGGAGAGGTTTAGAGATTTTACGGTTCCAGCTAAAGACGGAAACAAGGATCAGTATCATATGAACGTACAAGTTTTATGTGTTATCCACCACTTAGCTCCTACTAACCCATCCTCACGTATTTTTACTCTTCAACTAAACATCTCGTTTCACCTCTGAAACCGGAACTTACTCTGTTCAAGAAAAGAGCCTATGCTCAAAAGATATATGGCAGTATAACTTCTTTTCTTGCAGGATAAAAAGTGAAAGATTTATGTACGCATATGTGTCAAATAATATTTTGTAGGCGCAAGATGCCAACTAAGATGATTGCCATCTTCTATGTCATCCTGATCTTGGGGAGGGGGTTCCACACCGAGGCGATTGCTGTGCCAGGTCCGTCATCCGGAATCATGCAGCAGGACACCGCAGGGTTCATTCTCACGAAGAAGAGGATTGTCCCAGAAGATTTACATCAGCCTGGATCCACGCGTCTTCATCGAAAGACAATTCAACGTGTCCAAGATCCTGTCGCCAGAGATCCAAGCCTGGTACCAGACGCACATCGGATATTCCCAAGAACGGATTACGCAGATCCTGGAGCAAGCGAGAAAGACCTTGACCAGAGAGCAGTTTTCTACGAGTTAAAGACCAAAGCGGTTTATTTATGCAATCGTAGCCGCTATAATCTTTAGCATAGTGGACGGTGTCATTGCCACAGGTGTAACAGTTGCCAATTCCATCTCCATCAAAACATTGGAACTGGAGATAGGTTCAATAAAAAGTAACCTACTAAGTATACATGTAGAGATGGAGAATCAGAAGAAACACTTTTCAGATTTATATACCATTGTACAGGATACTGTCGTTACCACAAACTTACACTCTGAATTATTATGCATTCAATAAATCTTCCCAAAAGTAATGAACAGTTTAAGCAGGAACTTCTATTATTAAAGGAACATATTGATTTCCAGACCCAGGTTTACCACAACGAAGTACAGAGTGGAATGCAAGACCTGAGGGAAGGGAGCATTCCCCTTTATTTCCTATCATATGATATCATCCGTCGAATGCTGCAAATTGTCAGTAGGGAAAAGGTAGAGGATATCTAATTGAACATAAAAATGGAGATTTGTTTTTTTATAGTGTCGATTCCCGTCGTTACTCAGAACAATGTATAACAGATGAAAAAAAAATTCATAACATAGGCACCTGGAAAGATAATATTCACGTTAGAATCCAAACTCATGACATTGTGGCCTACCAACCGTGGAAACCGGATTGGTTGTCTGTCCCAATTCTGGACAATTGTGTAACATTCCGGGACCATAATTTCCAGTGCGAAGGCGATCCATTTAACTATGGTGCGACTTACGCGCTGTGTGGTTTCGAATACGAGAAACATGGATCTGAAAAGTGCCAGGTGATCCAGTCAAAAATCGAGGGGGAAACGTGGTAAATGCAGTCTTGATAAAAGATAAGTGGCTCGTTAGCACTCACTTACTTTTCCAATGACCACATAATGGTCAAAGTCATCGCCCTACCTTCTCATGTCTCCATTATAAAAGTACCCCATAATTCCAGTATTAGGAATCGTACCCTATATCCTGTTGACAGAGGACGTTGAGGGGGAAGTGGAGTGTATTGATGCCTTCCAAAATCAGGAGATTAGCAGAAATTTTAAGTCTGGATTTATGGCAGATAACAAACCTAGCCATACAGTCCGCATGGTAATCAGGAAGGACAACGTCACCGCATTACAGTATTCGCCAGCAGACAACGATATATTGTATCCCCCCCATTTGGGCATGGGGTATATTGTTTATCATCCTGGGATGGTTGAGTTTGCGGACCATCCAAGCAGTGCGTTGGATAAAGTTCTTCAAAAAGACTTTAGCTAAACTATAGCTAAAACACCATAAACAAGCTTTACACGCCATGACCCACGAAGAAGCCCTTTTGAACAATCCGAGTATATTCACACTTTATGGAACATTTTGGAATGAAGGGGAATTTGTAGTGCATTTTCAAAATCATATATTGATATTTGATAATTATAGAATTAAAATGGATGCTCATCACCTTTAAGAGTAAAGGCAGACTGAACCAGAGTTACAAAATCTTTCTGTACGATTATAACAGGCCAAGATGAGTTCATGCAGAGTTCAGTTTGGGTAAAAATTTATAGCAGACAGTGTATTGTTTCTTAAAAATTATTGTCAGCAGATGTGGTTTATCTGTTAATATTATAATGGGTCCTACAGACATGTGTCTGGGAAAGATAACCTAATAGCAATGTGTTATTTTACTTCATTACAAGGTCATGCCTTACGGGAAACATCTGCTGTGTGATGTCCAATTCATATATTCATAATTATATTCTATATATTTCTGTGTGGTATATTTAGATTTGCAACATATCTTAACCAATAATTCATGTACAATATGAAATATTGGTAGATATTATAACCAAGTATTAATGTATACTTATGCCGTGTGAATCTCAGTGACTGGATATAGTCTTAGGAGGTTTCTGCCAATTGGACTTCATGAGAAGTGCTGAATGTTATTAGTCATCAATGTGAACAAGTTAAATATACAAGTCCAGATGCCGAGTAACAAGGCCCATTGTCCCGTTAACCATTAACATAAATTTAAAAAGATAGAAGACAGTGACTCCAACAAGTCTAGGTTATGGGTAATTTAAAGTGTCAGTAAGAAACCTACCTTACTGATTTATATTGGAGAGGTTAAGAAGGTCATGTGAGCGTATTATTCGGTATTTAGAATTAATGTTTAAAGTTGTGATATTCATCTGTAGTACAACAATGCCATCTGGCGGCAGATGGACAGCATCCCATTTAGCATATCAAGGGTTAAGATGACATCACAATGGAATTAACATACGTCACACCCTCAGTTGATTGGGAGATCATAATCCAGGAGGAGGTAAGGCGAGATAACAGGGAGGATAAGTACTGTCTGAAAATGATCATCAAGGAAACTGACCATAGGAAAGAGATACCAAAAGAAACTTGGTTTATAATTTTGACTACTAGGAAAATTCTTGAGAACTGGTCCCATCCAAAACTCTGTCCATCCTTGACCCGGTAACGTATACTGCACTTATTGCATGTGATATTATTAAGCTATTTCTCTTGGTATATAGCCAAGAGTCCCCGTATTGTGGGGATATATAGTGTTAAGCGCTTAAATAGTGTTGATCATTCTCTTAGCAAAGATGCATATTGCTAATTGAGGATCTGACATTATTTGAAAAGAGGACTAAACCCTTGAGAAGTTATATACCGTAGTCTGACTGCCGAGCTGGATATTTTATCATATTAATATCATATATTTTTTGAATGGTCATAAGGAAACAAAGTTAAGGGATAACATTTATTTTTCCTGTATTAATCCGTGTCTTGTCATGTTATAGCCTGTTTGGTAAAAAGAAGACCCTGAGTTTCTCCTGGTATATTAATCATTGGTCTCTTTGTTAAAAGTATAGCAGTTTGCCAAGTTGTCCTGTGCTGGTGAAGTGGTGGTGTTTGGTTACAGCACCATCTAGTGGTGATTTGTTGATACTACAGTTTAAAGTCTATGTATGTTTGAAAATTGTCTGTAATTATATTGGATTTATACGCATCTGGTAAATAAATTTCATATTTTTGCATAATCGATTGCCCCTTTGTTTTATTAATTGCATAAATTAAATTTAGAGTCTCAAGATAAAAGAAAAGGCGTTTTTATGTCCACCTAGTGGATTTCCTGACTGTCTTCCATATTTTATCTCTTATATAAAATATTTATATTTTATATAAAATATATAGTTTGACAAGGTAGGGGGAGGTCCCCTCTTTTAAAAGACGTTCTGGTTCCAGTTCTCTGTCCAAGAGGAGGAGGCGGTCTCTCCAGGGGTGCAGTCCTAGGCGAAAGAGAAAATTCGATCCAGGAAAGATCCATACACCTGCCCTATAGGAAACAGGAAGAAACTAAGGAGTGGAGAGAGGAGGATCCTTTTAAAGATATGGGAAGTTCCTGTTTCCTGTTCGGAAGGGGGAGGATCTCTCACAGGTGCAGTCATGGGGAGTAATGGAAAAGTAGTCATATATGGTATTGTCGCGTCCGCAACAACCTGTTCTATAAAAATACCACATGATCTAACCTGTCAGATGAACATTATAAAAAACAAAAAAACACAACGGTGCCAAAACAGCTATTTTTTGTTACATTGCCTCACAAAGTGTAATATAGAGCAACCAAAAATCATATGTACCCTAAAATAGTACCAGAAAAACTGCCACCTTATCCCGTAGTTTCCAAAATGGGGTCATTTTTGGGAGTTTCTACACTGGGGGTGCATCAGGGGGTCTTCAAATGTGACATGGCAACTTAAAATTATCCCAGTAAAATCTGCCCTCCAAAAACCATATGGCGTTCCTTTCCTTCTGTGCCCTTCCGTGTGCCCATGCAGCAGTTTACGACCACGTATCAGGTGTTTCTGTAAACTACAGAATCAGGGCAATAAATATTGAGTTTTGTTTGGCTGTTAACCCTTGCTTTGTTAGTGGGAAATTTTTTTTTTATCAAAGTGGAAAAATCTATCACTAATCTCTGGTCCCAAGTGTTCACGAAAATATCTGAGGTTGCTGGATATCAGATTACCCCGGATCCAGCTTTTGCCCTGCCGTTTATTGACCTGAATAAAGTTCCACTCAAATCTAGGTATATCATTTTACACTTATGCCTCGCCACCAAACTGGTGCTGACAAGATACTGGAAGAGTATCTCTATTCCTGATCTCCACGAGATTATCAGGGCGGTAGACACCACAAAGTCTTACGAGCATATGCTAGCTCACAAAAACTTCCAAACCACCCGGTATAACCAATTGTGGGAATCCTGGAGTGGTCTGTGTCCGGCGTCATCAGAAGGCAACGAAATAAGATAGGCGGTCGTATTAGGGGTAATGAGTTGGATTGCACTTGCACTTTTTGATCGGACTTTATGTGCTCACACAATTCATTGCAGGCAATAATTGGACGCGGCTCGGACTTTTGTTCTGTTTTGCCATTATGTTTTTTCCAGTGCTTTATTCTGTATTGTATTATTGCTCCTTATATACAAAAATTCAGAGTTTTCTGCTCAATGATACTATTCATTGTTCATGTATTGCATCCTTTATGATATGAGCATTTACTCTAATAAAAACCTATTGAAAGTTAAAATGGAAAAATCTGCCAAAAAAAGTGAATTCTGAAAATCTCATCTCTATTTTCCATTAATTCTTGTGGAACACCTAAAGGGTTAACAAAGTTTGTAAAATCTTTTTTGAATACCTTGAGGGGTGTAGTTTCTAAAATGAGGTCACTTTTTGGGTGGTTTCTATTATGTAAGCCCCGCAAAGTGACTACAGACCTGAACTGGTGCTTAAAAAGTGGGTTTTGGAAATTTTCTGAAAAATTGTAAGACTTGCTTCTAAACTTCTAAGCCTTCTAACGTTCCCAAAAAATAAAATGCCATTCCCAAAAGGATTCAAACATGAAATAGACATATGGGTAATGTAAAGTAATAACTATTTTTGGAGTTATTGCCGGTACTATTATAAAAGTAGAGAAATAGAAATTTGCACATTTTTCCAAATTCTTGGTAAATTTAATATTTTTGTTCTAAATAAAAATGAAATTTTTTGACTCAATTTTACCACTGTCATGAAATACAGTATGTGACGAGAAAACAATCTCAGAATGGCCTGGATAAGTAAAAGCATTTTAAAGATATTACCACAAAGTGACAGATGTCAGATTTGCTCAAAATGGTCTGGTCCCTAAGGACCCAGACATTTTTCACCTTAAGGGGTTAAAAGAGGTTCACTCACTATTTACAAAGATTAGCTTTCAACATAAAGGGACAGTTAAAATAAGACATTTTTTAAATACATTGGTCAGTAGATTTTACTTTAATCATGAACTATATAAAGTCTAGACAGTTCAGCAGGTCTCTCACTGCACACAGGTTTCTATAGTAACCTGCATACCTGATTAGCTGAGAGCAGGAGTGACCTCACCCCCACAGAATGATGGGACTGAGCTCTGAGGGAACTTATAAAGTTTAGCAAGATTAGGCTACATGCACACAACCTTATGCATTTTGCAGTCCGCATTAAAAAAAAAAAAAAAAAAAAAAAAAAAAAAATAGTACATAAGTACGCATTTTTTTTTTTTTTTTTTTGCGGATCCATTGTAACAATGCCTAAAAGGGACAAGAATAGGACATGTTCCATTTTTTTTTTGTGGGGCTACGGAACGGACATACTGATGCAGACAGCACATGGTGTGCAGTCAGCATTTTTTGCGGACCCATTGAAATAAATGGGTCCGCATCCTATCCGCAAAGAAAAAAAAAAAAAAAAAAAAAAATAATAAAAAACACACCGAATGGACAGTGAAACAAAATACGTTTGTGTGCATGTAGCCTTACCTGCAGTAAGCAAAAGGTACAAGTGTTGAGGACTGGGAAGCATGGCTTTACCTGTAATTTTGTTAGAGATCACAATCTCCTGCTCTGTCAGAGTTAAGCCTCATGCACACAAACGTATTTTTTTTCAGTTTTTTTTGGGCGGATCTGCAATTTGCAGACTGCAAAACACATACGGTCATGTGCATGTAGCCTTAGGCTACTTTCACACTAGCATTTTTAGCGGATCAGTTATGGATCAGCAAACTTGCTTCTGGTTACAATAATCAACCGCATGCATCCGTCATGAATGGATCCAGTTGTATTAATTACCCAATTCTATAGCCAAGACGGATCAGTCATGAACACCATTGAAAGTCAATGGGGGACGGATCCGTCCCCATTGACTTACATTATCTGCCAGGACGTCTCACTCCGCATCCCAGGACGGACAGAAAAATGCTGTTGTCCGCCTCCAGAGTGGAATGGTGACTTGACGGAGGCAAACTGATGCATTCTGAGCAGATTCTTTTCCATTTAGAATGCATTAGGGCAAAACTGATCAGTTTTGGAGCGCTTTTGAGAGCCCTGAACGGATCTCAAACGGAAAGCCAAAACGCTAGTGTAAAAGTAGCCTAATATATGCTAATAACTGCTGGAGACCCACCCACAGCCTGAGGAGACAGAAGGAGTGCAAACTGCCTGTCAGCCAGTGAATCAGCGTGCTTAGAAAACCCCTTTAACCACCCGCCGACCGCCTAACGCAAGGGATGCTTCCTGCGGGTTATTCCTCCTTGACGCATCTACACCTCATCTCGCCAGACGCGAGATTTCCTGTGAACGCGCGTCTTCACAGCGGCGTGCAGCTGTGAAGTTATACTACAGCCTGCCAGCGATGATCATTCGCTGGCAGGCTGTAGAAGTAAAATAAATTGCATCAAATAGGTATATCAGATGCGGTTTTGTTTACAGAGTCTGGTATACCTGCTACCTGGTCCTCTGGTGGTCCCATTTACTTGGATCGACCACCAGAGGACACAGGCAGCTCTGTAAGTAGCACCAAGCACCACACTACATCCCCCCCCCACCCCCGTCACTTATTAACCCCTGATCAGCCTATATAGACTCCCTGATCACCCCCCGGTAAGGCTCCATTCAGACATCCATGTGTGTTTTGCAGATCCACGGATCCGAAAAACACGGACACCGGCAATGTGCTTTCCGCATTTTGCAGATCTGCACATTGCCAGAACTATATAGAAAATGCCTTTTCTTGTCCGCAGTTGCGGACAAGAATAGGACATGTTCTTTATTTTTGCGGAACGGAAGTGCGGGCCCGCAATTCCGGATTAGAGCGGGACAGTCTGTCCCCCAAAGAAATGAATGGGTCCGCAATTCCGTTCCGTAAAATGCGGAACAGAATTGCGGACGTGTGAATGGGGCCTAAGGGTCCCTTATCACTGCCAGTTAGCTACTTGTAGGTAGTTGGCGCCCACCGCACCGCAGTCACTGATTAGACGCCGATTAGTGTCATCACTGTCGCTAATCAGCACTAGTACTATATAGTATCTGTAAGTGATCAAGACTGATCGCAATCAGATCTATATCAGTACATTACGGTCACCTTAAGCTTTACAAAAAACGCAGTGTTCGCCCGATCAGGCCTGATCTTGTGCGCACACTTGCATTTAGTCCGCCCCACCGCAGTGTCAGAATTTTTTTTCTGATCACTGCAAAAACACCGTAAAATCGCTGTGGTGCTATAAAGTTCACTTTTTAGCTTTTTGGATCTTTATTAGCGATCGCAGCTTTACTTTGCAAGCACTCCTAGGTCCTTTCCCCGCTTTTTTTTTTGCACATTTTTTGGCAGAGATTTTTTCATCCACATTGATCGATGCGAATGAAGAAATCTGTGCCGTTCATTTTTTTTTTTTCAGCCCAGAGCTTAAACGGAAAAAAAAATATATATATATATATATATATTTTATATTATATTTTTTTATATTTCATTACACGTATGCTCAATATAAGGAGAATAGCAGAAACTCCTAATGCTGCCCACACATGTAATGATTGCGGAGACCCTCAAATGCCAGGGCAATACAAACACCCCACAAATGACCCAAATTGACAAGTTAGCGGAAAGGGAGACTTTGTGAGGGAAAAATATAATTTAAATTTCTGCTAACTTGTGCCAAAAATAAATAAATAATCTTCTATGAACTCGCCATGCCCCTTACGGAACACCTTGGTGTGTCTTTCCAAAATGGGGTCACGTGTGGGTGTGGGCTAAATTGTGAGCAGCCATGTAAAACCTAACGGTACTCATTGGAATTTGGGCCCCATTGCGCGCCTAGGCTGCAAAAAAGTGTCACACGTGGTATCGCCGTACTCAGAAGTAGGGAAATGTGTTTTGGGGTGTATTTTTACATATACCCATGCTGAGTGAGAGAAATAAATCTCTGCAAATTGACAACTTTGTATAAAAATAAAAAATGGAAAGTTGTCATTTACAGAGATATTTTTTCACACACAGTATGGTATATGTAAAAATACACCCCAAAACACATCGCCCTACTTCTCCTGAGTACACTTTTTTGCAGCCAAGATGCGCAAAGGGGCCCTAAAACCAATGAGTACCTTTAGGCTTTACAGGGCATTTTTACGCATTTGGATTCCAAACTACTCACGCTTTAGGGACCCTTAAAATGCCAGGGCAGTATAAATACCCCACATGTGACCCCTTTAGAAAGTAGACAGCCCAAGGTATTCTGTGAGGGGTATGGCGAATTCATGTAAAAATTTATTTTTTGTCACAAGTTAGTGGAATGTGAGACTTTGTAAGAAAAAAAAATAAAATATTCAATTTCCGCTAACTTGTGACAAAAAATAAAAACTTCCATGAACTCACTATGCCCATCAGCGAATACCTTAGTGTGTCTACTTTCCGAAATGGGGTCATTTGTGGGGTGTGTCTATTGTCTGGGCATTGTAGTACCTCAGGAAACATGACAGGTGCTCAGAAAGTCAAAGTACATAAATTAAATATTTTTGCACCATAGTTTGTAAACGCTATAACTTTTACCCAAACCAATAAATATACACTAATTGCATTTTTTTTTATCAAAGACATGTAGAACAATAAATTTAGATAAAAAAAAGTTATATAGAAATGTAGTTTTATTTGAAAAATTTTACAACAGAAAGTTAAAAATTTCTTTTTTGTGCAAAAATTTCGGTAATTTTTGATTAATATCAAGAAAAGTAAAAATCAGCAGCAATGAAATACAGTTGTATGACCGAGCAATAAACGGTGAAAGTAGTGTAGTGCGGAATTGTAAAAAGTGGCCTGGTCATTAAGGGGGTTTAAGCTAGGGGGGGCTGAAGTGGTTAAATGGTTTCTGTCACCAGAATTAACCCTATTAAACTAGCTGACATTAGCTATGTGCTAATGTCAGCTGAACCCAACTAGCCTATTCCTACTTTTATCTATGCCCCCGTTACTCTAGAAATCTAACATAATATGCTAATTAGCCTCTAGGTGCAGCGGCGCGTTGCCCCTGCTCCTAGAGGCTCTATTCTCCCACCTCTGGCCACGCCCTGCTACACTAGATTGACAGGGCCAGACAGCCTTCACCTCCAACTGCCAGCCCTGTGCGCTGTGGAAATCTTGCAACATTCAGTATTAGGAAGCTGGCAATTGGGCCCTTCGCTTCCTGTGCTGAATACTGAACGGGACAGCGCAGGCGCGAGATTTACACGGCAGACAGGGCCCGCAATAGGAGACCAATACTGCCTGGCCCTGTCAATCTAGTGTAGCAGCTCGTGGCCAAAGGTGGGAGAACGGAACCTCTAGGAGCAAGAACAACCCCCCCCCCCCCCTTGCACCTACAGGATAATTAGCATATTATAAAAAGTTATATTTCTGGAGATAAAAGTAGGAATAGGCTAGTTAGGTTCAGCTGACATTAGCACATGGGTTAATTCTGGTGACAGAAACCCTTTAAGGCAAGTACTTCTTAGTATATCTAAACTTTCAATAAATTGTGCATAAATCAATTGTCCAGTGCATGTTCTCTCTGTATATTTTATGTTTTAGTTTTCTTTTTCTCTGAGCTCATGTTTGGAGAGGTTAGCTGCTCTGATGGCTTCTATATGCTATACATAGAATATAAGGGGGAAAACTGTTTTATAACATCTCAAATTCAGAAATACAAAATAGCTTAAAGTTATCGCTTAAACAAGCTGTGGGAGTGGGAGTTGGGGAAAATTGAGGCGTCGGAGTCAGGGCTTTGGCTTACCAACTCCACAGCACTGGGCGAAACCAAATGGAGATATTTTTTTTTTGCAATTTCTTTCCGTTGAAAAAGTTTTTTTTCAATGGACTATAATAGATAATATTTCCATCGCTTCAAAAATACAATACATTATTTCTGTAGTCCATTGTATTTTAGTGCAAGTGCTATACTGACATTCGCCAGCAGACTGAGACAGAGAGGCAAAAACTGCTAGGAAACTCTAAAAGGCAGACTGGGGGGGCTTCACTAGGCCACGGCCTATCTACACCAACATTGGCACCCCGCAATCTCAATTGCAGGGCACTGATTGGAGACAGAGGGAGTCTGCTCCTACTGTAACCGCTTACATGCCATAGGCACTATTGCTTGTGGCATGCAAGGGTTATGTTACAGTCGTGCCCCTGCTCTTTGCTGTACAGGAGACCCGTGCATTGCTTAGACTGGGCTCTTTAATTGCAGCCCAGCCTAAGGCCCCTTAGTGACCACAATAAAGAGGCGTATTGGTGTAATCTCATTCAGTTTGCTGGTATTACTCGGCTGCATTATACTGTAGTTGCTCCCGGACAAAAACTTCTGCATAGAAAAAACGTGTACCCGCACCATGAGAAGCCACCCATAGGGTGCTGCCACATGTCGCGGCTGTGCTGCATTTTGAAGGTGGTTTTTGCAACAACATACCTTCATTTACAGGTTTTTTCCAGCAAAGGGAAAACACACGGCAGACTTCTATTACATCAATTACAAGATTGAGTTACAATAACTTAATTCACTTTTGATGAGTGCGATTTACTTCCCCCTCTCATCCACACTTTGCAGTTTTGCTTCACCCCCTCCATACATTGAAAGGTGACAAGTGGTGCCAAAAACCACTAAAAAGTTGCAAAAGCACACAGCTCTGTCTGTTGCATAGTATACAAAGCTGAGAACTGCACCTCTGCTTACAGTGCAATGAATGGGAGCAGCACAGCAGTTATACCAACTCTGCTCTACGAAAGGACAGAGGCGTGTGCTTAAAGGGGGTATACCCAGGGCCGGTGCAAGGATTTTTGCCGCCCTAGGCAACAGAAAAGTTCCCCACCCCCCCCATGTGACATCACAATTCCCCACCCATATAATCTGCCATATTAAAGGGGTTCTGCAGTTTATTTAAACTGCTCGGCAGGGGTCCGACACCCGGGACCTCCGCCAATCAGCTGTTTGAGAAGGCAGCGGCGCTGGCAGTAGGAGCCTGGGTGGGACTAAGCTTCATTCAAGTGAACAGAGCTGAACCCCGCCAAGGCCAGTGATACTAGTCGTGACGTTACTGCGCCTGCGGTAAACAGCAAGAAGGCAGAGGCACTACTGCCAGCGCCGCTGCCTTCTTAAACAGCTGATCGGCGGGGGTCCCGGGTGTCGGACCCCTGCCAATCAGATGCTGATGATCTATCCAGAGGATAGATCATCAGTTTAAATAAACTGCAGAACTCCTTTAACTAACGCCAGTTCTCTCTCCCTCCCCCCCCTTGTCATTCTTCCTCCCCCCCCCCCTTGTCATTCTCTTTCTACCCCCTACCTCTAGTGTAGCACGACCGAGCTCTTTATGGTCCACTGGTACAGGAGCTTTTTTTTCCTGTACCCGAGGGGACTGACAGGAAGTGCACACTGTGTGCGCACTTCATGTCAGTCCGGCCGGGTACAGGAGACAGATGCTCCCTGTACCCACGGACCATAATGAGCTCGGCCACGCTACAATGGAGTGACAGGAGGGAGCGCTGAGCGCTTCTCTCCGGTCAGCTCCTCTCCTCTTGGTGCGCCATCATGGACGCGCCAGCCCGGGCAGTGCTGCAGCCTCCAGAGGCTCAATTCAGAGCGCTCGGCAGCTGCAGCATGAGGCGGGGCCGGCGCTCCTAGCAGCGCCCCTTCCCAAGGGGAGCTCTACGCGGCGGCCTATTCGCGTATAGGACGCGCCGTTCCTGGGTATACCAATCATAGACAATATCGCTAGGATATGCCCCCCATTGTCCTATAAGTATGGGTCCCACCTCTGGGACCCGCACCTACAACGAGAACGGAGCGGGTAGAGTTGTGGCTGGAGGACCCCACCAAGCGCTGCTCCCAAACAAGTGAACGAGAGCGCACTGCTGGAAATAGCAGAACCAGTGATCGGCTATGTACGGCGGCCCCATAAAAATGAATGGAGGGCGACTGCGCATGTGCAGTGCACCCTCCACTACTTTCCCCGCTCTCCATGTATCCTAGTGATGTGCCCCCATTGTCTGTGATGGCAAAACCCCTTTAAGAACAGCCGATTGGCAGGTGTATTGGCCCCCGGTAAACAGATATCTATAGTCAATCCTGAGGATAGGCCATCAATATTAAAATCCCAAACAATGTGGACACTCTTGCCTAGATACTTTACTTCACTTATTCTACAGCACCAGAGTAACATTGCCACTTTTTGAGATACAGTTGATAAATCAAGCCCAAATAAAATCTCAAGTTCCTCATTTTTCCCCCACATATTTTTGAGTGCAGGGCTTGATAAATACTCCCCCCACCATTGTTTCAATCGCACAAATTAAATTCATTTATTTATTTTAAACATACCATAAGGAAATCCAAGAATGGAGATAAACATCATAAATGAAATTAGGAAATAAAACAGGCTGATCCACCATCCAAAAAAGAGCAGATAGAGAATGTTCCCAAAAGTTAGTGTTGAATCTGAAAAATAATATCAGTATATTAGCTCAAGACATTAGGGCACAGATTTCATGTGCATCTCATGCATATAACTGCAGATTTACTAAAACAGTCCTAAATTCAGAATGCCTAAAACTAGATATGCCAATTTTTCACAGTGGGACATACTTGCCCACTGTTTGGATTGGGTGTATCCATCAAGACAGAGAACCCTGCTTAAAATATCGATTACATCCTAGGTGTGAGCCCCACTAATTTTATATTACTATTTACACAGACACTGTCATGGGGGGGTGAATCTGTGGATGACACATATATAGCATAAGATAACAGTGCGTCATCCACAGATGCCCCCCCCCCCTAACAGTGCGTCATCCACAGATGCCCCCACCCTAACAGTGCGTCATCCACAGATGCCCCCCCCTAACAGTGCGTCATCCACAGATGCCCCCCCCCCAACAGTGCGTCATCCACAAATTTAAAAATGAATTTAAAAAATGTGCATCGTGGTTTTGGCAATATTTGGCTCAGTTGACAAAAAGTTTGCCCACCACTGCACTAGATAATATGAGGAAGGCGTGAAATAGTCAGTGGGCCAATATGAAATCTCCTTATTGGCCCTTGACATTGACAAGGATGTTGATAGCCTTTTTAGGTCTGATCTTTACCAAGTCATGACCACCATGAGAATTTTTGAAAAAGAGTAGTGTATGCACTGTTTTGCGATGCAGACGGTCAGATATGGATCGCGAGCCCCATTCAAGTGAATGGGTCCGCATACGGCTGGCACAGGCCAATAACAGCTGTGTGCATGAGGCCTTACTCATATTGTAGGTAATGTTCTTACTGTTTCGTTCTTACATACTGCTTCTTCAAATCATATTTTACATTATCCACTGATATTGAATGCTTCTGCTCATCTCCCATGTATACACATACATGCTTAGTGGATTTTTGTTCTTGACCTTTTCCCAAAAAATATGTTTTGACACAATAGCCAGAGGCCTTTACTCTGCAGTGAAGGAAAGTGCTTATTAACTCTTTAGTGAACAGGCCTGAAAAAGGGGCAATTCATCCCTGAGGTCCTTTTGGGCAAAGCCCACCAAGGTGACCAGACCTGCAGAGGGAATCAAACCACTTGGTGCCCGCTGCAGGGCCCCGACTCCCTGCTTTCTGATCTCCTGGCGTCAACATCTGGTTTGATACAGATCACATGGCCACAGTGGTCATGTGACCTGCATCAAACTGGATTCTGACAACAGAAGATTGGAAAGTCGTTTTATTTGAGGAAAACTATACAAAAAAAATATATATAAAAAATTGCATTCAAAGCACAAACTAAATCAGACACTAACACATGTATATAAATTAGCAAAGATACACATTAAAGCTGGCCATACATAGCTGTTGCTTGTGCCAAATAAATTTATATATATTTCATTTTTATTTTATTTTTTAGTGGCTGACAGCAGCTTATCACCCCAATAATATAACAATTGAATCCGATCTGACTGATCCTTGTACAAAATATCAGCCATCAGGAGAGAGCAGGGAGGCCATTATCTATATTAGATGGTTGGCTGATACATATCTAATGTGTACGGTCAGCTGCAGGATATCATTTCTTTAAAGTTTTCCCTTCTCAACAACAATCTTATGCCCATTATACACGTTTCACTTTACACTGTTCCCATCAAACCATTTACATGAAAGTTATCATACCAACTGACATCTTCACTACATTCAGCTCAGAGTACAGTTCTTTCACAATATCAGACCGATCCTCCCATGGTCTCTCTGTTACATGACTTTTCCATTTTTTGAAACCAAACTGAAAAAAATAAAATAAAAATAAATTTATATAGATAGAGAATATAGGAAGCAATGATTGGTGTATCTTAGTCAATAGAAGGAGGGGAAAAAAAACGAAACAAAAAACTTTTATGACAGTGTATTGTAATAATGCACAAACAAAAGCCATAGATAAAAAAAAACCTACATAAATAGAAACTATATATGAGTAGTGGTTACCTAGGAGTCTATTATATGTGCGGCTAAGGGGCATTTCTGGGGTCACAATATTGATGACCTGTTCTAAGAACAGTCCATCAATATCAGATTGATGGGGTCCACCAGTCAACTGTTTATAGGGACTGTTGCTGGGATGAGCAGTGCATCCTCTTCCTTGTTTACTCTACACAATGCCAACTTACTGGTGGCTATACATGGGATTTGTGAAAGTGAATGCCTTTAAAGGGAACCTGTCAACTGCACGGTGCTGCCCGCCCTGACTGGATGATTACAGCAGTCAGAACTTTTACAGTGTTGACCTGCTGAACCCCACCACCGTTCTTTCATGTTGCACATAAGAAAGAAACCTGCCACTCATCGTCCAGAGGCGGCAGGGACAGGCACGCTGATCAGGTGGCCACAGGAGCTTAGTTTCTGACAGCCAGACCCCCCCTGCTGTAACTGCCATAGGATGTAAATACAATGCCGGACGTTTAAATTCTAAGATGTGGTGGTCAGTGGTGAACAGTGCATTTAAGTGGTTTACAGAGCGAGCGGGGCTCATTTACTTACTGCATCAGCATCCCGTGAGGTGATGATAGTTGCTATGGCAGGCCAAGGTCTTACAAAGGCCTCTGGATGTCCCAGCTATTTTTTATATTGCTCCTCCTGCCCGTGACCCCCAGAGAACTACTAACTCCTGGCATAGCACATTGGTACCCTGTACCCATGTACTATGCCAGGATTAGCGGAGAGGAGTCGCTCCTGCTTTTGCCTGCTCCACTAAGCCAAGAAAACTGCATGTTAGCTCTCTTAGCTTCGCAGAGCAGGCAGAAGCAGGAGCCCACTCCGCTAAGCTAATCCTGGCATAGTACATAGGTACACAGAGGCCGGGGGGCGCAGAGGCAGCAATATGCGCTCCTGCCTGTACTAACTGCTGCAGCCCGATTCATAAAGTGTCTACAGTCCGTACTCCATACACCGCTGACTGTTCAGTTTTAAGCACACAAGGAATGCTGCGCTTTCAGTAGGAAAAAAACTAATAAAAATACAAAATCCATTTATAAACTATTAGAAAAACTTTTATTAGGGACTTAATAAAAATTTTACTCAAAAGGTTTAGTTACTCTTTATCCACACACACTTGCCTTGTAGTTGTTAGACAGTTTAAGAGCCTCCACCTCGTTCTCTGCAGTTATGGTGGTTTTCACAAGGCAGAGGTCACAAGGCTGTACCTCTTCTGAGTGATGAGGACAACACGATGGAGACGAGACTGCTCCTACAACGACAACGTAAATGTTTATGTCCATAATACTTTGAACATGGAAGGAGGGAAGAAAAGGTCTCCTCCTGTCTATGATAATCTGCTAACACTTTAGGACAAAAGGAGTATTCAAATTTAAGGACAATCCAATCTCCTAAAAACCTAAGAAAAGGTTCCTTTACCTTAAGACCCTGAAACTCATGTACCCTATGGGCAGATGTGATGGCAAAGAAGAATACTGTTTTTAAAGGCAACACATTTTAAAGAAATTTCCAAAAGGGCTCAAAGGGTGCACGTAAACCTTGACCAAACTATATTAAAAGTCCCAAGGTGCAATAGTTGACCTAAGCAAAGGTTTCATCCTATCAGCTCCTTTTCTAAAATTTCACCACACATGGATCTTTTAATCAAATGCCACATTTAAAGCAGAGACCTGCACTCAGAGTGCCAGGATGAATACCCTTTTTAAGACTGACAAACTGCCATGGTGGCATGCCATTACAAGCCACACACATTTTTGTAAAGGCAGACTGTATGGCTAGGTGCTGGATTTTATACACCTGTGGCAAAGGGACTGAATGAAACACCTGAATTCAATGATTATGAAATGTGCCCCAGTACTTTTTTTCCCCATATAGCACATGTCTATAATTTATGTAATCCCCTTGCATTATAATAAAAACAATCCTTATAAATCACCTGGCAAAAGTCTTGGAGTAAGCAGACTATGTTGATGAGATCCGGAATGAGTGTCTACCAAATCAGCCTGCAAATTACCAGAACAATGTCTGTCACACAGGGATCCTCTTCGATGGTGTGAATCAGCACGATGTTCAAATTCACGTGGGAAGTCTGGAATGAAGAATAAAAATTCCATGTGCAAAATAATTATAATCCGTGAAAAGAGTACACAATTAACAAAAGCACAAACTACTAATCTATTGGTTCTGCTTCTGCATAAAGTAGATAAGAGCAACCATCATGTGTTCTTATTATAAGTACTACATACATCATATCAGCCACTAAGAGTAGAAAAGGACAGACCTCACCCAAATGAGAACGTCAAGAGCCCATTCATTGTGCTACAACATGCTGCCTTTTATACAGTAGTACCCTGTGCTCCTGTACAAAATGCCAAGAGCAGGCTTATACCGTACCTACCGGATAAAGAACAACGTGTCAGACATTCCCCATCTACAGTGACTTTCAAAACTGTTTGGATGACTACTGGTTGAGTGGATTTTAATGGTGTTGTGCAGTGGCTTAATAACTGTACTCAGAATAGGTCATCAATAGAGATGAGCGAATTTTATGTTATGAAATTAGTTTGGTGGTAACAGCAGAATTGCGTTATGGATTCCGTTACCAAGGACCAGAACACAATTCTATGACCGAATGCCTTTAGAGGCATTCCGCTATTCATTCCGTCATAAACAGATCCCGTTTCCGTTATGCAGGGGACGGATCCATTATGCGGGCCATAGACTTCTGTTTATGACGGAATGAATAACGGCATGCCTCTAAAGGCATTCAGTCATAGAATTGCTTTCTGGTCCCCGGTAACGGAATCCATACCGCAATCCTGCTTATACCACCGAATGAAGCACAAACTAATTTCCTAACATGAAATTCGCTCATCTCTAGTCATCAATATCAGATTAAAGGGGGTCACTTAAAGGGGTTCTCCAGGAATTAAAAAAAATGAAAATACTTAAATATTATTTTATAATAAATAAATTCACAAATAGCTTTCATTACTTAGAATGTCTTGTTTTTTCTAGGGAACAATCATTGGGAGAAATAAAATGGCCGCTATCCTATCAGTACACACAAAACCTGTCCTAATCACACAGGAGGACAAGTTACTTCACCACAATAAGCCATAGTGCTGCCTCATCCTCCTCTCTGCTCTACTTGTCAGGAATCATGATCCTGAATACAGGTGAATCTCTGTGGGAATGTAGTTGATGAGGAGACATGAGAGGAGAGTGAGGTGTAGCTAATGAGCAGCAGCACTTGTATTTAGTCTCCATTACCACAGCAACACATTACCACAGCCTGTCCTGTCCATACTTCATGTCTCCTCATAAACGAAATTCCCCATAGATTCAGCTAAAGTTCATATCATCTGTATTCAGGATCATAATTATAGAGGAGTGAATTTTTCAAAAATTAGATTTGCCGAATCTTTCTGGAAAAATTT
Source organism: Bufotes viridis (assembly GCA_033119425.1). Taxonomy (NCBI): domain Eukaryota; kingdom Metazoa; phylum Chordata; class Amphibia; order Anura; family Bufonidae; genus Bufotes; species Bufotes viridis. The sequence continues at coordinate 168,929,876 of CM065590.1, forward strand.
GGTTCAATCCGAATACATTTGTGGCGAATTAATTTAAACTGCTTTTTCCTAGCTGCTGAGAGCCTTTATAGTGGTGTAGAACACTGTGCCTTGCAGTAACACGCATAGGGAGTCTGCTTTTGTAGTGAAATAATACTGTGAGTCCGTATGACATGCAGATGACAGGCGTCAATCTTAGAATCACTGCACACTGCACTTATTTAATCCCTTAAGGACTTATGACGTGCCGGTACGTCATGGTTCCCAAGTCCTTAAGGACCCATGACGTACCGGTACATCATATCTTTAAAACAAGAGTGCGGCGCGGTGGGGGTTAATAGGTACAGGATGTCCGATGAAATCATTCAGCGGGCATCCTGTCACAACGCTGGGCGACACACACCTGCGGTTTGCTGCGTTTCCGGTCCATTTGGGTCTCTGGTGACCCGATGAACAGGCAAAGGACGGTGATTGGTGGTCTGATAACACACCAATCACCGTCCTTGCATTGGGGACGGTGGTGGCGCTGGCTTGTGATTGGTGCGGGAGATTCAAACTCCCGGCGCTCCTCTCTCCCCTCCTCTTCCTGCTGCTGCTGTGCACATCGTGCAGCACCAGCTCTAGCGACCCCCATCACCCTCCCCATAAGGTAGGTTAGGGTCAGTGAGGGAGAGGTACCATTAGGCAGGGATAGAGTTAGGCCTCTTGCACACGAACGTTTTTTTTTTATCAGTGTTTTGCTGTCCGTTTTTAACGGATCCGTTTTTCCGTTTTTTGCTTCCGTTTTGGTTCCGTTTTTCCGTTTGGCATATACAGTAATAACTTAGAGAAAATTGGGCTGGTCTTAACATTTTCAATAGGTGGTTCCGCAAAAAACGGAACGGATACGGAAGACATACGGATGCACTTCAGTATGCTTTCCGTTTTTTTTACAGACCCATTGACTTGAATGGAGCCACTGAACGTGATTTGCGGACAAGAATAGGACATGGTCTATATTTAAACGGAACCGGAAAAACGGAAACGGAAGGCATACGGAGACACTTCAGTATTTTTTGCAGACCCATTTAAATGAATGGTTCAGTATACTGAACTGAAAAAACTGCCAGTATACGGTCCGCAAAAATCGTTCGTGTGCAAGGGGCCTTAGAGGGAGAGTTAGTCAGGTTTAGGGAAATAAAAAAAAAAAAAAAAAAAAAAAAAAACACACACTAACCGATTTAGTCTGTGGTGGTTGGGGTCCACAGCACTTAGCTGTGAGACCCTAGACCCACCCAGGGGTGCTGCCACTTGACCCCCCACCACAACTTTTTTTGGATTTTTTTTTGCGTGCACCGACTGTGGCCGACACTCTTAGGGCTCATGCACACGACAGTGAAAAACGGCCGTGTGACGGCCGTCTAAGTAACGGCCGTCACACGGCCATTTTTACCACCAATGTAAGTCTATGGAGCTATTCACATGGCCGTTCTTTAACCTCTTTCCGACCGCCTCACGCAGGATTGCGTCCTGCGGGCGGTCGGTTCATTCCTCCTTGACGCGCCCGCGCGTCATCTCGCGAGACGCGCTCCTGAGCCCGGTGGAACGCAAATGGAACGCACCGCCGGGCTCAGGACAAGTTCGTCACCAGCCTGCCAGCCAATGATCAGCGCTGGCAGGCTGGTGATTTTCAAAATCGCCTATGGAAATAGGCGATATAAGTATATTTACAAATATATGGCTTTTATAAGGGATCTGTGCCATGTGCTGGGTCCTTTTCATCGGTTGGACCCAGCACAGAGCACAGATCCCAAGTAAGTGCACCAATCACTACATATCAGGCCCTGATCACCCCCTATCACCCTAATTAACCCCTTGATCACCTGTCAATACATAGTGAAAGGGAAAAAAGTGATCAGTGTCACTTTTGTGAACTGTCACTTTTTTTTTTCACCAGTATTGACTGTTAGGTTTAGGTTAGTTTAGGTCCCTTTGGTAGGTAGTTAGCGTTAGCGCCCAGCCCACCGCAGTCACTGATTCGCTAATTAGCGTAGCGCTAATCAGCGTTTGTACTTTTATAGTATCTGTAAGTGATCAGAACTGATCACGGTCAGATCTATAATAGTATTACTGTCACTTTAGTTCGCCCTCCACCCCAAACGAAGTGTTTGCCCGATCAGACCTGATCGGTCGCCCACACCTGCGTTCACCCACGCCCGCCCCGCCGCAGTGACAAAAAAAATTTTTTGTATCACTGCACAATCACTTCATAAGCGCTGCGGCGATAAAAAAAAATCAGTTTTGATCTTTTTTATCAATCGCAGCAGCTTCTGTACTTCGCTACACTCCCATTTGTAAGACAGGCTTGCTTTTTTTCTTGGGTAGTCTCAGGGAATACCCCCCAAATTTAGACGCCCAAATGTCAAACAAGGGGTATTCCTCTGAAGAGGCCTACAGGATTCTGACCCAGTCGGATGAGGAATGGGAACCCTCATCTGACGAATCTAGCGGGTCAGAATACGAACCTGTAGAGAGCAGTGGCAGTCTGACCCAAAGTTCTGACGAGGAGGTGGAGGTCCCTGATAGAACCAGGCGTACCGGGCCCCGTGTTGCTAGACCACAGGTTGCGCAGGATCCGCTTCAAGGGCAGCAGAGTGGGGCTGGCGCTGCCGGATTACGTGGTGAGGCATACACCAGCAGCGCAGCCCGTCCTGGACCTAGTACCAGCACTGCCGTACAACATGGTGAAGTGGCGAGCACCAGAAGGGCAGTTGAAGCTGGTACGGTGGCACGTGCAGTAGTTTCCCCGTCGCAGCCACCGCAAAGACAGGCCCGTAGAGCCCCTAGAGTCCCTGAGGTGCTGGCAAATCCTGATTGGCAGCCCCCAACTTCAGCCGCACCAGTAGTTCCCCCTTTCACCGCCCAGTCAGGAGTTCGGTGGAAACAGCTCAGATAGGATCGGCGCTGGGGTTTTTGAGCTGTTTTTCACTGCGGAGCTCTATGACTTAGTCGTGGCAGAAACAAATCGGTATGCCACTCAATTTATCGCCGACAACCCGGGAAGCTTCTATGCCCAGCCTTTCCGGTGGAAACCAGTCCAAGTTTCCGAACTTAGAACTTTTCTGGGCCTTCTCCTCAACATGGGCATTACAAAAAACATGAATTGCGGTCATATTGGTCCACGAACCCAATTCATCACATGCCCATGTACTCTGCTGCCATGTCCAGGACACGTTTTGAGACCATCCTGCGTTTCCTGCACTTTAGTGACAACACCACCTCCCGTCCCAGAGGCCACCCAGCTTTTGACCGGCTCCACAAAATTCGGCCCCTCATAGACCATTTCAACCTGAAATTTGCAGATTTGTATACCCCTGCACAAAACATCTGCGTAGACGAGTCCCTAATACATTTTACCGGGCGCCTTGGCTTCAAGCAGTACATCCCAAGCAAGCGCGCCCGGTATGGGGTCAAATTGTATAAGCTCTGTGAAAGGGCCACAGGCTATACGCACAAATTTCGGATCTATGAGGGAAAAGATCAGACCCTGGAGCCGGTCGGTTGCCCTGACTACCTGGGGAGCAGTGGGAAGATAGTCTGGGACTTGGTGTCACCCTTATTCGGCAAGGGTACCATCTTTACGTGGACAACTTTTACACAAGTGTGGCCCTCTTCAAGCATTTGTTCCTAGAACAGATTGGCTGCTGTGGCACCGCGCGACCTAGTCGCGGGGCTTCCCCAACGGCTCATTACCACCAGACTTGCAAGGGGGCAGAGGGCTGCATTGTGTAACGAAGAACTGCTCGCGGTGAAATGGAGAGACAAGCGTGGCGTTTACATGCTCTCCTCCATTCACGCAGACACGACAGTCCAAATTGAGCGGGCAACCAGTGTCGTTGAAAAGCCCCTCTCGGTCCACGACTATAACCTCCACATGGGAGGGGTGGACTTCAACGACCAGATGTTGGCCCCGTATTTGATTTCCCGACGCACCAGACGCTGGTATAAGAAGGTGTCTGTATATTTATTTCAATTGGCTGCCTATAATAGTTACGTTCTCTACAGTAAGGCTGGGAGAACAGGATCCTTTCTCAAATTTCAGGAAGAGATCATTTCGGAACTCCTGTATCCAGGAGGTTCCGTGGCCCCATCCACCAGTGTAGTTAGCCGTCTACACGAGCGGCACTTCCTAGCGTTGTGCCTGGTACCTCAACCCAACCGCCACCCGAAAAAGATGTCATGTCTGTAGCAGGAGTGGAATAAGGCGTGACACCCGTTATTTCTGTCCTGACTGTCCTGACCACCCTGCCCTATGCCTAGGGAGTGTTTCCGGAAGTACCACACTCAGGTACACTTAGGGACCTAGGGATTGCAGGACACAGGTAGTTTTTACAATCAGGCTCAAGGGTCTCTCAGGATACTAGGTTTTGAGAGACCCTAACACATAGGGGACAGTGCTGCTGTGCTACTGCAGAAGTGTGAAGCGGTAGAAACCTCTCCTTTCACTTGGGATAACGTGTATAGTGTACTTCTCACCATCTCTGTGTGATTTACACTTTACACATCGTCCCATGGGAAAGGAGAGGTTTCTGCTAGGAAAATAAAGAGTGAAATGGTTAAAAAAGAAAAAAATTAAACAGGTAGCAAGAAAAAAAATCTTGAGTTAGTTCAGGTTTTAAAAGTTCCGTTTTTTTTCATGTTCAGGTTTTATTCATGTTTTATAAAGTTTGCAACGTTCAAGTTATGTGCCTGTTGCCTGTTTTTCTTTTCTTTTTTTTTTCCCCCTAACCACCCTTTATTTTCCAGGTAGATCAACGGACCAACCGATGAAAACGCCGCAGCACTGATGTGAATTCTGAGAGAAGCATTGCGCTGCTGTCAGAAGACACGTGAAGTCGGTGTATGCGGCGCTGCAAGGCGAGATTTCTCCTCTGCAGTACAGGTACGTTTGCCCAGGCATATGAGCTGAGGAGAGGTGTTGGAGTTCATATGCTTTGGCAAACACTTTGTATCAAAAATCTGGCAAAGATGTCTTCCTCCACACCGATGGATTGATCGATGTGAATGGAGAAATCACGTTTGCCAGGACATAGGAGCTGAAGTGGGTATGGATGTTTGGGCGGAGCCCCTATGTCCTGGCAATCGCCAGGCCCCTCTATTTTTTGCATATTTTTGGCAGAGATTTTTCATCCACATCGATCGATGCGAATGAGGAAATCTGTGCCGTTCATTTTTCTTTCAGCCCAGAGGCTGAGCGAAAAAAAATCTCATTACCTGTATGCTCCATATAAGGAGAATAGCAGAAACTCCTAATGCTGGCCATACAGGTAATGATTGCGGAGACCCTCAAATGCCAGGGCAGTACAAAAACCTCACGTGACCCCATTTTGGAAAGAAGACACCCCAAGGTATTCGCTGAGGGGCATATTGAGTCCATGAAAGATTGAATTTTTTGTCACAAGTTAGCGGAAAGGGAGACTTTGTGTGAAAAAACAAAAAAAATCAAATTCCGCTAACTTGTGCCAAAAAAAAAAAAAATCTTGTATGAACTCACCATGCCCCTCACAGAATACCTTGGGGTGTCTTCTTTCTAAAATGGGGTCACATGTGGGGTATTTATACTGCCCTGGCATTTTAGGGGCCCTAAAGCGTGAGAAGAAAAATGCGTAAAAATGCCCTCCTGAAAGGTACTCATTGGAATTGGGGTCCCTTTGTGCATCTTGGCTGCAAAAAGTGCCACACATGTGGTATCGCCGTACTCAGGAGAAGTAGGGCAATGTGTTTTAGGGTGTATTTTTACATATACCCATGCTGGGTGAGAGAAATAACTTTTCCATTTTTATACAAAGTTGTCAATTTACAGAGATATTTCTCTCACCCAGCATGGGTATATGTAAAAATACACCCCAAACACATTGCCCTACTTCTCCTGAGTACAGCGATACCACATGTGTGCCACTTTTGCAGCCAAGATGCGCAAAGGGCCCTAATTCCAATGAGTACCTTTAGGATTTCACAGGGCATTTTTACGCATTTGGATTCTCACGCTTTAGGGGCCCCTAAAATGCCAGGGCAGTAAAAATACCCCACAAGTGACTCCATTTCGGAAAGTAGACACCTAAGGTATTCGCTGATGGGCATAGTGAGTTCATGGAAGTTTTATTTTTGTCACAAGTTTGCGGAAAATGAAATTTTTTGAAAAATAAAAATAAAAAAAAAACATTTCCGCTAACTTGTGACAAAAAATAAAAACTTCCATGAACTTACTATGCCCCTCAGTGAATACCTTAGGGTGTCTACTTTCCGAAATGGGGTCATTTATGGGGTGTTTCTACTGTCTGGGCATTGTAGTACGTCAGGAAACAGGACAGGTGCTCAGAAAGTCAAAGTGCGGAAATTCACTTTTTTGCACCATAGTTTGTAAACGCTATAACTTTTACCCAAACCAATAAATATACACTTATTGCATTTTTTTTTTATCAAAGACATGTAGAACAATAAATTTTGAGAAAAATTTGTTGAGAAATGTAGTTTTATTTGACAAATTTTCAAACAGAAAGTGAAAAATGTCAATTTTTTGCAAAAATTTCGGTAATTTTTGATTAATAGCAAAAAAAGTAAAAATGTCAGCAGCAATGAAATAGCACCAAATGAAAGCTCTATTAGTGAGAAGAAAAGGAGGTAAAAGTTGTATGGCCGAGCAATAAACGGTGAAAGTAGTGTAGTGCAGAATTGTAAAAAGTGGCCTGGTCATTAAGGGTGTTTAAGCTACGGGGGCTGAAGTGGTTAAACTGCCAGTGAATAGCGTCCGTCCAAAAATAGGACCTGTCCTATTTCTGGTAGTTTTCACGGCCGTGCGGACCCATTGAAATCAATGGGACCGTTTTTAACGGCCGTTTGACAGGAAGGCACCCGTCTCACGGCCGTTAAAAACGGGTACATTGCGGCTTTAAAAAAATGCCCCTGAATGCCCCATCATGAAAAATTGAGCCCCCCCTAGTTTAAATAAGCCCCCCCCCCCAATTATAATGCCCCCCATAGTTTAAATAATGCCCCCAAATAACTCATCTTTATGCAAGTCCTTCCGTTGGGGCAGCCTTTCTCTCTTCATTGAGAAGGACCTGCGTTGTGCGTAGTGACGTCATCACGTGGGGTGCGCGGTGACGTCATCGCGCACACTCCGTTCTGCGAAGATAGAAGAGACTGCAGCGCGAGCAAGTGAATAAGGTGAGGTTTTTATTTTTTTTTGCTTTGGGACACCATGGGGCCATTATTAAAAAAATTACGAAGACATACTGGTCTCAAAACCAAGCAATGCAAGAGAAATCCTACAGAAATTCTCCTTATCCTCCTGAAGCAAAAGAAAATGGCTTCTGGGGTGATCATGTGACCAGCATGTGGGTGTTCTCAGAAGGGTGGGTCTAGAAATAACTGCCAATCAAATTCATCCATTTTACATGTCCGTTTTTAACAGACATGCAAAACGGATGCCAAATGTACATTAAAAACGGACACATGGCCAGAAAATGGATGCACACACTGATGCAAAATGGCCATGAAAAACTGACAGTGTGTCCGTTTTTAACGGACATTTTTTTTTCACTGTCGTGTGCATGTAGCCTTAGCATCCGGCCTCTGTTAACCTATCGCCTGCCCCACCGCTGATCAGCAAGTTTGAACTTTTTTTTTCCCCCCCTAACACTTGTCCATTTTTTTTTTTACTCTACTTTTTTAGTACATGAACACTTGTGCCCCCACAAACACACATACAATAAAGTTTTACGCGCACACACGGCCCGCCAGACGTTCTCGGTGGAGGAGGCATACGCCCATATGCTCTCCGACTCGGAGAGCCCCAGTGAGGATAAGGATTACCCCACGTTCTATTTGTCATCCGCATCCTCCTCATCATCATCTGACGATGAGCCCCCAAGGCGGCGGAGACGCCACCACGCGGAGCCAGGGGCCCCACATGCTAGGGACCCTGTGGCCCACACCAGTACGAGCAGCCCTGGGGCTCGTATTGGTTTCCAGGCATACCAAATAAGGCCACCGGAGCCCCCTACCGGTGAACTTAGCTGGTGTCCCCCAGTGGATTTCGAGCCCGAGATTCCGTATTTTGTTGGCAATCCAGGAATACAGATTCCCACAGTGGGCTTCACTGAAATTGACTTTTTTAGGTTTTTTTTCAGTGACCTACTTGTGAATCTGATGGTGGAGCAGACGAATCTGTATGCCCAACAGTTCGTTGCTCAGCACCCAGGCTCCTTTTTGGCTAGACCCGGTGGGTGGACGCTGGTCAGTGCAGCCAAGATGAGGACATTTTGGAGCCTCGTGCTGCATATGGGTCTAGTGCAAAAACTGAGTGTCAGGCAATACTGGAGTGGGGACGTCCTCTACCAGCCCCCACTGTAGAGTAGGCCATGACACGTCCCAGATTTGAGGCCATCCGGAAATGCCTGCATTATGGGAAAGAGCAGGTCGGAGTACCTCCGGAATTGGAGGCGCCGGGATCGTCCCTGGCCAACATTTTCCAGGTGTGGTCCCCCATACTGGAAAGAAAAAAATAACTAAAAAAAGATGCAGAGTGTGTCACAAGAAGGGGATACGGAAAGACACCACCACCCAATGTGACACGTGCCCCGATCATCCGGGCCTCTGTTATCAATTGCTTCAGGGAATATCACACTTCCATGGAATACTAAATTTTTATAATCCCCAACAGTCCCCTAGAGAACATAAAAAAAATATAGCTCTCAAACTTGGAGACACAGAAAAAAAAAAATTTCCCAAAAAATATTAGTTTTAGTGCAGGCATCCTCAAACTGCAGCCCTCCAGATGTAGTAAAACTAGAACTCCCAGCATGCCCAGACAACCTACAGCTATCAGCAGGGCATGGGGGGGGGGGAATTTTAGTTTTACAACATCTGGAGGGCAGCAGTTTGAGGATGCCTGCTTAGTGTCTCCAAAGTCTGAGAGCCATACATATTTGGCATCGCCGCGTATGTAAAAATCTTCTCTATAAAAATACCCCATAAACTAGTCCCTTGATAAACGCCATAAAAAAATATATATATATATATATATATATATATATATATATATATATATATATATATATATATATATATATAAAAAAAACACATATAAAAACTATGTAAAAAAAATAAAAAAATTTTATTGTCACCTTGGATCCCAAAAAGTGTAATAAAAAAACCATTAAAAAGCCAATAAAACCACCATCTCAAAAAATGAGCCCCTACATTAGACAGTCACCCAACCAAAAAAAAAAAAAAAAAAAAAACACCCTGTAGCTCCCAGGCTATGGAGATACCAAAATTATTTAATTTTTGTTCCTAAAATTATAATACAGTGTAAAATCTAAACAAATTATATAAAGTAGACATATTCGGTATCGCCACGTCCTTAATCTGCCCTATAAAAATAACATTTGACCCAACCCCTCAGATGAACAGCGTTAAAAAAAAAAAAAAAAAGTGTAAAAACACCCATTTTTTGGGCAAATTTTCCATTTGAATCCATTTTTTCCGGTAATAAAGCAAGGGTTAACAGCCAAACAAAACAAAATTTATTGCCCTGATTCTGTAGTTTGCAGAAACACCCCCATATGTGGTCGTAAATGGCTATATAGCCACACGGCAGGGCATAGAACGAAGGGAACGCCATATGGTTTCTGGAAGGCAGATTTTGATGGACTGGTTTATTTACACCAGGGGTCTCAAACTCAATTTACCTGGGGGCCGCAGGAGGCAAAGTCTGGGAGAGGCTGGGCCGCATAAGGGATTTCACAAAAAAAAAAAAAAAAAAAAAAAAAAGTCCTCAAATGTCATTATTAACAGTTTTAATTATTTCTTCTGAACATGAAGTGTCCTGAACATGAATAGAACATTGAGTGAAGTTCCCCCTCTGGCTCCCTCCATGTTGTCACATTTCTCCCCCTCTGGCTCCCTCCATGTTGTCACATTTCTCCCCCCATCCATGTTATCATATTTCTCCCCTCCATGTTGTGTTGTCACTCACACCACACTTGCTACCCTTACATAACACAACCTGACCTGTCCTGACTCTCCTGCCGGCTGCCTGTGACTCTTTAATTCAATCTTTTTCTGACCGCTGTGGCTGTGTCAGACTGCTCGCCTCTGATAGTCCCTCTGCTCTGGCTGCTTCCCGCCGCCGCGGCGCTGCTCACTCACCCTGTCACACCCCCGTGGCCTGCCCTGAGCCCATGTGACCGTGTGTTGCCATGATGACGGTACTCGCAGGCTGGGCGGGCGGCGTGGCGCTGCAGCAGTACTACAGTAAGTCAGATGATTTTTTTTCATTCATTTTTGCACAGGCCGGCCGATGGTGCGGGCCACAAAATTTTTGTACTGAGGGCCTCAAATGGCCCACGGGCCGCGAGTTTGAGACCCCTGATTTACACCATGTCCCATTAGAAGCCCCTCTGATGCTCCCCTAGACTAGAAACTCCAAAAAAGTGACCTTGATCTTGAATGGAGCCATGGAATGCGATTTGCAGGCAATAATAGGACATTGAAATGAATAGTTCTGTATACGGTACGCAAAAAAATGAATTTAACCTCTTAAGGACACAGGGCGTACAGGTAAACCCTAATGTCCGAGTCCTTAAGGACACAGGGCGTACCTGTACATCCTGTGAAGCTCCGATCACTGCCACATGGCCGGCAATGATCAGAACGGGGTGCCTGCTTAAATCATTTAGCAGGCACCCTGTGACAATGCCTAGGGGGGGTCCTGTGGTAAATTCAGACCTGCGGTTTGTAGCGCTTATGCAAGTTTCTGATCCCTGTGGTCCGTGACAACAGGGATCATAAACCTCAAATTAGCTTTATTTCCAAGTTAATGCCTCCCCCCCTGCAGCCCTCTGTGTTTTTGTGCCTGCGGGCGCAGCAGGGGGGAGGATTTCGGGTGGTGCGTAAGGATGGCCGAGCGGTTAGATCAGAGTGTCAGCCGTTTTAATCCCTTCCATACTGCGGTCCGTAGGGACTGCTGTATGATAGAGGTTAACAGGGAGGGAGCTCCCTCCCTCTCCCATCGGGGGGGGCTGCTGTGCCTTTGCAGCCCCCAGACAGGATGAGATCACAGGAAGAGGGAGCCCCCTCCTTCCCCCTCTGCTCAGTTGTGGCAGAGCGGGAAGGTTCCCATGGTAACAGGACGCCTTCTCAGGCATCCTGCTGTCCATGGTGCTGAACAGATCTGTGCTAAAGGCAGAGATCTGTTCAGACAAAAATGTAAGTGAAATACAGTACACTATATAGTGTACTGTATTATACAGACTTCAGACACACTGGATCTTCAAGAACCAAGTGGGTCTGGGTCAAAAATATTTTTTTTTAAAAAAGTGAAAAAGTTAAAATATAAAAAAAAAAAAAAACACATTTATCACTGATAAATTAAAAAAATAAAATCTCATACACGTTATATATCACCACGTCCACAACGACCTGATCTATAAAACAGTCATGTTACATTCCCCGCACGGTGAATGCCATAAAAAAAATAAAAAAATAAACTATGATGAAATTGAAATTTTGCCCACCTTACTTCCCAAAAAAGGTAATAAAAAAGTGATCGAATAAGTCGTATGTACGCCAAAATAGTACCATTCAAACCGGCGCCTCATCCCGCAAAAAATGAGCCCCTACATGAGACAGTGGCCCAAAAAATAAAAAAAAACTATGGCTCTCAGACTAAAACATGATTTTTGTTTCAAAAATGCATTTTTTTTTACCTTAAATGTAAAAAAAATAAAAAAAGGAGACATTAGGTATCGTCGCATCCGGAAGACCCTGCTCTATAAAAATACCACATTACCTAAACCCTGAGGTGAACACCGTAAAAAATAAAAACGTTGTCAAAAAAGCAATTTTTTGTCACCTTAGATCATAAAAAGTGTAATAGCAAGCGATCAAAAAGTCGTATGCCCCCCAAAATAGTGCCAATCTAACAGTCATCGCATCCCGCAAAAATGGCACCCAACCTGAGACAATTGCCTAAAAACTGAAAAAACTATGGCTCTCAGACTATGGAGACACCAAAACATGTTTTTTTTTTGTTTCAAAAATATTATTGTGTAAAACTTTAAAAATAAAAGAAAGTATACATATTAGGCATCACCATGTCCGTAACGACCGGATCTATAAAAATATCATGACCTAACCCCTCAGGTGAACAGTCAAAAAAATAAAATCAGTTTAAAAAAAGCTATTTTTTGTCACCTTACATCACAAAAAGTGTAATAGCAAGCGATCAAAAAGGCGTATGCCCTCCAAAATAGTGCCAATCTAACAGTCATCTCATCCCGCAAAAAATGATACCGAACCAGACAATTGCCCAAAAACTGAAAAAACTGTGGCTCTCAGACTATAGAGACACTAAAACATGATTTTTTTGGTTTCAAAAAACCGGAATTAGACTTACCGGTAATCCTTTTTCCATGAGCTCACTACGACGGCATGACAAGGAGATTGACCCCTGACCTCTGTAGGGGCAGGAACAGAGAAAAGTTTAAAAGGCACCTCCCACCACCTATGCACCAGTGATTCCAAAATATACAGAAAAGGTGGTGGATTACTAATAATAAGGTAAGTAAGGAGTAGGGTGGGAAAAAACCCATGCCGTCGTGGTGAGCTCATGGAAAAAGGATTACCGGTAAGTCTAATTCCGGTTTTCCATAGCGTCACCACGACAGCATGACAAGGAGATATACAAAATAATATATTGACTAGGGGGGGGGGGGGGACTACAGCCTGAAGCACGCTGAGTCCGAATTTTAGATCAGAATTTTTCTGAAGATCAAGCCTGTAGTGCTTTATGAATGTATGCGGACTAGACCACAAGGCCGCTTTGCAAATCTCATCCAAGGAAGTTCCTGCGCGTTCTGCTTGAGTTGAGGAAACTGCTCTGGTAGAATGAGCTCTAAGGTTCTGGGGACTAGTGAGATCTTGGATCTTGTAGCAGAGAGATATAGCGTCTTTAATCCATCTGGCGATGGAGGACTTTGAAACTTTGTGGCCCTTATTACGTCCCCCAAACTGGACAAATAAGGAGTCGGACTTCCTGAAGGAACTTGTAGCTTCCAGATAGTCAAGAACTGAACGCCTCACATCCAGTGTATGGAAGGAAGATTCCCTGACATTTGAAGGATAATTACAGAAGGATGGAAGAATGATTTCCTGATTTCTATGATAGTCAGATACGACCTTTGGTAAAAAAGCCGGATCTAGTTTAAGAATTATTTTGTCCTCCAGTATCTTTAAGTAAGGTTCTCTGATGGAAAGGGCTTGTATCTCGCTAATCCTTCTGGCTGAAGTGATCGCGATTAAAAAAGCGGTCTTTAAGGATTTGGTTTTGATGGGGCTATCCCCCATTGGTTCAAAGAGTGCAAGAGTTAAACCGTTCAGAACTGTATTTAAGTCCCAGGATGGAGAGCGAGAGCTCAATGTAGGTCTGAGACTGGACACTGCTTTTATAAACCTGCGAATCCATCTGTGGTTAGCCAGGTCCGTATCGAAGAAACAGCTTAATGCTGAAACCTGTACCCTAAGTGTGGATGGTCTCAGGCCCAGCTCGAAACCCTTTTGCAGAAAATCGAGGATGGATTGGATGTTTGGTTTTGACATGTTTGGATAATCAGCTCCTGACCAGGAGCAATATCTTTTCCAGATCTTAAGATAGATCGAGTATGTCACCTTCTTTCTGGAGGCCTTGAGGGTATTTATTACCTTATCTGACAGCCCTTGTTTTTTCAGAATTTGGGTCTCAGGATCCAGGCATGCAGATTTAGGAAGTCTGGATCCTGGTGAAGGATCGGACCTTGAAGTAGAAGGTCTCTCCTCTTCGGAAGGGCCCAAGGGTCCGATCTGGACAGATTTTTTAGGATCGGGAACCAGTTCTTTTTTGGCCAAAGTGGCGCTATTAGAATAACCTCTGTCTGATCTTGAATTACTTTTTGGATCACCTTTGATATTAAAGGGAAGAGGTGGATAGGCGTAATAAAGGCCTTGGTTCCATTTTATGGAAAAAGCGTCCACACTCCAGGGATTGTCCCTGGGGTTGAGGGAGCAAAATACTGGGGTTTTTGAATTCTCCCGTGTGGCGAAGAGATCCATGATGGGGAGTCCCCATTTTTTTGTCACGATTTGGTATACCTCCCGGTTTAGGGACCATTCGGTGTGGTCTACTTTTTTCATGCTCAGGAAGTCTGCCTCTCTGTTCAAGGTTCCCTTCAGGTGAATTGCTGAAATGGATCTTAGGTTCTCTTCCGCCCAGGATAGTATTTTTAATGATAGTCTCAACAGGTCCCGAGATCTTGTGCCTCCTTGGTGGTTTAGGTAGGCTACTGCTGTGGTGTTGTCTGATAGTACATGGATATGATGGTCTTTTAGGACATCCTCTGCTGCTTGTAGGGTCTCCCAAATTGCTGAAAGCTCTCTGAAGTTTGATGAACTTAGACTCATTGACTGGGACCAAGTTCCTTGCCAGAACTGGGAGCCGATTTTTGCCCCCCAGCCTGTCTGACTTGCGTCTGTAGTTAAGTGTATCAGAGGCAGTCTTTCCCATGGAACACCCTTGGTAAGGTTCCCTTCGTGTGTCCACCATTGAAGGGCTGATTTTATAGTTGTGGGGATCTGAAGTCGGGAGTCTAGCGACGTCTGTTTCTTGTCCCATTTTGATAGGACCCATGACTGAAAGTTTCTTGTGTGTAGCTGGGTCCATTGGACCCCTGGCATACAGGAAGTTAAGGTACCTAAAAGACTCATCGCTTCCCTGATAGTGCATGATCCCCTAGAAGAAAATAATTTTACTTTCCTGATCAGATCCTGGACTTTATAGGTTGGTAAGGAGGTGATTTTGGACTGGGAATCTAGGGTCATACCCAGGAAGTTGATCTGATTAGATGGAATAAGGTTGGATTTTTTAAGGTTGACTATCCACCCCAATTTTTTTAGAGTTTCAAGAAAGAATTTTATATCTCTCTGGAGACCTTCCTCATCTGTATTAGTAATAAGGAAGTCATCCAGGTAAGGAAAGATCTTAAGACTAGACTGTCTTAGATAACTAACCATCTCAATCACTAGCTTGGTGAAGATCCTTGGGGCGGAAGATATTCCAAAGGGTAAACAAATAAATTGGAAGTGATTAATCTTACTTGATGGATCCCTTATGGCGAAACGGAGAAATCTTTGAGATTCCGGGTGGATGGGCACATGATAATAGGCATCGATAGTACACATCAGGGTATTTCCCTGGAGGAGGGGAATGATAGATTTTAAGGTTTCCATCCGAAATTTCTTATAAGAAACAAATTTGTTCAGAAGTTTCAGATTAATAATAACTCTATAAGGACCGTCCTTCTTTTTGACTAAAAAGAGATTTGAGTAGAAACCTTCCCCTTCCTCCTGGGAAGGAACCCGAGAAATCGCCCCTTTCTTCCGGAGCTCCAAGATCTCCTGCCAGACTGGAGCCATGAAATTCGGATGAGAAAATTTAGAAAGTATATAGCGGGAAGGGGGAGGGGAGGCAAACTGAATTCTATATCACTCCCTAATGATATTTCGGGCCCATTGGTTAGGGGTAATATCTTCCCAAGAGGTCCGAAAATTTTTCAGTCTGCCTCCCACTTTGAGATTATTGCTTATCGGAGGATTTTTGGGAGGAGGAAAGAAATCCCTTGTCCCTACCCCCTTTCTGGAAACCCCAGCGGCCTGACTTCCCTTTCCCTCTGTAAGATCTGTCCTGGCTAGAGGGATACTTCCTTTTAAAGGGTCTTTCTAACGGAAAATTCTTCTTCCTATCTGAGGCTTTTTCCAGAATTTTCTCAAGCTCAGGTCCAAATACATTTTCTCCCGCGAAGGGAATAGAGCAAAGCTTTGATTTGGACAACTTATCACCTCCCCAGCATTTAACCCAAAGGGCCCTCCTGGCTGCGTTCGAAAACCCCGAATCTTTTGCAGCAAACCGGATTGATTCTGCCGAAGCGTCGGCTAGAAAGGCTGTAGCGGACTTAAGTAATGGGAGGGATTCCATAAATTCCTCTGTAGAGGAGTTGTTAGATAAGCGACTTTCTAATTCTATGAGCCATCTGAACATAGATCTGGCCACTGATGTGGCAGCTATATTAGATTTTAAAATATACATAGCAGCCTCCCATGATCTACGGAGTAGGCTATCGGCCTTCCTGTTTGTGAGGTATCTTCAAAAGGGAGCGAGGTTTTTTTGTTTACTTTTGCAACCTGAGCATCAATTTTTGGGACTGTGTCAAAGATCTTGGATTCTTCTGAATCAAAGACTAAACGATTTAAGTAAGATTTTGATATTCCTAATCTTCTTTCGGGTTCAGCCCATTCTTCCAATACCATATCACGTATATTCTCATTGATTGGAAACACCCTGGATCTTTTAACACAGAGACCGCCGAACATCTCCTCCTGGACTGACTGAGGTTTTTGGATCTCCTCAATTCCCATCGTTGCCCTAACAGCATTGAGCAATTCTGTCATATCCTCAGAGGAAAAAAGAAATCTCTTTGAAAATTCTGAGTCGGTTATCTCTGATGAGATATCATCTTCATCAAACATTTTTGAGGAAGAGGCATCGTCCACCAGACCCTCTGATTCTGACGAAGCGACGTCCCTAGTTTTTTGACGTTTAGGGGGAGGTTCCTCTTGCGAATCTTTTTGCAAGGAAAGCTGAGACATGGAAGACCTGATTTCTTCCTTCATCATCTCCCTGAACTCATCCATTAAAGATGGCTGTTCCTCACGGATTACATTAGGTATACAGGTTTTACATAGTTTTTTTGAATAATCTTCCGGGAGTCTGGTATAACAGGCTATACACTTAGCCGATTTTTTAACCTTCTTTTGAGGTTCTTTAATGTTCTGGTAAAGGAAACAAAGGGAGAAATCAGAACAGACTCCCAGAAGATCATAAATTTTAACAGGCACGGATCCTCCCAAAGGAGACTTACAGTTTGAGCAACTGGTGTGCGACCCGGGGACTGCTCCTGACCCGACATAGTTGCTTACCCAAATGATGTGGGGCCATACTGGGCACATACAGGTCTCTAAATAAGCGGATTTCCCGCCTTACCTTCACCCTCCCCTTCCAGTAAAAGGTCACGCCGGAGATCATGGAGGCTTGAAAGGGGTTCCTGCGCATAATCGCGCTGATCCGGGTATCCGCCGAACTACTTCCGGTTTGCGTCATGCAGGAGACCGGAAGTAAGCACCATAGAGCAGCCCCAGCGTCTGACCACCGGAACACCTTCTACATTCAGCCGGTAAGTCATGCGGGAGGACCGGGATGAATGGAAATTTTTATAGCGCATGAGGGCGCTGGGCAATACCTCCCCGATGGAAAATGGGGAAGGTAAAACGATGCCCCGGGAGCAGGCTCAGGACAGGCCCGAGCGAGTCTTCCCTGCTTCCCCCTACTCAGCCTTGGAACCAACCGCGGGAGAGTAGGGGGGGGGGGAAATCATAGTCTTCATCCCCTCGGCAAACAAGGAGATCTTTCCTCCGTCCTGCCCTCTGTAGGGACAGGAAACACTGGTGCATAGGTGGTGGGAGGTGCCTTTTAAACTTTTCTCTGTTCCTGCCCCTACAGAGGTCAGGGGTCAATCTCCTTGTCATGCCGTCGTGGTGACGCTATGGAAATGATATTTTGTAAAACCTAAATAAATAAATGGTATACATATTAGGTATTCCTGCGTCCGTAACAACCTGCTCTATAAAAATAGCACATGATCTAATCTGTCAGATGAACGATGTAAATAAAAACTGTGCCAAAACAGGTATTTTTGGGCCAATTTTCGGTTTCAATCCATTTTTTTCATGCAACAAAGCAAGGGTAAACAGCCAAACATAACTCAATATTTATTGGCCCGATTCTTTAGTTTACAGAAACACCCCATATGAGGTCGTAAACTACTGTATGGTCACACGGCAGGGCACAGAAAGAATGGAACGCCATATGGTTTTTGGAAGGCGGTTTTTTGACACCATGTCCTATTTAAAGCGCCCCTGATGCACCCCTAGAGTAGAAATTCCAAAAAGTTACCCCATTTAAGAAACTACACCCCTCAAGGTATTCAAAACTGATTTTACAAACTTTGTTAACCCTTTAAGTGTTCCACAAGAGTTATTGGCAAATGGAGATAAAATTTCAGAATTTCTATTTTCGTTACTTTGCTTCACAAAAAGTGTAATATAGAGCAACCAAAAATCATATGTACCCTAAAATAGTACCAAAAAAAACTGCCACCTTATCCCGTAGTTTCCCAAATGGGGTCACTTCTTTGGAGTTTCTACTCTAGGGGTGCATCAGGAGGGCTTCAAATGAGACATTGTGTAAAAAAAAAAAAAAAAAAAAAACAGCCCAGCAAAATCAGCCTTTCAAAAACCATATGGCGTTCCCTTCCTTCTGTGCCCCGACGTGTGACCATACAGTGGTTTACGACCACATATGGGGTGTTTCAGTAAACTAAAGAATTGGGCCAATAAATATTGAGTTTTGTTTGGCCGTTTACCCTTGCTTTGTTACTGGAAAAAAATTACTAAAATGGAAAATCTTCCAAAAAAGTGAAATTCAGAAATTTTATCTCCATTTTCCATTAAATCTTATGGAACACCTAAAGGGTTAATAAAGCTTGTAAAATCAGTTTTGAATACCCTGAGGGGTGTAGTTTCTTAGATGGGGTCACTTTTTGGGAGTTTCTACTGTAGGGATGCATAAGGGTGGCTTCAAATGGGTCCAGCAAAATCTGCCTTTCAAAAACCACAAGGTGCTCATTTCCCTCTATGCCCTGCCGTGTGGCCGTACAGTGGTGCACAACCAAATATGGGGTGTTTCTGTAAACCGCAGAGTCAGGGCAATAAATATTGAGTTGTTTGGCTGTTAACCCTTGCTTTGTTAGTGGAAAAATGGATTCAAATGGAAAATTTGGCCAAAAATTAAAATTCTGAAATTTCCTCTCCATTTGCCATTAACTCTTGTGGAAAACCTAAGAGTTGAAGTTTGTAAAATCAGTTTTGAATACCTTGAGGGATGTAGTTTCTAGAATAGGGTCATTTTTTGGTGGTTTCTATTATGTAAGCCTCACAAAGTGACTTCAGACCTGAACTGGTCCCTAAAAAGTGGGTTTTTGAAAATTTTCAAGATTTGCTTCTAAACGTCTAAGCCTTGTAACGTCCCCAAAAAATAAAATGGCATTCCCAAAATGATCCAAACATGAAGTAGACATATGGGGAATGTAAAGTAATAACTATTTTTGGAGGTAATACTATGCATTAGAGAAATTGAAACTTGGAAATTTGCTAATTTTTCCTACATTTTGGTAAATTTGTTTTTCTTAACAATAAATAATGAATTTTTTTTTACTCCATTTTACCACTGTCATGAAGTACAATATGTGACGAAAAAACAAACAAACAATCTCAGAATGGACTGGATAAGTAAAAGCTTTTTAAAGTTATCACCACATAAAGTGACATTGGTCAGATTTGCAAAAAATGGCCGGGTCCTTAAGGTGAAATAGGGCCATGTCCTTAAGGGGTTAAACAAACAAATAGTCAAAATGCTTGTTTCCTGCTCATGTGATGTAAGGGAAAATGCCATAACAGTAAGACAGGGCTCGAAAAATCCCAGCGCTCCCTCCTGTCACTTCCTCATTGTAGCGTGGTCGAGCCCTGTATGGTCTGCAGGTACAGGGAGTACAGAGGAGAAGAGAATGACAAGATGGAGGGGGGAAGAGGAGAAGAGAATGACAAGATGGAGGGGGGAAGAGGAGAAGAGAATGACAAGATGGAGGGGGGAGAGGAGAAGAGAATGACAAGATGGAGGGGGAGAGGAGAAGAGAATGACAAGATGGAGGGGGAGAGGAGAAGAGAATGACAAGATGGAGGGGGGAGAGGAGAAGAGAATGACAAGATGGAGGGGGAGAGGAGAAGAGAATGCCAAGATGGAGGGGGAGAGAGGAGAAGAGAATGACAAGATGGAGGGGGAGGAGAAGAGAATGACAAGATGGAGGGGGGAGAGGAGAAGAGAATGACAAGATGGAGGGGGGAGGAGAAGAGAATGACAAGATGGAGGGGGAGAGGAGAAGAGAATGACAAGATGGGGGGGAAGAGAGGAGAAAAGAATGACAAGATGGGGGGAGGGGAAAAGAATGACAAGACGGGGGGGTGAGAGAGAAGAGAATGACAAGATGGGGGGAGGGGGAGAGAGGAGAAGAGAATGACAAGATGGGAGGGGAGAGGAGAAGAGAACGACAAGATGGGGGGAGAAGAGAACGACAAGATGGGGGAGAAGAGAAGAGAATGACAAGATGGGGGAGAGAGGAGAAGAGAATGACAAGATGGGGGGAGAGGAGAAGAGAATGACAAGATGGGGGAGAGAGGAGAATGACAAGATGGGGGAGAGAGGAGAAGAGAATGACAAGATGGGGGAGAGGAGAAGAGAATGACAAGATGGGGAGAGAGAATGACAAGATGGGGGGTGAGAGAGGAGAAAAGAATGACAAGATGGGGGGAAGAGAGGAGAAAAGAATGACAAGATGGGGGGAGAGGGAAAAGAATGACAAGACGGGGGGAGAGAGAAGAGAATGACAAGATGGGGGGAGGGGAGAGAGGAGAAGAGAATGACAAGATGGGAGGGGAGAGGAGAAGAGAACGACAAGATGGGGAGAGAAGAGAACGACAAGATGGGGAGGGAGAGAAGAGAATGACAAGATGGGGGGAGAGAGGAGAAGAGAATGACAAGATGGGGGAGAGAGAAGAGAATGACAAGATGGGGGAGAGAGGAGAATGACAAGATGGGGGAGAGAGGAGAAGAGAATGACAAGATGGGGGGAGAGGAGAAGAGAATGACAAGATGGGGGGAGAGAGAATGACAAGATGGGGGTGAGAGAGGAGAAGAGAATGACAAGATGGGGGAGAGAGGAGAAGAGAATGACAAGATGGGGGAGAGGAGAAGAGAATGACAAGATGGGTGGGGAGAGAGGAGAAGAGAATGACAAGATGGGGGGGGGGGAGAGAGAGGAGAAGAGAATGACAAGATGGGGGGGGGGAGAGAGAGAGGAGAAGAGAATGACAAGATGGGGGGGGAAGAGAGGAGAAGAGAATGACAAGTAGTAGTGCTCAGTAAAATGTCATGGTGACCGCTGTATTTGTGCCCTCTGGACCCCTCTGCCCTCTCCTCCGGACCCCCCCTGCCCTCCCCTCTGGACCCTGTAATCCTTGTAAGGGTTTCCACATGTCATGGCGGCCGCCAGGGGCGATCACTTGGACGCTGGCAGCGTCTGACGTGTCATATAACCTATTGAAGAGGGGAAGTACTATGGGGGCCCTATATACTGGCACATTATGAGGGGCATTATGGAAAAGAGGGAAAGGAGCACTATGGGTGCATCTACTGGGGGCCCTATGTACTGGCATGCATCATTGGGGGGGGGGGGCGAGCATATGGGGGCATCTACTGGGGGCTTTACGACGCAGCTCCGCCTAGCTCCTAACTTTTTAGCTGTCTCTTAGATTCCAAGGAAATTTATCAAGCCCTGCAGTAAGAGCGGATTACAGATCAGAACAGGAGAACAGTAGTAGGATAGACGGTAACGTGCGAGCCCTGAAAACGGTTTTTGTATGGGTTAAGACTTGGACACATATTGTAGCGCAACAGTGCAAAAAATAGCTTACACAGCCAGAATACCCCTTTAAGTAGAAGAGATTTTCAGAGCAGATTTCACACTTTGCAATGCAAATGGTGAGACCTGGGGCAAATCCGCATGAAAAGTAGCATGTGTATGCGATGAGGAAATGCAGCAAAAAACGCACAAAATCTACGGAAAAGGTACATAAACCGCTGTGCGCATGTTCTCTTATAGAGCTGTTAGCAGCGGCAGCAGATCTGACAGGCTTTGCCGGGAGATAACAGCCTGACAGATTTCACCGGATTCTACAATTCACCACCACATCCCCGTTGACTATAATGGGATCCGCCGGTGATCCAGTTGCTTTCCTATATAAATGCTGGGTTTCAGACAGACTATTGCAACACATTTACCAGATTTAATAGGAGATGCAATTCTTGCACACTACCCCTTCTAATTTCAATGGTGCAAGATGTGCCCCGAGGGTCCGTACACACTCATTTTATACTGGCGGGGTTTATTTAAGGGTGGTTTTGCACTTGCGTTATGGTATTCCGTTATAACGGAACTCAGACAGCATGCAAAACGGAAGCCTTTAAGAGACGTTCCGTTTTGATCCGTCATAATAGAAGCCTGTGGGCAGCAGAACGGAACCGTCTGGTTTCCGTTATGCAGGACGGAAAAAGTCCTGTTGACAGGAAACCAGACGGATCCGTTCTGTAGCCCATAGGCTTCTATTATAACGGATCAAAATGGAACGTCTCTTAAAGGCTTCCATTTTCCATTCCGTACAGGAATTTTGTTATAAATGGAACCTATAACGGAGTACCCTAACACAAGGCGAACCTGCCCTCATCGCCATTTAAAAAAAAAAAAAAAAACATGCCTTCTGCATTTTTTTTGCTGCAATCTTTGTGGCATTTTTTGCAGGGGGTCATACACTAAGGCCCTATTCACACGTCCGCACCCGTTCCGCAAATTTGCAGAACGGGTGCGGACCCATTCATTTTTAAAGGGGACGTGATGGATGCGGAGAGCACACACTGTGCTCTCCGCATCTGCGGAGCGCGCCACCGCTCCGCAATAATATAGAGCATGTCCTATTCTTGCCCGCAATTGCGGACAAGTATAGGCATCTCTATAGGGCTGGTGGCAAGGTGTGTTGCGGATGCGCAACACACTACGGACATGTGAATAAGGCCTAACATTTTTACACCAGTTTTTTGGCATAAAATAAAAAGTTGGAAGACTCCTTTTTTGCAACTTTTTAAATGCTTATGCAACAACATTTTCAGCTCTGCAAAGATTTACTATCATTTACGTCTGAAAAAAGGTGTAAAAGGAGATGGAAAACTGCGGCAGCCATGGGCTGGAGTGGACGAGGTGCACCTAACGTCAGAAATCAGGGGACCCTCCCGGCAGCACAGGGAGGAAACAAGTAGCCGCGTCACATTTTCTTCATGACATTTTTCGTATCATGCTGTGTGAATAATTATATTTATATACAGTTTTTACTGCAAAAATGTGAAGATCCAAAACACAAAAAAAAATCATTTTAATTGCCGATATCGCACCAGTATATTTGGCAGCACTTTACTATCACATGTTGCAGTTATTTAGCCCTTTTTGCTTTTAGATGCAGGTTGCTTTGCACTTTTCATTGCCATTCATTGTCTACCACATAGTCAGAGGCACAGGTGATATAGATATAGATATATATATATATATATATACATACATATACATATACACACACACACATTATATTTTAATTCACTCAATTATCACTTAAGCCCAACCCTCCACACTAAATAGCTGCCTCCCTGTAATGTGGGCTCAGCCTCTGGGCACTATGTGACTTGTAGTTCCAGGGAACTGTGAGGAGCCTCAATAGATGTAAGACCAAGGAGCAGGTGGAACCGCACATAACGCTCACCTACTGCAAGTTACAATATTCACACCGGCGTAGAGGCGGGCAATAGTTCTTACCGAAGGTGTCATGAGTGTACCTCCTGCGCCGCGCGTACTCCACATCCACAGACATGACTGCAGACGAGCCTCTCCGTCCGACACTGCTGCCTCACACGCGCCATCCACCGCTCCTCTACCCTGTTATAAGAAAGGACGGCTGATGTGCGCATGCGCGGTTTGGGTTGCTCTGAAGCACGCCGGGATTTGCTGTTGTAATGTCATTCAGGAGCACTAGGGGGCGTCCGCTGGAAGAATAGCGATTTTATCCAGCAGAGAATTGCTGTTCTACCTGTCCTATCAGATATATGTATATGCATGCTGATAACCATTTTATTAGAAGGTGTCGGGTTTGTTGTGGCAAATAGAAGCCATATAATGTGAATTCTGAACTATTAGGCCTCTTGCACATGACCGTATGGTTTTGCGGTCCGTTTTAAACGGATCAGTTTTTCAGTTTTTTTGTTTCAGTAGTGTTTCCGTTCCGTTTTGCTGTTCCGTTTGGTTTCCGCTTGTGATCCGTTTTTTGCAGATTGGAAACGGAAGCACACAATAATGTTTAAACAGTAAGTACATAAAAAAATTGGGCTGGGCATAATATTTTCAATAGATGGTTCCGCAAAAACAGAATGGATACGGAAGACCTATGGATGCATTCCGTATGCATTCCGTTTTTTTTGCAGAACCATTGGCTTGAATGGAGCCACAGAACGTGATTTGCGGGCAATAATAGGACAAGTTCTATCTTTGAACGGAACGGAAATATGGAAGTACGGAAACGGAATGCATACGGAGTACATTCTATTTTTTTGCAGAACCATTGAAATGAATGGTTCCGCATACGGACCGTAAACGGAATCCGCAAAAACGGAATGGAATAAAAATACGTTCGTGTGCAAGGTAATCCGCTGAGTGAATGACAGCCAAGCCACGTTTCGGACAGCAGAGAAATGGAGCATTATCAATTATGATACTGCTCCTTGTCTCTGCTGTCCATAGCGCGGCTTGGCTGTCTTTCACGGAGCGGATTACCCGCACGACATCCGCTCGTGTGAAAGATCCCTTACAGGCTCATTTGCACAAACGTTTTTTGCGTTCTGTATACGGGCCGTTTTTTGCGTTCAGTATACCGTCCGTATACGGAACCATTCATTTCAACAGGTCCGCAAAAAAAAAACAGAATGTACTCCGGATTCATTCCGTTTCCATATTTCCGTTTTTCCGTTCCGCTACATTTTGAGTCATGTCCTCTTATTGCCCGCAAATCACGTTCCGTGGCTTCATTCAAGTCAATGGGGCTGTAAAAAATGTCTTCCATAGCTGTTCCGTTTTTGAGGAAGCATCTATTGAAAATGTTATGCTCAGCCTAATTTTTCAATGTACTTACTGTGAAAACATTATTATATGCTTCCGTTTCATTTTGCGATCTGCAAAAAACGGATCACAAACGGAAACCATAGGGAAACGGAAACACTACTGAAACCAAAAACGGAAAAACTGATCTGTTAAAAATGGACCACAAAACCATAGGGCATGGCATCCCCATGTACTGCTGCTGCTGTGGTGGACTGTCCATGGACTGGTATAGCACTGTTCTTACCAAATGGGCACATAGGCACTCACTACACATCAAGGCAACAATGCTTTGCATCAAAATGGCAACATTTGGCTTGCTTTGAATATAAATTTGGTGCAACTGGCTACAAAACTGTTAAACTGGGGGCCGTGATCAAAACTGGTGACAATGAAAATTAGCCTAGCTGCCCATAGCAACCAATGACATCCTATCTTTCATTACGTTTTTTTTTTTATTTATATTGGAACTCTATGGTGAACAGATACCACTGTATGGCATCAGTCTGAGGCGTCCGTTTAACAGGACAGGAGAAACGTGATGTGAACCCAACCTAAGTCAGCTTTCCTTTGCACCAGTTTTGATAAATGTCCCCCTTTGTGTGTTCTGCTCAAAAGATGTTGTCCCAGGAAGACAGTGGTTCACATTTATTAACCCTTCCAGGACCCTTCATTCTCTGGGTAAGTATAATTACAACAATACCACATTTATATAGTTTTTCCTGGCCTTTTAATACTGAAAAAAAAAAAACTAAACAAAATACATTTTTTCTTTTCATCCCCATATTCTGACTCCCATAACTTTTTTATAGTTATGTCTACTGAGCTGTGTGGAGGCTAATTTTTTGCAGGACAATCTGTAGTTTTTATTGATATCATGTTGGAGTGTGCAAGACTTCTTCTTAATCACTTTTTATAAATTTTTTGGGGGCGTGAAGTGCCAAAAATTGGCCATTTTGATTTTTTTTCCGTTATGCTGTTTGTCTATGGCATAAATATCTTAAAATCTTAAAAGTACTGGCATTTTCAGATGCGTCAATTTTCATAATGTTTAATTTTTGCATTGTTTATTTTTTTGTTGTAGGAGAAGAGGTGATTTGAATTTTTATTCTTTTTTTTTATATATTTTAAAAACTTTTTTTTTTTTTTTTACTTTTTTTTAAGTCGCTCTAGGTGACTATAAAATGCAATCATTAGATTGCCAATTGTATTCTGTAATGGATTTCTATCCATTACAGAATACAGGATTCAGTAAATTCCAATGCAGTGCTGCCACCTGCAGGCCAGCATTAGAGTACACCAGTAATCAGTCTGGAAGCGTTGTACAGGCTCAGCCTATTAGGTCCCTTTCACACGAGCGAGTTTTCCGCGTGGGTGCAATGTGTGATGTGATTGCATAGCACCCGCACTGAATCCTGACCCATTCATTTCAATAGGTCTGTGCACATGAGCCTTTTTATTCATGCATCATTTCGGCGTTGCGTGAAAATCGCAGCATGTTCCCATAGAAATGAATGGAGCTGCGTGAATAATGCATTGTATCCGGATGCAATGCGTTGCGTTCCGTTTTTAACGCATGTTACTTAGAAACAGTTGAACGTCAATTCCACATGAAATGAGCATTTTGTGCCTGCCACCTGTCAGAGCTGCTTGGACATATTGCTGCCCTTGCTGAGCCACAGCCAAGATGCCAAGGCAACCCAGCAAGGCTATGGATGTGAAGAAGCTTATAGTGATGGTCCAGGAGAGGCTCTGCATTTGGGACACCAAGTCGGAGGACTTTTATGACCGATACAAAACGATGCCGCCTGGGTGGAAGTAACACAGGAGGTGTACTCAAGTGTGTGGTCAAAAACCCTTGAACCAAAGCACATGAGTTTAGGTACGTGCACTGTCCATATACAGTATATGTATATATACATATGTGATATTCAGTTTCTGTTAACTAGCATAGCATATGTCTAACGTTCTCCTCCATTACATAGCAAATGTAAAAGGAAAACGTTGTTTGGCATATGCTAATCTAGTGACGACATTGTTTGACATGTGCTATGCTACTGACGACATTGTTTGACATGTGCTATTCTACTGACGACATTGTTTGACATGTGCTATTCTACTGACGACATTGTTTGACATGTACTATACTACTGATGACACCCCTAGGTTATCACATGGTAGTGATACTGTATTTCATCTTGAAAAAAATTGTTTTGAGAGCGTGTTATTGTATTTGTTGAGTCAAGTAAATTATACGAATAAAATTTATAACATACAAAACCATAAAATACAAGAAAGGTGAAATTAATAAAAATGACTGTTGGAAAAAATTGTTTTTTTAAATTGTTTGTATTCGAAGAAGTAAAGAATAGATGGAGGAGCTGCAGGGACCAATTTTGAAAAGAAATGACCCATCAAGGCCGCAGTGGGTCAGGCCCACTTAAGAAAAGGCCCTATATGTTTTAGGAACAACGTATGTTCCTTCGTGACATAATGTACATGTGACCGTAAGTATATATATATATATATATATATATATATAGAAAGAAACGAATCCACGGCACATCCGAAATGGTGAAAAAAAGAAAAGTTTATTCACCGAGTGGTAGCGACGTTTCAGTGCTCTCTATGGCACCTTTTTCAAGCAGTGTTAACATAGGGTGTGATAACAAACTTTAAATACATGTGTTCATGATACATAATTAGCAATTAGTAAAATTGATAACAATGTAAACAAAGTATAAATATATAAAAATACAAAGTAATCGAGTGATCATACTGATAATCAAATTGTCAGAAACATTATTAATGTGCATCACAATAAAATTCATCTTAACAAATGTGCAAAAATCAATACATGATCAAATATACGACGTGAATAATGTCAAGTGTCCCTGAGATGGTTAAAAATCAATTGTGCATAATTAAAAGCAAATAAAAACAATACCGGTGACGGGGAGCGATCATGTGCGGCCAGCATGGTGATGGATTCCTGCGCGTCCTGTACTGGTAAGTGCGCATGCGTCAAGACGATCATTACATCATCGACGCATCCTGTCGACGTATCACATGACTGGCATCACTATGGTGATTGTCAACACACCAGAGTCATGTGAGCGGAACAATCCAAAACACAATACACTTGCTCCAGATATTTACAAGCAAGATCGGAGGGAGAAAACGAGTATATGAACACCAGTCAAAATCGCAAAAACGCGCAATATAAGTAACGATGATCACTGGGTACCCACACAAATCACAAGTCAAAAGACCGTCATATTATATTCTAATGATTCATGAGGATTTTGAATGCCACCTCCTATTTGTGAACCAGGGACCCTGTGCGTACACATGTGATACAGTGATTCCTCACTGAACACAATGTTGTCACCTCTCTTTATGGGGCACTCACCATTTTCATGGTGAGAAAACCCCAATCGGGTTCCTATCGGTTATAAGGAATTTCACATACCTCCTCAGCATCAAAGTAAAACTACTGAATAAAGGGGATCGAGTTTGTGTGGGCACACCGGGACCAAAAATAAAATAAAACATCAATGATACAGTTCCAAATACTCATTGTCGCACACCGATGTTGCATTGTGTTGAAAATAAACAAAAGAAATATATATTTATATTGATCGCTGGCCGAAATGATCATTCCTTCCATCATCGGGATATTAACTGCAAGAGACAAAAAAGTAAACATTAGTTTCAAAACACACCCAGAGATGGGCAGCACAGTATAATGAACACTAACCATGCGAACAGATGTTACAATATCCATGGTCTGTAATCTACATTAAGACCCCCGGTTTGAGACTATTCAATCTGGCTATCCAATGGATTTCACGTTTTTTAGATCCAAGATTCTGTTTCCCCACGTCGAGATAACGGAATATGGTCAATCAGCATACATTTTAGATCATTTTCCTTATGATTTGCTTCCATGAAGTGTTTAGAGACCGGTAGGTCTGCCCTTCTTTTCTAATCGTATATCTATGGTAATTACATCTGGTTTTGAACTCCAAAGAAGTTTCCCCACGTAAACAAGCCCACATGGGCACCACAAAGCATAGATCACAAAGGACGTGTCACAAGTCAAATAATGAGTGATAGAGTAAGTCTTTTTGTTCCTGGGTGAACAAAGGTATCACCCTTGATCAAATAGCGGCAGTTGATACAATTTAAACAAGGAAAGCAACCCTTCTTCTGTAAGAAAAGGTGTTGCTGCCCCTGTTTCTTTTGAGGCCCTATATCTGTACGCATCTATTCTATCTTTGAGATTTTTAGTACGACGATAGGACATTAATGGTGGAGATTTAAATTCATCTATTTTGTTGTGTCCACTTTTCAGGATCGACCAATGTTTGTACAGTACATCCCTGATGCGATAACTATCCTCAGTGTAGGTTGAAACCAACGGGATACGGTTCAATGTTTTGTCCGACCTAGTATGTTTTTTGGTTAGAAGTTCTGCTCTACTCTTGGTCTGTGTTACATCAATATGAGCATTCAATAGGTTAATCGGGTAACCTCTCTCTGGAATGCTTTACTCATAGCACTCAATGAGTCCTCCACTTGACTGTCCTCACTCACTATCCGCTTTACCCGTAGGAATTGACTTAACGGCAATGATTTCAACATTGGTCTCGGGTGAGCACTATCAAATTTTAGCAATGTATTCCTATCCGTAGTTTTTATATACCCCTGTTTGGGCCCGACCATTATGGACAGAAACGGTCGTGTCCAAAAAGTTGATGGTACTGTATGAATAATCAAGAGTAAACTTGATATCATCACTGATGGTGTTCAGAAATGCAAAAAATTTAATAGTTCACCCTCCGTACCAGACCAAATCAGGAAAATGTCATCTATGTATCGCCACCACCTCAACACATGTGTGAAGTGGGGCGACACATAGATGAATGACTCTTCCAGGGAGGAGACCGCCATGTTCGCATACGTGGGCGCCACGCTTGACCCCATGGCGGTCCCCTCCGCTGCAAATAAAAATGATCCCCAAACAAAAATAATTACAGGTCAAAACCAGATGTAACAATCGAAGGATGAAGTCCTGACACCCTGCTGACCATTCTGAGCCAGCCAATGCTTTCTTTGCCACCTCCAACCCAAAATCATGATTGATAGAAGTATAGAGACTGACAATATCAAATGAGGCTAAAATAGCCCCATCTGGTATTTGTACATCCGATAGTTTTTAAGAAAATCCGAAGTGTCGACAATGTAAGAGGTGGCAGAGATTGCAAATTGTCTCAGGACTCCATCCAAAAAGATGGAAATGTTATTTAATAGGAACCCCTCCCGGACACAATAGGTCTCCGGGGGTGTTCCAAATTTTTATGTATTTTGGGGAGTAGATATAACATTGGTGTCGTGGGATGAACAATAGTTAGAAACTCCTGTAGCTGAGTGTCAATTAAGCCCGCAGTAATACCCTCAGTGAGTAATGAATTGATCTGTCGCTCAATATCCCATCTAGGATCCTTATTCAATTGTAAATATACCTCACTATCTGAGAGTTGACGCATGGCTTCCGCTATATAGTGCTCTGTGTCCATGACCACAACAGCACCACCCTTGTCAGCGGGTTTAATAGTGATGCTGTGGTCATGGACAAGGGCATCCAGAGCTCTCCACTCACCCTGTGTCATGTTAGGGTGGCGGAAGTGTGTATTAGGATGATCTCTTAATTCACCCACATCCCGCAACACCGCTTGTATAAACACATCTATCGTGTCTGTAGACGGGGGACAAAATCACTCCTGTGATACAAATCAAAATCAGATAAATTCAATTCGGATATTCGTATATTTGTCTTACGAGGTTGCATGGAGAACCAGACCTTCAATTTCAATCTCCTAAAAAATTGATATAGGTCAGCTTCTACCTGCAACCAATCAGTTGAAACACTTGGACAAAAGCTCAAACCCTTGGCTAATACATTAATCTGATCAGGGGACAAAACATGTGAAGAGATATTTACCACCGTTTGAGTCTCTAATTTTTCTTTCTCTGGGGCCGTTTGCCCTTGTTTCTCTGGAACTCTATGTCTTTTCCGCCCACCTCGTCGTGTTGGTTTCTTTGGGTGAGATGATCCCTAAAAAGTTTCCGGTGTAGACGGTTGTTGTTCCTCCGTTGGTTTTCTAGGAAAGTTCTTTTATAATCAATCCTGGTTGTAATCGGTTTATTATGCATATTGTTAATCTTCCAGTTATAAACAGTCCCATTTGTGTAATCAGTAGCATCCCGTTGCCATTTACTTCTTTTGATCTCTTGTGTGTCCTTTCTGATTTTGTCAAAAAATGGTTGTGATTTAGCAAGAATATCGGTATGTTCTTCTGGGGAAACTAAAGTCACTAGAGTTGTTTCCAAAATTGATTTCTTCTCGAGGGAAATAGATAGGTCCTTTTGTAAAAATTCCATATTAAGTAAAATTAAATCCAAAGCAAATTTATTGGCTATCAACTCATATTTCAAACGAAAATCGGGGTCATTCATATGCATTGTAGATTGCGCTTGAATGCGCATGCCTCGCCATTATTCACGTCGTATATTTGATCATGTATTGATTTTTGCACATTTGTTAAGATGAATTTTATTGTGATGCACATTAATAATGTTTCTGACAATTTGATTATCAGTATGATCACTCGATTACTTTGTATTTTTATATATTTATACTTATACTTTGTTTACATTGTTATCAATTTTACTAATTGCTAATTATGTATCATTATGTATCATTTTCGATTTTCGTTTGAAATATGAGTTGATAGCCAATAAATTTGCTTTGGATTTAATTTTACTTAATATGGAATTTTTACAAAAGGACCTATCTATTTCCCTCGAGAAGAAATCAATTTTGGAAACAACTCTAGTGACTTTAGTTTCCCCAGAAGAACATACCGATATTCTTGCTAAATCACAACCATTTTTTGACAAAATCAGAAAGGACACACAAGAGATCAAAAGAAGTAAATGGCAACGGGATGCTACTGATTACACAAATGGGACTGTTTATAACTGGAAGATTAACAATATGCATAATAAACCGATTACAACCAGGATTGATTATAAAAAGAACTTTCCTAGAAAACCAACGGAGGAACAACAACCGTCTACACCGGAAACTTTTTTAGGGGATCATCTCACCCAAAGAAACCAACACGACGAGGTGGGCGGAAAAGACATAGAGTTCCAGAGAAACAAGGGCAAACGGCCCCAGAGAAAGAAAAATTAGAGACTCAAACGGTGGTAAATATCTCTTCACATGTTTTGTCCCCTGATCAGATTAATGTATTAGCCAAGGGTTTGAGCTTTTGTCCAAGTGTTTCAACTGATTGGTTGCAGGTAGAAGCTGACCTATATCAATTTTTTAGGAGATTGAAATTGAAGGTCTGGTTCTCCATGCAACCTCGTAAGACAAACATACGAATATCCGAATTGAACTTATCTGATTTTGATTTGTATCACAGGAGTGATTTTGTCCCCCGTCTACAGACACGATAGATGTGTTTATACAAGCGGTGTTGCGGGATGTGGGTGAATTAAGAGATCATCCTAATACACACTTCCGCCACCCTAACATGACACAGGGTGAGTGGAGAGCTCTGGATGCCCTTGTCCATGACCACAGCATCACTATTAAACCCGCTGACAAGGGTGGTGCTGTTGTGGTCATGGACACAGAGCACTATATAGCGGAAGCCATGCGTCAACTCTCAGATAGTGAGGTATATTTACAATTGAATAAGGATCCTAGATGGGATATTGAACGACAGATCAATTCATTACTCACTGAGGGTATTACTGCGGGCTTAATTGACACTCAGCTACAGGAGTTTCTAACTATTGTTCATCCCACGACACCAATGTTATATCTACTCCCCAAAATACATAAAAATTTGGAACACCCCCGGGAGACCTATTGTGTCCGGGAGGGGTTCCTTATTAAATAACATTTCCATCTTTTTGGATGGAGTCCTGAGACAATTTGCAATCTCTGCCACCTCTTACATTGTCGACACTTCGGATTTTCTTAAAAACTATCGGATGTACAAATACCAGATGGGGCTATTTTAGCCTCATTTGATATTGTCAGTCTCTATACTTCTATCAATCATGATTTTGGGTTGGAGGTGGCAAAGAAAGCATTGGCTGGCTCAGAATGGTCAGCAGGGTGTCAGGACTTCATCCTTCGATTGTTACATCTGGTTTTGACCTGTAATTATTTTTGTTTGGGGATCATTTTTATTTGCAGCGGAGGGGGACCGCCATGGGGTCAAACGTGGCGCCCACGTATGCGAACATGGCGGTCTCCTCCCTGGAAGAGTCATTCATCTATGTGTCGCCCCACTTCACACATGTGTTGAGGTGGTGGCGATACATAGATGACATTTTCCTGATTTGGTCTGGTACGGAGGGTGAACTATTAAATTTTTTTGCATTTCTGAACACCATCAGTGATGATATCAAGTTTACTCTTGATTATTCATACAGTACCATCAACTTTTTGGACACGACCGCTTCTGTCCATAATGGTCGGGCCCAAACAGGGGTATATAAAAACTACGGATAGGAATACATTGCTAAAATTTGATAGTGCTCACCCGAGACCAATGTTGAAATCATTGCCGTTAAGTCAATTCCTACGGGTAAAGCGGATAGTGAGTGAGGACAGTCAAGTGGAGGACTCATTGAGTGCTATGAGTAAAGCATTCCAAGAGAGAGGTTACCCGATTAACCTATTGAATGCTCATATTGATGTAACACAGACCAAGAGTAGAGCAGAACTTCTAACCAAAAAACATACTAGGTCGGACAAAACATTGAACCGTATCCCGTTGGTTTCAACCTACACTGAGGATAGTTATCGCATCAGGGATGTACTGTACAAACATTGGTCGATCCTGAAAAGTGGACACAACAAAATAGATGAATTTAAATCTCCACCATTAATGTCCTATCGTCGTACTAAAAATCTCAAAGATAGAATAGTACGTACAGATATAGGGCCTCAAAAGAAACAGGGGCAGCAACACCTTTTCTTACAGAAGAAGGGTTGCTTTCCTTGTTTAAATTGTATCAACTGCCGCTATTTGATCAAGGGTGATACCTTTGTTCACCCAGGAACAAAAAAGACTTACTCTATCACTCATTATTTGACTTGTGACACGTCCTTTGTGATCTATGCTTTGTGGTGCCCATGTGGGCTTGTTTACGTGGGGAAACTTCTTTGGAGTTCAAAACCAGATGTAATTACCATAGATATACGATTAGAAAAAGAAGGGCAGACCTACCGGTCTCTAAACACTTCATGGAAGCAAATCATAAGGAAAATGATCTAAAATGTATGCTGATTGACCATATTCCGTTATCTCGACGTGGGGAAACAGAATCTTGGATCTAAAAAACGTGAAATCCATTGGATAGCCAGATTGAATAGTCTCAAACCGGGGGTCTTAATGTAGATTACAGACCATGGATATTGTAACATCTGTTCGCATGGTTAGTGTTCATTATACTGTGCTGCCCATCTCTGGGTGTGTTTTGAAACTAATGTTTACTTTTTTGTCTCTTGCAGTTAATATCCCGATGATGGAAGGAATGATCATTTCGGCCAGCGATCAATATAAATATATATTTCTTTTGTTTATTTTCAACACAATGCAACATCGGTGTGCGACAATGAGTATTTGGAACTGTATCATTGATGTTTTATTTTATTTTTGGTCCCGTGTGCCCACACAAACTCGATCCCCTTTATTCAGTAGTTTTACTTTGATGCTGAGGAGGTATGTGAAATTCCTTATAACCGATAGGAACCCGATTGGGGTTTTCTCACCATGAAAATGGTGAGTGCCCCATAAAGAGAGGTGACAACATTGTGTTCAGTGAGGAATCACTGTATCACATGTGTACGCACAGGGTCCCTGGTTCACAAATAGGAGGTGGCATTCAAAATCCTCATGAATCATTAGAATATAATATGACGGTCTTTTGACTTGTGATTTGTGTGGGTACCCAGTGATCATCGTTACTTATATTGCGCGCTTTTGCGATTTTGACTGGTGTTCATATACTCGTTTTCTCCCTCCGATCTTGCTTGTAAATATCTGGAGCAAGTGTATTGTGTTTTGGATTGTTCCGCTCACATGACTCTGGTGTGTTGACAATCACCATAGTGATGCCAGTCATGTGATACGTCGACAGGATGCGTCGATGATGTAATGATCGTCTTGACGCATGCGCACTTACCAGTACAGGACGCGCAGGAATCCATCACCATGCTGGCCGCACATGATCGCTCCCCGTCACCGGTATTGTTTTTATTTGCTTTTAATTATGCACAATTGATTTTTAACCATCTCAGGGACACTTGACATTATTCACGTCGTATATTTGATCATGTATTGATTTTTGCACATTTGTTAAGATGAATTTTATTGTGATGCACATTAATAATGTTTCTGACAATTTGATTATCAGTATGATCACTCGATTACTTTGTATTTTTATATATTTATACTTTGTTTACATTGTTATCAATTTTACTAATTGCTAATTATGTATCATGAACACATGTATTTAAAGTTTGTTATCACACCCTATGTTAACACTGCTTGAAAAAGGTGCCATAGAGAGCACTGAAACGTCGCTACCACTCGGTGAATAAACTTTTCTTTTTTTCACCATTTCGGATGTGCCGTGGATTCGTTGCTTTCTACATTTTTGGAAGTAAGCGGGATACTTCTACAGCTACTGGCACTCCATTATATATCTCATTACGTAAGCTGTGCGGTCCTTCACTATTGTTTATATATATATATATAATATATATATATATATATATATATAATCATATATGCTTGGTAATGTTTAGGAAATTATCAGATTGACCCAAATAAAAATTGTAATTTGTGTGACATTTTATTGTAATGCTTTCTCTATTAAAGAACGGAGGACAACTTGGAGGAGGAGAGTGACCAGGCTGCCCAGCAGCATTCTTCCGCAGCTGAGGAGGAGAATCCCCCTTCACGGGCTACGGAAGATATGGCTAGAGCAGGACCTTTCACCATCTCCAGGCCCCATATCCCTCCTGCAGTGGAGTCGCCACCTTCACTTCAGCTGCCAGCACGTCGGAAACGGTCATTGCCATCAGCTGATGTAGAGGTGAATAGTCGGGTGCTCGACTTCCTTTCACAAGCCCACCAGGAGGACCATTATGAAATGTATGGTCATAGTCTAGGCCCTCTTTTGAGCGCACCCAAGGCGCACTTGGGATTGTTCTGGAGGCAGCCACTCCTCCAAATGACCCCAACGATGTCTTTTGGGCCCTAGAAAACTGGCGGTTATATCGCAACATCAATGGGCCACCACCTACAGCTCCACCACAGATACCCATCAGGCCTCCCCACTACGCTCCTCCTCGCCAAACATTTGCGCCTCCACCCTAACAATATGGGCAGCATCACATTGGTGACACATCATATATGCACCAATCTCCCTCTGCATCTCAGCCTGCTCCACTCCAGCACCTAGGACCCTCTTCTCAGGGCACTTACCAGCCCTCTTAATGTCAAATTCCCCCGGCCACACCAGGACGCTATTATAATTTGTAATTATGTTTGTTATATTGTAAGAAATTATCATTACATCGTCAGATCAGACTATTGTTTTTTATTTGTTTATTTTTCAACAAAAAAAAACCTCAAGACAAAAAAGGTAATTGGCTTTATTTTTTATTTAAAGTAATATACACTGAAATTTAATTGAAATATGGTTGTAAAGATGACTTGTAGTATTGGGGGATTAGTTTATATTTCACACACATTTCAACGTACATTATGCATGCAAAATATGTAAGCTCGCAACCCACGTCAAGGGTCCTCATCGTTATCCCTACCCTATCAAAATAAAAATTAAAAATACTAACTAAAAAAATTATCCATCCAGGATACATACACTGTATAGTCAGCTTGAGGGGGATGGAAAAAAAAATTATGTTGTTCCACGTGAAGAATGCTGTTGCTACAAAGGGAATGATCCATCTAGAGACATAAAATATTCAGAAAATAATTCCCTCACTTTCAGTCCTGCTGAACCAGCTCTTCCAAGTTGAGAGGGTCTCTATAGGATGCTGGTGTAAAAAAGTCCACATCTTCATCAGCAGTGGCCTCATACATGTGAATGTAGTTATGGAGAACTACAAAAGCTTTTATAACATTATTAACATTTTCAGGGACCAGCTGGATGGCCGAAAGAAATATACTCCATTTGCTGGCTAAGATCCTGAAGGCACACTCCACAAACCTTCTGGCCCTGCTTAAACGATAGTTGAATGTGCACCTTTTCTCATCCAATCCTCGCCTGGGGAAAGGACACATGAGATTTGGCAATAGGGCAAACCCCTCATCGCCAACTATGACATATGATGCAGGTGGGCCAGAGGAGCCAGGAAGAGGAGCTGGCTGGGGAATGTCCAGTTGGTTGGACTGAGGCCACCGACCCATTCTGGAAGCCCGGAAGATGCGAGCATCAGCCAAACTTCCATAGGCCCCGATATCTACAATGATAAACCTGTAGTTTGTGTAAGCCAAGGCCAACAAAACTACAGAGAAAAACTGTTTATATTTATAGAATTGGTACCCTGAGTTCGGTGGCTTCTTCACCCGTATGCGCTTCCCGTCAAGGGCACAAAAACAGTTGGGGAATTGTGCCCTCTCCAGGAAGCCCTGGGCAATCTGAAGCCACTGCTGCCTTGTTGGTTGTGGCAGCATAGCAGCTCCCAGTCGCAACCAAAAGGTGGCACAGCTTGCCCTCACTATCCCAGAAGTTGTGGAGGTACCCATTCGAAATTCAAAATGTAACGAGGAAAAAGAATTTCCTGTGGACAAAAATCTGTGAACAAAAATAAAAATGTTCAGGGAACGGTCAAAACACTATCACCATCCACTATATTTATTTAATATGCCACATAAAATCATCTATATATCAGAAATAAATTACATTTATGTCTTTATAAGTGCACAAATATTTATATACCTCAGAGTTATAATTAGCCGTTCCTCAGCTGAAACACTACACCGCATGTTGGTGTCCATGAAGGTCAAGCCAGGCCTCGACTCCGCCAAAAGCCGATCAAAAGTAGTGATCGACATGATACAATAATGAAAAATTTTTGCAGGGTGCTCATGTAGGTCTGCATACAGACTGTTAAACTGACCTTTGCAAGCCGTCTGCGAAATAATAGGATGAACCCACATCCTCTTCCTCCGCGGTTCCTCCTCAAGCATTTCTCTCTGCTCTCCAAAGCATCGGTACACCAGCCAGTGCAAAAGCACATGGTCTGGATTTGATAAGGGGAAAGCGGACATCCTGCAAACTAACAAATGCAAACACTTCACACACTAGATTATATCCTCACAAAATGACGCTTTCCCAAACAGAAGAGCATGCTGGGAGTTTTTATATGTGTTTCATACGAACATGTGACTATGGCCTCATGCACACGACCGTTTTTTTATGCTGTCCGCAAAAAGGGGTTCCATTGTTCAGTGATCCGTGTCCGTTTTTGCCTTCCGTTATGTTTCCGTGTGTCTTCCGTTTTTTTTTTAGCGGACATGACCCAAAAGATTTTACCAAAAGACAGGCTGACAATTTTTCCCAAGTGCCTGCCAAGGGATCCGCAAAAAAAACGGACACGGAACGCGGATGACACACGGATGGCCATCCGCATTTTTTCACGGACCCATTGACTTTTGACGGACTGGAATCACGGACCACGGACGCGGAGGACAAACAGTGCATTTGCCGAGGTTTCCACGGACCCATTGAAAACCAATGGGTCCGCAGAAAATCATGAAAAACGGAGCAACGGACACGGAATCAAACAACGGTCGTGTGCATGAGGCCTATAGAGGATGGTTGCGTTTTTTTTTTTCAGGCTCGATAAAAATGCATGCCATCCGGGTGGAAAAAACGCAAACACTGTCTCAGACAAAATGGACATAATTTGCTAGCAAAATTACACGTTTTTTTAACTGAACGCATCCGGACCTAATCCGCCACGCTCGTGTGAAAGAGGCCTTAGGATCCATTCCCACGTCCACGGACTGCAAAACACCGACGCTGCACATGGCGGGCACTAATAGAGAAGTTCTATTCTTGTCCGCAGCTGCGGACAAGAATAGGACATGCTCTATTTCTTTGCGGAGCTGCAGACGGGAAGTTCGGGGCCACGCTCCGGAAATGTGGATGCGTAGAGCACATAGTGTGCTCTCCGCATCCATTCCGTCCCCATAGAGAATAAATGGGTCTGCAACCATTCCGCACAATTGCGGAACGGATGCGGACCCATTCCACGAACGTGTGAATGGAGCCTAACAAGTACAAAACACCTTCTCCAATCTCAGCCAGGGAAAGACATTGGTTTACAAAAAGTCACAATCATATGTCTGGCTAAAATATAGCTCTGTCTATAAAACATCTCTCTGTCCCTTAGCAGATGTAAACTGCTGGGCATAGCACAAACCGCACTAAAAATGGTGCAAACACTTAATTTCTCACAGATGCCTACCCCACTGATAAAACAGGCAAACGCATTCCACTTTCTGGTGCAGGGAATCTAATACCTTTGCCCCTAAGTTTACCCCATCTATAGGATTAGTAAATCTGCCCCATATTCATTCTGATAAACTTCAGTTGGTCTTTTATGTTTCTCTCTTGGTTTACACATGGAGATTCCTGACCAATTTCAATGTGTACATATAGAATCAACAGATGTCAGCCGACAACTATCTCCCCTGCATCGGCGTGCGCAGCCTATTCCATTAGGGTGTGCACCCGAAAGCATAAGCGTGCTTGCGTGTGTGTATAAATATATATACGGTATATATTATACATGCGCAAACACAAAACTGAGGGGTATCAGTGTACATTACACCGGGGTAATATAACTTATATTTTATTACACGACACGGAGGCTCCTATTGCATTCTCTTTCTTTACTGAAAACTTAGCAGCAAAGAGAAAAAAGTCTTACCACACAGGGTAACCATGGT
Organism: Bufotes viridis; assembly: GCA_033119425.1. Taxonomy (NCBI): domain Eukaryota; kingdom Metazoa; phylum Chordata; class Amphibia; order Anura; family Bufonidae; genus Bufotes; species Bufotes viridis. The sequence continues at coordinate 168,969,933 of CM065590.1, forward strand.
AACAAGCCCTCCCCTAACCCAGTATAAATGTCCTGAACAGTAGTAACTCCTCCTCTTTCTTTGCTGCTCCCTCACAAGATAAGTACACCATTCTCCTATCCTGTGTTTTGAGCTAGTATTTTAGTTGCTTACTATCTAATTTTACCTAGCTTGGGTGCTTTCTGCCACCTTATATATATTTTTTCTCCTACAGGTTCGGTTTACTTGTTTTATAATATTGTTTTCAGGGGTTTTTCTTCCCCATAGTGCTCTCTCCCTCCCCCCCTCCCTCACCCTGGGACTTCTCCCTCGGTGCCTGCCCGTTTCCCCTACCGGTCTTCCGGTCCTCGTTCTTCCTCCCTTCTTCCTTCCTCTGCCGGGGGTGTCGGTCTCTGTTCACCCCTGTGCGCTCCTTCACCTTGGCCCCGCCCCTCCGCTCTCTCCATCTTCCCTTCTCCTCTCGCGGCCGCTTTCCCCGCCACTCCAGCGTGATCTCGCGCTATTTCGCGAATTCTCGCGATACTTCGGGCGCCATCTTGCTATCGAGCGCCCGTCTCCCTGCCGCTGCCGCCCGCTCCTGCAAGGTGCCTGTGAGATTCTCTCCCATCAGATTCTTTTCCCTGCTTAGGTCTGAGGCTCATTAGATAGGACTCATTCAGGTTCTGCCCATAGGCCTTGTGATATATATATCACTATATATATTCTTGCTTTCTACCACTTATCCTCTGTAGGACCCTTGAGTGGCCCAGGCCAGTATATCTGTTCACCATGTCTGAGAGCGCTGTCCCCAGCAATTCTCCCAGGCACCCCTTACTGGAGGATGCCCCCCTAGACCAGGGACCATCAGCCATCCCGGGCTTACCCCCTACCCTATCCATTCAACATTCTGTCACTGCCGCCATTCAGGCCGCCATGGACTCTATGTCTAGCGCTATTACGAGCTCCATCTCGGAGGCTCTGCTTAGCCACCCCTCTAGACACGTTCAGCGCCCTGTCCTACCACCCATTGAGCCACGTGCCTCCAGAAAACCCATGACTGGTGTGCTGAGTTCCACCAATGAGAGCGCGCATATGTCGCGCAAACGAGCCTGTGCCCGCCAGGCAGAAAAAGCGAGGCAGTGGAAATGCGCTAGAGCGCAACAAGAGACCGATTCTGAATCGGATATCCACACGGATGAGGAGGCTGAGATACATGACATATCCTCTGAGGAGGCAGACCCTGATTATTTGGAGGAGACCCTCCCGGGCCCTTCCCCTACTCGGGCAAGCCCGGTGGCCACCCCCGGGGACAACCCCCAACATCCTGACTCGGCTATATTAGATCCGTCAGGAGAGGCTCTTTTTGACCCGGACGTCCTCCACCACCCCAGGTCCGCAGAGTGGTTGCCCTCTGATCATGTGGCTAAATACCTAGAGGCTAGAGTGCGCCGACCCCTTTCTAAGGAGGCTAGGAGCAAACTCAGAGCCGAATGCCCTAGGCCTATTATTCCTAATAAAGTAGGCGACACCCCCGTGGTAGACCCGAAAATGGTCCAGTTCCTAGCTAAGTCTGGCTGGAACCCCCGCAAGGGTCTGGAGTCGGCCTTAAAAGCCGTTCAGGATAAGCTTCTCGATATCTTAGGTCCGTTGACCAAGATTTTTGAACTGGCCGAAGCGGCCAGAGCCCATAACTCTCTAGTTGACCCCGAAGAGTTACGTGGCTGGGCTCAGAGAGCTGTGTGTATCACCGGCAATGTCAATACCTCTCTGTCTATAGAGAGAAGAAAGGCTATTTTATTTAAGATCGAGCCTAAACTTTCTAATTTGGCCCTCACTGAGGCAGGAATAGACGCTCAGGGCCTCCTTTTCGGGGACTCCTTTATAAAGGACCTCGGTCGGTATGTGGGTGCCTTCACTGCTCTCGATAAGGCGCAATCCAATATGCGGCGCGTCTTCCACGGACGGGTCTCCGCAAGGGCCGGCAGCTCTAGGGGCCGCCTGTCCGGCCGTGCATCGCTCCAGACTCGAGGAGGTTCGAGTCGAGGCTCCTTCTCCTACCGTTCCTTCCAAGATTCCAGGCAGACTCCGTCCTTCTTCCCCTCCCGTGGCCAATCCTGGCGCTCCAGAGGCCCAAGAGGTTCTTCTACCCGACGCCCTCTCGGTAAGTCCCCTCTGTGTTCTTCGGGTGTCTGGGTAGGGGCAGACTTCGCCTTTTTCCCATGTCTGGCCAACCATTACCACGGACCCCTGGGTCCTCTCCACGGTACAGGGATTCCGAATAGAACTGGTGTCCTCTCCAGCCCATATCCCTCGACCCCACCGGTCTGTCCTTCCAGTGCACAAGCTACACCTTCTGCACCAAGAACTTCTTACCCTGTACAAAAAGGTGCGATAGAGCGGGCCCCGTCCCTCTCGTTCGAGGTCGTCAGCAACATGTTTCTCGTGACCAAAAAGGCGGGCAGCTTCGCCCAGTCATCAATCTCCGCCCCTTAAATCATTATGTACGCTATCGACACTTCAAAATGGAGGGCATTCACCTTCTCAGGGACATGCTCCTCGTCGACGACTGGCTGGTGAAACTGGACTTGAAGGACGCGTATCTCACCGTCCCGATCGCGGAATCGTCCAGGGACCTTCTGCAGTTCCTCTGGGGCGGGGAGACGTGGAGATTTACCTGTCTCCCTTTCGGCCTGTCCTCAGCTCCTTGGTGCTTCACCAAGCTGATGCGTCCGGTCGTCGCTTTTCTTCGCAGCAGGGGGATTCGCTTGATCATTTATCTGGACGATATCCTCCTCATGGCCCAAGACCGCGAACTCCTTCTAGATCACTTATCGACGACGATGCAGCTTCTGTCCCGTTTGGGTTTTCTCCTGAACCTGGAGAAATCGTGCCTCATCCCGTCCCACTCTATGGAGTTTCTAGGGTTTCTGATCAACTCCTCCACGGAGACCCTCAGCCTTCCTTCGGCCAAGGTCAGGTCGGTCCGCAAGGAGCTCCGCAAGACTCTTTCTCTCCCACAGGTCCCTCTTCGTCAGCTGGCTCGTGTCATAGGCCTCCTCTCGTCCTCCATCCAGGCGGTTTTTCCAGCCCCGTTGCATTATCGGGCCCTCCAACGCCTGAAGATTGCTCACCTCCAAGCTGGAGCCACGTACGAGGATCTGATTACTCTGGACAGGGAAACCAGGGACGAAATGCAGTGGTGGATCCACAACCTGGAGGCCTGGAACGGCAAGGCGATTTTCGGACCTTACCCGGACTTCACGATAGAATCGGATGCCAGCCTATCGGGTTGGGGTGCCCATTGCAACGGCGTTACCACGGGGGGCCGTTGGTCGACTGCGGAGACCAGCCTTCACATCAACTCGCTGGAACTTTTAGCTGGATCTTTTGCGATTCGCAGTTTTGCGAAGGGCATGGCCAGTGCTTGCATCAGACTTCGGATGGACAACGTGTCTGCGGTCCGTTACGTCAACGCCATGGGCGGCACGCGTTCGTCGGCCTTGTCTCAGTTGGCCAAGGATTTCTGGAAATTCTGCCTGGACAGAGATATCAGGGTGGTGGCGGAGTATTTACCAGGACTGGACAATACACACGCGGATTGGTCATCGCGTTTTCTGGTGGATTACAGCGATTGGAGATTAGAAGTGGGAGTTTTCTCCTCCATTTCTTCTCTCTGGGGCCCCATGTCTATAGACCTCTTCGCCTCTCGTCTGAACTCCCAACTCCCCAGATTCTACAGCTGGAGACCGGATCCGTTAGCGGAGGCAGTGGATGCCTTCCTCCAAGATTGGTCCCTTCATCTGAACTACGCGTTCCCTCCGTTTTCGATGATCCCACGAGTCCTGGCTCACCTACGTCTTCAGCGAGCCGAGTTGGTCCTTCTGGTCCCATTCTGGACGGCTCAGTCGTGGTTCCCACAGCTGATGGAGTGTCTGATACTTCCCCCTCTCCTCCTACCATTCTTCCCGGACCTTCTGCTGGATCCGTCAGGCCATCAACATCCTCTCGTCCTAGACGGATCACTTCGTCTTCTGGCGTGCAGGGTCTCGGGAGCTCCTGGAATGTCCCTGGACTTTCGGCGGCAACTAGACGTCTTCTGGAGGACGCGTGGGCTCCTGGAACAAGAAGATCCTACCGAGCTGCCTGGCGCTCCTGGTCTGATTGGTGCCTGGCGAAACACATGGATCCCGTATCAGCCCCTGTAGCGGAGGTCTTACTATTTCTCACTTCACTGTTTGAGGCAGGCAAGGCCTACCGCTCTATCAATTTATTCCGGTCAGCTATCTCCGCATCTCATCAGGGTTTTGACGGTCGCCCGGCTGGACAACACCCTCTTGTCTGTCGTCTTCTTCGGGGGTCTCGCCTCTCCCGGCCTCCTCGGCCACGTTTTTCGTCTACTTGGGATGTTTCCCTTGTTCTCAATCTTCTTTCGTCCTGGCCTTCTAATGACCAGCTGTCGCTTCGCCAGCTCTCTGCCAAGTTGGTTATGCTTTTTTGCCTTATCTCCTGCAAGCGGGTCTCCGATGTCCGTGCCTTGGATCATGACGCTAGGTCTTTCACCCCTGAGGGTGTTCTGTTTAACATTTCCAGGCGCACCAAGACTAATATTAGATCTGTATTCTATCCTAGCTTCCCGGACGTTCCCGCTCTCTGCCCGGTCCAGTGCCTCCGCGAGTATGAGTCTCGCACTGCTGCTCTCAGGTCTCAGTCCTCTCCAGAGTTATTCCTCTCCTATTGTCGCCCCTTTGCACCTGTTTCTTGCGCCACCTTGGCCAGGTGGGTCAAGTGGGTTATGTCCTTGGCTGGAGTGGACACTGCTGTGTTCACTGCCCATTCTACCAGAGGCGCCTCCTCCACTTCTCTGGCGGTTTCAGGTGCCCGTTTGGAAGACATTCTGCGCCTTGCGGACTGGTCTCGTGCGTCCACTTTCCGGGAGTTCTATTTCCGGCCTGTTCCTCATATTTTCTCTTCCGTAATACAACAGCTTTAAACTTGCAATAGGAGCCTCCGTGTCGTGTAATAAAATTGCATGATTTTCCTAACTTGTGACGTAAAGTCATGATTTTATTAAGGACACGGAGGCGAGTATTGCCCCTCCCTGGTCCCCTCCCTTTTGTGTGGAGTTTTGTGTATCTCTTTCTTCCAGGTACCTTGGAATGGCGTGACTTATTTTTTGCCTGTTATCTGCTAGATGTACGATCTTATGTACTTGTTTGTTTATTACTACTTGATATGTGCCTTTTTTCTAGCTTCAGATGGGATTGTTATTTTCCCCGTATTACCTTTATTTATTTCTATTCCATAGGTTGATTGCTTACATTCCTTGAGGCATAGAGTCTGCGGTTGATCCTCTGTTCCCGTGTCTTCAATGGAGTCGTCCCGTTTGGATGAGCCTGGTTGAGATCGCTCGCAGTCCGGTTCTGTTTTTCCTGTTACTCGTTCGGTTTCCGGAGTTCGTCATCAAAGAAAGAGGAGGAGTTACTACTGTTCAGGACATTTATACTGGGTTAGGGGAGGGCTTGTTACCATGGTTACCCTGTGTGGTAAGACTTTTTTCTCTTTGCTGCTAAGTTTTCAGTAAAGAAAGAGAATGCAATAGGAGCCTCCGTGTCCTTAATAAAATCATGACTTTACGTCACAAGTTAGGAAAATCATGCAATTACCCCTGTATAATGTCTGATATCAATCCGTAGTCCTATTACCCCTGTATAATAATGTACCCTGATACCCCTCAGTTATATTACCCTCTGTAGAATGTACCCTGATACCCCTCAGTTATATTACCCTCTGTAGAATGTACCCTGATACCCCTCAGTTATATTAAGCTCTGTATAATGTACCCTTATACCCCGCATTTATATTAGATGACTGAGGGGTATCAGGATACATTATACAGGGGACAACTGAGGAGGGGTAGCACTGTAGCAGAGACAATACCTCATTTTTTGCGGCTTGATTAGGGTGTGCCCAGGCACACCTGGCACACCCCCTGCGCACGCCTATGCTCCCCTGACAACCTCCCATCTCCCCCCTACCCATACATGCTCAACTTGGCAGAACGTGTATGTGTATTCTATTGGGAGAGCCGAGAAAGCGGGTAATAGACCCCTCTGGTGGTGGCTTATCTCCAGGGAGGACAAAAGGATCAGGCGGAAATATTCCTTTCTCCTGATATTATCTGTCGAGAGAGAGTCAGTAGCTCCACATACACATTATACTGTCGGCTGAATCTGCCGTTCTCCGTGAGCTCAGACGATGAATACACTAATGTACATAGGGGCATTCAAACTGTGTAGGAGCTGTTCACACACGCATTTTGCTAGGAAGAAACTATTTTCATTATATCTTTGATCCTTACAAACTAAAGCCATCCTATTTCTGATAACAGAGTTGTCTTCCAGACGCTTTACATATTACAGCCATGTCGATCATGATGATTGGCAGAGGCAGATGGTCAAGTAAGGGCAGTATGGTGGCTCAGTGGTTAGCACTGGTGCCTTGCAGCGCTGGGGTCCTGGGTTTGAATCTGACCAAGGACAACATCTGCATGGAGTTTGCATGTTCTCCCTGTGCTTGTGTGGGTTTCGTCCCGATACTCTGGTTTTCTCCCACACTCCAAAGATATATTAACCCCTTAGTGACCAAGCCTGTTTGGGCCTTTATGACCAAGCGTTTTTCGTCCTTTTTTCATGGTCTCATTCCCAGAGCTATAACTTTTTTATTTTTCCGTCTATATAGCAGTATGAGGGCTTGTTTTTTGCGGGACAAGTTGTAGTTTTTAATAGCGCCGTTTTGGGGTACACATAACTATGTTATTAACTTTTATTAACTCTTTCTGGGAGGGAGAAGGGGAAAAATAGTACTACTGCCACTGTTTGTACATTATAAATTTTACGGTGTTCATTATTCGGTAAAAGTAACATAATATTTTCATTCCCTGGGTCAGTACGATTACAGGGATACCAAATGCTTATAGTTTTTTTTAAGTTCTACTACTTTTTTCAATAAAACCCCTTTTTTAACAAAAAAAAAGATTTTGCATTGCCACTTCCCAGGACCCATAACTTTTTAATTTTTTTTCTATGGAGTTGTGTGAGGGCTTGATTTTTGTGGGACGACTTCTATTTTTCATTGGTATAATTTTTTAGTAAATTCCGCTTTTTGATCGCTTGTTATTTCGTTTTTTTCTGTGAAAATTAAGAATAAATTAGAAATTCGGGCTTTTATTTATTTATTTTTAACGGCGTGTACTATAGGGGATAATTTATGTAATATTTATGTAGTGCCGGTTGTTACGGACGCGGCAATACCAAACATGTGGGGATAATTTTTTTGCAATTTTTTCATTGAAAAGCGTATTTTCAATGGAAAAAAAGCATATTTTTATATTTCATGGAATTTTTTATTTAATAAATGTGTATTTTTTCTAATTTTTTACTACTTAATAGTCCCACATGAGGACTATAATATACAGTATTTTGATTGCTTTTAAAATGTAATGCATTATATCTATAATGCATTACATTTTAAATGCAGTGCAATCTACCTTTGACCAGCAGGCTACGCCAGAGAGGCATAGCCTGCTGGTGAATACTTCAGGGCAGGCTCAGGGCCCTGCCGGAAGGAAGGTGAGCTTCCCAGCCCATCAGCACCCCGCGATCGCATCTGCGGGGTGCTGATGGGTGACAGAGGGAGTTCGCTCCCTCTGATAACCCTTTCCATGCGCAGGCGCCATTGCGCCCGGCATGTAAGGGGTTAAACAGCCCGGATCGGCACTCCTGCCGGCCCGGGCTGTTAGAGCAGGGTCGCGGCTCTCATGTGAGAGCAGGGTCGCGGCTCTCATGTGAGAGCAGGGTCGCGGCTCTCATGTGAGAGCAGGGTCGCGGCTCTCATGTGAGAGCCGGGCCCGCGCTCCCCGCTGCACGGGGGACCCGTGCAGCGCTTAGACTGGGCCGCCGTAAAAAACGCGGCAGCCCAGCCTAAGGCCCCTTAGTGACCGCCGTAAAAACACGTATGGGTGGTCACTAAGGGGTTAATAGGGAACTTAGATTGTGAGCTTCATTGGGGGACGGCGTGATGCTAATGTCTATAAAGCGCTGCGGAATATAGTGCCGCTATATAAGTGCATAAAATAAATATGTAAGGGTGGCCATACACATGGGATAGCTGTTGGCATAACAGTCATGATGCTGATCTATCTCTCTGGAAGCTATCTCTCTGGACCACTTCATAAACATGCATGCTTGGCTGAGCATGCATGCATCCTGAACAAGAAGACATGAAAAAGCCCTAGGCAGATTACTTTGGCAGAGGCTTATCTTGTCTCCAAGGACAAGACCACCACAGATATTAGATAACTGGCTGGTCCTACAAAATTTGGAGTGTTCTGCCAACACTTATCTAACGTATATGTCCAGCTTAACCGCCTGCCGACCGCCTAACGCAGGGATGCGTCCAGGCGGCAGGTCTGTTCCTCTCTGACACGGCGGCGCGTCATCTCGCGAGAGGCGAGATCTGCTATGAAAGCGCGCGTGTTCACAGAAGATCGCGTCTCAGGAGTTGTACTACAGCCTGCCAACGATGATCAATCGCTGGCAGGCTGTAGATGCGAAATAAATCGCATCAAAGAGGTATATCAGACGCTGTTTTGTTAACAGCGTCTGATATACCTGCTACCTGGTCCTCTGGTGGTCCCATTTGCTAGGATCGACCACCAGAGGACCAGGTAGCTATGTAAAGTAGCACCAAGCACCACACTACACTCCCCCCCCCCCTGTCACTTATTAACCCCTTGTTAACCCCTGATCACCCCATATAGACTCCCTGATCACCCCCCTGTCACTGATCACCCCCCTGTAAGACTCCATTCACATGTCCATATGTGTTTTGGGGATCCGCAAAACACGGACACCGGCAATGTGCTTTCCGCATTTTGCAGATCCGCACATTGCCAGAACTATATAGAAAATGCCTTTTCTTGTCCGCAATTGTGAACAAGAATAGAATATATTTTTGCAGAACGGAAGTGCAGACCTGGAAGTGCGGATCCGCAATTCCGGATCCGAGCGGGACAAAGTCTGTCCCCATAGAAATAAATGGGTCCGCAATTCCGTTCTGCAAACAGAATTGCGGACGTGTGAATGGGGCATAAGGGCCCCTTATCACCGCCAGTTAGCTAGCTACTTGTTAGGTAGCTAGCGCCCACCGCACCGCAGTCACTGATTTTGGCAGAGATTTTTTCATCCACATTGATCAATGCGAATGAAAAAATCTGTGCCGTTCATTTTTTTTTTTTTTTTTTAGCCTAGAGGCTGAACAGCAAAAAAAAAATCTCATTACCCGTATGCTCAATATACGGAGAATCGCAGAAACTCCTAATGCTGGCCATACGTGTAATGATTGCGGAGACCCTCAAATGCCAGGGCAGTACAAAAACCCCACATGTGACCCCATTTTAGAAAGAAGACACCCAAAGGTATTCTGTGAGGGGTATGGTGAGTTCATGTAAAATTTTATTTTTTGTCACAAGTTAGTGGAATATGAGACTTTGTAAAAAAAAAATATATATATCAATTTCCGCTAAATTGTGCCCAAAAAAAAAAATTCAGTAAACTCGACATGCCCCTCACGGAATACCTTGGGGTGTCTTCTTTCCACAATGGGGTCACTTGTGGGGTATTTATACTGCCCTGGCATTTTAGGGAACCTAAAGCGTGAGATTTCAAATGTGTAAAAATGGCCTGTGAAATCCTAAAGGTACTCGTTGGAATTTGGGCCCCTTTGCGCATCTTGGCTGCAAAAAAGTGTCACTTATGTGGTATCGCCGTACTCAGGAGAAGTAGGGCAATGTTTTTTGGGGTGTATTTTTATATATACCCATGCTGGGTGAGAGAAATATCTCTGTAAATGACAACTTTTTAATTTTTTTTATACAAAGTTGTCAATTTACAGAGATATTTCTCTCACCCAGCATGGGCATATGTAAAAATACACCCCAAAACACATTGCCCTACTTCTCCTGAGTACGGCGATACCACGTGTGACACTTTTGCAGCCAAGATGCGCAAGGGCCCAAATTCCAATGAGTACCTTTAGGATTTCACAGGGCATTTTATGCATTTGGATTCTCACGCTTTAGGACTCCTAAAATGCCAGGGCAGTATAAATACCTCACATGTGACCCTATTTTGAAAGAAGACACCCCAAGGTATTCCGTGAGGGCATGGCGAGTTCACAGAAAAAAAAATTTGACACAAGTTAGCGGAAATTGATATATAATTTTTTTTTTCGGTTTTTTACAAAGTCTCATATTCCACTAACTTGTGACAAAAATAAAATTTTGCATGAACTCACCATACCCCTCACGGAATACCTTGGGGTGTCTTCTTTCTAAAATGGGGTCACATGTGGGGTATTTATACTGTCCTGGCATTTGAGGGTCTCCGCAATCATTACACGTATGGCCAGCATTAGGAGTTTCTGCTATTCTCCTTATATTGAGCATACGGGTAATGAGATTTTTTTTTTCCGTTCAGCCTCTGGGCTGAAAAAAGAAAAAAAATGAACGGCACAGATTTTTTCATTCGCATCGATCATCGTGGATGAAAAACCTCTGCCAAAATCAGTGACTGCGGTGCAGTGGGCTGGGCGCTGACTACCTAACAAGTAGCTAACTAACTGGCGGTGATAAGGGACCCTTATGCCCCATTCACACGTCCGCAATTCTGTTTGCGGAAAGGAATTGCGGACCCATTCATTTCTATGGGGACAGACTTTGTCCCGCTCGGATCCGGATTTGCGGATACGCACTTACGGGTCTGCACTTCCGTTCCGCAAAAATATAGAACATGTCCTATTCTTGTCCGCAATTGCGGACAAGAAAAGGCATTTTCTATATAGTTTGATGCGATTTAATTCGCATCTACATCCTGCCAGCGATTGATCATCTCTGGCAGGCTGTAGAATCACTGCCGAGCTGTGCACTGAGATGACGCGCGGATGCGTCCAGGAGGAACAAACCTGCCGCCGCTTGGAAGCATCTGTGCATTCAGCGGACGTGACGTGGTTAAAGACTACCACTCTTAGGCTACGTTCACACGACGACAATTGTCGCGCGACAATTTGGGAACCACTACACTGCAACATTTGTAGCGCGACATTGATGTCACATTAATGTCGCGCGACAATTTTTATAATGGGAGTCTATGGTGGTGTCGCACGTGCAACATGCAACATGTTGCGACTGCGACACAACAGTCGCAAAAAATCCATCCCGGATGGATTTTCTCCGACTTTCGTGTCGCAGTCGCAGCATGTCGCATGTCGCACTGCGACACCATAGACTCCCATTATAAAAATTGTCGCGCGACAATAGTGCGACTTTTTGTCGCGCGACAATTGTTGTCGTGTGAACGTACCCTTAAGAACAGAGGTTCATTCAAGTGTTTTCGATCAGGTATTGAAAACACCTGTGGATGTCGAGGAGCAGCAATCAAGCATAATAAGCACCAATTAGGCAGATTTAAAATGACTGTGATACTCAGCTCCTTCTAGACATTTACTGGTGTGTTTACAGACATGGTGAAGTCAAGAGAATGGTCCAGGAAGACAAGAGAAGAGGTGATTTCTCTTCACAGGAAGGGCAATGGCTATAAGAAGATTGCAAAGATGTTAAACATACCAAGAGACACCATAGGAAGCATCATTCGCAAATTCAAGGCAATTGCATTATGCCAAAAGTCATGTGGACAAACCACAAAAGTTTTGGGATAGTGTTCTGTGGACTGATGAAACAAAATTAGAACTGTTTGGGCCCATGGATCAACGCTATGTTTGGAGGAGGAAGAACAAGGCCTATGAAGAAAAGAACACCTTGCCTACTGTGAAGCATGGCGGGGGGTCAATCATGCTTTGGGGCTGTTTTGCTTCTACAGGTACAGGGAAGCTTCAGCGTGTGCAAGGTACCATGAAATCTCTTCAGTACCAGGAGATATTGGATGAAAATGTGATGCAGTCCGTCACAAACCTGAGGCTTGGGAGATGTTGGACCTTTCAACAGGACAATGATCCCAAGCATACCTCCAAGTCCATTAGAGTATGGTTGCAGGTTAAAGGCTGGAACATTTTGAAGTGGCCATCGCATTCACCAGACTTAAATCCTATTGAGAACCTCTGGTGGGACTTAAAGAAAGCAGTTGCAGCGCGCAAGCCTAAGAATGTGACTGAACTGGAGGCTTTTGCGCATGAAGAATGGGCGAAGATACCCGTAGATCACTGCAAGACACTTGTATCAAGCTATGCTTCACGTTTAAAAGCTGTTATAACTGGAAAAGGATGTTGTACTAAGTACTAAGATTGAAGGTCACTTGGGGGTTGAATAAAACTGATAATGATGTGAGCACAGAAAAGACATTTGTGGTTATTTCATTATAAATGTTATGTTATATTTGTCTGACTTACAAGTGCCTCTTTGATTTAATTGTAAACAAGATGACTGAAATGATCAAAATCAATGTCAAACTGGCCAAAACACTCAATTTCAGTGGGGGTTGAATAATTTTGAACACAACTGTATGAAGTTTAATTTCATTTCAACAACTCCTTCTTGGTGCATTATTGTTTTTTTTGTCAATGAGTGTAGATGGTCATTGTACAAATCAAGTTGTTACCTCTTGTGCCTTCCCTATTTCCACCTGAATTGTAAACTTTTTGAAAGCAGGGACCTCACTCCTATTGTTTGTATTATTGTTATTTTGTAATGTCCGATTTTGTTGTTACATCTGTTCTCTGAAGCGGTTACTATTGTCTATGTTTACACAATCTACAGAATTAGTAATTGTATTTTATGATGTAATGTGTTCTAGGCATGCTCTGTGACCTGTGTAGCGAGAAAAGGAGGTTAAGACTTTGTTACCTATATATGTTACCTTTTAATGGCAATGAGGGATGTGATGATAATGAGATAACTGCTGAAAAGTGATCTGTGCAAAACAGGAAGTTCAAGGCTCCTCACATCTATTCCCTAGAACCATGCAGAATAATTGATAAGAAAGTCCTAGGGCAGGGATGGGCAAACTGCAGCTCTCCAGCTGTTGCAAAACTGCAACTCCCAGCATGCAAAGACTGCTTACAGCTATCAGCGTACATCAGGGCATGGTGGGAATTGTAGTTTTACAACAGCTGGAAAGCCGCAGTTTGCCCATCCATGTCCTAGGGGATTGAAACGTCTAGCGCTAGCTATACGTTATGTTTGAACAAATGGACTATGCATCACATAATGAGTCCTATGGCTTTTGAATAAAAATACAGAACTGAAAATGTTGCAAAACTGCAAGATATCAAGATTTTTTAAACTATATTGAAATGGAAAAAAAGAAAAACAATCGCCAAAAAGAATATAAAAAATATGGGGGACATTTATGAAGACTGGCATTTTCTTCTCCAGTCTTGATTTCCTCTGCCAGGTGGAGGATGTGCTTTATTTGGGTTATCCTCCAGCAAGCCATGCACCAGACTGAAATCTATGGCAGCTCCCTAGCTGTCATAGATTTGTCTTCAAAGTGAGTAAAATAATAAATAAATCTACATCATAAAATTTGCGTGAATGAAGACAAATGTGCTGAGCCCCTATGTTCTGCTCCTCCCCTCAACACTCCCTCTTTTCGGAAATCATCAAGGACAGCATAGAAACGCCACTTGTGACAAAATCGCATGGTGTGTAATACGTTGCAAATACAGGGGTTGCTTCGCTTTTTTTTACGCTGGGAGAAGGGTACTTTGCTTCTATATTATTCAAATAAAAAACACTGAGAAACATTTATCAAGACTGATGTATTATTTCCCTGTCTTGATTCTTTCTACATATCCAGAGGATGCGCCAAGTTTATGGAGAGGTGCACACACCTCAAGATCATTTAGCATATCCTCCTGCCATGTGACAGACTATAACCTACAGCAGCCTCCTAGCTGCCATAGGGTTGGTCTTAATTCATGCCATAAAACTGGTTGTCTCTTTTTTGCACCACTTAAAAAAAAAAGTGTTGAGAACTTAGTTGCAGATTTTGCTGCAAACATGCTGTGCAACAAAATATGCTACTTTTTTATGCCAATATTGCATAATAATTGTCCTCTTTTTTTAAGATAGAAGTCATTTTCTGACTATACATTCCCTTTAATTCTAGTCTTTTAACTGCACTGTTAGTGACGGTCGTGTTGTTTGTGTAGATGAATTGCTAACTGATTGATGACAGGAAAACCACAAATCATAACTGTATCAATCTATTACTCATGATGTTTGATCACAAGTATCTTCAGTTGTCTTTTATTGCCAAAACCAAGCTTGTGACATTTTACTTTTTATGGTGTTACAAATGAATTAATTACAGCTCAGAAGATATTCCTCCTTTCGATGCAGTCTTGAGTCATAAGACAGTTAAATAATTCCTTTTCTGTTCCCATTATGTCTAGAATTTCAAAACACTAGACTGTGAGGATAGATAATTTTAAGATACGTTTGATGCAGAGCTTTGTAAAAATGTTCTTTTTTCCGCATATTATATTTAGGGAATAACCTACATAAGGCTTCTGCTTTAGGAATCTACCCTAGCAGCTAAGGTATGACCATCCTGTTACACTTATGTGGTCCACAAATTACACCATCAACTCATTATTACTAATCCTGATTCATTTTCCTCATTTTATTTGAAATTCACTCAAAGTGCAGAAAATAATAGATCTAAATGTATAATTACATACAGTAAAACAGATACTCCTCCCAACCACCATAAATCTTCCCAGCGGGGAGGGGGGAATAAGCCACTGCCAGACACTTATGGCAGAGGATTATCTCCCGTTAGAGCAACGGACTGCAAATGCTGAAATGCAACATGGCTGCTACAGACTGGAAGGCGTGAATGGGTTGCATTAGAGTACATAAGCTGTGATATCATCTATTATGACTGGTGGATCCTGTGTTATCTATATATTTAGCCAGTGGGGCAAAAAGTATTTAGTCAGCCACCAATTGTGCAAGTTCTCCCACTTAAAAAGATGAGAGAAACCTGTAATTTTCATCATAGGTACACTTCAACCATGAGCAACAGAATGGGGGGAAAAATCCAGGAAATCACACTGTAGGAT
Organism: Bufotes viridis; assembly: GCA_033119425.1. Lineage (NCBI taxonomy): Eukaryota > Metazoa > Chordata > Amphibia > Anura > Bufonidae > Bufotes > Bufotes viridis. The sequence goes on from CM065590.1 coordinate 168,985,029, forward strand.
TTCTAATAAATTAGTAAGTAAATTCCTCTGTAAAATATAAAGTATTTGGTCACCTACAAACAAGCTTGATTTCTGGCTCTCACAGACCTGTAACTTCTTCTTTAAGAGGCTCCTCTGTCCTCCACTCGTTACCTGTATTAATGGCACCTGTTTGAACTTGTTATCAGTATAAAAAGACACCTGTCCACAACCTCAAACAGTCACACTCCAAACTCCACTATGGCCAAAACCAAAGAGCTATCGAAGGACACCAGAAACAATTGTAGACCTGCACCAGGCTGGAAAAGCTGAATCTGCAATAGGCAAGTAGCTTGGTGTGAAGAACTCAACTGTGGGAGCAATTATTAGAAAATGGAAGACATACAAGACCACTGATAATCTCCCTCGATCTGAGGCTCCACGCAAGATCTCACCCTGTGGGGTCAAAATGATCACAAGAATGGTGAGCAAAAATCCCAGAACCACACAGGGGGACCTAGTAAATGACCTGCAGAGAGCTGAGACCAAAGTAAGAAAGGCTACCATCAGTAACACACTACGCCACCAGGGATTCAAATCCTGCAGTGCCAGACGTGTCCCCCTGCTTAAGCCAGTATATGTCCAGGCCCATCTGAAGTTTTCTAGAGAGCATTTGGATGATCCAGAAGAGGATTGGGAGAATGTCATATGGTCAGATGAAACCAAAGTAGAACTTTTTGGTAAAAACTCAACTCGTCGTGTTTGGAGGAGAAAGAATGCGGAGTTGCATCCAAAAAAACACCATACCTACTGTGAAGCATGTGGGTGAAAACATCATGCTTTGGGGCTATTTTTCTGCAAAGGGACCAGGACGACTGAAATGACTGTGATACTCAGCTCCTTCTAGACATTTACTGGTGTGTTTACAAACATGGTGAAGTCAAGAGAATGGTCCAAGAAGACAAGAGAAGAGGTGATTTCTCTTCACAGGAAGGGCAATGGCTATAAGAAGATTGCAAAGATGTTAAACATACCAAGAGACACCATAGGAAGCATCATTCTCAAATTCAAGGCAAAGGGCACTGTTAAAACGCTACCTGGTCATGGCAGAAAGAAGATGCTGACTTTGACTGCTGTGCGCTACCTGAAGCACAAAGTGGAGAAAAGTCCCTGTGTGACTGGTGAGGAACTGAAAAAAGATTTGTCAGATGCGGGTACTGAAGTTTCAGCTCAGACAATAAGGTGCACACTGCGTAATGAAGGCCTCCATGCCAGAACTCCCAGGCGCACCCCCTTGCTGTCTCCAAAGAATAAGAAGTGTCGACTTCAGTATGCCAAAAGTCATGTGGACAAACCACAAAAGTTTTGGGATAGTGTTCTGTGGACTGATGAAACAAAATTAGAACTGTTTGGGCCCATGGATCAACGCTATGTTTGGAGAAGGAAGAACAAGGCCTATGAAGAAAAGAACACCTTTCCTACTGTGAAGCATGGCGGGGGGTCAATCATGCTTTGGGGCTGTTTTGCTTCTACAGGTACAGGGAAGCTTCAGCGTGTGCAAGGTACCATTAATTCTCTTCAGTACCAGGAGATATTGGATGAAAATGTGATGCAGTCCGTCACAAACCTGAGGCTTGGGAGACGTTGCAACCCCTTGAGAAAGCTGACGGCGAAACGCGCGTCGGGGTTTGGTCTGTGGATCGGGTGACGACTGTACTCAGGTGTGTATAACATTGATGTTGTGATCATATTATGGTGCTGGTTTTTCCAACTTTCAGTGGTATAGGTTATGGCAATGAGTTACTGATATATAATTTGTGGACTTTTGTCTTAAACATGCCGATATAACTTACCACTGAGTTGGTCTCAGCTATATATTACTTTTTTCACCTGGGTTCAGTGGACCCCAGATCCACGGACCACATTTGTGTGGTTTTATATATTTTTAATATTTTGTGGTCTTTCACTATGTATGTATTATTGTATAATAAAAGGTAGTAATTCTTTGAATTATTGCGTATAGTCTAATTATGTTTTCAATAAAATACACATTTACTACATATTGTTGATTGGTTGTTTTTTCTGGACATTTGATATGTAGTTTGGTTACTTTATAGGGAATGTTGAATTGGTGTCTTACCTTGGGAGACGTTGGACCTTTCAACAGGACAATGATCCCAAGCATACCTCCAAGTCCACTAGAGCATGGTTGCAGATTAAAGGCTGGAACATTTTGAAGTGGCCATCGCAGTCACTAGACTTAAATCCGATTGAGAACCTCTGGTGGGACTTAAAGAAAGCAGTTGCAGCGCGCAAGCCTAAGAATGTGACTGAACTGGAGGCTTTTGCCCATGAAGAATGGGCAAAGATACCCGTAGATCGCTGCAAGACACTTGTGTCAAGCTATGCTTCACGTTTAAAAGCTGTTATAACTGGAAAAGGATGTTGTACTAAGTACTAAGATTGAATGTCACTTGGGGGTTGAATAAAACTGATAATGATGTGAGCACAGAAAAGACATTTGTGGTTATTTCATTATAAATGTTATGTTTTATTTGTCTGTGCCTCTTTGATTTAATTGTAAACAAGATGACTGAAATGATCAAAATCAATGTCAAACTGGCCAAAACACTCAATTTCAGTGGGGGTTGAATGATTTTGAACACAAATGTAAATCCCGTAAAATTCTTTCTACAGCAATCAACCAGTGTTTGGTTCCTGGGAGTCATCCTGGACTCTCGAGTACAGTCCACCTTTCTTCCTCAAGACAAGATCCAATCTTTAAAGGAAAAGGTCAGAATCTTTCAAAAAAGGAAAGTCTGTTCCATAAGAGAGGCGATGAGTTTGTTGGGTCTGTTGACATCATACTTTTCTTCAGTAACATGGAGTCAGTTACATTTCCGTACCATACAATCTTGGATTCTAGAAATCTGGGACAGACAACAAAAGTTTCTAGATCGGAAAGTTCTAAGTCGGAATACAGTAAAGTCATCCCTGTGCTGGTGGAAGATTAAAAAAGAACCTCTCAGAAGGGGTAGCCTGGAGAAAATCCCCTTATATCCAGATCAAAATGGACACAAGCCTGTTGGGCTGGGGAGCGACAATTGGAGACTATTATTACCAAGGCTCTTGGCCCCTATCGGTCAGCAGCCAATCCTCAAACTTCAAGGTGTGGCAGTCCTTAAACATGGCGAAAGAGATTCTTTGGGATCACCACTTGAGGATCCTTTCGGACAACACAACGACAATTACTTATCTCTCACACCAAGGAGGAACGAAATCAAAGAAGCTGCTAGCTCTATTGAGCAAAATATTTAACTGGGCAGAGAAGAATGAGAAATCTACTTTGGCGACCCATCTCAAGGGATCTCTGAATCAGGAGGTGGACTATCTAAGCCAACGGAAAATAGACCAAACAGAATGGTCCCTGAATTCAGAGGTCTTCAAAATGATTGTCGACAGATGGGGGACTCCAGATATAGACTTGTTTGCTTGAAAAGACCACAGGAAGGTGAAAAAATTCTGTTCCCTAGATCCAAGGGGCAATCCTTGGGCGATAGACGCGTTTGCCTTGACATGGGATTGGAGTCTGAGTTATGCTTTTCCACCCTTACCGCTAATTCCGTGTGTGATTCAGAAGATCCAACAGGAGAATTCAAATCATTCTGATAACCCCCTTTTGGCCAAAAAGGAGCTGGTTCTCCTCCCTCAAAGGACTTTTTATCTCTAGCTCTTGGACTTTTCCACTCAGAAAGGACCTTCTACTTCAGGGATGCTCAACCTGCGGCCCTCTAGCTGTTGCAAAACTACAACTCCCAGCATGCCCGGACAACCTACAGCTATCAGCCTACAGCAGGGCATGGTGGAAGTTGTAGTTTTACAACAGCTGGAGGGCCGCAGGTTGAGCATCCCTGTTCTACATCAAGAGCCCATTCTCCATCCTCACCGCCAAGGCCTCTCAGATAAGGTTATAACCACTCTTAAGTCCAGTAGGAAAAAAGTGACCTCAGCAATCTATTTGAAAATCTGGAAGAAGTTCTGTTCCTGGTTCAGGGAACCATCTCTGAACCTTGAGAGGCCGAAAAAATAGATTTGTGTACTTACCGTAAAATTCTTTTCTCGTTGGATACATTCGGGGACACAGCACCATGGGTATATGCCCAGCTGACACTAGAAAGGAAAAGTGTTGGCTCCACCCAGATGGGCTATACCCTCTGCTCAGACACTAAACTAACCAGTTGGTCCCAAAGCAGTAGGAGTATCAAAAAACCAGAGCGAAAATGAAGCCAGCATGTCCTAAACCAGAAAGAGGACCATTATTCAAGAGGGTCAAGCCTGAACGGAAAAAACTAAAAAAAAAACAACAACAAGGGTGGGATCTGTGTCCCCCAATACATCCAACGAGAAAAGGATTTTACGGTAAGTACAAAAATCTATTTTTCTCGTGAATGGCATTGGGGAACATAGCACCATGAGACGTCCCAAAGCAGTCATCGAGGGTGGGAAGAAACAGCCCTGCGAAGAACCTTGCGTCCCAAACTGGCATCAGCAGAGGCCAAGGAATGGATATGGTAAAACCTGGAGAAGGTGTGAACTGAATACCAGGTGGCGCCCTTGCAGACCTGGGAAGCAGATGTTAGATGCTGGACCGCCCCAGTGGGGTGAGCGGTCAACCAGAAGGGGGGCTCACGACTCTTCGCCACATAGGCCCCCTTGACAGCCGACCTAACCCAACAGGAGATGTAGCTTTGGAGGCTTGTAAACCGTTACATGAGCCCTCAGGCACGACAAAGAGTCAGATCGACGGAAGAACTCCATTAACTGGAGATACAGCCGGAGCACCCACACCACATCCAGACGGTGGAGAGACCGCTCTCTGGGATGAAAGGGGTTGGGACAGAATGAGGGCAGGACAATCTCCTCATTAATTTGGAAGGAAGAAACCACCTTGGGAAGAAAGGAGGGAACTGGGCGCAGGACAACCCTATCCTGGTGAAAAACCAAAAAGGGGGATCAACAAGAGAGCGCCGCCAGCTCGGAGACTTAGCGAATGGAAGTAATTGTGACTAAAAAGTGCAACTTTAAAGGATACATAAGAAAGGGAGAACTCCTTCAAGGGCTCGAAGGGAGAGGACTGAAGGGCATCTAGGACCAAATTCAAATCCCAGGGTTCCACTGGAGAACGGAAAGGAGGGACGCGATGAGCCACCCCTGAAGGAAAGTCTTAACCTGGGAACGAGTAGCCAAGGGCCTTTGAAAAAGGACAGACAAGGCCGAGATCTGATCTTTGAGGGAGGCTAGGCAAAGACCCTTTTTAAGGCCGGCCTGAAGAAAGGCAAGAATCCTAGGGACGGAAAAAAGGAGAGGGTGAACCTCGCCAGATTCACACCAAGCAAAATAAGCCTTCCAGGTACGATGGTAAATCATGGCTGACTGGGGTTTACGTGCATGAAGCATAGTCTGGATGACTGACTCGGAGAGACCGCTGAACCTCAGGACAGCGGCATCAACAGCCACGCCGTTAAATGAAGCCATGGTAAACTCTGGGGGAATAGCGGACCTTGTGAAAGGAGGTCGGGATGCAGAGGTAGCCGCCATGGGGCGTCGGCGAGCAGGAAGACGAGGTCTGCGTACCACGGCCTGCGGGGCCAGTCCGGAACTACCAATATCGCGGGGACCCCATAGATTTTAAGGCGTTTGAGTACCCGAGGAGAAAGCGGAAGGAGAGGAAAGAGATAATCAAGACTGAATTGGGACCATGGGAGTACCGATTCGTCTACCGCCAGAGCCTGAGGATCCTGGGACCTGGCAACATAAAGCGGAAGCTTGTGATTCAGACGGGAGGCGAAGTGATCCATGTCTGGAATTCCCCAACGCTGACAGAGCTGTTGAAACACCTCTGGATGGAGAGACCACTTGCCTGGGTCGAGACGTGGGCGACTGAGGAAGTCAGCTGCCCAATTGCCGACTCCGGGGATGTAGACAGCAGAGTGAGCGGGAACATGGCCCTCTGGATGTGAAAGGCTTCCTTCAGGACTGCCACGCTTCTGGTGCCCCCCTGGTGGTTCAAATAAGCCACCACAGTGGAGTTGTCCGTCTGAATCCGGACAGGATGACCGCAGAGGAGATGAGTCCAACAGGACAGGGCTAGGTAAATGGCCCTGAGCTCCAGAATATTGATCTGTAGGGAGCTCTCTCGTATCGACCACTGACACTGGGCAGTGAGAGAGTCGAAGACTGCCCCCCAACCTGCCACGCTGGCATCTGTGGAGATCACCTGCCAACGGAGGGGAAGGAAGGATCTGCCAAAGGAGACGGTTAGCGGGTTCAGCCACCAGCTCAAATACCGGCGGACCTGAGGGGACAGGCAGATCGGGGGATCGAGGCCTGACGGAGACTTGTTCTACCGGCTGAAGGGACCGGGTGTGGAATTGTGAGTAAAGAATTGCCTCGAAGGCGGCAACCATCCGGCCCAGGATACGCATGCACACCCTGATGAACAGAGGAGACGGCTCATGAAGGCGAGCCACCCCTGACTGGAGAGCCACTACCTTGTCCTGAGGAAGGAAGACTCAGCCAAGGCAAGTGTTGAGGACCATGCCTAGGAATTCCATCCTCTGGTGGGAACAAGAGAGCACTTGGAGTGATTCACCAGCCAGCGAAGCGAAGGTACCTCTGATGAGACAGAGCTATGGGGACATGCAGATAAGCATCTCGGATGTCGATGGACAACAAAAACTCGCCCACCTCGAGAGAAGAGATTACTGACCCGAGGGATTCCAGACGAAAGAGGCGTACACAGACGAAATAATTGAGCGCCTTCAGATCCAAAATGGTCGAAGAGAACTGTCCTTCTTGGGAACGATTAAGAGGTTAGACTAAAACCCCTAAAAACGTTCTGAGGTTGGGACAGGAACAATCACTCCATGCGCGTGAAGTCAATGAATGGCCTGAAAACAAGCAGCCGCCCGGGAGGGGGATCGGGTCGGTGACAACTGGAAGAACCAACCCGTGGGAAGGGTGGAGAATTCTATCTTATACCCGGAGGACACTACCTCCAAAACTCCGGCATCGTCCAAGCTCGCTCTTCATTGCTCCTGAAAGGAGAGCAACTGACCCCCCATTCGAGGGGACAACTCGAGCGTGGGAAACCTGTTATGCAGATAACTGCTTTGCCGACTGGGGTTTGGAAGGCTTAGGGCGGGCGTGCCAGGAGGGCTGGGCCTTGAAGGAAGGCCGAACCATCTTTTTGTCCTGACGGGAAGGAGCGAAAGCTCTGAGATCGCGATGCAGACATAGGACGGCGGGGACAGTTCTGGGGCAGAAGGGAACTTTTCCCACCCGTGGCCTCAGAAATGAGCTCCTCCAAACGTTTCCCAAAAAGCCTACCACGCAGGAAGGTGAGAGATATGAGCGCCTTTTTGAAGGCGGTATCCGCTGCCCAGGCTCAAAGCCAAACAGTGCGGCGGATGGCCACAGAGTTGGCAGCCTTCCTGCTAGAGCGGCGAGATGATTCCAGGGGAGCATCACAAAGATACCAGGATGCCTGGAGAGGATGAGAAGCAAGGAGATGGAGCTCCCCCTGAGTAGAATCCGGGGTTAAGGACCGAACAAGCTGTTTGGCTTATACCACACAGGCCTTAGCCACCCATGACGCAGCAAAGGCAGGACGGATAGCGGAAACCGCTGCAACGAAAGTGGATATCCATTAAGGAGCCCCATCCTGCAGCAGGCCAAGACCTGTAGAAGAGAAGAAAAAAAATAAAAATAAAATAAAACAGCAAGACCTGCAAAAAAAATAAAAAAAATAGAGCAGGTCATGTCTGCCTCCTACGGACACTAGACTACAACTGGTTAGTTTAGTGTCTGAGCAGAGGGTATAGCCCGTCTGGGTGGAGCCAACACGTTTTCTTTCTAGTGTCAGCCTCCTAGTGGCAGCTGGGCATATACCCATGGTGCTGTGTCCCCCAATACCATTCACAAAAAATTCTGATGATCTTAGATTTCCTTCAACAAGGGCTAGAGCTAGGCCTCAGACCCTCTACATTAAAAGTCGGTACTCAGCTCTATGATTCAGACTTAGCTAATCATAGGTGGATCAGTAGATTTTTGAGAGCAGCATCTAGATTAAGACCCACATTGAAATCACGAGTCCCTTCCTGGAACCTTAACACTGTTCTAAATGGTCTAACAATGAGACCGTTCGAACCTCTGAATAACTGTCCACTCAAATTTCGATCTTTCAAAACAGCCTTTCTAATAGCCATCACGTCTGCAAGGAGGCTGGGTGAAATCCAGGCTATTTCCATCAGGGAGCCTTATCTTAGAATTTTGGAAGATAAAATAGTGCTTAGACTGGACCCGGTGTTCCTTCCTAAAGTGGTGTCAATTTTTTTTATAGGAATCAAGAAATTATCCTCCCTTCCTTTTGTAACAACCTAAAAAACAGTAAGAAATCTGCCTTTCACACTCCAGATGTTAGACGTACGGTTCTGAAATACTTAGAATCTACTAAGAGTATAAGGAAGTCTGATAGCCTTCTTATTCATTTCTCAGAGAAGAATAAAGGTAAAAAAGTGTCCGGATCCTCTATTGCTAGGTGGATAAAAAACACCATTACTTATTGCTATAGTATTCAGGGGTTTTCTTGTCCAGATGACTTAAAAGCTCGCTCTACCAGGGCTATGTTCTCATCCCAAGAGTAGAAAGCAGTTGCCTCTTTGGAAGACATTTGTAAAGTGGCAACATGGTCCAGTATGCATTGTTTCATAAAACACTATTGTTTAGATTTTTCCAATACTTCTGAGTTGTCTTTTGGACGTAAAGTCCTCCAGGCAGTAGCCCCCACTCCTTAATGTTATAATTTTGTATATCTCCTAGTTACACCGTCATGGTGATAAGATGGAAAAACAAGATTTTTGTGAACTCACCTGTAAAATCTCTTACTCGCTTAGTTCATTGGGGGACACAGGACCGTGGGTATAGCTGTTTGCTGCCACTAGGAGACGACACTAAGCTGAAAACTGTTAGCTCCTCCTCTGCCAGCTATACCCCCTCCAGCCTGGAGAGAGCATATCAGTTTGTGGAGAAGCAGAAAATAAACTGAAAAACAAAACTAGAACAGCACCCTGCTGTAGGACCAAACCAGAACAATGGTCCCAACCGGCAACCAACTGCCACAACATATGGACTTAAAAATTGGGTGGGTGCTGTGTCCCCCAAATTAACTAAGCGAGAAAGAGATTTTACAGGTGAGTTCACAAAAATCTCGTTTTCTCGCTCGTATCATTGGGGGACACAGGACCATGGGACGTCCCAAAGCAGTCCACGGGGAGGGAAAATAAAATCACATGCCCATGGAAAAAACGATCTCAAGGATGCTTAATACCCAGCTGCCTGCAAGACTGTGCGGCCCCGAGCAGCATCAGCCAAGGTTAGGAAGACCAAGTCGCTGCCTTATACAACTGTGAAGCTGATGCATCGTGGAGATGAGCCCAAGAAGCGCTGACCCCTGATAGGGTGGGCCGTAACTCCGCTGGGCAGTGCCTTGCCCCAGGAGCAGAATGCCTCAGCAACTGTCAAGCAGAACCACTTGGAAATGTCACCTTAGAGGCCGCCAAACCGTTACAAGGACCTCCAGGAATAACCATGTAAGAGTCTGCACGGCGGAAAGAGCTAGTCATGGACAAGCAAACCGAAGAGCCTGAATCATCTAGCTGATGGACAGCTCGCTCTCAAGAATGCAAGGGAGGGAGAAAAGAAGGGAAAACAATGGCAGTGTGGACAGGGAAGGTGGCGACTACCTTCAGCAAGAAAGTAGTGGCGACTACTGGTCGGATCACTGTCTTATCTGGGTGCATGACAAGAAAAATGCACTTATAAGAAAGCGCTACCAACTCCGAAATCCGCCGGGTGGATGAGCCAGCCGCCAGGAATGCCACCGTCCCAGAAAGAAAAGAGGGAAAAAGCCATCACAGAGAGAGGTCATGTTCCTCACCAAAACGCCACGAAACGACCCACAGGTCTTGTAATAAAATTTGGACAAAGTGCCTGAAGGGTAAATGTGAGGAGGACCCGGATGAGAGAATATTCCTGCCGGATGGAGTGTGATAACGATGCCCAACGCCCCAACCGTACAAGAGAGAACTGGTCACCTAGTAAAAATTTGTGATAGTATTCCAGAGCAGCACACGCATGGGAACTGGACAGGTAGACCAATGAGGGAGACAGGCCACCATTCCACTCAAGAAGGGACATAAAATAGAAAAGGCGTTCCGTCCCAGGAACAAAACTTCCATCAGCGGTGGCAAAGCGATGACTTAAGAGAGGTGGTGCCAATGGCATCACAGCATCAACAGTTGAAGCCGGAGTCCTGCTTATGACGCCAATAATGTGTAGATGAGTGCCATATGGACTAAGCTATGCCAACCAAAGAAAACTCAGAAGTGCGCACCCGAAGTGATGCGCTCATCGGCTATAGCATGCACGCAAGTAAGTATAGACACCTAATTTGATGAAAGAAGGGACAACATGTGACGGAGCAACGGCCATTACTGGCAGTGTAAATGAGCAGAGGGACCTCCTGAGAGGGATTTGCAGATAAAGGCACCAGACCCAGGACCAGTGTAAAGGATTCACCCATAGAAGGATGGAAGTGGTAGGCGCCACGGCCTACCAGTCGGCGTCGGAACATGGCCGGAAATAGAAGGCCACCGAACCCATATGAAAGGACTTATGAACCCAGGGACACGGGATATGAGGCAACTGATTTACCACTGAGCTACCAGCTTGCCTTCCTCGTGCAATGCAAGATGTGAGGAAGCAGAAACGTGGGAACCACCAAGGCCATTCCCCACCTGAGACTGGCGATATATAGAAATAGCCACAGGATCCAGCGGTAGTGTGATACACCGCCCGTGGAGGAGGCTATAGCAGGGAAGCCATGATAGCCATCGCTAGCACCATACTCCACCAGAGGAGGGGGCCATACCGCAGAGGCCACAGAATTTAGTGCTAGACGAAACTAGCACCTGACGAAGAAGCCGTGCAATAGGAACCATAGTATATAGTGGTAAAGCAACAACCCCTCCTACAGTAGTGGCCACAGTACGTACCGCTAGTGCGTAACTGGGGGGGGGGGGGCACCTGGGGAGCGTGAAAACTTACCCTGTGGAGGGGAACATGCTGTAGTAGCAAATCCGGTGTTCTAGCGTAACCACGTCCCCGAATAAAGAGGGGTTGTGGACAGAGGATTCAGAGTCAGTGCAACACTCGACCCGCTTGATAGTAAACACAATATGCTGTGCAATGGCGTACTGACGAAGCGAGTGGCGAAACGCGTTGGGTAGGTGAGGGGACACTGGGAAGGGGGCAGTTCATGTCTATGTATCTGTGCAATCACTTTGAATGTTGTCTGACTTACTATATGGCCATGTGTGCTTTTGCCTGCATGTTGCATTATTTGACCTAGGCCTTTGTGGATTTGTGTGGGAACCCCTTTTACATACTACTCACTGCCTATGACTGCTGCTTGATATAATGCCTTTGTAGCTTTTCAGAGCCAACTTTTGTTGGGCCCTGCATTTGCACTTTATCTTACTCTTTGCCTGCAGCAACACATGACCATATATAATAAATTGGTGATTTTTTAAAAATGTTTTATTTACTTACATGTCATGTACCAGCCCCCTTCCTAGCACCCCTCGTCTGATTTATCTCCTCATTCTGTTTCATGTGAGACTCCATATGTATGTTTTTTTTTATGGAAAATTTTCAATAAAGCTATTTTGTGTTAATTAGTAGTGTTTGACTGAGTACTATTGATTATTTATATGTGGGTTACACACATGCTTTTTGTAGGTACATATGTGGCCCTTATTGATCCGGATCATAGGTTTTCTTACATATTGTAGAGGTCAAATACCATAACCAACTTGTAAGTTGAAGGCTCACAGAAATGGGGGGGGGTTTGTAAGTCCCACGAGTGTAGCTGGCTAACCCTCTGGGAGGACAGCGGACACCATGTCAGTGCCACAAACCGGCACCGAAAAAAGGAATAGCAACCAGTAGTAGTGCAATTACTCCACCAATTGAAAGGGGAATACATATGGCAGGCAGTGACAGAGCAACAACGCCACCTATAGAAGAGGGTTAATGCACATGGCAAGCACTGTACCCAGTGGCAGTGCAACTCCGCCACCCACATAAAGGGGTAATGCATATGGCAAGTATCATCTCCCGTAGGGTACTTTTACACTTGCGGCAGGACGGATCCAGCAGGCTATTCAGCCTGCCGGATCCGTCCTGCCACAAGAGTCCGTGCACTGCCATGCTGCCGCTCCGTCCCCATTGACTATAATGGGGTGGGGGCGGAGCTACGGCGCAGCACGGCAAAGATCGCCGGACTGAAAAGTCGGACATGCAGGACTTTTAGTCTGGAGATTTCCAGCCGTGCACTGCCGTGCTGCACCGTAGCTCCGCCCCCCCGCCCCATTATAGTCAATGCGGCAGCATAGCAGTGCACGGGCACTTGCAGCAGGACGAATCCGGCAGGCTATATCTGTCCTGCCGCAAGTGTGAAAGTACCCGTAATCGTGCAACTACTCCGCCTATGGAAGGGTGTAGTTCATACGACAAATACCGTATCCAGTGGTCGTGCAATAACGCCACTTATGGAAGGGGTTATTGCATATGGTAAGAATTGTATCCAGTAGAAGTGTAATTACTCCGCCTATAGAAGGGGGGGCAATGTATCCAGAGGAAGTGCAATTATGTCGCTCATGGACAGGGGTAATGCATACAACTAGTACCGTATCCAGTGGAAGTGCAATTACGCCGCTTATGAAAAGGGGTAATGCATCCGACAAGTACGGCATCCAGTGTTAGGCGGAGTAATTGCGCTATGGGGAGGGGGTAATGCATATGATAAGTACTGCATTCAGTGGTAGTGCAATTACTCCGTCTATGGGAGGGGGTAATGCATGTGGCAAGTACTGCATCCAGTATTAGTGCAATTACTCTGCCTATGGAAGGGGATAATGCATACGGCAAGTACTGTCTCCAGTGGAAGTGCAAGTACGCCACCTATGGAAGGTGGTAAAGCACCTGGCAAGGACTGTATTCCATGAAGTACGCCACCTATGGAAGGTGTTAGTGTAACAGGCTCACTGGGAGAACTGGATCAATACCTCCAATGTGCAGAAGGGGTCACCGCATGAAGCATCTCGCCCCTGCACCCCCCGTAGAAGAGATTAACCGCGCCACAGTCCTAGAGAGTGGTGGCTATTCCAGGGATAATGGGAATTATTATTATTTTTTTAATTAACGTTAATCTGCAATTAGATGACCCAGCCTCAGGTGTATAAGGAGGCCAGACTTTCACATAAGGTTTGACAGCACACCAAAATGATTCGTTTGCAAATACGTGTGAGTTTATTTAACCGGATTGCAAGTTCATACAGAAGCAACATTTCGGGCCATTTCTGTGCCCTTCATCAGGCTAAAAGGTGGATTCCTTGAGTATATGCAATCCTTGTCCCTACTCAAGGAATCCACTTTATAGCCTGATGAAGGGCACAGAAATGGCCCGAAACGTTGCTTCTGTATGAACTTGCAATCCGGCTAAATAAACTCACACGTATTTGCAAACAAATCATTTTGGTGTGCTGTCAAACCTTATGTGACAGTCTCGCGCAGTCCTTGGAGTGGAGACGGGGACATCACCCTTGACGAGCACCCTGTATAACCCGGAAGTGGTTTGAGTGCTGTGGTCCTTCTTCAAACATTACGTATAAGGAGGCCAGAACGGTTAATATTTCATCAGGCATGCAAGATGCCTGTGAAGATGAGAATCGCATTCCCAATATGTGCCTGGGCAGGAAGGGTTAACAGATGTATAGTGGGCCGGGGGCAGAGTTCAGCAGACTCCTGGAAGAGAAAAACTAGGCGTGAATATTTCGCGCATCGGGGTGTGGGAGGCAGATTTCGCGCCTCGTACACTGACCCGAAAGCTGCGGCCGGCGGCGAGTCATCAGTGCTGAAGAGGGGTCCACGATGATGCCGACATGCGCCACACCTGCCTTCACGGCACGCTGCGCAAGTGGATGCAGCGTCCAGCCAAGAACCCGCCGAAGCCACAGAATCAGCGGGCGGGTGCAGGCTGGGCGGCGGGTGGTAAAGGGGTAGTATGAAGTGTGGACCCGCAATGCCGCAACCGTACGTGCGTTATGAAGGCCGCATGACTTCCCTCATCCCTGACGGGGAATGCTGATGTTCCCTCCACAAGGCAGGGGGAGCTGTGGGGGGAGGAGGGGGGCACTCACCCACAGATGGGGGAGCCCCAATCCCTAGGCCAAAGTCCCAAGGCTGCACCCCTGAGCCAGTGGGAGTGGGGGGCGGGGGTTGCCTAAGATCATACTCCCCTATCTTCATCTGCGTTTTTCACCCTTCTACCTTGGACCAGCAGGGCCACCTCCTCAGTCGCTGGCACCGAAGTGGCAGGGAACTGGTGAAGGTAGGGTTAAAGTCCAGGTAGCCCTTGTGCGGGCGGGAAGCAGGGGAGCGAGCCTGCCCTGGTTCACCTTGTCTTCTTGGAGGACACAGAGCAGTGAGGGAAAAGACAGACACCGGCCAGTGTCCCTGGGTAGACAGAGAGGCGAGGCGTCTCTGTTTCCCAAACCTAAAGAGGGAAAAAGGTAAAAGAAGAAAAAAGAACTGGTAGAAGCTGCCCTGCAAAGGGAGGTCGTCCTCCTATGACATAAAGCTAAACACTGATATGCTTTCTCCAGGCTGGAGGGGGTATAGCTAGCAGAGGAGGTAACAGTTTTCAGCCTAGTGTCGCCTCCTAGTGGCAGCAAACAGCTATACACACGGTCCCCCAATGATACGAGTGAGAAATCTGAATTAGACTTACCGATAATTCGGTTTCCATGAGATCACCATGACGGCACATTAATCCCTCCCAATTTTTCTGTGAAGGTTCATCGTTGGTATGAAGCAATACCTTCTGATCCTATATTGTTATGGTCACTATAATTTAATCACCACCAACTTGCTCTTTAGTAATTTTGGAAACACTGGTGTAAGGTGGAGGGAGGGGGTGTTTTAACCTTTCTCTGTTCCTGCCCCTACAGAGGTCAGGGGTCAATCTCCTTGTTACACCGCCATGGTGATCTCATGGAAACCAAATTACCGGTAAATCTAATCCAGATTTTTTGTTTTAAATAAAAAAATAGAGACACTTTCTAATATGCACCTTGTGTTTCTCACCCATTGATCCGCTATTTGCCCAGGTAGCAAAAGGCTAAAGCTTGGACTGTGTATGATAAAAGCTTCTGTAGCAAGGGAGGCACCCAATGTCATACTGACATTAAAGGGATTGTCCAGGATACAAAAATATGCCTAAAGTTGGCCAAGATCCAGCTTATTTTCAACCCTATGTGCATGACCACTACAGACATCAGATCTCACCAAATTAAAGTCGGCCATACACATGAGAAATATCATCTGGAATCATTCCCATGGCTGAAGGGAAAACACCCAGAATGGGCTTGCACAACATAGTAAAAGACTGGCCGAATTTGGCTACGCACTTGTATTTTCAACGTCCATTTTTCAAACGAACAGATCACATTTTCAGAAGACTATGCCTGCCATTGGCCATGATAATGTAAATCCCACATCTGTGGCCTTGAGATGTCAGAAACGGACAGAGAGCCAAGCACAGGCTCGGCCGCCTCTCCATCCATTTTCCACTGCGTGATGGGAAGCAGGAGATATGAAGCCATGTAAAATAAAGGAGCACCCACAAATACAGGCACATTATTGCCAATTAATTTACTGTATGAACATAATCTCCGAGAAGTGGGCCTTGCTGTTCACAGAAACCAATTCACACCTGTATTTCAAATGCCATTTAAAAGCTACAGTTTTTTTTTTTTTTTTTTTACCCACCTTCTGTTCACCTTTTCTTTGAGGGCCAATTTATGAAGTTTGTGACTAGCCATTCTCTCTACATAATAGGAGGTTGTATACTTAAAATATAAGAATTATGAAAGACAAAATGTAAAATGTTTATTTAATAAACAAGTCCATATAAAATACCTACAGCTCATGGAAAGAAGTTACAAAAACCGGCAAAGGGATAAATAAATGGAAAGATTTCTCACAATTTGTGTTTTTGTCGCTTTCATGTGATTATTAATATATACACTCCTGTACATGCACCACTGAAAATACTGTAACCATTTTATCGCAATATCCAATCATTTTGTTTAAAAAATAAATCACTCAATATCATTGAACGTAGGATCTCTACTGAAATCAGTGTATTCTCCTGATGTCTCGCCACGACTCTACAGAGACAAAAAGTGACTTTAAATGGGGTTTCCAGGAGTTCAATACTGATGGCTTATTCCCAGGATTGGTCATTAATATCTAGTTGTGGGGGTCTGACACTCAGCACCCCCCACCAATCACCTCAGAGGCAGTGGGCACTGTGGCCTCCTCACAGCTTACCAAGCACTGTGCCGTACATTGTATAGTTCTGTTCCTGGTCTATTAGCTCATCAACAATCACTTGAATGGGACCAGGCTGCCAATAGGCCATGTAATCAACAAACATGACAGCTCTTCAAACAGATGATCAGCAGAGATGTTGGGCGTCAGACCCTCAATTTTCATGAAGCAACCAGATAATCTACGACGTATCTTCAGTATAGGCAATCAATAATGAACCAGGAAAACCCCTTTAAACTCTGATATAACTTGACAAAACCTGAAAAATGAACTGGATGCCAGACAAATATGAATTACCCAAAGAATATAACTTGTGTGTCAACATGACAAAAAGGTCCATGTAGTAACATGGTTTCTGTGTCATCCCAATAACCTTTCATGAGCTCCAAAAACATTTGACAAATGAAAAAAAATAATCCCAAAGGCAGTTTTATGTAGTTCACAAATCGAACAATGAATGGGGATGAAATTTCGATGGCCAGCATACAATTACATGAGATCTGTTTACATCATACCATATAGTTGTATATGAAAGACAAAAGGGGGAAAAAAAAAAAATACATGAAAACTGACTGTAAACCTAAATACATAATCAAGTTGGAGAACATCCATGCCATGTTTAGAAGTTCCCAGAGACTCCCTTTAAATAAACTACATTCATATCAAATTTTCAAAATTTTATCATCAAAGGTCACCGAAAATCCACAATATATTCACTCCAGATAAACCAAGATTTACTCTCCTAGAGAAGAAAAAAAGATAATGAGAACAAGGAAACAGCACAGTACATCATACGCATGATCTGGGAACACATTGGCAGAAAATTGTCAAAAGGAAAAGTGGAGCAATTGTCTGTCTGCAACTAATTAGGTTGCCAATTTCATTTTCTCTGCAGATTGCAAGCTGAAATCGGTTCTGCTACACTAGTTCTGATAAATTGCTATCATTTATATTAATGCTGAGCTTTAAAACATACTATTTTCAGAATAACCCATAGTGTATTTAAGTCACACACACCAGCTCTGGGCAATATGACCCCTTAGTTTGACTAAAAGCTTAGAAGACCTTCATTCCCGACAGTTAAAGGGGTCGTCCGAGCTACAGATATTAAAGAGGACCTGTAACTGCTCCTGACATGCCCATTTTAATAGCTACAGTACATGTATCCCCATGTAATAACAATCCTGAGGCATCTATATTATACCATTCATCTATTATTTCTACTAGAAGTTAAGAATGAATTGCTAGCACTCTGCAGTAAGGGTACAGAGGGGAGGTAACCAGTTGGGGGGGTGTACCTGCACAGTCTGACTCTATCCAATCAGTGCTGGTTACCTCCCCTCTGTACCCTTACTGCAGACTGCTAGCAATTCATTCATAACTTCTAGTAGAAATAATAAAGGAATGGTACAGCATAGAGCCCTAAGAATAGATGCTCCAGAATTGTTATTACATAGGGAATGCATGAAGCTATTAAAAGATGAATTGTAAGGATAGGTCATCAGTATCAGATCAGACGGGTCTCACTCCTGGCACCCCTGCGGATCAGCAGTTTGTATTATGCTAGTGCAAGCCCTGCGTCTTCTTCAATGTTTACCTGCACACTGTCTACATTATTGCACCAGTGCGGTATAATTACAACTGTTTGCCTTATTCATGTAAATGGGAGAGGAAGATGCACCACCAACAGAGACAGTGTGCAGGTAGACAAGGAAGAGGACCCTTCAAACAGCTGATTGGCAGGGGTGCCTTGAGTCCCACCAATCTGATACTAACTGCCTATCCTAAGGTTAGTTCATCAACATCTGTAGCTCGGACAACCCCTTCCATGGTTTTTTTAACCAACAGGTGCAGAGTTTATGAACAGTTACAGACAGTGAGATTGTCGAATACAGAGGAAAAGAGGAATATAGATATATTTCAAAGTGTATTAGTGTTGCCCTGTTTATTAATGGCAAAAGCAAATTAAAATATGGATATGCTTTAAAGGCGTTATCCCATTACGAGCACTTATCCTCATCTACAGTGTCTGATCGTTTGAATGGAGCGGCGGTAAGTGGTGTGCTCCCACTCCATTCACAAGGGGACCACAGTCGGACCCCTGCTGATCAGACATTTGCGCCTCATCCTGTGGATAGGGAATGAGTGTTTGTAGTGGGACAACCCCTTTAACGGAGGAGGAACACAATCCTTAGGCTTCTTGCACACAAATGTGTGCTGGCCGTGCCCGTGCTGCAGACCGCAAATTGCTTCTTAGTGCTTCTGTAGGGTTCTGTTCCCGTGCTTCCCTTCCGCATCTCCGGATTCACTTGAATGGGTCCGTATCCGCGATGCGGAATGCACATGGCCGCTGCCCAGTGTATTGCGGTCGTGCCTTATGCGGGACACAATACGGCCACGGGGGGCACGCGGTCGTATGCAAGAAGCCTTATTTCTAGTGTTTAATCCACAAGTGGTAGGAATTCTGTTTGAAAATCCATAAATTCTTCTATTATACGTACCCAAGCATTCCAGATTCTTTAGTCTTTATTATGTACAGAAACATTAGTAATGTATGGAACAAGTTGTTTCTCCCCTAAAAAAAAAAAAAAGAAAAAGAAAAACTATTAGAATTATTTTTATATTAGCATCATAAGTTGCCAATGATAGAGGACTCATTACATATAAGAGATAGCTGCTAACTGTAGACCCAGAATTCTGTGTTCTCACACCTGAGATGTTCCAAATAGCAGTACTCACAACAGACCATCCAAACACACAACCGCCACCACACACAATTACACCCCATAAATGTTTCATGCAATGCCTTGAAATGTAACCCTTGCATTTGCAACCAGAAGTTATCAACTCCTGTAATAATCTGTGCGGCAAGATATTATGACTGCAGAATCCCATCATGCACAAATAATCTACAATTAATCTCTTAAAAGGACAGGTAGGAGTGTGGCAATCCAGGACGGTGCCCAGAATCCTGGACTGTCCCACTCAATGCTGGTCTGAATGCTGTGTGTGACCACCCTGGCAAAGTAAGTACAACAGTTACGCTGTGAGCTACTATAAGAAGGCACCAATGGAAACACTATTTGACAGCAAGAAGAGCACAGGCACCCCGCACCAACACGGATCGGCAGCGTAGCTCTAGCACAGACGTCTGGCATCAGAGCTACACCTGAAGAGTTGAGTACGTAGTAATGGGTAGACAACCCCTTTAATGGTGTCCTTTGGGATTCCTCCAGATCTGTTTGAAAGTATGAATAGCTATTATGGCGTCTTCAGGGAGGTCAGCCAGAGGGAGCTGAACAGAATTTGAAATCAGAAAAATGACAAGACTTGCCCTTTTTCTCCCAAAGAAACAATTGTTAAGAAGGGTTTCCCACTTTAAAAACGAATAAATATACCACTAAGAAGTCTTCACTTCATGATCACCAGCAAGCCATAACCCATAAGGTGTTTCACAATGCCATGCTTCATTGTTAGTGAAAGTAATGCCGTTTAAATAATACAAGTACTTGCTAATAACTGAAAAGTCAATATATATTTAGTTCTGAACAGGGTGGATTTGATTTAAATCACTAGTTAGTAAGGCTTTATTTAAATCATAGTTTTCTACATAAAGCTACTTTCACAGTTGCGTTTGGGGATCCGCTTGTGAGATCCGTTTGAAGGTCTCACAAGAGGCCCCAAACTGATCAGTTCAGCCCAAATGCATTCCGAATGGATGCGGATCCGTTCAGAATGCACTGGTTTGGCTCCATACCGCCTCCTTTCCGTTTTGGAGGCAGACACCAAAACGCTGCTTGCACAGTTTTGGTGTCCGCCTAGCGATGCTGAGCCAAACGGATCCGTCCTGACTTACGATGTAAGTCAATGGGGACGGATCTGTTTGCATTGACTTTCAATGGGGGTCAGAACGTATCCGTTTGGGACTTAGCATTTTTTTCCACATATAATACAAACCGATCCGTTCTGAACGGATGCATTGGTTTGTATTTTCAGTGCGGATCCGTCTGTACAAGTACTGGACGGACCCGCACCGAATGCAAATGTGAAAGTAGCCCCAAGACTAATTCTTACTGGTATAACTTATAATATGCAAGTAGATGAAGATTTCCTGTGAAGAAGAGGCTGTGATCTCTGCTGAGAACTGTAAAAGTAACCCAAGCATCTATGATAATATCTTATAGGCAGAGAAACTGCCCAATAATCTAAGAAAAACCTCTGGAAAAGCAGGACATTGTGAATGGATTCATGGAATTGATTTACAAAAAAAAATTAAACATATACAGCCTTATTCTACATTATTAAAAAACTAATCTTTATTTCATGATGGAATAACCTTTGGATGGTAATCTATTTTCCTCAAAAAGCATTTTATATAAAAAATCCAATTTAAATTAAAAAAAAATCAGATTATGTCCACATAATCCTATATAAAAATACTACCTTTGGCAAGTTGTATATGTGCTTTTGGTACACAAGTTCATAGTGGGGTGGATTGATGTGGCTCTGATGGATGCAAAAGACATTTTCATTTGAAGCATCTAAAAAGACAAAGAAAGAACATGGAATTAAAACTAATTAAAAGTTATGAGGACACATTCACTTATACCACATCTATCTAGCCTCCATTTCACTGTAGCATAAATACATTTCCTTTATAAATCACAAACTGTATCATTTTCTTGGATTATCGCAGAACATGGTTCAAAGGACAACCTGCCTTCAGGCTAGCATGGACAAGGAAGACACCCTGCTCTCATGCTGGCAGGGACAAGGAGCTACATGCATTTCTAGTAAGTCTTCCGCCAAAAAACATTGGGGTAAATTTACTATTGAAAATGGGGTACATGCTTTGCACTGACTTTATTAGGTGTTTTAGAAACTTTTATAACATAATAATGCCTTGTCCAACAAAAAAAGCATAGTATTGCGGGAAAGGGCATGATGCTGGAATGGGGGGGGCTTAAAAGGTCACCGATAGGGATGACAGCTTTTGAAATAAGTTAGAGTTCGGGTTTACACCGAATTGAGATATGGACCATAACGCAATCCAAGGATTCCTGCTTAACGGAAATCGGACGGATGCGTTATGCTGGCCATACACTTCTATTATGATGGAATACATAATAGAATGCCTCTGAAGATGCATTCCGTCCTTGAATTCAGTTATGGTCCGTGGTAACGGAATCGATAACGCAACTTCAAAAACTGAAGTTTGCTTATCCCTAGTCACTGAGTTTTCAGAAAACTTGATATGTCAGAGATATATCAGAAGTTTTGATCAGTGGCATCTGAATGACGAGACCACCACTGATCTTTAGAATGAGGAGAGAGAAGTACTTGCATATCACGCTCTCTCTTCAAGCTGCAGGAGAGAGCGAGGCAGACTCGAAAGAAAGTCTACGGGTCTTTCTCGATTCAGACTCTACCCATCAAAACTTTTGATATGTCTTAAAACTCAGTGCCCTGTTAAAACGTGATGCTGTGTGCCAGCCACTGGCACAGTATTAGTAAATCTGCCTCATTTCATTTACAAAACAGCTTATATATAATATAAGCAGAGATGAACAAGATAGAAAAAAATAAAACAGTTTATACAACTGCTCCTTTCGATTTGTACAATGAAGAGTGAATAGGTCATAATGCTCTGAAATAACACACAGTTTTCCTTTAATGCTGCCAAACCACATGCTGCCATATCTGCTCTGTTGAATTAGTTACAATACACTCATGACAAAAAATACAATGTACCAAGGAGGAGTTGTTGGAATCACATGAAACGTTATGTGTGTAAATGTAATGATGAGATATGTAAGGGAATACGTTAGAGCGAAAAAAGACATTTATTGGGGGAAACTGTACAATAAACAGGATACTCTAGCCCCCTGTCAGGCCGACTCTAGCCTGGATACAAGAGGAGATATGTTTGGGATGTTGCAGCTGGGCCTGCAGATCCTGCACACTTGTAGGTTGCTGAAGTCCCAGCTGGTCCCCTAAATGCTCGATTGCTGATAAATCTGGGGTCTGAGCAGGCCATAGAAGTGTTGAAATCTGGTGGAGACATTCACAGGAAACCCTTGCTGTGTACGGACGAGCATTATGCTCCTGAAAAAGGCCACCTGGAAGCCCTGCCATGAGAGGCAACACATGTGGCTGCAGGATGTCCTGCACATATCCCTGAGCTGTTAATGTCCCTCGTATCTTTACTGGGGGTGACCGACTGTCATATGTGATGGCTCCCCAGATCATCACACCAGCAGTTGGGGCAGTGTTTCGTTTTACAGGAAAGGCAGGATTAAAGCGCTCACCACGAGGCCTCATATTCAAATCCAACCGTCATTGGACCCCTAAATATCACCTGGATTCATTGCCAAAGATGATACAGTTCCAGTCCATAACAGTCCAGGTTCCTCATCCACGACACCACTGCAAATGAAGGCGACAGTGGCTGGCTGTCAATGGCAGGTAAGGGCTTTGCGGCGGATCAAATGATCCTCTCTACTGGTGGTCTGTCTGGGCCGTCCAGAGCCTGTTCGCCATGTGTATGCGCCTTTACCATCTTACCTAATAATCTGGGTGCATTATTTTTTTGGTCAATGACTATATGAAAACATACATAGTGAACCATGAATCTCTATAGGGAGATTATCGAATACTTCATGGTCTCCACTGATAGATCTAAGAAAAGCAGGGGCTTTAGAGAAATCTCGAGAGTTTAACCTGCACATTATGTTCCATGGTAACAAACAACACGTTACAAAACATCTGCATCTTAAAACCTAGACAGTTTATACTTGCATACCAGGTTTATCAGGCGTCTGAACAAAGTGTTGAGAGGTGAAGGTTTTGCCATCAGGATACTTGGGATGAGGGGGCAGTCGAGAGTCGAGGTACGTACAGAACACATGCATGAGTATCTAAAATGAAATTTAAGAGAAAATAATGTAAAAAAAGGTTTCATTGACTATATGAAAGCAATTCTAAAACTTCTGATAAAGAACCATATGCGCTAAAAATAGAGTGCTCTTTCAAGCACATTCTGATGGATAAAACAGTACAGAAAAACATGGCCATCTCTGTAAATTATTCACAGCAACACATCAAACATAAAAACGGATTGTCTCACAGACAACCTCTTTATTAAAATGGAGCGGCTTGCAGCAGGGTCCTGCTTCGACCCTTGGCGTTCAGTCGTAAACTCCGGGGAAATCAGAGTATAGGCATACTGTCTCCTGCGGCAGAAAATGCAGGGGAAAGGTTGCATTATATGCTGGTGACTGTAAATAAATAGCTGTGCATGTAAAGCACCAAGTCCCAGCAGGAGGCTCTCTAACGGAACGAGTCTCTGATTGGGCACATTGAGTTGAGTCGTTGGAGATTCCTCTACTATGTTCCTATTCCCCTACGGCATATGGAGTTTTCCCACCAATACAAGCTTGGTTGATTTTGCCTGCTTAGCGCTCATTGTCAGAATTACGCTAAACATTCTGGGAGAAGACCAGAATGGCAAGTGAAATATAGAGCCAGAGAAGCCCACTCTTACAGGAGGAAGCCCAATCAGTAAAGGCTGTATTACACCGCCCAATTCTGCAGGCGATTGATGGGAAGGAAGCGTTCCTTCCCAGCAATCTCCTGCTTGCTAGCGGAGGCAAATCGTGAAAGATCATGATTAGTGTTGAGCGAACTTGTGTTTTCAAGTTTGGCGTACAAGGTTCGGGTCATCCAAGTATTCCGTTATGGATTCCGCTACCACGGACTATAACTTATGGTCCATGGAATCCATAACGGAATACTTAGATAACCCGAACCTTGTACAATGAACTTGAAAACACAAATTCGCTCAACACTTATCACGATTGCCTGATGAATGAGTGTTTGCTCATTCATCGGGTAATCAGCAGCAGTATTACACCGCCAGATGATTGTTAACTAGCGTTACTAAGAACGCCTGTAAGCGATCATCTAGCAGAAAATCTGCCAGTGTAATACAGGCTTAAGTAGTAATGTATACCAAGTGTGGTCACGGTAACATCAAGGGGCTCTGGTTTGCAGAGAAAACCCTTTAACTGCTACCCCCTTCTCTAGTAAGGCTGCAATCTTTCAGGAAGGCAGAGACAGCCCTGTAACATAGGCGTGCTGTGTTTGAGAGTCTACCATCTTGCTTTTACTACGGGCTCATGCACACGACCATTGCCTGTTTTGTGGTCCACAAATTGGAAATCGACAAAACACGGATACCTGCTGTGTGCATTCCACATTTTGTGGAACGGATAGTCTGCCCCATAATAGAACGGTCCTATCCTTCCCCGTAATGCAGACAAGAATAGGACATGCTCTATATTTATACGGATGCCACAGTGTGCTGTCCGCATCTTTTTCGGCCCCATTGAAGTGAATGGGTCCACATGCGACCAGCAAAAAATGCGGACAAAAAAAAAAATTAATACGTTCGTGTGCATGAACCCTAAGAAAGAAAAATGACCTAGCCACCAATAATTTGCTGGCCTTAAATCAAGGCATCCAGGTCCATTGCTCTCAAGTAAAGGAGGATGAATTCATATGCATGTCTGTCTGTTTTACACTCACTCTAGGCTTATACCACGGACATTTCCACTGCACAGATGGCATGAAATCCCAAGCAATATCCCCAGACATCACATGAAAATTTGGATACGGATTTCATCCTTTACATTAAATCTGTGGCAAATCCACTAATAAATCCGTGCTGTGAATTAGAAAATTGGCAATATGCTCTCAAATCTTTTTTTTTTTTCACACACCTTATTCACATACATAGCACGGTACATGGTCACAGATCTTCTGTGCAGAATATGTACCGATAATCCACAACATAAACATGTGTGAAGGTGGTTTACTATCTTTTCTTCATTGCGTAAGCTATGACAACTAAGCCTATCTTTGCTCAAACACCCATGACCATACCGCAGAGTCTGTAGGGAGGTCAGTGTCCCATTTCCGACCTTTGAAGTCTCCCCCTCCATTCCACCGGAAAGAGCTCATGCATCCCCCATGGGACAGTTCTGGAAGAAAAACGAATGCAAATAAAAGCAAATACTTAACTCCCTTTATGAATCACAGACATAATGAACAAGGAGCATTTCCACCCGCAGCCATTCCTGACAGAGAACAGTATAACCAATCTATGTGGTGGCTGGGACTATGGAAACAGTCGAGGGGGTTGTGCTTCTATTGTTCCCATTCACTTTTTTGAGAGTTCTGGTAATGGTGTAGCACAGCGCACTTCGGTGCTTCCAAAAATTAAGTCCGCTGCATACGATTGCTATTGTGCACTCAGGAATAAATGCTGGAATGAGGTCCATTTTGGACAGTTTGAAACTGCATTTTTTTTTTTTTTTATTGGTAAAAATCTGTGAGAGTCCAGCATGTATTTATTACAGTCCCCAGAGACACAGTCCTGATCATACTTCTGGAAGTCACCTGAATTGTTATTCTGAGGCAACAAAAAACACACCACAATCATAAAGAAATTAAAGGAAATACAACAAAACCCTATTGTGTATAGGACACAGAAATTGTTACCTTTAATACGCTCAAAGAGGTATTCTTGATTTGGAGTGACATCCAGGTACTGAACGATGACATTGAGTGAAGGGATCAGCGGTGCCTTTACAAGAGCCGCTTGCTTTAAACTGCTAATGCTGGACTCTAGAAAAAAAAATAATAGAAAACCCACCAGATTACCAAATTTCCTTTTCACAGGACTATCAGGAACACATAACAAGCTGGGGATAAATACACTGTGAGGAGTACACACTGTCTAGTTTCCCCCTTATTGAATGTGCTAAAAAATGATAACCCGCTCAGTAGAAACCCTAAGCTCTCAAAATATTTTCTTCTCACAGACACTCAAGGACCATGTACCAGGGTTGCATTAGACGTGTGGATAGTCAACCAGATCCTCACTAACAAGCATTCGTAGATGCTCATTCACTGGGCAATCACATTTTTTTATGGATGCTAAAAAAAAAAAATTATTTTTTTAGATATACATCATTGTTTGCCGGTAGCAGATTGTGATGTCTAATCACAGTCTCCTGCTGGCAATCAAATTCGATCAGCTGTTAGAAAGCCATGTGACGTCACTGTACATTGGTCACAGGGCATAGAATACAGCTCAGGGGCTGAGTTGTAATAACAAGGGCAGCTGCTATACCATGTACGGCTTGATAAGACCACCACGTTAACCAGAGCTCAAATGAGCGGCACAGCTTCCCAAAACAGCTGATCGGTGAGGGTCCCAGTCCTGTGGATAGGTCATCAATATTATTTTCCAGAAAAGGGTCCTCTTACACTAGCGTTTTCAGGATCCAGCATAGAGTTCCGTCATCGGGGCTCTATGCCGGAAAGAAACGCTTCAGTTACAGATAATACAACCGCATGCATCCGTTTGAACGGATCCGCTTGTATTAACTTTAACTATTTTTTTAACATGGTCAAGACGGATCCATCATGAACTCCATTGAAAGTGAATGGAGGACGGATCAGTTTTCTATTGTGGCAGATTGTGCCAGAGAAAACGGATCCGTCCCCATTGACTTGCATTGGGGGTCATAATGGATCCATTTTGCTCCGCATCCGAGGACGGAAAGAATACCGCAGCATGCTGCGGTATTTTCTCCGTCCAAAAAACGGTCAGTGACTGAACTGAAGACATCCTGATGCATACTGAACGGATTTCTCTCCATTTAGAATACATGGGGATAATCCTGATCAGTATTCATCCGGCATAGAGTTCCGACGACGGAACTCTATGCCGGATCCTGAAAACGCTAGTGTGAAAGGACCCTAACCCCTTTAAAGCTAGTTCCGCACAAGCCTAAAATGGAAATTATACCCAAAATGTTAGCAACCACAACTGCACACAGTGATCACACAAGCAATATATATCATAATGTATGCCGAGAGTTAAAGGGGTTTTGTCACTTCAGCAAATAGCATTTATTATGTAGGGGAAGTTAATACAAGGCACTTACTAAAGTATTATTATCTATATTGCTTCCTTTGCTGACCAGACTCCTTTTCCCATCAGATTATACACATCTCGCTTCTATGGTTACGATCACCTTGCAATCCAGCATCTGTGGCCGTGCTTGCATTATATTAAAAAAAAAAAAAAAAAAAAACACCAGCTTTCATGGTCCCGTTCACCAGAAAGGCAGACATTTTTTCCTGCAGTGTTCAAGCACATGCGCCACTGATGGATTGTACGGTGGTCGTAACCATGGAAATGAGCAGCGTATAATGTGATGGAAAAATGAATCCAGCCAGCAAAGGAGACAATATGGACAATCACAATACATTAGTAAGTGGCTTGTGTTAACGTTATCTACATAATAAATGCTATTTGCTGAAGTGAGACAACCCCTTTAAGTAAGCTGTGCTGGAGATTTAGATCAATCTTCCACACATATTTTAGCAGTGCTTTAAGATTCTAATTATTTACCCCCTATTTGCAGCTCAGGACATCCAAGCCTTCTCATCTGCACGTTCACAGTTTCCATCTCTTGAACCAATGGCACCAAAATAGTTTCGTTAATCCACTGCAAGGAAAAGTTTATGCAAAGTAACAGTGAACATGTCTGGTAAAGATTGCAGATTTCAAATATTAAAGTACTACTGACTACATACACGAAAATTCATGAAACTGAGTACTGCTCCTAATGATGAGCGCTGCTCATGCAAGGTGAGAAAGTCCCATTACACAGTAAAGTCTTGGCTTGGTTTTAGCATTATCAGATAAGTGACAGACCGCCGATTTCAACATGTCTGTCAACACTGTCCTCCGTGAGGACACCAGAAAAGAGGGACCCAGACACAAAATTCGCAAAGAACTTTACTAAGATCTGTATTAAGGTAATACTTTATTATGCTTTGACTCCGATATATGGATCAATACAAGAAAAAAAAAAAAAGGTTGGAAATATACAGAATGACATTTGGGTAATTATAGTTCAATGGTTTTATAAAAAATGTTTTATAAACAATATCTGTGAACTTGGTTATACTCCATGTGGAGATGGAATCATATGCTGAAAAATATGACTCCCAATGATGACGTACACTGTATAATATTTGTATGCATTGATGCCAAGTGTTCAACCGTTATTTCTGCACTGCAATACTGTTAGTTTTGTTAAAATAAAACAGAAATAAAATATATATTAATAAAATAGGACATACATTCCGGAGTTTTTCTGTCCATGAATCTATGTGGTCCAAAGGTTGGCGGTTCATTGTAACTCTTGCCCAGACCTGCAGTGGAAAAATAAAGAGTTACCGCATGTGGTCACCTCATGAAATGTAAGTAAATCCAAGTAAGACCTCGAGCACGTCCGATGCAAAATGTTTGCAGATTGCACACGGACCCGTTAATTTTTTAAAGGTCTTCCAAAAACTAAAAACCTGCAGACAAATGTAATCTTTGTGCTGACCGCATCAGTATGTTTGTTCTGCAAATTATAGAACATGTCCTATTCTTATGGTTTTACTAATCCACTGGCGCTGATGCCCCCCAAGTTGTGTGCTGCAGTACCGCAATGCCTGCTGCTAGGGATGCTTAGCCAAAGACACTTCAATGCAAGATACCATGCACTACATTCCCCACTACTTTTCCTGTAAGTCCTGCAAGGGGAGACCACAGTTAGGTATCAATACATAAAACAAGATTACCTTGCTATAGAAACTTCCTCCATGATCGCTACTCAACTCCTATTGCAGGCTTAATTTCAGGGTTTTGCGGGTCTGGTATCTTTTTCGCTAGAGTATGCCCCGGCCGGTGGCGTTGCTCCGTGCTGATGGGTTTAAAAGCTCACGCACACATGGAGCGGTCTAGTGGCGTCACTATAGGAGCTACAAATCGCTACAAGTGGCAAACTTCCAACGCGATTTGGACAGTGCGTTCTCCTTCATCACGGAATCAGTATATTATTAACAAGTATTAATATGTCAGAACTGTGGTGGAATAGGAAAGAACATATATAGAGTTCAAACTCCAGAAAAATAGACAAGAGGAGAATAACCCCCATTTCCTGTTCATTAGAAGTACACTACAGCAGGTAGAATACCTATTGATCATAGAGATGAAGGATCTATGGGAGATTACAACCCTGGAAAAATATCTTGAATGGGACACAATACATAAGGGGCTTAAGGTGGAAAAAAATACCATCAGGCGATATAGGGAGCAGCGAGATTATTGTAGAATGGGACTAGATGTTCCACAAATTCTCTAGAAAAACGATGAGCTTTATTATCAATAAAAGAACACAGAGATTATTAAATATAAAATAGAGATATTAGAGAGCTGTTTGAAACATTAAGGCCATGGAAAGATCACCCTAGCATAAAACCACTAGTTGACAGTATAAAAAGAATATACCAAAAAGAAGAAAAGAGAAAAAAAATGAAAAAATGTAAGAGACACTCTTTGTCAATTAATGTTGTTACACACAATAGAGAAAGTGGAACTATGGATAACCTCAACTCGTTTGAAACTGTAGATGAATACGGTACATACCAGACGTATGCAGTGAACCGGAAGATCAAGTGTCCATATTCACTATGCATACCGAACAAGAGGAAACTACAAATGAGGGTCCAGTTGGTTCACCGTCTCCAGAGGTAATAATAAAAGAAAGGAGAGTTGCCCCAAAGGTCCCGATCCAGAATCGATACAACCCCCTATCCCAGGACAGCAATGATTAGGAAAAAATAGAGGGGGAACTGTTGGAAAATCCGGTTTTGGAAACAGTTGAGGATTTAGAAAATAGAAAAAAGAAAATTGATAAGAAAAAGTACAACAAAAAGGGAATTGAGAATAGAGATAAAAAGAAAGAAGGACAGCAGTGTAAATACAAATGACAATAGGAAAAAAAACAGTGATCAAAAAAACTGTGAAACAGGATTTTTTTTTCAGGCTTGGAAAAAGGGAAATACAAAAGGGGAAGTAGAGGGGGGAAACAAAAGAAAAAGCAACAGCAAACAAGGAAGGAGAATGAAGAGGGGGTTGCGGGGCAAAAAATGTATAATTTGTGCAGACATACATTAACGAAGGGGAAAAATCTGACACTCAGTTCACACTTTCGCGTAAAACGCCGCGTTCGAACGCACATAAAAACGCACAACAGTACAGGAACCATGCATTCCAATGGGGGGGGTTCAAACATAAAATAGAAACCAGAATAAATAATGGGCACATTAGATGCAAAATCATTATATACTGTAATTGAGAATAAAAAAGGGATGTGAGGCAGCCCATCATTTTCTACATACCATCATTTTCTACATAAAAAAGTGAGATGCCAAAAATCGCAGATGGAGGACATAGGGGAATGTATACGGTTTATTTTACAGAGAAATTAAAGTACAAAGATCATTTTTATCGCTAATTTATATGAAGGGAGGGGGGAGCATAAAAGTTTATAGACCCAGATGTCAAGCTCAGGGCGGGCCTTGTCTGTGGCGGCGTTTTATAGACGATGTGCTCTTTATATGGGAGGGGGGCTAGGGGAGAAACACTTTAAAAAGCATTTTTATTTATCTCTGTAAAAAAAAATCCAATTTAGAATTTACACCGAGAGATTAATTTTTTAGACCTTACCATTTATATTGAAAAAGAAAAACTATGTACCAAAACATTTAATAAACCTACGGATGCCAACAGGTTTATTTTCAAGGAAAGTTGCCACCTACCACGGTGGCTTGATAATATACCTAGGAGTCAGTTTTTACGTATTAAAAGAAATTGCACTGAGAATATAACAAAAAGGAGCAGAATATATGCAGAAAAGATTTGAATCAAAAGGGGTATATTAACAAAATATTATTAAAACAAAAAAAAATGGCATAGGGCAATTAAATAGACAAACTCCATTGGAAGACCTGGTAAATATGATAGCACCGCAGAAAAAAAGAGAAGAAGGAATTCCAACTATTATTATACCGTATAATGGTCAGACAAAAAAACTGTTAATATTGGGGTATTTTAAAATGGGAGAAGGTAATTGGAGATTACATCCCAGATGTCCCAATGTTCGTATATCGAAAAGCAAGAAATATAGGAAATATGGTGGAATCTACAAGAGAATGTGTAGCAATAGGTTATAAAAGAAGATGAAAAATAAAAAATTTACCAAATGACTTTTTTCCATGTAAAAAAATGCCTGGGGTGTAAAAAATCCCCCAAAAATAACTTCAGAAACAGAATAAAGATGGTTCAAACATATATGATATTAGAGAGTATATAACATGCAACAGTCCAGGGGGTAATATATGCAATTATATGCCCCTGCAACAAGGTTTATATTGGACGTATAAAGAGACAATTAAAGAAGAGAATGGGAGAACATGTATAAAACATCCAGAGAAAATTTTAGGGGCACCCATTATCAAGGCATTATATAGATAAACATGAAGGGAAGTTTGAAGGGTCAATATTCTATGGGTTGGAAATAGTAAAGATAGATGAATGGGGGGAGGGGGGAGATTACATTAAGAGCATGTCAAGAACACAAAGTGGATTTATAATATGGATACATTGGCACCGAAGGGTCAAAATGTGGAAATAGAGCTGTTTGCTTTTGACTAAATGAGAAAGATGTATGTATAATGAGAAGAACAGGACTGTTGAAAGGAAGGCGTGGTACAAGAAGAGTTAAGGCAGGTAAATTAAGTAGGAATAAAAGGGTCCATTCACACGTCCGTTGTTTAGTTCCGCATCTGATCCCGATTTTTCGGAATAGTTGCGGACAGAATTCGGACCCATTGATTTTCAATGGGTCTATAAAATATGCGGACAGCACAAAGTGTGCTGTCCGCATAATTTTCTCAGTACATAGTGTCCGTCAAAAAATAAAACATGTCCTATTCTAATCCGAAAATTGCGGATAAAACTTCATTGGAATAGGAAAATGTATTCTTCTATCCGTTTTTTTTTGCGGATCCGCAAAAAACGGATGACAAACGGAAAGAATTCTTGGAAAATAGGATCCGCAAAAAACGGACGTGTGAATGGACCCAAAGGGTGGTATCGACAAGCACCAGATTGATTTCCTGATGGACAACGCATTGTCCGAAACACGTTGGATGTTTGGCACTTGTAGTGATCTGTAGCTCGTATAATGACGTCACTAGGCCGATCCACGTAAGCGCGAGCTTTCAAACCCATCAGCATGGATCAACACCACCAGCCGGGTTGTACTCCTGCGAAAAAGATACCAGAACCGCAAAACCCTAAAATCAAGCCTGCAATAGGAGTTGAGTAGAGATCACGGAGGAAGTTTCAAGGTAATCTTGATTTATGTATTGATACGCAACCGTGGTCTCTCTCTAGCAGGGTTAACAGGAAAAGTAGTGGGAAAGGTAGTGCACGGTATCTTGTATTGAAATGCCCTATTCTTGTATGTATTGCAGAATAGTTATTTCTATTGATGGTGGTGAGAAAAATGTGGACTGCAAAAGGAAGGCGTCTGCATTCTGTGGATCCATTATTTTCGGACAGCAATACGGACATAGTTGTGTGCATGCTTAATTGTACCTCCCGTCACTCCTCAGTAGTGTCCTGCTAGATTATTTATTTTATTTGTTTTTTTTCCCACTGTCTATGATCATGATATACAACACTCATGCACCCCTCAGCTGTGCATGCCTACCCAGCTGTATGAGCACTCTGCAGGATCATTAAAAGGGTTATCCTATGAGAAATGTAAAAAATAAAATCTAGTACATGACAACCTCTTTCTAACAAAGCTGGAACCAGCCCTGTACCTCACATGGATCCAGAGTGCTCCCCATCCATTACTCCAATTGTTCTGCTAGCTTTATTTCAAGCAAGCTGGGAGCTTAGGTGGCATGTCCTTTCAGCTGCAGCTACTGGCAGTTGAAGGTTGAAACTGAGCATGTGCTTCCATCTCAGTGAGCAGGACAATAGATTTAGAAAAAAAAAAAAGAGCAAACAGCAGGTGGTGCTGTACAGATGGATTTCATTGAATAACTCTGTAGCTATACTACATTTTTAATTAAATGCAATTACAAAATGTATTCAGATGCAGGTGCTGGTTTCAAAACTGTAGATCAGCATCTGTGGGAGAACGCCTGTGGAACTATATGATGCAGCCATTTTTTTGCAAGATTTTTTCTGGCTAAAAAGTATGCCTTTAGTCTGAAAAATATGGCACTTATTCAGTTGAACTTTCGAATTTTGTTTAGCGGTTATTAGTTTTGAATCCACCCTATGAAGTAATTATGTATTAGTAAAGAGGGCTATCCCTTCAAGATCCCTTTCTTTTATAGTGGAAAGCAGCTTCGAGGTGCTTATGATAATTTACGTAGACAGTCTGTTGATTTCAACAGGCACTGTGCACGTCACAGTAGTATGGGACGTGTACAGTGACGTGCCTGGATTTCGCGACAAACCTCTGCAGCCAATCAGTCCTCAGCTATAGACAGTGACTGACTGCAGCAGGTACATGTCATATCCAGGCAGGTCTCTACAGCCGTTTGAAAACCATGCACAGGACCAGTGCTGCAGTTTGCAGTGTTTTTTCATTTTGAGACATTGTAGGGGTTGTCGGAGATACTGAATAATCTTAAACAACCCCCTTAAGGCTGCTTTCACATGGTCGCTTGTGGTCCATGAGATGGCCAGATTTCCCGGCCCAACCTCGGCTCACGTGTCCACACGTAGCAGTGATCTATGATGCTGTAAAATCCAGTCCAACCGCAGGTCAAATGTCCTGTACTAAAATGATGCTGTACAGTAGACCCGTAGTCGGGATAAAACTCACAGCATCAGAGATCGCTATGATGCAGCGAGTCTGGTTCATGTGAGCCGCGGTCGGTCCGTGAAAACTTGTCCATCACACAGTGTACATTTCACAGAACCTCATAGAGCCAAGTGAAAACAGCCTTAAGCCGACAGAACAGCTCCCTGCCACATTTTAGCAACGTGGAGACTGTACAGTCAGTGAAACCGGAAGGCTGTAGAAACAGAAAAGCACTTTTTTAGCCCAAAATAAATACAATGCCATAATACAAAACACTTATATAAATATGTAACCACAAGCAGCGTGTTTTATTTACTACTGTACCTCTTCTGCCGCCTGCTTGGAGCCAAGGTCTGCCTCATCCTTGTGTGCAGAAGGAGCCTGAGACCTGCATGCCAGCTGGTACTGGTACTTCCTGAGACCGTGTGCATAATCTCCCATGGAGCGGCTATAATTCCAGAAGGTTGGACTGTTCGATGTGGAGTTGGATTCTGGACTCCCTAAATTACCATTCAAAAAGAGTATGTAGTAACTAACCAGACACGGGATGCATCAAACAGTAGACTAATACAACTGAAGACAGGGGGTCTTATAGACAGCACAAGGTTCTGCTTCGTTCTCTAGCTTGATTTCACAAATAGAACATACACTTCATTTGGTCATATAGTCAGTAGGGCTCTCTCTTCTCATAGCAATAACTCAAAGAGCCTCAAGGTCAAGTAATCTAATTACTCTACCAAAGAAGAGAAGGAATGATGCTGAAAGCTATTTTTTTTTACTATGGTGGCTCATGCGGGAGAATTATTCAGAAATAACTGAGAAGTAGAAATCAATATACAGCATCTTTAAAAACCTCATACCCAGCTGAGAGCGCTGTTGCTTTTCTTCTTCACTACGAATGAACGTATCCAGTAACTTGAGATCAGTCATGTAGTCATCTTTGCCAGCAGGGGAACTGTAAGCAAATGGTGATGAGCGATATCGAGATCTCAAGCCACTGTTTTCCAATGGACCAAGACTACTGGGGTATGATGGTGATCCAGGTGTGGGACTGAAGTTTTGCATCTGAAAGGAAAAAACAAAACAAAAAAAAAAAAAACTGAGAATTAGATTACCACCAACGAGTGTTCATAGTAATGCTTGTTAGCGTTGATCTAGCGGTGTAAATGTACAGCTCAGATAACCCGATCGTTTGTGCGCGAGCAAAAATGATCGTTTACCGGCAGCATGATTTTGCTGTGTTAACACGATCTGCTGCCAGAAAACAACAAGACAGTATGAGGAAGAGAGATGGCATTAGAGATCGCTCCTCCGCATACTCTGAAGGAGCTGGAGGAGATCGCTGCATGTAAATGCACTGGTCTCCTCTGCTAGCGATCAGCAGATTGTCGGGAAGGAACGTTTCCTTCCCAAGAATCTGCTGTAATGTTGTCGGTAAAGGGATCTTAACTAGTAATCAGCGAATCGACTTCAGATGCTTCATCCGAAGTCCATTCGCATAAAACTTTGTTACAATACTGTACTGTACGGAGCAAGCGTGCCGTACAGTGTTAGAATGCACACGAGACTTCTGGTAATAACTTCAAAAATTAATTTCTACAGTAAAGACCCTTTGTACCAAACTGGTTTGGTTCCAGGTAGTACAGTATTGTAACAAAAGTTTTATGTGAATTGACTTCGGATGAGACATCCGAAGTCGAGTCGCTTATCCCTAATCTTAACATATAGAGGAAATTTTAAAATAAAAAATAAAACTATAAGACACTAGACGATAAGTTATGAGACTAGTGTCTGTATAGAAGGTATAGACCACCTGGGAGGAGCAGCACTTTCTTTATTCCTACTGTCAGCCTCCAAGTGGCCAGGCCTACACCCCAATGCTATTAACGAGAAAACATGGAATAACTTCTAAGGCAGTATTTTTGGTGAAGAAAAGTAACATATTTTGTAAAACAAATAAAAAAATGTTGCTACTTTTAAGCCATTTCTGACTCCCTCACCGCTGGCTGGGGTGTGGGGGCGGGTGGAGGCTCATCTACAAACTAATACATCAGAAAACTAGTGCACATTAGACCAGAAATCTAGTCCAGCTCCTGGCTGGAAAAAATTTCTCTTCTGGCACATGGACAGCACCTCTTAAAATGAAAATCTATTAAAAGGTGTGTGCGCACCAGAGTTTTTTTTTTTTACTAAGATCGGGGTGTGAAACATTCTTTAGTAAATGACCCCCATTATCTTGTCTCCGTGGTCCCTCCTTCTGACCTGATGTCAAGGCCACAGTGTGGTACATCAACTGCTGGTCATCTAAAGTTTTTACCAATAAATAATTAGCAAAGGAGGATTCTAAGAGCCATTTAAAATGTACTCATTAGATATTACCTTGGTATAGCTACTGTTCGGTGAGTAGGCTACAGCTGTTGCAAAAGAACTACCAGTGCTTGGTAGCAGAGCCTGCATCTGCGGACTGTACCCACTGATAAAGCTAGACGAGAACTTGGGACTGGTGCTGGGTGAACGTGAGGGACTGTAGCTCAGTACACTTTGCCCGAGAATGCAAGGAGAAGGTGTGGACGCAGGGACTACACTCTTCACAAGGTCCTTTGGTGGAGTATACTGCACAGCTGCAAATGAAGCGTTAGAAATGAAGTGATGATACAGAGAAAAATACACACAGGTAGATTTACTAATCAAAATGCTTCTGGTTCCGTCCGGATCCCGGTGGAAAATGAAAAGGGGTTGTCAGATACCTTGCTTTAGCCAAACTGACTCAAATTTACTTCATGTGCATTTCAAGCGCAACTTTTCTTCTTTTTTTTTAGCTATTTCAACCCTGATGCTTCTCTGTCTGTAACCGGCCTGATGCAGTTCTGCGCACTTTTCTTATCCCCTTTTCATTTTCATTTTTTACCCACAGCCTTCCCAAAGCCATAACTTTTTTATTTTTCCATTCACATAGCCGTATGAGTTGTACTTTCTAATGACAACATTTACGGCTGCATAGAATGTAGTGGTAAGCAGGGAAAAAAATCCAAATGGGGTGGAATTATAAAAAAAAAAATAAAAAAATTATTCAGCCACATTTTAAGTGTTTTGTTTTTGCACTGTTTCCTATGCGGTAACACTGACCTTTTACTTTCATTCTACGGGTCACTATAATTATAACAATACCAGATATGTTTAGGTTTTCTTGTGTTTTAAAGGGGTTTTCAGAGATATATTTATTGATGACCTGTCCTCAGGATAGGTCATCAATATCAGATGACACCCGGCTTCTGACACCTCATTCCTATTCACTTGTATAGTAATGAGCCATCCCACTGAAGTGAATGGAACGGCTATTTGTAAGTAGTAATGTC
Source organism: Bufotes viridis (assembly GCA_033119425.1). Taxonomy (NCBI): domain Eukaryota; kingdom Metazoa; phylum Chordata; class Amphibia; order Anura; family Bufonidae; genus Bufotes; species Bufotes viridis. The sequence continues at coordinate 169,022,662 of CM065590.1, forward strand.
AAGCAGATAAACAATGAAGGGAAAGCTGCGCTGAGACGGCGCACAGCCTTCTCTTCAACCAGCTGATCAGCGGTGCTATCGGACCCCTGCCGATCGAACATTGATGACCTATCTTGAGGATAGGTCATAAAAAAAAAAAAAAAAAAAAAAAAAAAGAATTCTCAGAAAACCCCTTTAATACTGGAAAAAATAAAAACTTTTGAAAAAAAAAAAATTTTTCTTTGCATGCATCACCATATTCTCACCTCCATAACTTATTTTTATATGTACGGAGAGGTATGAAGGCATTTTTTTTTTTTGTGGGGGGGTGGGGGTGGAATCTGTAGTTTTCATCTATACCATTTTGGGGGGGTTTGGCTTTTTGATCGATTTTTATTCAATTTTTAGTGGGAGGCAAAGTGACCAAAATACAGCAAATCGCCATTTTGATTTTTTCCCCCATATTGGATAAATATTTTTATAGCATGATGTTATAATTGTTTATGTATTTTAATTTTAGGGAAAAACGGGCGATTTGAATTTTTAGATTTAAAATATTTTTTAAAAACTCTTTTTTAAACTTTAATAGTTCTCATAAGGAACTATAACAAGTTATTAGATTGCTTCTCTCTTCTCTTGGTTTTTAACCCAACAGATGCTGTGAGTTAAAGTAGAACTCCCACAAAAATGTTTATTCTCTTACCTGTTAGAAGGGTACATGATGTAATCCGTAGTGAAGGTAATCTTCTTACCAGTGGCTTTATTTGTGAGACATCCCCTCTCTTCTAATGTGGACAACTCTCTGCTCTCCAGCTGACACAGGGCAGGAAGTCAGTTACTTCTCTACTCATTCCTATGAGACTGACATTGAGGCTCCCATAGGAATACCTAGAGAAACGGACTTCCTGTCCACACATAAGATGCTGTGTCAGTTGGGGAGTCCGATTGCTGGTCACGTGACACAGCCGAGAGGCTGCACTGTGAGAAGAATAGGGCTAGCTATCATTGAGTGAAAGAAGCCACTGCTATAATGTCATGTGGTTGATGACGTGTCAGAGGGTAGGGCGAGTAAGACCCCATCCAAAAGACTGTTTGAGTCAGCGTCCGATACGCATTTTTTTTGCGGATCGCAGTCAGAGCCATTCATTTCTATGGGTTAGTAAAAAAATGCGGACAACACGTGTCCGTCCGAACATTATAGCACATGCCTATTGTTGTCCACAAAACGGACCAGAATAGGACAAGTCTCCCACTGGAATACCCTTTAAAATAAATTCTAGGATTGCAAATAAAGTAAAAAATAAACCTATAAACTTACATGAATTTTGTACTCCAAGAAGCTTTTGTTGGGAGGGGCTTAGTGTAAGATTTGGCGATGTCATAGTGCATTTGAAATACCTCCAGAAGTCAACCAATGCATTCAGACTGAACAGTAAAGCAAATGCCAGTTCTGTTAAGAAGGAAAAAAAAATTAAAATAAATGTAAAATAGATTACAAATCACACGTTCAGCTTATACACAACTGTACATTCATTGCATATGATCTAAAGTTACAACTTGTATATAACTAATAAAATACTTCTCTTAAAAGGGGTTCTACAGATCAAAGCTGAGCAATATCTGCTCATACAACTGCACTTCTAACTACAGAAATTTCATCCAGTCGCCACTTGGGATCAGGAGGGAGGTTTTTCCTCAGGACGGACTCATTCCTACCTTATGGGTTTACGGCCTTCCTCCGGTTCACTAGGAAGAACCAACACCCCTTTTCCTTGATCCACATCCTCTCCAATCACTTGGTTGACCTTGTGGACATGCAGTCTTTCAACCGTACCATGTAAGGTGCTCATACACATAAAAGCAAAGTCGGCTGAACCCAGCAATTTTGAAAGGTCTGGTTGATTGGCCCAGGACAATAAGAAGAATGAGGCATGCCAAGTTTCTGGTCTCACAGGAGAAGCCACCACTAGAGATATCTGACAGCAGCTTATTCTCCTCTCTCCATGGAGAACATGCACACTTGGCTCACTGAGCATGCGTATGTGTATGGGTGAGCTGGAAGGAATACTTGTTGGCCCACAGCTATTGCAGCTGCATAAATATCTCTATGGTTCTGGACTCCAGACTCACAATACCATGAACAACACCTCAGAAGACAATCTCAGATATTGAAACACAAACTGTACTAGAGGTGGTTGCAAAACATGTACTAGGCTTTGTTCAGACCCCCCCCCCCTTCCCCCCCCCCCAAAAAAAAGGCAGACTTCCAGTTCTGGCCCACACTTGGGGTAAAGTGCTCTGAGCCTGCCACAGTGCATATCTGTGTGCCCCCCTTTTCTATTTGCTCCATTAGGGTGCAACACCTCACATCCACCCTTTGTAGAACTTCCTGGTGTATGGAGAAGCCCCTTCTACTGTTCTGAGACAACTGCAGACAGCCCACTGAGACAGAGAGAAAGCAGGGCGCCATGTGGCAAGATGGCGCCTGATCTCCAGAGTACCACCAAGAGCGAGAAAACCGTCTTACGCCCCCCTTCCCAGGCCAAAACAATGGAGGAATGAGAGTTGGAGACACTAATACCTAGCTTGTCGGTCTCCAGCAAGACGATGGCGGTAGAGGTGCCTACTGCCTCTGAATATTACAAAGTCACTGTGTCAGCTGCCCCCACGCACCTCTAGGCAGAGGTCAATACCCATCCCAGCCAAATAACAGAGTTGGAAAACGGACATGATGGTGTACAGACTACGATGAGACGTGCTGAAAACAGTCCAGACACTACCGAGAAACTGGATGATTTAGAAAACTGATAAGAAACAACCTTCCAAGCCTGATTAAGAAGACAGCCCTCCCGAACCAGCTGCGACAGACAGCTCTGTGCTACAGACCTACCCACCGCCTGGGACCGGCACTCCGAGATAGCGGTACATCAGAAACCTAAATATTTGGACTGCACTAAAAAAACGGCAATTCTACAGAATGTGGGATCCAGAGCTCCTTTGGACACATGATAGTAGTGTTTGGCGATTACTCTGTGGAGGTGGCCAGAAAATGAAAAGCGTTCAACTACAAAAAAAAGTGCCCAAAACAAAAAGGAAAATATTTAAAATGATCAGTTGGTAAGCTGGGGGAACCAAACTCTGTATATCTCAGGGAATTAGCAGTACGTAGTAACATAGTTTATAAGGCTGTCCATCCAGTTAAGCCTGTACTTGTCACCGGAGGCTGTATGTGCGGTCACAGGCGTTACATTTCTCTTATAGTATCTGGTTACTTTATTTTAAATTTCCTTTTTGTCTCTTAATACTCCTGTCACCGATAACGCCTCCTTCCAGTACCGGTAGCACTTCACAGGGCTGCAGATGTAAATGTAAAAATTACCAGTTTTACTGAATCTTTTCCCACAAAACTATATATCAATCTGCTCAGCTCCTCCTGCTCTGTTCCAATGGTGCTTTCAGATTGCAATGCATTTTTTGGTGACAGGTTCACTTTAAACCGCAGTTGGATAGTCCAGATGGAAAAATATGTTAGAATGACGCTTAAGAATCAAACGAGACAAACGCCGGGCTTTTTCAAAATCTGGAAAAAGATATATTGGGGGAACCAAATGTAAACCTGATTCCGTATGGCATCTTTTTTTGTGGATCCATTGTAATAATGCCTATCCTTGTCCGCAAACTTTAAAAAGATAGGACATGCTTTTTTTTTTGCGGAACAGAAAAACGGACATACGGAAACGGAATGCACACGGAGTACCTTTCCGTTTTTTTGGCGGAATGCGGATCCATTGAAATGAATGGTTGCGCTTATGGTTCCGCAAAAAAAAAAAAAAAAAACACGGAACGGGCACGGAAAGAAAATACGTTCATGTGCATGAGCCCTAATCACTGACGTGCCAAGAAATAGAGATGATGGAACCCTTTTGATATATAGGACATGGTATCACACAGTAATGATCAGAGGCGCCCTAGGCAAATGGTAACGGGAGAAAGAGATTGGTCCAACGCCCTCCAGCAATATTTAAAATGTCCTAGACCAGGGATGGGCAAACTGCGGCTCTCCAGCTGTTGCAAAACCACAACTCCCAGCATGCAAAGGCTACTTACAGCTATCAGCCTACAGGAGGGCATGGTGGGAATTGTAGTTTTACAACAGCTGGGGGGCCGCAGACTTCCCATCCCTGGCCTAGACATATTGCTTAGTGCTTTTCGCAGTAGATAAAATAGCACTAAAGGAAGAGGATGAAAAAGGCACGACATATGCGAATATCGGTTTTGTGGATGTCTACGAGAACAGGTGCATCACGACTTACCAATGTACCACAAGGGCCAGCATGAAATCTTATAATATGTACTGATTATTTTCCCGGTCCTGAAATAGAAAGAAACAAAGTCAGGTTCCAATGTCCCTAGAATTTCTGGTGATAGCATGCATAATGTACTCCTCTCAGCTCAGAATATTCTTAGTCAAGGAGAAGCAGGTAATGTGACGTATCTATATATTTTTAGACCCGCGGCTGGTAACGCTGTGTCAGTGCGGTCCATGCACTATACTGTGGACTCCATAACATGACCTACTGTTTAAGCCCCATCGTTGGCGGATTATAATAGGGGCATTTAAGTTGGCAGCCCCGGGCCAGACATCTCTGTGGGGCCCAAAACGCCCACACTGAATTCCGTATACGAGTCTGAACACTGCTCTGTTCGGCTCTCCGAGAAGACCTAAATAAAGGCAATCTTGGCTGAAGAGGCACAAGGCTCGGCGGACTGCTTCTGCTCCTTCATATCAGCAATTGATGGAGAAGTGAGGGGGTTCAGACGGAACAGGACAAGTATGGCAACCAGGGGACATGGGCTTTGTCAGGAAGGTTTGAATCTTGTACTCACATTTCTGTATAAATCATTCCTGCCAGAGAGAAATTCAGGAGCCCCCAGGCCAGGACGATGTTGCGGGCATGTGCCTCCCGTCTAATCTTGATGGCTGTATCAATGAATGACATGGATGGACTTTGCTGCTCAATCTTCTCTCCTAGTAAATAAGAACAAAGCAATTACACCCAAATTAGCGGGACCTACGTGCGTGGGTTACTGCTTATTGCTGGACAGAGCCTATACGTGCTAATGTTTCAGGCAGAAGCAATCGGCTCACAAATCCCGCTGCCGGACAACATTCATATGGGCAGCCTTACCACCATATCCAAACAGGACACTAGTCTCTCTATGTACACCCTCGAGGTGTCCATACACGGGTCAAGCTCACCGATTCTGGTAGGAGCAGCTGACCAAGTGATGTGTATGGGGGGTCCTCACCCTCCCTCAATGTCAAATCCTATGTTCTCAAAGAACAAATAAGCTCTCCTCTGGAACCTCGATCAGGAGACTTCCCGCGGGAAACTTCTAATTACAATGTCATTATCAGACCTGCTCCCTTTACCAGTACTACACAGCCTAAAGAGGGTGACAAGCCCTCAACGGGGATGCCCAGGACTGCATTAAAGGGGTATTCCGGTTGTTAAAAGTTACTCCCTATCCACAGTATAGTAAATAATTACCTGTCAGACAGCTCAGCTAATGGCTCCTTTTCTCTGATCTCCTGACCTCATAAACACTCAAATTTTTTTTTTAAGCTCAATGTGGCTTTAAGATATTGTCTCACTTCAGCAAATAGCATTTATCATGTAGAGAAAGTTAACACAAGGCCCTTACTAGTACATTGTTATTGTCCATATTGTTTCCTTTACTGTCTGGATTCATTTTTCCATCACATTATACACTGCACGACCACCACTGATGGATTGCAGGGTGGTCATAACTATGGAAACGAGCAGTGTATAATGGGATGGAAAAATGAATCCAGCCAGCAAAGGAAGCAATATGGAAAATAACAATACATTAGTAAGTGGCTTGTATTCACTTTCTCTACATGATAAATGTCATTTTCTGAAGTGCGACAATATCTTTAAATAAGTGTTTATGAGCTGTTAGTAGTTCAAAGATCAGGGATATACATAGCCAGAAACCCCTCACAGCTAGGCAGAGTTAGGCTACTTTCATCATGATAATACAACCGTCTATATCCGTTATGAACGGATCCAGTTGTCTTATCTCTAAAATAGCCATGAGGGATCCGTCACTAAAAATCATTGCAAGTCAACTGGGGACGGATCAGTTTTCTTTTGTGTCTTGCAGTGTTTTTTCTATCTGGTATGGGAAAGCAACCAAACAGAAGGGAGTGCATTGTGACAACGAATGTGGAAAAAACGGAAGCGTTTTCCTCCGGTATTGAGATCCTATGACTGATTTCAATACCGAAAAGGATAAACGCAGATGTGAAAGTAGCCTCAACAAAAAGTTTTTTTTTTTTTATAAAGGTCAACTGAAAAAATGATTTTAGCCCAAAATGAGTAAAATGCAATAAGTAAAAAAAAAAAAGTGTCCCCAAAGGTATACATAGCCTTTAAAGCGGACCAGTGCCCTCTCCTGACACGTCTGTTGTAGTGACTACCTGCATTCCCCATGTAACAGTAATTCTGGAGCCTCTATTCTTCTGGCTGTGTTGTACCATTCCTGCGTTACTTCTACCAGAATGTATGAATGATTTACCAGTAGCTTGCAGTAAAGGTACAGATGACCGTTACCAGTTGAGGGGGGTCCCTGACACCAGCAGCACTGATGGGACAGAGTCAGACACACCAGCTACTGGTAACACCCAGCAGTACCTTTACTGCAGACTGCTGGTAATATATTTGTAAACTTCTAGCAGGAATAATACAGGAATGTAGTTACAAGGAAAGACATGCCAGGAAAGGGGACAGGTCCTCCTTCAGCGTCTGGCTGTACGGCTCAGTACCGTGTCACCCACAGACTGCTACCAGTATACAGCATCACTAGGGAGGCTTTTTGTCATGGGGGCTCACGGTTTCCATGACGCTCCATCGCCCCCATAGTGTAATAGGAGGTATTCCCACCTAGAAGGCACCGTAGGGATAAAGAGCGAGTCTGGGTCTGGATGTGGGAGAAAACTTTGGCGAATCCGTCTCAGAATACACGTCTACAAGTGGATATAGTGTGAACCTACCACAGATCTCACTGCTCTGATTTCCATGCGGAGTGATTCCGGTACATGTAGTTGGGGGTTCAGAAAACTCCCTCCATTTGTGATTTGCTGTGGATTTGTTGGGCCCCACATCTGGGCAGACCACTGGTGAGGGGGGGTACACAGAGGTCCGCCCAGCGTGACCCGTATTGTACCTTCACACTGACCTATGGTCACTCATAATATACAAAACAATGGCGGCATTGACCCCTCGCAGCCCAGAAAATAACAGATCTATAAGGCTATGTTCACACAGCGAATCCTGACGTTGTCAATATCTGCCTGTTTCTCAGTTTTAGTGACGTGGACCTGTTTGCGGTTTAGCCACACTGAACAGAGCTAAATCCGCGAGCAGACTCCGCCACAGTTTCCAGTGGAATTTACATCCGCATGTATGGAGGCGAAAAATCTGGAAAACCGCGATAAATATCCGCCGTGTGAACACAGCCAAACGAATATTGTCACAGGGGGTTTTTAGGTTTCCTGTCGTATTCTGATTTGACATCATTTCTAAGATCTCTGCTTGTAATCAGTGAATGGAAACATTTCTATCAGAGGCTGAATACCAGTCACACTACACAGTATAAGACTCTGGCACTACTACCCCCATCTTCACAAGTCTCCGGACTTATGCGTTACCTAGCCTGGTGTCCAGGTAAGAGCCGCTCTTGTTACCGTCAGCCATCACTGGGGTTAATAACCGGGGGAACACACCGGGACACGTCAATCACCACCGAAGCCGGAAAGTAAAAAATAAAGTCTCTTTTACAGAACAAAGTGGTCAAAACGGTGCGGTACAGTTCCGGTAATCATTCTGCTCCTCCACGACTCGGCACAGGGCTCCTAACCGTACCCGCGGAAGGTAAGAGAACTTCCCGCCTACCGGTGACGGCCAGGCATGGAGTAAGCCCGGAGTGATGACGTCAGAGTCACGTGACTGTAATGTACTGAAAGGGGCGGGGCGCAGGGCAGGCGTGTGGAGGGAGTGTCCTCTCCGCTGACAAGCAGCGACAGGTTCACGTGCTGACCTAGGAGAGTAGATGCTGGGGAGGGGCTACCAGAATATCAGGGGGTGACAACCCGCAGTCACTTGCTAAAGGGGCTTTTTACGGGAATTAGTATTTTATTTGAATAATTGAAGGTGTTCCTAGGTTGACACATGATTAAAGGGAATCTGTCCCCTGCCCATCCACAATTTTTCTTCCTTTAGACTAGTGCAGGGGTTGTGGTAAAATATCAAATTACCGTAAGTATTACTTAAAAAAATCCATCAATGCTTGCACCCATCTCTACTGTTCTCCCGCAGTAATGTTGTGATTGATGCAGCCAGTCTCTGTCCACTGATTGGCTGCAGTTCTCTCCGGATGGTGGTCACAGCATCTTTACTACAGGACAATAACAGAGACTGGAGCAAGAACTGGAGCTGCGACTAGTTTTACAGGTGAGATACTTTTTTTTTTTATTATTTTATCTTAATCCCTGCATGAAACACAATTTTAATTGTGTGACAACCACTTCAATTTATAAAAAAAAAAAAGTACTGGTTCCTGAAAAACCAGTTACTATGTATAGTCACTCCCAGCATCCCACCTCAGAGTCTGATAGTTAGCAGCCCATGCTGGTTGTGTGGTGATGACATCACATACATAAGTCAGGTAACCACTGCAGCCTATCGCTGGCCTCAGCGGTCACGTGCTGTATGTGCATATTATTTTATAACGTTTCCTTCTCTAAGGCAACTTTCTTTAAGTTTCAAACAACCTCTTTTCATTCAATGAAAATAATTTAATTTAACAAGATCACAGAAATATAGTGGCCAATATTGGCCACTATATTTCTGTGATATTGTTCCATATGTATTGAATGTGCCTTCATCTGGCATGTAACATTAATTTGCACCTGGTAGCCTCCATCACACGGTCTGATATGGCTGTGGCTTGCAGTCTTGCTTTATTCACATTGCATTAGCTGTCCTGCTATGCGGTTGTGTGGAAGCTTGGCTGTGAGCAGTATTCCATCACCTTCAGACCGTGTTCACACCATAGTTAGCATAGTGGTAGGACCCCATGCCATGCTGAGTGACCGTGACGTGGTGCATGAGGGGCTCCGATGTGTTCCTGACAGGAATATATTGGCAAACAGTCTCAGCTTTTAATATCTGCTTGTTTGACTAGCTAGTATAGTCAGTGGCATATCCGTTTGGTGCATTTTTTTTTCTGTGATTTATATAATTTAATTTAACCCCTTAACAGTTTTGCAGATGAGAAAAGGACGTAACAGTTCACCTGTAGCAGAGCTTGAGCAGTAGGATGAAGTAAAGGTGTGGGGGGGGGGGCTAGGGCTGTGGTGCTGTTTAAAAGCAGGCAATTAGAGTTGAGCAAACTTCTATTTTTAGTTCGGCGTCCAAAGTTCGGGTTATCGTAGCATCCCGTTATGGATTCCGCTACCACGGACCATAACGGAATTTGGAATCCATAAGGGGCTGCTTCATTGAACCCGAACCTTGGACAGCACTAAGGACCTGGGGTTACGTCACCGTCATGTGATCAGTGCAGGGGGCGTGGCTCAGCGCTGGATTGGATAAGAGGTGATCCAGTACTGAGCCACGCCCCCTGCACTGATCACATGACGGTGACGTCACCCCAGGTCCTTAGGGTTGTCCAAGGTTCGGGTTCAATGAAGCAGCCCCTTATGGATTCCAAATGCCGTTATGGTCCGCGGTAGCGGAATCCATAACGGGATGCTACGATAACCCGAACTTTGGACGCTGAACTAAAAATAGAAGTTCGCTCAACTCTACAGGCAATCTAAGCTTTAAAACAAGACCAGGGTCACAGCATTAGCTCTTCTACATTGGGAGATAAAGCCTCAAGAAATCAGGTGGGAAGTGATACCAGCTGAAAGCAGGTTTCAAGTAGGGTTGGGCGATATCAAAAATATTGCCATGATAACGATATTAAGAAATTTATCGCGATAACGATATATATCACGATAAATGCCCATTTAGAAGAAAAAAACACTTGGAGACATTATACTGTATGGGGGCAGCGCAAGGAGACATTATACTGTATGGGGGCAGCCGCAAGGAGACATTATACTGTATGGGGGCAGCCGCAAGGAGACATTATACTGTATGGGGGCAGCGCAAGGAGACATTATACTGTATGGGGGCAGCGCAAGGAGACATTATACTGTATGGGGGCAGCGCAAGGAGACATTATACTGTATGGGGGCAGCGCAAGGAGACGTTATACTGTATGGGGGCAGCCTCAAGGAGACATTATACTGTATGGGGGCAGCGCAAGGAGACATTATACTGTATGGGGGCAGCGCAAGGAGACATTATACTGTATGGGGGCAGCCACAAGGAGACGTTATACTGTATGGGGGCAGCCACAAGGAGACGTTATACTGTATGGGGGCAGCCGCAAGGAGACATTATACTGTATGGGGGCAGCCGCAAGGAGACGTTATACTGTATAGGGGCAGCCACAAGGAGACGTTATACTGTATGGGGGCAGCACAAGGAGACGTTATACTGTATGGGGGCGGCCACAAGGAGACGTTATACTGTATGGGGGCAGCGGCAGCTACAAGGAGACGTCATCCACAGATCCACTCCCCCCTTAAGTGCCATCCACAAACCCCCCTTAAGTGCCATCCACAGATCCCTCCCCTTAAGTGCCATCCACAGATCCCCCTTAAGTGCCATCCACAGATCCCCCTTAAGTGCCATCCACAGATCCCCCTTAAGTGCCATCCACAGATCCCCCATTAAGTGTCATCCACAGATCCCCCCATCCAGTGTCATCCACAGATCCCCCATTCAGTGTCATCCACAGATCCTCCCCTCTCAGTGTCATCCACAGATCCCCCTCTCAGTGTCATCCACAGATTCCCCCTTTCAGTGTCATCCACAGATTCCCCCCTCTCAGTGTCATCCACAGATTCCCCCCTCTCAGTGTCATCCACAGATTCCCCCCATCCAGTGTCATCCACAGATTCCCCCCATCCAGTGTCATCCACAGATTCCCCCCCATCCAGTGTCATCCACAGATTTCCCCCAGTGTCATTAACAGATTCCCTACCTGCCCAGCGCCGCCTCCTCCCAGCCCAGCGCCGTTGTAGGTAATTATTATTCACTTCACTTGCCTGAGAAGAGAAGCGCCGGAAGACTCACACAGGCGCACTGGCAGGCGCATGCGCACTTCAATGCCTCTGCCAGTGCGCCTGTGTGAGTCTTCCGGCGGATCCAGGGGGGGAGAGAGGGGCAATTGCACCCCCCGAGAATGTGGGCAGCAATGCGCCGGGTAGGAGGAGGCGGAGCCAGGGACGCAGAAGCCGGCAATGATTTTTAATGTGCGGCGGCCGGCGGGTGGTGAGTGAGGAAGGCGCCGCAGACAGAGCGCATGACGTCACAGAATACTGCGATTATTAGAAAACAGTGATATCGCAATATCGCTGTTTTCTAATATCGCGGTATATCGTAGCTACCGGTTTATTGCCCAACCCTAGTTTCAACTGCTTTCACTCCCCATCCCATTTCTAAAGGCTATATCTCCCTTCCTATAGCAGCTAATGCTTCAGCACTGGTCTTGTTTAAAAGCTTAGATTGTTACACAGCCTGAGATATGAAGGAGCCCTCCCCCTTAACGAGGCTGTGAGCTCAGCCATACTGGGGGGGAGGGGCTATGGAGCTGGCAGCGAGGAGAGAAAAATATCCTCTGTTATGACCCCAAAGGGGAGGTTAACATGGACTTCTTTGCATGTTACTTATCCCCTCTACTCCATCAAGCAGAAAGAATATTTTCTCACATATGGGGGTCTTTTTTTCAGGAACGGAGTAAGATGAGTGCTTGACCATCTACTAATCAACCCTCTTTACCAAATTAGACCATTTATTGATGCCATGCCCCAGGCGTTCACTTGAGTCCAGATCAGGGTGACAGTACATCGTGCTGCTGGGGAGGCTCCCTGCTTCACTATTACAATCAGCTGTCTCTCTGTCCTATGGACAGAGAGACAGATGAGAGTGGGACATAGCTCAGCCGAGAGGCAACCGACAGAGCGCTAACACACAGGAGGGATAACAAGTCAAGGATTAGGAGCGAAGCTGGAAAAGGTGGTGTGTTGGACATAGGAACAGGGCGTGCACCTACACAAAGGCAACCCCTCCCTGACTCTGCCCCTCAATGCTGACATCACATCGACAGGAAGTGCAGCTCAGGGGGGAGGAGAGCATATGACCCATCGACGTGACGTCAGCAAGACAACAAACCAGGTCACATGACTGGTTTGTAAAGTGAGCAAACGGGCAGGATAGGTAATACAGCCATATTAGATATATGTTAGTATGGCCAGGGCACGTTTAACCCCTTCCCGACATACGACATACTATTACGTCATAACGGGAAGTACGTTATGCTGATCGGGCAGGCATTGGAGCTGTGCGCGCCCTATTATTGCAGGGCCCCTGCTGTATCCGCCTTGGCTGGGTCTCACAGGCAGGCTGTCAGGTGGTTATACACTGACATGCAATGAATTACAATACAGATGTATTTTAATGCATTGCAGAGGGGATCAGACGCCCAAAAGTCTCACAGTGGGACAAAAAAAAGGTAAGAAAAAAAAATGTTTTACATAATAAATAAATTAAAGATCCAAGTAAAAAAAAGCACCAATTTCCCATATTTAACCCCTTTAGGACCCTGCCATTTTTCACCTTAACCCTTTCACCCCCAGAGTTTTTTTTGCGTTTTCGTTTGGGGTTCCCTGCCTTCCCAGAGCCATAACTTTTTTATTTGTCTGTTCACATAGCCATATTAAGGCTTGTTTTTTGCGGGACAAGTTGTACTTTCCAACGCCACCATTTAATATTGCATATGATGTAATAGGGAGCGGGAAAAAAATTCCAAATGAGGTAAAATTGCAAAAAAAAAAAAAGCAATTCCACCACATTTTTACGGGTTTTTACTTACGAAGTTCAATGTCCGATAAAACTGACCAGTTACTTTTATTCTACAGATCAGTATGAATCTGGCGATACCTTATATGTATAGTTTTATAAAAAAATTAAAAAGTGGAAAAAAACTATATGATTAGTGGGGTCCGATGCTGCGACCCCCCACTAATTCCAGGAACGGGTCCTGTTCCCTCTCTTTGATGGTGTGGCAGGCCACACATACGCCCTGCTGCTTCATTTCTTCTCTTTGGGACCACTGTAAATAGCCAGCGATGTACTCTGCCATCTCCAGCGACCCCATAGAGAATGGATGGAGAGGCAGTGCATATGCTCAAGTGGGGGCTCCAGCGTTCAGACCCCCACAGATTATAGTTTGACACATATTTTGGGCCAGATTTTAACCACTTCAGCCCCCCTAGCTTAAACACCCTTAATGACCAGATCACTTTTTACAATTCTGCACTACACTACTTTCACCGTTTATTGCTCCGTCATGCAGCTTACCACCCAAATGAATTTTACCTCCTTTTCTTCTCACTAATAGAGCTTTCATTTGGTGGTATTTCATTGTTGCTGACATTTTAAGTTTTTTTAATATTAATAAAAAATTGACATTTTTCGCTTTCTGTTGTATTTTTTTTTTTAAAAACTACATTTCTATATAAATTTTTCTCAAAATTTATTGTTCTACATGTCTTTGATAAAAAAAAATGCAATAAGTGTATGTTTATTGGTTTGGGTAAAAGTTATAGCGTTTACAAACTATGGTGCAAAAAAGTGAATTTCCGCATTTTGAAGCAGCTCTGACTTTCTGAGCACCTGTCATGTTTCTTCAGGTGCTAGAATGTCAGGATAGTATAAATACCCCCCAAATAACACCATTTTAGAAAAAAGACACCCCAAAGTATTCACGGAGGGGCATGGTGAGTTCATGTATCATTTCATTTTTTTTCACAAGTTAGCGGAAAATGACACTTTCTGAGGAAAAAAATAAAAATAATAAAGTTTCCATTTCTGCTAACTTCTGGCAAAAAAAAATAAAAATCTCAGACGGACTCACAATGCCCCTCAGTGAATACCTTGGGGTGTCTACTTTCCGAAATGGGGTCATTTGTGGGGTGTGTTTACTGTTCTGGCATTTTGGGCGTGGCTAAATTGTGAGCAACCCTGTAAAGCCTAAAGGTACTCGTTGGACTTTACGCCCCTTTACGCACCTAGGCTGCCAAAAAGTGGCACACATGTGGTATCGCCGTACTCAGAAGAAGTAGGGCAATGTGTTTTGGGGTGTATTTTTACATATACCCATGCTGGGTGAGAGAAATATCTCTGTAAATTGATAACTTTGTATAAAAAAATTTAAAAAGTTGTCATTTACAGAGATATTTCTCACACCCAGCATGGGTATATGTAAAATACACCTAAACACATTGCCTACTCTCCTGAGTACGGCGATACTACAGTACTTGCAGCCAAGATGCGCAAAGGGCCCAAATTCCAATGAGTACCTTTAGGATTTCACAGGGCATTTTTACGCATTTGGATTCCAAACTACTTCTCACGCATTAGGGGCCCCTAAAATGCCAGGACAGTATAAATACCCACAAGTGACCCCATTTTAGAAAGAAGACACCCCAAGGTATTCTGTGAGGGGTATGGTGAGTTCATGTAAAATTGTATTTTTTGTCACAAGTTAGTGGAATATGAGACTTTGTAAGGAAAAAAAAAAGTCAATTTCCGCTAACTTGTGCCAAAAAAAAAATCTTCTATGAACTCGCCATGCCCCTCACGGAATACCTTGGGGTGTCTTCTTTCCAAAATGGGGCCACATGTGGGGTATTTATACTGCCCTGGCATTTTAGGGGCCCTAAAGCGTAAGAAGAAGTCTGGAATCCAAATGCGTAAAAATGCCCTCCTAAAAGGTACTCATTGGTTTTAGGGTCCCTTTGCGCATCTTGGCTGCAAAAAAGTGTCACTCATGTGGTATCGCCGTACTCAGGAGAAGTAGGGCAATGTGCTTTGGGGTGTATTTTTACATATACCCATGCTGTGTGTGAGAAATATAATCTGTAAATGACAACTTTTAAAAAAATTTTATACAAAGTTGTCAATTTACAGTGTGAATGGGGCTGGCGTGAGGGGCATGGCGAGTTCATAGAAGATTTTTTTTTTGGCACAAGTTAGCGGAAATTGACTTTTTTTTTTTTTCCTTACAAAGTCTCATATTCCACTAACTTGTGACAAAAAATAACAAGTTTCGGCCCCGAAACATTCGGCCGCAGCTCCGCAAAAGATAGAGCATGTCCTATTCTTGTCCGCAATTGTGGACAAGAAAAGGCATTTTCTATATAGTTCTGGCAATGTGCGGATCCGCAAAATGCGGAAAGCACATTGCCGGTGTCCGTGTTTTGCGGATCCGCGGATCCGCAAAACACATACGGACGTCTGAATGAGCCTTACAGGGGGGTGATTAGTGACAGGGGGTGATCAGGGGGTGACATGGGGTGATCAGGGGTTAATCAGTGACGGGGGTGGAGGGAGGGGTGTTGGTGTGTGGTGGTTGGTGCACTTACATAGCTGCCTGTGTCCTCTGGTGGTCCCAAGCAAAAGGGATTTGGTAAATTTCATGCCAGACATTTATGCTTAAAGGGGTTAAAGGGTTTATCTCACTTCAGTAAATGGCATTTATCATGGAGTTAATACAAGGCACTTACTAATGTATTGTGATTGTCCATATTGCCTCCTTCCCATCACATTATACACAGCACGTATCCGTGGTTATTACCACTGAGTAATTCAGCAGTGGTGGCCGTGCTTACACACTATAGGGAAAGGCTGGAAATGCTCATAGGCTTACACCTTTACCTATAGTGTGCAAGCACGGCCACCGCTGCTGGATTACACGGTGGTAATAACCACGGATACGTGCTGTGTATAATATGATGGGAAGGAAGCAATATGGACAGTCACAATACATTAGTAAGTGCCTTGTATTAACTTTCTCTACATGATCAATGCCAATTGCTGATGTGCTACACTTAATAGGGTTAGGCATACATGTCTTGGTGTGTGCATTGTGTGTGCTATATATGTTCTATGTATCAGTGGTGTATGTGCAGTATGTGACATATGCATCAGTGGCATGTGAGCCATGTATACGTGTCCTGTGTGCCACATGTGTCCAATGAGTGATTGGTGTGCGCTGCATGTGTTATGTTTCTGACTGACTTAAGCGCAGGATGTCCATATATGTGTAAATTCTGCCACATGTATGTTTGTGCATTTTGCTGTGAATGTCTGCCATCATACTTCATCTTAAATATTTCTGTTATCACTGTAAGTGCTCATGAACACGACCTTTGGATGTTTTGCAGTCCGCAAATTGCGGATCCGCAAAACATGGATACCGGGTGTGTGCATTCCACATTATGTGGAACAGAACAGCCGGCCTCTAATAGAACAGTCCTATCCTTATCTGTAATGCCGATAATAATAGGACATGTTCTATCATTTTGCAGAATGGCCATGCGGACATACAGACACGGAATGCACACAGTCTTTTTTTTTTTTTGCGGCGCCATAGAAGTGAAGTGAACGGTACAGACATGGAAAAAAAATAAGTTAGTGTGCAGGAGCCCTAAGGTGGGCCCCCAGAATCAGTTACACTGGTGGGCCCTAAGTACCCCAGTCCGACACTGGTTGTAAGTCTGTGTTCACATAACCATCACATCCGTCAGAAGAACAGAATGAGAAAAAAAAATCCTCTTATTTGAGCATCCATTGTGCTTATTTTGCATCTGTTTTTGTCAGTTTTGTTAGAGATCCGCTATTTTGGATAGGAAAAAAGTGAAGGAATTTTTCTCCCATCCAAAAAAACTGATCTCTGATGGCACTGACCAAAACGGATGCAAAATAAGCACAACGGATGCTCAAATAAGAGGATTTATTTTTCTGACGGATTAAAAGAACAGAAAACAAAATGTTGATGTGAATACACATTCCGTTATTCATTCCATCATAATAGAAGTCTATGGGCTGCAAAACGGATCCGTCCCATTTCCGTTATGCAGGGCAGTCCTCTCCTGCATACTGGAAACGGGAGATGAGCGAATCAAAGCTGACGAAGTGGAATTCATTACAAATTTCAGGAAAAATTCGATTTGCAACAATTGTGAATTTCCTCGCGCTTCGTGGTGACAAATCGCAATTTTTCCTAAAATGGTGGCTACATGTGTGAGGACATGGGACAAGGGACTCTGGGAAAGCGAGATGACCCATAATGCCATGCATGCAGCCAATCAGCAGCCAGCCAGCCAGCCCTGTGATGTCACAGCCCTATAAATACAGCGGCCATTTTCCAGCATTCTCAGTGCAGGGACAGACGGTAGAAGGCGCTAGGGATAGCAATAGCAAAAACTTAATTGTGAAAAAAATAAAAATAAAATTATTTATAAGTGCAGGGAAAGGATAGGGAGGAATCATTTCACAGTATCCTAGCGTAGGGAGAGATGTCAGAAGGCGCTAGGGACAGTGCTAGAAAAGCGATTTACAAGTGCAGGGAAAAATTATTTGGGGATCCAAATAGCCATTATACAGCTCTGTCATTCCAGCAATTTGTTCTTGTTATTGGGATGCAAGTGCTATGTTGAAAAGCGTTTAGTGACCTATTTCAGTACAGAAAGAAAAATATATACACACTTTACTGTTGCAGTTATTTGTGGTGAAAGCGTTTAGTGGCCTATTTCAGTACAAAAAGAAAAATACATACGCACTTCACTATTGCAGTTATTTGTGGTGAAAGCGTTTAGTCGCCTATTTCAGTACAAAGAGAAATATATATACGCACTTCACTTCTGCAGTTATATGTGGTGAAAGCGTTTAGTGGCCTTTTTCAGTACAAAAAGAAACATATATACACATTTTACTTCTGCAGTTCTATGTGGTGAAAACGTTTAGTGGCGTATTTCATTACAGAAAGAAAAACTTATACGCACTTCACTGTTGCAGTTATTTGCGGTGAAAGCATTTAGTGGCCTATTTCAGTACAAAAAGAAAAATATATTCTCAGTTCACTTCTGCAGTTATATGTAAAGCATTGAAAGCATTTAGTGGCAGCTCTGATAGGCTGCCAGCACAAGGCCCGCAGCCTATCAGAGGAACAGGGAAGGAAGACGCCTCTCCCTCCCTTGCCCCACAGCACAGCCATCTGTATCGCAGTCCTGAGAAGCGTTCATCTCCCTGTGCTCTGCCGCTGCCACTGCTGTTGACATTCTCGGGGCCCCCTTCTCACAGCACCCCGGGCGGCCACCCGGCCTGCCCGGGTCTAGAAACGGCCCTGTTCACTACCACAGCAGACTCCCTATGCGTGTTACTGCAAGGCACAGTGTTCTACGCCACCATAAAGGCTCTTAGCAGCCAGGAAATAGCCGTTTTTTTACGTAATACACTGCGAATATATTCGGATCGAACCAAATTTTTCAAAAAAAATTTGTCGAACCGGTGAATTGAATTTTTCATAAATTCGCTCATCTCGAGTTAGAAAGCTTAGATGTTTAGAAGCAAATCTTGAAAGAGAATTTCAAAAACCCAATTTTTTAAAGACCGGTTCAGTTGAAGTCACTTTGTGGGGCTTACGTATTGGAAACCACCCATAAATCACCCCATTTTAGAAACTACGCCCCTCAAGGTATATAAAACCTATTTTACAAACTTTGTTAATCCTTTAGGTGCCCCACAAGAATAAATGGAAAATGGGAATTAAATTTCTAAATTTCACTTTTTTTAGCAGATTTTAAAATTTAATCTATTTTTTCCTTAACACATCAAAGGTTAACAGCCAAAAAAAACTCAAAATCTATTACCCTGAATCTTGAGTTTACAAAAACACCCCATGTGTGCTCAAAAACTGATGTATGGGTGCACAGCAGGCTTCAGAGTGGAAGGAGCACCATATGACGTTAGGAGAGCGGATTTAGCTGGAATGGTAATTGGGAGCCAAGTCGCATGTGAAGACACCCTGAGGTGGCCCTACAGTGGAAACCACCAAAAAGTTACCATTTTGGAAACTACACCCCTCAAGGAATCTCTTAAGGTGTGTAGTGAGCACTTTGACCTCAAAGGTGTTTCCTAAAATTAGGAAACACTTGGCAGTGAAAATTAAAAATTGCATTTTTTTTCTAGAGAAAGTTGCTTTACTCCCACATTTTTCACTTTCCCAAAAGGGAACAGGACAAAATCCACCCAAAATTTTGTTCCCTATTTCCCCCTGAATATGGCAACACCCCATATGTGCTCAAAAAATGATGTATAGGCGCACAGCAGGGCTCTAGAGTCAAACAGCAAAATATGGATTTTTCTGACCTGAATTGGCAGACATTGATTTTAGGTGCCATGTCGCATTTAAAAAAAATCCTGAGGTCCCCAGAAATAAAAAAAAAATACCAAGAAGTAACCCCATTTTGGAAAAAGCACCCCTATACGAACACTTTAAGCGGTGGAAAGGGTACTTTTCAGCAAACAGGTGTCTCACCGAAGGCAGAAACACTTGTTTCTCAGTGGTAAATGGTGTCTTTCCTTATCCCCTTTTTGGAACACACCCTTCATCTTTTTTGGGTCCTTCCCTTCTTTGTTGTCTGGGGGACTTGACCTGATACAACACGGGCACCATGACTTCCTGAAGTACTAAGACCCTCCCCGGCCTGGCTTTGAAAAATTAGGGCCTTGATAACCACCTCTTGGAACTGAAGAAAAGTTCCTGTGTGGCCTGCAGATTGAAATAGCACATACCTATTGCACATTGCCATCTGTACAATGTGTACGGCCAGCTTTTTGTACCACACTTTTGTTTGTCGTGTGGCACTGTGTCTGTTGTAATCAAGGATACAAACTGGTTTGGGGGTAGTGGTTGTGGTACCTCATACAGTGGCAGGGAGGAGAGCTCTACTTTCACCCATTGTCAGTGGTTGCCCTAACAGGGATCTGATTTTTGCACACTGTGCCACAAGCCACAGTTTTCTGGCAGTTAGGGACATGAATAGGGGTATGCTGGTATAATAGTTATCTACATAGAGGTGGTAACCCTTATTCAGCAGTGGGTGCAATAAGTCCCACACGATCTTCCCACTAACTCCTAGGACGGGGGGCATTCTGGGGGTTCTATCCGGGAATCTTTACCTTCGTAAATGCGGAGCTTGTGGGTGTACCCAGAACTACTCTCACAAAGTTTGTAAATCTTTATGCCAAACCTTGCCCGTTTGCTAGGCAGGTACTGGCGGAATCTAATCCTCCCTTTGAAAAGTAATACGGATTCATCTACACAGACATTTTTATCTGGGTTGTACACCTCAGCATACTTGGTGTTAAAGTGGTCAAGGACAGGCCTAACCTTGAACAGGCGGTCAAATGTTGGGTCATTTTGGGGTGGGCACTATGCATTGTCGTTGTAGGAATTTCCTCATTGACTCAAATCACTTCCGGGTCATGGTCTTACTGTAAATTGGAGTCTGGTAGAAAATGTCCAAACTCCAATATTGTCTAACGTTTGGCTTCTTCAAAGACCATATGCAGCATGAGTCCCTAAAACTTCATAATCTCTGATGCACTTACTGGGGTCCAACCTAGGGATCTAGCGCATGCTGATGTAGGGTTCTGAGCAATGAATTGTTGGGCGTATAAATTGGTTTGGGCCACCATTAAATTTACAAAATCTTCAAAGAAGAAAAAGAAGAAGATTTTGAAAAAATCTAGTTCAGTGAAGCCCGCACAGTCTGTATTCTGGAGCTGCCCTCAAAATCTGGAATTTGGGGCTGATAATCCTCAGCAGGTAGGGTCCATAAGGGTTCACTGGGGGCTGCCTCCGCTGCTACCCTGGGGCGCCTTCTTGAATTGGATGATGATGATGATGATGAGGGGGTAGAGGAGTAGAGGAACGTGGCATCCTCTTCTCCCTCACTGTCAGACTCAGTATCGGAGGCAAGATACGCGTATGCCTCTTCAGGTGAGTATACTCGTTGGGACGGACGGCCATTATAATTTTATTGTGGTGTGAAGTGTGAAATGTGTAAACCTTTATTTATTGTCAGGGTGCGTGTATGTTGTGTTTTCACACATGAGGGGGCTTGTAATACATTTGAAATACAGAGAAAAGGAGTAGAAAAAAAAGTTTTAAAAGAAATTACAGGTGCAGGATGCATACACGCACAAAGATGTTGCATGTGTGCAAAAATCTACACTCACACTATCTAACTAAAATTGATTTATATATATATATATATATATATATATATATACACATACTGTATATACACTCACCTAAAGAATTATTAGGAACACCATACTAATACGGTGTTGGACCCCCTTTTGCCTTCAGAACTGCCTTAATTCTACGTGGCATTGATTCAACAAGGTGCTGATGGCATTCTTTAGAAATGTTGGTCCATATTGACAGGATAGCATCTTGCAGTTGATGGAGATTGAGGGATGCACATCCAGGGCACGAAGCTCCCGTTCCACCACATCCCAAAGATGCTCTATTGGGTTGAGATCTGGTGACTGTGGGGGCCATTTTAGTACAGTAAACTCATTGTCATGTTCAAGAAACCAATTTTAAATGATTCAAGCTTTGTGACAGGGTGCATTATCCTGCTGGAAGTAGCCATCAGAGGATTGGTACATGGTGGTCATGAAGGGATGGACATAGTCAGAAACAGTGCTCAGGTAATCCGCGGCATTTAAACGATGCCCAATTGGCACTAAGGGGCCTAAAGTGTGCCCAGAAATCATCCCCCACACCATTACAACACCACCACCAGCCTGCACAGTGGTAACAAGGCATGATGGATACATGTTCTCATTCTGTTTACGCCAAATTCGGACTCTACCATTTGAATGTCTCAACAGAAATCAAGACTAATCAGACCAGGCAACATTTTTCCAGTCTTCAACAGTCCAATTTTGGTGATCTCGTGCAAATTATAGCCTTTTTTTTCCTATTTGTAGTGGAGATGAGTGGTACCCGGTGGGGTCTTCTGCTGTTGTAGCCCATCCGCCTCAAGGTTGTGCGTGTTGTGGCTTCACAAATGCTTTGCTGCATGCCTCGGTTGTAACGAGTGGTTATTTCAGTCAACGTTGCCCCTTTATCAGCTTGAATCAGTCGGCCCATTCTCCTCTGACCTCTAGCATCCACAAGGCATTTTCGCCCACAGGACTGCCGCATACTGGATGTTTTTCCCTTTTCACACCATTCTTTGTAAACCCTAGAAATGGTTGTGCGTGAAAATCCCAATAACTGAGCAGATTGTGAAATACTCAGACTGGCCCCGTCTGGCACCCACAACCATGCCACGCTCAAAATTGCTTAAATCACCTTTCTTTCCCATTCTGACATTCAGTTTGGAGTTCAGGAGATTGTCTTGATCAGGACCACAACCCTAAATGCATTGAAGCAACTGCCATGTGATTGGTTGACTAGATAATTGCATTAATGAGAAATAGAACAGGTGTTCCTAATAATTCTTTAGGTGAGTGTATATATATATATATATATATATATATATATGTGTAATGCCCCCAAGTTGCATTACCACTCCTACACCCTGCTTATGTCTGTATATGCCATAACCATACCATCTTGTGCCTTTATTCCAGGTCCTCCATGAAAGTGTGCATTTCTTCTTATGCATTTGTACTGTTCATGTAATAACCTGGTTCCCTAGCGGGTGGCAGCAGACTTGGCGAGTCTCAGTTGTTGTACGAACTTTGTGCCTTGTACAACTGCAAAAAACTGAGGACCACCACATATCACCCACAGGGAAATGGCCTGTGCGAAAAGATGAACCAAACCCTGATCAATATGCTCAAGGCTGTGCCGAGTGGTCTTTGCTTCTGCCTGAACTAGTGTACCTGTACAACAGCACAACTCATTGCTCTACCGGGTACACCCCATACTACCTTATGTTTGGAAGGCAGGGTCATTTACCTGCAGACGTTGCCCTTTACATCCCTGTGCCGGACTCTGAAACACTCCTTCCCCAATCTGAGGGGCTCAAAGAGCATCAGAAGTGCTTAGAGGATGCCAGAGAAATAGTGGACTCTAAAATAGAGAGAGCTCAACAAAAACAAAAACAGGACTTGGATAGACATGCACATGCTGAGCCCTTGCAACCAGGAGACAAGGTTTGGCTCAGAAACAATCACTCAGTAAGCAAGATGGATAGTCGCTGGGAACGCGAACCATACACAGTCGTGGCTGTCCCCTCATCGGAGGTCTATGAGAGTCAAAGTTTTAACAACAGTTTCCCTACTCAACGGCGTACACGCGTCGTCATGACACATGTTTACATATACATACACCATATATGTGCCACACACGTAGATATAAATACACCATATACATGGTACACATACATACACCAAAAGGAAGGACGAACAGGAGTCTTCTACAGGCCTAATACAAACAATATGGAAAAGCAACACACAGAACCCAAACAAAATACAAAAGGGAAAGGAAAGACTTAACTTTAAAGGGGCTATGGAAGCACCACCAGGAACTCAGCCTAGATCCAACCACAAACTATCCACAGGCAAAGAAGCTATAAACTGCCCAGCATTGTAGGAGAAGCAACTATAAATAAGGAAGGTTAAATTACCACATTAGCAATACCTGGAGACAAGGGGTGTGGCCATTACCAGAAACAACACAGACACCTATTGATCCACAAGGAAAATTAGAATCACAGGAAATCAGATCAAACCACGTGTTACCAGTTCTACAGATCTCCTGCCACTCATTGTCGCCGGGATGTCCGTATGTCTTGGTATGTCCGTGACAGTACCTAGCACTAAAGACATATTTGCATACACATTATATTCAGTGCTATCCAGAATCCAGCACCATATACCTCTTACATCCAGTGACGTCGCCTCTGATGTAGATGTTCTCTTTCCTCATCTTCTCCTTTCAGACCAAACCCCCATGATGATTTTTCACCCATCTCTTGTCTCTGCAGTTTGACAAAAAGACATCTTAGGTTCCTACTTTTCCATCATCCTCCTACCTTCTGAACAACTCATTCTGCCACCTCTAATACTCTGCCTGCTGTGCTCCCTAATACTATACTACAGAAACAGATAATCCCCCTGATAATACTAGTACCACACAGATAGTGACCCCAATACTGTGCCCGCTGTACTCCCAATACTATAGTACAGAAACAGATAATCCCCTGATAACACTAGTACCACACATATAGTGCCTCTTCAATAATTATTGGGACACACTGTCCTAAAATAACTTCACCCAGCAAATAGTGCCCCTGACACTAATAGTGTAAACATTATGTCCCCCAATTACTACTGGGGCACTATGGGAGCATTATTACTTTTGGGGCACAGTGGGGACATTATTACTGTTGGGGGCACTGTAGGGGCACTATTACTACTAAGTGCACTCTGGCAGAGAATTACAGTACTAACTATTGGTGGGACTTTGGGGAGCACTATTACTGCGAGGGGCAAACTGGCCACTTAAAATGAGCACCAGTACAAAGAATGTCGCTTATAATGTGCGCCAGTACAAAAAATTCCCCCTAATAATGTGCACAAGTTCAAAAATTCTCCCATTTTGTGTGCCAGTGCAAAAAAATTCCCGCTCTTAGTGCTCCCAGTTGAGCTAATGCCCCCATAGTGCCCCCATAATGTGTGCAAGTATAAAATACCCCTATACAATGCCCATAGTAAATGCCCACACAGTGCTCCTCTCCCCTTCCCCATAGTGTCCCCCATAATGTGCCAGTATAAAATGCCCCCCATAGCGCTCCTTCCCCTTCGCCATAGTGCCCCTATAATGTGCCTATATAATATGCCCCCATAGTGTTCTCCCCCCCAAGTCCATAGTGCCCCCATAATGTGCCAGAATAAGATTCTCCCATAGTGTCCCCCATAATGCGCCATCTCTGAATCTCATGCCTGAGTACACCGCAACAGGCTCAAGAAGTGCTGCAGGAACCTGTTCAGGAACATCCAAGAGAGGTGGATAAATCGCTTGAACCACCATTGCCTCAAGTTACCGAGACTTCAACAGAGTTGTCGTCAATGCTGGACCCCCTTCAATGGTTCTCTCTGCCTCAAATTCAAGTTCTGATGCCAATTCCTGCAACCCCTGCATCTGCAGAACCAAGTCAGGCAGCTGATCCTCCTGCACAAGTCCCGGATACTACTTCTACCCCCGGAGACTCGAAACTGTCCTTGCGGAGATCCCAACGGACCAACAAAGGTATCCCACCTGCCCATTATCGGGAATCCTTTGAAACAAGTGTTTACTGTAGTTAGAGACAATAAGAGCCAAGCCGTGGACACATCTTGAGAAACTTGCCCTTGTGTTTATATTTTCTTTTTCTTTTTCACCCTTCCTTTTTGTGCCTGAACTTCATGTACTCCAAACTTCAACTATACCCCATGTAGATTACAAATGACTTTTTGCATTATATGTTCCCATTTTGCAACGTGACAAGCAAGCACCCAAAAAATAGACTCAAGCATATACCTGAGCTCTTTATGACTTCCATTGTGATAATTTTGCACTAACTTTTAAAGGTTCAGCAACGTTCAATGGACCCTGGACTTTTAATTGCTAGTCAGATAGTTAGCGTTTTTGCTTTATTACTCACACGTACTGCCTCTGAGGACTTAAAAGTACTAATGGTCCTGTATTTCTCTTGTGTTAGCAAGAAAGCCTAGGTATGATATTGTAATGTATTGTTGCTGCACAGGTAGGACTAAGTGGTAAAGTTACAAGCAGGTCTGACACTTTGTAAGGGGAAACCTGCTGCTAATCTGTATGTTTTGAGGAAATAGTCCTCATAAAATACGGGCGAATACCGGTTCCTCCTCCTACTTATCTGTGTTCTAAGGCCTTGCACGCTGCCTTATGGATACCTATGTTTTAGCTACCTGTTTTAATCATCAAGGTGACAAAGCGTAAAGCATAATTAGACCTTGTTGCCAGAAGCGAACCCCAAATAATGCCCCCCTTCTATCTGCGGGCGTTTCATTGCATAGTGGTGGGATAACCGAGTAAAGACACCCCCGCGCTTCCTTTGGTGTTCATGGCCAGAACACTCCAAGGTTAGCCAGGAATGAGCGCTTAATGCACACCTGTTTAGTTTCCTGGTTATACCTGAGAGGGAAACTGTTCTCGGACACCCTACTTGTTTGGTTCGGCAGAGACCTTGTGGTAGCCGGTGCTACATCAGTTAGTAACTGTATATATAGTCTAATGCAGCACTTTAACTTCCCTTGGGTACCCTTGGAACTTATACCCTAAGCACAAGCCGAGGTGCTTATGTCTGTATATGCAATAACCATTTCATCTTGTGCCTTTATTCCAGGTCCTCCATGTACTGTGCATTTCTTCTTATGGATTTGTATTGTTCATATAATAACCTGGTTCCCCAGCGGGTGGCAGCAGACTTGGCAGTGCTTCTTTACAGAGGGTGGATCCTGGATTTCCAGCTCTCTTAGACACTCTCCTCTGAGGAGAAAGTATGATCTTGTTAGAACCAGTTAGTTCCTGTACTCCATGCTGTGGAGAGTAAAGCAGACGCTGGTCTCTGCAGGACTGAGCTCTCCATAAAAACCAGCCAGGACAACTAGGATCACAGTAAGAGACAGACTTAGAACAACAGCAACAAAGTAAAGCAACTGTTGAACTTCCATACATCAAGTCTGGACTCAACTTTATTTCTACACTATCCAAGTTAACTACTGTTAAATAATATGTGATCTAAATTAATTGATATTTAATATTAAGTATGTATTACACTACACATTGACACCATGTATAGTATTGTACTTGGCAATAGGAAGTCTGTATGAGAACGTCAAAACCTACATTTGAAGTCTACCATATATGACAGTGTAAAGTGCATACACGCCTGTTTTCTATGGCATAAATGATTGACAGAGTCAGAGACAGACAAGTTGGGTCTTCCCGCTCTCTCACTATGGTGGCAGATGCTGCTGAAGATGGAAGGAACACATGGAGCCTAAAGGGGGAGACTCTACTCTTCAGAAAGGACATTTCAAAGACATTCATATTCACACATGGACAATTAGACTAAGACTTTCCTGAAACTATTTTTATAAGTAATCAACTTTTATGAAGACCGAAAATAAATCGCATTATTCATTTTTATATAACTCCTGTTGAAACCTGGTGAATGAGTCCTCTGGGTGTTCCTTACTTCAAATAAGCACACACTACATTTGGAGAGGATTACCAATCAAGTTATTATATTTTTGATACATAAAATATCATATTTGAAACGATATTTTACAACTACACTTTTGCACTGCTTCGGACGGCCATGTCTGGGGTCCAACCGAATCCAGGTAAGGAGCACTGTGACACGTGCAACACAACATATTCAGGGATATTGTGGCCACTTCTACACCACTCTGGCAATCCTACACCTCGGTACTCAAACTTCACTTAAAGGGAGCTTTGTGCTTCCATTGCTGGAAGGCAACTGGCGTCATGACTACTTACTCTCACAGAGGGACATATAATCGTAAAAACCTCTTAAAGGGTAAGGGATACCCCAGACACGATACCCGCCCATTGCATATGTATATGGAGATTTATATATATATATATATATATATATATATATAGGTATAACTACATAAAAAAAAAAATTTGCACAGTGAACTGAGCAGAGCGATCAGAAAAATTTATGTTTCTGATCAGCGTTCAGCAGGTGCAGAACGCACACACACAGATGTTATGTGCATGCAAAATCTACACTAACACTACCTAAAATTTATTTTTATTTAACATTAAATGTATTTTTTTACACCAAAAAAAAGAAAACTGAGCACAAAAGCGACTAGTAAAAAAATGTACTTATTGGTGCTCAGGGTTGCAGAACGCACGCAAGCTGACGTTTGGTGCGTCCGTGCAGACACTGCAGATACAAAAAAAAACACTATCTAAAAATCAACTGCGGACTGATCAGCGCTTGGTGTTCACAGCTCGCACACAAAAAGTGGTGCAGAGCAGAAAAAAACCCAGATAAAAAAAAATCAGATGGGGGGGGGCGGAGGGGGGCTCGGTACAGGGAATAGGGCTTGGGAAGGGGGGGTGGATAAGGGATCTGGAACTTCTGCTGCAAAAATAAAATAAAAAAATCACTGCAGCAGATGTTCCAGATGTTCTTCTTTCTGCTTCTTTACAGGAAGCAGTAGATCAGTAGATCGCTGTGATGGTGAACCACAAGTCCCAGCAAGCAGGTACAGCACAGAGGGGCAAAGGTCCACTCTGCATGCAGTCGCCAGCTAGAATCACTGCATGCAGAGGGATTCTTCCAGTTCCCTCTGCTTCTGTAGCGCTGCCATTGGCTGGAGCGTTGTTCCAGCCAATTGCAGCGCTGGCAGGAGACGCCAAACACTGGAGTCCCCTGCCTGACCTCGGAGGAGACCGGTGCTGACTAGTTCAACACCGGTCACCTCCCCATGACCCCCCCCCCCCACCCGCCCTGCAGCTCCCTTCTACTTCCGGCGCTGCAATGTGCCGATCTTCATTGACCAGCCAATCGCAGCGCTTGGAGCTGCAGGGGGGCGGAAATACACCATGCTGCCCTTACCCGGCATGGATGTCTGCTGGTAAGAGCAGCCATGGTGCCCCGATTCCTTCACGACTTCTTCCCAGCACCCAGCGGACCTTGCAACGTTTATGTACGGAGACGTTCATTTGATAAAAATAAAAAATAGACAGATTTGCTATTGCTGTGTCTGTAACAACGTTGTCTATAAAAATGTCACATGATCTACCCCCTCAGGTGAATGCTGTAAAAAATATATAAATAAAAACTGTGCCAAAACAGACATTTTTAGTCACATTGCCTCACCAAAAGACCAGGTGATCAAAAAGTCATATGTAGCCCAAGATGGTACGAATTAAACTATCATCTCATACCCCAAAGAATGAGCCCCTACCTAACACAATCGTCTGAAAAATTAAAGAGATATGGCTCTCGGAAAATTGCAACACAAAAACAATATTTTTTTCGTCTCAAAAATGCTTTTACTGTGTAAAACTTTATTAAAAAAATGTGTAATATCAAGTGATCAGTAAGTCATATGTACCCCAAAATGGTACCAATGAAGACGTCACCTCATCCCGCAAAAAAACTAGCCCCCACATAAGACAATTGCCAAAAAAATGGCTTTCAGAGAATAGGGATGCAAAAACATGATTTTTCTTTATAAAAATGCTTTGTGAAAAAAAAAAATATAAACATGGTATCAATGTAGAATAAAGATAACGTGTCATCTTTCCCACACGGTGTTCACCACAACAAAACCCAAAAAGCACTGACAGAATTGCTGCATTTTCTGCTTCCCAAAAAGCAAAATAAAAACTGATCCAAAAGTATGTGCCCCAAAATAAAGCCAATTGTGAGGCAGTGACAGGCCTCATATATGAAGGAAGGTATGTGTCTCCAAGAAGGCTGCAGGAAACATATTACCCTCAGTTCACACTTTCGCGTAAAACGCCGCTTTTGAACGCACATAAAAACGCACAACAGTAAAGGAACCATGCATTCCAATGAGGGTGGTTCACACTTGCGCGTTTTTATGCGCGTTCATAGGTGCCTATAAACGTCCGACGCATAGGCAAGTATGTTCGCGTTAATTCGGGCTTTTTTCGAGCGTTTGGTGCTAATAGACTTCAATGGGAAACGCGATAGGCGTGTTGTTCGGGCGTTTGTGCTGCGTAAAACGCGCCTATGGACGCGCGTTTTTCACAATTCACACCTCAGATTGGCCAAACTATATAGGGAGGGCTGTTTGGTCATTGGCCAACTATGCAGTCAATCACAGAAACGCGCGTCAAACGCGCCTACACTATTTACCAAAACGCTTGAAAAAAACGCGCCTACACGCCAGTCTTGAACGCACCAAAAACGCTAGGCTTCAAAACGCTCAGGTCTGAACCCAGTGTTAGAGGTGATGCACCTGAGACGTTCCACCAAGGCACCCACCCTTGGTGGAGTGGAAGCCAGAAGCTAGAGTGTCCAGTAAGATAGATAGTGCGCACTCTTTTTAACTAGTATAGCTGGCTTTTACTGGGAGTAAGCAAAGAGCTGGGTGGGTGCTTACTCCCCACGATCCACTCCGGGGTTTATACGTGGCTCATGTCCACGATTGTGTTTTAAAAGTGAGCAGCAAGAAGTAGGGTGTGTCTGTAGAGTGAGAAGCTGAAGATCACACGTGTGAAGGAAACACTGGCCTGTGGACTGATTACCTGACCTGGCTGTGATTCAGCTGTAATTGAACTGTAAGTTTGCTAAAACAAGCCATAAACCGTGTTGAAGAGACTTTGTCGAGTCCCTGCCTTTCTTCAAAACCGGTCATAGGAGCCCACAGCATTATACAATGATGATGGCAACTCATCCTGCAAAAGTTATCACATGAAGAAAAATGTATGGTTGTCAGAAAATAGCTATACCCCAGAGACTGTGCAATACCAACATGGTGCCCATAAAACAATCCATCAAAATCTGCGTTGATATGGCGCTTCTTCCTTCTGAGTCCTGCAGTATGCCCTTACAGCAGTTTACCACCACATATGGGGTGTTGCCGTGTTCAGGAGAAAATGGTTAACAAATTATAGGGTCCTTTTTCTCGTGTTACTCCTTGTAAAAATGAAAAATTTGGGGCTAAAGCAATATTTTATTAAAAGAAATAAAATTTATCATTTTCATAGTCAAGTGTTTCTAAATTCTGTAAAAAGCCTGTGGGGTCAAAGTGCTCAGTACACCCTTACTAAATTCCTTAAGGGTTGTAGTTTACCAAAATGGGGGGGACTTTTTAAGGGTTACCAGTGTAGGGGTACCTCAGGATCTCTTAAAATACAAAATGGCTCCCAAAAACCATTCTAGCAAAATCTGTCCTCCAAAAACCATATGGTGCTCCTTACCTTCTGAGCCCTGCCATGTGCCCCTACAGCAGTTTACAACCACATATGGGGTGTTTCTGTAAACTGCAAAATCAGAGTAATACATATTGAGGTTTTATTGCTGTTAACCCTTGCTGTGTTGCAAGAAAAAAATTGATCAACATAAAACAATCAGCAAAAAAATACAATTTTGAAAATTCACCTCCATTTTCCTTTAATTCTTGTGGAACACCTCAAGGGTTAACAAAGTTTGTGACATCAGTTTTGAATAATTCGAGGGTTGTAGTTTCCAAAATGTGGGGACTTTTTAGGGATTTCCCGTGTAGGGGTACTTAGGACCTCTTACAATACAACATGGCTCCCAAAAACCATTCTAGCAAAATCTGCCCTCCAAAAACCATATGGCACTCCTTACCTTATGAGCCCTGCCATGTGCCCCTACAGCAGTTTACAACCACAATATGGGGTGTTTCTGTAAACTGCTAAATTAGAGTAATACATATTGAGGTTTTATTGCTGTTAACCCTTTCTGTGTTGCAAGAAAAAAATTGATCAACATAAAAGATCTGCAGAAAAATACAATTTTGAAATTTCACCTCCATTTTCCTTTAATTCTTGTGGAACACCTCAAGGGTTAACAAAGTTTGTAACATAAGTTTTGAATAATTTGAGGGGTGAAATTTTCTTGAAAAATTGCTTTTAAAATTCTAAGCCTTCTAACATCCTAAAAAAATTAAATTACATTTACGAAATGATGCCAACATAAAGTAGACATATGGGGAATGTTGATTGATAACTATTTTATGAGGTATCACTATCCGTCTTAATCCTCATTCACACGTCATTATTTCACGGACGTGTGCTGTATGTGTTCTCCAAGTACAGCACACATCCCCATTCACTTTAATCTGTGTATTCAGACATCAGTGTTTTAGCACGGTCCATCGGTCAGTGTTTTTAGCACGGATGCATGCTCTATTTTGTCCATGTTCACTGATCAATCACGTCCATTATAGTCTATGGATCCGTGAAAACCACGGAGGCCATCCGTGTTGCATCCCTGTTTCACTGATCATTAAGAAGAGATTCTTTGAAAATTATTTTTCAGTTGTTCAGTGTCAGTGAAACACGAATGCAACACGGAAAGCAAAAAACAGACACACGGACCCAACACGGATCCTTCACAGACAGCTTCACAGATGCATCACTGACCACCTGCTGATGGATTTGAGAACGGACACGGACATGTGAATGAGGCTTTAAAAGTAGAGAAATTCAAATTTTGAAAATTGTGAATTTTCAAAATTTTCTGTCAATTTTTTTTATAAATAAAGGAATAAAATATTGACCCAAATTTACTGCTAACATGAAGTACAATGTGTCACCAGAAAACAATCTCAAAAGTAAAACCAATCCAGAGTTATTACCACATAAAGTAACACATGTCGGATTTACAAAAATACGCATGGACAGGAAGGTAAAAACAGTAAAACCTCTTTAATATTTGCCGGCATCAGATTGTGCTGTGTAATCAGTGCTCTGCTGCCGGAACACAGTGATTCAGTACTGGGATGAGCGATTGCATAGGCGATCACTCCTCCCCATACAGTGGAGGAGACTGCTGCATGTAATAGAAGCGGTCTCCTCCGCTAGTGAGCAGGCGATTGTCAGGAAGGAACGCTTCCCTGCCAACAATCTCCTGCAAAATCTGCAGGTGTATATAATATAAGCTTTAAACACATAAAACAATTTTTTTTTCTAGCTTTCCGTTAACTATAATGGAATGCCAAATGTCTATAAGGCCTTACACTGTTGAATTTGCATTTTATCTAGGGCATACATTAATTTAGCTGAGACTGACAGCCGTCCTTCCCTTGGTGAGGATCCCCCTGACTTGTACATGGAAGATGGAAAGGGATCACAAGCAGAAATACGTGTTAGAAAAATCAGATGTGTATTTGTAGTGGAATCCGCAGCAGAAATCCAAGCCCGGAGCTCAGATCTCTGCTGTAGATTTATAGTTTTGAATCCTGCAGATCTGCACAGGAATTCAGCCCCATTCACTGTGACATACACTGTGACACAATGTCATAAGGACACTGATTCCAATTAATATAATGGTACATATATTTTACTGTTCAGTTATCTATGTGACTATACTCTAATAATAGATGTGCAGATAAAGCCTCTAGAACGGGAAGCAGACAAGCTGATATTCTGTGCTCCTTATCCCCATGCAGAAGCCTGGAGTTTGGATGCTGGACATGCAAGAACATGCACAGAGAGGCTCCTATATATTGCACCCAATTTCTGGTACACACAGTGGGGGATATTTATCAATGTGTTATGCCACATTAGTGGTGTAAAAATGCCATATATGCACCATAATTTGCCACTTTCTAAGCTTATCTGCACTTTTCCGTAGTGCTTTCAAAAGAGGCGGGCTTATCAGAAGGGGCTAGACTTCACATGGACTGCTGGATTTTTTATAACTTTGTGGCAGAAGTTATAGCTGAAGTCTACACCAGCCTGTAACTGGCACATGGCAGGGCAGAGATCACGCCAGTGCAGGGAGATAAAAACTGGTTTAAGGGTATGTCAGTCCTGATAAATGTCCCTCACAGACATCATCATAGGCAGACTAGGAGCTTAAAGTGGTCACAATAAGCAATACCATAGTGCTGCACAAAATATTGCCTCAACAGAATGAAATAACATAATGCAGCACGACAAATACTGCCCAGAAGCTGCCCCTATATGATGGCCAGAAGCATACAGGATAATACAGCTCTTACCTCCTACTTCAAGTGACTTCTCCTCAGATGCAAAAGTTCTCATTCCTCATCTTCTCCATTTAGCCCAGACTGCCATGACAACGTCTGAGGACAGCAATACAGTTGAATTCAGGAGGGCACCTGCAGCAACCTGCCTGGCACCTAGGTACCTGGCCATATTTAATGATGGGAGCATCATATCTTTATGAACCCTGTTCAGGAGGAGGGCTCATGCAGCCCCCTGGGCATTGGCTCACCAGCAATCTTCCCTGTAGGATTTGTGGCCAGTCCACCCCAGGACAGAGTTGGTGTTCCATTGACCATATCCAGTGGGCGCTTTTACCATCGTATGTCTCCTAAAATATCTATTAATATTATGAGGTTCCTATCCAGCACCCAAATGCTGACTCTGCCAGAATAGCCATTGTTCATCTATAATGGCATGAGATTCATGGAAACATGACAGCCATGTCTACATACATAGGTGTGTTACATCAGAAATAAAAGGAAAAGAAGATCAAGTGCCGAGGAATACACAAGCTTCTATCAGCGCGTCACCTTGAGATAAAACTGACCATCTGCAGCTTCTCACTGTGTTGTGCAGATATCCAATCTTATAAATACCCTGCACCAAGCATGCCAAAATCTCACTTACCATGAAACTTCTGCTGTTCCTCACTGCCCTAGTGGCAGGTGTGCTCGGTGAAAAGACATTTATTGGGTAAGTTCAATGGTAGCAGAAAAAGCTGGCCGTCTGGTAATATTTCAGGATTCCGCTAGAATATCATGCGGTACTTAAGTCAATACAATATTTCAGCGTCATGATTCTAGCTATCCCATGGAAAAGTCATCAATAATATATTAGGTATATATTAGGAAAAGGTATATTAATTGCCATGAATAGAGGCAACATCAACCCTGGCTGTCTTTTTCAGAGAACAAGTGCTCAGGATCAAAGCAAGCAATGGTGACCAAATAGTTCAGTTGCAAGACCTGCAATCACTGGCACACCTCCAGGTACTACTTTCTTATTAATATGTACTGTATGTGTCTTCAGTCTTACAGGTTGTGAGTTTGTGACTTATTGCTCAAGTTTGTGTAACTAGTTTATATAAACCAGATTTGATCAGTAAGTACAATATAAAATAGAAAAAATATTTGCCCTCTTTGCAGCTTGATTTTTGGACCAACCCTTTGAACCCAGAAATACCGGTGGATGTTCGAGTTCCCTTTGAAAGTCTTCAGTCAGTGAAGATCTATCTGGAATCCAACAACATTGATTACTCCATAATGATTGAAAACCTACAGGTAAACCATAAGCACCACGGGGGAAAGGTATTAAGACTGATATTTCTTTAGATTGGCATGTCTAGAGGCAATAATTCTGGTGGGAGTTCTGTGCACCAGAAAATGAAACTTCTTCCAGCAAGAAAGCTGGTGTAGATTTCAGGTGTAACATGCACCACTTTTGTTCTGGTGCACATATTGGTAAAAGTGGTCGTAGGTGACGGCCCATCCAGGGGTGCACCTAGCCTTTCTGCTGCCTGAGGCAAAAACTGAAACAGCACTCCCTCCTCCCCAATGCCTATTTCTTGACCTAACCCCTTCCCTCCAGCCCTATTGTAAAATACATACTTGGAAAACATTACATACAAAGCCACAAAACATACAGGGTAATACAGTGCCACATACTGTGCCCACTGTGTTTCCCAATACTATACTGCAGAAGCAGATAATCCCCCTTCTGCTGCCCCCCTATAGCCCCTACCTGGTGCTGCCTGAGGCAATGGCCTCACCTCATTGATGTTGCACCCCTGGGCCCATCCCTCCTACCTGCTCTTAACCTGCTGAGGATGGAGGAAAAATGCAAAAAGTTTCACATTTTGGTGCCAGTTTTGTAGGCCAGAAAACTGATCTACCACTGTGATACATCCCCCCCAAAAAACAAAAAACAAACAAACAAACAAAAAAGAAAAAGAGCATTGAAGATAAGGTTAGGGGCCTTTTACATTGCCTGAGGATTAGGGCAATTTTCATTAACAAACGTTTGGACCAAAAATCCTCGTTTGTCGGCAGCATATTGTCCTGTATAAGCAGGATGTGTTGCCAACAATGTGGAAAGGGAATAGGGGAGAAACAATCGTAATAATGATTGTTCGTCCCCCTTTCACTTTGCAACAGGCTGTGTGAAAGAACCTTTAAATGAGGGCCAGTCAACTTGTATTTTGTCAACTAAGGTTTCATACATTAGGTGCCACAGAAATTGCATTGTTTTTTTTTGGTGGCCTATTTTGATAAAAATGCAGGATACAACCCTCTATAACTCATTTAGTAGTCTGTATGTCCTATGCTTGGTACAGTATGTCCACACATGAAATAATAATCTCAGGTATAAATCCAGGACAAAACTTTGAAGCTGACCCTTGGATCTCTGGTGCTGATGTGGATATTGCACCGGCGCAGATCCTCACAAAGATTAGTCCCATTGTCATTAATGCAGATAATCCATCTGTTTTCTGTATGGAATACGGATTGTCTGAAAAATGTCTAATGTATTTGATCAGGGGTGCGGAAACCCCTTTCACCTGCCTTTGGGGATCGTTTACCATCACATTTGACATGGATTTCTGTTCATAATCCTCAAGGAATACAAATTTTACTTGTGTGAACATCTCATAGACTATAACATATTTAAAGCTGGAGGCTATACATTGATTTAATAAAAGTGGTCAAAAAATGCATTCATTATTTTTTATCTGTATGTTGTAGGAGGTGATTAATGCCGAGAAGCAGGAGATGATAAGCAATGAAAGGAAGGAACGTAACTCTGGTGCTTTCAACTATGGGGCTTACCACACATTAGATAATGTAAGGAATTATATTAACAGTCAGACACAGGCTGTCTATAATTTTTTGTATTATGTCATATTTACATGGTCACCTAACTTTTCACACAAACTCATATGATCAGGCTCTTTCCTCCTCTGATTAGGCTCTTTCCTCCTCACCCACCTTAACCACTTCCTGACCGCCCCACGTAAATTTACGTCGGTGGTCAGACATTTAAAAATCATTTAAGGGCAAATTTGGAGTGTTTTGGTTGCTTCACCTCCCACAAAAATTTAATAAAAAGACATATACATCGAAAAATGGTATCATTTAAAAGTACAAATGGCCATGCAAAAAATGAGCCCTCAAACAGCTCCGCACACATAACTACAAAAAAGTTGAATGTTTTTATTTTTTCTCAGTATCAAAACGCAATAAAAACTATCCGTATGTGGTATCGCTGTAATTGTACTGACCTGCAGAATAAAAGTAACAGGTCAGTTTTACCGCATAGGCAACAGTGTAACCCCTCCCCACATACAACTGTGGCAGAATGCTGTTTTTTTTTAATAATTCTACGCCATTTGGAATTTTTTCCCCACCACATTGTATGCAACCATTAATGGTCCCATCTTGTCCAGCAAAAAGCAAGTCCTCATACAGCTATGCGAATGAAAAAATCTAAAAGTTATGGCTTTGGAAAGCCTGGGAGTTAAAAAACGAAATTGAAAAAACGGCAAATTACCTGGTCTTAAATGGGTTAATTATCTTTAACTATGAATGGGCTAAATCTGTCTTTAGAGATCAAGATGGACTGTTAGGTCACAGGTTATCAAATTACTGCTATCCATAGAAGTCTGTGGAGAGGGAAAGGGGAGGAAGAGTGAGCTGCAGAGTGAAAGTAAGAGACACAGACATGTGTAGGTGTTCCACTGCTTCTGTATCATGTCTATACTGTTCAATACTTCTCTGTAATATCTTCCATGTTATCCTGGTTTAATGCGTGTGACAGATAGTGACAGGGGTGCAGAATTTCCTATGCGTTCTGTGTGCAGTGTATTGGAGATATGACAGCAGCTAGTTCAGGGAGTTCAGGGAAACTGAAGATTAGAGATGGAGTCTGCAGACGGGAAAACTGCTACAAAGGCAAATATGAGTTATATAATGGTCAGAAAAAGTGTTATTATAGTGTTATTTCTCATGGCAGCTTATTCTGGAAAACTATCTGAAAGTGTAAGTACGTTTTAACATCGGCAATTCACTATGGGAAAATACTAAATATACTAAAGGCATCTATATATTAACTGTCTTGTGACTCTCTGTTTGTAAAAGACCTATGTAACTTTTATCTTTTTATGCTAGCTGTACAGGGCTATTGATGCTATCATGCTGGATTACAAGTCACTTGTTAGCAAACAGCTGATTGGACATTCATATGAAGGACGTCCTCTTTATGTTATTAAGGTACATGTCTTGAAAACATTTAAAAATGTCTGTTGAGAGCGGCAAGGCCAGTAGAGTTCACACACTAGTAATAGTTGTTTTCTTTTTGAACATTTTCTGCTCTAAGTTTAAAGAGGACCTGTCACCGCTCCTGACATGCCTGTTTTAATATCTTCATGAATTCCCCATGTAATACCAATTCTGGAGCATCTATTCTTGTGGCTCTATGTTGTGCCGTTTCTTTATTATTTCTACTAGAAGTTATGAATGAATTGCTAGCAGTCTGCAGTAAGGGTACAGAGGGGTGGTAACCAGTCGGAGGGGGGGGGGGTATACCTGCATAGTCTGGAAATGGCAGCACTGATTGGATAGAGTGAGTCTGTGCAAGTACACCCCCCCAACCGGTTACCACCCCTCTGTACCCTTACTGCAGACTGCTAGCAATTCATTCATAACTTCTAGTAGAAATAAAAAAGTAATAACATAAGAATAGAAGTTCCAGAATTGCTATTACATAGGGAATACATGTGGCTATTAAAACCGACATGTCAGGAGAGGTGACAGGTCCTCTTTAAAGGAGGGATTGGCTTGGTTCTGTAACTGCTACGGACAATCATTTATCTTGGCAGTCACGTCTGCTTGAATGCCACATCACTTTTAGTCTACTGGTTGTGACATACTAGTAATGTGCCATTCAAGCACATGTGATTGCCGGGGTCATTGATAGGGGATGTTCACACGGCGGGTTTTTAAGTGGAATTTAGGTGCTGGCGGACGCGCTGAAATTTTGCTGAAAACCTGGTGGCATCCTCTCTGCTTCCAATACATCTTAATGGGAGGAAGCACTGAGGATTGCAGAGCGGCGGCTTAAAGCCACAGCCATGCCAAGAAAGGACATGTACCTTCTTGGCGTGGTCGCGGCTTTAAGCCACCGCTCCGTGATCCTTAGCGCTGCCTCCCATTGAGATGTATGAGAGGCAGAGAGGACGCAGCTGCTGGCGGGTTTTCGGCACGGCTGTCCGCATCTAAATTCCTCCTAAAAAAATGCTGTCTGAACGTCCCCTGACAGGACCAAGCCACTTCCAGTCCTGCAGGGATTGGAAGCGACTAGGAATGGGACAGCGACATGGTCACGGGGAGATGGGGGAAGAGGACTGAGGAGAAATTAGTGTTTTTTTTAAAATTGGGCACAGGTTAGGACTAGGAGCATTGGGGTTGTTGGCTCCTAGGCTTGCCCGCTCCTTTAATTTCCTAAACTTCCAGACAACCCTTTTAACTATACACGAAAAAAAACTATTCAGATAGTGATGAATATACTGTGAATGATCTAAATATACCTATTACTACAACCACCCATTAACATTACAGTTCAGCACTGGTGCCAATCGTCCTGGCATATGGATTGATGCTGGCATTCACTCCCGAGAATGGGTGACCCAAGCTACTGCTCTCTGGACTGCACACAAGGTAATCCTAGCGATATCCATCAATGTCCCCGATGGGAAAATCCCTTTAAAGTCAGAATGAGTACTTTATGCTGCAGATTCAGACTCATTATTTTAATATGGTCTGTCATGAGTAGAGATGAGCTTCGTGAATAGTCGATGTTGGTTAGTATCGCCGCATCCGGTATGGATTCCACTACCACGGACTATCCCGGCATATGGAATCCATAGGGCGCTTCCACGAACCCGAACTTTGGAAAGCGAGGGTGACGCCACCATCATGTGATCATTGCAGAGGGCGTGGCTCAGCACTGATTTGATCCAGTGCTGAGCCACTCCCCCTGCACTGATCACATGATGGTGACGTCACCCCAGGTCCTTCGGCTTTTCCAAAGTTCGGGTTCGTGGAAGATGCCCCTTATGGATTCCATATGCCGGGATAGTCCACGGTAGTGGAATCCATAACAGGATGCGGCGATTACCCCAACCCGAACGCCAAACTAATTTTTGAAGTTCGCTCATCTCTAGTCATGAGCATGACATTTTCATATATACTACATTCATGGTAAAGTTAATAAACTGTATTTTTAGAAAGTGTGGGACTGGTGAGTTAGAAGAGAATGTCTATATTGTATATACTGATGGTAATCCTTAGCTTTCTGCTTATAGCTTTCTTCTGAATATGGAAAGGATGCATTTGTAACCTCCCTGTTGAACAATTATGATGTATTTCTCCTGCCCGTTACAAATCCTGATGGATATGTCTTCACCCACACAACTGTAAGTGTACTAGTGCCGTTCTGTGGATTACTATTGACATAGTAATATAGGATAAATGTAGGAGGAAGCACTAGTGGCGACACAGGAATGGCCAATGCTTTGGTAGAGTATTAAACATTTTAATTCCCTAAAGTGTAACAGTCTTTCTATTTTTATTTCTGTAATGTGTAGAGGCAGTGATACTAACCATTTTTGTATTGTACTTTAATTACTGAAATCATACAATTCTATTAGAAAAATAGCTCTAAAGTTGCCCATTTTGACGCTCCTCTGTCTTCTGTTTGCATAACTGTGGAGACTTGCTCCACGCTGACTGTGCGGCTCACAGTGGGCCACTTTAGAGCTGTTTTTCTAGTAGAAATGTATGATTTCAGTAATTAAAGTACATTACAAAAATAAAAATAGAATGGTAGTTACACTTTAAAATAAAATTAAAATATATACCAAAGCAATATTGGAAGTTGATCCCTACTTTATTTGTTATCCTGCTTGTAAAAATTACTATGCAAAGCATGCTATAGCATGACGCCGTCTTACCTGCACACATTGTAATATACATAATTCATTTTGTTCAGGTTATGATGTCACGTTTCTTGCTAATAATTAGCGCAGATTATTTTGAATAAGTTAACAGCTGTCTAAACGTAGTTCTCTCTGTTATCAGAACCGTATGTGGCGTAAAACCCGCTCCATTAGAAGTGGTAGCCCATGTGTTGGTGTAGACCCTAACAGAAACTGGAATGCTGGCTTTGGGGGTAACTTTCAATATTCATGCGTAATTTAAAAAAATTATAACTATATATATATATTTATCTTATTTTTATGATATATTTTATAGGTCCAGGAGCCAGTTCAAACCCCTGCTCTGACTCATACTTTGGACCTAAGGCAGAGTCTGAGGTGGAAGTAAAGGCGGTTGCTGACTTTATTAGGGGACACGGCAATATCAAAGGCTTCATAAGCATCCACAGCTACTCCCAGCTTCTGCTCTTCCCTTATGGATATACTTGTACCAAGCCTGCTGATTTTGAAGAACTTGTAAGTCAGTTTTAAACTAAAACTCTTGATATCACTTTCACAATAAGTGAATCAGTTTTATAACACTGTATCATTTACTCCTGATGGCACAAGTCTACAGAAAGCAGCATGGAGGAGCTAATATGTACTGTACCATCAGAAATATCACTATGATGAAATATTGGTTGTGTTTTTTTCTAGACCGAAGTTGGCAATGCTGCGGCAATGGCATTGCGCTCCTTGTATGGCACCCAGTATAAGGTTGGAACAATCTGCTCCACTATTTGTAAGTATGCAGGATATTATTATTATGCTTTTTGTTTGGTCATTTCTTCATATTCAGTATTATATCTTTTAGAGATGTCCAGGCCTTAGTGACACTTCTGTCCTATTAACGGTTTGATACTATGTTGCATCATGTCACAGTGGAAAAGTAACATCTTTCAGAATGCTGGCTTCTTAAACACAATGAACTAGATATGTATTATGTATACTGTTGTAATTTAGGATGTAATATTACTTTGTCAGTTAATATAACTCTTATTTCATGCTACAGATCAAGCCAGTGGTGGAAGTATTGACTGGACCTACGACATTGGAATCAAATATTCATTTGCCTTTGAGCTTAGAGACACAGGACGTTACGGTTTTCTGCTTCCAGCCAATCAAATCTTGCCAACAGCACAGGAGACCTGGTTGGGGCTGAAGAAGATTCTTGAGCACATAAGAGACAACCCTTATTAATCATGATCTAATAGTGTAACAACAACAACAATAAAATGTCCGTCTGTGTTTCTCATTTTTGAAGAAAATGTTTAATATTCAACTTTTTTTCTCTTATATTTTATTGAATCCCTAAATGACTTTGTCACCAGATTTATGCTGACAAATCTGAGGACATCATAAACTAGTGACAGATACACTGGCTCCTGGGCTTCCCCCTCCCTTCTACCACTGATTGACAACTTTCTCCCTATATTGGGCATAGGAAGAAAGCCGCCAATTAGTGGCGGGAGGATCACTGCTCATGAATATTGAGGACTCAGCACTGTGTAGTATGGAGTGGACTTCAGGCTTGGGTCCCTTTGCAGTTGGTGTGATTTTATAAAAACTACAGCAAGACATCCAGTAAATGGCACCTCTGAAGGAATCAAGGTGTCTGTCACTAGTTTATGCTGCGCTTAGGTCAGGCAGCATAAACCTGGAGACAGATTTTCTTTAGGTGGGTTCACACATAGGTCTTTGTAGCAGTTTTTGAGCCAAGACCAGAAGTGAATCCAGCAGGGATGACAATTATAACTCCTTCCTATATGTTTTTCATTCCCTTCTAACCCACTTCTGTCTTTGGCTCAAGAAACTGGCACAAACACCTGTACGTGAACCCACCCTAAAAACGCCTCCATATGCTGACACTAGAATTGTGTATCTAGAAGTACAGACACTATTAAACTACAAACCAGCATGTACAAATACATTCAAGAACAGTTGGTTTATATAACAGGACAGAATGTTTCACCATGTAAAATGTGTTGTGCAGTGTGATGATATTGTGACGTCCTCAGGATAGGTCATGAATATCAGATCGTTGGGGGTCCGACTTGTTTGAAGAGGCTGTGGTGCTTATGCTAGCACTGCCGTCTCTTCACTGTTTACCTGCACGCTGTCTCAATTGTAGAGGCAGTGCATTTTAATTACAGTTTTTCCACCCAATTCACTTGAATGAAAGAGGAAGCTGTGATTACCCTGCACCGCCAATACAAAGTACTGTAGATGGTGTGAAGGTACACACTGAAGAAAATGCACTAGAAAAAACACTAGCATGAGCGCCACGGCCTCTTTAAACAGCTGATCGGCGGAGGTAATGTGAATGGGACCCCAACTGATTTGATATTGACGATGACCTATCCTGAGGATAAGTCACAATATCATGACACTGCACAAACCCCTTTAAATCTTAGGTTAGATAGTAGCTTGCAAGAACTACTTACTTATACCTGTACTTGCTGAAATCTGGCCATACTAATACACCTGAAAATTAGTGTATGAACAAATAAGAGGTGTATCCATCCCAAACTGGTCATTTCTAATAGATAAAAGGTCATTTATG
The DNA here is from genome assembly GCA_033119425.1 of Bufotes viridis. Classification (NCBI taxonomy): domain Eukaryota; kingdom Metazoa; phylum Chordata; class Amphibia; order Anura; family Bufonidae; genus Bufotes; species Bufotes viridis. The sequence goes on from CM065590.1 coordinate 169,066,050, forward strand.
TTTCTTTAAAGATTTATTGGAAATGAAAAATTTGCATGTAAATGGTAATCAAATCATAATCTGCTTTGCTAGTTTATGTATGGTAAAATTAATTTCATTAGCCCTAGCAAGGTTAGGTTCACATCAAGTTTTTCCCATCCATTTAACGTATACAAAAAACATATATACAGTTTGTTAAATGGAAAGTGGTTTTATTGTTCTTTGTGGGAGAAAGCCTAAACAACCATACACACCTCAACATTGAAATTGCAACATCAAGAAGGAAAAGTTGTGGAATTTTGGAAATCACAAGATTTATAAACATGTTAATGATATGCAATTGATAAAACAGGAAACAAAGGGGGTCATTTATTAACCTGAAATACGCCTATATTAGACGCCAGAATCTGCATATTTTCCCCGCTCACGCCAGGTGTAAAAACCTGGGCATGCCGTGGGCGTGGAAGGGGACAGGCTGGCAGACCCGTCTCATTCATCATTTTCTACTCCTGGTTTAGGGGTACAAAATGGTCTAAATCTAAGACAGCAAGGAAGCTGTCTTACATTTAGAAGCGGAGGTGGATATGCCAAAGTTATGAAGAGGCCAGCGCCTCTACAACTTCCGCGATCCACAGCCAGAACAGAGGCTTTTTTAACACCAGTGTCTAAAACGATGGTCTTAATAAATGACCCCCAAAATATTCAAACATCATTTATCCAGTATGGCATATGAGCACCACATGCAAAAATTCACACACTTACCTGCTTTGTCATGCTATTAATAGGTTATTAATGATTTTCTGATAAATATTCTGCCACATTGAATGCATTTGGCACACAAATCATCAAGATCCATTGCTGGCAGCTCCCTTTGCATTTGCTGACCAATGCTATCCCAGATGTGTTCGATGGGAGACAACGCTGGAAATGTTGCAAGCCATGGTAGCACATTTAGGCCATGCAGGCTGCTAACAGTAGCAGGTGCTCTCCTGTTGAAAAACAACCCTTGGGACACTTTGGAGAAATCCGGGCCACTGGTTCCACGATCAAATTAGTATAACACTGAGCTGTATCTGAAATGAAGACTAGAGGGGTCTAGCTACAGTACATTGTGCCACCTCACACCATAATCTCGGCAGTAGGACTGGTGTGATTAGAGATGGCCCGAACTATACGCCGGCGACAGTTCCCGGCGAACATAGCTTCCACAGACTGTAGTGTGCCCACTGCCAGTGCCCACCACTGATACCGGGTGGCACAGTAGTTTGCCAATAAATAAGGCATTTAATTTTTACACAGTAGTCTAATTTCAGTTGCTTGCCTGCTGCCAGTGTGTGTCAGGCCCACTTCCACAGACTGTAGTGTGCCCACTGCCAGTGGCCACTGATACCGGGTGGCACAGTAGCTTGCCGATAAATAAGGCATTTCATTTTTACACATTAGTCTAATTTCAGTTGCTTGCCTGCTGCCAGTGTGTGTCAGGCCCACTTCCACAGACTGTAGTGTGCCCACTGCCAGTGCCAAGGCATTTAATTTTTAGACAGTAGTAAAAAAATTTTCACAAAAGGCAATCCCTGATATGGGATGTAACAGGGATTAAACTGATGAGAATAGTACTACAGAAAATACCACTCATATCGGGTGTGACAGTAAATTGCACGGCGCAGACGCAGTCACCGTGGATTAAAACAGAGTGGAGGGAGCCAGCGTTTTTTTTAACCATCTCCCCATTCAAAAAATCAATTCAATAAATGGACCCCAGATTGGGGACGTTAGAGGGATTAAACTGATGAGGAGAGAACTACAGAAAATACCACTCATATCGGGTGTGACAGTAAATTGCACGGCGCAGGCGCAGTGACCGTGGATAAAAACAAAGGGGAGGGAGCCAGAGTTTTTTTCTAACCATCTCCCAGTTCGAAAAATCTATTCAATAAATGGCCCCCAGATTGGGGACGTTAGAGGGATTAAACTGATGAGAATAGTACTACAGAAAATACCACTCATATCGGGTGTGACAGCAAATTGCACGGCGCAGACGCAGTGACCGTGGAAAAAAACAAAGGGGAGGGAGCCAGCGTTTTTTTAACCATCTCCCCGTTCTAAAAATCAATTCAATTCACCTTTCGGGGACCCTTGGTGTTGCACGTGGCTGGGTGGAGGAAGAAACCTTCAATGACATCACCGGGACATGGCTAGCTTGGTATCCAACCTTGTGCAATTGGGGAGTTTGCGGTTGTACAAATGGACAGTTTGCGGTGCATTAAAAGGGGAGTTTGGTCTGTCAATATCTGTGACGCGGGCGTAACCCTTACACTACCTGATCGATGCAACATCATACCTGATCGTATACACACACTGGATGTTTTAAAGCATGTTATTCCAAACAATTTAGGAATGTTAGTTGATTTATGCCCTTTATGGATTAAAACCCGACTCTGCGTCCACTACGTAATTTTCCATGGAAGTTTTGCCATGGATCCCCCTCCGGCATGCCACAGTCCAGGTGTTAGTCCCCTTGAAACAACTTTTCCATCACTATTGTGGCCAGAAAGAGTCCCTGTGGGTTTTAAAATTCGCCTGCCTATTGAAGTCTATGGCGGTTCGCCCGGTTCGCCCGTTCGCGAACATTTCCGGAAGTTCGCGTTCGCCATTCGCGAACGGAAGATTTTATGTTCGCGACATCACTAGGTGTGATATTCCTTTGTAAAGGCCTCTTTATGCCATTGCCTATTTGGTCTCAAGACTAATCTTTGACTGTCATTGTGTCCAAGACAAAAAGTGGGACTCATCGCTGAAGAGGATAGACCTTCACTTCAGCCTCCGTTGCTGTGTTGCTGTGCACCATAATAGAGTAGTGGCGTGAGTTCAGTGGAAGACCAGTAACTGGACTTCTGGTTCTTAACCCAATATTGTTCAAATGCCTTCTAGTGATTTGGGATGTGACATCCAATTTCACTTGCAGTACAGAATGGATCACTACCTGCCATTTTTGTAATCAGATGAATCGTTCGTGCAGAAATTCGCCTCTGTGCACCTCTCTGTTTGTTCTTGTTCTCCCAATCACTGGGACATGCAACGCTGAACAATGCTGACATCTTGGCCTAGGAACATAGCAATTTGCCAGAGTGATAAACCATGGTCTCTCAGTTCAAGGATTCTGTCCCTCCTAATTTGTGTCAAGTGACAATAACTGCCACATTAACAAACAGGAGGCATCGCACAATCATCCCACATGACTCGATCCGAGTTTTGAGGTTACGTGTGGCAAAAACTTTTTGCTTTAAACTGGTTTTTATACTGCTTGATCATTTTCAGATCTTAGTAACACCTGCTAGCTCCTTGATATCCATAACCTAATGGCTTGTCCTTCTTAGGGTACTTTCACACTAGCGTTTTTCCTTTCCGGCGTAGAGATCCGTCGTCGGGTCTCTAATCCGGAAAGGAACTGATCAGGATTATCCCCATGCATTCTGAATGGAGAGAAATCCGTTCCGGATGCATTAGGACAATCTGTAGTTTTTAGTGATATCATTTTGGAGTGTGTGTGACTTTTTGATCATATTTTATTACATTTTTTTGGGTAAGAGAAGCAGTGAAAAAATTGCAAATTGCCCATTTTGACCCTATTTTCCATTTTTTCTATTATGCCATTCGTTGTATTAGAATTTTTTTTTTATACTTTAATAGCATGGTGGCGTTTTCGGTCGCGTTGATACCCATGACGTTTATATTTTTTGTTATCTAGGTATTTTTTTTTTATTATATGGAAAGTGGGGTGATTTAAACTTTTATATTTTTTATTTTTTTTACATATTTTTAAATTATAATTTTTTTGTAATGATTTTGAAGTTTGTATTTGAGCCTACAAAATCTATTTTTAAATTTTGAACAATTATGTATTTTAAAATTGACTTTATTACTGTCTATTGCTCATTTCTTATGTTGGTCTGCCATCTGGTGGCCAAAATAAGAATTTCAGTTTGAAGCTTTCAAGTCAATTACCGGCATCCTCACTGGCCACAGAGGATGCTGGTAAAACCACCGGAAGCGCAAGCATCTAGGTTTTTGCGTGTTTAGATGCCGTGATCTCACTTGATCACAGCATCTAAAAGGCTTTAATTACCCCGATTAGCAGATAGCAGAGACCTGCGGGCCATGACGCCCGCTGCATGTGCGAGTGTGCGCCATGTTTGCCTATTACTCCAGCGCTGTACATGTATGTCGCTGGTAGTGAAAGGACTACAGGCTATGTACACCTTTGGGGGTAATTTTTTTTTATTATAGCATTGTACTTATTTTATTGTACTTTATTAAAAAAAAAGGGAGTCCTTTTTTTCTGTACAGAGCTGACATGCTCTAGTAGCACCCTTTGGATTTTCTGTCTTTTAAATCAGACAGGGAGCTGACGGACTCCTTATCTCTGCTCTCTGACATTATAGACACTCATTATAGCTCAGTTCTTATCTTACTGATAAGAATGTGGTTTAAATAAGGGTACTTTCACACTAGCGGCAAGGAACTCCGGCAGGCTGTTCTAGCGGGTGAATAGCCTGTCGGATTCGTGCTGCCACTAGTGCTCGCGTGCCCCCAGTGTTTTGGCAGCAGCACTGCAAACATGCCGAGAGACATGTCGTGGTTTTATTCCGGCCGCCTCACAACATGTCAATGGGGCCGCGGTGGTAGTCCGGGGACACTCGTGCACTAGCGGCAGCAACCAGCCTAAGTGTTTATGACCTCTCAGTAGTTTAGAGATGAGGGTAATTAGATCACTGCAAAACAAAATAAATTTAAGGTGTAGTGGTATACGTTCTCAATATTGGCAAAATAATAAATTTAGATGGAGAGGATCGCTAAAACGAAAAAACACTATTCTTTATTGGTATAAGGCTCAAGTAAAAGGGGTATGTACCCAATGACCAGCTACAACCTGGGTAATTGGTAAGGGTCACTGATTTGGGGGACCCCAAGTGGTGAGAGTATAGTATAACACCACAAAATAACGTTCAAGGTGGGTCCCACAAACTAGATCACCAGCACAAAACGATTACTTGCTCGACGCGTTTCTATGCACCGAAGGGCACTTCGTCAGATGCAAAATGCACCGTAACCTGCTGTCTACCAACAGTCTCAACAACTGAGACCTGGCATTAATAAACATAAACACGCGGAATATCAATGTTTTATGTACTGTAGCGTGGTACTGCAATGGAGCTGTAGATCTGCCTGAGCCAATAACCTCTTAGATCATTAATTAGGTCACTGCACAAAGTGAAAGTAGGATGCACACAGCTAGAAGAACAGTAACCCCTTGAGACAGAACAGCTCAATATTTTTAATAAAGGCCAAGTAAAAAAAATGATTTTTAGCCAAAAATGAGTAAAAAGCAATTATTAAAAGAATTGCCTCTGAAGGTGTACATTGCCTTTAACCCCTTGACGGCATGTGCCATACATGTACGGCACATATTGTCTCTTTAACCCCTTCCCTACATGTGACCTACTATTAGGTGACATGTTGGGTCTTACAGCAGACACCCAGCAGCTAATGACTGCAACCAGCAGTAATGCCGATCATGGAAATTTAACTCCTCAGATTCCATGGTCAAACCTGACCCCAGCATCCGAGCGCATTGAAAACTGAAAACGCACGATTCCAGTGTTGCTCCGACTCCCCATGCGGAGATAGGAGGAGACAGAGCTTGTGTGCGGCAGGCCCTGTCATAGTCTATAACAGGAGGCTGCTGTACAGTATTTTCTATAGAGCCCTTGTCTGTAATAGGACTCCATAGGAAAGTAGTAACATCATCATAGACACCGATACTAGTGTTTTGGAGTCTATGATAATAGCAATCTAATCAGGGGCGTAGCTAACGGCTCATGGGCCCTGGTGCAAGAGTTCAGCTTGGGCCCCTCTTCCCTCAGTGCTTTGTGTGTCTTCTTATGCGGCACAAGGGTCTTTGGGCCCCCTCAGGCTCCTGGGCCCGGTAGCGACTGCTACTGCTGCACCCCCTATAGCTACGCCCATGAATCTAATGATAAAAAGTGTTAAAAAATTATAAAGTTTAATATAATATAAAAGTTCCCCCCTTTCCTCAAAATGAGAAAAAAAATTGTAAAAAACAATAAAAAAATACACATCATGGATACTGCAATGTGCGAAAGCACCCTTACTAAAAATATAAAAGTATTAATCCCATACGGAAAAAGGCAAATTTTTGGTTGCTTCTCCTCCCACAAAAAAAATGAAATAAAAAGTGATCAAAAAGTTGTACACACCCATACAACTCCGCACACATAACTAGAAAAAAGTTATAGGAGTCAGAAAATGACAGCAAAAAAATAAATAAAATTCAAGATCTTTTTTTTTTTCTGCATCAAAACGCAAGGAAAAGTATACATACAGTATGTGGTATCGCCAAATTGGTACTGACCTGGAGAATAAAGATCACAAGTCAGTTTTACCGCATGAACGCTATAAAAAAAACCTGTAAAACTGTGGCAAAATTGGATTTTATTCCAATTGGATTTGTTTCCCCACTTCCCACTACATTCTATGCAATATCAAATGGTGGCAGTGGAAGGTACAACTTGTCCCACAAAAAAAAAAGCCCTCATACGACTATGTGAACGGAAAGATAAAAAAAGTTATGGCTCTGGCAAGGCCGGGAGCAGAAAATGCAAAGTCAAAAAAACTAAAATGCAAAGTAAAAAAAAAAAACGGGGTAGAAGGGGTTAAAGATGGCGGTAGCCTGGAAATGAGGGAGCACCCATAATACCATGCAGACAGCCAATCAGCAGATGGCGGCCCCTATGATGTCACAGCCCTATAAAAAGTGTCCTCCTGCTCGGTCTCTGCCATTTTTCAGTGTACTTAGTGCAGGGAGAGACGTTACAGGCACTAGGGACAGTGCTAGGAAAGACTTTCTTTAAAAAAACTACTACTGAGCATTTCAGGGAAAAATTATTCATAGTGTAGGGAAAGGATAGGGAGGCATTATCCACACTGTAGGGAGAGAGCAGGGACCAATAGGAGAGTGTAAAGCCTGGGTAATAGGAGCGATTCTATTACACCTTGCTGCACAATATATGGAGTTACTACAAGGGATCTAATACTACAGATTTTAGGGTGTTTTAAAGAGTAATTGCAGTAATCCTAGCATCTGTTATTGGGTTGAAAGTGCTGTCTGATACAACCAGTTTTGGGGTGTATTTATTTTAAATATAAAAAAGTATGTCTGTTCATCCTTGCTTTTGGGGTGAATTTGCGGCCTGATATAACCAGTTTTGGGGTGTGTTTATTTCATATATAAAAGTATATAGTGTGTAACAGAACAGGTTTTGTAGAAATCTATGTGGAATCAGCTGACGACGCTTCTTCTTGGCGCTAACATCGACCTGTAAGGCTGAGTTCACACTTGAGTTATTTGGTCAGTTTTGGCCCCATGACTGCCCAAATAAGTGAAGTGTGCAGTGATTCTTAGATTGACGCCTGTCATCTGCATATCATACTGACTCACAGTATCATTTCACTACCACAGCAGACTCCCTATGGGTGTTACTGCAAGGCACAGTGTTCTATACCACTATACAGGCTCTCTGCAGCCAGGAAATAGCTGTTTTTAACGCGATTAGCCGCAAATAAATTCGGATCGAATCAAATCTTTCCGGAAAATTCACTGAACCGTCCAAATCGAATTTTTGAGGATTTCGCTCATCTCTAACTGTAATCATACTGACCCAGAGAATGAAGGTAACAGGTCAGTTTTACTGTATAGGGAACAGCAGAAAAACAAAAAAAATGATTTAATTGTTCCATTTGTATTCCATCATTGTGAGATGAATTGCATTGCAAAATATGGAAATACATGTAGCATAGCACTATCACATCATACGTTGTATTGCTTTTATTTAATAAAATTATCAAGCCTCCTAAAATGACTTTTCCAGGACTAAACCTCTCTCCCACAAACTCCTCTGGCCTAAACCCGATCCTCTAGTAGTCCTAAACCAGAAGCAGATCGGCCGACACCACTCCTGTCAGTTCTATGATGGCTCGAATCCTACTTATCACAATCAACTACCTTATGTGTACTGGCGTACATACAGGGGTCGCAGGGGTCACACTTGCGACCGGGCCCGGCACTGCAGGGGGCCCTGCCGCCTGTGGACCCAGGCTCCCAGGCCAGCAGGCCACCCTAAAGCCTGTTACTCACATGTAATGGAGCGCTCTGATGGGGCCCTGCATGAAGTACAATGACAATTTCGGGCCCCATCAGAGCGCTCCATTACATGTATAATATGAAGGGGGGGGGATGGGGGGAGCGTGCACTCACTCACACACACTCGGCCAGCATTTCCTTTCCATAGTGAAGCAGCGAAACCTCTCTCCTCCCTGCTTCACTGATCTTCACACCTCAGGAGCTCCCCCTGCTGGCCCCATATCGCACTGCTGGCTGCGGGAGGAGATCTGAAAACCGGGGAATCTGCCTTCAGCACAGCCAGCAGCGTTATGAGTGTGGGAGCCTGTCATCAGGGGAGAAGGTAAGTATGTTTTTTTTTTTTTCTTCTAAGGCTGCAGACTGGGGGCAGGGGGGGGGGGTTGATGGGCATACATACTTTGAAGGGGCACATAATCTGGCATAAGCATTCTGAGGGGGCACATATTTGGGCATATCTACTTTGATGGGGGCACATAACTGGGCAAAAATACTGTGAGGGGCACATAATCTGGCATAACTACTGTGAGGGGGCACATATCTGGGCATATTACTGTGAGAGAACACATAATCTGGCATTACTACTTTGAGGGGACATAATCTGGCATTTCTACTGTGAGGTGGCACATATTCTGGTCATTGCTACTGTAAGGGGGCACATATTCTGGTCATTACTACTGTAAGGGGCACATATTCTGGTCATTACTACTGTGAGAGGGCACATATTTTGTTAATTACTACTGTGAAGGGCACATATCTGGGCATATTACTATGAGGGGACACATAATCTGTTACTACTTTGAGGGGACATAATCTGGCATTTCTACTGTAAGGGGGCGCATATTCTGGTCATTACTACTGTGAGGGGCACATATTCTTGTCATTACTACTGTGAGGGGGCACATATTCTGGTCATTACTACTGTGAGGGGCACATATCTGGGCATATTACTGTGAGGGGACACATAATCTGGCATTACTACTGTGAGGGGGCACGTATTATGGTCATTACTACTGTGAGGGGCACATATTCTGGTCATTACTACTGTAAAGGGGCACATATCTGGGCATATTACTGTGAGGGGACACACAATCTGGCATTTCTACTGTGAGGGGGCACATATTCTGGTCATTACTACTTTGAGGGGCACATATTCTGCTCATTACTACTGTGAGGTGGCGCACATATTTGGAATTACTACTGTGAGGGGGGACATATCTGGGCATAACTACTGTGAGTGGGGCACATATTTGGGCATAACTACTGTGAGTGGGGCACATATTTGGGCATAACTACTGTGAGGGGGGCACATATCTGGGCATAACTACTGTGAGGGGGCACATATCAAGGCATAACTACTGTGACAGGAACAAAGGTGGGCATTAGTACTGTGTGGTAGCACTAGATTACCCTGCTATACATTGACATGGCTCAGTCTTACAGGCCAGCACAGCGCCCCCTACTGGTGATTTCACAGGGGCAGTCGCCATCCCTTCCTTATGTGATTATTCTTTTTTTCCTCCCACAGGGACATTGTTCTGGATCCAGTGGACATCACACCGACGCCAGCGACACCCTGGATGAGGTAGGACCAGATTTTATTAGGACTGGGTGAGTGTAGCCATTGGGCTTGGGGCTCTTTAGCACGAGTGGATGCCGTGTGTATAATCCGCTGTGTGAAAGAGATCCAAGCCCCGTTCTGGACAGCAGAAACACGGAGCAGTAACATGATTGATAATGCTCCGTGCCTCTCTGTAACCTTTTTACTACAAAATCACAGTGAGATAAAGTTGCCACCATGATTTTGTAGTTAAAAGATTACAGTCAAGGAGATTAGTGGCACAGCACTGGATCCAAGCTGAACCGCCAGGGTTTCAAGAATACTTACTGAAGGTCAATACCATGCTCTGATATGAAAAAATTGTATTCCAGAGGAGAGGCTGCCCTGCTAAGTATGACAAATTGTGGAGTTCCTGGAGGGAACAAGTGTCCATCGGGACTAACCCTGGGTTCAGACCTGAGCGTTCTTGAAACGCGCGTTTTAGTCGCGCGTATTTCAGCACGTTTTTGCAAATAGGAAACAAGCGTTCGTACGCGCGTTCTTGTGATTGACTACTGTGGTGTCAATCACAAAATGCGCGACAACCGCCCCAAAAAAAGCTCAAGTACTTGTTTACGCGTCGGGCATTTTACAGCGCGTTCAAACGCGCTGTAAAACGCTCAAGTGAGAACCAGGGCCATAGTAAAGCATTGGTTTTCATGTGTTGAGCTATTTACAGCGCGTTTGAACGCGCTGTAAAACGCTCAGGTGTGAACATAGGGTAATGGCTAGACAGCCGACACTGGAATAGGGGAGGGTGGGGGGAAGGGAGGGAGGAGGGGGTTTGGGCAATTATGTTGTCATATAATTATGATTCCTGAATGTATCACATTTGATGTGCTTTGGAGATTTTCTGTACTTACTGTGTACGCTGAACACTGGCCGCTGTTGCAAATGTGCGGTTGATTTTGCTTTATAATAATAAAAAAGATCTGATAAAAAAAAAAGAAGATTACAGTCAATCATGTTACTGCTCCGAGTCTCTGCTGTCCGGAATGGGGCTTGGCACTCATTCACGCAGTGGATTAGCCGCACGGAAAGAGCCCTTAGTAGCTCAAAGTTTAAAGTGTAACTGCCATATAAATTTTTTTAATATATTTTTTTGCTAAAGTGTAGGGCAAGTGATAGGTAATATTTTTGTAATATACTTTATTTAGCCAAAACGTTTAATTTTAGTAGTAAACTGGGGCTGAAATGGCCCTTAGCAGTGCTCTCAGAAATGGGGGGGGGGGGAGGAGGGCGATGGGTAGGGTACCCCATGGATGAGTTTCGCACTGGGGCCCCATGGATTGTGTGTACGCCACTGCTTATGTGTAACCCCCATTCCTCATAGATTGTAAGCTCTTGCGAGCAGAGCCCTGACTCCTATTGTTTCAGTTGTATATTAGCCAGTTACTTTTGTTTTTGTACATGAACCCTATGAATTTGTAAAGCGCTGCGGAATATAGTAGTGCTATATAAATAAATGTTATTATTATTAATATTATTATTATTATTATTAATGATCAGTTTTATGTGAGGATAACATTTTTTTTCATTGTGTGTTGTTCCTTAAATTTTATTAAATTAAGTTTTAATATTCTTGGTGTAACCTGAAGCACCATGGCAGATGACATCTGCTTGATATTTTTTTTAACACTTGGTTTCCTAGATAAATATTTAAAGGGAATGTGTCACCAAAAATGTTATCTGCCAGTTAAAGCCAGATGGTAAAACATCTCCTTTTTTCTAATCTGCCTGAGCCATTTCTGAGATCTGTACTGCATGCAGTACTTTTTTTTTCCGTCTAAAAAAAACGGATCTAAGACGGAAATGGCTCAAACACATGTGAAATGTACAACAGGATGTGTTTTTTTTACAGGAGCTGTTTTTTTTTCCAGTTTTTATGGCAGATCAGAAGAACGGAAAATGAATATGAGATGTGAACACAGCCTTATAGAAAAGGAGAAGCTGAGCAGACTGATATATATTTTTGTGGGAAAATACTCGTTAGTGAAACCTTTTGGATAGAGAGGATCCCGGTTCTTAGTGCAATCTCTGCAACCCTATAGTTACTCTATTGCAATGGACATCTGGCAGCTGGAATACTGTTGATTTGCAGGACAGGGTATATGAATTTCTACAACCCTGTGAGCAAAATTTTTTTCCCTAAATCAACTGATTTTTTTCTAAAATTGATTATATTAAAAAGTATCAATAACATTTTTTTATTCTATTATTTCATATAATTTTGCAGTTTTTCCATGGGAACCCATGTCACAGGGCATCATTACTATGGAGCTTGTGTGACAATTAATCAAGCCCTGGACCAGGCTCTTCTCTGATAGTAGTTATTACCATTTTCATTGTGTGGAGCAGACTATAATACAGGCTCGTCAGACACAGTCCTCCACTCCATAGCTTCCTTCATGGCTGTCTTTGGTCTTCATTCTGTAAACCATTTGCAGTACATCCTTTCCACAAGTTTTTTCCGTGCATCACCAATCACTTCTCTAGGATGCCATTCCTCTCTAGTTCTTCACCATAATAAAATGTAAAATTGGCAAAGTAGTGAGCATACAAATATGTCATTGGGAAGATAAGACAGTGGGGCAGATATATTAAGCAAATTCTATACTTCTCTCCAAGTTTTGCAATGCTAGTTTGCGGAGAATTAAGGGGTTCTAATTTGGGGCAGCTTCAAAATGGATCGACAGTGTGAAAAGCTAGTAGAGGAAGCAAGTAGGAGCACTAGTGAGACCACATTTGGAGTACTATTTTCAGTTCTGGAGGCCTCACCTACAAAAAGATATAAATAAAATTAAAACAGGTCTGAAGATGGGCTGCAAAAATGGTGGAAGCATAATACTGAGCAAGATACCTAAAGAATTTATCGTTTGTGGTCATATTTTTAAGTTGGTTTCTGTTTTCTGGCATTGTGCCAAATTTAAGAATTGACGCATGCTTGTTTTAAATTTGGTGCATGACAATGTGGCTGGACCTTTGTAAATTATCATACACTAGGGAGTTACCTGGCGTTTTTTGCAACTAGCTGCAACACTTTTGGAAACATTTAAAACATAGATTTTGCACATAAATGTAGATACAAATTATCTTATTGCAGAAACAGATCTACTTTTGACACTACTTGTCATAAAAGGTTGCACGTAACATGACTGGCATAACAATGTTGATAAATGTTCCCCTAAAGAAGCTCTCCCACAAAAATTTTGATTCTCTGGCCTGTAAGAAAGGTACATGATATAAACAGTATTGAAGGTAATTTTCTTACCAGTGACTGTATTTGTGAGTTATAAATTCCCTGCTGATTCTCAGCTGTGTCATGTGACCAACTCTTTGACTCTCCAAATAACACAGCATGTAATGTGTGGACAGGAAGTTAGGTTCCCTGTGTTCCTATGGGAGCCTCAATGTCAGTCTCATAGGAATGAATCGAGGAGTAACTGACTTCCTGTCCTGTGACAGTTGGAGATCAGAGTGTAGGTCCCATTACACAGCTGAGGATCATAAGTGAGGTTATAACTCACAAATACAGTCACTGGTAAGAAGATTACTGCCACTACAGATTACATCATGTACCTTTCTAATGGGACAGAGAATACAGATTTTTGTGGGAGTGCTTCTTTAATTTGTATTAGCCTTGAGGAAATAAGGGAAATGGGTGACATGATCAAAACCTTTAAATGTTTTAAAGGGGTAAATAAGGTTATGGAGGGGGGTGCTTCAAATTAGAATCTGAATGTGAGGACAAGGGGGCTCAACGAGAAAATAGCTGGGGGAAGAAGCAACATCAAAAAATATTTTAATGAATGATGCTTGGAACAAACTTCCAGCAGATATAGATGGAGAATTAACAGGTGTTGAAGTTCATCATGCCTGTGATAAATAAAAAGACATAATATAAGGGCAGATTACATAGGCAAGATGGTGTTTCTCTACCATTCCTCAGTGAATACAGTGGAGAAAAAAATATTTAATAGCTTTGCTTTCTCCTCATCGCTGTCTGCAACTCCACCCTCATCACTCTGTAAAGGGCCGACACCTTCAGATTTATACTTTTTACTATTTATATAATTAAAGAATATTTTAGGGTTAGTTTTATTCTCTTTGGCAATTAATCTTGGCCTTTAGGGTTGTAGCCAACAGACTTTAATAAATAATGTCTTCCATCCTTTCTTATCAATCTAATGTAGTACAGCAAACATTAGTTCATGAAATAAATCAACCAAAGTTTTATCTCTGTGTCCTGAACTGTTCTCAACACCTGTGGCAATTTTTGCAATTTCACTGTCAGGAAATGGAAACTGCTCATACTACACACATTGGGGGTCATTTACCAACTGATATACACAGTTTTCTAGCGTATATCTGTCACAGATTGTGGCACAAAGATTATTTGCACTGCAATCTAAGACTTTTCCCTGTTCACGGCAGGTCTAAAAAAGAGGAAGTGGCGGGGAAAGGAGACAGGTTGCCAGGCCTATCTCAGGTATCATTTTCTAAGGAATAGAAAATGTTCTAAATCTACGCCAGCAAAGAAGCGGTGGATGGGCGCTGAAGGTATGTAGAGGACGGCACCTCTACATAACTTCGGCGGAACCACTGCCGGCGGCGCAAAGGGTATTAAGACCAGCGTCTAAAATGCTGGTCTTAATAAGTGAACCCCATAATGTTCAAATTGGTCCTGAAAAAAGGGTAATATGATAAAACAACTAGACCTTCAGAATTAGTACAACCACATAGTTGTAACTACTTACCTATTCTCTCTTGTATTCATGGTCAGATAGAACTAACTTGAGCTAAATGCAGGAAATGTGACTGAGGATCCACAATCCAGCAGCCTAATGAAATTGAGATTACATTACATTAGCTTGTTAATCACTGTCCATGTGTTCTTTGCCTTCTATGCTGTATACTATCCCTAATCTTCACGTTCATTTTACTAACCGGCTCATGAATCTGGTTCTAACCATGGCTTGTTGTACATCTATTTATGCTTATATGGTGAATCAACATACAATGCCTCAGACCAGTGGTGCAACTAGAGTGTTATGGGCCCCAGTGCAAACTTTGGATTGGGGCCCCCCCCCCCCCCATTTTTACAAAGAGGCGGCTGATTTTCTTTAAGGGCTCTTTTACGCGAGCGGATGCTGTGCGGGTAATCCGCTGCGTGAAAGAGAGCCAAGCCCCGTTCTGGACAGCAGAGACACAGAGCATTAACATGATTGATAATGCTCTGTGCCTCTCTGTGATCTTTCTACTACAAAATCACAGTGAGATAAAGCTGTCACCGTGATTTTGTAGTAAACGCCACTTTTGTGGTGTATATCTGGCACAGATTGAGTCGCTGATTATTTCCTGCTCACACCAGGTCTAAAAAAGGGGGGGGGGGGGGCATGGACAGGGTAGGGGACATAGAAAATGGTCTAAATGTAAGACAGCAAGGAAGCTGTCTTACATTTAGAACTGGCAGTGGATAGGCCGGCTTCTCTACATAACTTCACCGATCCTGCGCAGGGGCTTATTAAGACCGGCGTCTAAAACGCCGGTCTTAATAAACGACCCCTTATGACCCTCCTTCAACATGTCATTTGGCATCAGAGGCTCATGTGAGAAAATCGAACTGACCAGCAATATGAGCAATACCGTACACCTCCTCTCTGACATCATTCTAGTAGCCAGGCCTCATTGTTAGCATCTTCACCACCAACATCATCAGCTACTGCCTTTTTCTGCTCCAACTCCTCCTTCACTCCATTATCAGTCATCTATAATGGACAGAAAACAACAATATGCCTCCAGTAATCTGCATGTGTGCCAAATGAACTCACATCTGGCCAAATTGCTGGCTGTGCCATACCCCGCCGTACCACTTAGTGGATTTCACTGCCTTTAGGCAACCGTTGTCACACTCTCAGCATCGATAGAGCTGCCATTATTTCTAAAATGCCATTATTTCTAAAAAAAAACAAAAAAACTTCCAAACCTTGTACTCTCATATGGAGGAGATTGTGGAATTGTCACTGTACAGCATGTTCATCATGTCACATACTCAGTACCTTCAAAGAGGCCACCAGATTTTAAACAGCGTTATCAAGGGATGCAAAAAGGGATGGTGGAAGAAGAACACATTCCACATCTTGCTCGCTGCCATGTGGCTGTTGGGGATCCAGACAAGCAGGAATAAGTGGAGAAGGATGAGATGCTAGGACTTGAGAAGAATAAGGAAGAGTTGATGGGGAGGGGGACTTGGAGTTTCACAAGCATAGCTAGTCTGACAACCATTGCGGCACACATGAAGACAACAACCATGCTGGCCATAAACAAATGCAGTGAGTTAATGCTAATTACTTTTAAATGTTTACTGTTATACTAACTGTATCTATAACCTGTGTAATCCAAAAAGGCTATGTATGGTAAGAAATACTCAATTTGGCAGATTACAGTTGCTGAGTGGTGGACTGTTCCCATCTCCCCCTGGTTACAGTAGAAGAGAGTTGCTAGCAAGCAACCCAAGAGTCTACACATGTTTACTGCTGCTGTGAAAGCCACACAAACTAAAGCAAGAGAAGGTAATTCTTCTCCAGGGGGAGGCCATTCCTTTTTAAATTAGGCTGTCAGTAAAGCAACTTTACTAGGAAGCTAACTCAAAGGGAAAGATACATTAAAAATTTGCAGAAGGTTGAGGACCATTAAAGTGACCGTGCTTGGTCAGAGTCAGGTAACGAACGCCTACAGCTTTAGACTTTACTTCATGTGGTCAGTGTTAATTACCTCTGGCACCCACCACACTCCTGAGACGGACTGATTATCCAGCCTAGGACTGCACCCCTTTGTTGGACATTGCAGATAAATATTGAATGATTGCCTGCCTTTGGACAATTTCTATAGAACCTATAGAAAGAGACTCAGGAAGGACAATCATTACAGCTACCTCCTATATAGTTTGAAGAAAAAACCATAGGATAATATAGATAGCAGACATGTAATTAATTAGTATTAAGTAAGTAGAAACGAAGTAACGTGCTCATTAAAACAATACCTTTATTAATATTTACGGGTTAATGGAGAAGCAAAAGTGCTCAGGTGATAACCACTACTTAAAGAAAGATACTTTAAGTTAAACGACTCACACTATGATTAGGATACCACAATAAGATAAAAAATTCACAGGAATGAATAGATAGTCATATAGGTGATTTCATATACTTATCTGGGGACAGTCGCGGGAGAATATTAGGTGGGAAAGGGATGTCTCTCCCTAGATGTCCCTAAAGACCTAGGCCCTGTGCCCAGGGATACCCCTGATGGTAAAGATACCCTGTCCCCGTACCTATGACTATTTTCAACCTGGAATGACCCTACTACGGTAATAGATACGTGAATACACTTATATTAAACACCAACGCGTTTCACCTGTGCCAGACAGATCATCAGGGGAGTGATATAAAAACCCTGTTTGTAGGGAAGCAAAAGATACATGAACAAATGAAAAAAGATGATACTTAGCTCCCGTCTACGGCTTGTGGGAGAAAATGGGATGATAAAGAGATACTCCTGTCAGTTGATAGTTAACCTGTAAAGATGGGAATGGTGTAAAAAAAGGTTGAAAGGACATCCATCAAATATCTTAATGTCGGTACTTACTGAACAGGAAAGCCGGCTGTCCGCTATTGTCGATATCTGGGGAGCTGATGTGGCCAGTCTCAGAACGCTGGCGCTCAGCATTTAAGCGCTGGTATCACACATAGCTTCCGGATGCTAGGAAAGCGTATTTCCGGTGTTTGGGACGCATCGTGCTATCACATTGTCCCATTGATGTGATTCAGTGTATATATATATTTACTCTCTTGTATATGATTCAGCCCAGATATTTACCACATGTCGATTTAACATATTGAATTAGACTATTTCCAGCTTTGTTACTTAGTTTCATGCTCCAGGATCTATTGGATACTCCTCATGACCTTCTTACTACTGTTGGGGAGATTCACTAGAGCGATACAATCCTGCGAATATTGATTATTACATCTTTTATGTTTTGTGTTGTGAGTCTGTCGTGATATAAGCATTGTATGCTACTTGTTATATGTCATGTGTAAATAATATTAAGTTGTTATAAATGTACTTATATTGTTTAAATTCATTGTAGGCCCTGAAGAAGGCCCAGAACTGGGCCGAAACGTAGGCCGTATTACTATATCTTTGGTGGCACATGTACAAGCACAAATAAAATTTGGAATCTTTTGTATCAACTATATTCGTTGGAGTGCCGTGTTATATTAGATGGAAGGAAGGTAATACATTCAGACTCTATCTCACTTGTGAACCTCAGTCCTACATCGTTATGATTCAAGGCATAGACAAAATTGCAAAACTTCTCTTTACTATCATTCCAGGTCAGGAAAATGTCGTCTATATAATGGGTCCAGAAGACAACCATGCTGCTCCACCATACAGTCTGGTCTGGGAACACATACTTGTCTTCCCACCAGCCCAGGAGGAGATTAGCATATGTCGGGGCGCATGGGCTGCCCATCGCTGTCCCCCGAGCTGGTGGTAAAAGGACCCGTTAATTTTTTTCTATATATGTGTAAGAGTATATTCAAGGAAACTCATAATAAATTGATTATGATTCTGAAATTGGGTACCTCTTGATCTCAAATAGTGTGATGTTGCTGCTAACCCTTTATCGTGTGGTACTGAAGTATATAGTGATTCCACATCTATACTTGCGAGATAGCAGTGCGGGTCAATGGAGATGGTCTAAATTTTTCATAAAAAATCCATAGTATCCCTTGTAAAGGATGGTAGACAGGATACAAATTCTCTAAGGACTCTATCGAGATAGACACCCCAATGGTGTCTAACAGAGTCCACCCCTGAAACAATTGGGCAACCTTTTAGGGGATTCAACCCTTTATGGACTTTAGGGAGACAATAAAAGGTTGCCATTTGCGGATTTGGAAGCAGAAACTGGTACTCTGACTTATTGATGACCCCTTGTGCAAGGCCTAGTTGAAGAATTGATTTGAGTTGTGAAAGAAAAGTCACAGAGGGATCACAGGTTAAAATACGATATCTGTTTGAATCCTTAGGTAGATCCAGGCATACTCTCTGATATTTTGAATGATCAAGTATTACCAAATTCCCTCCTTTGTTCAGTAATTGGGTGAAGGTCAGTAAAGAGGCCATCCCTTGGTTTTCTAACTCCCTCTTCCCATAAATCCATCAAGATCTGGAGGTCTGGGAAATCGTCCGGATTAATTCCCAAGTCAGTACATGTTTGTCTATTGTTAATTTGGTAAAACTTATGCCACTTCAGTCTTCTACAGAAAAGATTTAGGTCTTTAATCCATGTGAATCCATGTGAATGTATTAAAGCTTGTAGTTGGTACAATATGAAATCACCTATATGACTATCTATTTATTCCTGTGAATTTTTTATCTTATTGTGGTATCCTAATCATAGTGGGAGTCATTTAACTTAAAGTATCTTTCTTTAAGTAGTGGTTATCACCTGAGCACTTTTGCTGCTCCATTAACCCGTAAATATTAATAAAGGTATTGTTTTAATGAGCACGTTACTTCGTTTCTGCTTACTTACTCCTATATACAGCCTAAAAGTCTACTTTGTCAAATACTTGAAAACTTTGCCTACTTCTTGTATTCATACTGCAACCCCCATCATCTATTCAGTAAAGAGAGACTTTATTTATTATAAACAAGATGGCATGGTCATATTTCTCTATACCTGACCTGTCTTTACCCTGCTCTCCTACCTTGCACTCCTCTGATCACCTAACATCAAGGGCACCCCAGCCACCACGAGGCAGAAGACCCTAAAGTTGGAGTTGTGCCTTTTAGGGTCTATTCACATGTCCGCAAAATGGGTCCACATCCGTTCTGCAATTTTTGCCGCAAAAGATGCAGACAGCACACCGTGTGCTGTCTGCATCCGCACTTCCGTTCTGCCTCCCTGCAAAAAAATAAAACATGTCCTATTCTTGTCCACAGCCTAGGACAAGAAAAGGCATTTCTATTATAGTGCTGGTCATGTGTGGTCCGCAAAATGCGCAACGCACATGGCCGGTGTCCATGTTTTGCGGATCCGCAATTTGCGGACCACAAAACAGTTGCGGACGTCTGAATGGACCTTTACACCTACATGTGACTCACGGAGCACCAGAGCACAGATTAGCCACCCTTGCTGATGCTTTTGCATCTTATCTTTACTTTTAGCTCCATTTAATCCTTTTCTTGCACATTGCATACATGAGATTCTTTTTGGTATTTGGTATTCATGTGCATTACTAAAGGATTTATATTTTTTTCATATTTTGGGCTGCAACGACTCATTTTTATTGGATGTTATTTTTGTCTAATAAGGCTAAAGAATACAGCATGTGGCTCTGAATGGACAGTCAAAGCCTGTCAGGACCGGCTGGGAGTTGTAGTTTTTCAACAGCTGCTGAAAACTGTCAACCAATTGGGACAAATTTACCCTTATGTACCTTTCCTTATTCATTTCTAGATTTACCACATACACTAGATAAATTCAGCCAAATTAAGTGATGCTGATTATCTAATGAGCATAGGAACTTCCTGACTCTCATTAACCACCTCAGTCCCCCTAGCTTAAACACCCTTAATGACCAGGCCACTTTTTACAATTCTGCACTACACTACTTTACCCGTTTATTGCTCGGTCATGCAACTTACCACCCAAATGAATTTTACCTCCTTTTCTTCTCACTAATAGAGCTTTCATTTGGTGGTATTTCATTGTTGCTGACATTTTTACTTTTTTTGCTATTAATAAAAATTTAACGACATTTTTGCAAATAAATGACATTTTTCACTTTCTGTTGTAAAATTTTTCAAAAAAAACCCTACATTTCTATATCAATTTTTCTCTAAATTTATTGTTCTACATGTCTTTGATTAAAAAAAATCCAATAAGTGTATATTTATTGGTTTGGGTAAAAGTTATAGCATTTACAAACTATGGTGCAAAAAAGTGAATTTCGGCATTTTGAAGCAGCTCTGACTTTCTGAGCCCCTGTCATGTTTCTTCAGGTGCTAGAATGCCAGGATAGTATAAATACCCCCCAAATAACACCATTTTAGAAAGAAGACACCCCAAAGTATTCACAGAGGGGCATGGCGAGTTCATGTATAATTTCATTTTTTTTCACAAGTTAGCGGAAAATGACACTTTCTGAGGAAAAAAATAAAATAATAAAGTTTCCATTTCTGCTAACTTCTGGCAAAAAAAAAAAAAAATCTCAGACGGACTCACAATGCCCCTCAGTGAATACCTTGGGGTGTCTACTTTCCGAAATGGGGTCATTTGTGGGGTGTGTTTACTGTTCTGGCATTTTGGGCGGGGCTAAATTGTGAGCAGCCATGTAAAACCTAAAGGTACTCGTTGGAATTTGGGCCCCTTTGCGCACCCAGGCTGCAAAAAAGTGGCACTCATGTGGTATCGCCGTACTCAGGAGAGTAGGGCAATGTGTTTAGGGTGTATTTTTACATATACCCATGCTGAGTGAGAGAAATATCTCTGTAAATTGTCAACTTTGTATAAAATTTTTTTAAAAGTTGTCGTTTACAGAGATATTTCTCACACAAAGTATGGGTATATATAAAATACACCCCAAAACACATTGCCCTACTTCTCCTGAGTACGGCGATACCACATGTGTCACTTTTGCAGCCAAGATGCAAAGGGGCCCAAATTCCCATGAGTACCTTTAGGATTTCACAGGGCATTTTTACGCATTTGGATTCTCACGCTTTAGGACCCTAAAATGCCAGCGCAGTATAAATACCCACATGTGACCCCATTTTGAAAGAAGAACTCCAGAGGCCTCCGTGAGGGCATGGCGAGTTCACAGAAAAAAAAATTTGGCACAAGTTAGCGGAAATTGATATTTTTTTTTTATTTTATTTTTTTTACAAAGTCTCATATTCCACTAACTTGTGACAAAAAATAAAATTTTACATGAACTCACCATACCCCTCACGGAATACCTTGGGGTGTCTTCTTTCTAAAAAGGGGTCACATGTGAGGTGTTTGTACTGCCCTGGCATTTGAAGGTCTCCGCAATCATTACACGTATGGCCAGCATTAGGAGTTTCTGCGATTCTCCTTATATTGAGCATACGGGTAATGAGATTTTTTTTTTCTGTTCAGCCTCTGGGCTGAAAAAAAAAAAATGAACGACACAGATTTCTTCATTCGCATCGATCAATGTGGATGAAAAAAGATCTCTGCCAAAATCAGTGACTGCGGTGCGGTGGGCTAACTAACTGGCGGTGATAAGGGACCCTTATGCCCCATTCACACGTCCGCAATTCTGTTTGCGGAACAGAATTGTGGACTTATTCATTTCTATGGGATCCGGAATTATGGATCCGCGCTTCCGGGTCTGCACTTCCGTTCCGCAAAAATATAGAACATGCCCTATTCTTGTCCGCAATTGCAGACAAGAAAAGGCATTTTCTATATAGTTTTGGCAATGTGCGGATCTGCAAAATGCGGAAAGCACATTGCCGGTGTCCGTGTTTTGAGGATCTGCGGATCCGTGGATCAGATCTGCGGATCCGTGGATCCACGGATCCGCAGTGACAGGGGGGTGATCAGTGACAGGGGGGTTATCAGGGAATCTAGATGGGGTGATCAAGGGGTTAACAAGGGGTTAACAAG
This sequence comes from Bufotes viridis, assembly GCA_033119425.1. NCBI lineage: Eukaryota > Metazoa > Chordata > Amphibia > Anura > Bufonidae > Bufotes > Bufotes viridis. The sequence goes on from CM065590.1 coordinate 169,088,559, forward strand.
TGACCGGGGGGGGGGTAGTGTAGTGTTTGGTGCAACTTTACATAGCTACCTGGTCCTCTGGTGGTCGATCCCAGCAAATGGGACCACCAGAGGACCAGGTAGCAGGTATATCAGACGCTGTTAACAAAACAGCGTCTGATATACCACTTTGATGCGATTTATTGATCATCGCTGGCAGGCTGTAGTATAACTAGTGAGACGCGCGGCACTGTGAACGTCTAGTCAGAACTACAGGACCGCCCGCCGGACGCATCCGTGCGTTAGGCGGTTCTGTAGTGGTTAAGGCCTCATGCACACGGTTGTACGAGTGTATTACTGTAGTCCAGTGGCGGCATAAAGCGCACGGCGTCATAGCAACCAATGACGCCGTGCACTCGTGCTGTCAGCTGGATTCCAGGCCGGGATACCACGGTCCAAGTGATTTTGTAGCTCCAGGTCATTGTTTTTCTATTTCTGTAAATGTTTTTCATGTCTTTCTATACAGCACTGTGTCAGACCTCCCAAGTGTCCCTCTTTTAGAGGGACAGTCCATATTTTTAACCCAAGTCCTTCTGTCCCTCTTTACTCCTCAAATGTCCCTCTTTTTTACCTGAGGTATAGATTTTTGTTATTACATTCACAATATTGACCCAAAAAGTGTTTGTCTGGTTCCCATCTGTATATTTGAGCCCATCTGGTATATTATTTCATTATTTGATGCAGTTGGGATTTTAGAAATTTCTACATTCAGATTATTTCATAAGAGAAAATTATTGAAGCGTACAGGACAAATTAATCTTTCACACAATGATCCAGGAGTGTCCGTCTTTGACTGTCTAAAAAGTTGGGAGGTATGCACTATGTAAATATATGAAGAATCACTTTCAAGCATGTTGTGCTTACAATAATAAGTTTTCTCTCCTGCTCAACTTTATACTGTAGTCGCCGTGTTTGTATGTTTTTTTGTTGTTGTGGTGGACATTTGAACACTAAGTGGGAGATTTCTTAAACTGGTGTAAAGGAAAACTGATTCCAATCTGATTCCACTTTTCATTTTCCAAAAGAGCTCTGAAAAATGTCACTCGCTGAATGCTGACCCCACAACTTGATAAATACTTTGAGGGGTGTTTCCAAAATGCAGGGCCACCATCAGGGCAGTACTGGAGGTACTACAGTCAGTGGTCTGGAGCTGTTGGAGGCCTGGCTTGAGTCTTTGACATGGGCAGTCTCATTAATATTCACTTCAGTGCAGTAAATATTAACCCCTTCCCAACCGCCTAATGTAAATTTATGTCAAAGTTCGGGGACTGAACAATGGACCTTAAAAATGTTTATTTTTAATGCTTTGTAGATTATCCTTTGAAGTCTGGAAACCATAGACATCACCAAACGCTGGGTTTCCTCCTTGATGCTTTTCAGGCCTTTACTGCAGCTGTCTTCAGTTGTTGCCTGTTTGTAGTACTTTCTGACTTTAGTTTTGTCTTAAGCAAGTAAAATGCATGCTCGATTGGGTTCAGCTCTGGTGAGTGACTTGGCCACTGCAGAATATTCCACTTTTTGCCTTATGACACACCTGTCATGTGTCACGTTCCGGAGGACCAGGCAGACCTCCGGAATGTCATGCAAACAGGACAAGACAGGTAGATTACAGACCAGGAACCAACAGTATACTTTATTACACATGTAATAAATGAACATGACAGTAAAGAAAAGCAGGTTAGGCAATAATGGTAGAACTACCACTGAACCAAATGCACCGGCAAGGCAGGAGGCCAATCCAGAGGGAGAACCAGCATGTCCCGTTCTTCACAGAGCCCCTGGTGGTGGGGATGAACTTGAGATCACTGGTCGCAACTCCAGGATGTGTCAGTTCACACCAGTCACAGAATACTGCAGCCAGCACGCCCCAAACGACAACCTGCATACACAGGATAAACTGTAGCCAGTAAGCGGTTACAGGCAGCCTACACAGCAACACGGAGTAACAGAACCGCACTGTTATACAAACAGACATGCATCCAAACTCAGACCCTGTTCACACACAAGGCCGCAGCCAGCATACATCACAGAACCAGCAAACATGGGAATGCCACAGCCAGTACACAAAGTGCATGCAGCCAGCCTGCACGCCACCGGTGACAGGAGCCACAGAGATATGGACGTAGGGAGACACAAACACAGGCAACAATTCACACACAACACCGCAGACAGCAAGCAGTCCCAAGCAACCAGCATACACAGGTGTCATCCTGCAGTCAGCCTACACGGCCACAACGGTCGCAGTGAACCGCACCATGACACTGGGTTGCTTTTGCAGTATGTTTTGGATCATTGTCCATCTGTACTGTAAAGCACCTTCCAATCAACCTTGCTGCATTTGGTTAAATCTAAGCAGAAAGTATATCCCTGTTCACTTCAGAATGTATCTTGCTGCTTCTGTCTTCAGTCACACCATCAGTAAAAGCTAGTGTCCCAGTGCCATGGGAAGCCATGCATGCCCATGCCATCACACTGCATCCACCATGTTTTATAGTATACTTGTGATATACTTTGGATCATGAGCCGTTCCAAGCAGGGCCGGCTCCAGATTCATGTGGGCCCTTGGGCGATAAAGTCTCAGTGGGCCCCCTTACATAGTGATAACTCTCTGAGTACAGATAATATAGTAGATATCCCCTGCAGTCCTATGTAACAGCACAGATAACACAGTGATGGCTGAGTACAGAAAATGTAGTAGTGTTACCTGCAGTCCTATGTAAAACCACAGCTAACACTAGTGTAGATCATGTGGTAGTGTTACCTGCAGTCCTATGTAAAACCGCAGCTAACACTAGTGTAGATCATGTGGTAATGTTACCTGCAGTCCTATATAAAACTGCAGCTAACACTAGTGTAGATCATGTGGTAATGTTACCTACGTCCTTATTGTGCCTCCCTGTGCCTCTCCCACGGGCTCCATGCTGCCGGCACTGCCTCCTCTTCAGTCTTCTTCTTGCCCCACACAGAACTTCCTGATGCAGCTGCGTCAAGACATAGGAACACTGTGAGCATGGTGATGGTGACACACACACACAGGGAGAGACACATACACAGGGACAGACACACACACAGAGACAGACACACACACACACACACACACACAGGGACAGACACACACACAGGGACAGACACACACACAGAGATAGACACACACACACAGAGACAGACACACACACACAGGGACAGACACACACACAGGGACAGACACACACACAGGGACAGACACACACACATGGGGACATACACATACACATGGACAGACTCCTGTGCGATCATCAATCAACTTCTATCTAATGTGTGTGGCCACCTTAAGGGGACATTAAAAGGGAATTTCACCTTTAGTTATGCTCCAACCTTTTGTTACCTTCTAATATGACTCCCACTGATTCCCAGTGCTGAGGGGACATGGACTAGGGTTTAAAAGGGAATTATCAACATGTACCAGAAGGTGGTCTAAACTGTAACCCATTAGGCACTGGCTAGACTGTGGTATGGAGTCTAACCAATGCCTTAGTCCTCATGCACACGGACGTTATGCGTCCGTTCTATGCATTGGGGACAGCAATTTGTGGTCCCCAATGCACCAGCAAAATCCATGCGTTGGCCGGGACAAAACGAGACCCATTCAACTTGAATGGGACAGTGATCCATCTGCACCGCAAAAAAATAGAACATGTTCTATTTTTTGCGGTGTGGAGGCACGGAAAGAAACACCACGGAAGCTCTCCGTACTGCTTTCCATCCGTGCTTCTGTTCCGTACCGCATCTCCCTGATTGCAGGCTCATTCAAGTGAATGGGTGCCCTGTGTATTGCGGACCCGCCGTATGCGGGTGCACAACGGCCGTGTGCATGAGGCCTTAGACACACACAGGGGCACACACACACAGGGACAGACACACACACACAGACAGACAGACACAAACATCATGGCCCTCAGAATACACCTGGATTTGTACTATAAACCCCCTTAATTGCCCCAGATTCCACTCCACTTGAACCCCACTGCCCCTGAGTGCTCCACCTACTCCCTCATATATGAGCTCCATATGCTGCCCCTCATGAAGCTCTGTGGACTCCAGGACTGCAGCACATCCTCCATCACTGAGCTGCCTGCAGGCAGTGGGCACACACAGCCCTTCCTCCTTCCACAAGCTGCTGGGTTTGTCATGTAACCATGATGGAGCATGTGACCAGTGATGTCACAGACCTCCTTCTAACAATTACATTCTAGCCGAGGATCTACCGAAACTCCAGCTACCCTGTTCTGAGTCCTGGGGCCGCTTACCCCAGCATCGCACATGGCGAAAATTGTCTGCATTGCTGGGGTAAGCTGCCCTAGAATTCAAAACAGGCAGGACACAGCTGCAGGAGTGAGCTGGCACAGTGGGCCCCCCCGGGAGCAGGGGGCCCCGACACTTGCCCGGGATTGCTGGGTTCTAGCGCCGGCCCTGGTTCCAAGCCTTCTCCATACTTTCTTCTTCTCATTATTCTGGTACAGGTTGACCTTACTTTCATCCGTCCAAAGAATGCTGTTTCAGAACTGGGCTGGCTTCTTTAGATGTTTTTAAGAAAGTCTCATCTGACCTTTATATATTTGAGGCTGATTAACCCTTTCAAGCCCAGAGGTTTTTTTTTTTTTTGTGTTTTCGTTTTGTGCTCCCTGCCTTCCCAGAGCCATAACTTTTGTACTTGTCTGCTCACATAGCCATATGAAGGCTTGTTTTTTGTGGGACAAGTTGCACTTTCCAATGCCACCATTTAATATTGCATATGATGAAGTGGGATATGGGAAAAAAATTCCAAATGGGGTGAAATTGCAAAAAAAAAAAACAATTCCACCTAAATTTTACTGGTTTTTTATTTACGACGTTCGATAAATAAATAAATATAAAACTGACCAGTTACTTTTATTCTACAGGTCAGTACGAATCCAGCGATACCTTATGTATAGTTTTTCTTGCATTTTGCGCATTAAAAAGTGTGTGTGTGGGGGGGGGGGGGGCAGTTTTATTTTTTTGTAGCCATATTTTGACCCCTATAACTTTTTTGTAATTATGTGTACGGAGCTGTATGTTACAGGCAAGGGCTCCATAGGAAATACTATGCAGCAGCCTCCTGTCATTCACACGGGGGAGCTGGAGCACAACAGAAAGCGAAAGTTTTCAGCATGCTCAGATGCCGTGGTTAGGATTGACCATGGCATCTGAGGGGTTAGATGTCTGCGATCAGCATTACTGCCGGTTGCGGACATTAGCCGCAGGTGTCTGCTATAGGAAGCAGGCGGCCACCCGCGGCTATGGCGCCAGCAGCAGCCACGAGCGACCGCCATCTATAAACACACACCCGATGACGTACATGTGTGTACATGCCATATACCTTATGTGTCATCCACAGATCACTGCTATTACAGTGTCATCCACAGATGCCCACCCCCATAAGTGCCATCCACTAACAGATCGGTCCCTGCCGCTCACAGTAGCATTTATCTCTAAGTAGGAATCCTTGTCCTTTTAATAACTAACTAAAGTTGCGCTGTCCCCGTATCCCTACTCACTAATTGCATCCTATAGCAGGCAGAGCGGCGCAGCGGCTGTCAGGGTAATGTCCTGACTGACGTTGTGTGCCTGGTCCGCCTGCTATGGGAGGAGTAGGCGCGTGACGTCAGTGAGGAGGTTACCCTGATAGCCGCTGCTCCGCTCTGCCTGCTATAGGACGCGATTAGTAAGTAGGGATACGGGGACAGCGCAACTTTAGTTAGTTATTAAGAGGACAAGGATTCCTACTTAGAGATAAATGCTACTGTGAGCGGCGGGGCGCCCCTGCCGGGAGTTTCTGGACTTCGCCCCCTCCTCCTACCCTGCTGATACATTGGCGTTAGCGATGGCAAAATGGTTGCATTCTCCCCATAAGACGCACTGCCTCCCCACATTGGCACACATTGGGCACAACATACTGGACACTGAAATGCCATATATCTGGAAAATTGCAATTTTCTTTTTTAACTTTATGATTTTTATTAGTTTTCAAAAAGAAACTGTTACAAACAGAAACTGCAAGATCAAAGGTATCAAGTCTCTAAACAGTACAAAATCAATTGCCAAAGCCACGATTCTTTAATTGTCCTTGATACTGTACATACAGGGGTGCACCACCAATGAGGTCAGGTGAAGCAGCATCAGGTAGGGGCAAGAGAGGGGCAGCTGAAGGGCAATGGACAATGAGCGCTTTCATTGTGGCAAAGGGGTTAGGTTAAGAAATTATCAATTGTAGGGATGGAGGGCACCGTTTCAGTTTTCGCCTTAGACAGCAGAAAGCCTAGGTGCACCCCTGTATACATAGAGAACATTGTGTGGTAGGAAATACAACATACAAAACAAGCATTAACATAGCAGTACTAACTTGACAGTAGTCCTCAGAAAATGCTTCTAGAGAGTCTTGAAAATGAAAACGAAAGCCACAGCTATATAAGCTCAACTGAATGGAGAGGAGCCACCTTACCTGATCTGGAAAGCTGATCTGATATTGATGACCTATCCGAGGACAGACCATCAATATCAAATTCCTGGATAACCCCTTTAACTAAAATACATTTGACAAATAGTTCCTTTGACCAACATGGCCTATCTACAAGTCTGGGTCCTTATGTGAATAATTCCATAGATCAGGGGTACAAGCACAGGTGCCCTCTGTGAACAACAGCATTATCTATCATGTGCAGCACGGCTGATGCCAGGACATAATTAATGGCTTTTGATATAAAAAGTCCTTGGTTAAGGCTCGCACTGAGCAATATAAATGACCACAAATTCCTGTACGGTACTTAGCTCGGTTTGTCCAAATGATAGAAGAAATGAAGATCTGGATAGTGTTCACTGTCTTCTTGGCAGCAGCATGCAGCCAAAAGACATTTGATGGGTAAGTACACTTCTTTTTCAATAAAGTCTCATTGTCTCAGATGTAATAGAATTTTGTATTGAAACCCCATTGGATACATTTACAGTATACTGGGCAGTAGACATGTACATCCATGGGCTGCCAGTAGTTAACACAATATTACTAAATTGTCACTGCGGCATTTAACCATTCACATTGTAGAGACTTACATGCAGTTTTCTCCATTGGTGCTTGTAGGGTCTCATACACACAGCAGATCTGTGTGTACGACGGCTAAATGGAGGCATACAGAGTCCCTGTAATATCTGGCATCAAATGGAGTACCCCATATTTTTTTTCTGGCAGAAGTCCGTGGGTACCCTATTACAGCTCAATACAATACAATTTGAAAGGTGTGCAAAGATTCATAAAATATCCTAATCACATATTATACTGCACCTCAATAATCATTTTACATATGAAATGCTGACTTTTTAGGTCAATCCCACCATTTTGTATTTCCACCTGGGCAGAAATATTTAATGAAAATATTTGTAATTACACTACCTGCATCTAGATGGTTCATTAAGTTCTGTTTTGACTGTCAGATCTCTAACTAATCATAAAACTACAAAAGAAACAACAGCAGCACTTCCACTAAAGGACGGCAGTTATGGGTGCAAGCCCGTGGGCTGATGGTCCAAAGAGGCAGCACTCCAATGAAGGTGGAAGGGTGATGGACCCGCTTTATTACCCAAAACACAATCTTTCAGCCCAGCTCCATAGGGCCTTTTTCAAGCAATGTGGCTAGTGCCAGAGCGGGATATATGTACATGCGACTTAGTTAATTACATAATTCATGAATATATACATTAATAAACATAACATGGTTATGGAAATGTAAGTGTAAATGACAACGTGATTCTCTTTCATCACAATTCATAGTGGAATAAAGTAGTGTAAACAATAATCCCTATATTACCCCTGTGATAAAGTGTTAATACACTGCTGATTGATTAATTGTTGATCATAATACATGATCTGCAGATTTGCAGATATATTAAAATATAATAAACCAACCAAGAAAATATATCCTGCAAGGCTTACCCACAAGCTTGGACTGGCCCACAGGAGTACAGGTGAATCTCCCGGTGGGCCCCTGAGCAAGGTGGATCCCTAGTCTCCCACCCCCTGCACAAGTGGCAAATAACACAGTAGACTTACTGCACTACATACATATATTCAGTGTACAGCACCTCAACCAGCCCATGTTCATATAAAAACTTGATAGATTATTAAACAAACTCCCCAGTGTATTATTATAGACACGATCAGAGCTGAGATGACTCCTAGGTATAGAGGATAGCCACCAGTGTCCTCTTTTCCCCAGGACCTACCTTCTCAAAGTTGCTGCAGGGACCCCCATATTCAGTTATCTGGTTGCATCTCACTGCTGTGAGATCAGGTAATACTTGAATGTATCCGTACGATGGGCCCCCAAAATAAATTGTACTAGTGGGTCCTAGGCACCCCAGTCCGACACTGCTTACCCACTTAAGGCCTGCGCCCTTCAAGCTTTTATAATCAACAATTAAGCAATCAGCACTGTATTAAAACTGTATCACGGGGGCAATATAGTGATTACTATATAAACAACTTTATGACACTATGAATTGTGATACAAGAGAATCATGTTGTCACTACATTTTTATAATTATGTTATGTTCATTCATTTATATATCCATGAGTCACATGTATATACTGTATATCTCGCTCTGGCACCAGCTACATTGCTTGAGAAAGGCCCCATGGCGCTAGGCTGAAACATTGCGTTTTGGGGTAATAAAGTGGGTCCATCACCCTTCCACCTTCATTGGAGCACTGCCTCATATTTCAAGTTACAGTAAATAATAATACTGCATATACACATGTGGCATTACACGCTTGTATCCATTACCATATACTGATGATACTAAAGGAGATAAGAACCAGAATGGGAACATTCCCTATTGCAAATTAGGAGCAATGGAACCTGAGCAATGCCAAGCATTTAGTACCGTTGTGTTATCTGTAGCTACGTTTTTGATGCCATATCATTTAGCCTTTTTATTGTAGTGCTGCACTTGAAGTTTAGTAAAGAGACAAAAGGGAACATCATCTACTGATCAGCATGTGATGCTAGGATATATTATTGATATTATTGATATATTATATTGATTATTAATAACATACAATCCATGTCACGTGTTAGGGTTCAGGCACACGAACAAATTTTCTTTCCATGTCCGTTCTATTTTTTTTGTAAGTTACTCCATGTGCATTCCGTTTCCGTATGTCTGTATTTCCATTCCGCAAAAAAATAGAACATGTCCTATTATTGTCCGCATTATGGGCAAGGATAGTACTGTTCTATGAAGGGCCAGCTGTTCCGTTCCGCAAAATACGGAATGCACACGGATGTCATCCGTATTTTTTGCGGACCGCAAAATACATACGGTCGTGTGCCCTTAGGCTGAGTTCACACTTTAGTTACTTGGTCAGTTATTTCCATCAGTGATTGTGAACCAAAACCAGGTGCGGGTGAAAAACACGGAACTGGAGCAGATCTTTCCATTACACTTAATCTCTGAGTAGGCTTCACTCCTGGTTTTGGCTCACAATAACTGATGAAAACTGAAATGTGAACTCAGTCTTAGGGCTCATGCACACGACCGTATTTTCTTTCCGCTTGCGTTCTGTTATTTTTGCGGACCGTATGCGGAACCATTCACTTCAATGGGGCTGTAGAATATACGGAAGTTACTCCGTGTGCATTCCGTTTCCGTTTGTCCGCATGGCCGTTCCGCAAAAAAGTAGTGCATGTCCGATTATTGTCCGCAAATCACGGCCCGAGGCCCCATTCAAGTCAATGGGTCCGCAAAAAATACGGAACGCACACAGAACACATCCGTATTTTGCGGATCCATACTGTAGAAATGCCCAGCACATATTGCTCATGTGTTTGGTGATTAATAAATTACTCTTTCAGTATACGATACGCAAAAAACGGATCAAATACGGAAACAATACGGATATGTTTTGTGCAATAACAGAACGGAAGAGGACTTAAATTAGAGCAAAAAAAACCTCAGATACTGAAAAACGGACTTGTGAAAAACGGACCGCAAAACATATACGGTCGTGTGCATGAGCTCTTACTTGCAGTAATGTAACGCACAACTTAAACACTACATATTTTTTTATTTTCTGTGACTATAGAGATCAGGTTCTGCGTGCTCATGCCAAAGACAATGCACAGTTGGATGTATTAAGGGAACTGGAAGCCATGGAACATTTACAGGTACCAACTGCTATCCTAACCACAAGCAATATAGACTGTTTTTATCCAAAATACCCTAACTGGGTTAGTTATGCTCTATGTGGTGCAATACCAGCAATGACCAGTAGATGTCAGGCCAGTGTTTCTTAATTTTTCCAAATACTTTTGGGGAAATTTATCATGAAAGTAACATCTGAAGTCAGTTTTGCTTGAGTCTGCATTGCTGTACTTTGTGCTAGGTTTGTCAAATGGTACAAATTGTTCATTTTGGCATCCCTTTAAACCTAACACTTTTGCCTACAAATGGTACTCCAGTTTTCTACACCATCCCCCTACTGGAGTGAGTTTGCAACTTTTTTGCAACTTCCCAGTGATAAATTTGAAGTGAAATGAATTAACATATCTAACCGTGCCCACTTTCTCATCCACTATTCAAAACTACAGCGAGTAGTGTAAAAATCCCAAAAGTCTCAAATTCTCATTTTGCAAGTTTTTGAAGCTAGAATTCTGAAGATCAAGGCTTGATAAATTCCCCTCATAGTGAACTGATCAGTGTCAGGGGCTGACATACCATATTTACAACTTGAACAGCTGGACAGATGCCCAATAGGTAAGGGGTCTATTGCCACATTAAGGGTACCGCTATATGGGAACGCTGGTCATGCGACAGCTGTTGCAGCCAGGATCGCAGGGGCAGTGATCCCATAGAAGTGAATGGGGTCACAGCGTGAGTCGCATGTGTGCCATGACTACGAACACTGAACTGTAAAAAATCCAGCAGTCGGATTTTTTGAGATTTAGGGGTTGTAGTAGCAGCACACATGGAACTTGCACTTTGACCCCATTACCTTCTATGGGATCACCACTACACTGTGATATCCATTTGATGTAGCCTTGCCCTAAGGGTGTATTCACACAATCGTATGAATGGGTCTGCACCTGTTTCACAATTTTGTGCAACCTGTGCGGACCCATTTATTTCAATGGGGCCACAAAAGATGCGGACAGCGCACTGTGTGCTGTCTGCATCCGTTGTTCTGTTCCACGGCCCCGGAAAAATATAGAGCATGTCCTATTGTTGTCCGCAACCATGAACAATAATAGGCATTTACTATATAGTGCCGGCCATGTGCGGTCCGCATAGCTCAGAACACACACAGCTGGCATGCGTGTTCTGCCGATCCGCAATTTGCGGACCGCAAAACACCTATGGTCGTTTGAACGTAGCCTAAAGGGTTTGTTCAGGATTTTAAGAAATTTTGTTAATATCAAGAAATGTTAACAACCATTATTCACTCATTATATCCAGTCCTGCTCCAGCACCACCACTCCGGTGGTCCCTGCTGGTTCAGTAGTGATGACATCATATACTGTATATCATTCATGTGATTTCTGCAGCCAATCACTGGACTCAGCAGTGAATGTTGCATGCATGGTGCATAACTGCTGAGGCCATTTCTTTTCCTTTTATTTGAATAAAAGCACTTGAGAAAAATGACTGAATTCTAGTAACCTGGTCACTTATGGCTAATGCAAAAAATAGTATTAATCCTACCCACTAAACACATTAAAACAGTAGTTCCACATACATGCTGCCGAAACTGCACAAAAGTATGTGTCTATTAGGAACAAAGAATACATTGGACCCATAGTTATGCTGTATTCATGAGGTGAGTGCTTGGGCTGCTGTCTATTCATGTGTACACAATATGTTTTTTATTTATTTTGGCTACATAGGAGAGCAGGTCCGTCCTTATAATATTCAGCCCATACACAGGACAGCATATTCATATGACAGATCCTCTTTACTGAATAACTGATTATAACGTAAGGCTGACTTCACACCAAAGTTGTTGATTCCATTGTTCTGCTCTATTATAGGAGCAGAACAATGAAAATAACCGGATCCGGGTCATAACTGAAACAAGGCCTGCATTATACCAACAGATTATCTGACCAATATCTGTCCAATCAGACCAATAGCTGGTGTGTATAACAAAAGATCTGTTTGTGTAATAGTCCATCTGACCAATGATTGGTCAGAAAATCTGTCAGATAATCTGTTGGTGTGATACACCGTAATACAATGCAGGACAGGCCCCACTGACTACAGAATAATGAGGGATCTGTTGGGGCTACTGTCAGGGTATCTGTCACTAGACAAAATAATTTTTGACAGAATCTGCGCTAGAGGCTCATTAATGTAGCTTTAGGCTACTTTCACACTGGCGTTTTTGGGTCCGCTTGTGAGATCCGTTTCAGGCCTCTCACAAGCGGTCCAAAACGGATCAGTTTTGCCCCAATGCATTCTGAATGGATAAGGATCCGTTCAGAATTCATCAGTTTGGCTCCTTTACGTCTCCATTCCGCTCTGGAGGCGGACACCAAAATGCTGCTTGCAGCGTTTTATTGTCCGTCTGATGGAACTGAGCCAAACGGATCCTGACATACAATGTAAGTCAATGGGGACGGATCCGTTTTCAATGACACAATATGACACAACAGAAAACTGATCCGTCCCCCATTGACTTTCAATGGTGTTCAAGATGGATCCGTTTTGCCTATGTTCATGATAATACAAACGGATCCGTTCTGAACGGATGCATGCGGTTGTATTATCAGTGCGGATCCGTCTGTGCAGATACATGACGGATCCGCACAAGACGCCAGTGTGAAAGTAGCCTTAGCTGTAAATGCATCATGACATAATTTATCATAATAGTCTAGACAATTCCCCAAACTCTATGCACTATCCTAGGCATTGGGAGATAATATTCATGCTAAAAAAAACACATTCGATGATACAGCTCCTGTCATAGAGCATGTCAGTAAGTTAAATATACCCCATTTACATTGTCCAGGATACATTCTGCAACTTCTAGGTTCAATAAATTAACATGAAGTAACTTTTTGTTCAGGTTGATTTCTGGCGCGGTCCTTCAAGGCCTAATCTGCCTGTGGATATAAGAGTTCCCAATGCCGTTTTACAGCAAGTGAAGGTGTTTCTGGAATCTAACAGCATTGACTATTCCATCATGATAGAGGATGTTCAGGTAACTTTAAAATGTACCAAATCCCCCTTTATTTATTGATGGATATCCTGTGGACACGTGCAAGAAAGAAGGAAAGAATTAATCTTATAAGGGGGGCTTGATGACCCTTACACTATAGATATATATATATATATATATATATATATACATATATATGCGTATAGGAAAAATGGCAGCACCGTATCAAATGCTCAAAGCCGGGTGCAGTGCCTCTCCGGGACCAGCCAGTCCCAAATATAAAACAGAAAAATGAGGCAGCACTCCATATATAAAAAAAATATGTCTCCTTTATTCACCCATGTGGGCAGTGCGACGTTTCGGCTCCAAACAACTGAGCTGAGAAAGGCTCAGTTGTTTGGAGCCGAAACGTCGCACTGCCCACATGGGTGAATAAAGGAGACATATCTTTTTATATATGGAGTGCTGCCTGATTTTTCTGTTATATAAATATATATATATATATATATATATATATTTATATACTAGCAGAAGGACCTGGCTTTGCATGGGTATATTTCGTCTATTTCATTTAATGTTTGTGTGTGTGTTGTTAAAATAAAGTTTTCACTAAAACAGTGACATCTACAGTACCCTACCACTTTAACAGTGACCTCCACAGCGGCCTGCCCCTTTAACAGTAACATCCACCGCTCCCTCCCTTTAACAATGACCTCCACAGCGGCCACCCCTTTATTAGTGACCTCCACAGTACCCCGTCTCGTTAACAGTGATTTCCACAATAACCTGTCCCCTTAACAGTGACCTCCACAGAGCTTCGTTCCCTTAAAATGTGATCTCCACAACACCCCACCCACTTAACAGTCACTTCTACAGCACCCCGCCCCTTAACACTGACCTTCATAGCGGACCGTCCCCTCAACTGTGACCTCCACTGTTCCCTGCCCCCTTAACAGAGACCTCCACAGCGCCCGTCCCTTTAACAGTGACCTCCACAGCATCCAGCCTGCTTAACAGTGACCTCCCAGCTGCTCGCCCCTTTAACAGTGACCTCCACAGCATCTCACCCCCTTAACAGTTACCTCCACAGTGCTCGCCCCTTTAACAGTGACCTCCACAGTGGCTGCCTCTTTATTAGTGACCTACACAGTACCCCATCTCCTTAACAGTGATTTCCACAACACTCCATCCACTTAACACTGGCCTCTACAGCAATCTTCCTCTTAATACTGACCTCCATAGCGGAACGTCCCCTTAACTGTGACCTCCACAGCAGCCTGCCCCTAGGGTGGCCAGAGGTCCAATTTTAGGTTGGACAGTCCGGCTTTCAGACTCCCTGTCCTCAGTCCAGTGCAGCTCCCGTTTGAACAGCTTACTCTCAGACAGCAGCACTGTGCTGTCTGAGCGTGAGCTGCAGGGAGAAAGTCACCCTCCCTCCCATCCCTGCAGCTGACAGAAGTTGACTTTTACCTTCATCTTTTCAATCCCCGTTGGCTGTGGAGTGGGCGGGGTGTGGCTTAGCAGGACCTGGAGGAGGGGTTTTTAAGTCTGTCTTCTACCCGCCCCCTGACATGTGACCTCCACCTGCAACGCACAACAATGGCCAGGGGTCTCTTAAAGTAAGTGTTTTTCGTGACGCCAGTTGCAGTAAAGCAACAAGGGCACAGGGCCCCTTTTTTTGTAATACTGTGGTAGATGGTGCCCAGGTATAGGAATGCCAGAGTGGTATAGGGTAGCCTATAATGTCCCTTAATGTTTTGTGCACGTGTCACTGTGCTCTTACCTGGATACCATGGATCCCTGGCGTTGTCATCTGAAGCAGAGCAAATAGGATGAATAATTGAGGGATTTGAAGAAATTGTGATGAAGTTGAATGGCTTTACTTGAATAAATGTTTCTCCAACAGTTTCAGGCTTTATCTTGGTTCCCAGTAGGCTTTAGCATTAACTCTGGCAGGCAAACCAACTCAACTCTGCTATATCAGTTGCTCTCTGGCTCTGCTGTGCTGAAGAGCTGACAGAGTAATTTTGCTTTAGCTGTATGCTGCAACTTCTCTCTCTAGTCTGACTCTAGATTTGTCCAGGGAAAACTCCTCCTGGCATCAGAGGCTCCAAGCTGTGGCCTCCACATCCAGCAGAGCTGAAGGTGCTCTAGCTGGCTTGGGCATGGCACGTCCAACAGGGATGTGAAGCTGCTGCACACCCTCCCTTGGAAGGGGGTAAACTGAACAGACCTCTAACTAAGGCTACATGCACACGACAGTTGTTTTTTGCTGTCCGCAAATCGCGGATCCGTCTGCCTTTTTTTTCACCTCCACATTCATTACGTGTGTCCGCAAATTTTGTACGTTGTCTTTCCATGTGATCCGCAAAAACAAACGGAAGGCTTGAACCAGTTTCTTAAAGTACCTGTACAAGTGCCCTAATTTCGAAGCAACTTCTTCGGGTCCGCAAACTTGACTTCTATGGGTCCGCAAGAATAGGACATGCCATTTTTTTTTTTGCAGATGTGAAATGCGAACACCGGAAGCGGACAGGCAATGGAAGAGGCATCCACATGTTTAACGGATTCATAGAAATGAATGGGAAACCATCGGATCCGCAAAAAAATGGAACGGAGGCCGCAAAAAACACTGCCGTGTGCATGTAGGCTAACTAGTCCCTCCTTTCCTTAGAGAGAGGGTTAGAATGGAAAGAAGGGTTCCATTCTCTTTAACTGTATCTCGGCCATGCTTGCTGCCACCTTCTGGTGAACCTGGTAATTTACATGGACAAGAACAGTTACAAGAAAAAAATATGCACAGTGTACAGGACCTGAAATAAATACATAAGATGACACTATATTAGCCCATAGGAGACAGTAGCGGAGTGCAGAAGTGGTAATGCCACTCTGGAGTATTACACACAGCACTCCGCTCCCTTAACAGTGTCATCCACAGTGCCCTTTCCCTTTAAAACTGACCTACAGCAGTGAAGAAAAATGGCTGGATTGTTATGGAAACCTGCTGTAAAACTGTGTGTATGTGGAGACTAAGGGCCTGCGAGCATCTATTGGCTGATAAGGGTCATGTGACCAGGCTTCTATTGGTTAATGCATTTTTTGGGAATACCTCAGGAACGGTACGTGTTAGAGAGCTGAAACCCGGTCTAAAACCTTCCCGGACGCCTGATGATGTACCTGTGTGCCGAATTTCGTGATTGTAAATGCGCCGGTGTAGATTCCTTTAGCGGACATACACACATACACTCAGCTTTATATATTAGATTTGGTATCCTTAGAAAGTGTTATTGTAGCCTCATGTTTCATATTATTCTGATTACTCAAGACTGAAATAACCTTGTATAATGCTAAATTGCTGTAAATGAATTGGGTATTGGAATTCCATAACAGATACGCAATGTGTGAGTCCATCCTAAATGGTCAGCCCCATCATGAATTATTCCTGTAAGGAGAGGACAAGAATGACAGTATCTGATATTGTTACCATGTAAATACATGTTGCTGCTGTGTTATCATTTATCTTTATGTTCTATTTCTTCCAGGAATTACTGGACCAGGAGCATCAGGAAATACAGTCTACGACGCTCCGTGAGAGAATTACTGGCAGCTTTAGTTATTCCACCTATCACACTATAGAGGAGGTTAATACATTTCATTCTTATGAGTTTCATTCTTTGATAGTGTCAGACTAAGGCCTAATTCACGCGTCTGCAATCTATGTCCGGACCCGTTCCGCAAATTTGCGGAATGGGTGCAGACCAATTCATTTTGAATGGGGACGTGATAGATGCGGAAAGCACACACTGTGCTCTCGGCATCCGCATTTGCGGAGTGTGCCGCCGATCTTCCGGACGTCGGCTCCGCAAAAATATAGAGCATGTCCTATTCTTGCCCGCAATTGCGGACAAGTATAGGCATCTCTATAGGGCTGGTGGCAAGGTGTTTTGCGGATCTGCAAACTTGCGGATCCACAAAACACTACAGACGTGTGAATAAGGCCTCATGCACACGACTGTATGTGTTTTGCGGTCCACAAATTGTGGATCCGCAAAAAAAACGGATAACATTCCGTATGGGATCCGTTTTTTTTGCGGATCCATTGTAATAATGCCTATCCTTGTCCGCAAACTAGAAAAAATAGGACATGCTCTATTTTTTTGCGGAAGGGAAAAACGGACATACGGAAACGGAATGCACACGGAGTACCTTCCGTTTTTTTTGCGGACCCACTGAAATGAATGGCTTCGCATATGGTCCGCAAAAAAAACCGGAAAGGACACGGAAAGAAAATACGCTCGTGTGCATGAGCCCTAAGGCCTAATTCACACGTCCGCAATCTACGTCCGCACCCCTTCCGCAAATTTGCCGAACGGGTGCGGACCCATTCATTTTGAATGGGGACGTGATGGACTCGGAGAGCACACACTGTTATCTCCGCATCCACATTTGCGGAACGCGCCGGCGATCTTCCGGACGGCGGCTCCGCAAAAATATATAGCATTTGCGGACAAGTATAGGCATCTCTATAGGGCTGGTGGCAAGGTGTTTTGCTAGGGCTGGTTTGCTACTTGCGGATCCGCAACACACTACGGACGTGTGAATAAGGCCTAAAGGTGATCATAGACATTGTGTTTTGTTGCTTCAGGTGTCTGGTGACACTTTCAAATAAACTTATTTTCCCATATATGGGATAATATGGATCTGGCAGATTGGATGTGACCCAGTGGTGTTTTACCTACCATGGTGGCAGACCACTCCACTTGTATGGACCCTGTAGAGAGGAGGCAGCTAGGTGCTGTGACTCCTTCTGCTCCCAGTAATAATCCAGAGCAACTACAGGAAGTCACCATTATTTCTATGCACTGAGCTCCCTCTAGTGGTGACTGCAGGCAGCCAGTTTTATCATACTGAAGGAATAAAGTAGATTTAGATTTGTATGGGGAGGGTTATCAGTGGATTTATGCCATATCTATAGTGCCATATATTTCTAAAGCACCTGTTCCAATTTCTCCAACATACAAGTTGAATAAAGAGGGGTGAGGTGGAGGGTGATTTTTTTTATTACAATTTTTTAAATATAAAAACAAACAATAATAAACATTGTAAATTTGACATAAATCTGGGGAGTTGGGCTTTGAGTGCATTGCCTGAGACTGTTTGACGCATGTGAGGCGGGAAACTGGATGGGGTTGATCCATACTAAGTTTTGCTATTGGCAGCAAGTATTGCTTAGAGAAAGAACAGTGGAGTACCTGCAATAGAGCCAGACCATGTGACTACTACAGGGCCCGGGGGAAGGGGGGCCAGGATTTCCAATGGAAAAAGACTACATTGTCATGCAGCCACCAATAGGGGGAGCTCATTTCAAACAGATGATTACAGCTTCCCTTTTAGTTAATTGTAACTGCATAAATCTTATATATTGTGCTCCCCCTAGTGGTGGCTGCAGGCAGCGGATTTTTAATAGATGGGAAGCAGGAGATTTATCAATGTATTTATGCTAGTTGTTTGGTCTGAATACATTGAGAAATATGGTGGTCAGGATGAGTGCCATATTTTCCACTTTGCTGACACAAAAGTTGGATAAAGTGGGTGGGTCCAAGGGTGACTTATTATTACAACATTTTAATAAAATTTTGTTTGCTTAATAAGTAAAAAAAAAAAAAATTCCTTAGAAATCTGAAGTGTTGCACTTTGCATTCTGTGGTGCCTTGGAGTGATTGATGCACGTTTACTAAGTTTTGCTATGGGGCCCTGTGAGATCTGTGTACACCTCTGGGAAAGACGACTATAATGAATAATTGTGTTAGGCAAATACACTCAGATTTGTAGTCTGTCCATTACTGGATTCTTCATCAACGAGACTGTCTTCTTATATGATTGTTGACTGAAATTATTGTCCATGAACAGCCAAGTTTACTCTGTCCTTCGGCAGCTAAAATAGATTAACTTAGGGGAAGCTCTACTCTACCTACATTATTATTATATTTTATTCAATATATAGAATAGCATAGAAGAGAGAATAGACAGAATACAAGATATACATTTAGAAGGGTCTGTACATCTTTACCATTTTTTACTCACCCAACATCTAAAACACTCACCCAACATTAAAATGAAACACATCACACAGTCTTCATTAAAAAACACCTACTGTTTTATGTCTACAGCTCCTATGCAGTGCTATGTTTCTCCATGGTTACCCTCAGACTACAAACAAACTCCCTGTACTGTGATCCTGGAGAGATATACTATCTGTCCTCTACTTCTTGTTATCATACATTCTATTTGATGTAGAAATGAACATGCTCTTAGTTATTTTATCTGCAATTGGATTCTTTGTAACTAGTGTTCATCTGCTAGCCTCAAAGGAGTGGAACGGAGTATGGGAGTGGTAGTGGCTGCAATAATCATTCAAAATATCAATCCCCACACTGATGCTCCCTCGGGTCAAGGTATTGATAGGAGGGTGCACCCTTTGTTCCCTCAGGGAACACCCTAATGTTGGGACTCCTGCCTGATGGTAGTTGGGGTGCCCTTGATGTTGTGGGTTTGGTGCTAGAGCTGTAGGTGCAGTGATTAAAGAATGGTGCTGGAGTCAGTAACCAGGCCAGTTGTAGAAGATAAACATGTCTTTTTACTAATTTACTAAGGTGCAGAATGAGAATTGTAGTTCATCCAATGGTATAAAAAAGCAATTCTTGGTGCAAATCTTCCCAGATGTATGGATATGGGCCAGAATGGGGATTGTAGTACTCCTTCCTTCTATCTCTCCAAAGTCTCTCTCTCTCTGCAGAATCTAAGGCTGGCAGTATTATTTTTGAAATGGTGGCTGTAATTCATAGATGAAGGGTACAGTATTAAGATTGACCATACCATGTACAAGAGTTAAAGGTGTTTTAGCAATTTCCCTGTCACCGCAGTAAAGTCTCTATCAGCCTTAAACAGTAAATACCTTACTGATTGACCCCAATGCTCAGCCATGCAGATCGTGGACCTTCTAGTTTTTTTCTTTCTCTTTTCCCGGACTACTGTAGCGTAGAGATGTTTTTTTTCTCTGTGGATCTCTAAAAGAAAGGGGTTCTCTGGTGTACAGGCCTAGTGTTCTGAGGAGTGAGCACATGTAGTTCCCTCTCCCTTCCTGAGCTAGAGGTGGACCTAAGTCCAACACCACAGGGACAGAGTCAGGATTAATAACCCTTACTTATCCATACAGAGACATGCTGGTACATTACAAGGCATGAACATATTAAATAACATTACATAACAAGAACAGTTTGCAAGTTCTTTCATTTGCAGTTTGCAGTATTTTAATCAAGCTTGCTGTCACTATTATATGATGATCTTTGGCAGCATAAAACTGGTGACAGATATGGTTTTATTATTAAGAGACTATATGACACTTTTCACTGATTGCCGATTGCTATATGGTGGCATAAAAGTAGAGCGACATTGGATCTAAAAAGTGTAAAACATGACATGCTGCAAGTGCAATGCAACAGTTGCAGAAAATCTAGACTTGATGGATTTTACTTCACAGTCTGCAAGTAACAAATAATGTTTAGGCTGGAGCTGCATGGTGATCTTGGCCGCAACTCACAGGTTGCCGCAACTGCAACCCCAGAATTGCCGGGTAAGAATCCATCAGGGTTGGCATTTTTGCAATTCTGGGGTTGCGATTATACCAGCTTGCGAGTTGCACTGTGACCCCATTAATATCGGTGGTTGCATGGCTACACAACAATCCTTGGTGATGCAACAGGTGTCATAGCCAAAATCTCCATGTAGCCCCCAGCTTTACTCCATTGACTTCAATGTAAATTGCATGCGACATGCAACTCGCATGTGACTTTTCTATGACTTGGCTGTGACAGCTGCAAACAAAGTCACACATTTTTCTGTTACGTGACTTTTCTGCATCTTGCTGTCACACAACACATGTCACTATCTAAGCCCTAACTTTAAGATCTGACACCAAAGACAGTAAACTGAAAGCTTTAAAATATTTGAGAATATTACAGTATATTACAAGAATAAACTTATCTATATGTATGTACTAAAGAAATCACACAAAAAGTCATCTATTTCCTTTACTTTTCAGATTTACAGCTGGATGGACAGTTTACTGATGGAGTATCCGAAACTAGTCAGCAGGATTGATATTGGTCAGAGCTATGAGGGTCGTCCAATATATGCTTTGAAGGTAAAGATAGGAACCAGGAACTACTTGTATATTTATGCACCTTTATGACTGGTGGACAAAAGACAGTTTACCACTGACTCTGATGGCTGCCTATAATTTCTACTGCCTCTCACTAGTCATAGAAATGAAGCTCTGGATCACAAATGGCCGCTAAATAAAGTGGTATACTTTGCAGACTAGGAGAAGAGCATTAGAAGCATTTCCCATTTTAGGGGAAGATACGTATTTTTAGAAAACGACACATAATACCGTAGATATTGGTGCTGAAGCCTACTACACAGAACCCTAACATTTTTCCTTGTTGTGTCTAGTCCTGCTTTAAATTTATCATACATAGTGTATCTCTGTCACACAATTATGTAATCTTATCTGAATTATAAATAAGTTTTTGCTAAATTTAGGAATTAAATCTTATCATATAAAATTAATATTATATCTATCTTAACTAACATAACAGTGGGTGGGAAGTTCTTTTTCAAATGAAATCATTAAAGGGGTTTTTCCAAGACAAATGGAATGCTTTGCCTAGGCTGAGTTACGACATGTTCTTCGGTCACATGGCCTACACAAAGCTAAGCTCCATAGAAGTAAGAGGGCTGGGCTGCTATACAATGTACGGCGCTGTGCTTGGTGAGTATGGAGAGGCCGTGGCATTCACAGGAGCACCACTACCTTCTCAAACAGCTGATCAGCCGGGGTCCTGGGTGTCAGTCCCCCACTGATCAGATGCTGATGACCTGTCCAGAGGATAGGTCATCAGTATTTAAATCTCAGAAAACCATTTTAAATGGGTTGGTCAGGATATACCTAAGATCTAATTGGTAGGAGTCCGAAACCCTGCACCCCCAATGATCAGCTTTGTCTGTGCTGCTTTTATTCACTTCAATGGGAGCAATGCTGCAGTAATCATCTCTATCTACTACACAATAGACAGAGCTGTGTAGTCCTGGCTCCAACTTCTGGGACTGGAGCTACCCTGAAACTACTGATTAACTGAATAAATACTGATGGGTTATTCTGAGGAAGGGCCCTTAATAGTAAAACCCTGGACTACCCCTTTAATGTATATGTATTTGTACTGCATATTTTATACTGAATAATAAATAGCTGTTGATTAAAGAAACACTTAACAAAGAAATTAAAAAAATAAAAGTAAATTGTAGAACAAATGGCCACACTGTATGTTTTGCATGTTCTTCAAACAATCTTTGAGAGACATTAAGAAAACACAGGGGCTTAAAAGGGATTTGCAGCATTTTGATACTGATGACATAACCTCAGGATAGGTCATCAGTATCTGATTGGTGGGGGTCTGTCACCGCGAACCCCCACAATTAACTCATGTGAGCAATAAGGTCTTGTCGCAGTTTACCAAGAACAGCGCCGTACATTGTATAACGGCTGAGACTGATGAACGTGTGTTCACTGGCCTAGGAAAAGTTTTCAAGCAGGTGATCGGCGAGGTTCCCCACCACTCACATACTGATGACCTATGCTGAGGATAGGTCATCAGTCATAAAATCTCATAAACCCCTTAAATTCCCTCCTAATCTCATACATTTTCTTCTGGCACATGGATATTTTTCCTGGTCCTCTAATACCAAAAGAACAACGGGAGAAGACCCCTTCCACACCCAGTTGTCTTATACACAGACACAGGATTGTGAGGAGGAACAAGAAATAGCTTATCTCCTGGGGCACACATAGAGAATTTCCACCAATTTGAGCTGTAATATGAGGCAGTTTGTTAATGGCTTGCAACATTGGTCAACAAGATAACATTTGAATACATTTTAAAATATTTCACATACTTTTTTTGTTTTTTGTTATAGTTCAGTACAGGTGGAAACAAACCAGCCATATGGATCGACACAGGAATTCATTCTCGTGAGTGGATTACCCAGGCCACAGGTGTATGGACAGCTAAAAAGGTTGTGATGAATGGCAAACATGTTTAATAATAGATATCCACTGTAATCCATCTACTTCTAGAGTATTTTCAATAGCCGTTTTCTAACAATAGCATATTCCGATTGTATTTATAGATTGCAAGTAGCTATGGTGTTGACTCATCAGTTACTGATATTCTGGACAACCTGGACATAATTCTGGAGATTGTTACCAACCCTGATGGTTATGCATACACCCATAGTACGGTAAGATTGTCCCTGGCAAGCTGATATTGCAATATTATCCCTTGCTTCAAGAATGCATAAATTTGTAACTGCCTTCCTTTAAAGGGAACATTGAACATTGTGTCTGAGCTGCAGAACACACGTTATAGAACAGAAGGAGCTGAGCAGATTGATATGTAGTTTTATGGGACAAGATTCAGTTGCATATTTAATTTTCATGGATTATTGAATTGATTTACTGTATGGTTACTTTAGAATCGCATGTGGAGGAAGACCAGGTCAATCAATGCGGGCTCTAATTGTGTTGGTGTGGACCCCAACAGGAATTGGAATGCAGGTTTTGGAGGTACTAAACTTCGCTATATGGTACATTACACTAAAGGGATTGTGAAACAATCTTGCAAAACATAATTTTTGAATTGGAATAATCTTTTGAATAAGACCAATACGACTGAGGCGCTTCGCACTGCCCATCGGATTTACCATAACTTATGCCAGAAACTGACGTCAGTTATAGCTGAAGTCTGCACCTGCCTCTGGATGGCATAGACTTCAGTTTCTTGTGCACGGCAGGGCAGAGATGCACTTAATTTATTAAGATGGGTATGCCAAGGTATGCCAGTCTTGATAAATATCCCCCACTGTGTCAATTGGAAAGTCAGAGTGTCATCACATGACACAGCTGAGGATCAGAAGGGAGGTTATAACTCACAAATACAGACACCAGAAATAAGATTAACTTAACTACAATATATACCAGTGGTGGCGATCCTATGGTACGGTTGCCAGAAGCAGCACTCACCCGCACCCTGGAAAAAGTCTATGGTGTACCAATATGCCTCAGACTTTTCCTTAATCATGCATGGGGCTTGACCCCCGAAACGTCGCGCTGCATGGGCTAGCAATCAGTTCTATGCATTATAGCGATTTACTTATATGAATAAAAGGACTGAAAAATACAAGCAAAGCTTCAAAAGAGTGCGTATTATTTATACCTCACGAATAACCTTTTGAATAAGACTAATACGACTAAGTGGATTATGTGGCTATAATTGTGGAGCCTTAGTGAGGTTCTGAATCAGGTCGTGGTATACTACAGGTGGAGCAACAGTTGATGATTGCAGTGCGAAGCGCCACCACCTTCTGCTAAGCCCTGCTCCTTTTTTGCCATTTTGGAAAAGTCGCGAGAAGCCTAAAAGTCCCAAACTATGGCACACATGTGGCGTGAGCCACAATGAGTGACTTTTTAACACCACAATAGTGGCATAAAGACTTTAGTAAATCTTCCCCAGTGTCTTATGTACAGTATGGACAGGAAGTCAGTTTCTCTATTCATTCCTATGACAGCCGCGATATAAGTATTATAGGAACTAATAGAGAAACTGACTTCCTGTCCACACATAGGACGCCTTGTCAATTGGAAAGTCAGACTGCAGGTCACATGACACAGCTGAGGACCAGAAGGAAGTGCATAGCTTACAAATACAGGCACCAGTAAGAAGATTACCTTAACTACAATTTACATTATCTACCTTGTAAATAGGCCAGAGAATAAACATTTTTTGCTAGAGAGCTTCTTTAACTAAAAATAATGCTTCAGGGTCCAGCTACGTCCACTCATTGTACCCAGTGCTGATGGTTAGACATGGTCATTTGCTCAGTCAGCCACCTGGATCCTCTCGCACATGGGCAGTGGTGATTCCTGCTATTGTGCAGGGACTTTGGAAAATAGCTGAATGTGCTCACTTGGCTCTATTCAAAGGTCCCACATCAGTGAATGAAGAAAGATGTGCACATGTGGTATCCTCTCCATTCATGGTGTGATCCTGTTCTTGAGAAAGGAACAGGTCCCAGAGGTTTGGCCCACACCTGTTGGACATTTATGGTGTATCCTATTGATATACCATAAATGTTGAGATGAAACAACCCCTTTTTACATGCATATTCATGAAATAGAAGACAGAATAGAAGTATCTTGATGAAGCATTATGACAGTATATTTCAAGTGCACAGTAACTGAAGCAAATCTGTATCTAAACCAGGGGTGGATTGGCCATAGACCTTACAGGGAAATTTCCTGGTGGGCCAATGCCCAGGGGGCCGCCTGAGTCCTCCTCATGGACGGCCAGTGGAAGTTTATGGGGATGTATTTTGTGCTGCTGGCAGTATTTTGCGATGGACTGGTATTTGGATCTGTTGGGGTGGTAAAATGTGTCACAATATGGTATTGATGGCCCTGCCTTTCATCAGTTTGGATCCGACTACAAAATGGGGCCGCTTTTAGTAATTTTTCCAGGGCCACTTTAAGTTTCCAGTCCGCCCCTGATCTAACCCATGGAAAAATACATCAAAGCACTGGTCATCAGCACCAAGATCATATGGTTCTCATTGAATAATTCAGTCACACTGTTTCGGGAATTGTAACAGTCTTACAGTGTCTACAGTATAGTACATAAGATAACCATCTGACATGTGCTATTCTGGTTGCAGGCCCTGGTTCCAGCAGTAATCCATGTTCTGAGACATACCATGGAGCACATGCACACTCTGAGCCCGAAGTTTACTCTGTTGTGGATTTTATTTTGGCTCATGGCAATGTGAAGGCTATGCTTAGCATACACAGCTACTCGCAGATGCTTCTTTTCCCTTATGGCTACACTAATGATCTTGCACCTGACCACGAGGAGTTGGTAAGACTGAACAACACATCGGACTGAACGCATAAAAAAAAAATCTTCGACAGCACTGATAAGTATGGACCGAAATGACAGATTTAACACAAGAGGCCTATAATTTTGCATATTACTGTCTATCATAAAAAAAAAAGATCTAGATCATTTAAATCATGATTATCTAGATTACCTACTATGAATATAATGTAAACTATTACTTTTAATACTTGTATAGCGCAAGGTCCTTCCATCCTTGGGGTTGTCCTACTACAGCATATGGCATTATCATGTAGAAAAGTTAATAGAAGCCACTTACTAATGTATTGTTATTGTCCATATTGCCTCCTTTACTAGCTGGATTCATTTTTCCATCACATTATACACTGCTCGTTTCCAGGGGTCATGGCTACAGCTGCAGCGCAGAAACGATATGGGAGCTGCTGCACATGCTGGTACGGGAGCTGCTGCACATGCATCTCTATGTGCCCTCCCAAGGTCTCGGCCACCAGAGAGGCCAGTGCTTTTTCCTATAGTGTGCAAGCACGACCACCGCTGCTGAATTGCAGGGTGGTCGTAATCATGGAAACGAGAAGTGTATAATGTGATGGAAAAACGAATCCAGCTAGCAAAGGAGGCAATATGGACAATCACAATACATTAGTAATTGCCTTGTATTAACTTTCTCTACATGATAAATGTAATTTGCTGAAGTATGACAACCTCTATAATATCATATAGCAGCTCAGGTAATTGGTAAGTGCATAGCATCATGGTAGTCCAAAAATGTCAAGATATGGGATATCACAGGATTGGAGTTAAGATGATCATGATACGAAAGCTATAACTTCTGCTTTCTGTAACTTAAATATTTCTCTTTGCATATGTGGCATAAACCATATTCTGCTATGCTATACAGAAATTGTCTTCATGAATCCCTCTCCCTGTGGAGCTCACAGATTTCTTATTTCACATATACTTGGGCAAAATATTTTAGAATTGTAACAAGATTTAGCAGGACTGTAGCTAAATCTTAAAAGAGGCCAATTAAGTTATCAGTAGGATTAAGTGAACTTGATAGAAAGCTGGAGTACCTGGGTAATCCAGCACATTGAGACCATATGAAGTCCATGCAGATGGTGCTCCTGCCTAGATTTGAACCTAGATTCCTATTAACTATGAGTCAGTTAGGCAAAAGACAGAAATAAAAGGGGCCATATAAAAAGTCACACATGGAATGCATGAAAATATTAGAATTTTATTCAAGCCAAAAAAAAAAAACAACCATTTAAAATCCTGTATACAGAAACATCCAAGATGAGCTGGACACAGTACCTATAATGCAAGCCTCAATCCCAATCTAATGCTAGACCAGGACCAGTCAGATATACATGTAATGCAACACAATATAGCAGAACCAAATGAGTACCTAACAAGCTTAAATACAGAAGAAAATAAAAACAACATATAGAATATATAAATTTATATATTTATCCAATAAATAATGATTGTATACCAACTGCAATTATTACATGGTCCCATCATATCCTGCCACACATGTACACACACTTTGCCAGATTATACACACATACAAAAGTAATTAAATTATGTTTTTGCGTTCTATATCAGTGTGCCTGCTTTGTGAACTGTAATAACTGAAAATGGAGTCAGATTGTTTTATTTGACTATAATTTAATGGAAAATGTGCTACAAATGTCATCTTCTATGTTTCTGTACATTCTGTGTATGGAAATGGTCACAGAAAAAATATATAGAACATAATGGGGCTTTTAGGTTTGTCTATACTAATCAGTACCTGACAAAGCACAGATTCTTTACTCAACAAACTTCATTATGTTCTTAGACGGAATTGGCCAAGCAAACAGCTAATGCTCTGGCGTCTTTACATGGAACTCAATATACCTATGGAACCACTATTGCCACCATTTGTAAGTACCTGAATGCAAGAATAATTGTATTGTGTAGGGTCTAGGATAAAAATGTTACAATTGTATACTCTAAGCACTAAATATCTCTTCTGTCCTACAGTGTGTCACTGATGGCAAAACACATCAGCCAATAGTCCCAGCTGTTTCATTCATAGAGGATTAGATATATTGTTGTCTTTGAATGTATTGTTGTAAATGACGAAGAACTGAAACTCAATACAATGGTCCCTCAAGATACAATATAAATTGGTTCTGTAACAACCATTGTAAGTTGAAACCATTGTAACTTGAGTCCATAACTCTATGGAAAACTAGTAAGTGGATCCAAAGACATAAATGTCATCCTGTGAAGATTTAAGAAAAATATGCAGATAACTAAACCACATAAAGCAAGTCCTTACATATAACATAGATGCTGGAAGCTGTAATCACTTTCTATGATGAGAACTAGAGATGAGCGAACCGAATCCAACAAATTTGTTTGGAATTTCAGGATAAATTCGATTCACAGCGGAGCCGAATTTCCTCCATTTGTTCGCAACATGCCGGCCGCCGCCATCTTGATTGAAGATCTCAGCCGAAATACCGTGCATGGTGACATATGACGTCACCACGCCGGCCGGCATGACAATGTCATCTTGGGCCATGCGAGATTTGGCGCGAGATCTCCAAGCAAGATGGCGGCGACCAGCCCGTCGCGAGCAAATAGAGGCATAAGTATGATTTCATTTTTTTTGTGTTAATTTTAGACTGTATTATTACTCTCAGATGCCGCAATCGTGTTATTGCGGAGTGGCACTATTGCAGCTCCCTGTCATTGCAACTGCTACTTACATAAAAATGCGCTTAGCGATGAAGTAATTGTCACGGAGCGAATTTTTTTGTAAAATTCAGCGAAGCACCCAAATCGAATTTTCCCCAATCTCTAATGAGGACAGGAGCTTCTTCTGGGTCTTGTATAGCACACAGTGACCCCTACAGTAAAATAGTCTGGATCAAATCCAGTGCTGAGCCACGCCCCCTGCACTGATCACATGACAGTGACGTCACCCCAGGTCCTTCGCCTGTTCAACAGTTCGGGTTGGTGGCAGCCGCCCCTTATGGATTCCATATGCCGCTATAGTGGAGTCCATAACGGGATGCGCGACTTACCACAATCCGAACGCCGAACGCCGGACTTTTTTTTAAAGTTCGCTTATCTCTACTTGCAATGCTTCAAGAGAAACCATTGTAAGATAAAAATATTGTATCCTGAGCCCATTGGATCTTGAGGGATCACTGTATATATTGCAGAACTTTTCATTATCTGTGTGTGCATCTGACACAGCAACAACCAAGCAGTTGCTGTAACGCATTTATATAATGTTTAATTGGAATATATTATCACATTGTTGGAGTCTTATATCTTTGCAAATAATGTTCATGTTCTTTATTGCATTCTCTTCAGATCGAGCGGATGGTACAGCAACTGACTGGGCCTATAATAATGGCATAAAGTATTCCTACACCTTTGAGTTGAGAGACACTGGAAGATATGGTTTCGTCCTTCCAGCGAATCAGATCATACCCACAGCAGAAGAGACTTGGCTGGCACTCATGACAGTTATGGAACATGTCAAAAATCACCCATATTAACTCTCAGAGTTGAACAAAGTTGCAACTTTTTTAGAGCAATACATTCATTTTTGTCTTTGTCACTGGACACGTTGTTATTTTTCTTATTTCTGTTAGCTGGGAATGGGTTAGTTTTTGCAATTGACATACGGTACACAGTAAGGCCACAATTGGGCCAGTTTTCTTAGTGAGAGTGACATACAGATTTCAGTAGTATGTAATCAAGCTCTCAAGGCAATCTATAAATTAAAAACAGATTTTACTTAGACTCTATAAAAATTCATTTTTGTTTTTGCTGCAGATATTATGACATAATTATAACAATCATGAATGACAAAATTTAATAAAATCATAGTCAAAATAAAAATACATATTATGAATGGTGAACAATATACCAGATTTGTATATCATTAGGTTATAATTTTTACATTCATTAACATCAACTGTAACACAGATGTATATATATAAGAAAATTCTGACAGGGTCTAAATAAATACTGTTACTATAGGTTGCCCTGAGAGCCCAGTTGCATACTACTATATTTTGCCACTGATTTACTAGGGTTACTAAATAAACCAGTACACTCTGCATCTGTCACGTCATGCTGATTGTGAGCCCTCCACAATTCAAATCACATACACATTTCAGAAAATATGTTATCCAAACTCCATAAAGAAGAAACTCTATCGTACATTAGCTTTAATTAACAGATTATTTTGAAGAAAGACTCCCACAAATGTTTTTATTCTCTGTCCTGTTAGAAAGGTACATGATGTAATCTGTAGTGAATGTAATCTTTTTAACAGTGGCTGTATTTGTGAGCTATCCCCTCCCTTCTGCTTCTCAGCTCTGTCATGTGACCAGCAATCAGACTTTCCAAATAACAGTCAGTTTCTCTATATATTTCTATGGGAACCTCGATGTCAGTCTCACAGGAATTAATACAGAAGTAACTGACTTCCTGCCCTGTGTCAGTTAGAGATCAGAGAGTTGGTCACATGACACAGCTGTGGATCAGAAAGGAGTTTATAACTCACAAATACAGTCACTGGTAAGATTATCTTCACTACAGATTGCATCACGTATCTTTCTAACAGGTCAGAGAATAACTTTTTTTGTGAGAGTTCTACTTTAATGGAGTTTTCTTAATGAACCTACTGCCATAATGTTACCATGCTTTGTAAACCCCTTTCTAGACATGTCCCTTTGGAAATCAATTATAGTAACATAGTAACATGGTTTGTAAGACTGAAAAAAGACATACTTCGATTTGGTTCAGCCTATTACCCTGCAAAGTTGATTGGTATACTTGAAAGCATCATTTACCAATAGTCACCTGGGCAGGGCTGCAGTGGTGACTACTCATGTTACCAGGGTTGTAATTAGAGATGAGCTGGAAGTGGAATTCTATCCGAATTTCAGGAAAATTCGATTTGCACAGAATCCAAATTTCCTGGCGATTCGTGCTAACGAATCGCATTTTTTCCTAAAATGGCTGCTGCACATGTGAGGACATGGAGCAAGGAACTCTGGGAAGACAGGAACACCCATAATGCCATGCATGCAGCCAATCAGCAGCCATCGAGCCCTGTGATGTCACAGCCTGAGCCATCCTGGATTCTGCCATTTACCAGTGTACTTAGTGCAGGGAAAGATGTCAGCAGGCTCTAGGGACAGTGTAAGAAAAAACTTCATTGTGCTATAAAAAAAGGATTTACAATTGCAGGGTGTAGGGAAAGGATAGGGAGTAATCATTCCACAGCATTTATGCTGAACAGGGTTCAGTAGGGGAGGTTACAGCCTGGGTAATAGGAACAATCCTATTACACCTTGCTGCACTGACTGGGGATCCAAGTTGCTATTATACAGCTCTGTAATTCCAGCAAACCGTTCTTGTTATTGGGGTGTTACAGCCATTAACAGGGTTTATTACAAGGAAATATTTCTATGTTTTATTTGCCCTTGTGCGGTGCAGGTGTATATTGTAAAGCATTTTTTGGCTTGAATTAGTTGGAAAAAAGGGGTTATTAGTCGTTGTGTGGTGAAGTGCAAAGATTACAACCCTTTTTGTCGTGTATTATTGGCAAAAGAAAAATATATTTGCCGTTTAGCAGTGCAGTTATATGTTCTAAAGCCTTTTGTGGCATGTATACGTGTATTAGTGGCAAAAAAATATATATACAGCGGATATGTTCTAAAGAAACAAAAAGAAAAAAGGCTTATTAGCTAATGTGTGTTGAAGTGAGAAAATTAATGAGTGTATTAGAGACTAGCAGAGTTTGCCCTGGAAAAGCTGTCCTGCCCGGCCAATAGTGTGGCATCAGAATCGGTGTTTAGTGCGGCAGGAGCCATAGTTACCCCAAAAAGAACTCGCCTGTCCACCCAAAATGTGGAGAGACTGACCTTTGTCAAGATGAATCAGGCGTGGATCAGCCAGGATTTCCACCCCCCAATGACTGATGCATCAGACTAGATCATCCATGGTGCCACACCAACACTTTGACAAAAGATACCAGTTTCTTCTGCCTACTTGCCTCAGCTACTATTCTGATGTTGCCACCCGCCTGATGCCACACATCAGATGCCAAGTGCTCCTTCTTTCACCGACCATCTTCAGCTGGTACTGGTATTGCCACCCACCACCCCACTCTGTCACCGGGTCACTCTGTGGTCTCCTGATGCTGCTGTCACCTCCACACTATGTCACCTTGCCACTCTATGGTCTCCTGATGCTGCTGCCACCTCCACACTATGTCACTTTGCCACTTTGTGGTCTCCAGATGCTGCTGTCATCTCCACACTATTTCACCTTGCCACTCTGTGGTCTCCTGATGCTGCTGCTGCCACCTCCACACTGTCATTATGCCACCCTGTGGCCTGCTCCTGATGCTGCTGCCGCCACCTCCACACTCTGTCATTGTGCCGCTCTGTGGCCTCCTGATGCTGCCGCCTCCTTCACACTGTCACTCTGCCACTCTATGACATCCTCCTGATGCTGCCACCACCTCCAGACTTTTTTTTGGCATTAGCCATACTGATGGATAAATGACTAAATTCTGACTGAGTGAATGAGGATGCTCCACAGACAGGATCCGTTGTTTGGGGGTTATTGTTCTGACGGATCAGAGGAAGGGCAAAATAATCAGTGACGTCAACACAAACTTACTGCTGACACTCTTTCCACACTGTCGGGGGCTCTACTTGTATAAGCGTTTAATAGAACAGGTTCTGTTGACATCTATGTGTAATAAGCTGATGACGGTGTAAAAGGAGTGCACTTTTTTTCGGCGCAAAGATCGACCTGTAAAGCTGAGTTCATACTTGAGTTATTTGGTCAGTTTTGGCAACATCACTGCCCAAATAAGAGAAGTATGCAGTGATTCTAAGAGCGACGCCTGTCATACGGACTCAAAAGTATAATTTCACTACTAGAGCAGACTCTCTATGCGTGGTAATGCAAGGCACAGTGTTCTACACCACTATAAAGGCTCTCTGCAGCCAGGAAATAGCAGTTTTTTTAACTAAATTTCGCTCATCTCTAGTTGTAATCATGCTGACTTTCTCGATTGACATCCTCCTCGCAGAGCTAGCCTGTGCAGCCAATCAATACAGTAGTGGGATAAAGTACAAAGTGATGTAATAGTGCAGGCATAATGTGCACAGCAATAGCACAGTAGTAGGCTAATGTACATAGTTAGTGGTGTAACTGAAACTGACTGAGCCCCAAAGCAAATTTTTGAACAGCCACCTTCTCCCTCGGTCCCCTTAATGCAGACCTCAGAGTACACAAAAAAAAACTATCTTCTCCTCCTGTGGGCACCTCTGCTGTCCATGTATCTAGGCACTCACTACAATGTGACCTAGCATTGCACAGCGTCAGATCATAGTGCATTCTTACACACACTATGTCCCGTCCTGAAGTTGTGCTCTGCCAGGACTTAGTACAATGGAGGCATCTGAAGAAGAAGAACAGGGAGCGGTGAGTACAGCCAATGCTAGGACTAGGAACACTATACTCACTGTTCTCTGGGCCCTGAATATAAATCCATTTCTCCTCCTCCTGGGATCCAGCCACTTCCCCTGCTTCCATGGTAGCTACACCCCTGCACATAGTTATAACAGTACAAGGAAAATGTACAAAGTGATATCACAGCACAAAAATAATGCACAAAATAAATCTACAACTCAGAAATAATGCTGAATAATTTCACATTACAGGGATAATGTATACAGTGATTTCATAGGAGTAGATTAATGCACACAGCGACTTCACAGTACAGGAATAACATACATCATGATTCATATTAGAAGGATAATGCTCATACTGTAGTGATGTCACAGATCAGGAATAATGTACATGGTGATGTCATAGAACTAGGATAAAGGAGACATTAAAGACAAAGGAGACAATAAAGACACAAGACATAGTGAAAATAATGATGTAATAATATTAATATCCAGGGAGCTGCATGGAGGGCTTCTTTCTCCTTCCATAATAACGTATTTCACAGGTTTATGAGGGATCGGTCCTGTCACACTAATCTAGTCAATTTCTATGAGGAGGTAAGTTCTAGACTTGACCGGGATGAGTCAATGGATGTCATATATCTTGACTTCTCCAAATCATTTGATACAGTGCCACATAAAAGGTTAATATATAAAATGAGAATGCTTGGACTGGGAGAAAATGTATATGGGTAAGTAACTGGCTCAGTAAACGAAAATAGAGGGTGGTTATTAAGGGTACACACTCAGATTGGGTCACTGTCACTAGTGGGGTACCACAGGGGTCAGTATTGGGCCCCATTTTCTTCAATATATTTATTAATGATCTTGTAGAAGGCTTGCACATTAAAATATAAATTTTTGCAGATGACACTAAACTGTGTAAAATAATTAACACGGAATAGGACAGTATACTGCTACAGATGGATCTGGACAAATGTAAGGTTATGCACATGGGAAGTAATAATGCAAGTCACCTGTACATACTAAATAGTAAAACACTGGATAGCACTGACATGGAAAA
The DNA here is from genome assembly GCA_033119425.1 of Bufotes viridis. Taxonomy (NCBI): domain Eukaryota; kingdom Metazoa; phylum Chordata; class Amphibia; order Anura; family Bufonidae; genus Bufotes; species Bufotes viridis. The sequence goes on from CM065590.1 coordinate 169,123,380, forward strand.
GGACTTAGGAATTTTAGTTAGATGTAGAAACCAGTGTCAGGCAGCTGCTGCCAAGGCCAATAAGATAATGGGGTGCATAAAAAGGGGCATAGATGCCCGTGATGAGAACATAGTCCTGCCACTTTACAAATCACTAGTCAGACCACACATGGAGCACTTTGTACAGTTCTGGGCTCCTGTGCACAAGGGAAGCAAGCCCAGGTGGGGCTGGAGTGGAGGATAGGAATGATAATGCCTTGCACCTATTCATATTGCACATATTGCACATATTGCATTGCATATTTATCCCTAAATGTTGTATATGGACTGGTAGATTTCTTGTGCCAAGGCTGCCTTGTAGTCCCAGTCCAGCCCTGGCCAGGACTCACCATGTATGGAGTGGGCTCAGCTCCTGAGCCTGCTCCATGCACTCCTTGCACACCTGTGACGTACACATGGGCGTAACTACCAGGATGACAGGCAGAGCAGATGCTATGGGGCCGCAATAACTAAGAGGCCCAATCTGATCATATGTGCATTTTGTGTATACAGACAATGGAAGAGCAAATACGGTAACTTTTCGCATTATTTATGTGCTGTGACATTGCCGATTCATTTCTTCACATCACCTTGCATATTAACATACTATTGTGAGATCACTGTGAGCCTTTTTGCTGTATTGTGACATCAATTAAGAACATTTGAGGCCATTTACAAACAGGCCTGTGTTATTAAGCGTAGAAAATCGTCTAAATTTAGACAGGTGGTGGATACGCCGATGTTATGTACAGGCCCTCGCCTCTACATAAATTTGGCGAAATCACCTCTAGCTAAAGGGGTATTAAGACCGGTGTCTAAATGATCCCCATTATGCCTGTGCTATAACTTCATTGTGCACATGTTCCCATCATTCTGGTATCCCTGTGCATTAGGAAAACTAACATAATCATAAGTTCCTCATATTCATGCTACCAAATGAAGTTTTGGTGATGTTGGGCACCATTCTCAGTTTTACTATGGGGCCCCAAAGGTTCTTGTTATGCCCCTGGATGTACATGTATGATAACCATCTGTCACCTCTTGCAAGCCCTTGCAGTAATACATGAATAGTGCTGCTTCCACTGACATAGCATCACTAAGTTGTTCATGCTCACCCTCATTCCCTCACTGTGAATCTGCCAACCAGCCCTGGAATGCATTGAATAGACTTCTTTTGCTTGGGAATACTACTCAGCCAATCACTGATGGGAGCAGGAAGTGGAGTGTAGTGGGGCCACAACACCAATGTAGGGGAAGCCGCAGGAAATTGAAGATATAAATATAAGCTGTATTATTTTTCTACAACAACAGGATGCAAAACGTTTTTGTTTTTCTAGAATAACTCTTTAATAAGACATGCAGGTCCCAGATTAACACATTAGTTAGCTGTTATGTGTGGGAAAGAAGCATATTGTGAGTTTTCTATTTTGACACCAGATTGGTAAATACACTTTTGCACTTGGCCCACTAATTCATGTGGCCTTGTTGCTGTAAGACCAAATGAAAACAAGCCTCAGGTAGATAAGCTGCTGATAGCTAAATGCTTAGTAATAGTAGTGTGTCCTGTCTGTCCTGAGTGCAAAAGGGGTATTTCTAGAAAAAAGGAATTGTCGATTGCAACTGCAATTTCATATAAAGATAGCAAAAGTAACTTGGTAGTTATGAAAAAGAGAATATAGCAGCAATATATATATATGATATATTGATAAAAAATATCTGTACCCATCTGTGCTCATCAACCATGGCAAGGTGGCCTCCGTCTGAATGGGAAACTACTCTATTTATTACCTGCTCCAATGAGCAGAGAGAACAGACTCAGCAATATACTGTATATCACACAAATTTAAAACAACCTGGAGAACGGGTCCGCAGTAGAACAACCAACATGGAGGCAGGCACATCTCCAGATGCATGCTGCAAAATCAGAAAACAAAACCAGAATTAATCAGCACACACGCAGGACATGGCTTACTGACCTAGAGGGGTAACAATTGGAGCAGACACCGTATATATGCTGTATGATGCCCATACAGCATAGTGATAGGTAATAAATAGAGTAGCTTTCCATCCCGACTGAGATCACCTTGCCATGGTGGATGGGCACAGATATTTTTTAATACAGTCTTTATTTATATTATACAACCATGGTGAAGGAGAAAACAAAATTGCCATTTACCAGTTACCACATAACCAAAGACTTCTCCAGAGATTCTTAAAACTTCTGAGTCCCTATAAACCTATATATCAAAAAGATGGGACAAATCCCATACCTTGTAGCGGAGAGAGATAGAGGTAAGCATGGAAAACAGAAAAAGATAAATAAAGAGAGAAGAGTTAAAAATAATAGTACATATTAGGAAGGAGCAAAGTTCTCTAACCAGGACTTCCATTTATTTGCCATTTTTTAACAGGGAATAGATCTCTATCATCCATACATAATTCCAATAAATAATAGTTGTTAAACAACCAAGCAATTTCCACCAGTGGCAGTATGTATTTGCTGTTCCAATATTTTGCTATCAAGCTTCTAGCTGCAGTAAGTACACTGTTGACTACCCATCTACATCTAGTCGGCATGATTTTAATGGATAAATCAAACAATACCAACTCAGGTAATGGTGCAATATTAGTTAAGCATAAACCTGATGTCACGCCGCCCTAGCATCAGAGAGAGAGCGTACGCCCACTAGACTGCCACCCACACCTCTGTCCCTGCCTACTTGCACTTCCCGTCCTAAACAACAGAGCGCAACTGGACGGCGGTCCCTAACTTGAGTAAGTGCAGGAGAGACAGTTAAAAGCAGAGACAGGAAATGGGCGGCGTGCGGCAGCAGGAGCGTACAGCAGGCAAGGAGGATAGCCAACTAGCAAAGGTCACAACGAGAAGTCACGTCAGAATACAAGGGAGAGGCAAAGACAATACGAGACACAAGCCGGAGGTCAAGCCTGGAGGTCGTGTCAGAATACAAGGGAAAGGCAAAAGGAAGGTCAAATCACAAGCAGAAGGTCAAATTCAGAGCAATCACACAGAGTATAAGATAGCCCAATAAGCACAATCACAGGCAACCTGTGGCCAGCAGGTTGCCTGCTTATATACACAGGGGCTGAGGTCATGTTACGTGGCCAGTGCCACATGACCTGCCCCAGGACTGACAGCTGAGCGCTGAGTGCCCAGCTCAGTTCTCAGTCCACGCAGGTATCCTGGCAACGGAGGACTCCAGCCGCACATAGAGGGAGCGTGGGGCCGGGCGCGCTCCGCCCTCCGATGCCAAGGCAGTAAAGACGCCGAGCGGCTCCCCGCTCTGCTGGGAAGGCGTCTCCTGCTGCTGCCGGAGAGGGACAGGACGCCGGAGGCACAAGGGGGAGGATGCGCATCGCTGGCGTCCTGTGACACCTGATGTCAATTGAAAAATTGACCATTTACATAGTAACATAGTATATAAGACCAAAAAAAGACATTTGTCCATCCAGTTCGGCCTGTTTCCTACAAGTGGATACAGAGGAAGGCAAAAAAAACCTCTAAGGCAGAAGCCAATTTTCCCCACTTAAGGGGAAAAAAATTCCTTCCCGACTCCAATCAGGCAATCAGAATAACTCCCTGGATCAACGACCCCTCTCTAGTAGCTGTAGCCTGTAATATTATTACACTCCAGAAATAAATCCAGTCCCCTCTTGAATTCCTTTATTGTACTTAGCATCACCACCTCATCAGGCAGAGAGTTCCATAGTCTCACTGCTCTTACAGTGAAGGATCCTTTTCTATGTTTGTGTACAAACCTTCTTTCCTCCAGACGCAGAGGATGTCCCCTTGTCACAGTCACAGTCCTGGGGATAAATAGATGATGGGAAAGATCTCTGTACTGACCCCTGATATATTTATACATAGTTATTAGATCTCCCCTCAGTCGGACTCGTCTTTTTTCTAAAGTGAATAACCCTAATTTTGATAACCTTTCGGGGTACTGTAGATCCCTCATTCCAGTTATTACTTTAGTTGCCCTCCTCTGAACCCTCTCCAGCTGTGCTATGTCTGTCATGTTCACAGGAGCCCAGAACTGTACACTGTACTCCATGTGTGGTCTGACTAGTGATTTGTAAAGTGGTAGGACTATGTTCTCATCACGGACATCTATGCCCCTTTTGATGCAACCTATTATCTTATTGGCCTTGGCAGTAGCTGCCTGACACTGGTTTTTACAGCTAAGTTTGCTGTTTATTAAAATTCCTAGATCCTTTTCCATGTCAGTGTTACCGAGTGTTTTACCATTTAGTATGTACGGGTGACTTGCATTATTCCTTCCCATGTGCATAACTTTATATTTGTCAGTTTTAAACCTCATCTGCCATTTCTCTGCCCAAGCCTCCAATCTATTCAGGTCCATCTGTAGCAGAAAACTGTCCTCTTTAGTGTTAATTACTTTACACAGTTTAGTGTCATCTGCAAAAATAGATATTTTACTGTGCAAGCCTTCTACAAGAACATTAATAAATATATTGAAAAGAATAGGGCCCAATACTGACCCCTGTGGTACCCCACTAGTGACAGTGACCCAATCTGAGCGTGTACCGTTAATAACCACTCTCTGTTTTCTATTACTGAGCCAGTTACTTACCCACTTACAGACATTTTCTCCCAGTCCGAGCATTCTCATTTTATATACTAACCTTTTATGTGGTACAGTGTCAAATGCTTTGGAGAAGTCCAGATATATGACATCCACTGACTCACCCCGGTCAAGTCTATAACTTACCTCCTCATACAAACTGATTAAATTAGTTTGACATGACCAATCCCTCATGAAGCCATGCTGATATGGCGTTATTTGCTTATTTTCATTGAGATACTCCAAGATAGCATCTCTTAGAAAACCTTCAAATAGTTTACCAACAACAGATGTTAAACTTACCGGCCTATAATTTCCAGGCTCTGTTTTTGGACCCTTTTTGAATATTGGCACCACATTTCTATATGCGCCAGTCTGGTGGAACATTCCCTGTCAGTATGGAGTCCGTGAATATCAAAAATAAGGGTCTGGCTAGGACATCACTTAATTCCCTTAGGATACGGGGGTGTATGCCATCCAGTCCTGGCGATTTGTCTATTTTAATCTTTTTAAGTCGCTGCTGTACTTCTTCCTGGGTCAGACAAGGCACTTTTAATGTGGAATTAACTTTTACATTTCATCTGACAGTTTATTTTCCTCAGTGAATATAGTGGAGAAAAAAATATTTAATAGTTTTGCTTTATCCTCATCACTCTCTGCAACATCCCCCTCATTGATGTGTAGAGGGGCGACTCCTTCAGATTTATATTTTATACCACTTATATAATTGAAGAACATTTTAAGGTTAGTTTTACTCTCTTTGGCAATTAATCTCTTGATCTCTAGTTTGGCAGTTTTTATTAGTTTTTTACATATTCTTTCTTTTTGAAATCTTTTTATTAATTTTGAAAAAGAAGAACAGTTTGTATAACAGAGATATTCAATTTTTTTACTTATAGTTTATCAATGCTTCATGGCTCCCCTCCTGTTTTAGTCATTTATATGCTTTCTTTTTGTCATTTATTGCTTTCTTTACGGTTCTATTTAACCACATTGGTTTCTTAGCCTTTTATTCCTATAAGGTATGTACACAATTCTCACAATTAGATGTTACAATGCTTTTAAAAATCTTCCATTTTGTGGTTGTATTTTTATTTTTGAGGACTTTAGTCCCAGTTAGTTAGGCCTATGGCCTCTCTTAGTTGGCTAAATTTTGCTTTTTTGAAGTTTTGGTATTTTTGTTCCTCCCTTTAGAAACTCTTGTTTGAAGGATAATTAGAAGGTTATTACTTTATGGTCACTATTTCCTAGGTGTCCCCCAACCTGCACCTCTGTTTTTCTATCAGGTTTATTGGTTAATACTAAGTCCAGTGTGGCCGTCCCTCTAGTTGGATCCTGAACCAGTTGGGAAACGTAATTGTCTTTGGTTATTGCCAAGAACCTGTTTCCTTTATAGGATGTACAGCCTTCAGTTTCCCAGTCTATATCTGGGTAGTTGAAGTCACCCATAATAATGACTTCATTATGATTTGCTGCCTCGTCTACTTCGTTTAGTAATAGATTTTCTTTGCACTTTGGTATATTAGGTGGTTTATAATAAACTCCTATTAGTAATTTATTATTGTTTTTGCCTCCATGTATTTCTACCCACAGTGACTCCACATGTTCATGTCCCTCACAGATGTCTTCTCGAATTGTGGCATTTAGACAGGACTTCACATAAAGGCAAGACCACCAAATATGAATTAGACTACAAGGAGACCCATAATTCAGTCAGCATATACAAGTATAATTTTAGGAGAGCCTACTCATTCTATCAGAAACTAGATACCATCTAAACTGTATTTTACGAGTAGTCTTTATATGATTTATACAGTGAGATAGGACCATTGAGAGACTTGATGCCATTCCCTAATCTAGAAACACTAATGCAAGTCTCGCTCCCTATTATACATTTTAGGAGCATGCCTTTATCCTTCAAAGATGCATGCATGCAGAGGTATTTGTCCGGCTGCCCCTTGGCATATTTGCCGTGCTACAGCCAGATCTACGCCGCTCCCCATTATAGTGAATGGGGCCGGGCAGACTTCTGGCAGCTCACGGATGTACACTGTAGTACAGATCCAGCAGGCTGTTCCCCTGGCGGAACAGCCTGCCAGACCGAGTAAACGCCAGTGTGAAACTGGCCTAATTAACATCTATTGCAAATTTGCTGCATTTATATGAATTGAGAGAAAACCCAAAAATGTCTGTTAGCCTTTAACCCCTTGCCGCTGCGGTAAATTTTGGCTTTCATATTGTGGTGTTTGGGGTTTTTGGTTTTTTATTTTATCCCTGAAAGCCAGCATTTTCTTTATTTTTCCATCAACATAGCCTTATGATCACTTGTTGTTTGCAGGACAAATTGCATTTTTAATAGCACCATTTTGGGGGTTTCTGAGATTTAAACATTATTGAACCATCCTTATTAGTGGACATCGAACTCCTCCCACATTGATTAGCTGTTTGAAGAGGAGGTAGCATTAGGGTTGCCAACCAGAATTTGTCTTTTTTCTGGACAACTTTTCCCAAAATCATGGACAGCCAACATTGTTTCGACAAATTGGAAAACTGTAATGAATGATAAAGATAAGTAGTAAGTAATATAGATCTATAGCTCAATATAATGATAAGAACTCATTACCAGAATTTACTGTGAGCTGTAAGAGATGATAATTACCACCAAAATCAACCAGTCAAGGACCTTCAGCCTCAAAATAATCACGGACACATCTATTTTTACACTGGAAAAAAGTCATCTATTTTTTACTGTCTGTCAAGAAATTTCTTGAAATTGGCAACCCTGGGTGGCACTCACCTGTGGCCTTCCTAGGCCTGTGATGTCACATGCATTGGTCATATGGCTTTTCTTCAGCTCATTCCATCAGTAATGGGATTAAACTACAATACCAATCATAGCAGCTATACAATGTATGGCGCTGTGCCTGTAATAGTACGAAGAGGCTTAGGGTACTTTTACACTTGCGGCAGGACGGATCCGGCAGGCTATTCAGCCTGCCGGATCCGTCCTGCCACAAGTGGCCATGCACTGCCGTGCTGCCGCTCCGTCCCCATTGACTATAATGGGGCGGGGGACGGAGCTACGGCGCAGCACGGCACTGCACGGCCGGTGATCGCCGGACTAAAAGTCCTGCATATCAGACTTTTAGTCCGGCAATCTCCGGTCGTGCAGTGCCGTACTGCGCCTGTAGCTCCGCCCCCGCCCCATTATAGTCACGGCAGTGCACGGCCACTTGCGGCAGGACGGATACGGCAGGCTGAATATAAATGATGAGCTGCACTACACACTGTGATTTTCTATTTTCTTCTCGGCTTTTCAATATTAACTGGTATAAATTGCACAGGTCAAAGAAGTAGCAAGCAACTGCACCAAAATAGCTTGGAGATGCCTAAAAAAATTCTCATAAAAAAAGAAATCAGGAAAGAAAAGTTGGCATTTTCAAGCTAGGCAAAATTTTAAAAAGGCACAAATTAATGGTGCCTATTAGAGATGTGCCAATTAGAGATGATTGATGAATTGATCCTAAATGAATTGGATTTGTCACAAGTTTAATGAAAATTCTTCCAAATAAATTTGAAGTTTTGGCAATTCGCTTTGGCCGAACTTTGCAAATCGACACCCGCATTTTTACAGTTAGAGAATGAAGACAGAGGACCACATGACCTGGGCAGGTCCCCAGCCAGCGGGCTTGCCCACGATGCTTTACTCAGTCTGACTCCCAAGTAGGACGGAAGATACTGACTGGTCTATAAGCAGTGTCGGACTAGGGTATCTAGGGCCCCCTAGTAAAATTGATTCTGGGGGCCCACTGTAAAGATTCATGCAAATATCACCTCACACAGTGGCAGCAGCAAGGTGCTGCAAGATGGTTGATTTGGCGTCCCTGCAGTGACTTTAAGTAGGCATACAGCATACCTGGGAAAAGAGGATACAGGCTGGACACTACCTAGAAGTAATCCCAGCCACACAATGTCTCTATAATAGTAAAATGGGTGGTTTGTTAAATAATCTCCCCATTTTTATTTGATCATTTAGGATGGTTGACTTATTGTATGCTGCCTATCTATATGTAGTGCAGTCAGTCTGCTGTGCCATGTGCTGCTTGTGCAGGGGGTGGAAACAAGGGGCCCACCTTGCTCTGGGGCCCTCCAGGGGATTCACCTGTTCTCTTGTGGGCCAGTCCGAACCTGTCTATCAGGCTCTATGTTACCTCTGAAACATAGACACCATTGTGAGGTCAGCCATAGGATATGTTTGCCATTTATATGACAGACACCAATTAGTCATACAAGCCAGCCATTTTAGGGTCTTGCAGGGACAGTTTGTTACAGCAGTGGGTGTTGAACAACTGTGTTAACAAACGGATTTTGCATGGGGCTAATCCTTATCCTGGCTGTCCCTTGGTATTCACCCTTTAACCCTATGATGGGATCCTTACTACCAGGCTGGGTCAGAGACATGGGCACCAAGAGGTCAGGTAGAAATAAATAATCAGAGATAGGCCGAGGCCAGGGCTGGTGGAGTATATGCAATACTATGAACGGTTCAAAGTCACGGAGGGGTAAGTATGGTAACAGGCACAGGATAAATACATTTATACTTTCTTATTACAGGCATTTTGGGATATGGCTTTGCCTATGATCTTTTTTTATTTATTTTAATATGGGGGAAAAGGGGTGATTTGAATTTCTATATATATATATATATATATATATATATACATTTTTTAATCTTTTTAAAGGGGTTTTCCAGATTTTGATACTGATGACCTATCCTTTGAATAGGTCATCAGTATCTGATCAGTGGGGGTCCGACACCTGGGACCCCCAACAATCAGCTGCTTTGAGAAGGCACCGGCTCCCCTGTGAGCCATGTGGCCTTCTCCGTGTTTACCAAGCAGAGCACCGTACATTGTGCTTGGTATCGTGCTCAGCCCCATTCACGTCAAATCTGTTGCAAAGCGTCTACAGTTTATATACATGCAATAAGCAGATTCTAGTTTCTCAGAAGCAGTTTACAGATTGGTTACAGTCAGGGGACGTTCTTTTTGGCCTTTTTCTCTTTCTAAAAAACCCTCTGCAATTTTTCTACCATTTATAAGTGGATACAGCCAGGGGACGACTCATTGTGTATTTTTCTGTTTCCCAAAAACCTGTTGCAATTTTTATAACATTATAAGTGCACAAATAAGTGTATTTTAGTGTGTTAATAGCAGTGCAAATGTTTGTCGCACCTAAGGGATGTCCGATTTTCCCAAAAACCTGCTGCAAAGCTTTTATAGATTATAACTGTACAAATAAGCGTATTTACCAGCATCACTGGCAGCATATAGTTTGGCCATAGACTGTGTTCATTTGCACATTTGTTTTCCAAAACAGCTGTTGAAAATTCTATTTAGCATAGTACCTGAAGTATTGTTCTGCATCACAGTATACTGTAATAGTGGACATGCTGAAAAGTTGTGGCAGACCTAGGGCAAGCTCAGTTGGTGGGAGTGGTCATGTGGTCCCAAGTAGTCGTTTGTCTCCAAAATGCGGGCTGTTATTATATTGGTCGCTTTCCAAGATGCAATTTTTTTCTAAAAAAAGTAATGGAAATTTTCTGTCAAAATATCTGTATCGTGTACTTCATCTAATGTTCATTGTATAGGACTCAGTCCAAGTGGCAAATTATTTTTCAAAATAAGTAATGTATATTGTCTTCCAAAAATCCATGTATCGGGGTGTGGCTTGCTCATGGCGGCGTGAGGTGTGTGGAACTGCAGCTCTCTCTCCACTTCTGCCATTTACAGCTACCCAGCCACCATTCCTGACCTGCACACCGACTAGATGGGTCACAAAACAGTCAAGTTTCCCCCTGACACCGGCCAACAGTCCGATAATGCCGGTATCCAGAAGTTCTTTGGATCCCAGGCGCCTGCAACGGGGCCTCTGGCTTCACCCAAGATGGCCACTGGTGTGTCTTCCCCGACTTCTGATCATAGCAGGCGCTTCTCGGCTCCTTAAAGAGACCCAGGGAGCCCCTCCTCATGTGCTTCTACTGCAGGATGGGACCTTCGGGCCTAGCTACAGGCTCTGCCTACAAAAGAGGACTTGGAGAAATCTGTCTTTCGACTAGAGCAGACATGCCGCACGGAGATGGAGGTATTAAAGGGGGAGATACAGCACTTGAGTCACTGTGTAGAGGCCTCAGAAAAGACACAGTAGGCTATGTATAATCTCCTAGATGAGCACCAGAAAGTATTGCAGGCCCACTCTCAGCACGTTTCTCAGTTAATGTCCCACCTGGACGACATTGACAATCGTCACCGCAGGAATAACCTGCGGATAAGAGGGGTCTCAGAAAGCGTCCAGTCAGGTGATCTAAAGGCCACAATTCAGACCCTGTTTGGCTCCTTACTGAATGGCACAGTACCGCTCCCTATTGAACTAGACCATATACACAGGGCTTTAGGCCCCAGACCAACTGAAGAGGCTAGACCTAAAGACATCGTATGTCGGGTGCCCTTTTTCAAGATTAAGGAGGACATCCTGAGAGCTGCTCGTCAGTCAGAGAAGTTGGAGGTTGGGTCGACCATGCCATCCCCGCTCGCAACACCCCCTGAGAGAGCAGTGGTCTCAGGTGACCCCTCGCTCCTCCAAACAGCGGAAGACTCCGTGATATGTTTTACACCTTGACATGTTTTGTTTGACCTCAGTTAGGGGTTTATCTTGTTAGATCTCTGGGTGAGGGCTAGTATGGGATCTTCCTCTGGGATGGGGTTCCCCTCCTTACCTGCCGCTCATTGGTGAGGGAGGGTGAACGTCTCTCACTGTTTTTCAGTCACCCCAGGGAATCCTCGTATTGCTGGTGGATCTAGGGGTGTACTCTCTTTGTTTGTCGATAGTTGGGTAGCTTCAATTGTTTTTCTTTTGTTTTCTATTCTTTCTCTGGGGCCACAAGTTGGCCTCCTGAGGTGGGAGTGGAGGGAAGGCTTCTCGCTCTGTCGAGGCTTTCACTTCCCCCTTGCTTGGATAGTGGGTGGCAAAAATTTGTTTTTTTGCTGCTGATTTGCCTGGTATTTGTATATCACTCTATTGGTTCACATATGTTCCAGTGAGTCGTTTGTTTGTTCCCCTGTGTTTATTCTGCTGTGTCCCCTGTTTTTCCCACCCCTCCCTACTTCCTGGTCTTTGGTGTTGGCACTTATGCTTTTACAGTGCCTTGCAAAAGTATTCACCTCCCTTGACTTTTTTTTGTATTTTATTGCCTCACAACCTGGAATTTACATGGATTGTTTGAGGATTTGCATAATTTAATTACAGAACATGCCCACAACTTTTTTAGATGTTTTTTTTTTATTGTGAAGCATACAACAAATAGGACAAAATAACAGAAAAAGTCAATGTGCATAACTATTTACACCCCTAAAGTTAATACTTTGTAGAGCCACCTTTGTAGAGCAATCACAGCTCCAAGTCGCTTTGGATGAGTCTCTATGAGCTTGCCACATCTTACCACTGTGATTTTTGCCCATTCCTTCTTGCAAAACTGCTCCAGTTCCTTCAAGATGGATGGTTTGCACTTGTGAACAGCAATCGTTAAGTCTGGCCACAGATTTTCTATTGGATTGAGATCTGGGCTTTGACTAGGCCATTCCAACACATTTACATGTTTGCTAAAGCAACACTTGAGTGGTTTAAGGGGAGTGTGTTTGGGGACATTGTCCTGCTGGAAGGTGAACCTCCGTCCTAGCCTCAAATCACGCACAGAATGGTACAGGTTTTGCTCAAGAATATCCCTGTATTTAGCACCATCCATCTTACCCTCAACTCTGACCAGTTTCCCAGTCCCGGCTGCTGAAAAACATCCCCACAGCATGATGCTGCCATCACCATGTTTCACTGTGGTGTTCTTTGGGTGATGTGATGTGTTGGGTTTGCGCCAGACATACAGTTTTCTTTGATGGCCAAAAAGTTCAATTTTAGTCTCATCAGACCAGAGGACCTTCCTCCATACATTTTGGGAGTCTCCCATATGCCTTTTCGCAAACTCACAACGTGCCTTTTTGTTTTTAGTTGAAAGTAATGGCTTTCTTCTGGCCACTCTGCCATAAAGCCCGACTCTATGGAGCGTACCGATTATTGACGTCCTATGTACAAATACTCCAGTCTCTGCTGTGGAACTCTGCAGCTCCTCCAGGGTTACCTTAGGTCTCTGTGCTGCCTCTCTGATTAATACCCTCCTTCCCTGGTCTGTGAGTTTTGGTGGGTGGCCGTCTCTTGGCAGATTTGCTATTGTGCCATATTCTTTCCATTTGGTTATGATTGATTTGATGGTGTTCCTGGGGATCATCAAAGATTTGGAAAAAATTTATAACCTGACCCTGACTTCTCAACAACATTGTCCCTTACTTGTTTGGAGAGTTCCTTGGTCTTCATGGCAGTGTTTGGTTAGTGATGCCTCTTGCTTAGGTGTTGCAGCCTCTGGGGCCATTCAAAAAGGTGGGTATATGTAATGACAGATCATGTGACACTTAGATTGCACACAGGTGGACATCATTTTACTAATTATGTGACTTCTGAAGGTATCTGGTTACACCAGAACTTTTTATGGGCTTCCTAACAAAGGGGGCGAATACATACGCACATGACAATTTTCTGTTTTCTATTTCTAAACAATAGTTTTATTTATATATTTTTCTAATTTCACTTCACCAACTTAGACTATTGTGTTCTGATCCATCACATAAAATTCAGATTAACAAAACATTGATTCTAAAGCTGAAATGTAACAAAATACGAAAAAAGTCAAGGGGGTGAATACTTTTGCAAGGCACTGTACCTATAGATTTTTGGCTTCTTTAAAATATGCTAATACAATGTGAATGGCTTCAATGAACCCACCAAGAGGAACCAAATCCTGTATAACCTTCATAAGCAGAGGACAGCAATGGCCCTCTTGCAGGAAACGCACTTTAAATCAGGACACATTCCCTCTTGCAGGAATAGGTACTTCTCAGTTTGGTCCCATAGTACACTTGCTGCTGCCAAAGCTAAAGAGGTCTCCATAGCCATTCACAAATTGGTCCCTTGCACCATACTGGACACTAAATCGGATGATTCAGGCCAGTACCTCTTTCTTAAACTGTCCCTCTCTTCTAGGACACTTGTGGTGGCCAATTACCACTTCCCTAATACGGGGCAGTTCTCGTTCGCCTCCTCAGTGTTTGTTACTTTGCACGACTTTGCAGATGTCTCCCGATCATTCTAGGTGGCGATATCAACTTTCCTTTGGATGCTGCATTATTTACCTCAACAGGTAGGTCCTCTATATCTGCTGGGGAGGTATGCAGATTTCGGAGACACTTGCAGTCTTTGAGACTGGTGGATGTTTGGCGTATTCTTTCTCCCACCACAAAAGATTTCCCATTTTTTTCCACTACTCACAACTCGTATCATTAACTTGACTACCTCTTTATTTCACATTAACTCCTTTATGTCCCTGCGGCAGGCATTGAACCAATTCTCTTCTCTGACCATTCACTCATCTGGGTATCCTTGGTATTAGCGGAGCCTACACGCCCCATAGCTCTTGGAAGCTCAATAATAACATCCTCAAAGACCCTGTCTGTGTGGCAGATGTTAGATCCGCTATCTCAGAATTTCTCGAGGTTCATTTAGTGGATACCTCTGGTCCCACAACTCAATGGGAGGCTCTGAAGTGTGTGGTATGGGGTAGACTCATATTGCACGTTTCTAGACTCAAGAAAATGTGGACTGCAGAGATTTATACATTGCGCCAAAAGCTGTCTGCATTGGAGAGTTCCCTCTCTACTGGGGCCTACCAAGAGTTGTGTCACACGAGGACTGACCTTAGGAAACTGATAGACTAAAAATACCTTGAAGTTAGAGACAAGCTAAAGAGATTTTTTTATGAACATGGGAACAGGAGTGGTAGATTATTGGCGAGAATGTTGAGGCCAAGACAAGCTACCTCTTTCATCCCCACCCTTATTCGTGGGTGAAGGAGGCTGCATTCACACCACTAGAGACATTCTGCAGGAATTCCAATCCTACTATGAAGGTCTCTATAGTCTTAAGGGGAAATTTGCAGATTTTTCCAAGGACCTTAAGACTCAGAAAATTTAGGGACTATATCTCGAACCTACTAGGCCCCAAGCTCTCTGACAGATTCACGCTCCGCTTCTACAAGTTATTTCTGAATGATATATCTAATCCTATCATTAGAATGTGTAACTCTCTCGTTGAAGGTTCTTTCTTCCCCTCCAGGCGTTGACAGCACATATATGTGTAATTCCTAAAACGGGCAAAGACCCCCTGGTCTGTAGTAACTACTAACCGATATCATTGATCAACATCGACGTGAAGATCTATGCTAAGGTTCTGGCCAATAGATTGAAGGTATATATTCCATCTCTAATACATGGCGACCAGGTGGGCTTTGTCCCGGGACAGGAAGCGAGAGACAATAATATACGCTCTCTGCCCCTTTTTGCGCGGGCACATAAAACCACTTCCCCCCTTTGCCTTCTCTCAATTGATCCTGAGAAAACTTTTGATCAGGTGTATTGGGACTTCTTAGCAGAGGCCCTGAGATCCTTTGGTTGGAGACCTTGCATGGAAACCCATATTCTGGCTCTATACAACAACGCTATGGCCCAGGTTCGAGTCAATGGCTCCTTGCCCTCCCTTTTTCTAATACATAACGGTATGAGGCAGAGGTGCCTGCTCTCCCCACTGTTATACATCATGGTCATGGAGTTCCTGGGCAGGGCCTTAAGTGCTAATGCATCTATCTGAGAAGTCAAATTGGGGGAACTGGAGTCCAAGATTGTTATTTACTCAGACAATCTCCTTATCTATTGCTCTAATCCGGTTAATGGTTTCCCCAATATTTTGAAGGAGTTCTTGACCTTTGGAGACCTCAGTAATTTCAAAGTGAACCTCCACAAATCCGAGGTGCTTAACATATTTATACCTCCTAATACTGTATCTATGTTGCAGTCTTCTTTCCCCTTTCAGTGGACAAAGGGTCATATCACTTACCTGGGAACGGCTATGCCCTCACGGCTAGCTGGTCTCTATTCTACCAACTTCTCCCCCCCTTACTTAAGACATCTCCAGTCTTGGAAGAAAATACATCTATATTAGTTTGGGAGAATTCATACTCTAAAAATGAATATCCTTCCGCGAATACTATACTTCTTTAGAACTATCCTTATCCTCTTACCAACTAAATTCTTCAAGTCCTTTCACTCAATGTTCCTGGATTTTGTTTGGGCAGGCACATCCACTAGACTAGGTATACGATTCCTGACCCGTTCTAAGCTTAGGGGAAGGGTGGGTCTTCCTGATCTAAAACTTCAACATAAACCTGCAATCTTCTCGTATGTCCTGGATTGCTTCCACTGGCTTGGACCCAGTTTGAAAGATAGGAAGTGGACGGCCTGTCCAAGTCTTGCTGTGGCTTAAAAAGTCGAATAGACCCCCACACCTCCATTCCCTGGCAACGGGAATATTAAGTCTGGGATCGACATGCAGTGTTTTTAGGCCTTACTACCCGTTCGGTACCCACGACTCCTGTGTTTGATAACCTGGATTTTCCCCTCGGAGTGGGGCAACCGGCGATACTGGGTCTTCTGAGAGAAGACATTCCTCGGGTGCATCACTTTCACGAGGACTCAGCCGTACGTCCCCTTGACTCATTCCCTGGGGGAGACATAGAGGGGCGTGGTATCAATATGTCAGACTCAAGAGCTTTCTTTCCTCTCTACATCGTCCTTTGCCTGAGGTTTGAACTTCTTTACACGGATTCGTTGGCTGAATTGGTTTCCTTTAGTTTTTTGTACTATTCTAATTAATTACCATTGCAGTCTAAGGGAGATTTTCCATCTTCCTCCAACACTGCTGTGGTAGGCCTTGGACACTTCAGAGAGCCCAAAGCTCCCACAGCAACAAGACAGCTGCCTCAAACTCTGAGCGGGGGAGCTGTCCGGGCCACGGGAGTGCAGCAATCGATCATAGTCACAATCGATCATGGAATCTAAGGGATTAAAAGTCTGTGATTAGCCCTCCTGGACTCAGGGACAGAATGGTCTGCAGTTATAGCAACATGCAGCAAACCACCACAGCAGAAATAGCATTATTTTGAGTTCTGGCAGTGGCAAGTCATCAGGGATGTGTGTTGCATACTCAGGCCCTTCAAAGAGGCCAACAGATTTGTGAGTAGAGACAACAGAGGCATCAACTATATAACCCCCGCATATTTATATTAAAACAGATGCACACGCTGATGCAACAAAAGATGGTGGAAGAAGAACAGCTTCCACATATTTCTCACCGCCCTGTAGCTGTTGGGGCCAGACATGGGTGGAGTCCCATAAAGTAGGAAGTGGAGGAGAATAAGGATGAGGGGATACCTTAGGAGGAAGAGAAGTAAGAGAAGGGGCTGGTGGTGCTGGAGGGGACAAGGATGATGATGTTGACAAAGACGATGACACTGGCCATCACCAATCATTTCAGTGAGGGGTGGAATTTGAATGAACTCGGTCCTGAGGCACACTGTTAAAAGGATTGTGTCACTTCACCAAGTAGCATTTATCATGTAGAAAAAGTTAATACAAGGTGCTTACTGATGTATTGTTATGATCCATATTGTATCCTTTGCTGGCTGGATTCATTTTTCCATTTTGCATTATACACTGTTTGTTTTCATGGTTACGACCACCCTGCAATCCAACAGCAGTGGCCTTGCTTGCACTCTATTGGAAAAAGTGCTGGCTTCTCTGGTGGCCGGACTATGGGAGCTCACATAGGCTGGTGCTTTTTTTCTATAGTGTGCAAGCACCTCCACTGTTGATTGATTGCAGGGTAGTCATAACCATGGGAACAAAGTGTATAATGTAATGGAAAAATGAATCCAGTAGTGATGAGCTGGAGGTGCCATATTCGATTTTGCGATATTTCGCGAATATTCAATTGAATATTCATCATATATTCGTTGAAATCAAATATTCGTCATTATTCTATATATTGCGAATGTTACGCGAATTTATATTCGCATCGCGAATTAAACTTAGAGCTGAGTTCCTAATGGTTGTAACTTGTATTGCTATAATTGACGAAGATAATGAATATCACGAATATAGCACTATATTCTTAATCTTCGTTATATTCTGCCAATACAACCATTAGGAACCCAGCTCTAAGTTGAATTCGCAATGCGAGTAATACAGGTTATATTAATCGCATGACGAATTGAACTTAGAGCTGAGTTCCTAATGGTTGTCAACGATTAGGAACTCAGCTCTAAGTTCAATAATCCATGCGATTAATATAACCTGTATTACTCGCATTGCGAATTCAACTTAGAGCTGGGTTTTCCTAATGGCTGTATTGCTAGAATATAACGAATATCACGAATATAGCACTATATTCTCAATCTTCGTTATATTCTAGCAACGACCATTAGGAACTTAGCTCAAAGTTTCATTCGCGAAGCGAACATATACTCGCATTGCGAATTGATCTTAGAGCTAAGTTCCTAATGGTTGTATTGCTAGAATATAACGAAGATGACGAATATCACAAATTCACGAATATAGCACTATATTCTCAATCTTCGTTATATTCTAGCAATACAGCCATTAGCAACTCAGCTCAACGTTTCATTTTCAAAGCGAACATATACTCGCATTGCTAATTGATCTTAGAGCTAAGTTCCTAATGGTTGTATTGCTAGAATATAATGAAGACGACGAAAATCACGAATTCACGAATATAGCACTATATTCTCAATCTTCGTTATATTTTAGCAACAACTATTAGCAACTCAGCTCTAACTTTCATTCGCGAAGCAAACTTATACTCGCATTGCGAATTGATCTTAGAGCTAAGTTCCTAATGGTTGTATTGCTAGAATGTAACGAAGATGATGAATATCACAAATTCACGAATATAGCACTATATTCTCAATCTTCGTTACATTCTAGCAATACAACCATTATGAACTCAGCTCTAAGTTGAATTCGCAATACGATTAATATAACCTGTATTGCTCGCAGTGCGAATTCAACTTAAAGCTGGGTTCCTAATGGTTGTATTGCTAGAAAATAACGAATATTGCAATGCGAATAATTCAGGTTATATTAATCGCATTGCGATTACAACTTAGTCAAATTTGTGAGATCGTGATTCTCACATCCGACAGTACATTTTAGCATGGAGGCGTTTCCATGCACACAAGGAGTCGGCAGAATCGGCAACGGGCATTGACTGGAGCGGGCAGGGAGCCAGGAATCATCCGGACAGGTAAGAACAGCTTTTGGGAAGTGGGAAGACAACCAGAGAGCAGCAAGGATTAACATCTAAAAAAAAAAAAACGAATATTCAAAATTGCGAATATATTGCGCTATATTCGCAATATTCGCGAATTATCGAATTTGCGATATTCGCAATAAAAATTCGATATTCGAATATTCGCGCTTAACACTAGAATCCAGCATGCAAATGAGCAATATGGATGATAACCATAAATTAGTAAGTGCCTTGTATTAACTTTCTCTACATAATAAATGCTATTTGCTGAAGTAAAACAACCCCTTTAAGTATGACAAGCTGCATGATGACTATTGGATTACCATGCTTTTAGATCCTTGCTATCAAAGACAAATGGGGGAATGTTTTAGTGATGCTGAAAGGCAAAATTGCTGTATTACCAGGGTAAGCTCTGTACACAACTTGCTGCAGCTTTCTGCCCGTATGAGAGGCCCATCTCCACTCCCCACTGAGTCACGAACTTCCCACCTTCTCTGCTACGACAAGTAGCAGAAGCCACGGCAGCACCAGCAGCAGCCAATACAGTTTGATGAACATGATGGAGAGGGTTTTTTTCAAACCACATGCACTTCAGCAAATGTTACCTGAACTACCAGGTTCAGTCATACCTGGACTGTACTTTTTCTCCAGCACATACTCTGTTCCCTGACCCCATGGACACTGGGAATGCAGATTAGGACAGTTGCCAGAACTGGCTGAGTTTGATATCGGTGTAATGTTTTGTCCAGCCTCCAATGTACTGGAGGGTATTCAGTAGTGTTGAGCAAGCTGATGAAGTGGAATTCAATATGAAGTTTTGGAAAAAATTGGTTTCACACTGAAGCCTAAAATGAAGGCTACACGTGTTACAAAGTAAATGTAAGAAGCCCAGGAATGCAAGATCACCCATAATGCCATGCAAACAGCCAATCAGCAGCTAGCCAGTCCCTGTGATGTCACAGCCCTATAAAACCCTCATCTCCGCTATTTCACTGTGAACTTTTGCAACAGCTGGAGGGCCTCAGGTTGGCCATCCCTGGTATAGAGAGAGTATAGGGAGAGCATAGGGAGTGTACAGGGACTAATTGAATAGTGTTCCCCTTGGTTAATAAATAATCAATCCTATTACATCTTGATTCAACAATTGGGGTGAAAAAGAGGTCTAATACTACTGCTACCGAATTTACTTGCGCTTCGTAGTAACAAATTGATTTTTTCCTAAAATGGCAGTGACGTGTTACAAAGTGAAAGCAAGAAGCCCGGGGGAATGGGCAGTGGCAATAATGTTGCTGGAGTCAGCAGAAGTAGCAGCAGAAGAAGGGGAGGTGGTAGCAGCAGCCACAACAGGCCACAGCTGCCACTGTCATCCAGGGGTCGTGTTTTGACCAGCAATCCAGCTGTCCATGAATAATTGACTCGGTCTTCAACATCATCTCAACTGACATCAGACACCCACAGCCAGGAGTCAGTGGGTTCTTCTGACACCACACTTAGTTGGCATAGCCCAGGAACAAGCTCTGTGCCCCCAGCTGTCCTGAACCTGCCTCTTTCTTTTTCTGCTCCTTCTGCTTGGGAAGTATTATATGCTGCCAGCTCTCCTCCACTTTTCAGCTAGGACAAGCTTATTGAGGACAGTCAGCAGTTAGGGCTCCACCACCTCAGCAGAAGGGAGCTGTGTTTCCTTCCCATTGTTTACTAGTCCTGATACTCCTCCTCCTACTCCTCATCATGCATTTTGCCAGCAATCAATCACTGAGGCGATTGCAAAAAGACAATAGTATGCGTGCACTCATCCAATGGCGCAGAAGCTGAATGTGCTCCTGGCCAAGTTGCGGGTACTACAGTCCCTCCCTTTCCATGTGGTTGACGATGCACCTTTTAGAGAACTAATGGCTTGTGCTGAGCTAAGGTAGAGAGTCCCAAGCCATCATTACTATTCCAAAAAGGCTGTACCAACCCTGCCCACGTATGTTGAGCAGAAGGTGGGCCAGTCCTTGAGTCTGTCGATGTCTGGTACAGTTCACAGCAGCGCCAACGTGTGGAACTGTAACTATAGTCAAGGACTTTGGTCAATATATATCTTTTACGGCCCCCTGGGTATATGTGGTTCCTGCCCAGACACACCAGCAACTTGGCCAGGTGATGGCAATGCCGCCTCCGTGTTCTATTGCTGTGATTTCAGCACCAATCTTCCTCCTCATCCTCAACCTTGTCCTCAGCCTCCACTGTAGGCACAGTTCGGAGTGTTCCTCCAGCATACCACCTATGCAGAGCACGGCGGTGTCCCGCTGTTCTGCATCTGGCCAGCCTGGGCGAACAGAGTCACACCGGCGAGCTGCTGCTCCACGTCATCTACGAAGAAATCGAATGTGTGATTGTCTCCTCGCCAACTGAAGATCGGAACTGTGTCAAAGAGGGCTGACTAATGCGCCCTGCATGGTGCACGTCTTTAATCTGGAACTCCACCCTCTACATGTTGGACCGACTATACGAGCAGAGGAAAACCATGAACAATTTCTTGATAATGCAGGCAGACAGGGGTACTCCCCTGTGTTATTTTGACGTTGGCCTGTGCCAGGTCATGCGTGACACCTGGAGTTCTCAGGCCCTTTTAGAAAGCCACTTTATTTGTCAGATGCTGGACCTCCACAGCCCCCACCCCTACCGGCTGAGTCCCGATCCGGTGCTCTGGTGGTGGCAGGGCAGCTGGAGATATTCGCTTCCTTTGCTTCGCGTGATGCCTCGTGTACGCCACTGAGTAGGGAACCTGTTAAAAATTTGAATCTCACCCCTGACAATACTTTATTTATCAATGTGGACACCCCACAAACAGTGAAATGAGACCGCTCTTTCACAATTTAGTAGAATCAGTGGATAACAGGTTAACTAGCAATCTATGTGGAAAAAGCAGACAGTGTCAAATGAGACAGCTCTTTCACTCTGTAGTAGAATCTTGGGCCATGCACAGTTAAGTACATTATATCTGACTCAAAAATTGACCTGTAAGGCTGAGTTCACACTTCAGTTATTTGGTCAGTTAATTCCAGCAGTTACTGTATCGTGAGCATCAATCGGGATCCAATCCTATTAGCAGATAACGTATCGTGAAAAGATCTGCACCTGTTCTTTGTTTTGGACTCGTAACTGACCAAATAAGTGAAGTGTGCACTGAGCCTAATAGTGCCATGCGCTGATGCGTTCATGTATATACAGTATGTGGCCTGCCTGTCATACTGACCATAGTACGCATTTCACTACCAAAAAGAACTAGCTATGCATGTTGCTGCAATTCACAGTGATGTACACCGAGATACACTCTCCCTGCAGGCCGGGATATAGCTAATTTAACGTGCTTCATGACAAATTAATTCGGGAAGAAGCAAATTTTGGGGAAAAATTTGGCAAAGCGCCCAAATATAATTTTTGAAAACTTTGCTCATCTCTAATTACAATACATGATGTATTGTAATGCATTGTGGAGAGGATCAGACCCCAAAAATTTAATGTCCCACAGTGGGACAAAAATAAAAAGTAAAAAATATAAAAAAAAAAAAACTGCCAAAATAGCCGTTATTTGGTCACTTTTCCTTACAAGAAGTGTAGTAGCGAGTGATCAAAAAGTACTATGTACCCCACAATGGTACCAATGAAAACGGCAACTCATCCTGTAAAATATGTGCCCCCATACAAGATTATTGGCAGAAAAATATGGCTAACATGTTAAAGGTAACATGACATTTTTGCTCGCACAGTGTTCACCACAATAACAAAACCCCAAAAGCAATGGTAGAGTTGCCACCTTTTCCTGTTTCTCAAAAAGCTAAAAAAAGCGATCAAAAAGTCATATGTACCCCAAAATACAAACAATGATAAAGCTCAGTTGAGAGAAAAATTAAATGTATGGTTGTCAGATAATGGATCTACTGGTCTTCAGAGGCTGAGCAATAGCAACATGGGCCTGTAAACTATTCCACCAAAATCTGCCCTCCAAAATCCATATGGCGCTCCTTCTCTTCCGTTCCCTGCTGGGTGCCCAAACAGCAATTTACAGGAGAAAATGCTTAACAAAATTTGTGGTGCTTTTTCTCCTGTTACCCCTTGTGAAAATGAAAAATGGGGAGCTTATGCAACATTTTATTGGAAGAAATAAACATTTTAATTTTTACGACTTTAAGTTAAGTGTTTCTAAATGCTATTAAAAGCCTGTGGGGTCAAAGTGGTCAGTACACCCCTCAATAAATTCCTTGAGTCGTGTAGTTTCCAAAATGTAAGCCCCACAAACTGACTTCAAAACTGAATAGCTCCTCAAAAAAGTGGATTTTGAGAATTTTCATAAAATTAAAAAAATTGCTTCTAAAATTCTAAGCCTTCTAATGTACTAGAAAATAGAAATGATGCAAACATAAAGTAGACATATGGGGAATGTTAATGAATAATTATTTTATGAGGTATCACCATCTGTCTTAAAAGCAGAGAAATTCAAATTAGGAAAATAGTGAATTTTTATAAATTTTCCATAAATTTTTCCGTTGATTTTTTTTATAACTAAAGGTAAAACACATCAACTCAAACTTACCTTTAAAGGGGTTATCCAAGACTATTAAATGCCCCCCATATGCCCGGGCCCCTCACAATGAATATACTTACCTGGTCCACGCACCGCCACTGCAGCTTCTCCCCGTGCGCGGATGAAAACATCCGGTGTCTGGGGGAGCAGCCAATGGCAGGTGGGGACGGGGAAGAGCCTCCCTAGCGTCACCCGCCAATAGCTTGGATAAGTAAAAGCATTAAAAACTTTATTACCACATAACGTGACACGTGCAAAAATAGGATCTGTCATTAAGGTGAAAAATGGCTATGTCCTGAAGAGGTTAAAGATATGAAATGGAAATTTATAGATGACTCATAAAAAAAGATAGCTTACGAAAAAGAAGTGACTGATAGATTTTTACAGACACATACACACATCAATATTTAGCGCAAAGTGCAGATTTGTATGTTACCAGAATATTGCGTAAAATTGCAGTAGTAGGAAATGCCTCCTCTTGATAAAAAACAGCATTTAAATATAGTAAGCAAGCTATTAGCTAACAGATGCTTTGTTCCCGCCATGTTAATCAGGTATATGTGGGAATAAAAACAGGTGTCCAAAAGCCACTGACCAATCCTACAGTAGTCTCAGTGTAGTCTATGAAGACAGATCAGTATATATACAGTGCGTTGTATGTCAGTATTCTACCAATTCCAAGATGAAGGGTGTTCTGGCATTACTTGCCTTGGTGGCAGCTGTCACCAGCATGGAGAATTACAGCGGGTAAGTACCACATCTTTAGGTATACTGTCCACTCCTTATATCATTGAGTTATATGTAAAACTTCTAAAGCCATGGTTTTTCTTTGCCTGCTGTAGAATTAATTTTTCAAGCTTAAATGCTATCATAAAAACAGCAGTTCATATACTTATACATATAATTGACGAAGCTGAATGTGCCAGTAGCGAGCAGGAATTGCTGACTGGCCATCCATGAATGCTCATAGACCAAACTAAAACCAGGCTCTTTGACAACACCATTCCTGATTTCCATTCTGCTCCATTAGAAAAACAGAACAATGAAAATAACGGAACATAACCGAGACTACAATGGAGTCCGTTTAGCTTCCGTTCGAGATCCTGTTTTAATATTGGAGAAAAAGTCCTGCATGCAGGATTTGTTTTCCAGTCTTTTTGATAGTTTGTTTATACTGTAAATGCTGTTTTCCGCATGAAATTCTGCAGAGCAAAACCCAAGGCACATGTTTGGCCATACCCATACCCTTAATGAGTGGATAGCAAGAACAAGTGCATCAGCTCTGGGGCAGTATCTGACCAAATAACATCGATATGTGCACCAAAACTCATTTTAACATGATCCTTTAATTCAATTTTTATTGTCATTGTATTGCTTGGATTTTTTTCACGGAGTACTGCATCATTTGAAATGTTAACACTGTATAAATGAATATCAGTAACATTATATCATTCCCTAATGTTTCAACAGACAACAAGTCCTGCGAATTCTTCCAACCAGTGAGGAGCAGGTGAACCTGGTTCGGGACCTGGAAAACGTTGAGGAACTGACGGTAACAAACTCAATCTTAGTATAAAATGTATATAATATATCAATAGGGGGGTTTATGAAGGCAATTAGTAATTTTTTGTATAATTTGACGAAAAATAATTACAATTGTTTTACAAAAAAAGTGGTGGATAGCCCCTTGTTTGTTTTCCCGTGTTAGGGGCTATAGTGCTCACTACCTTTAAGCTCTAACTGGCCTTCTTCAGAGCAGTATGAAAGTCTTAGGAAATCTCCACCGATGCTACAGTTCTGTTTCTACTCAATGGTCAAATTAACCATGTTTTATTTCACAGATCGATTTCTGGCAGGAACCCTCCAAACCCGATAGATTCATTGACATCCGTGTACCATTCTACAGTCTGCAGGATGTAAAGATCTATCTGGAGTTTCATAATATCCAGTACAGCATCATGATCCAAGACCTGCAGGTAAGTGTTGGTCTCACCATAGAAAAGATTAGAGCTCTAGTTTTCATTTTAGATGAAATGAACCTCATAAGTAGTTCAAAGACATAGGGAAATAAACATGTTCAGTGCCGTAATATTTGCTAGTTCAGGAGAAGTATGAAAATTTGAAGTGTAGCTTTTAACATAGTAACATAGTACATAAGGCCGAAAAAAGACATCTGTCCATCCAGTTCGGCCTGTTATCCTGCAATGTGATCCAGAGGAGGCAAAAAAAAAAAAACTGTGCGGCAGAAGCCAATTTTCCCCACTTAAGGGGAACAAAATTCCTTCCCGACTCCAATCAGGCAATCAGAATAACTCCCTGGATCAACGACCCATCTCTAGTAGCTATAACCTGTAATATTATTATACTCCAGAAATACATCCAGGCCCCTCTTGAATTCCTTTATTGTACTCACCATCACCACCTCCTCAGGCAGAGAGTTCCATAGTCTCACTGCTCTTACCGTAAAGAATCCTCTTCTATGTTTGTGTACAAACCTTCTTTCCTCCAGACGCAAAGGATGTCCCCTCGTCACAGTCACAGTCCTGGGGATAAATAGATGATGGGAAAGATCTCTGTACTGACCCCTGATATATTTATACATAGTTATTAGATCTCCCCTCAGTCGTCTTTTTTCTAAAGTGAATAACCCTAATTTTGATAATCTTTCAGGGTACTGTAGTTCCCCCATTCCAGTTATTACTTTAGTTGCCCTCCTCTGAACCCCCTCCAGCTCTGCTATGTCTGCCTTGTTCACAGGAGCCCAGAACTGTACACAGTACCCCATGTGTGGTCTGACTAGTGATTTGTAAAGTGGTAGGACTATGTTCTCATCACGGGCATCTATGCCCCTTTTAATGCAACCCATTATCTTATTGGCCTTGGCAGTAGCTGCCTGACACTGGTTTTTGCAGCTTAGTTTGCTGTTTATTAAAATTCCTAGAACCTTTTCCATGTCAGTGTTCCCGAGTGTTTTACCATTTACTATGTACGGGGGACTTGCATTAGTCCTTTCCATATGCATAACCTTACATTTGTCAATTTTAAACCTCATCTGCCACTTCTCTGCCCAAGCCCCCAATCTATCCAGATCCATCTGTATCAGTATATTGTCCTCTTCAGTGTTAATTACTTTACACAGTTTAGTGTCATCTGCAAAAATTGATATTTTACTGTGCAGGCCTTCTACAAGATCATTAATAAATATATTGAAGAGAATAGGGCCAATACTGACCCCTGAGGTACCCCACTAGTGACAGTGACCCAATCTGAGTATCTACCGTTAATAACCACCCTCTGTTTTCTATTATTGAGCCAGTTACTTACCCACTTACAGACATTTTCTCCCAGTCCGAGCATTCTAATTTTATATACTAACCTTTTATGTGGTACAGTGTCAAATTCTTTGGAGAAGTCCAGATATACGACATCCATTGATTCGCTGCTGTCAAGTCTAGAACTTACTTCCTTATAGAAACTGATTAAATTAGTTTGACCGATCCCTCATGAAGCCATGCTGATATAGCGTTATTTGCTTATTTTCATTGAGATCCTCTAAGATAGCATCTCTTAGAAAACCTTCAAACAGTTTCCCCACAACAGATGTTAAACTTACCGGCCTATAATTTCCGGGCTCTGTTTTTGGATCCTTTTTGAATATTGGCACCACATTTGCTATGCTATTCACTGATTCTTTAAGCCAACTACACAAAGAGTGTGAAAAATCCACTGTGTCTCTGGAGGAAATCTGCAGCAGCACAATCCAAACCACATGGTGTAGATTTTGTTGTGGAATACATGCCGTAATTGGTGCGGGTCTGCCTCAGATTTCACCCCCTGCACTGCAAAGAAGAGGTGAGACCAACTGCATAAATTGAGATGCTATGGTTTTTAAATCTGTTCCACAGGTCAAGTTATGCACAGATTCCATTGCAGAAATTTTCTGTAGTATGTAGATAAAGATCTCATCCACTTTGGTGTTTTTGTATTATACTGATGTTTTGGGGGGGTTTTTTCACACAATTCGGCTGAAGACTTTAGTTTAACCACATTATGTGGCAGTATTCCAAGGATATATGTACATGGTGGGGATTTGTTTGAGGAAAATCTGCATGAAAAATGCAAAAAAAAAACATACAGAAATATGCACTATTTATTGTGGATTTTGGTGTGGTTCTGCTGCTGAAATGCATTGAAATCTGTACCAAACTGTCAACCTACCGGTTTTCTATGTATTTTAAAAACCCCATTGAAGTCTACGGGGAACAATCAAAATACATCCGCCGTGGATCCAAACAATTGACTAGCCTCATCATCACATGTCATTTTCCATACATACAAAATGCGCATTAACTTTGCTGGAACTGTTATTATGGTGCTGATTTTTGCATGAAAATCTGTGCACAAAAAGCGTGTGTAATACGCATCGTGTGCATACACCCTAACACTTTTAACAGTAAAGCTTTGAAAAAGTTAATTAATATAGGTGGACTATAAAGCTGTTTTCTGGCCAACAAGACTGGATGCTTGTATACAATAATGCAATCATGAGATGAAACCTATGTTGGTTAATGTGAGGATCTATAAAATTTGGATCAGGAAAATCACACGTTCCCTGCATCCACATTTCCTTTTTATATGAGCAATACGGATTGTGTCAAGATCTGTTCAAGGAAAAACTGATGGTTGTGTACTAAAGTTGAATCTGTTTTGTCTGTGATTGCGTTCAGTGTTTGCGTTTTTTTTTTGTTTGTTTGTTTTTTTCCATCTGGATTGTATCTGGATTGCATGAGCTTTTCACGCCTAGGGAAAAAAAGTGAAGAGTAAGGGCTCATTCACACGAATGTATGGGTTCCGTTTCCGTATTGCGGACCGCATGTGCAGATCCGCAATAAACGGACGCCGCTCCGTGTGCAATCCGTGTGCAATCATGGTTGCAGACCTATTCACTTCAATGGGTCCGCAAATCAGGAGATGCGGAGTGGAAGCACGGAACCCTACGAAAGCACTACGGAGTGCTTCTTTGGGGTTCTGTTACGTACTTCCGTACCACAAAAAGATAGAACATGTCCTGTCTTTTTGCGGAACGGAGGGATGCGGACCCATTCATGTGGAATGGGTCTGGATCCGTCCCGGAGGCCTCACGAACGTTCTCTATGCATTGGGGACCGCAAATTGCACGGAACGGAACATATATGTTCGTGTGAATGAGCCCTAACACTCAGCATTTCCTATCAACCATCAGTGAAACACACATTGCATCCGGATGCCTTCCATTTTTCAAGCAAGCCCCATTCCCTTCTATGGAGCTGGAGCTGAATGAAAAACTCAGAATACAGAACATGCTGTCATTTTTCCTGACTGCAAAGATCTGAAAAACAATGCTCATGTGCACATACCCATTGGAATAAATGGGTCAGAACTCAGTCTGGATGCTGTCCATTCCCTACACGCATTACATCTGGACGGAAAAATCGCTTGTGTGAAATTAGCCTTACAAGTCCACAATTGTCTAATGGTTATCATGGTAGATTTGACACATCCTTTTGTAAATATTTAATTATGAAGGACCGACTGCTTCCTATATCTAGTGGTGTATTTACCGCTACGACTGCTCTACATTTTAAAATGTGCACAATGGCATTTAGATAAAGTAGACACAATGTCTTAACATTGATAGTGAATTCTATTGGTGAATGTAGTAAACAGAATATCTTAATTTATAGATATATTTTCCTATTTTACCAGACTTTGTTGGATGAAGAAAGGAGCGACATGAAGATTGGACGTGCCATGGAAAATGCCCGTTCTACTGACACATTCAACTATGCCACGTACCACACCTTTGATCAGGTTAGGGTGATGCCTGCACATTACTACAGCCCTTAGCCTCTCTTTATTCACGAAATACACTCCGATATAGACAATGTAATGCTTATATGTCATGTGTTCACAGATCAACAACTTTATTGACACTCTGGTGGCTGAAAATCCTGGCCTTGTGAGCAAAATCGTGATTGGCAGAAGCTATGAGGGTCGCCCTCTGAATGTTCTGAAGGTAAGACTGATCCATGCTTTGGGCACATTTATACATACGGCGTAAGTGCATGTGTATTTTCATCTCCACTCCAAATTTGTATATGAAATTTTTTATGCATCTCTCAATGATGTCTATATTTTTTTCTTTTTTTTAAATAATAATTTATGACAATTTAATTTCCTATATATTAAATTTTATCGCTTTCAAGCCTATACAGATCAGAGCTTGTATAAAAGTTACTACCTATATCACATTTAAATTGCCATTTAACATGCCCAATAGAAACAAAACAAGAAAAAAAAATCAAAAATAAGGCGTATGTGTCTTTTCTTCAAGTTCCTCCAATCCTCCACCCTTCTTTTGACTTTTAATGTTATAATCGCACGAGTCTTCTCAAGAACAAGTCATTACAATAGCTAATCCATGGACCCAACCCAAAACTTCCTCATATTTTGAATCTTTTATCAAATCTCAAAGCATCTATTTTCTCTCCATACATGATATTAACCTTATCCATTACACGTGTTACATTGAGGCCACTATTTTTCTGCAAGGTTTGCCCCTGGAGATTGCATTATTGAACTTTTTCAGTTGTAGCATGATTATATATAAGCTTTATAGTTATGTATAGTGGTGGAGCACACAATTTGATGATTCTCAGTAGGCTGGTTTGTTTAATCAAAGTATAGTTTTGGGTCAGAGCACTAGATTCTATATGCTCATTTCATATAAAATCATAAACAAGCATGGATCAGCCAACTATGGAGTTCACTAAAAGAAAAAACTCAGTGGTTATTACATTAAATCTGTATTCTATATTCTCTTCTAGTTCAGCACTGGCGCTAACCGCCCAGCTTTCTGGATTGATACTGGAATTCACTCTCGTGAGTGGGTTACTCAGGCCAGTGGTCTGTGGTTTGCTAAGAAGGTATGACATGATATTTAGTTTTGCAGTGTGTTTATGCCTCAAATGTTATTATAATCATAGCCTGATAAAGGCTATGGACACCTTTGGGGCAACACTTAAAAAATTATTATAGCATTCTACTATAATTTTTTTGCTAAAAATCACTTATTTCACTTTTTCTTTATTAAAATGTTTCAAAAGTTTTTCTCCTACAGCTTTCAGTTACAGTGCATTTTCAGACTAGCAGGCTCTCTGCTTCATACTGAATCCATCGGAGAACTGCTTTGTCAGCTGAATCTGTATCTCTTATCTGTACTTCCTACCAGCTCATAAACACTCACCATAGCTAAATTCTGATAAGTTTGATAACAATTTACCATAGATGAGTGTTTATGAACTGTCAGAAGTTCAGAGATGAGGGCTACAGATCCAACCGAGGAGTTCAGAGATAAGGGCTACAGATTCAACCAAGGAGTTCAGAGGTAAGGGCTACAGATCCAGCCTGCTAGTCTAATGCACATAAACTGAAAGCTGTAGAAGAAAAACTGTTCAAAATTTCTAATAATTGAAAAAAATGATTTTAGACCAAAATTAGTAGAATGCAATAATTAAAATGCCATCAAAGGTGTCCAAAGTTATTAATTATTTCCCTAGTATATTTTTACAAAGGCCTAATTTTAAACACTTAAGGGGGTTTTAGATACCGGTCTTTATAACCCCTGCACTGGCGGTGTATTTGTAGAAGTTATGTACATACGCCAGTCTCTACATAACTTCGGTGCATCCACCGCCGGTCTAAATCTACGCCGGCTTCCCTGCTGGCGTAGATTTAGAACATTTTCTACGCGTTTCCTGGCGGCCCACCCTCTTCCCCTTTTTTAGACCTGGCTTGAGCGGGGAAAAGTCGCAGAATGCGGCCCAAATAACCTTTGCGCCGCAATCTGCGCCAGATATACGTATATCTGATATATCTTATGGTGTATATCTGATAATAAATGACCGCCTACATTTTTTAATGCTGGGACAAAAGTTAAAATTTAGAACAAGGACATCAGGGAAAATAATGAAGCATGTATATATTTAGTAGAAAGCCTTTATACCGTACGTGTAATGGTTTCAGCAACATATGGGAGACAGAAAAAGGTAGCTATATTGCAAAATATCAATTATCACATGCATTTTATTATCTGCAGATCGTGACAGATTATGGACGTGATGCATCTCTTACTTCCACCTTGAACAAAATAGACATCCTCTTGGAAATTGTGACCAACCCTGATGGCTATGTTTACACCCACACCAGAGTAAATATCCCATACTTGGTTATAATACAAGTTTTATTTTCTCAGTTTCATGTCTTCTTTCTTGACGTGCCATCAGATTCGCAGATGCAGTGGAGTTTTTAAATGAAGCACTTCACCAATTATCATTATTTTATTACAGGACCGTATGTGGCGTAAGACCAGATCCCCCAATTCTGGCTCAACCTGTATTGGAACTGACCCTAACAGAAACTGGGATGCCGGTTTTGGAGGTAATAGAAAAGTAAAAGACAAAGTCAGCGCCTCATGTGTGGGATCATCTGGGTACAACAATAATGTAGCAGTTAGTATTGCACATACCTTTTATTGCTGTGAGAGTCACAACGACTTAGGCTACTTTCACACCTGCGTTTTGGATTCCATTTGTGAGATCCATTTTAGGGATCTCACAAACGGTCCAAAACGGATCAGTTCAGTCCCAATGCATTCTGAATGGATAAGGATCTGTTCGGGTCCGTTCTTGCAGCGTTTTGGTGTCCGTCTGACTATGCAGAGCTGAACGGATCCGTCCCGACTTACAATGTAAGTCAATGGGGACGGATCTGTTTTCAATGACACAATATGGTGCATTTGAAAATGGTTCCGTTCCCTTTAGACTTTCAATGTGTCAAGACGGATCAGACTTTGACATTTTCTAAAAGCTAATGCAAACGGATCTGTTCTGAACGGATACAAACGGTTGCATTATAGGTGCGGATCCGTCTGTGCAAATACCAGACGGATCTGCACCTAACGCAGGTGTGAAAGCAGCCTTAAAAGCGTGCTCTTATTTGGTCCGCACAGTAAGCGGATGCTTGGGACGGCAGCCTTGGTTCATCCGCCAGCTGTGCAAGGTAGGCAGTGAGCCGGGAGCTCAGACTGAAGGATATGCAAAAAGTACAGCTGCGGTCATCATGAAGCTTGGAGTCAGGAGCATATGAAGATATAAATCCTTTATTATCCAACGCATTTCGAGAGCAGATAGCCCTCTTCATTAGGCACAATAAAAAGAATCATTAATCTTATTGTGTCTGACGAAGAGGGCCATGCGTCCTTGAAGCGAGTTGACTAATAAAGGAATTATATCTTCATATGCTCCTCACTACAAGCTTCCTAGAGACAGCGTCTGTACTTCGGTTCCTCCTTTTGCATATCTTACATTCGGGCATAAGGAATATACCGTATCTGAAACCTTAATATCCAGATCAAAGTAGTTGGGCCTAAAATCATCTAGAACATTTTTAGGTGGCTCAGGGTAATGACTTTACATCTAAAAGCTACTATATTGAGTGTGATAATAATGTAAGTATGATAAAATAAATCTTAAGAAACCTTGAGTACAGTGGAGTTGGAAACCTAGAGTGAAATTCAAAAATAGGTATCTGGGTATAGCAACGCTGTAAAATGACAATTGTAAAACGACAACTTCAATCATACATGCAATCATACGTATATCACCTATCCTTGTTTAGGAGAAAACCCCTTTTAATAGGTTGTAGAGAATTAGAGAAACATGGTTCCTTTTTTTTCCCCAAAACCTCTGTCCCCAATTATGTGTAGTATAGGAGCTCAGCCTTATTCACTTCAATGGAGCTGAGCTGCAGACACAGCCCATGGACAGGTGTGGCAATGTTTTCGGAACCCATGTATTTCTAATTCTATACAACTCCTTCTTTTTGAAATCTAGGTGCTGGATCAAGCTCAAACCCTTGCAGTGAGACCTACAGAGGACGTGCTGCACATTCTGAGCCAGAGGTCAAGGCTATTGTTGACTTTGTGAAGAGCCATGGCAACATCAAGGGATTTGTTTCCATCCATAGCTATTCCCAGATGCTCCTCTACCCATATGGCTACACCAGTGCTCCTGCTAAAGATGCTGCTGAATTGGTACATTCTTTATACAAGTTATTAGTGGTTATAGTAAGAAACCAGATTGTATATGAAGATATGGGAATCTTATTTTTATTGTTATATTATATATCTCACTCTACCTTTTTGTATACAGAACAGTGTTTCTAGAGCAGCAGTTACTGCATTGACCTCCCTGTATGGAACACAGTACACATATGGAAGCATCATTACCACCATCTGTAAGTACTGCTTTTACTTGGTATTTTGTGATTGAAATTACTTAAATATATGGTGAAAACCTGCTTCCATTGAAGACAATCAGCTAGAATGGCTGTTTGTATTGATATGCTATGAACATATCAATAATATATGTTGTTCTTCTTCATGTCTACTATCGTTAACCACTGAAAATTCTTGCTCTACAGACCAGGCTAGCGGCGGTACCGTAGACTGGACCTACAACCAGGGCATCAAGTACTCTTACACCTTTGAGCTTCGTGATACTGGCCGTTATGGTTTTGCCCTGCCATCTAACCAGATTATCCCAACTGCTCAGGAGACCTGGCTGGCCCTTACTAAACTCATTGAGCATACTCGTGATAACCCTTATTAAGTAACATGAACCATACAATACAATAAAGATTCTTACTGAGACTAACTAACAAAACATTTATCATGTATTATTTGCGGTTGTTTTTTTGTGTTCGTTTTAAGTCTCTCTTTGCATTGTATGTCTGCGCCAAATTTATGAAAGGGTGCACCTTAATAATATTTTTGGCGTGACCACAATGTGGTTTACACTTATATGTGTAAAAGTAGACCAGGTGTCCCTGGCATAGGTTGTGACCTTTCTGCAACATTTGAAATTGTCACAAATAATAAATGTAGTCTAAAACAGGTGTAAACACATTCACTTGTCATAAACATAGAACACTGTGAAAAGTGTCTTCAAGTGGTGTAAAGAGGCAAATGTCGCAAAATGTACTGAAAGAAGTTACGTGCGACATTTCATATGACAAATATATACCAAAAAAGAGCCATAAATTTATTAATAAATGGCCCCCTATATGCTACAAATTACCTTATATTTTAAATACACCAGCACATACAATGTACCTTCCTCCTGGTCCTTTGAATACAGAAAAAAAAAAAAAATCTGCTGACTGCCGCTGAGTGAATAGCAGCTTTTGGCCCCAGTCACACATCCGCAAATGGGTCCGCATCTGTTCTGCAATTCTGGGGAACGGTTGCAGACCCGTTCATTCTAAATGGGGCCGGACGTGAAGCAGAGAGCACACTATGTGCTCTCCGTTTCCGCATTTGCGGAGCACGACCCCGAACTTCCGGGCTTCGGCCACGAACTTCCAGACTGCGGCTCCGCAAAAGATAGAACATGTCCTATTCTTGTCCGCAGCTTGCATTTCTATGGGAGGTGCCGGCCGGGTGTGTTGCGGATCTGTAATTTGCGGATCCGCAACACACCACGGACGTGTGAATGAACCCTTAGGCCTCTTTCACATAAGCAAGTTTTGACACTTTTTTGCAGCCTGGGTGCGCAAAGGGGCCCAAATTCTAACGAGTACCTTTAGCTTTTACATGGCTGCTCACAATTTAGCCCCGCCCAAAATGCCAGAACAGTAAACACACCCCACAAATGACCCCATTTCGGAAAGTAGACACCCCAAGGTATTCACTGAGGGGCATAGTGAGTCCGTCTGAGATTTTTATTTTTTTTGACAGAAGTTAGCAGAAATGGAAACTTTATTTATTTTATTTTTTTACTCAGAAAGTGTCATTTTCCGCTAACTTGTGAAAAAAAATGAAATGATACATGAACTCACCATGCCCCTCTGCGAATACTTTGGGGTGTCTTCTTTCTAAAATGGTGTCATTTGGGGGGTATTTATACTATCCTGGCATTCTAGCACCTGAAGAAACATGACAGGTGCTCAGAAAGTCAGAGCTGCTTCAAAATGCCGAAATTCACTTTTTTGCACCATAGTTTGTAAACGCTATAACGTTTACCCAAACCAATAAATATACACTTATTGGATTTTTTTTTATCAAAGACATGTAGAACAATAAATTTAGAGAAAAATTTATATAGAAATGTAGTTTTAAAAAAAAAAAATTACAACAGAAAGTGAAAAATGTCATTTTTTTGCTAAAATGTCGTTAAATTTTTATTAATAGCAAAAAAAGTAAAAATGTCAGCAACAATGAAATACCACCAAATGAAAGCTCTATTAGTGAGAAGAAAAGGAGGTAAAATTCATTTGGGTGGTAAGTTGCATGACGGAGCAATACACGGTGAAAGTAGTGTAGTGGAGAATTGTAAAAAGTGGCCTGGTCATTAAGGGTGTTTAAGCTAGGGGGGCTGAGGTGGTTAAGGACCAAGCCAAATTTAAAAAATCTGACCAGTGTCACTTTATGTTGTAATAATTTTGGAATGCTTTTACTTATCCAAGCGATTCTAAGATTATTTTCTCGTGACACATCATACTTCATGTTAGTGGTAAATTTGAGTCAATTTGTAAAAAAAAAAATGTGAACAATCCGCTATTTTCTAGATTTGAATTTCTGTGCCCTATTCCCCATATGTCTGCTTTATGTTGGCATTATTTTGTAAATGTCATTTTATTTTTTTAGGGCGTTAGAAGGCTTAGAATTTTAGAAGTGCTTTAAAAAAAATGTAAGAACATTTCCAAACCCATTTTTTAAGGACTAATTCAGTTATAAAGTAACTTTGTGAGGCTTACATAGTAGAAACCACCCATAAATAACCATTTTAAAAACTTTACCACTCAAATTATTCAAAACTGATTTTACAAACTTTAATAACCCTTTATATGTTTCAGAAGAATTAAATGAAAATGGAGGTGAAATTTCAAAGATTTTCCATTTTAATCTATTTTTTGTCCTGTAAGGCATCAAGAGATAACAGCAAAACAAACCTCAATATTTATTGCCCTGTGGTCGTAAACTGATGTATGGGCACACTGCAGGGCTCAGAAGAGAAGGAGCGCCATATTGTTTTTGGAGGGCAGATTATGATGGAATGGTTTTTGGGCACCATGTCACATTTGAAGAGTCCCTAAGTTACACATAGAGTGGAAATCCCCCAAAAAAGACCCCATTTTGGAAACTATGGCTGTCAAGGAATTTATTGTAGAATGTACTAACTTATTTTAAACCACACGCGTTTCATAGAATTTAGAAACATATGACTGTGAAAATTAAACATTTGATTTCATCCCAAAAAATGTTGCATAAGCCCCCACCCCATTTTTTATTTTAACAAGGGTAACAGGATAAAAAGCACCCCAAATTTTGTTAAGCATTTTTCTCTTGAACATGGCAACACCCCATGTAAGGTCATAAAACTGTTGTTTGGGCACACAGCAGGGATCAGAAGGAAAAGATTGCCACGTGGTTTTTGGAGGGCAGATTGTGCTGGAATAGTTTTCAGGCGCCATGTCATTTTTGAAGAGAAACCTTGAGGTACCCATAGAGGGGAAAAACCCAAAAAGTGACATTTTGGAAACTACACCCCTCAAGGAATTTACTGAAGGATGTACTAACCGCTTTGATCCCACAGGCGTTTCATAGAATTTAGAAACACTGGCTGTTAAAATGAAAAACTTCATTTTTTCCAATAAAATATTGCTTTAGCCCCAGGTTTCTCATTTTCACAAGGGAGAAAAAAGACCCCACAATTTGTTATGCAATTCCTACTGAATATGGTAGCATACCATATCTGATCATAAACGGCTGTATGGGTACACCGCAGGACGAGAGCTTTTAGAGGGCAGATTTTGCTGGAATGGTTTGCAGGCACCATGTCACATTTGTAGAGACTCTGAGGTACCCCTACCAATATGCCCCCATTGTCCATGATGAGACAGCCCCTTTAATGTAGAAGGTTGTGAGTTCGAATCCCCACAGAAACTTTTTAAAAATAGAGGCTAAATAGAACTTAAATACACAGGGTGTCCCCAACAGTGAAAAGTTTGATTTTATTGAGAAAAAAATTAAGCAAAATGTAAAATATAATCAAATAACACCAGTATTAACCCACACCAACCTTTTTAATTTGTGTAACCAGAAGAATTTTTTGTTGGGAAAGGCAACCCTAACAGCACCTGCACTCAGGAAGTCTATAGCCCCACTCACTGCAGCAAGCTAAGCCTCATCAGAATTTACTTCGTAAAAAAAATATTTTTTTCTTTTCATCGCAATATTCTGACACTCATAACTTTTTTATAGTTATGTCTACGGAGATGTTTGGGGGCTCATTTTTTGTGGGACGATGTGTCATTTTTGACAATACCATTTTGGGGGGTGTATGACGATCAATTTTTATTCAATTTTCTTGGGAGATAAAGTGATGTTACGCCATTCACCATGTGGGCTAACTTTTTAAAATATTTTAATAGTATAGGCGTTTTCGTATGCGGCGATGTCCATAATGCAATTTTTTATATATTTTATTTATTTTTTATGTTTTCTAAACTTTTTTTTTTTTTTTTACTTTTGTTAAGTCCCCCAAGTAGACTACAACTTACTATCATCAGATGTGAATTGCACCATTATTCTGTATAGAAATCATTATATCACAGTTCAGTGCTGCCATCTAGTGGCCTGATATACTAACAATGAGCCTGGAAGCCTTGTACAGGCTGCGGCTCATTTTTAGAACAGGGCGCTTTCCCCAATCTCCGCTGGGGGAAAGCGCGCCTGAAGAGGAATCCCGCACTTCCTATTTTTAACACTCTCAGATGCCATGAGTGAGGGGAACTCAATACAGTGAGGGTAGGGGGCATGTGGCGTATTCTGGGGCCATGAGGGTGCAGATCTGTGAGGGAGGGCCAGAATCAACATAATGTAACTGTGTTGTTAGTACATTACTAAAGTAAAGTAATACAAAAAAAGGACAGTATACTGCTACATATGGATCTGGATAGATTGGAGGCTTGGGCAGAGAAGTGGCCGATGAGGTTTAACTCTGACAAATGTAAGGTTATGCACATGGGAAGGAATAATGCAAGTCACCCGTACATACTAAATGGTAAAACAGTGGGTAACACTGACATGGAAAAGGACCAAGGAATTTTAGTGAACAGCAAATTAAGCTGCAGAAACCAGTGTCAGGCAGCTGCTGCCAAGGCCAATAAGATAATGGGTTGCATCAAAAGGGGCATAGATGCCCGTGATGAGAACATAGTCCTGCCACTTTACAAATCACTAGTCAGACCATACATGGAGTACTGTGTACAGTTCTGGGCTCCTGTGAACAAGGCAGACATAGCAGAGCTGGAGAGGGTTCAGAGGAGGGCAACTAAAGGTATAACTGGAATGGGTGAACTACAGTACCCTGAAAGATTATCAAAATTAGGGTTATTCACTTTAGAAAAGAGACGACTGAGGGGAGATCAAATAACTATGTATAAATATATCAGGGGTCAGTACAAAGATCTCTCCCATCATCTATTTATCCCCAGGACTGTGACTGTGACGAGGGGACATCCTCTGCGTCTGGAGGAAAGAAGGTTTGTACACAAACATAGAAGAGGATTCTTCACGGTAAGAGCAGTGAGACTATGGAACTCTCTGCCTGAGGAGGTGGTGATGGTGAGTACAATAAAGGAATTCGAGAGGGGCCTGGATGTGTTTCTGGAGGGCAATAATATTCTGATTGCCTGATTGGAGTCGGGAAATAATTTTTTTATTCTAAAATAAAGAAAATTGGCTTCTACCTTACAGGGTTTATTTTGCCTTCCTCTGGATTAACTTTGCAGGATAACAGGCTGAACTGGTTGAATGTACAATATGTCTTTTTTCAGGCTACAATATGTTACTATGTTTCCTCTCATACTCCAAAGACATACTGATTGAGTAATGATAATGTCTGTAAAGCCCTGCGGAATATGTCAGCGACTTGAGTAAAATAAATAAATTATACATCTAGGAAAGCTAAACCTGTATATGGTAATACATTCCTGAACTCGCATAACACAAATGTGTAGAATTCATTTATTTCAGTTAGTATTGAGCGAATCAAGCTTAGGATCATCGATGCTGTCTCCGTACAGCATTAAAATGCATTGGCTCCGTTTCACCCGAAGTCGCACAAGACTTTGGTGAATTAATTCGGTATTTATTTCTGCATCTTTAAAAACATTTAAAATTAGGATGAGAGCGACACCATGTCCGAAAAAATATCACATTTTATGTATGATATATTTATAGTATCTTCTAACCAGCTCTGGGTTCATTTCCCTCGATCATGTCTACAGGTGAGTCCTGTTGGTGGAAGTTTTACTTATGATTTGTATTTATGTAGCCTGACTTTATTGAGCTATTTGAGGGTTAAGTAGGACGTCTCCCTCCAATATTGGTGTAGACTGTAGAGTCATTTTTCTGGCTACTTATATTAGCTATTATTGTTACTTTATCCCACATGTTCCCCCCTGTTATTACTTTTTGACATGTTATGCAACTTTTTTGGGGGCACTGAAGTTAGCGGTCAGTGACTTAGTATGGCAATTGTGGTCATT
The DNA here is from genome assembly GCA_033119425.1 of Bufotes viridis. Classification (NCBI taxonomy): domain Eukaryota; kingdom Metazoa; phylum Chordata; class Amphibia; order Anura; family Bufonidae; genus Bufotes; species Bufotes viridis. The sequence continues at coordinate 169,163,541 of CM065590.1, forward strand.
GTTACCCATTTCTGATGTTTATCCTATTTATGTTTTATTCATGTCATTTTGATTCTGTATTTAATAAAATGAATATTTTTGCGACATTATATTGGTCATGGTGTCTATGTGTACATTTGTGGAACATTTTTATAGGTTACAGTTTAACATATGGACATGCCCTTGTTGTTATTTGAATGAGGCTATGTGTTCTATTTAAAAGTAGGAATCTGAAGTCAGGTTTGGTATCGGCTGGTACTTTGGTACCAAACCCGACCTCGGATTCCTAATTTTAAATGTTTTTAAAGATGCAGAACTGAATACCGAAAGAATTCACCGAAGTCTCGTGCAACTTCGGCTAAAACTAATTTTGCCTTCACTGAGGCAATACATTTTAATGGTGTACGGAGACAGGTCTCAGACAGCATTAAAACCTAAGTATTTGAACTAATCAACTTCGGATCTCCGATCTGAAGCTTGATTCATTTAAGCCTAATTCTAGTTAATAAAATTATGCAAGTATGGTTGTCTGTGGTTTAAACAGTCCAGTTCTAAATACTTCAACCTAAATTACAGTAATTGCAAGGATTGCCTAAACTAAGGGTTCCCATATTCATACTGCATCAGACTGTATAAGGAATAGTAGCACCCAGTTGTAAATTAGTCCTGAGCTACACAGAGACTTTTTGTAGAATATATCTACTGTAAGACAGATGTCAGAACAGGTGACAGCTCCTTTATAAAAACCACCGACTCACAAGTGATGTCTCCTTTGACCGTAAAAGTTATCTTTCCTTTTCTTCTCCATCCAGCCCAGACTGCAGTTATAGCTTCTCCTGGCAACTGTGGCGCATGCTGTTGAGATATGTTTTGCCCCTTGCTTCTGCAGCCATGTCTACCCTCTGTAGTAACCCAAATAAATTTAGACCCCATATCAACTCCCAAAATAAATACAGACCCACAAATATAAACTCCTCTAAACAAATATAGACCCCTAAACTATTATAGACCCCAGTCCCTGAACAAATGAATACCCCGGAAAAGACCTTTAAATACATACCCACTCAAACCAGACAGACCCATAACATCCCTAAAATAATGTCAGACCTCAGACCCCCTATATACAAACCCTCAGCAGACACCTAAATGAATGCACAGCAATTTTATATAAGTACCCACAGAATTATTAATAGTTGCATACTTTACACTGTCTAAGAATAGGAAATACAGTCTTATACCAAACAAATTTACTATTCTGGCGCATGGATCTTTAGAATTTGGAGCATTGTTAATCCTGAACCAGATTTTGTCCAGAATGCCGCCTGTGCACAAAAAATTTATAAAAGTTTATGCCACTTATAAGTTGGATTAATTATACTCCAAAAATACATATTTTTTGGTGCAGAAAGGTGCATTTAAAGGGGTATTCTCATCTCAGACAATAGGGGAATATCGCTTATGATAGAAGACACAAGATTGGTGACTATGGATGTAGAGTCCCTGTACTCTAATATCCCTCACAAGGATGGCATAGACACATGTCAGTACTTCCTGCAAAAAAATAATCTTGCCACAGAATCGGCGCTGCAACTGATCGGGTATGTACTTCACCACAATTACTTTTCCTTTGGGGAAGACATATACCTACAGGGTATGGGTAGCACAATGGGTAGTAGAATGTCACCACAGTATGCCAACCTGTTTATGGCCAAACTAGAGGAGGATTTTCTGTTGACCTGCACCACCAAACCTCTGACATACTTTCGGTATATCGATGACCTACTGCTACTCTGGTCTGGCTCGGAAGAGTAAATACTGACATTTCATAAAAACTTTAACAAGTTTCACCCGACCATTAATTACTCCCAATCCCACGTATATTTTCTGGACACCACCTTATACATAAGGAACAATACCATACAAACATCTATCTATCATTAACCACTAGGCCCTCCGGCATATCTTACGCCGCATCCGTAACAAACAGCTCTATAAAAATATCACATGACCTAACCCCTCAGGTGAACACTGTAAAAAATAAAAAAAAAAAACTGTATAAAAAAAAGCAATTTTTGTCACTTTATATCACAAAAATTGCAACACCAAGCGATCAAAAAGGCGTATACTCCCCAAAATAGTATCAATCAAACCGTCATCTCATCCCGCGAAAAATGAGACCCTACTTAAGGCAATCGGTCAAAAAATAAAAAAAGCTATCACTCTCAGACAATGGAGACCCCCAAATTTTTTTTTTTTGCTTTTAAAACTGCTATTATTCCGCTAGAGTGAAGTAAATAAAAATAAAGTAGACATATTAGGTATTTCCGCATCTGTAACAACCTGCCCTATAAAAATACCACATGACCTAACCCCTAAGGTTACCACCATAAAAAAATCAAAATCATAAATAGTGCCAAAAAAGCAATTTTTTGTCACCTTACATCACAAAAATTACAACTCCAAGTGATCAAAAAAGGCGTATGCCCCTCAAAATAGTACCAGTCAAACCGTGACATCATCCCGCAAAAAACGAGTCCCTACCTAAGACAATCGGTCAAAAAATAAAAAACTATGGCTCTCTATGGAGACACTAAAACATCATTTTTTTGGTTTAAAAAATGCTATCATTGTGTAAATAAATAAGAAAAGGTATACATATTAGGTATTGCATGACCTAAATATAACATGATCTAACCCCTCAGGTGAACGCTGGAAAAATAAATAAATAAAAACTGTGCCAAAACAACCAATTTTTTGGTCACCTTGCCCCATAAAGTGTAATAATGAATGAGCAAAAAATCATATGTAATAAAAAATGGTACCAATAAAAACATCAACGCTTCCTGCAAAAAACGAGCCCTTGCACAAGATGATCGGCAGATAAAAATAAAAATAAGGGGTTCAGAAAATGGAGACACAAAAACATAATTTTTTTTTCAAAAATGCTTTATTATGTAAAACTGAAACAAAAAGAGAAAGTAGACATATTTGATATCATTGCGTCCGTAACAACCTGCTCTATAAAAATAGCACATGATCTACCCTGTCAGATGAATGTTGTAAAAAATAAAAACTGTGCCAAAACAGCCATTAAAAATCATATGTACGCCAAAATACACCAATAAAACTGGCACCTTATTCCCTAGTTTCCAAAATGGGTTCACTTTGGGAGTTTCTACTGTAAGGGTGCATCAGGGGGGCTTAAAATGGGACATAGCATCTAAAAACCAGTCCAACAGTTTGAAAAACTGTGTACGGCCAGCTCTGCTCCCGGGCACGCTATGTTTCTCATTTATGCCATGTTGAATTCTGAGGAGATCGGGGACTCTTCCGGGGGTTCTCTAAGAGCTAAACCTAAATTTATGTCAGACTGAGAATCGGAACTGGGCTCCACCTTCTCATTGGACCAATGGTCTCGATCTTTAACTCTTACACATAAACTGTCTGTCTCCTGTAATCTACAGGAACTCAACTATAAAATCCTCACCAGATGGTATCGGACCCCAGTTCGATTACACCAGTTCTACCCTTCGGTATCCAATGTTTGCTGGAGGTGTCTCGCAGCAACTGGCACAATGACACATATTTGATGGGATTGTCCAGGAGTAGCCCCCCTGTGGCGGGAAGTCTTTGTTCTCTACAATTATTTATACAAAACTGACATCACCCCTGACCCCTCTTTAGCACTGTTATCCATTCTCCTGGGCCGGATTTCCCAGGTTAAGAAAGGGGCTCTACAGATATTTATTTTAGCCATGAGACAGATAATCCCCGTCAATCGCGATCAACCGAAAGTCTTCTAAGAGTCACCTGGTCCAATTCTGTGGACGTTCTGGCCCATATGGAAGAATTAGGTGCTTCAGATCGAGGCACAACCTCGGCATTCTGGAGGACCTGGGACCCATGAAACCAATTTCACACTTCCACCTCCTTTCCGGGTTGGTTGACCACAGGTACCATTCCCATTAGTAACACCTCATAAACTGATTATGATCTATTCCCTCCATTCCTCAGCTCTTCCCTTCCCATGCCTCATGTATCTGTCGTGTCTTGTTTGTCCTTTATTTGTTCTGTCCTATGCTCCTGTCGATGTACACACAGGAACGGATATTTGAGGGTGCTGGCCATACTTATTTTTCAGATTGTACAGCCATTATATTTGTACCCTGATGTTCAGAGCAGCAGATTGTACAGCCAGTATATTTGTACCCAGTGGCGTATCTATCACGAGGCAAACAAGGCATTTGCCTAGGGCGGCACTTCCAATGGGGCGGCGCCGCGGCAAGATGCCTTGTTTGCCTCAGTGATAGATTTTTTTTTTTTGTCCGGGCTGCGCTGCTGGGGGTGCGCCGGCGCCGCTCCTCCCCGCCCAGCGCCGTTGTAGGTAATTTATTCACTCCACTTGCCTGAGAGAAGCGCCGGAAGACTCACACAGGCGCACTGGCAGAGGCATTGAAGTGCGCATGCGCCTGCCAGTGCGCCTGTGTGAGTCTTCCGGCGCTTCTCTCAGGCAAGTGGAGTGAATAAATTACCTACAACGGCGCTGGGCAGGTAGGAAATCTGTGGAATCGGATGACACTGGGGGGAGAATCTGTGGATGACACCGAGGGGGAATCTGTGGATGACACTAAGGGGGAATCTGTGGATGACACTAAGGGGGGAATATGTGGATGACACTAAAGAGGGGGAATCTGTGGATGACACTGAGGGGGGAATCTGTGGATGACACTGAGGGGGGAATCTGTGGATGACACTAAGGGGGAATATGTGGATGACAGTAAGGGGGAATATGTGGATGACACTGAGGGGGGAATCTGTGGATGACACTGAGGGGGAGAATCTGTGGATGACACTGAGGGGGGAATCTGTGGATGACAGTAAGGGGGGAATATGTGGATGACACTAAAGAGGGGGAATCTGTGGATGACACTGAGGGGGGATCTGTGGATGGCACTTAAGGAGGGGGATCTGTGGATGGCACTTAAGGGGTGGATCTGTCTGTGGATGGCACTTAAGGGGGGGATCTGTGGATGACACTTAGTGGGATCAAGGGAGGGGTGTGAGGTGTGGCTGTCGTTATTCACTTTTAAATACAGGAATACAGGAAAGGATGGAGCCTAAAAGGAAGGGCGGGGTTTACAGAGAAAGGGGTTTGGCCTTGACAGGAAGGGGCGGGTCAAATTTATATTAGGGGGTGCCCGAGTTTAGTCTCGCCTAGGGCAGCACAAAACCAAGATACACCACTGTTTGTACCCTGATGTTCAGTGCAGCAGATTGTACAGCCAGTATATTTGCACCCTGATGTTCAGTGCAGCAGATTGTATAGCCAGTATATTTGTACCCTGATGTTCAGAGCAGCAGATTGTACAGCCAGTATATTTGTACCCTGATGTTCAGTGCAGCAGATTGTACAGCCAGTATATTTATACCCTGATGTTCAGAGCAGCAGACTGTACAGCCAGTATATTTGTACCCTGATATTCAGCGCAGCAGATTGTACAGCCAGTATATTTGTACCCTGATGTTCAGCGCAGCAGATTGTACAGCCATTTTATTTGTACCCTGATGTTCAGTGCAGCAGATTGTACAGCCAGTATATTTGTACCCTGATGTTCAGTGCAGCAGATTGTACAGCCATTTTATTTGTACCCTGATATTCAGCGCAGCAGATTGTACAGCCAGTATATTTGTACCCTGATGTTCAGAGCAGCAGATTGTACAGCCAGTATATTTGTACCCTGATGTTAAGAGCAGCAGATTGTACAGCCAGTATATTTGTACCCTGATGTTAAGAGCAGCAGATTGTACAGCCAGTATATTTGTACCCTGATGTTCAGTGCAGCAGATTGTACAGCCAGTATATTTGTACCCTGATGTTCAGAGCAGCGGATTGTACAGCCAGTATATTTGTACCCTGATGTTCAGCGCAGCAGATTGTACAGCCAGTATATTTGTACCCTGATGTTCAGTGCAGCAGATTGTACAGCCAGTATATTTGTACCCTGATGTTCAGAGCAGCAGATTGTACAGCCAGTATATTTGTACCCTGATGTTCAGTGCAGCAGATTGTACAGCCAGTATATTTGTACCCTGATGTTCAGAGCAGCAGATTGTACAGCCAGTATATTTGTACCCTGATGTTCAGCGCAGCAGATTGTACAGCCAGTATATTTGTACCCTGATGTTCAGTGCAGCAGATTGTACAGCCAGTATATTTGTACCCTGATGTTCAGTGCAACAGATTGTACAGCCAGTATATTTGTACCCTGATGTTCAGAGCAGCAGATTGTACAGCCAGTATATTTGTACCCTGATGTTCAGTGCAGCAGATTGTACAGCCAGTATATTTGTACCCTGATGTTCAGAGCAGCAGATTGTACAGCCAGTATATTTGTACCCTGATGTTCAGCGCAGCAGATTGTACAGCCAGTATATTTGTACCCTGATGTTCAGTGCAGCAGATTGTACAGCCAGTATATTTGTACCCTGATGTTCAGAGCAGCAGATTGTACAGCCAGTATATTTGTACCCTGATGTTCAGCGCAGCAGATTGTACAGCCAGTATATTTGTACCCTGATGTTCAGTGCAGCAGATTGTACAGCCAGTATATTTGTACCCTGATGTTCAGTGCAGCAGATTGTACAGCCAGTATATTTGTACCCTGATGTTCAGAGCAGCAGATTGTACAGCCAGTATATTTGTACCCTGATGTTCAGTGCAGCAGATTGTACAGCCAGTATATTTGTACCCTGATGTTCAGTGCAGCAGATTGTACAGCCAGTATATTTGTACCCTGATGTTCAGAGCAGCAGACTGTACAGCCATTTTATTTGTACCCTGATATTCAGCGCAGCAGATTGTACAGCCAGTATATTTGTACCCTGATGTTCAGTGCAGCAGATTGTACAGCCAGTATATTTGTACCCTGATGTTCAGTGCAGCAGATTGTACAGCCAGTATATTTGTACCCTGATGTTCAGAGCAGCAGATTGTACAGCCAGTATATTTGTACCCTGATGTTCAGAGCAGCGGATTGTACAGCCAGTATATTTGTACCCTGATGTTCAGCGCAGCAGATTGTACAGCCAGTATATTTGTACCCTGATGTTCAGAGCAGCAGATTGTACAGCCAGTATATTTGTACCCTGATGTTCAGTGCAGCAGATTGTACAGCCAGTATATTTGTACCCTGATGTTAAGAGCAGCAGATTGTACAGCCAGTATATTTGTACCCTGATGTTCAGTGCAGTGGATTGTACAGCCAGTATATTTGTACCCTGATTTTCAGAGCAGCAGACTGTACAGCCATTTTATTTGTACCCTGATATTCAGCGCAGCAGATTGTACAGCCAGTATATTTGTACCCTGATGTTCAGAGCAGCAGATTGTACAGCCAGTATATTTGTACCCTGATGTTCAGTGCAGCAGATTGTACAGCCAGTATATTTGTACCCTGATATTCAGCGCAGCAGATTGTACAGCCAGTATATTTGTACCCTGATGTTCAGAGCAGCGGATTGTACAGCCAGTATATTTGTACCCTGATGTTAAGAGCAGCAGATTGTACAGCCAGTATATTTGTACCCTGATATTCAGCGCAGCAGATTGTACAGCCAGTATATTTGTACCCTGATGTTCAGAGCAGCGGATTGTACAGCCAGTATATTTATACCCTGATGTTCAGCGCAGCAGATTGTACAGCCAGTATATTTGTACCCTGATGTTCAGTGCAGCAGATTGTACAGCCAGTATATTTGGACCCTAAGTGCCAGAACTACCACTAGAAGCAGACAGAAGTAAATGCATCAAGACACTGGACTGCGGGAACTGGTTACCCCAGTATCGCCCTCAGCCCCTAGCAGCCAGGCGGGAACGCGAGAACCAACAGCGGGGTGACCACAGCGTCCCTGTCGCCTAGCAACCACTGCGAACTGTCACTGGCCGCGGAAGACACGCCCCCCTGCACAGTAACTTCTGCTCTAATTAGTTCGCTTTCAACTTTCCGCCAATCGCTGAAGCGGTTGTTGGAGGGTGGCCCGGCTGAGGCGGTAGACAGGGGGCGGAGGCGGGCGGCCGTGTCTCGCGTAGCTGTGCGCTGCTGTTTGAAAAAAGAGCATCATGTCTGCGAGGAGGAATATCGGAGACCCGGAGGTGAGAGCGATGAGGCTGGATGTATGACTGTGTGCCGCAGGAGGACACCCGCTGCTCCTCCGGGCACTTTGTGCTGGGATATGCAGGTTTTCAGTGCAGACCCTTCACAGCCATGGACGGCTTTTGTGTGATTTCACTGCAAATGCATCCAGCAGTCTCTAACCTATGGTTGTTCGGCTGTTGTAAAACTACAACTGCCAGTATGTCCTGTGCGGGCATGGTGGTGGTTGTAGTTTGCACCATCTGGAAGCCAGAGGCTGGAGACCATGTAGGTTATAATGATGGAGTGACTGTGTAAGGGCTCATTCACACAAACGTTTTTTTGCGTTCTGTATACGGGCCTTTTTTTGCGTTCTGTATACGGGCCTTTTTTTGCGTTCATTATATTATCTGTATACGGAACCATTTATTTAAATGGGTCCGCAAAAAAAAAACGGAATGTACTCCGTATGCATTATACATTATATGCTTCTGTTTCCGTTTGCGATCCGTAAAAAAAGGATCACAAACGAAAACCCAACGGAATGGAAGCTGAATGGAAACGGAAACACTACTGCAACCAAAACGGAGCCATTAAAAACGGACCGCAAAACCATACGGTCTTGTGAACGAGCCCTAAGGCTACATGCACACGAGCGTATTTTGTTTCCGTGACCGTCGGATCGACACTCCACACACAGTGCACACGTGGGAAAGGGGAGGAAACCTTGGGATGTTAGCGGAGGAGCACACAGCGGGGAATGATGGCGGGCTTGGGCACTTTAAAAAGTAGAGCCCACCCAGCTGAGCCATTTTACCTATAAATAAGGCGTTCTGCAGACGACTGTATCTATTTTGCACTCTGCAAATTGCAGATCTGCAAAATACAGATGAGGTCCATGTGCATCCCGCAATTTTTGCGGCGGGCTCCACTGTAAAAAAAAAATGCGGGATCCACTGTAAAAAAAAGAAAAAAAAAAAAAAAGCCTGTTCTTGTCTGCAAAATGGACATGGATAGGAAGGGTTCAATAATTTGCAGCCCGGCCACACGGATAGGCTCTGCACACGACTGTCCTTCCCAGCATTATCTGCCGGATCTCCATGCCGCAGGTCTGAAACTAGCCTAAGGGTACCTTCACACTGGCGTTTTTGTTTTCCGGCATAGGGTACCTTCACACCGGCGTTTTTGTTTTTTGGCATAGAGTTCCGTCGTCGGGGCTCTATGCCGGGAATAAACGCTTCAGTTAAGATAATACAACCGCATGCATCCGTTTGAACAGATCTGCTTGTATTAACTATTTTTTAACATTGTCAAAACGGATCAGTTTTGAAAGACATTGAAAGTCAAAGGAGGACGAATCGGTTTTCTTTTGTGGCAGAGAAAACGGATCCGTCCCCATTGACTTACTTTGGGGGTTATGACGGATCCCGTTTTGCTCCGCATCCCAGGACGGGATGAAAACCGCAGCATGCTGCGGTATGTTCTCCGTCCAAAAAACGTTCACATACTGAACGGAAGACATCCTGATGCATCCTGAACGGATTTCTCTCCATTCAGAATGCATTGGGATAATCCTGATCAGTATTCATCCGGCATAGAGCCCCGACGAAGGAACTCTATGCCGGAAAAGAAAAACGCCAGTGTGAAGGTACGCTAAAAGTTTTTTTCATGGACAATGAGTTAACACCCAGATGACATACAGGTATGTTCAGTGCTTATAGCATGTACTGATGGTCATTGCAGGTACTTTTACTACTAGTGAAAAGGGCGTGACAGATTCCCTTTACAGGCTGTTTCACAAGAGCGAGTCTATTGCGGGAATTCCGCTCCGTGAGTGAGCGCGATCCTCCATTCTGGACTTGCAATAGCGGATGGCATTATACTGATTTATAATGCTGTGTGCCTCTGGATGGCCTTACTTCTACAGAATCCGGCTACATTCATACGTTGTGTTTTGCGGATACGCAAAACACGGATACTGGGCCCAATTGCATTCTGCAGTTTGCGGACCGCACCTGTCACAGCTATCATAGAAAGTGCCTAGTCTTGTCCCCAATTGTGGACAAGAATAGGACATGTTCTATTTTTTATTTTTTTGAGGGCCCACGGCACGGAGCAGCGTGTGCTGTCCACATCTTATGCGGCCCCTTACAAATGAACGAGTCTGCACCTGTTTCACAAAATTGCGGAACGGATGCGGACTCATTCATACGGTAGTGTAAATGTAGCCTCATAGTGACATAAGTCTGTCAGTATGATCATGTAAAAATAAGGTCAGGCTGAGGCGCACAGCATTATAAATCGGTATAATGCCGTGCGCTCCTGCAAGTCCGGAACAGAGGATCACGCTCGTACAAGGAGCACGATTCCCGCAATGGACTCGCTTGTGTGAAATAGCCCTTAAAGGGTCACTGAGTTTTCAGAAAACTACCCAGTGGGACCTGTCGGTGGAGGCATACTTACTTACTTCCTGACGCTCGGGTCCGCTGTCTTTACTGTGCCTCGGTCCCTGTATGTGAACTTCTGGCATGGGCAGGGTCATGTGCACCTCTGCAGCCAATGACTAACCACAGCAGTGATATGGCAGGCACAGGCACTTCTGCCACCAGTGATTGGCTGCAGTGGCGCATGGGACCCCATCCTGGAAGTGTACATACAGGGACTGAAGCATGGTGAAAATGACTCCTTGTGCATTCCGTATCCGTATGTCTGCAAGTCCTTTCTGGATGTCATCCATTTTTATTTTTTGTGGATCCGTGTTTTGTGTGAATGTTCTGCCAGCCGACATGTGTCTGAGACTGTAGCCTCTGGAGGGGCAGAGTGGGGGACATTATATACTATACTGTATCTGCATGGTAAGATAGTCTCACCTTTTATGGGGACAGGCATTGTCTAGGGAGGGCATTAGTCTTGCTAGGTTGCGTTCAGGGTAATACCCATGGGAAATACACTGCACATTACACTAAGGACAGCCATACAGCTCGCATAGGTCACTGGAGATTAGGGGTTATTTTTATATACTGTGTATAAAAAGCCATTAAAGGGGTTGTCCTGGATTTTGATATTAACGGCCTACACCGCAAAATCAGCTGTTACCCTGCAGAGCTGTGTGCGTTGTGCAGTGGACTAGGGCTGAAACGATTAGTCGATTGAATCGAGTAATTCGACTCAAAAAAATCCTCAATGCAAATTTTTGCATCAAGGATTCGTTTGTGTCATGTGACCACAGAGTGTGAGTGAAGCGCTTGCTATTACTCACCGCTACGTGGTTACCCGCCAGCCCGCACCGCGCTGCACTTTCCTTCTGACACATCATCAGGACATGGTGCGTGCTTACGTGCAATATGACCTGACGCTGTCTGACGTCAGGATGATAGTGTAGCGCGCGGAGAAAAAGCTAGGGAGCTGCGGAGCGCCCCTGATGGCACTGGAGGGGGCGGCTGATGGCATGGGGGAACCTCAGTAGTGTGGGTAGACTGCACTTGTGGCTCTTTTGCCTCCATTGTACATCTGTAGGGGCTAAGGCCCCATTCACACGTCCGCAATTCTGTTCCGCATTTTGCGCAACGGAATTGCGGACCCATTCATTTCTATGGGGACAGACTTTGTCCCGCTCGGATCCGGAATTGCGGATCCGCACTTCCGTTCCACAAAAATATAGAACATGTCCTATTCTTGTCCGCAATTGTGGACAAGAAAAGGCATTTTCTATATAGTTCTGGCAATGTGCGGATCTGCAAAACACATACGGACGTCTTGAAAGCACATTGCCGCGTGTACCGTGTTTTGTGGATCCGTTAAAGCAATACGGACTTCTGAATGGAGCCTTACTCAGAGATATAAAAGGACCACACGTGGATGTACGGTCAGTTTTTCTCGTGGTCCCATTTATTTGAATAATTGAATCTTGAGGGAAAATTGGAGCTGGATGGCGCTTGCTGAGATTTTGTCTCCATGGATCACTGGTCTGTGAAAGATATTGTACATGTGCACTGGGCCATTGACTTTAAGGGTGCCTGCACACCGATTTTGAAAAACCACAGCATTAGTCCTCGTGCACACAAACTTATTTTATTTCCGTGTCCGTTCCGTGTTTTTTTTTTTTTGTCGATAGGATGTGTACTGTTTGCATCCATATGTCCGTAGCCCTGCAAAAAATATAGAACATGTCCTATTCTTGTCCATTTTGCGGACAAGGATAGACATTGTTACAATGGATCCGCAAAAAAAAAAAAAACAGATGCCAAACGGACGTCATCCATATTTTTTGCGGACTGCAAAACACATACGATCGTGTGAATGTAGCCTAATACAGTACCAGCAGATAAATCTCATGTACGCTTTGCTTTTTTTCTTTGGTGTGGCAATTGACCTGTTGTGCGGTTTTTTAAATCTGCAGCAAGTTAATTGTTGTTTTTATCTTTTACGGATTTCACCCTTTTCAATAAGATCTGCAGAAATTCCGCACCAAAATCCACATAAAAACTGCACAAAAAACACACAAATCTGCACCATCTTCTGCCAGCCTAATGGGTTATGTTCATTCTAAGTGCTGCACATTGTACACCCGGACAGCACATGCATGTGAAAATCGTTCATCTGAATCTGCCCTTTAGGGGGTGTCTGAGACTAGTTATGCTGAAGGCTGGGCATGGTTTGAGAAGAAAAGCACACTTTTTAAGATTCTTCTAGTTCCTCAGGAGTGGCTCTGGAACCTGGATACTCTGATGGTGTTTTTTGTACCATGTCCGGCCCCTGCAATTTTTTTAGTCTTCGACAACCCTTTTAGGGATGCGTATAGCTAGTCCTAATTCAGTGATGGACTGAGCGGGCATTTCAAAGCATTTCTTGTCTGCTGAAATGGGAACTGGAATTAGAGAATGGTGGGGTATTTGTTGAGGCGAGTATCACTTCTTTAATGTTTTTAAGCCACTCTGACCCCGCTGCCACCAATTTTTATTCTGCTGGAAAACCCCTTTAAAGGCTATGTACACCTTCGAAGGCAATTTTTATTTATGATTGCTTTTTACTTATTTTTGGCTAAAAATCGCTTTTTCAATTGGCCTTTATTAAAAGTATTGAGCTGTTTTGTCACAACTGTTGTTCTAGCTGTGTGACTGGTACTTTCACTTTGACAAGAGGTCATAAACACTTATTTAGGCCACATACTTATCAGTAAGATGAGAACTGAGCTATAATAAGTGTTTATAATGTCAGAGATAAGGAGCCTGTCATCTCCCCAACTGATGGAAAAGAGAGAAAATCCAAAAGGCTACTACTAGAGCATCTCGGCTCTGTACAGAAAAAGGGCTCAATAATTCTAATAAAGACCAAATGAAAAATCATTTTTGCTCAAAACGAGTACAATGCAATAATTAAAAGAAATGCCCCAAAGGTGTACATAGCCTTTAAATCTCTTTTCCCCATATTACTCGGCAGTAACAAATATATAACCAGAAAACGGTACTTTCTGCATTGTAAGTTCATTGTAAATACTTTTATTTCAGGTTCTGAAGAAAAGAATCCCTCAGAATCCAAAGTACCAGCATGTGAAGACAAGGCTTGATACAGGTCAGTGTACTCTACTAATATGGGGTTTGGAATTTAGGGTTTTATGTAAGATGACACCTTTTGGTTGTAAAGTCTAGATCGGTGGCTTTTTGCCTTTAAATAAAACATCAATCCCTTTAATTCCGCAGTATGTGACTGCCCAGTACATGACTTGAAGCAGTAAAGCTGGCCATACACCGTAGATGGCCAATCATCTGTGTGTATGGAGGCCTCCCGATTCTTTCCTGGCAGCATGTCCAGGGAAATAAGGATCAGGTATGTGGGATTTCACATAACCTGGCCAGTGGGTTCTGCCAACATTCATCTAAGGTGTATGGCTAGCTTGAAGAGTTATATCAAGTTTTTCCATATTTTCAAGATAGGAGATAGCTATAAGATCGGTGGGGGCTGTACTGCTGGTACCCCCACTGATTACGAGAAGGGGGTCCCTGCACCCCATAGAGCCCCCCAAATCGAACAGAGCAGCCTATAGAGCATGCACTCTACCGCTCCATTTATTTCTATGGGAATGCCGGAGCTATAGTACAGCACTCGGCTACCATATTGCAAGACTGGGGGCAAATGGCAACAGAAAGCTGACGGAGAAAAAGAAATACATATGTGATAACTAATAACCTAAGGGAATTACTGTATGTTTGGGCAGAATCATCTTTTTTTGTGAACAGTCTTGGAGAGTAATTCTGAAGACCAAGAGATGAGCCAAACAGGGCTAAGATGTGGGCAAAAATGTAATGATTAAATGTAAAAAAATAAATGAAAATTAAAATCAGACATCATATAATACATGATAATCTCTTGCTAACGAACCTAGAACCAGCCCTGTACCTCACATGGGTCTAGAGATACAGTACCTCCCTTCATTGCTCCAGTTGCTGTGCCATTTCAAGCTGGCAGCTCAGGGTGTATCCTTTCTGCTGCAGCTCTCTCTCTCTGTCACAGCTCTGGGGGTGTCCTTCTCTGGTAAAGCTCACTCCCTGTAACTGTCACAGCTTCTAATAGTAGATATAGCTGGTGGCAGTGGAAAGATGGATGCACATTCTCACTTCTATGTCAGCAAAGCAGATGGAGACATGAGGAAAATAATAAACAGCAGATGGCACTATGCAGATATGTTATAGAATAACCTAGGAGTAATTTATTAAACCACAATCTGCGACTTTTCCCCGCTCATGCCAGGTCTAAAATTGTGGGTGGGGAAGGGGACGGTCCGGCAGGTCTAAACGTAAGTCAGCTCTTACAATTAGAACTGGTGGAGGATCCGCCGAAGTTATGTAGAGGCCAGCGCCTCTTCATAACTCCACCGGATCCACCGCCAGTTTAGGGCTTAATAAGACCGGCATCTAAAAAGCTGGTCTTAAAAAATGTGCCCCCTTGTGTAATTCTAAAAGACTATTGTCTATAAGAAAAGTAATCTAATGAAAAAAGCTAAAAAATAAAATATAAAAATTCTAATCGCCTTCCTATCCCCAAAATTAAAAGTACATAAACAATAAAAAAATAAACATAATGGGTTTCGCCACCTGTGAAACACCTGTACTATTAAAATGTAAAAAAATTTATCTCATGAGGCAAATGGCGAAACAGAAAAAAGTCAAAATGGACTTTTCGCCGTTTTTTTGGTCCCATCAGCTCCCACAAAAAAAATTGATTAAAAAGTGATCACAAAGTCATACACACCCCAAAATGATATCAGTGAAAAGGACAGATCGGCCCGCTAAAAAATGAGCCCTCACACAGTTCCGTACACATAAAAATAAAAAAAAGTAAGACTCTGGTGATGCAAAAATAATGAAATTAACAGGTCAGTTTTACCACATGGGAAGCACTGTAAAAACAAAACCCATAAAACAGTTTTTCAATCCACCCCATATGGAATTTTTTTTTTACCGCTTACGACTACATTGAATGCCATATTAAATGGTGGCATTAGAAAGTACAACTTGTCATAAAAAAATAAGCCCTCATATGGCTATGTAAATAGAAAAATAACAAAGTTATGGCTTTAGGAACGCTGCGAGCAAAAAACTAAATTAAACAAAAAAGGAACATTTCCCGGTCATGAAGAGGTTAAATCCCCCACTTTAATCGACTGGCTTCCGTGATTTTGCTGAGTGGCCTTCAGCAAGATGGGGCATCTTTGATAACGGAAGAGGTCCGGGTTGTCTAACCAGTTCACAATATAAGGTCTCATGCACACGACTGTTTGTATTGTGTGGTCCATAAAACACGGATGCCGGCTGCGTACATCCCGCAATTTCCGCGAGCCTGTGTATGTATCTGTGTGGAGCCTGCTTTCTGTCTGGGGAACGGGGCAAATGCCTGTGATATATTCCTAGATGAATGATCTCAGTGAGCGCAGGCCTTTTTCACCAGTAGAAGACGCTCCTTTCCCTAAAACGTACCCTGTAGTGATTGGAGTTGCCTGCAGGACGTAGGGGCGCGTAGTCTAGCATTAGACGTCTTCTGCGTCGGACAACAAACAAGCGTTACTTAGGCATCGGGCAGGGGAAGAATTTTGGCTTTGTCTGAATCGAATGCTGATGACGTTCGGTTACTAGAGTGTTTCACCAAACAGACCATTGACGAGGATATGCCTGAGTGAAGAAGAAAGGCGCTCTTATCTCGGCTCATCTTACAGTCCAGAGCCTTCACAAATCCCCAAACCCTTCAGCTCCATTTATGAAACACTTGTTCTCGTCTTCGATCCCCTTGAAGGTTTTTTGTGGCATGTGCCTGTCATTTTAACGTTCACTTACAGCAGTGCCAATGTGGTGGCTATGTCTAACACGTACAGTATTACATTGTATAAAGCGGGCCTTTTCTAATATTCCTATAACTACAGCACGTGAAAGTCCTGGGAGTGCATGATTGGGTGTGGAATGGATTCATATTTGGGCTTTATAGCTGGGACTTTGTGCCTGCAGTTGATGGATAAAAACGCCAGCTCCAGGTGTTAGCGGAAAGTCTATGGCGAATATGAAACGCGAGACACACTTTTAGGGTCTCTGGCGTTTTGACATCTTCTTTATAGGGAATAAAACACCAGACAAAAACAGTCTTCAAACAGTTGCTTAGGGAAAAAATGGCACTAAAAACACATAACCGTATGCGGTCTTAAAAAAAAAAATAACAAGCACTTCATATGGTGTTTTTTGCATGGTTAGGAATGCAAAATTTGTGTCTGTAGACCCCTAAAGTGAAGTTAAGACGTGTTTGTAGTTAAAGGGGTTGTCTCACTTCAGCAAGTGGCATTTATCATGTAGAGGAAGTTATTACAAGGCACTTACTAATGTATTGTTATTATCCATATTGCTTCGTTTGCTGGCTGGATTCATTTTACCATCACATTATAAACCGCTCGTTTCCAAGGTTACGACCACCCTGTAATCCATCAGCGGTGGCTATGCTTACACACCATAGGAAAAAGAGTCTGCCTCTCTGGTGACATTGGGAGCGCACATAGGCTGGTGCTTTTATTTTTATTCTTTTATTTTTTTAATAGTGTGCAATAGTGACCACCACTGCTGGATTGCAGGGTGGTCATAACCATGGAAACGAGCATTGTATAATGAGATGTGTAAATGCATCCAGCCAGCAAAGGAAGCAATATGGACAATCGCAATACATTAGTATGAGCCTTGTAGTAACTTTCTCTACATGATAAATGCCACGTGCTTAAGTGACACAACCCCTTTAAGGATTTACATTGATCGGTAGGAGTCAGACCCACCTGATCAGCATATGTTCTAACTTTAGATGAGGGTTAAATGGAGTCTTTCACCTAAATTGCCCATTATAGAACACTAACATGATGATCTGCATTATAGTCCCCATATTGGAATGCTACTTACTATATAGCTGTCCGTGGCTTATTTTCGCTAAAAAACACTTTAATTCAATATGTTAATTAGGTTCTGAAGGTGCCAAGGGGCGGTGTTTCAGCGGCCGGTGCCCAGGCCCCTCGTCACTTTTCATATGAAACCCTTCCCCTTTCACCCCTCTGGCCCACCCTAGGCGAGGAGAGGGTTTTCATATGAAAAGTGGACTGACGTTGGACTGTTTTTCTTATTACAAGTTACAAGGACACTTTAATCATTTATGGCACAGGATAGGCTATAAAAACCTACCTTAGACCATGGGTGAATAGCCTCCAGCGCTCCAGCTTTTGTAAAACTACAACTCCCAGCATGCTCTATTGACTTCTGTGGGAGTTGTGAGAACAGCCAAGCAAGTGTGCATGCTGAGAGTTGTAGTTTTACAACAGCTGTAGTGCCGGAGGCTGCTGACCCCTGTCTTAGACCCTCACTTGCGTGCACAGTTTCCATGGAGTGTAATGGAGCGGTGACAGGTTACATGCCTGTTCTCCCAATAGGTGAGGGCTCTTCCTAGACCACTGAGGTCACGTTCATCCACATGGTCTATGTGCTGCTCAGTCCCATATAAATGAATGAACCTAGGCTGCAATACCGAGCACAGCTGCCATCCAATGTCATATTAATCTCCTAATTGCCTATAATGGGGCAGATTTATCTAAACTGTCTAAAAGATATGCTGCCCATAGCAACCAATCACAGTGCAGCTTTCATTTTACCAGAGCAGTGTTTGAAATCAAAGCTGATCTCTGATTGGTTGCCATGTACAACATAGACCGTTTTTCTTCTGTACAGTTTTGATAAATGAGGCCCATTATGTATTCTATAGTGCGGTTTCTGCATGTCTATGTTTTAGGCTGGCATGTTTTAAGAAGGCAGAATTTTTCCTTTAAGCTGAGAATGTGTCACAATGAGCAAATACAAGTGACCTCATGGTGCTGTGACCTCATCGCTTGTGGTAATCAGCTGCTTTACCAGAACAGCTTGTTTGAGGTGAAATTTAAAAGTGCCATGTCTCTCCTTCCAGGGAACAGCATGACCAAGTATTTGGAACGGATAGAAGAGATTAAGAGAAGTAAGTAACAAGGAATACCGTCATTTGTGTTACTAGTTGGAGGGAAGTGTCATTGCTTCCTAACAGCGAGGTAGGTTGGTGTGCGGAGCGCAATATGCATTCTGGATATCCACTTGTTATAATGTAGAACATTTTAAGGCCTCATTTACACAAAGCTGTCAGAAAAACGTCCTTGCTGCCCCTAGCAACCAGTCAGAGCTGAGCGTCCATTTTGTATGCTGCTCGGGTAAAAGGAAAGCTGTGCTGTGATTGGTTACCATAGACAACAGGGACAGTTTTGACAAATAAGACCTATAATATGTATATTTAGCTTGCTCCTTAGAAGGGTTGACCACTTTTTGGCTACTTTGGACCAATGTGTATGTAAGATGACTATATGACACTATGAATACCACCTTTTGTTTGCTATGTGCTGTTTTTTAGATTTCATAAGTCATGCCCCCATAAGATGGCCGCTGATGGGGGGGGGGGGGTGTCATGTGACCAGGCAAAAATAACTTCAGACATATCAATCTGCCTTCTCCACTCAAATACTAAGCATCTGCACATGCAATGTTGAGAGTTTAGTGCAGGTGTTACTGTATTACTGTATTTTAATGGAGGAGGATGACCCGCCATTTTATGGACAGGACCTCTGTGTGGACGGCACAAAAGACTTGGCCAACAAGGGGTCACACCTTATGAAATCGTACAAAATGTCAACAAAGACCATGGGCGTCATTTATCAAACTGGTGTAAAGTAGAACTGGCTTAGTTGCCGATAGCAACCAATCAGATTCCACCTTTTATTTTGGATAGCTCCTTTTGGAAAATGAAAGGTGGAATCTGATTGGTTGCTATGGGCTACTAAGCCAGTTCTACTTTACACCAGTTTGATAAATGACCCCCTATATTAGTGAATTCCCTATTGTCATCTTACATGCACATTGGTCAACGGTAACCAGAAAGTGGCTAACCCCTTTAATATCTGATACGTAGACCGTCAAACATAAGTGGGTGAGGTTCTGATCCGGGCACGGCACCTGATATCACCTCCTTCACCATTATTTGATGAAATAAGTTTATAAAATTGAGTTATGAAGCCATGAAGTTTCATTAGCCCAATAAACCAGTACAATACTTGTGGAAGCCATCTCCACTTGCCTGGCCTTATTCTTCTCACTGGAGCAGCCACACAAATGCGGTTTTGTTGGCGTCCAGAATTGAATTCCCTGCGCGCTCATCAGATTTCTTTGGATTTTTCTCCTGTGGTTGAGAAGAGTCTGGAGCACACACAGATCTTCTCTGTTCCATGTGCTGTATAATATACACCTTCTGGGGTTACTACACTTGGCACCTTTGTACCCCCTGGTAAGGCTGCCTCCTATCTCTGTGAAATCAGAGCCATGGTACAGTAATCCTGTCTAATGAGAACAATTGAGAGAATATGATGGCTGAAAGTATGCAAATCTGATAAAAGCCAGCACAATGGCGAGGACTGTCTGTGGGCATGGCATAATGAGGGAATGTAGGGAGAGATGGACCATTTCTGACGGCTTCACAGACCTGCGGAGTCAGCTTAGCATCCGGACCAGATCCTACACGCCTGGATATTAAAAGCGGTCATCTATAATGTCACAAAGCTCTGATGAAGCTTCTGGCCCGACAGAACCAGGTAATAGTTCTCTCATCCAGTCTCTAAAGAGCCTTCTGTACCATTACTGTGTTACCTAGTATGTGATGTCTGTGTGTAGACTTGTCTCGAGGCTGGCCATAGAGTAGCTAGCATCTCACAAAATGGAAGAGCTATGTAGCTGGTAGTATGGTACGTTACTCATCAGGTGTCTGTGTATATGTCCAGTTTATTGGATGATTGTGCTGTTTATTGGTGAAACAGACTAAACATTTTGTAGATGTTGAATTCTACATCCATAATCCCATTATTCACATTTTTATGATCACTTTCTACTTTTGACGTCAGCAGCACATAGCTAATGATAGGAAGTCGCATGTGGTGAGCTGGGTTGGTGGGCATATAGAAGGTGTGGCGAGCTGGGTTGTTGGGTATAGAAGTTGTGGTGAGCTGGGTTGGTAGGTATAGAAGACGTGGTAAGTTGGTATGGTGGGTATATAAGGTGCGCGGTGAGCTGGCTTGGTGGGTATAGAAGGTGCAGCGGTGAGCTGGCTTGGTGGGTATAGAAGGTGCGCGGTGAGCTGTCTGCACACATATCCCTTGTTGCTGTCATGGGTAAAAGGGGCGATTTATCAGAGTTGTGAAAAGGATGATTACTGGCTTTTGGGCCAAGTGATGGCAGTATTTATGAAACGGCTGTTTTGTGAACTGTTCATGTGCTGCAGTGGTGAAAGTGTATTGTGAGTGGACAAATGGCACCACTGCTAATAAGTGATGTGGAAACTCTGACCACCATGTGCCATTTTTGAGAGATGAACATTGGCTATGAAGGTGCGTGAGGGCGAACGGACAACTACAGAGGAGCAGCTCACCACCAGAATGAACCAGGGTGCTACCAGAGGTGTGTGAGGGTGGACGGACACACTACAGAGGAGCAGCTCACCACCAGAATGAACCAGGGGCTACCAGAGGTGTGTGAGGGTGGTGGATTGACACACTACAGACGAGCAGCTCACCACCAGAATGAACCAGGGGACTACCAGAGGTGTGTGAGGGTGGACTGACACACTACAGAGGATCAGCTCACCACCATAATGAACCAGGGGGCTACCAGAGGTGTGTGAGGGTGGACTGAGACACTACAGAGGAGCAGTTCGCCACCAGAATGAACCAGGGGGCTACTAGAGGTGTGTGAGGGTGGTGGACTGACACACTACAGAGGAGCAGCTCACCACCAGAATGAACCAGGGGGCTACCAGAGGTGTGTGAGGGTGGACTGACACACTACAGAGGAGCAGCTCACCACCAGAATGAACCAGTTGGCTACCAGAGGTGTGTGAGGGTGGACTGACACACTACAGAGGAGCAGCTCACCACCAGAATGAACCAGTTGGCTACCAGAGGTGTGTGAGGGTGGACTGACACACTACAGAGGAGCAGCTCGCCACCAGAATGAACCAGGGGGCTACTAGAGGTGTGTGAGGGTGGACTGACACACTGCAGAGGAGCAGCTCACCACCAGAATGAACCAGGGGGCTACCAGAGGTGTGTGAGGGTGGACTGAGACACTACAGAGGAGCAGCTCGCCACCAGAATGAACCAGGGGGCTACTAGAGGTGTGTGAGGGTGGTGGACTGACACACTACAGAGGAGCAGCTCACCACCAGAATGAACCAGGGGGCTACTAGAGGTGTGTGAGGGTGGACTGACACACTACAGAGGAGCAGCTCACCACCAGAATGAACCAGGGGGCTACCAGAGGGGTGTGAGGGTGGATTGACACACTACAGAGGAGCAGCTCACCACCAGAATGAACCAGGGGGCTACCAGAGGTGTGTGAGGGTGGACTGACACACTACAGAGGAGCAGCTCACCACCAGAATGAACCAGGGGGCTACCAGAGGTGTGTGAGGGTGGACTGACACACTACAGAGGAGCATCTCACCACTAGAATGAACCAGGGGGCTACCAGACGTGTGTGAGGGTGGTGGATTGACACACTACAGAGGAGCAGATCCCCACCAGAATGAACCAGGGGGCTACCAGAGGTGTGTGAGGGTGGACTGACACACTACAGAGGAGCAGCTCACCACCAGAATTAACCAGGGGGCTGCCAGAGGTGTGTGAGGGTGGACTGCCACACTACAGAGGAGCAGCTCACCACCAGAATGAACCAGGGGGCTGCCAGAGGTGTGTGAGGGTGGACTGACACACTACAGAGGAGCAGCTCACCACCAGAATGAACCAGGGGGCTACCAGAGGTGTGTGAGTGTGGACTGAAACACTACAGAGGAGCAGCTCACCACCAGAATGAACCAAGGGGCTACCTGAGGTGTGTGATGGTGGACTGACACACTACAGAGGAGCAGCTCACCACCAGAATGAACCAGGGGGCTACCAGAGGTGTGTGAGGTGGACTGACACACTACAGAGGAGCAGCTCACCACCAGAATGAACCAGGGGCTACCAGAGGTGTGTGAGGTGGACTGACACACTACAGAGGAGCAGCTCACCACCAGAATGAACCAGGGGCTACCAGAGGTGTGTGTGAGGGTGGACTGACACACTACAGAGGAGCAGCTCACCACCAGAATGAACCAGGGGGCTACTAGAGGTGTGTGAGGGTGGACTGACACACTACAGAGGAGCAGCTCACCACCAGAATGAACCAGGGGGCTACCAGAGGTGTGTGAGGGTGGACTGACTACCAGAGGTGTGTGAGGGTGGACTGACACACTACAGAGGAGCAGCTCACCACCAGAATGAACCAGGGGGCTACTAGAGGTGTGTGAGGGTGGACAGACACACTACAGTGGAGCAGCTCACCACCAGAATGAACCAGGGGGCTACCAGAGGTGTGTGAGGGTGGACTGACTACCAGAGGTGTGTGAGGGTGGACGGACACACTACAGAGGAGCAGCTCACCACCAGAATGAACCAGGGGGCTACCAGAGGTGTGTGAGGGTGGACAGACACACTACAGAGGAGCAGCTCACCACCAGAATGAACCAGGGGCTACAGGAGGTGTGTGAGGGTGGACTGACCCACTACAGAGGAGCAGCTCACCACCAGAATGAACCAGGGGGCTACCAGAGGTGTGTGAGGGTGGACGGACACACTACAGAGGAGCAGCTCACCACCAGAATGAACCAGGGGGCTACCAGAGGTGTGTGAGGGTGGACTGACACACTACAGAGGAGCAGCTCACCACCAGAATGAACCAGGGGGCTACCAGAGGTGTGTGAGGGTGGACTGACACACTACAGAGGAGCAGCTCACCACCAGAATGAACCAGGGGCTACCAGAGGTGTGTGAGGGTGGACTGACACACTACAGAGGAGCAGCTCACCACCAGAATGAACCAGGGGGCTACCAGAGGTGTGTGAGGGTGGACGGACACACTACAGAGGAGCAGCTCACCACCAGAATGAACCAGGGGGCTACCAGAGGTGTGTGAGGTCGGACTGACACACTACAGAGGAGCAGCTCACCACCAGAATGAACCAGGGGGCTACTAGAGGTGTGTGAGGGTGGACTGACACACTACAGAGGAGCAGCTCACCACCAGAATGAACCAGGGGACTACCAGAGGTGTGTGAGGGTGGACTGACACACTACAGAGGAGCAGCTCACCACCAGAATGAACCAGGGGGCTACCAGAGGTGTGTGAGGGTGGACTGACACACTACAGAGGAGCAGCTCACCACCAGAATGAACCAGGGGGCTACCAGAGGTGTGTGAGGGTGGACTGACACACTACAGAGGAGCAGCTCACCACCAGAATGAACCAGGGGGGTACCAGACATGTATGAGGGTGGACTGACACACTACAGAGGAGCAGATCCCCACCAGAATGAACCAGGGGGCTACCAGATGTGTGTGAGGGTGGACTGACACACTACAGAGGAGCAGATCCTCACCAGAATGAACCAGAGGGCTACTAGAGGTGTGTGAGGGTGGACTGACACACTACAGAGGAGCAGCTCACCACTAGAATGAACCAGGGTGCTATCCGTCTAAAACAGCAGTTCAGTGATCCCTACTACATATGGGGCTCTGAAGAAGACGGATGGTCACTGCACCTCTGCTAATGAAGTTGCATCTGCAGAAAAAGCTTTAATTTTCGTGGCAGTATCGGAATTGGACATCCACTGATGGTAGGCTACACTGCTGAAACGTCAGTATTGAAGCTGCAGCAATTATCAAATAAACTACAATTGCATTACTTTTGAAGCTGGAGTTTATTTCATCTATTACATATGGGGTGGGAACCCTACTCCAAGCCGCATTAACAAAGTGCGACAAGGATCAAAACCACAACATCAAACAGATGGACATTGTTGTGTCAGGTGAGAAACATCAGAGAACAAACACCGTCAACCATTTCTGGAAGAACAGAAGCTGGTGGTGGCAGCATTATGGTTTGGGAAATGTTTTCATGACATTCTCTGCGCCCAATTATCCACGTGGAAGACACACTCAACCGATTTGGGTATGAATCCATCCTTGCAGATCATAAACGCCCATACATGCTGATTGTCTTGCTGGAAGATCCCATCCACCATGGGGAAGACAATGTGGCATGGCTAGAAATGTTTGACATTGGTTAGAAGAACCAAGACTTCCAAGTACTCCGCTGGCCCCCTAATTCTCATACTTAACCCCAACTGAGCATCTGTGGGACCACCTTGATCATTATGGATCCTCCCCACACACCCTCCAGCAGCTGTGGGATGCTCTGCAGTCAGCATGGCTCCAGATACCTGTGACAACCTATCAGGAGCTTATTGAGTCGCTGCTGTCCGTGCTGTACATGCTATGTACTTGACTGTGTAGTTATACATGTATGCTCTACCTCTGAGGTTCTCTTCTACTAAAATATGATGGGTGCTAAGTTAGATTTGGTAGTCCCCCCCCCCCCCCCAAAAAAAAAATATATATATATATATTTTTTTTTTTCACGGCACCTCCATATGCTGAAATAAATTGTCCACTTTATTCATTATATAAATGACACAATTTCTTTCACCATATGGAGGTGCCGTAGAAATTTCTTCAATATGTAAAAGGTGATTTTGTCACAATCTAGATCTATTGGCACTCCGCACTATCAATAGCATCAGTACAGGCAGGCAGCTTTTCTCAGGGGACGTCTCCTTCTCCCTGGCTGTGAGCTGTCTCATCACAGCAGACCACATCCCAGCCAGGGAGAAATGCTAAGCAGAAATATGTATGTATATATGGGGAACATTCAGGATACATTAGATACTTGTTTGCTTTATTTGCTGTTATTATTTATTCATACTGAAATCCCTGCTTTCTGTGCCTAGGAGTCCAGTGGGCGGTCCTATTCAGTGATTGTCAGCCTTCCCGGTATGACAGTACACACATAGATAAATGGAATGTATTGGATAACACTGACAGCATTGTGTCAGTGTTATACAATATATTCCAGACCTCTACGGGTTACGTAGCATCATTAATCAATATAATGCTATGTGACCCCGGCAGTGCTAGAAGTTCAGGAGCGGTCTTATACTCGCGCTGCGAGTTCTGGAGCGTGACACTCACTCATGTGAAACCAGCCTAACTGTTAAAGGGGTTGTCCAGCGTAGGAGTTGACCAAACCAATACAATGCCCTTTAAGTGACAACTGCAGCCAATCACTTGCCCACGTTTACTATGTAAGTGCACCTAGACATTATCATAAATTGTGCCACAATTCTGGTATAAAGTTCTGTAGAAAAGTAAACCAACCAATAAATAGTCAGAGAAAAGTGTCTCTCTTTGCACCAGATTTATCACCCAGACATGTGATAAATCTGGTGTAGGTATAGTCTAGCCTGTCTAAGCTTAGGGTACCTTCACACTAGCATTTTTCCTTTCCGGCATAAAAACTGATCAGGATTATCCCCTTGCATTCTGAATGGAGAGAAATCTGTTCAGGATGCATCAGGATGACTTCAGTTCAGCATGTGAACGTTTTTTGGACGTTGACAAAACCGCAGCACCGGATCCGGCATTAAGTCCCATTGACTTACATTAGTGCCGGACATTAAGAAATGACTGAAGGACATGATCCGTCCTTCCGGTCTGTGCATGCGCAGACCTTTAAAACTGTGAAAAAAATACAAGACGGATCCGCCTATCCGCATGGCAAATGGAGAGACGGATCTGCACTTGCAATGCATTTGTAGACTGATCCGCAAGCCGGATCCGTCTACAAATGCTTTTAGTTGTCATGCGGTATGCTGGATCCCGCGGGACGGAACTGCCCGCCGGATCCACATGCCGCGAGTGTGAACGTACCCTTACGCCATCTATAGTATTAGTAGATCTGCCCCATAGTGTTCCTTTGGACAACAGCTGTAGCTTAACTGGAAAAAAGACTGTGTAGCCTTAGCCTAAGGCTCCATTCACACGACCGTATGTTGTCCGCAAAAAAAACGGATCAGTTTTTTTGCGGATTAGATGCTGTCCCATTCACTTCTATGGGGCCCTTTTCTTCCATTGCACGGCTCAGCAAAAAAAATGAAACATGTCCTATATTTGTCAGTGAAAATCAGGACATGACCCTATTGTAGTCTATGGATCAGCAAAAAAACGGATCAGTTTTTTTGCGGACAACATACGGTCGTGTGAATGGAGCCTAAATGTAGTGAGTCAGTTTTTATTACTCATGCTGTTTTTGTCACTGTCTTCAATCCACCGTCATTTATTTTAGTTCAGGCTGCCACCGGCGCTCAGTACCAGTTCATTTTTATAGTTGTTCATTTTAACTACAACCTTTTGCTAAATGCTTATTTTTTGATCCTCAGATTACAGGTATAAAAAAGATGAACTTTTCAAACGGATCAAAGTTACTACCTTTGCACAACTGGTGAGTGCACGGTTTGTAGTGTTCCGCATGTGTTTTTCTTCTGCTACGGCTTTTGGCTAACATTAGGACAGGAATATATTGTTTTGTATGGTGAGACTTAGTTTTAGTCTCAGTTCTGTATCAACCAGGACAAGGGCATAGCATGCATACATCTTATACACGTTTCGAAAAAAACTACATGAAAGGAATTATGATATGCCTCTCAAACTGAGGGCTGTAGTTGATACATTGTGGAAAACTATCATGAGGGAGATATTTGAAGTCGGGTTTGTTTGAATTTTTGTTGCCATACTCTCTCACACTCATCAAATGTCGCATGTTGTTTGATAAATTTGTCTCATGCTTAAACCTAAAACTTTTAGATAGAAATTCTACTGCTCTTTTCCTACTCTACCCTCCTACTGAAGTGAGAGTGCCACTTTAAAAAAGAGCAAAAGTATCAGTGAGAAATCTGGAGTGAAACATATCTAACCACGACCACTTTCACATCCATATTTCAAAACTGGAGTGAATGTTTGCACAAGTGAGTCCAAAAGTCGCAAAAGCCCACTTTTGCGACTTTTTGAAGCCAGAATTCTGGAGTTCAGACATGATAAATCAGGGCCATTGTTTACGTGATGATAATTTGATATGTTGCTTTTCGATGTATTTTCAGATTGTTAGACGAGGTGGGGTTGGTTGGTCCATGGTTTACAATAAATCTTTAGTAGACATCAATAAATTGAAAGGCTAAAAAAACAAAGTAAAATGGGGTGTCTAGTCCATATTGGTTTTTAGAATGCTTATGTTGTATGAGGATGAGAGAGTGACTGTATTCTGTCATGTTCAGGTACTTCAAGTGGCATCTGTATCGGATGAGAGTGAGGCCGCTGACATTACCAGCGAGGAGCTGCTGAGACTGGAAGGTAATGAATATTTCAGCGGTTTAAGTATTGAATATCAGTCACCTGATTCTCTTAATAACATGCTGACAGATGTCAAGAATAGACTCGCCAACCATTGTCCCCTTCCCTTTGTATTCTCCGCTTCCTAGGTGTTTTTTTAACTAATTTCTTGCAGGAAATAATTTTAAATGTCTGTTTCCCCTGATCTGTATCTAGACCTATCCAGAGGATAGGTTATCAGTATCAAAAAGGTGGGACAGCCCTTTAAGGCTAGTTTCACATTAGCATTGAAATCTTCCAGTAGAGGAACACCTGCCAGAGTTCATCATATCCAGCAAAGCTTTATACTGCCTGCAATGCCCGGAGTCCATTGACTATAATGGGGTGCGGCGTAGTTCTAGCATGGAGTCTGGCAGTGCTTCGGCCCTTCCTGGCTAGGCTGGACCCAATGAGCTCCGGCAGGCTGTTCCTCAGCCAGAACACTAGTGTGGAGCTAGCTTATAGAGGACCTTTCACCGCTCCTGACATGCCTGTTTAAATAGCTACTTGCATTCCCCGTGTAATAACAATTCTGGAGCATCTATTCTTATGGCTCCATGTTGTGCCATTCCTTTATTATTTCTACTAGAAGTTATGAATGAATTTCTAGCAGTCTGCAGAAGGGGTGGGACGATATGGCGATATAGACGATATGTGATATGAATTTGTGCCACGATATCGATTTCGTCCATATCGCGGTAGAACATGGTATGCGCCGCTCTCGGCGCATACCATGTTCTCCTGAGCCGGCACAGTGGAGAAGGAGGGAGTCCCTTCCTCCCCACTGAGAGCCACCAATGAGAGAGGAGGAGGGGAGGCACTTTAGTCACTGCTACCAATGAGAGCAGAGGAGGGGAGGGACTGTGGCCACTGCCACCAATGAGAGCAGGGCAGTGCAGAACGTCACAGGCAAGGGAGAAGGAACGCCCAGGGAGAGAGGCTGATGTCTCCTCCCTGGTGTTCCCACCATGTGACGGAGCCCCACACAGATATCATAGTAAGTGCTCAGTGCTCCCTATGTGCTGCCACCTAATAAAAGGTCCTATAGGCCTGCATGTGCCGGCCATATCCCATACCCGGCCTCTATGATTGCCTGCTGCGATCTGCCGCAATTAACCCCTCAGAACCTGAGGGGTTAATTGCGGTGGATCCCAGAGTGCAGGCCCAGTATGGTATATGGCCGGCACATGCAGGCTACGTTTCTATTCACTCATTGGTGGCCCACTGTGCCACCAATCATTGGTGGCAGTGGCAGTAGTGATCGGAGCCCCAGCAGTGTAATGCCTGGGCTCCGATCGGTTACCATGGCAGCCAGGACACTACTGATGTCCTGGCTGCTATGGTCAGCTCCCTGCTGCTGTGTGCACAGGGCAGCAGGGACAGTGTCAAGTCCTCTTTACCTTGACAGAGATCTATCAGGGTGAATAGGACAAGGGTTCTAGCCCCTAAGGAGGCTAAATAGTTATTAAATAAAAAGTTGAAGGAAAAAAAAAACAAAAAAGTTTAACAACCCTCCCTCCAATATAGAAAATATATATCGCATATCGCACATGCTTCATATTATATCGCAATATAAATTTTAGGCCATATCGCCCACCCCTAGTCTGCAGTAAGGGTACAGAGGGGTGGTAACCAGTCGGGGGTGTGTACCTGCACAGTCTGACGATGGCAGCACTGATTGGATAGAGTGAGTCTGTGCAGGTACACCCCCCACTGGTTACCACCCCTCTGTACCCTTACTGCAGACTGCTCACTGTTCATCCATAACTTCTATTAGAAATAATACAGGAATAGCACAGCATAGAGCCATATAAATAGATGCTCCAGAATTGTTATTACATGGGGGTGCATGAAGCTATTAAGCCAGGCGTGTCGGAAGCGGTGAGAGGTCCTCTTTAAGTTGTACAATTTATTTGAGGGACGTGAAACAAAAGTCCTTTTTAGAAGGGATGCTTTCAGGATGAGTCTTACTATGTAATGCCATATGTTTGAATGCAAGCTAAGTGTAGCCAATCACAGCCAAAGGGGCACAGTATTTAGTTGAATGCTTCTAGGCTTTATTATGTGACTGGCGTGCGTCTCAAGACCCAGACCTCACCCATCAAAACTTCTGACATGTCAGAAATATTGAAAATTAATTTTAAATCATGCCATCAGAGCATTCAAACCTGCTATGTGGGACTGGCGTCATATGGCTGCCCTGGCAATAATATGCCCAAGCTGCTCGTTGCATCTCCTGCTAGCACATGTAAACTGCTACAAGGGGCAGCAAGGAATAAAGTATGCTTTAACGTGGGACCTTTGGCAGCTTGTCTTAAAAAAAAAAAAATGAAGAATGAGATCCAATTCAGTGATCTGGTGGACTTAGTTTGTTGAGATTTATTTTTGTTTATTTAAGCGTTACAAGTTTTTATTTATTTATTTTTTTTATAACTTTTATATAGAGAGCAATTCTGTCATGTCAGAAGTGGATGCCGAGCTTGTGACTGACCGGACTAATGGAAAAGGAAGTCCCTACAATGTCCCTTTAAGTCCAATTCAATTAATTGACACTATAGGAGGAGGAGAATGTGTCAATTCTGCACGATCTACCCTTCAGAGGTAAGGAATGACTGTAGAGTTGTATATGTGCTCCATTTTCACTTGGCACGTTGCACTAATGCATTAGGAATTTTCTTGAACTAGAATCACTCATTAAGAAATACACTTGAATTCATACACATTTTATACTACCTTCTCCATCCATAGTCTCTTGTTCAGATTTTCTTGCTGAAGTCCAGCCATTTTTCCCTCTTAAAGGGAGTGTGTCACCAGGAAATTCACTGTTCCCTTGTAGGTCTAGCTCAGCTGAATGCAATGATAACTTTTACTTAGCAATTCATTGCTTTTAATCCACATGCAATTAAGCGGTTAAGCGCACCAAGGGAGGGCCCGAGCCACTCGGTGCACCATTGCTCTTCCTGCTTTCTCTGCCATCCCCTCCCTGTTCTTGATTGCCAGTGCTAGATGAGATGGCCATACAGAAATCTAGCCCTGTCAAGCAAGGGAGGAGCAAGGGTGCACAGAGTGGCTTTGGCTTGCCCGCCCACAACACATTGGGGGGATTTATTAAAACTAGTGTACAGAAAAACTGGGGTAGTTGCTCATAGCAACCAATACGATTGGTCCTTTCATTTTTCAGAGCTTCTTTGGAAAATGAAAGGTGGAATCTGATTGGTTGCTATGGGCAACTACGCCAGTTTTCCTTTACACCATATTGATAAATCTCCCCCATTGTGTGTAGTTCACTAGTGAATTTCCTGGTGGCATGCAGGTTTGAAAGCAATGACTGTATTTTTTTTGGGTTAATTAAACAATGTTTGTGTCCTTTTTTCAGTAATATAGTTATTTATTTTAGTCATTGTTTAGTATATTATAATTTTTTTTTTTTAACTCCTTAAGGACACATGACGTATGGGTACGTCATGTGTCCAGTCCCTAAAGATGGCGCCTGCTCCTGGCCGCTGCGGGCACCATCGCTGCGGGGGTCCGGCTGATTCCTGTAGCTGACCCCCGCAGCTGATGATCGCGGTTGGCAGCGCTGCCGACCGCGATCATTTAACCTTGCAGATGCCGTGATCAATCCTGATCACGGCATCTGCACGCGCTAAAACCGAAAGTAAAACTTTCGGCAGCGCTCCGGCTCCCCCTAGTGGTGATCGGGAGAATCGGAGCGCTGTGAGTGATAGCCTCAAGCCTTTCATTCAGCTTGAGGCTATCACTTACTATTTCCTATGGAGCCCTTGTTAGCAATAGGGCTTCATAGGAAAGTAGTAAAATGCTCATAAACTCCAATACAAGTGTATTGGAGTTTATGATAAAGCAATCAGGTAACTGATTTATATAGGTCCCTATGGGATCTATATAAAAGTGTAAAAAAACCTAAAAATTTAAATCACCCCCTTTCCCCAAAATTAAAATAAAATAATAAAAAATAAAAAAATACACATCATGGGTGTCGCAATGTGTGAAACGCCCATAGTATAAAAATATAAAAATATATTTCCCATACGGTAAACAGAAAAAGCGGAAAAAGCGCCCAAATGGCCGATTTGCCGTTTTGGACACTTCATTTCCTCAAAAAAATTAAATAAAAAGCGATCAAAAAGTCCTACACACCCCATAATGGTATCAACTAAAAGTTAAGATCGCCCCGCAAAAAATAAGCCCCCATACAACGCCATACACTTATATACAAATACGTTATAGCGGTCAAAACATGGCGACAAAAAAAAATAAAAAAATTTTTCCCACTTTTGAATTTTTTTTTACTATCAAAACGCAAGAAAAGCTATACATATTGGGTATCGCCGGATTTGTACTGACCTGTAGAATAAAACCGCTGATGATCGCGGTTGGCAGCGCTGCCGACCGCGATCATTTAACCTTGCAGATGCCGTGATCAATCCTGATCACGGCATCTGCACGCGCTAAAACCGAAAGTAAAACTTTCGGCAGCGCTCCGGCTCCCCCTAGTGGTGATCGGGAGAATCGGAGCGCTGTAAGTGATAGCCTCAAGCCTTTCATTCAGCTTGAGGCTATCACTTACTATTTCCTATGGAGCCCTTGTTAGCAATAGGGCTTCATAGGAAAGTAGTAAAATGCTCATAAACTCCAATACAAGTGTATTGGAGTTTATGATAAAGCAATCAGGTAACTGATTTATATAGGTCCCTATGGGATCTATATAAAAGTGTAAAAAAACCTAAAAATTTAAATCACCCCCTTTCCCCAAAATTAAAATAAAATAATAAAAAATAAAAAATACACATCATGGGTGTCGCAATGTGTGAAACGCCCATAGTATAAAAATATAAAAATATATTTCCCATACGGTAAAGCGGAAAAAGCGCCCAAATGGCCGATTTGCCGTTTTGGACACTTCATTTCCTCAAAAAAATTAAATAAAAGCGATCAAAAAGTCCTACACACCCCATAATGGTATCAACTAAAAGTTAAGATCGCCCCATAAAAAATAAGCCCCCATACAACGCCATACACTTATATACAAATACGTTATAGCGGTCAAAACATGGCGACAAAAAAATAAAAAATTTTTCCCACTTTTGAATTTTTTTACTATCAAAACGCAAGAAAAGCTATACATATTGGGTATCGCCGGTTTGTACTGACCTGTAGAATAAAACTAAATGGTCAGTTTTATCGCAAATCAAACGTCGTAATTTAGAAACCCTTAAAACTGTGGTGAAATTGCTTTTTTGCAATTTCACCCCATTTGAATTTTTCCGCTTCCCACTACACCGTATGCATTATTAAATGGTGGCGTTGGAAAATACAACTTGTCCCATAAAAAATAAGCCCTCATATGGCCATGTGAACGGAAAAATAAAAAAGTTATGGCTCTTGGAAGGCATAGAGCGCAAAACGAAAACGCAAAAATGTAAAAACCCTGTGTCCTTAAGGGGTTAATCTGCAGAAATTGTGGGTATATATATATTTATATATATATATATATATATATATATATATATATATATATTTATCACACAAAGTGCAACTATAAGGGTCCATTAACACATCTGTAATTTGGGTCCGTATTTTCGGGGTCCGCAATTTCATTCCCGAAAAAAATAGAACATGTCCTATTCTTGTCCGTATTTGCGGACCGGAAAAGGCATTTTCTATTATAGTGTCGGCAATGTGCGGTCTGCAAATTGCAGATCACACATTGCCGGTGTCTGTGTTTTGCGGATCCGCAAAACATGGACATGTGAATGGACCCTAAAAATAGTAATTTACATTGTGTCCTCTTTCAGTTGTGGCTGCTTTTATATAAGAGATGTATGTATTGCATATATAGAGGAGCAATATGTGGCATGGGCTAGTATTGGTGTTTTTATTTTTGTTTTAAATCTTTTTTTCCTTTCTTTTTATTTTTTTATTTTACAAATTGTGCCCCTTCATATTGTCATACAAGACCTTTTGGCTTTTTAATGTGCTTTTTCTTTTTTTTTAATTGACGATTTTCCCTGTAATTGAGGCTAACATATTAGCCCCAGTTGCTGGAGAAACATCCTCTGGGGCCTTGCAGCATAGCTGATCTGGATCTGCTAAGAGAGGAAGGCCACTGTCTGAACTATATATGTGGTACTTATTGTTACTTGTCTACAGCAGTTAGGAAGGCATGGACGAGAAGACACCATCTCTGCTTTCTCTCCGGGGAATCCAGCTGTCGCTGACAACTGGCTTTCCGCTTCTGCAGCTGCAGACGTTCCAAAACCTATGCAGAGCCGCTCAATGTTTTAAGTTGGCTGGTGAACCACAAGTAGTTAATATTTGTTTAGGCTCACTTCATCTTTATCATATTGGTTGTGCATGCTTCTGAATAAGATAAGTTGCCACATTTTAGGTACATTTTTTACAATTCTAGAAATGCTTAAAGGGGTTTTCCGAGACTTTAATATTGATGACCTATAGGTCATCAGTATCTGATTGATGGGGGTCCCACAACCCACGGCTCTACTGAGAGCGCTGCTGCAGAGTGATGACATGTTCGTTGGTCACATGCACAGCTCAGCCCCATTGAAGTGAATAGGGCTGAGCTGTAATACCAAGCACAGCTGCTATACAGTGTACGGCGCTATGGTTGGTGAGCTGAGAGAAGGCTGCGGCGCTGACAGGAGTGCTGCAAACAGCTCATCAGCGGGGATCACAGGTGGCAGACCCCCACCGATCAGATACTGATGACCTATCCTGAGGATATGTCATCGGTATAAAGTCTTGGAAAACCATTTTAAAGATATAGTGCTGGTAAAATGTAATTTGCAGATTTATAATGTATTATGTAGCAGCTTAGTACTAATATGTAATCAATATCTTGTCTCTCTGGGTGTGTTCACATCAGGTTTTTGTCCCAGGTTTAACATATACATTGTAAAAAAAGATGGAAAAACATAGTACACTACGTTTTTTCTATCCTGCATCTTCCAGCAAAATATTTTTTTTTTATTTACAATGGAACCCTATGGTAACAGATGCCACTGTATGTTATCTGTCAGAGGTATCCATTTAACAAATCATTTTACTAATTGGTCTAGAATCTCCCTACATTGGGGCTCGTTTGCCTTAGTGTGTGTGTGTGTGTGATGATGTTTATAAGGCTACATGCACACGACGCAAATCGGGATCTGCAAAAAAAAAACTGATGGTCCATCAGTTTTTTTTTTTTTTGGGAGAATTCCTTTGCTTTCACAGATCCCTTGTAATAAATGCCTATCCTCGTCCGCAAATGAAAAAAAAAAGTAGGATGTGCACCACTTTTTTTGCTGAAGGGAAACGCGGACAACGGATGCGGAACACAAACAGATGAACTGTCAAGATTTTTTTGCTGACCCATTAAAATTAATGGGTATCCTATCCGCAAAAAAAACTGAAACAGAAGCCGAGAAGAACAACTGTTGTGTGCATGTAGCCTAAAGGTGTAGGTATAGAATGATTCTGAACTATAAGCAACTAAATACCTACCAACTATCGATCTACCTTTTAATTCTTTTATGATGCTATTTACAGTGTTATTAGTGGAGTTGGAGAATTAGACTTGGATAATGATCCAAAGAAGACAAGTAAAAAAGATCTTCTGCCTAGCCCAAGATCCCTGGAAAAGCCATACCAAGATTGCCCATTTCTTCTCCTTGATGTACGTGACCGAGATTGTTACGACCAGTGCCATATTATTGGAGGTCAGTGTACAATTAAAAGGTCATTTAAAGGCTATAGACTCCTTTGGAGCATGCCGTGACGGGAACGAGCCTCCTTCGTGTAAACCGTGATGCTAGGGAGGCATTTCCCTCTTCTCGCCTCTGTTTATCTGCAATAACAATCTGTGAGGTTTTCCTCATGA
Organism: Bufotes viridis; assembly: GCA_033119425.1. NCBI lineage: Eukaryota > Metazoa > Chordata > Amphibia > Anura > Bufonidae > Bufotes > Bufotes viridis. Next base: position 169,199,485 of record CM065590.1, read on the forward strand.
ATATTTCTGGGTGTCAAATAAAAAAAAACTGCTCCTCCACCTGTTCGCAAAGGGAGTGAATTAGATTGTTGACCTGAGTGCAATGTCTGACTGCTAGGATACTGAGCAGCATGTTGTACAAGGACACTGCTAATACACACAGGATGTTCCCGCTACCTGTTCTTGTGCAATGCTCTGCAGAACTCCTCCAGTCTGTCAGCTCTTTGTCTGCAGAACGAGGAGGGAAGATCCTGTGTCTCTTCACTGCCTGCAGCCCTAAGTCTGTGTGCAGAAGGGGTTAAAATGTCTGAGAGGGAGACGCAGGGCAGACAGCTGGGCCAGTGCAGGGAGGCGTGGCCAGCACAGTGACTTCTCCTGTGCACAGACACTGACCTGCTCTCCAGGCTTGTGTACAAAACCTCATCAGAGCAGGGAGAGAAGCTGACATCACAGGTCATGTGACCCTCAGTGAGATCTGAGAAAGGAGCCACTGCAGATGAATTAAGTGAATTGTAAGTCCCTTACATCTGATTAGTTAGAAACATACAAAGAACAATAACTTGGACAACTCCTTTAACCGCCTGCCGACCGCCACACGCACAGATGTGTCCAGGCGGCAGGTTTGTTCCTCCTGGACGCATCCGTGCGTCATCTCGCGAGACGTGAGATTTGCTGCGAACACGTGCGCGTTCACAGCGGCGCACAGCTCGCAGTTATACTACAGCCTGCCAGCGATGATTAATCGCTGGCAGGCTGTAGATGTAAAATAAATCGCATCAAGCAAGTATATCAGATGCTGTTTTGTTAACAGCGTCTGATATACCTGCTACCTGGTCCTCTGGTGGTCCCATTTGCTGGGATCGACCACTAAAGGACCAGGTAGCTATGTAAAGTAGTAAAGTAGCACCACACCCCCCCCCCCCGTCACTTATTAACCCCTGATCACCCCATATAGACTCCCTGATCACCCCCCTGTCATTGATCACCCCCCTGTATGGCTCCATTCAGACGTCCATATGTGTTTTGCGGATCCGCAAAACACGGACACCGGCATTTCCGCATTTTGCAGATCCGCACGTTGCCAGAACTATATAGAAAATGCCTTTTCTTGTCTGCAATTGCGGACAAGAATAGGACATGTTCTCTATTTTTTTTCCGGAACGGAAGTGCAGACCTGGAAGTGCGGATCCACAATTCCGGATCCGAACATGACAAAGTCTGTCCCCATAGAAATGAATGGGTCCGCAATTCCGTTCCGCAAACAGAATTGCAGACGTGTGAATGGGGCATAAGGGTCCCTTATCAACGCCAGTTAGTTAGCTATTTGTTAGGTAGTTAGCGCCCAGCCCACCGCACCGCAGTCACTGATTTTGGCAGAGATTTTTTCATCCACATTGATCAATGCGAATGAAGAAATCTGTGCCGTTCATTTTTATTTTTTTTTTCAGCCCAGAGGCTGAACGGAAAAAAAAAAATCTCATTACCCGTATGCTCAATATAAGGAGAATCGCAGAAACTCCTAATGCTGGCCATACGTGTAATGATTGCGGAGACCCTCAAATGCCAGGGCAGTACAAAAACCTCACATGTGACCCCATTTTAGAAAGAAGACACCCCAAGGTATCCCGTGAGGGGTATGGTGAGTTCATGCAAAATTAAATTTTTTGTCACAAGTTAGTGGAATATGAGAGTTTGTAAAAAAAAAAAATATAAATATATATATATATATATATATATATATATATATATCAATTTCCGCTAACCTGTGCCCAAAAATTTTTTTTTCTGTGAACTTGCCATGCCCCTCACGGAATACCTTGGGGTGTCTTCTTTCCAAAATGCGGTCACATCTGGGGTATTTATACTGCCCTGGCATTTTAGGGGCCTTAAAGCATGAGAATCCAAATGCGTAAAAATGCCCTGTGAAATCCTAAAGGTACTCATGGGAATTTGGGCCCCTTTGCGCATCTTGGGTGCAAAAAAGTGGCACACGTGGTATCGCCGTACTCAGGAGAAGTAGGGCAATGTGTTTTGGGGTGTATTTTTATATATACTCATACTTTGTGTGAGAAATATCGCTGTAAACGACAACTTTTTACATTTTTTTTATACAAAGTTGTCAATTTACAGAGATATTTCTCTCACCTAGCATGGGTATATTTAAAAATACACCCCAAAACACATTGACCTACTTCTCCTGAGTACGGTGATACCACATGTGTGCCACTTTTTTGCAGCCTAGGGGCGTAAAGTCCAACGAATACCTTTAGGCTTTACAGGGCTGCTCACAATTTAGCCCCGCCCAAAATGCCAGAACAGTACAAACACCCCACAAATGACCCCATTTTGGAAAGAAGACACCCCAAGGTATTCGCTGAGGGGCATATTCAGTCCAAGAAAAATTGAACTTTTTGTCACAAGTTAGCGGAAAGGGAGACTTTGTGAGAAAAAACAATGAAAAAAATAAATTTCCGCTAACTTGTGCCAAAAAAAAAAAATCTTCTATGAAGTCGCCATGCCCCTCACGGAATACCTTGGGGTGTCTTCTTTCCAAAATGGGGTCACATGTGGGGTATTTATACTGCCCTGGCATTTTAGGGGTCCTAAAGCGTGAGAAGAAAGCTGGAATCTAAATGCGTAAAAATGCCCTGTGAAATCCTAAAGGTACTCATTGGAATTTGGGCCCCTTTGAGCATCTTGGCTGCAAAAGTGTCACTCATGTGGTATCGCTGTACTCAGGAGAAGTAGGGCAATGTGTTTTGGGGTGTATTTTTACATATAACCATGCTGGGTGTGAGAAATATCTCTGTAAGGCCTCTTTCAGACGGGCGTTGCGGGTGCACTCCGTCAAACAGTGCGGGTGCGTTGCGGGAATCGCAGCGATTTTTCCCTGCGAGTGCAAAGCGCTGTCATGCGTTTTGCACGCGCGGGAGAAAAATCTGCACTTTTGGTACCCAGACCCGAACCTGCACTTCTTCACAGAAGTGCATGTTTGGGTCAGAAATTGTCCCGCTGGTATTATTTCACATTATAACATAGTTATAATGTAAAATAATACCCTTGGCCATCTCCCTAATGTTTAAACTGGTGCAGAATGAGTTAAAATAATAAACTAATAATTACTTACCTGTTCCATTTGATCGCGAAGCCCGGCCTCCTCTCCGTTAGCTTGAAAGATGTAAAGGACCTGTGATGATGTCACAGCATCACATGGCCCAATCACCTGCTCCATCACTATGGTGATGGAGCATGTGATTGGTCCATGTGACCATGTGACATCATCCAAGGTCCTAACAACTATCCACAGCCTGAGGATAGTGATTAAGGACCTTGGATGATGTCACATGGTCGCATGGACCAATCACATGCTCCATCACCATAGTGATGGAGCATGTGATTGGGCCATGTGATGTGACGTCATCACAGGTCCTTAGATCATAGATGCTGCAGGGAAAGAGAGGACAGATCGCGACTACGCGATCAAGTGGCTAAGGTAAGTTAACTTTATTATTTTTAACCCCTTCCTCATCATTTAACAATGCATTCTTTATTAAGAATGCTATTATTTCCCTTATAACCATGTTATAAGGGGAAATAATAGAGATTGGGTCCCGTTGCTAAGCAACAATGCGGGAAAATCGCAACGCATCCGCACTTGGTTGCGGATGCTTGCGATTTTCCCGCATCCCCATTCACTTCTATGGGGCCTGCGTTGCGTGAAAAACGCACAATATAGAGCATGCTGCGATTTTCACGCAACGCAGAAGTAATGCGTGAAAATCACCGCTCATGTGCACAGCCCCATAGAAATGAATGGGTCCGGATTTAGTGCGGGTGCAATGCGTCCTCCTCACGCATTGCACCCGCGCGGAAACTCGCCCGTGTGAAAGGGGCCTAAATGACAACTTTTTAAAAAAAATTATACAAAGTTGTCAGTTTACAGAGATATTTCTCTCACCCAACATGGGTATATGTTAAAATACACCCCAAAACACATTGCCCTACTTCTTCTGAGTACGGCGATACCACATGTGTGCCACTTTTTTGCAGCCTAGGGGCGTAAAGTCCAACGAGTACCTTTAGGTTTTACAGGGATGCTCACAATTTAGCCCCTCCCAAAATGCCAGAACAGTAAACACACCCCACAAATGACCCCATTTCGGAAAGTAGACACCCCAAGGTATTCACTGAGGGGCATAGTGAGTCTGTGGGAGATTTTTTATTTTTTTTGCCAGAAGTTAGCAGAAATGGAAACTTTATTATTATTATTTTTTTCCTCAGAAAGTGTCATTTTCCGCTAACTTGTGAAAAAAAATGAAATGATACATGAACTCACCAAGCCCCTCCGCGAATACTTTGGGGTGTCTTCTATCTAAAATGGTGTGATTTGGGGGGTATTTATACTATCCTGACATTCTAGCACCTGAAGAAACATGACAGGCGTTCAGAAAGTCAGAGCTGCTTCAAAATGCCGAAATTCACTTTTTTGCACCATAGTTTGTAAACGCCATAACTTTTACCCAAACCAATAAATATACACTTATTGCATTTTTTTTTATCAAAGACATGTAGAACAATAAATTTAGAGAAAAATGTATATAGAAATGTATTTTTATTTTTTTTAATTTTACAACAGAAAGCGAAAAATGTCATTTTTTTGCAAAAATGTTGTTAAATTTTTATTAATAGCAAAAAAAAGTAAAAATGTCAGCAACAATGAAATACCACCAAATGAAAGCTCTATTAGTGAGAAGAAAAGGAGGTAAAATTCATTTGGGTGGTAAGTTGTATGACGGAGCAATAAACGGTGAAAGTAGTGTAGTGCAGAATTGTAAAAAGTGGCCTGGTCATTAAGGGTGTTTAAGCTAGGGGGGCTGATGTGGTTAACCTACCTGGACAGTTTTGAAAGGGATCTAGCAGAAAGGGGTGTGATGTGTTGTAAAATGTGACAAATTTATTAAAGATGTAGTCTAAAATATTACTCTCAAATCTCAAAGTAGAGGTAGTCTCCTATATTTGTACTTAAATAGTCCTTATGAATACTCCATCTGTCTTGATGCTGCTTGTTCCACCATAAAGAATACAATATCTCCTGAAATTGTGATCTGCATTAATGTGTGCACTGTATAATGTAATCATTTTCTTTGCCCTTACAGCTAACGGCTATCCTACTGCAATGCTTGCCAGGACAATGAATCCATTCACGCCAGAAATCCTAAATTATGTATCCTTTTATATCACTCCATATACTCAGAATTGTATTAACCTCTTAAGGACGAAGGGCGTACATGTACGCCCTTCGTCCGCACTTTAAAGATGGCGCCCGCTCCCGCACGGAGCGGGCCCCCGAGCTGCGGGTAAAAGCTTGATTCATCAAGCTGACACCCGCAGCTCATGTCCGCGACCGGCAGCGATGCCGATCGCGGACATTTAACCCTCAGATGCCGTGGTCAATCCTGACCACGGCATCTGATCGCGCAAAACCGAAAGTTTCACTTTCGGTTTTGCTCGGCTCCCTGATGGCCACAAGGGGGCCGGAGCATGCATGTAGTACCCTAGGTTTCTGTGAATGAAACCTAGGGTACTACATAGTATTCTATGGAGCCTATGACTGTAATAGGCTCCATAGGAAATATGCGATTTTCTCATATATTCCAATGCTATTGCATTGGAATATATGAAATAACAATCTGATGATTGCATCTTATAGTTCCCTATGGGAACTATAAGAAAGTGGTAAAAAAAAAAAAAAGTTTAAAAAATAAAAATTAAATAAAAAAATATAAAAATTCAAATCACCCCCCTTTCCCCAAAATGAAAATAAAATAAATAAAAAAATAAAAAAATTACACATAATGGGTGTCGCAATGTGCGAAAACGCCCATACTATAATAATATTAAAAAATATTCACCATACGGTAAACATAAAAACGGAAGAAAGCGTCCAAATGGCTAATTCGCCATTTTGGACGCTTCATTTCCTAAAAAAATGAATAAAAAGTGATCAAAACATCATACGCACCCCATAATGGTATCAATTAAAAGTTCAGATTGCCCGCAAAAAATGAGCCCCTACACTGCTCCATACGCATAATTACAAAAAAGTTATAGGGGTCAAAACATGGCGACAAAAAAATAAAATAAAAAATTCCCACTTTTAATTTTTTTTTCACTATCAAAACGCAAGAAAAACTATACATATTAGGTATTGCCGGATTCGTACTGACCTGAAGAATAAAATTAACCAGTCAGTTTTATCGCAAATCGAACGTTGTAATTTAAAAACCCGTAAAACTGTGGTGAAATTGCTTTTTTTTTGCAATTTCACCCCATTTGGAATTTTTTTCCCGTTTCCCACTACATCACATGCAAAAATAAATGGTAGCGTTAAAAAGTACAACTTGTCCCGCAAAAAATAAGCCATCATATGGCTATGTGAGCGGAAATATAAAAATGTTATGGCTTTTGGAAGGCAGGGAGCGCAAAACAAAAACGCAAAAATCCCAAAACCCCCGGTCCTTAAGGGGTTAAAGGGGTTGGCTCATCTCAGACATCGATTGCATATCGCTAGGATATGCCATCAATATCGGATAGGTGTGGGTCTAAACTCTGGGACGCTGAAGTGAAGGAGAGCATATCGTGCATGCTCTCCATTTATCCCTGTGGGAGTTCAGAAAGTAGCAGAGCAAGTGTGCAAGGCCTTTTTCACAAGTCCCATAGTGGTGAATGGAGAGCGAACCAGGCAAACGTGGTCACCACTCCATTCACCGCTATGGGACTGACAGAAATGGCTAGCTCTTGACTATTTTTGAAACTCCCATAGTGGTGAATGGATGGTGGCCACACAACGGAGATGAGAGCGGGTCCTGGAGGCAAAATTAAATTGCAAAAGCGGAAAATTGCCTGCTAATAAAGAAGTTAATATATCCAAAAAGAACTATTGTCTACCAGTAATTGGTCAATGTATTCCTTGTTCTGTATATAACCACATTGGAATGTTATTCAGATTAGGAATCTTATGAGTCTGTGCTTGGCGTTATTCAAATGCCAAGAAAAATAGTGCTAGAGGGGCTTAATTTCAGCAAGGGCAAGTAAAAAGGTAAGAAAACTGAGCTACCAGTAACTGGTAGAACAATGAATGGTCTGGATCATCCTGATAGTTCTCCTGCTGCAGCCTCCCCTCTGCAAGACACTAAGACGTTAGTACATTAACTACACTTTGTTTTTTACTTAACAATTGCATTCAGAAAAATGCTCACGGCAAAATTATTATCCTTTATGATGAAGATGAGAGGATAGCCAGCCAAGCCGCAACAACAATGTGTGAGAGAGGATTTGAAAATTTATTCATGCTTTCTGGAGGTAAATTCTCATTTATCATTTTTAGAAAAAACATCACCCCTGTGAGGGGGTGCCAGCGTTCATAGATGCAACCAATTGTCGGATCCATATTCAGTATCAGAGTTCATGCAAATGGCTATGTCCTTATTTTGGTCTGCAGACAATGGATCCGACAAATACTTGTTACCTTCATTTTGCGGATTCCACTCCTATCTATAGAAAGAGCTATTGTTTTCCTGCAGTATGGACAATGTTCTGTAATTTATTGAACGGCCACACGAATACTCAAGAAATACGAATGCATGGCCCCATAGAAATGATTGGGTCAGTGTGCTATCTGCAAAGATGCGGATAGCACACAGATAAAACACGGTTGTGTGCATGAGCCCTTAATAGCATTGTTACCTATTATTATAAGGCTTCATGCACATAACCATATTTTTCATTTATGTGCTGTACACATTTTTCTCGTTAATGGCTTTGGGGTACACAGTACCATGGGTATATATATTTTACGGTTTAAGTACAAAAATCCAATTTTTGTGGATAGCACACTGACCCAATCATTTTTATGGCGCCATACACACGTGTGTTTTTTGCAGATCCACATAGCCGTTCCAGAAATTATAGAACATGTTAAAAATATGGACATGGTTGTGTGCATGAAGATTTATCTGCAATGTAAAATCTTATTGACACGGTAGAAACTTCCATTTTTCATGGTCTTTTTAACGACTATAATTTTGAGGCTAGATTTTACATTCTAATCTATAGTGCATTATAAAACACACTACATACAATATGTTTTGGTTTCTGACCTTTTTTACAGGGGTATTCCAGTTTACATTTTTATTTTTTTAATTTGTTTATATAAAAAGAAATCGTACAATTTTCTAATATACATATTTTTAACATTCTGCATACATACCTTTCTTATATCAGGAAGTTGACCCCTATATGCAGTAGAATGGTATAGCCCAGTGATGGCGAACCTTTTAGAGACCAAGTGCCCAAACTGCACCCAAATGCCCACTTATTTATCACAAAGTGCCAACAATGCAATGTAACCTGAATACCAATATAAGGGTACTTTCACACTAGCGTTTTGGATTCCGTTTGTGAGATCCGTTACAGGGCTCTCACAAACGTTCCAAAACGGATCAGTTAAGTCCCAATGCATTCTGAATGGATAAGGATCCGTTCAGAATGCATCAGTTAGGCTCCGTTCCGCCTCTATTACGTTTTGGAGGCGGACACCAAAACGCAGCATGCAGCATTTTGGTGTCCGTCTGAAGAGGCGGAGCCTAACGGATCCGTTTTTTTTTACAATGTAAGTCAATGGGGACGGATCCGTTGTCAGTGACACAATATGGTGCATTTGAAAACGGATCCGTTCCCCATTGACTTTCAATGTAATCCAAAACGGATCCGTTTTGGACTTTGTCATTTTTCTTTAAACCTAATGCAAACGGATCCGTTCTGAACGGATACAAACGTTTGCATTAGGAGTCGTGAATCCGTCTGTGAAAATAAACAGACGGATCCGCACCAACGCTAGTGTGAAAGTACCCTAATATATCTTTTATGTACTTTATCATTTAGCTAGAATAGCCTGCCTACATTCAGTGCGCTGCCTGTGCTGTTCATAGTGCGCCCTGCGCTGATGAATGGCAGGAGGAGTCTGAGGCATATTGGTACACCATAGGCCTTTTCCAGGGTGCAGGTGCCCACAGAGAGGGCTCTGAGTGAGCCATAGGTTTGCCACCACTGGTATAGCCTATGTATCAGTCCTATCTGCCATGTTTTTGATAGGCCATGGACACATTAGTCATGTGACACTTTTTACATCATATAATCCCTGGCATTCAGTAAGCAATAGTGTTACATGACATATATTTGCTGAATTAGCACACTGGACACAATAGGAATTGTGGTAATAGGAATAGTGGTGGAATCATGATTTTTATTGTGGTTATTACAGTAACTACATTATTGTATACTTACATGGCTGCCTATTTTTAGGTGATGTTATAAAATTGCTGCCTGTCTCTAGGTGATGTTTTCATGTTAGCTTACCAAGCACAGCTCTGTACATTGTATGGCGGCTGTTCTTGGTATTACAGCTCAGCCTCATTCACTTGCATGGGACTGAGCTGCTCCTAGCCATGTGAACAATAAACATGGTTTAGGATATGCTGCGAGAAAGCTGTGGCACTTGCACAGCTACGCGGCCTTCTCAAACAGCTGATTGACGAGGGTTTCGGCTGTCAGCCAGCCACCGATCATATACTGAGGACATATCTGAAGGTCGAAAAACCGGTTTAACCTCTTAAAGACACAGGGCGTACATGTATGTCCTGTGCCAGTGTTTAAAAATGGCGTTCGCTCTTGCATTGGAATGTATGAGATGGCTATTGCCATCTTGCTATTGCATTGGAATGTATGAGAATAGCAATCTAATGATTGCATGTTATAGTTGCCTGAACTATAGGAAAGTGTAAAAAAAATAACCTAAAAATTCTAATCGCCCACCTTTTGCCAAAATGCAAAAAAATTAATAAAAAATACACATCATGGGTGTCGCAATGTGTGAAAACGCCCATACTATAAAAAATGGGAAAAAAAGCGTCCAAATGGCCATTTTTGAACGCTTCTTTTCCTCAAAAGAAAAAAAAAAAGTCATACACACCCCAGAATAGTATCACTGAAAAGATCAGATTGTGCTGCAAAAAATTAGCCCCCACACAGCTCCATACATATAATTACAAAAAAGTTATAGGGGTTAAAACGTGACGACAAAAAAGTAAAACTGATTTTATTTTTTCATCCACTTGTGAATTATTATTGTTTTCACTATCAAAACGCAAAAAAAACTATACATATAGGGTATTGCCAGATTCGTACTAAACTGTAGAATAAAACTAACTGGTCAGTTTTATCGCACATCGAACGTTGTAATTTAAAATCCCGTAAAACTGTGGGGAATTTTTTTTTTTTTTTTTTGCAATTTCACCCCATTTGGATTTTCTTCCCGCTTCTCACTACATTATATGCAATATTAAATGGTGGAATTGGAAAGTAAAACTTGTCCCGCAAAAAAACAAGCCCTCATATGGCTATGTGAACCAGTAAACAAAAACGGTTATGGCTCTGGGAAGGCAGGTAGCGCAAAACGAACACACAAAAACCAAAAAAACTCCGGTCCCTAAGGGGTTGAGAGGCTACTGTATGAATAAAATAAAGGTCTGCAAACATAATTTTATTTATATGTATATTAGAAAAGTATTCAACATCCTATTTTCTGTCTAAATGTAATCATTAAAACTGGAATACCTCTTTAAGGTCGGTAGTGGGGTGTTTATTTTTTAAATGCAGCAAGCTCTGGCTATGACTGTTATTTCTGCTGTATTTCTTACAGGCGTTTCTATAGCACTTTAAAAAAAACCTGTTACTAATGCAAAAAAAAATTCAAATGCTTGTTAAAAAAAAAAAAAATTCTTGAAATTCGTGGTATTATTTAACAAGACAAAATGCTGAAAAACGGTGTATGATGGAAGCTTTAAAGTACCTACTGTAATAAACTGTAGGTAAGAGATGCTCAACCTGCAGCAGCAGTCTACAGCTAACAGCCTACAGCAGGGCATGGTGGGAGTTGTAGTCTTACAGCAGCTGGTGGGCTGCAGGTTGAGCATCCCTGCTGTATGCCATAGATTCAAAGATGGCTTGACAAAACTGGTTCTTGCACAGGTTTGAAAGTCATAGCTCAGAAATTTCCGGACGGCCTCACAACTGGCTCCTTCCCAGTCACCTGCCTGCCCCAACCAACCCAATCCAAATCTGCCCGGAAACGAACCACCCCAAGAGAACCTTCCACAACTGCAGAGAACAAGTGGAGATTTTCTAGTGAAGACCTGGAAAAAATAGAGCAACACCTGGAGAAATTGCTCATGCCAACAGACACTGCCAGTGAGTAGTCCCGCTTGCACTCTTCTAACAATGTGCTTTATTATACACCTTAAACACTAGTATAGCTGTTATTCTGATAGAAAGGGCTGTATGTTCATGTCTTCTATAAAAATGATCTGTTAACTTGAGTTATCCAGATGAACTTGTTTTATGACTGACATTACTGCTCCGTCTGTTTCTAATATCCACTTCTTCACTGAACACACATGAAGTTGTGCTCCTTCCTTGTTTTCTTTATCCTTCTTTACTGCCAACATGGCACTCTGGTCCTATAATAACTGCTGCCGGGACCAGACTTGTCCATCAGCGGCCTCCATTGTTTGTAATGTTATGCACAATGTCTCTGGAAGCTGCTGATGAATGGTTCTCATCACATGCCCCTCCGTGAGCATCCATTTTGGAACCAGAGTGCCATTCTGGCAGTAAGGAATATTAAAGTAAAAAAGAAACAGGATATCACTGTCAATTATCTAATAACAGTATTAGGCTAGGGCTACACGACGACTTGTGTCGAGCGAAAATTTTTATAATGATAGTCTATGGTGTCGCGCTGCGACACGACAGTAGCAAAAAATCCATCCAAGATGGATTTTTCTGCGACTGTTGCGTCGCAGTCGTATCATGTCGCAGTCGACACTATAGACTATAATTATAAAAATTGTCGCGTGACACATGTTGCAGTGTAGTTGTGCCCTATGTGTCATGCGACTTATTGTCGCATGACACATGTCGTCGTGTAGCCCTAGCCTTACTTAGTGACTTTATGCGCTCTTTATGGTCATGTGGGAAAGTAAAGATAAAGTAGATAATCCCTTTAAGGTGCACCATTATCATTTCTGCAGGTGTCTTATGGCAATGGGTATGTTTCATGCAGCTGGTTAGTTCAGTTCAGTGTGTAGAGACTTTTTTTTACCATTTGGCACTTTCTAGAATATATATTGAAACCTCTCTGAATGACCACCTCTTTGAGAAGACCACACCCTTATTTAAGCCAGATTTCCAGTGACAGGTCTTCAGCCCCACCATATATTATGCATATTCGTTATCTTGATTAAGAATGCCACATCCATAGAAGGCTACTTTTCAATGGAGTTTTTGTCATCTCAGATGTTTCGCTCTGCTGACAGGTCTTCACTTTAGTGAACTGCCATAAAAGGCCTAGAATTAGTTGGAATCTGAAAAAGTATTTTAGTAAATACTGGTATTCCTCATGAAATTACCAATTCTGGAGCATGTTTTGTTTCACTTCTGTGTGTTCTCATGAAATATTTAAATAATTTGGTAACTGGGTGTTACCAGTTGGGGGGGTGTCCCTACTCGGTCTTTCACTGTCCAATCAAAGCTGCCAGTGCTAAACTGTGTAAGGGCACACCTCTTTGACAAGGATAATGGTAACACCCAGTTGTCAGTTTATTCATGATTTTCTAGGAGGACTGCACATTTCGGAGATCCCAGAAAATATGATCCGGAAGTGTTTGCTTATGGGGAATACAAGGATTTACTAAAACGGACCTGACAGGTCGTCTTTAAATATGAAATGTAATGTTAAATACTTCTGAGTTAAAAAATACAAAGTATTATAGCAGTCATACTTTTATTGGCTACCTGCCTATCCGGCGGACGAAGAAGCCTCTGTGTTTTGACCGTTTACAAACAGATAAAAATGTTTTTGGTTAGCCAATAAAGGTATCCCTGCTATAATAATTTGTTTTTGAAGATTTTGCTATGTACAAGGCTATTGTGGCTATACATCGTTAAATATGACCTATAATGGACTGCTCTGTTTGTTGCTTTTTAGGCCGTCTCAGCAGATTATCCACAGGAAGATCGGATTCAAAAACAGCCAACTCAAGAAATAGCCAAGTCCCATCGTCTGCCAGTTCCATCAGTTCCCGATCGATCCGCAGCATCAGCCCGCACTCCAAACCATGGAAATAATTAGTATTCAGCCGCGCAATAAACAACTGTTTTCACTCTCCTCCACGTGTCTTCCCCGGTAGAGCAGTTCTTTTTCATGCTCCAGCAGTATTGCTAGCTTGACAACGGTTGGAGGGGATACAAGACACCTAGAATGCTGTTTACAGGATATTTTAAATCAATGTATAGAAAGAACACTTAATTTATTTATATATATATGGTTGGTTGCTGTTTCTTTGTCAGTCATAGAACAGGTCCCTAAGGGCTCCTGAACTTCAGGTCTAGAGATTGATTTTGCCTGGTTCTTCTACATAACGCTACACCATGTTCTCCAAATTTCTTTTACTGTCTGACTTCACGTCTGTCCTTACAATCTGATCCAAAATGACAGGACACACTGCAGATATAACGTTTTGTTTTTTTTCTGAGAAGAACCCATTACACATATATTATGTTTTGAAGACTTTGTTTATCCGTGCAGTTTTGTTAACTGTCTGACCTGTAAAAAAAATGTTTTAAGAAGTTGCATAGTATATGTGTGGGCATTGTTTCTTTAAGGCTTCTTTTCTAATCTTTAATTCTTTGAAATTGAGAGTTTTTGTGTTAAATTATATGTTCTAATATAGTATTTGGGAGATCTCTCCAGGATTGTGTATACGGTTGCGTAAGAGAACTAATTTATGCTTCGATAACATCTGCATTGCTGTCATAGACCTGGCACATTAATACACCATACCTGTGTGATCTTGGAACGTGAATGTGCTGTACTCCTCTTTCTAAAGCTGATTGGAGAGAACTATACCAGGCATTGTTCAGGAATCTGATTAAAGAATTATGGGGGTCATTTATGAAGCGTTGAGCCACAATCTGCGACTTCTCCCCGCTCATGCCAGGTCTAAAAAAGGGGTTGTAGCATGGGCAGGGAAGGTGAGGGGCCGCAGGAACATCTCATTTACCATTTTTCTATGCCTATTTCAGGCGTAGAAAAAGGTCTAAATGTAAGACCGCTCGGAAGCTGTCTTACATTTAGAAGAGGTGGTGGATCCGCCGAAGTTATGAGAAGGCCTGCGCCAGGTATAGGGCTTAGTAAGATCGGTGTCTAAAACACCGCTCTTAATAAATGACCCCCTATAGCTACCTATATCTACAACTCTTTATCAGAATCCTGTATAATGCCTGGTATTAATGGAGCTGTCCGAGATCATCTAAAAATTTTGGAGAACACTTACAATGTCTTAAAATACAAAAAAAACATGTGCTCCCACCACGGTTTGTTTACAAATGGCATTGACATGCCTATATTCAGCATTTGATGACTGCCGCAAACTGTCCTCTACGTTCTACAGCTGAGTACAGTGACTGACTAGATTGGGCAGGTAACCGATGCAGAGAAAGGTGCCGAAGTGGTGAGTATGTAATGTTTCTTGATTCTAAGACATCATAGGAGTTGTCCAAGAATTTTAATATGCTCGGACAACCTTTTTGAGGTTACTCTTTAAAAATGCAAATCACAAAACAAATTTTGTACGGATGCTGATGGTTGCTTGGTGGTAGCTTGGAAGTCAGCAGAACTGTGAATGTAGCTCTGAAAGACTAAGGATTAGCATCCCACCATGTAAGGTAGATGTCCCAATTGTCAACATAACCTTACCTTTCTTGTGAAAAGCTGGTCCTATAATCCTGAGATGCGCTTATTTTTATGCTAATGATTTTGGTTCCTCATGGGTGGAGCCACTGGATTTGGTGAGTCATCGTTTTGTCAGTAACTCCGTCCAGGCCTCCCTCTCTTGTTTGACAGCCTCTGAGATTTCAGAGCCGATACCAATCATGTGGGGAAACCAGGTGCGCTAAACAGAGCAGCCCTGCCCACTCTGCACCGAAAACTTTTTCTGCATAAATTTTTTTTTAAAAAAAGCCTTTTTTCTGGATTTTCACAAGAAACAAATGATTATGTTTCAGGGTACCTGCCCTGTATGGGGGATGCTTACTTTAATATTGATTGTGAAAGTGACAGACTCTCTCTAATGTCTGCGTCCCTGGTGTGAGATCTGCTGTGCACCACTTCATACTTGTGGCACATCTGTTGGTCCGTGCACAAAAACCTGAAATCTGTGGCATCAAAGGAGCTGGCATGAAAGTAAAGTCTAATTTACACCAGTTTCCTAGCATAAATTGGAATAAACGTGCCAGGCTGGCTAAGTCTGTGGTGCAGAGGCCACAAAACACCAAAAACTGACTTTATCGTGCTCAAGCAGTGCATGCACCTACATTTTTTACTTTTTGACTCCAGTTTTCTGCACAAGATGATTACATTCCAACTATCCAGCTCTAGCCTTTTTTGCTTTACTGTATGATCCCTGAAGTGAGAGCTGCTGTCCAGAAGATTATTCTGGTCTTTATGCCTATGCTTGGGATATTCCCCTGACTTCTATTGCCATGAACCTCCTGGATAGAGATGAGCGAACTTTAAAAAAAAGTTCGGCGTTCGGGTTGTGGTAATCGCCGCATCCCGTTATGGATTCCACTACCGCGGACTATCGCGGCATATGGAATCCATAAGGGGCGGCTTCCACTAACCCGAACTGTTGAACAGCTGAAGGACCTGGGGTGATGGCACCGTCATGTGATCAGTGCAGGGGGCGTGGCTCAGCACTGGATTTGACGTCACCCCAGGTCCTTCGGCTGTTCAACAGTTCGGGTTGGTGGAAGCTGCCCCTTATGGATTCCATATGCCGCGATAGTGGAATCCATAACTGGATGCGCGAGTTACCACAACCCGAACGCCGAACTTTTTTTTTAAAGTTCGCTCATCTCTACTCCTGGACATTCTTCTAGGAAATCCTCTCTGCTACATAATTTTGGTGGTATATAGAATGTCAAGGATTTTGCCTGGAATTATGCATTAAATTGCTAACTTTCAGAAAACTATTTTTCCAATGTATTTTTTTTTTACCATAAAGGATATGGCTGCAACTGGTGCTTTATAAACCAGATGAGTGTTATTGGGGGTTTCACTGTGTAGGTGTATATATTGCTATAACCATCTACTATTACACTTGCCAATTTAGCTCTGACTCCTGCATTTTATCACACTCCAACTCCTTCATAAATGGCCAATAATATAGTAATAGATTTACTGTAGTAAAATGGTGACATCTCACTTTTTCACACCATCATGGAGGTAATCAGGCTCCTTGGATAGAACTTAAACCATATTTATTGGGATATAAATTTCTGAAATTCCTGACGGTAAATAAATGGACTATGCATTTAATAACTGGGAAACACTGTTATACACTTATTAATTGTAAGAAATCTAGAAAAGCCACAATACTATGTATGTCCTGGAAATGCAAAGAATCCTGTGCAAATCTAAATGGGAATAAAGGCAACGTAAAAAGTGTAGCTGTGGGTATATTCAGTGCTTGTCGTGAAAGGGTTTTCTGGGAATAAATAACTTTTCACCGCTTCCTGCAGCCTGCCTCCGCTATGGAAAGATTCCTACTAACCTGCTCCCTGCAGCTCTGGTCCTGTGCACTGGATCCCCTGGGTCTATATTCTGGTTCTCCAGCATGGGTAGCATCATCATCATCTACTCCTCTGCAGCCAATGACTGATGTCTACAGACACATCACCACTGAAACCAGTCACCGGCGGCAGCAGAGCAGATGGTCATGCCCAATGCAGGGGCAGAATTAAACGAGCCGCAGACCAGAAGATGGAGACACGGGAGCCACCTACAATTCCCAGAATGCTTCATTCACTTTTATGGAAGTTACAAGAACAGCCAAGCAAGTGTGCAAGCTGGGAGTTGTAGTTTCACACCAGCTGGAGTGCTGAAGGTTACTGACACCTGTTCTAAAGTTTTCTAAATTTATTTTAAACCTTTTTTTTTAAACTAGAGAAAGTACACTTTTACATACCCCATCCAAAAGGTTACTCTTATGGTGGTCTTTAAATAAGATTTATGCCAATGTAGGTTAATCCTTTTTTGTTAGTACCTCCTCCTGATAATATGTGCTCCATGCTGCCTAGTGCCACAGGGATTGAGGTCAGTTTAGGCTTTCTTCACATCTGTGTCGGGCTTTCTCTTCTGTTCCATTATAAAAAATGAAAAAAATAATAATAATGCAAGCTGCAGATGGATCCCTCATATGGTGAACACTGCCTGACAGACCCACTGACTGTAATCTGGTTCCCTGGGACTTCATCTTTGTGTCTATCATTTCATAGGCCAAAATAGAGCTGCATGCTACCCTAGAGTGCCTGGCAATTTTAACAGAATCTGCAACACCTTACAGATGACACCTTACCAATGCCTCATGTATACAACTCTATTTCTCATCCGTGTGTGTAACGTAAAGTTAATTTAAAAGATTTGAGAATGAATAAGCTTACGCTACTTTCACATTAGCTCTTTTTGTGGATCAGTCATGGATCTGCAAAAACGCTTCCGTTACAATAATACAACCACATGCATCTGTCATGAACGGATCCGGTTGTATTATGTCTTCTATAGCCATGACGGATCTGTCATGAACACCATTGAAAGTCAATGGTGGACAGATCCGTTTTCTATTGTATCAGAGAAAATGTATCCGTCCCCATTGACTTACATTGTGTGTCAGGACGGATCCGTCTTGCCCCGCACAACATGGTGGACAGAAGAACATTGCAGGCAGCATTTTGGTGTCTGCCTCCAGAGCAGAATGGTGACTGAACGGAGTCAAACTGATGCATTCTGAGCGGATCCTTTTCCATTCAGAATGCGGTAGGGCAAAGGTGATCCGTTTTGAACCGCTTCTGAGAGCCCATTACGGATCTCAGAAATGGAAAGCCAAAACGCTAGTGTGAAAGTAGCCTTACGCAGGCTACTTGAATAAATATATTTACTATGTGATTAAATATACGATAGCACAACGAAATCACATACAGAATAAAAAGTAAATAAACCTCACTAGCCTAAATGGGGTGGAGACTTTGTAAATTATGCTATAACCCATGGCTGTCTACTAGGGTTGTTGCGGGTATCGAACTTTCGATACCCATTTAATACTTTTTTTCTGGTATCGAGCTCGATACCAGGATTGGTGTTTTATCGATACTAAGCTGTGCTGCTGCACAGCCCAGTATCAGAGAATGTGGCTGCGCCGCTCTCAGGGCAGCCATGTTCTCCTCGGCAGCACGGGGAGAAGGAGGCAGTCTCTCCCTCCCCCTGTGCTGCTGCTGCTGCCACCAATAGAGCAAGAGGGGCGGAAGCACTGGCCACCAATGATAAGTAACCATTCATATACAAACGCAGGCAGTGGGAATACATTGCCGGCACCCTGCCTGTCACTGAGCGCTGCAATCCGCGGCAGTTAACCCCTCAAGTGCCATGTGTGAAGGTTTCTACGTTGGCATCTCAGCAGGGTCTATGGTCAACAGAGTGGATACATAGGCATCATGCGGCAGCATCTTTGGGAAGAGGAATATAAATTGAGCCAATTATGGCACTATAGAGGTTGTTGGCACATGGTATGAGTGTGACAGAGTGGAGAGGTCACTGTACTTGTGAGGAGCTGGGTTTGAAGGTGCCACAGCAAGTCTGATCAGACTTCTGCCTTTTTTGCAGCCTAGGTGCGCAATGGGGCCCAAATTCCAGAGAGTACCTTTTAGGAGGGCATTTTTACGCATTTGGATTCCAGACTTCTTCTCACGCTTTAGGGCCCCTAAAATGCAAGGGCAGTATAAATACCCCACAAGTGACCCCATTTTGGAAAGAAGACACCCCATGGTATTCCGTGAGGGGTATGGCGAGTTCATAGAAGATTTTTTTTTGGGCACAAATTAGCGGAAATTGGCTTTTTTTTCTTACAAAGTCTATTATTCCACTAACTTGTGACAAAAAATAAAATTTTACATGAACTCACCATACCCCTTGGGGTGTCTTCTTTCTAAAATGGGGTCACATGTGGGGTATTTATACTGCCCTGGCATTTTAGGTGCCCCTAATGCGTGAGAAGAAGTCTGGAATCCAAATGCGTAAAAATGCCCTGTGAAATCCTAAAGGCACTCATTGGAATTTGGGCCCCTTTGCGCACCCAGGCTGCAAAAAAGTGTCACACATGTGGTATCGCCGTACTCAGGAGAAGTAGGGCAATGTGTGTTTTGTATTTTTACATATACCCATGCTGGGTGAGAGAAATATCTCTGTAAATGACAACTTTTTAAATTTTTTTATACAAAGTTGACAATTTACAGAGAAATTTAGGTTTTACAGGGCTGCTCAAAATTTAGCCCCGCCCAAAATGCCAGAACAGTAAACACACCCCACAAAGAACCCCATTTCGGAAAGGGGTCTACGCGCTGTAAAACGCTCAACAGGCGAAAACCCATGTTTCCCTATGGGCATGGTTCTCACCTGAGCGTTTTACAGCGCGTACGAACGCGCTGTAAAACGCCCTACGCCCAAAGAAGTACAGTAGCTTCTTTGGGGCGTATTGTCGCGCGTCCCCCATAGGGATATATAGCGCAAACGCGCGCACGACGCGCGATTTTTACTTTCATTTTCACGATGCGAAAATAAAAGTAAAGATAGAGCGTCGTACGCGCGAAGCGGGACGCGCAGGTGTGAACCCTGCCTAAGGCTAGGGCTACACGACGACATTTGGGCACAACTACACTGCAACATGTGTCGCACTGCAATTTTTAAAATGATAGTCTATGGTGTCACACTGTGACATGCTGCGACGTGACCGTCTCAGAAAAATCCATTTCGGATGGAGTTTTTGCTACTCTCGTGTCGCAGTCGCAACATGTCACAGTGCAACACCCTAGACTATCATTATAAAATTTGTCGTGCGACAAAATGTCGCACAACACATGTTGTCGTGTAGCCCTAGCCTAAGGCCTCTTGCACACGACTGTGGTTTGGTTCCGCATCCGAGCTGCATTTTTTGCAGCTTGGGTGCAGACCCATTGGAGCACTCCGTGTGCTGTCCGCATTAGTTGCTCCGTCCGGTGACACCTGGAAAAATTATAGATCATGTCCAAGAATAGGCATTTCTATAATGGGCCGTCTGTTCCGTCCCGCAAATTGCAGAAGGCACACGGGCGGTATCCGTGTTTTGCAGATCCGCAATTTGCGGACCGCAAAACACGGCACATTCGTGTGCAAGAGGCCTCAGTATTGCAAAGGCTGAAATCCACTGTTGAAATCTGTAGCATAAATTGACATACAGTAGATTTAAAATCTGTACCGCATGTGAATTTAGGCCTCGTGCACAAAACTGTATGTATTTTGTGGTCTGCAAAATACAGATACTGGCCCTGTGCTGTCGAATTTTTTGCGGGCTCATAGAAATGACTGGGTCCACGTCCAAACTGCGAAAAATGCAGACAGCAAATATGGTTGGGTGCATAAGGACTTACTCTGCTGATTTTTTTTTTTTTTTGCATTGTCAGATTCCTTAAAATCTCATTCACTTTCTTGCTACTGTACAACACTGTATTTCCTGCACACAAATTTGCGGTGTATACACTATGTGTGAACATACCCTTAGTGCTGTGGTCTGAGCTGAGTAAAGCCTCATTCACACGTCCGTTCTCAAATCCGTGAGCAGGTGGTCAGTGATGCATCCGTGAAGCTGTCGGTGAAGGATCCGTGTTGGGTCCGTGTGCCATCAGTGTTTCACTGACACTGAGCAGCTGAAACATAATTTTCAAAGCATCTCAACCTAATGATCCGTGAAACACTGATGGCATCCGTGTTGCATCTATGGTTTTCATGGACGCATAGACCAGGGCTGGCCAACCAGTGGCTCTCCAGCAGTTGTAAAACTACAACTCCCACCATGCCTTGCTGTAGGCAGCCTGGACATGCTGGGAGTTGTAGATTTACAACAGCTGGAGAGCCTCAGGTTGGCCATCCCTGCCATAGACTATAATGGGCGTGATGGATCCGTCAACAAGGACAAAATAGAGCATGCATCTGTGCTAAAAAAACAAAACGGACCCACGGACTGTGCTAAAACACAGATTAAAATGAATGGGGACATGTGCTGTCCTTAGAGAACACGTTCAGCACACGTCTGTGAAACACGGACTTGTGAATGAGGCTTAACTCATGATATGAACTGGTCTGTGTCTCACTGTACACTGACCTGGAGACCATTGGATGCAATTGCTCCAGCAGTCACTAGGTCTGTAACCTACACAGACTTCACTGCGTACTAAAAGTCAGTGACTCACGTCCGTTTGCTGTCCATATTCTAGGGGACAGCACATGGATCGGTTGAATACTTTATACTGTATGTTTTCAGATGTCCATTTTTTTCCACGGACCACTGGTCTGCAGGAAAGAGACGACAGCGCATGCGCTACTTTGGTCCAGTTTGCAGACAGTGTGTGCCCATTCTATTCAGTGGAAACCATGGACAGCACATTACAGAGTGTGTAATCTTTCACTAATCCATTGTATAGAAAAATAATGAAAATTTAGTATAAAGTTGTTTTAGGCCTCTTTCACACTAGCGTTTTTGCTTTCCGTCCTAGAGTTCCGTCCTCGGGGCTCTAGGACGGAAAGCTACTGATCAGGATTATCCCAATGCATCCTGAATGGAGAGAAATCCGTTCAGGATGCATCAGGATGTCTTCCGTTCAGTATGTTAACGTTTTTTGGACGTTGACAAAAGCGCAGCATGCTGCGGATTTGTCTCCGTCCAAAAATCCGGAAGACATGCCGCAACGCCGGATCCGGAATTAATGCCCATTGAAGGGCATTAGTCTGGATCCGGCCTTTAGCTAAACGTCGCTTCGCGCATTGCCGGAACCGACATTTAGCTTTTTGTCAATGGTTACTATGGCAGCCAGGACGCTAAAGTCCTGGTTGCCATAGTAAAGAGTAGGGGAGCGGCATACTTACATTCCGTGCGGCTCCGGGACGCTCTAGGATGACGTCAGGGCGCCCCAGTGCATAGATCACGTGATCGCACGGATCACGTGATCCATGCGCGCGGGCACTCTGGACGTCATTCAGAGCGCCCGGGAGCCGCACGGAATGTAAGTATGCCGCTCCCGCTCCTCACTGCTACTATGGCAACCAGGACGCTAGTAGCGTCCTGGCTGCCATAGTAACACTGAAAGCATTTTGGAGACTGATCAGTCTTCAAATGCTTTCAGTTCACTTGCGTTGTGCATGATCCGGCGTGCATTCCGGAGACGGAAGTGCACGCCGGATCCTAACAACGCTAGTGTGAAAGAGGCCTTAGGGAGACACAAAAAACACTGGACCTGGAGCTTTGAAAATGCATATCAGAGTTTGTGCATCCACAAAATGGACAGGGATGTGTGAATGGGGCCATACATGTTGTTCTTACCAGTGGTAGGGACCTGTGGTTGAGGAGTTTTTCCATTAAATGTGACAATGCTGTCACCCTTGTGGACCGCAGTGTTCTCACTCCATAATTATATCTTTGGATCCCGGGTGGCTCCATCGCCCGCTCTAGCCCTGTTATCGATTTTCCCCGGACGGATGGCCCAAGTAAAAAAGGGGTCTCTCAGGCTGTTTCTACTTGCTGTAAAGCAGATTATACTCCGTAACTGGCGTTCCTCTGAGAGCTTGGGGAGAGCTTTGTGGGCTACTGCCCTGGACTCTCTGATACATATGGAAGAGTTGGGTGCTGTGGACCGTACTGCCTCTTTGGCCTTTTTCAAAATTTGGGACCCATGGTCTCGGTTCCGCTCCTCCACTGCCTTTGCAACCTGGATCTCCTTGGGTTCCCTACCAACTGGCTCTACTTAGATATGTCTGTGGAATGGGCTGGGACGCTTAGATTACCCCCCTCCCTTCTGTTTCTGTCTTTGTCCTTCCCTTGTCTTTGTCGGTTTGTTCTTGCTGAAAGTATTTGTTTAAGCTGGACCAGTTTATGTCTGACTATATTACATATTGGCAACCTTGCTTTGTTTGATTACTTTTGTAGCTTTGTTGCCTTATGGGCCCATTTATTGAGGTCTGCGAACCTCCAATTTCTCTTCTTTATATGCAATATCTGCTGTATCCTGCATTTTTTCATGGTCTTATGATCATATGTCCTTATACCTAAATTCTTAATAAAAAGTTTTTGAACCATAAATGTGACAATGCACTTTAACAAGAAATGTGATTGTATTTTTGGAGGTGAAGGAACGTGGAATGTATATAGGATTGCAGTGTTTGTAATTGGAGAAGTAGTGTGTACATCTGCTGACATTCACTTGTGGCTGTACTCAAACTATAGAGCAAATGAATAAAGGGCCATGTAAGCGGGTAAGGATTATCAGATGACCTTCAAGGATAATTTACTAATGTGTTTACACTGGCATTTCAAGAAAAGGATAACCCCCCCAAAAAAACTGATCCCCTAGCGTTTTGTAAATTTCTGTGCAGTGATTTTGGGTCATTAGGTATCTGGGTTCTCTCATTGCCATGTCACAACTCTGCAGAGCATCTGTCATTACAATGCTCTGCGAACCGGGTTGTCAGATTTCTGTGATGATTTTGGAATTTTGCTTATAATTTGAGCATCCCTGCTCAGCAGTGAAGTGGTTGGTCATACTGGTTTCTGTAAGTGCCTAAGATTACCATAGGTCGTGGCAAGCGTCAGCTGGAGTGATGACAGTCTTAGGCTAGATGCAGACGTCCGTGAAACCCGGACGTGAGCAGTCCGTGGTAATGCGGGCTGGATTTGTTCTGTACAGCAGGAGTGCACGGCGTTAATGGTTGCTATGACGCCGTGCGCTCCTGCTGTACAGAACAAATCCAGCCCACATTACCACGGACTGCTCGAGTCCAGGTTTCATGGACGTCTGCATCTAGCCTTACACGTCTTTCACATTTGCGGTATAGGATGCTTGGATTCGGCAGGACAAAGAACTTGGCGTGCACATTCTAGTTCATGTGGCTGGTAACATCCGGCAATGCCGGATCCGGAAAACTCCTGGCAGGCTTTTCTCTGCTGGAATGCTGTGCCGCAAATGTGAAACTTGCCTTAAGCTAGATTCACACTAACGATGGTGAGATCCAGCAGGGAATAGCCTGCCAGATCTCACTAGCGCTAGTGTGGAACTAGCCTAACATGTATGTCTCTTTAGATGAAAAGAAGGATTTTTTTTCCACTTTCTCTTGAACCATCCTCCAATTCTGTTCTTTAGCTAAAAATATGTGGCAGAGGACATATCTGGGACTTTCTCATTAGATAAACCAATAGCGGAGGAGGGTTATCATGCCCTGTGTCTGAATTGAGGTGCCAAAAAAGTTGCTAATTTTTGCACAAAATTTTTCTAACTTTCAGTCATTCTCTGCACTCTAGCTGGCGTAGATGTCAGATTGTGGTCCATGGACCTGCTGAGATGCACCAGAATGAATGAGGAGTGTATCTCTTTATAATTGACGCATTTCACGCTATTACAAACTGCATCAAGACCGGCATTACAGACACCAGTCTTGGTAAATCTCCTTGAATGGTTGTTCGGCTGGAGTCTTTCAGTTCCCCATTAGGCAAGATATGCACATCTCATCATAGGGGCTTTTTCTGACGGT
Source organism: Bufotes viridis (assembly GCA_033119425.1). Classification (NCBI taxonomy): domain Eukaryota; kingdom Metazoa; phylum Chordata; class Amphibia; order Anura; family Bufonidae; genus Bufotes; species Bufotes viridis. The sequence continues at coordinate 169,224,248 of CM065590.1, forward strand.
TTTGCCTGTGTGAACAGAGCCTTAGGAGGGTTTCACAAACAGTGGGGGACATTTACTAAGCATGTTGCACCAGAATTATGGTGTAAAATGCACCAAAAAGAATGGCGTTTTTATTTGCACTAAATATATTAACTGTTTTCTCCAGAATTTTCACCATAAAGAATGCATCACGCCAGAAATGAGCTATAAATGTGGGCGGGGCTATCAAACTGGCGCATATTTCGCCTCATGTATTATCCTCCTATCGGCAGAAATGGCTCCAATTGTTGCAGACAATTAAGCCAGCTGATCTGGTGGTGCTTTGTGTAACAAGTGATAAATAAGTATTAAAACAGGATGCAATTATTTTTTTCTATTTTGAGCGAAACAACAGGGTTTGGTCAGTAAATTGACATCCAATAAAAACAAAACAAAATGTCCCAAGTGTGAAACAAAAGTTGCAAATATGCTTCAAAAGTCGCAATTATGTTTCAAAAGTCTCAAGTGTGGTCTGGCAGGGGGGTGGCTGAAATGGTGCATTTCGGTTTTAAAAAAGTCACATTTTAGTGCTGTTGATGTTAAAAAGTTGCAAATTAAGGCCTCTTGCACACGACCGTATGGCTTTTTCAGTATTTTGAGGTCCGTTGTAAACGGATCCGTTTTTCTTTTTTTGTTTCCGTTGTGTTTCCGTTTCGGTTCCGTTGTTCCGTTCCATTTTTCCGTATGGCATATACAGTATACAGTAATTCCATGATTAAAATTGGGCTGGTCTTAAATTTTTCAATAGATTGTTCAGCAAAAACGGAACGGATACGGAAGACATACGGATGCCTTTCCGTATGCTTTCTGTTATTTTGCAGACCCATTGACTTGAATGGAGCCACTGAACGTGATTTGCGGACAAGAATAGGACATATATTTAAACGGAACGGAAAAACGGAAACGGAAGGCATACGGAGACACCTCAGTATTTTTTGCAGACCCATTGAAGTGAATGGTTCAGTACACTGTCAGTATACTGAACTGAAAAAACTGCTAGTATACGGTCCGCAAAATACTGTCGTGTGCAAAAGGCCTAACCCCAAGTTCACACTTGCGCGTTTAACAGCGCGTTCGAACGAGCTGTAAAACGCTCAACACATGCAAACCAGTGCTTCCCTATGGGACTGGTTCACATTTTCGCGTTTTACAGCGCGTTTGAACGCGCTGTAAAACGCCCTACGCATAAACAAGTACTTTTTTGGGGGCGTTTGTCGCGCGTATTGTGATTGACACCACAGTATTTAATCACAAGAACGCGTGTACGACGCGCGTTTCCTATTTGCAAAAACGCGCTGTAATACGCGTGACAAAAACGCGCGTGAAACGCGCGTTTCAAGAACGCTCAGGTCTGAACCCAGGGTAATAGAAATAGGTGGATAATCAAGTTGACATTTTAAAAAGTCACATTTCACAAGCTGAGTGCGCCTTTTGATATATGAGGTGAAACAAATAACAAGTTTTGATTAGTAACTTTAGTATTTTTTGGAGCAATTTACACCATTATTTATAATGTGTTTTTAAAGACCCAGTTTTTGTGGCACTTTTTCATGCAGTCTTTTTACGGTTGGATCCACTTCTGGCTTTGTCTCAAAAAATGACACCAAAAACTGCTGTGGCTTTTTCCAATAAAAACCTAATTTATACGTTTGTCTTTTGCCATTGAAATTCAGGTGCAGGTTATGGCCATGAAACTGCCGGCGGCCGTGGGCGATCTACCTCCCATTGTTTTGAATGTGGCTGTGCTGCTGTTTATGTGGCTGTGGTTTATGGCCATGACCGTGGCAAAAACAGACATGCCACAGGTCACCTGCACACCAGTGCGGCTGAACGCACATAAGATCTGCAAGAATTGACGTGTAGGTTTATGTGCGTCTCTGCAGCATATTTGCAATGTTTAATTGCGGATTTGATGCAGTTTTGACGCAGATCTCGTCCTTCCATTGAAAAGGGTGAAATCCACAGCTAAAACCATAAACATAATTGACATGCTGCGGATTTGGAACTTTCCACATGGAAAAAAATCTGCAAAGTGTACATGAGATTTGTGTAATCTCATACACTTTGCTGGTACTGTACTACACACAGCAATCTGCGTGGAAAAAAACGTATTCCATAACATGTGCAGGTGACCTGTGGCAAGCTGCATGCGTTTTTCCTAACCGGTTCTGATACAGCTATGTGTGAATGTACCTGCAGCTTTGGTGTGCAATCCCATTATCATACCTCCCAACTTTCAAAAAAAAAGGGACACTTGGGAGCACTGCATTATGCACCCTAAGTTTTAATGCAGCCTGGGCTTTAGTAACCTATGACCTGCACCGGCAATAAAGAGGAAGAGAGAGAGACTTATAATGTATATTTATTCCTGAGCCCCTGCTAGAACTGACAGCTCCGTCCTCGCACATACCCTAACAGCTATGTCTCAGACACCTGCCAGCACAAAACATGGCGCCTTCTGGCCTCTCGCACACTTCCGCCCTTTGCTGTCACAGGCGCGCGCACGAGACCTGTTTCCCCGGGGACGCGCCTGATTAGGTGCAGGCGACAGGATGGGAAGTTGAGCCCAGGTAAGGAGGGCAGTTCCCGGGCTGCAGACACAGGGCAGCTGTAGGTGAGCGGAGGGCGAAGGTGGCACGTAGAAGCGGGTGGATGGTGACCGGGCACTGCCAGTATGACAGTCACTGGGTCCATGACTGAGGGCAGAAGCGCTGCCCCTGCTCCTCCTTGCACATGCTGAGGACGGGGCGCCTATTGGTTGGGGGATGTAGCTTCCATTGCCATGTGTCAGTATGAGGTGTGTAATAGTATGGGCTGTGCACATTGTGTCAGTACCTGCAGAGTGCAACTTCTTCGTACAGGAGATACCCCGATACCCCCTTACAAGAGACATTGTGCCTCCAGAACAGTGACTGCCTCCATAAGAGAATAAGACCTCCCTGATACCCCCTTACCAGAGACATAGTGACTGCCTCAATAACAGAAGACTTCCCTGATAGTCCCTTACCAGAGACATAGTGCCTCCAGAACAGTGACTGCCTCCATAAGAAGACCACTCTGATACCCCCTTACTAGAGACATAGTGCCCCCAGAACAGTGACTGCCTCCATAAGAGAAGAAGACCTCCCTGATACCCCCTTACCAGAGACATAGTGCCTCCAGAACGGTGACTGCCTCCATAAGAAGACCACTCTGATACCCCCTTATCAGAGACATAGTGCCTCCAGAACAGTGACTGCCTCCATAGGAGAAGAAGACCACCCTGATACCCCCTTACCAGAGACATTGTGCCTGCTGAACAGTGACTGCCTCCATAAGAGAAGACCTCCCTTATACCCCCTTCCAGAGACATAGTTACTGCCTCCATTAGAAAAGACTTCCCTGATAGTCCCTTACCAGAGACACAGTGCCTCCAGAACTGTGACTGCCTCCATAAGAGAAGACCTCCCTGATACCCCCTTACCAGAGACATAGTGCCTCCAGAACAGTGACTGCCTCCATAAGAGAAGACCACTCTGATACCCCCTTACCAGAGACATAGTGCCTCCAGAACAGTGACTGCCTCCATAAGAGAAGACCTCCCTGATACCCCCTACCAGAGACATAGTTCCTCCAGAACAGTCACTGCCTCCATAAGAGAAGAAGACCACCCTGATACCCCCTTACCAGAGTCATAGTGCCTCCAGAACAGTAACTGCCTCCATAAGAGAAGAAGACCTCCCTGATACCCCCTTCCAGAGACATGGTGACTGCCTCAATAAGAGAAGACTTCCCTGATAGTCCCTTACCAGAGACACAGCACCTCCAGAACAGTGACTGCCTCCATTAGAGAAGACCACTCTGATACCCCCTTACCAGAGACATAGTGCCTCCAGAACAGTGACTGCCTCCATAAGAGAAGAAGACCTCCCTGATACCCCCTTACCAGAGACATAGTGCCTTCAGAACAGTGACTGCCTCCATAAGAGACCACCCATTATAGCCCCTTACCTGAGACATAGTGCCTCCAGAACAGTGACTGCCACCATAAGAGACCACCCCGATACACACCTCCCCATAATAGAAGACAACTCTGATACCCCCTTACCATACACAGACATTATCCCTCCAGAACAGTGACTGCCTCCATAAGAGACCACCCTGATAGCCCCTTACCAGAGACATAGTGCCTCCAGAACAGTCACTGCCTCCATAAGAGAAGAAGACCTCCCTGATACCCCCTTACCAGAGACATTTATAATACCTCCAGAACAGTGACTGCCTCCATAAGAGAAGACCACTCTGATACCCCCTTACCAGAGACATAGTTCCTCCAGAACAATCACTACCTCCATAAGAGAAGAAGACCACCCTGAACATAAGTGAATACAACCCTAATACCCCCTTACCAGAAACATAGTGCCTCCAGAACAGTGACTGCCCCCATAAGAGAAGACAACCCTGATACCCCCTCACCAGAGACATTCGTAATGCCTCCAGAACAGTGACTGCCTCCATAAGAGACCACCCTGATAGCCCCTTACCAGAGACATAGTGCCTCCAGAACAGTGACTGCCTTCATAAGAGAAGACCTCCCTGATACCCCCTTACCAGAGACATTCATAATGCCTCCAGAACAGTGACTGCCTCCATAAGAGAAGACCACCCTGATACCCCCTGATATAATGGGAGACTCAGCAGTCTCACCTTATATTGAGACACTTCTGGATATCTCTAGTAGAAGAGTATACTTTGTTATAGATGATGTAGGGTGTGTAGAAGATCACTAGATTGATGTTTCCATTATATTTCATAGTATGCAGTGTATGTAATAGTACAGAGTCTGCATTGTGTTGGTGATTATAGTGAGTGGAACTTACCTTTAGGGTATGTTCAGACGACGACAATTGTCGCGCGACAAAAAGTCGCACTATTGTCGCGCGACAATTTTTATAATGGGAGTCTATGGTGTCGCAGTGCGACATGCGACATGCTGCGACTGCGACACGACAGTCGACAAAAATCCATCCGGGATGGACTTCTTGCGACTGTTGTGTCGCAGTCGCAACATGTTGCATGTCGCACGTGCGACACCACCATAGACACCCATTATAAAAATTGCCGCGCGACATTAATGTGACATCAATGTCGCGCTACAAATGTTGCAGTGTAGTGGTTCCCAAATTGTCGCGCGACTTTTTGTCGCGCGACAATTGTCGTCGTCTGAACATACCCTTACATGTGTGATTTGCTGACATGTAAGTCGGGAGTTCATAATGAGAATGTCTTATCTGTGGTGTATATTACTCTGACCAGCGTAAACTCTGCCCTGGATTATTGCAGGTACCAAGCCTCTATATGTAGATTACACAACGTTCAGTGAGGACCTTTCTACTCTCCTGACATTCCCCATTTAACAGAGAAAATCTAGAGCACATTCTGTTAGGGCAGGTTCACACAGAGTTATGGGGGAGGTTTTGAGGCAGATTTCAAAGTAATATAGTCTGTAAGGCTGAAAAAAGACATCTGTCCATCCAGTTCAGCCTGTTATCCTGCAAGCTGATCCAGAGGAAGGCAAAAAAAAACACCTGGTCATTTGGTTGTACATCTTATTAGTAGAAAATATAGAGGAGTTTAAGTGGCTTCAGTTGACAGATAGTTTTGTATCTATCGGAGGTGTGAATGGGGCATAAGGGTCCCTTATCACCGCCAGTTAGTTAGCTACTTGTTAGGTAGTGAGCGCCCAGCCCACCGCACCGCAGTCACTGATTTTGGCAGAGATTTTTTCATCCACATTGATCGATGCGAATGAAAAAATCGGTGCCGTTCATTTATTTTTTTTTTTTAGCCCAGAGGCTGAACGGAAAAAAAAAATCTCATTACCCGTATGCTCAATATAAGGAGAATAGCAGAAACTCCTAATGCTGGCCATACGTGTAATGATCGCGGAGACCCTCAAATGCCAGGGCAGTACAAACACCTCACATGTGACCCCATTTTAGAAAGAAGACACCCCAAGGTATTCCGTGAGGGGTATGGCGAGTTCATGTAAAATTTTATTTTTTGTCACAAGTTAGTGGAATATGAGACTTTGTAAAAAAAAAAAATATATCAATTTCCGCTAACTTGTGCCAAATTTTTTTTTTCTGTGAACTCATCATGCCCCTCACGGAATACCTTGGGGTGTCTTCTTTCCAAAATGGGGTCACATGTGGGGTATTTATACTGCCCTGGCATTTTAGGGGTCCTAAAGCGTGAGAATCCAAATACGTAAAAATGCCCTGTGAAATCCTAAAGGTACTCATGGGAATTTGGGCCCCTTTGCGCATCTTGGCTGCAAAAAAGTGTCACACATGTGGCATCGCCGTACTCAAGAGAAGTAGGGCAATGTGTTTTGGGGTGTATTTTTATATATACCCATACTGGGTGTGAGAAATATCTCTGTAAATGACAACTTTTTACATTTTTTTTTATACAAAGTTGTCAGTTTATAGAGATATTTCTCTCACCCAACATGGGTATATGTAAAAATACACCCCAAAACACATTGCCCTACTTCTCCTGAGTACGGCGATACCACATGAGTAACACTTTTTTGCAGCCTGGGTGCGCAAAGGGGCCCAAATTCCAACGAGTACCTTTAGGTTTTACATGGCTGCTCACAATTTAGCCCCGCCCAAAATGCCAGAACAGTAAAAACACCCCACAAATGACCCCATTTCGGAAAGTAGACACCCCAAGGTATTCACTGAGGGGCATAGTGTGTCCATGGGAGATTTTTTTGTTTTTGCCAGAAGTTATCAGAAATGGAAACTTTATTATTATTCTTTTTCCTCAGAAAGTGTCATTTCCCGCTAACTTGTGAAAAAAAATGAAATGATGCATGAACTCACCATGCCCCTCCGTGAATACTTTGGGGTGTCTTCTATCTAAAATGGTGTGATTTGGGGGTTATTTATACTATCCTGACATTCTAGCACCTGAAGAAACATGACAGGTGCTCAGAAAGTCAGAGCTGCTTCAAAATGCCGAAATTCACTTTTTTGCACCATAGTTTGTAAACACTATAACTTTTACCCAAACCAATAAATATACACTTATTGGATTTTTTTTTTTTATCAAAGACATGTAGAACAATAAATTTAGAGAAAAATTTATATAGAAATGTAGTTTTTTTTTGAAAAATTTTACAACAGAAAGTGAAAAATGTAAATTTTTTGCAAAAATGTTGTTAAATTTTGATTAATAGCAAAAAAAGTAAAAATGTCAGCAGAAATGAAATACCACCAAATGAAAGCTCTATTAGTGAGAAGAAAAGGAGGTAAAATTCATTTGGGTGGTAAGTTGTATGACGGAGCAATAAACGGTGAAAGTAGTGTAGTGCAGAATTGTAAAAAGTGGTCTGGTCATTAAGGGTGTTTAAGCTAGGGGGGCTGAGGTGGTTAAAAAGGAACCTGTCACCTGTTTTGTGCAGCTTGAAATACTAACAGGATCCCTCATTACAAAGATCTATGGCCCACATTTACTAATGTGAGTGCACCTAAATTTTGTCGGAAAGTGCACCAAAATGTGGTGCAGTGTGGCTTATCTAGGTTTACAGACAAGTTTGACAGTTTCTTTTTGCCTACTATGTGACGTTTGGAGCCCCTACATTGAAATCCCAGGGCTCTGATTTTTTCCTGTGGCAGCCTGGAGCCTTGTAAAGGCTGCCAGGCCTGCTATAGCAGACTGCTTGTTAAACTCTGTCTGCAGCATAATTTAACAGGAAACCTGTCAAAATCCCATAAGCTACAATAGTAATCTATTGAAGTCTATTACACTAGTTAGGGCCAGGCGATTTCACCAAGAAAAAAAATAAATCTTGATTATTTTCTATTTAAAAAAGACATCTGTGTTGGTCCCATGTTCATACGTGTCCTCAGAAAAATGGTGTTTTACTATATGCAGATGAGTTGCTGTTACTCCTAGAGGCTCTGCTCGTTCTGTAAGGCCTCTTTCACACGGCCGTAGGTGTCATGTGCCCGTATTACAGACTGCATTTGCGGATCCGCAATACACGGGCACCATTCTGTGGCCATTCCGCATCACGGATGCGGACCTATTCATTTCAATGGGTCTGCAAATCAGAGTGCTTGCGTAGGGTTCTGTTCCGTACTTCCGTCCCGCAAAAAGATAGAATATCTCCTATCTTTTTGTGGAACGGGCAGATTGTGGACCCTTTCAAGTGAATGGGTCCGCGATCCGCTGCGGCTGCCCCACGGTCGGTGCCTGTGCATTGCGGCCCGCAGCATGGGCACGGGACAACTACGGCCGTGTGAAAGAGGCCTAACTGCCACGACCTCTGCACTTTCATTGCCAGGGCCAGGCTTGATGGTGTTTTCACTGCATGGCCCTGTCAATCAAAGTGGCGGGAAGGGGTTAAAGGAACAAGAAATATAGTAATACCGGGGAGGGGGGTCATTTATCAAACTGGTGTAAAGTAGAACTGGCTTAGTTGCCCATAGCAACCAATCAGATTCCACCTTTCATTTTTCACAGCTTCTTTGGAAAATGAAAGATGGAATCTAATTGGTTGCTATGGGAAACTGAGCCAGTTCTACTTTACACCAGGTGGATAAACATCTGTCCATCCGTTCAGTTTAGGCCCCTTTCACACAAGTGAGTTTTCCACGCGGGTGTGATACATGAAGCGAATGCATAGCACACGCACTGAATCCTGACCCATTCATTTCAATAGGTCTGTGCACATGAGCGTTTTTCACGCATCAGTTCTGCGTTGCATTAGAATCGCAGTATGTTCTATAGTAATTTTTCACGCAGCCCTGGCCCCTAGAAGGGAATTGGGCTTTTAGTGAAAAACGCATTGCATCCGGATGTAATCCACATGCAGTCCAGATGCAATGCGTTTTTCACTGATGGTTGCTAGAAGTTGTTTGTAAGTCTTCAGTTTTTTTTCACGCATGTGAAAAACGCATCAAAACTGATTGCAACCCCGCGGAAATCATTGAAACACTGAACGCAATCAAAATTGACTGAACTTGCTTGTAAAATGGTGCGAGTTTCACTGAACGCATGCTGACACAATCCGTTTCGGTTGTGTGAAAGAGGCAACCTGCAAGTTAATCCAGACGAAGGCAAAAAAAAAAACCCTATGAGGTAGAAGCCAATTTTCCCCACTTAGGCCTCTTTCACACGGGTGTCATGTTTGACGCCCGGATAAGAGGCGGATGCGTTGCGGGAATATGCGCGATTTTCCCGCGCGGGTGCAAAAGTTTGTAATACGTTTTGCACGCGCGTGAGAAAAATCGCCATGTTTGGTACCCAACCCGAAGCCGGACTTCATCACTGAAGTCCGGTTTCGGGTCTTCTGGAGAATTTATTATTTTCCCTTATAACATGGTTATAAGGGGAAATAATAGCATTCTTAATAAAGAATGCTTAGTAAAATGAAGATGAAGGGGTTAAAAATAATAAAAGTTAACTTACCTTAGCCACCTGTCCTCTCTTTCCCTGCATCAGCTAAGAACTAAAGGACCTGTGATGATGTCACATCACATGGTCCAATCACATGGTCCATCACCATGGTAAGATGGACCATGTGATTGGACCATGTGATGTGACGTCATTACAGGTCCTTTAGTTCTTAGCTGATGCTGGGAAAGAGAGGAGAGATCGCAACTACGCCATCAAGTGGCTAAGGTAAGTTAACTTTTCCTTTTTTTAACCCCTTCCACTTCATTTTACTATGCATTCTTTATTAAGAATGCTATTATTTCCCCTTATAACCATGCTATAAGGGAAAATAATAAAGATCGGGTCCCGTTGCAAAGCAACCATGTGGGAAAATCGCAACGCATCCGCACTTGCTTGCGGATGCTTGCGATTTTCCCGCAGCTCCATTCACTTCTATGGAGCCTGCGTTGCGTGAAAAACGCACAATATAGAGCATGCTGCGATTTTCACGCAACGCAGAAGTGTGCACAGCCCCATAGAAATGAATGGGTCCGGATTCAGTGCGGGTGCAATGCGTCCTCCTCACGCATTGCACCCGCGCGGAAAACTCGCCCGTGTGAAAGGGGAAAAAAATTCCTTCCCGGCTCCAATCAGGCAATCAGAATAACTCCCTGGATCAACGACTCCTCTCTAGTAGCTATAGCCTGTAATATTATTACACTCCAGAAATACATCCAGTCCCCTCTTGAATTCCTTTATTGTACTCACCATCACCACCTCCTCAGGCAGAGAGTTCCATAGTCTTACTGCTCTTACCGTGAAGAATCCTTTTCTATGTTTGTGTACAAACCTTCTTTCCTCCAGACGCAGAGGATGTCCCCTCGTCACAGTCCTGGGGATAAATAGATGATAGTAGAGATCTCTGTACTGACCCCTGATATATTTATACATAGTTATTAGATCTCCCCTCAGTCGTCTTTTTTCTAAAGTGAATAACCCTAATTTTGATAACCTTTCAGGGTACTGTAGTCCCCCCATTCCAGTTATTACTTTAGTTGCCCTCCTCTGAACCCTCTCCAGCTCTGCTATGTCTGTCTTGTTCACAGGAGCCCAGAACTGTACACAGTACTCCATGTGTGGTCTGACTAGTGATTTGTAATATAGCTGCCCTTACTACTGCTGCAGCATTTTCTGTATGGTTCTGACATAAACAGTTTTGGTGAAGTCTTGCAGAGAACAGAAGCGTTAATTTCTCGATGATCCGTGTTAATTTTTTGGTGGTAAATGACTCTTTTTTTCCCCTCATCCCTGTGTTCCTTCTCTGGCAGGCTGTTCCGACATAGAATGGCGAAAATTGACAGGACAAAACTGATGTGTACCGAGTTTTTTGTCCAGTGGATTCCCGGCATTTTTGCCAGGATGCGGCCGGATCTCTGCCGGACCCCATTGTAATCAATAGGGTCCGGCAGGCAGGAGGAAGTATCTGGAGTATGCCGGATCCGGAAAACTCTGGCAGGCTGTTCTGTGCCGGAACAGACTGCCAGAGAGGACAGACGGAGATGCGAAACAAGCCTTAGGAAACTTTCAGACCCTGCGCCATGTATTTCAGCTGTGCCGGATGCAGTCGCAATGCCCACCGGGTCCATGAAGTATAATGGGGTCCGGCAGAGATCTGGCTGCATTGCAGGAAGAATTTCTGAGAATCGGCCGGAGACAAACCGTCACATGCTGCAGTTTGTGTCCTGTTGACTCCCGGCAATCTCTGCTGGATCGAGCATCCGGATCTCTGTGCCACAGGGGTAAAAGTAGCCTTAACGGGCTGGGGCCTAACTAAGGCTTCGTTCTAGGGCTGCACGATATGGGAATTTTGTGCGATTGCGATTAGGGCCCTAAAAATTGCGATAACGATATGCGATGCGATATTTTAAGGGAATTGTGCTAGAGGTCTATCTGCTAGAGGTCTGTCTGTTTGGATTTTCAAGGTAAAAGCGCACACAGATGACTGATAATGTGAAATGTAGCTATGCTGAACTCAAGAACTGAAATGCGCAGTGTTTTTCAAAATAAATAACATATTTGCATTACTGCAAAAGTACAAAATACGAAACTTGCCATTTTCTTAATAGCGCTGCACAGAACAGATAAATAAAATAGATATAAGAACATGTGTTCATTAAAATAACGACTTTCCTCCAGCCCCCCTCCCTCCCCGCACTGTAACTGATGTATCGCCGGGCGCGCTGTGCAGCATAGCGGCCGGAAATACAGTGTCAGTGTCACGTAGAAAGTCAACCATCGCTTTATAGGACACACTGCCGCCCCCCCCCCCCCCACACTTTTGGGGGCGAAAAAATACGGTAATATATTTGCTGCATTTTTGGGTCAGCAAATTGCGATTGCGATATGGCGATTAAGGCCTACTTCGTTCACACTGGCAGTACAACCCCTGTAAGATGGATAAACATTGTCACTTCCAATCTCCAGGTTCTCCTTTTCCATATGGTAGAAATTTCTGAAAGATACAGTGATGTGGATGGTCATTCATGTGCATATCCAAATGTGTATTTGTGTTTCAATATCTCTATCTATCTATCTATCTATCTATCTATCTATCTATCTATCTATCTATCTATCTATCTCATATCTATCTATCTATCTCATATCTATCTATCTATCTCATATCTATCTATCTATCTATCTATCTATCTATCTATCTATCTATCTATCTATCTATCTATCTATCTATCCATATCTATCTATCTATCTATCTATCTCATATCTATCTATCTCATATCTATCTATCTATCTATCTATCTCATATCTATCTATCTATCTATCTCATATCTATCTATCTATCTATCCATATCTATCTCTCTCATATCTATCTATCTATCTCATATCTATCTCTCTATCTATCTATCTATCTATATCTATCTCATATCTATCTATCTATCTATCTATCTAATCTATCTCATATTAATCTATCTCATATCTATCTATCTATCTATCTATCTATCTATCTATCTAATCTATCTCATATTAATCTATCTCATATCTATCTATCTATCTATCTATCTATCTATCTATCTATCTATCTATCTAATCTATCTCATATTAATCTATCTCATATCTATCTATCTATCTATCTATCTATCTCTATCTATCTATCTATCTATCTATCTATCTATCTATCTATCTATCTATCTATCTATCGGTATGTATATATATATATTTGTGGTGTTGTGTGGCAGATTTCTGCACTTATGTCCTGAGCCAGCAGAAACATTAAGAAGATTACATGTCTGTGGCAATAAGCTTCTTAGGTGCAGTCTGCATTCCCATATTTTCAGTGGTAAAGAAATTCTTCGGGCTTTAGATATCTTTTAGTAACTGTAATCCATTATTTCCCAGGCATATACACAAGCAATCAAAATGTGCAAGTGACGGCTCAATGACTTTCATTAGGAGAAAAATGCATTTTCTTGCTGTACTGTGTGCGGCTGTTGGATACTTCTGACCACTGATTTTAATAGTAGAATATGTATTTTTTAAGGTATTCATGCCGGCATTTTTAGTATAGAAACCCTTCCCCAATTCAGTGTAAATACAGCCAAATGTACAACCCCTAAAAACCATTCTGGAATCCCCACATTTAGAGAGTGCACACAGATTTTTTTTTTTTACTTTACAGCAATTATTAGGCCTCTTTCACACTTGCGTTGTGAGGATCCAGCGTTCACTTCCGTTGCCGGAAATGCCCGCCGGATCCGTCACAACGCAAGACAACTGAAAGCATTTAAATACTGATCAGTCTTCAAAATGCTTTCAGTGTTACTATGGCAGATAGGACGCTACTACAGTCCCGGTTGCCATAGTAGTAGTGGGGAGCGGAGGAGCAGATACTTACAGTCCGTGCGGCTCCCGGGGCGCGCCACAATTACGTCAGAGCGCCCCATGCGCATGGATCACGTGATCCATGCGCATGGGGCGCCCTGACGTCACTCTGGAGCGCCCCGGGAGCCGCACGGACTGTAAGTATACTGCTCCCCCGCTCCCGAATAACACTTTACCATGGCAGCCAGGACTTTAGCGTCCTGGCTGCCATGGTAACTATTCACAAAAGCTTAACGTCGGATCCGGCGATGCGCCGAAACGACGTTTAGCTTAAAGCCGGATCCGAATTAATGCTTTTCAATGGGCATTAATTACAGATCCGGCGTTACGGCATGTCTTCTGGATTTTTGGACGGAGACAAATCCACAGCATGCTGCGCTTTTGTCAACGTCCAAAAAACGTTCACATACTGAACGGAAGACATCCTGATGCATCCTGAACGGATTGCTCTCCATTCAGGATGCATTAGGATAATCCTGATCAGTATCTTTCCGTCCTAGAGCCCCGAGGACGGAACTCTAGGATGGAAAGCAAAAACGCAAGTGTGAAAGAGGCCTACACAAATCACAGATATGACACTAGGGGCATTAGGAAGTCTGGGAAAACCCCTCAATTAATAGCATAAGACCTTACAGGCTGTCCAGGCATGCTGGGAGTTGTAGTTTTTCAACAGCTGGAGGGCTGCAAGTTGGGTATCCCAGTTCTAGAACTCCAGAACTCTGGTATTAATGGCATATTATTTAAAGGGGTTGTGGCAGGACAAGGGATAAGTATCTGATCATTAGCGGTCCGACTACTGGGACGAGAATGGGGGTCCCATATCCCTGTATGAATGCATACATAGCCGGAGTGTAGCGCTTTGCTGCCTCTGGGAGTCCCATAGAGAATGAGTGAAGTGACAGCATAAAAGTTCTACCTGCTGCTCCATTCATGCGCGACGCCCGTTCTTGTGATCGGGGGGTGTGCCAGCAGTTAGACCTCCACCTTTGAATAGGGGATACGTTTCTATCTTGGTACAAGCCCTTTACTTCATGAAGAATCGGAGCCTCAGTGGCACGTACATAAGATAAGTAACCTTCTTTTTGTAATCTGCCACTAAAAGCCTTGTGATAACTTGTTCTTCATTGAGATCAGAGCAAAGAATATTTAGGATGTGCAAATGAGTGTTTCCTATCTATGTGTTGCAGGATGAAGGAATGGTGGATTCAGGTGGGGCTGATTACAGTGCCTCTGCTTGCTGTGTACCTGCACATCCCTCCGCCTAACCTCTCCCCGGCACTCTTCACATGGAGGTCATCTGGCACATTTTTCACATTCCAAGAACAACAGATCTTTTATAGAGGTATTATTTTGATTCATTTTATTTCTGCTGAGCAAAATAAGTTGTTAGATTATTAGCTCAGGAAATATAATAACTATATGTTTATATTATTATCATCACTTCAAGGACTCCTTGTTCTTTATACTGCTTTATACTGAAGATATTTCTCAATTACATTGTCTGTATACAGAACAAATGTGGCGTCAATCAGACACCTCGCTGATGATATAGCAGGAAATGGACCTGTATTTCTCAGCACTGAGGACACCATTAATCCTGATCAGATTCCCAATTATATTGCCTGAAATGTAGCAAGGAACCTCCACCATGCGAGGAACTTGCAAGGAAACTCCACTGTGCTTCACTGTTGCCTACAGACACTCATTATTGTAATGGGTCCTAAAGCTGTCTAGGCTCTCTGAATGGAACTTGGTGGTGTGTATATATATATATATATATATATATATATATATATTATTCCTCAACATTGAAATTGCAACACCAAGAAGAACAAGTCGTAAGGTTATGCAAATAGAGGAAGTAGCAGGTATCGGTTAGATCCACAGGTGATCAAATTTTCAAGCACCTAGCTCCAATCTGTGGCATGTGGGAGGGGCATAAAAGCCAGATTGAAAGCAAAGTTTTTTAACCTCAAAAATTGGATCAAGTCATGTGGGATGAATGTGCAATGCCTCTTGTTCGTTGACTTTCTAGTTCTTGTCACAAACTTAGAGGGACAGAACCCTTGAACTGAGAGACCTTGGTTTATCACTCCGGCAGATCACTACCTGCCTAGGCCAGCACTATTCAACATTGTGTGTCCGAGTGGTTGGGAAAACACATCGAACTTGAAAGACAGCAAGAGGAGCACAGAGGTGAATCTCTGCTTGGACAGATCGTCTAAATAGAAGAATGAAGCATAATGATTCATTCTGTACTGCAAGTGCAAATGGACATCACATCCCAAGCCCACGGTGACAAACAATGTCTACACAGACCATTAGAAGGCGTTTGTACGGTATAGGATTACGAGCTAGATGACCAGCTACATGCGTTTCATTGACACCACTCTTAAAGGCTATCATGGTGCACAGCAAGACGGCAATGGAGGTCTATCCCACTCAGACGCAATAATAGCTGGAGAATGGTCTGGGGATCACATAGGCAATATCATAAAGTGGCCTTCATAAGGCAATGTCAATCCGGTCACGGGATTATGGTGTGTGGTGGCATAATGTACAGTAGCCGGTTCCCTCTAGTCTTTACTTCAGGTACACATTACATCGATTTGGTTGTGGAACCATTGGTACGGCCTTTTATAGTGTCCCAGGAGCTTTTTTTCAACAGGACAACGCCAGGCCGCATGTTGCTTGTGTTACTGTGAGCAGTCTGTGTGGCCTTAACATGCTACCATGGCCTGCAGCATCTCCAGATTTATCTCTCATTGAGCACATAAGGGACATCATTGGTCGGCAATTGCATAGAAAGCCTCCAGCAATGCATGTTGATCATTTCCATGCCCAAGTGCATTGAGCATGGCAGGACATTCCTCAGACAACCATTAATAACCTCATTGATAGCATGCCAAGGCAGGTAAGTGTGTGTATTTCTGAGTGTGGCATTCCTACTAGATACTACATAAGTTGAGATATTTTGAATATATTGTTTGCTTTTTTTTATTATTTACAGATCATTAACATGTCTATCGATCCTGTGACTTCAATAATTCCAAGACTTTACCTTTTTGGTGTTGCAATTTCAGTGTTGAGGAGTGGATATAGATATATAATCTTTTTTTCCTACATTTTAAGAATCTTGGGGAGCTGTGGGAAGCTCAGATGTGGTGATTATATTACATGGATTCCCAACATCAAGCTACGACTGGTACAAGGTAAATCGAATGTGTTTTATATAAAAGTGTGCTGCGCCAGACACAATGCAGTTTATACATAAATCACAGTTTTGAAATGTCTCACTAATATTGCCTAGTGGTGTACAAACGTGGGCCATATTCTTCTCTGAAAGTCGGCAGTTTACCATTGAATCCCGTTTGAATAGATCACAAGGAACTTGTGATTCTTCCAATGTTCAGCTGTATCTGCCAATAAATCACCCTAAAAGTGGCCATACACATTAGAAAGAAGTTGATGGTTCAATAGCAAATGGCTATACACATTTTAGTCCATATTAGTTGTTACAGTTGGTCCATATTGGTAGTTACGGGTGCTGGGGACTGGGTAAGTATCATCTATAGGAGGGGCCTGGGCATTGTGGGGAGGGGGATTTGTACTATTGGATAACCTCTTTAAGGCACTGCCCCTAATATTTTTTATAAATTACTTTTATGTGTGTCATGGTCTTCACAGTTTTGTATTGTATCCAATTGCAGATCTGGGAAGGGCTAACACAAAGATTCCAAAGAGTGATTGCCCTGGACTTTATAGGCTTTGGTTTTAGTGACAAGCCAGTAAGTACAGCAGGTCATGTGTTGTATAGTATTCAGAGTCTATCTTCATCATTGTTTCCCCTCCTCAGCGCCCAACAATAAGTATAAACGATTTTCTTCATGTTTTATCATCCCTTTAATTTTGCATTATAAGTATTTGCCATTTGTGCATGCCTAGTTGTCCTTGCTGCATTTTTTATCTTAATCTCTCTTTTTTACTCTTTAGCTGGACCTACCTAGGGAAGCATACTTACCTGCTCCTCTGGTCCACCGCTGCTTTGCTGTGTTCCCACTCAGCAACTTCTAGTTTGACGAGGATCACGCGTGCCACTACAGCCAATTATTGGCCGCAGTGGTACCTGTGACTTCCACCAAACCGGATGTTGACGAGCAAGACCAGAGTGCGGCTTCTGAAGGTGGACAACCCCTTTAAATTTGTGAACAAGATATGAGATAACCCGAGGACAAACTAGGGACGCTAAAATAAAACAACAAATGTTTATTAATTGTCTTAAAAGTGAAAAATGGGAGGGGATACCCACAATGTATTTTTGTGTATATGGGCTGATCAATGGTGCAGAATGAGGATTGAGCCACAGTGAAGCAACTCAATTATTCTCTCTTATTGCCCCTCAGCTATAGGCTTTTTGTAAGCTGCACCATTTGCCATCAACCACAATGTTCACTCAATGTAACGGATCAACCGAACAAAAATCTGAACTACGTGAATCAGATTACTGACCCTGACTAGCTCCAGTGTATTCAAAGTGATAAGAATCACTCTATCATTGTATCAAGTGAAAGGCTGATCACTACACACGCTGCAAACACAAGTAGCTAGCCTCAGCCAAAGTGTCACTTGTATATGGTCAAGGGTTGACTGCCGCTAATTGCTCGTATACAACTGAGACTGCTGAAACGATGCTATTTGCTCATACTCCACGGCTTGACGCGTTTCCTAACTAATAACATCCTCAGTAAACCGGGCTCAAACACACAGTTTCATTTATTCATCTCAGAGCAACGAACGCGCAGCCCTCCAGCGCTCTGGCACTGGTGCGGCCGTGACTAGTCCTTGTCACTTTAAATACACTGGAGCTAGTCAGGGGTCAGTAATCGGATTCACATAGTTCAGATTTTTGTCCCTAGTTTGTCGTCAGAATATAATTTGCAGGTGACGCAAACCTGTATTGGCACCAATAGCCAACTGTGAGCAAAGATATGAGATAACTTGCATGGAATCATAGCTAAATTCTACAAATGTTTTATTTTTTTTAGTTTATCTTAAACTCTATCAGTTGCATATAGCATATGGTAAACATCAGGATTTTTTTTTTTGCAAATTTGAGGTTTGATCTGTTATAATAATATTCATTTTGCAGAGATTCCACCGCTATTCCATTTTTGAGCAGGCCAGTATCGTGGAAGCGCTGATCAGTCACCTTGGCTTAACAGATCAAAAAGTGAACTTACTTTCTCATGATTATGGAGATACTGTCGCCCAGGAATTGCTTTATAGGTCAGTACTATAGCCGCCATAATTGCATGTAGGTTTGATTTGTGTCTGTTATGGTGTTTTCAGAAAAACACCCCAGTGTTTGTGGCAGTTTTCGAGCCAAAGCCAGCAGTGTATTCAAAAGGAATGGGGAAATAACAAGGAAGGACTTATATTTATCCTTCCTGCTGGATTCATTTCTGAATATGGGTCAAAAAACTGCTTCAAAAGCTACCACAAAAAGCTTTGTGTGATACCACCCTAAAACTACAGCCACACACGGTGTAAATGCTGTGGATCTGCATGTGCAAATCCGAAGCTTTTTACGGTATCAGCAATGTGGGTAGGATTTTCTGAAATATGTACATGGTGTAAAAAAAAAAACACAGCAAAAACTGAAATTTTAAATCCACAGCATGTCAATTTATGCTGCGGATCGCCACTGCTCATTTCAACCTTTATAGGGTGATATCCACACAAAATCCGCAACAAATCTGCAGCACAAATTCTGCCCTGTATGGCTGTATCCTAAAGGTGGAAATAAAACCTAACTTTTAGCTATGCGCCATGCATGCCCTTAAATTTTTACCAAATACCACTCGCATACCAGTGGCTTAGTAGAAGATAGAAGGGGGTTGACCTCTGGAACAGTGCTGAACATAACTATTCCAGAGCTCCCCATCTTTCTTCTGCTAGGCTGCATCTTGTGTTGGTCACAACAGTCATGCAGCACTTGGTTGTATCTTAGGAGGCATGTATGGCTCCAAAACTGCATTTTCACATTTAGAACTTGCTTATGTTGTTTTTCCTTAGGTATGAACACCAAAGACAAGGACATATTAACATCAGTAGTTTGTGTCTCTCTAATGGAGGTAAGACGATGTGTGCAGAAATTAGATTTGACGCACCTAGGCCAGCTCTGGCAGGGAGATTTTTTTTTTTTTGAGTAGCTCTGTATATTAGGATGTTAGGGATTAGATGTATTTAGTAATAACTAGAAGTGCAGTATCAATACATATTTCTAATTTCTCTTATGGGGAAGAGATGGCTGCTTATCATTGTAAACTCTACTATATGTTGAAAACATTTTTTTTTTTGTTACATCTTTTTAAAATAATTGCTTATTATATTCCATAAAGTGCTAGGTGTATCCATTAATCCTTACAAGCTGAGTTCCTTAACATCCAGGTTGGCTATGTGGCTTGCACTGAACAGTTAGGGTATATGATTCATGTGCACAACCAACTTTACTTATATAACTGAGAGTTACTATGTGGAATTTTAGTTCTGGTGGAACTGCAGTGACTTCCGTAAAACGTATATATACTTTATAAAGACATATCTCTCTTTCTGTGTGCACGTTGTAGGTATTCCATGGCTTGCGAGAGGGCAGAGTCTTTGCTAATATGTTCCTTTCTTAATTTGCAGGAATCTTCCCAGAGACACATCACCCCAGATTAATTCAGAAGGTTGGTTCTTGAATGGTTTCTAGCAAAATCATTGTTAGATATTCCACATGTGATCCTGCAAAACAAAAGCTATTCTTTCATTTACACTACTGACGGACCTTAGAGTATACCCCAGTTATAAAGGGTTTTCCTCTCGATAAGGGCTCATGCACATGGCCGTTGCCCCGCCGTGGCCGTACTACAGAGTGCTTCCGTAGTGTTTCTTGCCGTGCCTCTGCACCGCAAAAAAGTAGTGCATGTACTACTTTTTTGTGGTGCGGATCGTCGGATGAGGAACACTGACCCCATTCATGTGCGATCTGCATGCAGCTGCCCCACGGTTAATGCCCGTGCATTGCGGACCGCAATTTGAAGTCCACAGCACGGGCCTGGCCAGCACACGGTCGTGCGTATGAGCCCTAAGTCATCAGTATGTGTTCAGTGGGAGTCGGACACCTGGAACCCCCGCTGATCAATGGCCTTCTCTTGAACGTGCCTTCACGTGGCCTAGGCAATCGGTCACAGTGCCATAGAAGTGAATGAGGCTGAGCTGCAACACCAAGCATAGCCGCTATCAAATAGACGGTGCTGTGTTTGGTTTGCTGAAAGAAGGCTGCGGTGCTACTGCGAGCCCCAGTTCCTTCTCGAACAGCTGATCGGCAGGGGTCCCAGGTGTCAGACCCCCTTGATTAGATACTGATCACCTATGCAGAGGATAGTTCATCAGTTAAAATCTCCTGGAAAACCCCATTGAAAAAAAAAACAATACTGTTGAGCCTTTTTGCGCTTTCTATTGGTGGAGTTCTCCATGCCTTGGCCACTACTAATAGTAACTTTTAACATTATATTGGTTTTGCGACTTTTAGTCGCAACTGGCATTTTAACACCACACTCACCGGGATTCCAAGAAGGAGATGTGGTGTGGGTGGGGGCATCAGCACTGGCACATTTATCATTATTTACGGCGGTAACTGGCCTCTAATAATGGCTGAAATCTACGGCAGCTCGGAGCTGCAGTATATTTCAGTCTACCGCATTTATCATGAGGCCTTCTCATAAATTAAAAGCCTGCCCCGGCAACGCAGGCCTTATCGAGAATGGAGCAGCATATGTCTGTCTTGATAAATCAGGGGCTATATGTTCTATAAGTAGAGGTACACTTGGTCATCCACAGCCAACACCTCTCAGAACCTGTCACCACCAAGTGCACTGCACTCTGCAGGCAGCATGTTATAGAGCAGGAGGAGATTGATAGATAAATTTGTGGAAGTTTGTACACTGGGGCCATCTTATTAATGAAAGCTATGTGTACACACTTAAGGGTATATTAGACACCCGAACACGCAGGTGATTGTCAGGAGGGAAGTGTTCCTTCCCGGCACAAAATGGGGAGGAGTGATCGCTATGCCCCCGCTCGTCCCCATGTTGTACAGTGGTTTGCCAGCGGCAGATCGCAATTAGACAGCGCAATCTGCCGCCAGCAAATCCTGATCTTGCAGCATGCCGAAAGATCTGGATTGCCCGATGAACAAGCATTTGCTTGTTTATTGTGCAATCAGTGGTAGTCTTACACTGCAAGATGATCGCCAATGAGTGTTCACGGGCAGAAAATCTGCCCTTCTAAGGCTACTTTCACACTAACGATTCTATTTTCCGGTATTGAGATCCGTCATAGGGTCTCAATACCGGAAAAAAACGCTTCAGTTTTGTCCCCATTCATTGTCAATGGGGACAGAATGTAACTGAACATAACGGAGTGTACCAGAATCCATTCCGTTCCGTTTGTTCGCGTTCTCATACCGGAGAGCAAACTGCAGCATGCTGCGGTTTTCTTTCCGTCATGGGATACGGAGAAAGACGGATCCTTTTTCTCTGACACAATAGAATACGGATCCGCCCCCCCCCCCCCCATTGACTTTCAATGGAGTTCATGACAGATTTGTCTTGGCTATGTTAAAGATAATACAACCGGATCTGTTCATAACGGATGCAGATAGTTGTATTATCAGAAACTGAAGGGTTTTTGTTGAATCCTGCCGGATCCAGTAAAAACGCTAGTGTGAAAGTAGCCTAATACGCCCTTTCCACAGACAAAAGCATCTGTCACTGATAACAGCCAAATGTGCAGATTAAAAGAGCAGATTAAAATAGATAAAATTACAATTTTTTTTGACTCTTTTCCCACAAGACTAGCGTATATATCAAGTGGCTCGTCTCCTTCTCCTCTATAACATGCTGCCTGCAGATTCAACTGCATTTCGTGCTGACAGGTTATCTTTAGTAGGACCCATGCAAATCAAAATCATCTGAATTTAGGCCAACACTGTGATTATGCTTCTTGCTAAAGTCTTTATTTCAGTAGTAGAAGGGTTTGGAAACTTACAATGATTTTAGGCGGGGACCAAAGATTTTTGAAGTAACATTCAGGTCACTCAGCCTGTGCAGTCTTACAAAATATTTCTTCCCCCCCCAACAGCTGCTGAAAGATGGTGGGATTTTTTCACCAATACTAACTAGACTGATGAACTTTTACTTCTTTAGCAAAGGGTAAGTAAATTAAAGATGTATATAATAAAATAAAATATATTCCAGCCTGGTCAAGCTGAATGGGTGTTGTGT
The DNA here is from genome assembly GCA_033119425.1 of Bufotes viridis. Classification (NCBI taxonomy): domain Eukaryota; kingdom Metazoa; phylum Chordata; class Amphibia; order Anura; family Bufonidae; genus Bufotes; species Bufotes viridis. The sequence continues at coordinate 169,246,921 of CM065590.1, forward strand.
TCACAGAAGTATAGTAATGAAGCATAAGATATGGAAATGAAATGTCATTATATCTCCCTTTCTGGTTACTTCAGTGGTGCTGGTCATGGCTGCATTCTCTTCCGTCTCCCACACTTTGCAGGTCACATTTTGTTATTGGGCAATACAGGGTGAAAAACGACATAGCCGTCCTCTTAAAAACGGAACTATATTCTTTTGGAAAGAAATATTAGAAGTGTGGTGAATTGCACATGGTTAATGTAATATATCTGTAAGTGCTCATGCACACAAATGTATTTTTGGTCCGCATCCAATCCGTGTTTTTTGCTGGTCGGATGCGGACGCATTTACTTCAATGGGCCCGCAAAAGATGCAAACAGCACACCTGTGTGCTATCTGTATGTCCGTTCCACTGCCCCACAAAAAATAGAGCATGTCCTATTCTTGTCTGTTTTATGGACGCGGAATGCACACGTCTAGTATCGGTGTTTTGCAAAAACGGCAACAGCTATGTGCATGAGCCCTAAAACATATCTATGACATAGGAATTTTAATCATCAGAAAATAACAATTTCTAATAGTTGTAGATGTATATGATGATATTAGTTGCCTGACCACGATTTCCTGCTTTTGTATCGGCAGTATCGGTGAGGTATTTGGACCTTATACTCAGCCTTCAGACACTGAATACTGGGATATGTGGACTGCCCTCAGGATCAACGATGGCAATCTAGTAGTAGACAGGTGAAGCATAGTAAACTTACTTGACGTTGCATTAGCATAGAACACCAAAGCTGTACATTTCACACACTTATACTGGTTCTCCTGGAAAGTTCAGTAGGCCTCCAAGAAGAACAGGCTGTTCTGCAAAGCCAATTGGCTGCTTCTCATAGCCAAGTCAAAGGTTGTGCATGTGAAAATTTCATCATTTAGTTTGTGAAGTTTAGTGTGGGGGCATTTAGGGGGCATTTAACAATTTTCCGCTTAGTGTGGCACCCACAAGTTGTGCTTGAAAGACATTTCTCAAAATAGGCAAGTATGGATCTCATGTACCAGATCAAATGAAGTCATAGTTTCATTTAACATGTACTACATGGTCTTACCAGTTGTTTGATTTAAAGGGAAATCCAAAGTATATATTTTTTTATAACCTCAATTTGGTTCTTAGTATTTTACAGTATATAAACCAGCGCAGAAAGTACAGAGAGCGCTGGGTGGGAGCTTTGACCAATTCATCGGTTCCATGTGAGTGTTCCTTTTTTTGTTCTACAAACAAGGCAACTTTCTCTTGAAAAAAACCTAGATGTCATAATAACAGTAGAAGATAAGATGGTGAAGTATATTTAGAGATCTCACAATCAAACGATGACACCACGCGCACTGTTCTGTGATTTGAGATTGCCGACCAACCTCTACCTAATGCTACACGCGTACACACTACGATGCTGGTATCTTGTATAACTCAATCATACCTTGATAAAGATGTCCGTGCTGTAGTAAATGTCATGTGGCGATCTTCACTCCTCTGCTTGTGTGGGGCAGCGGGGCAGATCAAAGGGGGGGGGGGGAGTTGCACAGTCGACTTGTCAAAACAGTGTTCAAATATAGGAGCTCGCCCCGGCCGGTGGCGATGTGCTCCCGTTACCTGTTGCTCTCGCTCACTTCTGAGCGGGTGACGTCACCACAAGCAAACTACGGATGGCAGCAAGGGAAAAAAAAAACTACCAACGCGTTTCGAGTACATGCGATACTCTTCGTCAGGGATTCCTGCCCCACACAAGCAGAGGAGTGAAGATCGCCACACGACATTTACCACAGCACGGACATCTTTATCAAGGTATGATTGAGTTATACAAGATACCAGCATCGTAGTGTGTACGTGTGTAGCATTAGAAAGAGGTTGGTCGGCAATCTCAAATCACAGAACAGTGCGCGTGGTGTCATCGTTTGATTGTGTGCTTTTGAGGCTGGGCTTTGTAGTCCTACACAGCAGTTAACGGGACTGCTGGTACACTGCAGCGACGTATAGTGTGAACAAGCGCCAGTGGACAATACTTTCTCGCCCATATTCCTTGGGGGACACAGGAAACCATGGGTATAGCTCTGCTCCCTAGGAGGCGTGACACTAAGTGAAAGCTGTAAGCCCCTCCTCCAGCAGCTATACCCTCAGCCTGGAGAGAGAGACTGCCAGTTTTTTGCTTAGTGTCCAAGGAGGCAAGACACTCCCTGCTTCGGCAGGGTCGCTTCCCTATAATTCTTTTTATTTTTGCGTTATTTGTTGTTTTTTCTAATTCGGTTTTTTCTCTACTTGCAGGGACAACAGAGGCGCACTAGACCCCTCTGTTTCTCCCGGGGTTGAGCTGCGCCAGTGCCGGTGTTCCCACACTGCTGCCTCCCCCACAGAAGACAAGGTGGACCAGGGCAGCCTCGCTCTCCTGCGTCCCGCCAGCCCAAGGGTCGCCCGCACGCCAAGTCCCTCCCCCGGGTTCCTGCCACTGCGGTGCCAGTAGCTGAAGGGGCGACCCTGCTGGATGGATTGAGGGTGAAGACAGCGGATGGTGAGAGTGGCTGCTCCAGCCTTCAATCACCCCCCACCCCCTCCTCCCATCTGCTGCTACAAGGGTATGTTGTCCTTACTAAGACCTGGCCATCATCCCCCCATGGCCATTCCAGTACACCCGACCACCCCTGGAGCCTGTAACCGACGTACACCCCCACCCCCCCCTCCGCCGCCCGCCCGCCCACCTGCTTCGGCCCTCAGGGGGACCTTCACTATGGGGCACATGTCCGTCCGTTAAGGGGCACCTGTAGGGCGGCCAGCCCTGTCAGACTTCCTCTGGGGGACCTCCCCCTTCATGGGGTCTATTGCGGGACCAGGGGCCATTTCTCTCGTCTGGCGCGGCGGCGGCCGCGCACATTCTGCGTTCGGGGACTCATCGGCGCCATCTTGGCCGATCCGGCACTCCACTCCATCGGGGGTTAACTCATTTTGCCGCGCGTGCGCGGCTCTTCCCGCTGCTGGAGGACGTTGGCGCTGCTCCGTGGGTCTGGTAGGACAGTTAACCCCCTTCTTGCCACCAGTGCTGCTGCCTAGGTGTGGCCCCTGTCTACTTTTTTCTCTGGGGTCTCTCCCTTTAAGGGCCATTTTTTCACCATGTCAGACCCTTCTGCAGCAGCCAAGCCTTGGTACCATGCCTGTACCGCTTGTAGGGAACCTTTTCCCCGGGGCAGTCTGATCCGCACTGCTCTGCATGCCGGGCCCCACCGCAGCCTCAGTCGCCCGCTGTGTCGCCCCCGTTCTCTCTGACCCGCCTGACTGGGCTAGATCCCTGTCCCAGGCCGTGGAAAGCCTCACCCATGTCGTGGGTCGCCTAATAGACAGGCCGCCCACCCCGCAGGATGCCACTCTGACTGTCGCACCCTCCGGGTCCACCGCTTCTGCCGCTGCGGCGGGCTCACCCTCACTCAGTGATCCTTCCCGTGCTAGGCACTCTCAGAAGCGTTTTAGAGTTGAGCGTGCCTCCTCCTCGGATGCCTCTCTCTCTCCGCCACGCGTGCGCACTCAGCCGGGCCTCTCCTCCCCAAAGGATTCGCCCTCTGAAGGTGAACTGGCGGCCTCGGATTTGGAAATGGACTCGGCCCTGCCGTCTAAGCTGGCCTCAGCGATGGGTCAACTCATCTCTGACATTCGTGACACCTTTAAGGTGCAGGACTGACCCCCTAGCTCTGACACAGCTAGCGTCTCCTTTATCAGACCCAAGCAGGCTTCCAAGGTCTTTCCAATCCACCCTGATTTCTCTTCCGTGGTCTCCAAGGCTTGGGCTCGTCCAGACGCCCGCTTTGTTAATCCCAAGAAGCTGGATATTTGCTATCCTTTTCCAGCCGATGTCGTGGCCACCTGGTCGTCCCCACCCAAGGTGGACCCCCTGTGGCCCGCCTGTCGAAGACCACGGCCATTCCTGTCCCCGACGGATCCTCTCTTCAGTCAGCGGAGGACCGTCGTTTGGAGACTTTCTCAAAGGGCATTTTTGCTGCCTCTGGTTCTGCCCTCAGACCAGTTTTTGCCTCTGCCTGGGCGGGTAAGGCAATCTCTGCTTGGGGTCTGCAGTTGGAGCAGGAGTTGGAATCGGACGTTTCCATCCAGGACCTCCGTTCCTTGGCCCAACTTATTGTTCGGGCCGGGAATTTTGTTTGTGAGGCCTCCCTTGATGCGGGAGCCCTCATAGCACGTTCCTCCGCCCTGGCTGTTTCCGTCAGGAGGGAACTCTGGCTGAAGGTTTGGAAAGCGGACGCCGCCTCCAAACGTTCCTTGGCGGGCCTACCTTTTGGGGGTTCCCGTCTTTTCGGGGCCCGCCTAGATGAGCTTATTTCGGAGGCCACGGGGGGTAAAAGCACCCATCTTCCGCAACCCCAAGCCAGGGGCGCCCCTCGCGGCCGACCTGGGGTGTCTCGTTTTCGGTCCTCTCGCAGGACATCTGGGGCTCGCCCCGCAGCTGCCGCTTCGGGCCCTCCCCAGGATAGGCGTAGGAAGCCGTTTTTTCGGGCGCAGCCCAACTGGCGCAGGCCGCAGACTGCCCGCACACCCGCGGCAAAACAGTCCTCTGCCTGAAGGTGCGCCTCCTCCTTTTCAGGGACGTCTGGAGGGCTCACGTCTCCGACGCCTGGGCTCTCGAAATTGTGTCTTCTGGATACAAAATCGAATTCGCGTCCTTCCCTCCAGATCGGTTCTTTCGCTCCCGCCCTCCACGGGACCCCAAGGGCGCGGTCGCGTTCTCCACGGCTGTTCAAGCCTTGCTGGACAGGGGGGTGATTACCCCCGTTCCTCTAGAGGAGAGGTTCCAAGGGTTCTACTCGAACCTTTTGTGGTTCCCAAGAAGGGAGGCTCGGTGCGGCCCATTTTGGACCTCAAAAGGCTCAACCGCTTTCTCCTTCTTCGGCGGTTTCGGATGGAGTCCCTCCGTTCCGCTGTGGCTTCCCTGGAGCAGGGAGATTTCATGTCTTCCATCGACATACAGGACGCCTACCTCCATGTTCCGGTAGCTCGGTGTCACCATCGCTTCCTCCGTTTCGCCGTGGGGACCTTCACTTCCAATTTGTTGCCCTTCCCTTCGGGCTGGCGACAGCCCCGAGTGTTCACCAAGGTCCTGGCCCCGGTTTTGGCTTTACTCCGCTCCAGGGGTGTTTTTCTGCTGCCGTACTTGGGCGATATCCTCATCAAGGCTCCGTCCTTTTCTCAAGCGTCTGCCAGCGTGGATCTCACTCTAGAGACCCTGGCGAGGTTCGGTTGGGTCATCAACTTCCCCAAGTCCTCCCTTCTCCCTTCCAGACAACTGGTCTTCCTGGGAATGCTCTTAGACACGGGAGCGGCGGAGGTCCGCCTTCCCTCGGAAAAACGTCTGTCCCTCCGTCGGGCAATTCAGGGTCTCCTTCTCCACCGTCGACCATCCTTCCGCCTCTGCATGCGGGTCCTGGGGCAGATGGTTGCCTGCTTCGAGCGATACCATTTGCGCAGTTTCACTCCCGCCCTCTCCAGCGGGCGATCCTTTCCTCCTGGGACAAATCTCCGGAGTCTCTGGACCGCCCCTTCCGTCTATCGCCTCCGGTTCGGTCATCCCTCCGCTGGTGGTTACAGGCCCCGCTTCTGGGCAAGTCCTTTCTGCCGCTCAACTGGCTGGTGGTTACCACCGATGCCAGTCTCTTGGGCTGGGGAGGGTGTTTCCTCCCTGGTCCGTCCAGGGCATTTGGTCTCCGTCGGAGTCCAAACTCTCGATCAATGTCCTGGAGCTGAGAGCGGCCCTTCTGTCTCTGCGACACTGGACTCATCTGCTGCGGGGCCACCCAGTTCGAGTGCAATCGGACAACGCCACGGCCGTGGCGTACATAAATCACCAGGGGGCACTCGCAGCGCAGCAGCGATGCGGGAGGTCACCAGCATTCTCCTTTGGGCGGAAGCCCACGTCCCAACTCTGTCTGCAATTTTTATTCCAGGGGTGGACAATTGGGCGGCGGACTTTCTCAGCCGCACCACCGTCGACCCGGCGAGTGGTCTCTTCACCCGGAGGTGTTCGAGGCCATTTGCCTTCGTTGGGGCTTTCCGGACGTGGACCTCATGGCCTCCAAGTTCAATCACAAGGTCCCCGCCTATCTGTCCAGGGCCAGGGATCCGGGAGCTTGCGGTGCCGACGCCCTCGTTCTTCCTTGGCGAGGCTTCGCTCTTCCATACATTTTCCCCCATCCCACTCCTGCCCAAGGTCCTGCGGAAGATCGCGGCGGAGGCGTCCCAGTGATTCTGATCGCTCCGGACTGGCCCCGCCGGTCTTGGTACGCCGACCTCATGCTGCTCCTGGCGGACGCGCCCTGGCCGCTACCCGCCAGGGAAGATCTTCTCTCTCAGGGACCGATCTTCCACCCGCGTTTAGAGTCCCTACGTTTGACGGCGTGGCTGTTGAGACCGCCATCTTGGCGCGTAGGGGTTTTCCGCGGACGTCGTCCGCACCATGATCCGCGCCCGTAAGCCGTCCTCTTCTAGGATCTATTATAGGACCTGGAGGACCTATTTAGGGTTCTGTGCCGACCTGGGGATTCCTCCGCTCCGTTTCTCTCTCCCCACCGTGCTGTCCTTCCTTCAGTCTGGTCTTGCCCAAGGTCTGGGGCTTAGTTCTTTGAAGGGTCAGGTGTCTGCGCTATCTATTTTATTTCAGCGCCCGCTGGCCCCTGGGTCCTATCAAGACCTTCCTTCAGGGCGTGGCCCACGCGGTTCCTCCGTACCGCCCTCCGGTACCGCCCTGGGACCTAAACCTGGTTCTCTCAGCGTTCCAGGCTTCTCCATTCGAGCCTCTGCGGACGGTTTCCTTGCGGCTTCTGTCCTGCAAGGTTATTTTCCTTGTGGCCGTCACCTCCCTTCGGAGGGTGTCTGAATTGGCTGCACTCTCCTGTATGGATCCTTTCTTAGTGTTCCACCAGGACAAGGTGGTTCTTCGTCCAGTCCCTTCCTTCCTTCCTAAGGTGGTCTCCGCCTTCCATCTGAACGAGGACATCGTCCTCCCCTCCTTGTGTCCTTCCCCTTCCCATCCCGGGAGAGGAGCTTCATCGCCTGGACGTGGTCAGGGCGCTGAAGGTTTATCTGGAGGTAACCAGCTCTTTCAGGCGCACTGACTCGCTCTTTGTGGTTCCGGAGGAGTCGCGCAGAGGATGGCGGCGTCCAAAGTTGCTATCGCCCGTTTTGTCAAGATGGCTGTTTCTGAGGCTTATCTCGCCAAGGGCAAGGTTCCGCCCCTTGGTGTTACCGCTCACTCCACCAGAGCGGTCGGGGCTTCCTGGGCTCAGAGGAATCGGGCTTCGGCGGAGCAGATTTGCAAGGCGGCCACTTGGTCCTCCTTGCACACCTTCACCAAATTCTACAGGGTGCATACTCATGCGTCGGCTGACGCTGCTTTAGGCCGTCTGGTGTTGCAGGCGGCAGTTGATTGATGCCTCTGGGTGTTGGCCTGGTTGTTCTGGTCCCTCCCTTCTGGGACTGCTCTGGAACGTCCCATGGTTTCCTGTGTCCCCCAAGGAATATGGGCGAGAAAGGAGACTTTTGTATTACTTACCAGTAAAGTCTCTTTCTCGCTCTTCCTTGGGGACACAGCTTCCGCCCTTCATTTGGGTTTACAGTTGTGGTTCAGGCTTGGTTGCCCCCGTTGGGGCTTGACGGTTTCCTTTTTTCCGGTTGGTGGTTATCTTTCACTACTTGGACACGCAACTGGCAGTCTCTCTCTCCAGGCTGAGGGTATAGCTGCTGGAGGAGGGGCTTACAGCTTTCACTTAGTGTCACGCCTCCTAGGGAGCAGAGCTATACCCATGGTTTCCTGTGTCCCCCAAGGAAGAGCGAGAAAGAGACTTTACTGGTAAGTAATACAAAAGTCTCCTTTTTTGATCTATATTTAGAAATCTGTCAGAAAGTCTGATCATACAGCACTTGTTTCCTGTACCAAACTGTAATATCACAAGACCAGCATTACGAGAAAAGTGCAACATTTACTCCACTTTCCTTCTTTACTTAGAAGTAATTATTTTTGCTCTCCATGCACAGGATTGGCTTTAATGTAACCTTTAATTTCTAGAGTGCTCATTAGGCCATTTTTATGCAGTCATAATATGGGCTTATTACAGCCACCATTTACAGCCGCCCCCCCCCCCACCCCATGGCGCTACTGAACTAAAAATTCATCTTATGGAAATCTGCAGCTGTCAAACTCCAATTTACCTGAATACGGCTGTTCTGTGCCCAGTGGTCTCTTATAAGTCCGCAGCTGAGGGTGGAGTTGGCCAAGACCATAGAGTAGCATTGTCTTGAGCTACTTGGGAGTCAGAATAAACACTACAGATGTCAATTTATCACACAATGATGATTTGTGGACTTGTTTCTCAAATGTAACATCAGCAATCATTTACAAAATGGTTTACTTTACAATTTGCTTTCTAAATCAATAGTGCATTTAATTTATGGACCCCTGGATCCAGTCAATCCCCATCCTGAATTCTTGGATCAATACAAGTAAGTCCAACTACTTTTTAATTATAAACCACATCATATCCAGCTCCATTCTATAACATAGATGAGCAACACAGGCCAAAACAGTATCATGGCAGGATGATAAAGAAAGGCGTAATGTACAGAGAAAGTAATCGCTCGTAAATAAAGGGAGAGGGATTTCAGTATGGAGCAGTTTGTCACTACAGTAAGTGGCATTTATCTTGTAGAGAAAGTTAATACCAGGCACTTACTAATGTATTGTGATTGTCCATATTGCTTCCTTTGCTGGATGGATTCATTTTTCCATCACATTGTAGACTTCTTGTATCCAGGGGTTACGACCACCCTGCAATCTGGCAGCGTTGGCTGTGCTTGTACAATATAGGAAGATGAGCCGGCCTATGCACACTGCCATGGTCCAGGTCACCAGAGAGGTTGGTGCTTTTTCCTATAGTGTGCAAGCATGACCACTACTGATGGATTGCAGGGTGGTCTGTAACCATGGAAACTAGCAGTGTATAATGTGATGGGAAAATGAATCCAGCCAGCAAAGGAGGTAATATGGACAATCACTATACACTAGTAAGTGCCATGTATTAACTTTCTCTACATGATAAATGCCATTTGCTGAAGTGACACAACTCCTTTAACACTACAGTATACACAGAAATTCTAGATTTGGAATTTACATGAGTATTACAAAGCCCCTAACTTAATAGCAAAATTCATAAGCTAAATAGTCTGACACGTTTTTTGGGGAATCTTTAACTGGCTTGCATAGAAACCTGATCTCAAGACCCTCAAACTCCATTGGAGTGAACTGAAACAGTGAAAGACAGACGACCCAACATTTTGTCAGGGTTCCCAACCTCCTCTTCAGATATTTTTTTCTTTAAACTAAACAAAAAATGATGGATGATTTTATAGGCATACACCCCATCCAAATACCCCAGGTGAATTTTTCTTTCAAACTCCTCGACAACCTCTTTAATACACTTCCCTTTTATTCTTCCCTTCTTAAAGAAGCCCATTAGAAAGGTGTATGATGTAAATTGTAGTGAAGGTAATCTTCTTACCGGTGACTGTATTTGTGAGTTATAACCTCCCTTCTGATCCTCAGCTGTGTCATGTGACCAACACTCTGCCTCTCCAACTGGCAAAGGACAGGAAGTCAGTTACTACTCGATTCATTCATATGAGACTGAGGCCTCATGCACACGACCGTATGTAATTTGCGGTCCACAAAAAATACGGATGACGTCCATGTGCATTCCGTATTTCTCATCCGTCTCATTGGGGGACACAGGCTTTGGCCAAGGGCATAGCTGTTGCTGTTAGGAGGCAGACACTAAGCACACAAAGTGTAAGCTCCTCCTCTTCAGCTATTCCTTTTCTACAGGGACTCCTTCTGCTTTTGCACTAAATGATTTTGCTTAGTCCCTGTAGGAGGAGCTTACACTTTGTATGCATGAACCCTGAGAGTGAGGCTCCCATAGGAATACACAGAGTAACTGGCTTCCTGTCTACACGTTAGATGTAGAGTCAGAATGTTGAGGATCAGAAGGGAGATTATAATTCACAGATATAGTCTCTTCACTAGTTACATCATGTACCTTTCTAACAGGTTAGAGAATAAACCTTTTTGTGGAAGTGCTTCTTTAAATTAATTTAAGTTCAGTCCCCCACATGAATCCAGTAGCATACTTCACTGTTGCTGGTGGTGGCTTTTGAACACAGGGAAGCTTGAGATGAAGGCTCTGGATGAGACGACTCCTTATGCATCCCTCTGTTCAGTAACCACCACCAATAGGCAAGAATGCTCTTGGTTGCCTCTGTACTGTCCTCCTATAGAAAAAATGTCATTTAAAGCCATGGCATCTAGAGTTATAAATTCAAGTACACTACTTTGTACACAGTGGGACTGAGCTGGTCGCAGAAAAGGCGGAGGGCACTGGATGAGCTATAGAAAGGACTGGAAGATCAAATAATACCCCTTCCTTCTCTCTCTTCCTTGTGTCCCCCACTGTCCACATGATACAGCATGTCCTGTACTGGCACATAGGCAGTAAAAACTTGAAAAAAGAAACTGCAAACAGCAAATAACACCAGTCTTTTTTTTGTGGACGGTCTGTAAATCTGCGTTTTACCTATTATCAGTGCCCAAACCTCTTATTCTAGTGGATCAATAAATAGCTGCAAGAACATATTGATGTGATGTTGAGGTTAAAGGGTAGGGCAGTGCAAAGATATTGATGCCTTATCCTCAGTATAGATCATCAATGTCAGATTGTCAGGGGTCCGACTTCCAGCACCCCTGCTGAATGGGATGAACAGTTGTAATTACACCGCGCGGCCACTGTAGATGAGACGACACACAGGTAATTTTGAAGCAGAAGCAGAGCTCGCATGAGCACCGCCAACCGGTTTAAACAGGTAATTGGCGGGGGTGCTAGGAGTTGGACTCCAGCTAATATAATTAGGGATGAGCGAATCGACTTCAGATGAAACATCCAAAGTCGATTTGCATAAAACTTTGTTCCAACACTGTACGGAGCAGGAGCTCTGTACAGTATTAGAATGTATTGGCTCCGATGAGCCGAAGTTATTGCTTCACGAAGTCTCACGAGACTTTGGGTAATAACTTCATAAATTAATTTGTACTGTAGAAAACCATTTCCTGAACTTGGGTTCGGTTCCAAGGTACTACCTGGAACCGAACCAGAGTTCGGTACAAAGGTTTTTTACAGTAGAAATTAATATCTGAAGTTTTTACCCGAAGTCTCGTGAGACTTCAAGAAGCAATAACTTCGGCTCATCGGAGCCAATACATTCTAATACTGTACAGAGCTCCTGCTCCGTACAGTATTGGAACGAAGTTTTATGTAATTCGACATTGGATGTTTCATCCAAAGTCAATTCGCTCATCCCTAGATATGATATTGGTGACCTACCCTGAAGATAGGTCATCAATATGTTTGCACTGCACAACCCCTTTAACTGAAAGTTTAGGATTATATAAGCTCTAAAAGCTTTTCTTTTCCATGCAGGAAACTTATTCCCAAGTCAACCTTTACTGTACTGGATGATCACATCAGTCACTACCCTCAGCTGGAGGACCCCACTGGATTCCTAAATGCTTATCTAAACTTTATCAATTCATTTTGAGCCACAAAGAACAAGTTAACTTGGTGTCTATTTCATCATGTGTGACTATGGAGCTCTGTTAAAGCAATAACAAGTTTAATCCTTTCTACACAACGGGCTCCTGAATTGCTCCGGACTAAAACACCAGCAGTGACCCCAGACATGTCTCAGGGATAGTCTTTAACACTGTATATACCTACAATATATTTTTAACTGACTAAAGCCTCTTGCACACGAACATTGTGTGCCCGTATTGCGGTCCGCAATATACAGGCAACGGCCCGTGTGCACTTCACATAACGGATGTAGACCCATTCACTTGAATGGATCCGCAATCACAGAGATGCGGAACAGGAGCACGGATCGGAAGCCAACGGAACTATGGAGTGCTTCCGTGGTTTCTGTCCGTGCCTCCGCACTGCAAAAAAATAGAACTTGTTCTACTTTTTTTGCGGTGCTGAGAGATCACGGACCCATTCAAGTTGAATGGGTCTCGATCCGTCCCGGACGTCGCACGGACGTTGCCCGAGCATTGGGGACCGCAAATTGCGGTCCCCAATATACGGAACGGATGTACAACGTTCGTGTGCAAGAGGCCTAAGTGTTTTATGTTATTCCTGGTGTCAGTACTGGAGAACTTGCATGTTCCTAATCCAATCAGTATTTTAAAAGCCACTATTATTTGTGATGATTACAGAAAGTATAGCTGTTGGAAATGCCAGCACAGTAAGAAGGTTTATAACTCTTCATGTTTTGAGGGATTTATTTAAAGAACATTAAGCAATATAGCGAGTGCACCAAAAGCGCTACAGTGTTTTCACCATCATAAGGAAGGCAACCTTTTCCATTTTCTACATGAATAAAAGTATCTAGTAGCTAATAAAATGACATGGACTCTATTTTTATATAATAAAACATAAAATATGTATAAAAACATTACCTAGTTTGCCCTCATCCTGAGTTTCAGTCTGTATTATAGTCCAGAGCTGCCTTCACAGTCGTGCTGGTTGGCACTGAAAACAGTTGACTCAAGTTTTTGAGTGTATAGTCTATTTTTTTTTTTTTTACTATCTGTAGGACTCATGCACACAAAGTATTTTTTGTCGGTGTCTGTTCTGTTATGGTCCGGCCGTTCCCTAAAATGTTTAATGCACACTGCTAGTATCCGTGTTTTGCAAATCTGCAATTTGCATCGTGTGCATGAGCCCTTAACCAAAGAGATATTGTATTTTTTGGAGTAAAAGACGCTCCCCAGACTTAGACAACAAAAAATTAGAAAACATTTTTCTCTACCAATTCGTCCTTCCCTGGTGGTTTAATGGCATTACACAACAGTGCTTCAGCCACTCATATCTCCGGATTGGGAGCAGCTGTAGGCATGTTCTTGTTTGAAAGCTGTCAGTCTAATCTTTATAACTAGATCAGAAGAGCAGCTTTACCTCCACTACATCAGGAGATATAGCTGTTAGAAATCGAGTCGGGAATTCAAGCAGGGAAAACCTGCTATTATTCCCTGATTTCTAACAGCTATATCTCCTGATGTAGTGGAGATAATGCTGTGATGCTGGTCGTGTTTTAAAGATTAGACTGACAGTTTCCAAACAAGATGTCTACAGCTGATTCCAATCCGGAGATATAAGTAGCTAAAGCAGCCCTCCCCGATGCTGCTGCCTGAGCTCTGCAGACAGTGAGCACTCTCTGCTGCACCGTCAGCGTTATTTAGGCAACTCTGGCGCACTTCAGCTCCAGCAAGCCCTCAAATGCTGTAATAGTGCTGAATGGCCAGTGATTGCGGACTATAAGGGCATCTTAGGAAAAAAAGAGAACTAGCTACTGTAATTTTCGGACTCTGTGTGTGACACAGGGTTTTCTTATCACTCTATATTGACACCGTTATCTTTAAATTTTTTAGCGTCAAGATGAAATAAATTTTGTGTGTTTGGAGTACCGCATTCTGTGCCATATCATTGCTAGAGCATGTTATACTCTTGTCATGCAAGATGTTCAAGACCAGTATTTATAGGTTCAGACTTACCACCGTGCCTCATGTGGAATCCGCCAAGGCCCCTTTCACTTGAGTGATTTTTCTGCGCGGGTACAATGCGTGACGTGAACGCATAGCACCCGCACTGAATCCTGACCCATTCATTTCAATGGGTCGGTGTACATGAGCGTTTTTTTCATGCATCAGTTCTGCGTTGCGTGAAAAACGCAGCATATTCTATATTCTACGTTTTTCATCCAGCCCTGGCCCCATAGAAGTGAATGGGGCTTCAGTGAAAAATGCATTGCAGTCCAGGTCTAATGCGTTTTTCACTGATGGTTGCTAGGAGATTTTGCACGTGCAAGAAAAACGCATCAAAATGCATTGCACCCGCGCAGAAAAAAACTGAACGCAATAGCAGACAAAACTGACTGAACTTGCAAAATGGTGCGGGTTTCACTAAACGCACCCTGAACGCATCTGGACCTAATCGGTCACACTCGTGTGAAAGAGGCCTAAGGGCTGCATTTCCATGTAGAGTTTTTTTAGAGGCATTTTTTGAAGCCTAAGCTAGGAATAGATCAGAAATGGAGGAGATCTGAAAACAGTCCAATGCTTTTTAGCAACAAGGAAAAGATTGTTTTAACCCCACATTATGCGACTCCTGAGAAAATCAGTTTTACACTCCAAAACGAAAAGACAAATAGGATATCTAGGTTCCCCTAGCTGCCACGGTTGGGAGACTTTTTTGGTGGAGGATTTGAGGCAGATTTTCCTGCAGGTTTTTCAGCCACAGCTAGAAGTGGACTCAGCAGGAAGTGTCCTTCCTTTATATTTCCAATTCCTTTCAAATCCACTTCTCACTTTGGTTCAAAAACCTGCAGGAAAATCTGCTTTAGAACCTCCTCCATAAAACTGTGTGTGAACCAACCCTAACACTGCATCAGTAAAAGCAATTAATCGAGACCTCTCTGGTGAAGATTACATGTAAGGGTACTTTTAGGCCCCTTTCACACAGGCGAGTTTTCCGCGCGGGTGCAATGCGTGAGGTGGACACATTGCACCCGCACTGAATCTGGACCCATTCATTTCTATGGGGCTGTGCACATGAGCGGTGATTTTCACGCATTACTTCTGCGTTGCGTGAAAATCGCAGCATGCTCTATATTTTGCGTTTTTCACGCAAGCAGGCCCCATAGAAGTGAATGGGGCTGCGGGAAAATCGCAAGCATCCGCAAACAAGTGCGGATGCAGTGCGATTTTCCCGCATGGTTGCTACGTGATAGACCATGTGATTGGTCCATTTGATGTGACGTCATTACAGGTCCTTTAGACTGCAGCTAAAGCTTGAAGATAGAAGAGAGATCGCCAACTACGCCATCAAGTGGCTAAGGAAAGTTACGTTTTTTATTTTTAACCCCTTAATCTTCATTCTACAAAGCATTCTTTATTAAGAATGCTATTATTTTCCCCTATAACCATGTTATAAGGGAAAATAATAAATTCTCCAGAATACTCTACCCGAAACCGGACTTCAGTGATGAAGTCCGGCTTCGGGTCTGGGTACCAAACATGGCAATTTTTCCAACGCGCGTGCAAAACGCATTACAAACGTTTGCACATGCGCGGAAAAATCGCGCATATTCCCGCAACGCACCCTATCCGGGCGTCAAACATGACGCCCGTGTGAAAGAGGCCTTACACTTGCGGCGGTACGGATCGAATCAGTCCTGCTGCTCTGTCCCCATTGACTATAATGGGGCGGAGCTGCGGCGCAGCACGGCCGGAGATCGCCGGACTAAAAGTTGGCTCCGGCCGTGCAGTGATCTCCGGCCGTGCAGTGCCGTGCTGCACCGTAGCTCTGCCCCCGCCCCATTATAGTCAATGGGGACGGAGCGGCAGCACGGCCACTTGCGGCAGGCCGGATCCGTCCTGCCGCAAGTGTAAAAGTACCCCAATATTGGCCTCCAACTTCAACCATGCAGAATGTACTTATACTGAGGTTTTGCACTTTACCCTAGTACAGGGATGGGCAAACTGCAGCTCTCCAGCTGTTGTAAAACTACAACTCCCACCATGCCCTGCTGTAGGCCCAGACTGGTCATGCTGGGGGTTGTAGTCTTACAGCAGCTGAAGAGCCGCAGTTTGCCTATCCCTGCCCTAGTACAACTCACTTAAAGGGTTGTTTTACCCTCTAACATTGGTGGCATATTGCTAGACCAACTCTGGAACCCGTACCCATCTCTAGAACAAAGCGCCCAAAGTAGAGGTAAGCACACCGTTCGTTTTTTTTTTGCAGACCGTATGTGAAACCATTCATTTCAATGGGTCCGCAAAAAAAAAAACTGAAGGTTTCCGTACTGCAAAAAAATAGAACATGTCCTATCATTGTCTGCATTGCGGACAAGGATAGGACTGTTCTATTAGTGGCCAGCCGTTAAGTTCTGGACTGCAAAATACAAACGGTTGTGTGCATGAGCCCTTATCCGACATTGGTGGCATATCCTAGTGATATGCCACCAATGTTGGAAGCGAGACAACCCCTTTAAAAAGTTTGACTACACAATGAAGGGTGGTTAAAGTAAACACTCACAGTTGTTATCTAAGGCTACCTGCACATGTGGTGGACTACATGCAGATTTCTGTGGGAAAACTGCAGTGTAATACAATCCCCGCAAAGTGAATGATGAGAGTGAATCGTTTGGTACATGTGGAAATTGACTTGACGTGCAGATTTTAAAATCAGTAGCATGTCAAATTGTTTGTGAGTCTTCAATGGGATTCTTAGCATAAACAGAAAAAAAAAAAAAAGGATAAAAACCAAGCCAAAACTGTGATAAATAAGTGCAGATTTATGTGCGGTTTTGGTGCGAATTTCATGCATACAAATCAGCACCGTGTGTAGGTACCCTAAGCCAGCACGGTCAGTGCTCCAGGAGTACTCTTATCTTACTCCGGCCAATACCAACCCTGCGGGATTTTCTTTAACATGTCAGGGTACAGCCACATGGGATTTACATGTGGAAGATATGCAGCATTTTACAGTAGCTGCCAAGTAGACGAGGTTCAAACAAACCTTATCCAAATTCTGCTTCACTAATCTGCAGTGTAAAGTGACCTGTGGTGCAGATTTAAAATCCTCAGCGTGTCAATTTATGCTGTGTATTTCCATCTTGGATTTCACAATGTGCAATGCAGAGGGTCAAATCCTTGACACATATGCACGCAACACAGAAATGCAGCAGAAATTCTGCCCCATTGTATGGGATTCATATACAGCCAATAGTATGGTATCGGTTAGGATGTATTCCAGGCAGATCCAATCGAGAACACACAGGACTGGTAACATTCACATTTATTCTGACAATAAAGCTGTAGGGTATTTATACAAGGCAAACCAAGGTCTTACATGTATGACATAATTATTAACAAATTGTGATAGAAGCTAATTACATATTTTAACTTTTTAAAATAATACCTTTTTAAAACTCAAATTTTGTCAGGTCTCCAAGTGATTTCAGTTTTAAGCTCTGTCCCATATATCCATTTTTTTTTTTTCAAGTAAACAGTGAAAAAGAGGCAGAACAGTATAATGGCAAATGCAACCCAATTGCCATTTGGATTCCAGTTTCTACCATTTCTGCATCATCTGAACTATATAGTTAAAGGGGCTGTGCAAGAATGTTTTTAGTTTTTTTTGGAAAACCCCCGTACTTGGTACTGGACTTGTAAAGGAAAGAATAATTAGTTGCTTCCTGACGTCAGATCCCTGCTTCTTCTTCTCCAGGCCTGCGATGCTCCACTGGGCTTCCTCGCTGTAAGCATTCGGTTTGATATCTCCACAGCCAAACACTGGCCGTGGCATAGATCGGATCTCCTTGCGTCATGTGACCATTTGTAATGACATAAGGGGGAGCCCAGCGGAGCATCGCAGGCCTGGAGGAGAATGACTGGGCAGCCGGCACCTGGAAGCAGGCAAGTAATCCTACCTTTACAGGTCCGGCCAAGTAAGTGTGTGTTTAAGTGGGGCTGGGGGCAGAGGTTGCCAAAAAACCCCATTCTTGCACAACCCCTTGAAGTAAATGTATGGGTCATGGTTGCAGTCATAATATGGTCACATGTATGATGCTCTCTGGTGATGAAGTGTCTGGAAACCTACTACTTATTATTTATGAAAAGTAGAACTTAAAGGGTCACTGAGATTTCAAAAAACCTTTGATAGGTTATAGAGATGTATTAACGCTCTTGATAGGTGGGGGTCACCCTCCAATCACTAGAACGAGGAGAAGTGCTCTCCCTCCTTGCTGTAGCAGACGGGCTAAATAGAAGTCTATGAGTCTGTCTCGATTCCCTCCTCTGCAGTGAGGATAGAGTGATATGTGAGCGCTTCTTTCTCCTCGTTCTATGTCCTCGGTGGGGGTCTCAGCACTCTCTCTATGACATATCAAAAGTTGTTTGAAACCTCAGTGACCCTTTAAGGAAAAAGGCGCTGTAGGCGGACAAATGATTCTTAATTGCCATGTTTATTTTACCAGAATAATTATGGTCAGAGAAATATCCATGTGTCCAGTATAGTTTTTTAAATAAAAGGTAGATATTTGCTAAAATGATAAAAGGTGGAAACAAAACAAAAATAAAATTTTTACTGTACTTTTATTGGAAATAACAGTAAAGACGTGACCACTTATATTTTTGAATATAAGCATAAAGGTACTGAGTCCACTTAGGAGAATAACAGAAGCAAATTCAAGTATAAAAGAGATCTGGTTCTTCAGAACAGAAAACTGGAATGGGCAAGGTGACAGCAGGACCCTGGATTTTTTTGGGCCACTCTGCTGCTAATATAAGACTTAGGTGTGTTCATAGAGGAGACGGAACTGTAGAAATGTCAATAACCAGTGGATGTGATGTATACCCTCCTTTCAAGGTTCAGCCGACGGAGGCCAGGATGACATCAGCTGGTGTCTCATCGGTGCTCCGAACTGTTACCTGCATGGTGACTCCATCAGCCAGTGCAAGTCTGGACCTAACCAAAACATCATGGCAGCCTCTATACACCCCTAAAGATGGATGTGAAAAAAGCATTATTGTATGGAATCCTTTATTCATTGTAATAGAATCATGATTATTGGTTTAGTGTGCATTTTCTGGGGACAAGGAACAGGACATCAGAGAATAGGCATTAGGCCTCATGCACACAACCGGTCCGCAAATTGCGGATCCGCAAAACACGGAAGCCGCCAGTGTGCATTCCGCAATTTGCGGAACGGGCGCCCCATTATAGAGATGCCTATTCTTGTCCCCAAAACGGACAAAAATAGGACATGTATTTTTTATGCGGGGCTACGGAACGGAGCAATGGATGCGGACAGCACACAAAGTGCTGTCCGCATCTTTTGAAGCCCCATTGAAGTGAGTGGGTCCGCACCCAAGCAGCAAAAACTGCGGCTCGGATGCGGACCAGAAAAACGGTCGTGTGCATGAGGCCTTAGGTTTACAGGACAGTTATCATAGGAAAAATAATAGATTACAGTTACCAGGGTGTGTAAGAAAGACAATCTAAACTGTCTTAAAGGGGTATTCTGAGCTAACGAGGTTGATGACCAGTCCTCAATATGTCATCAACATCACATCAGTGGCACCCCCAATGCTCCTGTTACCAGCAGGTGCCATAACTACCAATAAGAAAGGAGTCGGAAGCACAGCTCTGTGAGAGTGTAGTGGCCGCGCTAGGTTACCGTAGCTCAGGTCCCATTCACTTGATTGTAACCCGACACAGCCACTACTTTAAATGGAGCTGTGCTTCCAGCTCGGTTCTCGTGGTAGTTCTGGTGCCTGCAGGTAAAAGTTGATTGGTGGGGATGCTGGGTGTCAGATCTGGAGGACATTTTATCAATATCAGTAGCCTTGAAAACCCCTTTAAATTGTCCTCTCGGATAATAGACATTTCTGGCATATTCACCAGATATACTATAAATATCTGAAAGATGTGGGTCTCCCCCCCCCCCCCCATCCCCAGGACAGCCATCTGCAGGTAGAAAATTATGAAACAAAATGCAAAATAGTGTATTTTTGTGCCATTTTTCTTTAACTCGTGTTTTTTTGGGTCCATGCCATTTTTTTCAACATGCAGCTTGATCAGAGAAAAAAAAAAAAGCATGTCAAAATAAGTGACCAAAAACACCACTAAGGCCCCTTTCACACCTGCGTTCTTCTTTTCCGGCATAGAGATCCGTCGTCGGGTCTCTATGCCGGAAAAATCCTGATCAGGATCATCCCCATGCATTCTGAATGGAGAGAAATCCGTTCAGGATGCATCAGGATGACTTCAGTTCAGGACCGGAACGTTTTTTGGACGCAGCAAATACCGCAGCATGCTGCGCTTTTTGTTCCGTCCAAAAATCCGAACACTTAGCCGCAGGTCGGATCCGGAATTAATGCCCATTGAAAGGCATTAATCCGATCCGACCTTAAGCTAAACGTCGCTTCGCGCATTGCCGGATCCGACATTTAGCTTTTTCTGACTGGTTACCATGGCAGCCAGGACGCTAAAGTCCTGGTTACCATGGTAAAATGTAGCAGGGAGCGGGGAGCGGCATACTTACATTCCGTGCGGCTCCCGGGACGCTCCAGGATGACGCCAGGGCGCCCCAGTGCATGGATCACGTGATCGCATGGATCACGTGATCCATGCGCATGGGGCGCTCTGACGCCATTCAGGAGCGCCCGGGAGCCGCACGGAATGTGAGTATGCCGCTCCCCGCCTCTCGCTTACTATGGCAACCAGGACGCTAGTAGCGTCCTGGCTGCCATAGTAACCTGAAAGCAATTCGAAGACTGATCAGGATCCTGATCAGTCTTCTAATGCTTCAGGTGACTTGCGTTCTGACGGATCCGGCAGGACGGAAGTGCCTGCCGGATCCTCAGAACGCAAGTGTGAAAGGACCCTAAACAAGCTTGTAAAAAAACCAAACATTAATTTCATTGGGTTTTTGTACAAGTCCGAACAACTGCCATTAAAAAAATATATAAAAAGGGAAGCCTTAAAAACACTTAAGAGAACACTGCATTACTCAGTAATGGAGACATTAAATAAAAGGTCCCGGTTTATTCAGACTGGCAACAAATTGTATGTCCTCCTCTATCCTTGGACACTTTCATAGACACAATGCTATAAAAGGGTAAATATTTGTGTCAGTTTTCCCTTACTCTTAATCTACCTTAACTAAGGCCACATTCACATGGCCATATCCATTTTGGGGTCTGTAAACCCAGCGACCACCTCTGCTGTATTGCGGCGGCGGCCGTAACCACAAAAAAAAAAAAAAGAACTGGCAAAAAAAGAAAAAACAAGAGAGGGCGCTAATTTCAGCAATTACAAGTATTTGTTAAAGGTTGTCTCACTTCAGTAAGTAGCATTTATTATATAGAGAAAGTTAATACAAGGCACTTACTAATGTACTGTGATTGTCCATATTGCTTCCCTTGCTGGCTTCATTGATTTTACATTATACACTGCTCGTTTCCATGGTTATGACCACCCTGCAATCCAGCAGCAGTGGTCATGATTACACACTATAGGAAAAAGCATCAACCTCTCTGGTGGCCATAGCTATGGGGGTGCGCATAGACCAGAGCTCTTTCCTAGAGTGCGTAAGCACGGCCACTGCTGGATTGCAGGGTGGTCTGTAACCATGGAAACGAGCAGCGTATAATGCGATGGAAAAATGAATCCAGCCAGCGAAGGAAGCAATATGGCCAATCACAATACATTAGTAAGTGCCTTGTATTAACTTTCTCTACATGATTAATGCCATTTGCTGAAGTGAGACAACCCCTTTAAAGTTGTTTATTTCACAGCGATGCACAAGTTTAGAGGCGCCTGCCCTGACGGGAATAACAATTTAGCTAAGGACTGACTGGAAATGTACACCATTTCTGCTCACCTGAGAGATAAAGCACATGAGAGTTCTTGTTCTCCGGCACCTTGTCAGATCGCTCACATGGCTGCATTCCCAGAAACTTGATGATGTTTGTAACAGCATCTGTGGCAGCAGTAATGCAAGAGAAAAATACATACCAAGTTACCAAATTTCTCACCGTTTTATTCATTTCTGAGGCAGAGACCATTTTTAAAGGCTCGAGCCAATAATCAGAACATTCATATTTTCGAGGTGTAATTGTAAATTTAGAACTGTACACTGCAAGAGCAGTGACATCAGGTTTACATGTCATTAAAGCTTTATACATTATGGGTATCACAATCTACAAGGCTCTATTACTCCACTACTGTTAGAGAACGGACTTACCTTCCAGGGTTTTAGTAGTACTGAGTGCGAAGGTCTCCTCTTTCTCATAGGCATCTCCAACCTCATCCCATGCAGCACCAAAATTTGGCTTTAACACCTTTTGAATGTGGTCTTCTATAGTAACCTCCAAGTCTTCAAGCTACATAAAACACAAAGATATTTACTTATCCACATTTTTTATGTCATGGTTGGCTTTTACTAAATATTTTAGTCTAGCTATAGGGCTGACATTTCAAACTGTGGATGTGATGCAGTTTTTGCCCTGATTAATACAAAATAGTGGAAAAATGCACTAAGATGTGGAATTTTATCCCAAAAATCTGCCCCACAATACCAGCCAAGTAGATGAGATTTTTAAACTCTCATCTACATGGTGTGGAGATTTCCTGTGTTTAAATTGACTTGCATTGAAGCTTTTAAAATGTGCAGAATTAATAGTTTCTGCGGATTTTCAGCCCCGATTTCTTGCGTTGCAGAGAAAATCCACGTAAACATCCGCAACAAAATCCACACGTAACAAAAGCCGATTTCAGTGTCGATTTTGTGCAGCAAAATCCATAGAAATATTCACGTGGCAAATCCACATAAACTACAATAACATGTACATGTACCCTTAGGCTTCCGACACAATACAGTTTTATGGGTCTTTACTGTACCTACAATCTTAGGCTACTTTCACACTTGCGTTGGTGCGGATCCGTCTGTTTATTTGCACAGACGGATCCGCACCTATAATGCAAACGTTTGTATCCGTTCAGAACGGATCCGTTTGCATTAGTTAAAAGAAAAATGACAAAGTCCAAAACGGATCCGTTTTGAATTACATTGAAAGTCAATGGAGAACGGATCCGTTTTCAAATGCACCATATTGTGTCATGGAAAACGGATCCGTCCCCGTTGACTTACATTGTAATAAAAAACGGATCCGTTAGGCTCCGCCTCTTCAGACGGACACCAAAATGCTGCATGCTGTGTTTTGGTGTCCGCCTCCAAAACAGAATAGAGGCGGAACGGAGCCGAACTGATGCATTCTGAACGGATCCTTATCCATTCAGAATGCATTGGGGCTGAACTGATCCATTTTGGACCGTTCGTGAGAGCCCTGAAATGGATCTTACAAACGGAATCCAAAACGCTAGTGTGAAAGTACCCTTAGATGGGTTTTTTTTTTCCTTGAAGATGCTGTGAAAAATATGCAGCATTAAATGTGTTTTCCATATATTTTTTTTTAAACCAAAGTGATGTGAGGGGTGCTGTTAAAATAAAGAAGCACCCAACTCCGATGCAGCGCTACAGCGGTCATCTTCTCAGGATGCAGCCAATGACGTATTGTTGGCTGCAGCGGTATACAGAACGTCACCATTGAAGCTAAACCATACATCCCTTGCTGCAGCTCGGCGGTGCTGGATTGGAGCATGTGCAGGAAATGAGGGCAATTTTTATTTTTTTTATTTGGCTCACCGACACAACATTAAAAACCGCTATGTGGCATACAGGGGCTAGTTCACATACCACATATTCATCGTTGTAACCTTCATCATCAGGAACTCCTGTATGAGGATCGCAATCTTTGACAAAAAACTTCATTGTGCAGTTAAATGTGCAAGACACTGAGGAAGGGAAACAAATCCATTAGATAAAACTGAAACAAATCTATACATCTAGCTGGACCATCACGGACATTACTGTAGCTTGCAGCAACTCTAGTGCCCTTTGCAAACTTTTTTTTTTTTAAACTCGTTTTATTGAACAAGTAAAGCAAGTTTAGCATACATCATAGTATCAAGTAGAAAAAAAAGAAGGTTGTTTCCATTGTACATTGTTATCTGGTACATAGAAGTATAAATGCCCTTCGCAAAATTTTAGGCCAGAGCACATACAGTGTTTTTTGAGGGAAAAAAAACAAAGCAAAAATAAAACAATGCTGCTTTTTAAGGGATTTCAGTGAATATGTCCATATATAGTGCTGTGTGGATGCGCATGCGTGCTTACAGATGCAGTTCATGGTAAATCTGTACATACGTACCTGCTGCGGACTCGTCCTCGGGAAGTCTGACCAGAGTGTAGCATATGCCAGGCTGATTGTAAGAGAGACTTGGTGTTGGGACATAACAGACCACTTCATATCCTTCTGAAGGCTCCACTTGAACAGTAACCTTTTCTAAGAGCTGATCATTCAGGGTATTGGTACAGTCAAACTGCCCAAGGGGAAGGGAAGAAACAACAGTATTGGCTTGGGGAACTTTAAAATATTTAAAGCCTCAAGATAAACTAGAGGGAAAAGCATCCAAACCTGAAATACAATATGATCTGTGAAGACGTGCTTAATACAGCGCACAAAGTATTCCGTTTCTGCCTCTGTGAGTTGTACGGGCTCAGAGGACTTAAAAAGTGGCCCCAGATTTTTGAATTCTGGAATGGCTGCCAGTTGTTCTGTAAAGAGAAATGGACATGAGGTGGATGAAATCTACTGTGGCAATCGAAGAAGGTAACCAGAGGGTAACATTCATATTACTTACAGTAAACCATATAAAAATCGCACTGGTTACAGGACACAGACCTATTCAACCACATCAAAATCTGCGACGATCAACATTCAAAATATTTTCTTACTATTAAAATTCATGGCATATTGCAAGATATAAAATCACTTTTTAAAGGTGGTGGTGGGGTGTCTGACTGTGAGGACCCCACTGATTCTCAAAAGGAAGGGGCAACAATGCTACTTTTTCAATTAAAGGAAGCGAAGTTTCAAATTCATTCACAACAAGTGTCTAGGAGCGATCTTGGGATCTGTAGTGCTCTCAGAGGTTGAACCCCCTCTGATCTTAAAGGGCTTGTCCAGGATTTGATATCAATCGCCTATCTTTATCAACATTAGATGGATAGGGGTCCGACACCCCACACCTCCACCGATCTGCTGGTATTACACAACTCCATCCACTGTGCAGCGGGAGCTGTGCTACAGTTAACAGCTGATCGGTGGGGGTACAGGGAGTTGGACCCCAGCCAATCTGATACTGATGGCCATGAATGCCACAATCCTACACAACCCCTTCAATGTTATGGCATCTAACTGTAATAGCAAATTATATTATACAATGGAAATACCCTTTACATTTACTGAAATGATGGTGAAAATTTAATTCACTGCATGAAATTCACTTATTTTCTCATAAAGCGATATACTGTGGTATGTGTAAAGGGTGACATTGTGAATTTTACTGCCTTGGAATAAAGAATATGTGTTTTTTTTTTTTAATAAGCAATCCCAGGAAAACTTTTATTTTATGGTCCGCTTGTAATGTCTTATGTGAGGACTAAAAGTCAGCTACTCTACTCATGCCTATGAGACATGAATAGAGAAACTTCCGCTGGTCCTGAGATAACACAATGTGTAAATTGGAGAGTCTCATTCAGACCCACATGAGCGGAAAGGAACACATAATTCATGAATTAAGCAATGGGTTGGAAATTAAAGAGGCTTTCCAAGTTGTTTTAAATTGATGACCTATCCTCTGAACAGATCATCAGTATCTGATCGGTGGATGTCCGACACCCAGGACCCCCACCGATCAGTTGTTTGAGAAGGCACAGAGGCTTGCAGTAGCACCACGGCCTTCTTGTAGATTTGTCTATTGTATGTGATGACACGTTCATTGGTCATGTGGCCTAGCCACCACTCAGCCCCATGGAAGTGAATGGGGCTGAGCTACAATAGCAAGCACAGCTGCTATCAATTGCTACAATACCAAACACCGCTGCCTTCTTAAACAGCTGATTGGCAGGGGTACCGGGTGTTGGACCCCAACCAATCAGACCTTGATGACCTATCCAGAGGAAAGGTCATAAATTAGAAAATCTCAGAAAACTCTTTAATAGCAAATGAATGCCCACTAATGCTGAATCAGGATATGCAGTGAATGGATGATCCCTTCTTCACACCATCACTTCAAAAATCTCAGAAAACCCTTTGAACCTTCCCACTTTGTACATTACCACCGGACCATAGAATAAGTCATGCTGGGAGTGTGTTTTGTTTTTTTAACCATGTCTTCTCCCACCAAGAGCATGCTGTCAAGCAGGATAGTTCGAAATTGTTTTCTTAAGATTTTTTGTTACTTGAAGTTACTTTTTTTTGTAATCTTGCAGTGGTTTCATGAAGCAGAAAATGCTCAGACTGCACCTCTCCTGTTTCCACCAGTGTAGGAATAATGGCAGCTAGTCATGATCAGCTACTAGTGGTCTGTACAAAAAGAAATACAGGAAAACACTGACTGTGTCTCCTCTGCTATTGGACGATGTCCTACACTAGTGAGCTACTCAGCCTTAAAATAACTGCAAGTAGCTACCTAGTGCTTAGGGAATGCTGGTAGAAATGCGTTTTATCTAATAAAGTATTTTTTTTAAACTATATCCAAACTGACAATGAAAAGCAAGAAGGGGACAGTATTTTAACGTAGATAATGTGCAGCATCCCTTTATTTTACTTTTATAAGATATGTATCTAATAGGACCCTTTAACAAAAAAGATCGAACAAAGAGATGTTAATTGGTGCATCTGCGATCACTACCCTCCTATTCACTTAGGCTTCTTTAACATTAGGGTTATGATTGTCCGGCAGGGGAACAGCCTGCTGGATCCGTACTAACACTAGCACACGTGTGCCGCCGCGAGGAGGCCGGACAAAAACCGCAGCATGCAATGGACAATCCTAACGCTAATGCGAAAGAAGCCTCAGCAGGAAAGGTATGTGCTAATGCAGGAACCTCGTGGATTTTGGCCTCCAAGAATGGGTAAACTGAGCAAACTGTACCCAAACTTCAGGGCCCGGATTGGCTTTGTAGTTCTCCCACCAACATCTTTCTAACACTTAATTAAACTAAAACTATTAACTACACACAAAATGTAGCATACCTATTCCAAATACATAAACTAGAACTCATGTTTACCTTGATATATGTCTTGGCGAGCAGGTATGGTTTTACCAAGCTGCTTACCAGCCGCTGGAGTGAGATCTAACAGGAAAGAAGGTGAACAGAAAATGAATGCAATAATACGATGGAACAGAAGAAGTCGAACAATAACCATTATGGAACTAGTGGTTAACGCAGTAAACCATTTAAAAGGGACACTTTCATCAAAATGTATCACTATTTTAACGACTAAGTATTTTTTAACAGGTGGATAGTTTTCTGTGTAGAATTTTTTTTTGAAGTCATGTATTTTGTAGTGACTCAATTAGAGCATCACACATCACACTGATCAATGCAATCCTCTTCTGTGGGCACATTTATCTAGGCCTATCAAGATACCTATATAACTGTCATGCTGTTATCCCAATTCTACACCTACTATTAGCACAAGGATTACCCGTCAGATAACATCTTCCCCCTTATAGCAGCAGTAGACTGACAATGGGTTACCTGTCTATTAGAAAGGTTTAATTATGTGTGCTGACAGCTACAAAAGAACATTTTTTTGTATTTATGTTTCCATGGTATAGAAATGAAAAAGAAAAAAACTGCCAAAATTCTAAAAAACCTTATATTTTTTCTATGATTATTGAGTTTCGGATGGAAATGCCCAATTAAGCTTGTGGTAGGACATTAGTAATATCTATGTACTGTGGTCTAGAGACCCTCACCGGCACATACCTGCTTTTTGTTCGACAAGAGGAACTGTGGATAAAGGAACAGATTTCAAATCAAATGGTTTTTCTGATGGCTCTAGAGTGTACTGGTGTAAAGCCTTCTCCATTCCCAGAACAGACACAGTCAGTCCTGTAGAAATCCCAACAGACAAAAATGAGAAGAATGCAAAAGCAAAAAAAAAAATAAAATGTAATGGATTGGATAAAAAGTAAATCAAGGCCTCAGATCAAAAATCAAGATGCTGTAAACTACAAGGCTGCACAGTGCTCCAGATGGCGACTAAAATGGTCGCCAATGCGACTTAGACTTGCAAAATGGCGACAAGACTTTGTAGTCTTGTCGCCATTTGCGCCTACACCCTCCGCAGATCTGCCTCTTTAAGAGAAAACGTCTGCTGGGTGAAGATCCGCTCGCTCACACTACTTGGCATAGAGGGTGGGATTGTCTTGGGTTCCCGCATCTTGTGCTCCTGCCTCCAGCAGTGGACGGTAGAATTTGACCTGTTTAACATTTTTCATCTATGGGGCTGACAGAAATAGCTGAGCACTGTACTTGGCCATCTCAATCAGTAATGCACTTGTAGGACCTGCCTCTCCATTCATAGAGAGGCATAGGACCACCGTTCCCAAGATTGATGGGGGTGTCAGCGGTCGGACTGTAAACAATCAGATACTTGTAAAAGGGTAAAAGTTTATAAACCTGCTGATGGCAGTAAAAAACAATATCCAAGAAAAATACAAACCATTGAAAATATAGGCGGCATTGAGGTTTAACTGCTTCTGCTTCAGAACATTGAAGTAAAATGTTGCTCTGTCCCGGACTTCATCATCTGTGTCCATCATACACCTGGTATATATGAACAGGAAGTTATAGGCTTCTAAATGTACAACGTTAATAAACTGAAGACATGACACAGCACTCCAGTAGTCACAGAGAAAGGCTCAGAAAAAGAAAAACCTGTGCCCTTCATCAGGAGCGCTGTGTTCATACCTTCTGTTATAATACACTCATATTTGGTTGCGCTTATTTTCTAAGAGTTCTAAATGCTGCAAGAACAAAAGTGATAGTAGGCAAGAAACAAGTAAAACTTTCAGATAGACAAAAAAAAAAAAAAAAATTTCCCCCCAGGAAAATATCTTTAAATAAAAAATAAATAAATAAAATTTGGGCTGTGTGAACAAGGCATAAAGGAGGGAGCATCCATTCACTACATATCATGATTCAGCACTAGTGGGAATGTGTTAGGCAATAATTTGTTATTAAAGGGGTTTTCCGAGATTTTCTAATTATGACGTTTCCACTGGACAGGGCATCAGTATCTAATTGGTGGGGTCTGACACCCGGGAACCCCGCGGATCAGCTGTTTGAAACGGCACTGGCACCCAGTGTAGTGCAGCAGCCTTCTCTAAGCTCACCAGGCACAACGGCCTACATTGTACACTGGCTTTGCTTGGTATTGCAGCTCAGAGCCATTCAATTCAATGTGACCGATGAACTGAACGTGGCGTCACATCGCCTAGGGAAAGCCAGAGATGGTCATGGTGCTACTGTGGCCACTGGTGCCTTCTCAAACAGTTGGACCTCCTCCGATCAGATACCAGAGGATAAGTTATCAGTTAAAATATCCCAGAAAAACCCTTTTAGCATGCTCCTTACCTCTGTAGGAGAACCAAAACACTAGGAAGAAGATTTTCATTCTGGGCACCAAACTTTGCTAATGCACTAACAGCAGCTGCGAGGAAGAAATAAGTAGGATTTAATAATATTTCTACACATTCCTTGGGTAAATGATCGTAATAATCTTTCGTCCCCCAAGGCCCTTTAAAGGTGTTATCCCATTAAGACAACTTATCCCCTATCCACAGGGGGCCCGCTGATCACAAGAGCAGGGCATAGTCAGGATCCAATCCCGTCCTTGGCACTAAACATATGGCTCAGGCACAGAGCTTTCATACAGCCATGACTTATTTTCTTAGAGTCCCCCGGCCTATATCCTTTTGTCTCTGCTCTAACAGGAGGATATCTGAGCAAAGCAAATTTCACAGAATAAAACAGGCAACCAGATGTATTAGCTGTCTAGTGCACTCTGCCCTTACCTGCTCTTACAGCCTCATTTTCCAGAACCACCCTGTTAAAAACAAAGCGGATATATTTGGAAGGGTTAGGTGTTCGAGGACCTTCTCTGCCCAATAAGTGCAATATCTTTGTGGCAAGGACAGTATGTTCACAGTCCTCAATGAACTCGCACAGATGAGCTAGCCCAGATTCTTTGCTATCTGGGTTCTCCTCTATAATGCTGGTAATGCAGTCCACAATTGCCCGCTTGTATTCAAAACCACCCTGCAAAGAGATCAAAGCTTAAGTGATCACGCAGTCCATCAGCATGTCATTAAATAAAGGGGCTATTAGACAGCACACTCATCGGTAACTGGATTGTATAAATCGAGAAGCCGATGAATGAGCAGAAGCTCGCTTATTGGCTGATCTTGGCATCTTTCATCAGGATGTGCTGCCGGTAATGAATAGAAAAGAATGGGGAGATAGGAGCCGTTCCTGCGGCATTCGGTGTGTGTAATCAGTGCCATTGGTGACCATGCATCATGCAGTATAATGCTGCTTAACCCCTTAGTGACCACCCATACGTGTTTTTACGGCGGTCACTAAAGGGCCTTAGGCTGGGCCGCCGCGTTTTTACGGCGGCCCAGTCTAAGCGCTGCACGGCTCCGGCTCTCACATGAGAGCCGGGGCCCTGTTCTAACAGCCTGAACTGGCAGGAGTGCCGATCCGGGCTGTTTAACACTTTACATGCCGGGCGCAATGGCGCCCGCTGCATCTAAAGTGGTAACAGAGGGAGCGGACTCCCTCTGTCTCCTAATGCGATTGCGGGGTGCTGATGTGCTGGGAAGCTTGCCTAGCCTCCGATCAGGGCCCCGAGCCTGTCTTCCAGCATCTCCAGCAGACTGTGCCTCTCTGGCGCAGCCTGCTGGTCAAAGTTGGCATAGCATTGCTATTAAAATGTAATGCATTATAGACATAATGCATTACATTTTAAAAGCAATCAAAATACTGTATATTATAGTCCCCTTGTGGGACTATTAAGTAGTAAAAAAAATAGAAAAAAAATACACATTTATTAAATTAAAAAAATTCCATAAAATAAAAATATATGCTTTTTTTTCCATTGAAAATACGCTTTTCAATGAAAAAAATTGCAAAGAAAATATCCACCATATGTTTGGTATTGCCGCATCCGTAACGACCCAGACTACATAAATATTATGTAAATTATCCCCTATAGTGAACGCCGTAAAAAAAAAAAAAAAAAAAAAAAAAGACAGAATTTCTAATTTATTCTTAGTTTGCACCGAAAAAAAACGTAATAACAAGCGATCAAAAAGCGGCATTTACTCCAAATTGATACCAATGAAAAATACAAGTCTTCCCTCAAAAATAAAGCCCTCAATTAACTCCATAGAATAAAAAATAAAAAAGTTATGGGTCTTGGGAAGTGGCAATGCAAAATAATTTTTTTGGTTAATAAAAAAGGGGTTTTATTGCAAAAAAAGTAGTAACGTAAAAAAAAGTATAAGTATTTAGTATCACTGTAATCGTACTGACCCAGAGAATAAAGATATTATGTTATTTGTAACGAAAAATGAACGCCGTAAAATTTATAATGTAAAAACGCAGTGGCAGTATTGCCATTTTTCCCCATCTCCCTCCCAGAAAGAGTTAATAAAAGTTAATCAGAAAGTTGCATGTACCCCAAAATGGTGCCATTAAAAACTACATCTTGTCCCGTAAAAAACAAGCCCTTATAAAGTTATATAGATGAAAAAATAAAAAAGTTATAGCTCTTGGAACGAGACCATGAAAAAAGGAAGTAAACTGCTTGGTCATAAAGGCCCAAACAGGCTTGGTCACTAAGGGGTTAAGCTAAGATTTAGGTTAGCACCATTACTGTTACATATATTTTAACTGCAAGGGTCCTAGTAAATCAGTTTCTGATGAGATCATCCCTAATAGTCATTACTTGCACTGCTGTCTAATACAGATTGTATTATCTCCATGTCTGCGTCATATTTGTTAGAATGATTTTGAGTGAAAATGAGTGAATTTTCCCAAACATTGGAAAGTAGGAATTTGTAAAAGGCCATGTGAGTAATGTGCATACAATGAATATACAGTTACACAATGGAGTAGCATGTCATAGGTTATCCTCTTCAATTGCTCATTACAGCAGGAATCCCGGGGGTGAAGTTACCGGTAATCTAGGAATATGCGGGTACTCACATCATCTCGAAGCATGTTTGACAAAAACGTCATCATCACTGTATGTTTCCGTGGATATTTCTGGCATAAGGCACTAATTGCTTGTACAACCACAACCTGTAAAGAAAAAAAAAAGGTAGTGTGTGTACATTGGACTATATTAAATAGATTCGGTGCACACGCCAATGTAAATCAAAAATATATCTGTTTAATCTTTGAAGAGATATTTGTACATAATTTCCATTGTCTCAGCAACAAAATTGAAAAGAAGAGAGATAATACTTAATTTCAGGAATTGTTTCTCAGAAAGATGACGATGACGTTTCGGTCTTGGGAAACCTTTTTCAAGTCTCATCACTGGGTGTAATTGAGGGAAAAGATGCCGAGACCAGGGTCATCATCATCTTTCTGAGGAACAATTCCTGAAATTATGAATTAGCTCTCTTCTTTTAAATTTTTTTGCAGAAACAATGGAATTTACCGTATTTTTTGCCCTATAAGACGCACCTAGGTTTTTGAGGAGGAAAATAAGAAAAAAAATACTTTGAACCAAAAGGTGTGCTTATGGTGGGTTTTTTACTAATGGTGTTCTGTGCATGACACTATTATGACGCACTGTTATGGGGGCATCTGTGGATGACGCACTGTTATGGGGGCATCTGTGGATGACGCACTGTTATGGGGGCATCTGTGGATGACGCACTGTTATGGGGGCATCTGTGGATGACGCACTGTTATGGGCAGGGCTGTGGAGTCGGAGCCGGAGTCGAGGAGTCGGAGGCAATTTTGGGTACCTGGAGTCGGAGTCGGCAAAAAATGGACCGACTCCGACTCCTACTAGATTTAAATTGGAATAAAAAAAAATTGGAATAAAAAAAAAGCAAGTTTAAATGTCCCAATTCAGATAAAGTTATAATTAATTACTTCTCTACTGTAAGAATAAAGGCCAATGCATGCAGTGCTTCACGTTACCGCTAACCAAAGACGTTAAGTGACCGTGAAGAAGCACGCTTTTCATATGCTTTACTATGCAGTTAAAGGATAACTGTCACATTTAGACCCAAATTTCAGTTTTCATATATGTAGTTACTAATATGATAATATTCCTGAATCAATAACTATTAGACTTACTTACCCCTTATTTAATAAGATTAAGCCCTTAGCAACCAGTCTGCATAAAACTGCAATTTCACTATTCTGTTAAGATGGCCGCCCTCAGCCCTGAGGCTAATCCATAGGACACCTGCAGTGAAGTTAGTGAAGACCAGCTCTGTATAGGGGGGTCTTGCAGTGAAGTTCCCAGGTCTGGCTGAAGCCTGTAGTTCTCCTACAAGCTCTCCTCTTATCAGATAAGGCTGTCATTTATACACTGAGCAGCCCCATATCTTCTCTGAGCTGTATATTCTCCAGAACTGCTAAGGGAGTGTCTGCCAAGCACAGACATGTGGAGAAGTTCACACACACAGCCCAGCACTGTTATCTCCTGTCAGGAAGAACCTGGCTTTTTATACATTCCCTTACAATGTTGACTCACTATCAGTTCCCAGTGCACGCAGCGTGCTCCGTCCTCATCTGGGAGACGGAAGGAGCATAGCAACCTGATTTTATCTCAGGTAAATATAGCCAATACTGGGGACTTTTAGGTGGCTTTTAGGGGTTATTTATTTAAGAATCAGAAATTAAAACAGGGCCAATAAGGTAATATTAATCACCAGAATCCAATAGTAAAAAAAAAAAAATTTTGACAGTTATACTTTAAAGGGACACTGACAGGCTGATTTACCGGCTAAAGATATATCTGCTGGTATTCATCAGAGGATTAGGAATACAACTAGACGACTGTTACCCCCAGTTGAGGTTTACTTGTGTTTAAAAACGTTTTAATCAATATGCAAATTCTCTACCTTTGTGCCCAAGGGGGCAGGCGCACATGTAGAGTACTGGCAGCACTAGACAGGACTAGGTAGCGAGGAGGAAGAGAGAAAGCTGGCACAGCCTCAGCATAGCCAGACGAGGCTGCTGCCAGCACTCTACACGTGCGCCTGCGCAGGAATTCAGCGTTCGGCTAGCCTGAAAAAAAGGCCAGTGCAGTGAATAATACGAGGGGAACAGCGCTGGGAAGCTGTACTCGGGCGCGGCTGGGCACAAAGCCGCAGGAGGCAGCTGCCCCATTGGGCACAAAGATAGTGAATTTGCATACAGATTAAAATGTTTTTTAAACACAAGTACAGCTTAACTGGGGTAACATTAGTATAGTTTTATTCCTAATTCTCTGATGAATACCAGTATATATATATATCTTTAGCTGGAAAATCAGCCTGTCAGTGTCCCTTTAAGGAGCGGCAATACTTCCACTTTCCATCGTCTTGTGGTCTGCTGTTACAGGGAACCCATGGTTATCCTAGCCTCTCACTGATAACTGATTAAGGACTGGAGACACTTGTATAAGTGAAGGGAATGGATAGTCAATAGTTCAAGACTGAAGCTGTAAACCATTTGAAAAAACTGCTATCATTCAGCTAAGGCTATAAAACATGTAAACTCAGATTGTTAGCTTAAATTTTAAACATGACTATGGGATTCTACTAGGAAAATCATGTTTTAAAATAAATGCCCCTTCCCCTGCCCCGTCCTGGATCCTCCCACTGCTCTATCTTCAGCAGAAGATCAGCACACAAAGGAGAAGGCAGCAGCTTCTGCTCAACTACCTCTCTGTGCTAGAGGAGATTAGAAAAACTTGGTGGAACAGCTTCGTATTTGCATATTATATACAGAGGAGTCGGAGTCGAGGAGTCGGAGTCGGAGTCGGAAGTTTCAAAATCTGAGGAGTCGGAGTCGGACAATTTATCTACCGACTCCACAGCCCTGGTTATGGGGGCATCTGTGGATGACGCACTGTTATGGGGGCATCTGTGGATGACGCACTGTTATGGGGGCATCTGTGGATGACGCACTGTTATGGGGGCATCTGTGGATGACGCACTGTTATGGGGGCATCTGTGGATGACGCACTGTTATGGGGGCATCTGTGGATGACGCACTGTTATGGGGGCATCTGTGGATGACGCACTGTTATGGGGGCATCTGTGGATGACGCACTGTTATGGGGGCATCTGTGGATGACGCACTGTTATGGGGGCATCTGTGGATGACGCACTGTTATGGGGGCATCTGTGGATGACGCACTGTTATGGGGGCATCTGTGGATGACGCACTGTTATGGGGGCATCTGTGGATGACGCACTGTTATGGGGGCATCTGTGGATGGCGCACTGTTATGGGGGCATCTGTGGATGGCGCACTGTTATGGGGGCATCTGTGGATGGCGCACTGTTATGGGGGCATCTGTGGATGACGCACTGTTATGGGGGCATCTGTGGATGACGCACTGTTATGGGGGCATCTGTGGATGGCGCACTGTTATGGGGGCATCTGTGGATGGCGCACTGTTATGGGGGCATCTGTGGATGGCGCACTGTTATGGGGGCATCTGTGGATGACGCACTGTTATGGGGGCATCTGTGGATGACGCACTGTTATGGGGGCATCTGTGGATGGCGCACTGTTATGGGGGCATCTGTGGATGACGCACTGTTATGGGGGCATCTGTGGATGACGCACTGTTATGGGGGCATCTGTGGATGACGCACTGTTATGGGGGCATCTGTGGATGACGCACTGTTATGGGGGCATCTGTGGATGACACTGTATGGGGGCATCTGGGGATGGCACTGTATGGGGGCATCTGGGGATGACACTGCTATGGGGGGAATCTGTGGATGACTCATAGCATCTTATGGTATGTGTCATCCACAGATTCCCTAACCCCCCCCCCCCCCCAATAACAGTGGCTGCGATGACCCCTAATACAGGGGCTGTGGGCGGCATCTTGTTTGCTAATGACAGTAACTGTATTCTACTACACAGGGCCCGCTGTAGTAATGTTATAGGCAATGTTTAAAACTATCATCAGCAGGACTGGAGTCAGGAGGCCGGGCGGGCGGGCGGCGGCAGCGTAACGTCATGCGCCTGTGCCGTCTGCTTCATTCATAAAGTGGGCGGAGCAGGCGTGTGACGTTACGCTGCCGCCTCCTGCCCGTCCGGCCTCCTGATTCCAGTCCTGCCTGCGATTGTAGATTATAGGAGGTAGGGTAATACTGCCAGCATTAAGTTTAATGAAGATGATAGTTTTAAACATTGCCTATAACATTACTCCAGCGGGCCGGTGTAGTAGAATAAACTGCATCGGGCCCTGCTGTCATTAGCAAACAAGATGCCGCCCACGGCCCCTCCTCCTTGATACACACGCCAGCTGCGCTCTTCAGCAGCGGCGGCGGCGTATCAGCGTTTGCCGCATTCGCCCCATAAGACGCAGCACTATTTTCCCCCACTTTTGGGGGGGAAAAAAGTGCGTCTTATAGGGCGAAAAATACGGTATGTACAGATATTTTTTCAAATATTAAAAAGATATTTTTGATATACATTGGTATGTTCACTGAATCTATTTGATACTCGAACAGGGTTGAAGAACCCTTTCTAGTTCCACCGCACCCTACATATGGTGTGCTTTTCCAATATATCTCCAGTACATTGGACTATATTGTCAGAATCATTGGTATTTATTTAAATCTCTGCTCACTCGGGGTCCAGTGGATGATCACTGACTGGCGGCCTTCCTTGTACGAGTGTGCACAGAGAAATAGCTGTCACTTAGGGCTGTATTACACTGGCCAAGGGTTGGCCAGATCATTGCTAACAAGCGTTCGTAGGAATGCTCATTAGCGGTGATCAGCTTGTGTCAAAGCGACGCAGATTAACCGATGTGAAATGCAAATTGCATCTTTTATGCAGGCATAAAACTCATCGTCTGCGTGCGGCAGATCGTGCAGTCTAATCACACTCTGCTGCCAGCAAACAATGATTCTGTATGGAGACGAGAGATGGCATTAACGATCACTCTTCCCTATACTGTGTACATGTAAATGCAGAGGACTCCTCCACTGATGAGCATGCGCTTGTTGGGAAGGAACAGGGAACGGTCAATCGTAATGCTCATCCGCTAGTCTAATACAGCCCTTGGGAGGACCGCCCACTGGACTCCTAAGCACAGTAAGATAGGAAGATCAGGGAAAACGAATGGATAAAAGAAGTTATACTGAATCTTTTGAGACAAACTACATTTCAGCCTGTTTGGCTCCACCTGCTCTATACCATGCCTTCAGACTGGGCTACAATTTCAAGGTTCCCTTTAAGTATACAGGCATACATAATTATGTTTTTTTAAATTCTAAAACCTTTTCTAGAGTTTTTTGTCCTGTACTATCTGTATAGTCAGCAAGGTGCTTTCTGGCATCTGAAATTAATGGAAGTCAACTGATATAGAGATGGCATAGACCAGTGATAGGCAACGTGCGGCTCTCCAGCTGTTGCTAAACTACAACTCCCACCATGCCCTGCAGTAGGCTGATAGCTATAGACAGGCTTTGCATGCTGGGAGTTGTAGTTCTGCAACAGCTGGAGAGCCGCACGTTGCCCATCACTGGCATAGACTATTAGGCCACCTGCACCCGGGGTGGATATTTCAGCTGCAAACACACAGCAGATTTCATCACAAATCCATGTCAAATGTATAGCAAAATCAGCATCATGACCCATCTTACAGCCCCAGAAAACACCGTAAATGTAACAGTCACTAATAGCTTGCTTACTTTAAATTCATCCGAAATCTCAGACACAAAAGTGGAGATCTGTTTCATTAGCCTGTCAACGCTGCTCTCACTGCCAGTTTTCAGCAGTGTGGTGATAGCGAGGGTTGCAATGCTGCGGTTGGAATCCGTAATGAGGTTTTCCAGGTCCAGGTTACATGCAGTGACTGCAGAAGGATGTTTCATTGCCACCTAAAGGAGAAATACAACATTAAGCACAGATACAATTCATCTCATGGATGTGCTTACAAACAAAAGGATCTTGAGTTTAGGTTCCAGCTCTTCATACTCAACAGACCTTAAACTTTGGACTAAGGGTGCATTCACACAACCGTGCCGTTTTGTGGTCCACAAATTGTTGATCCGCAAAACACAGATACCAGCTGTGTGTGTTCCACATATAGAAAATGCCCATTTTTGTCCGTGATTGTGGACAATAAGACATGCTCTATATTTTTGCAGGGCCGCGGAACGAAACGGATGCGGACCCATTCATACGGTCGTGTGAATGGGCCCTAATAGTTATAATGGTTCTTCCTTATGACATCAGCCAATCATAAAGTGTAACGGTCACTTTATTTTTTTTTATTTATGTGTAGGGGTAGTGATTAGAAGTTGTGTATAATTTAGTTTATTAGGCAATTTCTGTTGATTTGTATTAAAAACAGGCTCTAAAGTTGTCCAGCAATGCTCTAAATGAGTTGCTAAGGAAAATCCATCTTTAATGTGTACAGTATGCACCAAAGACAAATTTAAGGAAGGCTCCTGAGTCTGCCTCTAGTCTCCCTGCTGCCTATTTATTTTATATATATACAACTGTCCCGTGTATCACTGTCTCTCCCTGATGATTATACTCACTGACAGCCTCTCCGCTAGTTCTATGGAATGTCAAATAACTAACTAGCCTCCAGGATGTACCAACTAAATAAAGAAGAGTCAGACTTTCAACAATCAGCACTGGAAGTCTAGAAGCCAGGGAGAAAGTGTACATAGGGACAGATCCATAAATGTAGATAACAGGGAGACTAGAGGAAGGCTGAAAACTCTGCTTCTGCATCAACATTTTCTTTAGCAACGTTCATTTAGAGAATTGCTCATATAAAACTATAAAGCCCGTTGTTTTTTAAATAAAAGTCAACCGAACCAAAAAACTCATCGCCAGATTGTGTATTTACTCTTTATATACAATCAGATGTAACTGAAGTCATTAACGCATAGGTATCAGCTACTGTTTTTTCAGTTGTGGATTATTAAAAAAAGTTTTAGATCTCAATATACTTAAAGCCCAAGTAACTTTCTACCAGTACATACGTGTACGATTTAATCTAGGCGCCATTTCATTCTATAAATACTACAGAATCCAATAGTCTCACTATGAATATACTGAAATGGAAAGCTTACCTTGTTCAGAGTTCTTACTGCGGCATACCTTAAAGCAGGTTTTGGAGAGCTACAGAATAGCTGCAGAACTGAAAGTAAAGTATTAGATCTGAGAATGTCACACACAAAAAGAAAAAAAAACAACACATCACATACTTATATATATTTTCTCAATCACAAGTAAGAATTAGGAATGGGGCCGGGATTTGCTGCTATAATGCAGGGGTAAAAATGCTTGAGTTTTTTTGTTGCCTGAAACAACTCTGATCATGCAATTTTTATGGCGGTTCAACACCGAGAACCTATACCACTAGAAAATAAACTGTAAAGAAGCTGGAAGCAGAGGGCTTGGTCCATTATGTAGTGGCCGTGCTAGAATACTGCTGCGCAGCCTCACTTTAGATACTGGAGGATAGGTCAATATCAAAAAGCTGGAACACGCCTTTAAGGATGGAAAGATAGCCATTAAAAGGGCTGAACCCGGACATATCCCCATTTTCACAAAGGCAGCCCCTCTCAACCCGGTCAACCCCTTTAAGACAGCAGACAGCAAAATAGTTTATCCAACAAGAATTAGGAGGAACTGAACACATACCTGAGACTGCTGGGGCCAACTCCCTTGCCGTGCAGTTGGGCAGGTGAATAATTGCTGAAGCTGCCTCATATACTACCATTTCATGTTTGTTTCTAAGGCAGCTCTCAATGAAGTCGAACAAAGGGCTGGTATGCCTACAGAAAAAGAAAGTGTCTTCATCTATCAAGAAGCTAAACCAAAACAATTTTTAATTTGCAGTTATACAATTCTTAAGGTGAAACATCTATCTAGGGTATCGATCATTCAATCCATCACAGGGACATGCAATACTTCCATGTGCTTCTGCAGGTTTCCTCCCACGTGCCAAAAAACAACGAGTTAACTGGTTTCCTCTGCAACTGGCGCTAGCGTGTTCAC
This sequence comes from Bufotes viridis, assembly GCA_033119425.1. NCBI lineage: Eukaryota > Metazoa > Chordata > Amphibia > Anura > Bufonidae > Bufotes > Bufotes viridis. Next base: position 169,286,819 of record CM065590.1, read on the forward strand.
ATGTAATCGTGAAATTACATTGTCTGCCCCTAGTCTGTGAACACTGGACTACATAAAGGACAAACATTTTAGTATTCTCACCCCTCATCCGACTCTTCCAGCAAACGGCTTGCAATTCGTATTAACATGCAGTATGCGAAAGGAGATTTCAGGCCGGATTTAGTAAACTTGTTAATCATTTTTGCAACAGCAAGACGGTCGTTCTTTCTCAGATAGTAGAGCAGTCCCAGCGCATGGTACTGTCAGAAACAAAGGAGAGTTATCAACCAACAGTCACATTAAAATGGTGAAGTAATATACACTGGAGTAATAATGCTCCATTAATATAAATAAAAATCAGTGGTTCAACCTTAATGGGGTTGTCCGGGCTCAGACTTCAGCATCAGTGATACCCGCCTCTAAAACCGCCCAGAACAGCGCTATACAGGTCCTTCTCAAAAAATTAGCATATTGTGATAAAGTTCATTATTTTCTGTAATGTACTGATAAACATTAGACTTTCATATATTTTAGATTCATTACACACAACTGAAGTAGTTCAAGCCTTTTATTGTTTTAATATTGATGATTTTGGCATACAGCTCATGAAAACCCAAAATTCCTATCTCAAAAAATTAGCATATCATGAAAAGGTTCTCTAAATGAGCTATTAACCTAATCATCTGAATCAACTAATTAACTGTAAACACCTGCAAAAGATTCCTGAGGCTTTTAAAAACTCCCAGCCTGGTTCATTACTCAAAACCGCAATCATGGGTATAACTGCCGACCTGACTGCTGTCCAGAAGGCCATCATTGACACCCTCAAGCAAGAGGGTAAGACACAGAAAGAAATTTCTGAACGAATAGGCTGTTCCCAGAGTGCTGTATCAAGGCACCTCAGTGGGAAGTCTGTGGGAAGGAAAAAGTGTGCCAGAAAACGCTGCACAACGAGAAGAGGTGACCGGACCCTGAGGAAGATTGTGGAGAAGGACCGATTCCAGACCTTGGGGGACATGCGGAAGCAGTGGACCGAGTCTGGAGTAGAAACATCCAGAGCCACCGTGTACAGGCGTGTGCAGGAAATGGGCTACAGGTGCCGCATTCCCCAGGTCAAGCCACTTATGAACCAGAAACAGCGGCAGAAGCGCCTGACCTGGGCTACAGAGAAGCAGCACTGGACTGTTGCTTAGTGGTCCAAAGTACTTTTTTCGGATGAAAGCAAATTTTGCATGTAATTCGGAAATCAAGGTGCCAGAGTCTGGAGGAAGACTGGGGAAAGGGAAATGCCAAAATGCCTAAAGTCCAGTGTCAAGTACCCACAGTCAGTGATGGTCTGGGGTGCCATGTCAGCTGCTGGTGTTGGTCCACTGTGTTTTATCAAGGGCAGGGTCAATGCAGCAAGCTATCAGGAGATTTTGGAACACTTCATGCTTCCATCTGCTGAAAAGCTTTATGGAGATGAAGATTTCATTTTTCAGCACGACCTGGCACCTGCTCACAGTGCCAAAACCACTGGTAAATGGTTTACTGACCATGGTATTACTGTGCTCAATTGGCCTGCCAACTCTCCTGACCTGAACCCCATAGAGAATCTGTCCAAGACCCATCACTCTGAATGAGCTTAAGGCCGCTATCGAAGCATCCTGGGCCTCCATAACACCTCAGCAGTGCCACAGGCTGATTGCCTCCATGCCACGCCGCATTGAAGCAGTCATTTCTGCAAAAGGATTCCCGACCAAGTATTGAGTGCATAACTTAACATAATTATTTGAAGGTTGACTTTTTTTGTATTAAAAACACTTTTCTTTTATTGGTCGGATGAAATATGCTAATTTTTTGAGATAGGAATTTTGGGTTTTCATGAGCTGTATGCCAAAATCATCAATATTAAAACAATAAAAGGCTTGAACTACTTCAGTTGTGTGTAATGAATCTAAAATATATGAAAGTTTAATGTTTATCAGTACACTACAGAAAATAATGAACTTTATCACAATATGCTAATTTTTTGAGAAGGACCTGTACACCGCCCATTAGTGCCAGTGACGTCACAAGGCTCCCTGCTAGGTGGAAGTTTCCACCTAGCATACTGATGTAAAGCCCGGTACGTCACCGGCTCACAACAAACAGGCCCTGCCCGATGCTCTACTCCTACATGGTAAAGGAGCGAAGAGGAGCTTATATCCGGGTTCAGCCCTGACCTGAACCCGAGTCTCGGGACCTGAAACCAAGTCTCAGATTTTATCATTCGAGTAAGGGCTTAGTCCATATGTTATGTTTGCATCTATTACTATAGTGCATTATTTTCTGTGACTTTCTAAAGGTACCCATGCACATCCGCATATTTACTATCATTTTGTGCAGGATGTTTTGTATCCTTTTTTATCATGATTTGTCTGACCCGTACGACCCCTTTGAAGGCCATGTACACCTTTGGGGGGCATTATTTTTATGACTGCATATTAGGGTAGTTTCGATACCCATTAGATACTTTTCTCTGGTATCGAGCTCGATACCAGGATTAGTCTTTTATCGATACTAGGCTGCGCTACTGCATTTTTTTTTTCAGGCTTTATTTCTGCATTGCACGAGAATCGCAGCATGTTCTATATTCTGTGTTTTTCACGAAGCTCTGGTCCCATAGAAGTGAACGGGGCTTCAGTGAAAAACGCATTGCATCCAGATGAAATGCACTTTTCACTGAAGGTTGCTAGGAGGTGTTGTTTGTAAGTCTTAAGTTTTTTTCATGAGCGTGAAAAACACATCAGAACTGATTGCACCCGCGTGGGAAAAACTGAACCATTGAACGCAATTGCAAACAAAACTGACTGAACTTGCTTGCGAAATGTTGCGCGTTTCACTAAACGCACCCTGAATGCATCCTGACACAACCATTCTTGTGAAAGAGGCCTAACCTGTTCTCTTTACAAACAACTTTGATAAGAATACCTGGACCATGATGTTGTCACTAGAAGCAGCCTCCTGAGCCTCATTAATCCAGCGTTTCACCACATCATAACTTATTTTCATCATGTGCTGATAAAAAGAAAAAAAAGTTACAGGTCAGGAACATTTTTCTTACACCACTGTAAAACCCTAAACACTGCTATTGCTGAGCAGGATCACTACAGTGAACCGGTCAGCAGTACCGACTATGCTAAACTGCTGACAGCACTAGGTAGGCGCTGGGGAGAGCAGTTCACACATCCCATTTTTGGAGCTATTATCATCAGTAGTGAAAATATGATGTTTTACTCTGCCAGATTCTGTACCCACAAGTGCAATGGAGGCAGAGCTTCTCTGTAAAGTGCTCTCTAATTACCAGCTTCACAGCCCCTTCCCTCTGAGTGACAACTGTAGCATCCAACCAGGAGACCACTACAGCTGTTACTCAATGCTAAGAACACTTCACAGTGAAACTCCGCCTCCTGGGCACTTGCATGAGCAGAACCGGGCAGAACCAAAAGTTCACATTCACACTACTCCTGATAATAAAAACTCCACAAACAGTATGTTTGTTCTGCTCTCCCCAGCCCCAACCTTGAATGAGACATCAGCAGTTTTAGATGGTCACGGTTTTGCAGACTCCCTTTAAGATTTTCTTGTTTTCAAATCTCATAAACATTCACCCCCAAACATTCTCTATGACACTCACATATGATGTCTCCCCAATCTTCTAATTCTTTATTATATTAAGGAGCAAGGGGCGCCTATCTTATATATTTTTATACTTTAATACCGGTGATAAATGAAATATTAATATAATTAATAATCATCATATGAACCTCCAAGACTAAATGGTAGAGAATGTGCACTGAGACACAAAGTCTATCGTGCTATCTATATGTCATAAGAAGCAGAATCAGTCATTTTACATGTCACATAGTGTCCATGTAGAATTAGATTTCTGCAGTAGCTCTGGGGCCAGAGTTCGGCACTGAAACTACAGCTCTGTCCGCAGCTTAGTGGATGGGAGCAGCTCTGCAGTTACCAGCTCCGTCCACTACACAATGTATGGAGCTGTTTAGTTCTGGCTCCTACTTCCTACTCGGAAACAGCGGATTGATGGGGGCACAAGGAGTCTGATCAAATACTGATGACCTACGCCGAGAATAAGACATCAATACTAAGGACCGGAAACCCATCTAAATGTCTAGACAAAGTGAAAAATAAATTCATTAAAAATATAAGGGAAGGCATATTTACATACCAAGGAAGACACCAATGCAGAACTGGAAACGCTAGGAACTTTATCCACAATCGCCTGTTTCATGTACCTTTCAATTGCTTGCAACATGGTGGCCTGTGAAAAGAAACAAGCCTTATTAAAGGTAATCAAATCGAAAACTCTAAGTCATCATTCAGACATATGACCGTGTTAGCTCCCAACATCAAAAGCATGGACTTGCCTGATATGGCGATGTTAGGAGAACACCATTCAGACAATAGGATCGTTACACAAAGGGGCTCACATTTACTAAAGGTGGTTGCACCTGTTTTCTAGTGATATCTGCGGCAAAATTTAGCCACAATTAATTTTTTTCCAGATTAATTTATTGATGGTCTATCCGCAAGGTAGGTCATCAATGTCAAAACAGCAAGAGGCCGCAGCACTCGGTTGGCATTTAAGCCTCTTGCTAGACCAGAGATGTCACCGTACATCGGTCACGTGGCCTAAACACAGCTCAGTCCTATTCAAGAGGCTGAACTGCAATACCAAGCACAGCCGCTAAAAAATGTACAGTGCTGTGCTTGGTAGGTTGTGACGAGACTGCAAAGCTCGCCAGAGCACCAGTGAGCACAGTAGCCTATTCATACAGCTGATTGGCGGGGGTCCCAGGAGTCGGACCACCACTGATCTAATATTGGTGACCTATCCCAAGGATAGACCATTGATATCAAAGTCCTAGAAAACCCCCTTCAAGATTTGTTAGAATGACTGTGTGCAACATACCCATCTCTAACTCTTTTTTTTTTGAAAGTGGGCATAGCTTAGTGGAGTCATAGTTTTCTCCAAATTTATTGCCGTGCAAGTTAATGGTAGTAACAGATATGACATATCATGCTTAAAGTTAGATACTTTTCTATGGCACAGTGGCCAAGACTTACTAATCCTGAAGATCATGTAAACTTAGACAAGCTACCTAGACTTGCACCAGATTTATCACAGGGACTCAGACTGGATGATGGATGGGGTGTAGGGATAAGTTATTATTTTCCCCTTTTTTCGAATTATCATTATACTATAGTAAAACATAATACAATTTGTATATGTTCTGCATCTGACCAGCCATAACTTGCCAGTACTTACCCCTCCGTCTCCACTGCACTCAGAGTGGCTGCAGGCTCTGCTGCTCAGGTCCGGACAGGATGTGCTCCTTGGTCTTCCTCATGGGCGTAGCTATAGGGGGTGCAGAGGTAGCAGCCGCTACCGGGCCCAGGAGCCTGAGGGGACCCAAAGACCCTTGTGCTGCATAAGAAGACACACAAAACACTGAGGGAAGGGGGGCCCAAGCTGAACTCTTGCACCAGGGCCCATGAGCCGTTAGCTACGCCCCTGGTCTTCCTGTTCAGCTGCATACTGTAAACAGGAAGACTCGGGAACACATCCGATCAGGACCTGAACAGAAGAGCCTGCAGCCGAGACGGTGGCAACGACAAAGGAGTAAGTACTGAGGAAACGACCGCTCATCCACAGGTGAGAAGACTATGGGGTTTTCAAAAAAAAAAAGCCTGGAGAACTCCTATAAAATGTGTTTTGAAACAAAAGTCATGAGTCAGCTGACTACTGAACGGACAAAATATGCTCCTCAATTCCTTTCACCATGGATTTCAGCTCACAGCTGTAGAGAAATGTGAACATTCCCTCATTCTAAGGCCCCTTGCAGACGAGTGTTCCTCACGCAGCGAGTCCGCAACGGAGCTCCCGGCCCGACCTTCCTGCACTGACGGGATTCACATAGCATTATATTGATTTATAATGCTATGTAACCCTTACAGTTCTGGAATGTATTGGATAACACTGGCATAATGCTGTCAGTGTTATCCAAGATATTCCAGAACTGTAAGGGTTACATAGCATTATAAATATAATGCTATGTGATCCCTGGCAGTGCTGGGAGGTCAGGCCGGGAGCTCCGTTGCGGACTCGCTGCGTGAGGAACGCTCGTCTGCAAGGGGCCTAAGAGTAAGAGTAAAATCCTTCAGAAGGCCATAGCAGCAACCTTAGCCCTTAAGGCCACTTACGTCAGTAATCCGGCAGAGGGCTCGGATAGCAGGGCCCCGGTAGACATCATCTTTCCCAGTCATATCCTTGGTCAGACTATTAAAATTGAATTATGTAAAGGTTAATCCAATAACTTCTACTGTACATTTCATTGCGGTGTGTCTTATTCCTAGCTATGTCAAATACACATGACACAAGTCTGATCTATTAGGAAAAGTGGACAGAAAAATATAATGAAAAACCATTGCTGAACCGACCTAAGGAAATAAATCCATTCTGAAAGAGAAAGTAACATCTGGTCTTAAAGGCTATGTACACTTTTGGAGTCAAATTTTTTTTTATGATTGCATTTAACTTATTTTTGGCTAAAAATCATATATTTTCAATTGGCCTTTTTTAAAAATACAGAGCTGTTCAGTCACATAGGGTTAACTGTTTTTCTAACTGTGTGACTGGTACTTTCACTCTGTGCTGGTCATCTAATAAACCTTATTTCTAAACTACTGAGAGGTCATAAATAGAGTTGAGCGAACTTCTATTTTTAGTTCGGGTTATCGTAGCATCCCGTTATGGATTCCGCTACCACGGACCATAACGGCATTTGGAATCCATAAGGGGCTGCTTCATTGAACCCGAACCTTGGACAACACTAAGGACCTGGGGTGACGTCACCGTCATGTGATCAGTGCAGGGGGCGTGGCTCAGTACTGGATCACCTCTTATCCAATCCAGTGCTGAGCCACGCCCCCTGCATTGATCACATGACGGTGACGTCACCCCAGGTCCTTAGGGTTGTCCAAGGTTCGGGTTCAATGAAGCAGCCCCTTATGGATTCCAAATGCCGTTATGGTCCGCGGTAGCGGAATCCATAACGGGATGCTACGATAACCCGAACTTTGGACGCCGAACTAAAAATAGAAGTTCGCTCAACTCTAGTCATAAACACTTATCTAAGCCACATTCTTATCATTCAGTAAGATAAGGATTGAGCTATAATGAGTGTTTATAATGTCAGAGGAGCAGAGATAAAGAGCCTGTATGCTCCTCAGATGACGGAAAGGACAAAAAAATCCACAGCTAGTAGAGCCACCTCAGCTCTGTACACAAAAAAAAGGATTCCATATTGTTAATAAAGACCAACTGAAAAAATGATTTTTAGCTCAAAATAATTACCGTATAATGTAATAAAAAAAAAAAAAAAAAACATTGCCCCAAAAGGTGTACATAGCCTTTAAAGGGGCATGTTACATTGGAAACGCACTCCAATACATGGGCTGCATGTTATAGAGCAGGGGTAACTGAACAGACTGATGTATAGATTTTGGGGAAAAAAATTTAATAAGTCTTGTAATTTATTAATTTCAATCCATCACCATTCTTTACTTAGGAGTCCAGTGGGTGGAGTGCACACAGCATCATTCTGCCCACAGGACTCCTAAGCACAGGAAGAGCAGGGGTATAAATGAACAAATTACACATTTTACTGAATCTTTTCCCATAAAACTATACATCATATCATATTCTGTAGCACCAAAGATCATAGTTGGTTGGCAGGACATCACAGAGTGTAAAATGCGCTGCCGACAATATGCAAACTGAATAGGGGATGACTGATCGTGGAAAAGGTCTTTTAGCTCTATTCAATCAGCAACCTTAAAAGAAGCAACAAATATGAGAGAGGACGTGCCAAGATCTGCATACAGATGCAGCCAAGCTAAACTTGACAGTTAACGCTTTAAGTAAAAAATGGCACAAAAAGGTTGACTAACGCTTTCAATGTATTTCAATGCTATTTGCCACAAGATAACACTGTCACGTATATTATCAGAGTCAATTTTAGCTCAGCTAAATCTATAAGGCCTGACTGTTTATCATAATTATTCCTACAACTTGTGCTTTGTCTATGAATGTCATATTTCCAAGATCACTGCATGCTGTCAGCAACGTGCCCTCATGTTTAAAAGGCTATGTACACCTTTGGAGTAAAAAAAATGTTAAGGATTGCATTTAACTTATTTTTGGCTAAAAATCATATTTTCAAATGGCCTTTATTAAAAATATTGAGCTGTTCTGTCACAAAGAGTAAACTATTTTTCGAACTTAACTATGTGACTGCTGTCATCCAATTGCCCTTATCGCTAAACTACTAAGAGGTCATAACCACTTATTTAAGCCACATTCTTATCAGTAAGGATTGAGCTTTAATAAGTGTTTATAATGTCAGAGAGCAGAGATAAGGAGCTCGTCAGCTCCTCAGAGGACGGAAGAGAGAATCCACAGGCAACTACTAGAGCATGTCAGCTCTGTACAGAAAAAAGGATTCCATTCTGACCCTCACAACACCCCTGGTGCGAGTCACCCCGCAATATTTGAGGACATTTTACTGAAACTGATGTCCTAAGAATACATGCCCATTCCCATGGTTTTTCTAAATGTGTCCGGGTGCAAAAGCACTCATACAAAACAATGACACAATGGTACCAGACGCCTAGGCAACAGTTCCTCAGAGGCCTCAGGTCTGATGACCTTTGCTGGAGGTGTGTTTCAGGTGTGGGTGATCTTGCTCATATTCTCTGGTCCTGTCCCATTATTAGACCATTTTGGGATCAAGTATTGACCATTGTCAATAAGATAGTGACACCCCCGCTTACGTTGACACCTGAGCTGGTGCTTTTATGGCTAACTACTCCTTCTTTTACTCCCTCCAGACACAACCTAGCCACTCACCTGATTCAGGCAGCTAAACTCCTGATACCGGCCCGCTGGCTTGACCCTGAACCACCCGCAGTCTCTCACTGGGAGAATAAGGTTGACCACATCTGTTGCATGGAGGAACTAGCTAGTTGGGAAGCACGGGACCATGGTAGATTCATGCACTTATGGACACCATGGTTGAAATATAGAGGGTAAAGTGGGCAGGCTACCCCCTCTATCCCACTGGTGCAGTAACTGGACATCAGATCTGGACATGTATGTTCTTATTGATTGCGACCATTTCTGTTCGACATGATACTCCATGATTGCTTTTTTCCTTGCCTTGAGCCTCTGTGATTTAGGTGCGTAGGACCGGGAGGGCTCAGGTGACAATTGTCCCTTTCCCCCCTACTATTACCTGACTAGTACTGTCCGTCTTTATATTTGTCATTGCTGTGTCGTATATTTTCGGTGAAATGGACTTACTTTGTTTTCCTTTGATAACCTATGTGCTTATATGTACATTTCAAGGTAGTGTTGCTACCTATTTGCTTATTTGTCTCAATAAAAAGAACATTGACAAAGAAAAAAGGATTCCATATTGTTAATAAAGACCAATTGAAAAAAATATTTTTAGCTCAAAATTAGTATAATGCAATAATAAAAAAATAAAAAAAATGTCCCCAAAGGTGTACATAGCCTTTAACTGACAAATCTGCAACTATCAGCTGATGAGCAGGGAGGCTTCTTAATCAATCCATCCCTATTATAATGATGGTAAGATTTTCATGTTTACCTGCTTGTGACAATAATGACATCTTCAGATATATTGGCCATTTCCTTAATGGTGAGGTAACACATTCTCCTCAGTGTTTGCTAAGAAAGAGGAGTTTAAAAAAAAAAAAAAAAAAAAAAAAACATAAACAGCAGAAACAGCAAATGTATGAACAAGTAAAATGCCCGGCAAACTACACCAATGAGGACACCCTGAGGGAATTTTACTAAAGACAGACATTTCAAATCCCAGTCTTCGTAAAAAGCCAGCGGGTGTAAGATGCAACCAGTTTATTAATAGGCGCTGGCCTCCTCATAAATGTGTCGCGTCTGAAACTGAATCCTTGGCCCACAAGGTGCTGGTGTAATTTCACTTGTAACCGATGCCAGCTTTCTGACATAACCTATAGTTAATGTGGCAGGCCGTGGTGGCCTCATCCCTCATCTCTGCCCACTTCTGCAAGGCTTTTATATGTGCACAGCTATCATACATGACGCCACATGTTCTGTAGGGGTCTGGGTGTTGCATCCACAATGTAGGCAGTTAAACACATGTACAACGTAGCAGATTTACTTAAACCGGCGTTTCCAGTCTTAGTAGAAAAAAAAAATAAAAAAAAAGTGTTCTGCAGTAAGATGTGCCAAATGAATTAAAAGTTGGCGCATCTTCTGGCTTTCCAAACTGAAATCTACACCAGCTAGGAGCTAATGTAGATTTCAGTTATAATTTCCGTAAATTCCACTGGGCCACGGGGACCTCCCCCCTCCCACTGAGCCCTATTCCTATTTGTTGCCACTTTTCAAACATTATCAGAAACTTTAATGAATCAAACACAGCATAAAACCACTTAAACAGCAGCAAATCACAGATAATGACACAAATGGACCCCCTGCTATATAACTACAATAATATTAATACAAAATATATTATAAATTACAGCTAAGCCCATACAGACTGCTCAAAAACAGTATCACTTCAATGAAAACAAAGCTGATGTGTCTAACTCGCAAGGAATAACAAAGAATAGCTAGCCATTCATACAAGTAATGTGGTATAGAGACCAAACAAATGGGCCCTCACACCCAAACACGTGTTTCGCCGTGGCTTCTTCCAAGAGGAATAACCAAAAGAGACGGAATCAACAGGAACCGACTGCCTAGGTCTCCCAAAGAACGCTATTCCTATGCTCCAGGACAGGCAGGAAACTCCATGGTGAGGTCATCTCCCGGTGGCGTTGATATGATACCGTTTTTTAGTAGTCTATATGTAATGTAATATGTGTATGTATATGTAATATGTCATTTATAATATATTTTGTTTTCTCCAAAGTTTTCCATGTACAACAAACAAAAAGAAGAAACACTGGGTGAGTGATTAGAAAGATACACCTGCAGCTCAACAGTTCCCCCATTGTCAGTAGGTACATATGAACAGATATAGGTCTCCAAACGGAGAGGCCTATAGTCACCAAAATAAAATGGCAAAGGATCAGAAAACAAGGTTAAGGAAAAATGCACAAAGATTCATAGTCTCAGGATGTATAATAAGAGCTACCGGTCCATGTGTTCCAATGTCTGCAAAAAACCGTGGGGGAGCACGTCATTGGGTCACCAGTGTCTTTTCATAGGAGCATTGATTAAGTCAATCCTCTCATTAATATGGGGTTAATAGGGAGATTTCCAATGTCGAGTGATTACTAATTTAGTAGCCAGCAGGTGAAAAGCTTTGATTGTTCAATAAGAAGAGAGTATTTCTTTAATCTCTAGTAGGAGTAATGCCAGTTGGGGTGAAAGTAGAATCTGGGTTTTACTTATATTCTGGACAATTCCAGAAGTGGTCCACTGGGGTTGGATATGAGGACTTTCCCGGAGGACGTGAAGTAGAGTTCCCCCCTAACCCCAAACCTTCCAACCGGCTCCAGAGCAAGAAGGAAATATATGGTGCAATTTAGTGGGGGTGTAATACCATCTAGAACAAGACGTAACGATGACCTCTTGGTTGGTACATCTAAGGGTCTTCTACACAAACTGGAAGGTGGCTTTCTACTGCTCCAGGGGTATGGGAGCATAGGTCCTCTTCCCATCTTGTCATAGAGATGAGTTTAGTGATTAAAGTTGTATAACCTGGAAGATTGTAAAATGCTGAAATACCTCTGGTTCCGATTATTAGCATATATTTTGTATTAACATTATTGTAGTTACACAACAGGGGGTCTGTCACAAGTGATTTTAGGATGTGTTTAATTCAATAATGTTTTTGATATCAGACTGTTTGTACCATGGAGTACTCGTACAGGTGTATCATTGTTCTCTAGGTACTTCATCTGAATATTTATAGCCCAGCTTGCGGTTTGGTGATCACTTTTAAAACGCGGCAAGAAAGTTGCAAATTATGGCATGGACCATAATCTGTGACTTTTTTTTTCCGGCCTAACATGCTGGTGTGAATGAGCCTTACTTTAGACACGATGATAAAGATCTATATGGAAGTTACTAATAAACAGTTTCTGAAATCTACTAGACCAGGGATGCTCAACCTGCGGGCCCTCCAGCTGTTGTAAAACTACAACTCCCACCATGCACTTCTGTAGGCTGATAGGTGTAGGCTGTCTGGGAATGATGGGAGTTGTAGATTTGCAACAGCTGGAGGGCTGCAGGTTGAGCATGCCTGTACTAGACCAAACCTGGCAGTTCTGTGAAAACACATCCACAGAGGTTGGACACACTTGACTGCCATCCTTCATTGTATTATTTACCGCTGCTCAACCCAGAACTGATGTGGCTACTACAGAGCCGAGAATCACGCTATAACGAGTCCCAACATTCGTCCGCCTTTCACAGACTGTACTGGAGGGTAATAATAAACTTACATCATTGGACTGGAACAATCTGGTCATAGCAAAGAACGCTTCTGTGGCTTCCATTGTTCCAAAATGTTCACCCTAGGACAAAAAATAAAATAAAGATACATTACACAGACCGAGCTATTTTATTTTTTTAAGAATTAGTATCCTCATAGAGAAGACTTAACTGGTTACACTAGGAAAAGATGAATAGTCATGTACAGTCTGCGAGAGATCGAAAAATGGATCAAAATAAGCAAGGAACTTTCCTAACCTTCCATGCTTAAAGAGGCTCTGTCACCCAGATCAAGTGTACCCTACCAGGCATATAGCCCGATAGGGCCGACGATGGAGACAAAAAACATACCTTTACTTCTCATGTAAGCTGCCCGGTGAGGCAGAAAAAGACAACTTTTAAAAATATGCTAATGAGGAACTCGAGCACTCGGAGGCGGGCTTATGCCTTCAGAGCACTGCTTTTGCTTTGCAAATGCTGACCTTCTGCACCTAATCACGCCCCCATGTCTTTTGATTGAAATTCCGCGCCTGTGCACTTGCGCGCATATTGGTCCGTTCTTCCCGGCTTGTGTGTGACGGCGCATGTGCACTAGACACACACACGCAAGCCTGGAAGAATGGAAAATATCCAAGAAACGAGTGTTAAGGTGCTGGATCTTAGCGCTAGACCGATGGGTCTAGTGCTGTAAATCGAAAGACATGGGGGCGTGATTAGGTGCAGAAGGCCAGCAAAAGCAATGAACAGGGGCGTCACAGAGGCAGTGCTCGGAATGCATAAGCCCGCCTCTGAGTGCTTGAAGTCCTCATTAGTATAATTTTCAAAAGCTGCTTTTTCTGCCTAACCGGACCGCTGACTTGAGAAATAAAATACGGTATATCTTTTGTCTCCATCGTCGGCCCTTGATCTGGGCGACAGAGCCTCTTTAACCACCACATCTGGGCCATTTCCCCCTTTCCTGACATTTTTTGCTAATCCGACCAGTGTCACTTTATGTGGTAATAATTTTAAAAACGCTTTTACTTATCCAGGCAATTCTGAGATTGTTTTGTCCTCACATATTGTACTTCATGACACTGGTAACATTGAGTCGAAAAATTAAATTTTTAATTATAAAAAAGTACCAAATTTACCAAAAACTTTGAAAAATTAGCAAATTTCAATTTCTCTACTTTTATAATAGATAGTAATAACTCCAAAAATAGTTATTATTTTACATTCCCCAGATGTCTACTTCATGTTTGGATCATTCTGGGAATGTCATTTTATTTTTGGGGACGTTAGAAGGCTTAGAAGTTTAGAAGCAAATCTTGAAATTTTCAGAAAATGTCCAAAACCCACTTTTCAAGGACCAGTTCAGGTCTGAAGTCACTTTGTGAGGCTTACATATTAGAAATCACCCAAAGATGACCCCATTTTAGAAACTACACCCCTCAAGGTATTCAAAACTGATTTTACAAACTTTGTTAAGCCTTTAGGTGTTCCACAAGAATTTATGGAATATGGAGATGAAATTTCAGAATTTCACTTTTTTGGCAGATTTTCCATTTTAATCATTTTTTTTCTGCTAACAAAGCAAGGGTTAACAGCCAAACAAAACGTAATATTTATTGCCCTGATACTGTAGTTTACAGAGACACCCCATATGTGGCTGTAAACTGCTGTATGGCCAGACGACAGGGCGCAGAAGGAAAGGAACGCCATATGGTTTTTGGAAGGCAGATTTTGCTGAACTGGTTTTTAGATGCCATGTCCCATTTGAAGCCCCCATGATGCACCCCTAGAGTAGAAACTCCAAAAAAGTGACCCCATTTTGAAAACTACGGGATAAGGTGGCAGTTTTGTTGGCACTTTTTAGGGTACATATGATTTTTGGTTGCTCTATATTACACTTTTTGTGAGGCAAGGTAACAAAAAAAATAGCTGTTTTGGCACTGTTTCTATTTACAATGTTTCATCTGACAGGTCAGATGTGATATTTTTATAGAGCAGGTTGGTACGGACGCGACAATACCAAATATGACTTTTTGGTTGTTTGTTTCCATTTCATATAATAAAGCCTTTTTTAAAAAATAATTTTTTTAGTATCTCCACATTCTGAAAGCCATATTTTTTTTTGAGCGACTGTCTTATGTAGGGGCTCACTTTTTTCGGTATGAGGTGACAGTTTGATTGGTAATATTTTAGGGTGCATATGACTTTTTGATTGCTTGGTATTACACATTTTGTGATGTAAAGTAACAGAAAATGGCTTTATTGACACCGTTTTTTTATGGTGTTCATCTGAGGGGTTTAGGTAATGTGATATTTTTATACAGCAGGTTCTTACAGACGCGGCGATACATAATATGTCAACTTTTTTTTTTTTTACTTTAAAACATAATTTTTTGTTTCAAAAATGCTATTATTATGTTAATGTCTCCATGTTCTGAGAACAATATTGTTTTATTTTTTGAGTGATTTTCTTATGTAGGGGCTCATTTTTTGTGGGATGAGGTGACGCTTTTATTGGTATCATTTTGTGGGACATATGCCTTTTTGATCACTTGGTGTTGCACTTTTTGTGATGTAATGTGAAAAAAATAGCATTTTTTTTTTTAAAACAGTTTTTATTTTGTATGGTGTTTATCGGACAGGGTGGATCATGTGATATAGTTATAGAGCCGGTCGTCACGGATGCGGCAAAACCAAATAATGTCTATTTTATTTATTTATTTTTTCCTATTTTTAAATTACTTAATTGGGGATTTTTTTTTTTTTTTTTACATGTGAAACCTTTTTTTTATTTTTTATGAAACACTTTATTTTTTATTTTACACTTTGTGTCCCCCATAAGGTCATACAAGACCTCTGGGGGACATGTGACGTAATTTTTTCTTTTTCACTAATGATTTCTCCTGTAACAGGGCTGACATAGTAGCCCCAGTTACAGTGAAAATACACCCCCCAGAGAGGCTGTACAGCAGAATACTGCGCTGTACAGTCTCAGTGCAGGGCTGATCGAGGTCTATGGAAGACCCGACCGCTCCTGCACTCATCCGGCCCCCGGCAGTCACATGATCACAGGGCTGGGTCAGGAAGCACATTGCAATTTATTTTTTAAAGACTCAATCTTAATGGTTTAAAAAAATAAAAAAATACTCCTTACTGTCCCCCCACCCTCCCGCTGCTCCCATTCATGCGCTTCCTGGGTCCCCCAGCAGTCTCTGCGTCCTTTTCCCTGTCAGCATGGAAATGTGACCACTCTGGTAATTACCGTGACCTGCCTCAGCCAGTGGTAACATTTCCTGTGTCGAAGGAGACAAGGACGCAGAGACTGGGCAGGACCAGGAAGAAGAGGAATAAGAGGGGAGGGAAACGGTAAGATGAGCATGATTTTTTAACCCTTAAAAAATAATTTTGCCCAGACAACTCCTTTTAAAAATGTTGTCCAAAAGAATAAAACATTATGTAGCTTTGTAATGCAGTTTGTGCTTCTATTCTTTACCATTTTCTAGATGTTTGGTTGCTGTCAGTAAATGGTAACAGGAAACTATGTGATAACCACAGCTATCTTATCTAGAAGCTCATGGCTGTTGTACTGCCTGTGGGAGAGGGACAGGATCATATCACGCCCAGGGAGATCAGGAAAGAGTTTTTTGGGAAAAGCTTTTCTGATATTCTACAATGAGATCCCTGGGGTACATACTGATTTATATTAGAATACAATAAAAGGACTCTACCATCAACATTTTTATCACATATTAACAGCCTACATGTGAATATTCTATTTTTTCTATATATTTTTTTTTTTGGGGGGGGGGGGCCCAAAAAAAACCCACAATAAACAAGTGGATTGTTTTCTGGATATCATTTTTCTGAGGTCACTTCATGTATTCTACTTCTTGGCTCTTTAAACTTTCTCCATTGTCTGGACCATTAGCACGGCAAACAGCATCGCTTGGCTTTCTAGTTTGACATGTGTCAAAGAAATCAGGCAGGTTGTTTCTCTGGATACAGCATACCCGGATAGTGCTGCTTGCCTGCCGAACCCCATGGACTATAATGGGATGTGCCGGGGATCCGATATGTGCTGCGTTTTGGCCAGACAAAAACAGCTTCAGCAGCAATTTTTGTCTAGTGGAATAGCATCTGATAGGCCAGGGGGCAGCCGGAACACCGCTGCATTCCATTACAGTCAATGCGGTGTGGCGGGCAAGTGGCACTATCCAGCTATAATGGATCCGGAGAACTCCGACAGGGTGTTCTGTGCCGGAGTGTGAAAGTAACATGTGTGAAAGAAGCCTCAGTCAGAACATTCACTACGACCAATTAGAGCCTCGCACATTACACTAAGTGCAACGCTCTGTGGGCGTCCTTATCTAACCTAATAACAATACAATCCTGTCATCCAAATTCCACTAATCTACTATTTTACAGATAATATTTTTCCCTCACAGCAGCAGTAAACTGACAAGGGGTTCCCTATTTTCTCTCTCTGTGCTGACTGCTACAGAAGGACATTATTTTTTATTACATTTTCAATGGCATATTACTGCTGCAATGAAAACAGCCAAAAATGATTTAAAAATAGTTTTCTATGAAGGTTGAGTAAAGAAAACACACTGCCTTTCTGACTGAAGTGTGTCTTTAAGAGTCTTTAGCATACCTGGTTCAACAAGTACAAAATCTTGGTTAGAATGTGGAGGCATCGTCTTGGATTTATCGGCGTCTCATTGAATAATCGAGCCTGCAGACACAAATAGGTTAATCCAACAGTTAGGAATTGAGAAGTGAAAATAGTAATAATCATGATCAAAAAACTGTTCTGATCTTCCATTTCTGAGACTGGAGCTAAAGTACTTACCTGTGTGCGCACCTTCATGTCCATGCACTGCCTACAACCAGGTCACTGTACGGGCACCTCTATATACACATGCGTGTGGGGCAACAAGATTTCGAGGGATCACATTTTGCCTATTTCCTCTCGAGTTGTTAACACTAGGGAGCGCTGCACGCATCTACATGTTACTCCGCGGAAAATGTTGCGGTACAAGATGCCCACTGCAAACAATGGGCAGGCATGATAATTCTGTACAGAGCAGCCATTTGCTGAGGCTTTCTGGTCTTGGTAAGGATGAAGAATCCTGAGTGAGGACAGGACAGGGATGGCCATGGGTGGACAAATGCTATTACACACAGCAGTACAACTTTAATAAAAAAAAAAATTAATAAAAAAATATATTCTGCTCTACTCGTGTCAAAGACACATGGCAGCGGTGGCACTACAATTCCAATACTTCATAAATTGGAAGAATACGAAAGGACTCACCTCCTGAAGAACAGCGCTCTTCTCTAAATGCTGGAAGGGATTGGAGCCACTTCCTGAAGACAAAAAACAAAAACAGTAATAAATCTACACCCTGGAATAGTGCTGCCCGATCTCCTGCCTCTCCCTGTGGCTAGCTAGTCAGTGCACCAGGGATACAGAGCCCACATACAGTGTCGGCGCTCACCACTGGCAGTCTATAGATCTCAGCCACACATAACAGAATATACTATATATTAGGGCTGCACGATATGGGAATTTTATGCGATTGCGATTAGGGCCCTAAAAATTGCGATAACGATATGCGATGCGATATTTTAACCGAATTGTGCTAGAGGTCTATCTGCTTGGATTTTCAAGGTAAAAGCGCACACAGATGACTGATAATGTGAAATGTAGTTATGCTGAACTCAAGAACTGAAATGCGCAGTGTTTTTCAAAATAAAATACATATTTGCATTACTGCAAAAGTACAAAATACAGAACTTGCCATTTTCTTAATAGCACTGCACAGAACAGATAAATAAAATAGATATAAGAACATGTGTTCATTAAAATAACGACTTTCCACCGGCCCCTCCTCCCTCCCTGCACTGTAACTGATGTATCGCTGGCTGCGCTGTGCAGCATAGCGGCCGGAGATACAGTGTCACGTAGAAAGTCAACCATCGCTTTATAAGACGCACTGCCATCCCCCCACTTTTGGGGGGAAAAAAGTGGGTCTTATAAAGCGAAAAATACAGTAATATAATTGCAGCATTTTTGGGTCAGCAAATTGCGATTGCGATACGGCGATTAATTGCGATAACGATTGCTTTCGCGATATATTGTGCAGGCCTACTATATATAATTATATACACACATACAAACAGTATATACATTTTTTTTTTGTAGAACAGGACTTTTCTCACCACTATTTTTGATAATTTATGTGATGGAGGCCCCAAAGGGAGCTTCTGACAAATATATGAAAGGAGCCTTAGCTATATCGGAGGCAGTGAGGGCAGCATCAGTGAGCTGGGATCGTCTTGTTGTATTCCAATAAGTATTTTGCACCAGTATTTGTAAGCCCAAAACCAGGAGTGGGTCCAAAATACAGAATAAGTCTTTTTCTGGCCTGGACCGATTTCTGTACCCTGCTCTAGATTTACTCCTCTGCCCTGCTGTAGATGTACTGTACGCTGCTCTACATCTACTCCTCTGCTGTAGATGTACTCCTGTACCCTGCTCTACATCTACTCCTCTGCGCTGCTGTAGATGTACTCCTGTACCCTGCTACAGGTCTGGATCCAACTGTGACAGCCGCACGGATGTTGCCTGTGTAGTGGACCACAAATTGCAGTCCCCAATGCACAGAACAGCTGCATGCATGAGCCCTTAGATGTACTCATGTACCCTGCTCTAGATCTACTCCTCCTGCTGTAGATGTACTCCTGTACCCTGCTCTAGATCTACTCCTCTGCCCTGCTGTAGATGTAACATAGTACATAACATAGTACATAAGGCCAAAAAAAAAGACATCTGTCCATCCAGTTCGGCCTGTTATCCTGCTAGTTGATCCAGAGGAAGGGGATAAAAAAAACCTGTGAGGTAGAAGCCAATTTTCCCCACTTAAGGGTCCATTCACACGTCCGCAATTCCATTCCGCATTTTGCGGAACGGAATTGCGGACCCATTCGTTTCAATGGGGACAGACGATGTCCCGGCCGGGTCCGCAATTGCGAATCCGCAATTGCGTTCCCGAAAAAAATAGAACATGTCCTATTCTTGTCCGCAATTGTGGACAAGAAAAGGCATTTTCTATGAGAGTGCCGGCGATGTGCGGTCCGCAAAATGCGGAACGCACATTGCCGATGTCCGTGTTTTGCGGATCCGCAAAACACACACGGACGTGTGAATGGACCCTAAGGGGAATAAAAAATTCCTTCCCGACTCCAATCAGGCAATCAGAATAACTCCCTGGATCAACGACCCATCTCTAGTAGCTATAGCCTGTAATGTTATTACGCTCCAGAAATACATCCAGGCCCCTCTTGAATTCCTTTAATAGTAACATAATCTCCTGTACCCTGCTCTAGATCTACTTTTCTGACCTCCTGTATATGTATCCCTGTACTCTGCAATCCAGAAGGTCCTGTGTGGACTAATCACAGACCCATTCAAGTTGAATGGTTCTGGATCCGACTGTGACATCCGCATGGATGTTGCCCGTGTAGTGGGGACCACAAATTGCAGTCCCAAATGCACGGAATAGCTGCATGCATGAGCCCTTAGATGTACTCCTGTACCCTGCTGTAGATCTACTCCTGTGTAGAGTTGAGCGAACTTGTATTTTAAGTTCGGCGTCGGGTTATCGTAGCATCCCGTTATGGATTCCATTACCACGGACCATAACGGCATTTGGAATCCATATGGGGATTCTTCAATGAACCCGAACCTTGGACAACACTAAGGACCTGGGGTGACGTCACCATCATGTGATCAGTGCAGGGGGCGTGGCTCAGCACTGGATCGGATAAGAGGTGATCCAGTGCTGAGCCACGCCCCCTGCACTGATCACATGACGGTGACGTCACCCCAGGTCCTTAGGGTTGTCCAAGGTTCGGGTTCATTGAAGAATCCCCTTATGGATTCCAAATGCCGTTATGGTCCACAGTAGCGGAATCCATAACGGGATGCTACGGATAACCCGACACGGAACTTAAAGTACAAGTTCGCTCAACTCTACTCCTGTGCCCTGCTTTCTCCATCAGCAGGAGCAAGTAAGCTATGTCAATATAGGGGAGCAAAAGCACAACAGCTAGGAGATGATCAGCATTCCCTGGCCTGTGCCCTCTCTTATGGGGGGGGAGGGGGATCATCTATGTTAATACAACACCGTACAGAGGACCAGACACTTCCTGCAGGTTCTGACTTCAGGAAAGTCCGCGGCTCTGAGGCCTGCACGGAGCGGCCGCGCATGTCTCCACGTCTCCTGTAGTTACCCGCAGACAAGCCTTACCCGACTCCTCGTCCTTCTTGTCAAATTTTTTAATCATTTCAGGAGCAGCGATCCTAGTTCCCGGTAATTGTGATCAGTCTCCCGCACGGAACACTGTACTGAGCATGCGCCACTCACACGGAAACCACGCCCAGGATGCGTGACCCCTTGAAGAACGTCTCCGAATTGGTGTAAACGCAGAAGTCATGTGTGCGCAAACAGGTCATGTGACGTTTCGCTGATAGTGCGGCTGCGCGACGGACGTGTGCTCCAGTGTAACGTCAGTGTGAACTGCCAGGGACGGGAAGTGGTGTCCGGGTTGTGGGAGGCAGGCTTAACCCTTTATGGGAGGCCTTGTTTGCGCCTGTGATTTATGGAGTGGTTTTTTTCTTCTTTTTGTGGTAAAAATGCCCTTCCAAATTTTAGCTGTCTGTGGAAAATATGAAAGGCAGGACTCAAAAGGGTTCTTAACTGATATTTGTGTTAATGACCTGTATTTATGGGGTCTCTGGCGCTTTTTTTGCAATTTCCGTTTTTTTCTTGTGCGAAATTAACCATTTTACACTGATGAGGGGGTGTGGCTTTGTGTGAAAGGGTGTGGTCAAGGGAGCGCCTAGCCCTTATGTTGCCCTTGAGGGAAAAACTGAAACGGCGCCTAACCCCTTCCCTCCATCCCTACTGTTAACGACATACTTGGAAAACATGACATACAGAGCTACAAAACATACAGAGTAATACAGTGCCACATACCTCTTACATCCAGTGATGTGTCCTCTCATGTAGACGTTCTCTTTCCTCATCTTCTCTGTACAGACCAGACCGCCATGATGATTTCTTTCAGCCATCTCTTGTCTCTGAAGAGTTTGACAGACGTCTTTGTTTCCTACTTTTCCATCCTCCTCCCACCTTCTGAACACCCCATGCTACCACTTCTAATACTGTGCCTGCTGTACTCCACAATACTATACTGCAGAAACAGTCCTACTGGTACCACACAGATAGTGCCCCCTTCAACAATTATTGGCACACCATGCTCTAAAGAATAACTGCGCCCAGCAAATAGTGTCCCGGAACTAATAGTGTAAACTTAACCACTTAAGCCCCCCTAGCTTAAACCCCCTTAATGACCAGGCCACTTTTTACAATTCTGCACTACACTACTTTCACCGTTTATTGCTCCGTCATGCAACTTGCCACCCAAATGAATTTTACCTCCTTTTCTTCTCACTAATAGAGCTTTCATTTGGTGGTATTTCATTGTTGCTGACATTTTTACTTTTTGCCATTAATACAAATTTAATGAAATTTTGCAAAAAAATGACATTTTCACTTTCTGTTGTAAATTTTTTAAAAAAACTACATTTCTATATAAATTTTTCTCTAAATTTATTGTTCTACATGTCTTTGATAAAAAAAAGTCCAATAAGTGTATATTTATTGGTTTGGGTAAAAGTTATAGCGTTTACAAACTATGGTGCAAAAAGTGAATTTCGGCATTTTGAAGCAGCTCTGACTTTCTGAGCGCCTGTCATGTTTCTTCAGGTGCTAGAATGTCAGGAAAGTATAAATACCCCCAAATCACACCATTTTAGAAAGAAGACACCCCAAAGTATTCGCGGAGGGGCATGGTGAGTTCATGTATCATTTCATTTTTTTCACAAGTTAGCGGAAAATGACACTTTCTGAGAGAAAAAAAAAAAAAGTTTCAATTTCTGCTAACTTCTGGCAAAAAAAAGAAATCTCAGACGGACTCACTATGCCCCTCAGTGAATACCTTGGGGTGTCTACTTTCCGAAAGGGGTCATTTGTGGGGTGTGTTTACTGTTCTGGCATTTTGGGTGGGGCTAAATTGTGAGCCGCCATGTAAAACCTAAAGGTACTCGTTGGAAGTTGGGCCCTTTGCACCCAGGCTGCAAAAAGTGTCACTTATGTGGTATCGCCGTACTCAGGAGAAGTAGGGCAATGTGTTTTGGGGTGTATTTTTACATATACCCATGTTGGGTGAGAGAAATATCTCTGTAAACTGACAACTTTGTATAAAATTTTTTAAAAGTTGTCGTTTACAGAGATATTTTCACACACAGTATAGGTATATATAAAAATACACCCCAAAGCACATGCCCTACTTCTCTGAATCTGGCGATACCACATGTGTGCCACTTTTGCAGCCTGGAGTGCACAAAGGCCCTAAAACCAATGAGTACCTTTAGAGATTTCACAGGGCATTTTTACGCATTTGGATTCCAGACTTCTTCTCACGCTTTAGGGGCCCCTAAAATGCCAGGACAGTATAAATACCCCACATGTGACCCCATTTTGGAAAGAAGACACCCCAAGGTATTCCGTGAGGGGTATGGTGAGTTCATGTAAAATTTTATTTTTGTCACAAGTTAGTGGAATATGAGACTTTGTAAAAAAAAAAAAAAAAAAAATATATCAATTTCCGCTAACTTGTGCCAAAAATAAAAATTCTGTGAACTCGCCATGCCCCTCACGGAATACCTTGGGGTGTCTTCTTTCCAAAATGGGGTCACATGTGGGGTATTTATACTGCCCTGGCATTTTAGGGGCCCCTAAAGCGTGAGAATCCAAATGCGTAAAAATGGCCTGTGAAATCCTAAAGGTACTCATTGGTTTTAGGGCCCCTTTGCGCACCTTGGCTGCAAAAAGTGCCACTCATGTGGTATCGCCGAACTCAGGAGAAGTAGGGCAATGTGTTTTGGGGTGTATTTTTACATATACCCATGCTGCGTGTGAGAAATATTGCTGTAAGCGACAACTTTTTACATTTTTTATTCAAAGTTGTCAATTTACAGAGATATTTCTCTCACCCAGCATGGGTATATGTAAAAATACACCCCAAAGCACATTGCCTACTTCTCCTGAGTACGGCGATACCACATGAGTGACACTTTGCAGCCAAGATGCACAAAGGGCCCTAAAACCAATGAGTACCTTTTAGGAGAGAGCATTTTTACGCATTTTCTTCTCACGCTTTAGGGCCCCTAAAATGCCAGGGCAGTATAAATACCCCACATGTGACCCCATTTTGGAAAGAAGACACCCCAAGGTATTCTGTGAGGGGCATGGCGAGTTCATAGAAGATTTTTTTGGCACAAGTTAGCGGAAATTGATTTTTATTGTTTTTCTCATAAAGTCTACCTTTCTGCTAACTTTTGACAAAAAGTTAAATTTTCATGGACTCACTATGCCCCTCAGCGAATACCTTGGGGTGTCTTCTTTCAAAATGGGGTCATTTGTGGGTGTTTGTACTGTTCTGGCATTTTGGGTGAGGCTAAATTGTGAGCAGCCATATAAAACCTAAAGGTACTCGTTGGAATTTGGGCCCCTTTGCGCACCCGGGCTGCAAAAAGTGTCACTTATGTGGTATCGCCGTACTCAGGAGAAGTAGGGCAATGTGTTTTGGGGTGTATTTTTACATATACCCATACTTTGTGTGAGAAATATCTCTGTAAATTGACAACTTTGAATAAAAAAATTTAAAAAGTTGTCGTTTACAGTGATATTTCTCACACACAGTATGGTATATGTAAAATACACCCCAAAACACATTGCCCTACTTCTCCTGAGTGCGGCGATACCACATGTGTGTCACTTTTGCAGCCAAGATGCGCAAAGGGACCTAAACCAATGAGTACCTTTAGGATTTCACAGGGCATTTTTACGCATTTGGATTCTCACACTTTAGGACCCCTAAAATGCCAGGGCAGTGTAAATACCCCACATGTGACCCCATTGTGGAAAGAAGACACCCCAAGGTAATCCGTGAGGGGTATGGCGAGTTCACAGAAAAAAAAATTTGGCACAAGTTAGCGGAAATTGATTATTTTTTTTTTTTTTTTTTACAGTCTCATATTCCACTAACTTGTGACAAAAAATTATATTTTGCATGAACTCACCATACCCCTCGCGGAATACCTTGGGGTGTCTTCTTTCTAAAATGGGGTCACATGTGGGGTATTTATACTGCCCTGGCATTTGAGGGTCTCCGCAATCATTACACGTATGGCCAGCATTAGGAGTTTCTGCGATTCTCCTTATATTGAGCATACGGGTAATGAGATTTTTCCCGTTCAGCCTCTGCGCTGAAAAGAAAAAAAAATGAACGGCACAGATTTTTTCATTCGCATCAATCAATGTGGATGAAAAAATCTCTATTAAAATGTGCAAAAAAAACAAAACGGCACAGATTTCCTCATTCGCATCGATCAATGTGGATGAATAAATCTCTGCCAAAAAATGTGCAAAAAAAAAAGTAGTAAGGCCCCATTCGCACGTCCGCAAAAATGTCCGCATCTATTCCGCAATTCTGCGGAATAGATGCAGACCATTCAGTGTGAATGGGGCTGGCGGTGATGCGGAGAGCACACTATGCGCTCGCCGCATCAGCATTTGCGGAGCTGCGGCCGCAAACTTCCGGGTTTCGGCCCCCAAGCATCCGGCCGCAGCTCCGCAAAAGATAGAGCATGTCCTATTCTTGTCCGCAATTGCGGACAAGAAAAGGCATTTTCTATAGTTCTGGCAATGTGCGGATCCGCAAAATGCGGAAAGCACATTGCTGGTAGTCCGTGTTTTGCGGATCCGTGGATCCATGGATCCATAAAACACATACTGGACGTCTGAATGAGCCTTACAGGGGGTAATTAGTGTCAGGGGGTGACATGGGGTGATCGGGGGTTAATCAGGGGTTAATCAGTGACGGGGGTGGGGTGGATGGGTGGGGGGGGGGTCTGTGTGGTATTTTGGTGCACTTATAAAAGTTTCTTTGGTGGTCCCAAGCAAAAGGGACCACCAAAGGAACGATCAGCAAGCATATCAGACGCTGTTAACAAAACAGCGTCTGATATGCCATTTTTTTAACTTCTACAGCCTGCCAGCGCACGATCAGCGCTAGCAGGCTGTAGCTTACCTTGTCCCCGACGTGATCCTAGCGGGCGCGTCAAGGAGGAACAGACCGACCGCCCGCAGGACGCAATCCTGCGTGAGGCGGTCGGAAAGAGGATAATGTCCTCCAAAAATAATTGTGCTGAGCTGATACTCTGTCAGGTGCCTCACAAAGTAACAATCTCACCAATAGTAGTAATTCTCTGCCAGAGTGTGCTATGTGGTAACAGTGCACCCAATAGGAAAAAATTGTAGAAAACTCCAGCTCCGTGGAAAACGATGAAAAAACTTTATTGACCATATATTAATAAAAAGTCATGCAGTGACAAATCCCAGCATCGTCTACGCGTTTCGGACCACCTATATTTTAGGGTCCGTACTCGTGACCCTAAAGTCGTGAGTAAGGACCCTAAAATATAGGTGGTCCGAAACTGTATGACTTTTTATTAATATATGGTCAATAAAGTTTTTTTTATCGTCTTCCACGGAGCTAGAGTTTTCTACAATTTTTTCCCATCTTGACTGCTGGGCCTGGAGCTGGTGTCCGTGCTCGTGGATGACGTAAAGGGTGAGAGCTGCTTTACTATTATCAGTGCACCCAATAGTAATAATGTCCCTCATTTTGCACCCAGTAGTAATAATTCCCCCTATAATGTGTGCCTGTACAAAAAATACCTCTTTATAAGGTGTGCCAGTACAAAAAATGACCCCTTATAACGTGTGCCAGTACAAAAAAAACTTTTTAGTGCCCCTGTAGAACAAATGTCCCCATAGTGGCCACCTTAGAATGTGTGCCAGTACAAAAATGCTCCTTTATAATATGCACTAAGTACAAAAAATGCTCCCCTATAAAGTGTCTGTACAAAAAACGACCCCCTTTTAGTGCCCCCCAGTGGAACGGATGTCTCCATAGTCGCCCCCTTATAATGTGTGCCACTACAAAAATGCTCCTTTTTATAGCCGCAATGTCCCTATAGTGCTTTCTTCAGTTAAAAATAATAACCCCCCCCCCCACCCCATTGTGGCCCAACAGCATGCTGCCAAATACTTACCTCCGTTCTGCTGTCAGTAATGCAGTGGAAAGACACATACCTCTTCTAGTCTGTGCCCTGAGCTCTATGAAGCCCGGCTCAGGCAGCGCGTTGATGATGACACCGGCCTCTGATAGGCTTTAGTCCTAGTTCCTGTAGCCTATTAGAGGAAATGGTGGGCCAGGGAGACATTGCTCCGGTGCCCCATCGTGGCATTCAACTGTATTACTGTCCTGAGTACAGCAATGCAGTTGAATATATAGAGATGAGTGTTTCCACAATGGAAGCGCTCATTGGCCATGGCCCTTTCTTACCTCTACCTGCTGCTGCCTGTGGCAATCACTTCACCTCGCCTCATTGGTGGTGCACCCCTGGGTGTGGTGTACACGTGACTCTGTATGCCCCAAAAAAAGTAGTGCCAACATTTCAGCGCATTTTTTAGCTAAACTTAGACAGTGTAAAGATGTGACTGATTTATCATCCAGCATCAGCCACGGTAAGGTCCCTTTCACACGGGCGAGTTTTCCGCGCGGGTGCAATGCATTCACATCACGCACTGAATCCTGACCCATTCATTTCTATGGGGCTGTGTACATGAGCGTTTTTTTTCACGCATCACTTGTGCGTTGCGTGAAAATCGCAAGTGCGGGTGCGTTGCGTTTTTCACTGATGGTTGCTAGGAAATGTTGTTTGTAAACCTTCAGTTTTTTATCATGCGCGTGAAAAACGCATCAAAACGCATTGCACCCGCGTGGAAAAAACTGAACAACTGAACGCAATCGCAGGCAAAACTGAATGGCTTTGCCTGTGAAATCGCACAGTTTTCACTGAACGCATCCGCAACGCATCCGGACCTAATCCGGACACGCTCGTGTGAAAGAGGCCTAAGACATCTGGTGCAGGTTATAGGGGCTGTTCAGTGGCACATGATGGTGATGAGCTGTCCTCAGACCTGCACGATCAGCGGTTTGAAAGGGGCTGCCCCTCTCATGTGAATAGACCTGCTAAAGGTCTATTCAGACTTTGTAAAGTACAAAATACAGCACAGTGCACTATATAGTGTACTGTACTGTATTATACAGACACCAGATCCAGTGGATCTTTCAGAACCAAGTGGGTCTGGGTCAAAAAAAAATGTAAAAAAGTGAAAAAAAGTAAAAATGAAAAAAACATCACTGAATAAAAAAAAATACACTACAAATATTATGTATCGCCGCGTCTGTAAAAACCTGCTCTATAAAAATATCACATATCCAAAAAATAAAAAAACTATGCCTCTCAGACTAAAACATGATTTTTTTGTTTCAAAAATGCTTTTTAGTGTTAAATGTAAAAAAAACTAAAAAGTAGACATATTGGGTATCTCCACGTCCGTAAGAATCTGCTCTATAAAAATATCACATGACCTAACCCCTCAAGTAAACACTGTAAAAAAAAAAAAAAAAAACTTTGACAAAAAGCCATTTTTTTGTCACCTTACATCAGAAAAAGTATAATAGCAAGCGATCAAAAAGTAATATGACCCCCCAAATAGTGCCAATCTAACAGTCACCTCATCCCGCAAAAATTATACCCAACCTGAGACAATTGCCTAAAAACTGAAAAATATATGGCTCTCAGACTATGGAGACACGAAAACATTTTTTTTTTATTCAAAAAGGATATTATTGTGTAAAACAAAAAAAAAGGTATACATATTATGTATCGCGTCGTCTGTAAGGACCTGCTCTATAAAAATATAACATGACCTAACCCCTCAGATGAACGCCGTAAACATAAAAAATAAAAACGTTTTTGGCGAACTATTGCGTCATGGCGATCAGGTGGGCACTGGAGCTGTATGCGCCCGATCACTGCAGGGGCCCGGCAGTCCCTGATAGCCAGGCCCCTGCTGTATCCGCAAGCATTGCTCTAAAAGCTGATGCCGGCGGATTAACCCCTTCTTTGCCGCGGTCAGCGCTGAATGCGGCATAGAAAGTTTTTGTGTTGGGTGAGAGAGCCCATCGGGTCCCCGCGCTGCTGTGGCGGGGACTCGATGGGTGAAAAGGCAACCCGATGCCTTGCAGACGCTGCCCAATGCCTTGTAAGGCATCGGGGCCTGCCTTCTACAGGTGCTGAGGAGATCCAGCCTCAGGCTGTGTCTCCTAGGCAACCTGTTAGTGTATTACTCGGTGTAATCCACTAACAGGCAATGCATTACAGATGTATTGTAATGAATTGCAGAGGGCATCAGACACCCAAAAGTTGAAGTCCCAGAGTGGAACAGAAATAAAGTTTAAAAAAAAAAGTAAGAAAAAGTGTTTCTAATTAAAAAAAAATAAAGTTTTCCCCTGATTTTATAATAAAAAATAGAAAAAAAATAAAAAGCACACATATTTTAGGTATCGCCACGTTCATAATGACCAGCTCTATAAATATATCCCATGATATACCCAGTCAGATAAACACTGTAAAAATTTGTTTTATGAAAACTGTGTCAAAAAAATCGCCATTTTTGTCACCTTGCATCACAAAAAGTGTAACACCAAGCGATCAAAAAGGAGTATGCCCATCAAAATGGTAGCAATAAAACTGCCACCTCATCCCGCAAAAAATAAGACCCCACTCTATATTTTTGTTTCAAAGTGAAATAAATAAAAAAAACACGTCCGTAACAACCAACTCTATAAAAATATCACATGATCTAAACCCTCAGATGAACACAGGACGATTGGCAGAAAAATAAAAAATATATATCGTTCAGAAAATGGAGACACAAAAACATAATTCTTTTTCAAAAATGCTTTATTATGTAAAACTGAAACAAACGAAAGTAGACATATTTGATATTATCGCGTCCGTAACAACCTGTAGAGATGGCCCGAACTATCCGCCGGCGAACAGTTCCCGGCGAACATAGCTTGTTCGCGTTCGCCTCTGCCGGGCGAACATATGCGATGTTCGGTCCGCCCCCTATACATCATCATTGAGCAAACTTTGACCCTGTACCTCACAGTCAGCAGACACATTCCAGCCAATCAGCAGCATACCCTCCCTCCCAGACCCTCCCACCTCCTGCACAGCATCCATTTTAGATTCATTCTGAAGCTGCAGTCTTAGTGAGAGGAAGGAGAGTGTAATTGCTGCTGATTTAATTGGGAAATTGATAGCTAGGCTAGTGAATTCAGTGTCCACTCCAGTCCTGAAAGACTCATCTGATCTCTGCTGTAAGGACAGCGCCCTGACAGCACCCCAAAAAGCCCTTTTTAGGGCTGCAACATTAGTCTGCTTTTTTTTTCCCTTTATATACATATTGCAGTTGCCTGGCCTGCCTGTGTGTGAGGAGCTGCAGGCCCACAGACTGTAGTGTGCCCACTGCCAGTGCCCACCCCTGTCATTCCGTGTGGTACAGGACTTTGCATCAAAAAAGGCATTTAATTTTTACACTTTAATCTAAGGTTAGTTGCCTGCCAGTGTGTGTCAGGCTGACTTCCACTGACTGTAGTGTGCCCACTGCCAGTGTCCACCACTCATACCGGCTGGCACAGGACTTTGCATAAAAAAGGCATTTAATTTTTACACTTTAGTGTAATTTCAGCTGCTCACCTGCTGCTAGTGTGTGTCAGGCCGACTTCAACTGACTGTAGTGTGCCCACTGCCAGTGCCCACCCCTGTCATCCCGTGTGGCACAGTACTTTGCATCAAAAAAGGCATTTAATTTTTACACTTTAGTGTAATTTCAGTTGCTTGCCTACTGCTAGTGTGTGTCAGGCTGACTTCCACTGACTGTAGTGTGCCCACTGCCAGTGCCAACCACTGATACCGGGTGGCACAGTAGCTTGCCGATAAATAAGGCATTTAATTTTTAGACAGTAGTCTAAATTCAGTTGCTTGCCTGCTGCCAGTGTGTGTCAGGCCGACTTCCACTGACTGTAGTGTGCCCACTGCCAGTGCCAACCACTGATACCGGGTGGCACAGTAGCTTGCCGATAAATAAGGCATTTAATTTTTAGACAGTAGTCTAAATTCAGTTGCTTGCCTGCTGCCAGTGTGTGTCAGGCCCTCTTCCACTGACTGTAGTGTGCCCACTGCCAGTGCCAACCACTGATACCGGGTGGCACAGTAGCTTGCCGATAAATAAGGCATTTAATTTTTAGACAGTAGTCTAAATTCAGTTGCTTGCCTGCTGCCAGTGTGTGTCAGGCCCTCTTCCACTGACTGTAGTGTGCCCACTGCCAGTGCCAACCACTGATACCGGGTGGCACAGTAGCTTGCCGATAAATAAGGCATTTAATTTTTAGACAGTAGTCTAAATTCAGTTGCTTGCCTGCTGCCAGTGTGTGTCAGGCCCACTTCCACAGACTGTAGTGTGCCCACTGCCAGTGCCAACCACTCATACTGGGTGGCACAGTACCTAGCACGCGTAGTACCACTTATCTAAAAAAAAATGACAGGCAGAGGCAGGCCACACTCGCAGGGGCCGTCGTGGTCGTGGTGCTGTGATTTCCACTGTCCCTGGAATAATGCCCAGTTTTCAGAGGCCACGTACCCTGAACCCGAAAAATTCAGAGGACGTAGTTGACTGGCTTAGACAGGACACCCAATCTTCAACAGCTTCCGCTAAGAACCTTGACGCACCATCCTCCTCCAGCTCAGCTTCGGTCACCTGCTCTCAAGTTACCACGCACCCGCCCGTCGCCACCACCACCACTACCACCACAGCCACCACAGCCGCTTCACTTGATCCGTCAGAGGAGTTATTTACACATCAGTTGGATGCAATTAGTGATGCGCAACCATTATTGCCAGATGATGTAGATTACGGGATATGTCTCAGTCAGGCAGGATTACACACATGGACGTACAGTGTGATGATGATGATGATGATGTTGTACCCGCTGCTGCTTCCTTTGCTGAGGTGTCAGATACAAGTGAAGCGGTTGATGATGACGATGTGTCCACGGATGCCACGTGGGTGCCTGCTCGAAGAGAAGAAGAGGGGAAAGTTCTGAAGGGGAGACAGAGAGAATGAGGAGACGAGTTGGAAGCAGGGGGAGGTCGTCGCAAGGAGTTAGTGGCACAGTCAGACAGCATGTATCGGCACCTGGGGTCAGCCAGACAGCACGCCAGTCAACGCATGCTGTTGCCACCACTAGAATGCCGTCATTGCAAAGCTCAGCAGTGTGGCATTTTTTTGTGTGTCTGCCTCTGATAAAAGCAATGCCATTTGCAACCTGTGCCAAAAGAAACTGAGTCGTGGGAAGTCCAACACCCACCTTGGTACAACTGCTTTGCGAAGGCACATGATCTCACATCACAAACGCCTATGGGATCAACACATGAGTACAAGCAGCACACAAACTCAAAGCCACCATGCTCCTCCTGGTCCAGCATCTTCAGCCACGTCAACCACTGCTGTCCTCCCTGCCCCCTCTCAACCACCCGCCACTCCATCTCTCACCTTCAGCAGTTCCTGCTCATCTGCCCACAGTCAGGTGTCTGTCAAGGACATGTTTGAGCATAAGAAGCCAATGTCACAAAGTCACCCCTTGCCCGGCGACTGACAGCTGGCTTGACGGAACTCTTAGCCCGCCAGCTTTTACCATACCAGCTGGTAGAGTCTGAGGCCTTCAAAAATTTGTCGCTATTGGGACACCACAGTGGAAGGTACCCGGACGAAATTTTTTTCAAAAAGGCAATCCCAAACCTCTACCATGTCATTGAAAAGGAAGTCATGGCATCTCTGGCATACAGTGTTGGGGCAAGGGTCCATCTGACCACTGATACCTGGTCTGCAAAGCACGGTCAGGGCAGGTATATCACGTATACTGCGCATTGGGTCAACCTGCTGACGGCTGACAAGCATGGAATGCGTGGCTCCGCAGCGGAGTTGGTGACACCACCACGACTTGCAGGCAGACCTACTGCCACCTCCTCTACTCCTACTCCATCCTCTTCAATATCCTCCTCGGCTGAGTCCTCTTCTGCTGCGGCGCCTGGCTGCACATCAACTGATTCCCCCAGCTCCCCAGGGGCTATTCCACATCCCGGATACGACAGTGTCACGCTATCTTGGGGTTGACTTGCCTGAAAGCAGAGAGCCACACAGGACCAGCACTCCTGTCCGCCCTGAACGCACAGGTGGATCAGTGGCTGACCCCGCACCAACTGGAGATCGGCAAAGTGGTGTGTGACAATGGAAGCAATCTGTTGGCGGCATTAAATTTGGGCAAGTTGTCACATGTGCCGTGCATGGCACATGTGTTGAATCTCATCGTACAACGTTTTGTGTCTAAGTACCCAGGCTTACAGGACGTCCTCAAGCAGGCCAGGAAGGTGTGTGGCCATTTCAGGTGTTCCTACACGGCCATGGCGCACTTTTCCGATATTCAGCGGCGAAACAACATGCCAGTGAGGCGCTTGATATGCGACAGCCCGACACGTTGGAATTCAACACTCCTAATGTTCGACCGCCTGCTCCAACAAGAAAAAGCCGTCAACGAGTATTTGTATGACCGGGTGCTAGGACAGCCTCTGCGGAGCTGGGAATCTTTTGCCACGTTACTGGACACTCATGCGCAATGCCTGTAGGCTTATGCGTCCTTTTGAGGAGGTGACAAACCTAGTCAGTCGCACCGAAGGCACCATCAGCGACCTCATCCCATTTGTTTTCTTCCTGGAGCGTGCCCTGCGAAGAGTTATGGATCAGGCTGTAGATGAGCGTGAAGAGGAAGAGGAAGAGTTGTGGTCACCATCACCACCAGAAACAGCCTTGTCATCATCGCTTGCCGGACCTGCAGCAACGCTGGAAGAGGAGTATGAGGAAGAGGAGTCAGAGGAGGAATGTGGCGGCTTTGAGGAGGAGGAAGACCAACCACAGCAGGCACCCCAGGGTGCTCGTTGTTGTCACCTATCTGGGACCCATGGTGTTGTACGTGGCTGGGGGAAGAACAGACCGTCAATGACATCAGTGAGGACGAGGAACGGGAAATGAGTAGCTCTGCATCCAACCTTGTTCAAATGGGGTCTTTCATGCTGTCATGTCTGTTGAGGGACCCACGTATAAAAAGGATAAAGGAGAACGATCTGTACTGGGTGGCCACGCTACTAGACCCCGGTATAAGCAGAAAGTGGCAGAAATGTTACCAAATTACCGAAAGTCGGAAAGGATGCAGCAGTTCAAAACCAAACTAAAAAATATGCTTTACACAGCTTATAAGGGGGATGTCACAGCACAACGGGAATCTAACAGGGGAAGAGGTGAGTGTAATCCTCCTCCTACCACGGCGGCAAGGACTGGACGATTTACAGATGTGTTGTTGATGGAGGACATGCGGAGCTTTTTCAGTCCTACTCATCGCCACAGCCCTTCGGGATCCAGCCTTAGAGAACGACTCGACCGACAGGTAGCAGACTACCTCGCCTTAACAGCAGATATCGACACTCTGAGGAGCAATGAACCCCTTCACTACTGGGTGTGCAGGCTTGACCTGTGGCCTGAGCTATCCCAGTTTGCGATAGAACTTCTGGCCTGCCCTGCTTCAAGTGTCCTGTCAGAAAGGACCTTCAGTGCAGCAGGAGGCATTGTCACTGACAAGAGAAGTCGCCTCGGTCAAAAAGTGTTGATTACCTCACCTTCATAAAGATGAATGAGGCATGGATCCCGAAGGGACTGACAGTGGGGGATACGTTTGACTAACAAAAGGCCTGATTACATGCCATGGCCTCAAAATGGTCCCCACGCTGCTGTATTTAATGTCTGCATACCGGATGACTTTCGTGAATTCTCCACCACCAACTAGGGTTCAAGCCGCAATGTTTTAGTCACTTTTCTGCCTGGAAAACATAAATTTTTCCGGCCGCTGCTACAATAGCGGCTGCAACAGTGCCATTATTTTTCAGGCATGTGTACATGCCTAATTTTTCTGTCCTATGGTGCAGCACTGTGGCTGCAAAAACAAACCAAAAAAAAAGGCACATACAAGTGTCAATTCCCCTTCGTGATCGTTACCTTGTTGTGGTGAAGGGGCTTGCGTATCACAATGAAGCAATCATCATCACCTCTATAAGTGTGTTGGCAATGTTGCCACACCCCAGATGATAAGGCCGTTGCTTCATTATGGTCAGACCAAAAGCGATCGGGTGGCCACGCTACTAGACCCCGGTATAAGCAGAAAGTGGCAGAAATGTTACCAAATTACCGAAAGTCGGAAAGGATGCAGCAGTTCAAAACCAAACTAAAAATATGCTTTACACAGCTTATAAGGGGATGTCAATGGGGGATTCGACAATGGTTAATCAATTCGACCGGATAGGGTCCGTTACAGGGATTAAACTGATAGCAATAGTACTAGTTAAGACACCACTCATATAGGGTGTCACAGCACATTGCTCTGTGCACGCGCAGTGCCCCAATTTGGGAGTAAGAGGACCGACCAAGCTGCTTTTTCCATCTCCCGGTTCCTGAAATCAATTCAGTTTAGTGTATGAGAGTTTGGTCTGTCACTGTGAAGGCAGTCGAAGGTACCCGGCCTAAATTTTTTTTCACAAAAGGCAATCCCTGATATGGGACGTAACAGGGATTAAACTGATGAGAATAATACTACAGAAAATACCACTCATATCAGTGGAGGGAGCCAGCGTTTTTTAACCATCTCCCTGTTCAAAAAATCTATTTAATAAATGGCCCCCAGATTGGGGAGTCGGGGACGTTAGAGGGATTAAACTGATGAGAATAGTACTACAGAAAATACCACTCATATCGGGTGTGACAGTAAATTGCACGGCGCAGACGCAGTGACCGTGGTTTAAAACAGAGTGGAGGGAGCCAGCGTTTTTAACCATCTCCCGTTCGAAAAATCTATTCAATAAATGGCCCCCAGATTGGGGACGTTAGAGGGATTAAACTGATGAGAATAGTACTACAGAAAATACCACTCATATCGGGTGTGACAGTAAATTGCACGGCGCAGACGCAGTGACCGTGGTTTAAAACAGAGTGGAGGGAGCCAGCGTTTTTTAACCATCTCCCGTTCGAAAAATCTATTCAATAAATGGCCCCAGATTGGGGACGTTAGAGGGATTAAACTGATGAGAATAGTACTACAGAAAATACCACTCATATCGGGTGTGACAGTAAATTGCACGGCGCAGACGCAGTCACCGTGGTTTAAAACAGAGTGGAGGGAGCCAGCGTTTTTTTAACCATCTCACCGTTCGAAAAATCAATTCAATTCATCTTTGGGGACCCTTGGTGTTGTACGTGGCTGGGTGGAGGAAGAAACCTTCAATGACATCACCGGGACGTGGCTAGCTTGGTATCCAACCTTGTGCAAATGGGGAGTTTGTGGTTGTGCAAATGAACTGTTTGCGGTGCATTAAAAGGGAGTTTGGTCTGTCAATGTCAGTGAAGCGGGCGTAACCCTTACACTACCTGATCGATACAACATCATACCTGATCGTATACACACACTGGATGTTTTAAAGCACGTTATTCCAAACAATTTAGTAATGTTAGTTGATTTATGCCCTTTATGGATTAAAACCCGACTCTGCGTCCACTACGTAATTTTCCATGGGAGTTTTGCCATAGATCCCCCTCCGGCATGCCACAGTCCAGGTGTTAGACCCTTGAAACAACTTTCTCATCACTATTGTGGCCAGAAAGAGTCCCTGTGGGTTTTAAAATTCGCCTGCCAATTGAAGTCTATGGCGGTTCGCCCGGTTCGCCCGTTTGCGAACATTTGCGGAAGTTCGCGTTTGCTGACTGAAAATTTTATGTTCGCGACATCACTAACAACCTGCTCTATAAAAATAGCACATGATCTAAATAAAAACAGTGCCAGAACAGCCAATTTTGGTTACCTTGCCTTACAAAAAACATAGAGCGATTAGAAATCATATGTACCCCAAAATAGTACCAATAAAACTGTCATCTTATCCCGTAGTTTCCAAAATGTGGTCACTTTTGGGGAGTTTCTACGGTAGGGTGCATCAGGAGGGCTTCAAATGGGACATGATGTCTAAAAACCAGTCCAGCAAAATCTACCTTCCAAAAACCATATGGCGCTCCTTTTCTTCTGCGCCCTGCCGTGTGCCCTTACAGTAGTTTACCACCATATGTGTTTCTGTAAACTTCAGAATCAGGGCAATAGATATTGAGTTTTGTTTGGATGTTAACCCTCGATGTTTTAAAGAAAAAAAGTGGATTAAAATGGAAATTCTACCACAATAGGGAAATTTAGAAATTTAATCTCCATTTTTCTTTAATTCTTGTGGAATACATAAAGGGTTAACAAAGTTTGTAAACTCAGTTTTGAGTAACTTGAGCGGTGTAGTTTCTACAATGGGGTAATTTATGGGGGGTTTCTACCATGTAAGCCCCACAAAGTGACTTCAGAACCAGAACTGATCCTTAAAAAGTAGGTTTTGGAAATTTTATTTCCACCCCATATGGAATTTTTTCCCGCTTCCCACTACATTGTATGCCATATTAAATGGGGGCATTAGAAAGTACAACTTGTCCTGCAAAAACAAGCCCTTATTTGGATATGTGAACGGAAAAATAAAAAAGTTATCTAAAGGGGAAAGAGCCGCAGATGCAGGGGAAAACAGCCCCTGGTACATTGTAGACAGGAACAGCCATTAACATAGCCAAATGAGGGCTTAGTTTTTTCAGGACAAGTTGCACTTTCTAATGGCACAATTTTATATTGCCTAAGATGTAGTGAGAAGCTGGGAAAAAATTCCAAATGGGATGGAACTAGAAAAGATGCAATTTCACCATAGTTTTATGGGTTTCATGTTTACAATGTTCCCTATGTGATAAAACTCACCTGTTATCTTTTTCTACTAGCCAATACCAAATGTTTACAGTTTTGTGTTTTAATAGTTACTGTATCTTGTGTTTTACTTAGGCCGAGTTCACACCAGGTATTTGGTCAGTTAATTCCATCAGTTATTGTGAGCCAAAACCAGTAGTAAAGCCTCCTCAGAGATCAGGCGTAATGATTGATTTGTACCTGTTCTGTGTTTTTGACCCACTCCTGGTTTTGGTTGACAATAGAATCCTCTCCTGCATAACGGAAACGGGATGGATCCGTTATGCAGCCCATGGACTTCTATTATGACGGAATGAATAACGGAATGCTTCTAAAGGCATTCCGTTATAGAATTGTGTTATGGTCCGGGGTAATGGATTCCATAACGCAATTCACCTTTTACCAGTAAACGAATATAAAAATGTATATATATATATATATATTTATTTATATATATATATATATATATATTTGCTGATCTCTAATTCTGACCCCTATAACTTTTTTAATATTTACTTCTATGCATCCTGTATTGTAGTGCATTGCATGTCAGCTTTTACACTGACAGCCTGCCTGTGAGACCCAGCCTAAGGGGCTGGATTTCACAGGCTTCTGTAGAAGGCAAGCCCCATTGCCTTCTATGCCATCGGGTCCCCTTCACTGCAGCACGGGGACATGATGGGGACGCGGAGGGAACCTGTACCCTCCGGAAACCCTCTGCATGCTGTGGTCATTTTTGACCGTGGCATACAAAGGGTTAATATGCCGACATCAGTGTTTTCATCGATGACGGCGTACAAAGCAGGGGCCCTGCTGTCAGTGACTGCTGGGTCCGTGCCGCTGATTGGGCGGGTGCAGCTTCTGCATACGACCGATCAACCTGCAGTACGTGTACAGCGCTGGTCCTCAAGTCACAGATCCCAGCGTCGGGGCTCATCTATGGGTTAAATACTGATGACCTATCCTTTTGTTAAATCAATAGTATCTGATCATTGGTGGTCCAAAACCCTGGACTACCGCCGACCAGCTGTTGAGAAGGGAGCGGTGCTCGCAGTAGCGCCACAGCCTTATCCAGCTTTTTCTAGTCCATCTGACAACACGTTCATCGGTCACAATTCCTCGGTACAGTTTAGCCCCATAGAAGTGAATGGGGCTGAGCTGAGATATTAACCGTTTAAGGACCGGAGGTTTTTTATTTTTTGAGTTTTCATTTTGCGCTCCCTGCCTTCCCAGAGCCATAACATTTTTATTTTTCGGTTCACATAGCCATATGAGGGCTTGTTTTTTGCTGGACAAGTTGTACTTTCCAACGCCAGTATTTAATATTGCATATGATGTTGTGGGAAGCGGGAAAAAAATTCCAAATGGGGTGAAATTGCAAAAAAAAAAGCAATTCCACCACAGTTTTGAGGCTTTTTAAATTCCGACGTTCGATGTGCGATAAACTGACTGGTTACTTTTACTCTACAGGTCAGCACGAATCCGGCGATACCCTATATGTATAGGTTTTCTTGCGTTTTGATAGTAAAAAAAAAATTCAAAAGTGGGAAAAAAATCAGTTTAACTTTTTTGTCACCATGTTTTGACCCCTATAACTTTTCTGTA
Source organism: Bufotes viridis (assembly GCA_033119425.1). Taxonomy (NCBI): domain Eukaryota; kingdom Metazoa; phylum Chordata; class Amphibia; order Anura; family Bufonidae; genus Bufotes; species Bufotes viridis. The sequence continues at coordinate 169,325,982 of CM065590.1, forward strand.
ATTATATGTACAGAGCTGTATGGGGGCTCATTTTATGCGTCATAATCTTATCTTTTTATTGATACCATTTTGGGGTGTGTATGACTTTTTGATCACCTTTTATGTAATTTTTTGTGGAAAATGAAGCGACCAAAAATGGCGAATCCGCCATTTGGATGCTTTTTTCCGTTTTGCTGTTTGACGTATGGGGAACTTTTTTATAATTTTATACTATGGCCGTTTTCGCACATTGCAACACCCATGATGTGTATTTTTTTTTTTTTGTTTTTTAATTTTAATCTTAGCAAAAGGGGGGTGATTAGAACTTTTATGTTTTTTTATTTATTTATTTTTTAAACTTTTTTTTTTTTTTTACACTTTTATTTAGTTCCCATAGGGAACTATAACTTACAATCATCTGATTGCGATTTTCATACATTCCAATGCAATAGCTTTGGAATATATGAAAAAATTGCATATTTCCTATGAAGCCTATTACAGGCAAGGCTCCATAGGAAATACTATACAGCAGCCTGGGTTTCATTCATAGAGACCCAGGCTACTACAGGCGTGCTCCAGCTCCTCCGATCGCCACACGGGGGTGCCGGAGCGCAAACCGAAAGTAAAACTTTCGGTTTGTGCGCACTCAGATGCCGTGGTCAGGATTGACCACGGCATCTGAGGGGTTAAATGTTTGCGATCGGCATCGCTGCCGGTCGTGGACATTAGCCGCGGGTGTCTGCTACAGGAAGCGCCATCTTTAGAAACAGGACACAGGACGTACGGGTACGTCCTGTGTCCTTAAGAGGTTAAGCACAGCCACTATACAATGTACGGTGCTGTGCTTGGTAATCTGAGAGAAGGCTGCGGTGCTCACAGGAGCGCTGGTGTCTTATTAAGAAGCTGGAGTATCCTGGGTATTGGACCCCACTGATCAGATACTGATGATCTGTTCAGAGGATAGGAACAGAAGTATGTAGAGCCGCACACACCAGAGTGGGCAGTTGAGTGACGGTGATATATATCTGAATTTGAACAGGGATCCCAAATGGGAGATTATGGGAATACTTAAAGATATAATTGATGGAGCCTTCGAGCGAGGCATCATTGATAAGGATTTAAGAGAATACCTTAAGGTACAACATCCCGTCGCTCCTCTGCTGTATGTACTCCCCAAGATACACAAGAGTCTGGTTGATCCCTCTGGCAGACCTATTGTGTCTGGCAGGGGTTCGATCTTCAGCACGGTTGCTATTTCTTTAGACAAGGTGCTACGTGTCCATGCAACTGGCGCTCCCTCCTATGTAAGGGATACGAGTCACTTTTTGCTAAGTTGCGTGAGATACAATTACCTGCCCATTCCTTACTTGTCAGTTTTGATGTGGTTTCACTGTACACCTCGATTGATCACTCCTATGGTCTTCGTGTCGTCGATGTGGCTCTGGCCGGCATGGGGCTCTCTCCTGGTGGTCGCAGTTTTGTCCTCCAACTCCTGGAGGTGGTCCTGAGGAGGAATTATTTCCTCTTTGGGGACACCTTCTACCAGCAGCAACGTGGTTTGGCCTTGGGGTCCAATGTATGCTAACATCTTCATGGCGGAGGTGGAGGACCTATTTGTCTATCAATCTGCGCAATATGAGAGTTCCCTGTGTTGGTGGCGCTACATTGACGACATTTTTGTCATTTGGTGTGGTACGAGGGATGAGTTCCCTTCCATCAGCATCTCAATAGTGCTGTCCCAGAGCTGCAGTTCACAGTAACAATGTCACAGGTTCATTTACAGTTCCTGGATGTAAGGGTGTATATTGAGGATGGTGTGATTAAGACGGATCTAAGACGGATACCACTGCAAAAACCAACTGATAGAAATAATCTGCTAAGACATTATAGTAACCATCCTCGTCATATGCTCGACTCACTTCCGTGGAGTCAAATGTTGAGAGTAAGAAGGGTGGTTTCCGATGATGACAGGTTTTCTGTGAGGGTGGATGAGATGGGTTTGAGATCCTCTGAAAGAGGTTACCCTCGTAAGCAAAACAAAAGACAGGATCTAACTGGTTGACAGGGAGGCCACGCTTCAAGGTGCAGGCAGTACTAAAACAATTGATCGTATCCCCTTTGTGTTGACATTTGGTTCACACAGTGGGAATATTACATGTATTGTACGCAAAGAATGGCATATCTTGCAGAGGGGTTTACCATCAATAAGGGAATTTGAGAATCCCCCTATAATGGCGTACAAAAGAAGTACGATTTTACGGGATAGGTTGGTTAAAACTGACTTGGATGGCCCACGTGGTGATGGGCAGAGGTATCTTGTACCGAGGAAGTTGGGAAGTTTTCCCTGCCTCGGGTGCTGCAATTGCGGCAATATGCTTAAAGGGGGTAGACTCACCAGTTGAGCACTAAGCAACAGGGTAGTTTCATTGAGGGTAAGTGTAGGGTCAACAGGGAAGGCACGAGGACAGGGAACCCCACCATCAGGGGTGGTCCCTGGGCTGAGCAAGGACAGGGACTGGGAAGGGCAAGTATATCCCTTTCCCATGACACACTTTAGCATCTAGTCCTAGCTAATGCCATAGCAGCCTTTCCCTTGGTGCTCACCCATACACATACCCCTACCACTGTTGAGGCTATGCCAATAGTGCCACTAAGGACCATTGGGTCCATTACTTTCATCCTCCCCAGCTATTTCTAACATCAATAAGTCTGGGGGGTGCCTTGGACAAGGGAGGCAGTGCTAAGCATCGATAGGCACTTGTTTTTGGGTACATTTATTTTATTTTATCTAATAAATAGTAAAAGTTACGTTTTATATACCAAAGGGATTTTGTCTTGTAGTTTAAGTTTTGATGTCGTATAAATCCTATAATTTTCATATTAACATTAATCTGGTTAGACATTATTGTTATTGATACCTTTGCCCATCCCTACAGTGGCAAGAAATATAAGATCAATGATTTCTACACATGTAGATCAAAGGATGTTATTTACATGATCCTGTGCCCCTGTGGGTTGATTTATATAGGGGAGACCACCATGGAGGCCTGTGAACATATTAATTCACATAAAAGCACCATTAGAAAACAACAAATGGATAAACCAGTGGCAAAGCTTTTTGTGGAGCGGGGCACTCAATCAACCAGTTGAGAGTCCACATTATTGACTCAGTGGGTAGACTGAGGAGGGGTGGTGATAAAGATCGGATTTTTGCGCAGGAAGGAACTTAAATGGATATTTGAATTGAAGGCCCTACACCCATAAAGGTCTAAATATTGACTTCAGTGTAGTTGGCCTTTAAATCTGTGTATTTTTACTTGGTATTAGTGTATATGTGTTGTTTTTAACCTTTCACTTTGGTTTATTTTTGCAGTGTAATCATGTTGAATGGGGCGGCTGATCATTCGCCGCTGATCTCCATGTGCAAAGTGTTTTTGCGTTGCATTCCATTGGGATGTGGTTTTTCATGTCGATGTGGAAATGGGCACAGCACTGCAATACAGACATGATGGGAGGTATAATGGATCGCCGTGTGCGGCTAATTCTCCTAGTCCATATTAAAATATTGTACCTTCTTGTAAGCGCGATGCGTTTCCACATATTGACATGAAGCAGAGTTGGTACTTGGTGCGCTCTGATGGACTCTATGTGTGCGTGATCGGGGCAGAGCCTGGGGTCAGGTGACCTGATGATCATGTGGCCTATGAGCGGGGTGGAACCTGTGATCAGGTGACCTGACGATCATGTGGCCAATGATGCATTTGATGCACTCCCCGCCTCGTACACAGATGGAGCCGATCGGGTACACATTTGAATGAACATGTGCACTGAAATGATTGAGACGCGCTGCATGGACTTTGGCACCGCATGACAGAGGTTAGCACATTCACTGTGATATTTTTAATGAGACAGATGGGTATTTTAATTGATCACAGAAGAGGTTGAGTTTTTATGTATGGAGTTACCTATGTGATTGGTTATCCTCTTTTTGGGGGGTGGGAGCCTAGGATTGATTGGCTGCCCACTCTAAATTGGGAGAGGGATATACACTATAATAGCACTGTGGTATTCACATTGTACCAGGCTTCATAAAGGCTAGTGTATAGCCGAAACGTAGCTGTTTTGCTATTTGTGCACGTGTTCGCTGAGGCGAGTACCAATAAACGGATTCACTAGACATGCTGCTGTCATTCGTTATTTACTGCTGTTCAGAGGATAGGTCATCATCAGTATTTAAATCTTAGAAAGCCCTTTTAATAGTTTGTGCGTTTTGGGATTCGTCAGTGCAAATGAAAATTGGTTTTTTTTATTTTATATTTGTGAAAGGGGATGATTTGAATCTATTTATATTTTAAAACTTTTTTACTTTATTTTATACTTTTATACTTGAACATGCGATCGTTAGATCGCTTGTCCCATAGACTGCAATGAATTACCACTGCAGCCTATGGGACATTTAATATGTTCCAGTGGAGTCCTGCCAGGAACTATTGTTGTGGTAGCCTCGGATCCTGTAGAGAGACAGGGGAGCCATTTGGGCCTCGGGAAAGCCGCCTCAGATGCTGAGGTCACAATTAACCACAACATCTGAGAATTTAGCATCTATAGTTCCTGCTGGGGTCTGGAGAGGGCACGATCTTTAAGGACTAAACTTCTGCCGTATGGGGAAAGGAAGGTGATTTGAATTTTTAAAAACTTTAAACTTTTTTTTAGCCCCTTAAGGATTACTGCCTTTCATATATGGCGGAATTCTAGGGCTTAAACACGGTGCCTGCTTTTTATCAGCGCAGGGTGCGCTGTGAACGGCACAGGCAGCGCAGCGATGCTGCCTGTGCCTGCAATAACCAATAGCAAAGCTCCGGACAGCAAGGAGCTTTGCTATTGGTTAGATTGGACGGGCACCGGAGCGATACAGCGCCCTGCAGTAGGGGAAGCTGGCGGGAGCTGGAAGGTGAAGGGGCCGGCTCCTGGGGGTGGCTGAAGCAAATAGTGCCAGGGAGCGCTGCGCAAGCAATCTGAGAAGCATGGCGGCGGAGGAGCTGAAACCTACAGCCTAGACATCAAGATTGACCTGCAGAAGAAGGTGACACCGTAGGGTGTAATGTATCCATTTGTGTAATGTATGTAGTGCAGTGTGTGATCATCACATACTGCACTACATACATCATACACATGTATACATCACATACATCATACACATGTATACATCACATACTGCACTACATACATCATACACATGTATACATCACATGCCCCCTCACAGTAATAATGTCAGATATGTGCCCTCTTCACAGTAGTAATGCTCACACTTGCCCCCTCACAGTAATAATGGCCAGATATGTGTCCTCTTCACAGTAGTAATGCTCACATGTGCCCCCTCACAGTAATACTGGCCAGATATGTGTCCTCTTCACAGTAGTAATGCTTACATGTGCCCCCTCACAGTAATAATGGCCAGATATGTGACATCTTCACAGTAGTAATGCTCACATGTGCCCCCTGTGGGGAGTTGCTCTGGTAGACAGCGGTGCGGGTGCAGTATAGAGGCAAAGAGAGTCCAGGTAGTGCAGAAAACAGTGTTTTATTTCACACTTGCACAAACAAAACTCAAAACAGTCACTTAGTGTTACTTCACACACATAGCAAAAACTTGAGGCAAAACAAAAGTCCAAGACTGGATCAAATTCACCTGTGTGGTTTAGGTGCGTGTTCACACCCGGCTGTCAGCCCAGCCGCAGGAAAGTCCAACCTTAGGCTTCCAGGCAGACTGCACGCCTCTTTGTAAGCTCTTGCTTCCAGCCCTGAGAGCTCCACAGAACACCAGCAGTTTCTAGGTTAAATCACCTCAAATCCTAGGTGTCAGTTCACACCTGGCTGAATGCTCGGCAACACAAAAAGTCCACTGACCGTCTTTAAATGGCCTGCTCTCCTGACACACAGGTCTCAGCTTTTCAGCCCAGCACAGGGCTCAGATCCCAAACACAGAGAGAGCTTTGCATAAACCCAGCTGTCTTTTAAAGGTAGCTAGGTATTAACCCAAAAAACCGGACCGGCACCTAAAATCCAGTCCAGTACTTGCCCTCACCTGGCTGCAATCAACCCAGCAGCACAGGCTGAGAGGAAAATACCAGTTTTTTACTACCCCTGAGGGGGTGAACACATGCCAGACAGTATACCCAGAACCGGGCACTCGCATTTCCCTGTAACTGACCTGCTCTGTGTTCCACTGAAAATCTAAAGTTCTGAAGTCACCCGAACCCTCTGGTGACCCAGGACTTTCCTTCTTTGTCCAGATGGGGACAGGCTGCGGCCAACCCCATATCACTCTTTCAGAGATGGCTTGTCGCCGAGCCACAGGCACCTGGTACGGCTTTAACCAGACTTTTGCCTGGGGCTCAGTGACAATATCACGGTGAGTTATTGAAGGGCATTCAGGGAAACCATAGAACACCTCTGTGTTCCGACTAACAAACTCCTTGGCTCTCTGAGTCTGTTCAGTGGAAAGGCTGCCAGTAATTTTATCTGTGGCAGCCGCTTCCCTGTTAGCAGACAGAGGGACCGGAATCTCTTTCCCTAGATAAACCGGCCGCGGGTTGTTCTCAATATAACTCTCTCTAACCTTCCAAGGTTTCCGTAAATTTACATGGTAGACCGGCTCCGGCTTTTGCAGTCCTGCCTGGTGTACCTTGTAAATTGGGTCTCCAACTTTCTGTGCTATTTTATAGGTCCTCTTCCCCCTAGCTCTGTCCTTACTGTCCACAGGTGGCCCAACAACCAAAACCGGGTCCCTTTGGCTACGGACCCCAGACACTCGATTGCAGGTCCGGCTTTGGCCTGGCTGAGGCACCTTCCTATGTTTTCTACCTATCCTACTAAGGGGGACTGTCTTCCCCTCACCCAGCGGACCTACTGTGGGTCCCTCTGCCTTGGGTTTCTGGGGTTCTAACACCTTACCTGGGCTAGGCCTCACTACTGGAAGTTTTCCTACCTGTCTGGGAACTGTACGTACAATGGCCGGCCACAGGGCTGGGAACAATGGAAAGTCTCTTCCTATTATCACATCATAGGGCATACTCGTGGTTACAGCCACCTCATGGACCTGCCTGCCGACACACGTGCTTACAGACAACAGAGCAGTGGGGTATTCTTTTAAATCTCCATGAATGCTGAAAACCCTGACTCTCCGGCCTGTAAACTCTGTGGGTCGCACCAGGGAAGCCCTCACCAGGGTCACCTGACTCCCTGAATCCAACAGAGCTGCCACTGGAGTGTCTCCCACCTCCACCCGACACAAATGTTCATCATGGATAACCTCTGACACATCGACCCTTCTGGCATACAATGACTGTCGATACCCAAAGTTTACATCCATGGGCTCACCCAGGAGGGGACAGTTGGCCCGTACATGGCCAGGCTCCTGGCACTGCCAGCAGATTATAGAGTCCTGATCCCCAAAGGGCACATCCCGTGCGGTCTTTCTCAGCTCAGGCTGCAGGGTCTGGGGAGGGATTTTCTGGGTTTTATTACTCCCTTCCCCAGAGTCCCCCTTAAGTTCCTCAGTAGCCCCATAACGTTCGGCCAGGTCCACCATCTCCAGGGCACTAGTAGGAGATGTCTGGCCAACCCAGCGCTGGAGGGGTAGTGGCAACGCCCTCCAGAATTTGTCAGCTACAATACGATCCAGCATAGCAGTGGGACTAAGTACGTCAGGCGGTAGCCATTTTTGTAAGAGTTTTAGCAAATTGTAATACTGGGGTCGTGCTGGCTCAGCTGGGTTAAACTCCCACTGATGTACCCGCTGGGCCCTGACCAACACATTCACCCCCTGTCTCGCCAGGATCTCACCCTTAACCACAGAGTAGTCTGCTGCTTGGTCGTCCGGTAAATCAAAGTAAACCTGTTGGGGTCCTGACGCCAGAAACGGAGCGATGACCTCTGCCCACTGGTCTCGGGTAGTCTCTCTCTCACGGCCACCTTTTCGAACATCGCCAAGTAGGTTTCAACATCATCTGTTGGTGTCATCTTGGGAACGGCCGTGCGGACTGCTTTCCGGGCATCGTGCACTCCCTGAGGCATCCCTGACTTTTCTAGCACCATTACGTGTTGCAGCAGCCGCTGGTTCGTGTCCTGCTGTCGCTGATTAGCCTCTAGCAGCTGTGCGACGGCCTCTTCATGTCTTTTTTGCTGTTGTGCGATGGCCTGCTGTTGGACATCCATGGCCTGCTGTAGCTTTAAGTTAGCCTGGACAAGCTGCTTTATCATCTCCTCCATCTTGTCCTGTGTGGGTGGTTGCAGCTTGGCAGGCTTAATCCAGGACATACAACAGTGCCCAAAAAAAAATGCTACAAAAAGTTTTGGCTTCACGCCAGCCTCACTGCAATTGCCCGCATCCGACACCAAATGTGGGGAGTTGCTCTGGTAGACAGCGGTGCGGGTGCAGTATAGAGGCAAAGAGAGTCCAGGTAGTGCAGAAAACAGTGTTTTATTTCACACTTGCACAAACAAAACTCAAAACAGTCACTTAGTGTTACTTCACACACATAGCAAAAACTTGAGGCAAAACAAAAGTCCAAGACTGGATCAAATTCACCTGTGTGGTTTAGGTGCGTGTTCACACCCGGCTGTCAGCCCAGCCGCAGGAAAGTCCAACCTTAGGCTTCCAGGCAGACTGCACGCCTCTTTGTAAGCTCTTGCTTCCAGCACTGAGAGCTCCACAGAACACCAGCAGTTTCCAGGTTAAATCACCTCAAATCCTAGGTGTCAGTTCACACCTGGCTGAATGCTCAGCAACACAAAAAGTCCACTGACCGTCTTTAACTGCTTCAGCCCCCCTAGCTTAAACACCCTTAATGACCAGGCCACTTTTTACAATTCCGCACTACACTATTTTCACCGTTTATTGCTCCGTCATACAACTTACCACCCAAATGAATTTTACCTCCTTTTCTTCTCACTAATAGAGCTTTCATTTGGTGGTATTTCATTGCTGCTGACATTTTTACTTTTTTTGCTATTAATCAAAAATTACCGAAATTTTTGCAAAAAAATGACATTTTTCACTTTCTGTTGTAAAATTTTTCAAAAAAAACTACATTTCTATATAAATTTTCTCTAAATTTATTGTTCTACATGTCTTTGATAAAAAAAAGTCCAATAAGTGTATATTTATTGGTTTGGGTAAAAGTTGTAGCGTTTACAAACTATGGTGCAAAAAGTGAATTTCGGCATTTTGAAGCAGCTCTGACTTTCTGAGCGCCTGTCATGTTTCTTCAGGTGCTAGAATGTCAGGATAGTATAAATACCCCCAAATGACACCATTTTAGAAAGAAGACACCCCAAAGTATTCGCGGAGGGGCTTGGTGAGTTCATGTATCATTTCATTTTTTTCACAAGTTAGCGGAAAATGACACTTTCTGAGAAAGAAAAAAAAAAAAAGTTTCAATTTCTGATAACTTCTGGCAAAAAAAAAAAAAAATCTCAGACGGACTCACTATGCCCCTCAGTGAATACCTTGGGGTGTCTACTTTCCGAAATGGGGTCATTTGGGGGTGTGTTTACTGTTCTGGCATTTTGGGCGAGGCAAAATTGTGAGCCGCCATGTAAAACCTAACACTCAGTTCACACTTACAGTAAACGCCGCGTCGAACGCGCAAAAACGCACAACAGTACAGGAACCATGCATTCCTATGGGGGTGGTTCACACTTGCGCGTTTTTATGCGCGTTCGAAGGCGCCTAAAAACGTCCGAAGCATAAGCAAGTATGTTCGCGTAATTCGGGCGTTTTCGAGCGCTTGGTGGCAATAGACTTCAATGGGAAGCGCGATAGGCGTGTTGTTCGGGCGTTTGTGCAGCGTAAAACGCGCCTATGGATGCGCGTTTTACAAAGTTTGCAACATGCTGAATCAGCCACCATGGAATGTCACACCTCTAAAGCACTCAGATTGGCCAAACTATATCATTGGTCATTGGCCAACTATGCAGTCAATCACATAAACGCACGTCAAACGCGCCTACACTATTTACCAAAACGCTAGAAAAAAGCGCGAGTTAACGCCAGTCTTGAACGCTCAGAAAACGCTAGGCTTCAAAACGCTCAGGTCTGAACTCAGTGTCAAGGTACTCGTTGAATTTGGGCCTCTTTGTACTCAGGCTGCAAAGTGTCACTCATGGTAGTCGCCGATCAGGAGAGTAGGCAATGTTTGAGGTGTATTTTACATATACCCATGTTGGGTGAGAGAAATATCTCTGTAAATTGTCAACTTTGTATAAAATTTTTTAAAAGTTGTCGTTTACAGAGATATTTTTCACACAAAGTATGGGTATATGTAAAAATACACCCCAAAACACATTGCCCTACTTCTCCTGAGTACGGCGATACCACATGTGTGCCACTTTTTTGCAGCCTGGGTGCGCAAAGGGGCCCTAAAACCAATGAGTACCTTTAGGATTTCACAGGCCATTTTTATGCATTTGGATTCTCACACTTTAGGGGCCCCTAAAATGCCAGGTGAGTATAAATACCCCACATGTGACCCCATTTTGGAAAGAAGACACCCCAAGGTATTCCGTGAGGGGCATGGTGAGTCCACAGAATTTTTTTTTTTTTGGCACAAGTCAGCGGAAATTGTTTTTTTTTTTTTGTTTTGTTTTTTACAAAGTCTCATATTCCACTAACTTGTGACAAAAATAAAATTTTACATGAACTCACCATACCCCTCACAGAATACCTTGGGGTGTCTTCTTTCCAAAATGGGGTCACATGTGGGGTATTTATACTGTCCTGGCATTTTAGGGGCCCCTAAAGCGTGAGAAGAAGTCTGAATCCAAATGCGTAAAAATGCCCTGTGAAATCCTAAAGGTACTCATTGGTTTTAGGGCCCCTTGAGCATCCAGGCTGCAAAAGTGGCACACATGTGCGTATCGGGCAATGTGTTTTGGGGTGTATTTACATATACCCATGTTGCGTGTGAGAAATATCGCTGTAAACGACAACTTTTTACATTTTTTTATTCAAAGTTGTCAATTTACAGAGATATTTCTCTCACCCAGTATGGGTATATGTAAAAATACACCCCAAAACACATTGCCCTACTTCTCCTGAGTACGGCGATACCACATGTGTGACATTTTTTGCAGCCAAGATGCGCAAAGTGGCCCAAATTCCAATGAGTACCTTTTAGGAGGGCATTTTTACGCATTTTTCTTCTCACGCTTTAGGGCCCCCAAAATGCCAGGGCAGTAGAAATACCCCACATGTGACCCCATTTTGGAAAGAAGACACCCCAAGGTATTCCATGAGGGGCATGGCGAGTTCATAGAAAAAAAAAAATTTGGCACAAGTTAGCGGAAATTGATTTTTTTTTTTTTTTTTTTACAGTCTCATATTCCACTAACTTGTGACAAAAAATAAAATTTTGTATGAACTCACCATACCCCTCACGGAATACCTTGGGGTGTCTTCTTTCTAAAATGGGGTCACATGTGGGGTATTTATACTGTCCTGGCATTTGAGGGTCTCCGCAATCATTACACGTATGGCCAGCATTAGGAGTTTCTGCGATTCTCCGTATATTGAGCATACAGGTAATGAGATTTTTTTTCCGTTCAGCCTCTGCGCTGAAAAAAATAAATGAACGGCACAGATTTTTCATTCGCATCGGTCAATGTGGATGAAAAATCTCTGCCAAAATCAGTGACTGCGGTGCGGTGGGCTGGGCGCTAGCTACCTAACAAGTAGCTAACTAACTGGCGGTGATAAGGGACCCTTATGCCCCATTCACACGTCCGAAATTCTGTTTGCGGAACGGAATTGCGGACCCATTCATTTCTATGGGGACAGACTTTGTCCCGCTCGGATCCGGAATTACGGATCCGCGCTCCGGGTCTACACTTCCGTTCGCAAAAATATAGAACATGTCCTATTCTTGTCCGCAATTGCGGACAAGAAAAAGCATTTTCTATATAGTTCTGGCAATGTGCGGATCTGCAAAATGCGGAAAGCACATTGCCGGTGTCCGTGTTTTGAGGATCTGCGGATCGCATCCGCGGATCCGTGAATCCACGGATCCGTGAATCCACGGATCCGCAAAACACATATGGACGTCTGAATGGAGCCTTACAAGGGGTGTGATCAATGACAGGGGGTGATCAGGGGTCTAGATGGGGTGATCAAGGGGTTAATAGGTGAGGGGGGTTAGTGTAGTGTTTGGTGCAACTTTATTGTAGTTACCTGGTCCTCTGGTGGTCGATCCCAGCAAATGGGACCACCAGAGGACCAGGTAGCAGGTATACCAGACGCTGTTCACAAAACAGCGTCTGGTATACATGTTTGATGCGATTTATATCGCATCTACAGCCTGCCAGCGATTGATCATCGCTGGCAGGCTGTAGTTCAACTCTCGAGACGCGCGCCCCTGTGAGTGCGCGCGCGTTCACAGGAACTCACGGGTCTCGCGAGAGGACGCGCCGATGCGTCCACTCAGAAGATCCCGGCCGCCCGCAGGACGCAATCCTGCGTACGGCGGTCCGGGACTGGTTAAATGGCCTGCTCTCCTGACACACAGGTCTCAGCTTTTCAGCCCAGCACAGGGCTCAGATCCCAAACACAGAGAGAGCTTTGCATAAACCCAGCTGTCTTTTAAAGGCAGCTAGGTATTAACCCAAAAACCCGGACCGCCACCTAAAATCCGGTCCAGTACTTGCCCTCACCTGGCTGCAATCAACCCAGCAGCACAGGCTGAGAGGAAAATACCTGTTTTTTACCACCAAACCTCTCACTGTGTCACACCCCTCACAGTAATAATGGCCAGATATGTGTCCTCTTCACAGTAGTAATGCTCACATGTGCCCCCTCACAGTAATAATGGCCAAATATGTGACATCTTCACAGTAGTAATGCTCACACGTGCCGCCTCACAGTAATAATGGTCAGATATGTGACATCTTCACAGTAGTAATGCTCACATGTGCCCCCTCACAGTAATACTGGCCAGATATGTGTCCTCTTCACAGTAGTAATGCTCACATGTGCCCCCTCACAGTAATAATGGCCAGATATGTGTCATCTTCACAGTAGTACTGCTCACATGTGCCCCCTCACAGTAATACTGGCCAGATATGTGTCCTCTTCACAGTAGTAATGCTCACATGTGCCCCCTCACAGTAATAATGGCCAAATATGTGACATCTTCACAGTAGTAATGCTCACACGTGCCGCCTCACAGTAATAATGGTCAGATATGTGACATCTTCACAGTAGTAATGCTCACATGTGCCCCCTCACAGTAATAATGGCCAGATATGTGTCCTCTTCACAGTAGTACTGCTCACATGTGCCCCCTCACAGTAATACTGGCCAGATATGTGTCCTCTTCACAGTAGTAATGCTCACACGTGCCGCCTCACAGTAATAATGGTCAGATATGTGACATCTTCACAGGAGTAATGCTCACATGTGCCGCCTCACAGTAATACTGGCCAGATATGTGTCCTCTTCACAGTAGTAATGCTCACATGTGCCCCCTCACAGTAATAATGGCCAGATATGTGTCCTCTTCACAGTAGTAATGCTCACATGTGCCCCCTCACAGTAATACTGGCCAGATATGTGTCCTCTCCACAGTAGTTAGGCTCACAAGTGTCCCTCACAGTGTTTGCATTTCTTTCTTGCAAAGCTACCTGGTTCTGACCCGCGAAATTTATACCAAGTCTAGTGCGGCCCTCAGACGAAAAATGGTTGGGCACCACTGCCATACGGTGAACGCCGTTACGGAAAAAATCAAAATGGCCATTCAACATTTTTTAGTCACTTCATCTCCCCAAAAAGTGATCAAAAATTAATACACACTCCCAAATAAAAACTGCAGATCACCCTGAAAAAATTGAGCCCCACACAGCTCGATAGACATACTGTTAATATAAAAAAACATATGGGGGTCAGAATATAGCAATACAAAGAAAAAACTATATGTGTGGTATCCCAGTAATCATGTTGGCCCATAGTAAGAGCGTAACAGGTCATTTTTACCACATAGGGAATACCTTCAGGCTGGGTTCAGACTTGCGTGTTTTACAGCGCGTTCAAACGCGCTGTAAAACGCTCAACACATGAAAACCAATGCTTTCCTATGGCCCTGGTTCTCACTTGAGCGTTTTACAGCGCGTTTGAACACGCTGAAAAACGCTCTACGCTCGAAAAAGTTCTTGAGCTTCTTTGGGGCGTTTTGTCGCGCGTATTGTGATTGACGCCACAGTAGTCAATCACACTAACGCGCGTGTACGACGCGCGTTTACTATTTGCAAAAACGCGCTGTAATACGCACGTATCAAATACGCACAAGTCTGAACCAAGCCTCAAACTTGTGGGTTTTTTCAATTCAACCCCATTTGGAATTTTTTCCAGCTTCCTACTGCATTGTATGCATTGTTAAATGGTGTCATTCTAAAGTACAAGTTGTCCTGCAAAACACAAGTCCTTACACTGCAATGAGAACAGAGAAATAAAAATGTTATGGCTCCAGGAAAGCAAGGAGTAAAAACAACAACAACACCCTATCCACAAGTCCTATCTCTGGGACCCCCACCGATCGTAAGAATGGGGGCCCCACACCCCATAGAGCCCCCCTGAAAAGGATGGAGAGGCTGGTTGGAAAAGAGATATTAATTTCTATGGAAGCACCAGAGATTTTTAAATAGAAATAAAAAATACTGTTTTACTACTTTTGATCTTTAATTTTGTCCTTAGGTCCATGTCACAAGAGGTTTTATCCTAGATTATAGACTACATAGAGACCTAGGGGACATTTATCCTCTGCTGTCATCAGATGCACTGAAATTATTAAGAGGCGCAGGCTTTCGGGTCTGTGTGCCAGAACTGAAATCCACACCTGAAAGACAACTTCGCACTGCGCACTCCTGCCTTGCTCCATACCCTTTTTGGAAAAATGGAGAGCAGAGTGTAAATCTCAAAAAAAGTCACTAAATTGTGTCCAAGTAGGGCATGCACCAAACTTTGCGACTTTTTAACACCAGTATTCTGGCATAGAGGGGTTGATAAATGCCCTACTAATGTTTACACAATGGTAACCTACATATTAATGTCCCATTACAGCTTATTAATAGTTAACATAGCTGATTGAAGTGAAGGTGTTACAAGAACGTTACCTAACAGAAGTCCACTAGGTGGCGCTCTTATTCCTTATTATTCTAAGTTTCTCTTTCCACAGTCTTTGAATATTTAAAACAATGAAGAATGTTTTAGGAGCACTTTTGAACAAATATGCTTCGAATTAGGTCAAAGTGGAATGTAATAACCTAATTCAATTATAGCTAATGATTATTTTTCAGAGATGAGCGAATTTCATATTTTGAAATTCGTTCACGATTCGTTTACTGGTAAAAGGTTAATTGCGTTATGGATTCTGTTACCACGAACCATAATGCAATTCTATGACAGTATGCAAAACGGAATGCCTTTAGAGGCCTTTCAGGTTATGCAGGGTAGTATATGTAGCCCATAGACTTGTATTATGACGGAATAAATAACGGAATGCCTCTAAAGGCATTCTGTCATGCACTCTGTCATAGAATTGCGTTATGGTCCGTGGTAACAGAATCCATAACGCTATTCACCTTTTACCTGTAAACGAAGCGCAAACGAATTTCATAACCGGAAATTTGCTCATCTCTAATTATTTTTAATGTTGCCGTCTGACTTGATAAAGTCAAAAGTCATATTTAGTATATATGTGGTGAACAACTAAATAGTATTATATTGTTGTGACCTTTTTAAATACAAAATTGTGATGGATGATTTTTGGATATCATTTGCTGTCATCTTAATTTGACCTTGCTATATATTTTGCCTTCTTGCCCTTAAATGTAATTTAATTTGTGGTGTTAGTATTCATTTTAGGGTGCCTTCACATGTGACAGATTTTGTCAGATTTCTGCCACTGAAAAGCAGTTTCATTCATCTGAATCAGGTTGTTTTGACTTAAAGCATGTTGATTTCTGCAAGCCCCATTCAGATCAATGTGTACAGGTAGCCTAAGATTATGTATTTACAGACATTTTTTCTGTGCGGATTTCTCTGCGTTTTCACACCATAATCCGCATGCAGTACTTCTAGATTTTGATGCGGTTTTGCCCTGATCTCACACTTTGCATTGCAATGAGTGAAATCCGCGCTAAAAATCAGCAGAAACCATTGACAAGCTGCAGATTTCAAATACTGCACTGCAAGCCAATTTCCCCACAGAAAAAAAAATGGAAGTGTATGTGATATTGGTCATAATCCACAACATATACTGCTAACTTGGTAAGGGGGAGTTCTCAGAAAAATATAGATGGAAAAAAAAAAAATTTCAGATGGAAAAAAGAACTGCATGCAGGATTTTTTTTGTCAAAAAAAAAAACGATCACTGACGGAAATGGCTCAAATGAATGCCAAATGTGCATAAATGATTTACAGGATCATAAGAACAGAGAAACAACTGTGATAGGCTGCCTATCTTTGTTCTTTCAATTTAATATGACTATACAGTACTGGAGTTTTTCTAGATGCCCACCATTATTTCATAATTGTCAATGTCACCAACCTGCGGGTGTGAACCCACCATGCCACATGACCAACCTCCTTTAAGGTCGTTGTCTAAGTGAACACCTCGTTCTTTGCAGTACCCTTGATGATGGGGATAGACTTTTCTGAGGGGAACACCAGGTCTCTAACTCTTGAGGAGGATTGGCACATGAAGCAGCTGGTTCAGGCGGACCAGAGGGTACCAGAGCAAGGTACCAGAGGTACGGATGTAATCAACAGTCTGAGTTCTAACTAGGATCGACAGTGCAGGTCTGAGGATAAGGCAGAGGCATGGGTGTAGGAACCCCCAAAAATCTGGGGGAAGCATTTTTGCTCGCCGGGTATATTCTTATTCAGTAAACTGCTAGTTGTTTATATTGTTAAATTTTAAGAGCGTGTGTGTGTGTGTGAAAAATCTCACAACAAAAAAATATGCAAAATGATGCCTGACTGGTGATTCAGTGATCTCTTTTTGTTGACATGCTTCTGAGCTTAATGAGGATGTATTTGCCTTAGGCCTCTTGCACACAACAGTATTTTGCGGACCGTATACTGGCCGTTTTTTCAGTTCAGTATACTGACAGTGTACTGAACCATTCACTTCAATGGGTCTTCAAAAAATACTGGTATCTCCTTATGCCTTCCGTTTCCGTTTTTCTGTTCCGTTTAAATATAGACCATATCCTATTCTTGTCCGCAAATCACGTTCAGTGGCTCCATTCAAGTCAAAGGGTCCGCAAAAAAAACGGAAAGCATACGGAAAGGCATCCGTATGTCTTCCATATCTGTTCCGTTTTTGCTGAACAATCTATTGAAAATTTTAAGCCCAGCCCAATTTTTATTATAGAATTACTGTATGCTGTATATACCATACGGAAAAACGGAACCGAAACGGAAACACAACGGAAGCAAAAAACCGAAAAACGGACTACAAAAAACTGAAAAAGCCATACAGTCGTGTGCAAGAGGCCTTAGGCCCCTTGCACACGACAGTATTTTGCGGACCGTATACTGGCAGTTTTTTCAGTTCAGTATACTGACAGTATACTGAACCATTCACTTCAATGGGTCTGCAAAATATACTGATGTGTTTTCGTATGCCTTGCGTTTCCGTTTTTCCGTTTTTCTGTTCCGTTTAAATATAGACCATGTCCTATTCTTGTCCGCAAATCACGTTCAGTGGCTCCATTCAAGTCAATGGGTCCGCAAAAAAAACGGAAAGCATACGGAAAGGCATCCGTATGTCTTCCGTATCCGTTCCGTTTTTGCTGAACAATCTATTGAAAATTTTAAGCCCAGCCCAATTTTTATTATGGAATTACTGTATACTGTATATGCCAAACGGAAAAACGAAACGGAAACATAACGGAAGCAACAGAAAAACGGATCTGATAAAAACGGACCGCAAAATACTGAAAAAGCCATACGGTCGTGTGCAAGAGGCCTTACTAGGCTTTGTAAAAAACTTGCGGATATCCATTCTGACTTGCTTCACTCAAACTGACTTTAGAGCATAAAGCTAAGGTTCCAGAAAAGACAAAGTTTAAGGAAGAATGATAATACTGAATGATAACAAAAGATTTAGATTCCTAACCTGGGGGCAGTGGCACGTCTAGGGTATTTGGCACCCGGGGCGGGTACTTTCTCTGGCAACCCCCTCCCCCCACCGACGAAATATATAACTTACTTACAGTTCTGAAGACTCAGGGGTGCTGGCTAGCTTGGCCTCAGGGGTGCTGGCTAGCTTGGCCGGGCAGAAGGCGTGTGGGAGACTGTGGGGCCTTTTTCTCCAAGCTGCTCCGGATCAGCGCTATGGGCAGCTGGGCTCCGGGCTGGAAGTGGACACAATAAGAAAAAAATATTTTTCATTACGCCTCAGACCACCAATCAAATCCCCAATGTTAATAAGACCTCAGATCACACCTCAGCTCAGACCCCAATATGAATGACCCCCAATCAGACCTCAGATAAGAGCCCCATGCCTCATAGCAGCCCCCAGTGCCTCTCCAGCAGCCCCCAGTGCCTCTCCAGCAGCCCCCAGTGCCTCTCATCAGCCAGTAATAACAGCCTCCCCCCCAATCATGTGCCAGTAATAACATCCCCCCCAATCATGTGCCAGTAATAACAGGCCCCCCCTCCATTATGTGCCAGTAATAACAGGCCCCCCCATTATGTGCCAGTGATAACAGCCCCCCCAATCATGTGCCAGTAATAACAGCCCCCAATCATGTGCCAGTAATAACAGGGCCCCCATTATGTGCCAGTAATAACAGGCCCCCCCCCCCCATTATGTGCCAGCAATAACAGGGCCTGGCCCCCCCAATCATGTTCCAGTAAAAGTATTGTATATATTTAAAAAAAAATGAACACTTATACTTACCTCTTTGGCAGCGATGCGATGCAGGCCTCTTCCGGACTGTGTCCCGCGCCGTACGGCTCAGGCCTAGTGCCGGCAGCCTATCAGAAGAACAGGAAAGGGACACACCTCTTTCCTGCTCCTCCGCACAGCCTCTGTTTGTATCGCTGTCCTGAGGACGGCGATACAAACAGATCACTATGGAGATGAGCGCTTCCACAAGCGCTCATCCCAGTGCCCCGCCGCCACCGCACACATTGCCCTGCTGGGGGGATTTCACCATAACTGTCCCCTCCCCCCCCGCATTATTAGCCAGGCCAGATATCCATCTGTAGACAGCTGTTTCGGGGTGCTTGCTCCACCTTAGTACGGAGTAGGATTCTGTCTGGAGAACAATGCCTTGGACTCAGCATAGGTAGTGTACTCGCTCTCCTTAAAGAGACCAGCCTTGTATGATGGCTTACTGGAAGTACTACATGGTATAAGTCTTCATACCATGGAGTACTTCCAGTAAATCTCTATACCCTACCCAGACTTACTCAACTGAACACAAACATCTAACATCCATATCACCCATGTGAGTAAGTTTCAATTTAATAAAACAATTGCAACCAAATGGTGTCAACTACTTCTTTTTAATGTACAATTTCATAGTTTAGAATGATACATGTACGTAAAGTCGTAAGTTTACATACACCTTAGCCACATTCATAAAAACTCAGTTTTTCACAATTCTGGACATTTAATCCTACTTCTTGTTCCTCTCTCAGGTTAGTTGGGAGGACTACTGTATTTCAAAAATGTGAACTGTCAGAGCATTATTGGGACATCAAAAGAAATCAGCAAATACATTAGAAAAAGAATTGTGGAAATTAAGAAGTCTGGTATATCCTTCTCAGTAATTTTCAAATCCCAGAAAGTACCATTTTCATCTGTTCTAATGATAATATGCAAGTTTAGACACCATGGGACCATGCAGCTATAGGAGCACCGATGCCTTCTCAAAAATCTGATCAGATGGGGTCCCAGTTGTCAGACCGCCACCCATAAGATACTGATTACCTATCCTGGTCATCAATATAAAAATCTCAGAAAACCCTTTAAGGGTTTCTAAAATTAAAATACCTTGGCAAAAACCGCATGTATTACATTTTTTATTTTTTTTTGCTGTAGATATGGCCATGGATTTCATCCCCTCCATTGAAAAGGGGAAAAATCTGCAGTGAAGATTCACACTATAAATAAACATACTACTACACATGTCAATTCCTCACCACAGTTCAATTTACGCTGTTGATTTTTATTGCAGCCCATGTTGATTTCTTAAAATTGAATCCACTTCGCTGGTACTGTACAACATTGTGGATTTGCTGCACAAAAAACAGGGATGGCAAATCTACAGCATTTCAGTCCCGTGTGGACGTGCTCTTAGGGTACAACCACACAGCGCGGTAATGATGCGGTTAGGGAACACATGCGGTTATAGTAACATAGTAACATAGTATATAAGGCCGAAAAAAGACATTTGTCCATCCAGTTCGACCTGTTTCCTGCAAGTTGATCCAGAGGAAGGCAAAAAACCCCTGTGAGGTAGAGCCAATTTTCCCCACTTAAGGGGAAAAAATTCCTTCCCGACTCCAATCAGGCAGTCAGAATAACTCCCTGGATCAACGACCCATCTTTAGTAGCTATAGCCTGAAATATTATTACGCTCCAGAAATACATCCAGGCCCCTCTTGAATTCCTTTATTGTACTCACCATCACCACCTCCTCAGGCAGAGAGTTCCATAGTCTTACTGCTCTTACCGTGAAGAACCCTTTTCTATGTTTGTGTACAAACCTTCTTTCCTCCAGACGCAGAGGATGTCCCCTCGTCACAGTCACAGTCCTGGGGATAAATAGATGATGGGAGAGATCTTTGTACTGACCCCTGATATATTTATACATAGTTATTAGATCTCCCCTCAGTCGTCTTTTTTCTAGAGTGAATAACCCTAATTTTGATACCCTTTCGGGTACTGTAGTTGCCCCATTCCAGTTATTACTTTAGTTGCCCTCCTCTGAACCCTCTCTAGCTCTGCTATGTCTGCCTTGTTCACGGGAGCCCAGAACTGTACACAGTACTCCATGTGTGGTCTGACTAGTGATTTATAAAGTGGTAAGACTATATTTTCATCACGGGCATCTATGCCCCTTTTGATGCAACCCATTATCTTATTGGCCTTAGCAGCAGCTGCCTGACACTGGTTTTTACAGCTTAGTTTGTTATTTATTAAAATTCCTAGATCCTTTTCCATGTCAGTGTTACTGAGTGTTTTACCATTTAGTATGTACGGGTGACTTGCATTATTCCTTCCCATGTGCATAACTTTACATTTGTCAGTGTTAAACCTCATCTGCCATTTCTCTGCCCAAGCCCCCAATCTATCCAGATCCCTCTGTAGCAGAAAACTGTCCTCTTTAGTGTTAATTACTTTACACAGTTTAGTGTCATCTGCAAAAATTGATATATTACTGTGCAAGCCTTCTACAAGATCATTAATAAATATATTGAAGAGAATAGGGCCCAATACTGAACCCTGAGGTACCCCACTAGTGACCGTGACCCAATCTGAGTGTGTACCGTTAATAACCACCCTCTGTTTTCTATTACTGAGCCAGTTACTTACCCACATACAGATATTTTCTCCTAGTCCAAGTGTTCTCATTTTATATACTAACCTTTTATGAGGTACAGCGTCAAATGCTTTGGAGAAGTCCAGATATACGACATCCATTGATTCGCCGCTGTCAAGTCTAGAACTTACCTCCTCATAGAAACTGATTAAATTAGTTTGACATGACCGATCCCTCATGAAGCCATGCTGATATGGTGTAATTTGCTTATTTTCATTGAGATACTCCAAGATAGCATCTCTTACAAAACCTTCAAACAGTTTACCCACAACAGATGTTAAACTTACCGGCCTATAATTTCCAGGCTCTGTTTTTGGACCCTTTTTGAATATTGGCACCACATTTGCTATACGCCAGTCTGGTGGAACATTCCCTGTCAGTATGGAGTCCGTGAATATCAAAAATAAGGGTCTGGCTAGGACATCACTTAATTCCCTTAGGATACGGGGTGTATGCCATCCGGTCCTGGCGATTTGTCTATTTTAATCTTTTTAAGTCGCTGCTGTACTTCTTCCTGGGTCAGACAGGGCACTTTTAAAGGGAATTTACTTTTACATTTTGCATTTCATCTGACAGTTTATTTTCCTCAGTGAAAACAGTGGTGAAGAAAATATTTAATAGCTTGGCTTTATCCTCATCGCTTTCTGCAACTCCCCCTCATTGCTATGTAGAGGGCCGACTCCTTCAGGTTTATATTTTTACCATTTATATAATTGAAAAACATTTTAGGGTTAGTTTTGCTCTCTTTGGCAATTAATCTCTCGGTCTCTAGTTTGGCAGTTTTTATTAGTTTTTACATATTCTGTTTTTTTCCTTATAGTTTATCAGTGCTTCCTGGCTCCCCTCCTGTTTTAGTGATTTATATGCTTTCTTTTTGTCATTTATTGCTTTTTTACGGTTCTATTTATCCACATTGGTTTCTTCTTATTTCTTAGCCTTTTATTTCTATAAGGTATGCATCGATCACAATTTGATGTTACAATGCTTTTAAAAATCTCCCATTTTGTGGTTGTATTTTTATTTTTGAGGACTATGTCCCAGTTAATTGGGCCTATGGCCTCTCTTAGTTGGCTAAATTTTGCTTTTTTGAAGTCCGGTATTCTTGTTCCTCCCTGTAGAAACTCTCGTTTGAAGGATAATTGGAAGGTTATTACTTTATGGTCACTATTTCCCAGGTGTCCCCCGACCTGCACATCTGTTGTTCTATCAGGTCTATTGGTTAATACTAAGTCCAGTATGGCCGTCCCTCTAGTTGGGTCCTGAACCATTTGGGAAAGGTAATTGTCTTTGGCTATTGCCAAGAACCTGTTTCCTTTATGGGATGTACAGGTTTCAGTTTCCCAGTCTATATCTGGGTAGTTGAAGTCCCCCATAATAACCACCTGATTATGGTTTGCCGCCTTGTTTATCTCGCTTAGTAATAGATTTTCTATGGACTCTGGTATATTAGGTGGTTTATAGTAAACTCCTATTAGTAATTTATTATTGTTTTTGGCTCCATTTATCTCCACCCACAATGACTCCACATTTTCGTGTCCCTCACAGATGTCTTCCCGGAGTGTGGGCTTTAGAGAGGACTTTATGTAAAGGCAGACCCCTCCCCTCTCCGGTTTTGACGATCCTTTCTGAACAGATTGTAACCTTGTACATTAACTGCCCAGTCATAGCTATCATCCAGCCATGTCTCAGTTATTCCCACTATGTCATAATCCTCCTCACACATCACTAATTCCAGTTCCCCAGTTTTATTAGTCAGGCTTCTGGCATTAGTATACATACATTTGAGAGGTTTATGCATATTTTTTGCCCTACACCTTTCCTTCTGAACTTTTCTAGTCCCTCCTTCCATTTCTCCCCAGTCCCACTACCTTGCCCCCGGTCTCTATCTGCACTATCTTCCCCTCCTATAATGTAATTTCTCTCCCCCAGTCCCTAGTTTAAACACTCCTCCAACCTTCTAGCCATCTTTCTCCCCAACACGGCTGCCCCTTCCCCATTGAGGTGCAGCCCGTCCCTACGATAGAGCCTGTAGCCGATAGCAAAGTCGGCCCAGTTCTCCATGAACCCAAAACCCTGCTTCCTACACCAGTTCTTGAGCCACTTGTTAACCTCTCTAATCTCCCGCTGCCTCTCTTGTGTGGCTCGTGGTACAGGCAGTATTTCGGAAAATACTACCTTTGAGGTCCTTGCCCTAAGCTTTTGACCTAAATCCCTGAAATCATTCTTAAGGACGCTCCACCTTCCTCTAACTTTGTCATTGGTTCCGATATGGACCATGACCGCTGGATCTTCTCCAGCCCCTCCCAGTAATCTGTCAACCCGATCTGCGATGTGTCGAACTCTAGCGCCAGGAAGACAGCACACTGTTCGGCGATCACGATCTTTGTGACAGATCGCCCTATCTGTTCCCCTAATAATTGAGTCTCCCACTACCAGCACCTGTCTGGCCTGCCCTGCTCTCCTGGTCCCCTGCTTACTGGAGCTGACATTCCCTGACCGGCAGAGGAAGTGTCTGGCTGCAGCGGTGCTGTCCCTGAGCTGCCATCCCCTCATCTGCCAAACGTGCAAACTTGTTGGGGTGTGTCAGATCAGGGCTAGCCTCCCTGGCACTCTTCCCTCTACCCTGCTTTCTTACTGTCACCCAGCTAGCTACCTCACTCTCCTCAGCCTCCTCGCTACCACCCTCCCCCACATCTACCCCTAAAGACTGCTTGCTCGGTGAGCAGCAAACTCTTTGCAAATTGTCAGTGGCTCTCAGTGTTGCAATATGCCCGCTTAGAGACTCGATGTGCGATTCCAAACGGGTAATTTGCTCACATTTTGAACAAAGATATGCACCCTCAAACGGCTGTTCCAGGACTGCATACATCATGCAAGATGTGCACTGGACGGCATTGTCAATTGTGCAAGACATACTAATGGGGATTACACCACAAAAACAAAAAAAATACAATATAATCTAGTTACAAGAACTGGCGAATTTCAGTCCCCCACTGAAGTCCCTGAATCGGAAGTCACTTAATCTTAAGTCACACTTACACAACCACACACTTAATCAACCACGCGTCGCGACCAACCTCGCGTTATATATATATCTACTTATATAAGAATGCTGTAAATGAAACTCAAATACACCAGCCTGTTTTTTTTCCCCTCTGGATTCAAAGGCTGAGTTCTCCTTACTGCTGACTTCTTAAAGGCTCCTAATTAGGCAGCCACACCCTAATTACTCACCTGTGCAACCCCTGGTAAAGGAAAAAAAAAAGTGTTAAAACAGCAATGAAGCTTGCAAAGCAGAAAGTCCCAGTGTACAATAGAGTCCAATGCAGCCACTCAATGTCCACAAATAATGTAGCTGGCAGTTACTCCCTCACTTAATCTTAAGTCACACTTACACAACCACACACTTAATCAACCTCGCGTTATATATATATCTACTTATATAAGAATGCTGTAAATGAAACTCAAATACACCAGCCTGTTTTTTTTTCCCTCTGGATTCAAAGGCTGAGTTCTCCTTACTACTGACTTCTTAAAGGCTCCTAATTAGGCAGCCACACCCTAATTACTCACCTGTGCAACCCCTGGTAAAGGAAAAAAAAAAGTGTTAAAACAGCAATGAAGCTTGCAAAGCAGAAAGTCCCAGTGTACAATAGAGTCAAATGCAGCCACTCAATGTCCACAAATAATGTAGCTGGCAGTTACTCCCTCACTTAATCTTAAGTCACACTTACACAACCACACACTTAATCAACCTTGCGTTATATATATATCTACTTATATAAGAATGCTGTAAATGAAACTCAAATACACCAGCCTGTTTTTTTTTCCCTCTGGATTCAAAGGATATCACATACATAATCGTGTGGGTTTTTTTGTCCGCGACTGTTTATGGACTGTTGTTTTAAATGTTTTGAATTTTCATGGTTCTTCAGGATTCTGATTCATTTCTAATAGTGACACATAGTAAAATATGTTAAGCATATTCGGCAAGTGGCTTCTCAACTGTATACCTCATTTGGTCAACAGCCTCAAGCAGTCGGACATGATTTGCATGCAGTTGACCGCCCGTAAAACAGATGCAGTCTTCACAACTTTGAAAGTGCCAAGTCTATCTCAGAAACCTATTTTCTCATTTTCTTCTATTGGAAGATGAGATGGTGCAGTTCCTAACCACTGCCTGTCCCCTTATAAAGAAAGCCCTTCAAAGTAGTCTTTACCAATATACTTTGTGGGGCATGAGTTGAAGTCAGTTTTTCTGAACTCTTTGTTGCCTTATTTTTTGTCCACTTTATAAAAAGTCACATTGTGTGATACATCCTAAAAAAATAAGACTTTTGTCTGAGCTGTTTCACCGGTTTGTTTGACCCATTTTAGTGACTTTTCGAGAGTTTGTTATATCTGGTGTATAACTACTAACCTAGCTAACCATGTCCCCTTCCCCACCCACTTTTCAAAACTGTGAGAGTTTTTGTAAAATCAGAAGCCACAATCTTTGCATGAAAATGGTGTGTGCCAAAAGTTTGCGACTTTTTCACACCAGAAAACTGGCATAACCTGTTTTTAAGATTTTCTCACCATTTAACCCTTTAGTACACAATACTTTGGACTTTGTAGAAAATGACAGCATGATAAGAGGCAGCAGATAAAAGAAATATGTATGAACAAGCCTTGAAATATATTCACCCATTTTTATTACAATGAATGAAATAACTCCAGGCACACAAGTGGTTGCGCTATTTCACAGCAGATATGACAGCTATATTGCAGCTGTCAGAATTACTCATCTGCCATTTGCAATGCTAAGGCTCCTCATAAAAGACAACAGGTGTTTACACAATTAAGCACCGATGTCTTGCCTCCAGCTCAATTCCTTCATTAAAATTCAGGCCCTCTATTAAGTCCACTGCTAAAGTTTAATTCACAAATCTGTCACCTTTGACAAAGGGGGGGAGAGCAAATGTGGGGTTATTTTTGCTAGACAGATGGTTAGGATAATTACACTGTCTTCCCTTGTGGTGTTTCAACCCAAGTGACGACATCAAGACGTTCAGCATTTAGTCATTTATCCTCTTTTATTTGTATCACTGACATTTTACTTTGTTTTCATTTCACATTCACAAATTCTCATTTTACTTTGTTTGAGTTACAATATGTCATTACATTTTTTATTTCATTTTAGGAGTCGATCACTAAAAGACCTTTTTCTGTGAGTCGATAGGCATACAAACATTCGTTCCCAGTCATTGCCCAGTAAAAACATGCCCTGCAGTCAAACAAGAAACAAGTGATGGTTTGTCATTGATACTGTCTTTTATGTATGTTTGTCATTTCCTCCAGAACATCTGGGAGGCTCCCAGAAGAAGAGGAGATCTCCTAGACTCTCTGAGGAGTTATCAAATCTCCTGTGCATTTCATATAGGGCTGGTTTCTCCCATAGTAACACATCATAGTACAGCACTAAATACCACAGTGCATCACAAAAGACCTCCCCAGCAGCGGCAAATAAATGCCACATGGCAGCACAAAATACCTCCCCTGCAAGTGCCAAGAACCACAGTACAGCACAAAGCACTTTACCAGTGGTGTCAAATAAGTACCACAGTGCAGCACAAAACTCCTCCCCAGCTGCGCCAAATATATCCACAGGATAGGTTATAACTAACTGACCAGTGGGGGTCCAAAGGCTGGGACCCCCACTGATTGCAAGAACAGGGGTCCCATTCCCCACCCTGATAAAGTCGATGTTAGAGCATGCACCCTGCTGCTCTATTCTATATGGGACTGCCAGAGATAACCAAGTACAGTGCTAAGCTATTTCCAGAAGTCTCCAAGAGAATTAATGGAGCATTAGGGCGCATGCTCAACCAGCCACTCCATCAGGACTAGCGAACGGGACCATCATTCTTAGATTCAGTGGGGATCCCAGTGTCGGACTCCCACCAATCAGTTCCTTTCAAACTTGGCACAATCTATTGAGGGTCTGGGATTAAAGGGGGTAAGCATTTTTATTTACAATATATATATAAATATATTTTATAGCCAAATTTATGGCAGTAGATCCCCCACAAATTATGTGTCAGGAAATGGCTATTGTTTATTCTGTTTTAATTAAGTTTTAATTCTGATGGTACTTGAGTTTCAGTAAGGAGACACTTGCAATTTATTTTCTGAAGCAGAGTCAATGTTATTAACCCAAGGGTCCAGTGGGTTTATGCAGCAGTAGATAACTGTATATATTAATTATGTAAAAAGACTTGGAAATGTTATGTACAGCATATATGCTTCTCTGGTCAATAGAGGCTTTACCCAACTCACCAAAGTTAAAAAATATAAACCAGTCCAGTTTTACTATGCCTTTTTAATTAAAGAATCGTCATAATTTATTGTGATTGGTATTGATTTTTCAATAAGTGTTAATTACTAGGTTTCAATAAATTGTGATCAACCAGATACCCCCATGATTACTTTGGTTTGGTGATCAGTTCTATCCTGAATCTCAATTTTATACCATAGAAGCTTATGATTTGAACTTCCCTTCAATCCTCTAGAAATTATCAATATGGCAACAAAAATAATTCACCAAAACCTGCTTGTGGTTTTTGTGATTTGCCAGTTGATTATTCAGCGGCAATAGAATCAGATGTATGGATTTTATAAATCGCTGTGAAGTGTAAGCAGGGCAATTGGTGACAACTTTCTGCCCCTCAAATGGCTCCTCTACTGTGTCATCCTAGTCATTCACAGTATGTAGTACCACACTGTAATATCTCATACCGTTAATGTATGTCATCTTTCATGCTGCATGTTGGTAATGTTACAAAATATTCCTGTGCATGTTGTAATAGCTCTGCAAGCGCAATGACATCATAATGTATTTAGAATAAGTATTCACTTCTTGTATGAACACTTCTATTGTTTTTTTACTCATGTGACAGCTGAGGGGACGGGAGGGGAGTTGGGAGGCAGCTCATAGAGCACAAACTCTGAGGAACCACTTCTGAGAATCAGGATCCAGATACCCTTTTCTCACCAGAGAAATGGGAAGTAGCTCGTAGAGCACCGACTCTCAAACACTGAAGAAAAGACTCAATTAAATCCATGAGATTCCAGACAGCACAGTGAACATCGACATTACTCCTTACAGACACCGCTGTGAGGTGAGGGACTACAGCTAAAGACAACCATCACCAGAATACCAGTAGACCAGCAACATCTAAGTGAAGAACTGTAGCCATCCAACCTGCCACCTTACCTCCTCAGCTAGTGCCAAAGAAGAATTGCACTAACACCTGCTGCTGTATGTGTTTCAAGGGCTTTGCTATGTTTAACTCTGACTTTGTTACATTTACTCATTGTTCAGTGCTATAAATTTCACTGCAATGGACCCCAGGGAGCAACGGCCTTAGGTGGGACATCACTCTCACTATTGTTGAGTGAATCGAATTGAAGCAAATTGAATTTGATTGAAATTTCAGAGAAAAGTAGATTCACCATGAATCTGAATTTCCTCTCTCTTCATTGTAATGAATCTTTTTTTCCCCCTAAAGTAGTGGCTACATGTGTTACAAAGTGAAAGTAAGAACCCCGGGAACGAGATATGATCCATAATGCCATCCAACCAGCCAATCAGCAGATAGCCATCCCCTGTGATATCACAGCCATATAAAAGCCTTATTCCAAGTGGGCCTCACCATTTTACTGTGAACTGAGCATAGAGAGAGATGTGACAAGTGCTAGGGGTAGTGTTTTAGCAATCATTTAATTGTAGAGTATAGGGACAGTGATAGGGACAGTGTAGGGAGATTGTAGGAAGAGTTTTCAGAAACTGCAGAGAGAGCATAAGGAGACTGCAGGGACAGTGCAAGCTCAGTGTAATCACCCTGTGCATCTTGTTCATCTATTGCACCATTCATTCTTAATCTGTTCCGTTATACAAAGACCTACTGTGTATAAGACTCATTGTCAGCAGACGGTCTAATATATAGGCACCTTACTGTACCTATTTCATGTCCTGAGCCATTAATAATTATTCTGTTCTCTTATACAGGGTCGGTTTTCGACTAAGTGGAGTTAGACAAATTGAAAGTGGATGACAGTGTCACCCACAGATACCCCATGACAGTGTCCAAGAATCCCCCATAACAGTGTCATCCACAGATCGCACAGGTCCTAGGGAGCGCACAGAGAGGGCACAGGAAGCTCACAGAGGGGCACAGGAAGCTCACAGAGGGAACTCATAGATCAGTGACCATCAGTACTTGAGGGAAGTGCAGGGCTGCTACAATGAGAGTGTCACCCCCAGCAGCACCCCTTCCTCCACAGACACTGCTGCATGCTTTTTACTGGATGAGCTGGAGAGGAAACAGTCCAGGTGCTATGATAAGAGGGTTCTGGGACCTTCTGCAGTCCAGTAGCTGAGGTCAGAGCCTGAAGGTCGGATGCCAGCTCAGTCATCCCATTCTGCTTTGGGCCTTGCAGCCTGGAGCAAGTGCAGGCAAAGGATGGGGCGGGGCTATGTTAGCTCTGCCCACACAGAATGTCCAATGTCTGTGGCAGCAGGATTCTAATGCTGTGCATTCACTGAGGTTTGGTGAGACTGGGAGACTTTGCGTGGTGGACAGCAGTGGAATGCTACAGCATTTTAGATTGCCAGTCAGGGAGGAGGGGGAGGAAAAAAGGTTCTCACCGTCATCCCACTTAACTTTCAAACAGCAGGGGGCCACTTTCAGAAAGGGAGCCCTGGGCAATTGCCCCTGTTTGCCCCCCCCCCCACCCCATGTTATACATAGACTTACTGTACATCAGACTCATTGTCAACAGGCGGTCTAATATATAGGCACGGTTACCTAGTTCATTTGCTGCACCATTAATAATTAATCTGTTCTGTTGTACATAGGCTTACTGTACATCAGACTCATTGTCAACAGGTGGTTTAATATATAGGCACGTTTAGATATTCCATATGCTGGGCTATTAATAATTAATCTGTTCTGTTGTACATATAATTACTGTGCATCAGACTCATTGTCAACAGGCTGTCTAATATATAGGCATGTTTACCTAGTTCATCTGCTGTGGCATTAATAATTAATCTGTTCTGTTCTAGATAGACTAAATATGCATCAGACTCATAGTCAACAGGCAGTCTAATATATAGGTGCAATTACCTAGTTCATCAGCTACCTCACCATTTATACTTAATGTGTTCTGTTTTACATAGACTTACTATGCATCAGACTTACAGAAAGTTGCTTTGGTCCTCAAAAGGAACAGGCAGTGGCAAAAATGTTGCTGTGATATAAGTGACAACCTCTGTGCCCTCACCTGTCCTGCAACTACTTTCTTTTGCTGCTCTTTCTGCTCAGGAAGTCATGCATGCTGCCAGCATTGCTCTGCTTTTCAGCAAGGATGAGCTTAATGAGGAGAGTCAGCATCTACAGGCCAGCAAAGACTTGGAGGAGAGGTCTTCTGCGTTCTTCCATAGATGTGTAATTAGTGATGAAGACAGTCGGGTGGGAGCACGTGTTGCGAGCAGTCAGGGATGTGACCATGAGACTGTTGAGGGTGATATAAGTGACAACCAGACAGTAGGGGATGATAATGTAGCTGATCGCACGTGGGAGCCAGGTAAAGAGGGGGCATCATCATAAGGGGGTGAGGGTGGCAGCAGGTCCGTGAGACAGAAGCAGGGTGGCAGCATGCCAATGAGCCAGCAGGGTGGAAGCAGTGGGAGATCTGGAAACAACTAGCGGTTCACAGGTTCATAAAAGCAGTGGCAGTCAGTCAGCGTGGAGTAGTGGGGGTAAAATGTCATACTTGGTAGTGTGGGAATTTGTTATCAAGTGGCTGGAGGATGTTTGCGTAGAAGTATGCAGGATATGTGGGCAGCAGGTGAAGCACGGTCAGGGTGCTAATGTTGGCACCACAGCCCTAGGGAAACCGTGACACTAATGTAGTGGTACAGCATGTGCACCAACTGCTGTATCTCCGAGCTGCCCACACACCTTCTCCAGCAGTTAGGGCTGCTCAACCTTAGCAGAAGGAAGATGTGATTCTTTCCCTTCAGCTCCTGATGCTTCTACTGCTCCTCACATGTTTCGCCAGCAATGCAGAAGCTGAGTGTGCACCTGGCCAAGTTGCTGGTACTACAGTCCCTCCCATATCATGGAGGAGGAGACGACACAGATGACCCCAACAGACCGTGGCAGTAAGCAGTGGAGATTGATGAAGAGAGTACCTGCATGTCCCTAGAACAAATGGCCAGATGCATGCTGAGTTGCTTGCATAGTGACAGCCACATTATTACTATTTAGCAGAGGGATGACTACTGACTCTCCACAATGTTAGACCCTCACTACCTGTCCAAAATTTTGCCTTTTTTTACACCTTCTGAAAGGTATAAAAAAACTCAAAGGAACGAGACACCTAATGAGACACTTAACTTCTGTAGTGAGATGGACGAGCAGGAACTCCAGAGAGGACAACACACCAGAAGCGTAAGGTCAGACTAAATAGGGGAGGTGTAATGACTACTAAGCTACACCTGAAACAAGGGGTGTGGTCATTAACAACAACAACACTGAAGCAAGAATAACCAAAGAGGCTGTTAGATCCCTTCACGTATAACCAGTCACTTAGATTTTCTGACATCTGTCATGGCAGGGACCGTGACAGCACCCCATCGCCCATCCTCATGAAGGTCTAACTGGGGGACCCTCTGAGCTCACGCTCCACTGCTATGACTGCTGGAGTGCTTAAGTCTGCAGTCTCTAATGAGCACATTTCTTCACCCACGTACTGAAGAAACCACGCAGCAGCAGAACATAGAGCAGAACCTGAATCAGCAGGTGGTGGCATACTTGGACTCCACCCTATCACCCCAGATCCAAGATACAATGGAATGCTGGGCAGCCAAACTTGAATTGTGGCCGTAACTGGCTAAGTTTGCCATGGGCAAGCTTTCCTGCCCAGCCAGTAGTGTGGCATCAGAGCGGGTGTTTAGTGCGGCGGAGGGCATAGTTACCCCTAAAATAACTCATCTTTCAACGCAAAATATTGTGAGACTAACCTTTATAAAGATGAATCAGGCCTGGATCAACTAGGATTTCCAGACACCAGTGCCTGATACATCAGACTAGATCATTCTGGCAGTAATGATCTTACTGTAGTGTGCCACCAGAACATTGTGACAAATGGCCCGTTACGTCTGCCCATGTACTGCTGCCACTACTCTGATGCTATCACCTGCCTGATGCCACACATCTGCTGTGATCTGCCACCATCTTGTGTGTTACTGCCACTGCTGTTGCCACTCCCCCCCCCCACTTTGTTCAAGGGCCACTATTGTGACTCTTCATGCTGTTACCACCCTCACCAGTCTGTTACAGGGCCACTACTGTATCAGAATTTGATAATGATTTGGAAGCCAAAAGCAGGAGTGGGTCCCAAACACATGAAAATATTTCCATCATGTGATCTCTGTTTTGGACCCACTCCTGTTTTTGCCTTACCAATACTGATCAAATACTGATGCAAAAAACGGACCAAATACTGACCGTGTGATAGAGGCCATTAAAGTCCTGCATGCAGGACTTCTTTTCCATCTGAATACAGCCGATTTCAGAGGTAAATTGACAAAACTTATGCAAATTAAACATTGGGCCTCGATCACACGATCAGTATTTTGCATCAAGATTTAATCATGCCCCCATCAATGGCCATCAGTTATATTAATTCCTTAATTAGTGCCCCCCAGTATTCTGCGACTATTAGTAGCCCCTAGTATTAATAATGCCCCATTAGTGGCCCTCAAAAATATTAATGCCCCATAACTGCCTACCTAGTATAATTGTGTTACAGTAAGTGGCCCCTAGTATTAACAATGCCCCCATTTGTGGCCTCCAGTAAAATTAATGCTCCCATTAGTGCTCCCCTAGTATTATTTGTCCTCCATTAGTGCACCCATTATTAATAATGACCTTATTAGTGCCCCTTCAGTATTATGCTGCCTCTAGTATTAATAATATCCCATAAATGGCCCGCAGTAAAATGAATGCCCCCAATAGGGCCTCCTTATTTTTAATAATGCCCTATTAGTGGCCCCTAGTATTAATAATTCCCCATTAGTGGCCCCGGTATTAATAATGTCCCCGTTAGTGGTCCCAGTATTATCATTGCCCCCTTAACACACTGCTTGTGCAAAAAAACATAAAAAACCTCAGCCATTTGAACGCACCATGGGGAAGACTTGTTCCTCCCTTGATGCACAGGACAGGACCTGCACCACAGTGTGATAATGTTTTGCAAGTCCTCCTGCTTCCAGTCAATGGGGACACTTACTCCTCACATCACACAATGTATTGATCAAGTAGATGGAGTGCTACTGACTGATTGACGTGATGCTGCTAGTCTGCCCGCTTTTTTGACAGTGAATATTGCTACAAGTTAGTGATCAGTTTAGCAAATCAGCACCACTGCTAGGGCCAGGATTGAACTGATTTTACATGTGATGGCTGCTTTAACCAAGGCCCAGTTTGATGGAGGCATTAATGACAGTGTGCAACACACAGGGACATGAGATGAAACTAATGACTGTGACATATAAGGAAATGAGGAGACACTAATGACACTGATACCAGCATAAGGTACCAGCAATATGTGTGTCATCCACAGATCCCCCCATAACAGTGCGTTATCCACAGATACCCCATAACAGTGCATCATCAACAAATCCCCCATAACAGTGCATCATCCGCAGATCCCCCATAACAGTGTCATCCAAAGATCCCCCATAACAGTGTGTCATCTACAGATCACCCCATAACAATGTGTCATCCACAGACCCCCATTGGGTCAAAACCAACCAAAAGCACACCATTTAGTTCAAAATATTTTTTTCCTATTTTCCTCCTCTAAAACCAAGGTGCATCTTATCATCAGGTGTGTCTTATAAAGTGAAAAAAGGGACAGTGCCTAATCTACTACTCTGGGTTTCAGGGCAATATATGCATTGTCTGGGAGGGTACTCTTTCTCATTACAGAAAGCTCCTAGTATGCATAGTAAATGTGTGGAGTATTGTAGGCCAGATAACGCCCTTCTGGGTCACTAGGAAATATTTTCAAATTACCTTTCCTAAGCCTGATATCAGCAGATGTCAGATTTGCTAATAGTCAGATATTTTCCCCTGAAACCCAGAGGAACGTTGACTGACTTATGATACTCCTCACGCATACTCGGTGGTCTCCATAAGGAGAAATAGTACTCCAACCAAGGCCTCTCAGGCAGCCAAGCAAGTTTTCTATGCTTGGCTCTACTAAAAGGTAGTTATCTAGAAATAGGTTTCTTACTGGTATGAGACACTCAGTTTTCCTTCCTTTTTAGAAAGGAGACTAGTAGCATGTCTCTTTTCCATAGAAGCATTATGTGGGGGTGAAAGCACAGCAATAGACAAAAAATCTTATTATGAAAAAGCACTGATTAAACAGTTTGAGGCTACCATCAGGGAAAAATCTTACCATGAATGTATTACGCATACTAGGCACTCTCTGTAATGAGAGGGTACCTCTCAGGCAATGCTTATATATTGCCTAGAAACCCAGAGTAGTATACTAGTCTCTCCAGTGGCGTACATATAGGGGTCGCAGGGTGCAGTTGCGGCAGACTCCGGCACCCAGGGGCCGGCAGCCTCACCTGGGACCCCTGGCCCTGCTGCAGCTGTGCTGCTGGTGCTAGTCTTATCTCTTCTGTGCCGGGCAGGAGCGGCACAGGCGTCAATCACGAGACCTGTGAACTCCTCGGCAGGCCTCATGGACTTGTCAAGCAAAGCATGAACTCCTGTCGCAGCAGACGGGACAGAGGGACGCAGCCAGGACAGGAGGAGAATGAGTCGCGGTGCAGCGCCGCGGCCCAGCAGCCGGTAGGAAAGTTTTAACGGTCTGCAGGCGCAGACCCACCTCTGCTCGACTGCTTGCCTCATGCCCAGCGCACTCCTGGAGACCGGGGGTGGCAACAGGCTGCACCTGTCTTGAGGCCCGGCCCTGCGATGACCAGGGAGGACGGGTTGGATGAGCTGGCGGGTGGCAGAGGAAAAGCCCTTACAGTAGTGAGGGCCTGAGGGGCCGGTTGAGAGGAGTAGACAGCTGTCGACAGCTCATCACCCCCTTTCCAACCGAGCGCTGGTCATCGCAGGCAGAGGCCCTCACTGCCTCAGTCAGTGCTGAGGCTTTACTGCCAGCTCATCCCCCTTCCTGTGGTCATCTGCCAGGGCCTCATTCTCAGCCTGTTGGAAAAAGACCTCTGCCGCACTGACTGGGTAGTGAGGGGCCTTTGCCCTCAGACAGCCAGCCGGTTGGGAGGCCATCGATCAGGTTCTTTTAGGTATGGATTGGGTGTGCACTGAGTCTCTCTTTTTCTCTCATCGAAAAAATTCAAGCTGAATTCTGAACCAGTAGAAGTGATTCGCTTATCATTAATGTGTATATACAGTATACATATATGTAATATACCGTAAATGTAGCTCTCAAACTGCCAACAGGTTTAGGTATCCTGAATAGAGAATAGAAAACTATGCTGATATTCTCTGCGCTAGTTACATTATAGCAAATTTTATGGTTTTTCTGTGCGTCTAGCATCAATTATATCATGTTGCAGCCATTCTTCCTTGTTAATAACCCAGAGCCTTTCCTTAGTTGTTGTGTATTTAAATAAACCCTTTATTTCTTCTATTCTCTGTTTTGGACAGGAATTGTGATGTGTGGTTTAAGGGCTTTTCAAAGGTCATTTTTTTCTTTATAACAGTATTGTATATTTCTGGCAATTAAACCATTTCTAAACAACAGTTTTGTGTTTCTGTGATTTTTTTTGTTTTGTTCAGTGGATAGTTACTTGCAAGTAATAAAGTAAATGATAGCCATGGAGAGGTAGACATATCTCTGCTTCCATTTTAAATAATGCAGGGCTAAGAATTTACAGAAAAAAATATAGAAATAAATTGGTTTGTAACAAGGAAAATTAATTCTGTGTGTTTTAAAAGACATATAAGGGCTCACTGATCATATTTAAAGGGGCCAAACAAGATTTTGAAAAATAAAAAATGGAGACAGCACGTCC
Organism: Bufotes viridis; assembly: GCA_033119425.1. Taxonomy (NCBI): domain Eukaryota; kingdom Metazoa; phylum Chordata; class Amphibia; order Anura; family Bufonidae; genus Bufotes; species Bufotes viridis. Next base: position 169,362,685 of record CM065590.1, read on the forward strand.
AAAATGTGTGATTTATTCCAGATGCAACGTTTCAGCGGGTAAGCCTTTGTCAAGCATACCCGCCGAAACGTTGCATCTGGAATAAATCACACATTTTGGACGTGCTGTCTCCATTTTTTATTTTTCAAAATCTTGTTTGGACTATTGACGTACAAGGGGACTTTTACCACCCCCTGGAGGCGAGCACCCGCTGCTCACAGGAACCAAGGAGTGCTGTTCATCCCTGTTTTTCTACATATTTAAAGAGGTTGACGCTTTGTAAAAAAAATCTCTACCACAACATGAACCTGTGGGTACTAGCATAGGAAACCCCCAGGCAGGGGGCAAGGTGAGGCAGATTGCCTCAGACAGCAGCAGGTAGAGGCAAGAGGGGGCAGCGGAAGGGCCATGGGCAATGAGCTCTTCTATTGTGGGAATATATTTCTATATATTCAACTGCATCTCTATACTCAGGACAGTAATACAGTTGAATCCCTCAACAGGGCATGGGAGCGATGTCTCCCTGGCCCAACTTTTCCTCTAATAGGCTTTAGTCCTAGTTCCTGTAGCCTATCAGAGGCCGGTGTCATCATTATTGCACTGCTTGAGCTAGGCTACATAGAGCTCAGGGCACAGACTAGAAGAGGTCTGTGTCTTGCACTTGCTGGAGGGAAGGGGTTAGGATAAGAAATTTGCATGACGAGGGACCTCCATTTCACTTTTCGCCTCAGGCAGCATAAAGGCTAGGTGCACCCCTGCCCCCAGGCCTGCCATATCTCACCACAGCCCCTGGTTCACGGTCCTTGGCTGCCCATGAATTCCATCGGTAAGCAGTGGATGCTGGCGGTTGTTGTGTCCTAGCGCTAAGTATTCTGCGCCTTTGTAGATACATGTGTAGCTGAATCTCCTGTATCTAGGCATGTGCTGAATGGTTTCATTGCTGACACAGAAGTGGACGTAGAGCAAAACAATGCAACCAGGCTAACAGGTTCCACAGAATGGTATCACAGAAGGGCATCACCTAGGTTCATGCTTACAAAAGGATGAAATCCAGAGGAGAAATATAATCCAAAAGTTACTTTATTTAAAGTCTCAAATGCAACATATTTCTGGACTCCAGGGCCCCTTTTTCAAGTAACAGAGGACAAAGAGACATCTGTAATTTACTGTTGGGAGTTTAGTGCAGCTGCAGTGTGTATTTGTGCATCTGGTCACATAACCCCCAATCAGTGGCTATCTTCTGGACAGGACCTCTATGTGGGCAGCACAGAAGACTTGCCCAACAAGGAGACATGGCTTATGAAATATAGCAAAGTCAAACATATTAGTAAGTGCCATGTAGTCATCTTACATACACATTGGTTACAAGTAGCCAGAAAGTAGTCAGAAATGTTTAAGCCTACGGTACCTCCAAGAACCACAATTCTTTGCATTAATAGGGTTGTCCAAAATTGTACAAGTGAGGGCCTATCCTCAGGACAGGCAATCACTATCTGATTGGTGGGGATCTGACACCCCCTTCCCCTACTGTTCAGCTGTTCTGCAGTAGCTCTGGAACTAAATAGCACTGTCTACTGTGTAGTGGGTAGAGCTAGTTACTGCAGCGCTGCTCCCGTTAAAGTGAATGGGGGTAGTGATGTTGTAACCAAACCAGCTCCATCCACTGCACAGAAGGCAGAGCTATATATAGTTCCAGTGCCAGTTTCCGGTCCCAGAGCTACTGCAGAACAGCTAATTGACAGGTGTACAGGGTGGCGGACCCCCTCCAATCAGATAGTGATGGAAACTTCTCATTTATGGCAGACCATGCCCCTTTTTTGCTAAGCCAGGCTCCTGGCATAGCGGCCCATTTAAACAGCTGCCAGCCAGGATGCCATAGTTGAACCACCAATATGATAGGCCAAAAACATGTTGATCCTGGAAAACCCATTATCTCCTGGCCTGGGTAGGTCACTGCTACCTGTTCCAAGTCTAGGAAGCTCTTCAGCCCATTCACCATCTTTTAGATCATGCAGTGTGATCTTTAACTGCAACCATTTTGAATACAGTAAAAACTGGGCAGCTTTTGCACCACATTGGTCCAACACACACAGGTTATTTGAAAGGGTTTGCCACCTTAGATATACCATTTCCAAATGCATGTTGAACATTAACATAGGCAACTTGCTAATCAATGCATTTTAAAAGTTCAGCACCATTTTCATACTTTGGTTCACTTTTCCTTTTTTTCTTCCCACCCGACAACATTCCACTTTGTCCATAAACTATAATGTTACAAATTAGGCTCCATTGACAGCATATTTATAAACTTTGTGCTCGGGTGCTCTGGCTGAACACATCGGGATGCTCGGGTGTTCTACCGAGCACCCGAGCACAATAGAAGTCCATGGGAGAACCACTGGCACCCCCTGCTTGGAAAAGAAGAGGGTGTCTGGTTCCTTAAAAAACTGTTCTTACATCTCTGGGTTTTGTAGCCGCTCCAGTCAGGGCCCGTCCGTGCGCATGGAGTGTCCTCATCACCATGGGAACACCTCTGGGGTTAGAATGTACTGTCGTATGTGAGATTTCAACATCTCACAACACGGAATAGTCTTGTCATAACACTATTTATCTAATAGAGTCATGACTCATGAACAGCGCTCTCTATTAGATGAAAAGTGTTATGACAAGACTATTCCCTGTGAGTTGTTTGGCGAGGTCAGACAGCACTGCGTGTTGGTCAATGGGTGCTTGGTTTTGTGGATGTAATCCCGAAGTCTGCACAGCGAAGAAAAACCGGCACTCCAATTTTATTTGCTCGAAAGGATTTATTGGTCACTCATGTTAAGGTGATGCGCGTTTCAACACTCACAGGTGTCTTTTTGAAACAGAGAGTGAGCAGCTAGTGTGTGACACTAGATGCTCACTCTCTGTTTGAAAAAGACACCTGTGAGTGTCGAAACGTGCGTCACCTTAACATGAGTGACCAATAAATCCTTTCGAGCAAAGAAAATTGGAGTGCAGTTTTTTTTTTGCTATTCCCTGTGAGTGACTTGCAACAGGGAATAGTCTTGTCATAACACTTTTCACCTAATACAGGGCGCTATTCATGAGTCATGACTCGTGAACAGCGCCCTTTATTGGATTAATAGTGTTATGACAAGACTATTCCCTGTTGTGAGATCGTGAAATCTCACATCCGACAGTACGTTCTAACTCTGGAGGCGTTCCCATGGTGATGGGGACACTCCATGCGCACGGACAGTCCCCGACTGGAGCGGCTACGGAGCTCAGACATGTAAGACAGTCTTACAGTTTTTTAGGGAACCAGACCCCCTCTTCTCTTCCGAGCAGGGGGTGTGTGGTTTAATGCTTAGGACTTCCATTGTTCTTAATGGTACTGGAGCACATGAAGTGTTCGCCGAATACTCTGCTGAACCGAGCATGGCGATGCTCGAGTAGAGCACCAGTTCAGCCGAGCATGCTCGCTCAACACTACTAAAGAGTACATTTGGGTAGCAAAATAAATCCACACATCCTGTAAAATAACCATATCGTTCTATAGGTCAAACATAGGCCGTGTCCTTTCAACTGGATACTGTTCCCTGATGGTACTGAAAATCATAGTCTACAGCAAAGGAAGCATGTGTTCAATTTTTTGTATTTTTTAAAGAACTTTAAAAGACCAATCACAGAAATCTTGAACATTTCAGAAATTACTTGTTTTAATAAAAAAAAAACATCACAATAGAAGATGCAAACTTTTTTTTTAATAATTTTCAATTTGTGCATTAAAATCTTTATGTAAAGGAACAGAAACTACAAAGGAAATAGTAAAAAGAGGGAAAAAAACATATAGTCAAATCCATGGGACATCAATAAAGCCATAATACAGAAATTTCAGAGAGTTGGGAAGAGATAAAGATAGAGAAAATGTAACAAATTAGAACAAAATAATTTTATAAACGAATTATAAAAGAGGGCAAGGAGGGTGACATATCACCCCTTGGGCATAGACATGTAGGAAGTAAATGCAGCTTTGAAGGACTCATATAATAGCAGTGTACTGTACAAAGGTCCAAGGTTCGGCCATGTGTGGGACAGGAGATTTCTTGACACAAGTCCTGTGCTAATTTATCTATCTCTCTTTGTGAGCCACACACGGCCTAGCCAGCCTTACTTTCGCCTACCAATCTGGGCCATTAGTTGGGCATTTGCTGCAGCCTTTGCTCTCATGTTTTTAGCCTTTGCAATGTCGAACAGGATGTTCATTAGATTGGTAGGTACATCCAAAGAAAGAGTGAATTTGGTCCGGCGGTCACTTTTTGCCTTGTTTTGATACACCTTGCCCTTCACCTGGGCCTGTGACAGATATCTGTACCGTGCAGCTGGGAATGTCCTTTTCTCTTTCTCATCCTCTTCTTCCTCCTCTTCTTGAGACAAAAGATTATCACTTGGTCCAAAGTCATAGCCCCTCTTGCTAAGAACCGTATTGTCTTCTAAACTTCTCCTTTTGGCCTCCTCAAGGACTTCTTTAAGACAGCTGAAAATCGACTCTGTTTTGTAAAAGTTATAGTGGAGACTTGACTGGGCCATGCACAGTATGAGCAGTAGCAGGAGTAGCCTAGTGTGTGGCATACTTCCACCATCCACCTATGGAAATGAAAAAACTTATTTTTAATTCAGCAGAAATTAAATTTATATGCATAAAATGTAATTTGCCTTTTTTCTTCTCAGCTGCAATGTCGACAACGAGCAGGTGTAATTACAATTCTACTGTTCCATTCACTTCAATGAGATGGCTCCGTCCTATTCAAGTAAATAGGACGTATGAGTGATGGGTTCTCTTCAAACAGCTAAATTAGATCGGTGGGGGTGCTGGCAGTCGGACCCCCGCTGATCTAATAGGTCATCAATGTAAAATAGTGGATAACCCCTTTAAAGAGGACCTGTCAGCTCCACTGACATGTCTGTTGTACTAATACTCATTAAATAACAATCCAGGAGAATTTATTTCTGGAACTCAGTGTTGTGCTGTTTCTCTGTTTTTCCTACAAGACATTTATAAATTGTCAGACTGTTTAGGGACACACCTAATGGTAACATCCCATTGTCACTTTACTTATACATTTCTAGGAAGAATAACAGAGGAATAATGTTGAGTTAATGAGAAAAGATGCAGTGTTATTTCATGAGGAATGCACACATAACAGTACAAAGGATGGACAAGTTATTTTTAAGACTACAGAAAAATATTGAAAATATTCTATATCCGCTATATTTAGCCATTTCTAATTTGTGAAATTACCTAGCACTCTGAAAAGAGTTCAGACAATCAAATCGTTAACAGGTGTCGCCGTCTATAAATTAACAAGTGCTTCACTCGTAACAGGAAATGTAAATTAACATTTATGCATTAAATGAATTGTACAGATTTAGATCCATTACATTAATGTAATAGCTTCCATTTTTAGAATGTTTTGATTTCCTTAGACAATGATATTATATAGCCAAATATCAGAGGGCAATAGTAATATTTCTCTGTATCTGTCCATAAAAGTGAAGCCTTGTTATGCCTTGTCTTTGCAGGTTAACAGTATTTTATTCAGATGGTTGCTACATGTGTAAACCAGCCTCGTAAAAGACCATACTAGCCATGCCTCAGTGTCTGATCGTTGGGGGTATGTCTGTTTCAGAAGGCATCGGTGCTTGAAGTAGTGCCATGGCCTTCTCTCAGCTTTCCCTAGGACAGTGACAACATGTTCATCAGTTACATGGCCTAGGTGCAGCTCAGCATCATAGAAGTGAATGGGGCTGAGCGTGATACCAAGCACAGTCGCTATACAATGTACAGTGCGGTGAGCACAGAGAAGGTTGCACCACTTACAGGAGCGCCAGTGCCTTCTCAAACAGCTGAATGGTGTCCTGGGTGTCGGACCCTCACCAGTCAGATACTGATGATCTATCCTGGTATTCAAAATGAGTGACATATCTTTGAAGCACCTGTTCCACTTTTTCCAACATAAAAGTCGGATAAAGTGGGTGAGGACAAAGGCAACTTTTTAAATTACATTTTGCATTATTTTTTTTTCCACTTGATAAAAGAAAGAAAATTTTGGCAGAAATGTAGGGTGTTGCACATTTTCTGCATTGCCTGGAAGTGATTGATGCATTTTTACTGGGATACTAGGTGCAGGGAGTTCATGCTAAGTTTTGCTATGGGGCCTTATGAGATCTGTGTACGCCCTTTCTTCAGCGTAAAGGAGAACAAGAAGTTTTGGAAGTGATATGACCCCACAGAGCCCTGATACTAACCTCTTAACAGTCACATCAAAATTGGAAAAACCCTGTCACTTTTTCTATTGTAGATTTTGAATTTATGTCAGAAGTAAATATTGTTGGTGCGGAACTCAGGTGATGTGCGTTTTAACCCCTTAGTGACATAACAAATTTTAGTCATTTTTCTTCCTCTGTGTTCCAGCAGTCATTACTTTTTAAATTTTTCTTCAATTAAGCTGTATCAGACATTGAACTTTGTGGGACGAGTTGTAGTTTATTTTAGGAACCATTTTTGGGTTTATATAGTGTATTAAATAACTTTTATTATTTTTTTTCTAGCATTTCTACCAGCTCTACCAGTTTCTACCATTTTGTGGGATTTATTTTTACAGTGTTGAATTTGTGGTATAAGTAACATGATAACTTTATTCTTTCAAATGTATATATATATATATATATATATATATATAAAATATTTTTATATATACATAGTAACATAGTTTATAAGGCCGAAAAAAGAAATCTGTCCATCCAGTTCTGCCTGTTATCCTGCAAGGTGATCCAGGAGAAGGCAAAAAAAACACCCTGTGAGCTAGAAGCCAATTTTCCCCACTTAAGGTGGGGGAAGAAAATCTCTTCCCGACTCCTATCAGGCAATCAGAATAACTCCCTGGATCAACGACCCATCTCTAATAGCTATATCTTGTAATATTATTACACTCCAGAAATACATCCAGGCTCCTCTTGAACTCTTTTAGTGAATTCACCATCACCACCTCTTCAGGCAGAGAGTTCCATAGTCTCACTGCTCTTACCGTAAAGAATCCTCTTATATGTTTGTGTACAAACCTTCTTTCCTCCAGACGCAGAGGATGTCCCCTCGTCACAGTCCTGGGGATAAATAGATGATGGGAGAGATCTCTGTACTGACCCCTGATATATTTATACATAGTTATTAGAGCTCCCCTCAGTCGTCTTTTTTCTAAAGTTAATAAACCTACTTTTGATAATCTTTCAGGGTACTGTAGTCCACCTATTCCAGTTATTACTTTAGTTGCCCTCCTCTGAACCCTCTCCAGCTCTGCTATGTCTGCCTTGTTCACAGGAGCCCAGAAGTGTACACAGTACTCCATGTGTGGTCTGACCAGTGGATTGCCTAGGGTCTTTGTCACCCGGGACGGGTCCTTTCTCTGTCATGTAGATCTTATCTTTCCTCTTCTCCTCCGCTAGACCGCCATGACAAATTCTTTCAGCCACATCTCGTCTCTACAGAGTTTGTAATACAGACACGTTAGATTTCTCAGTTTTTCCATCAACCTCCCCATCCTGGTGTCCCCATAGTGTCATCCTGCCCCCAGTTAAGATAACACCCTATATTGTGCTCCAGGCAATAATCCCTGTAGTGTCCCCAAAAATAATAGAATTGCACCTACAGTGCCTCCCCAATAGCAACGCCCCCCCCAATCTGCCCCCATATAGTCATTTTCCCCACACTGCCCCATATAGTAATTTGCAGCACACAGTACTTCCCCCAAACAGTAGTTTCCCCCACACTGCCCCCATACAGTAGTGTCCCCCACACTGCCCCCACACAGTAGTGTCCCCCACACTGCCCCCACACAGTAGTGTCCCCCACACTGCCCCCACACAGTAGTGTCCCCCACACTGCCCCCACACAGTAGAGTACCCAACACTGCCCCTCTACAGTAGTTTCCGCCACACAGTAGTGTACTGTACCCCACACTGCCCACACACAGTAATTTCCCACACACAGTAGTTTCCCCCACACTGCCCCCCACACAGTAGTGTCCCTCACACTGCCCCCACACAGTAGTGTCCCCCACACTGCCCCCCTACAGTAGTTTCCCCTACACTGCCCCCCTACAGTAGTTTCCCCCACAGTAGTGTACCCCACGCTGCCCGCCACACAGTGTACTATACCCCAAACTGCCCCCACACAGTAATTTCTTGCAGACAGTAGTTTCCCCCACCCAGTAGTGTCTCCCACACTGCCCCCCACACAGTAGTGTACTGTACCCCACACTGCCCCCTCAGAGTAATTTCCCCCACACTGCCCTCACACAGTAGTGCCCCCACACAGTACTGTCCCCCACATTGCCCCCACACAGTAGAGTACCCCACACTGCTCCGACAAGGTAGTTTCCCCCACAATGCCCCCCACGCAGTAATTGCCCCCATATAGTAATTTGCCCCACACAGTAGTTTTCCACACATTGCCCCCATTTAGTAATTTGCCCCCACATAGTAATCCCTACCATAATTATTTGCCCCACACATTATCCCACCAAAATATTTTCCCCCAACATGTGCTCATGTGTCCCCCAAAGTTACTTGGCACAAAAAAATAAAAAAATAAAATAAAAGCTAAATACTTACCTATGTCCAGGTGCTTGCTCGCACACTTCACTGTGCTGCTGCTCCTAGGCACAGGCGCGCGTAATGACATCATCACGCATGCCTGCGCTGGGATTTCACTACCGCATAGGCCTCAGGCCTAATAGGCCTGAAGCCTATGGTGAGCAGTGATCGGTGGCGGGGCAGGGAACTATACGCGGGCATTAGCACTCTAGCAATAAGCGATTCCATCTGTATTGATGGAAGCGATCATTTCTTCTCTGGCACCCCTCTGACAGCCGGCACCCGGGGTGGACCCGACCCCCACCCCCTCTCCCTGGGCACGCCACTGGGTCTGACTAGTGATTTGTAAAGTGGTAGGACTATGTTCTCATCACAGGCATCTATGACCCTTTTGATGCAACCGATTCTCTTATTGGCCTTGGCAGCAGCTGCCTGACACTGGTTTCTACAGCTTAGTTTGCTGTTCACTAAAATTCCTAGGTCCTTTTCCATGTCAGTGTTACCCAGTGTTTTACCATTTAGTATGTACGGGTGACTTGCATTATTCCTTCCCATGTGCATAACCTTACATTTGTCAGTGTTAAACCTCATCTGCCACTTCTCTGCCCAAGCCTCCAATCTATCCAGATCCCTCTGTAGCAGTATACTGTCCTCCTCTGTGTTAATTACACACAGTTTAGTGTCATCTGCAAAAAATTATATTTTATTGTGCAAGCCTTCTACAAGATTATTAATAAATATATTGAAGATAATAGGGCCCAATACTGACCCCTGAGGTACTCCACTAGTGACAGTGACCCAATCTGAGTGTGTACCGTTAATAACCACCCTCTGTTTTCCATTACTGAGCCAGTTACTTACCCACATACAGTAATTTTCTCCCAAGCCAAGCATTCTCATTTTATATACTAACCTTTTATGCAGTACAGTGTCAAATGCTTTGGAGAAGTCCAGATATATGACATCCATTGATTCGCCGCTGTCAAGTCTAGAACTTACTTCCTCAAAGAAACTGATTAAATTAGTTTGACATGACCGATCCCTCATAAAGCCATGCTAATTTGCTTATTTCCATTGACGTAGTAGAAAGAAAAGATCCAGCACTGCCGTTTTCAATTGAAAAAGCCAAATACCTTTATTCCGTTGCATAAAATACAAGCGACAGCTTTGCCTTGACTCATGGAAACACACTCCTTGGTCTACGCGTTTCAGACACACCTGTCCTTAATCATGACCTCATGATTAAGGACAGGTGTGTCTGAAACGCGTAGACCAAGGAGTGTGTTTCCATGAGTCAAGGCAAAGCTGTCGCTTGTATTTTATGCAACGGAATAAAGGTATTTGGCTTTTTCAATTGAAAACGGCAGTGCTGGATCTTTTCTTTCTACTACATACACAAGTCTTTGCTTGATGGTCCGTGCACTTCATCGGATTAAGCCACTACGTCTACAGCAGGTGAGCTGGAGTTTTATCTATCACTTCCATTGACGTACTCCAAGATAGCATCTCAAACAAGATAGCAACCTTCAAACAGTTTACCCACGACAGATGTTAAACTTACCGGCCTTTAGTTTCCGGGCTCTGTTTTTGGACCCTTTTTGAATATTGGCACCACATTTGCTATGCACCAATCCTGTGGAACACTTCCTGCCAGTATAGATTCCTTTAATATCAGAAATAAGGATCTGGCTATGACATTACTTAAATCTCTTAGGATACAGGGGTGTATGCCACCTGGTCCTGGCGATTTGTCTATTTTAATCTTTTTAAGACACCGAGGTACTTATGCTTGGGTCAGACAGGGCCCTTTTAATGGTGAATTTACTTTTACATTCTGCATTCCATCTCATTCGTTTATTTTCCTTAGTAAATACAGTAAAGAAAAAAAATATTTAATAGCTTTGCTTTCTCCTCATCGCTCTCCGCAACTCCTCCCTCATTGCTCTGTAAAGGGCCGACACCTCCAGATTTATACTTTTTACCATTTATATAATTGAAGAACATTTTAGGGTTAGTTTTGCTCTCTTTGGCAATTAATCTCTCGGCGTCTAGTTTGGCTGCTTTTATTTGTTTTTTACATATTTTGTTTTTTTCCTTATAGTTTTTCAGTGCTTACTCACTACCCTCCTGTTTTAGTAATTTAAATGTTTTCTTTTTGTCATTTATTGCTTTCTTTACAGTTCTATTTGTCAATATTGTTTTTTTTTCTTGTTCCTTAACCTTTTATTCCCATAAGGTATGTATCTCTCACAATTAGATTTTAGGATGTTTTTAAAAATATCCCATGTGGCTGTATTTTTATTTTTGAGGACTTTGTCCCAGTTAGTTAGTCCTATGGCCTCTCTTAGTTGGCTACATTTAGCTTTTTTGAAGCTTGGTATTTTTGTTCCTCCTTTAAGAAACACTCTTTTGAATGACAATTGGAAGGTTATTACTTTATGGTCACTATTTCCCAGGTGTCGCCCAACCTGCACATCCGTTGTTCTGTCCGGGCTATTGGTTAATACTAAGTCCAGTATGGCCGTCCCTCTAGTCGGTTCCTGAATCATTTGGGAAAGGTAATTGTCTTTGGTTATTGCCAAGAGCCTGTTTCCTTTATGAGATGTGCAGGTTTCAGTTTCCCAGTCTATACTGGGAAACTGAAACCTGTAGGGGGTACAGGGGGGTAGTGGAAGTCCCCCATAATAACGACCTCATTATGATTTGCTGCCTCGTCTATCTCATTTAGTAGTAGATTTTCTGTAGACTCTGGTATATTAGGTGGCTTATAATAAACTCCTATTAGTATTTTATTAGTGTTTTTGCCTCCATGTATTTCTACCCACAGTGACTCCACATGTTCATGTCCCTCACTTATATCTTCTCGTTCTGTGGGCTTTAGACAGGACTTTACATAAAGGCAGACCCCTCCCCCTCTCCGGTTTTGGCGATCCTTTCTAAACAGACTATAACCCTGTACATTAACTGCCCAGTCATAGCTATCATCCAGCCATGTCTCAGTTATTCCCACTATATCATAGTCCTCCTCACCCATCACTAATTCCAGTTCCCCAGTTTTATTAGTCAGGCTTCTGGCATTAGTATACACACAATTAAGAAGTTTATGTATATTTTTTACCCTACACCTTTCCTTCTGAACTGTTCTAGTCCCTCCTTCCATTCCTCCCCCAGTCCCATTACCTCGACCCAGTCTCTATCTGCACTATCTTCCCCTCCTATAACGTAATAACCCTCCCCCCCAGTCCCTAGTTTAATCACTCCTCCAACCTTCTAGCCATCTTCTTCCCCAAAACAGCTGCCCCTTCCCCCAGCCCATCTCCACGATAGAGCCTGTAGCCGACAGAGAATTCAGCCCAGTTCTCCAGAAACCCAAGGAACCCCTCCTTCCTACACCAGTTCTTGAGCCACTTGTTAACCTCCCTAATATCCCGCTGCCTTTCTTGTGTGGCTCGTGGTACAGGTATGTAGTATTTTGGAAAATACTACCTTGCCCTGAGCTTTTGACCTAAATCCCTAAAATCATTTTTAAGGACGCTCCACCTACCTCTAACTTTGTCATTGGTTCCAATATGGACCATGACCGCTGGATCTTCTCCAGCCCCTCCCAGTAATCTGTCAGCACGATCTGCGATGTGTTGAACTCGAGCGCCAGGAAGACAGAACACTGTTCGACGATCCTCGACTTTGTGACAGATCGCCCTATCTCTTCCCCTAATAATTAAGTCTCCCACTACCAGCTCCTGTCTGGCCTGCCCTGCTCTCCTAGTCCCCTGCTTACTGGAGCTGACAATCCCCTGACTGGCAGAGGAAGTGTCCGGCTGCAGCAGTGCTCTCCCTGAACTAACGTCCCCCTTATCTGCCAACCTTGCAAACTTGTTGGGGTGTGTCAGATCAGGGCTAGCCTCCCTGGCACTCTTTCCTCTACCCCGCTTTCCCTTCCCTCAGTGCTTTGTGTGTCTTCTTATACAGCACAAGGGTCTCTGGGCCCCCTCAGGCTCCTGGGCCCGGTAGCAATTGCTACCTCTGCACCCCCTATAGCTACTCCCATGGTTATCCAGCTAGCTACCTCACTTTCCTGAGCCTCCTTGCTACCACCCTCCCGCACATCTACCCCATAGAATGCTTTCTCAGTGAGTAGCAAACTCTTTTCCAAATTGTCAATGCTTCTCAGTGTTGAAACTCGCCCAGTTAGATACAGGATGTGCGATTCCAAACGGACAATTTGCTCACATTTTGAACAAAGATATGCACCCTCAAACGGCTGGTCCAGGACTGCATACATTAGACAAGATGTGCACTGGACGGCGTTGTCAATAATGGAACACATACTAAATGGGGATTACGCAATAAAAGAGAAAAAATACAATATTGTGCAGTGATAAGAATCTAACTTACTGTAGTCCCTTCCTAAAGTCCCTGAATCTCAAGTCACATATTTTAAATTCACACACTGGAACTCAAACAGGCAAACGCTCACAAACTCGCGTTGTTTGTCTGCTTGTATAAGTGCAGGTCTCAAACCGGACTGCTTTTTTCCTCCAGCATGTTGTGAGCTCCCCCTCTGCCCCCGTCTTCTTCTCCAGGCTGAAGGGGAGGGCTGCTCTAACGCATCATATCTTGGAAAAGGTTTGGTCTAGTTTGAAAGCTCACAGTCTAAGTTGCCGTGGCCATACTCTTACAGTGAATATTGCTTAACCCCTTAGCGCCCAGCGCCGTACATGTATGGCGCAGCGGGACGTGACTTAACGCCCAGCATCATACATGTACGGCGGGCTGATCGGGCAGGTGCAGGAGCTGCGCCTGCCTGATCCGTGGCAGGGGTCCGGCAGTCACTGATATCGCCCAAAAAAGTGCCAAAAAAATAAAAAAACTTGCTCTCAGTCTATGGAGACACTAAAACATGATTTTTTTTTTGTTTCAAAAATGATATCATTGTGTAAAGCTTACATAATTTAAAAAAAAGTATACATATTAGGTATTGCCGCATCCGTAAGAACCTGCTGTATAAAATATCACATGATCTAACCCCTCATGTGAACACCGTAAAAAAATAAAAATAAAAAGTCATTTTTGTCACCTTACATCACAAAAAGTGTAATACCAAGCAATCAAAAAGTCATATGCACCCTAAAATAATACTAATCAAGCCATCATCCAATACCACAAAAAATTAGACCCTACCTAAAATAATCGCCCAAAAAATGAAAAAACTATGGCACTCAGAATATGCAGACACTAAAACATGATTTTTTTTTCCAAAAATGTTTTATTATGTAAAACTGAAACAAACAACCAAAAAAAGTATACATATTTGGTATTGTCGCATCCGTAACAACCTGCTCTATAAAAATACTCCACGATCTAACCTGTCAGATAAACATTGTAAATAGCAAAAAATAAAAACGGTGCCAAAACAGCTATTTTTTGTTACCTTGCCTCTCAAAAAGTGTAATATAGAGCAACCAAAAATTATATCTACCCTAATATAGTACCAACAAAACTGTCACCTTATCTCGTAGTTTCCAAAATGGGGTCTTTTTTGGAGTTTGTACTCTAGGGGTGCATCAGGGGGTATTTAAATTTGACATTTCAGCTTAAAATTATCCCAGTGAAATCTGCCTTCCAAAATCCATATGGTGATCCTTTCCTTCTGCGCCCTGCCATGTGTCCGTACAGCAGTTTATGACCACATATGGGGTGTTTCTGTAAACTACAGAATCAGGGCAATAAATATTGAGTTTGGCTGTTAACCCTTGCTTTGTTAGCATATAAAAAATTTATTAAAATGGAAAATCTGCCAAAAATGTGAAATTCTGAAATTTCATCTCCATTTTCCATTAATTCTTGTGGAACACCTAAAGTGTTAACAACGTTTGTAAAGTCAGTTTTGAATACCTTCAGGTGTGTAGTTTCTATTTTTGGGTAGCTTCTATTATGTAAGCCTCACAAAGTTACTTCAGACCTGAACTGGTCCTTAGTAAGTGGGCTTTGGAAATTTTCTGAAAAATTTCAAGATTTACTTCTAAATTTCTAAGCCTTCTAACGTCCCCAAAAATAAAATGGCATTCACAAAAAAAAAAAAAACATGAAGTAGACATATGGGGACTATAAAGTAATAACTATTTTTGGAGGTATTACTATCTATTATAAAAGTAGAGAAATTGAAATTTGCAAATTTGCTAAATTTTCTAAATTTTTTAACCAAAAACAACTAAACCTATTAGGGCCACATAAGAGTAAATACACCAAACCTATGCTGAATGTGTATACCCAGGTCATGAAACTAAACACAACCGTTTGTTTATCAAAAATATACCTTTATTGAAATGCAGTCAATAAAAACATAAGCAATGGAGTCAACATGATTCAATGGAATAAAAACATATACAAAAAGGGGACCAAGGGAGGAGGCTGATCATGATTATGAAGTGAAACAAGGAGCAAAAAATCCATGAACATACTCAGATATGTGCGCAAAGAATATAATAGCAGTAGTAAATGGATTTATATATGTACACATCTAATATATGAGCCCCCTAAGTAGCAGTTCATATAAGGGCTATCAAAAATAGAAATGCATAAAGTACTAAATGCCCTAAAGAAGAGCTAAAGTGTGCAAAAGAATTTCTTTAAGGTTCATGGGAAAAGAACTTCCAGCCTAAGACCCATCCCAGTGTCCCCCACTAACCCAACGCGTTTTGCCAAATGGCTTTGTCAGGGGAAGTAAATTGGTATTTGGTCTGGTATTTTTTTATAAATAAAAATGAAATGTTTTACAATAAGTGACGAGAAAATGGCCTGGGCAGAAAGGTGAAAAATGGCCCGGTCCTGAAAGGGTTAAAGCACACGTCATATGTTATAGTCACCTTTTCATTCATGAGGTGTTCATGTTTTTCAAAATAAAAACTTTAGTAAAATAAAAAGCCTCTGGACGGCCCAAAGCGCATCCCATGTAACAACTGATGTTCTGACAATAAAAATATATTGAAGAAAGCAAGTGCCAGGATCATCTGTTTTCTAAAAAGACTGGGAACGCATACCTTCCATGTGCACTGCCACAAGCCTGAGTGCCAACCAGATCTCATACCTGTGTAAATTTGGGGGCTAATTTGGGGTCTGTATGAATTTGGGGGCTGATGTGCAGTACATTAATTTTGGGGTCTGACTGTAGATCTGTATTAATTTGGGGTTTGTCTGGAGGTCTGTATGAATTTTTGGGTCAGGTCTGGAGGTCTATATTAATTCTAGGTTCTGGCCTGGGAGTCTGTATTAATTTTGAAGTCTCATCTGGGGTCTTCATTATGAAGGGGCTGTCCAACCATGTTGTAAAATTTTTTTGGAAAACTGATTAGAGTGCTACAAAAAAGTTGTAATACCTCTCTTATCCCACTGTTCTCACCACTAGGGGAGCGCTTAGCATCATTCCTGGGCGTGGCTGGCTGGTAAAGCTCAGGGGTGGTAAGTGTGACACACGCATGTGTTGTACATATTTGTGATTTTACACACCTGTGTGGGCTGTGAGTACTGCACTTCACTGCTGTGTATACAGCTATATTGTATCCTATTGTAAATGGATGTGGCCCTTCAAGTTTTTTTCTATGTGCGGAAATTTTTTCTATATGCGGTCATATATCCGGCTGAGTTTAAGACCCTGCCCTAGACAATAGTAGCCAGTAGTTCCACATAGGGAAAATATTCCTTCTTGACCCCCCAAAGACAACTGAAATATAATTTATACACCTTATTAATTATAACTCTCAATATCATTAGTCATGAGACAAACAGATAGAGCTTGTTTAACTGCTGTAATTGTATTTGCCATAACTACCTATTGGGATAGGACATCCTAAAGTGTGAATACTTTCAGTGTAGAACCCTGGGGGGAACTTATTAAGTGCTCATGCACGTGACTGTATGTATTTTGCGGTTTGAAAACCATGGGTCGGCAAAAAAAGTGTGACATCTGTGTTACATCCATTTTTTTGCGGATCCATTGTAACAATGACTGTCCTTGTCCACAAAACTGACAAGAATAGGACATGTTCTATTTTTTGGGGGGAACGGTCTTGCAAACATATGGATACGGAATGTACACAGAGTCATTTCAGTTTTTTTGCGGCCCCATTGAAATGAATTGTTCCGCATATGGACCGAAAAACGGAACAGACACGGACAAAAATACGTTTGTGTGCATGAGCCCTAAGACTGATGTTTCCTACACTATTCTTAGTAGTATGCTGGAGTAAGTTGTGGCAAATTTATGAAGAGGTGCAGGTCTCATTATAAATTTGGTCCATCTTTGGGCTGTCCGTGCACCAGAATCTGAAATCTATGCCTATAATTTATGGCAGCTTTCTGGCATAAACTAACTCCATTAGATGCACTAGCTGCACCGAATATTCTAAGCCCTACTGAATTAAAAAGTGGTGTGGACAATGGAAAAAAGGTGCGTACAAAAAGCAGCTTGTGCAAATATTACAACCTGCACTTCCGCCCGGCAGTGTGTTCGGTGACGTCACCGGCTCTGATGTGAGTGCTTTAGTTCTGCCCTAGCCATTTTACAGGCTAGGGCAGCACTAAAGCCTGCCCGTCAGTGCCGGTAATGTCACCGGGTTTCCTGGCAGCCCCATGGAGAGCCCGGTACATCACCGGATCTCCAGAAAATGCCTTTGCCCTGCGCGATTTAGCATCCGTAATGTGGTCTTTTGAGACCCCATTGAAATGAATAGGTCTGCATCCAGCCCGCAAATAATGCGGATCGGATGTGGACCAAAAAAAGTTTGTGTGTATGAGCCCTAACTGTAACTGTCGAGTCACAGATTCTCAGCCTGCCTCTCATCTCCCTAATAAATGTGCTGTTTTACATGTGAAAATTATTTAGTGGAGCAGATTTATAAAAGCTGTCTAAGAGAAAAAAAGCTATTTACTTCCCATAGCAACCAATACAGCACAGTTTCATTTTACCAGAGCAGTTTAAGAAATTAAAGCCGAACTCTGATCTGTTGCTATGGTTTTTTAGACAGAAATCCACTACTCAATACTCCTCTTCCTCATCTAATCCTCCACTGCAGGAAAAGACATATTGAATAGTGTAGTCTGCAAGCATGGATGTAGCGCGGGTTACGTTGCTCCAGTAAAAAGGCAGGGGTCAAGTCCTGGCAAAAAAAGTGTGGGAACTCACCCAAGTGCCTCCGTGTGACGTCACGGCGTACACAAAGGGCAGGGGAGGTCGGGAGGAGGAGCAAGCAACTACCGTACCGTTTTGCCCTATAAGACGCATCTAGGTTTTAGAGGGGGACAATAAGAAAAAAATATTTTTCATTACACCTCAGGTCAGACCACCAATGAGACCCCCAATGTTAATCAGACCTTAGCTAACAGCCCCAATAAGATCCTCAATGTTAATAAGACCCCAATAAGACCTCAGATCACACCTCAGCTCAGCCCCCAATATGAATGACCCCCAATCAGACCTCAGATAAGCACCCCATGCCTTATAACAGCCCCCGGTAGCCATATATCAGCCCCCAGTAGCCTCATAGCAGCCCCCAGTGCCTCTCCACCAGCTCCCAGTGCCTCTCCACCAGCCCCCAGTGCCTCTTCACCAGCCCCCAGTGCCTCTCCATCAGCCCCCACTGCCTCTCCATCAGCCCCCACTGCTTCACCATCAGCCCCCGCTGCCTCTCCATCAGCCCCTAGTGCCTCTCCACCAGCCCCCAGTGCCTCTCCACCAGCCCCCCGTGCCTCTCCATCAGCCCCCAGCACCCTCCATCAGCCCCCGGTGCCTCTCCACCAGCCCCCAGTGCCTCTCCACCAGCCCCCAGTGCCTCTCCATCAGCCCCCAGTGCCTCTCCACCAGCCCCCAGTGCCTCTCCACCAGCCCCCAGTGCCTCTCAATCAGCCCCAGTGCCTCTCAATCAGCCACCAGTGCCCCCTCCATCAGACCCTAGTGCCCCCCCACTAGCCCCCAGTGCCCCCCACTAGCCCCCAGTGCCTCTCCACCAGCCCCCAGTGCCTCTCCACCAGCCCCCAGTGCCTCTCAATCAGCCCCCAGTGCCTCTCAATTAGCCTCCAGTGCCCCCTCCATCAGCCCCCAGTGCCTTTCAATCATCCCCAAGTGCCCCCTCCATTAGCCCCCAGTGCCTCTCACCAGTTAGCCCCCAGTGCCTCTCACCAGCCCCCAGTCATTCCCTTTCACCAGCCGATAAACTATAAAATAAAATAACCACTTACCCTCTCCTGCTCCTGGACGCCGCCATCGCTCCTCTCTTCCTGCTGTCGGCTGTGCTGTGAAGGCTGCGCACAGCGTGACATCACAGAGTGCGTTATGCCTGTGCGCAGCCCTGCACAGCCGACAGCCGAAGACCGGGAAGCGGTGAGTACAAAGCCCTCACCGCTTCCTGGCCCTTTTGCCCTGAAAGGGAACGGCGTTCATGCTATAAAAAAAGTGCAGGAACACCGTTCCCACTTGTTCCCACAGGACTCGAGCCCTGGTATTGAGTAGTGGATGCTTCTAGCAGATGTGAAGAAAAGGTTGCCTATTTCAGGGTCAGTGTGTGGATACAGTCAGTATAATAGAAATGTGGGGAGCAAAAAAATATAAAACCATTAAAATATATATAAAAACTATGAAGCTACAGTTGAAAATGGGTCCACGTCTCATGTCCTGGGATGTATATCCTCCTGGAAATGTTTTCTCATGTTGCCTTTTTATTGTTTCATGCAAAATAAAAAAAGAAATGAACATGAGTTTTCTAGAGCCCGTTGTATTCTTTGCACAATGGGCATAGAAAAGGCAGAGTAGTGACACACAGGGGACAATGAGGAAATACAGGGGACAGAATGGTGACATACCCAGGGGACAATGATGGCATACTCAGGTGTGGTAATGCCACATTAGGGGCAGAGTTTTCTGGAGCCCCTTGTTTTTTTCTCACAACAGACTTTATTGCTAGTTGTATATATTTATCACATTACGAAGTGGGATACGAAAACAAACTGGATTGTAAATTGTGCAGAATTCAAAGAACTTTGCCATAAAGACAGACAGAAAATTCTCTAATAACATTGGTAGAGATTATTTATACTATATGTAGGCTAAAAGAAGTGCTTGTGAGACAGTGTTTTCTTTTCTTTTACAGAATGATTAGTACTGTAAGTGTTTTGCACTCCATGTGACTGACGCCTTGCCTTTTTCCAACATAGTCGCACATGTCAACACAAATGTCATAGTTTTCAATTTAGAAAACTAGCATAACTATTGTAACATTGTGTATGGGAAAGTACTGGAGGGGGTGTATATATGTAAGTTATGTTATGATTGGATTTCTTCAGAATGGTGGATAAGTTGGTAGGGGGACCTGCCATTCCACCTCACTCCAGTACTACTTTATTCCCCTAGCCCAGTGATGGGCAACGTGCGGCTCTCCAGCTGTTGCAGAACTACAACTCCCAGCATGCAAAGCCTGTCTATAGCTATCAGCCTACTGCAGGGCATGGTGGGAGTTGTAGTTTAGCAACAGCTGGAGAGCTGCACGTTGCCCATCACTGCCCTAGCCTAAGGTAATCCCAGGTGTAGATACTGGGTTCATTACTGGGAAAATTAATATGAGAAGAAATGCTCATCCTGTTCCAGAGAGCATGGGAACCTAGATGCCTTGCTGGCTAGTTGAACCTGATCTCCTGTTATATCAGTGCTGGTGCTGAGCATAGGTGAGGAAAACCTTGTTTAGTTTAGTTAGTTTAGTGACAGTTTAACCTATGTGGGAGTAAAAATAAGTTATTTTGGACTTTTTAACATATTATCTTCAGTCTGTCATTGCTGACCTAAACACACACGTACAGACCTCTACACTATATTAATAAATCTGCCACATTGGATCTATGGCTCCCTAAAGTTCCACTGGGAGAGTCATAAAGAAACCCACACATCTCTGCTTCTTGCAAGCCCTATTACACTGCTGGTGAGCAGGGGGGGCTCATTATGGAGTGATATGAGACCAAATAAAATTACCTTGCGAATCTGCCATGTTGAACGTTCTATGTTATCATTGGCCAACATATCATAGAACAGGAGGAGCTGAGCAGATTAATGGTTTTGTATTGTATTCAACATGTATTTTATTCATTGAAACCCCTAACTCTAGAGAAGAAATTCTGTTGCTTGTGTCACACAGTGAATCACTGAGTAGGACTGCCTACTGGACATTTACGTAAGCCTAGAAAACAGGAATTTACAGGAATAAAATACTGAGGGGGACATTTACTAATCTATTTACTCCTCTTTTGTTGCGTAAATAGTTCACTAATGTTCGCACGCCATTTGTGCAGTAAAATTTGTGACTTTTCCCCACTTTTCCAAATTGGTGATAATAGAAGGCTTGGCGTGAGCAGATAAGCAGGCAGGTCAGTTGGCCTGACTCATTTATCACTTTCCATACGGTTTTTGGTGTGGAAAATGGCATAAATCGACGCCAGCAATAGGTCTGGTATAGAGTGAGGCCTGTCACACGGCCTACTGGACAAAGTGTCAAACTTATGTAGAGGCCTGCAGCTCTACATAACTAGTGCTTCCTCCTGCAACCAGAGGGACATGAGATCAATGTGGAAAACAGCAATCTTAATAAATGTCCCCCTGAATCTTGACCCCCAAAACTATATATCAGTATGATCAGCTCGTCTAACATGCTGCTAGCAGATCAGACCCCATGTTCAACGTGGCAGGTTTCCTCTTTTTTTTTAAAGGGAACCTGTCACCTGTACTAAGCTGTCCTTACTGATGGCATGGTGTAGTGACAGACCTGTTGAATTCGGCAGTGGGTCACTTCTGAGCTGGCAGTGATTACTTTTAGAGTACTGCTATACTGAACCCCTACGAGGGAGATGAGTCCAATGAGGCTCGCTACTCCCACCCTGTCCCGCCTCTGGACTATGACTGACAGGTTTCTTTCTGTTCTTCATAGGAAAGAAACCTGTCAGTCATAGTGTGGAGGTGGGGAGGGCAGCATAGTATAGGTGACAGGTTCACTTTAAGTACAATTAGCAGACTATAGACTTGTAAAGTGTAAATATGTAACTACTATAGTAATCAGCAATTAGGCTTTTATGATCTAATATATGTCAGTCTTGTCAGATAAATAGTGACTCTGTTTATGCAGTTTCGGCACATTTCCACTCAGTAATTATAATGTTTCCCAAGGAAAACTTCTCTATATAGATAACTAGACTTTAAAGACAACATGCCAGCCCCCTAAAGATGCTCGAGCTTCTCAGCTCTGCGATATGTTCCTAACTATGGATAATCTAATTGCAAAATTCATCTCATCCAACTTTAGTAGCAATATTTCTAAATCACACTTTGATGGCAGTTTTCCTTGAATTCAACACTTTTCTCTGAAAAGACCAAAAACATTTCACACATTGCTGTGATAATGATGCCATTCCCTCGGCAGACATGAAAGGGTTCACTGAAAGTGATGAAAAATGTAAGCAGCTATCTATTATTATAATTTACAAAAATATTTGTCTAGGCTCTCTATCGTTGGTAATGGATATTTCAGTAGTAAATGAGGATGGGCAGAGATGGTGCAATGAATCTGACACTAAGAGGGAGAATGCCTTCTAATAGCCAGGACTGCACATTACTACTACTAATACTACACATGTAAAGACTTTAGTATGGAATGTTACTAGATCGATCGATCTATCTATCTATCTATCTATCTATCTATCTATCTATCTATCTATCTTCTCATATCTATCTATCTATCTATCTATCTATTTATCTATCTATTTATCATCTCATATCTATCTATCTATCTATCTATCTATCTTATCTATCTATCATCTCATCTATCTATCTATCTATCTATCTATCTAATACTATCTATCTATCTATCTATCTATCTATCTATCTATCTATCTATCTAATATCTATCTATCTATCTATCTATCTATCTATCTATCTATCATCATCTATCTATCTATCTCCTATCTATCTATCTATCTATCTATCTATCATCTATCTATCTCATATCTATCTATATTTTATCTATCTTCTCATATCTATCTATCTATCTATCTATCTATCTATCTATCTATCTATCGCCTATCTAGCTAATTCAAATTTAAATCAGCTATATTGACAGAACTAAATACATATTAGCATTGCCAAAGCAAGTAGCAAACTTGGGTATAGATTTTCTATCTATCTATCTATCTATCTATCTATCTATCTATCTATCTATCTCATATCTACCCCCTATCTTTCTGTCTATAACATTCATCATATCTTCACATCCCTGTTTTGAGCATTCTTTTATTTGCTAGTTTTATTCATAATTTAATTTTTATCTTAGATATCTGGCATTAATATCACTGTAACATGCTTTTCAACATGGGGTATATACATCTATGATATGTAATGTTGAGTGTAAAGTTCTAATGCTCTGGAAGGACTCCATCATGTCTGGATTATTAGCATATATAATCAATCTCTAAAATTGCAGATGGTTAATATTGTAGTTGTAGCAGAGGAAAGTGCCAGAGACTTAAATTGCTTCTTGTCATTCCTTGCTTCTGCTGAGAGGATTGTGGTGTTCCTTTTAGAGTATACCTCTCCTCAGTTTTTAAATGTAGCTGTCTGTATGCATTACTATGTATTATCTGCAGTAATGTACACTGTACACTGTATAAAACTAATTTCTCTTTAATATAGAGGTACATGGATAGATCATAGATAGATAGATAAAATAAATATCATATATATATTTGAGATAGATAGATATTAGATAGAGAAATAGAAAGATAGAGAGATAGATAGATAGATAGATAGATAGATATGAAATAAATAGATAGATAGATATGAGATAGATAGATAGATAGATAGAAAGAAAGAAAGAATATAACTGTGTAGTTAACTTTATTAAAATGACTTAAGTATAACTTGATCTTTTTTATCCTCTGCACACTTTCTTAACTTGTTCATACCCATAAAGAAACCTAAGCAAACACCTAAGGAGGTAGCTCCAGTCTTAAAGATGCTGGGCACTTTATCACCCCCTGCATCACTATGAAGTTATTAAAAACATGATTCCACTTCTAATGGTGGTAACAAGTCATATGAAAAACCACAACAGGTCTCTGAGAGAGGAATGTAGTCTGTGGAGAGCAGCACTATCCCCCCATGCCTAGAAAGGACTTGTAGTTAAAGTGTCAGTAACTGTGTACTTACCTGCATGTGGCAGTGCTGATGAGTGACGCTCCCTTCTCCCTGACTCTCAGGATAAAGAAATCATCAGGAAGCTTGCCTCTGACTTGAAAGTCTGCTCCCCCTCTCTCACATTCCCCCTCCTCACTCTTATGGAAGGGGCTCTGATATCTTCTCTATGGAAACGCTCCCCTCTTCCGTGTAGAAAGCAATAGTGATCACAGTGTCTCCTCATAATTTGTAGACAAAGACAAGTTGTTAGAGTGGAAGATGTGATAGCCTCAGACATCCATTCAGGTACAGTAGCTATACCATGTGCCACAGAGGACATAGCACATGGGACATCTGTAGGAAGAGTCCTGATCGGAGCACTCTGCATCTTCAAGGCTTCTCCTTAGTGTTTGGCTTAATGGAAATGTTATGTACAATCCATACAAATATTCCAAAATAAATAGCATTTTACAAATTTGCAGTAATATTGTCAAGGAGGATATTGCAGTTAAACTAGAAACAGCTGCATGTAAGTGGCGGATATATTATATATACAATTTTATATATTTTTATATAGTACTCTATGAGTACTTTATTTGGAATTTCATTTGCTAATATATAATTTCTCTATTTATAGATAAAAATGAAATGAGCAATAATAAAAAATATATTATGTTCATATATTTATTATAATAATCCAGCTTCTGCTCTTACATTTTACTGATAGCTTAGCCTTATTAACCCTTTACGCTTCAGCCACTTTACAGTACAATACGGTATTTTATTAGAGAAAAAGCAGAAGAAGCAACAATTTCTAAATAATTGCAACAGCTGGTAAATTGAAAATATCTTCCTTAGATCTTCAGTATTATTTTAGAAATTATCCCCTATTGCACTAATAATCATACACAAATTTCCAGCACCTTGTCCTGACCTAGTCCGCAGTTTAAAGGGAGTCTGTCACCCTGATTTTGGACTATTATTACCAGTAATACATGAGTTGTACTGAAGATAAGGAGTGCAGATCACTATTTTTTATTTTCCTACTGTCTCTCATTCCCCTGTGTCAGCGTTTAAAGCTGTGCTGAAATACATTGTCAGGACTGCTGTGCTGTTCTAACATAATAAAGAGTCCTGACAATGTATTTCAATTCAGCTGACAGTGGCTTAGTAGAAAAATGAAAAATAGTGATCTGGACTCCTTATCTGCAGTACTACTCATGTATTACTGTAGGTAATGGTCCAAAATTGTGGCGGCAGATTCCCTTTAATGGTTTGTTACAGACAGGGTTAAAGTAGTTTGTCACCCTGAGGGACTATTTCTGTAGACCCCCCATCATGGCTGGTCCTACAGTGGGAATCATTCTTACCTGGTCCCCTACTGTGTTCCAGCTTCATAGCTTCCCCTTGGGTGTCTCAGGTCTTGGGTCTTCCCGTGTCACCATCCGATTTGATGTTGGTCATATGACATGTCACCCATGTGTCAGGTCACTGGGTCGCCGTGGGCCTGGACACACTGGATATTCTGCACAAATGGTCCACTGGGGTGAACAACCGCTTTGAGGTCTCTTTACACAGGACCTTACTGGACCAGTTATTAGGAATAGGCAAGTTACTGGCTGCAGCAATGACATGTCAGCCATGCGTCGGGTCACCGTTGGCCTGGACACGCTGGGGGTTCTGCAGAAAAGGTCCCCTGGGGTGAACAGCCTCTTTAAGGTCCCTTTACACAGGACCAGTTATTGGAAGTCAACACTCATTCTCAATAATCGGCTCATGTAAAGGTGCCACTGATCGCTCAATAAACAAGCATATGAGCTTGTTCACGGGCAAATACATTGTTGATGATAGAAACATAGAAACATAGAATGTGTCGGCAGATAAGAACCATTTGGCCCATCTAGTCTGCCCAATATGCTGAATACTATGGATAGCCCCAGGCCCTATCTTATATGAAGGATGGCCTTATGCCTATCCCATGCATGCTTAAACTCCTTCACTGTATTTGCAGCTACCACTTCTGCAGGAAGGCTATTCCATGCGTCCACTACTCTCTCAGTAAAGTAATTCTTCCTGATATTACTTTTAAACCTTTGCCCCTCTAATTTAAAACTATGTCCTCTTGTAGCAGTTTTTCTTCTTTTAAATATTCTCTCCTCTTTTACAGTGATGATTCCCTTTGTGTATTTAAAAGTTTCTATCATATCCCCTCTGTCTCTTCTTACTTCCAAGCTATACATGTTAAGGTCCTTTAACCTTTCCTGGTAAGTTTTGTCCTGCAATCCATGTACTAGTTTAGTAGCTCTTCTCTGAACTCTCTCCAAAGTTTCAATATCCTTCTGCAGATATGGTCTCCAGTACTGCACACAATACTCCAAATGAGGTCTCACTAGTGCTCTGTAGAGCGGCACGAGCACCTCCCTCTTTCTACTGTTAATGCCTCTCCCTATACACCCAAGCATTCTGCTGGCATTACCTGCTGCTCTATGACATTGTCTGCCCACCTTTAGGTCGTCTGATATAATGACCCCTAAATCCCTTTCCTCAGATACTGAGGTTAGTACTGTATCACCGATTTTATATTGTGCTCTTGGGTTTTACGCCCCAGGTGCATTATCTTGCACTTATCGACATTAAATTTTAGTTGCCAGATTTTTGACCATTCCTCTAGTTTTCCTAAATCCTTTTCCATTTGGTGTATCCTCCAGGAACATCAACCCTGTTACAAATCTTTGTGTCATCAGCAAAAAGACACACCTTACCATTGAGGCCTTCTGCAATTTCGCTGATAAAGATATTAAACAATATGGGTCCCAGAACAGATCCCTGAGGTACCCCACTGGTAACAATACCATGGTCTGAATATACTCCATTGACTACAACCCTCTGTTTTCTGTCCTTCAGCCACTGCCTAATCCATTCAACAATATGTGAGCTCAAGCTCAAAGACTGCAGTTTATTGATAAGCCTTCTATGTGGGACAGTATCAAATGCCTTACTAAAGTCCAGATAAGCGATGTCTACTGCACCTCCGCCATCTATTATTTTAGTCACCCAATCAAAAAAGTCAATAAGATTAGTTTGACATGATCTCCCTGAAGTAAACCCATGCTGTTTTTTATCAATCAACCCATGGGTTTTTAGATGTTCCATAATCCTCTCCTTGAGTATGGTTTCCATTAATTTCCCCACTATTGATGTCAGGCTTACTGGCCTATAGTTGCCTGATTCCTCTCTACTACCTTTCTTGTGAATTGGCACAACGTTTGCTAATTTCCAATCTTCTGGGACGACACCTGTTACCAGTGATTGACTAAATAAATCTGTTAATGGATTTGCTAGTACACCTCTAAGCTCTTTTAATAGCTTTGGGTGTATCCCATCAGACCCCTGTGATTTATTTGTATTAATTTTGGATAGCTGACTTAGAACCTCTTCCTCTGTAAAGACACATGCATCAAAGGATTCATTAGTCTTCCTCCCTAACTGAGCTCCTTCTCCTTCATTTTCCTTTGTAAAAACTGAACAGAAGTATTCATTGAGGCAGTCAGCTAGTTCTTTATCCTCTTCCATATACCTTCCTTCTTTTGTTTTTAATTTGGTAATTCCTTGTTTTAATTTCCTTTTTTCATTTATGTATCTGAAGAATGTCTTATCACCTTTTTTCACCGACTGAGCTAATTTCTCTTCTGCCTGAGCTTTAGAAGCTCTTATAACTTGCTTGGCCTCTCTCTGCCTCATCTTATAGATTTCCCTGTCATCCTCATTTTGGGTGTTTTTATACTTGCTAAATGCCATCTTTTTGTTTTTAATAATTTTGGCCACTTCTGCTGATTTTGGCCACTTCTGCTGAGTACCACAGTGGTCTCTTCCTTTTTTTGCCTTTACTGACAAGCCTAATGCACTTTTCTGTTGCCTTCAGTAGTGCCAATTTTAAGTAGTCCCATTTCTCTTGGACTCCATTGAAATTGTTCCAGTCTGATAGGGACTCGTATACCACTGATCTCATTTTAGAAAAGTCTGTTTTCCGAAAATCTAAAACTTTTGTTTTTGTGTGGAGTGACTCAGTCACTGTACTTATAGTAAACCTCACTGACTGGTGATCACTGGATCCTAAGCTTTCCCCTACAGTGATATCAGATACCAAATTGCCATTTGTGAACACCAAGTCTAAAATGGCCTCCTTCCGGGTTGGCTCCTCAACTACTTGCTGTAGAGATAATCCCAGTAGGGAATTTAGAATGTCTGTACTCCTGGCAGAACTAGCTATTTTGGTTTTCCAGTTTATATGAGGAAGATTAAAGTCTCCCATAATGACAACTTCCCCTTTCAATGTCATTTTAGCCATTTCCTCAACTAGTAGATCATCCAATTCTTTGACTTGGCTTGGTGGTCTGTATATGACACCTACACGAGTTACCTTATGATTACCAAGCTGCAACGTAACCCAAACTGACTCTAAATTGGTTTCGCTGGCTTCTATTAGATTTGATTTTATGCTATTTTTCACATATAGGGCCACTCCACCTCCTTTCTTGCCTTCTCTGTCTTTCCTATATAGAGAGAAGCCAGGTATTGTTATGTCCCAGTCATTACTCTCATTGAACCATGTCTCAGTAACAGCCACTAAATCTATATTCTCAGATGCCATTACAGACTCAAGTTCGTTGATCTTATTCCCTAAACTGCGAGCATTTGTAGACAAGACTCTCAGCTTGTCATTTCTTATCCTATCAGCTCCTGGCATCTTCTGGCATTGTTTTTTCGGGGGAGGGGGGGGGGGGCAGCCGAACTGATGGATTGTCTCTTTTGTGCCCCCCTTTCCTAGTTTAAATGTTCCATTAGCAAAAACTTTGAACTGTTCATTGAGGACATTCGTTCCCTTGAGAGAAAGATGCAAACCATCTTTATTGTACAGTTCTTTCCATTCCAGCTAGAGCCAACATGAGACACAAAGCCAAATCCCTGGTTCAAACACCATTCACCAAGCCATGCATTGAATTCCTTAATACGCAACTGCTTGTCATGCTGACGGTTATGCACAGGCAGAACTGCAGAAAATGAGACAGTCGATGCAATCTCCCGTATATCATTACCAAGTGTGTGAAAATCTTCCTTCACCTTTGAAACTTCATTGCAAGCCAGATCATTTGTCCCAATATGGACAATAACATCCACCTCCTTTTCCATTTTTGCTTGCTTAATAATGTTAAGGATACGTCGTCTGTCCCTGCTGGCAGTAGCACCAGGGAGACATCTCACAAAACCATTTTCATCAAACTTCACACCTGTTATGATAGAATCGCACACCAATAGCTGCTTACTATTAATACTCACTATATCCTTTTTGTCTTTGTCAGTAGTCTTGCATACCTTAGGCATAGGAAATGATTGTTCCTCGCCCACTGTGCCTGAGCCATCCTCCATGTTGCTCTTGCATTCTGAAAGTGCTACAAATGAATTACAGAGAGCCACCGACTGTGGGACATGTCTTCTATCAACAGCTCTAAGTCTACCAGAACCTACAGTAACCCATCTTCCATTTCTGGGGGGCCTTTGTGGCAGTGGCATTGCAACATTCCAAGCCTGAGTTTGTCTAACAGTGACTTTACAAATCTCAGATTTCAAAAATGCAATTTCCTGCTGCATTATGGAGAACTGTCTGCAGATCAGACAGCATCCAAACCTGCGAAGAGTGAAACAAGAAATCATCAGTGAAACCAAAATCATCATTTCTGGCTAGCAGATTGTCCTATGTAAATAAAGATCTGTTGCCCAGAGACAATGAATCTGTATGGGAAGGGATCTCTCGTCCCCATACAGTGAAGTTGATTGCTGCATGTGAATGCAGCTCTCATCTCCTCCAATGAAAAAGTTCATTCTCGATAATTGCCTGCTCAGTCGACCCCTGTAAATGAGCCAGTCTAGGCCAATGTTTTTCAATCAGGGTTTCCAGAAATCTTGGGATTCCTTTAGTTTAGTTCAGGGGTTCTCCAAGAACACACCATATAAAGGGGTGGAGCAGCCCCTTTAAGTTGTTTCAAACATGCTTTGAGTGTAAGGGGCTTGTCCCTGGTAGTACAGAGGGAGCCCACTTGTAGTGTATGATGTTTGTCCTCGATCTTGTGTCTGATGTGTACGTGGGTTTGAACAAAGCTAAGCGCTATTCAGAGTTGTGTTAGCAGGCTGAGCTGTTAACGTATCAGATGTCTAGACTTAGCCAAGGGAAGGAAACAGCAGAGACAATTGAAGGAATATGACAATTGGAAGCAGCCAGGGGTGGACTGGGAACTTAAAGTGGCCCTGTAAAAAAAATACTAAAAGTGGCCCCATTTTGTAGATGGGTCCAAACTGATGGAAGGCAGGGCCAGCATTGCCATATTGTGGCCCATTATACCACCCCAACAGAGCCAAATACCACAGTCCATCACAAAATACTGCCTGCAGCACAAAATACATCCCCCAAAACTTCCACTGGACAGTCGTGAGGAGTGCCCAGGCGGCCCCTTGGGCATCGGCCCACCAGGAAATTTCCCTGTAAGATCTATGGCCAATCCGCCCCTGGAGGTAGCAGAGAAGATGGAATGGCTGATACCCTGCTATATCCTGCATATTGTGGCCCCTGATCCACATGCCTCTCCACATCTTGTCAACATAAGTTGTTATCAGAGACTGTGGCCAGTGTGCTGAGTGCCATCAAGAGATTTTTAATGACAGGGCTATGTGCCCTTTCTGGAACCATTGAGCCGATTACCCTCATAGAAAAACTGTTCAGTTGCCCATATTACAACAAGCTTATTTCAACATCTGTAACATCATTGTACCCAATTGTGAGTGTAACTACTGTGCCACTTGCTGCAATAAAGTCAAGTTGCAAGTGTAGCTAAAATGTCTTTCTAATTGCTGCACTATACTTAGGTAGAGTCCTAGAATAGAGTCAAGGGGCGCACATAGATCTGACCCTCCTACAATTGGCATAGTCTTCAGGATGAGTCTCTGTGGGGACATGAACATGAGTGCACCTTCTGTCCCCTTGATGGTGTTCTAAAAAATCATAAAAAAATTAGGGACTTGATGAAGGAACTTGCCAAGGAGATTGCCAAGCTGAGAGGGGCCAGTGCAATTAGTGAAGGCCACGCTCGAGACTCCGGAAATAATATAGCCAAACCTCACTAGTGCCGGAGGTGTGACCAACAATATTTTGCCAGGGAATGCTGGGCTCCAAGGAGCCACAATTAATGTAAGGCTCCTATCACATGAATGGAAAATGTTAAGGTCGTGCAGTAGGAGTCCTAAAGACTCTGTAGGGCTTTCAACCACTCTCACTAGGCACTGTTTACTAGAACAGACCACTCAGCAGAAATGCTTGATGGTCATCCGGGCATTAGAACAAGAGCAAGCTGACGTGGCAATGATGGTGTAAAAAAGGTTGAGGTCCTATAATCTATCTTTCAGCAATCCAGTAATACCAACATTTTGGCTATACTTTGGCTTTTTTTAAGCATATATACAACAATGGTGCACGAGTTTAAATACCCATGTGGTGTGATGTCATAATCTCTAAGTACAAGGTGAAAATCTATTATCCAATATGCATAACAATACTCTGCACATACCATATATACATATGTACATAGGTACATTTATAACATAATGGATATTAGTATAACTCTAGATTGTACTACGCATGTCTGTTAAACCCAATGGTGTTAATTTCCTAGAGTGGGAGATTCAGTATAGCACTAATTGCACATGCTCTGTAGTTCAGGACGGAAGCTCATGGTCTACAATACATCTCATGTACCTTGTATTTTGCACGCCTAGAGATGTTACTTCCACATGCATTGCCACAGTGTTGACCGTGCGTGCCCCGCACACTTTATACCCCGCGTGCCCAGGGATATTACCTCCTTTTGTCTATGCCCTGTGAAAATGTTGCCAGGGCAAACTGACACTACCACATGTGCACAGTAAAATAAGCTGGGAGCATGTCAGGGACTTAGAAATAGGAGCAATTAGGACCCAGTAAGAAAAACCAGGAAAATATAAAGGACTAAATAAAGTGTATCAATAGCCAGAGCTCCAAAGGGGGGACATTGTCATGCCTAGTCGAGAGACAAACAAATTTATATTATGTACATGGTAATAACTAATGCTAATGTATTTTGGAGATCTCATGCAGGCTTAAGCAAATATAGGCCTCATGCACACGACCGTTTTTTTATGCTGTCCGCAAAAAGGGGTTCCGTTGTTCAGTGATCCGTGTCCGTTTTTGCCTTCCGTTGTGTTTCCGTGTGTCTTCCGTTTTTTTAGCGGACATGACCCAAAAGATTTTACCAAAAGACAGGCTGACAATTTTTCCCAAGTGCCTGCCAAGGGATCCGCAAAAAAAACGGACACGGAAAACGGATGACACACGGATGGCCATCCGCATTTTTCACGGACCCATTGACTTGAATGGGTCCGTGAACCGTTTTTCACGGACAAGAATAGGACAGGTTATATTTTTTTGACGGACTGGAATCACGGACCACGGACGCGGAGGACAAACGGTGCATTTGCCGAGGTTTCCACGGACCCATTGAAAACCAATGGGTCCGCAGAAAATCACGAAAAACGGAGCAACGGACACGGAATCAAACAACGGTCGTGTGCATGAGGCCATAATTAGAGATTTCCCTAGCTGCTTGTGCAGGAAAATACAGATTTTATTAAAGACAGGAGACGTACATTATATGCTATACTTCTTTACTGGACTCCAATCAACAGCAAAGTTTAAATAAAGATAAGAAGAAAAAAATGTAAAGAAACATGCAGTGAGGTACACTGTCAGCCAATCACAAGACAGCATAGGATATATAAGCTCCTGTAATGTGCCTCCTCTTTCTTTGATGTAAAGGAACAGAAATAATGAACTGCCATGTCACCAATCTTTCCTGAACGAAAAAATGGAAATCATCCAAAATTCAATGAGCCATGTCGAGTGAAGAGATCAACTGAAGACTCCCAGAAGAATATTAAACTAGATGAGAACAGAAACAGGGTGGGTTAT
Organism: Bufotes viridis; assembly: GCA_033119425.1. Lineage (NCBI taxonomy): Eukaryota > Metazoa > Chordata > Amphibia > Anura > Bufonidae > Bufotes > Bufotes viridis. The sequence continues at coordinate 169,395,552 of CM065590.1, forward strand.
AGGGTGGGATAATGTTCGTCTCCTGTCTTTAATAAAATCTATATTTTCCTGCACAAGCAGCTAGGAAAATCTCCAATTTTATTACAAGCAGGAGACTCCAATATATGCATGTTTAAAGCTAATACAATATATGAGTAATAAACTTGAACTCTATATTATGTGATTAGATTAACAACATGGAAGTATGAGGTTCGGGTCGAAAGTAAAATGTTTTGAATGTGGATTCTGATGACCAGTCGGCTGCCTTAAGAATGTCAGATAGAGACGCACCAGCCTGCCTAACCTTTGTAGACGAGGCACCCCGAATGGATTGAGCCCCGAATACGGAGGTATCGATACTTGCTAATTGCATAGACTGCCTAATCCATCTGGCTAGAGTTGGGGATGAAATCGGAAGGTGAGGTTAACAGAACTATATTAATAATTGGGATGGAGCTGGTTGCCTAAGAGATTCAGTCTTACGTTTGTAGACCTTGAGACAACGAACAATACACAAATGTTCTTGTTGACAAAAGGCTGGGTAAAAAACGGAGGAAAAATTGGTCTTAGTATGCCGGGAAATGAAGAAGGATACGCCTTGTGGGGAAAATTTTCTCTGGGATATGTCTAAGGCTCTGACATTGGAGACTCTTTTGAAAGAGAGGAGGTATAGAAGAGTAGCCAATTTAAAAGAAAGGAGCTTTAACGATAGGAGATTATTATCTCCCCAGGAGACAAAAGGGTTAAGTACCAAAGTAACATCCCAGGTAGAATGATACTTGGGTAAAGGAGGTCTGCGGAATTTCATACCTTTCATTAACTTACAGATAAGGAGGTGTTTACCTATTGACATATTCTGAAGCAGAGCATCATAAAAGGAAACTATAAACGTTACCCATCTAATAGGCTTTCCCATCCTCAAAAGATACTGATAGATAATTCAGGACCTGTGCCATAGGTGCGTGAACGGGATCCACATTCCGTTGTAAGCACCAATCAGCCCAAAATCTCCAGGCTGATCTGTAATCCGCCCTGTAGGCTGGTTTTGTAATCCGCCCTGTAGGCTGGTTTTAAAGTCAGTATAAAACTGAGTCTGCTTTATAGAACTTACCAGAAGCCATTTGGTTCCAGGAGAAGTACTAGTGGGCTCAGCATGCATGTTGGTATTTGCATCCCTTGATCTGATGAACGCTGTATGGCACCAGACGGGGTTACAAGCAGAGTGTATCTGGCATGCATGCTGCACCTGCACTCCCTGGGTTTTGTGTGGCTGATATGGCCCATAAAAGGTAAGAATTAATGTTAGGGACCACTCAGAGAGGCAACCGTGAAGTGGTGGGTGGCTTACATAATTTGGCCAAAATATAAACTAATGCCTCATCTAACATCCAGCATAGTGGCAGGACGGAGCTCTAGCTGCAGTGTGCCATTGCACCTTTGTTTTTACGTTTGTATGTGTATTTCACCATAGCAACGTGCACCTGCGTATTGGGTTGTGCTGACTGCAATCCCCATTTTAATCCTTTGTAGCATATATGGGAGGCGTGGTGACCTCCATGCAGTCATGCACACCTGACTAGTGAATCCGCCCTGTAGGCTGGTTTTAAAGTCAGTATAAAACTGAGTCTGCTTTATAGAACTTACCAGAAGCCATTTGGTTCCAGGAGAAGTACTAGTGGGCTCAGCATGCATGTTGGTATTTGCATCCCTTGATCTGATGAACGCTGTATGGCACCAGACGGGGTTACAAGCAGAGTGTATCTGGCATGCATGCTGCACCTGCACTCCCTGGATTTTGTGTGGCTGATATGGCCCATAAAAGGTAAGAATTAATGTTAGGGACCACTCAGAGAGGCAACCGTGAAGTGGTGGGTGGCTTACATAATTTGGCCAAAATATAAACTAATGCCTCATCTAACATCCAGCATAGTGGCAGGACGGAGCTCTAGCTGCAGTGTGCCATTGCACCTTTGTTTTTAAGTTTGTATGTGTATTTCACCATAGCAACGTGCACCTGCGTATTGGGTTGTGCTGACTGCAATCCCCATTTTGATCTGTAATCAGACCTGGTATCCAGGGCCCAAGCATCTGAGAGGATATCCTGAGCTGAGTGTGAAAGTCCAATATCAAACTCTGCTCACCGGAGATAAGCCCTGCTACTAGATGAAGTAGGTCTGACAAGACTAAGGGATGAGGATTCCCGGAAGGGTCCAGGAGAATGGAATGATGATTTGGCAATTAGCGTGGAAAGTCTATGGTCATCCCCAGAAGTTGAGGAAACCAAGACTGAGTGGGCCAGAACGGAGTTATCAAGACTATCGTTGATTTCTGGGTTCTGGTCAGCAACAATACACTCGGAATGAGAGCAAAGGGGGAAACGCATATAGAGTTCCCGAAGGCCAGAGGTGGAGGAGGGGATTTGGGAAGCTGACGGTTTATTCGTGATGCGAAAAGGTCTATTTGGAGGGGCCCCACAGTGAGTCGAGAAGTTGGAAAATTATAGGATTTAGACGCCAGTCACTGTGGTCTGTTAGGAAGCGGGAGTTCCAACCTGCGACTGAGTTGGAAAGGCCCGGAAGATATTCTGCCTTCAGCGTCTAGGAAAAAGTGCCAGAATTCTTTCGCTATATTGGCCAGGATTTCTGATCTTGTGCCTCCCAGACTCATACTGTACTGCAGGGATGTTGTCCATCCGCAAGAGAATGCAACAGTGTGATCTGTGTCTTGCAAAATTCTTGAGGACGAAGAACCCTTCCAAGAGTTCCAGGCAATTGATGTGAAGTAGAGCCTCTTCTTCGGACCATTTGCCACCAGTGGATAAGGAGCTGCAACGGGCACCCCATCCGCTGCAACTGGCATCCGATTCCAGATTCCAATCTAGAACCGAATTGAAGATAGCCTTCCCGTTCCCAAATTTGATGTGATCCAACCACCACAGGAGTTCCTCTTTGGCGTCCGGGGAAAGGGATACTTCGTCTGAATATCCCACATCTTCCCTGAGGTGATGGGTTTTTTAAGCTTCGGAGGGCTCGATAATGTAGAGGAGCGGGGAAAATTGCTTGAATGGAGGAGGATAGCCGACCTACTATCCGAGCAAAAGTGCGAAGTGAGATCCGCTGTCTGTTCAAGACTGACCGAAACTCTCTTCGAATGGTTTTCAGGTTCCTGGGAGGAAGATCCAGAATGGCTGACTGAGTGTTGATGAGAAAACCCAGGAATTCTACTTCCTGAGAGGGAATTAGAACAGATTTCTTGAGATTTAGAAGGAATCCCAGATTGGTCAACAAGGTCGTGGTCAACTGAATGTGGAGATGTATGAGGGTCAGAGTTTGGGCTATAATGAGTAAATCGTCTAAGTATATTATCAGAGGAACACCTCGGGACCGCAGTAGAGATACTACTGGTTTTAATCGTTTGGTGAAACACCAAGAGGCGGAGTAAAGACCGAAAGGCAAGCTGTTAAACTGCCATTTCTGTCTTTCCCAAACAAATTGAAGGTATGGCTGGGACAGTGGATGCATAGGTATTATGAGATAAGCATCCTTGAGATCTATTTTTGCCAGCCAATCGTGCGGTAACAAAAGGTCTCTCAGGAGATGAATTCCCTACATTTTGAAGTGTTGGTAAAGCACGAAACTGTTGAGGAATCTCAAATTGATAACTGGTCTGTGACCGCCATATCTCTTTTTCACTAGAAAGAGATTGCTTACAAATCCTGGGGATTCTGAGCATATTGGAATAATAGCTCTCTTGGAATAGAGTTCCTCCATTTCTAGTTGAACCAGTGTGCGGTCTGACTCTGAGAAAGTTATTGGATGAGGTGAGTGTGTTTGTATTGGTGGAAATAGGAATTCTATTTGATATCCTGAGGCCGTACTTAAGACACATGAGTCTGACGTAATCAGAGACCAAACGTGGGAAAAATGTTTTATCCTGCCCCCTAGGGGTATTTGTGAAAAATAGTGGTTGGGGACATTCACCTGCCGAGGGTCTGGTTCTCGGAAAACCTCTATGGCCTCTCGCCCTCCCTACCGGGAAAAAAGGGCGTTGGGTTGAAGGTGTGGAATGGAGCTGGATATCTGTCCGCTTGGGGAAGGCCTCTTGGATATTGATTCTCGTGGGTCGGACGGCTGGGAAACCGGCCTCTTCTTTTCCCAGCCTTCCCAAATACACGACCCTGGAAATGGAGGCGTTAATATTGCCAAATAAACACACCGCTCTTTGTGCCCAGCCTTTTAGAACTAGTAAATCTATAGGGGCATCTGAAATTGTGGCTTCTTTTGTCAAATCTAGGATTTTTGTTAAGGGGTCTAGTAAATCCAAAAATCGATCTTGCATGGCCCTGAAGGAGCGTTCCACGCCTTTCTTGGGGTTTTTCCCTGATTTGGCTAAATACTTCTCCAAAGTTGGATCTAAGTCAGGGGTGTTTGCCACTTTTGATTGCAAAGTCGGTCTAGGGCACTCTGCCCGCAATTTGCTACGGGCTGACTTATCCAGGGGTTTCCTTATCCAAAAATTTAGAAATTTAGCCACCTGGGGATGGGGCACCCATTCCCCTGATCTGGGGTGTTTAATATCATTAGGATTGAAAAATGGGATTCCTGCGGCATCCAAAATGGCAGAATCTGCGGTATTTGAGCCAAAAAATTTCCTCATCGGAAATGTCTTCGTATTCTCAGTCAGAGGAGACAATTTCATCTGAGGAAGATTCGCTCGGAGATGTAATATGTGTCTTGGGCTTGACTCAAGAAGTCGAAGCCTTTAGAGCCCGCTTAGTTTTTAACTCCTCAGGGGCGGAGGGTATGGCATGTAAACTACTGACATCTAAATGTACGCTTTTTTGTAGCGTTAGAGTACGAACCTGATCCTCTTTAGTTTTAGCCATTTTGGCTTGTTTCTTGGGCTGAGGAGCGGTAATTATAAAGCGACATTTGTAGGAGCGTTTGCCTTGTTTGTGAAGTCCCTGCGCCATATTAGATGCAGAATCATATTAGATGCAGAATCTGCAAAATAAAAACTGACAGAGTGGCCGGAATCGCTTGAGGTAAATTCGGAGTAGCGGAATGAGATATGGCTTGGGCCACGGATTTATTAATAACCTCGTGCATAGATGACATAGCAGAGTTTAATGCCGCGTAAACGGACTTTTGTATGGTTTGTTCCATCAGAGACTGGAGTAAATTTTCGTCCAAAAATTCAAGACCCTGAGGGTTTGAGGCTGCTTCAGCATTTCCTTCAGCCATGAGGAATATATGAACAATTGTCAAGGAATAAAAGAATTTCAATAATGTAACATATGAAAAAATTCTATGTCCTGTGCTTGTGGTGTGGAGAGTGAGTGATTAGCTCCCTGCACCACAGCATAGCACAGATGCTGGTGATAATGAGATGGTAACCTATGAGGTGATTAGGAGAGGCAGAATGCAGATACAATATGCAAAACCACTGTCTATATAAAACTAACCCTTTATAAATGCTATCAGAAAGACATATATATACTTTTATGATGGAAACTGTGTATAAAAACTGTAACTGTTATATGAAAGGATACTTGTGGTAAATGGAGCAGAGAGCTGAAATTTGGCGGGAAAATCTCTTCAGTGCCAAGCCTGAGGTAGTGATTAGATTATGTGCAGAGAAGCACAGCTGATGACCAGCGTTAGCTGTCGGTCTCACACAGCGGTCTCACAGGGGAGAAAATGTAGACTCGCCAGAGGGAGTGGTTTAAGCCACCAGAGGACGGTAGCAGGGAAGTGGTAAAGTAAGATCCTAACACTAAGGCTCCATTCACACGTCCGCAATTCTGTTCCGCATTTTGCGGAACGGAATTGCGGACCCATTAATTTCAATGGGGACAGACGATGTCCCACCCGGGTCCGCAATTGCGGATCCGCACTTCCGGGTCCGCATTCGCGTTCCCGAAAAATATAGAATATGTCCTATTCTTGCAATTGCGGACAAGAAAAGGCATTTTCTATGAGAGTGCCGGCGATGTGCGGTCCGCAAAATGCGGAACGCACATTGCCGGTGTCCGTGTTTTGCGGATCCGTGTTTTGCGGATCACACGGACGTGTGAATGTAGCCTTAGGGGAAGTATATGAAAGTTGGGTGATAACCCAAAACAAGGACCACTTTACCACAGGAAACAGTGGGGTACCGTGGTAGTAGCTATATGTGGTATATACTGTATCTATGGGGTGAATATAAATATTCTGTCACACAAGACAAAAATCTGTACACTTAGCTGGAGTCAACAGCAAATAAAGAGGAGGATTGGCACATTACAGGAGCTTATAGATCCTATGCTGTGTTGTGATTGGCTGCCAGTATACCTCACTGCATGTTTCTTTACATTTTTTTTTTCCTATCTTTATTTAAACTTTGCTGTTGATTGGAGTCCAATAAAGAAGTATAGCATATAATGGAGTCTCCTGCTTGTAATAAAATCATGTCTTATTAGTTACTGTACCGCAACCATCTCATACTCTGACACAATAACATGACAGAATATATCTCAAAACTCTGTGTTTGTGTATCAGGTATAGTTATCTTACCACTCATATTTTCGTGAGAGTGAAAAAGATCCATCTGTGTAAAAGACGGAAAGAAAACATTATTAAAATCAAATGACAGAATTTTGTACTAAAAGACAGAGTTCAGACTAAGCAGATATGTTTCTACACTCAGAAGTGCATAACCATACGGCAAATAGAGTAAATCAACTGGTTAAAAGATGGCTGCACAATAAATCATAAACTAACAGGAAAAAATAAAAAAAGGGGCTCATTCCAAAAGTTGGAATGAAGGAAGCTCTTAGCGCACATTTTTGATCAAAAGTATGTCGGGCCCAAGTACCACTTCACGGCGGCTTCCGCACAAGGGTCCCTAACGCTACAGATACTGCCTCATATGGACTTACCAGTCTCCTTATTTCAGGGCATTGCAGGAACCAGCTAAATTGCTTTTGTGCTGAGAAGTCCCAGGTACTTGGGCGTTGCTCAGTCTGTAGCGTTAGGGACCCTTGTGCGGAAGCCGCCATGAAGTGGTACTTGGGCCCGACATACTTTTGATCAAAAATGTGCGCTAAGAGCTTCCTTCATTCCAACTTTTGGAATGAGCCCCCTTTTTTATTTTTTCCTGTTAGTTTATGATTTATTGTGCAGCCATCTTTTAACCAGTTGATTTACTCTATTTGCCTTATGGTTATGCACTTCTGAGTGTAGAAACATATCTGCTTAGTCTGAACTCTGTCTTATAGTATATATTGAGGGTGGCGCCTCTTTTGGACTGAGCAACGCCCAAGTACCTGGGACTTCTCAGCACAAAAGCAATTTAGCTGGTTCCTGCAATGCCCTGAAATAAGGAGACTGGTAAGTCCATATGAGACAGTATCTGTAGCGTTAGGGACCCTTGTGCGGAAGCCGCCGTGAAGTGGTACTTGGGCCCGACATACTTTTGATCAAAAATGTGCGCTAAGAGCTTCCTTCATTCCAACTTTTGGAATGAGCCCCTTTTTTTATTTTTTCCTGTTAGTTTATGATTTATTGTGCAGCCATCTTTTAACCAGTTGATTTACAATTTTGTACTAAGGCACCTAGTGTAAAAATACTAATCAATATCAGACATATACATCTAGAGAGGAATGGAGCCAGAGAGAAGTCAATATTCATGCCATTGTGGCGTAATGCATCAAGCTCATAAATCCATTTCAGTTCCTTTTGTTTGAGCGGTTTTTCGCTGTCACCTCATCACCTAAGTGGAGGGTGATGATCAGTTTTCCTGAACCCCAATTGGCTCACATTATGTTGGATGCCAAAAAAATGTTTTGGTACTGGTAATTCTAGAGCTTTGGTGCATATCTACAATTTGTGCTGTTCAGTTATCTCTTTACATGCATTCATAGTCTCTCCGACATACAGTAGTCCACAGGGACATTGAATAGTGTACACAACAAAACTTGTCTGACATGTATAGTTGTTGTGGGTAAACTGTTTGAAGGTTTTGTAAGAGATGCTATCTTGGAGTATCTCAATGAAAATAAGCAAATTACACCATATCAGCATGGCTTCATGAGGGATCGGTCATGTCAAACTAATTTAATCAGTTTCTATGAGGAGGTAAGTTCTAGACTTGACAGCGGCGAATCAATGGATGTCGTATATCTGGACTTCTCCAAAGCATTTGACACTGTACCACATAAAAGGTTAGTATATAAAATGAGAACACTTAGACTAGGAGAAAATATCTGTATGTGGGTAAGTAACTGGCTCAGTAATAGAAAACAGAGGGTGGTTATTAATGGTACACACTCAGATTGGGTCACGGTCACTAGTGAGGTACCTCAGGGTTCAGTATTGGGCCCTATTCTCTTCAATATATTTATTAATGATCTTGTAGAAGGCTTGCACAGTAATATATCAATTTTTGCAGATGACACTAAACTGTGTAAAGTAATTAACACTAAAGAGGACAGTTTTCTGCTACAGAGGGATCTGGATAGATTGGGGGCTTGGGCAGAGAAATGGCAGATGAGGTTTAACACTGACAAATGTAAAGTTATGCACATGGGAAGGAATAATGCAAGTCACCTGTACATACTAAATGGTAAAACACTCAGTAACACTGACATGGAAAAGGATCTAGGAATTTTAATAAATAACAAACTAAGCTGTAAAAACCAGTGTCAGGCAGCTGCTGCTAAGGCCAATAAGATAATGGGTTGCATCAAAGGGGCATAGATGCCCGTGATGAAAATATAGTCTTACCACTTTATAAATCACTAGTCAGACCACACATGGAGTACTGTGTACAGTTCTGGGCTCCCGTGAACAAGGCAGACATAGCAGAGCTAGAGAGGGTTCAGAGGAGGGCAACTAAAGTAATAACTGGAATGGGGCAACTACAGTACCCTGAAAGGGTATCAAAATTAGGGTTATTCACTCTAGAAAAAAGACGACTGAGGGGAGATCTAATAACTATGTATAAATATATCAGGGGTCAGTACAGAGATCTCTCCCATCATCTATTTATCCCCAGGACTGTGACTGTGACGAGGGGACATCCTCTGCGTCTGGAGGAAAGAAGGTTTGTACACAAACATAGAAAAGGGTTCTTCACGGTAAGAGCAGTGAGACTATGGAACTCTCTGCCTGAGGAGGTGGTGATGGTGAGTACAATAAAGGAATTCAAAAGCGGCCTGGATGTATTTCTGGAGCGTAATAATATTTCAGGCTATAGCTACTAAAGATGGGTCGTTGATCCAGGGAGTTATTCTGACTGCCTGATTGGAGTCGGGAAGGAATTTTTTCCCCTTAAGTGGGGAAAATTGGCTCTACCTCACAGGGGTTTTTTGCCTTCCTCTGGATCAACTTGCAGGAAACAGATCGAACTGGATGGACAAAAGTCTTTTTTCGGCCTTATATACTATGTTACTATGTTACTATGTATCCTTTTAATTCAGTAAGTTTTGCCTGTTTTAAGATGTGTGAAAGTGTTACCCCTCTGGATCGAGTTGTAGTGACAACAGTTTGGACACGGAAAATTACCCTTGCTTATTGTGGAAAAAAACGGGTTGCATAGTCCTGATCGCTGAACCAATGTCTGATTTTACCAAATCATCAGGTAGGTTATTGGGTTGTTTATATACCAAGGGGGGTGCCTGTAATTCAACAACCGGTGGGGTACCTCTTCTCACAATATCCCAGTTCTTTCTAAGTATATTACCAACTTTTTTGTTTACATTGCTGTAAGTAGTGACAAACGGTATCCTGGTTATAGTCCTTTCATGGTCCATCCTCAATGGGTCAGTCCTTAATTCACCAGTTGCCCAGTTTACATCTGTCAAAAATTTTAGCAGTAAAACTTTTCTGCTTAAACTTCCTTGACATCTCATATAATCTTGTGTCGCAGATATCTCTGTCATTCCCTATTCTTTTCATCCTCATGAACTGTGACTTAGGTAATGACTTCACCATAGACCTTGGATGAAAACTCCAAAAATGTAACAAACTATTACATTCAGTCTCTTTCACAAAAAGATCAGTAGTAAGTTTGAAACCTGTCTTACATATCATCACATCAAGAATCTATAATTCTGACACCGAATGAGTCATGGTAAACTATAATTCATTGTCAAATCCATTACATCCATTGAGGAATGTCATCAGGGTATCCTCGGTCCCAGTCTACATAGCAAAAATGTTATCACTATAACACCATCAACACATGATATGCCTCCAATGTTGTGATCTATGGACAAAATCCTGATCAACAAAGTTCATGTAAATGTTAGCAGCATACATACGTCGGGGCCACATGTGACTCCTTTGCGGTCCCATGGCATTGTTTGTAGAACAAACATGGAAGATCAAACCTAACAATTCTAATTGGAAATTTCAGCATGCCATTCTATATTCTTTTGGATTCGGGGGGTACTATCTCTCCTTGGGGAGAGAGTGCCTTAATTGGCATGAGGAGGCTTATAGGCCATACATGCGCCTCTGGAATTCTAGGAAGAAAGGGATGCAAATGAGCTCCTAACAAGCTCTGCCTCTAATGCCACCAGAAGTCAATGTTCAACCTTTTAAATAAACCTTGAGACATGACTTGGATATTAAATAAATGAAAGCGCTCTCTCCCCACGGAGAGGTAGTACACCACAAATCCTGACTTAAGCCTTTCATGAGGTGCAATCACCCCGAAACAGCTGTCTGCAGATGAGATGCTGGCTTATTTAATATCCAAGTCATATCTCAAGGCCTATTTAAAGGGTTCAATTATAGGATAGCTGCCTTAGATCTGGTGGCATTAGAGGCAGAGCTTGTTAACCACCTCCCGACCGCCTAATGCAGGGATGCGTCCTGCGGGCGGCCGGGATGTTCCTGGTAGACGCATCGGTGCGTCATCTTGCCAGATTTCCTGTGAGCGCGCGTGCGCTCGCAGGATCGCAACGGGAGGTAGTTTAACTACAGCCTGCCAGCGCTGATCATGCGCTGGCAGCCTGTAGATGTTAAAAAAACGACATCTGAATCGCATATCAGACGCTGTATTGTAAACAGCGTCTGATATGCCTGCTGTCTGCTCCTCTGGTGGTCCCTTTTGCTTGGGACCACCAGAGGACACAGGCAGCTATGTAAGTGCACCAATCACCACACACCAACACTCCCCCCCCGTCACTGATTAACCCCTTGATCACCCCATGTCACCCCCCTGATCACCCCCTCACTCCCCTGTAAGGCTCATTCAGACGTCCGTATGTGTTTTACGGACCGCGGATCCGCAAAACACGGACACTGGCAATGTGCTTTCCGCATTTTGTGGATCCGCACATTGCCAGAACTATATAGAAAATGCCTTTTCTTGTCCGCAATTGCGGACAAGAATAGGACATGCTCTATCTTTTGCTGAGCTGCGGCCGGATGTTTCGGGGCCAAAACCCGGAAGTTCGTGGCCGCAGCTCCGCAAATGCTGATGCGGAGAGCACATACAGTTGTGTTCAAAATTATTTAACCCCCACTGAAATTGAGTGTTTTGGCCAGTTTGACATTGATTTTGATCATTTCAGTCATCTTGTTTACAATTAAATCAAAGAGGCACTTGTAAGTCAGACAAATATAACATAACATTTATAATGAAATAACCACAAATGTCTTTTCTGTGCTCACATCATTATCAGTTTTATTCAACCCCCAAGTGACATTCAATCTTAGTACTTAGTACAACATCCTTTTCCAGTTATAACAGCTTTTAAACGTGAAGCATAGCTTGACACAAGTGTCTTGCAGCGATCTACGGGTATCTTAGCCCATTCTTCATGGGCAAAAGCCTCCAGTTCAGTCACATTCTTAGGCTTGCGCGCTGCAACTGCTTTCTTTAAGTCCCACCAGAGGTTCTCAATCGGATTTAAGTCTGGTGACTGCGATGGCCACTTCAAAATGTTCCAGCCTTTAATCTGCAACCATGCTCTAGTGGACTTGGAGGTATGCTTGGGATCATTGTCCTGTTGAAAGGTCCAACGTCTCCCAAGCCTCAGGTTTGTGACGGACTGCATCACATTTTCATCCAATATCTCCTGGTACTGAAGAGAATTCATGGTACTTTGCACACGCTGAAGCTTCCCTAAACCTGTAGAAGCAAAACAGCCCCAAAACATGATTAACCCCCCGCCATGCTTAACAGTAGGCAAGGTGTTCTTTTCTTCATAGGCCTTGTTCTTCCTCCTCCAAACATAGCGTTGATCCATGGGCCCAAACAGTTCTAATTTAGTTTCATCAGTCCACAGAACACTATCCCCAAACTTTTGTGGTTTGTCCACATGACTTTTGGCATACTGCAGTCGACTCTTCTTATTCTTTGGAGACAGCAAGGGGGTACGCCTGGGAGGCCTTCATTACGTAGTGTGCGCCTTATTGTCTGAGCTGAAACTTCAGTACCCGCATCTGACAAATCTTTTTTTCAGTTCCTCAGCAGTCACACGGGGACTTTTCTCCACTTTGTGCTTCAGGTAGCGCACAGCATCCGAAGTCAGCATCTTCTTTCTGCCACGACCAGGTAGCATTTCAACAGTGCCCTTTGCCTTAAATTTGCGAATGATGCTTCCTATGGTGTTTCTTGGTATGTTTAACATCTTTGCAATCTTCTTATAGCCATTGCCCTTCCTGTGAAGAGAAATCACCTCTTCTCTTGTCTTCCTGGACCATTCTCTTGACTTCACCATGTTTGTAAACACACCAGTCAATATCTAGAAGGAGCTGAGTATCACAGTCATTTTAAATCTGCCTAATTGGTGCTTATTATGCTTGATTGATGCTCCTTGACATCCAGAGGTGTTTTCAATACCTGATCGAAAACACTTGTAATTGTGTTCAGAATGAAATATTAAAAGGACTTTTTAAAGAACCAAATGCAACTAAAATGACATCAATTGTTTTTGTAATACAGTATTAAATGTTTTTTTTGTGATTTCTTCATTGACACAATTATTCAACCCCTTAAAGACTACCACTCTTAAGAACAGAGGTTCATTCAAGTGTTTTCGATCAGGTATTGAAAACACCTGTGGATGTCAAGGAGCAGCAATCAAGCATAATAAGCACCAATAAGGCAGATTTAAAATGACTGTGATACTCAGCTCCTTCTAGACATTTACTGGTGTGTCTACAAACATGGTGAAGTCAAGAGAATGGTCCAGGAAGACAAGAGAAGAGGTGATTTCTCTTCACAGGAAAGGCAATGGCTATAAGAAGATTGCAAAGATGGTAAACATACCAAGAGACACCATAGGAAGCATCAGTCGCAAATTCAAGGCAAAGGGCACTGTTGAAACGCTACCTGGTCGTGGCAGAAAGAAGATGCTGACTTCGACTGCTGTGCACTACCTGAAGCGCAAAGTGGAGAAAAGTCCCCGTGTGACTGCTGAGGAACTGAAAAAAGATTTGTCAGATGCGGGTACTGAAGTTTCAACTCAGACAATAAGGCGCACACTGCGTAATGAAGGCCTCCATGCGAGAACTCCCAGGCGCACCCCCTTGCTGTCTCCAAAGAATAAGAAGAGTCGACTGCAGTATGCCAAAAGTCATGTGGACAAACCACAAAAGTTTTGGGATAGTGTTCTGAGGACTGATGAAACTAAATTAGAACTGTTTGGGCCCATGGATCAACGCTATGTTTGGAGGAGGAAGAACAAAGCCTATGAAGAAAAGAACACCTTGCCTACTGTGAAGCATGGCGGGGGGTCAATCATGCTTTGGGGCTGTTTTGCTTCTACAGGTACAGGGAAGCTTCAGCGTGTGCAAGGTACCATGAATTCTCTTCAGTACCAGGAGATATTGGATGAAAATGTGATGCAGTCCGTCACAAACCTGAGGCTTGGGAGACGTTGGACCTTTCAACAGGACAATGATCCCAAGCATACCTCCAAGTCCACTAGAGCATGGTTGCAGATTAAAGGCTGGAGCAATATGAAGTGGCCATCGCAGTCACCAGACTTAAATCCGATTGAGAACCTCTGGTGGGACTTAAAGAAAGCAGTTGCAGCGTGCAAGCCTAAGAATGTGACTGAACTGGAGGCTTTTGCCCATGAAGAATGGGCGAAGATACCTGTAGATCGCTGCAAGACACTTGTGTCAAGCTATGCTTCGCGTTTAAAAGCTGTTATAACTGGAAAAGGATGTTGTACTAAGTACTAAGATTGAATGTCACTTGGGGGTTGAATAAAACTGATAATGATGTGAGCACAGAAAAGACATTTGTGGTTATTTCATTATAAATGTTATGTTATATTTGTCTGACTTACAAGTGCCTCTTTGATTTAATTGTAAACAAGATGACTGAAATGATCAAAATCAATGTGAAACTGGCCAAAACACTCAATTTCAGTGGGGGTTGAATAATTTTGAACACAACTGTGTATTTCCTATTGTTGTCTCTAACCAGACAACCAATCCAAGTCAGAAATGAATCTGAATTCTAGTGACACCCCACACTTTTCCTTAGAACTTAGCTGTGCTGCTTAATTTTGAAAATCAGTGGTTATTTTAAAGTTTTAACCTTGGATTGTTGGAAAAAAAATAATTTAAACCACCAGGCTGCTCAGTGAAACAAGTGATTTTTATTAAAATTTTGCACATATAGCAAAAATCAAAGAAATAATATAATGTGCTCAAGTGAGAAGAGTAAATGCAGTAAATAAAAGCAAGTATATAAGATAAAGAAGAATAATGTCAGTTAGCTTTGAGTTTCCTCACAGGGTCAGCTCATGTGGTGTGTGCCCAGCCCAGGATGAATCTTTAAACCTAAGACAAATAGCCAACAAGACACCTCTAAGACACCTTGAATCAAAATGCCCCCGGATGATGCTGCACTGGCTTTTATACCCAAAATTCATTGTTGGATGTTAATGGTTTAATACGTGTAAACAGGAACCGTTCACTGCACGCAAGATAACAGACAATTACACCATGGGTGTGTTTAAGATAATCGGCGCGTCTAAAGGATTCTTGTTGAAACATTTACTGCACCAAGAAACTACTTGTCGGTTGCTCAATCGTACCAATCATCAACTTGTGTAAAGGTACCTTAAGACTGAGGGGCTTGGGCTCAGCTACTTAGGTCTGTTGAACAAAGAATAATCAATTAAATCCTTGCAGGCACATCAAGTCCTGGCTCTGTTGCTTAAAGGGCTATTCTTAAAGGTAACAGCTAAAGTAAGCGTTCTATACACAGTGGTATTCGCTGGATCTAGAAAAGTGCATGCTGATGATATCATAAGCTTGTGAACTGTGTTTCTGCAAAACATGGATACCGGGCATGTGAATCCTGCATTTTCCCCTTCTGCACGCCCCATCCTGTGTTAGAAATGTCTATTTTGTGTGGAAAATGATCAAGAATAGGGCATGTTCTATTTTTTTTTTTTTGCGGGACTGTGGAACGGACATATGGTTACAGACAGCACAGAGTGTGCTGTCTGTATATTTGGTGGCCCCATTGAAATGAATAGGTCTGCATCCGATGTTAACAATCATGCAATCAAAGAGGCTTGTGCCAGAGTAAATTTATCGGTTATATTCTCCACCTTTACTTTACCTTATATTATCCTACAGACAAACCAGTGCAACAAGCTAGTGATGTTCCAAGTAGTAGTGCTCACATCACAGTCCCCAGACTATGGCCACATAGCACCAGCACAATGGTGACAACTTGTAGCTGTTCCCTTCGAGAAGTCAGCAGAGAAAATGACTGTAGTAAGGTAGGTACATTTCCAGAAATCCAGAAATAAAGTTCTATTGTCTTGAAGACTATAGATTCCAAACTAAAGCACCTTAATGTGTACACTATCCATATTACTACAAGATATTTAGTATATGGAATAGTTGGGCATGTGCTGTACAGCTAATTGATTGTTCTGGAAACAAAGAATCACTATATCTTGTCCAAAAGAAGAGGCTGCAACTGGACCTACACTATGTGAAATGATCAAGTGTGGATGTGATTAGATTGTTGGATGCTCTCTAGGCATCTGATTATAAGGGAAACTGGAGAGAAATTCAAGAGCTGTTATAGTAATTGCTAAGAAAGTAAAGCAAAGGGAAAAGTTGTGGCTGTTAGAAATGGACTGGCCATAGACCCGAAAGGGAAATGTCCCAGTGGGCTACCCAGGCCCTCCTCATGGCCACCAGTTGGGTACATAGTGATCTGATGCTCTTAGCATTAATTAATATTCGGAGCATCTGGCACCTGGCTGGCAGAAGAAAGTGCCTCCTGCATTCAACTGTATTGCTGTCCTCAGAACAGTGCTAAAGTTCAGAGCTGCTGCGGGGCCAGCAGTATTTTGTACTTCACTGTGCATTTGGTTCTGCTGGGGCAGTATTTTGTGCTGCTCTACAGTAATGTTGGCCCTGCCTTCTGTCAATTTGGACATTTGTACAACATGGAGCCACTTTTAGGTTTTTATTCCAGGGCCACTTTAAGTTCCCAGTCTGCCCTTGAATGCTGTAGTGACAGGTAATCTAGCTGGGTATTTAGCAATATTTAAAGCAGAAAAATTATATTATAAAAGCCCAGCACATTTTAAGGAATCGATTTAAACCTATACAAGTTAGGCTATTTAATTAAAAATCCAATACATTTTTCTCCTGAGAACTCAAACCTGCAGACACTGTATTTTGTTCTATAGAGGTTATCATAAAATTTGAGAAGTCACAATCATGTTCTATGGCAGCATGTCTAGACAGCTGTGCTTCATGAAGCCTGCGGTAACCTTTGATTTGTGTTCATCTGATCTGTGTTCTGCAGACTTTGTACAGTTCTTTCTATGTACTGTTGCTTGCATGGATATTCAGATAAATAGAAACAAAAAAAGTTTATTTTTTCTCTTATCAGACTTCTCTCCTGCTTCTCTCTCCTCTTCACTAACTCTCAATGCACTACTTAAATCTCTTTAGTGAAGACTGGTGGCCTGCTCACTGAAGAATCAGAGTGGAGAAGGAGGCAGGCAGGGGCCTCTGTCAGATTTCCAGAGGAAAAAGCTACTGGATTCACATCTAAATTACTTGGTTCTGCTGTATAATGTCTTTCATTACAGCCGCTGCTTCTGAGTGTGTGCTACAAAGAGGGCTCATACACATGACCGTTGCCTGTTTTGCAGTCTGCAAAACACGGATACAGGCTGTGTGCAATCCGCATTTTGCAGAACAGAATGTACGGCCAATAATAGAACAGTCCTATCCTTGTCCATAACGCAGACAAGAATAGGACATGTTCTACATTTATATTTTTGTAGATGCAACGGAAAGGACATACGGATGCAAACAGCACACGGTGTCCACATCTTTTGTGGCCCCATTGAAGTGCTAGCATTTTTTTAAAGGAACAGTAAACCTACAAATGAATGGTAAAAGTAAAAAACAATCATAGCTGTCCTTACAGCCTCTGTAACTGCAGCATTTTCTACATGATCCTGAAGCAATCTTGCGGAAATCCTGTTCAATATGTTCAATTGGTGGTTTGATTAGGAGACTTGTATTTAGTAAAGGGGTTGTGGATTAGCAATATTTTTGTCCTACTGCAGACAGGACACAGCATGGAAGCTCCTGCTGCAGCCAATCATCTTACAGCAAGACACATGATTGTGAAAAGGAGAGGAGCATATTTGAGATCCATGGACACACAGATAACATTTCTTTATATATTTCTCAGTTTAAATAGTAACAAAATAGGACCAAGAAATGGAAGAGATAAGGAGAAGAAGTGCTGAACTATTCTTTTTTTTATTGTAAGTTTTTTGTGAGACATTGTACTTTATGTTAGTGGTAAATATTGATCAATATATTTTATTTTTATTTTATAACCCCTTAGAGACCCTGGCATGTTTCACCTTAAGGACCAGGCCATTTTTTAGTAAATCTGACGTGTCACTTTATGTGGTGATAACTTTAAAATGCTTTTACTTATCCAGGCCATTCTGAGATTGTTTTCTCGTCACATATTGTACTTCAAGTGTTAAAATTAAGTAAAAAAATGTCATTTTTATTTATAAAAAACCAAATTTACCCAAAATTTGGAAAACTTAGCAAATTTCCAAATTAAAATTTCCCTACTTTTAAAACAGATAGTGATACCTCCAAAATAGTTATTACTTTACATTTCCCATATGTCTACTTCATGTTTGGACAATTTTGTTAATGCCATTTGATTTTTTTTTTTCTAGAAGGCTTAGAAGTTTAGAAGTAAGTCTTGAAATCTTTCAGAAAATTTCCAAAATCCACTTTTTAAGAACCAGTTCAGGTCTGAAGTCACTTTGTGAAGCTTACATAATAGAAACTAGGGCTGCACGATATGGAAATTTTGTGCGATTGCGATTAGGGCCCTAAAAATTGCGATAACGATATGCGATGCGATATTTTAAGGGAATTGTGCTAGAGGTCTATCTGCTTGGATTTTCAAGGTAAAAGCGCACACAGATGATTGATAATGTGAAATGTAGTTATGCTGAACTCAAGAACTGAAATGCACAGTGTTTTTAAAAAAAAAAATACATATTTGCATTACTGCAAAAGTACAAAATACTAAACTTGCCATTTTCTTAATAGCACTGCACAGAACAGATAAATAAAATAGATATAAGAACATGTGTTCATTAAAATAACGACTTTTGGGGGGGGGGGGGAGTGTGTCTTATAAAGCGAAAAATACGGTAATATAATTGCAGCATTTTTGAGTCAGCAAATTGCGATTGCGATATGGCGATTAATTGCGATTGCGATTGCTTTCGCGATATATTGTGCAGGCCTAATAGAAACCACCCAAAAACACCATTTTAGAAACTACACCCCTAAAGGTATTTAAAACTCATTTTACAAACTTTGTTAAGCCTTTAGGTCTTCCACAAGAATTAATGGAAAATGGAAATGAAATTTCAGAATTTCATTTTTTTGGCACATTTTCCATTTTAATCAATTTCTCCGCTAACAAAGCAAGGGTTAACAGTGAAACAAAACTCAAAATTTATTGCCCTGATTCTGTAGTTTCCTTGTGAGTTATGTGTTTATATATTTTCATCCGCACATGTTTTATTTTGTGTAGGATGTTTGTGTGGTGCTTGTGGTTCGCGCCGGCATCCTCCTTTGTATGCAATTTTTGCTGGGGATAGCCGTTCGCTGCGAACCACATGCGGAGGAACTACCCCCCCAGTTAGAAACACGCCACAGTGTTTGGGGTTTGGAGCAGTCCCACCCATTTAGGCCACGTTTATTTTTGTGATTCTTGTTTACAGAAACACCCCATATGTGGTCGTAAACTGCTGTATGGTCACAAGGCAGGGCGCAGAAGGAAAGTAACGCCATATGGTTTTTGGAGGGCAGATTTTGCTGGACTGTTTTTTTTGACACCATGTCCCATTTTAAGCCCCCCTGATGCACCCCTAGAGTATAAACTCCAAAAAATTGACCCATTTTGGAAAAAACACCCCTCAAGGTATTCAAAACTGATTTTACAAACTTTGGTAACCCTTTAGGTGTTCCACAAGAAATTATGGAAAATGGAGATGAAATATCAGAATTGCACTTTTTTGGCAGATTTTCCGTTTTAATCTACTTTTTTCAGTAACAAAGCAAGGGTTAACAGCCAAACAAAACTCAGTATTTATTGGACTGATCCTGTAGTTTACAGAAACACCCCATATGTGGTTGTAAACTGCTGTATGGCCATACGGCAGGGTGCAGAAGGAAAGGCACATTGCTGACCCCCTGCTATAAACTGCTGACATCTGTGCTGCAGATGTCAGCAGTTTAACCCCTTCTATACCGCGGTCCGTACGGACCGCGGTATAGAAGGTGTTAACATGGAGGGAGCTCCCTCTCCCATCAGTGGGGCTGCTGTACCTTTGCAGCCCCCCGACAGGATAGGATAGCAGAGGGAGGGAGCTCCCCTCTTTCCCATCACCCGCTGCTCTGTTATGGTAGCGGGTGATGGTTACCATGGCAGCAGGACGCTTTCAGAAGCGTCCTGTTTTCCATGGCACTGAAACTTTGAATGGGCTTTTGCTAAAGGCAAAAGCCTATTCAGACTTTAGAACCAAGTGGATCTGGGTAAAAAAAAAATGTAAAAAAAGTGAAAAAAAAGTAAAAATAAGAAAAATACATATCACTGAATAAAAATTAAAGAAATCAAATACACTACACATATTAGGTATCGCCGCATCCGTAAAAATCTCCTCTATAAAAATATCACATGACCTAACCCCTCACGCAAATACCGTAAAAAAAACCCCAAAAAATTGTCACCTTGCATCACAAAAAGTGTAATACCAAGTGATCAAAAAGGCGTACGCCTCCCAAAATAGTACCAATAAAACCGCCATCTCATCCCGCAAAAAATGAGTCCTTACATAGGACAATCGCCCCAAAAAATAAAAAAATATGGCTCAGACTATGGAGACACTAAAACATAATTTTTTTTTTCTAAAATGCTATTACTGTGTTAAAGTAAAATAAATAAATAAAAAGTATACATATTAGGTATTGCCGCGTCCGTAAAAACCTGCTCTATAAAAATATCACATTATCTAACCCCTCAGGTAAATACCATTAAAAAAATAAAATAAAAACAATGTAAAAAAAACATTTTTGTCACCTCACATCTCAAAAACTGTAATAGCAAGCGATCAAAAAGTTATATGCACCCAAAAATAGTGCCAATCAAACCGTCATCTCATCCCTCAAAAAATGATACCCCACATAGGACAATCACCCCAAAAAAATAAAAAAAATATGGCTCTCAGACTATGGAGACACTAAAACATGATTTGTTTTGTTTTAAAAAATGATAATATTGTGTAAAACTTAAATAAATAAATAAAAAGTATACATATTTGGTATTGGCGCGTCCGTCGCAACCTCCTCTATAAAAAAAACACATGACCAAACCCCTCAGGTGAACACAACAAAAAAAAAAATATAAATACTGTGTCCAAAGCCATTTTTGTCACCTTACATCACAAAAAGTGTAATAGCAAGCGACCAAAATTTCATATGCACCCCAAGATAGTTCCATTCAAACCAACATCTCATCCCGCAAAAAATGAGCCCCTACATAAGACAGTCGCCCAAAAAATAAAAATAAAATATGGCTTTCAGAATGTGAAGACACTAAAAAATCATTTTTTTCAAAAATGCTGTATTATGTAAAACTGAAACAAAACCCCCCAAAAAGTAGCCATATTTGGTATTGCCGCGTCCGTAGAAACCTGCTCTATAGAAATAGCACACAATCTAACCTGTCAGTTCAACGATGTAAATAACAAAAAATAAAAACGGTCCGAAAATAGCTATTTTTTTGCAAATTTTCCATTTTAATCAAATCTTTCAGTAACAAAGCAAGGGTTAACAGCCAAACAAAACTCAATATATATTGCCCCGATTCTCTAGTTTGCAGAAACACCCCATATGTGATCGTAAACTGCTGTATGGCAAAAAGGCAGGGTGTAGAAGGAAGGGAACGCCATATGGTGTTTGGAAGGCAGATTTTGCTGTACTGGTTTTTGATACTATGTCCGATTTGAAGCCTCCCTGATGCACCCCTACAGTAGAAACTCCAAAAAAGTGACCCCATTTTGGAAAGTACGGGATAAGGTGGCAGTTTTGTTTGTATTATTTTAGGGTAAATATGATTTTTGGTTGCTCTATATTACCCTTTTTTTGAGGCAAGGTAACAAAAAATAGAAATTCTGAAATTTCATCTACATTTGCCAATAACTCTTGTGGAACACCTAAAGGGTTACCAAAGTTTGTAAAATCGGTTTTGAACACCTTCAGGGGTGTAGTTTCTTAGATGGAGTCACTTTTTTGGAGTTTCTACTCTAGGGATGCATCGGGGGGCTTCGAATGGGACCTGGTGTCAAAAATCCAGTCCAGCAAAATCCACCTTCCAAAAACCACATGGCGCTCCTTTCCTTCTACGCCCTGCCGTTTGGCCATACAGCAGTTTACGCCCACATATGGGGTGTTTCTGCAAACTACAGAATCGGGGCAATAAATATTGAGTTTTGTTTGGCTGTTAACCCTTGCTTTGTTACTGGAAAAAATGGATTCAAACGGAAAATTTTCAAAAAAATCAAAATTCTGAAATTTTATCTCCATTTGCCATTAACTCTTGTGGAAAACCTAAAGGGTTAATGACATTTGTAAAATCAGTTTTGAATACCTTGAGGGGTGTTGTTTCTAGAATGGGGTCATTTTTGGGTGGTTTCTATTATGTAAGCCTCACAAAGTGACTTCAGACCTGAACTGGTCCCTAAAAAGTGGGTTTTTGAAAATTTCTGAAAAATTTCAAGATTTGCTTCTAAACT
The DNA here is from genome assembly GCA_033119425.1 of Bufotes viridis. Taxonomy (NCBI): domain Eukaryota; kingdom Metazoa; phylum Chordata; class Amphibia; order Anura; family Bufonidae; genus Bufotes; species Bufotes viridis. The sequence continues at coordinate 169,417,873 of CM065590.1, forward strand.
TCTAAGCCTTGTAACGTCCCCAAAAAATAAAATGTCATTCCCAAAATGATCCATACATGAAGTAGACATATGGGGAATGTAAATCAATTACTTTTTTGGGTGGTATTACTATGTATTACAGAAGTAGAGAAATTGAAACTTGGAAAATTGCTAATTTTTCCAAATTTTTGGTAAATTTGATATTATTTTATAAATAAAAATGAAATTTTTCGACTTCATTTTACCACTGTCATGAAGTACAATATGTGACGAAAAAACAATCTCAGAATGGCCTGGATAAGAAAAAGCGTTTTAAAGTGACACTGGTCAGATTTGCAAAAAATGGCCGAGTCCTTAAGGTGAAATAGGGCCGAGTCCTTAAGGGGTTAAGTTGCCATGTCACATTTGAAGACCTCCTGATGCACCCCTAGAGTAGAAACTCCCAAAAAATGACCCCATTTTGTAAACTACAGGATAAGGTGGCAGTTTTGTTGGTACTCTTTTAGGGTACATATGATTTTTTGTTGCTCGATATTGCACTTTTTGTGAGGCAAGGTAACAAAAAATAGCTGTTTTGGCACCGTTTTTATTTTTTATTAACAATGTTCATCTGGTTCATCAGGTTAGATCATGTTGTATTTTAATAGAGCAGGTTGTATTGGACGCTACAATACCAAATATGTCTATTTTTTAGGGTTGTTTGTTTCAGTTTTACATAATAAAAATGTTTGAAAAATTTTTTTTTTAGTGTCTCCATAATTCTCAAATATTTTGGGGTGCATATGACTTTTTAATCACTTGCTATTACACTTTTTGTGATATAAGGTGACAAAAAATGTTTTTTTAACACCATTTATTTTTTTACGGTGTTCACCTGATGGGTTAGGTCATGTGATATTTTTATAGGGCAGGTTGTTACGGACGTGGCAATACCTAATGTGTATACTCTTTTTATTTACTTAAGTTTTACACAATAACAGCATTTTTGAAACCAACAAAATGATGTTTTAGTGTCTCCATTTTCTGAGAGCCATAGTTTTTTTTATTTTTTGGGCGAATGTCTTAAGAAGGGGCTTATTTTTTGCGGGATGAGGTTATGATTCAATTAGTACTATTATGGGGGTCATACCCCTTTTTGATCGCTTGGTGTTGCACTTTTAGTGATGTAAGGTAACAAAAAATGTTTTTTTAGCACCTTTTTTATTTAATTTTTTTGACAGTGTTCATCTGAGGGGTTAGGTCATGTGATATATTTATAAAGCCGGTCGATACGGACACAGAGATATCTAATATGTCTACTTTTCTTTTTCTTCCCTATTTTTTACAATTTTTTTTTTTTACTTTATTTGGGAAAAATTATGATTTTTTTTAACTTGAAACTTTTATTTTTTTGTAAAACTTAATTTTTTCAACTTCTTTTTTCACTTTATTTTTGTCCCACTCTGGGACTTCAACTTTTGGGGGTCTGATCCCCTCTGCAATGAATTGCAATAAAGCTGTATTGTAATAATTGCCTGTTAGTGGATTACACTGAGTAATTCACTAACAGGTTGCCTAGGACACCCAGCCTGAGGCTGGATATCCTCGGCACCCGTAGAAGGCAGGTCTTGATGCCATGCAAGGCACTGAGCAGCCTCTGCACAGCATCATGCTGCCTTGTCACACATCAGGTCCCCGTCACAGCAGCACGGGAACCCGATAGCAGCTACAGACGTTGCACGTGCCGGCGCATACAGCAGGTGTCCGGCTATCAGTGACTGCTGGACCCCTGCCGCGGATGGGGCGGGTGCAGGAGCTGCATAATGTACATGTACGTCACTGGTCCTTAGGTGACAGTCAGATATGACGTACATGTATGTCATGGGTCCTTACGGGGTAAGGCCCCTTTCACATCAGCGTTTTTGCTTTCCGTCCTAGAGTTCCGTCCTCGGGGCTCTAGGACGGAAAGATACTGATCAGGATTATCCTAATGCATCCTGAATGGAGAGCAATCTGTTCAGGATGCATCAGGATGTCTTCCGTTCAGTATGTGGACGTTTTTTGGACGTTGACAAAAGCGCAGCATGCTGCAGATTTGTCTCCGTCCAAAAATCCGGAAGACATGCCGTAACGCCGGATCCGGAATTAATGCCCATTGAAGTGCATTAATCCGGATCCGGCCTTAAGCTAAACGTCGTTTCGGCGCAACGTCGGATCCAACGTTTAGCTTTTTCTCAATGGTTACCATGGCAGCCAGGACGCTAAAGTCCTGGTTGCCATGGTAAAATGTAGTGGGGAGCGGGGGAGCAGTATACTTACCGCCCGTGCGGCTACCGGGGAGCTCCAGAGTGACGTTAGGGCGCCCCACACGCATGGATCACGTGATCGCATAGACCACGTTATCCATGCGCATGGGGCGCTCTGACGTCATTCTGGAGCGCCCCGGGAGCCACACGGACTGTAAGTATACCGCTCCCCCGCTCCCCACTACTACTATGGCAACCAGGACTTAAATAGCGTCCTGACTGCCATAGTAACCTGAAAGCATTTCGAAGACTGATCAGGATCCTGATCAGTCTTCTAATGCTTTCAGGCGACTTGCGTTCTGACGGATCCGGCGGGACGGAAGTGCCCGTCGGATCCTCAGAACGCAAGTGTGAAAGAGGCCTTAATTTGCAGATTTGTTTTTAATTTGCAGTTTTCCAAATTTAAATGTCTCTGCTTTTAATAGATATATAGGTAGATAGACATACCTCACAAAATAGTTAATAATTGACATGTATTGTTACAGACAATGGTTCTGGAACCACTGTTTTAACTAACCAGTTTGACTTTGGGCTATTCCTGAGGGCATTGTCCTGGAGGCCCCCTGGTTTTCATCCTTTAACCTCTATACATGGATCTGGTCTTCACTGCAGGGGAGACACCAGGTCGCTACCTCTTGGAATAGTCCCGGTGTAGTTGGCAGCTGACCCACGGAGGGCAGGAACACCAGTGTAAAGCACCAGAGGAACAAGCAAAGCACACAGACAGAAACAAGGAAAGCATAGGATCCGTCTGTGTCCCGTTATGCAAGACGAAAAACAAAGTCCTGTCGACAGGACTTTGTTTTCCGTCTTGCATAACGGGAACTAGACGGATCCGTTTTGATTCCCATAGACTTCTACTTGGACGGAAAGCAAACGGAATGCCTTTTAAAGGCTTCCGTTTTGCCTTCCGTCATAATACAAGTCTATGGGCAGAAGAACGGATCCATCCTTCCGTCTTATGGATTCTGTTATTTTCCGTTATAACCATGTTATAACCCACCCTTAGGATGTTTTTAGGCAAGATTTCAGGTTTGGAGAACCTGCCAGAGGATCAAAAACATAATATAAACACCCAACTAATGACCCCATTTTGCAAACTACATCCCTCAAGGAATTCATCTGTGTATCTTATATGCAAGATGATCTCATTTGCTCATGGGTTGTGGAAATGTAGTAATTGCTTTTTGAAAGCATCCATATATATGTTTGTTAACTGGGTGGGAAACATTTGCCCACCACAGTCCTTTAGACATGTAGATGCAATTGGGATTTAATTATAAAGATTTTTGTTTCTTGGGAAGAGTATTTTCTTGAAATAGATGATGTATTGATTCCTAAATCATGTTCAAACTTGTTTATCTGTATGAGGGTTTCCATGTTATATTTTTGAGAAGACTGATTACCATAGGTAAGTTTTTCAGTTAGGAATCTGGATTCATCATATATTTCTGAAATCTATAGATTGCAAAAAAGGATGCTAGTGAGGGAATTTATGTTGCTAGTGGTGGGTCTGCCTGGGGAGTTTATGAATGGGTCTGCCTGGGGTTATAATAATAAAATATGTTTTCTTCTTTTGAATGTATCCCATCTAAGAAAGCTGAGAAGAGGAAGAAGTGGTGATAAGCTTTGAAATACATTATATATTTGAGATTGAATAAAGAGTACCGGTATTGTTATCTGAGCTTTGACTACGGGGGTTGCACCGGATCCTAATTTTCGTGTCCTCTTCCGCTGTATTTCATTGAATAAGTTTAGAATCTGTACTTTTACCTGTTTAATTCCATATATGTTTTCAGATAACTGTTGTGTTTTACTGAAAATATGCTAATTTTAACATTCTTAAATAGTACCTTGTAGGACAAAGATCTGGAACTAATCACAGGAGAACAGTTTTCAGCTAATCAAAAGAGTGGCTTCAAGCTATATGAAAAAGGACAAACTCCACAGCTAAATGACACAGGAGCTGCGCCAGCCCGATCAGCTGCAGTGGTACGACAGTCACAGATGGACGGACCCCTGCTGTATGTGGCGGCATCGGTGAAAACACTGATGCCGGCGCATTAAACCTTGCACTGCCATGCTCAGCGCTGACCATGCCACGTGCGGTATCCTGCCAGACCCGATGACAGGGAAGGCAGCCCGATGCCGTCCTTAGACATCGTGGCTACCTTCCGTGAGTCCCTGTGAGATGCAGCCCCCTGGATCTCACAGGCAGGAAGCTGTAAGTGTATTACAGTGAGTAATACACTAACAGCCAATGCATTACAATGCAGAAGTATTGTATTGCATTGCATTGTAAAGGGGATCAGAGCCCCAAAAGTTAAAGTCCCAGAGTGGGACAAAAATAAAGTGAAAAAAAAAGTTAAAAAAATAAAGTTTTATAAAAAAAATTAAAATGTTATGTTAAAAAAAAGCATCCTTTTCCCAAAATAAAGATTTTTTTAAAAAAACATAGGGAAAAAAAGAAAAGTAGACATATTAGGTATCGCCACGTCTGTATCAAGCGGCTCTATAAAAATATCACATGATCCACCCCGTCAGGTGAACGCCGTAAAAAAATAAAAACTGTGTCAAAAAAGGCATTTTCTGGTCACCTTGTCTTATAAAAAATGTAATACGAAGTGATCATAAAGTCTTATTTATCCCCAAAATGTAACCGATCAAACCATCATCTCATCCCGCAAAAAATGAGCCCCTACCTAAGACAATCGGCCAAAAAAATTATACAAATAGGGTTCTCATAAAATGGCAAAACAAATACAAGATTTTATTCTGTTCAAAAATTATTCCACTGTGTAAAACTAAAAATAACAATGATAGACATATTATGTATCGCCGCATCCGTAACAACCTTCTCTATAAAAATATCACATTATATGCCCCCTGGTGAATTCTGTAAACTATGCCAAAACAGCCAATCCATCAAAATCTGCATTGCAAAAGCCATATGGCGCTCCTTCTGTTCTGAGTCCTGCTATGTGCCCCCTCAGCAGTTTACCACCACATATGGGATGTTGTCGTATTTATGAGAAAATGGTTAACAAATTATGGGGTGCTTTTTTCCCTGTTACCCCTTGTGAAAATGAAAAATTTGGGGCTAAAGCAACATTTTATTGGAAGAAACAAAACTTTATTTATTTTTTCCGTAAAACGCTTAGGGGGTCAAAGTCCTCAGTACCCCCTTAATATATTCTTTAAGGGGTGTAGTTTCCAAAACAGGGTCACTTTTTGAGGGTTTCCACTGTAGGGGTACCCTGGTGTCTCTTCAAATACAAAATGGTGCCTAAAAAGTCCATATGGTGCTCCTTTCCTTCTGACCACTGCCACGTGCCCATAGAGCAGTTTACCACCACATATGGGGTATTTCTGTAAAGTGCAGAATTAGCGTAATGTATATTGAGGTTTATTTTGCTTTTAACCCTTTCTGTGTTGCAAGAAAAAATTGATCAACATAAAAAATGTACCAAAAAAGTGAAATTTTGAAATTTCACCTCCATTTTTCTTTAATTCTTGTGGGACACCTCAAGGGTTAACAAAGTTTGTAACATCAGTTTTGAATAATTTGAGGCATGTAGTTTCTAAAATGGGGTCATTTATGTGTGGTTTCCATCATGTAAGCCCCTCAAAATCACTTTATAGCTGAATTGGTGCTTAAAAAAATGGTTTTGGAAATTTAGTTTGAAATTTGAAAAATAGTTTCTAAACTTCTAAACCTTGTAACGTCCTAAAAAAATAAAATGACATTTACAAAATTATGCCAACATAAAGCAGACATATGGGGATTCTTGACTGATAACCATTTTATGAGGTATTACTATCTGTCTTAAAAGTAGAGAAATTGTGAATTTTTCCAAATTTTTGGAACATTTTGGATTTTTTTTATAAATAAAGGTGAAATATATCGACTCAAATCTACCACCGTCATGAAGTACAATGTGTCATGAGAAAACATTCTCAGAATGGCTTGGATAAGTAAAAGCGTTCCAAAGCTATTACTACATAAAGTGATACGTCAGATTTGAAAAAATCGGCCTGGGATTTAAGGTGAAAAGTGGCCCGGTATTGAAAAGGTTAAACATATCAGCTTCATCAAATAAATATATTAAAGGCGTTATCCCATGACTGATTTTCATTTTTTACATTAGACATAACATTAGACATAACAATTTGTAACAGAGAACCAGCTCTGTTCCTCACATGGGTCCAGATATCTCCCCATTCATTGCTCTGCTAGATCAGGGATGGGAAAACTGCGGCTCTCCAGCTGTTGCAAAACTACAACTCCCAGCATGCAAAGACTGCTTACAGCTATCAGACTACAGCAGGGCATGGTGGGAATTGTAGTTTTACAACAGGTGGAGAACCACAGTTTGCCCATCCCTGTGCTAGATTTATATCAAATTGGCAGCTCAGGGGGCCTGTCTTTTCTGCTGCAGCTAAGGGGGCATGTCTCAGCTCTCCCTATCACAGCTCAGGAGGCGTGTCTCAGCTCTCCCTATCACAGCTCAGGAGGCGTGTCTCAGCTCACCCTATCACAGCTCAGGAGGCAGGTGAAGGATAAAACTGAGCATGTGCGGCCATCTCAGTGAGCCGGACAAAGAAATAAGACATAGAACAAACAGTAGGTGGCGCTATACAGAAACATTTTATCGAATAACAGTGGTTATGCAAATTTTAAATTACTTGCAATTACAAAAGTATTTATTGCTGGTTTGAAAACTGTACAATATTCTTAGTGGAACAACACCTATAATCAATAAATTACTGCATCTAACCTTCAAGCTTTGGCAGCAGAATAGGACTGGGTTTTGTCCATATTTGAGATTTCTATGCAAGGCTATAAAACTGGAGCAGATGATCGTTTGTGTATGCATTATGTGGCTGCAATCGATCTGCTAACCCAGAAGGAAAGAGCTTCTAAATTGCAGTTGTAGCTTAAAAGGCTTATGGACAAATGTTGGGGCTCCCTGCTCTATTAAAGGGGTTCTCCCAGAATTAAGAAAATGAAAACACTTAAATATTACTTTAATATAAATATATTCCCAAATACATTTCATTAGTTATAATGGCTCATTTTGGCTAGGGAGCAATCATTAGGAGAAATAAAATGGCCGCCGTTATCAGTACACACAAAACCTGTCCTAATCACATACCAGGACAAGTTACTTTACAACACCGAGGTAAAGAGCTGCCCTATCCTCCTCTCTGGTCTACTTGTCAGGAATTATGATGCTGAATACAGATTATATGATCTTCAGCTGAATCTCTGTAGGAAAGGCGTTCATAAGGAGACACAAAGTACAGAGAGGACGGACCAGACAGACTGTGGTAATGGAGGCTGCATACAAGTGCTGCTGCTCATATCTACACCCCCACTATCCTCTCTATACTTCATGTCTCCTAATGAACTCCATTCCTACAGAGATTCATCTGAAGATCATATTAAACTGTATTCAGGATCATAATTCCTGACAAGTAAGAAACTTGTCCTCCTGTGTAATTAGGACAGGTTTTGTGTGGACTAGTAGGATGGCGGACATTTTATTTCTCCTAATGATTGCTCCCTGGACAAAATGAGCCTTTGTAACTAATGAAAGGTATTTGGTAATATATTTATAATAAAGTAATATTTAAGTATTTTCCTTTTCTTAATTCCCGGAGAACCATTTTAAGGGCAAACAGTGTCTCTGTAGCATCCCACTGGCACAGCAGTGGTCTTCCGCTTAAAGGGTTAAAATTAGTTTAATGCATTTTCTGTATGTGATCTGCACAAGGAGTTAACAAGATGAGCCACCCTCCTCATAGAGAGCAGTAGAGCAAGAATAGAGTGAGACAGAACTGTACAGTTTGAGACAGAGCAGTGAGTAGAACCACAGAACAGCCCTGTGATGAGATTAAGACAGAGAGAAGTAAAGTTGTCGAAGAAAAGCTTTAAAACCAGATTAAGTGGAGAGAAAAAAAGCGAAAGAGCTCATTGTGGAGTATACCAGTGTGAAGAAGAGGTGTGTGCAAATTCAGACTGTGTTGATTAGCTGTCTTAGAAACCTATTGACTCCAAAACAGATTTGTCCTGGAGATGAAATAAATGCTTCAGGAGACTGGACAAACTTTAGACACAGGCTGGGGATCTGCCAAGGCCCACATCCCTCAGAGGATATTCTGGAACCGCTTGTGACTAAAGAACTCAGTGACAGAAAGTGTGAGAGGTCAAAAGGGAGCAGGGGAAGTGTTGCACCCATATTTCTGAAATACCTTTGCAGCTGTGGGAACTATAACATCTGTGAAATTTGAATATCTGTCACTGCTGTATTTGCACTTTAAATGTGAGTAAAGAGCCAATCATCAGTTAAACCTGCCTCATCATTGCCTCACACCTCAGGGAACCCAGCCTTGCACCAGGCAGGAGAGCCTCAAAGCCAGGGAGTGCCCCAAAAGGAAAGAAGTACACTAACTACTACCTTCATTATTGCTTCAACTACTCCTATACTCTCATCTTTTCTGGGCTGGCTGCATCTCTCCCGCTTCAATAAGCACTGAACAGCAACGCCACAAAAAGAGAGCTTTCACGTTGCTTCCCATTGTGACGATATCTGATTGTGGTGGCTGGATCACTACAGTGGGATTCTATGGGATCAACTCTGTATTAGAGGACTGGTTATGTTTTAGGGTTCATGCACACGACCGTATATATTTTGCGGTCCGCAAAAAATACGAATGATGTCCGTGTGCATTCCGTATTTTGCGGAACGGAACAGCTTGGCCCTAATAGAACAATACTATCCTTCTCCGTAATGTGGACAATAATAGGAAATGTTCTATTTTTTGCGGAACGGAAATACGGACATACGGAAACAGAAGGCACACGGAATAACTTCATTTTTTTTTGCGGACCCATTAAAATGAATGGTTCTGCATATGGTCCGCCAAAAAAACCCGGAACGGACACGGAAAGAATATACATTTGTGTGCATGAGCCCTAAGGGACTTTAGAGACTCTAGGAGGGAACTGCATTTATTCACTTCTTTATCTCCTTCATTGCATTGTATAGTTTACCTTGTTTTTTATTTCAGGTGTAATCCCCATAAGCAACTATGTGTTCCATGATTAACAATGCAGTCCAGTGCACTTGATAGGGTAGATTTGGGGGATGATGGTAGTATGGAGATGAAGGAAAATTAGGTAGATAGCTGGGTAATAGAAGGTGGGGTAGAGATAAGAGTGCCAGGGAAGCTGGCCCAGATCAGCCACACCCCAACAGGTTTGCCAAATTGTCAGATGAGGGGGTTAGTTGAAGGGTAGCACTGCTGCAGTAAGATACTTCCTCTGCCAGTAAGGAAATGTTATCTCCAGTAAGGAGGGGACTAGGAATGCAGGGCAGGTCATACAGGTGCTGGTAGTGGACGATTTAGTCATTACGGGTACAGATAAGGCGATCTGTCACACAGATCAGTATATTTAAACAATGTGTTATCTTCCTGCCACTCAATTTTGACATATTGGCGATTGAGTTGATAGATTACTAGGAGAGTATGGTGATGACCCTACAGTCGTGGTGCACATTGGCCCAATGAGAAAGTTAAAAGTAGGTGGAGGGTTGTATTGTAAGGGTATTTTTAAGTACTGATTGGTTCTTTCCCCTTTAATTCTGTTCTCTTTAATTCTGTCTCTTTTAGAGTTAGTATCCATCCCCCGTTGTGCTGATAAGACCGTATTCCTGAGTGTTTATTTACTTTTTATTATTCTGTATGTGATTTGTCTTTGCTATTTTATATTTAATAACACATAGTAAATATATTTATTCACTAAGTCTGTGCAAACGTATTCATTCTCAAATCTTTTGAATTCACGATACAACGGTCCTTAAAAATTTCAGGGATTTAGGTAAAATAAACTCAAATGTACTATTTTCTGAAATGCTATATGTCACACAAGCCACACCAGAAAGGCATCTGGAGTTTTGGGAGGTAAACAAGTGGCTCAGGAATTGGCGCAGGAGGGGGGGGGGGGGGGGTTGGGTTCCTGGAGAACTAGGCTGACTTCTGTGTTGGAAACACGCGCTCTGATAGGATGGCTGCACCTCAATGGAGAAGGTGCAGACATCTTTCTTTAAGATGCAGTGGATGCCTCATTAATGTAGCAGACTCCTTGGTTTGAATAGATCATGGAAAATATCTCTTCATTGGCCTTTTTATATATTTATCCATAGTTATTAGATCGCCACTTCGCGATCAACTAAACAGTGCCAAGTGTGCTTTTTTGGTACTGCAATCTACTCTCTCTCCATCAGCAAATATACCGTTGTTGCAAACTGTGCAGATGCACAGGGCCTAGTAAGAAAGGGGCTCACAGTCACCTTTAAGAGGACCTTTCATCGGTCCAAACATTGTAAGATAACTATCAGGCTATGTAGAGCTGCGCCCAGGGATCTCACTGCACTTACTATTATCCCTGGGCGCCGCTCCGTTCTGCCGCCCGGTATTTTCACTGACTCGGTAACACTGGGAGGAGCCTACCCCTTTAGCCTGATAGTTATCTTACAATGTTTGGACTGATGAAAGGTGCTCTTTAAATAAGCTAATTACTGTGTATTAGATTGTATGTAAATGTCTGAAATTCATAGCTAACAGTTTGTAATGGATTGGCAGAGAGACAAAAGGGTGTGTTTAAGGGGCCTACTGTATATATACTCCTCCTGCATGGGGGCCCCTTGTCTGTTTAGTGCGCCTCTGTCTTTCATTTAAAAGTGTTTTCAGATTTTATGTAAATCTAGCTTGATCACTGTAAAAGGAAAAGCTCTGTAACTTTATCATAGATTAACAGGCCTGATTTATAAAAACTGCCTAATAGGAAAACTGGCCTTGGTGCCCATATCGACCAAGCATACCTTTTATTTTTTTAAAGTAGTTTAAAGAAAATGTGTCACCAAAAATTTTATATGCCAGTTAAGGGTGGCAATCTGTATGCAAACTGATACCATTTGTAGACAGATCCGGATGTGGATCCGTCTCACAAATGCATTTCAATACCAGATCCGTCTCTCTGGTTGTCATCCAGAAAAAACGGATCCGGTATTTATCTTTTTCACATTTTTAAAGGTCTGCGCATGCGCAAACCGGAAGACCGGATCCGTCAATGCGGTAATTTTAACGCCGTATCAGGCACTAATACATTTTAATGGAAATTAATGCCGGATCTGGCATTCCGGCAAGTGTTCTGGAATTTTGGAGGGAGAAAATACTGCAGCATGCTGCGGTATTTTTTACGGCCTCAAAACGTAAAAGGGACTGAACTGAAGACATCCTGATGCATCCTGAACGGAATGCTCTCCATTCAGAATGCATTAGGATTAAACTGATCAGCTTTTTTTACGGTATTGAGCCCCTAGGACGGAACTTAATACCAGAAAAGAATAACGCTAGTGTGAAAGTACCCTAACACCAGGTAGTAACACATCCTTTATTCTAATCTGTTTTTATTTTCTGATTGCAGATTTTATTGTTCTGTTTCCTGAACATGATTATGGGGGTGGCCATCTTGCCTGAGCTGTTCCTAACAGCATTTACACAGCAATAAGAAAATTGCTTTACAGTAGCCCCATGGGCCATAGACACAATGGACAGGAGGGGACCTCACTGACTTCTATGGCACAGTTTTCTAGGCATGGTCTGCAGAGGTCATTGTACAAGGAAAGAATATATAAGCTTTAACAATCACCTATTGTGAATGGTGGATCCTGTCTTATCTATACACAGAGGTCATATCATTACAGGCAGGATTAGAATAACAGATAAGCAGATAACTGCAGTAAAGGAGGTGGTCCTATCAGTGACTGAAATCCTCCCCCCTTTGTCTGTGTATACAGAGCTAGCTGTCAATCACTGATAGATCCGCCTCCCCGACTTCAATGCCCAGAATAAGCAGGAATTTTAATGTATAAAATACAAATTGTACTGACTCTTTTCCCATAAAACTACATATGAATCTGCTCAGCTTCTCCTGTTCTATAACATGTGGTCTGCAGCTCAGACTCCATGTTCAATGTGACATGTTCCCTTTAAGGAAACAGCATAGCAAAGCCCACTTGGCTCTTTCTGCAACCATTCCTGACTGACGCATATGATGAATATTCTGACCTCAGTTATGATACAGTAGCTGAGATGTGAATATACCCCTTTTGGTTGAGATGGGAAACAAGGACAGTTTTATTCTATTTAGAAACTTACGATAAATGTGTCTGAATCATCATCATTTAGTTTTTTCCAACATTTGTTTTTATTGAAGGTTTTTCAATGATATCATATCATACAGTATTGGTAACGCAGTACCAGCATAGAATAGTACATAAAACATAATGAACAATAAAAAAAATTTGAACATGGAAGAACTGGGGAAGGGATACAGCACTTTCCCTATTCCATATTAATGAAGAAATATGGTAAGTATGCATGCAAGCATCAGTTCAATTGAGATTGCAGTATCTGGAATTGGACCAACTATCCCATACTTTTAAGGACCCACCAGGAGTCTGATGTAGATATGATAGTGTTTTTTCATACATATATGTAGTGTTAATTCTTTGTAGTACGTCTGAGATTGACGGGATAGTTTCACGCTTCCAGTTGTAGTTGATCAATATTTTTGCTGCTAGAAAAAGGTTTGCTAAAATATTTCTATATTTGCTAGGGATGGTGTCCAAGTCCAGATACAGCAGAGCCAAAGAAGGGGAGGGTCTATAGATCGGCCGGTTACATCAGTTGCAATCAAGAAAACTTCTCTCCAAAGTTTATCAAGTTTAGGGCAGGTCCAAAGAATATGCATTAGTTTACCCCTGTTTCCACATCCCCTCCAGCATAGAGCTGATGTATTAGTGAACATGTGGCATAGTCTGTCTGGGGTATAGTACCACCGTACTGTGGTCTTCATAATGGATTCATAGCGTAATGTACATTTAAGAAGTTTATCAGATAAGTGTAAGGACAGTCGAGAAGGATTTTTTCAGTTCTGACTCCCAGGAGAGAAAAGGGGAGGATTTGTCAAAAGTCGCCTTGTTGCCTAACATAAATAGGTCTAAGGGGTAAGTTGTTCGGCCGAGGGGTCGGCCACATTTCTAGTATGGAGCGGTTTATATTGACAGGCGCACAAAGTTCTGTTTGGACCAGATGTCTAATTCTTAGGTATTTGTAGAAATATTTAGTCGGTATAATGTATTTATCTCTTATATGCTGAAATGGGTGTAGGTTGGTCATGGTTGCTACCTGAGAAACCTTAGTAATTCCCTGAGCTATCCATGTGTTTATTTCTATATTGGAAGTGAGAAGACTTATACAGTCAAGAGGTAACATTTCTAGGATTGGAGTGGGACTGCGACAAGTTAGGGCGTGGAACTTTTTCCAGTGTTTCATTGCTGCGTCTACCAGGTATGGGTATTGGGAGAAAGAAAAGGAAGGGAAAAGTGATACTAACAAAAGAGACTTCAGGGATACCTGAGAGGCCGAGGACGCTTCTATTTGCACCCAATGTTTATTAAGGTTCACCCGCCACCAGTCCTGTAGTTGCTGTATCTGAGTAGCTAGAAAGTAATCAAATACATTAGGTAGACTGATACCCCATACGCTTTTTGTTTATATAGCATGGAGGCATTTATTCTTAGTTTTTTTACCTCCCCATATGTATGTGTTAAACAACCTAGTTGCTTTGGTAAAAAAGGATTTGGGCACTGTGATCGGTAGAATCTTGAAAATATATAGCAACTTAGGTAGTATCATCATTCGGAAGGCTGCTATTCTGTCTAACCAAGAGATCTCTTTCAGGGCCATGGATGAAAGGTCCGTTCTTAAAGTGTCTAGTAATGGTATATAGTTGGCTTTGTATAGATCTTTTAAGCCAAGGTAGTCTATTTGGTTGGACTGCCAGTCTAGAGAGAAATTGGCATGGAGGTGTTGAGATATTGAGGGGTAGAATTTGGGATTTTGTTTCATTAAGCTTGTAGAAGGAGAGTTCTCCATATGATTTTATAAGTTTCATAGAGGTAGCTAATGATTTTTGCAGGTGGGTGAGGATTATGTCATCTGGATATAATGAGATATGATGTGTGCGGCCACTTATGGTCACCCTAGCTTTTTCCAAAGGTTTAATTGATGGTCCAAAGATGATGGGTGAAAGAGGACAGCCCTATCTCGTTCCGTTCGTTATGGGGAGTGGGTCTGATAAAGTGGAGTTGACAAAGACTCGGGCAGACGGGGTGGAGTACAACGCTGTGATTGCATTGAGGCAGGCTCCTTCGAAACCCATGTGTCTCAACATGGAGAAGGCCTTTTCCGCATCAAGTGTCACCAGCACAGCAGGGGATCTTCGTCTCCCCAGGACGTCTAAGGCTACTTTCACACTTGCGGCAAACTTTTCCGGCATTGAGTTTCGTCGTCGGGACTCAATACCGGAAAAGAACTGATCAGTTTTATCCCAATGCATTCTGAATGGATAGAAATCCATTCAGAATGCATCAGGATGTCTTCAGTTTAGTCACTGTCAGTAGTTTTGGACGGAGGAAATACCGCAGCATGCTGCGGTTTTATCTCCGTCCAAAATGCCGTAACACATGCCGGAATGCCGGATCCGGCATTCATTTCCATAGGAATGTAATAGTTCCGGATCCGGCATTCAGAAATACCTGAAGGACGAATCTGTCCATCCGGTATGCTCATGCGCAGACCCTTGAAACGGAAAAAATAATACAAGACGGATCCATCTATCCACATGACAAGCTAAGAGACGGATCCGTTCTTGTAATGCATTTGTCAGACGGATCCGCATCCGGATCTGTCTGCAAATGCTTTCAGTTGTCATGTGGTTTGACAGATCCGACGGGCAGTTCCGGCGATGTAACTGCCTGCCGGAATCCTCTGCCGCAAGTGTGAAAGTACCCTAATATATTTAGACATGGTGTGGGACCAGTTCAGCCAGGCAGTTGGACAGGATCTTAGCTTATATTTTTACATCTGAATTTAACAGGGAGATTGGTCTGAAGTTCTGCGGAATATCCGGGGCTTTGCCCAGTTTGGCGATGGTGACAATAGTGGCCTCTAACATTTCTCTCGGGAATTTCCCCTCTTTCATAGCTTGTTGTAGGGTATGGGTTAGGTGTGGGGCTAGTGTGTCTCCATAAGTCTTATAATAAGCGTTGGAGAGACCATCAGGGCCAGGGGATTTATGAAGGGGAAGGGATAGAATGGCCAATAGAACTTTCTTTTGGTTTATTGGTGCGTTTAAGATTTCTATTTGGGATGTGGTTAATTTAGGGAGCTTGTTTTGAGCAACTATAGGAGTTCCCCTCCTCCAGGTTATGCAGTGACGCATAATAGGTTTCAAATTCATTAGCGATTTTATCAGCATCATATATGTAGGCTCCCGTGGACTGTTTTTTAAGGAAAGGAATTTTCGATTTTAGGGCTCTTTGTTTAATTTTATGTGCCAGTAGTTTGCCTGCTTTATTGTCCTGGGAGTACTATGTTGCCCTAGTCTTCCTGAGGCCCTTTTCATATGTATATAGTAAAAGTTGTCTAATTTGAGTTCTGAGTAGAGATGAGTGAACACCTGGAAGTTCGGGTTCGGGAAGTTCGGCCGAACCTCCCGAAAATGTTCGGGTTCGGGATCCGAACTCGACCCGAACTTTATCCCGAACCTGAACCCCATTGAAGTCAATGGGGACCCGAACTTATAGGCACTAAAAAGACTGTAAAATAGTCCAGGAAAGGGCTAGAGGGCTGCAAAAGGCAGCAAAATGTAGGTAAATCCCCTGCAAACAAATGTGGATAGGGAAATGAATTGAAATAAAATAAAATAAATAAAAATTAACCAATATCAATTGGAGAGAGGTCCCACAGCAAGGAATCATGCGTCATATCACACACCACTGGAGAAGGCCACTTTCAGTTATTTCGGCCCCAGCACCCAGACAGAGGAGAGAGGTCCCACAGCAAGGAATCATGCGTCATATCACCCACCACTGGAGAAGGCCACTTTCAGTTATTTCGGCCCAGCACCCAGACCGAGGATACAGGTCCCACTGCAAGGAATCATGCGTAATATCACCCACCACTGGAGAAGGCCACTTTCAGTTATTTCGGCCCAGCACCCAGACCGAGGATACAGGTCACACTGCAAGGAATCATGCGTCATATCACATACCACTGGAGAAGGCCACTTTCAGTTATTTCGGCCCAGCACCCAGACCGAGGATACAGGTCCCACTGCAAGGAATCATGCGTCATATCACCCACCACTGGAGAAGGCCACTTTCAGTTATTTCGGCCCAGCACCCAGACAGAGGAGAGAGGTCCCACAGCAAGGAATCATGCGTCATATCACCCACCACTGGAGAAGGCCACTTTCAGTTATTTCGGCCCCAGCACCCAGACAGAGGAGAGAGGTCCCACAGCAAGGATTCATGCGTCATATCACCCACCACTGGAGAAGGCCACTTTCAGTTATTTTGGCCCAGCACCCAGACAGAGGAGAGAGGTCCCACAGCAAGGAATCATGCCTCATATCACCCACCACTGGAGAAGGCCACTTTCAGTTATTTCGGCCCAGCACCCAGACAGAGGAGAGAGGTCCCACAGCAAGGAATCATGCCTCATATCACCCACCACTGGAGAAGGCCACTTTCAGTTATTTCGGCCCAGCACCCAGACCGAGGATACAGGTCCCACTGCAAGGAATCATGCGTCATATAACCCACCACTGCAGAAGGCCACTTTCAGTTATTTCGGCCCAGCACCCAGACCGAGGATAGAGGTCCCACTGCAAGGAATCATGCGTCATATCACCCACCACTGGAGAAGGCCACTTTCAGTTATTTCGGCCCCAGCACCCAGACAGAGGAGAGAGGTCCCACAGCAAGGAATCATGCGTCATATCACCCACCACTGGAGAAGGCCACTTTCAGTTATTTCGGCCCAGCACCCAGACCGAGGATACAGGTCCCACTGCAAGGAATCATGCGTCATATCACCCACCACTGGAGAAGGCCACTTTCAGTTATTTCGGCCCAGCACCCAGACAGAGGAGAGAGGTCCCACAGCAAGGAATCATGCGTCATATCATCCACCACTGGAGAAGGCCACTTTCAGTTATTTCGGCCCCAGCACCCAGACAGAGGAGAGGTTCATTCAACTTTGGGTTGCACCGCAAGATCATGGTAAAGTTAAAAAATGAGGATTCAATAAAGAAGTGCCCTGGAGTACAAGAATACATGTTTGAGGGAAAGGCAGTTATAAATGTCTATTCTGCACAAGGGAGGCACAGGTCCTGTGGGATCCATGCCTGGTTAATTTTTATGAACGTCAGCTTGTCCACGTTGGCTGTGGAGAGGTGGCTGCGTTTGTCAGTAATGACGCCCCCTGCCGTGCTGAATACACGTTCAGAAAAAACGCTGGCCGCCGGGCAGGCCAGCACCTCCAAGGCATAAAATGCTAACTCTGGCCACGTGGACAATTTGGTGACCCAGAAGCTGAATGGGGCCGAACCATCAGTCAGTACGTGGAGGGGTGTGCAGACGTACTGTTCAACCATGTTAGTGAAATGCTGCCTCCTGCTAACACGTTCCGTATCAGGTGGTGGTGCAGTTAGCTGTGGCATGGAGACAAAACCTTTCCACATTTCTGCCATGCTAACCCTGCCCTCAGAGGAGCTGGCCGTGACACAGCTGCGTTGGCGACCTCTTGCTCCTCCTCTGCCTTCGCCTTGGGCTTCCACCTGTTCTCCTGTGACATTTGGGAAAGCTCTCAGGAGCGCGTCTACCAGCGTGCACTTGTACTCGCGCATCTTCCTATCACGCTCCAGTGCAGGAAGTAAGGTGGGCACATTGTCTTTGTACCGGGGATCCAACAGGGTGGCAACCCAGTAGTCCGCACACGTTAAAATGTGGGCAACTCTGCTGTCGTTGCGCAGGCACTGCAGCATGTAGTCGCTCATGTGTGCCAGGCTCCCCAGAGGTAAGGACAAGCTGTCCTCTGTGGGAGGTGTATCGTCATCGTCCTCCATATCCACCCAGCCACGCACCAGTGATGGGCCTGAGCTGTGTCAGGTGCCACCCCGCTGTGAACCTGCTTCCTCCTCCTCCACCTCCTCCGCATCCTCCTCGTCCTCCAGTAGTGGGCCCTGGCTGGCCACATTTGTACCTGGCCTCTGCTGTTGCAAAAAACATCCCTCTGAGCCACTTCTAACAGACTGGCCTGAAAGTGGTAAAAATGACCCCTCATCCTCCTCCTCCTCCTCCTGGTCCACCTCCTCTTCCATCATCGCCCTAAGCGTTTTCTCAAGGAGACATAGAAGTAGTATTGTAACGCTGATAACGGTGTCATCGCCACTGGCCATGTTGGTGGAGTACTCGAAACAGCGCAACAGGGCACACAGGTCTCTCATGGAGGCCCAATCATTGGTGGTGAAGTGGTGCTGTTCCGCAGTGCGACTGACGCGTGCGTGCTGCAGCTGAAACTCCACTATGGCCTGCTGCTGCTCACACAGTCTCTCCAGCATGTGCAAGGTGGAGTTCCACCTGGTGGGCACGTCGCATATGAGGCGCTGAGCGGGAAGGCTGAAGTTCCGCTGTAGCGCAGACAGACGAGCAGCGGCAGGATGTGAACGCCGGAAGCGCACACAGACGGCCCGACTTTATGCAGCAGCTCTGACATGTCGGGGTAGTTGTGAATGAACTTCTGCACCACCAAATTCAGCACATGCGCCAGGCAAGGGATGTGCGTCAAACCGGCTAGTCCCAGAGCTGCGACGAGATTTCGCCCATTATCGCACACCACCAGGCCGGGCTTAAGGCCCACCGGCAGAAACCACTCGTCGGTCTGTTGTTCAATACCCCACCACAACTCCTGCGCGGTGTGGGGCCTGTCCCCCAAACATATGAGTTTCAGTATGGCCTGCTGACGTTTACCCCGGGCTGTGCTGAAGTTGGTGGTGAGGGTGTATGGCTGACTGGATGAGCTGGTGGAAGCAGAGGAGGAGGAAGCCGAGTAGGAGGAGGAGTCTACAGGAGGCAAAGAATGATGCCCTGCGATCCTTGGCGGCGGAAGGACGTGCGCCAAGGAACTCTCCGCCTGCGGCCCAGCCGCCACTACATTTACCCAGTGTGCAGTTAGGGAGATATAGCGTCCCTGGCCGTGCTTACTGGTCCACGTATCTGTGGTTAGGTGGACCTTGCCATAGATGGCGTTGCGCAGTGCACACTTGATTTTATCGGATACTTGGTTGTGCAGGAAAGGCACGGCTGTCTTGGAGAAGTAGTGGCGGCTGGGAACAACATACTGTGGGACAGCCATGGACATCAGCTGTTTGAAGCTGTCTGTGTCCACCAGCCTGAATGACAGCATTTCAAAGGCCAGTAGTTTAGAAATGCTGGCATTCAGGCCCAGGGCTCGAGGGTGGCTAGGTGGGAATTTACGCTTTCTCTCCAAGGTTTGTGAGATGGAGAGCTGAACGCTGCCGTGTGACCTGGTGGAGATGCTTGGTGACGCAGGTGGTGGTGTCAGTGGCACATCCTCTGTTTAGTGGGCGGCAGGTGCCAACGTTCCTCCAGAGGCGGAGGAAGAGGCTGAGGCAGCAGCAGAAGAGGGAGCAGGGGGAGCCTGAGTGAGTTCCTTGTTTTTAAGGTGTTTACTCCACTGCAGTTCATGCTTTGCATGTAGATGCCTGGTCATGCAGGTTGTGCTAAGGTTCAGAACGTTAATGCCTTGCTTCAGGATCTGATGGCACAGCGTACAAACCACTCGGGTCTTGTTGTAAGCACATTGTTTAAAGAAGTGCCATGCCAGGGAACCCCTTGAAGCTGCCTTTGGGGTGCTCGGTCCCTGGTGGCGGTGGCCAGTAGCAGGCGAACTCTCTTGGCGGCGGCTGGTCTGCTTTTGCCCCCTGCTCCCTCTTTTGCTACGCTGTTGGCTCGGTCTCACCACTGCCTCTTCCTCTGAACTATGAAAGTCAGTGGCACGACCTTCATTCCATGTGGGGTCTAGGACCTCAGCGTCCCCTGCATCGTCTTCCACACAGTCTTCCTCCCTGACCTCCTGTTCGGTCTGCACACTGCAGAAAGACGCAGCAGTTGGCACCTGTGTTTCGTCATCATCAGAGACGTGCGGACTCCGATGAGGTGGTATTCCCATGTCCTCATCATCAGGAAACATCAGTGGTTGTGCATCAGTGCATTCTATGTCTTCCACCACTGTGGAAGGGCTAGGTGGATTCCCTTGGGAAACCCTGCCAGCAGAGTCTCCAAACAGCATAAGAGACTGCTGCATAACTTGAGGCTCAGACAGTTTCCCTGATGCATGGGGGTGATGTGACAGACTGATGGGCTTGGTTTTCAGGTGCCACCTGTGCGCTCTCTGCAGAAGACTGGGTGGGAGATAATGTTGTGAACGTGCTGGATCCACTGTTGGCCACCCAATTGACCAGCGCCTGTACCTGCTCAGGCCTTACCATCCTTAGAACGGCATTGGGCCCCACCAAATATCGCTGTAAATTCTGGCGGGTACTAGAACCTGAGGTAGTTGGTTCACTAGGACGTGTGGCTGTGGCAGAATGGCCACGTCTTCTCCCAGCACCAGAGGGTACACTAACACCACCACGACCGTGTCCGCGTCCCTTACTAGATGTTTTCCTCATTATTACTGTTCACCAAGCACCACAATAAGAAAAAAAATATTTGGCCCAATGTATTGATTTCAAATTCAGGCCTTTTTTTTACAGGCACCTAACACTATCTGCCTATTTATTTATGTAGCGTATTACACTAATCCAGGCACAGCAGTAACCACTGATTTAGGGGAATAACTCTTTTAGTATTTAGGCCCTAGATAAAAGGTATCCTTTTATGGACAGATTTACAATTGGCCTGCAACAGCTCGAACACCAGATTCAGGGTATTGCTATTTTGGCAATTGAGATTCACCCCAGAACAAAATATATCCTTTGCAGGACACTATGAAACTTGGCCAGCCAGAGCTGAAACCACTGATTTATGGTATTGCTATTTTGGCAATTGAATTTCACCCCAGAACAAAACATACCCTTTTACGGACAGATTAACACTTGGCCTGCAACAGCTGGGACACCAGATTCAGGGTATTGCTATTTTGGCAATTTAATTTCACCCCAGAACAAAATATATGTTTTGGCGGACACTATTATACTTTGCCAGCGACAGCTGAAACCACTGATTTATGGTATTGCTATTTTGGCAATTGAATTTCACCCCAGAACAAAATATACCCTGTTACGGACAGATTTAAACTTGGCCTGCAACAGCTGGAAAACCAGATTCAGGGTATTGCTATTTTGGCAATTGAATTTCACCCCAGAACAAAATATATAATTTGCAGGACACTATGAAACTTGGTCAGCCACAGCTGAAACCACTGATTTATGGTATTGCTATTTTGGCAATTGAATTTCACCCCAGAACAAAATATACCCTGTTACGGACAGATTTAAACTAGGCCTGCAACAGCTGGACCACCAGATTCAGGGTATTGCTATTTTGGCAATTGAATTTCACCCCAGAACAAAATATACCCTTTTACGGACAGATTAACACTTGGCCTGCAACAGTTAGGACACCAGATTCAGGGTATTGCTATTTTGGCAATTTAATTGCACCCCAGAACAAAATATATGTTTTGGCGGACACTATTATTCTTTGCCAGTCACAGCTGAAACCACTGATTCCCCTTACGTCCTACCAGCAGCACAGATGGGGTTAATTCCCCCCGTGAGCTGGTAGGACTGGCGTAATTTTAATGAGCCCTATCAATCAATCAAAATTGACCCCCCTTAAAAGGGGGGCCATCCCCTTAACCCCCTGTGTTTTTTTCAGTCCTTCCGGACTGGTGGGCTGGCGGACTAGCCCTCTTGGGCTTCTGAATAAGTATTTTTTTCTCTGCAAACATTTGAGCGCTGCCGCGCTCCCCCTGGCTGCCCTGGTACCTGTTCCGGCGGCGTCCGCTTCCCCCTCCTCCTCTCTCTCTCTGTGCGGCTTTGGCCGGCGGCTGCAGGGCCGGCGCCGCTGCAGGGGATCGACGTCATCCCCTGTGCGCCGGCTGGCTTGTCTTCCTCTTTTTTTCTTAAGAAAGGGAAAAAGGGAGAGGAATGAGAAAAGTTTCCCTGTGGGAACTTTTTTGGGGGTTATATATATATATATATATGTTATGTATATATTTTTAGTTGGAGTTGAAAGGTGGCTCTGCCACGCCTCCTGGGCGGAGCTTCCTGAATATAAGCTCCACTCTGACTGTCAGTCTTTCTCTGGCAGCGTTTCTCTGCAGATTAGCTCCAGAGTCCTCAGCGTTCTTAGTGTTCCTGAGTATTACTTCAAAGAAGCGTTATTTTTTTTTCTGGCAATTGTATCCTGCATTTCGGTGGGCTTATGCTGAATCCGCAGTGGAGTGCTGTTAATAACCCCTTTTTTTCTGAGTTATTTCCTTCTGTTTTTCAGATGGCGTCTCCAAGTGAAGGCGATCAGCCCCGCAAGGCGGGCACCAAAAGACGTCACTTGGCCTGCTTTGATTGTGACACCCCCCTGGAGGACGCGTATCCTTACTCCAGGTGTGAGTCCAGCAGGCATTCCCAGGAGACCGTGGATCCCACTGTGCAGGACATATACTACTGGGTTAAAACCTATGTAGACGACTCCATTAAAGGAGTAGTCAACCTCCTTGATGAGAGGCTTCCAGGCGCTAAGGCACCTACGCACGTCCCTATGGAGGTGACGACCCATGGAGAGAGGCCGGTTGCAATTTCTTTGGATTCCTCTTCGGACGAAGAGGATACCTCGTCATGTTTTTTCCCTCCGGAGAAGACACAGAAATTGCTAAAGTCCATTAGGTCGGTGGACCATGATGTTGACCCGGGGGAGCCCTCCGATCCCGCTACCAGGGCACAGCGTGTCTTTAGAGCGGACAACTCCCTCCTAGCCATGATGCAGTTGGAGTGGAAAAAACCGGAGAAGGCTCCAGTCCTAACCAAGAGATTCAAGACCATGTTTCCGATGGCTAAACCTTTGATGGAGTCGTGGGGCTCTGTTCCAAAGGTGGACATGGCAATTGCGAAGTTGTCGAAGCGCACTTTGGTTCCAGCGGATGATGGCTCTAATCTCCAGGACCCCCTCGATAGGAGGGCTGAAAGCACCCTCAGGCGTAGCTACTCCGCGGTGGCGGCCTCAGCCTCTACCGCCGTTGCCGCAGCTGAAGTGTCGTCATTTCTTCGCTCCAGTCTAAACAGCATCCAGACGGACGTGGACCAAAATGTGTCCAGAGATGATATATTGGCGTCTTTCAAGACTGCCAATCTCGCCATTGACTTCCTTTGCGATACGGCACAGGTGCAGCTGAAGTTGGCAGCAAAATCTATGGCCCTAGTTTCAGCCGCACGTAGGCCACTATGGCTTAAACCCTGGATCGCGGATAACGCATCCAAGTATAATCTGTGCTCTCTCCCCTTTGAGCCTGGCCGTCTCTTTGGATCGGAATTAGACAGGCTCATGGAGGGACTTTCTGATAAAAAAGGCAAGTCCCTCCCCAGCGCCCCCGCAGAGGTGGCAAGGAGGGCAAGCCCTCCTGACTATGGGCCTCATCCAGGCTCTCGGTTGACCCCCGCTGCCTCTGCCGTTACCCCTCTAGATTTTCCCTTTCCCCGGCCGGAGATTCCGGTGGGGGGACGTCTGTCCCAGTTCAAGAAGGCCTGGCATCAGTCAATTCCAGACCCCTGGGTTTTAAGCGTTGTCACCCACGGCTATCAAATAGACCTCTCCTCTCCCCCCCCAGAAAGGTTTCTGATAACCAAACGTCTTCAACCTCAAAGACAACAAATCCTAGTGGCTTACGTCCAGGAGTATATTTCCAAAGGGGCCCTGGAGGAGGTTTCGGCGGGGGAGCGGGGCTTAGGAATTTATTCCCCAGTTTTTCTGGTCCCCAAAAAAAACGGAGATCTCCGGATGATTATCAATCTGAGATTTTTCAATCGATACATAAGGATGGCGACCTTAGATCTGAAGGACGCCTATCTTCACATTCCAATCCACCACTCTCAGAATTGCGGTCAGAATGTCAGGATCCCTCAGGCATTTTCAGTTCTCTGCTCTTCCTTTTGGCATCTCTTCGGCCCCCATTACCTTCACAAAGGTGGTGGTGGCCGTGGTGGCGGCCTTGAGACTTCAGGGACTGACCATTATTCCTTACCTGGACGACTGGCTGTTACTAGCCTCCTCGGTTCCAGTGCTTACCCAACATCTTCATATAGCCATTTCCTTCCTGCTCCGCCTCGGGTGGATGATCAACTGGCCGAAGTCCAATGTGAGCCCTTCAACTTCCATCGTTTTTCTGGGCTTCATAGTAGACTCCATGGAGATGTCTCTCCGGTTGACGCCAGAGAGGGAAATACAGATACAGGACTTAGCAAGATTCCTGTTTATTCCTCGACGTGTCTCGATCAGGACTCTAATGAGGATGTTGGGGCTCATGTCAGCAGCCGCGGACGCGGTTCCTTGGGCATTGTGGCACCTCCGGCCCTTACAGGCGGAGGTTCTAGCCAAATGGGACGGCACCCCTGTGGGCCTAGACTCCCTGTGCTCCCTGTCTTGTCAAACTCGTGCCTCTCTAAGGTGGTGGTTTCACCTTCCTGCAGGCAGGTCTATGACCCAGCCGGACTGGGTCATATTGACCACGGACGCCTCCCAGGTAGGCTGGGGTGCCCATTTACAAGACCTACCGGTCCAAGGATCTTGTTCTCCTCAGGAGCGGCTACTCTCCTCCAATCTCCGCGAGATTCGAGCCATCCGGCTAGCCCTCCTCCACTTCCAGATGGGGTTTGCCAGATGTGGATCTGATGGCAACGAGATTCAACGCCAAGGTACAGACATTCTGTTACCTCTATCGAGAGGACAACCCTCTGGCGATAGATGCTCTGTCGATACCGTGGAGGTTCAGGCTGGCGTACATCTTCCCTCCTTTTTCCATGATACCGAGGGTATTGATGAAAATCCGTCAGGATCAGGCTTTGGTGATAGCCATCATCCCGTTTTGGCCAAGGAGATCCTGGTTTACCCAACTCATGCAGATGAGTCAGGGACAATACTGGAGGCTCCCCCAGAGCAGACCCTGGTGTCGTGGGACACACATCTCTGCCTAGATCTGCATCAGTTCAGCCTGACAGCCTGGAGGTTGATCAGTCCCTTCCCGGAGTAGAAGGGCTCTCTGAGTCGGTCCTGAGAACCTTATCTCATTCCAGAGCGGAATCTACAAATAAGGCCTATGCAAGGATCATGAAGATTTTTTCGGCCTGGTGCACTACTAAACAGGTGGAGTATGCAGATCCGCCCCTTTCATCACTTCTGCAATTCCTTCAAGATGGACTAGACAAGGGCCTTGCCCCTTCTACCCTTAAATTTCAAGTTGAAGCCATCTCAGCATGTCTTAACAAACATTTTGCTTGGGACCCACTCATCAAGCGCTTCCTTAAAGGAGCCGAAAGATTAAATCCTACAGTGCTCAAACCCATTCCTCAATGGGATTTATCAGCAGTTCTAAGGGGGTTGTCATCTCACCCCTTTGAACCCTTGGAAAAGGTGGACTTTCGTTTTCTTACTTGGAAGACGGTGTTTTTGTTGGCAATAACCTCGGCCAAGAGGGTTTCGGAGCTCCAGGCGTTCTCCGCTCACCCCCCATACACATCCTTTTTTCAGGACCGTGTTCTTCTTAGATATTTGCCATATTTTAGGCCTAAGGTTCCTTCCTTCCAAAATATTAATCAAGTTATATCCTTGCCAGTGTTATTTTCTTCTTCTTCCACTTCTTCTTCTCCAGTTCGGCATTCGCTGGACATTTCGAGATGCCTCCAAGTCTATGTGGATAGATCTAAGGAGTTCAGGATAGATGAAAACCTTTTCATCTTATTTGCCGGTAAGTTAAAAGGCCGCAAGGCGTCTACACCTACGATTAGCTGCTGGATTAAAGAGGCTATCAGGGAATCGTTTATATCCCTAGATCTTGACCCTCCAAGTTTTGTTAAGGCTCATTCCACTCGGGCCGTGGCGACATCTTTTGCTGAGAGATGTTCCATTCCCTTGGAGGTAATTTGTAGGTCAGCCTCTTGAAGCTCAGAGTCTACCTTTATTTCTCATTATAGGGTGGATTCTAGAGTATCCGAATTCATGGCCTTTGGGCTAGGCAGGAAGACCCTCCCTAGGGTTTTTTTTCTTGCTATTTCCCAATCTGTGCTGCTGGTAGGACGTAAGGGGAATCGTTAATTTCTAACAATAATTTGTTTCCCTTAGTCCTAACAGCAGCACACAAATTGATTGATAGGGCTCATTAAAATTCCGCCAGTCCTACCAGCTCACGGGGGGGAATTAACCCCATCTGTGCTGCTGTTAGGAACAAAAATAAACCCTGTTACGGACAGATTTAAGCTAGGCCTGCAACAGCTGGAACACCAGATTCAGGGTATTGCTATTTTGGCAATTGAATTTCACCCCAGAACAAAATATATGTTTTTGCGGACACTATGAAACTTGGCCAGCCACAGCTGAAACCACTGATTTATGGTATTGCTATTTTGGCAATTGAATTTCACCCCAGAACAAAATATATAATTTGCAGGACACTATGAAACTTGGCCAGCCAGAGCTGAAACCACTGATTTATGGTATTGCTGTTTTGGCAATTGAATTTCACCCCAGAACAAAATATATAATTTGCAGGACACTATGAAACTTGGCCAGCCACAGCTGAAACCACTGATTTATGGTATTGCTATTTTGGCAATTGAATTTCACCCCAGAACAAAATATATGTTTTTACGGACACTATGAAACTTTGCCAGCCACAGCTGAAACCACTGATTTATGGTATTGCTATTTTGGCAATTGAATTTCACCCCAGAACAAAATATATGTTTTTGCAGACACTATGAAACTTGGCCAGCCACAGCTGAAACCACTGATTTATGGTATTGCTATTTTGGCAATTGAATTTCACCACAGAAAATAATCTATCCTTTGCCAGACAGCAGACAGTATTATACTTGGCTAGCCAAAGCTGGAACACCAGATTTAGGGGATTGGTATTTGGGCAATTGTATTTAACCCCTTAATAAAATATAGAAATTGCTATCCTGAGTTTCTAGGGGTGACAATTAGCACAGCCAAGCCCCTGATGTAGGATATAGCAAAAACAAAATAGTATTGATGGATTGATGGACTTGGTGGCAGCTTGTTCTGGTGCACCACAAGTCACAAAATGGCCACCGATCACCCCAGAAAATAAGTGACAGAAAAACGCTCTGTGCAGCCTAAAAACCAGTGAGCAAGTAACTAGCAGAAGTTCAATCATTCACAGCTGTAGATCGATCAGTTCATTACGTGCTGTTGGTGACTTTTCCCTGCCTAATCTCGCCCTCACAGAAGCTGCGTCCTCTCCCTACACTAATCAGAGCAGTGTGACGTGCGGCGCTACGTGACTCCAGCTTACATAGAGGCTGGGTCACATGCTGCATTTGGCCAATCACAGCCATGCCATTAGTAGGCATGGCTGTGATGGGCTCTTACGGCAAGAAGTAAAACGCTAGCTGATTGGCTGCTGTGCAGCCCTTCAGAAAGCGGGAAGTAATCGCCGAACAACGAACCTGAATCCGAACTTTTTTGAAAATGTTCGGGTTCGGGTCCGTGTCCCGAACACCCCAAAATTCGGTACTAACACGAACTATGCTCGAACTGTTCGCTCAACACTAGTTCTGAGGGATCTCAATTGGGCAGTGCATGTGGGGGAAAGGTTTCTTTTATTGAGAGCCTCCAGTGGTGTGATTTTGGACATGAGTTCCAAAAATGTCAGCTCTCTTTCTTTTTTTGCCTTGCTGCCTATTTTCTTGAGGATTCCTCTTATATAGGCTTTCTGTGCATTCCACAATGAAAAAAAGCTAAAAACGGAGTCCACGTTATGTTGAAAATATTCATGAATAGCAGATTTAATTTCTTCTTTATATATTTTGTGCTCTTAAAGGAAAGGGTTTAAACGCCAGGAGGAGTTTTGTTTAGTGTAGTAGACAGCTGTATGGTCTGACCATGTGATTACTTCTATTGAGGAGCTAACAGCAGAATGGATCAGAGATCTACTCACAAGGAAAGGATCTATCCTCGAGTATGAGTTGTGTACTGTGGAGAAAAAAGAGAAGTCTCTCTCATTGTCATGATGTATTCTCCATATCAGTGGCGACTTTAGGGGGGGGGGGGGCACATAAGATACCACAGTAAAAAATGGGGGGGGGGCACTTCTCCATCCCCCCTCCCCTTCTCCAAGCACCCTTACTCACATAAAACAAGTAATATATAAAATATAGCTTACAGTGAATTACTGTAAATACTTACAGTTCTGCAGACCCCAGCAGGCTCAGGATCAGTGCTCTGGGCAGCTGGGCTCAGGGCTGAAAGTGGGCACCGCTCTGCAGTTCAGGAAGGAGACCTATAAGACGCACCGGCCCATAAGACGCACCTAGGTTTTAAAGGAGGACATCAGGTCAGACCACCAATTAGACCCCCAATGTTAATCAGACCTTAGCTGAAAGCCCCAATCAGACCCCCAATGTTAATAAGACCTCAAATCAGACCCCCAATCAGACCTCAGCTCAGACCCCAATGTAAATGACCCCCAATCAGACCTCAGATGAGAGTCCCATGCCTCATATCACCCCCATTATCAGCCCTTATGCATCACATCACCCCCATTATCAACCCTTATGTCTCTTATCAGCCCCCATTTTGCCTCTCAGCCGAGTCAGCCCCCATTATGCCTCTCAGCCGAGTCAGCCCCCATTATGCCTCTCTGCCGAATCAGCCCTCATTATGCCTCTCAGCCCCCAGTCAGCCCCCATTATGCCTCTCAGCCCCCAGTCAGCCCCCATTATGCCTCTCAGCCCGCAGTCAGCCCCCATTATGCCTCTCATCCCCCAGTCAGCCCCCATTATGCCTCTCAGCCCCCAGTCAGACCCCATTATGCCTCTCACCCGAGTCAGCCCCCATTATGCCTCTCAGCCCCCATTATGCTTCTCAGCCCCCAGTCAGCCCCCATTTTGCCTCTCAGCCCCCAGTCAGCCTCCATTATGGC
The DNA here is from genome assembly GCA_033119425.1 of Bufotes viridis. Lineage (NCBI taxonomy): Eukaryota > Metazoa > Chordata > Amphibia > Anura > Bufonidae > Bufotes > Bufotes viridis. Next base: position 169,447,296 of record CM065590.1, read on the forward strand.
TCTCAGCCCCCATTATGCCTCTCAGCCCCCATTATGCCTCTCAGCCCCCAGTCAGCCTACATTATGCCTCTCAGCCCCCAAAAGCCTCCATTATGCCTCTCAGCCCCCAGCAGCCTCATGCCAAAATAAATAAAACACTGACTTACCTCTCCTGCTCCTGCACGCCGCCACTTCACGATGTTCTTCATCCTACTGTCGGCTGGCGGGCACATCGTGACATCACAGAGCGACTCACGCTGTGCTCAGCCCTGCATAGCTGACAGCCGAGGACTAGGAAGCGGTGAGTACAGATCATTCACTGCTTCCTGGTCCTCTGGTACATATCAGCGCTTCCAAAATAGAAGCGCTGATTAGGTAAGACCTTCACTATATGAGCCATGCTGCTTGCATAGTAAAGGATTGGGACACGGAGCCGGCGGTGCGGAGGCAGTGGGCAGCGGGGCTCAAGCGGGGGGGGGGGGGGCAAGGAATTACCAGCATGTCCAGGGGTCTAAACCACAGTTTTGAAATCACACTGCATACATATACAATTCCGCTAGGAGTGGACACATTTGAGGGGTTAATCTCTGCATGTATGGGTGGATTGGACAGAGTTATGCTGTATTGGGATGAGTATAGGAACAAAACAAGTGTAAACAATATATAAACTTGCAAAGAATAGAGAAAAAAGTTCGCTGTCAGCATAACCAGATAATTCACAGTTTATGACTGGGTGTATCAGCTCAGCCTTAAGGCTGGGAACACACCTAAGCGTTTCTGAAGTATGACGCGCGTTTTACGCGCGTTTTTGGATGCGCGTTTCTGTAACTAAGAAACGCGCATCATACGCGCGATTAAGTGATTCTCCCCTATTTCAGCATGGTCCATAGGCGCGTTAAAACGCCCAAAAGAAGCTCATGCTGAAGCGACAGCGTTTGGCGTTTTTCAGCGCGTTCAAGCGGCTGTAAACGCACCAAATGTGAACCATGCCCAAAGGGAAGCATGGCTTTCCACATGTTGTGCGTTTTACAGCGCGTTTGAACGCGCTGAAAAACGCTTAGGTGTGTACCTAGGGTAAAGGGAACCTGGGTTGCTAGATATCCGCTAGCACATCTGCAATATCCAGTCCCCATAGCTCTGTGTGCTTTTATTGTGTAAAAAAAACGATTTGATACATATGCAAATGAACCTGAGATGAGTCCTGTCCCTGAGATGAGTCCAGCGTGAAGGAGCCCAGCACCGCCCCACATCTTCAGAATCTTCTCCTTGCTCCCCGACGTCAGTAAGCCAGTGCTCCATAATCTCGCGATGCGTGAGCTAGCGCATGCTAGTGTTCCATGCCTGTGCTGGCATCAGCCTCAGGGAATGAACTGCGCATGTGCTAGCTCGCGCATGGTTCGCAGAGCGCTGAAGCACATGGTTCGCGGAGCGCGGCTTTCCTCTGAAGCTCTCTTGTGGCGGGGAGGAGGGTGGCATGTCCGCACTGCTTTGTGTGCTTGACGTGTGTGAGGGAGATCGGGGACAGGGTTCTGTACCTTCTCCTGGCTCTTCAGTGGCGGGAGAGCTATCTTCGCAGCTCGTTGCCCCGATCTCTGTCAAAGAAGAAGCTCAGCTTTTCTTGCGCTTTCATTGAGTGCTTGACCCTTGTCATCATTGATGTCTGGGACATGAAGGCAGAGTGAAATGCGCCGGTTTCCAGGGCTTTTAGCTGGGTTTTCGCCGCTGTACTGGAGGAGCTCAGCTCTTAAGCAGCCATCATTCACGGCAGCAAGCCACTCCCCCGATCATTACCATTTTTAAGATCTCTGTTTGCAGTGAGTGAATTGCCTTGCCTATGTATTGATAAGGCTGATTTTTCCCCTGTACCCTCTACCTCTTTTTTAAATCCTGACGAGGAAATACCGGAGCAGGGCACATGAATAGAGCAGATTATTAAACTGGTTATACTTATCAGTATGCTGTATTGCTTTATATTATTTTTTTTATTCTTTCAAAACTTTCTAAATAATTTGAGCAACATATTTAGCTGGTGGAGCCACTATACTTTTTTCAAATGATCCTGCTTTTAAATATCCTACTTGTTTCCATTTTCAGATTTCACAGCTCTAGCAGAGACATTTCAGCAACATGTAATCAAATCCGTCTGTCCGTCAGTTGTTAGATGCACTTCTGGTTAGTTACTATATTGATTTCTTTTCCTTTTTTTGCTTCTGAGAATCACAATTGTATATTTTGATGCCAATGTCATATGTAGTCATTTCAGTATCTTATCTGAACACCACTAGTACCGGAAGAGATTAATAGTATGTCTTATAATATTCCATATGTAGAGTAGATTTCCTGCGTACAGGAGCAGTCATGTAACCTCGAGGTGCTCTCTTATACACCCACTCACTGCTTCTTAGTTTTATAGTTACAACGTTAATTGTAGAAGAACTGGTGAAAAACAAGACAATAATTTGGCTGAAAAAAAAAAAAACAGATGGAGATTTAAAATACACCATACTCTGTATTTGATTCCTGATAATATCCTTTGGCCATAGTTAGGCTTTCCTACACTTGGCGCAATCATTTAATTTGCTGCTCTGCTCCTGTATCTAAGTTCTGTAGCTAAGCTAGAGTGGTTAATAGGCACCCAGCAAGGCACACCAGCACATCCTATCTAGCTAGGTCCAGGGTAAAAAAAGGATTACATCTGTCCATGTGGTGTGCTTGGTATTGCAGCTCATCTCCTTTCATATGAACTGTAATATCCAACACAACCAACAGACTGAAATGATACTTTTTCTGGATAAATAATAATAAATATATATATATATATATATATATATATATATATATTTTAGATAGATAGATAGATCTGAGATAGATAGATAGATAGATAGATAGATAGATCTGAGATAGAAAGATAGATAGATAATAGGTAGACAATGAATTGATAGATAGATAGATAGATAAATAGATAGATAGATAGATAGATATGAGATAGATAGATATTAGATAGATAGATATTAGATAGATAGATAGATAGATAGATAGATAGATAGATATTACATAGATAGATAGATAGATAGATAATAGGTAGACAATGAATAGATAAATAATAAATAGATAGATAGATAGATAGATAGATAGATCTGAGATAGATGGATATGAGATAGATAGATAAATAGATATGAAATAGATAGATAGATATGAGATATATGGATATTAGATAGATAGATATTAGATAGATACATAGACAGAAAGAAAGATAGATAGATAGATAGATAGATAGATAGATAGATAGATAGATAGATCCATTAGTAAAATAATAAAAAAATAAAAATAATCTAGCTACTTGTAATGTCTAGTACAGAATGTTAAAGGGGTTGTCTCATTATGGACAATGGGGGGCATATCGCTAGGATATGCCCCCATTGTCTTATAGGTGCGGGTCCCACGGCTGGGACCCGCACCTATATCGAGAATGGAGCCCCGCAGGTGAAAGAGGGCGCACTGCGCATGCGCAGCTGCCCTCCATTCATTTTCTATGGGGCATTTTCTATGTCAGCCCAATAGAAATGAATGGAATCGGGGGCCGAGCATGCGCGGTACGCTTCCATTCGCTTCTATGGGGAGCCAGCTTGGTGGTGGCCGGACCGGAGTCCTCCAGCCACAACCTTGTGGGGCTCTGTTCTCTATATAGGTGTGGGTCCCAGAGGTGGGACCCGCACCTATAAGACAATGGGGGCATATCCTAGCGATATTCCCCCATTATCTATGATGAGACAACCCCTTTAACTAGCACCTGTCACTTCTAATAAATCTAAGTAAATACTTGCATTTCTAATAATAATAACAATTAGGCCCCTTTCACACAAGCAAATTTTCAGTGCGGGTGCAATGTGTGACGTGAATGCATAGCACCTGCACTGAATCCTGACCCATTCGTTTCAATGGGTCTGTGTACATGAGCATTTTTTTCACGCATCAGTTCTGCGTTGCGTGAAAAATGCAGCATGTTCTATATTCTGCGATTTTCACGCAGCCCTGGCCCCATAGAAGTGAATGGAAGCAAGTGCGGATGCAATGCGTTTTTCACTGATGTTTGCTAAAAGATGATTGTAAACCTTCAGTTTTTTATCATGCGCGTGAAAAACGCATCAAAACGCATTGCACTCACGCGGAAAAACTGAACAACTGAGCACAGTTGCCGACAAAACTGACTGAACTTGCTTGCTAAATAGTGTGAGTTTCACTGAACGCACCCTGAACGCATCCGGACCTAATCTGTCACGCTCTGACACACACATCCTCCATACTCAATGGAGGACAGCAGGATATGAATGGATGGTAAAAATGGTGATGAGTCCCCCTCTCAGCCCTCATCATGGCTAGCTTAGCATCTGTAAGGCCTCTTTCATACGGGCGTCACGTTTGACGCCCGGATAAGAGGCAGGAGCGTTGCGGGAAAATGCGTGATTTTTGTAGGAAAAATCGGCATGTTTGGTACCCAGACCCGAAGCCGGACTTCATCACTGAAGTCCGGTTTCGGGTTGAGTATTCTGTACATTTTATTATTTTCCCTTATAACATGGTTATAAGGGAAAATAATAGCACTCTCAATATAGAATGCTTTGTAAAATGTGCATTAAGGGGTTAAAAAAAAAAAAAGTAACTTACCTTATCCACTTGATCGCGTAGTTGCGATCTCTTCTTTCTTCTTCAAGCAATAGCTGCCGGCTAAAGGACCTGTGATGACGTCACCAAGCTCATCACATGGTCCAATCACATGGTCCATCACCATGGTGATGGACCATGTGATTGGACCATGTGATGTGACGTCACCACAGGTCCTTTAGATGGCAGCTAATGCTTGAAGAAGACAGAAGAGATCGGCAACTACGCGATCAAGCGGCTAAGGTAAGTTAATTTTTTTATTTTTAACCCCTTAATCCACATTTTACAAAGCATTCTGTATTTAGAATGCTATTATTTTCCCTTATAATCATGTTATAAGGGAAAATAATAAAGATCGGGTCCCGTCTCTTAGCAACTAAGCGGGAAAATCGCACTTCATCCGCACTTGCTTGCGGATGCTTGCGATTTCCCCGCAGCCCCATTTACTTCCATGGGGCCTGAGAAAAACGCACAATATAGAGCATGCTGCGATTTTCACGCAACGCAGAAGTGATGCGTGAAAATCACCGCTCATGTGCGTAGCCCCATAGAAATGAATGGACCAGGATTCAATGCGGGTGCAATGCGTCCACCTCACGCATTGCACCCGCGTGGAAAACTCACCCATGTGAAAGGAGCCTAAAAGCTTGGCTTTAGTTTTCAACTAATTTATGATCTACTCAGCTCTTTAGTTTACAATGTCATTTTTTAAAAGCTGTTCATTCATCCTAATTGTCCCCATCTGGCAGGACAGTCCCGCATTTCAAAGGCTGTCCCATGGTCCCAGGGCAGCTGGAGCATGTCACGATGCTCCTGGGGTGATCATGATGTGCTCTATTCATTGAGGGAACAGGGCCAGTTGAGTTTTGTGTTTTTTATTTATTAACACTAAAGGGCTTCACTACTATATAGGGAACATGAGGGGGCAGCATTCCTCTAGAGGGGCATAACTATTGTGGGGAAACAAAGAGGAAAGGTGGCCCTAACGGAGCATTCTACTGCTGCGGTTGTCCCTCCTTGAGACAGGTGGGAGGTATGGAAGCTAAAACCAGGTGTTTATAGTAAAGGGAGAGATAATATATAGCAGATTCTACTTCTCTTTTTTTGAATCCACACAAGGTTTTAGCTCTAAAACTGCATCTGAAAACCTGATCCAAACCTGATTGTGTACAAACAGCCTTATTTTAATTCCTCTTTAGTCTAATAATTTTGGTTAGCAACATAAAGGATGACAATACTAGGAAACTATGTTGTCACACTTACTAGAAGCTTTTAGAACGTGAATTAAGCTCCACTGAACTGACAATTACCTTTTATTGTACTTATGTTAGCTATCTTATCTTACTTTATGTGATATTGGTGATGTTTTCCGGTCTAAACCTAGTGGATGACTGCCAAAATAATTAAGAGCTCAGGGTAGATGGCCAATCTACCTGATATACTTCTATTCCTGACATCTGAACACACACATTTCATATCAATGTATATCCTGTAAATGTAAAACGTATTCCACATCACCTACAATTCCACATTGCTTTCAGAATAATGCTCTGTCAGATTTCCCAGAATGCAAATGATCATTGTGAAATACATATACAGACTTCATAAGAAGCTCTTTAGGCTGGGGCCAGGGGTGGACTGGGAACTTAAAGGCCCCTTTCACGCGAGCGAGTTTTCTGCGTGGGTGCAATGCGTGAAGTGAACTGAATCCTGACCCATTTATTTCAATAGGTCTGTGTACATGAGCATTTCTACATGCATCATTTCTGCGTCGCGTTAGAATCGCAGCATGTTCTATATTCTACGTTTTTTACGCAGCCCTGGCCCCATAGAAGTGAATGGGGCTTTAGTGAAAAATGCATTGCATCCACATGGCGCGTTTTTCACTGTCGGTTGCTTGGAGATGTTGTTTGTATATCTTCAGGTTTCTTCACTGAACGCAATCACAGACAAAACTGACTGATCTTGCATGCAAAACCTTACGTTTTTCCTGAAAAGACCCTGAGACAATCCGTAACGCTCATGTGACAGAGGCCAAAGTGTCCCTGGAAAAAAAACTTAAAGGGGCCCTATGTTGTAGTGAGGTCCAAGTTGACAAAAGGCGGGACAACACATGTAGGCAGGGACAACAGAAGGGGGGGGGCAGCAATACAGCAGTGCAGCACAAAATACTATGCTAGTAGAACCAAATACAGTGCAGCACAAAATACTTCCTCCTCTGTGGCAGTATTCAAGTTTATTACAGTCCTGAGGACAGCAATGTAGTTGAGCTCAGTGGTCATCAGGAGTACCTGATTATCCTAGCATTAATTAAGGCTGAGAACATTAGATTCTTATTTCCTCAGCTGGCGAGGGTAAGGAGGGCTCTGGTGGCCCCCTAGTCATTGGCCCAGTAGGAAATTTACCACTAAGGTCTATGGTTAGTCGGTCGCTGGCTGGGGCTATGCGTCTTGAGACAGTAAACTACAGAAAAGTCACCCAACCAAAAACATTTGTGTGACTTGTCTGTAACAGCCAAGCAGCAGAAATGTCTTGCTTTGTGGTCTATGATTGCAAAATGGTGTGTGACCAGCCACAAAAAATCCAACATTTCTATTTTTTGTAACTATTGTATTGCAGTCACAGCATGTCATGTGTTGAATGGCGACCCCATTGACAATCAATAGATTCAATGTTACAATGCGACATCTTAATCTTCATGTCGTGTAACATGTCACCATGTAGCCCCAGCCTTAAAAGTACATTAAAGGATCTTTTCTTGGGTGAGAAATTATGGCCCTCTCAACTCATAATTAAGAAAGAACCAATAGTTGAGGACATGTGGGAAAAGTCTTATTTTAGGCCTCATGCACACGACTGTGTCCATTTACAGCAAACTGTGGATCCACAAAATACAGATGCGATCCATGTGCCATCCACATTTTTTTGTGTGGGCTCATTGACTTCGAAGGGTCCATGGTTCGCATTCTGCAGATATAGTGTATTTGTGGAACAGACATAAGGATGTGGAAGGCCCACGGATGATCTATGTGCTTTCCACATCTGTATGTCCGTTCCCTGAAAAGATAAAAACATATCCTATACTTGTCTGCAAAATGCATATGCAAAATTGACGATATCCGTATTTTGCGTATAACGGATATGGTCTGCAAAACGGATATGGTCGTATCCATGGGGCCTTATCCTATTTATACTGCTGCCCTACCACTAGCATTCAGGGTTGTTAGTATCATTTTACTGATACCTTCTAAGGCGCTGTTCAAATCAGCATAATAGAGACCGTGCCGTTCTTGCTGTAAAATACTGAAGCTCCTATTGGAAAACATAAAATGCTAATGTGAACAGAGCCTTATTCATTTTTATAACACAGCTTTTGATTGTTTATATCAGATCTTACAGTAATATCACAACATGCATTTATGGCATATCTACCTCTGGGTCATCTACCCATTAGTGGTATGAAGTTCTCCTGACAACCACTGAGCAAACCAAAATGGTTGGTGGTGACAACATAGAGCAGAAGATGAAGTGGAGAGTGGCCAAGTCTATAGGAGTTAGAGAAACTGTTTAGAAAATAAAGCAGCTCCTAACCTCATCACCCAACACACACACAACTGCTTTAGGTCACTTACAATTGCCTAACAAGGGGCAGGAAATACCTAATCTTCCCACTTCTGACACTAGACATATATGGCATAACCTGACACATATCCGTTCTTCCACCCCCAAAGTCTACCCTCACCACCGTTCCAAATGCTAGACACTGTGGGAAATCAGAGTGACAAATAGCTCCATTAAGACAACACATAGTAAATCATGTGTCCACTTTTTTAGAATTTGTTTTGATAGCAACACAAATAAAGCTAATTAATAAAAAGTAACCAGAGTGTAAAGAAAGCTGTCTGGTCAGTGGGCACTGAATTCCTCAGAAGGGAAGTCTTCTGAGAACACTTTGCTCTCTAAATACCATCACATTTCTGACAGCGTCATGCCTTTCAGATTGTGTTTTAATTGCTTCTTTTCTTCTTCCCTAGTAATTAATGAATTCACAATCACAATGTATTATTTTTTAACCCACACAACACCAAAGCTTGAGGCACTGAATTTATAGACAGTATGTAAGAAGCTGTCACTTAAGTATATTAAGCTGTAATATATATACTCTTGAAATACAATGCAGGTTTTGATTAAAAATTAAAAAATATATGACTACGGAATTTTGCTCTGCTTACGCACTTTGATTTTGGACTTCAGGAGGTGGTGATTAATTTAACTTCCACATTTCAAAATGTCGTTTTTATTGTACCACCGACACAGCCATTGGAGGGCTTGTTTTTTGTGGGACAAGTTGTATTTTTGAATGGCACCATTTTGGAGCGCATCAAATGTACTGTATAACTTTTATGAATTTTTCCAGGTGACATTGTTTTTTGGGTTTTATTTTTATGGTATTTACCGTGGAGTGACAACATTTCTTTATTCTGTGGGTCAGAATGCTTACAGAAATACCAAACTTATGTAGTTCCCTATATATTTTGATAATGTTGCACAACAAAAACATGATTTTTGAGATGTTTGTTTTTGTGTCACTGCATTTAAAGGCCCATAACTTTTTTATTTTTCACACACCTTTTTCATCAATTTTTATTGAATTTCTTAGGAGGTGGAATAAACAAAAAACAGCAATTCTGGCAGTTTTTAAGATGTTTTAAATGTTCACCATAATATACGGTGTATATATATATATATATATATATATATATATATCTATGCATAGTAATTCAAAATCCAGGGTGGGGAAGGGGCAATGGGTGAGACAGGGAGCTTGGTTCACCTTTTAAAGCAGATCTGACACTTCAATTTACTGTCTCATTTAAGAGGAATCTGTAATGCTGAACATGGGATCTGTGGGAAGCAGAGAATAGAGAAGCAGCAGATGAGTGGCTTTAAATATTGGGGAAGATTTATCAAGACTGGCACTTGACCTGTCTTGATATCCCCTGCACTGCCAGAGTATGCAGCAAATTTATAAAGAGTTATGTGCCCTTGGCTGTATTGCGGCCCGAATACGGCGGGTCCGCAATACATGGGCACCGGCCTGTGTGCACTCCGCATCATGGATGCAAACCCATTCACTTGAATGGGTCCGCAAACACAGAGATGCGGAATGGAAGCACGGATCGGAACCCCATGGAAACACTACAGAGTGCTCCTGGGGTGTTTCTGTCCATGCCTCCGCACTGCAACAAAATAGAACTTATTCAATTTTTTGCGGTGCAGACGGATCACGGACCCATTCAAGTTGAATGGGTCTCGATCTGTCCCGGCCGCTGCACGGACGTTGCCCATGCATTGGGGACTGTAAATTGCGGTCCCCAATATACGGAACAGATGCACAACGTTCGTGTGCAAGAAGCCTAACTTAGACACATCATCCTGCAGTATGTGCGCCTAACCAGAAATCTACAACAGCTAAGAGCCTTCATTTAAGCCAGAAAACTCTGTTGCTGTGTCTGGCCACGCTCCCTTCAACACCCTTTTAGAAAAGTGGTAAGGACGCCAAAAAGTGGCAGATGCGACAATTAAAAAAAATAATTCACAGTTAAAAAGTTGCACCTGCGATTTTTTAACGCCACTTTTCAGACGCACAGTAAATGATAAATTTCAAACAACGAGAGAGATAAAGAAAATGGTGGCACTGCTATTCACCAGTAATCCGTGTCTCACATGTGGCAAGCGTAGCCTTCAGTCACCAATGGGCTTATTCGGTGCTACTCATTGATGTTCCGCCAAGGGAACGAATAAAGGATGGACATTTACGCTGGGTTCAGACCTGAGCATTTCTGAAACGCGCGTTTTACGCGCGTTTGTGTGATTGACTGCAGTGTTGTCCAATGACCAAATATCCCTGTCTATATGAAGTTTGGCCAATCAGAGCTGGGGTTTGGCCTTTCCAGCATGTTGCAAATTCATAAACGCGCGTTCGAACGTGCGTTTTCAGTGTCAAAAACGCGCAAAATACAAGCGTTGCGCGTTCCTATTGAAGTCTATGGGCCAAAACGCGCGACAAACGCCCCAAAAAAAGCTCAAGTACTTGTTTATGCGTCGGGCGTTTTTCAGCGCGTTCGAACGCGCTGTAAAACGCGAAAATGTGAACCAGTCCCATAGGGAAGCATTGGTTTGCATCGGTTATGCGTTTTACAGCGCGTTCGAACGCGCTGTAAAACGCGCAAGTGTGAACTGAGGGTTAAGCTGGTGACTGCCGCTTGTGCTTTCTATCTCCCCTGGATAGAATGATAAATTTCCCTCATAGTTTTTTGGGAAATAATTTTGTATAATTTTTATTTTAATGGTCTAAATCAGGCATGCTCAACCTGCGGCCCTCCAGCTGTTGCAAAACTACAACTCCCATCCTTCCCGGACAGCCTACAGCAGTGATGGGCAACGTGCGGCTCTCTAGCTGTTGCTAAACTACAACTCCCACCATGCCCTGCAGTAAGCTGATAGCTATAGACAGGCTTTGCATGCTGGGAGTTTTAGTTCTGCAACAGCTGGAGAGCCGCACGTTGCCCATCACTGGCCTACAGCTATCAGCCTACAGAAGGGCATGGTGGGAGTTGTAGTTTTACAACAGCTGGAGGGCCGCAGGTTGAGCATCCCTGGTCTAAATCATTGCTCTTCCTATGTTTAGTGGGTGGTCCCAATCAGTGATTGCCAGCCATCTCTGTATGTGCGTGCTGTCAATCACTGATTAGGACTGCCCAGTAGACTTTTAAACATAGGAAGATCAGGTATTATATGAATGAAATACAAGTTACACTGAATCTCTTCCCACAACACTATATATCAGTCTTTTCAGCTTCTCTTGCTCTATAACATGCTGTCCATAGATTGCAATGTATGAAAGGTTTCCTTTAGCAGAGTATGAGGACAGTCCTGCTCTCCTGTTAGCCCAAACCGCACAAGAAGTATGGTCAAGAAACACAATAAAGTCTTGTGTATTCATGAAAGAAAGGGTCTCTCCCTACCCCTTCCTGCTTCTCTCTTACCTGTGACTAACAGTACTGTATCTGTATCTAATTCTTTCTTTATTCTCTATTAGCCTAAGATAATTTTTATTTCTATTTGGACCAATAGTAGAGTGGACTATTAATCAGGGCTGCATATTCAATAAGAAATCCATGCTAATGCTCTAAAATAGCTGTACTCTACAACTACTGAGCACTTGGCCATCATATGCTGGTAGCACTAGTAATAAAACAAATATTTGCTACAGTTTTCTTAGTTTTTAATGATTTTTATTTTATTTCCCAGCATGCATTTATTCTAATCTGCAGACAAGAAGATCCAAAAATGCCAAGCAACTAATACCGTAATAAAGCAAGTTGTACTCCGTAACCCTGCCAGGGAAAAGAAAAATCCTGTCTATCTATTTCATCTTTGTATCAACTACGCTTTCTGCATTTCTAAATGCAGATAATAAAATTATTAATTCATGTACAGATCTTTAAAACTTTCCTGCCTCTTATATCACTCCTTTGGGTAGTTTCAGATGCGACAGAGAATTAGGTAATTCAGTTTAACTCATATAATATATAAAGAGAAGCTATAGCAACTCCTCCATTGTTTTTTAAACTTTGTTTTGTATTAATTTTCTCTTATTTTTAAACCCAGTCTTAGGCCTCATGCACACGACCGCATGTGTTTTGCGGTCCGCAAATTGCGGATCCCAAAAAAAAAATGGATGACATTCCGTATGGCATCCATTTTTTTTGCGTATCCGTTATTTTTGCGGATCCATTGTAATAATGCCTATCCTTGTCCGCAAACTAGAAAAAAATAGGACATGCTCTATTTTTTTGCGGAACGGAAAAACGGACATACGGAAACGGAATGCACACGGAGTACCTTCCGTTTTTTTTGCGGACCCATTGAAATGAATGGTTCCGAATATGGTCCGCAAAAAAAACGGAACGGACACGGAAAGAAAATACGTTCATGTGCATGAGGCCTTAATGTTACAGCTGATTGGTATACTCATTCACATCAGTGTCATTAGCCGCTAAACGTGCCCATACACAGGAAGTTCATATTGGCCAAAGCCACTGAATTCAGGAGGAAGAATGATCACACATGTTGGATTTCAATATAACCTTTGCCATTGGAGGAGGTAAGTTAGTGCCAGAGAAGTCTGACTGCAACTTGTCTCCCTCTCCTTATTAAAAATTACCAAGCCATGTACATCTTTATGAGGGAGTTGGTAGGAATAGTTGTCTTCTGTTTAGCTGGGAATAGTTTACAGCCTTGTTAAGTGTATAGAGTGTTCTTAACACATTAGGACTAATCTCAGACTTGAACAATACCCCACTGCTCCAAGGCAATAGCTGTTTTCTCCTGTGCATTTAATCACTCAATTTATATTATTATTGGGTTTTTTTTTTACAATAATTAACCCTTTAATTTGAGAATGCCTGTAGTCCACTAGACCAGGAGCCAATGCTTGTCTTATGTGTTGGTAGTTTTATTATAATGACAAGGCATACATTTATTTGGTTAACAGGGATTTATCATCATAAAACATAAATACTTCAAAAGCATAAGAGATATTTTTTGTTCAGAATATAAGTTATATTAGACTACAGTAAGCTATTATTAGAATCCTAGATCAGACTTTGGCATCTTCTTGTAAGTCTTTACTGACATCTTGTGGCCTTTAACCTTAAACGAATATACAGATCTATAGAATCATGTTTAGGCATTCTACAAGCAACATTCCATTTTTCTTGCCTGATATGTGACTTTACTTGTTTATGAAACTCAAAAATGTATTAAGAGGGTGGTACAGTATCTGAGTAATTAGTGATACCCTAATAAAAAGACCCCTAAACTGGTGAACCCCAATATAATATTAATTTATGTGCAGATACTATAGGTGTCTTTCTCACATCTGGTGATTGCCATATGGAAATCCTTTCTAGTTAAAGGGATTCTCCAGGATTTAAGAAAATGAAAATACTTAAATATTACTTTATTATAAGTATATTCCCAAATATCTTTCATTAGTTATAAGGGCTTGTTTTGTCTAGGGAGCAGTTATTAGTAGAAACAAAATGGCCCCCGCCCTATTAGTCCACACAAAACCTGTCCTAATCATATTAGCTAAATTTATGTAGGAATCGAGTTCTTGAGGAGACATGAAGTACAGAGAGGACAGATAGGACAGACTATGGTAATGTGGGATTGTGGTAATGGAGACTGCATACAAGAGCTGCTGCTGATTACCCACATCCCCTCCTCTCTGTACTTCGTTTCCTCATGAACTCCATTCCTACAGGTATTCATTTTATCAGCTGTATTCAGGATAATAATCCCTAGCAGAACAGAGAGGAAGATCAGGCAACTCTTTAGCTCAGTAAAGTAACTTATTGTACTGTGCGATTAGGACATGTTTTGTCTGCACTAATAGGACGGCGGCCATTTTATTTCTCTTAATGATTGCTCCCCAGACAAATAAGCCACTATAGCTAATAAAAGGTATTTGGGAATATATTTATATTAAAGTAATATTTCAGTATTTTCATTTTCGTAATTCCTGGAGAACACCTTTAAAGCATTGCATATTTGAGCCTTAATTCCTGCTAAAAATCATTTTCATGAAAAAACTTCTAGAGTTTGGCTTTGACATGTTTACTATTTTAATTATAAAGTGATGAGTGGATTTTTAGCAACTTAACTGTATTTAAGTACTTTATCAAAGTTTTTTTTTATATATATTATCCAAGTTATGAGGGGTTCAATTTGTGAAGCTAAAAGGGTTTTCCAGGACTTTAAGGTTGACATATCCATACAGGATAGGTCATCAATATCAGACAGGCAGGGTTTCGAATCCAAACAACTCCACTGATCAGCAGTGTGCAGGGGCTGGCTCTGATGTACTGTATTCTCCCTTTCTTAACTTGACTAAAATATAAAGAAGCTTCAATACAAAGTTGTGGTTTATTCACCAAAACAGTGCCACATTTTGACCTTACATAGTCTTTTTCAAGCCTCGAAAAAGACCATGTAAGGTCGAAACGTCACACTGTTTTGATGAATAAACAACAACTTTGTATTGAAAACATGAGCGTGCTGCGGCCCTTCTCTATATTTTGGATAACGGAGGTATAACAGACTGATACCCATCACCGTCGGCACCACCACCACTCTCTGGATACATGTCTTCTACAAGTGCTGGTACAACTTTTTTCTTAACTTGATTGGTATTACAAATGGAGGAGGGCACTACAAAATACAGAAACTAGGGTGCTAATTTAATGGTATGCACTAATGTGTGGAAGAAAGACAGCCACAAGTACAGCAAAGCACACCACCTTGCAGTTGATGTATTCATGTTGACCACCCACCGAACACAGTACAACCCCCTGATAAGGTCCAAAAACGATACAGTTAGATCCTATATATATATATATATATATATATATATATATAATGTAAAAAAAATTTTTTTAAATAATAACCAATGTACTGTAAATGCAAAAGCAACCATATTGTTGTCAAAAATAATAAGGAAGCTGATGTGAAACACATGTATGGGTCTCTAGGAGGTGCCACAAGCCGGGTCTGTATTGTGTATATGTTGTGAATCATGGTTTTATCTAGGTGGGGGAGCCACATGGTTTTATTTTGTATTTATTTATACTTGTTTTTCCATCCCACCTTTCCATTACTTGCAATGTTATAACTTGATGTCCCAACGTATTGTGTGCACTCTCCATGTGGTTGTGTCTGTCTTTGCCAATTTATGCATCAAATTTTTTTTTTATCGATTTCAATAAAGATACATTTTTGTATTATATCTGTGTATATGCTGATTGTCTGGGTTTGTCCCATCTAGGAGCTATTCATTTTTGACACCTGTGTTCTATTTGTGTTGTATAGTCGCATTCCGATTTTGTGTTTCATTGCTCATTGGTATCCTACCCCCCTCAAAAATAATAATGTAGCATTAAATTACATGCCAACACATAAAGTGTGCAGTAAAAGAAGTCTTAATATACTTATATTAATAAAATAAAATATGTATCAGAGGTCAGTACAGAGATCTTTCCCATCATCTATTTATCCCCAGGACTGTGACTGTGACGAGGGGACATCCTCTGCGTTTGGAGGAAAGAAGGTTTGTACACAAACATAGAACAGGATTCTTCACGGTAAGAGCAGTAAACATGTGGGGGGGTTTCTTGAAATTGAAATTGGATAACCCATTTAACTACTCATAACTAACCTGAACCTAAAGGGAGTCTGTTAGATTCTTTCAGCACATGTACAAGATTTTGGTACTGGAAAGTGACTTTGTCTTAATTTAAGGCCCAATTGCTTTCCAAAATGGAAGTTATTGGGCAGGGACTACAGAGGGATGTCTGCTTGCTGCGATTGGAACCACCCACCGAGTACATGTGGCCTAATTTGCACATTGGATAAAACTTCCTTTAATTTCTAATTAGATCTCAACCCTCTGTAATTACAGTAGTTAAACGATGTAAAAAGCTCTGACAGAAACCCTTAATACTGACAAGTGGTATAAAGTGGAGCAGATCAAAATCAGGGATATCGAAAAATAACAACTGCTGCTCCAAACTAGAATGTGGGCATAACCATGTTTAGGGAAATTATAAATGTGATGCTCAGCTGCCAGGTATTTTTATCTAGAATTTCAGGGCAATAATTATAAAGGATAAAATGTGATTCAAGCTTGGATGCGGGTAACATATGCCAATATTCTGCCTAATGGTAGTTGCAACTCTCTGACTTGTACTCAGCAGTACAATTACAATACGTAGCCCTCACAGAACATGAGGCCAGACAAACTCTGAAGCTTTCATTTCCAAATAAATTGAATAGAAACAGGGTAAATATGTTATTTTGAGCTGTTTATTTGTTCCTTATCTCTACTTAAAAATAGGTTTATTTTTCACAATATTTTTGTATCTTTCTGGAAATCTATTAGAAAACAGGATTTCATATCTAATATAGGGATCAACCTCTGCACATTTTAGCCTTCTGCATTCTGTATTCTATATATTATATTGTATTATATGTATTATATCTTATATGTATTCTATAAGTGAAGAAATTCCACAACACATCCAAAGAGTAAAATCAAAGTGGTAGCTTTATTCACCAGACCGCAAAGTTTCGATCCGCTTGCTGGGACCTTTCTCAAGCAGTGTATTCTATATATATTCTGTTCCGGCATAGGAGTGGATAATAGACTTCCTGGCAGATGGGGGGAAAATTGGGGAGTTAATGTGGGACTAAGGGTGTGCCAGACTGTATAAATACTTTTATGAGTGGATTTAAGGAGTGTTTTTTAAATAGCTTAGGGTCTGGGAGCCACATGCTACGTAGTTATAGAGCAGGGCTGGCCAACCTGAGACTCTCCAGCTGTTGCAAAACTACAACTCCTAGCATGCCCAGACTGCCTATAGCTATCAGCCTACAGCAGGGCATGGTGGGAGTTGTAGTTTTAGAGGGTCTATCTCTGATCCTGGTTTCCACCTCTGAGTAGCATAGATTGGCAAGTGTCAACCATATTTGCAGTTAAATAGCTTCATAATAACAATGAATCTCAGGTAACCCTGTGCCTTCAAGTTCCCATGGTTTTACTAATAAGCTGTGAGCTAAGCAGGGTTTTCAACCATGCCATAAAAACTCAGGTAATAGATGTGTAATACTATATGTGTGAGACTGATAGGACCATTTGCATGAGATATAGGATTTTAAGCAGGGTATATACTTTCATAAAGTTTTTTTCTGCCCAAGAGATTAAGGGAATATTTTATGATTTTACCAGCTGCCTTATTTCAGATAAGAATAGCTGGTTGTTAACTAAGAGATATCCAACATCTTTAGCCATTTGCATGCCTAAGTATTTGATAACAGTTTTGGCCAATGGAAGTGGTGATACCTTTTTTCAGCTCTAAGCAGTTCTGTCTGTGACAGGGTTATATTCAGTAATTATTTAGGCTCACCTCAAAATTGGAGACCCCTCTAAAATGTCTAAATGTGAAATGTGGGCTTCCTTTAGGTTTGCTAAATCTGGGCCCAAACTGTGCACAGTTTTAGTCTCCACCTCAGGATATTCAGTAACAGAAGCTAGAAAATGAACCAAAATGAGGATGAGTCCCATAATTACAAAAAAAGATGAAATATTAAGAGACACATGATGGCAATTATTAATAACAAATTCATCTTTTGGCAAATAAGTGACCCATTCAGATTGACAATCAGCAAAGCATCAGCAATGTAAGATATTTTCCATTGGTATTATTAAACCACTCAAGTAGCGGGCACATTGAGAGATCAGGGTCCATAAAAAGGTATTTGTAGCAGTTATGAAGACTACTACACAAAGTTGCAAATTGGCTGGTACACCCACACCCACAAGTGGCATATAGGTGGGGCTGGCTGTAGCAGGGATAGCCCCTCAGAGACCCACAGGGGTATGGTAAGGCAGGCTTCGTAACCTATAGTTACTTTGGCACAATTTGACCTTCTTCGAACTCCAGCTGAAGTCCAGATACCCTACCCTGCTTAATGACTACACTGTAGGATTGAGATGTTAATCTGTGTTGTTATGGGAAACCCCTTGTATAAATCCCATTCAGACAATGGAAGTGATTTTCAGTTGCAGACATTTCTGTAACAAATCTGCCATGTGTGAATATCATCTCAGGATGTTTGTACCACTAAACTTATGTTATTGAAAGTATTTAACTGAACTACCTTTATTTTATGTTGCCTAATTGTGTAGATATACCTGAAATTGAACTTGCCCACAACTCAGAAAGGACATAGACCCATGACTTTTCCTCCTTTTAATTAGAACTACACGAGAATATTTTAACTGGTCATTATTTATTTATGTGATTGCCAAGGGCAATATGTCAAGATATTCTGAAGAAAACCTTAAACAGTAGAATGCTCTTTAGTAGCCATACTCAAAAGGTCATCGACAAGTCAAGAGTGTATAAATCTTAAAGGAATTCTTTTCTTGGTCTCTTTCATCAACAACTTCTGCGGATGTAACATCGATTACGTGCTGAGGTATAGTAGTGTGACCCTGAGGTCGGCAATTAATCTGCTTATTGTGGCTAAATGGAAAAGGTAATTCTTGATATAGCAAACATGATATGAAATTTGAAGATGCAGTGTGAATTTTGGTTCTATTAAAGTAAAGGGCCATTACAAGCATGTTAATTCAATAACATGTATGAAAGCTTATGTTATTGGCGGGTAGTATGGGCATGAAATGAGTCATATACATCATGTTATAGATCAAAAGAGAGGATATACTCCTGCTGGTGATCTAACCCTGGACTAGAAGAATACATGTAAGAAAGGCAATTAAACCTAATAATAGTTAAATGACTACAGTTGAGTACAGTATAGCTAGCATACTAAAAATAGTAAACCAAACTATTTGTCTAGATAAACAATGTAAATAACACAATGAAAGTAGAAGTGTGAAAAACAGTAAAATGGGGAATTCATTTATTCTAATAATATAACTTGTTTGTCAAATTCCATTGCAATTATTTCTGCACAAAAATGAAACCAAATTTGAAAGCTCAGAGGTTTAAAGCTTTAAAACAGAAATAAGGTAACAGAAACAGAAAAGGGCACTGATTGGTCATGGCAACTTATATTCCTGAAACCAGGAGAGGGTCAGGTTCCAATTCCGGATCAGAGGTTGCCCTTCTTAGGGCAGGTGCTCCACCTATATCTGGGTTACGGTCAGCCTTAATCTGCTACCTTGCTAGATGATAGTGCTTCATAGGTAAACAGCACCTGTTCTGAACAGGCTGGTCATACTATAAGGCAGGTACAAACTGTGATGAGCTAAATGTTTGACTATTAGAGCGATCACAAGAATCCATACATTGGCACCTGCACTAGGTGACAACTTTACCATAGAGCTGACCGTTTTAGGAAGGCAGTCACTCCAACTTAATGCTGTCTGAGCGCTGTACAACCCAGCCAGCAAGGAGAGGAGCCTACTGCTATTCTCCTGCTGTGCACCAGTCTGCTCTGTCCTACTGCTGCGACCTGAGCAGAGCATCTGGTAAGATGCTCAAATGATGTCTGGCAGTGTTCGCAAGGAGAGGGGGTAAGGAGAGGGAGCTCACAGGAGGGGCAGTTAGAGCCTGAAGGCAGTTCAGCAGCTTGTGAGCTGCAGAACTGCCTGGGGAAAGGTTTAACTTAAGCAGGTGGACAGTTCCCTGCACTGAACGTATCCCACTATATGCTTCTACTGTGGGATACTTTACAGCCTTCCGTTCCGTCATAGGTATACGTCGGGAATAGTGATGAGCGAGCACCAAAGTATTCGGGTGT
Source organism: Bufotes viridis (assembly GCA_033119425.1). Lineage (NCBI taxonomy): Eukaryota > Metazoa > Chordata > Amphibia > Anura > Bufonidae > Bufotes > Bufotes viridis. The sequence continues at coordinate 169,467,333 of CM065590.1, forward strand.
TCGGCCCGAACACATTGCTATATTCGTGTGCTCAGACGAGCACCCGAGTTAAATGGAAGTCAATGGGAGACAACCAGGCACCCCCTGCTCTTAAGAGGGGAGGCCACCAGAGAGTGCCTGGTCCATTGGAAAAGGTCATAAAGTGACAGAAACACCACCAAAATGGATTGGGAACAGCATGGGGACGATGTCTGGATGCCTCTTGGACTCCCAGGTCCCTGCTGGGAACCATGTTATCCTAGTTGTACACCACTTTTACGCAAATTACGCCCAAAACCCCCCAAGAAAATCAATTTTACAGGAAAAATTGTTAGGAAACATTCTTTCCTGTATATTCAATTGTATATCAAGTGCAAGTGCTGCCAAAACTTACAAGCAAGAGGCACTCCGAAACAGCATGTATATCACATAAAGGAGGGCCTTATTCACATTGTGGTACAATTGTTCAGGTAGTGGGACTCCTACACTCATAAAGCTTTTCACTAAGTGAAAGGGCTGCCAAAACATACAACCTGTCAGCATTGCCAGTGAACAAGCGGATACACTTATCTGTTATAATGCCACCAGCAGCACTAAATACACGCTCAGACAAAACGCTGGCGGCAGGGCAGGCCAGCACCTCCAAGACGTCGAGCTTGGACACCCAGTAGTTGTAAGGCACTGAGGGATCATTTAGGATGCTGACATGATCTGCTATGTATTCCTTCACCATCTTCCAAACCTTTCCCCCCCTTGTACCACTATGCCATGCTTCAGGGTGAGGTTGCTGGCGGGGTGTCATGAAAGTGTCCCATGCCTTGGAGAGTGTTGCCCTGCCTTTGTTAGAACTGCTGTATGTTCCCCTTGTCTCCCTTCCTCGGTTGCCTAAGGAAGTACGGACTCTGCGGACTGCATTGTCAGATGGAAAATTTTGGAGCAATCTCTAAACAAGTACCTTCTGGTATTGCACCGTTTTACTCGTCCTCAGCACCACAGGAATGAGAGATGAGAAGTTCTCTTTGTAGCGGGGGTCGAGAAGGGTGAACACCAAGTAATCCGTGTTATCTAAAATGCGTATAACGCGAGGGTCGCTGGACACATGAAGTCAGCCATGTGTGCCAGAGTACCAACAGGCAAGACATTGATGTCGACATCAGGATGACTCTCCATCTCCTCATCCTCCTCCTCTTCTGCCCATCCACGCTGAACAGATGGAATTAAAGTTCCATGGGTACTACCCTCTGTAGCAGAGGCAACTGTCTTTAGCTCCTCCTCCTTTTCTGCATGGTCCAATTTGTGCTGAGAAGACGAACTGTGGGTGGTCTGGCTATCACCCTGTGTAATGTCCTCCCCCATTTCCTCATCTGCCACATTCAGAGTGCCCTCCTTAATTTTGAGTAGCGATCGTTTGAGTAGACACAGCAGTGGGATAGTTAAGCTGATAATAGCGTTATCACCACTAACCATCTGGATACATGAAAGTTTTTTAAAACCTCATAGAGGTCTGACATCAACGCCCACTCCTCGCTTGTGAATAATGGCAGTTGACTCGAAAGGTGACGACCATGTTGCAGCTGGTATTCTACAACTGCCCTCTGCTGCTCACAAAGCCAGGCCAAAATGTAGAATGTAGAGTTCCAGCGCGTGCTCACGTCGCACAACAGTCGGTGAGCTGGAAGCCGCAAGGGCTTCTGCAGCGTTGACAGTCTGGCTGAAGCTGTGGATGACTTGCGGAAATGGGTACACACACGGAGTGCCTTCACTAGTAGCACAGATGTGGCACAAATTAGTTAAATTCACCCCCCAAAAAAAAATTTGCAGATGGAGGACTGTATATGTTACGGATGTGGATTAAACGCACAAACTATTGACAATAAATGTGGCGCTGATTAGTTGAAGTTAGGCTATTTTCATACGAGCAGCAGCACAGATCCGACAGGCTGTGTGTCGCTGGACTGCCGCTCCGTCCCCATTGACTATAATGGTTGCGGGGGTGGAGTCCCGGACGCAGCATGGCAGTGCACAGAGAGAGGACCCCGGACTAAAACTACGACATCTCCGACATTTAGTCAGGTGGCTTCTCTCAGTGCACTGCCTTGCTGCGCCGGAACTCCGCCCCCGCCCATATTACAGTCTATGGGGATGGAGCGGCAGACCGGTGGCATGGCGAAATAGCGGCAGGACGGATCCGACAGGCTGAACAGTGTGAAACTAGCCTTACGCAAAAATACACAGTCTGTGGATGATGTACAGTATATGTCACTAATAGGTATTAAAGAAAAATATATTTCTGATGTCAAACACACAGACACACACACGCTCCCGTAAAAGGATTATTGGTTAAATGAAAAGCTTTAGGTAGTTGTTAAAACAGCGATTTTAATCCCTGCACTGTGTCTCTTCCTCAGCACGGTTGTCCCTGAGACTGATCAATTGAGCGCAGGTACTAAAAATATATTACTGCTCTCAAACGCACACACACTGTAGTCCTTAAAAGGACTTTTGTGTTTTTGCAAATCCTGTTTCTTATAAAATCTGTTAAATTTCGCTTCACACACACTATCTTTCCCTGCCTACGCTCTGCTCTCCCTGACGCTGACTGAGCCGAACACGTGTCATCGGGTGCTATATAGCACTCGATGATGCGTTCCGGCCAGCCAATCAGTGTAATGCCTGAAGGGCATTACTTACCTGCATGTTGATTAGCTGCTTAGGAGGCGCCAAACTTGCGGGGAGGAGACTCGACCGCCATGGGCCGAGCATAGTGATGCTCGAGCCGAACCGGTACTCGGCCGAGCATGCTCGCTCATCACTAGTCGGGAATCCTTCTGGCGTATAACTCTGATGGAAGGCTCATAATGGGATGTAAATCCACCCTTATGCTACCACGCTACAATTGCAAAGCATCCCCCCCCCCTGTGCAGCTGAATCGGTTTGTGGCCAGTTGGGTCACTAAGAAATTGATTCGTTTGTGTGTCTACTGATCTTGTAATGAAATGCATGAGTGATAAAGCACATCTTTAGACATTTTGATTAGGAGTCAATTCAATTTCTATTTGATAGAACTGTGTAGAGACAAGCATGTATGTAAGAAATATAAGAACCACATGAGGTACTGCAGTATATCGCTGTGAATGAGGTACTGCAGAGGCTTTTAAGGAGTCACATAACAGTTTGAGAGCTTCAAGGTTAATAACATGCTGCTGCTTTAAAATATAACTTTTGCTCAATAAAGAAAAACAACACAGAAGCATAAACTTTTACTATCTTCGCGTTTTCAGTTATAAATCCACTGTGCATTTTTGTCTCCTTTAATTAATGCATTTCTGTTTGTAACATTATTTCTCTGTAAAAATATAATTTACATCAATATTACTATTGTTGTAATAAACAACAAGGTTCACATAAATTCCACAAAAAAATAATTTTGTGTGTTAACCTGTACTTGACAAGTACTTAATATGCTTATACATGACCTTATCATACCACCCAGTGAGCGTGCCTTATGCAGAATGCTGTGATGCTTAAGACATTTTTGGATTCTTTTGATTACAAATCCCTTCCCACACACAGAGCCTGAACTGATTGGGTTTAGTCAGGATGAAGTCTTCAGATGCATGAAAAATGCATCATCTGCTAATACGTGTGTCGTGTGATGTATGATCAACCAGGAACATTATCACCTCCCCAGGGATGGTTCTGAAAGACAAAAAGATAAGTTACACATTACATTACTACTCAAGTAGCCCGTTTAACTCTTGACATCCAGGTTGGTAAATTCCTGTTAGAATAGATTGATCCCATCACATTCTACTACATTAATTTGCACAATTTAGATGTATATTGCATAACTGTATAAATCTCTCATTTAATATGCAGAACCGTGTGTCAGTGTATGAGCTTAGATACATAGATTGAAGACTTTTTTTTAACAGGGAACGTTTGAATCTATTTCATGGAATACTCTTATCAATGTAGCCTGAAGTGCAGATGGTCTGTACACGGGATTATACTGTCATGACACGTGGTGAAATCAGTGCTGACGTGGTTCACAAGATGACGTATATATATCTGCTGCCTTGCTAGTGATTAAAGTGCGATGGTTTTATGGTTTTAAAAATTGGAATAACATTAAAGACAGTATTCATATTCCTGCTCTGCTATTTTTTACATCCAACATTTTTTTTTCGTGCAAGATAAAATAGAAAATGGAAATGGAACCAGAAGCTAAGAAGGGACTAAAAAAGACCTGTCAGCTATGCCGCAAATCTACCATGTCTAAATGTGATCTGATGGTTCATCCTCTTATCAATCTACATTATTTTAATTCATTATGTATATTAATATTTGTGTATGACATAATAAAAAAAAAATTCAGATGTAAATGTTATGAGACTGTGTTTAATTGTATATTATTATATATTAAAAAGCAAAAAGGTATTAACAGAATTACCAGTTTACAACTTACAGTACATTAATTATAAGCAGTCAAGTGTAAGACAATGTACACTTCCCAACATTGAAATTGCAACACCAAGAAGGAAAAGTCAGGGAATTATGAAAATCACAGAATCGATAGAGATGTTAATGATATGCAAAGGATTTTAAAAAATTTAAAATAAATATTCAAAACCTCAATATATTCAATATTGAGCATGAGCACCATGAGCACACATGCACTTACACGCCTTGTCATGCTATCAATGATGTTATTGATGTCTGAGGAATCTTCTGTCATGCTGAATGCTCTTGGGCACGCAAATCTTCAAGATCCTGGAAACGTCTGGAAACGCTGCAGGTCATGGTAGCACATTTAGACCAAGCAGGCTTCTTATAGTAGCACAAGCAACATGCAGCCTGGTGTTGCCCTTTTAAAAAATTGCTCCTAGGACACTGGAGAAATAACCATACAACTAGTTTCACAATCAAATCACTATAACGACCAGCTGTTAGTGTACCTGAAATTACCTAAAAGATTAGAAGGGTCTGGCTACCATACATTATGCCTCCCCACACCATAATCCCGGAAGTATGACAGACATGATGTTCCCTCTTCATGAAGTTTCCCACGTGTTCTCCAGATCAATCTCCGGCTATCATTGAATCCAAGACCAAATAAGGTCTCATCGCTGAGGAGGATCGACGTCCATTCTAGTCTTCAGTGCTGTGCACCATAATAGCTTTTGAGAGTGGTGGCATGAGGTCAAAGGAATACCTGTCCCTGGAAAGCTGCTTCATAGCCCAAAGTCCTGCAAACACCTTCGGATGATTTGTGTAGACACTGTTTCCCACTCTAAGCTTGAGATGTGATATCCAATTTCACATACAGTACAGAATGGATCACTATGCGCCATTATTCGAATCAGACAATCCATCCGTGTAGAGGCGTGTAGAGGTTCGCCTCTATGCACTTCTTGCAGTCATTCCAGTCATGGGACACACAATGTTGAATAGTGCTGACATCTCAGCCTAGGCGCGCAGCAATCGCCCAAAGTGATAAACCAAAAGGTCCCTCAGTTCAAGGATTCTCTCCCTGTCAGATTGCATCAAATGGCGATATAACTAGCACGTTGACAAAGAGGAGACATCACACAGTGATCCTTGGGACTTGATCCAATATTTGAGGTTTCAGTTGGCTAAAAAACTTTGCTTTCAATGTGGCTTTTATGCCCCTCCCATGTGACACAGATTGGAGCTAGGTGCTTGAGAATTTCCTTGATTTGCATAGTCTTACGGCTTGTCCTTCTTGGCGTTGTTATTTCAGTGTTGTCAGGAGTGTATTAGTGACAGTATGCACACAATGGTACACATTTACTAATGTACTGTCACGTTCGAGTGAAAAACAAACTGAAATATTTTAGGTAGAGGGAAGAAAACAAAAAAAAAAACTAAAATAATGTGGTTGCATAAGTGTGCACACCCTCGTATAACTGGGGATTTAGCTGTGTTCAGAATTAAGCAATCAGATTCAAAATCATGTTAAATAGGAGTCAGCATACACCTGTCATCATTTAAAGTGCCTCTGATTAACCCCAAATAAAGTTCAGCTGCTCTAGTTGGGCTATGAGGTAGAGTGGCAAGACGAAAGCCTTTTCTTATGAAGAAAAACATCCAAGCCAGGCTACATTTTGCAAAAACACATCTGAAGTCTCCCAAAAGCATGTGGAAAAAGGTGTTATGGTCTGATGAAACCAAGGTTGAACTTTTTGGCCATAATTCCAAAAGATATGTTTGGTGCAAAAACAACACTGCACATCAGAAGAACACCATACCCACAGTGAAGCATGGTGGTGGCAGCATCATGCTTTGGGGCTGGTTTTCTTCAGCTGGAAGTGGGGCCTTAGTTAAAATAGAGGGAATTATGAACAGTTCCAAATACCAGTCAATATTGGCACAAAAGCTTCTGCTAGAAAGCTGAACATGAAGAGGAACTTCATATTTCAGCATGACAACAACCCAAGACATACATCCAAATAAACAAAGGAATGGCTTCACCAGAAGAAGATTTAAGTTTTGGAATGGCCCAGCCAGAGCCCAGACCTGAATCTGATGCGGTGATCTGAAGAGGGCTATGCACAGGAGATGCCCTCGCAATCTGACAGATTTGGAGTGTTTTTGCAAAGAAGAGTGGGCAAATCTTGCCAAGTCAAATGTGCCATGCCGATAGACTCATACACAAAAAGACTGAGTGCTGTAATAAAATCAAAAGGTGCTTCAACAAAGTTTGCATGGGTTCGTCCCCAGACATAAACCCAGTATTAGTTTAAGGGTGTGCACACTTATGCAACCATATTATATTATTTTTATATTTTTTCTTCCCTCTACCTAAAAGATTTCAGTTTGTTTTTCAATTGAATTTACAGTTTATAGGTCACATTAAAGGTGGAAAAAGTTCTGAAATGATTTATCTTGTCTCATTTTTTTTTAGAGCACAGAAACCTGACATTTTAACAGGGGTGTGTAGACTTTTTATATCCACTGTAGGACCCTGTTATTAATGTCAGGACTTAGATAATTGTTTCCTCCAAAAGGAAGGACGAACAGCAGTCTTCCTCAGGCCTTAATACAAAAGACAGGGAAATGCAATACACAGAACTCAGACAAAATACAGAAAGGGAAAGAAATACTTAACTTCAAAGGAGCAATGGAAGCACCAAGAACTCCACAGAGATCCACACACCAGCTATCCAAAACTGAAGCTATAAACTGCACAGCATAGTGGGAGAAGCAACTATAAATAAGAAGGGTTAAATGACCAGATTAGCAACACCTGAGGCAAGATGTGTAGCCATTAACAGAAACAACACAGACCACAAGGAAACCTGTCAGATCAAACCACGTGTTGCCAGTCTCGCCGATCTCCTACCACCTGTCATGGTAACGTCCGTGACAGTACCGACCTTCTATGGTTGACCTCCGGTCACCCAGGACTGACCTTATCGGGGTGAGACCTGTGAAAAGCTTTCACCAGATGACTGGCATTCACGATCCATAACCCTTCCAGTGAACAAGATACTGAAGAGATCTACAGAGAACTCGAGAGTCAATTATCTTGGTGATCTGAAATTCAAAACTACCGTCCACCAGGACAGGAGTAGGTGGGAAGAAAGATGGCTCCAAAGGTTCAACATATCTACTTAACAAAGATTTATGAAACACATTATGAATTTTCAGGGCCTGAGGAAGTTCAAGACGAAACGCTACAGGATAAATAATGGCAGTGATCTTATATGGACCAATAAACCTAGGACCAAACTTCCAAGAAGGTACCTTCAACTTCATGTTTCTTGTGGACAGCCACACAGAATCACCCACTCTTAGGTCAGGACCTTTCCTACGTTTCCTGTCAGCCACACGTTTATAGTTGTTGCACATATTTATCAAGTTATTTTGAATTTTCCAACAAATAGATGACAATGATGACGAAAAATGTTCCTTCTCAGGGATACCAGAAGTATCAGAACCAGAAAATGTGCCAAACTGCGGGTGAAACCCATATGTCCCAAAAAATGGCAACTTACCAGTGGACTCCTGTCCACAATTGTTTATGGCAAATTCTGCCAAATGCAAAAACGAAGACTACTCCTCCTGGTTCTCAGAGACAAAACATCTCAAGTAAGTCTCCAGACTCTGATTAGTGCGTTCCGTCTGTCTATTCGTCTGAGGATGAAAAGCCGAAGAAGAGGACAGTTGTATCCCCAGTCAAGTACAGAACGCCTTCTAGAATCTGGAAACTGAGTTCCACGATCTGAGACCACGTCAGAGGGAATGCCATGGAGTTTCACAAAGTTGTCAACAAACACTTGTGCAAGTGTTTTAGCATTAGGTAGGCCCGGCAAAGACAGATGAGGTCGGCAGTGGATCTATTCCCAGGGTGTCCCGTAAGAACCGTACAGTGATGTTCCTCAAACACCATGTGACGCAATTCTGATGGCACAAACAGTTTCCCAGAGGGACAAGAATCCGGTGCATCTCCCTGGGCCTCTAACAAGAGCCGATATCAGTATAGGACTCGGATTTTTAAAATCACCACCTCCAGGAAAACTACGTGACAAGGCATCTGCCTTAACGTTCTTAACCCCAGGACGATAGGGGACAATGAAATTGAGTCTGGTGAAAAACAAAGCCCATCTGGCTTGTCTCGGATTTAGTCATTTAGCCGACTCCAGATAAGCCAGGTTTTTGTGATCTGTATACACCTCCCCAGAAGGTGATGAAAAATTTAATTCACAAAATGCTGGAAGACCGCAGGAGCATTGATCAACCCGAAAGGCCTGACCAAGTTCTCAAAGTGCCCCTTATGAGTATTAACAGCCGTCTTCCATTGATCCCCTTCCTTGATCCTAACCAGATTATATGCTCCCCTTAAGTCCAACTTGGAGAACACCTTGGTACCAATAATCTGGTTAAACAAATTGGGAATCAAAGGAAGAGGGTAAGGATCACAGACAGTAATCCGATTGAGTTCACGGAAATAGCCGAGTTAGAGGTGCAAAGTTAGAGGTGCAAAATCAATAGCAAAACCGGAAAGTTTTTTTTCTAATGCACTCGGTGACAAGCCGTGCATACGGACGAACTGAGCATCAATCAGGTTCACCCTGGCCCCGCTGTCGATAAACACCTCAATCCCAACAATTTTTGACTCTAGCGCCACCTCAGCAGCCAGGAGAAATCGGGTACTACCAGTAAAAGACAAATGCACACTTTCTGACTCTCCTCTCACCCCTCCAAGAGTCAGATGTCCCCCTTTTTTTTTTTTGCCGTTGAATGCATGGAAATACTCTGATATAATGTCCCCTTTGTCTACAGAAAAAACACACTCCCCTCCTATTACCAGTATTCTTAAAAGCGGATCCAGGAGTAGCTCCCCCTAATTGCATGGGTTCGTCCCCAGACATAAACCCAGGAGTATCTTCACCCAAAGTGTCAGAGGGAGACAATACGTTATGTGATAGTACGTCCTGAGAGTGGGGGACCCTAGATCTCTCTCTCAGGCGTCTATAAATGCATACAGCAAGAAACATAGCGGCTTCCAGAGACTCAGGATTCTCATGAAAGGCCAAATCGTCCTTCAGCCTTTCTGATAATCCCTGACAAAACTGACTACGGAGAGTCCTGTGATCTGGTCAGCAGAGAAAAAGCCCATGACTGAGCGTCCCCTTTAAGCAACAAAATAACCACACCAACTCTCTGAATCTCATCCCCAGATCAGTGTGCATAAAATATAAATTTAAAATATAAAATGCAATTTGCACGCCTCCCTAAACAAAATGAAATTACCACTTCCCCCAGAGAATGTCCAGGAAGGCAACTTTAGGCTCCAGATAGGCCTGGTAATCACCACTAGGACCAGCAGCCTGTGGTCTCTGGATCTGCAAGACGGTTGTGCGGCGGTCAGCTACATCCAAAGACAACCCCTACAGCTGTTTGGCCAGTGGGGTTATAATGTCACGTTCGGGTGTGGGAGGGAAACACCACACAGAACATAGGAGGGAAAAGGGTGAGGGAATAAGGCCTGGAAACTAGGAAAAAGTGATGGTCATCCTAGAAAAACCCTCCTGACTAACTACCAGTATAAACACAGACCCCAGAGGTAGGTGAGTTCATACACAGTAATACCTAATGTCCTAACTCACCCTATAGGACCCTGGTATTAATGTGATGACTGAGACAACTAGTTCCTCCAAAAGGAAGGACGAACAGGAGTCTCCCTCAGGCCTTAATACAAAAGACAGGGAAATGCAATACGCAGTACTCAGACAAAATACAGAAAGGGAAAGAAAGACTTAACTCCAAAGGAGCAATGGAAGCACCAGAAACTCCACCGAGATTCACACACCAGCTATCCAAAAATAAAACTGAAGCTATAAACTGCACAGCATAGTGGGAGAAGCAACTGTAAATAAAGAAGGTTAAATGACCACATTAGCCATTAGCAACATCTGAGGCAAGGGGTATGGCCATTACCAGCAACAACACAGACCACAAGGAAACCTGTCAGATCAAACCACGTGTTGCCAGTCTTGCCGATCTCCTGTCACAGGAACGTCCGTGACATGTACATTTACTAAACTAGATTTTGGTGTAAATTGACTTGTTTTGTTTCTACAGCTCCTATGCAGACAATGCATTTCCATGGTAACAGACAACAAACAAACACTGTGTAGTATGAAGAATGTTCCCTTCTGTCTGTCCTCTACCTCTGACAAACATACCAAATATATGTCAGCATAAAGTAGGAAACAATTGTTCAGTTGCTACACAGATTTACACTACATGACTATCGTCCAACATGAATCGTTAGCATTGAAATTGAAACGATCTCCTTGTCTAAATTCTCCTGAACCCCTTAAGGACACGGCCATATTTCGCCTTAAGGACTATGCAATTTTTTGCAAATCTGACCAGTGTCACTTTATGTGGTGATAACTTTTAAACGCTTTTACTTATGCAAGCCATTCTGAGATTGTTTTTTCGTCACATATTGTACTTCATGACAGTGGTAAAATGAAGTCGAAAAATTTCATTTTCATTTAGAAAAAAGTACCAAATTTAAAAAAAAGTTTCAATTTCTCTACTTCTATTATACATAGTAATCCCTCCAAAAATAGTTATTAATTTACATAGCCCATATGTCTACTTCATGTCTGGATCATTTTGGGAATGCCATTTTATTTTTGGGGGACATTACAAGGCTTAGAAGTTTAGAAGCAAATCTTGGAAATTTTAAGAAATTTTCAAAAACCCATTTTTTTAAACCCTTTTTAACCCAAATGGAGATGAAAATTTAGAATTTCATTTTTTTGTCAAATTTTCCATTTGAACCCATTTTTTCCACTAACAAAGCAAGGGTTAACAGACAAACAGGACTGTATCTTCATTGCCCTGACTCTGCTCTTTACAGAAACACCCCATATGTGGTCGTACACTACTGTACAGCCACATGGCGGGGCGTAGAGGGAAAGGAGCGCCGTGTGGTTTTTGGAAGGCAGATTTTATGGACTGGTTTATTTACACCGTGTCCTGTTTCAAGCCCCACTGATGCACCCCTGGGGTAGAAACTCCCTAAAAGTGGCCCCATTTTGGAAACTACGGGATAAGGTGGCGGTTTTGTTGGGATTTTTTTAGGGTACATATGATTTTTGGTTGCTCTATATTACATTTTTGTGAGGTAAGGTTACCAGAAAGTGAAATTCTGAAATTTCATCTCCATTTGCCATTAATTGTTGAGGAACACCTAAAGGGTTAATAAAGTTTGTAAAATCTGTTTTGAATACCTTAAGGGGTGTAGTTTCTTAGATGGGGTCACTTTTAGGGAGTTTATACTCTAGGGCAGGGGCGTAACGATCGCGGTCGCAGAGGATGCGACCGCGACCGGGCCCGGCGGTGGGGGGGGCCCGCAGCTCCGTCGCCCCATCGCAAGTAATTTTAACATTTTTATGTAAATGGCTGGTCGCTTGGGCCCCCGGCCTCTGTGAGTAGTTGCGCCACCCCACCAACCCCAGCCCTGCCTCCATCCATTCGGGCTCCGCCTCCACCCATTCAGGCCTGGTGGCGCTGTGATATCGCGCCAGCCAGGTCTCGCGGGATCACACAACGCACCCTGGAAGACAGGATTGTGGGCTGCAAGCAAGAGCAAGAAGGCGGGAGCGGAGCAGTCTGACGAGGTAAGTATTTTTTTTTTAAATGTGCACACCACCACTGCCTGGCTATAACTCACAGGGGGCACCTGGCATGGAACTAAATGTCAGGCAAGAAATCCTCCACAGGGGACCAATGGGGAACAAAAATATATTTCAATAAGAAAAAAGGCAAAAAAATGGAAAAAAATTAAACAGATAACAGAGGGGGCAAAAATGCAATATATACACACAGGGGATAAATGATTATGGAATATATACAGAGGGGGCAAAATGGATATATACAGGGCCCCTCTATTTATATCCATTTTGCCCCCTCTGTATATATTCCATTTTCCCCTCTTTATCGATATTCCACTTTCCCCACCTGTGGAGCAAAATTGTATATATCTTATTTTGCCCCCTCTCACATTGTATATATTCTGAGTGAGAGGGTGCAAAATAAAAATATATTCTGAGTGAGAGGGGCAAAATAAAAATATATTCTGAGTGAGAGGGGGCAAAATAAAATGTATTCTGAGTGAGAGGGGGCAAAATAAAAATATATTCTGAGTGAGGGGGGCAAAATAAAAATATATTCTGAGTGAGAGGGGGCAAAATAAAATGTATTCTGAGTGAGAGGGGGCAAAATAAAATGTATTCTGAGTGAGAGGGGCAAAATAAAATGTATTCTGAGTGAGAGGGGGCAAAATAAAATGTATTGTGAGTGAGAGGGGCAAAATAAAATGTATTCTGAGTGAGAGGGGCAAAATAAAATGTATTCTGAGTGAGAGGGGGCAAAATAAAATGTATTCTGAGTGAGGGGGCAAAATAAAATGTATTCTGAGTGAGAGGGGCAAAATAAAATATATTCTGAGTGAGAGGGGGCAAAATAAAATATATTCTGAGTGAGAGGGGGCAAAATAAAATATATTCTGAGTGAGAGGGGGCGAAATAAAATGTATTCTGAGTGAGAGGGGGCAAAATAAAATATATTCTGAGTGAGAGGGGGCAAAATAAAATATATTCTGAGTGAGAGGGGGCAAAATAAAATGTATTCTGAGTGAGGGGGCAATTATTCAACTAAATACAGAGGGTGCCAAATGTGCAGTTATTTTAGGGTGCTGTGTGCCAATAATTACTGCATGGGGATTATCTGCATGGTATTAGTATTATCAGGGGTTTAACTGTTTCTGCAGTATTATATTGGGGAGCACAGGGTGGTAGGATGATTGAAGTAGTAAACTAAGATATGTTTTGTCAAACTGCAGAGATGAGAAATGGCTGAAAATGGTGTCTGGTCTGAAGATCTAAAAGGAGAAGATGAGGACAGAACATCTACATCAAAGGAGACGTCACTGGATGTAAGTGGTATGGGGTGCTGTATTAGCCTGTATGTTCTGTAGTGATGGGTCTCGGGGCGTAATGAGAGGGTGCGACGGGGGGTGGGGATGTGCGAGGGGGAGGGTTTGGGGGGTCGGGCCCGGGGGGGGGGCCCAATTCAAAGTTTGCCCTGGGGCCCATGGAACTCTAGTTACGCCACTGCTCTAGGGGTGCATTAGGGGGGCTTCAAAATGGACATGGTGTCAATAAAAAAGGCCATCAAAAACGGCCTTCCAGAAACCATGTCGGTCCTTTCCTTTTGCGCCCTGCCTTTTAGTGATACAGCAGTTTACGACCCCAAATGTGGCGTTTCTGTAAACTGCAGTATCAGGGTAATAAATATAAAGTTTTGTTTGGCTGTGAACCCTTGCTTTTTTACCGGTAAAGACGGATTGAAATGGAAAAGTGCCAAAAATGACTGTTTTGGCACCGTTTAATATTTTTTTTTTGGACCGTGTTAATCTGGGGGGTTAGGTCATGGGGTATTTTTATAGAGGAGAATATTACGGATGCGGCGATACCTAATAAGTCTACTTTTTTACAATTATTTAGGTTTTAGACTATATTATCCTTTTTGATACCCCAAAATTTTTTTTGTATCTCTAAAGTATAATAGTCATTTCTTTTAAGGTTTTTTAGCCGATTGTATTAGGAAGGGGCTCATTTTTTGCCGGATGAGGGGACGGTTTTAATGGCACTATTTTGGGGGGCATGTGACTTTTTGATCGCTTGCTATTACGTATTTTATTATGTAAGGTGACAAAAAAATTCCTTTTTTTGCACCTTTTTTTTTTTTTCCCGTGTTAATCTAAGGGGTTAGGTCATGGGGTAATTTTATAGGGCAGATTATTACGGAAGCGGCGATACTTAATTTGTCTACTTTTTTAACATTTTTTTGTTTAACACTATATTATCCTATTTGAAACAAACTAAAAAAATTTAACTATCTACACAGTCTAACAGTCAGTTTTTTTTAAGTTTTTACCCAATTGTCTTCGGTAGGGGTTACATTTTTGCGGGATGAGGGGACGGTTTTAATGGCACTATTTTGGAGGGCATGTGACTTTTTTTGTACCTTTTTTTTTTCCCCGTGTTAATCTAAGGGGTTAGGTCATGGGGTATTTGTATAGGCCAGATTATTATGGACGCGGCGATATATAATTTGTCGACTTTTTTAATTATTTAAGATTTATAAACTAACATTTGGAAAAAAAACTTTGGGTGTCTCAAGTCTGAGAACCATAGTTTTTATCCGATTGTCAGTGGCTACATGGAAAAGGGGATAATAAATTTAGTACTCCATGGAAGTTTGGTACTCCCTGAAGCAACCAAAAACGCAGAGGCCTGGATGATCAGGGCACGTGTCACACTGAGTGGTGGTGTCCTTCCGTATCCCCCTCCTGTGACACACTCTGCACCTTTTTTGGGTTCGTCCCTTCTTTCCAGTATGGGGGACCGCACCTGGAAAGTGTTGGCCAGGGACGATCCGGGCGCCTCCAGTTCCCGAGGTACTCTGGCCTGCTCTTTCCCGGTCAGAAAAGATCAGGGCCTTGAGGACTGCCTCATAAAACATGTGGGAATTTCCCTCTGTTGCCAGCACACTGGAACAGTACAAAAGAGTTGTACATGGCAACCTGCACCAAGTAGACCACAACCGTTTGTACCATATCCGGGTTTTGCGCATGGCGTTATATGGCTTGAGGATTTGATCAGAGAGATCAACTCCTCCCATATACCGATTGTAGTCGAAGATACAATCGGGCTTCAGGACCGTTGCCGTGGTACCTCGCACAGGGACAGGGGAGATGCCATTACCGTGAATTGTGGTCAGAATAAGGACATCCCTCTTGTCCTTATATCTGACCAGCAGCAGGTTTCCACTGGTAAAAGCACGGGTCTCACCCCTGGGGATAGGTACCTGGAGGGGGATGGTAGGGAGGCCGCACTGATTTTTCTGCATGGTCCCACAAGCGGACGTGGATCTAGCAGCGAGGGACCTGAACAAGGGGATACTAGTATAAAAGTTATTCACGTACAGGTGGTAACCATTATCTAGCAGTGGGTGCATAAGGTCCCACACAAGTTTCCCGCTAACACCCAGAGTGGGGGGACATTCTGGGGGTTCAATACGGGAATTATGCATTATCTGCATAATGCAGGCATTTCCGGATGGCCTCAAACCGGGAACGTGTCATGGCCGTACTGTAAAGTGGGGTCTGGTAGAGGACGCCCCCACTCCAATACAGCCTGGCACTGGGTTTCTTGACTAGGCCCATGTGCAGCACGAGGCCCCAAAACTTCCTCATCTCGGCTGCACTGACCGCGTCCAGCCACCGCGCCTAGCCAAAAAAGAACCAGGGTGTTGAGCAACTAACTGTTGGGCGTACAGATTTGTTTTCTCCACCATCAGATTCACAAGAGGGTCATTGAAAAAAAGACTGAAATAGTCAAATTCAGTGAAGCCCACTGTGGGAATCTGGATTCCTGGTTGACCAACAAAATCAGGAATTGTGGGCTCAAAATTCTCTGGGGTACACCAGGCAAGTTCACCAGTTGGGGGCTCAGGTGAACTTAGCTGGTGGGCCGTGAAACTAGTACGAGCCCCAGAGCTGCTCGTATTATGGTGGGCCACAGGGTCCCTGACATGGCGGTCCCCTTGCTCCACCGGCCGGCGTCTCCGCCGCCTTGGGGACTCATCATTATCGTTAGACGATGAGGAGAACGCAGATGACAAAAGGAACGTGGGGTCATCTTCGTCCTCACTGGGACTCTCGGATTCGGAGGCAAGCTGGGCTAATGCCTCCTCAGCCAAGAACGTCCTGCAGGCCATAGGGGAGTGTGTGTGAGTACGTGTGTATGTGAGTGCATGCGTGAAAACCTTTATTTAGTGTGCGTGTGTGTGGGGGCACAGGTGTTCCTGACTTTTCCCTAAGACTAACAAAAAAACAAAAAAAAAAAAAAAAGCCAAAAAATGTAAAAAGTGTTAAAAAAATAAATAAATATCTAACTCGCTGATAAGCCGTCCGGGCGCTGATCAGCGGTGGGGTGGGTGATGCGCTAACAGTGGCCAGACGCTAAAGAGTGCCGGCCACTGTCAGCGGACGCAAAAAAAAAAAAAAAAAAAATCTTGCGCCCCAAAAACAGGTGAACGGGGGTAGGAGTGGTCAAGCTGCAGGACCCCTTGGGGGTTAGGGTCACATAGCTGTGCTGTGGACCCCAGACACTCTAAGAGGGTGATGCAACACTGAAAAAAAATTTTTTTACTCTAAACTGTCCCTAACTCTCCCTGCCTGAACTAATGCTTGCCCTGGCTTTCCCTAACCTACCTGCAAGTGCCAGATGGCACTCTGGATGGGCACAGGGGGGTGAAGGCTGGGTGCTGGGCTCTCTGGATCCGATGTAGGCTCTTCTCTTCTCGCTCCTCCGACGCAAAATGGAGGAGGCAAGCAGGGGGAGTTAACCCCCCCGGCCCGTGCAGCCAATCAGAAGCGATCCTGTGAGGTGATGTCACCATCACCTAACAGGATTGAAGGATGGTGATTTGTGGGGTGTTATCACACCACCGATCACCATCCTGTACCTGGTTATCGGGTCACCTGAATTGACCTGCGGTTTTCTGATATCGCCGATGCGGGCGGCAGGCACTCTGTTCCGATCACCCCGCACTGCGCGGCGGCGATCGGAAATACTCATGATGTATCGGTACGTCATGTGTCCTTAAGTACCAGGACACCATGACGTACCGTTACGTCATGTGTCCTTAAGGGGTTAAGACTGCAGAATTATTACTGTGTTACCATGGTGGTGCAGACAAATCAAAAGGTAAATTTTAATTACGACCTATGGCAAATTTGTCTCTTTTTGCATGTTAGATTGGGACCATAAATGAAATTTGGTTTCAAAGGTGAACATAGCCTTTAATTATATACATTTCCACGAACACTTATATACTTTAGTTGTTCTGCGATCTTTTACTACAGCAATTTGAAGTTATTTTTTTCAAGAGATTCCAACAGTTCTAACCTGCTTTTGTTTTACATCTCCGTTCACACTTCTCTTTGCTATTAAAGTGATTACGGTTTCCTCCACAACCACCATAAACAAATGGACGGCACTCATCAGCTTTCAAGTTATAGTACCAAAGCAAGATATATTTTGAACAAAATCCTTCATCCATAGGTTGTAAACAAGGACCTGGAATGAGAGAAAACTTTGGTTAGGAGTTACTTGTTTACTTAAAATAATTGTAAAAGTTCTAAAAGTATTCGTTATTTTAAGACAGCCTACTTTTGAAACAAATACTCAAAATGCAAAGATGTATGATAGCATATATAATGGCACTGTTCATATATAACCCTTATGTACATATATTTTTGTCATCATAATAGCCTTGACTCAGGCTATTACCCCATTTCCTAAAATGTTTTCCTTTCAATAGTCCAATCATCATACTCTGGCTCTGGCCATTCAGGAGCCATTATGCCAGGCTAATCAAACTGACTAATTGAATAAAATTATGAGGATAGAAGACATTATAACATTTGCAAGAAACAAAGAGGATGCCTTTTATACAATTTAGGTGCCATGCTCCAATTTCCAGGAACGATTGGTATACCATGTGTAGATTAGTACTGCCATCATTCACTGTTCTTGAAGGGACCACCTGCTTGTGTTTTCTGGGGTCTTTCCTTTTGGCCTTTCCTACTTCTCCCATAGTCTGTGTATTTGTGTTAACCCTTTGTTATGAAAAACTAACATTTTTCAGTGCCATATATGTAAGAAATGCTAGTATGTACATAATTGAAAATTGGTCATAAATTGTACAAAAATCTTGAAACATGCACTTTTATCTATGGCTATGTGTAGGATAAAATTGTAATAAAATTTGATCCAACATGCGAATGACCATGAAAGTGATTGTACGTTTTAAAAGTAGTTAACACATTATTTCTCTAATTCATGATACTGTAATATAGAACGATAGCTGAACAGGTGAGTGCAATTATGTTTCCACCTTCCTCCAATATTTTTGTTGTTTGCTTCCTATACTATAATTTTACTGTCGTTTTTGAATCCCACTCACTATCAGTCACTGCTTATTTTCTGCTGCACTGTCACCCAGCAGCTAAATCAGGATGCTGTTACCTAGCACCTCCCACAAGTATGGAAAGTCTTCTAAATCAGTCATCTACTTCCTCTGCATCCTGCCAACAATGAAGTTATGCCCCGTTAGACTTAAAAACACCTAATTGAGATAAAGGGAATGAATACATCTCGCAATAATGTTTAATGAATTATCGTGTTGCATTACTGTATTATTAAAGGTCTGTCAATAAAAGATTACCTTCAGACTTTATTCCAGAATGACGTTTCCTTCTCAGCTTTTTATTACTTCCCTCTGCAGATAAATAGACTGTTATCAGAAGAGATCAGTAAATTAAAGGTCCATTTTATACCGTTCACTTCAAGCTGCTGATATGTACAGCATAAATGATAACTTAGGGGTGGTGGAGTTTTAAAGGGAACCTGTCACATTGAACATGGTGTCTGAGCTGAAGACAGCATGCTATAGAGCAGGAGAAGCTGAGCAGATTGATATATAGTTTTACAGGAAAAGATTCAGTAAAACTTTGAAGTGGGCTTTGAAGACGAGGAGACATTCCTATCAGTGACTGACAGCCCTCCCTCTATGACTGTGTATACAGAGATAGCTGTCAATCAATGATAGGTCCGCCTCCCTGACTTCAAAGCCCAGAATGAGCACAGATATAAAAGGATGAATTACAAGTTTTACTGAAGCTTTTCCCACATAATTATACACAAATCAGATCGACTCCTCCTACTCTATAGCTTCTTAACTGCAGATTATTGCAGATTCCCTTTAATGTGTCCTATTGCCAGGATTGATCTGTTTTCGTCCTTTTTTCCTATGTTATTCTGGTTCTTGTTGCTTTCAAGGGAACAAATGATCTTTGCTCCACTGGGTACCTGAGCCAGGCTGATGGGGAAATATATCCTCATACAACATGTCTAAGGCAATGTGTCATTAGCTCCAGTTGTCACATGACTGCACAGAGGTGTAGGGAATCTGTGTTGCTCATGTGGTCAGAGTTATCGGATTATACAAGATGTTACCATTGCTACCAATTAAATACCTCTGTACAAGGCTGTTAGCGGGCGGAGAGAAGTCTCCTTGCATAATTAAGACAGCGGTTGGAAAGGGAATCTCCTTGCATAAAGTTAGGTTGTTACAGGAGACATTACTGAGATAAAGGATTGTGTAGTAGGCATAGCAGGAAAGACTGGAAGCCCCAAGTGAGGAAACTACCTTGGAGAATCTTAGAGACAGGTGGAGAAAGGAGCCTCTCCGCAGACAGCAAGTGAGAGCTACAGTATGTGATAGACCAAGGGCTTGAGGGCACCTTAAACCTAGGAGAGGCCACAGAAAATCTTATAGAGGAAAATACCCCCTGAATAAAGGGAATATTGACTGTGAAATGCTATAGGTAAGAGCCACAATTTCAAGTTCATCAGATTTGAAAAGACTGTGCAACCCAATTTGAGGCTATACCACTGCACTGGCATACTTCAGTAAAGATCTTATTTGTTATTTACTGCATTTTACCTCTTCAGTCTTTTGCTTGGCTTACAGTGGAAGTTATAAGAATACCTATAAGGTTTGAATGAGTCAAATATGCTGATCGACAACATACTTACCAACACTGTAGTTGGTAAATTCAGAAACATGTAAGCCCTGTCCTGGTAATGCCGGAGCTCAATTGGAACATCCACTTATGGGCAGTGTTTATATTCGCCCCACCCATTTCCTGCCTAGGAGCACCCACATTTGCCGGGGCAGTCTCATTAAATTAGGGACAGTCACTGGTAAATCAGAACTGCTACCAACTATGCAACTAAAGTTAGTTATTAAGCAGAGAAAGCATTATGTGTGAAAAAGATTCAGAAAAATTCTGAATGTGTTAATAGGCAGCACTACCTACCTTCTTGGATCTGTGGAGATGCGGTGCTTGGAGATTGTGTGGTATTAAGGGTTTCATTCCACTGGGTAGCTTCCATTTCATTTTCAGTCATACTACCCTCAGGGGACTCGGTCACCTCTTCACCAAAGTTTTCATGGTCTTCATATCCTTCATCTGGGTGTGAGGACTTAATGATCAGCTGGAATTCCTTGCCTGAGACATATACATATTCATTATATACATTTACAGATACATGATGCTTTGAAAAAAAGAAACAGGTAGACTAAGAAAAATAGTTGAAGATGGAAAATATCATATATATGCATGCAAGCTTTCACGTGTGTGTGTAGCAAAGTAAAATGAGTGGGACGAAAAGCATTGTTAAAATAAGCAGGGAAATCCTCAATGATAGTAATATGACAGCAACTTAATGTTAGCTTAATCATTTGTTTTTAAAGATCATGTATACCTTAACAGAAACATATTAGTTAGGCTGTAGATATATATATATATATATGTATATATATACCGTATATATATATCATGTGCAAGGACACTGTCCCCATGGCGCCATGTTAGAGTTGTAGACATTGTGTGTGCCCATCTATGGTACTGCTCTATGTCACCACATTTGGAGAAATTCTCCCCTAGAATCAATGCTGATCGATGCGAAATCCCCAAAACAAGGTAGAGAACAGTACGGCCCCATAGACACCTGGGGGTGCGTGGAGGCTGTACATATCTGCTATGTAATAGTGTGGGAGTAGAACCCTCAATAACTAACTGGCATTTTATGTTTTTATATATGAGAATAAAACTTTTGTCATTGTGATTCTTGTTTTGTTGTAAATTACCGTACATTCATATTATGATGTCTGGTAATATGCAGATAACTTAGTAGATATTCACTGTTGATACTCAAGTAAATGAACCTCATTTCAACACTGATTAGGCTAGAGAGATAAGTATACCTTTCCTTGGGAGCTGTAGAGGACAACCTTTATTTCCAAAGGTTAAAATTATCATTTAAAATCTCATTCCATGTACATACGTAGATGTCCATACATAATGTAAGTTGTTGGGCTCATATTCCTGACTCAAACACAAAAGTTGTGAAACCTGCTTTTACATACCTATTATTATTATTATTTCTCCATTCACATATAATACAGTATATTAAAATACCATTTGAATGTGTTAGTACATTTAGAACTGGCGGAGGATCCGCTGAATTTATGAAGAGGCTGGCATCTAAAACGCCGGTCTTAATAAATGTACCCCATAGTCTCCACAGAGGGCGCAGTCATGTGACCACTCTCCTGATCTCCAGAGTGAGGAGGAAAAATTAGTGCAGGGCCTGGCATTGGAAGCACAGGGTAAGGGAAAAATGTGTACCTGGATAACCACTTTAAGTGTAGCCTGTCAAGGCATGCCGCGTATACAGCAAATGGCTAATTTGACCAGTTCTGTAAAATATATACTGCAGTCATCATACTACAGAACATCAAGCAGTATTTATATTATTGTATAAATTATTTATTAAATTGTCAACGATGTATCTATCCATCCTTAACTCCATTCTGCTTCTTGTCTGTAGGGAAATAATTAGGTTGGTCTGTCCCCATGCCTCTATACTTTAATATACAATGTATACTATTGATGTTTATTACAGATTAACAGCCTACTGTATATGTGAATATTCTATGTAATCTTTTTTCTTTTTTTTTATATAGTTGGATGGTTTCCTGAACATAATTCTTAAGTCACTTCTTGCATTCTACTTCCTGTCTTGGTTCTTTAACTTCTTCCTTTGTGCACAGCAAACAGTCTCCCTTGACTTTCTCAGGCACACCATTTACTGTGGCCAGAGAGGGAAGAGGGTTAAGAGACTCAATTGGAGCCTCACACATTACACTGATAAGTGCAATGCTCTTCTGTGGACATCCTTATCTTAGGCTACTTTCACGCTAATGTTTTTGCTGGATCCGGCAGGGTTCAGCAAAAACTCTTCCGTTACTGATAATACAACCGTCTGCATCCGTTATGAACGGATCCGATTGTATTATCTTTAACATAGCCAAGACGGATCCGTCATGAACTCCATTGAAAGTCAATGGGGGACGGATCAGTTTTCTATTGTCAGAGAAAATGTCCCGACTGACTTGTATTGTGGGGATGGAACGGAATGCATTTTGTTCAGTTACGTTTTGTGTCCATTGAGAATGAGTGGGGACAAAACGGAAGCATTTTTTTCTGGTATTAAGTAGTGATGAGCGGCAGGTGCCATATTCGATTTCGACGAAATTCGCGAATATTCGAATGAATATTCGTTTCATATTCGTCGAAATCGAATATTCGTCATTTTTTCTAGTTATCGCGATTAACATGCGATTTAAATAATCGCATATTGCGATTTGTACTTAAGGCTACTTTCCTATTGGTTTCATATCTAGAATTAGCGAGGATGACGAATATGACGAATGTATTCGTCTATTCCTCAAAACGAAGATAACGAAGTATTCTACATCTCGCTTTAGCAACCTATTCGTCAACTTCGCTAATTCTAGCAATCAAATAGGAAGGTTGACTATAGAGACAGCTGTGTTAATTCGCTATGGCGATTTTTTTTTTTTTAATAAATAGAATACTTATAATAATTCTTATCAAGTAATATAATTATTGTATTAAAAAAAAATCGCATAGCGAATTTAACACAGCTGTCTGGTAAGTCAACCTTCCTATTTGATTGCTAGAATTAGCGAATAGCTTAAGTTGACGATGACGAGACGAATAGGTAGCTAAAACGAAGATGTAGAATACTTCGCTATCTCGCTTGAGGAATATGACGAATACATTCGTCATATTCGCTATTCGCTAATTCCTACCAAGCCAACCATAACTTCTGTGCTCATGGAGCGTCCCCATCACCATGGGAACGTCTCCATATACTAAAATGTACTGTCGGATTTGAGGAATTACGTTGAAATCGCAATGCGATTAATTCAAGTTATATTAATCGCATTGCGATTTCAACTTAGAGCTGGGTTTATAATGGGTCAGCTTGCTAGAATTAACGAAGTTAACGAATATGGAATATAGCAGCAGTGCTAAGTTGAAATCGCAATGCGATTAATTTAACTTAAAGTATTCGCATTGCGATTTCAACTTAGCACTGCTAGTGCATAGCATTAGCTATACTCCATATTCGTTAATTCTAGCCTATGTAAGATAGCAGTGCTAAGTTGTAATCGCAATGCGATTAATATAACTTGAATTAATCGCATTGCGATTTCAACATAATTCCTCAAATCCGACAGTACATTTTAGTATATGGAGATTCTCCCATGGATGGGGACGCTCCACATGAGCACGGAAGTCGGCAGAAGCGGCAACGGGCACTGACTAGAGCAGCCAGGAAGCCAGGAATCCTCAGGACAGGTAAGAACTACTTTTGGGAAGTAGGAAAGAAAAAAATATAACTAAAAAAAAAAAAAACAAAAAAAACAAAACGAATATTCGAAATAGCGAATTTATAGCGCTATATTCGAAATATTCGCGAATTAGCGAAGTGCCGATATTCGCTAAAAAAATTCGCTTTTCGAATATTCGCGCTCAACACTAGTATTAAGACCCTATGACAGATCTCAATACCAGAAAATAGAAACGCTAGTGTGAAAGTAGCTTTAGCCTATCAAGATAACAATACAGCTGTCATACTTACAGCCCAATTCTACTAATCTACTATTTACAGATAACATCAGGAGCAGTAAACTAAACAATGGATTACCTATCTATATAAAAGTTTTATCTCCCTATGCTGATTGCTACAGAAAGACAATATTTTGTGTCCAATTTTTAATGGCACAGTGCTGCTGAAATTAGAAAACAAAACTGCAAAAAAATAAAAATCATAATTTTGTATGAATACTAAAAGTACCTCTTTTTGATGGAAGTGTTCCATTCAAGGGAACTTGTGATTAGATTGTCACCTGACCATTACACTATTTGCCTATGTATAAATCATTTAATTGTGGATAAAAATTCCATTGAAGATAATGGAAGAAATCCGCAAGATTATGCGCAGGTTGTAGATTTAACCCTCAGTTCACACTTGCGCGTTTTACAGCGCGTTCGAACGCACTGTAAAACGCATAACCGTTGCAAACCAATGCTTCCCTATGGGACTGGTTCACATTCTCGCGTTTTACAGCGCGTTCGAATGCGCTGAAAAACGCCCGACGCATAAACAAGTACTTAAGCTTTTTTTGGGGCGTTTGTCGCGCGTTTTGGCCCATAGACTTCAATGGGAACGCGCAACATTTGTATTTTGCGCGTTTTGGACACTGAAAACGCGTGTTCGAACGCGCGTTTATGAATTTGCAACATGCTGGAAAGGCCAAACTTCATATAGACAGGGATATTTGGTCATTGGACAACACTGCAGTCAATCACACAAACACGCGTAAAACGCGCGGCTAAACACGCGTCTCAGAAACGCTCAGGTCTGAACCCAGCGTAAATGTCCGATCCACATGAGTAAATCTGCATGTAAAAAAATGCAGCATGTACAATAGATAGGGATTAGAAATTCCCGTAAACCTGTATTGACCTGTACATGACTTCATATTTCACCTGCAATGTATGAACTTAACCTAAGGGTAGGTCCACTCCTGGTTTCAAGGGTGAAATAGGCAGAATTTTTCAGCTGCAGAAGTAAATGGTTTGTCACTTATTTTTAGCCAGAAACACTGAAGATTCACAACATTAAATAGCAATGCAAAAAAGAGATGCAAATCTACTGCACACACAATAAAGACGTCCACAGCAAATACACAGCCTTGAATTTCTGTTGCTGAAATACACATCAGATTTTAACCCAACATGTCAACACACCCAAAAGACCAACTCTGCCATCTGCAAATGAGCTGTGGGAGTGCACTATACTCTCTTGTCACTTGCCAGATTTTTCAAAAAATTTAGGATAGATTGCCATTGTAACAGCATTTATGGCAATACCCCAGGACAGTGGTGGGCAAACTTATTAGCCAACTGAGCCAAATATCAACAAAACAGCGATTTCATTTTTTTCTGAGCCAAATTTTTTAAACGTAAACTATATAGGAAGGTACATTGTTATTAACTTAATAAGGGTATTCCTAACCATCTGAACATACCTTTCTCAATCCTCGACACTACATCTTTCACTCCACAACGTTTCACCCTATAAGACGCACATAGGTTTTAGAGGAGGACTATATGAAAAAAAATATTTTTCATTACACCTCAGGTCAAAGCACTAATCAGACCCCCAATGTTAATAAGATCTCCCTCAGATCAGACGTCAGCTCAGAACCCAAAGTAAATGACCCCCAATCAGACCTCAGATAAGAGTCCCATGCCTCTCATCATCCCCATTATCATCCATGATGCCTCTCATCATCCCCATTATCATCCATGATGCCTCTTATCAACCCTGTTATTATCCATGATGCCTCTCATCATCCCCATTATCATCCATAATGCCTCTTATCAACCCTGTTATTACCCATAATGCCTCTCACCATCCCCATTATCATCAATGATGCCTCTCATCATCCATAATGCCTCTCATATCCCCTATTATGATTCTCATCATCCCCTTTATTATCCATGATGCCTCTCATCATCCATGATACCTCTCATATCCCCCATTATGATTCTCATCACCCCATTGCCTCAGATCAGCCCCAAGTTTGATAAAATAAAAAAGCACTTACCTCTCCTGCTCCTGGATTCCGCTGCTCCTCACCACCCTCGCTCTGTGTTCCTCCTGCTGTCGGCTGTGCTGTGAACTGTCGTGCACAGCGTGACGTCACATAGCGCCTCACACTGTGTGCAGCCCTGCACAGCCTACAGCCGAGGACCAGGAAGCGGTGAGTACAGAGCCTTCACCGCTTCCTGGTCCTCCCCCTCCTGCCGATTTTTGCCCTGGGCAACGAAAATGCGATCGCACTGTACATGTAGCCTACGCCTGGAAGAGCCAATATCAAGGGGCTAAAGAGCCACATGTGGCTCTAGAGCCGCAGTTTGCTGACCACTGCCCCAGGATATGTGATGTCTGACCCTCTATGCTTAATGACGGAGAAAGAGGGCCCAGTGACACCTATTTACCAATTAGCACCTACCATACTCTCCATAAAGTCCACTGGACTCTAAGGAAATACCAACGAGACCATTTTTGCACAGCCTTTTCCTTTAAAAGCATTAGGAGTTATAGAAAGAGTCAAACAAATAAAGCAAAGAAGCAAGACAGAAGAAATTTGTAAAAAGAAACAGCATAGGGTCAAGCAAAAGAGGGAGAGGCAAAAAGGAACTATAATTTTATGAATCCAAATACTATTAATACATAGTTGAGAAGAATTGGAATAGCAATACATGAAATTAGTAAGCATTTTACATTTAAGCAGCCAGCGGTTATTCCATCAAGCACATACAGTTTAATCTGTAAACATAGAAATAAATTATATACAGTGGATAGTCTTGCCCCCAGCTGTTTGCCATTCTGATGGATTCTACATGTTCCTGAATCCTGCAGATTGTAGACCATGCTATACAGTTTTCAAACCAGCACCTGGATCTGAATACATTTACTATTGCATGTAATAACACAATTAAATAAAATATATCTGTATAGTGCCACCTGCTGTTTTTAAAAAAATGTAATTTCTTTGACCTGCTCACTGAGATGGCCGCACATGCTCAGTTTCATCCCTTACCTGCCTCCTGAGCTGTGATATGGAGAGCATAGCGACGCCTCCTGAGCTGCAGCAGAAAGGACACTACCCTTTAGCTGTCAGCTTGATATAAATCTAGCAGACCAATGAATGGGGAGATTTCTGGATCTATGTGAGGTACAGGGCTGGTTCTAGCTTTGTTAGAAAGAGGTTTGTATGTACTAGATGTCTTATTTTCATTTTTATAGTAGTCATGGGATAACCCCTTTAACTGCTGAAAGCACTATGTAGCAGCTGATGAGAGTGGGACAAACATACCATTTGTGGAGCTTTTATCATCAGATAAAGTGTGAATATGAAGTTTTATTCTGCCAGATTCTGCTCCTGCAAGTGCACTGGAGGTGGGTTATCACTGTAAGGCGCCCTCTGTACTGAGCTGTTTCACGACCTCTCCCATTCTGCTTTGAGTGACAGCTGTAGCATCCAACCATGAGAGCACTTCACAGTGTTCAAGTCCTGCTCTGGGCATTTTCAAGAACATAATCTGGCTGAATAAACCTTCATATTTACACTACTCCTGATAATAAAACCTCCACAAAAGGAAAGTTTGTACTGCTCTCTGCTAACCCTTACCTAGTGGTGTCAACAGATTGGCATGGTTAAGACTGCTAACAGAACCCCTTTAATCTCTTGCTGATCCCTAGTGAAAAGGGAAATTGGATTAGTTGTCCATAGCAAGCAATCAGATTCCACCTTTCGTTTTTCAGAGCTACTTTAGAAATAGAAAGGATCTATCTGATTGGTTGCTAGGGTATCTAAGTCAGTTTTCCTTTGCACCAGTTTTGATAAATCTCCCCCATAAAAACTGGACAAATTGTGTTGGCTGTGGTAGCCAGAAGTCTAATGCTGGTGCTTTTATTTTGAATTCTTGAGGCAGGCAGGAAGTGACTGATCACACATAGACTACAGATATAGGCTTAACTTTATCAGGATTGAATAGGCAGGCCATTGACATGTGAGCCCCAGATATCTGCAATGGCTTCAGCTGTTCCCATGTAAAACTGGTCAGCAATATCTATTTCTTCTGCAGGACATTTTACTTAATGTGCAGCTTTTTACCTGAAGGGTGTATATCCTTTACTCACCTGTGCATGCTGTAAAGAGGAAAAATGAAAATTAGTTAGAGTGAATTACTTAAACAGTTTCTACACAAGTGAATGTCAATCACATTAAGGCCTCATGCACACGGCCGTTGGTGTTTTGCGGTCCGCAAACCACGGATCCGCAAAACACGGAAGCTGCTCCGTGTTCCGTTCCACAATTTGCGGAACGGAACGCGGCCAATTATAGAGATGCCTATTCTTGTCTGCATAACGGACAAGAATAGGACATGCTCTATTTTTTTTGCGGGGGCACGGAACGGAGCAACGGATGCGGACAGCACACACAGTGCTGTCCGCATCTTTTGCGGCCCCATTGAAGTGAATGGGTCCGCGGCCGAGCCACGAAATATGCGGCTCAGATGTGGACCCGAACAACGACTGTGTACATAAGGCCTAAGAAAGCTGATTTAAAGTTACAAATCCTGCATGTATTCCGATATTGATATATTGCCACATCAAATACAATGCTAGCATGCCACTGTAATTTATGTAGATAGTCCTGAATATATTCCTCTGATTGGGACTGCTTTCTATTAGCCATAATGAGTACTAAGGCTAGATCTACACGACGACATTTGTCGCACTACATTTTGTTGCATTAATGTCGCGTGACAATTTTTATAATGGTAGTGTATGGTGTCGCATTGCAACATGCTGCGACTGCGACACGACAGTCGCAAAAAATCCATTCAAGAGTCCGACATAATAGACTACTATTAATAAATTGTCACGTGACATTAATGCAACAAAATGTCGCGCGACAAATGTTGCAGTGTAGTTGTGCCCTATTGGTCGCACGACTTATTGTCGCGTGACAAATGTCCTCGTGTAAACCTATATGGCTCCTCTCTGGCAGACTTGTGTTAAAAGGATACCATTTATTATAATAGCTGCATGAAATACTACATTTTCCCTGCAGTGCCTGTCGTGTTGCTATTCCTTAGGTTACGTTCAAACATAACATACTTGTGGAGGACATTTCAGTGACTGAAACTCAGACCCATACGTCTGATAGGGTTTTTGCAGGTGCAACAAATCTGTTGCGTGTGAACATACTCTGAAAGTCTATCTAGATCCTAAATATTATTTAACAGATGCCCAGACGGGCAGTAAGCCTATCTTGACCCAGGTTATTATAAAACGTCACTTTTATTTGACATACACTAAAAATTAAAGTGTGAGATGAATGCAACTTTTATAAACCAAAAAATATTTGTTAAAAGTACAGTCGACACTCCACCTATGGATAGAGGTGTTATTCAGAAAGAGAGAGGGTGGGGAGATGTGCACAATCTCCCATTCTTTCACTGCTAGATATAGCGTACTATGATGTCACTGTTTGCAGGGCAGGTTGCTAGTAAGATATATCCGGCACCTTTGCCGTATTTTGTGGTGAAGACTTGTGTATCTTCACACCACTGTCAGATTAACACAGCCACCATTAGCATGTGTCTAAACTGACATTGAGCCTGAGGGCTGCCAGCCCTGCAAACTGTGACATGGAGAGGGGAGAACTGTGACATGGAGGGGGGAGGACTGTGACATGGAAGGGGGAGAACTGTGACATGGAGGGGGGAGAAATGTGACATGGAGGGGGGAGAAATGTGACATGGAGGGGGGAGAAATGTGACATGGAGGGGGGAGAAATGTGACATGAAGAGGGGGGAGAAATATGACATGGAGGGGGAAGAAATGTCACATGGAGGGGGGAGAAATGTCACATTGAGGGGGGAGAAATGTCACATGGAGGGGGGAGAAATGTGACATGGAGGGGGGAGAAATGTGACATGGAGGGGTGAGAAATGTAACATGAAGAGGGGGAGAAATGTGACATGGAGGGGGAGAAATGTGACATGGAGGGGAAGAAATGTCACATGGAGGGGGAGAAATGTGACATGGAGGGGGAAGAAATGTGACATGGAGGGGGAAGAAATGTGACATGGAGGGGGGAGAAATGTGACATGGAGGGGGAGAAATGTAACATGGAGGGTGGAGGGGGAGAAATGTGACATGGAGGAGGAGAAATGTAACATGGAGGGGTGGAGGGGGGAGAAATGTGACATGGAAGGGGGAGAAATGTGACATGGAGGGGGGGAGAAATGTGACATGGAGGGGGGGGGTAAATGTGACATGGAGGGGGGAGAAATGTGACATGGAGGGGGGAGAAATGTCACATTTCCCCCACCATGTGACATTTCTCCCCCTCCATGTTACATTTCTCCGCCTTCCCCCTCCATGTCACTGGACACCATTCGGCTAAGTTCACATCAGTGTTTGGCCTTTCCGTTCTCCTGCTCCATTATAGGAGCAGGAGAAAGGAAAGTACGCATTCGGCACATAACTGAGCCAAATGGAGCCTACGGATCCCATGGACTATAATGGCGTCCGTTAGGTGTCCGCTCCGAAGATGATTTTGGAGCGGAGTCAAAAGTCCTGCATGCACAGCTTTTGTCTCCGCTCCAAAATCATCTTTGGAGCGGACACCTAACAGACACCATTATAGTCTATGGGGTCCGTAGGCTCCATTTGGCTCCCGTTCGGCTCAGTTATGTGCCGAATGCGTACTTTCCTTTCTCCTGCTCCTATAACAGAGCAGGAGAACGGAACGGCCGAACGGGGGCGGCCCAAATTGAACTCTTGCACCAGGGCCCATGAGCCTATAGCTACGCCCCTGGTGCCAAGCATTTGAACAGAGTCCAACCAGACTATTATTAGTTGATTGCTAGTGGAGTGAGAGGCCGCATTTAAAAACTAACACTGCCCCCCGACATGTTTCACCAGACTTCTGGCTTCTTCAGGGGTAAATGGGCAACAATGAGTGTCCCCATCAAGCTGGAGAGTTAAATAAGCTGTGTTCTGATTGACAACTTTGTCATCCTATCGCATTGAAAGGAGCAAAATAGCCAGCCAATAGCGCTAGTTCCCAAACATTTACAAGGTAGGGGAGCCACAAATCACGGGCATCCCCACATTTGTAATCAGTGACGTCCTGCGCACTAAAAAGATGCGCATGGAATTAGAACCGTGAACTATTATTACTAAAAATCCGCATGCGCTGCGCAAGACTAAGATGCGCATAGACTTTTTTTTCTTTTGCAAGATGCGCAAGTCTGTGCGCATCTTAGTCTTGCGCAGCGCATGCGCATTTTAAGTAGTAATACTTATTTTGCAAATTTTATGCACATTTTTAATGCAAATTTATGCGAATTTTTTATGCGAATTTTCGCAATCAGAAAATAATGACTGGAGATTACGAATTTGCGAATTTTCGAATATATGGCGAATATTCGCCCAAATATTCGCAAAATATCGCGAATTTGAATATTGCCCTTGCCGCTCATCACTATCAACTAATAATAGTCTGGTCGGACTCTGTTCAAATGCTTGGCACTTTAGTATACTGATGTGAGCCGCAGCACTTAACTGTAGCTACCTCAGTTTGCAGGGCTAGCAGCCCTCAGGCTCAATGTCAGTTTAGACACATGCTAATGGTGGCTGTGTTAATCTGACAGTGGTGTGAAGGTACACAAGTCTTCACCACAAAATACGGCAAAGGTGCTGGATATATCTTACTAGCAACCTGCCCTGCAAACAGTGACATCATAGTACGCTATATCTAGCAGTGAAAGAATGGGAGATTGTGCACATCTCCCCACCCTCTCTCTTTCTGAATAACACCTCTATCCATAGGTGGAGTGTCGACTGTACTTTTAACAAATATTTTTTGGTTTATTAAAGTTGCATTCATCTCACACTTTAATTTTTAGTGTATGTCAAATAAAAGTGACGTTTTATAATAACCTGGGTCAAGATAGGCTTACTGCCCGTCTGGGCATCTGTTAAATAATATTTGTGTTAAATAACCTTACCCAGGCTAGGTCCCATAGATGATTATTTCTATCTAGATCCTAACGCACACAACGGACAAATTGTAACGCCATTCTACGAAAGACAACCAATAAAATTTAAAACAGTGCCAAAGAAGAGACAGCTATTAAAGCGACTTTTCAGTTCAATAAAAAGATTTACATTAACTGGGGGGCTAACAACACTTACATGGTGCCCTCCTTTTTTTTCTTTACTGCTGCCAATTCCTGGTCTCTTCTTCTGCCATCCATGATGTCCACACTGCTTCTCAGACTACCTTATGCACACTGTGTATTTAGTGGTGGACAGCACTTCCTGCTGCCCTCGGATTGGCTGACTCTGCTCACAGGAGCAGTGCAAGCAAAATCCAAGAGCAGTGCTGGACAAGCAGGAAGTGTCCTGGCCACCAAATGCACAGCAGCATCAGGTTGTTTGAGAAGTGGTGCGGCCATGTTGGATGGCAGAAGAGGATCTGTAAGCCTTCTATAAATTCTCCAGTCAATGGGATTTTTTTTCTTGAACCTGGGGGTCACTTTAACAACATCTACAGTAGGCATGATTTTAGTGTGCAGAAATCAGAATAATGCTAGGCTGACATCTATTTCATGTTGAAGGGGTTTTCCAAGTATTTTTTACTGATGACCTATCTTCTGGATAGGTCATCAGTATCTTTTTGGTGGGGGTCCAACACCCGGGACCCCTGCCGATCATCTGTTTGAGAAGGCATTGGTGATCACAGTAGCGCCGCGGCCTTCTTGCAGCTTAGCTTAGGTCATGTGATGTCATTAGAAATGAGCGAGTCGAAGTTGACAAAGTGGAATTCTATCCGAATTTCAGGAATAATTTGATTCGCACCGAAGCCGAATTTCCTCAAGCTTCGTGGTAACGAGTCGCATTTTTTCCTAAAATGGCTGCTGCACGTGTTAGGACATGGAGCAAAGAACTCTGGGAACTAGGGATCACCCACAATGCCATGCATGCAGCCAATCAGCAGCCATCTAGCCCCTTTGATGTCACAGCCCTATAAATAGCCTCAGCCCTCTTGGATTCAGCCATTTTCCAGTGCTTAGTGAAGGGATAGATGTCAGGAGGTGCTAGAGACAGTGCTAGTAAATACTTCATTGTCCTGAAAAAACTATTTACAAGTTCAGGACAAGATTATTCAAGCTGTAGGGAAAGGATAGGCAGGCATCATCTACACTATAAAAGGAGAACAGGGTTCAATATCATAGTGTACAGCCCGGGTAATAGGAGCGATTCTATTACACCTTGCTGCACTAATTAAGGGTGTAAATTGCAGTTATACTGCTGCTTTTAGGTTGTTTGCACTATATGATACATCAGTAATTCCAGCAAACCTTGCTTGTGATTGGGGTGCAAGTTCTGTGTAATACAGCCATTTACAAGGTGTTATAATGGGAAAGATACGTACATCCTATTAGCCGTTCTTTGTTGATTTTATATTGTTTTACATTTTTTTGGGGGGTGTATTAATAGGAAAAAAGGAAAAAATATATGTCATAATTGCCGTTCAGCGATGAAGTTACATTGCACCACAGCCATTCACGGGGTGTATTAATAGGAAAGATACGTACAGGCGGAGCCGGGCTGCTAAGAAAGATGGCTGCCTAGTCCCCAGCTCTCCCAGGCACAGATAATAAACAGTGGCGCACAGCATAATAAACCATCGCAAAGCGCCTCAAAGTGGAACTTTACTTCACCCTGAGCCGGAGGACATCTTCGGAGATCCTCCCTGTAGCGATCGCTCACTGGAGGCAGCGCTTCCACATCAACGCTCGCAATCAGCTGGCTCATTGCACAAAGGAGACCTGGAACTGCACGGCTCGAGGTGAGGAGGAAGGCGCAGCATTAAGCAGCGGGACCCGACGCTGACACTCCAGCTCCTTAACAACTGTAAGAGCGGTTCTCCAGCACAGCATTACCGCGGGCAAGCCAGGAGTATCAGCCCCTGCCATAGTGGACATCTTGGCCACGTGAAGCACCTCAGCTCACTGGAGGCAGCACTCCCACATCAACGCGCACAATCAGATGGCTCAATGCGCAGAGGAGACTCGGAGCAGCGTGTTTCAAAGAGAGAAGGAAAGCGCTGCAGAAAGCAGCGGGACCCGCCACTATCAATCCCGCTCCCTAACAATCGTAGGAGCGGTTCTCTAGCACAGCCGTATTGCCCACAAGCCGAGAGTATCACCCCCCCACCCTAGCTGTCATCTTGGTCACGTGCAGCACCTCAGATATAGTTGAGGATTACAGTATCAGGCCAGCGGAGTCGCATTTCAATCCCTCTCCCATATTAGAGGCTTTACTGCAAACTGATCACTTGGAACGTAAGATGGCAGACTTTTCTAATGCACATAACGAGTTGATGGATGCGCACAGCACCCTTGAAGAAGATGTTAAATGGCTCAAGACCAAAGCTACAGATGCTGAAGATAGGTCCAGACGTAACAACATTAAAATTAGGGGCATTCCAGAGGAAATCTCTACTCCTGAATTTATGGACTATCTTAAATATCTTTTTCAAACCTTAGTGCCCAATCTGACTCCTATGGATCACTGGATAGAGCACATAGGATCCCCAAATCTAAAGCAGCTCCAGAAAAAGCTCCGCGAGACACATTGATGAGGGTGCATTTTTACCATGTCCAAGAGCTTATCTTATTTGAGGCACGGAAATACGGCTAATTTCCATCGCCTTACACTCTTTCCCTGTTCCCGGATTTATCAGCGGCCACGCTGCAAGCCCGAAGAGAGAGTACCTCCCATTTACTAAGTTGATCAGGGAACATAAGATCAAGCACCATTGGGGATTCCCATTTAAGCTTCTAGTTTCGCGGAACGGATCAACCACTATTATTTCCTCAGCGGCAGAGGGCATGAAAACTATGGAGAAGTGGAACATGCAAGATGGAAGAGTGTCACCCCAACGCTACCACCGTCATCCGGTGCCTACAATTGAGGCGTAATGGTCCAAAGTCTCTGCCAGACAAAGCCGGGATGAAAAATGAATCCGAGGGGACCCAAGGCCCAGGTCTGTGATGATACGAACACAGATTTGTGTTTTTTTTCCTTCTCTTTAGGTTTTAGGTTTATAGGTACCATTTCAACAAGTATTCTGTGGGACTGATATTCTCCCCCCCTAGATACTTAGATTTGGTCTCAGTTTAATTCATATACTGAAGAGCTATGCAAGATGGTTCTCAGTAATAGTTTATGTTACTAGTTATTATTTTTCCAATTTTTTTCCACTACCAGGTACTTCTAGCTATGCATTTCTCTTTTTGGAGGTGATGTGGGGTAGAGTGGCTGCTCGCGGGCGGGACACAGAGGCGGCATATTATATACTTCTAATATGGTAATAACTATTGCCTCTCTGAATGTGAAGGGACTCAATAGTCCCTTCAAACGGAGTATGGTTTGGAAGGAAGCTAGAAATCTCTAAAGTGAGATATTGTTTCTACAAGAAACTCACTTCCATAAAAGGAGGACACCCAAATTCACAAACAGGTGGTTCCATTATATCTTTACGGCATCTTGCATGCCAAACGTAAGGGAGTATCCATAATGATTAAAAACACTGTAGCCTTCTCGCTACATGATACAATAGTGGATACATATGATCGTTATATAGGGGTGATCTGTGATATAAATAATGCTACATGTACCTTTTTTAATCTTTGGTCCAAGATAGAGTCGGTGAGCAAAGGGATTTTGGGAGTGGGAGGGGATTTTAACTTCATTTTGGAAAATCAATTGGACACTACTGCCCCTGGGAGGCATCTCTCCACATTTGCAAAGTCTCTAACAGAAGAGGGATATTATAACATGTGGCATTGTCAGCATGGTAGTGAGAGGGACAATACCTTTTTTCTTCTTCTCATCATTCATATTCCCAGATCGACTTTTTTCTAGTAAATAAGATGTCCCTACTTCAAGTAGTCTCGTCTAATATTAAGACCAACACATGGTCTAATCATGCCCTAATTACTCTCACGTTATCAGAACAATTCTTGTCCCCTCTCCCAACCCAATGGTGCCTGAACGATGTAATACTTACCCATCCAGACTATAGAGATAGATTGAGGTCAGCTCTTGTTTCATACTTTGAAATGAATACAACTCCCGAAATGGATCCACAGATTTTGTGGAATGCACACAAGGCGGTGATGAGAGTCTCATCCAGTACTGTGCACAGATGAAGAGGAAACGTACTCAGGAGATTAATGATATTCTCTCCAGCATTCAACAAATTTAAACTCTAAACAAAGCCTCAGTACATGACTCTCATTCCATAACCTTGAGGGATCTTAGAAAGCGCCTACAAGTAATCCTTGCCTCCTAGCATGAATACTTTCTTAAAAAATTCAAGTTGCAATGTTATGTACATAACAATAAAGCAGGTGCCTTTTTAGCCAAGCTACAGCTACAATTTTATGAATCTCTTTATAACTTACAAAAAGATGAACAAACCCCGCAAGCAACCGAAGCTATAAACCGCACAGCATAGTGGGAGAAGCAACTATAAATAAGGAAGGTTAAATTACCACATAAACAAGGGGTGTGGCCATTACCAGAAACAACACAGTCGCCTATTGATCCACAAGGAAACCTGTCAGATTAATCCACGTGTTGCCAGTCTCACTATCTCCTGCCACCTTTTACGGGAACTTCTGTGACAGGTGGCAGCAGTGGGAAGTCAGGATCCAAACGTCCCCGCGGTAGACCAATCGCTTTGTAGGAGCCTACCGGCCCAGAAAGTAGCGAGCGGTGCAGGGGTTAACAGAGGCAGCGGTAGCAGTCAGTCAGCGAGTAGTGATGGGGGGAACATGCATACTCGACAGTGTGGCAATTTTTTGTTAGGCCGCCGGAGGAGATGAACATGGCCATTTGCCGAATTTGTGGGAAGAAGATGAAGCGTGGCCATGTTGTCACAAGCGCCCTGCATCAACACATGCAGCATCACGATAAAGTGGCCTGAGAGAACCTTGGCTCCAATGTGGTGGTCCAGCCTGCCGCAGCAACCGCTGCATCACCCAGTGGCACGCACCCAGTTTCATGCAGTCAAGGCTCCACCACCTCAGCCAAAAGGAGCTGTCGGTCCTTCCCATCATCTGCTGGTCCTAAAACTTCTGCTCCTCCTTCTCCTACTCCTCTTCAGTTATTCCATCAGCAATCGATCACCGAATCGATTGCCAAGGGACAACAGTATGCGTGCACTTATCCAACGGAGCAGAAGCTGAACGTGCTCCTGGCCAAGTTGCTGGTGCTGCAGTCCCTCCCTTTCCAAGTGGTGGACTCTGCACCTTTCAGAGAACTGATGACTTGTGCCGAGCCGAGGTGGAGAGTCCCAAGCTGACATTTCTTTGCAAAAAAGGCAGTACCAGCCTTGCACACATGTGTAGAACAAAAAGTGGGCCAGTCCTTGAGGCTGCCGGTGTCTGCCAAAGTGCACGGCAGTGCCAACGTATGGCCAAGGACAATATATGTCCTTTCCACTGGGTGAACGTGGTTCCTGCCCAGCCACATCAGCAACTTGGCCAGGTGACGCAGCTTCCGCCTCCACATTCTCACGCTGTTGGTCCTGCGACAATATCTGCCTCTGCCTCCTCATCCTCCACCGTGTCCTCAGCCTCCACTGCAGTGACAATTCATAGTGCTCCACCAGCATACCACATGTGCAGGGCACGGCGGTGTCACGCTGTTCTGCACCTAGTTTGCCTGGGCGAACGGAGTCACACAAGGAAGGAACTGCTCTGTGTCCTTCATCAAGAAATCGAATCCTGGCTTTCTCCTCGACAACTCAAAATCGGAACCATGTTGACCGACAATGGGAAGAACATGGTGTCTGCACTGTATCAAGGAGGGCTGAGCCATGCGTCCTGCATGGCGCACGTGTTCAATCTAGTTGTAAAGTGGTTTGTGAAGTTTTCACCCCATCTGCAAGACATCCTGAAAATGGCCAGGAAACTTTGCATGCACTTAAGCCACTCGTACACCACAAAAGCACACCCTCCTTGAGCTGCAGTGGCAGAATGGCGTACCCCAACATAGGCTAATAGGCGACGCTTCCACCTGTTGGAATTCCACCATCTATATGTTGGACCGATTATATGAACAGAGAAAGGCCGTGAACGATTTCTTGATGGTACAGGCGGACAGAGGTACTCCCCTGTGTAACTTCTGTGTTATCTGGTGGCAGCTCATGCGTGACACCTGCCGTTTGCTGGGCCCTTTGAGAAGGCCACTTTATTTGTCAGTCACCAGGACTACAGGATGAACAACATCATTCCACTGATTCATTTCCTGGAGCACATGGCCAGGGGACAGGGAACAGGAGACGTGGCGACTACATCTCACAGCCACATGAGCCCTGTGGGGGCTGAACTAAAGGAGGAGGAGGACATTCAAGCACAAGCAATGCATACAGAAATGGCTGGTTTTTCTACACAGGTGACAGGAGAGGAGGAGCAGGAGCAGCCAGAGGAGCTACAGGGCAAAGAGGAAGACGAGGCAGAGGACCCAGATACACCGTGGCAGTATGCAGTGGAGATGGAGGCAGGGAGTCCTTCCGAGTCACTTGAGCAAATAGCTTGGTGCATGCGCACTTGCTTGCGTAGTGACAGCCAAATTGTCACCATTTGGCAGAGCGATGACTACTGGCTCGCCACCATGTTAGACCCTTGCTACTGGTGCAATATAGGGGCTTTTTTTGCACCCTCTGAGAGGGAGGACAAACTGAACTACTATCGAGACATCCTATGTAGTCAGTTGACCGCTGCCTATGTGTCCCATTGCCCATCCTCACACAGGTCTGACCGGGAGGGCCTCTGCGCTCACATTCCCCTGCCATGGCTGCTGGGGGTAGGGGGGCAACTTAAGTCTAGAGTCGCTGATGAGCAGTTTTCTTCAGCCGCCTACTGAAGAAACTACTCACCAGCAGTAGCAGCTAGACATAGAGCAGAACCTAAACCAGCAGGTTGTGGCATACTTACAGTGCCTCTGCCATCCCACATCAAAGATCCCCTGGACTACTGGGCAGCAAAAGTTGAGTTGTGGCCTCAAACTGGCCAAGTTAGCCCTGGAACGCTTTCCTGCCTGGCCAGCAGTATGGCATCAGAGTGGGTGTTTAGTCCGGCGGGGGCCATAGTTACCCCAAGGAGAACTCACCTGTCTATCCAAAATGTGGAGAAACTCACCTTTGTGAAGATGAATCAGGTGTGGATCAGCCAGGATTTTCAAACACCAGTGCCTGATTCATCAGACTAGATCATCCATGGTGCCACACCTACACTTTGACAGAAGAGACCTGTTTCTTCTGGCTACCTGCTTCAGCTACTATTCTGATGCTGCCACCCGCCTGATGCCAGCTGGTACTGGTATTGCCCTCCACCTCAATACTATGTCACTTGGCTACTGTGGGATCTCCTCATGCTGTTGCCACTTTGCCACTCTGTGGTCTCCTCATGCTGCTGCCACCTCAACACTATGTCACTCTGCCACTTTGTGGTCTCCTTATGCTGTTGCCACCTCAACACTCTGTGGTCTCCTCATGCTACTGCCACATCACCACTTTGCGGTCTCCTCATGCTGCTGCCACCTCACCACTCTGTGGTCTCCTCATGCTGCTGCCACCTCAACACTATGTCACTGGGCCACTATCTGGTCTCCTCATGCTGCTTCCGCCTCAACACTATGTCACTGGGCCACTGTGTGGTCTTCTCATGCTGCTGCCACCTCACCACTCTGTGGTCTCCTCATGCTGCTGCTACCCCAACACTGTCACTGGGCCACTCTGTGGTCTCCTCATGCTGCTGCCACATTACCACTCTGTGGTCTCCTCATGCTTCTGCAACCTCAACACTAGGTTACTGGGCCACTCTGTGGTCTCCTCATTCTGCTGCCACATCACCACTCTGTGGTCTCCTCATGCTGCTGCCACATCAACACTAGGTCATTGGGCCACTTTGTGGTCTCCTCACACTGCTGCCACATCACCACTCTGTGGTCTCCTCATGCTGTTGCCACCTCAACACTATGTCTCTAGGCTACTCTGTGGTCTCCTCATGCTGTGCCACCTCAACACTATGTCACTGGGCCACTCTGTGGTCTCCTCATGCTGCTGTCACCTCACCACTCTGTGGTCTCCTCATGCTGCTGCAACCTCAACACTGGGTCACTGGGCCACTCTGTGGTCTCCTCATGCTGCTGCCACATCACCACTCTGTGGTCTCCTCATGCTGTTGCCACTTCAACCCTATGTTTCTAGGCTACTCAGTGATCTCCTCATGCTGCTGCCACCTCACCACTCTGTGGTCTCCTCATGCTGCTTCCACCTCAATACTATGTCTTAAGGCTACTCTGTGGTCTCCTCATGCTGTGCCACCTCAACACTATGTCACTGGGCCACTCTGTGGTCTCCTCATGCTGCTGTCACCTCACCACTCTGTGGTTTCCTCATGCTGCTGCAACCTCAACACTAGGTCACTGGGCCACTCTGTGGTCTCATGCTGCTGCCACATCACCACTATATGGTCTCCTCATGCTGTTTCCACCTCAACCCTATGTTTCTAGGCTACTCAGTGATCTCCTCATGCTGCTGCCACCTCACCACTCTGTGGTCTCCTCATGCTGCTTCCACCTCAACACTATGTCTCTAGGCTACTCTGTGGTCTACTCATGTTGTGCCACCTCAACACTATGTCACTGGGTCACTCTGTGGTCTCCTCATACTGCTGCCACATCACCATTCTGTGGCCTCCTCATGCTGCTGCCACCTCACCATGCTGTGGTCTCCATGATGCTGCTGTCACCTCAACACTATGTCACTGGGCCACTCTGTGGTCTCCTCATACTGCTGCCACATCACCATTCTGTGGCCTCCTCATGCTGCTGCCACCTCCCCACTCTGTGGTCTCCTCATGATGCTGCCGCCTCATCACTTTGTCATTGGGCCACTTTGTGGACTTCTCATGCTATTCCCACCCTCCCTACTCCATGACGGGGCCACTATTTTGCCTTTTTGGCCTGGTTAACATCATAACATCATCATTTATTTGACCCTTCTTCTGATCTGTTAGAAGGAAGGAAAAATGAGATGCACAACGGATCCTGTCTATGTAGCACCTATAAGGCCTGTATGACATGGTCCGTATTTTGTGTCAGAATTGGCATATGATTTGGTAGCCAAAAGCAGGAGTGGGTACAAAACACAGAAGACATGCAAATATTCCATTCACGTGTTATCTTTGTTTTGGATCCACTCTAGTTTTTTTTAGCTTTAGTAGTACTGATGGATTACTGACCAAATTCTGACCGAGTGAAGGCGGATGCTCAAGGATCCGTTTTTTTTGGCGTTATTGTTCTGAGGAATCAGAGGAAGGGCTAGATAATCTGTGACGTCAACACAAACTAACTGCTGACACCCTCTTCACTCTGTCACTTGGGCTCTACTTTTATAAGCGTTTAATAGAACAGGTTCTGTTGACATCTATGTGGAATCAGCTGACGATGTTGTAAAAGGAGTGCGCTC
Source organism: Bufotes viridis (assembly GCA_033119425.1). NCBI lineage: Eukaryota > Metazoa > Chordata > Amphibia > Anura > Bufonidae > Bufotes > Bufotes viridis. Next base: position 169,509,084 of record CM065590.1, read on the forward strand.
TTTCACGCTAAAGTAGGATCTTGGGCCTCTGCACGTTTTTTTTTATACCTGGTGCTAACATTGACCTGTAAGGCTGAGTTCACACTTGAGTTATTTGGTCAGTAACTGCCCAAATAAGTGAAGTGTGCAGTGATTCTAAGAGTGACGCCTGTCATCTGCGTGTCATACTGACTCACAGTATTGTTTCACTACCACAGTAGACTCCCTATGCGTGTTACTGCAAGGCACAGTGTTCTATACCATAAAAGCTGCTTTTTAATGGACCTAGTCGCAAATAAATTCGGATCGAATCAAATCTTTTCAGAAAATTCGGCAAACAGACCGAATAGAATTTTTGAGAATTCTCTAGATGTCATGTTCATCGGTAACATGGTCTAGGCACAGCTAAGCCCCATTGAAGTAAAGGGGGCTGAGTTGCAATACCAAGCACAGCTGCTATACAATATATGGTGCTGTGCTTGACAAGCAGAGAGAAGTCCGCGGCGCTACCGCGAGCGCTGGTACCTTTTCAAACAGCTGATCAGGGTGGGCCCTGGGTGTAGAACCCCCACGAATCAGATATAGTAAAAACACTTGGAAAACTCTTTTAAGAATTCTGTCTCATACAAGCAGAAAAATGGAATTCAATGCAGTGAAAGATCTGTCACTGTATGGAAAACAAAAGGCCTCTGAAGGACCTGATTGACTCCTAATAGGGCACCACAGTGTGGTCTAATATTCTGGCTGAATATTGGGTACAAACATTCCTAGGAACACTCGTTCCCGATAATCTGCCCATCTAAAGGTGCCGCAGATCACTCAGTGAACAAGCTAAACGCTTGTTTATAGGATGAAATGATTGGAGGTGTGGTCACCTCCGTGTGGTCTAAACAGCACTCTACTGCCCAGGAACAATAATTCTGTATGGGGATGAGCAATAGAAGCCGTGATCGCTCCTTTCCCTACTGTGGAAGTGATTCAGTGCTTCACCTGCACTTAACAAGCTGTCGATTGTCGGGAGGAACACTTCCTTCCAACAATATTCTGCTCATTAGTCTAAATGCGCCTCTAGCTAAGGAACCTACCTATAATATAACTGATGTAGTACCTTGGACATTACTTTACTGAACTCTATACTCTTAGAGGCATTTCCTCTTTAAAATGGTGAAACATGCAGAAGCTAATGTGGCTTTCAAATAGTGGTATCGTCATATTGTGTATCAGAAAATGTACAGTTCATAGATTACAGTCATGATTCTATTTTCAGTATTATACAGTAGCTATGGATATCTGGATATGAACAATTATTAGAGTATTCTAACAAAAGATAATTGATCAAATCAAGAATAAACTAATTTATTTCCCTTTGCTATTTCAGCTATTAGACATAAATAATCTCCTGTGAAGAGAAGAGCAGCAAACAGTGGCATCATCTTCACCATCTACTCCCGGTATCCTTAATGATCATCTGTAAATTGGTTTCTAGGTGACATATTAGTCAGTAGAGATCGGATACGTTATGAGATGATTAGAAACGAATCTATCATTCTAGTTCACTTTTTAAGAAAGATGCTGTAGAAAGTCAGAGTAAGGCTATATACCTGAAATTGGTCATAGTATTATAATGCTTAATGGAAGCAGCACCTGAGGTATCCATGGAGATAGCTACATTTAATGCATTTTCTCAAAAAACAATCCGTAACAGTTTGATGGCTGTAGTTATAGCCACTTCAGACATGAGCAAGAAGACAAAAAGAGATGCCCTTAGTATTGGTGACTGAACATAGTATACCGTAAATGTGCACATATGCATGATAAAAGAAAAAAAAGATAATTTCCTTGTTATCCAATTTTAGAAAATACAAAAGCAGGCTCCTTTTTATACCTACAATAAAGGGGTATTCAGGCCAGACATATTTATTGCCTATCCACAGGATAGATGATAAATTCTAGATCAGTAGAGGACCAACTTCTGGGACCCCCACTGATTGCATGTAGAACAGGGCACCCAGTCCTCTGTCCCCTCTAGCCACATACTTGCAGTGGAGAGCTGTTTTAATAAAGTGGCAGTCGAACATGTGTCCTTCCCCTCCATTTAAAGGGGTTCTCCGAGATTTTCATATCGATGGCCTACCCTCAGGATAAGTCATCAATATGAAATCAGCTGGGGGCCACACCCACGCTAATCAACAGTTTGAGCACGCTGTAGCCTCCCTGTGGTTTACCAAACACAGCGCCGTCCAGTCGATAGTGGCTGTGTTTGGTGTTGCAGTCCAGCTTCATTTACTTAAACGGGACTAAGCTCCTCCTTGGCATGTGACCCATGAACGTGACATCACATGGCTTACAAAGAGAACTAAGTGCTCACGGAGACCTCTTGATACAGGAGTGTCGGGAGTTGGACATACAGTATGCCAATCTGACATTGATTACCTATTTTGAGGATAGGCCATCAATATTGAAATTCTGGAAAACCCATTTAAAGTCTATTGCAATGAGAGATGCTGTGCTCAGCTATTTCTGTCAGTGCCATAGACCTAGAATTAATTGATAGGGTACATGCTTAAATGCTGCTCCATTCATACCACTACTTGCCACAGTCTTGTGGTTGGTGGAATGGGGGACCTGATCCTCTGTTCTAGTGATCCGCGGGTGTCAAGTGAATAAGTGATAAATGCTTCTGGCTAGAATAGCTATTTCTCTTCTTTTTGGACATCTATTATCCTTTGGTGGACATCTATTATCCTTTGGTTGAGCTGATGAGACTACCCCCTGATATTTGTGTGTGGCCTTGTAATACACACAAGGTTCAGATAGGCCTATTCCCCCCATTTATCTTTGATATGAATATTTTAAGCTGATTACCATATACATTTTGAAGAGTTCTTTCACAGTGTTATAAAAAGGGATGGTGGAAAGTGGATAGGTAGTGTTTGGAAAAGGTAAATGACTTTCCCTTGCACATATGAGTTTTATCTTCTTACCGCATACCTAACCACCTCCTTCCCCCTGCTTTGAAATCCCTAGTTAGATATTTCCGGCCCGATTATTAGCTGCATCCTAGAAATTTTCAACAATAAATAGTCAGATCTGTAGATTGGTAAAATTGGCATCCTGGGAGACCAGGTACCATACAAAATTCCTAAAAATGTAGCTACTGAAGTGAAGTCATGGTAAACTGCCTGTAAAGTCGTGCATGAGGTATGGCTCAGCATGCAGAGCGTCAGAATCCTATACACCGGAGTTTCTAAACCTTTTGTATGCTGTAAGCCACATTCAAATTTTAGGCTGGGAACACACCTAAGCGTTTTGCAGGCGTGCGTTTTTTCAAGCGTTTTTACGCGCGTTTTTGTCATTAATGAACGCGCGTTTTTCGCGCGTTTTTGTGATTGACAGGTGCAAGATCCACTAAAAATGCAGGCCTACCTATATGAAAGGTGTTGAATGTTTGCCAAATTGAGATTTTTATTGATTAGGTGTGTTTGAGAGTGTTGTACTGTTGGAGTTTGGTGTGGTTAATTTGGTGGATTTCTATGGAGTTTAGGAGACAAACGCAAGTGGCAGCAATGGTGTGTGGAGTGTTGCTCTTGCGGATGCGTCGTCGGAGAACGACCCGGCGACGCTTTTGGAACAGAAAACGCGCATTTCTTCATCTTTGCACGTTCTAATACAATCCTATGGACGGAAACGCGCGCAAAAACGCCCTAAAGAAGCTCAAGTAGAAGCGACAGCGTTAGGCGTTTTCCAGCGCGTTCAAATGTGCTGTAAAACGCCCAAATGTGAACCATGCCCATAGGGAAGCATGGCTTTTCACATGTTGTGCGTTTTACAGCGCGTTTGAACGCGCTGTAAAACGCTTAGGTGTGTACCTAGGGTTAGTGATGGTCGGGAGGAACAGGCTATTCAAAAATAGATGAGAAAAATTTTAAATATGGAGAAACAAAAAGCATGAAATTGCAAACATTTGCTGATAAATATTTTAGAGTGAATGTTTACACTAGTATTAAATCCTCCATAACTTAGGACCCCCATGGAGAGCCACACAGCAGGGGTTGCAAGCTACATAGTTCTCTATTATGGTCTATGGGACAAAAGATCCAAGATTGTAGCCCCCTAAGGTGGCTAAAAGTTATGTACAAAATAAAAAAAAGTTTAGAAACTTTAAAAAACATAATACACCGACTATCCAGACCATTCCATGATTATAATCATTATAATTTTATTGAATTCATATTAAAAATCAATACACAATAAACAAAGGACAATGAGAATACATAAATGTGCATCAGAGACTGGAGAAAAACCTCCCTAAAAAATATACAATGGTCAGTTTAAATGCAATAAAAAACAGAGATCCAGATAAGCACTATGCTGCCATGGACCATGAGCTAATAAATTAGGTAGTATCAATAATAAAGTGCAAAAAGTGCCAAAGCATAACCCCAGGCAGCAAAGTGCATTCCCTCCAAATTACAACATGACATATACAGGCCAGAGTACACCACCCGACGATCGTTTCGCCTGAACAGATCGTTACGCCCTTGAAAAAGCTGTTCAGGCGAAACGATCGTCGGGTGGTGTACTCTGGTCTGTATATGTCATGTTGCAATTTGGAAGGAATGCACTTTGCTGCCTGGGGTTATGCTTTGGCACTTTTTGCACTTTATTATTGATGCTACCTCATTTATTAGCTCATGGTCCATGGCAGCATAGTGCTTATCTGGATCTCAGTTTTTTATTGCATTTAAACTGACCATTGTATATTTTTTAGGGAGGTTTTTCTCCAGTCTCTGATGCACAGTTATGTATTGTCATTGTCCTTTGTTTATTGTGTATTGATTTTTAATATGAATTCAATAAAATTATAATGATTATAATCATGGAATGGTCTGGATAGTCGGTGTATTATGCTGTATTTGTGGTCAGTGACTGTTGTATCACTGACATTTTGGTGTATGTGAACTTTAAAAAACATGCAAATATAAAAAATTTAAATCATCCACCACCACACTTTTTGATATAAAAATAAACAAATAAAAAAAAGTCTGCACTATAAAATATAAAAAATATTTCTCCTGAGCGGTGTACACCATAAAGGAAAAAGAAAAACATGTGCTTTGTATTAATATACCTAAAACTTAATATACCCAACAAACTCTGCAGCAAAAACAACGAAAATTGTATATGTAACACTTGCAACTATTCCATATGCAACACATGCAGAATTTGCCTTGGATTTTCATAGCAAAATCTGCAGCAGAAATTCTGCCCTCTGTTGCTGTAGATGTCTTAGGCTAGGGCTACACAACGACATTTGTTGCACTAATGTCACGTGACAATTTTTATAATGATAGTCTATGGTGTCGCACTGAGACATGTGACATGCTGCGACTGCGTCACGACAGTCGCAAAAAACCCATCCAAAATGGATTTTTCTGCGACTTTCGCAGTCGCAGCATGTCGCATATCGCAGGGGTGCTTTTGGTCCATTACAGAGAATATAGTGGCTGTCGACTAAGATTTCTTTTCACACTAGCGTAAGGCCTCATGCACACGGCCGTGGGTGTTTTGCGGTCCGCAAACCGCGGATCCGCAAAACACGGAAGCTGCTCCGTGTTCCGTTCCGCAATTTGCGGAACGGAACGCGGCCCATTATAGAGATGCCTATTCTTGTCCGCATAACAGACAAGAATAGGACATGCTCTATTTTTTTTGCGGGGGCACGGAACGGAGCAACGGATGCGGACAGCACACGGAGTGCTGTCCGCATCTTTTGCGGCCCCATTGAAATTAATAGGTCCGCGGCCGAGCCGCGAAATATGCGGCTCAGACGCGGACCCAAACAACGGCCGTGTGCATGAGGCCTTAGGCTTGTCCGGAAGTGGAGCAGCCTGCCAGATCTGTACTAACGCTTGCACATGTGTGCTGGGAGAAGTCCGGCCTGGCCGCATTCACTATAAGGGGACGGGCGGGAGATGCGGCCACAGCATGGCAAACATGCTGGAACAGCCTGCTGGCCAAGCCTAATGCTGGTGTGAAAGATGCCTAACACATGCTCCTTTCTCTTATCTGGACCAATCTATTACAGCAGCTGAGCTCATCACTAGAGATGAGCGAATCGAAGCTGAAGAAAAGGAATTAGTTACAAATTTTAGGAAAAGTTGATTTGCAATGAATGCGAATTTCCCACCACAAAGCGTGATTTTTCCTAAAATGGCAGCTATACGTGTGAGGACATGGGGCAAGGAACTCTGGAAAGGCAGGATGACTCATAATACCATGCATGCAGCTAATCAGCAGCCGGCCAGCCCTGTGATGTCATAGCCCTATAAATACGGCGGCCATCTTTGATTCAGACAATTTTCAACGTTCTGAGTGCAGGGACAGACGTGAGAAGGTGCTAGGGACAGCAATAGGAAAAACCTCATTGTGAAAAAAAAAATGAAAAAAAAACGATTTATAAGTCCAGAGAAAGGATAGGGAGGAATCATTTCACAGCATATTAGTGCAGGGAGAGACATCAGAAGGTGCTAGAGACAGTGCTAGAAAAGCGATTTACAAGTGCAGGGAAAGATTATTTGGGGATCCAAATAGCCATTATACAGCCCTTCATTCCAGCAATTTATTCTTGTTATTGGGGTGCAAGTGCTATGTTGAAAAGCCTTTAGTGGCCTATTTCAGTAAAGAAAGAAAAATATATAAGCACTTCACCGTTGCAGTTATTTGTGTTGAAAGTATTTAGTGGCCTATTTCAATATAGAAAGAAAAATATATACACACTTCACTGTTGCAGTTATTTGTGATAAAAGCATTTAGTGGCCTATTTAAATACAAAAAGAAAAATATATACGCACTTCACCGTTGCATTTATTTGTGGTGAAAGCGTTTAGTGGCCTATTTCAGTACAGAAAGAAAAATATATACGAACTTCACTGTTGCAGTTATTTGTGTTGAAAGCATTTACTGGCTATTTCAATACAGAAAAAAAAAATACACACTTCACTGTTGCAGTTATTTGTGGTAAAAGCATTTAGTGGCCTATTTCAGTACAGAAAGAACAATATAGGGGTGTTATAATTTGTTTTACATTTTTTTAGTTCAGCTAAAAGTATGTTAGAAAAAGAAGTGCCAGGCCATGCACAGAAGAGTGGCGGAGGCCTAAATATTTCTGGTGCAGGCAGAGGTCGCAGCAGAGAAAGGAGGCGTTGCAGCAGGAGTCACAGCAAGAGGCCTGAGCTCCCGTTGTCATCAAGAGAAGAGGGTGGCAGGTGGTAGCCAAAAGCAGTAGTGGGAACAAAACACAGAAAACATGCAAATATTCCATTCATGTGTCATCTCTGTTTTGGATCCACTCCTGTTTTATTTGGCATTAGCAACACTGATGGATTACTGACCAAATGTTGACCGAGTGAAGGTGGATGCTCCACCGACAGGATGTTTTTTTTGTGGGTTATTGTTCTGACGGATCAGAAGAGGGGCAAAATAATCAGTGACGTCAACACAAATTTACTGCTGACACCCTCTCCATTCTGGCGATTAGCTCTACTTGTATAAGCGTTTACTAGAACAGGTTCTGTTGACATGACTGTTGACTATGTGGAATCAGCTGACGATGGTGTAAAAGGAGTGCGCATCTTCTTGGCGTTAATATTGACCTGTAATGCCGAGTTCATACTTGAGTTATTTGGTCAGTTTTGGCACCGTGACTGCCCAAATAAATGAAGTGTGCAGTGATTCTAAGAGCGACGCCTGTCATCTAAATGTCATACTGACTCACAGTATTATTTCACTATCACAGCAGACTCCCTATATGTTACTACCTTCACAGTGTTCTACACCAGTATTGCTCCACCATGTTGCTGAAATGCTGCCTCCTGCTCAGACATTCCATATCAGCTGGTTGTGCTGGTTGTTGTGGCGTGCTGACCAAACTTTTCCACATTTCGGCCATGCTAACCCTGCCTTCTGAGGTGCTGGCAGTGCCCCAGCTGCGTTGGCGACTTCTTCCTACTCCTCTGCCTTCGCCTTGTGCTTCCACTGAGGCCCCGGTGTCAGGTGGGAATGCCATCAGCAGCGCGTCTACCAGCGTGCAGAATATATTTCCCAGTCAGGTATGCAGGGCAGGGGTAGTTTGAAAGAAAAAGGGGGTCATGGAGCGTCCCTGTCATCTGGCATCTATTCGCCCCACTGAAGGATTATTTTGAAAGTGTGTAGAAGCCACACGGGGCCCCCACGCTGCAGTCTAATCATGGAGACATCATGGAGATTTTACAGCATATAACTACAGCACCCAACAATTCCAGAATATATTTCCTAGTCAGGTATGCAGTGCAGTGGTAGTGTAAAAGAAAAAAGGGGTCCAGATCACCATACAATCTAAACGCCCCAGAATTTACAGAATATATTTCCCAGTCAGGTATGCAGGGCAGGAGTAGTGTGACAGAAAAAAGGGGTACAGATCACCCAATAATCTAAACGCCGCCGAATTTACTGAATATATTTCCCAGTCAGGTATGCAGTGCAGCAGGAACACACCCTCCAAGCCACTTGTGAGTGACTGGTCTGATAACCGTGGAAATGTCCACCCACAATCTAGGAGCTGGATTTACTGATTTAACTTCACTCTCAGAAATGCAGTGCAGGCTGCAAATGGACTTAATGGTAAAAAAAAAGTGATTTTTTTTCACCGACAATGTCACAGTTAATTTACTGGTTATATATCACTCTGAGAAATGCAGTGCAGGCTGCAAATGTACTTTATGGCAAAAAATAAGTGATTTTTTTCACCCACAATGTCACAATTGTATTTACTGGTTATATTTCACTCTCAGAAATGAAATGCAGGCCGCAAATGTACTTTATGGCAAAAAATACGTTTTTTTTTTTTTACCCACAATGTCCCAGTTGTATTTACTGGTTATATTTCACTCTCGGAAATACAGTGCAGGCCGCAAACGTACTTTTTAGCAAAAAAATTTAACAATTAATTTGTCTCCCCAGAATCTAACAGATGGATTTACTGAATTGATTACACTGTCACATATGCAGCACAGAGTTGCTTTACAGAAAGAAATGTGAATATGTCACCCCCTGGGTCCCTGAACTCACAGACGGATTACCTATATTATTTTCCTTTCCCCTGGCACATATGCAGTGCAGGTGCACTTAAAAAATGGGTATATGTTGCCCACTGAACTACAAGAACAGGATTAAATTATTGTCCCTGGCAATATTGTCACTTGCACAAAATGGCCACCGGCACCCACCTAACTAACAGACGGTTAAAAATAGTTGCATTGCACCCACAAAAAAAAAATCGCTGTAGATCGCAGACTTAACACTAAGCTTTGATATCAGATTCTTTCATAATCTCTCCTTCACAGCAGCAGCATCCTACCCCTACACTAGTAAGAGACATGCGGGGCTATGTGACTTCAGCTTATATAGAGGCTGGGTCACATGCTGCACTGGCCAATCACAGCCATGCCATTAGTAGGCATGGCTGGGATGGCTTCTAAGGGCACACATCTTAAACGCTTGTTGATTGGCTGCCCTGCAGCCTTTCAACAAGCTTTATTAAACAGCCGAACAGCGAACTCGGACCTGAACTTTTACGGACTTTTCCACATTTCGGCCATGCTAACCCTGCCTTCTGAGGTGCTGGCGGTGCCCCAGCTGCGTTGGCGACTTCTTCCTACTCCTCTGCCTTAGCCTTGTGCTTCCACTGAGGCCCCGGTGTCAGGTGGGAATGCCATCAGCAGCGCGTCTACTAGCGTGCAGAATATATTTCCCAGTCAGGTATGCAGGGCAGGGGTAGTTTGAAAGAAAAAAGGGGTCATGGAGCGTCCCTGTCATCTGGCATCTATTCGCCCCACTGAAGGATTATTTTGAAAGTGTGTAGAAGCCACACAGGGCCCCCACGCTGCAGTTTAATCATGGAGACATCATGTGTGCACACGCCTACACATACTGACTAATGGGTCTGTCCTATTCAACTTCTGGGTCTCCAAATTGGGCACATGGCCTGAGCTTGCCCTTTGTGCCTTGGAGGTGCTGGCCTGCCCTGCAGCCAGTGTATTGTCTGAATGTGTATTTAGCACGGCAGGGGGCGTTATCACAGACAAGCACAGCCGCCTGTCCACAGCCAATATGGACAAGCTCACGTTCATTAAAATGAACCAGTCATGCATCCCACAGGACTTGTCTGTACCTTGTGCAGAATAGGCATGTATACCGGCCTCATCCAGCCATTGTTATACTCCGGCACACTTTCTCTTTGTTTTCTTTTTTATATTTCCCAATGTTTTGGGGTCTACCCAATTTTTTTTTTAAAAGAGTTAAAAACAAAAAACAGTGTTGTTGGCGACTACCTCCTCCACCACCGCATCCATCTACACCGCCACGTCCACCACGTCCTCAACCTCCTACTCCATATGGACCTCCTCCTCCTAGTTCAAGATTATTATTTTAAATTTTTATGTATTTTATGTTATTTTAAGTCCATTTCCCCATCCACATTTGTTTGCATGCCAATTATCCAACTCTTACTCCCATTTTGCTTCCTTTTGCAGCCCTCTAGCCCTTTCCATTACTTTTTCAGGTCCATAGGAGCCACAGGTGCTATAAATTAGACCACTCAACTCTTCCAGAGCCTGCTCTACCTGAGGCCTGCATTATTAAGTGGCTGCTTTCATAAGTGGAGTTGAAGAAACCGGAGTTTAGGAAAAGGAGCAAGAAACAGAGATTCATTAGATCATCCTTGTATACAGTTGGTTTGATTCTAGCTAGTCTTCCTACTGCTGTAAGGGACCACAGTAAGTAAGAATCTTGATATCACTGCTCTATATTGTATTTATTTATTTTTTTCCCTCTCTTTTCCTGTGTAATCCCCATTTAGTATGACTTCCATTATTGACAGCGCCGTCCAGTGCACATCTTGTATGATGTATGCAGTCCTGGAACAGCCGTTCGAGGGTGTATATGTTTGTTCAAAATGTGAGCAAATTACCCATTTGGAATCGCACATCGAGTCTCTAAACAGGCGAGTTGCAACACTGAAAGCCACTGACAATTTGGAAAAGAGTTTGCTGCTCACTGAGAAAGCACTCTATGGGGTAGATGTGGGGGAGGGTGGTAGCGAGGAGGCTGAGGAGAGTGAAGTAGTTAGCTGGGTAACAGTAAGAAAGCGGGGTAGAGGGAAGAGTGCCAGGGAGGCTAGCCCTGATCTGACACACCCCAACAAGTTTGCACGGTTGGCAGATGAGGGGATGACAGTTCAGGGACGGCACCGCTGCAGCCAGACACTTCCTCTGCCAGTCAGGGGAATGTCAGCTCCAGTAAGCAGGGGACCAGGAGAGCAGGGCAGGCCAGACAGGTGCTGGTAGTGGGAGACTCAATTATTAGGGGTACAGATAGGGCACTCTGTCACAAAGATCGTGATCGCCGAACAGTGTGCTGTCTTCCTGGCGCTAGAGTTCGACACATCGCGGATCGGGTTGAGAGATTACTGGGAGGGGCTGGAGAAGATCCAGCGATCATGGTCCATATCGGAACCAATGACAAAGTTAGAGGAAGGTGGAGAGTCCTTAAAAATGATTTCAGGGATTTAGGTCAAAAGCTTAGGGCAAGGACCTCAAAAGTAGTATTTTCTGAAATACTGCCTGTACCACGAGCCACACAAGAAAGGCAGCGGGAGATTAGGGAGGTTAACAAGTGGCTCAAGAACTGGTGTAGGAAGGAGGGGTTCGGGTTCCTGGAGAACTGGGCCGACTTCTCTGTTGGCTACAGGCTCTACCGTAGGGACGGGCTGCACCTCAATGGGGAAGGGGCAGCTGTGTTGAGGAGAAAGATGGCTAGAAGGTTGGAGGAGTGTTTAAACTAGGGACTGGGGGAGGGTAATTACGTTATAGGAGGGAAGATAGTGCAGATAGAGACCAGGGGCGAGGTAGTGTGTCTGGGGAGGAATGGAAGGGGGACTAGAACAGCTCAGAATGAAAGATGTAGGGTAAAAATACACATAAACCTGTCAAATGTATGTATACTAATGCCAGAAGCCTGACTAACAAGACTGGTGAACTGGAATTAGTGATGTGTGAGAGGACTATGACATAGTGGGAATAACTGAGACATGGCTGGATGATAGCTATGACTGGGCAGTTAATATAAAGGTTACAATCTGTTTAGAAAGGATCGTCAAAACCGGAGAGGTGGAGGGTCTGCCTCTACGTGAAGTCGTGTCTAAATCCCGTAATTCGAGAATACATCTCTGAGGGACATGAACATGTGGAGTCACTGTGGGTAGAAATACATGGAGCAAAAAACAATAATAAAATACTAATAGGAGTGTATTATAAACCACCTAATATACCAGAGTCCACAGAAAATCTATTACTAAACAGAGATAGACGAGGCGGCAAATCATAATGAAGTCGTTATCATGGGGGACTTCAACTACCCAGATATAGACTGGGAAACTGAAAGCTGTACATCCCATAAAGGAAACAGGTTCTTGGCAATAGCCAAAGACAATTTCCTTTCCCAACTGGTTCAGGACCCCACTAGAGGGACAGCCATACTGGACTTAGTATTAACCAATAGACCTGATAGAACAACAGATGTGCAGGTTGGGGGACACCTGGGAAATAGTGACCATAAAGTTATAACCTTCCAATTATCCTTCAAGCGAGAGTTTCTAAAGGGAGGAACAAAAATACCAAACTTCAAAAAGCAAAATTTAGCCAACTAAGCGAGGCCATAGGCCTAACTAACTGGGACAAAGTCCTCAAAAATAAAAATACAACCACAAAATGGGAGATTTTTAAAAGCATTGTAACATCTAATTGTGAGAGGTACATACCTTATAGGAATAAAAGGCTAAGGAACAATAAGAAACCAATGTGGATAAATGGAACCGTAAAGAAGGCAATAAATGACAAAAAGAAAGCATATAAATCGCTAAAACAGGAGGGGAGTCAGGAAGCACTGATAAACTATAAGGAAAAAAATAGAATATGTAAAAACTAATAAAATTTGCCAAACTAGAGACCGAGAGATTAATTGCCAAAGAGAGTAAAACTAACCCTAAAATGTTCTTCAATTATATAAATAGTAAAAAATATAAATCTGAAGGAGTCGGCCCTCTACATAGCAATGAGGGGGTGTTGCAGAGAGCGACGAGGATAAAGCAAAACTATTAAATATTTTTTTCTCCACTATATTCACTGAGGAAAATAAACTGTCAGATGAAATGCAGAATGTAAAAGTAAATCCCCATTAAAAGTGCCCTGTCTGACCCAGGAAGAAGTACAACAGCGACTTAAAAGATTAAAATAGACAAATCGCCAGGACCGGATGGCATACACCCCCGTATCCTAAGGGAATTAAGTGATGTCATAGCCAGACCATTATTTCTGATATTTACGGACTCTATAATAACAGGGAATGTACCACAGGATTGGCGCATAGCAAATGTTGTGCCAATATTCAAAAAGGGTCCAAAAACAGAGCCTGGAAATTATAGGCCGGTAAGTTTAACATCTATTGTTGGTAAACTGTTTGAAGGGTTTCTAAGAGATGCTATTTTGGAGTATCTCAATGAAAATAAGCAAATAACGCCATATCAGCATGGCTTCATGAGGGATCGGTCATGCCAAACAAATTTAATCAGCTTCTATGAGGAGGTAAGTTCTACACTTGACAGCGGCGAATCAATGGATGTCGTATATCTGGACTTCTCCAAAGCATTTGACACCGTACCTCATAAAAGGTTAGTATATAAAATGAGGATGCTCGGACTGGGAGAAAATGTCTGTGGGTAAGTAACTGGCTGAGTGACAGAAAACAGAGGGTGGTTATTAACGGTAGATACTCAGATTGGGTCACTGTAACTAGTGGGGTACCTCAGGGGTCAGTATTGGGCCCTATTCTCTTCAATATATTTATTAATGATCTTGTAGAAGGCCTGCACAGTAAAATATGTATTTTTGCAGATGACACTAAACTGTGTAAAGTAATTAACACTGAAGAGGACAGTTTTCTGCTACAGAGGGATCTGGATAGATTGGAGGCTTGGGCAGAAAAATGGCAGATGAGGTTTAACACTGACAAATGTAAAGTTATGCACATGGGAAGGAATAATGCAAGTCACCCGTACATATTAAATGGTAAAACACTCGGTAACACTGACATGGAAAAGGATCTAGGAATTTTAATAAACAACAAATTAAGCTGCAAAAACCAGTGTCAGGCAGCTACTGCCAAGACCAATAAGATAATGGGTTGCATCAAAGGGGCATAGACGCCCGTGATGAGAACATAGTCCTACCACTTTACAAATCACTGGTTAGACCACACATGGAGTACTGTGTACAGTTCTGGGCTCCTGTGAACAAGACAGACATAGCAGAGCTGGAGAGGGTTCAGAGGAGGGCAACTAAAGTAATAACTGGAATGAGGGATCTACAGTACCCTGAAAGGTTATCAAAATTAGGGTTATTCACTTTAGAAAAAGATGACTGAGGGAGATCTAATAACTATGTATAAATATATCAGGGGTCAGTACAGAGATCTGTCCCATCATCTATTTATCCCCAGGACTGTGACTGTGACAAGGGGACATCCTCTGAGTCTGGAGGAAAGAAGGTTTGTACACAAACATAGAAAAGGATTCTTCACTGTAAGAGCAGTGAGACTATGGAACTCTCTGCCTGAGGAGGTGGTGATGGTGAGTACAATAAAGGAATTCAAGAGGGGACTGGATTTATTTCTGGAGTGTAATAATATTACAGACTACAGCTACTAGAGAGGGGTAGTTGATCCAGGGAGTTATTCTGATTGCCTGATTGGAGTCGGGAAGGAATTTTTTTCCCCTTAAGTGAGGAAAATTGGCTTCTGCCTCACAGGGGTTTTTTGCCTTCCTCTGGATCAACTTGTAGGAAACAGGCCGAACTGGATGGACAAATGTCTTTTTTCGGTCTTATATACTATGTTACTATGTTACTATTTTAGTGCCACAAAGTTCGGGTCCCCATTGACTTCAATGGGGTTTGGGTTCGGGTCAAGTTCGGGTCCCGAACTCGAACTTTGCGACAAAGTTCGGCCGAACCCGGCGAACCCGAACTTCCTGGTGTTCGCTCAACTCTAGCCTAGAACTGTTGAGCTTCATGAAAGTGTTCTTCCCCTGCTACATTGTGTCATAATTATGTTTAACCTCTATTCTTTTTAGAGAGCACCCTTTTAGTGACAACTTCATTAAAGCTATATGGAATTTCCCTTAAAAGGGCTGGGCATTTTCCTACTTAATTGGGCTTCTTTTATTTAACTTAGCAACAGAATGCAAATGTTTTCAATGTAGAAAACAAGTGGAAATCTATTTCTGCTGCAACTTACCACACTTTCCAATCAGTTCCCTTTTGACAAGGTCTTTAACATCTTCTTCCTGCAAAAACATCAGAACAAAAATGAAAGACGACTGAAAAACATTACCTTAAAGAGGCTATCTGACTTCTAAATGCCAACAATTGTCATAAAATAATGAAAAAATACATTCACCCATTTCACCCTCTGCCAGTTATAGCACCACCACTCTGATCCTCCCCTCTGTGTTGTCATCTTTTTGGCTGCAGCGATGATGTGCTTGTATACTCTAGACCAGGGATGGGCAAACTCTGCCCTCCAGCTGTTGAAAAACTACAACTCCCAGCATGCAAAGACTGCTTAGAACTATCAGCCTACAGCAGGGCATGGTGGGAATTGTAGTTTTGCAACAGCTGGATGGCAGAGTTTGCCCATCCCTGCTCTAGACACTGCTGCAGCCAACCACTAGCCTTAGTGGGATACGGCATGAGGTTGCTAAGTCCAGTGACTGGCTGCAGCAGTCACTTGGAATATACAGGCACATTATCCCGGCAACCTCCCCTGCATAACGGAAATGGGACGGATCCGTTTTGAAGCCCTTAGACTTCTATTATGACGGAATGAATAACGGCATGCCTCTAAAGGCATTCCATTATGCATTCCGTCATAGAATTACTTAATGGTTTGTGGTAACGGAATCCATAACGCAATTCACCTTTTACCAACAAACGAAGTGTGAACGAATTTCATAAGCGGAAATTCGCTCATCAATAGTAATAAGTAATTGATCGTACTAGTCTCTAAGTGTATAGCAATATATTAGTGACACATTGTCATTTGTCAATGCTGTAATATGTTAAGTGTTGGTATAAAGAAGTAGCTAAGTGATCATTTATTTACACTTTACATTTATCTAAATTTGCATTTAAATTTCATACTTAATCTTTGTGGATATCTAGGCTTTAAGCTGAAATATTTCACGTATTTCTCAGTGCCGTCTGATTTCATGCACTAAAGATATTCAGAAGCCTGAACACAGGCTCATGTAGGCAGTTCTATCAGTGATTGACAGTTTAGCCTGCATGCTTAAATGGGATCTATCATTAGTTTATGTTGGCCTTAATTAGGACACCATAAATGTGGTGACAGATTCCCTTTAGGTATACATAGAAGGTTGTTAATCAGTTAGTAGGACCTCCCACATGAAGCATAGAAAGCATAGCATCATAAGATCAGAGGTTTAAATTAATAAAGTTCCAATTTTTCTGAATTGTTTCCTGTAAAACTATATCAATCTGCTCAGCTGCTTTTGCTCTATTACATGTTGCCTGCAGAATGCACTGCATTTTCATGATGAAAGTTTCTGTTCAAAGATCACCTCGTTCAATGCATTCTATTTCATTGTGCTGTCACAACTGTACCTTGTCAGAGAAAGTGCAGGTTCCAAGTGTCAGAAAAAGAAGTTTGACTGATATGCAAATTAGGATGCACTTTCAAGTGCCTGAGCCCACCTCCATGAACAGCCCGGCTCTAGACAAGTTCCCATTGCGCCATTATGTCCACCCCTCCTCTGCAACATCACAATCTGGAAACAATTCCGCCCACCTGGTCCTAGTGCATCTCAGCAAATTATTGTGCATGGGCAGAGACCAGTACTGCCTGCACTTGCGGACTGAGTGGCCTACAGATGTTATCCAACCTAATGCCATAACTGCACATGCGCTGAGCCCTGTGATGCCTTCATCCTGGGACCTGCTCTGCTTATGCCAGAGATTTCACCGAGTTGCACCAGGAACAGGCAGGTGGAGTTGTGGCCAGATTGTGGCTTCGCAGAGGAGGAGGCAGACATAATGGCACAAGCGTTGGCACTGAGAACTCATCTAGAGGTGGGCTCGGGCTCTTCATGAAGGTGGGATTGGGAACTTGCAAGAGGCAGACTTGGGCTCCTACAACCCATAATTCTTCTCCACCCCTGGGTACTTTGCTGCCTCATTTGCATATCAATCAAACTTCTTTTTCTGATGTTTGGAACTTGTCTATAATAAAGGTGCAGGTGATGATGGCACAATGAACTTGAATCTATTGCGATTTGTTCAGTACACTTGAATGAAGTGACAGATTCCTTGTAAGGGATATGCTGGCTCTGATCTACATTCCTTTAGCCCAGTAAGGTATATGCTTTGACTTGTAAATGTGGAAAAGGATTATATAACTTACAGAAAGTCCAGGGTCTCCTTTTTCACCCTTAAAACCCTCAGGTCCATCTTCTCCCTGAAAGTGCATTTTAGAAAATGTAAATATACCATTAAAATATAAAGAATAATTTTCAAACAGAAGGAATCACCACCCGTCCAGTTACCACTTAGTAAACCTACTTGCTTACCTCCCCTATAAGAATGAAGGACAGCCAAGTAGCGAAAACTCACTGGTATTATAGGGAATTTACTGCTGGACCATAGACCTAAGTGCTGTGCATCTTTTGCCCTCTTAGTTCCCATTTATCTCACTTTCTATCATCCTGTCTGTCAAAAATGGGTTTATGGGTGCAGATCCTCATAAATACAGAGTAATCTACCTTCAAAACATTAGCATTAAGAATCTTACAACTCCATTCAGAGTTCCCCCACACTAATGCACAACACAGCATCTCACAGTGCAGTCATCTCTAATTTCATTATAACATGGCCAACCACAAAGGTACCAGTACCAGCCATTAATCCAGACATAGAACCAGTATATAGTACCAGACACAGAGCTCCTATATAGTGCCACCTTGGAACAGAAAGCTACATAGGGTGGAGGGCCAGCAAAATGAGGCAACATACAGTTACAGACACAAAATCAGAAGTGCCACTGCCAGCCAAAAAGCCTTTATTTCTACACTGACAGCTACTGTACATAGGACCCACTGTCAGTCCCACTATTCAGACCAAAACCCAAATTATACATTTACTCAGTTCAGGTCCAGCTTTATCCTTTGTCTTTCATAACACAATCTAGTACTTAGAGATGAGCGAACACTTGGATGTTCGGGTTCGAGAAGTTCGGCCGAACTTCCCGAAAATGTTCGGGTTCGGGATCCGAACTCGACCCGAACTTTATCCCGAACCCGAACCCCATTGAAGTCAATGGAGACCCGAACTTTTAGCACTAAAAAGGCTTTAAAATAGTCCAGGAAAGGGCTAGAGGCCTGCAAAAGGCAGCAAAATGTAGGTAAATGCCCTGCAAACAAATGTGGATAGGGAAATGAATTAAAATAAAATAAATAAAAATTAACCAATATCAATTGGAGAGAGGTCCCATAGCAGAGAATCATGCGTCATATCACCTACCACTGGAGAAGGCCACTTTCAGTTATTTCGGCCCCAGCACCAAGACAGAGGAGAGAGGTCCCACAGCAAGGAATCATGCATCATATCACCCACCACTGGAGAAGGCCACTTTCAGTTATTTTGGCCCCAGCACCCAGACAGAGGAGAGAGGTCCCACAGCAAGGAATAAAGCGTCATATGACCCACCACTGGAGAAGGCCACTCAGTTATTTAGGCCCAGCACCCAGACAGAGGAGAGAGGTCCCACAGCAAGGAATCATGCGTCATATCACCCACCACTGGAGAAGGCCACTTTCAGTAATTTAGGCCCCAGCACCCAGACAGAGGAGAGAGGTCCCACAGCAAGGAATAAGGCGTCATATCACCCACCACTAGAGAAGGCCACTTTCAGTTATTTAGGCCCAGCTTTCAGACAGAGGAGAGAGGTCCCACAGCAAGGAATCATGCGTCATATCACCCACCACTGGAGAAGGACACTTTCAGTTATTTAGGCCCTCGCGCCCAGATTGAGGAGAGGTTCATTCAACTTTGGGTTGCACCGCAAGATCATCGTAAAGTTAAAAAAATGAGGATTCAATAAAGAAGTGCCCCGGAGTACAAGAATACATGGTTGAGGGGGAGGCAGTTATAAATGTCTATTCTGCACAAGGGAGGGACAGGTCCTGTGGGATCCATGCCTGGTTCATTTTTATGAACGTCAGCTTGTCCACGTTGGCTGTGGACAGGCGGCTGCGTTTGTCAGTAATGACGCCCCCTGCCGTGCTGAATACACGTTCAGACAAAACGCTGGCCGCCGGGCAGGCCAGCACCTCCAAGGCATAAAAGGCTAACTCTGGCCACGTGGACAATTTGGAGACCCAGAAGTTGAATGGGGCCGAACCATCAGTCAGTACGTGGAGGGGTGTGCAGACGTACTGTTCAACCATGTTAGGGAAATGCTGCCTCCTGCTAACACGTTCCGTATCAGTTGGTGGTGCAGTTAGCTGTGGCATGGAGACTAAACTTTTCCACATTTCTGCCATGCCAACCCTGCCCTCAGAGGAGCTGGCTGTGACACAGCTGCGTTTGCGACCTCTTGCTCCTCCTCTGCCTTCGCCTTGGGCTTCCACCTGTTCCCCTGTGACATTTGGGAATGCTCTCAGGAGCGCGTCTACCAGTGTGCGCTTTTACTCACACATCTTCCTATCACGCTCCAGTGCAGGAAGTAAGGTGGGCACATTATATTTGTACCACTGATCCAGCAGGGTGGCAACCCAGTAGTCCGCAAACGTTAAAATGTGGGCAACTCTGCTGTCGTTGTGCAGGCACTGCAGCATGTAATTGCT
Organism: Bufotes viridis; assembly: GCA_033119425.1. NCBI lineage: Eukaryota > Metazoa > Chordata > Amphibia > Anura > Bufonidae > Bufotes > Bufotes viridis. Next base: position 169,529,074 of record CM065590.1, read on the forward strand.
CATGTGTGCCAGGCTCCCCAGAGGTAAGGACAAGCTGTCCTCTGTGGGAGGCGTATCGTCATCGTCCTCCGTATCCCCCCAGCCACGCACCAGTGATGGGCCTGAGCTTTGTCGGGTGCCATCCCGCTGTGAACCTGCTTCATCCTCATCCTCCTCCACCTCCTCCTTATCCTCCAGTAGTGGGCCCTGGCTGGCCACATTTGTACCTGGCCTCTGCTGTTGGAAAAAACCTCCCTCTGAGCCACTTCTAACAGACTGGCCTGAAAGTGCTAAAAATGACCCCTCCTCCTCCTCCTGGGCCACCTCCTCTTCCATCATCGCCCTAAGCGTTTTCTCAAGGAGACATAGAAGTGGTATTGTAACGCTGATAATGGTGTCATCGCCACTGGCCATGTTGGTGGAGTACTCGAAACAGCGCAACAGGGCCCACAGGTCTCGCATGGAGGCCCAATCATTGGTGGTGAAGTGGTGCTGTTCCGCAGTGCGACTGACGCGTGCGTGCTGCAGCTGTAACTCCACTATGGCCTGCTGCTGCTCGCACAGTCTCTCCAGCATGTGCAAGGTGAAGTTCCACCTGGTGGGCACGTCGCATATGAGGCGGTGAGCGGGAAGGCTGAAGTTACTCTGTAGCGCAGACAGGCGAACAGCGGCAGGATGTGAACGCCGGAAATGCGCACAGACGGCCCGCACTTTATGCAGCAGCTCTGACATGTCGGAGTAGTTGTGAATGAACTTCTGCACCACCAAATTTAGCACATGCGCCAGGCAAGGGATGTGCGTCAAACCGGCTAGTCCCAGAGCTGCGACAAGATTTCGCCCATTATTGCACACCACCAGGCCGGGCTTGAGGCCCACCGGCAGAAACCACTCGCCAATCTGTTGTTCAATACCCCGCCACAACTCCTGCGCGGTGTGAGGCCTGTCCCCAAAACATATGAGTTTCAGAATGGCCTGCTGACGTTTACCCCGGGCTGTGCTGAAGTTGGTGATGAAGGTGTGTGGCTGACTGGATGAGCTGGTGGAAGCAGAGGAGGAGGAAGCCGAGTAGGAGGAGGAGGCTACAGGAGGCAAAGAATGACGCCCTGCGATCCTTGGCGGCGAAAGGACGTGCGCCAAGGAACTCTCCGCCTGGGGCCCAGCCGCCACTACATTTACCCAGTGTACAGTTAGGGAGATATAGTGTCCCTGGCCGTGCTTATTGGTCCACGTATCTGTGGTTAGGTGGACCTTGCCACAGATGGCGTTGCGCAGTGCACACTTGATTTTATCGGATACTTGGTTGTGCAGGGAAGGCACGGCTGTCTTGGAGAAGTAGTGGCGGCTGGGAACAACATACTGTGGGACAGCCATGGACATCAGCTGTTTGAAGCTGTCTGTATCCACCAGCCTGAATGACAGCATTTCAAAGGCCAGTAGTTTAGAAATGCTGGCATTCAGGCCCAGGGCTCGAAGGTGGCTAGGTGGGAATTTACGCTTTCACTCCAAGGTTTGTGAGATGGAGAGCTGAATGCTGCCGTGTAACATGGTGGAGATGCTTGGTGACGCAGGTGGTGGTGTCGGTGGCACATCCTCTGTTTGGTGGGCGGCAGGTGCCAACGTTCCTCCCGAGGCGGAGGAAGAGGCCGAGGCAGCAGCAGAAGAGGGAGCAGGGGGAGCCAGAGTGAGTTCCTCGCTTTTAAGGTGTTTACTCCACTGCAGTTCATGCTTTGCATGTAGATGCCTGGTCATGCAGGTTGTGTTAAGGTTCAGAACGTTAATGCCTCGCTTCAGGCTCTGATGGCACAGCGTGCAAACCACTCGGGTCTTGTCGTCAGCACATTGTTTAAAGAAGTGCCATGCCAGGGAACTCCTTGAAGCTGCCTTTGGGGTGATCGGTCCCTGGTGGCGGTGGCCAGTAGCAGGCGAACTCTCTTGGCGGTGGCTGTTCTGCTTTCGCCCCCCGCTCCCTCTTTTGCTACGCTGTTGGCTCGGTCTCACCACTGCCTCTTCCTCTGAACTATGAAAGTCAGTTGCACGACCTTCATTCCATGTGGGGTCTAGGTCTTCCCCCCTGACCTCCTGTTCGGTCTGCACACTGCTGAAAGACGCAGCAGTTGGCACCTGTGTTTCGTCATCATCAGAGACGTGCGGACTGCGATGAGGTGGTATTCCCATGTCCTCATCATCAGGAAACATAAGTGGTTGTGCATCAGTGCATTCTATGTCTTCCACCACTGGGGAAGGGCTAGGTGGATTCCCTTGGGAAACCCTGCCAGCAGAGTCTTCAAACAGCATAAGAGACTTCTGCATAACTTGAGGCTCTGACAGTTTCCCTGATATGCATGGGGGTGATGTGACAGACTGATGGGCTTGGTTTTCAGGCGCCACCTGTGCGCTTTCTGCAGAAGACTGGGTGGGAGATAATGTTGTAAACGTGCTGGATCCACTGTCGGCCACCCAATTGACTAGCGCCTGTACCTGTAAGGCCTTACTATCCTTAGAACGGCATTGGGCCCCACCAAATATCGTTGTAAATTCTGGCGGGTACTGGAACCTGAGGTAGTTGGTTCACTAGGACGTGTGGCTGTGGCAGAATGGCCACGTCCTCTCCCAGCACCAGAGGGTCCACTAACACCACCACGACCGCGTCCCTTACTAGATGTTTTCCTCATTGTTACCGTTAACCAAGCACCACAATAAGAAAAAAAAAAATTGGCCCAATGTATTGATTTCAAATTCAGGCCTTTTTTTACAGGCACCTAACAATATCTGCCTATTTATTTATGTACCGTATTACACTAATCCAGGCACAGCAGTAACCACTGATTTAGGGGAATATCTATTGTAGGGCTAGTATTTAGGCCCTGGATGAAAGGTATCCTTTTATGGACAAATTTACACTTGGAGATGCACAGTAGCATGAGAAAAAATATGTAGGATTATGCCTTCAGCAATTGTATTTTAACACTTTGTGTAATATACCCTTTAACGGACAGAAATACAATGGGAGATGCACGGTAGCGTGTGAAGTTAATCAGGATGACCCTCTCAGCACTTGTATATACACCTTGAGTGTAAAGTACCCTTTTACGGACAGATTAACACTTGGCCTGCAACAGCTGGGACACCAGATTCAGGGTATTGCTATTTTGGCAATTGAATTTCACCCCAGAACAAAATATATGTTTTGGCGGACACTATTATACTTTGCCAGCCACAGCTGAAACCACTGATTTATGGTATTGCTATTTTGGCAATTGAATTTCACCCCAGAACAAAATATACCCTTTTACGGACAGATTAACACTTGGTCTGCAACAGCTGGGACACCAGATTCAGGGTATTGCTATTTTGGCAATTGAATTTCACCCCAGAACAAAATATACCCTTTTACGGACAGATTAACACTTGGCCTGCAACAGCTGGGACACCAAATTCAGGGTATTGCTATTTTGGCAATTGAATTTCACCCCAGAACAAAATATATGTTTTGGTGGACACTATTATACTTTGCCAGCCACAGCTGAAACCACTGATTTATTGTATTGCTATTTTCGCAATTGAATTTCACCCCAGAACAAAATATATGTTTTGGCGGACACTATTATAGTTTGCCAGCCAGTGCTGGGACACCAGATTTAGGGGATTGCTATTTTGGCAAATGAATTTCACCCCAGAACAAAATATATGTTTTGGCGGACACTATTATAGTTTGCCAGCCAGTGCTGAGACACCAGATTTATGGTATTGCTATTTTGGCAATTGAATTTCACCACAGAACAAAATATATGTTTTGGCGGACACTATTATAATTTGCCAGCCAGTGCTGGGACACCAGATTTAGGGGATTGCTATTTTGGGAAGTGAATTTCACCCCAGAGCAAAATATATGTTTTGGCGGACACTATTATAGTTTGCCAGCCAGTGCTGGGACAACAGATTTATGGTATTGCTATTTTGGCAAGTGAATTCCATTCTAGAACAAAATATATGTTTTGGCGGACACTATTATAGTTTGCCAGCCACAGCTGTGACACCAGATTTATGGTATTGCTATTTTGGCAATTGAATTTCACCCCAGAACAAAATATATGTTTTGGCGGACACAATTATAGTTTGCCAGCCAGTGCTGGGACACCAGATTTAGGGGATTGCTATTTTGGCAATTGAATTTCACCACATAAAATAATCTATCCTTTGCCAGACAGCAGACAGTATTAAACTTGGCTAGCCAAAGCTGGAACACCAGATTTAGGGGATTGGTATTTTGGCAATTGTATTTAACCCCTTAATAAAATATAGAAATTGCTATCCTGAGTTTCTAGGGGTGACAATTAGCACAGCAAAGCCCCTGATGTAGGATATAGCAAAAATTAATAAATAGTATTGATGGATTGATGGACTTGGTAGCAGCTTGTTCTGGTGCACCACAAGTCACAAAATGGCCGCCGATCACCCCAGAAAAAAGTGACAGAAAAACGCTCTGTGCAGCCTAAAAACCAGTGAGCAAGTAACTAGCAGAAGTTGAATCATTCACAGCTGTAGTTCTATCATTTCATTAGGTGCTTTTGCTGACTTTTCACTGCCTAATCTCGCCCTCACAGCAGCTGCATCCTCTCCCTACACTAATCAGAGCAGTGTGACGTGTGGTGCTACGTGACTCCAGCTTAAATAGAGGCTGGGTCACATGCTGCACTTGGCCAATCACAGCCATGCCATTAGTAGGCATGGCTGTGATGGGCTCTTAGGGCAAGAAGTAAAACGCTAGCTGATTGGCTGCTGTGCAGCCTTTTAGAAAGCGGGAAGAAATCGCCGAACAACGAACCCGAACCTTTTTGAAAATGTTCGGGTTCGGGTCCGTGTCCCGAACACCCCAATATTCTCTACAAACCCGAACTATTCTCGAACTATTCGCTCAACACTACTAGTACTGTAATGTTTTATGTCAAGTGGCAGAATTTTCTCATTTTCGTGAACATGTAACAAGTGCCCACAGGAACTAAATCAGAATGTGGCTCTTCTAATTGTGGCCCCTATAGTTTAGCATGATAGCTACTGGTTAGACAATCATAACCTAGTTCAAAAAATTTAAAGGCAACTGCACTCTTCCTGTTAATGGGTCCCTAAGGCTGTTTTATTTTCTGCCTGTCCCTCATCCCAGTTGTGTTCAAAGTAAAGGAGGGAAACACAGCATGACTACTATGGTCCTGTAGCACTAAAACTAAGCAAAGTTTGTAATACACTTGCTACTGTATACTATTTCTGTCATTGAGACAGCATCTCAGGTGTATCTAATGGATGGACAAGGTTTAGTTTACATAGTGTAGGAACGCACAAGGGACTATCATAGATCGGAGGTTCCTGGCCTCGGTGAAGTAGGAGCCAGTAGTGCATGTGTCAGCAGCAGTTGCTGATAGACACTTTGGTAGTTAGTATAGCTTTGAAAAACTAATCCGGGACAGCTCTTACTGGGAGTAGTCATAGTGCTGGGTGCGTGACTACTCCCCACGGTCCAGGCTGGGTTTTGACTGGCTTACCTGGCTGACGGTGGAGCTCTGTGTAGCTGTGTGTTTTTGGAGCCGAGTGAAAACTGGAGGGTCTCTGCCGAGAGACAAAGCAAGGTCCCCATCCACTCCGTAGGTGTACGGCACTGTGCCCTAATCCTTCCTAAGTGATTTGTTCAGATTCAGGACTGAATTGTTTTTCTTTAAGTGTCGGCTGAACTAAGCTGATCACTGCCGCCTGTTGAATTGTGGTGTACCAACAATAAAAGACATTTATTACTTTGATTTCCACTGCTAAAAGGCTACTGTGTATTTATCCGAAGGCTATCATTTGGGAAATCCCTACAATAGGCACATCTATACAGCAAGTTAGACTTATTTGTGAACTGCAAGGCCCATAGTATATCTGCACTGACATGTAAGTGAACATCTTCTCCTAACTTTATAGCAACGTTCCCAAAGACGGAGGAAAGAACTTTTAGTGCAGGTGTATTACAAACATTTAGATATGGGCACATGTCTAAATAATTTTGTATCCATCAGGGGACGGAGCAGCTAGTCTCAGAAAATGGATCACAATTTAGGACGGATAATTCTTCTAGTATTTACAGTAAGCACTGCCAATACAGGGTGAGACTTGTTGCAAACATTGTATAAAAATGTATAGATCACTTCCACATTCCTCACCATTTCACCCTTTACTCCTGGTATTCCTGGATCCACTCGTGGACATGGCAAAGATTTTCCTCTTTTTCCTTTCTCACCCTTGTTAAGAAACAAAGAGAAGCTAGTGCAGGTGTCAATGTATGGATTATTGTGCTCACTCTAATAGTCAAACATATAGCTCATCACAGTTTGTACCTGCCTTATTTATGCCTCATTCACACGTCAGTGTTTTTGTCAGTGAATTCCATTAGTAATTGTGAGCCAAAACCAGGATTGGAGCCTCCACAGAGATAAGGTACAGTATAAGGGAAAGATCTGCACCTGTTCTGTGTTTAGAGACGCACCTGGTTTTGGCTCCAAATCACTGATGGGAATCACTGGCTGAACACCAACTGTGTGAATGAGGCATGAGTAAAATGCCTAGTGTTGTGTAGAACAGAATGGGGGAGATTTATCAAACTGGTGTAAAGTAGAACTGGCTTATTTGTCCATAGCAACCAATCAGATTTCACCTTTCATTTTCCAAAGGAGCTCTGAAAAATGAAAGGTGGAATCTGATTGCTTGCTATGGGCAACTAAGCCAGTTTTACTTTACACCAGTTTGATAAATCTCCCCCAATATTACCAGTTACAGATAGCTTAAAACCTATTTCTAGATGCAGTCACAAGATATGGTATATGCAAGGTGGTACATAATGTCAGTACATAGCAAGCTGATTTATTGTACGTAAAAGATAACATTTTTAAAGGAACACTTTAATAAAAATACCCCAACAATTTGTTCCTAGACTCTTCATCTCCTTTGAACATATTCATATAACAGGTCAGTCATTCTGCTGCTCCTCTTTACAAGCATGATGCGTACCTGCAAGATTACTGGCTGCAGTAGCCTATTCCCTCTGCCTTATATTAAGTAGGTCACAAACAAACCCCATTCCCTTGGATTTCTACGAGACTGTTGCAGGAACATGGAGAAAAAACTACAGACAGATAAACAGCATGGGCAACTTTCTCACCTTTTACTTTTATAAATACTTTTTAGGTTTAGTGTTATTAGTGAAAAAAAAGATACCTGCAAGACTTGATAACATCATCTATTATTTGCACTTAATAAGGTTATAAGTAATTATTTCCATCATCATTTCCATAGTTACATAGTTGATACAGTTGAAAAAAGACATAAGTCCATCAAGTTCAACCAAAGGTTAGGTGGGGACGTGAATCCCAGAAGGAAGGGAGACTCAAATTTCTACACGTTTTCATAAGCATTAATGTTGTTTACTTTTAAGAATTCATCTAAACTCTTTTTAAAACTGTCCACTGTTCCAGCTGTGACCACGTCCTGAGGAAGTCTATTCCACAGATTCACAGTTCTTACAGTAAAGACGCTTTGACGCTTCCGGAGACTGAACTTTTTCCTCTCCAATCGGAGGCAGTGCCCCCTTGTCTTTTGAGGGCATTTTACATGGAACAGTTTTATCACGGTATTTTTTGTTTGGCCCATTTATAAATTTGTATAGGTTAATCATGTCCCCCCCTTAGACATCTCTTCATAAGACTAAATAAATTGAATTATTTTAATCTTTCTTCATAACTAAGACCCTCCTTGCCCCTTATCAGTTTAGTCTCTTTCCTCTGTACTTTTTCCAGCTGCAGTGCGTCCTTTCTATGGACTGGTGCCCATGCCCAGAACTGAACTGCATATTCCAGATGAGGCTGCACCAAACTTTGTAAAGTGGTAATATTACATCCCTGCCCTGCAAGTCCATGCCTTGTTTAATGCATGACAGTATCCTGGTGGCCTTAGAAGCAGCTGATTGACATTGTATGCTGTTATTTAATCTACCATCTACATGGACACCCAAATCCTTCTCTATAAGTGACTCCCCCAGGGTTACATCCCCTAGGACATATGCAGCACCGAGATTATTACTACCGAAATGCATAACTTTACATTTATTCACATTGAACCTCATTTTCCAAGTTGATGCCCAATCAATCAGAGCATTCAAGTCAGCTTGTAGTTTATGGACATCTTCCATAGACTGTACAGTACTACATAGCTTAGTGTAATCTGCAAAAATAGAAATGGGGCTATTAATTTTGTCCTCGATATCATTAATAAATAAATTAAATAATAGAGGACCCAGCACTGAACCTTGGGGTACACCACTTTTAACCCGGGACCATTCTGAATAGGAATCATTGACCACAACTCTCTGGACACGGTCCTTAAGCCAGTTTTAAATCCAATCACAAACTATACTTTCCAAGCCTATAGACCAAGAGCTTTTGCAAAGTCAAGAAACACTACATCCACATCCACAAATCAGGTTAGTCTGACAACTTCTGTCCTTGGTAAACCCATGTTGGTTATCACTTATGATGTTATTTACAGTCACATACTCCTGTATATAGTCCCTTAAGAGTCCTTCAAACATTTTCCCACAACAGAAGTTAAACTAACTGGTCTATAGATACCTGTGGAGGACCTAGATAATTTTTTGAATATGGGCACCACATTTGCCTTGCACCAATCACTTGGCACTGTACCAGTACCTAGAGAATCTTTAAAAATTATAAACAGGGACACAACAATGATTGAACTGAGCTCTTTAAGAACTCCTGGGTGTAATCCATCTGGACCCGGAGCCCTATTAACATTTACCTTTTTTTACTTAGAACACTGATGTAACCACAAAGGGGGAGATAAAACATCCCCACAAAAGTACAATATTGGTGGAACCTCTGGTAGAAAAAAATATATACAGCCTACAAAGAACTACCGTACCAGACCGTTTGTAATGGTATACAAATTTATTCACTAGTCAATTTATTAACAACATGATTGGCATATATTAAAAACAAAACATGACATAAGGGACGTAAGTGCAAGAAAAAGGCATCACTTGGAGGGAAGACACAGCATTAAACAGCTCCTGTCCTGACAACAATAATAATAAGACAATAAAGTGCAAGTGCAAATATAGGCCAAAAGGCCAGTAATTAACAATTGGAACAGTTACCCATGCTGAGCTCCCTCCAGGATGATGCCCCAACCCGCGTTTCAGCGTACCTACGTCAGGGGGTGGGGGGATGAAGGTACGCCGAAACGCGCGTTGGGGTTGGCATCATCCTGGAGGGTGCTCAACATGTTTTGTTTTTAATATATGCCTATCATGTTGTTAATAAATTGACTAGTGAATACATTTGTATGCCATTACAAACGGCCTGGTAGTTCTTATTTAACTTAGCTTGGACTACATCTACAGTTAGCCAATTGAGTATATTACTGGTTGTACTAACTGCCCCAGCACCACAGATATCAGCTCCTTTCTCTTCTTTTGTATATACAGAGCTAAAAAACTAATTTAGCAACTCTGCCTTTTCCTTATCTTGAGTGACTCCCCCACCCCTTTACTATTATTTAGGAGACCTACCTGCTCGGACCTTGGTTTTTTACCATTTATATATTTAAATATTTTTTGGGGATTTGCTTTGCTCTCTTTTGCCACCTGCTGTTCGTTTAGTATGTTTGCTAACGTTTTCGCATTTTTACAGATTTTATTAAGCCGTTTGTAAACTTCAAATGCTACAGCTGACCCCTCAGATTCGTATTTTTTAACTGCTTTTTTTTGTCTTTTATTGCCCTTTTTATAGTAGCTGTGAGCCATGGGGGTTTAATTTTAGCCGTTTATACTTGTTATTTAAAAGAATACATTTTTTTGTGCAATTACTCAATGTGGATTTCAAGCTCTCCAAGTTATCCTCAGTATCATTATGTGACAGTAGCTGCTCCCAGCCTTTGCCCTGAAATGCTGCCCTCAACCCAGGGAAATTAGCCTTTTTGAAATTATTGTCTTTGCTCTGCCTGACAGAGTTTGCTTTGTATAGTGTAGAGGGAATATAATTATATTGTGGTCACTATTACCTAGTGTTTCTCGAACAGTAACATTTCCAACAAGCTCTGCATCATTAGAAATTACCAGATCCAACAGAGCAATGCCCCTAGTGGGAGCTTCTGCAAACTGGCCCATAAAGTGGTCCTGCAGCAAGTTGATGAATATTCTCTCCTTTGCAGTTGAGGCAGAATCATGACCCCAGTCAATGTCTGGGGAGTTAAAATCTCCCATTATGACCACTGTACCAGCCTGTGCAGCCCTCTCTATTTGGTTATACAGTTGTGTTTCTATCTCCTCTGTAATGTTAGGGGGTCTATAGATTACACCAAGTATTATTTTGTCAGTGTTTATATCCCTTTGAACATTATTGGTGTGTAACGTGTGATAGATCCTATTTTTTGTGTATAACATATGATGTTCACGCTTTTATTTCTTGCACGTTATGACAGCAATATCAACTTATACTCTAAAGTCATTATTCATGATAAATGGCTATTTTTTCTCATGGTAAACTAAGCATCAGCTGCAAGAAGTTAAAGGGGTTATCCAATCCCTATAATGCCCCACAAAATGCCAGGGCACCTCATACTTAGCCCGCTCACGGCGCCTGTGTCACTGATGCCCACACGGCTGCCACTGCATGCCCCCCCGCCCGTCACATGAATGTAAACATCCGGAGACTTGGGGGGCAGTCAATAGCAGGCCACGGGTGACACTAGGGAGGCTCATTTCCTTTGCAGCCTACTATTGGCTGCACCCCCCCCCCCCGGGCATAAGTATTATCTGCATGCGGTGGCCGGGCATTTTGGGGGGCATAATAGGGGTTGGATAACCCCTTTAACAGTTAGGATACTGGAGATTTTTCATTTTTGCATTTTCATTTTTTTTCTATATTCCTTGAGCCATAACTTTTTTTTTTTTTCTGGTCACATATCCATATGAGGGCTTATTTTTTGCGGGAAAAGTTGTGCTTTCTAATGCCACCATTTATTTTGGCATACAATGTAGTGGGAAGCGGGCAAACATTTCCAAATGTGGTGGAATTGGGAAAAAAAACGCAATTCCTCCACCATTTTACGGGTTTTGTTCCTACGGTGTCCCCTTTGCGGTGAAACTGACCTGTGGCTTTCGTTCTCTGGGCCAGTAGAAATACAATGGGGGTGTGTCAGGGGAGGAGCCATGGCAGGTGGTGGGATGGACCAGGAGTGGGTAGTGGGTGGAGTAAGGGGGCCCAATTCAGATTCTTGCTATGGGGCCCAATGATTTCTATGTACGCCCCTGCTTCCACCCATAAGGTTTCCACATCCTCTTTCACACTTGTCTTCAGATCACTCACATACAGGCACACACCACCGCCTTGTCTATTGACCCTGTCTTTCCTAAATGGTGTATAACCCTCAATATTTACAGCCCAGTCATGCGAAAAATCCAACCATTTAAAGGAAGAAACTAGCAATTACTCTGCGTGTATATAGATATTCAGCGGTTACAGTATCTTTCGTGATTAAATTGAAATAATACAGCAAACAATTAATTAAATTTTATTTTCCCCACTATTTTAATTTTAAATGTTGATATTAGTTTATATTACATTTGAGATTTAGCTGGGGTTTAAGAAATTAGGCTTTCTATATTTAAAGAGTTTGTCTCACAAAAACTACTTGTATACTTTTCAAACCAGCACATGGATCTGAATACTTTTGTAATTGCATGTAATTAAAATTTTAGCATAGCCACCGAGTTATTCAATAAAATGTATCTGTATAGTGCGACCTGCTGTTCGTTCTTTGTCTTATTTCTTTGTGCTGCTCACTGAGAAGGTCGCACATGCTCAATTTCTCCCCTCAACTGCCTCCTGAACTGTGATAGGGAGAGCTGAGGCACACCTCCTGAGCTGTGATAGGGAGAGCATGGATACGCCTCCTGAGCTGTGATAGGGAGAGCTGAGACACGCCTCCTGAGCTTTGATAGAGAGAGCTGAGACACGCCTCCTGAGCTGTGATAGGAAGAGCTGAGACACGCCTCCTGAGCTGTGATAGAGAGAGCTGAGACACGCCTCCTGAGCTGTGATAGGGAGAGCTGAGACACGCCTCCTGAGCTGTCATAGGTAGAGCTGAGACACGCCTCCTGAGCTGTGATAGGAAAAGCTGAGACACACCTCCTGAGCTGTGATAGGAAAAGCTGAGACACGCCTCCTGAGCTGTGATAGGAAGACCTCAGACACGCCTCCTGAGCTGTGATAGGAAGAGCAGAGACACGCCCCCTGAGCTGTGATAGGAAGAGCAGAGACATACCTCCTGAGCTGTGATAGGAAGAGCAGAGACACGCCTCCTGAGCTGTGATAGGGAGAGCTGAGACACGCCCCCTGAGCTGTGATAGGAAGAGCTGAGACATGCCTCCTGAGCTGTGATAGGAAGAGCAGGGACATGCCTCCTGAGCTGTGATAGGGAGAGCATGGACACGCCTCCTGAGCTGTGATAGGGAGAGCTGAGACATGCCTCCTGAGCTGTGATAGGGAGAGCTGAGACCCCTTAGCTGCAGCAGAAAAGACACTCCCCTTGAGCTGTCAGCTTGATATAAATCTAGCAGAGTAATGAACGGGGAGATCTCTGGATCCGCGTAAGGTACAGGGCTTTCTTTGTTAGAAAGAGGTTGTCATATACTATATGATGTCTGATTTTCATTTTTTACATTAGTCATGGGATAACCCCTTTAAATGTTTATAATTAATCTAATTAATTAATTTGGTAGTAGGAGCTTTTACATTTATGACTATAATTCGTATAACTTTGGGAAATTAACCTTCTTCAGGCATTTTTGTGATGTTTAGTGAGTGAGATATCAGTGAATAAAAAAAAAAAATTCTTTCATTTACTGTATGTTTTATGTACTCTTTAAGTTTAGATGGCGATATCCTTTTTACATTCATCATGTTCTAGGTCGATTAAAATAAAAGCACACATGCATCTGTAGTGCTGCATCTTGTATTGCATTTTTGGTGAATTTACTGTTGCATTTTTGGGAGCATTTTAGAAATACAATGTTAAATCCTGGTTGTAGTATACTCTACCCACCTCCTTAGTATGAACTAGGATAGCAACTAGAAAATGTATAAATGTATCTGGGTTAAAAAAAAGTCCTTAGGCTATTGGAATTATGTTACCTTTAATCCTGTACTTCCTTTTGGTCCTGCAGGTCCTTGTGGCCCAGGAGCCCCAATCTGTCCCAGGTGTCCAATTGGTCCCCTGAATCCGCTCAAGCCAGGAGATCCTTTAATACCCTATAAAATAATGTCATATATAAAATCGGTATGCTATTTAATATTTAATTCCTCAGGTCAAGTTTAAAGGTATACCTATCCTATCAATACTTTATAATCAGTGAGGGTCGGACCTCTGGAACCCTCACCAATCCAATAAATGAAGGGCCGCAACCTGGCTAAACGGAAAAGTTCAGCTTGTCTCATTTCATTTACTTGAATGGGGCTACACTATGGCTCTCTTCATTGCGAGTTGCCGGAGTGTCCCTGTGCAGGGGAAAACAGTGAGGAGGACACAGAGGTACACCGACACTCTGGTCTCTTCATTGTCATGACTGGTAGGGATCCCAGAGGCATATCTTAGCAGTAGGCGTTTACTTTATAAGATGAGAATGAAAAGGGTTGTAGTACAGAATTAGAAAAACATGGCTGCTTTCTTCCAGAAACAGCATCACATCTGTCTGTTAGTTGTGTCTGGTATTGCAGCTCAGCTCCATTAAAGTGGGTGGAGCTCATTAACAATGCTACACAAAACCTATGAACAGGTCTGGCATTATTTTTTGGAAGAAAGCTACCATATTTTTGTAACTCTTTGCTCAAGTCACTTTAATCACTTGAAGCAAATAAAAAAACAAATGCTAAATCAGAAAGTTATTTGGTGAAGTCCATTATAGGGAACCTCTCACAAAGATAATGCCAAACCCCCACCAATGGCTGACTATTAGGCTTTTCCTGTTTCCGGAGGTGTCCTTTATTGCCCAAACAGATGCCTCACTTTGCCTAAAATCAAATTTAATCACAGCTAATGCCGTAGGCAAAGGATTTGTTTGAAGTCAAGTAGGTTGAGATGTTGAAAAGTCAAGTCAAGCTTGAACAAATAAAGGGGTTCTCCGGGAGAGATAAAAATGAAAATACTGAAAAAACATGTTATTATAAAGAAACTCTTAAATGCCTTTAATTTTTTATAATGGCTTGTTTAGTCTACGGGACAATCTTAGATGGAGTTAAAATGGCAGGTCTCAGATTTATGAGCATAAATGCAGGACGGCCTGTGTGAGAATGCAGAGCAGGAGCCCTATATAAACTCCGCTCTCTGCCTGCATCAGCACTGTGAAGCTGTATATTATGTGCAGATGACAGCTGAGAAAAGTGCTCATGTCCCTGTGCTTTGGAGTGGATTTTACCTCATCCAGTACTCCTGCTCTAAAGTGGTTTCTAATGATGGCCCTCCCCCACAGCAGTGCATCTGGTCCTCATTCCTACCCTTGAACGGAGTCTATTATGATATGTTTCCTTAATATGCAAATTAAGCCTTTGGTGCAATAAAGGCATCAACACTGCTCTTGTTGCACCCAAGCTCCTTTCTGTGGCCAGCCCCTCTCTGGCTGCTTTGCCACTGCCTGGTCCTGTCAATCAAAGCATTGCACTAAAGGCCTAATTTACATATTAAGAACAAGTACAACTCAGGAACAGAGTCTCATATCAACAAAAGAAAAACAGCTTTTTAATCAGGTGAACCACAGCTATGTGCCTATGCAAAAAATTGAATCGGAGGTCACTGGTGACAGATTTCCTCTAAACAAATTAGAGACTTAATGGGAGGCAGTGACCAACACCTCTTTTTTTCAGGTTGCTCAGCCTTGGCAACAAAATTAGATTTTTCTAACAAGTATTTTGCCCATAGTTTATGTTCCATGACTTATGGCCCCTTTACACAGGCTGACACAGCAGGCATTTATCAGGAACCATCTGTTCATTCCCGATAATTGCCTGCTTGTCAGAGAAGGTGACAGCTGCATTTACATGTAGCAATCACCTCCTCTCTATGGGGACAAAGGATCACTACTGCGATCGTTTGTGCCCACAGAAAATCATTGAGCATGATCTGCTGCCCAGAAACAATGATTTAGGTGACCACATCAATGATGCTTTCCCCCATTGAGTGTTTTCAGCGTTCATTGGGTCACTGGCAGCACCTTTACCCTGGGCAGTTATCAGGATTGAGCATCCCTAGGAAAGCTCCTTCCCAATAAGTGCCACAAACTTTGGCTGGTGTAAAGGGATCTTAAGAAGCCTTACGTCTTCTTTCTTTCATGGTATACTGTTATTGCTGTTATTGGCATGTCTAGGAATAGCTAATTAACAGATGTAACCTATGTGCTGCAAATCATAGTCATTAAGTTACTTCATGTACCAGTATGGAAACTAGGAAATATGTTTGCAAGTTATGGATGAAAATAGATAAAAAACAGTGTAGCAGATGTCGATTGTCATGGTGTTGTAGCTAGCGACAACTATATATTACTTACCTAGTTTTTATTTTGTTAGATAAATTATATTTTAAATGCAGAGAATAGTCTCACCTTATCTCCCTTATCTCCAACAGCTCCGGGTGGTCCATCAATCCCCTTCTCTCCTTCATCCCCCTACAAACAAGGAGGAAAAACTTAATTTCTCTACTGGCAGTGGCTACTTGTTTTAAGTGATGCACAGCCGAAATGTGATTAAAAATCCATGGGGAAAATGTATCATCCCTCCTAAAACCCTGGGTTTGCATCTTTTTAAACACGTTGCATCTAAATCTAGGTGAAAGCGGTGTTTCCCTAACCTCCTCGCCAAAAAGAGAGCATGGCGAGCGCAGACTGTGAGCACTGGTACATGTATCATCACTTATGCCAGTTTTCTATGAGCTGGCGTAGATTTCATTTTAGACACACAAACTGTTAAGAACTCGGGGGGTCATTTACTATCGGATATACGCAGTTTTCTGGTGTATATTTGTCCCAGATTGCGGCGCAAAGGTATTTTGTGCCACAATCTGCCACTTTTTCCCGGCTCACACAGATCTGAAAAAGGGTGCATGGCGCGGGCGCAGATTAGCCGGTAGGCCTGTCTAATATATTATTTTCTACGCCTGTTTTAGACATGGAAAATGGTCTAAATGTAAGACAGCAAGGAAGGAAGGAAGGTATGTAGAGACCAGCAACTCTTCATAACTTCATCGGATCGACCGCCAGCACAGGGGTTATTAAGTATGGCGTCTAAAACGCCAGTCTTAATAAATGACCCCCTGAATGCTTTTAGGTGTATCCAAACTTTGACTGTTACTGTCTATTAGAAATAAATAATATGCATATACATACAGCATATATATCAATACCACTGTTTGATCAGTTTGAGGACAAATCATAAAGAGTAAAAGAAGCAAAGAGCTATCTATGTAGTGTCTTGATTTGCAGTTTGCATTATTACATGTTCATTACATGTGATAATTTGAAAGTAATGTTTGCAATTCCAAGAAGTAGTCATCCCTTACAGCACAACCAGCAGGTAATGTCTAGGCAAATATATTCATATATGTAAAAGCATGGTTAAATATGGAAGATGCATTTGCTAAATTCCTTGTCACATTTCAGATAGGTTATAGTTACTGTAAATTGTAGTCTATGTGCATTAGTTCAGTCTAAGTAGAATGTTTCTTGAATGTAGTTTTATTTTTTTAGGCACAAGAAAAAAAGAAAAGAAATAGGCATTGATACATTAGGGCAATATGAAAACCACCTACATGACCTAGCTCAAGATTATTTTTACTTATGATGAGCATGTGTTTATAGTACATACTGTATATGCCATGCTTGTTAAATTACATTGAACTAGATTTTTGATACTTGTTACATCTGCAGCTATTGGGGTAAGTAACTGGCTGAGTGACAGAAAACAGAGGGTGGTTATTAACAGTAAATACTCAGATTGGGTCACGGTCACTAGTGGGGTACCTCAGGGTTCAGTATTGGGCCCTATTCCCTTCAATATATTTATTAATGATCTTGTAGAAGGCTTGCACAGTAAAATATCTATTTTTGCAGATGACACTAAACTGTGTAAAGTAATTAACACTGAAGAGGACAGTATACTGCTACAGAGGGATCTGGATAGATTGGAGGCTTGGGCAGAGAAATGGCAGATGAGGTTTAACAATGACAAATGTAGAGTTATGCACATGGGAAGGAATAATGCAAGTCACCCGTACATACTAAATGGTAAAACACTCGGTAACACTGACATGGAAAAGGATCTAGGAATTTTAGCTGCAAAAACCAGTGTCAGGCAGCTACTGGCAAGGCCAATAAGATAATGGGTTGCATCAAAAGGGGCATAGATGCCCGTGATGAGAACATAGTCCTACCACTTTACAAATCACTGGTCAGACCACACATGGAGTACTGTGTACAGTCCTGGGCTCCTGTGAACAAGGCAGACATAGCAGAGCTGGAGAGGGTTCAGAGGAGGGCAACTAAAGTAATAACTGGAATGAGGGATCTACAGTACCCCGAAAGGTTATCAAAATTAGGGTTATTCACTTTAGAAAAAAGACGACTGAGGGGAGATCTAATAACTATGTATAAATATATCAGGGGTCAGTACAGAGATCTCTCCCATCATCTATATATCCCCAGGACTGTGACTGTGACGAGGGGACATCCTCTGCGTCTGGAGGAAAGAAGGTTTGTACACAAACATAGAAAAGGATTCTTTACGGTAAGAGCAGTGAGCCTATGGAACTCTCTGCCTGAGGAGGTGGTGATGGTGAGTACAATAAAGGAATTCAAGAGGGGCCTGGATGTATTTCTTGAGTGTAGTAATATTACAGGCTACAGCTACTAGAGAGGGGTCATTGATCCAGGGAGTTATTCTGATTGCCTGATTGGAGTCGGGAAGGAATTTTTTTCCCCTTAAGTGGGGAAAATTGGCTTCTGCCTCATAGGGTTTTTTTGTGCCTTCCTCTGGATCAACTTGTAGGAAACAGGCCGAACTGGATGGACAAATGTCTTTTTTCGGTCTTATATACTATGTTACTATTGCCGATCAGAAAATACAATATGGTAGACATCCATTAGGGTATTTACGCCACTATTGTGGAGAAAAAAAGCTGCAAATTATGGAGCATGCCATATTTTCTGCAAAGTGTGAAACTTTCCCCCTTCTCGCCACTTTTAAGACGTGGTGAAAAAAGGGGGCATGGCAAGGGAGGGTGCGGTCAGGGCCAGCAGGTCCAGCACCTTTATCTGCATTTACCCAAGTTTTGTGGTGTAAATTCAGAATTAAATCTATAGCAGCTAGGAGGCTGCCTTAGATTTTAGTCTATTGCACGACAAGCAGGAGGACGCCCCCAATCTATGACAGGCCTGTGCCTCTGCATGAATTTGGCACATTCTCCAGCTGCGAAGGGGGAATGAAGCCCGGCGATTAAAACACCAGTCTTGATGGTCTTTATAAAAGTCCCTCTATGTGTTTCCTTCCCTTGGCAGGCAATCTGACTGGCTGCATAAATATATTCAACCTAATATAGATATATATTTATTGTAATTAGATGTCCAGAGATGAATGTAGTTAGACTAATCACAGACAGACTGAAAGAGTTACGAACCTTCGCTCCTGCAGGTCCTGGAGAGCCTGCTAGTCCAGGGCTTCCTTGTCCTCCAGTTTCACCCTGGTGTATAGATATTCTTTAGTCAGAATAAGGGCTCATGCATATGAACGTATTTTCTTTCTGTGTCTGTTCCGTTTTTTTGCGGACTGTATGCAGAGCAATTCATTTCAATGTGTCAGCAAAAAAAAACGGAATTTACTCCATGTGCATTCCGTTTTCGTATGTCCACATGTCCTTTCCACAAAATAATAGAACATGTCCGCATTACAGACAAGGATAGGACTGTTCTATTAGGGGCCAGCTGTTCCATTCCGCAAAATACGGAATGAACACAGACGTCATCTGTATTTTTTGCGGATCTGGGTTTTGCAGACCGCAAAATACATACGGTCGTGTGCATGAGCCCTAATGGGAATATAGACAAACTGATAGCTGGTATATAAAAGACTATATGAAAGAAATACAAAATGTTTTGCAGAAAAAACATGGTGTAAATAATTGTTTAGGAACTGACAGTTAATTTAATGCAGGAATTCTTTAGATTATGAAATACAATTAATTTCGTTTCAAAAGTCAAGTGTAATGATTGTCTAAATTTAGAAGAATAAAAATGTAAAAGAAATCATGAAGTTTGTAGCAGAAAAAACATAACTTTGAGATGTATCTTGAATGTGCTGGTGTGTGACTTTAATTGGAACTGTTACAGTCACGCACCAATAATTCTCAGTTTCCTGCTAAAGCCTTTTATTTGAAACATTCCCTCATTTCTTCATGTATGCAGACGTAAATCTGAAGTTTGGTTCATTTTTTCTTGACCTCCGCCTGGTTATAGAAAGCCTGTCAGAATGTTCCTGCTAATCCCATAGCACTTTCTTTTTTGGAAACTTATTTTTGTATCCTGTAGACATCAAGGTATCAGCACTAGCACATAATATAACCATCACATGTGCAAAGTATTTGAGTGTGTGAGCTGAGACATCACTTTTATGATAGATTGTTGTCACAACTAGCACAGTCATATGTCTTAAAGGGGTTTCAACATGAATGGGGCTACGTTGCCATTACCTGCAGAGTGGTAGTCTGAATCCTGTCCAGTACATTGGAAAATCAGTGAAGAGAACATTGTGCCAAACCAGCATTGAATTCCTGGCATTTTAAGGGTCCTAGTCTCACTTTAGCAAATAGCATTTATCATATAGAGAAAGTCAATACAAGCCACTTCCTAATGTATTGTAATTGTCCATATTGCTTCCTTTGCTGGCTGGATTCATTTTTCCATCACATTATAGACTGCTCATTTCCTTGGTTACGACCACCCTGCAATCCATCAGTGTTGGTTGTGCTTGCACACTTTAGGAACAAATGCTATTTGCTGAAGTGAGACAACCCCTTTAAGATGTTCGAATATTATATGTGTATGTTGCTCTTACTCTAAACTCTTAATGTAATCCCATCACGAATCAACTTGTCATGATTTGCAGTCCCATTTTCTACAAATACATTTTGCATACATTCACTGCAAGAAAAAAACCCTCTGCACATCTGTTATAGCCATCCCAAATATGACATACTTACTTTAACACCTATTATCCCAGGTTCTCCTGTTTTGCCTGGAAACCCTAACATTCCCTGTAAAAAATAATATATAGATATAAATGGATGACCACCATTGAACATTATTTTGTCTTGTTTTTTAAATCTGAATAGTTCCAAAGTTCAAAGCAGATTATCTACAAATTATAGTGAAATATACTGATAGATAAATCGAATTATTTCTGCTACAGAGCTCCAAATTCTATGCATACCACTTAAAGGGAGTCTGTAACCAGCACAATGCCTTGTAGGGCTAGGTCATGATACTTTTCACTTAGTGATCTGTTGCTTAATTCTGAAGGAAAAGTACATTTATTCCATATGCAAATGAGCAGTTAAGTGCACAGAGGGCAGACCCAAGCCGCTTGGTGCACCCTTGCTCCTGTTTTGACAACCACTTCCTTTCCTTCGTCATTGCCTTTGACAGCTACTCCCTCTCTATCTTGATTGATGGGGCTGTATAGTCTGGTCCTGGAAATCCAAAAAGAGAGGGAGGGACAGGAAGAGCAAGGATGCACAGTGGTTTGGGACTACCTTCAGTGAACTTAATTGCTCATTTGCATGTGGATTAAAAGTAAATTTTTTTCAGAATGAAGCCACAGATCTGTAAGTGAAAGGTACCATTATTGCATTTAGTTGATGAGATTGGAGTTCGTTTAAGCTTCAGGTGATAAACATCTAGCAAGAATTCCCTCTAGGTCAGTATTCCTCAACTCCAGCCCTTAGGGGGCCGCTTGCCGGTCATGATTTCTGAATATCGTACAGAGTGAATACCTGTGGTAAGTCCTGATGTATTGACACTAACTATATCACCTACTCAATACTAAGTAAATCCGGCTGGTGGGCCCTGAGGACTGGAGTTGAGGAACACTGATATAGGTGGTCAGATTCCTTTGGTTATATGTTATAACTTTATTTGTAGTTTAAGACGTGTAATTATTTGTGCCTTAACAATTGCACCTTTTTACACTTTACCTACAGTTTCCTGCCATTAGAATCCTCTAGAACATCACATTAAAAGAATGCTCCAAAAAAGTAGCAGAACAAAACACGGAACATCAGAACATGAACATGCTGTCACATCTTTATTACACCTCGCATATAAAAAAAGATTCTTGAGGTAAGAATACACTCTGTGCTTTTATTCATGAAAATACATCATTTTCTCTACAAACATTTCCTCTGAAACGTTCACACTTACGCTGCGGAGCATCATCACTTTAGCATCACTCACTCATGTATAATTGAAATACAACTCTGTTAGGTCAAATAAGTTCAGCAGCGTTCATTTGAGGAGGTGTTCTAAGCGTAGGAATGAATGATTCTCTACAAATTATGGAGCTAACCGCTAAGCATATGGTTTCATACATTTGAGGGGGGGAGGGATTTTCTTTAAAAATAAACAGGCATTACTCACCTCACCAATTACGGGTGCCATTCCAAAGCTGTTTCGGACCCTGCTTCTGTTCACTTACTGCTTTTGACTCGACACACATAAAATGCTCACCTGGCCATTCACGGCTGAGGCAGGTAACCGCAGGTCCCTGCTGTGATTGGCTAAGCAACAATCTGCAATTTCATGCGTGTTGAGACAAGAGCAGAAACGGCAACAACAACAGGAGCAGCGGGCGATTAATGAGGAATGTTTTTTTTTTATTTTATCCCATTGTGCCCCTGCCAAAAAAAAACTCCCTCAGAAAAACACCTTTAACCCCTTAAGGACCGGGGGTTTTGGGATTTTTGCGTTTTTGTTTTGCGCTCCCTGCCTTCCAAAAGCCATAGCATTTTTATATTTCCGCTCCCATAGCCATATGATGGCTTGTTTTTTGCGGGACAAGTTGTACTTTTTAACGCTACCATTTATTTTTGCATGTGATGTAGTGTGAAACGGGAAAAAAATTCCAAATGGGGTGAAATTGCAAAAAAAAAGCAATTTCACCACAGTTTTACGGGTTTTTAAATTACAACGTTCGATTTGCGATAAAACTGACTGGTTAATTTTATTCTTCAGGTCTGTACGAATCCGGCAATACCTAATATGTATAGTTTTTCTTGCGTTTTGATAGTGAAAAAAAAATTAAAAGTGGGAATTTTTTTATTTTATTTTTTTGTCGCCATGTTTTGACCCCTATAACTTTTTTGTAATTATGCGTACGGAGCAGTGTAGGGGCTTATTTTTTGCGGGGCAATCTGAACTTTTAATTGATACCATTATGGGGTGCGTATGATGTTTTGATCACTTTTATTCATTTTTTTAGAAATGAAGCGCCCAAAAATGGCGAATTAGCCATTTGGACGCTTTTTTTCGTTTTTATGTTTACCGTATGGTGAATATTTTTAATATTATTATAGTATGGGCGTTTTTGCACATTGCGACACCCATTATGTGTAATTTTTTATTTTTTTATTTATTTTATTTTCATTTTGGGGAAAGGGGGTGATTTGAATTTTTATATTTTTTTATTTAATTTTTTAAACTTTTTTTTTTTTTACCACTTTCTTATAGTTCCCATAGGGAACTATAAGATGCAATCATCAGATTGTTATTCTCATATATTCCAATGCAATAGCATTGGAATATATGAGAAAATCGCATATTTCCTATGGAGCCTATTACAGTCATAGGCTCCATAGGAATACTATGTAGTAACCTAGGTTTCATTCACAGAAACCTAGGCTACTACATGCATGCTCCGGCTCCCCCTTGTGGCCATCAGGGGAGCCGGAGCACAAACCGAAAGTGAAACTTTCGGTTTTTGCGCGATCAGATGCCGTGGTCAGGATTGACCACGGCATCTGAGGGGTTAAATGTCCGCGATCGGCATCGCTGCCGGTCACGGACATGAGCTGCGGGTGTCAGCTTGATGAATCAAATAGTTGCATTGTTAGTGGTTTGAAAAAAGTCCATTCACTAAGTTTAACATTTCATAATAAAAAAAACTTCAATAAAAACACCAGACATCCTTTCTCATCCCTACTGACAATTAGATAGATCCCTGGATCAAAATTCTCAAGGACCATTTATTCAATATTCATGATGTTTGCCTAAATAGATTATCATCTATGTATGTATTTCCTAGCCTTCCTTCCACCCCCCAACCTTATAGTAAATGAAAAACATTAATTTATGGAGCCCCTGTATTACAGTAATGTTTCCTTCCTTCTTCTTAGATAATGAACACTATATCTCAGTCTCCACCAATTGCTGTACTTTCAGAGAGTTAGGACCTTTCTGCAAGGGCCAATGATCGGGGCAATTATAAATGAATGTTCTTGTGAACGCTTGCTCCTGATAACCTTCACTTGTAGATGTGCTGGCATTTGGTGCTAACTGTATGAAACT
This sequence comes from Bufotes viridis, assembly GCA_033119425.1. NCBI lineage: Eukaryota > Metazoa > Chordata > Amphibia > Anura > Bufonidae > Bufotes > Bufotes viridis. The sequence continues at coordinate 169,552,751 of CM065590.1, forward strand.
GTATGGGAATGAATGATCGCTGATTAGAAGACTGCTGCATCTAAAGGCAGCTATTAAGCAAGTAATGATGGGGAATGAATATTCCTAATCACTGCTCGTTCTATCCCTAAAGGCCTCTTTACATGGCACAATGTAGCAAGCGATTGTCAGGAAGGAAACATTCCTTCCTGACAAGCTCCTGATTGTCAGTGGAGGAGACTGGTGTTTTTACATGTGGCGTGTGGGGAGTATGGGGAGAAGCGATTGCTAATGTCATCACTTGTCCCCATACAGAATCACTGTTTGCCGGCAGCAGAGTGCTATTTAGATGGCACTATCTGCTTCTGGCAAACATCGATTTAGGCGCCTGTATGAATGTTCCTTTTACCCGATGCCCGAGTCAGATTATCGCTAGAGATGAGCAAATTTTTCAAAAATTCGATTCGGCCGATTTCACTCGGTCAGCATTTGCTCGATAATCCATCAGTATTGCTAAAGGCAAAAAAAACAGGAGTGGATCTAAAACAGAGATAATACGTGACAGGTATATTTGCATGTCAAATAAATGATGATGTCAGCCAGGCCGAAAGCTAAAATGGTGGACCAGTCAAGAAGTGAGGAGGGTGGGAATAGCATGAGAAGTCCACAGAGTGGACCTATGACATAGTGGTGAGGTGTAAGCAGCATGAGGAGACCACAGAGTGGACCAATGACAGGGTCTGGAGGTGGAAGCAGTATGAGGAGGCCACCGAGTGGCAAAATGACAGAGTCTGGAGGTGTCAGCAGCATCAGGAGAAGGCCACCAAGTGGCACAATGACCGAGTGTGGAGGTGGCAGCAGCATGAGTAGGCCAAAGAGTGGCACAATGACCGAGTCTGGAGGTGTTAGCAGCAGCAGCATCAGGAGGAGGCCACAGAGTGGCACAATGACTGAGCCTGGAGGTGGCGGCAGCATGAGGAAGCTACAGAATGGCACAATGGAGAGGCAGGCGATATTCCACTGGAGCAAACACAATGGGCGCACTATAGGGTAATAACGTCACACAGAATGATTGGAAGAAAACTCCAATGAGGAGGCTCATCTTGGGGTGTTGTGCAAAGGAGCAGGCACAACACTACTGCGGGCTCAGAACGGTGGAGGTATGAAAGCCCAAAAACGTAGGCGGTCATGCAGCCAGGGATGGTAGTACTTCCACGGGGATACCTGTGGTCCCCCGGAGAGCAGAAGGATCCTTGAAGAATGAGAGAAATCCCACGGCGCAACAGACCGGTCTTTGTAGAAAGTAGCTCCCCCAGTGTCCAGCTAACACTCTGAACTGAACTGAACTGATTTTCAGTTCAGAGTGTTAGCTGGACACTGGGGGAGCTACTTGCTACAAAGACCGGTCTGATTTCTCTCATTCTTCACAGAATGGCACAATGACAGAGTGTCGATCAACCAAGATACTTCTGGGGGAACCTGCCTGGAATGAACAGGACTCTAGTAGCTACAGACAATTAGAAGACAAAGTGTCAAGATAGCTTTGAGCCCGGAAGAGTCGCGAAGTTCATTAAGATACGTCACTAAAGATTTTACCGCATATAACCGCAGCGCTGACCGCAGAATAAATTTTGTTTTTCGACTGAAATACTTCAATAAAGATTTTACCACATATAACTGCAGCGCTGAATGCTGAATAAAATTGTTTTCCTCAAAATGAGTCACAAAGGATTTTACCGCATATTACTACAGTGCTGAATGCTGAATAAACATTTTTTTTCCATCTAAATACTTCAATAAAGATTTTACCACAGATAAGGGAGCACAGAGAGGGAGAGGGTCTTCAGATTCCCCCCACATTATACGGACGTCTCAGAAATGAACCGCTGCTCCCGTCATCATGGAGATTTTACCGCATATAACTACAGCGCTGAATGCTAACTAAATTTTGTTTTTCAGCCGAAATATCTCACAAAAGATTTTACCACATATAACTGCAGTGCTGAATGCTGAATAAAAATAGTTTTTCGACCAAAATAAGTCAGTGAAGGTTTTGCCACATATACCTGCAACAGTGAACGCTAAATATATTTAGTTTTTCTACCGAAATACGTCACTAAACGTTTTACCCCACATTACTGCAAAAGTGAGCGCTGAATATATTTTGTTTTTGTACTGAAATAATAACTGCGGAATTGAATGCAACAGTGAAGTGGGTAAAGTGGGTAAATTTTTTTCCTTTTTGGACTGAACTAGGACACTTAACGCTTTCACCACATATAACTGCACAAGTGACCTGAGAATATACTTTTCTTTTTGTATTGAAATAGGCCACTAAACGATTTTGCCACAAATAAATGCCCCAGTGAAGTGCGTATATATTTTTCTTTTTGTGCTGAAATGCGTCACTAAATGCTTTCACCACATATAACTGCAGAAGTGAACTGCAGAAGTGAACTGCGTATATATTTTTCTTTTTCTACTGAAATACGCCATTGAATGCTTTCACCACATATAGCTGCAGAAGTGAACTGAGAATATATTTTCTCACAATGAGGTTTTTCCAATTACTGTCCCCAGCGCCTTCTCACGTTTGTCCCTGCACTCAGAACACTGGAAAATGTCTGATTCTAAGATGGCCGCCGTATTTATAGAGCTGTGACATCACAGGGCTGGCTGGCTGCTGACTGGTTGCATGCATGCATGTCAATCTGGGTGATCCCGCCTTCCCAGAGTTCCTTGCCCCATGTCCTCAGTCCTCCAACGTGTGGCCGCCATTTTAAAAATTGTGATTCCTTACTACGAAGCATGAGGAAATTTGCATTAATTGCGAATTGAATTTTTCCTGAAATTCGGATCGAATTCCACTTCGTCAACTTCGATTCGCTCATCTCTAGTTATCGCTAACGAGCATCAGACAGTGTAAAGAGGTTTTATGACTCTGATACAAAGTTTTGCCAGCAGCAGATTGTTAACAGTGGATAAAAGGCTGAACTAGATGGACGTATGTCTTTTTTCAGCCACACAAACTATTACTATTTTTGAGTTATTCATCATACTGAGGATGGAGAACGTCTGGCAATGCATCGTTCCCTGCAGTGCAGGAGAAAACATTTTTAGCATTGAAATTATTTTGGTTTGTGAGTAAGTCCTATTGCTAGAAGTGTTCTCTATATGTATGTAGTCAATTACTAAATATAATAAATTATAACCCTGTTGGAATTTCTCAGACCTTCTGCATTTCATGTAAACATATCATGTAATGCAATCATATAAATCAATACGGCATTTTTATTATTGTCACAGAAGATACCTTGTCTCCTTTTTTTCCAATGTCTCCCGGTAATCCAGAATTGCCCTTTTCACCCTGTATAATAAAGAAAATATACAGCATATAAAACATATCCATTAGTTTCCTTTCACCTGTCTTCCACCCAGTCTTTATCTTGACATTTACTTAACACATTAAATAAACTGTTGCAGCAATTTTTTGCCTCTTTTGATTAATGGCGTTATCCAAACCCTATAATGTCACCCCAAATGCCCGGGCCCCTCACACAGATTGTACTTACCTCGCTCCCCGGAACCCACGTTGCTTCTAATCCCAGCATGTCCACCGCTGCATCTCCCTGTTGCATGGATCAAAACATCCATTGGTGGGGTAGGGGGGATCAGAGCAGCCAATAGCAGGCCACAATGGGAACAAGCCTCCCTAGCATCACCCCTAATGCTAGGGAGGCTCATTTCTGTTGCGGTCTCCTATTGGCTGCCTGCCCCAAACAACCCCCCTCCGCCGTCGGATGTTTTGATCCGCATGATGTGGAGATGCAGTGCTGGCATCAGAAGTGATGTGGGTGCCGGGGAGCAAGGTAAGTACAATCTGTGTGAGGGGCCTGGACCTTTGGGGGGTGGGCATTATAGGGGTTGGATAATCACTTTAACTTTTTATCTAATGTGTTAGGAGTGTAGATAAAGATTGTTACATCTGTATATATTGTGAACATTTACTGATGCTTGCACAAAAAGAAAGGGTAACATTTGAAGTAATGCAAGCTTGCTACCATACTCCAACTTTATCAACTGCTTCATCTTAATCTAAGCCTATAAAATGCAAGCATTATGTAGGCATTCTAAAGAAGGCCATACAGCTTCGATATCTGTCGATTGAATGGTCACTTGACTGATAGCTATCCCTCCCAAGTCCCCCATGCTCTGCTCAGCTGAGTGTGCATGTGCTCTTAATAGGAATAGGGGAATAAGCTGATGCCAGACCCCTGGGGACAGTTTATCTTCTGTAAGATCAAAGGAACTGTCATGCATATTAAATGGATACTTAAATTGGCTTTGATAATCATAGGTAAATCCTAAACTATTTGACATAATAAACCATTTGACATAATATTAATGTCAATAAAAATGATCAATAAAAAGATGAGCAATTCATCATGAATTTCGCAAAAATTCCTCTTACAAATGAATCCAAAGTTTTGGTACTTTGCTTCAGACAAATCATGCAAAACTGTACTTCTTATAAAGAAGATATATTTAGTTTGATTGAGTTACTAGGTAGAAAGTCACATTGTATCAATAGGGAGAGTATAGGGGCAGTGTACTGTGTGTCTTACAAAGAGTGCAGCTGCTGGAGCTGTTTGTGTCATGAACTTCAGGCACAAAGACCCTGCAGAAAGATCATTTTTTTCTGTGCATCAGCCAGCCGTTTTTCCCAAAAACCTAAAGTTTCTACAGTTCATACGTTTTTTTAAATATATATTTCATGCACACTGCAAGGTACAAATGCCATGTTTATGTTTTATTGAACGTAAAACAAAAAGAAGCCAAAGTGCAACAAAAGTGAAAGGTGTATATTAATTGCTTTTATCAGCGGTCAATGGCCATAACATATATTGCACTATATAATTCTTGCAAGATGACACATCAATTACAATGTTCCAGTCCCTCACTGACCTTTCTCATAAAGTCGCTGTAGGTAAATAGAAAATAAGTTAAGTACAAACAAAATAGTTTACTTGTTAGCATTTTTTCTAGATTTGCTATTTTTATTTTGCCCACTCTATATTTCATGCACCTAAATCTGTACTCGTCATTTTATGTTTATAATCATCTTATTTATTTACCTACAGCGATATTATAAGAATGGTCCATGAGGGACCGAAAAGTCAGAATTGATTTGTCGCCTTGCAAGAATTACTTGCAATATACACTATTTACAAAAAGTTAGAGATATTTGGCATGTGGGGGAAATTTCAGGATGAACCTAAAATGCATTCTATCATTTACATGTGAACTTAAGTTTACTTTTGAGTGCACATGTCCAACTGTTCAAGGTTTCGGCACTTTTTGCACAACCTGCTGTTCTCTAACAAGGAGCTTAACAGCAGAATTAACAACAGGTGTTTGATCCATGAATCGACCAATAAATTTCCTGGTTCAATTTGAATTGGTATTTAAACAGTCCTCCTCATCATGCTGTTCACATTTTGACATGATGAGACCAAGACGACACCTAATGATTGATCAATAGTACCCTTTGCGAGGCTTCAAGCAGGGTGTTCTCAGACGGAAGGGGCCACTGAGCTTAGAGTGTCACAGAGTGTCACCAGCAGGTTGCAACAGAGATATAGAGAGACTGGAAGAGTCACAAAAACGCATTGAAATGGACGTCCTTTGGCCACATCCCACACTGATGACCGCTTAATTGTGAACAATGCCTGCTTCATTGTGAACCGGATGATGAATGCCACACAACTCAAGGCATATTTAAGGGAGGTGAGAGGCACCTACGTGTCATGTCAGACCAAAACCATTTACATCAGCATTGTCTGTGTGATAGATGACCTGCAAGGGTACCTGACCACACCACCAAGCACAGGCATCCTCATCTTGCATGAGCCAGGGAGCATCTACGCTGGTCGAGGGACTAGTGGGCCTCATTGCTGTTTACTGATGAAAGTAGATTCACTCATTGTTGGAGACTTCTTAAGCACTATGCATCAGCCACTTTTGTCACCAGATGAGCCTTTGGTGGTGGTAGTGATATTTTTTTCAGATCTTAGTTTACATGCCAAGGGTTCTAAAAACAGGGCAAAGAGTAGGGCAAGGGGAAAGTGGGCAGCCTTGTCTTGTGCCACGATGTAATGGGAATAACTCTGAATCAATCCCGTTTATTTTAATACTGACCATCGGTTTACAATATAACAGGCAAACCCACTTAACGAATACACTTCCCAAATTCATTTTCTCCATTATTTTCCATAAAAAAGCCCACTTCACCCTGTCGAAAGCCTTTTCGGCATCTAAAGACAGGATGGAGCGGTCTTCCCCCTCCCCAACATGAATATTTAGAAGGGTGCTACGGATATTCAACTGTATTTGCCGTTTGGGTATAAAGTCCATCTGATCCGGATGGATCAATTTGTGTATAACCCTCCTAAGCCTGTTGGCTAGAAGCCTCGCTAAAATTTTATAAGCAGTGTTGAGTAGTGAAATTGAGCGGTATGATCCAACCTCCATGCTGTCCTTCTCCTTCTTAATTATTAATGCTATTGAAGCTTCCCTTAGGGAGGGGGAGTGAACTATCCTCCTATGACCTTTCAATCACTTGTAAAAAGTATGGCAGTATAGTCTCACAGTGATACCTGTATATTTGAAAAGAAAGGCCATCTCTGCCGGGGCCAAAGTTCCCCTTAATAGTATTTATAGTCTCCTGTAATTTCTTTATACTTATTGGGGCATTAAGGAGTAGGGAGTCCTGTTTAGTCAATTTAGGCAATTCAATATTATTTAAGTAAGAGACTATCTTTTCCTCCCTATCCACCAATTCCGTTTGGTATAAATTAGCAAACTGTTTAATAAAGGCAGATTTAATGGTTTCTATGTTGTGAGTTGCGTTCTCTGAACTTAACCTGATACGTTTTATTATAGTTGAAGTCTTATGGCTAGAAATGATAGATGCCAACATTTTACCAGCTTTACCTGACTCACAAAAAACCTTCTGTCCTGCAAAAAGGATTTTATGTTGCGCTTTTGTACTTTAAAAAGGTTGATTATTATTTCTTGCCTCTATTAACAACCTTTGAGTGAAGTTATTATTTATTTTACTGATCACCTTCTCACAGCATGCTACTTTCTCTGCTAACAATTTTTCAGTATTGCGGAATTTAGCTCTCATTTTACTTATTTTGACAATGTAGTTATCCTGTAAAAACGCTTTAAACGTGTCCCACACAATATGAATATGTGTGGACATCATGTTTTGTGACCAAAATTCTATGATTTCCTTTCCAATATTATCTTGTTTCTTTATCACCTGAATCCAGTAAGGGTTGAGTCTAAAAGATTTTATGTTTTTTTTGTCTTTTATTATCCTCAGTAGAGAGTAAGACTGGTGAATGGTCGGAAATGCCATGAGGTTCGTATGTCATCCTTTTAATTCTCTCTAGAAACCCCGAGTTGCCCAGGGCCAAGTCAATTCTAGACATTGTGGTATAGGACCTACTAAAGTAGGAAAAAGCTTATCTATATCTGGGGTAGTGTTGATCACGAATATTCGAATTGCGAATTTTAATGGCGAATATCGGCACTTCAAGAATTCGCGAATATTTAGAATATCATAATCGCTAATATATATTTTTTTTTAAATACCCGTCTGTGCAAATTTTTTTATGCAGATTTTTGCAATCAAGAAAATGATGCCTGAAGATCAGGAATTCGCGAATATATGGCGAATATTTGCCCAAATATTTGCGAAATATCGCAAATTCAAATATTGAGCCTGCCGCTCATCACTAATCTGGGGTACAGTGCATTGTATTAGTTATGTTACAGCGTGGTATTACAAGTTATATTATTGATTGTATAGTGATAGTGTACACCTGTCCCATACTGAAAAGTTAGTGTTCACTTGTCCCTAACAATGTGATTAAGGACCATGTAATTTGCTGCAATGTGCTCCTCTGTATTTTGTGATTTGGGAGGGGGAAGGGGGATGATATTGTATGTGGGATAGTGTGGTTTGTGTGCCAGGGCTGCATTTCAGTACCAGTCTGGCCCTGTTTGAATGTCCTACGTGTGCACTGCCATCACAGTCCACACATTGCTCTGTTGTTCGTCACTGTAGTTCAGCTGTGTCTTCATCCTGCTTTTTGGGGATAAAAAGCCCTGAAGAGGGCTATAATGCAGGGGAACCCAATCTGAAGTGTTTTAATCCTCTCACCTCACCATACATGAACAGAAGTAGCCCAGGGTTTATACATTGCCCCTGCTCAAAAGCCGAGCAAGCGATATACCTGCCAGGTATATGACTTTTTACAGAGCAGACACCCAGAGGCAAAATCCAGACATTTAACCCCTCAGATATTGTGGTGAACTTTCCATAAAGGGGATGTGGCAAGGGCGGAAGGGGGTATGATTTCTGTTAGGGAGCATGGGATATTAATACTGGCCCAGAAAGGGCAGGTTTTCATTAGTGTTGAGCGCGAATATTCGAAAAGCGAATTTTTTTAGCGAATATCGGCACTTCGCTAATTCGCGAATATTTCGAATATAGCGCTATAAATTCGCTATTTCGAATATTCGTTTTTTTTTTTTTTTTTTTTTTAGTTATATTTTTTTCTTTCCCTCTTCCCAACAGTAGTTCTTACCTGTCCTGAGGATTCCTGGCTTCCTGGCTGCTCTAGTCAGTGCCCATTGCCGCTTCTGCCGACTTCCGTGCTCATGGAGCGTCCCCATCCATGGGAGAATCTACATATACTAAAATGTACTGTCGGATTTGAGGAATTACGCTGAAATCGCAATGCGATTAATTCAAGTTATATTAATCGCATTGCGATTTTAACTTAGAGCTGAGTTTATAATGGGTCAGCTTGCTAGAATGAACGAGTTAACGAATTTGGAATATAGCAGCACTGCTAAGTTGAATTCGCAATGCGATTAATTTAACTTGAAGTAATCGCATTGCGATTTCAACTTGGCACTGCTAGTGCTATATTCCATATTCGTTAATTCTAGCCTATGTAAGAAAGCAGTGCTAAGTTGAAATCGCAATGCGATTACTTCAAGTTAAATTAATCGCATTGCGAATTCAACTTAGCAGTGCTGCTATATTCCATATTCGTTAACTTCGCTCATTCTAGCAAGCTGACCCATTATAAACCCAGCTCTAAGTTGAAATCGCAATGCGATTAATATAACTTGAATTAATCGCATTGCGATTTCAACGTAATTCCTCAAACCGACAGTACATTTAGTATATGGAGACGTTCCCATGGTGATGGGGACGCTCCATGAGCACAGAAGTTATGGTTGGCTTGGTAGAATTAGCGAATAGCGAATATGACGAATGTATTCGTCATATTCCTCAAAACGAAGATAACGAGTATTCTACATCTTCGCTTTAGCAACCTATTCGTCAACCTCGCTAATTCTAGCAATCAAATAGGAAGGTTGACTATAGAGACAGCTGTGTTAAATTCGCTATGCGATTTTTTTTTTTTTAATAGAATAATTATATTACTTGATATAATTATTATAATTATTCTATTTATTAAAAAAAAAAAAATCGCATAGCGAATTAAACACAGCTGTCTCTATAGTCAACCTTCCTATTTGATTGCTAGAATTAGCGAGGTTGACGAATAGGTAGCTAAAACGAAGATGTAGAATACTGCTATCTTCGTTTTGAGGAATAGACGAATACATTCGTCATATTCGTCATCCTCGCTAATTCTAGATATGAAACCAATAGGAAAGTAGCCTTAAGTACAAATCGCAATATGCGATTATTTAAATCGCATGTTAATCGCGATAACTAGAAAAAATGACGAATATTCGATTTCGACGAATATGAAACGAATATTCATTCGAATATTCGCGAATTTCGTCGAAATCGAATATGGCACCTGCCGCTCATCACTAGTTTTCATAAATCCCCTCCGAAGATGTTCATTTTACGAGAGTGATCTTGACTATCCGCAGGAAGGGGGGTTGCATGGGAGGGGAGAGTTGTGAAAAACTTGGGGGGGGGGGTGCAGTACAAATATATGCTGTGGGGCCCAGTCAGTTCTGGCTACACCCCTGGATGCAAATATAGTATTTTGCATACGTGGTGGAGCTGTTAAAAAATACAGGCATCCCAGAGTAATTTGACTGAAATGATAGGGAATACTTATACAGTAAGTGTATGATACCAGTACAATCACAGTCCCTGCTGATCAGGCGAACTGGGGGCCTGTATAAAACTCCATTTAGCTCTATGGAACTGTTGAAGATAGACGAGTGCTTGTAGTGTACTTGGGTATCACTGGCAGTCCCATAGAGCTGAATGAAGGGACAGCGCACATATGTAACCCCCGCTACATTCAAATAGGAGAACACAGAGTCCCGTTATCATGATCAGTGGGATCCCCTGTGGTCAGACCCACACCAATCAGACACATCCGTTATTCTGTGGATAGTGGCTAATTCTTAGCCCTTACCCCTGATGGACTATATATCTAGATGTAAATGGTATTCTTTTAATAGAAAGTTTACTGGTCAAAATCATTAAAATCATTTAGTGTCAACAGGACACATACTGTATATCTATATCGTGTACAAGTCTGTATGGAATAATTTATACCAGAACACTTCAGCAACTGGTTTTCACATACTGTTTTCCTTCCATTTTATTCGAAAAGTTAAATCGTAATAGAAATTTCCCAACAAACAGTCCTACATAACTTATTTGAGATCTGCAAAACTGTTTACTGTAAAGCACAGATGATGTGTAATAAGCGAGCAAGATGACAGAACATATCAGATCTGGAGAAGAAACATCTAGAGAGATAATTAGCTGGAGAAGTGAACCAAAAATCTTAAATGTAGAACTGATTGGATGTTCATGTAGCATCTTGTCAAAATTAACCCATACATTTGGCTAAAATAGAAATTAACCTGTAAAGTCTATAATAGATCAATATCTGCCTTACATAACAATACATATTGAAGGAAACAGTCAGCATTTAACCTAATGTTTAGGTTCTAATATAGCATATCTAAATCCATTTTCTACTGCATTATTTAGGTAAGAAAATCCACCTATACCATAAATATTAAGATGGTTTTGCAGCCAGTACATATTGATGACCTATCCTCAGGCTAGGTCATCAATATCTGATTAGTGGGGGGTTCGGCTTCCATCACACCCGTCAAACATCTGTTTGAAGAGGGGGTAGGGGGTGTGTGCGAGCACAACTTTCTCTTCAAGATTTCACTGTGCATTATGTCACTTTCTCACTTGCAGCACAGTATAATCTGTAATCAGTGTAGAGAAAGTGGTGCTCTTCAAACAGCTGATCGACGGAAGTGCCGGGAGTTGGACCCCCACTGATGAGATATTGATTATATATCCTTACGATAAGTCATCAATATGTACTAGCTGCACAAACCTTTACATATAATAATAAATCAAAAGTTACTGTAGATATTTTATACATTTATGGCATATCCACAACTGGTACCTACACCTATCTCTAGAACAGCTGTCAAGGCAGCTAATGGCACATTCAGACTGAAATTGCATTGAGAGGTCTATAGGTACATAGAAGAAACTATCACAGCACTCATAGAGTAAAGTCCAAATATAGCTGTGTTAATTAATATGAGTCCATGTGACGTTTTAGGGATTGGCTGCAGCGGTATAAGGGATGTCATTACTGTGGCTAAACAATACCTTACTGCTGCAGCCAGGCTGAAGGGGCTGAGCAGTGGCGCTGGATTTGGGAGGGAAGAGGGTTGTTAGGTAAGGAAGGCGTAACTTTTTCCGATTATTGTAACAATGTCCCTGCAGTTGGCTCAACAAAAATAGAATTCAGCTGGGTAACCCTCTTTAAAGGAGTTTTCCGAGATTTTGATAATGATGACCTATACTCAGCTGTTTAAGAAAGCATCAGTGTTCCATTCACATCAGTGTGGCTGAGTGCGATACCAAGCACAGCTGCTATAAAATGTATGATGCTGTGCTCACGGGTCGTCTGATCGTCGGGGGTCCCAGATGTGGGAAGCTGACTGATCAGATACTGATGAACTATCCTGAGGATGGGTCATCAGTATAAAAATCTCGGACAGCCCTTTCAAGCTCTAGGGTTTGTACTGAGCTCATTAATTGGGCATATAAGGCCTCCAATAAGTGAAGACTGGCTCAGAGCCAGGAATGCCAATATGTTCCCTATATGATGTGTAAAAATTTAATTTATTAATTTTACCGGTTCTCCTTTTTGTCCCTGTAGACCTCTGTCTCCTTTGGATCCCTTGAGTCCATTCCTCCCATCAAGTCCTGCTGTACCCTGAAAATAGAAAAAGAGGAGTGATTGAGTCCAATATAGCATGTGGGCTATTGGATTAAAAACAATGTGGGACTGTATGCAGCATGGATTTTTATGTAGTTTATAGTTGTCTTTTCATTATGTGTAGTGGTTTTAGAAGGTTTGCGATCCCTCTATAAAGCTTGTATGAGACCTAATAATAGTCGGGCAAATCATCACTAACAAGCATTAGTAGGAGAGCTTGTTAGTGATGATCTGCCTGTGTAAAGGGCTAACGATTACCCGATGAACGAGCAAATGATTGTGCACCAGATAATTGCAATTTTTAAGCAGGTTAAAAAAATCATCATTTGCCGGTGGTAGATTGTGCCGTCTAATCACGGTCTGCTGCCTGCAAATAATGAATCTGTATGGGGACGAGCAATGGCCTAAGTGATCACTCCTCCCCATACTGTGGAGATCACTGCATGGAACAGCAGCGGTCTCCTCCACTGAACGTTTCCCTCTGACAATTGTCTACCTCATCTGCTTGTGTAAGACCAGCCTAACTTTTTATATTTCTCAATCTCTCAAAACTAATTTAAAGTGGGATTAGATCCAGTATAAATCAATAAAATACCTAAAAGAATAGATCTTTTGATACATTTTTGATAAGATGATTTAACATTCCATACAGTCAATACATAGTCTGCTAGTGTACTATGAGCATTAAGAGGTGAACGTCTTGTAATGATCTTGGTGCAACTCTGGGGGTCTGCTCACCAGAAATGGAAATCTACACCAGCGAGCTATATTCTAGGTGTACCTTACACCAGTCTTCCTAAATCTAATCTAATTTTAATCTGTTGGACTGCATTGGCTCCATCCTCTCCTCGTGAATGTCTAACTGGCATAAATGAGGAAAAAGTCACACATTTTTGTACAAATGGGGTTTGTGCAAACATTTCAATCTTTTTCAACACCAGAAAACCTACATAGAAGCCTTCATAAATTCCCTCTGTATATTTATGTGAAAAGTACGGTATGTGTCAATATGCGGTATAAGTCAAATACTTAAAGGGATTGTGTCCTAATCTTTAAATGACATTTTTATGTTAAACATATTTTAAAGAATTTTGGTGATGTTTGTTTCCATATTTTAAAAAAACAGGACAAAATCCTGCAGTTTTCACACTGGGTACTAAGCCTAATAATAGGCGCCATTTCTTGTACTGTACAGATCACTTTACTGCAGTTATCTGCTTGTCACTAAAGATGGGATTAGAATAACACATATCACCTATATACCCGATATATATACCCGATAACACAGCATCCACCAATCACAATAGGTGATTGTCAAAGCTTATCTATTCCTAGCTTGTAAAGTGACCTCTGCACAGGTCACAGAGCATGCCTAGAAAACTCTCCTATAGAAGTCAATGAGTTCCCCTCCTGACCATTGTGTCTATGGCCCATAGGGATACATCTCTAATTGAATTCTAAATGCTGTTAATCACAGATCAGGCAAGATGGCTGCCCCCATAATTATGTTCAGGAAATAGAACAAAAAGATCTGTAATCAGAAAATAAAAACAGATTAGAAATAAGGATTTGTGTTACTATCTGGCAGATAAAAATCAGTTGACACATTTCCTTGCAAATTAAATTTCAAATATTTTCCTTTACTGGTTGTACTAGCTTAAGGTTATTTCATGTAATTATTTCCATTTAAACTCTGCTTCCGCGTTACAATTTGCCTTTGGAAACAGCAGTTCAGCTTCACACCACAGTCAGACCTGTCACCCAACAAATTTGCTCTGTTGAACTGTAACCTCAACTCCCACAGTACATTGTAACAGAATTCTATATATAGGTTTGAATGGAGAAGAAAACATCATAAAACAGCATAAAATAACTAAAGAAAAGTTTTTTTTTTTTAATGTTATATTTTGTTCATTTTTTCATTGCTGTATTGTCATTTCATAGAAACAAACAAGGGAGATAAAATTCCCAAAGGGATGCAAAGCTATGAAAGGTATATTACAATTAATAAGTGCATGTACACAGTCACACCTGCCTGTTTTTGATGCATAATATGTGGATATACTGCATGCATATCACCCCTCCTCACTTGATCATTTTCATTTTTGCAGAGCTGTGGCAGATGGTGAACATTATTATCCGACTCCAATAGGTCATAGTGAAGTCCTTGAAGAAGGGGAATTATGACTGCATAAGAAATGGGTGAGTCACCTCACATAGGAAGTGCTAATTTGTGCAAACAGCAGGAGAAATTAAAGGGAATATGCCCTCAGAAAATTACCTATTGAATCACATTTTTAGAAGACTTTTTTTTTACTTTAACATCTCAATATCTATATATTTTAAAAAAAAAAAACATACAATTCTGCAGTTTTTGAAATGGCCACTAAGCCTAATAGAAGGCGGCACTTGTCGGTCTGAACAGATCACTTTACTGAAGTTATCTGCTTATCTGTTATTCTAATCCTGCCTATAATGAAATCAACTCTGTGTATAGATAAGACAGGATTCACCATTCACAATAGGTGATTGTCAGAGCTTATCTATTCTTCCCTTGTACAATGACCTCTGCATAGATCACAGAGCATGCCCAGAAAACTCTCCCATAGAAGTCGAAAGGGTCAGCTCCAGACCATTGTATCTATGGCTCATAGGGCTGCCATAAAGCAATTTTCTTTATGCTTTCTAAATGCTGTTAAGAACAGCTCAGGCAAGATGGTGGCCCCCATAATAATGTTCGGGAAATAAAATTTAAAAAATATACAATCAGATAAGAAAAACAGATAAGAAAAAAAGGAGATATGTCACTATCTGGTTTAACCCTTTCAACCCGGGCCAGTTTTCACCTTCCTGCCCAGGCCATTTTTTGCAAATTCGACATGCGTTACTTTATGTGATAAGAACTTTGGAACACTTTTATTTATCCAAGCCATTCTGAGAATGTTTTCTCGTGACACATTGTACTTCATGATAGTCATAAATTTGAGTCAATATATTTCACCTTTATTTATGAAAAAATTGACCAAAAATTTTGAAAAATTCACAATTTTCTAAATTTCTATTTCTCTGCTTTTAAAACAGAAAGTGATACCTCATAAAATATTTATTACTTAACATTCCCCATATGTCTACTTTATGTTAATATCATTTTTTAAATGTCATTTTATTTTTTAGGACGTTAGAAGGCTTAGAATTTTAGAAGCAATTCTTAAAGTTTTTAAGAAAATTTCCAAAACCCACTTTTTAAGGACCAGTTCAGGTCTGCAGTCACTTTGTGGGGCTTACATAGTGCAAACCCCCCATAAATGACCCAATTGTAGAAACTACACCCCTCAAGCTACTCAAAACTGATTTTACAAACTGTGTTAACCCTTTAGGTGTTCCACAAGAATTAAAGGAAAATGGAGATGACATTTAAAAATTTCATTTTTTTGGCGGATTTTCTATTTTAATCCATTTTTTTCTTTAACACATTGAGAGTTAAAAATTGGTAATTTTGGCACAGTTTTTATTTATTTATTTTTTCAGCGTTCACCTGAGGGGTTAGGTCATCTGATATTTTTATAGTGCAGGTTGTTACGGACGTGGCAATAACTAATATGTATACTTTTTCTTATTTATTTAAGATTTACACAATAATAGCATTTTTGAAACAAAAAAAATGATGATTTAGTGTCTCCATAGGCTGAGAGCCATAGCTTTTTAATTTTTTTGACCGTTTGTCTTAGGTAGGGATGGAGTAACGGTTTTATTGGTATCATTTTGTGGGACATACGCCTTTTTGATCGCTTGGTGTTGCACTTTTTGTGATGTAAGATGACAAAAATGGCTTTTTTTTACACCGTTTTTAAATAATTTTTTTTATGGTGTCTATCGGACGGGGTGGATCATGCAATGTATTTATAGAGCCGGTTGTTATGGACGGGGCGATACCTAATATGTGTGTTTTTTTTTCTATTTTTTATTATAAAATCAGGGGAAAGGGGCGTTTTTTTTTCTCTTTTTACTTGAAACTTTTTTTTTACTTTTTTTTAACTTTACTTATGACTTTAACTTTTGGGGGTCTGATCCCCTCTGCAATGCATTACAATACATCTGTATTGTAATGCATTGACTTTTAGAGTATTACATAGAGTAATACACTAACAGGTTGCCTAGGATACCCAGCCTGAGGCTGGATCTCCTGGGCACCCGTAGAAGGCAGGTCCCGATGCCGTGCAATGCCTCTGCACGGCATCGGGCTGCCTTCTCACCCATCGGGTTCCCGCCACAGCAGCGTGGGGACTCGACGGACTCCCTCACCTGCAGCAAACCCCTTCTATGTCACGATCAGCGCTGACCGCGGCATAGAAGGGGTTAATCCTCCGGCATCAGTGTTTTTTTACTGATGCCGACGCATACAGCAGGGTTTATGGTCCCCTGCAGCTGAATGGGTTGGCGCAGCTCCTGCACCCGCCCGATCACCGCGCCGTAATCCTACGCCGCTGGACGGCAAGTCACGTGCCGCTGCGCTGTACTATTAAGGCGCTGGTCGGGAAGGGATTAAACCGGCAGATAAAATTTTTGGTAACACATTTCCTTTAAATGACCACTGGCATAGCTATAGGGGTAACAGTCCCGCTTGCCAGTCTGCAGCATCAGGACGTACAGAGCGCACTGTGACCTATCGCTGCAGGGAGTCAGGTGACTATAGCATGGGCCCTGAGAAGAGAACAGGGAGACTGTCAGACATGGAGAGTGGCAGCAGAGCAGGAGAGTTAAGTTAATTTATTTATTTTGAAGTCTGATCTGAGGTCTGATATGGGGGATCTGAGAGGTCTAATGGGGGTCTGGAGGTCTAATGGGGGTCCGATTGGGGGTCTAGAGGTCTATTAGGGGTCTGGAGGTCTAATGGGGGTCTGTTTGGTGGTCTGAAAGTCTAATGGGGGTCTGATTGGGGGCCTGGAGGTCTATTGGTGTTCTGGAGGTCTAATGGTGGTCTGATTGGTGATCTGGAAGTCTAATGGAGGTCTGGAGGTTTAATGGGCATCTGATTGGAGGTCTAATGGGGGTCAAATATAGGGGCTGGAGGTCTAATGGGGGTCTGATTGGAGGTCTAATGGGGATCTGTCTTCAGTCATCTGGGGAGCTGAAGGGCTCTTTATCTCTTATCGCTGCCCTTATAAACACTCATTAAAGCTCAATGCTTAGCTTACTGATAAGAATGTGACTTAAATAAGTGTTTCTGACCTTTTAGTAGTTTAGATAGAAGGGTTATTAGTAGGGTTGAGCGAACCTGAACTGTAAAGTTTGGGATCGTACCGAACTTTAGGGTTTTTGGTACCTGGACCTTAACCCGAATATTTCCGTAAGAGTTCGGGTTCGGTGTTCGGCGATTTCTTGGCATTTTTTGAAAGGCTGCAGGGCAGCCAATCAACAAGCGTTTTCCTTGTCTTCCCTAGTCTGGCTAAGTGCAGCATGTGACCCAGCCTCTATATAGGCTGGAGTCACGTAGCGCCGCACGTCACTCTGCTCTTCTCAGTGTAGGGATAGGATGCTGCTGCTGCTGTGAGGTAGAGATTAGGGAAGAATTCTGGTGTACTTGGTGTTGTTCAATCTTCAAACTACAGCGATTATTGAGGGTGCTATGCTACATTTTTGTACCCAGCCCTGAGCCCAGAGACACTGAAATATAACTTTTAATCCATCTGCTAGTTCAGTGGGCGTCGGCATTAGCAGTATACGCTGCATTTCTGATATTCCAATAAAACCGTAACATACTCCATTTACATAGTTGTTTGCAAAAAACACAATTTTTGTGCTAGATAGCACATTAGGATCCTACGCTGCATTTCTGATATTCTAATAAAACCGTAACATACTGCATTTACATAGTTGTTTTAAAAAAACACAGTTTTTGTGCTAGATAGCACATTAGCGGCCTACGTTACATTTCTGATATTCCAATAAAACCGTAACATACTGCATTTACATATTTGTTTGCAACAAACACTGTTTTTGTGCTAGATAGCACATTAGTGGCCTACGTTGAATTTTTGATATTCCAATAAAACTGTAACATACTGCATTTACATAGTTATTTGCAAAAAACACTGTTTTTGAGCTCGATAGCACATTTGGATCCTACTCTGCATTTCTGACAGTCCAATTAAACCGTTAACTTCGGCTGTTAGATTGTTGGTTGAAAAATTTCACATTTTTTGTGATAGTGAAGTAATTGTATTGAATTGCTCCATTACAATGTTGTATGACATAAAGAAATGTATTCTATTTATGATACCAGCACTGCCTTACTGTTAGTGAACTTAATTGTTGACTATTGGCAGTTAAATTGTCATCTGAGATAAACCATCTGTTAGTTTGGTGGATGAACGCAAATAATGAGGAGAACGTCAAATAAGGGTCGTGGCCCTGGTCATGGTGCTGCTGGTGTTGGTGGAGCTCCTGTTGCAGGAAGGGGACGTGGTCGATCTGTGCCAGCTACACGCCCAAATGAAACACCTTCCTCAGGTGCGCGTAGACGACAGAGCCTTCAGCGTTATTTAATAGGCCCGAATGCTGCTCTACAAACGGTGAGGACAGAACAAGTATAGTCGCTAGTAGATTGGGTTGCCGACAGTGCCTTCAGTTTCTTCACGTTGTCTCCCACCTCGTCCCCTGCTGAAAGCACAGAGTTGGCACCTGCAGCCCATGGGCATCTATCTTTCTTCTCACCCCCTTGTAAATCAGCCAAGCAGTCTGAGCCCCAAGTCATGCAGCAGTCTCTTATGCTTTTTGATGACTCTGCTGGCAGGGTTTCCCTGGGCCATCCACATAGCCCTGCCCCAGAAGTGTAAGCCCAACCTTTTATGTTTCAGAATGAGAAAATTCTGCGGTGTGACAAAGAGGGCAGGAGTGAAGACTGGGTGGAAGATGATGTGGAGAACGATGAGGTCCTACAACCCAAAATATACTCCCTAAATCCATGTTTTTGATTGGTGGTGAAAAAAAATCATATTTTTTAGGCCAGGAATTACCTTTGCAGCCTGCGCTGCATATGTGCCGGGGACAATAATATAGATAATCCGTCTGGGAGTTCAGGGGTTGACATTTTCCAATTTTTTTGCTGTCAAGTAACCCTATTCTTTTCAATTGTTGGGTGACATGTTACCATTTTTGCAGGGTACAAACCCCTGCTCTGCATAGGTGACAGGGACAGAAATTTCGAAAAATCTTCTTTTCAATTGTTGGGTGACATGTTACCATTTTTGCAGGGTACAAACCCTTGCTCTGGCTGGGTGCCAGGGGCCTAAAGTTGTAATAATCGTCTGTTCCATTGGTGGGTGACATGAACCCCGTTTTGCCGTGAATAAACCCCTGCTCTGCCTGGGTGCCAGGGGCCTAAATTTCTAATAATCGTCTGTTCCATTGGTGGGTGACATGAACCCAGTTTTGCTGTGAATAAACCCCTGCTCTACATTGCTGACAGGGAACTAGATTTAGTAAAAACGTCTGTTTCTGATCGAAAGATGTGTGACTACAAACGCACGCTGGTAGACGCGCTGCTGATGGCATTCCCTGACAGTGGGGGCTCAGTGGAAGCACAAGGCCAAGGCAGAGGAGGAGAAGGAGGTTGCCAACGCAGCTGTGGCACCGCCAGCACCTCAGAAGGCAGGGTTAGCATGGCCGAAATGTGGAAAAGCTTTCTCAGCACGCCACTACAACCAGCACCACCAGCTGATATGGAACATCTTTAAGGAGGCAGCATTTCAGCAACATGGTGGAGCATTATGTGTGCACACGCCTACACGTACTGATGGATGGGTCTGCCCCATTCAACTTCTGGATCTCCAAATTGGGCACATGGCCTGAGCTTGCCCATTATGCCTTGGAGGTGCTGGCCTGCTGTGCAGCCAGTGTATTGTCTGAACGTGTATTTAGCATGGCAGGGGGCGTTATCACAGACAAGCGCAGCTGCCTGTCCACAGCCAATGTGGACAAGCTCACATGTATTAAAATGAACCAGGCATGGATCCCACAAGACTTGTCTGTACCTTGTGCGGAATAAACATTTATACCGGCCTCAACCATCCATTCTTGCACTCAAGTGCACTTATTCTTTGTTTTATTTTTTTATATGTCCCAATATTTTGTGGACTACCCCAATAAAAAAAAAAAAAAATTAAAAAAACAGTGTTGGCTACCTCCTCCACCTACACCCACTCTTCCACCTACACCGCCACATCAACCTACACTGCCACGGTCACCGCCTCCTCAACCTCCTACCCCACATCCACCTCCTCCTACTAGTTCAAGATTTATTTTATTTTTTTGATTTTTTTTAAGTTATTTCCCTATCTACATTTGTTTGCAGAGCACTTCCAATGCTTTTAAGCACATTTCGCTGCCTTTTTCAGCCCTCTGTTCTTTTCCATGACCTTTTTAAAGCCATTTTAGTGCCCAAAAGTTCGGGTCCCCATTGACTTCAATAGGGTTCTGGTTTGGGGTCAAGTTCAGGTCAAGTTCGGGTCCCGAACTCAAACTTTTTTGCGAAGTTCGGCCGAACTTGTCGAACCCAAACATCCAGGTGTCAGCTTAAATCTAGTTATTAGATGACCGGCACAAAGTGAAAGTACCAGTCACACAGTCAGAAAAACTGTTAACCTTTGTAACAGAATGGCTCAATATTTTTAATAAAGGCCGATTTGAAAATATGATTTGAGTAAAATACAATCATAAACAAAAATTGCCTCCAAAGGTGTACAAAGCCTTTAATCTACTGGTTAGTGGATACCCCTACACACCGCACCACTCTAAGTAATGGTAGGGGTGGACTATAATTTTTTGTAAAGCTCAATAGTCTTTTCCACATAGACATGTGCTATAAGAACACTGTAACCCTTACATCCGCCTATCTGCATTTTTTTCCACAGCTTTGCTTTCGTGACTATATACTGGCCTACTTGCTTCTTTTGGTAATAAAGGGTTAATTATGTCCTTTCTGAAAATGGGGGCCCTCCAGCATTATAAATGTTTTTCCCCTGTATTGTCTCAGATTAACGATACTTTGGATGCCAGACAGTAAAGAAAATCAGAAAGGACATCAACAGTGTGGTGAGGATGCCTATGGGCCCCCTTGGCTTGCGGGCCCTGTAGCAACTGTGATTTCTGTGACCCCTAAAATTACGCACCCGCCTAAGGCCTCTTTCACACTTGCGTTCTGAGGATCCGGCAGGCACTTCCGTCCCGCCGGATCCGTCAGAACGCAAGTCGCCTGAAAGCATTAGAAGACTGATCAGGATCCTGATCAGTCTTCGAAATGCTTTGAGGTTACTATGGCAGCCAGGACGCCATTAAAGTCCTGGTTGCCATAGTAGTAGTGAGAGCGGGAGCGGTATACTTACAGTCCGTGCGGCTTCGGGCGCTCAGAATGACGTCAGAGCGCCTCATGCGCATGGATCACGTGATCCATGCGATCACGTGATCCATACGTGTGGGGCGCCCTGACGTCACTCTGGAGCACCCCGGGAGCCGCACGGACTGTAAGTATACTTCTCCCCCGCTCCCCACTACACTTTACCATGGCAGCCGGGACTTTAGCGTCCTGGCTGCCATGGTAACCATTGAGAAAAAGCTAAACGTCGGATCCGGCGATGCGCCGAAACGACATTTAGCTTAAGGCCAGATCCGGATTAATGACTTTCAATGGGCATTAATTCCGGATCCGGCCTTGCGGCAAGTGTCCAGGATTTTTGGCCGGAGCAAAAAGCGCAGCATGCTGCGGTATTTTCTCCGGCCAAAAAACGTTCCGGTCCTGAACTGAAGACATCCTGATGCATCCTGAACGGATTTCTCTCCATTCAGAATGCATGGGGATAATGCTGATCAGAATTTTTCCGGCATAGAGACCCGACGACGGATCTCTATGCCGGAAAACAAAAACGCTAGTGTGAAAGAGCCCTAATAAAGGGAGCCCCCTTTAAACATTGTGATCATGTAGACATAGTTTGCGTGAGCTCCTTCTACTGTACATGCTCAATTAATGCTTGTTGTACATCGTATGGATACTGGATTTAGCTTCACTTTTGTTGATCCAACCTTCCGTTTCAGTACTGAATGTAGTGCTGTGATAGATGTTTTTATTGTTTTGAGTATAGTGAAGGCAAGTAAGGCTGCAGGCCCAGATGGGGTGTCTAGGCAAGTATTAAGAACCTGTGCTTAACAGTTGGTTCGGGGTTCTTGCGGATATCCAATTTATCCATGGTCCAAGCAATTGTTACAACAAGCTTTAAGATGGCCGCTATATATATATTCAGCTTTAATGTCTGTCATTAGCAAATGTTTCGAAAGGTTAGTTTTGAGCAGTTTTCCTGCTACTGTAGATCAATATCAATTTGCTTACAAACAAAATAGAGCAATAGAGGATGTGATATCTACTGCAATACATACAATATTGTGTCATTTGGAAAAGCGGGATTCATATGCTCATATTTTTTTTATTGACTTCACATTGGCATTTAAATGGAACCTGTCAAGTTGAACATGGTATTTGAGCTGCAGGCAGCATGGTTTAGAGCAGGAGGAGCTGAGCAGATTGATATATACTGTAGTTCTGTGAGAAAAGATTCAGTATATCTTGTATTATATTAACTTTAACCACCTAGTCCAGCTTGGGCGGTGGGAAAAGTATATTTCCTGAATGGTAGCAACATGCAACTGGTCTTGTATAAAGCCAGGTGTTCATACAATACCAAAATGACAAGCGACAGAGGAGACATCCCCGTTAGAAATCGAGTCGGGAATAATCTCGAGTAAAACCTGTTTTTACTATCACTTTCAGCTGCATTTACATCATCCCGATTTCTATCTGTGATATCTTTGCCTGTACTGGGAAAGCTGTCATTCTGGTATTGTCTGAAATCTTGGAATGTCTGCTTTCAAACAAGAACAGTTGCAAGTTTCTAGCTACTACAATTCAGGAGATAGCAGCATCTAAAGCAGCCCTCCTCCCTCCAGTCAGCTACTTTTCCCACTGCTGGAGCAGAACTCAGGCAAAACAGTTAAGTGGTTAATTCCTGCTAATTCTGAGCTTTCAAGTCAAGCAGGCGGTCCTATAGTATATCATCATTTTTCTCATCAATGCGGACACATATGAACATGGGACCAACACAGATGCCTTCAGCTGCTAAGTGTACATGTAACAGGTCAGCCAGTGTCATAGCTACAAACCTGCTGACAGATGCCCTTTAAAGGGAATCTGTCACCTCAAACAGCAAGTCCTAAACCACCGGCAAGACCTTCAAGACTACAGCAGTCAGATTCTAATCAAGTATATCTTACTAAATTCCGGTGCGGCAGTAGTAAGAAAATCGATGTTTAATCCACGGCTGGCGCGATTCTCTGCCCAGGCTTGAAGTCAAAGGGGCCAGGAAGGGGGTGTGGTCACCGCGACTTGAAGCAAGGAGGGCGCTGCCCCCTTGACTTCAAGCCTGGGCAGAAAATCGCAGCAATCGATTTTCTTACTACTGCAGCACCGGAATTTAGTAAGATATACTTGATCAGAATCCAACTGCTGTAGTCTTGAAGGTCCTGCCGGTGGTTTAGGACCGCTGTTTGAGGTGACAGGTTCCCTTTAATGTCAAAACCCCGAATGAGCAGGAATATGAAGAAATAAAATAAAGGTTACACCGAATCTTTTCCTATAAAACTATATACACTCTGCTTAGCATCTTCTGCTCTATAATGTGGTGCCTGTAGCTCACATTGCATTTTCAGGTTCCCTTTAATATACTTATCCTTCATAGATTGATTTTTAGATCACTCAGCTGGGGGTCAGTACACTTCTTTGTAATTGGATTTTGGACTTTCTTACTAATAGAGTTCAGTCAGTGAAGCTAAGTAATTTTTCAGCACATATTATGCTTAACACTGGTGTTCCTCAAGGTTGTATACTGAGTTCACTTCTATACTCTCTGTATATCTATGACGGTGCTGCTGCTAGGAAACACAGTTCTTAAGTTTGCACATGATACTACGGTGATTGGTTTAATCAGGGGAAATGATGAAAATGCATACAGAGAGGAGGTTCAGAATATAGTGGCATGGTAACATAGTAACATAGGTTATAAGGCTGAAAAAAAGACATCTGTCCATTAGTGATGAGTAGGGATAAGCGAACCCGTACTGTATAGTTCGGGTTTGTACCGAATTTTGGGGTGTTCGGGACCCGGACCCGAACATTTTCAAAAAAGTTTGCGTTCGGGTCCGTTGTTCGTCGATTTCTTCCCACTTTCTGAAGGGCTGCACAGCAGCCAATCAGCTAGTGTTTTACTTCTTGCCCTAAGAAGCCATCACAGCCATGCCTACTAATGGCATAGCTGTGATTGGCCAAGTGCAGCATGTGACCCAGCATCTATTTAAGCTGGAGTCACGTAGCGCCGCACGTCATTCTGCTCTGATTAGTGTAGGGATAGGATAGAAATTCAATTGCCAACATAGCAATACCATAAATCAGTGGTTTCAGCTGTGGCTTGCCAAGTTTAATAGTGTCCGGCAAAGGATATATTTTGTTCTGGGGTGAAATTCAATTGCCAAAATAGCAATCCCCTAAATCTGGTGTCCCAGCAGTGGCTGGCCAAGTTTAATAGTGTCCGGCAACGGATATATTTTTTTCTGGGGTGAAATTCAATTGCCAACATAGCAATACCATAAATCAGTGGTTTCAGCTGTGGCTTGCCAAGTTTAATAGTGTCCGGCAAAAGATATATTTTGTTCTGGGGTGAAATTCAATTGCCAAAATAGCAATACTGTAAATCTGGTGTCCCAGCAGTGGCTGGCCAAGTTTAATAGTGTCTGACAAAGGATATATTTTGTTCTGGGGTGAAATTAAATTGCCAAAATAGAAATACCGCAAATCTGGTGTCCCTGTAGTGGCTGGCCAAGTTTAATAGTGTCCGGCAAAGGATATATTTTGTTCTGGGGTGAAATTCAATTGCCAAAATAGCAATACCGAAAATCTGGTGTCCCAGCAGTGGCCGGCCAAGTTTAATAGTGTCCGGAAAAGGATATATTTTGTTCTGGGGTGAAATTTAATTGCTAAAATAGCAATACCGTAAATCCGGTGTCCCAGCAGTGGCTGGAAAAGTTTAATAGTGTCCGGTAAAGGATATATTTTGTTCTGGGGTGAAATTTAATTGCCAAAATAGCAATACAGTAAATCTGGTGTCCCAGCAGTGGCTGGCCAAGTTTAATAGTGTCCGGCAAAGGATAGATAATTTCTGGGGTGAAATTCAATTGCCAAAATAGCAATCCCCTAAATCTGGTGTCCCAGCAGTGGCTGGCCAAGTTTAATAGTGTCCGGCAAAGGATATATTTTTTTATGGGGTGAAGTTCAATTGCCAAAATAGCAATACCATAAATCTGGTGTTCCAGCTGTTGCAGGCCAAGTGTAAATCTGTCCGTAAAAGGCTACATTAAACTCACCGTGCATCTCCAAGTGTATTTCTTTCCGTTAAAGGGTATATTACACAAAGTGTTAAAATACAAGTGCTGAAAGAATAATCCTATATATTTTTTCACACGCTACTGTGTATCTCCAAGTGTAAATCTGTCCGTAAAAGGATACCTTTCATCCAGGGCCTAAATACTAGGCCTACAATTGATATTCCCATAAATCTGTGGTTACTGCTGTGCCTGGATTAGTGTAATACAGTACATAAATAGATAGCCAGATAGTGTTAGGTGCTTGTTAAAAAAGGCCTGAATTTGAATTTAATATATTGGGCGAAATAATTTCTTATTGTGGTGAACGGTAACAATGAGGAAAAATCTAGTAAGAGCCCATCACTGGTGCGTGGCTGGAGGGAAACGGAGGATGATGACAATACACCTCCCACAGAGGACAGCTTGGCACACATGAGCGACTACATGCTGCAGTGCCTGCGCAACGACAGCAGAGTTGCCCACAATTTAACGTGTGCGGACTACTGGGTTGCCACCCTGCTGGATCCCCGGTACAAAGACAATGTGCCCACCTTACTTCCTGCACTGGAGTGTGATAGGTAGACGCGCTACTAAGAGCATTCCCAAATGTCACAGGGGAACAAGTGGAAGCCCAAGGCGAAGGCAGAGGAGGAGCGAGAGGGCGCCAATGCAGCTGTGTCACGGCCAGCTCCTCTGAGGGCAGGGTTAGCATGGCAGAGATGTGGAAAAGTTTTGTCACCACGCCACAGCTAACTACACCACCACCTGATACGGAACGTGTTAGCAGGAGGCAGCATTTCACTAACCTGGTGGAACAGCACTTGTGCACACCCATCCAACTACTGACTGATGGTTCAGCCCCATTCAACTTCTGGGTCTCCAAATTGTCCACGTGGCCAGAGCTAGCCTTTTATGCCGTGGAGGTCCTGGCCTGCCCAGCGGCCAGCGTTTTGTCTGAACGTGTATTCAGCACGGCAGGTGGCGTCATTACTGACAAACGCAGCCGCCTGTCCACAGCTAATGTTGACAAGCTGACGTTCATAAAAAGAAACCAGGCATGGATGCCACGGGACCTGTCCATCCCTTGTCCAGAATAGACATTTATAACTACCGCCCCTTAACCATATATTCTTGTACTCCAGGGCACTTCTTTATTGAATCCTCTTTTTTAAATTTTACCATTATTTTGCAGGGCAAGCCAAAGTTGAAAGAACCTCTCCTCCATCTGGATGCCAGGGGCCTAAATATCTGAAAGTGGCTTTCTCCATTGGTGGGGGACATGAAGCCTGATTCTCTGCTTTGGGACCTCTCTCCTCTGTCTGGGTGCTGGGGCCTAAATAACTAAAAGTGGCCTTCTCCGTTGGTGGGTGACATGATGCCACTTTTGCTGCTATGGCACCTCTCTCCTCTGTCTGGGTGTTAGGAGCCTAACTTTCACGTACTTGCTTGCTGTCTTGGTGGTAGACATTTAACACTTTTTACTGTCTAATGACCGCCCCAATGTCTGGGTGTCAGGGGCTTATATGTCATTTAATCATTTGTTGTCTTGGTGGGAGATATTAAACTCTTTTTACTGTCATGACAGCCCCATTGTCTGGGTGTCAGAGCCCTAAATTTCACATACTTGCTTGCTGTCTTGGTGGCAGACATTTAACACTTTTTACTGTCTAATGACCGCCCCATTGTCTGGGTGTCAGGGGCCTATATGTTGTTTAATCATTTGTTGTCTTGGTGGGAGATATTAAACTCTTTTTACTGTCTAATGACCGCCCCATTGTCTGGGTGTCAGTGGCCTATATTTCGTTTAATTGCTTGCTGTCTGGGTGAGAGACATTAACCTCCTTTTACTGTCAAATTGCCTCTTCTCTGTCTGGGCGTCAGGGGCCTACAGTTGTGTTCAAAATTATTCAACCCCCAATTCTGTAAAGGGTTTTAGGGAATTTAGTGTACATTTGTAATTGTGTTCAGAATGAAATCTTACAAGGACTTTTTAAAGAACCAAATGGAACTAAAATGACATCAATTGTTTTTGTAATACAGTATTAAATTTTTTGTTTGTGATTTCTTCATTGACACAATTATTCAACCCCTTAAAGATTACCACTCTTAAGAACAGAGGTTCATTCAAGTGTTTTCGATCAGGTATTGAAAACACCTGTGGATGTCAAGGAGCAGCAATCAAGCATAATAAGCACCAATTAGGCAGATTTAAAATGACTGTGATACTCAGCTCCTTCTAGACATTTACTGGTGTGTTTACAAACATGGTGAAGTCAAGAGAATGGTCCAGGAAGACAAGAGAAGAGGTGATTTCTCTTCACAGGAAGGGCAATGGCTATAAGCAGATTGCAAAGATGTTAAACATACCAAGAGACACCATAGGAAGCATCATTCGCAAATTCAAGGCAAAGGGCACTGTTGAAACGCTACCTGGTCGTGGCAGAAAGAAGATGCTGACTTTGACTTCTGTGCGCTACCTGAAGCGAAAAGTGGAGAAAAGTCCCCGTGTGACTGCTGAGGAACTGAAAAAAGATTTGTCAGATGCGGGTACTGAAGTTTCAGCTCAGACAATAAGGCGCACACTGCGTAATGAAAGTCTTCATGCCAGAACTCCCAGGCACACCCCCTTGCTGTCTCCAAAGAATAAGAAGAGTCGACTGCAGTATGCCAAAAGTCATGTGGACAAACCACAAAAGTTTTAGGATAGTGTTCTGTGGACTGATGAAACAAAATTAGAACTGTTTGGGCCCATGGATCAACGCTATGTTTGGAGGAGGAAGAACAAGGCCTATGAAGAAAAGAACACCTTGCCTACTGTGAAGCATGGCGGAGGGTCAATCATGCTTTGGGGCTGTTTTGCTTCTACAGGTACAGGGAAGCTTTAGCGTGTGCAAGGTACCATGAATTCTCTTCAGTACCAGAGATATTCGATGAAAATGTGATGCAGTCCGTCACAAACCTGAAGCTTGGGAGACGTTGGACCTTTCGACAGGACAATAATCCCAAGCATACCTTCAAGTCCACTACAGCATGGTTGCAGATTAAAGGCTGGAACATTTTGAAGTGGCCATCGCAGTCACCAGACTTAAATCCGATTGAGAACCTCTGGTGGGACTTAAAGAAAGCAGTTGCAGCGCGCAAGCCTAAGAATGTGACTGAACTGGAGGCTTTTGACCATGAAGAATGAGCGAAGATACCCGTAGATCGCTGCAAGACACTTGTGTCAAGCTATGCTTCACGTTTAAAAGCTGTTATAACTGGAAAAGAATGTTGTACTAAGTACTAAGATTGAATGTCACTTGGGGGTTGAATAAACTGATAATGATGTGAGCACAGAAAAGACATTTGTGGTTATTTCATTATAAATGTTATGTTATATTTGTCTGACTTACAAGTGCCTCTTTGTTTTAATTGTAAACAAGATGACTGAAATGATCAAAATCAATGTCAAACTGGCCAAAACACTCAATTTCAGTGGGGGTTGAATAATTTTGAACACAACTTAACATAAATGATAATGGCCTGCTCCATTGCAGGTTGACCTGAGGCCTCTGTTGCTGTTACGGGACTGCTCTCCTATTTGCGAGTGCCATGGCCCTGAGTCTGTGAATGAGGCCTGTGGCTCTGCAGGCAGACATGAATCCTTTTTGGCTGTGATGAGAACATCAACTCCCATAGCATTCCCACCTGATGCCACCCCAACCTCCTATTCCACATCCTCCTCCTCCAAGTTGCCAATTGATATTGGTTAATTTTTATTTATTTTATTTTAAGTCATTTCCCTGTCCACATTTGTTTGCAGGGGATTTACCTACATTTTGCTGCCTTTTGCAGCCCTCTAGCACTTTCCTGGGCTATTTTACAGCCTTTTTAGTGCCCAAAAGTTCGGGGTCCCCATTGACTTTAATGGGGTTCAGGTTCAGGGTGAAGTTCGGGTCGAGTTCGGATCCCGAACCCGAACATTTTCGAACCCGAACATCCAGGTGTTCGCTCAACTCTATTGATGAGCAGCAGGGGCAATATTCGAACTCGCAATATTTTGAAAATATTTGGGCGAATATTCCTCATAAATTCGAGAATTCGCGATTATTTTCTTGATTGCGAAAACCTGCAATGTAATATTCGCGTAATGCGTTCGCAATACAGACGTGGGTCACTATTGCTACATTTTTCAAGTTGCAAGAAGATTCCTGAGACTGGAGAAAATGGTTGGCACGGCAGAACATTACAATAGCTTTATATGCAGATAGAGTGCTCCGATATATTCGGCAATTAATGAAGCGCATATTTTTGAGCAATACGTGCAACTTCACATTTTAGCAGGTCTGACTACATATTAGTGATTTGTGCACTAAGTATTGTTGTGAACTAGCCTGTAGCCAGTGGCGTAACTAGAGTTCTATGGGCCTCAGGGCAAACTTTGAATTGCCCGCCCCCCTCCAGGCCTGACCCCCAAATACATGGCCACCCCCCCTCCCCCATCCTGTCGCACCCTCTTTGACCGCAATCATTACGCCCCTGTTCCCATCACTACAGAAATACAGGGTAATACAGCCCCACATACCCCTTATATCCAGTGACGTCTCCTTTGATATAGATGTTTTCTTTCCTCATTTCAGACCTTCAGACCAGACCACCATTTCTCAGCCATTTTTGGCTCTGCAGTTTGACATCTTTTGGACAAATCATCCTACTACCCCCAATACTGTGCCGCTGTGCTCCCCAATACTATACTGCAGAAAGAGATAAACCCCCTAGTACCACACAGAGCCCCCCATATAAAATACCCCTTCTTTGTGGCCTCAGTAGAAGCCCCCATAGTGCCTCCCAATAATGTGCCAGTAACAAGTGCCCCCAATCATGTGCCAGTAACAAGTGACCCCCATAGGTGCCCCCCCAATCATGTGCCAGTAACAAGTGCCCCCCATAGATGCCCCCCAATCATGTGCCAGTAACAAGTGCCTCTCCTTGCCCCCCAATCATGTACCAGTAACAAGTGCCTCTCCATGCCCCCCCATTATGTGGCTGTAACAAATGCCTCCCATAGATGCCCCCCCAATCATGTGTCAGTAACAAGTGCCTCTCCATGCCCCCAATCATGTGCCAGTAACAAGTGCCTCTCAATGCCCCCCAATCATGTGCCAGTAACAAGTGTCTCTCCATGCCCCCCACAAAATCATGTGCCAGTATGTGCCTCTCCATGCCCCAGACAAAGACATTGCAGCCTTCTCATTGACCCATAAGCAAGAAGCAGGGAGGGATCATGGGTTCAGATGAAAAAAATCTAGAATATTCAAAAATACTAATATATAGCACTATATTCTAAATATTCGCAAATTCTCGAAGTGGCGATATTGACGATAAAAATTTGCGATTCGAATATTCGTGCCCAACACTACTGTCCATCCAGTTCCGCCTGTTATCCTGCAAGTTGATCCAGAGGAAGGTAAAAAACAAACAAACTGTGAGTTAGAAGACAATTTTCCTCACTTTAGGGGAAAAAATTATTTTCCGACTCCAATCAGGTAATCAGATAACTCCCTGGATCAACAACCCATCTCAAGTAACTATAACCTGTAATATTATTACACTCCAGAAATACATCCAGGCCCTTCTTGAACTCTTTTAGTGAACTCACCATCACCACCTCCTCAGGCAGAGAGTTTGATAGTCTTATTGCTCTTACCGTAAAGAATCCTCTTCTATGTTTGTGTACAAACCTTCTTTCCTCCAGATGCAGAGGATGTCTACTCGTCACAGTCCTGGGGATAAATAGATGATGGGAGAGATCTCTGTACTGACCCCTGATATATTTATACATAGTTATTAGATCTCCCCTCAGTCGTCTTTTTTCTAAAGTGGATAAACTTAATAATCTTTCAGGGTACTGTGGTTGCCCCATTCCAGTTATTACTTTAGTTGCGCTCCTCTTAACCCTCTCCAACTCTGCTATGTATGCCTTGTTCACAGGAGCCCAGAACTGTACACAGTACTCCATGTATGGTCTGACTAGTGATTTGTAAAGTGTCAGAATTATGTTCTCATCACGGGCATCTATGCCCCTTTTGATGCAACCCATTATCTTATTGGCCTTGGCAGCAGCTGCCTGACACTGGTTTCTACAGCTTAGTTTGCTGTCCACTAAAATTCCTAGGTTCTTTTCCATGTCAGTGTTACCCAGTGTTTTACCATTTAGTATGTACTAGTGACTTGCATTATTCCTTCCCATGTACATAACCTTACATTTGTCAGTGTTAAACCTCATCTGCCACTTCTCTGCCCAAGCCTCCAATATCTCCAGATCCATCTGTAGCAGTATACTATCCTCTTCCGTGTTAATTGCTTTACACAGGTTAGTGTCATCTGCAAAAATTGATATTTTACTGTGCAAGCCTTCTACAAGATCATTAATAAAAGTATTGAAGAGAATAGGGCCCAATACTGACCCCTGTGGTACTCCACTAGTGACAGTGATCCAAACTGAGTGTGTACCATTAATAACCACTGTTTTCTATCACTGAGTCAGTTACTTACCCACATACATTTTCCCCCAGTCCAAAGATTCTCATTTTATATACTAACCTTTTATGTGGGACAGTATCAAATGCTTTGGAAAAGTCCAGATATACTTCATCCATTGATTCTCTGCAGTCAAGTCTAGAGCTTAGGGTACTTTCACACTAGTGTTAATATTTTCCGGTAGTAAGATCCACCATAGGGTCTCAATAGCGGAAAAAAACACTTCAGTTTTTTCCCCTTCATTGTCAAGGGGGACAAAACGTAATTGAACAGAAAGGATTGCTCAAAAATGCATTCCATTCCGTTTGGTTGCGTTCTCATTTATTTCGTCAAGATGGATCCGTCATGACCCACAATGCAAGTCAATGGGGACGGATCCGTTTTCTATGACACAATTTGACACAATAGAAAACGGATAATCCCCTATTGACTTTCAATGGAGTTCATGACGTGACATGTCTTGGCTATGTTAAAGATAATACAACCGTATCCGTTCATAACGGATGCAGATGGTTGCATTATTATTTTTGCTGGACCCTGCAAAAACGCTAGTGTGAAAGTTGAGGTCCTCCAAGATAGCATCTCTTAGAAAACCTTCAAACAGTTTACCCATGACAGATGTTAAACTTACCGGTTTATAGTTTCCAGGCTCTGTTTTTGGACCCTTTTTGAATATTGGCACCACATCCTGTGGAACACTCCCTGTCAATATAGAGTCCTTAAATAATAGAAATAACAGTCTGCCTATGAAATAACTAAATTCTCTTAGGATACGGGGGTGTTTGACATCTGGTCCTGGCAATTTGTCTATTTCAATCTTTTTAAGTCGCCCTTGTACTTCTTCCTGGGACAGACAGGGCACTTTTAATGGGGAATTTACTTTTACATTCTGCATTTTATCTGACAGTTTATTTTCCTCAGTGAATACAGTGGAGAAAAAAATATTCAATAGCTTTGCTTTCTCCTTATCGCTGTCTGCAACTCCCCCTCATCACTCTGAAAAGGGACGATACCTTTAGATTTATACTTTTTACCATTTATATAATTGAAGAACATTTTAGGGTTGGTTTTACTCTCTTTGGCAATGAATCTCTCTGTCTCTAGTTTGGCTGCTTTTATTTGTCTTTTACATATTCTATTTTTTTCCCTTATATTTCTCGAATGCTTCCTCGCTACCCTCCTTTTTTAGTGATTTAGAAGCTTTCTTTTTGTCATTTATTGCTTTCTTTATAATTCTATTTATCCACATTTTTTTTCTTGTTTCTCACCCTTTAATTCCCATAAGGTATGTACCTCTCACAATTAGATTTTAGGATTCTTTTACAAATATCCCATTTTGTGGCTGTATTTTTATTTTTGAGGACTTTGTCCCAGTTAGTTAGGCCAATGGCCTCTCTTAGTTGGCCAAAACTTTTCTTTTTTGAAGTTTGGTATTTTTGTTCCTCCCTGAAGAAACACTCTTTTGAATGACAAGTGGAAGGTTATTATTTTATGGTCACTATTTCCCAGGTGTCAGCCAACCTGCACATCTGTTGTTCTGTCAGGTCTATTGGTTAATACTAAGTCCCGTATGGCCGTTACTCTAGTCAGGTCCTGAACCAGTTTTTTCCTGATCCTTTCTAAACAGACTGTAACCCTGCACATTAACTGCTCAGTCATAGCTATCATCCAGCCATGTCTCAGTTATTCCCACTATGTCATAGTCCTCCTCACACATCAGTAATTTCAGCTCACCAGTTTTATAAGTCGAGAGGTTGAGAGGTTTATGTATATTTTTTTCCATATACGTTTCCTTATGAACTGTTCTAGTCCCTCCTTCCATTCCTCCTCCAGTTCCATTACCTTGTCCCAGGTCTATATCTGCACTATCCTCCCCTCTTGTAATGTAATTTCTCCCCCCCCCCCCCCCCAGTACCTAGTTTAAACACTCCTCCAACCTTCTAGCCATCTTCTCCCCTAAAACAGCTGTACCATCCCCAATGAGGTACAGCCCATCCCTACGATAGAGCCTGTAGCCGACAGAGAAGTCAGCCCAGTTCTCCAGGAACCCAAACCCCTCCTTCTTATACCAGTTCTTGAGCCACTTGTTAATCTCCATAATCTCCCACTGTCTTTCAGCTGTGGCTCATGGTACAGGTAGTATTTTGGAAAACACTACCTTTGAGGTCCTTGCCCTAAGCTTTTGACCTAAATCCCTAAAATCATTTTTAAGCCTAACTTTGTCATTGAGTCCAATATGGACCATGACTGCTGGCTCTTCTCCAGCCCCTCCCAGTAATCTGCCAACCCGATATGCGATGTGTTGAACTCGAGCGCCAGGAAGACAACACACCGTTCGACGATCCTGGTCTTCGTGACAGATCGCCCTATCTCTACTCCTAATAATTGAGTCTCCCACTACCAGCTTCTGTCTGGCCTGCCCTGCTCTCCTGGTCCCCTGCTTACTGGAGCTGCCTTTCTCCTGACTGGCAGAGGAAGTGTCCGGCTGCAGCATGCAGTGCTCTCCCTGGACTGACATCCCCCTTATCTGCCAACCTAGCAGATTTGTTGGGGTGTGTTAGATCAGGGCTAGCACCCTGGCTCTCTTCCCTCTACCCTGCTTTTTAAATGGTTTCCAGCTGCCTACCTCACTTTCCTGACCCTCCTCGCTACCACCCTCCCCCACATCTACCCCATAGAGTTCCTGCTCTGTGAGCAGCAAACTCTTTTCAAAATTGTCAACGCTTCTCAGTGTTGAAACTTGCTCGTTTAGATACAGGATGTGCGATTCCAAAAGAGTAATTTGCTTACATTTTGAAAAAAAATATGTATCCTCAAACGATTGTTCCAGGACTGCATACATTAGACAAGATATGCACTGGACTGCTTTGTCAATAATGGAACTCATACTAATGGAGATTATGCAAAAAATAAAAGAGAAAAAATACAGTGCAGTGATAAGAAACTGATTTAGTATAGTCCCCTCCTAAAGTCCCTGAATCTGAAGTCACTTAATCTTAAGTCACACACTTAATACAAACACACAATTGAAATCAAACATGCAAACAATTCAAAGGCATTTGTAATAGTGTCATTTGAATAAATTAACACTCAATATTTAAAAGACAAAGGAAATTATTGTTGATTTTAGAAAGGTAAAAGATTAAGATGCATGATCCAGTTTGTATTAATGGTATTTAGGTGGAAAGGGTTCCCAACTTTAAGCTCCTAGGTACGTATATTTTGGAGAATCTTAGTTGGTCTGTAAACCGTTCTGCTTTGATCAAAAAGGTGTAGCAGTGTTTTTTTTTTTTGAGGTTATTAAAAAAGGTTCACTTGTGTAGCAGAATATTAGTGGACTTTTACTGGTGTACTAAAGAGATTATACTTACCAATCGTATTCCTGTGTGTTTTGGTACGGTAATTGTTCTGCTATCAATCGTAAAGCACTTCAGAGAGTGGTGAAATCTGTCCAACAAATTACTGGAATCAATTACCGTCAGTGGAGAGTATTTAACTATTTATTATATGAGTATGCACTTATGCACTGTTTGAACTGGGTTAAAAGATCTGGGCGGATGTCTGTCAGCCAAAGTATAGGATTTTTATTTTACTCCGCTTGGGTAGGCGATTTAGGAATCTGCACTGCCGTAATGTTAGGTTTAGGAAAAGTTTCTTTCCTGAATCTGTGATGATGTTAAACTCAGATATTATGATTTGGATGATCACTATGGCAGTTTTAGCTATTATTGTATTTATATGTAAATATTGCTTTACCTGCTCTAGTTAGATGCTGTGTTTCATTGGCTGTATATTGGACTAAATCCATAATAAAGTAAAATCTCTTATTTTCTTTTTCATTGATTTGGTGCATACATTATTATTATACATTCATTCATTTATTCATTCATTCTAGATAAGGTGAAAGTAGACACAGGATGAAGGCAGAAGCCAGGTATACAGTAATTTAGAAGGGGTAGCTGTTGCATTTGAGCATTTTCATGACAGCAGTGAAGGTTAGTTTTTCTTTAGAAATCATTTAGCATTTCAAGTCATCTTTTAACTAAGCGCTTTCTTTCTTGAATTTTACCTAATTCAAGTTTTTCTTTCAGCCTCACTCTACTAGGTGTAGATTTAACTAATCAAAGTTACAGACTTCAAAATGAATTATCAGTTTCAATACATATTAGCAAATGTGTTCATACATTAACAAAGCCATAACAGTCTTTTATATCAATGTATATGTTTAAAATAGGGAAATGTAGCTCTGACAGTAATCTGAAAGTTAACTTAAGAAAACTTGTTTTTCCTTTTCTGTGGCCGTACAACGTGTAATGGAAGTAACTTAGCATATTATGACAAAATGCCTATTACATAAATATGGGGGAGATTGTTCATGATTCAGTGAGATGATGAATAAGAGGCACTTCTTGGAGTTGCTTTAAATGAATTCTCAGAGGACCAAGAATATGTGATTATACAAAGGGATGAAAAAAAATTTCCATATTGATAATCCATTACCACTTTGTGAGCACCTTCTAACTGAATTGCTGCGTTATTTACAAAAATATCTTCGCTAAGAAACTGTTCAAATCTAAAAGCATTTAGAAAATCAAGACTTCACCTCCCACTAGACCTAGAAATCAACAAATGGATTATGGTACATTTTTAACCCCATGTCAGCCAAAAGTATACCGAAAAGCAAATATACTGTATATAAAAAAAATAAAAAATCAAACCAACAAGTCTTCCTGTGGATATGAGCAATTCTTTATGGTGTTTGATATAACATTATAAAAAACTCTGAAGTGAAAATATTCATATTTGATGTTACTTAAGGCTCAAAATCATGTTGCTAAAGAATCCCTATTTCTTTAATACTTCAAAATGACCCCTGATCTTTTTGTTGAGAAGTACTGCAACTTCTGATTAATAATTGTGTTGAGAGAATAGGTTACATATATTGAAAGAATAAAATCAACTGTACTCATAAATATTCTATTTTTTTCTGTACGGCATAAGAATATGTAGACAAGCTATGTTAGTCTATAGTACATCTTTCCTGGCAAGACTAAAAGAGAATGTATCATCAGAAAACATAGGGGCACATTTATTAAGACTGTCGGTGGATCACCAAAGTTATGAAGAGGCACTGGCCTCTACAAAACTTTGGTGGATCGTCCTCAAATTCTAAATGTAATACAGCTTTCGAGCTGTCTTACATTTAAACCATTTTCTACACCTAAAAAAGGCGTAAAAAATGGTAAATAAGACGGGCCTACTGGCCCATCCCCTTCCCCACCCATAAATGCCCACTTTTTTTTAGACTTGGCACTAACAGTTGCACCGCAATATGTGCCTGAAATACACCTAGTTCAGGCGTATTTCAGCTTGATATTGTTTAAACCTAATTTTATGTTAAACATATGTTTTAAGAGTTTTTGGTGACCTTTTTAAGTTTTCTTCGTCAAAGTACATATTTAAAAAGAAATTCCTGGAGTTTGCAGTTTTTACACTGACCACTAAGCCTTATAGCATACTGACACTTCCTGTTCTGTAGAGATCTTTTTTAACAGTCATCTCATCATTATCACAGGTAGAATTACAGTGGAAGATATTACCTATATGACTGGAGCTACTATTCACAATAGGTTATGGTCACAGCTTACTTTCTCCCCCTCCCAGCACAGGTCACAGAGAATGTATAGAAAATACTCCCATAGAAGGCTGTTGTAAAGCATATTTCTGAATGGCACTGATCAGACGGCAGAGGGTCAGAATCCTGGATTTGGGCATAGCATCTTTGCAGTATATCACGAGCTAGTGAAACCTATTGCTCAGGCAAAGGGTGGGACAAACAGCACAGCATATATAGCAGAGCTGATTAGCACATTAGTAAAGCAGCTGCACGCAGAGCAAAAGGGGAATTAACTTTTGCAGTAGTGCAGGTTGAGGTGAGGTTTAATGATTAATATTAGAGATGAGCAAACGTTGGGAAAATTCGATTCGTCTGCTTCAACAAAAAAAAATTAGTTTGTCACAAAGTGCTTTTTATTATAAGTAGCAGGTGCAATGACAGGGAGCTGTGATAGCGTCGCCCCCGATTATTGTACCCCTCAGATGCTACATTCATGCATGATCGCAGCATCTGAGAGTAATAATATAGTTTAAAATTAACAGAAAAAAAAATCAAACTTACCGCCTACATTTGCTCTTGCTTGAAGATCTTGCACAAAATCTCACGTGGCCAAAGATGATGTCGTCACGCTGGCTAGCATCAAGATTGCAGCGACCGACCCGTCATGAGCAAATGGTGGAGGTAACTATGATTTTTTAGTTTTTTACACTATTTTAAGTTAAATCAATTCACTACCACGAAGCAGAAGGATATTTGGCTTTGCGGCGCATCTCTAATTATTATCCCTAATACACACACAGAAAACCTAAGACCGGGACTGCGGCCGAAGGGTTGGAACTGTGGCAGACAAATGGTGAGTGGAGCAGCGCCTGTCCCCCCCCGAAATAGCGGAACAGCAGCAGCAGCCATGAACCGCCACTGCAACACTTAGGTTACATTCTATTCAGCACACTAAAGCACACACAATGCATTTCTACACTCCTAATATTGAGCATTTCATCAAGATCTCATGTCAGTTATTGAAAGAAATACGTAACAGTGCTAATCTATACTGACAGGGAATGTTCAACAGGATTGGCGCATAGCAAATGTGGTGCCAATATTCAAAAAGGGTCCAAAAACAGAGCCTGGAAATTATAGGCCGGTAAGTTGGTTGTTGTTGTTGGTAAACTGTTTGAAGGGTTTCTAAGAGATGCTATTTTGGAGTAACTCAATGAAAATAAGCAAATAGCGCCATATCAGCATGGCTTCATGAGGGATCGGTCATGCCAAACGAATTTAATCAGCTTCTATGAGGGGGTAAGTTCTAGACTTGACAGCGGCGAATCAATGGATGTCGTATATCTGGACTTCTCCAAAGCATTTGACACTGTACCTCATAAAAGGTTAGTATATAAAATGAGAATGCTCGGACTGGGAGAAAATGTCTGTATGTGGGTAAGTAACTGGCTGAGTGACAGAAAACAGAGGGTGGTTATTAACGGTAGATACTCAGATTGGGTCACTGTCACTAATGGGGTACCTCAGGGGTCAGTATTGGGCCCTATTCTCTTCAATATATTTATTAATGATTTTGTAGAAGGCCTGCACAGTAAAATATCTATTTTTGCAGATGACACTAAACTGCGTAAAGTATTTAACACTGAAGAGGACAGTTTTCTGCTACAGAGGGATCTGGATAGATTGGAGGCTTGGGCAGAGAAATGGCAGATGAGGTTTAACACTGACAAATGTAAAGTTATGCACATGGGAAAGAATAATGCAAGTCACCCGTACATATTAAATGGTAAAACACTGGGTAACACTGACATGGAAAAGGATCTAGGAATTTTAATAAACCGCAAACTAAGCTGTAGAAACCAGTGTCAGGCAGCTACTGCCAAGGCCAATAAGATAATGGGTTGCATCAAAAGGGGCATAGATGCCCGTGATGAGAACATAGTCCTACCACTTTACAAATCACTAGTCAGACCACACATGGAGTACTGTGTACAGTTCTGGGCTCCTGTGAACAAGGCAGACATAGCAAAGCTGGAGAGGGTTCAGAGGAGGGCATCTAAAGTAAAAACTGGAATGGGGCAACTACAGTACCCTGAAAGGTCATCAAAATTAGGGTTATTCAGCTTAAAAAAAAAGACAACTGAAGGAGATCTAATAAGTAATAACTATGTATAAATATATCAGGGGTCAGTACAAAGATCTCTCCCATTATCTATTTATCCCCAGGACTGTCATTGTGACGAGGGGACATCCTCTACGTCTGGAGGAAAGAAGGTTTGTACACAAACATAGAAAAGGATTCTTCACTGTAAGAGCAGTGAGACTATGGAACTCTCTGCCTGAGGAGGTGGTGATGGTGAGTACAATAAAGGAATTCAAGAGGGGACTGGATGTATTTCTGGAGTGTAATAAAATTACAGGCTATAGCTACTAGAGAGGGGTCGTTGATCCAGGGAGTTATTCTGATTGCCTGATTGGAGTCGGGAAGGAATTTTTTTCCCCTTAAGTGGGGAAAATTGGCTTCTGCCTCACAGGGTTTTTTGTGCCTTCCTCTGGATCAACTTGTAGGAAACAGGCCGAACTGGATGGACAAATGTCTTTTTTCGGTCTTATATATTATATTACTATGTTACTTTGTTACTAATCACCGCCGCTGATGTCATGTGTCAGCGAAGCCTTAGGCAGTAAAATGTATTTATTTGGAAACACAAACCTATCCATTGATAATCAGTGGCAGGATCATTACTAAATTCAAATTTAAAAATCTACTTAAACATATTAGTAGATATAATGCTACATATTTTTCCCACCTTAATCAAAACAGAAAATGACACTCATAGGTTTATTGACCTAAATGGCCCAAGATTTTCTCGATGCCTTTACTGCTCCTTTCCTTGAATATGGATGCTGTTCACAGGAGCCACTGTTCTGTTCCATATGTAATCTGCCTTTTACTTGTGGGAGTTAAATTTTGGGCATTTCTTGGTATGACAGTTCACTTTGGCCACATTCCCATACACACTTGCCAGCTGCTTGTGGTTGTGAATTTGGACCATTTCTTAGTATGGCATTTCACTGGTGCCACTGTTCTTTGTGCAAGCTTTGGTAACAACAACAGTAACAGTATCAGTAACGGCTTCTGTTTCTGTTGTTCAGTTTGCCTGTCCAGTCCTTGTTAGTCTGTATATCTGATCTGTGAGTGTTGTTGTGTCTGACTTGATTCTTCCAGAGTTCCTTCTGTATTCTGTGTTAAGTGTGTGCTCGTTCGCTCTCAGTTTTGTTCAGTTCATGTTGTAGTTGTCCAGTCTGGTGTTTCAGCTCTTTTTCTAGCCTCCCTGTTTTTGTGTGCTATCTGGATCTCAGTGACCTGCATTTAAGCATTGGTGCCTGTTCAGACTGCCTGTATTTGGTGATTGCACCAGAGATCCTGATTCTATTTGGGTCAGTTGCCAAGTACACCGGGAACATCTAAGGAGGTAGTGGTCCAGTTACTCTCCTGGAGCGTAGTCCACATCACTGTACAAGGGTTAAGGGTGAAAACCAGGAGAGTGCTGGAATAACGCCCTTAGGGTTTGGCCAATGTCAGACTGGTTACTTGGCATTGTGGTTCCACTACCACTGAACTATAAAAAGGCATATGACAGAATGTGGGATCCTTAAAGTGAACTCTATTTTAGTTTGCTTTGTGGGTCAAAAATGGCTTTTTACATCGACACCATGAATGATGGTATGCACTTCTGGCTTTATGAATCCGGAAAACCGCGCTGGAGTTAACTTCAGAAAAAAATATCTTAAACAATGTTTTTCCCTCGGCTGTCAGAGGTACCGCAGTTAATTGCAATCACTCATGCAGTATCCCGAGGCAACGGTATTACTCATTCGATGTTGTAGTATGTATGTATTCCTGGAATGCTACGTCCACCTTGCCGCAACAACTGAACAGGATCTTCACACTAATCGGCCACCTTCAGGGAAATGGAACAAAGCATAGTGCAGCACCACTTGATACAAAGAAACAAGCGCTCTTTATTATACTTACAAGATTCGTATCTTGTCACAATTGCACGTAAAATACACAGTTTCAACCCGACCTAGGTTTCGCGTGAGCTTCGTCAGGGGCTGACGCTAATCCATAGCAAACATGCTAAAATCCCTCCTATTGCGGATGTGAGCCAGAAATCACGTCACTGTTACATCACTTGTGGATATAAAGTATCCTGTTCAGTTGTTGCGGCAAGGTGGACGTAGCATTCCAGGAATACATACATACTACAACATCGAATGAGTAATACCGTTGCCTCGGGATACTGCATGAGTGATTGCAATTAACTGCGGTACCTCTGACAGCCGAGGGGAAAACATTGTTTAAGATATTTTTTCTGAAGTTAACTCCAGCGCGGTTTTCCGGATTCAATTTGTTTTGTTGGGAGTGTGGACCTACTCTCTTGAAGGAAACTGCAGCTTGATCCTAAAAGGTGTGTCACATTCACAACATTTGACTTTGGTACTTCTGGCTTTATGCCAAGTCCTTTTCTTTTAACAAGGGATGTCCCCTGTACCCATTATTTTTCCATCACCAAACCAGAACCTTTCACCAAATCTACAAAAGCAACCCTTGATATCACAGGATTAAAGGTAGGTAAAGTACCAAAAAGATTGACTTTTTGCTGATGTGGTTATCACAAATCCTATACCCTATAAATTCCCTACCAGTAGTTACTGAAACTCTTCAAATTCAGCAATATTTCATATTATAAAATTAGCATAGCAAACTCCCACATACCAGAAAAAATTGTCAACTTGTCAACTTAGTCTCATGGCATTTTATAGGGCGGCAAGATAACCACAGTAAAGATTTTTTTTTACCACGGATTCTTTATTATTTTTAGATATATGCCGATTTGGCTACCTATATACATTAATAATAAATGACAATATTTTATTTCCTTATTTCTCTGGAAAAAAAACTAATCAGAGTCAAAGTAGACATTGTATACCAACTATTTTCAAAGTGGACAAGGCCTACAATGCATCCTACAATATTACAGAGCTTCAATTTTTGGTCAAGCCAAAGCATTATCAAGAGGCGAACCCAAATTAAGCAACCATGTTTTTCCTATATTCCATCACTATGTTATCGATGATTAATAAAGATTTAGCTATAATAAGTGTTTTTAAGTTGTCAGGAGTTCAGAGACATGGGCTACACATCCAGCTGTCATAGCAGCTGCCTGATGGATTCTCTGTAAAACAGATAGCAAGATAGACTGCAGATGCAATAAAAGTGAAGGCTCTGTCATTATTATTAATGGATATTGGCAATTACCCAATCCAACATACAATACAGTAGTTATTACTCAGGCAGCAATTGTGGTTAATTCTAACAACTAGTAATTTTCTATTTAGACAAGCGGATATGTCAGTGACTAATGCTAACCTTTTAGTTAAAAAATGTGTCCAATCCACAGAAGACGAGTGATATACTTGTATCTCTCTGCATCACTGCATGCTATTACATGGAACGATAATTTCTCAAATTTGAATGATTGCAGGAAAATTAAATTTATAATTAGAAATGTGTGAAAAGTTAAATTCGGCTGAAGCGCATTTTTTTTTGTAAGTAGCGGGTGCAATGACAAGGAAGCTGTGATAGTGCTGCCCGCCGTCATTGTACTCCTCAGATGCCGCATTCATACATATGTAAAAACAGCAAATAACAATAAAAAAAAACTTACCGCCTTCATTTGCTCGTGACGTATTAGGTAGTATTTAGTGGTTCCCGTCTTACAGAGATCGCCTTGACGTTTGGCTGACGGGCCCAAATAATTTTGTACAAAATGTATTTGCCAAGAATATCAATTTTATAAAACAAGAATAGCATAAGCACCAGAATATTCTATACAACTATAGCATTATTGTGCGTTATTTGGTTTGCAGAGTGCTGTTGCATTGTGTTTCTTTCTTTGTTTATAGCCATTGCAGCGTGCACCTGTGTATTGGGATGTGCTGTCTGACCCCCTTTTTTTTTGCAATAAACTAAGTTTACACAGACAGT
This sequence comes from Bufotes viridis, assembly GCA_033119425.1. Taxonomy (NCBI): domain Eukaryota; kingdom Metazoa; phylum Chordata; class Amphibia; order Anura; family Bufonidae; genus Bufotes; species Bufotes viridis. The sequence goes on from CM065590.1 coordinate 169,596,705, forward strand.
AGAGGGCCCCTGTGTGAAAACGTAGGCCCCTTGCTGTTTAACGGTTCATTTATCAAGCGTATGAGGCTTATCACAATTCACCTTGCATTTAACTATGACTCTGTAGTCAATCCTTTATTTAAGGGAAGGGAACCCTTTTTATAGTATGCACCCTCTTTGCCAATAGAGCCCCTGTGCAGCTGCAAAGGCTGAACCAATATATTTGCCCCTAATATAAACAAAAAAAAAAGACCAGCACCTCCAAACTATGTATAAAGAAAATTCAGGTGCAAGCTAGCATGGTTGCAATACAAAAGCAAACAAGAACTACAAAATGCAGCACACTGCTTTATGCACAAAGACCCATGCAAACATTAAAACATTTAAACTGCATTACTGCTATACTTACTATATGCTACTTGTAGTTCTTGTTTTGTAATATAAACTTAGGCTGGCCATACACATGAGATGTATGTTGACAAACCCCTCTAATTTCAATGGGGCGAGCAGACCCGCTAATCTGTATGGAGGCCGCCTAACTCTACCTCAACGTCAGAGGAGATGAGGAAAAGCAGTTGGCATTCAAATGCCGAATCCTTTTGTTCTTTGGGAGATGGGAGAAGTCCGCAAGCATGTGTATGTATGAGTGGGGAGATTGGAAAAAGACACTGCCAGACACTTCTGGCAGTGGCTAATCTCCGGAGAACAAAAGGAGTTGGGTGTTAAAATCCAGCATGCTCAAAGCTTATATCCCCTGACATTAGCCATCAGGGGAGAGTCTGGAGAATCAATACATATTAGATGGTCAGAAGGTTCAGCTGAAGGGCCAGCTTCACACTATAGTATAAAGATGCACTGAAGTTTATCATTTAGCATCAGTCAATGTGATAAATCTGCCGACCTATCTAGGATTAGTAAATAGAGTTGAGCGAACACCTGGAAGTTCGGGTTCGCCGGGTTCGGCTGAACTTCATCGCAAAGTTCGAGTTCGGAACCCGAACTTGACCCGAACTTGACCCCGAACCCCATTGAAGTCAATGGGGACCCGAATAGAGTTGAGCGAACTTGTATTTTAAGTTCGACGTCCAAAGTTCGGGTTGGGGTTATCGAAGCATCCCGTTATGGATTCCGCTACCACGGACCATAACGGCATTTGGAATCCATAAGGGGATTCTTCAATGAACCCGAACCTTGGACAACACGAAGGACCTGGGGTGACGTCACCGTCATGTGATCAGTGCAGGGGGCGTGGCTCAGTACTGGATTGGATAAGAGGTCGTAGGCTACCACCTCTTATCCAATCCAGTACTGGGGCACTAAAATAGATGTAAAAGAGTCATGAAAAGGGATAGAGGGCTGCAAAAGGCAGTAAAATGTGGGTAAGAGCATCACAAGTGCCCTGCAAACAAATGTGGATAGGAAAATGACTTAAAATAAAATAAATAAAAATTTAAAATAATTAAAAAATGAAAAATAATAATCTTGAACTAGGAGGAAGAGGTCCAAATGGAGTAGGAGGTTGAGGAGGCGGTGGACGTGGCAGTATAGGTGGACGTGGCAGTGTAGGTGGAAGCGGCGGTGGAGGAGGAGGAGGTAGCCAACACTTTTTTTTTTTTTTTTATTAATTTGGGTAGACCACAAAACATTGTGGAATATATAAAATAAAACAAATAGTATAAAAATGGCTATGTGAGGCCGGTATACATGTCTATTCTGCATAAGGTACGGACAAGTCCTGCGGGATCCATGCCTGGTTCATTTTAATTCACGTGAGTTTGTCCACATTGGCTGTGGACAGGCGGCTGCGCTTGTCTGTGATAACGCCTCCTACCATACTGAACACACGTTCAGACAATACACTGGCTGCAGGGCAGGCCAGCACCTCCAAAGCATAAAGGGCAACCTCAGGCCATGTGCCCATTTTGGAGACCCAGAAGTTGAATGGGGCAGACCCATCAGTCAGTACGTGTAGACGTGTGCACACATACTGTTCCACCATGTTGCTGGAATGCTGCTTCCTGCTAAGACATTCCATGTCAGCTGGTGGTGCTGGTTCTTGTGGCATGCTGACAAAGCTTTTCCACATTACGGCCATGCTAACCCTGCCTTCTGATGTGCTGGCGGTGTCCCAGCTGCACTGGCGACTTCTTCCTCCTTCTCTGCCTTCACCTTATGCTTCCACTGAGGCCCCGGTGTCAGGTGGGAAGGCCATCAGCAGCGCGTCTACCAGCGTGCACTTGTAAGGGGTATAGATCACCCAACAATCTAAACGCTGCTGAATTTACAGAATATATTTCCCAGTCAGGTATGCAGGGCAGGGGTACTTTGAAAGAAAAAAGGGGTATAGATAACCCAACAATCTAAACGCCGCTGAATTTACAGAATATATTTCCCAGTCAGGTATGCAGGGGAGGGGTAGTTTGAAAGAAAAAAGGGGTCATGGAGCGTTCCCATCATCCGGCATCTATTCACCCCGCTAAAGGATTTTTTTGAAAGTTTATAGAAGCCACATGGGGCCCCCATGCTGCAGATTTATCATGGAGACATCATGGAGATTTTACAGCATATAACTACAGCACCCAACAATCTAAACGCCACCGAATTTACAGAATATATTTCACAGTCAGGTATGCGGTGCAGGGGTACTTTGAAAGAAAAAAGGGGTATAGATCACCCAACAATCTAAACGCCGCCGAATTTACGGAATATATTTTCCAGTCAGGTATGCAGTGCAGCAGGAACAGACCCTCCAAGCCACTTGTGAATGACTGGTCTGACCGTGGAAATGTCCACCCACAATCTGAGCTGGATTTACTGATTAAATTTCGCAACCAACAAACCTTTTGACCTATGGGGGGTCACACATCAACCAACTACTCACACCTATAACCACAAATTATGTGTTTTGACCCAATAATTACACCCCAGATGGTAATAATCATAAATCTTTATTAATCCTTTTATAAAAGTCATTAAAATTAATATTTCACAATGTGCAGATGGTCTAATAGAGAGTCACAGACATCAATGGAGGAACAACATAGGTGTTACACAGATTTCGTAAGAGGGAGACAGGAGAGCATGTACAAGTTAAATGGTCATAATAAATTACACTAATATAAAATCCAACAATTAATCATATTACCTATCATATCACAAATACATAAGAAAGTTCATGGTTTAAACAAAGTAAAGTGCATAGTGCAATGTAAATTCCAGCAATAACAGCTAGATGGCGATACAAGGTCACAATTATATCCCCAAGTTGCAAAGGTAAATGTCAGATAATGGCGTAACCATTACATGAACGTCCTGACGAAGCCATCTGGCGAAACGCGTCAAGGTAGGTGTGGGACACAGGGAGGGGACATGGAGTTCATGTAATGGTTACGCCATTATCTGACATTTACCTTTGCAACTTGGGGATATAATTGTGACCTTGTATCGCCATCTAGCTGTTATTGCTGGAATTTACATTGCACTATGCACTTTACTTTGTTTAAACCATGAACTTTCTTATGTATTTGTGATATGATAGGTAATATGATTAATTGTTGGATTTTATATTAGTGTAATTTATTATGACCATTTAACTTGTACATGCTCTCCTGTCTCCCTCTTACGAAATCTGTGTAACACCTATGTTGTTCCTCCATTGATGTCTGTGACTCTCTATTAGACCATCTGCACATTGTGAAATATTAATTTTAATGACTTTTATAAAAGGATTAATAAAGATTTATGATTATTACCATCTGGGGTGTAATTATTGGGTCAAAACACATAATTTGTGGTTATAGGTGTGATTAAATTTCGCCCTCAGAAATGCAGTGCAGGCTGCAAATGTACTTTAACAACCGTTTTTACTAAATTTAGTTCCCTGTCAGCAATGCAGAGCAGGGGTTTGTATAAGGCAAAAATGGTAAAATGTCACCCAAGAATGTAACAGAGGATTTTTAGAAATATAGGTCCCTGTCATCTATGCAGAGCAGGGGTTTGTATATGGCAAAAATGGTAAAATGTCACCCAAGAATGTAACAGAGGATTTTTAGAAATATTGGTCACTGTCACCTATGCAGAGCAGGGGTTTGTATATGGCAAAAATGGGTTAATGTCACCCACCAATGTAACAGAGGATTTTTAGAAATATAGGCCCCTGTCACCTATGCAGAGCAGGGGTTTGTATACGGCAAAACTGGTAAAATGTCACCCAGGAATGTAACAGAGGATTTTTAGAAATATGGGTCACTGTCACCTATGCAGAGATGAAGAGCAGGGGTTTGTATACAGCAAAAATGGGTTAATGTCACCCACCAATGTAACAGAGGATTTTTAGAAATATAGGTCCCTGTCACCTATGCAGAGCAGGGGTTTGTATACGGCAAAACTGGTAAAATGTCACCCAGGAATGTAACAGAGTATTTTTAGAAATATGGGTCACTGTCACCTATGCAGAGATGCAGAGCAGGGGTTTGTATACAGCAAAAATGGGTTAATGTCACCCACCAATGTAACAGAGGATTTTTAGAAATATAGGTCCCTTTTACCTATGCAGAGCAGCGGTTTGCATACAGCAAAACTGGGTTAATGTTACCCAACAATGTAACAGATGAATTTTTGAAAATTATTACCCTGTCTGCTGTATGCACATATGCAGTGCAGGTGCACTTAAAAAATGAATATATGTTGCCCACTAAACTAAAAGAACAGTTTTAAATTATTGTCCCTGGCACATATGCAGGTGCAAGTGCACTACACTTGCACAAAATGGCCGCCGACACCCACCTAACTAACAGACGAGTAAAACTTATTTTTCTGTGTCACTGGGCTCATGGGTAAAAAAATGTAGCAGAGCACCCACAAAAATAATCGCTGTAGTTTGCAGATTTAACACCAAGTACATCAGACCAGAATTGTTTCCTAATCTCTCCCTCACAGCAGCAGCATCTTATCCCTACACTAGTAAGAGCAGAGTGACGTGCGGTGCTACTTGACTGCAGCTTATATAGAGGCTGGGTCACATGCTGCACTTGGCCAATCACAGCCATGCCATTAGCAGGCATGGCTGTGATGGCTTCTAAGGGCACACTAGTTAAATGCTTGTTGATTGGCTGCCCTGCAGCCTTTCAACAAATGTCATTAAATCGCCGAACACCAAACTCAAACCCGAACTTTTATGAAAATGTTCGGGTTCGGGTCCGGGTACCAAAAACCCTACAGTACGGTACGAAGCCGAATTTTACAGTTCAGGTTCGCTCAATGCTATTAGTAAATCTGTCACATACTTTTCATATCCCTTTTATTTATTGAAGTCCTTTGACACTGACTGTTTATAAGTGTACTTAATTTATTACTTGATTGAATCTTACAAGTTTGTACATTGAGAAATTCCTTAATAAAAATTAATTGAAAAAAATAAATACATTTTGTCATATTCTTTTATTACACATACAAATATTCACAAAGTTGATTTCCTTTTAGCATGTCCGCTATTTATTCCGTCATAATAGAGGTCTATGGCCTGCATAACAGAGGAGAGGACTCCTGCATAACGGAAACCAGACGGATCTGGCCTGCATAACAGATCCGTCCGGTTTACGTTATGCAGTAGAGGACTCCTGTATAACGTAAACCGGAAAGATCCGTTATGAAGGCCATAGACTTCTATTATGACGAAATGAACAACGGAATGCCTCTAAACGCATTCCGTTATGCATTCATCTGTGGTAACGGAATCCATAACGCAATTCAGCTTATACCACAACATGAACTCGAAGTTCAAAATATGAAGTTCGCTCATCACTAGTTCCAATGGTTCCTCATGGTCTCCTCTGCCTGTTGCAATCTACATTGATTACAATGTGATGGAATAAAGAGTGATAAAAGTTATTCTCTTATAACTTTATATTCTTTTCTTTGCCTCATGTATTAAAACATGCTTTTGTTCTATGCAGGCAATCGTAAATAGCTTCAGCCATTTGTTGAATGATGGTACTGTTGTAATGTATTTTGATTTAATATCTCCACTAAGATTTAAGAAAACAAAGTACAGGACAATAAAAGCAGCTAAAAGTGTCACAAAACAGCAATTACCGATTTATCACTGAGCGGTAGCATTAACGTAAAAGAAGTCATATCAATGAATTCTCAGAACAGATGATTAAGTCATTAATCTAACCCACACTAGTACAATGTTTTCTACTTTCCCCCATGCAACCTGTAACTGGCTCTTATTCATATTCATGCTTCTGTTCATGCTCTTGATGGTAGAAATCATTATCTGCAGCAAGTAGCCTTGGCAACTACATTTACATGTACATGTCCTGTGATGGGTCACATAGAGAGTCAGTAGCGCACGCACAAGTAGGGAGGGAGGGAATCTGACAGGTCAGGACTGGACACCTCCTTATTATTATTATTATTATTATTTTTAGTATTTTTAAGATTCCGATACCTACACAGCTACAGTTGAAACCAGAAGTTTACATACACTACATAAAAAAGATGTATGTACACTACCTAAAAAAGATATCTGACATGAAATCAGAATAAACCTTTCCTGTTTTTGGTCAATTAGGATTACCATAATTATTATTATTTGCCAAATGCCAGAACAATGAGAGAGAGAGAGAGAATGTTTTAAGGCATTTTTATCACTTTCTGCAATGTCAAAAGTTTACATACACTAAGATTACTATGCCTTTAACCCCTTCAGGACCCTGCCATATTTCTCCTTAAGGACCAGGCCATTTTTAGCAAATCTGACCAGTGTCACTTTATGTGGTGATAACTTTAAAACACTTTTACTTATCCAGGCCATTCTGAGACTGTTTTCTCATCACATATTGTACTTCATGACAGTGGTAAATTTGAGTCAAAATATTTCATTTTTATTTAAAAAAAAATACCAAATTTACCCAAAATTTCAATTTTTTCTACTTTTAAAATAGATAGTAATACCTCCAAAAATAGTTATTACTTTACATTTCCCATATGTCTACTTCATGTTTAGATCGTTTTGAAAATGACATTACATTTTTTTGGGGCGTTAGAAGTTTAGAAGCAAATCTTAAAATTTTTAACAAAATTTCCAAAACCCAATTTATTTAAGAATTAGTTCAGTTATGAAGTCACTTTGTGGGGCTTACCTATTAGAAATCACCCATAAATTTTAGAAACTACATCCCTCAAACTGTTCAAAACGGATTTTACAAACTTTGTTAACCCTTTAGGTGTCCCACGAGAATTAAAGGAAAATGTTAATGAAATTTCAAAATTTCACTTTTTTTTTAGCAGATTTTAAATTTTAATCTATTTTTTCTGCAACACATCAAGGGTTAACAGCCAAACAAAACTCAAAATCTATTACCCTGAATCTGGAGTTTACAGAAACACCTACTTGTGCTCAAAAATTGATGTATGGGCGCACAGCAGGCTTCAGGGTGGAAGGAACACCATTCGGCTTTTGGAGAGCGGATTTAGCTGAAATGGTAATTGGGAGATATGTCGCATATGAAGACACCTTGAGGTGGCCCTACAGCGGAAACCCCCAAAAAGTGACCACATTTTGGATACTACAACTCTCAAGGAATATTGCAAGGTGTGTAGTGAGCACTTTGACCTCAAAGGTGTTTCCTAGAATTAGGAAGCACTTGGCAGTGAAAATGAAAAATTGCATTTTTTCACCAAAAAGTTGCTTTACACGCACATTTTTCACTTTCCCAAAGGGTAACAGGACAAAATGCACCCCACATTGTGTTCCCCATTTCCCCCTGAATACAGCAACACCCCAGATGTGCTCAAAAAATGATGTATGGCGCACAGCAGGCTTCAGAGTGGAAGGAGCACCATATGGCTTTAGGAGAGCAGATTTAGCTGGAATGGTAATTGGGAGCTATGTCGCATATGAAGACACCCTGAGGTGGCCCTACAGTGGAAACCGCCCAAAAAGTGACCCCATTTTGGAAACTACACCCATTAAGGAATCTTTCAAGGTGTGTAGTGAGCACTTTCACCTCAAAGGTGTTTCCTAGAATTAGGAAACACTTGGCAGTGAAAAAAAAAATTGCACTTTTTTTTACAAAAAAGTTGCTTTACTTTCCTACTTTCCCAAAGGGTAACAGGACAAAATGCACCCCACATTGTGTTCCCCATTTCCCCCCGAATATGGCAACACCCTCAAAAAATGTTGTATAGGCGCACAGCAGGGCTCTAGCCACCTCATCCCCCCCTAGCTTAAACACCCTTAATGACCAGGCCACTTTTTACAATTCTGCACTACACTACTTTCACCGTTTATTGCTCCGTCATACAACTTACCACCCAAATTAATTCTACCTACTTTTCTTCTCACTAAAAGAGCTTTCATTTGGTGGTATTTCATTGCTGCTGACATTTTTACTTTTTTTGCTATTAATCAAAAATGACCGAAATTTTTGAAAAAAAAGTACATTTTTCACTTTCTGTTTTAAATTTTTTTTTTTTAAAACGACATTTCTATATAAATTTTTCGCAAAATTTATTGTTCTACATGTCTTTGATAAAAAAAAATCCAATAAGTGTATATTTATTGGTTTGGGTAAAAGTGAATTTCCGCATTTTTAAGCAGCTCTGACTTTCTGAGCACCTGTCATGTTTCTTCAGTTGCTAGAATGCCAGGATAGTCTAAATACCCCCCAAATGACACCATTTTAGAAAGAAGACACCCAAAAGTATTCGCGGAGGGGCATGGTGAGTTCATGTATAATTTAATTTTTTTTCACAAGTTAGCGGAAAATGACACTTTCTGAGGAAAAAATATATATAATACAGTTTCCACTTCTGCTAACTTCTGGCAAAAAAAAATAAAATCTCAGACGGACTCACTATGCCCCTCAGTGAATACCTTGGGGTGTCTACTTTCCGAAATGGGGTCATTTGTGGGGTGTGTTTACTGTTCTGGCATTTTGGGAGGGGCTAAATTGTGAGCATCCCTGTAAAATCTAAAGGTACTCGTTGGAATTTTGTCCCCTTTGCGCACCCAGGCTGCAAAAAAGTGTTACTCATGTGGTATCGCCGTATTTAGGAGAAGTAGGGCAATGTGTTTTGGGGTGTATTTTTACATATACCCATGCTGGGTGAGAGAAATATCTCTGTAAATTGTCAACTTTGTATAAAAAAAAATTCAAAAGTTGTCGTTTACAGAGGTATTTCTCACACAAAGTATGGTTATATATAAAAATACACCCCAAAACACATTCCGCATTTGCGGAACGGAATTGCGGACCCATTGATTTCTATGGGCACAGACTTTGTCCCGCTCGGATCCGGAATTACGGATCCGCACTTCCGGGTCTGCACTTTCGTTCCGCAAAAATATAGAACATGTCCTATTCTTGTCCGCAATTGCGGACAAGAAAAGGCATTTTCTATATAGTTCTGGCAATGTGCGGATCTGCAAAATGCGGAACGCACATTGCCAGTGTCCGTATTTTGAGGATCTGCGGATCCGCAAAACACATATGGACGTCTGAATGGAGCCTTACAGGGGTGTGATCAATGACAGGGGGGTGATCAGTGACAGGGGGGTGATCAGGGAATCTAGATGGGGTGATCAAGAGGTTAACAAGGGGTTAATAAGTGACAGGGGGGGGGGTAGTGTAGTGTTTGGTGCAACTTTACATAGCTACCTGGTCCTCTGGTGGTCAATCCCAGCAAATGGGACCACCAGAGGACCAGGTAGCAGGTATATCAGACGCTGTTAACAAAATAGCGTCTGATATACCAGTTTGATGCGATTTATTTCGCATCTACAGCCTGCCAGCGATTGATCATCGCTGGCAGGCTGCAGTAGAACTGGTGAGACGCGCGGCACTGTGAACGCATGCGCGCGTGCGTTCACAGGAAATCTCGCGTCTCGCGAGATGACGCGCCGATGCGTCCACCCAGAGCTACAGGACCGCCGGCCGGACACATCCGTGCGTTAGGCGGTCCTGTAGTGGCTAGAGTCAAACAGCAAAATATGGATTTTGCTGACCTGAATTGGCAGACATTGATTTTAGGTGCCATGCCGCATGTTAAAAAATTCCTGAGGTCCCCAGAAATTAAAAACCCCAAGAAGTGACCCCATTTTGGAAAGAGCACGCCTGTACGAACATTTTAAGTGGTGGAAAGGGTACTTTTGACATAACAGGTGTTTCACAGAAATGAATATGTAGTGGTTGGTGAAAAGTGGATCTGTAAACTATGCAGACTAAATCAGAGATATAAGGTGATAAAACTACCGCGTACATCATTGATGAAATAAATTAATACCACAATACATGGATGAGTGGTAGATTTTAAAACACTCCTGCATGCACAGGCCATGTTTTTTGGGGCAAGTTTTGCAGTGGTAAATGGTTTCTTTCCTTATCCCCCTTTTGTAACACATCCTGCATCTTTTTGAGTCCTTCCCTTCCTTGCTGTCTGGGGGACTTGACCTGGAAAATGTTGCCCTGGTACAACACCATGCCTCTGTCCTTTGCTGTTCCCTCAGCCAGACAAGTATTATATGCTGTGGGCTCAGCTCCACTATACAGCAAGGACGAGCTACTAGAGGACAGTCAGCAGCTACTGCCCTGCCAAGATCTGGAGGAGACATCTGCTGCTTCCTCCGCTAGACGGGAAAGTAGTGAAGAGGAGAATGAAGTGGGAGGTGGTGTTGCGAGCATTCAGGCTCCTGACCCAGAGACGAAAGAGGAGGACATCAGTGATGTGCAGACACTACTTGATGTTGATGAAGCTGATAGCACTTGGGAGCCGGGTGCTGAAGGGGCTTCATCATCATTAGGAGAAGAGGGTAGCAGCTTGTTCGTGAGGCAGTGGCTGAGCCAGCAAGGTGGTAGCAGGGCTGGGAGTTAGTAGGGTGGCAGAAGTGGGAGGTCGGGAGCCAAACGTGCCCAGGGTAGACCACCTGCTTCGCAGCAGCCTTTGATGTGGTGGTCCAGCCTGCCGCAGCACCCGCTGCGTCACCCAGTGGCACGCACCCGGTTTCAGGCAGTCAAGGCTCCACCACCTTAGCCGAAGGGAGCTGTCTGTCATTCTGCTCCTACTCCTCGTCAGTCATTCCGTCAGCAATCGATCACTGAAGCGATTGCCAAGTCAGCAGTATGCGTGCATGCATCCAACGGCGCAGAAGCTGAATGTGCTCTTGGCCAAGTTGCTGGTGCTGCAGTCCCTCCCTTTCCAAGTGGTGGACTCTGCACCTTTCAGAGAACTGAAGGCCTTTGCCGAGCCAAGGTGGAGAGTCCCAAGCCATCATTTCTTTGCCAAAAGGCAGAACCAGCCCTGCACAAATAGTAGAACAGAAGGTGGGCCAGTCCTTGAGTCTGTCGGTGTCTGCCAAAGTGCACGGCAGCACCGACGTGTGGAGCTGTAACTACGGTCAGGGACAATACATGTCCTTTATGGCCCACTGGGTGAATGTGGTTCCTGCACAGCCACACCAGCAACTTGGCCAGGTCACGCTGCTTCCTCCTCCATGTTGTCACGCAGTTGGTCCTGTGACAATGTCCGCCTTTGCCTCCTCATCCTCCACCGTGGATGCGGGTACTGGTATTGCCACCCACCTCCCCACTCTGTCACCGGGTCGCTTTGTGGTCTTCTGATGCTGCTGCCATCTCCCCACTATGTCACATTGCCACTCTGTGATCTCCTCCTGAAGCTGCTGCTGCTGCAGCCACCTCCAGACTCTGTCATTGTGCTACTCGGTGGCCTTCTCCTGATGCTGTTAATGCTGCTGGCACCACCTCCAGACTCTGTCATTGTGCCGCTCAGAGGAAGGGCAAATTAATCAGTGACGTCAACACAAACTTAATGCTGACACTCTCTCCACTCTGTCAGGGGGCTCTACTTGTATAAGCGTTTAATAGAACTGGTTCTGTAGACAGCTATGTGGAATCAGCTGATGAGGGTGTAAACAGAGTGCGCTTCTTTTTGACCTTTAAGGCTGAATTAATACTTGAGTTATTTGGTCAGTTTTGACCCCTTGACTGCCCAAATAAGTGAAGTGTACAGTGATTGTAAGAGCGACGCCTGTCATCTGCATGTCATACTGACTCACAGTATTATTTCACTACCACAGCAGACTCCCTATGCGTGTTACTGCAAGGGACAGTGTTCTACACCACTATAAAAGCTCTTAGCAGCCAGGAAATAGCTGTTTTTTAACGTAATTTGGCGCAAATATATTTGGATCGAACCGAATTTTTCCCCAAAAATTTGACGAACCGGCGAATTGAATTTTTGAAAAATTCGCTCATCTCTATATGTGAGGTATATACCTATGTGATCATCACATAACCACAGTAAGAAACAGAAAGCAGAGGTCTTGAACACCCTGTGAAACTAATACAGAAATTATATAGGAAAAAAATATAATGGACAACTTTTATTGCTGAAAATGTAAGTTTTTTAAATTTACTTAATTATATGTAACATGTTACTGTTACAAGTCCTACCATACCTGCAAACTTTACTAAGCCTGAACAGGGCAAAAACTGTTCCTACTTGTATCTATTCAATTATGTACAAACAAACCATCATTAGTACTTACTGCATTTCCCGGAAGCCCGGGTTCGCCAAGTTCACCCTACAACGAGAAAAGAGAAATATGTTGTAACAGTAGCTACAAAATCTTCCTGTAGGAATACAATTATTCAGCTCTAGCCATCCCATAATTCAGTTATTCTAAAATACTTTCCATCAAAATAACTGTCAAACTATTATTCTCTACAGAGTGGGGAACTAAAAAGCACAATTTTAAAGATTATTCAAAATTATTATTGAAAATGCATGGTGATTTTAAATCTTAGCTCCTGGAGGAATGGTTGCATAGGATTGAAGCTTGCACTCCTGCTCCTGTAAGAGGGAATTTGGGGTAATGAATGTACGGTACGTTAGGAAATTGCTTAAAAAGCAATTTTCTAATAATTGGTTAAGACTATAGCTCCATAGTGAATTCACATTTGTAACATATGACCAAAAATTTTGTCTGACCTTCAACATGGCAGTACGAAACATACACTGTAATTTTGGAATATGGTTTTTAATATTTGGATATTGTTTTATCATAATCCAAACATGGCAACAAAATTGTATTAATTTGGGGTGGAAATATATTTTTGAAACATAAAATGGCTGATTATTGTTATGCTCATTGTATATTCTACACACCTTCTGTCCCACAGGTCCCCTTGCACCAAATAGTCCCATAGATCCTTTAGAGCCAGCATCACCCTTAACACCCTGTGAAGAATCGAAGACTCTGTTAATAACAATTCTATTGTCTTATTATTGTAAAATGAATGCTAAAAAATATTTTGGGAATGAACCCTTTAAATATAATGCATCTATTTTCATATAAACTATGTACATGTTAATTGTACTAAGATTTTACAAGATTACCAGAGATGGGTCATCAGCCTATGCATTGATTGTGACTACAATGTTTGGAGTCAGCAAATAATTTTTTCCCCTTACATGAGGGAAATCGCCTTGTGCCTTATGGTGGTGGTGGTGGTGCTCATGTAGGCTTGCTTATACCTGTTGGGACTGATTTAGACAGCCATATTTTTTATCCATGTGCTACTTGTGAATAACAGACTGCACAAAGACAGCACTGGGACCCATAAAAGTCAATTATGCAATTAAAACATCAGTTTTTCCACATGGACCCCTGGAGAAATTCAGGACATACAATATGTTGGCCCCTGTCTCATAGAACATGGACCTTAAAACCACTGGAGAAAACTGTCTAAACCGGCTGCCCGGGCTAGGTCCTACACAGACATATTGACCTAACTATGAACAAATTCAAAACCCCAAAAATCTCCAGCACTCTGTAAAAACGTCACTTCCTTATTGGAGAATGCTTAAAAATATCTTGTACAACAATTAAAAACCAGACCTATGTATTTTGGACATAGTGTGACTTGTCCTTTATAATGATTTTAAATTTGTTTATTGTGGACACACCTGTTCTGATGCAGGACATCTCCTAGCACCTATTATTTGGACATCCAACAGAGACAAGGCAGTGAACATACAGTAATCAGTTTTCTTCTGTGTATCTTACTATATGGACCTCACTGCATGTTTAAAATTTGCGCATGTTTTAAGACTAGGGATGAGCAAATCAGTGGAAGTTTGGGTTCTCCGGGTTTCGGACGAACTTCAGGTCAAAGTTTGGGTTCAGGACCCCAAACCCAGACCCCATTAAAGTCAATGGGGACCCGAACTTTACTTTATTATTTTCCATTATAACATGGTTATAGCAGGAGTTAAAAATAATAATATTTCACCTTAAGGACCCGGCCATTTTTTGCAAATCTGACCAGTGTCAATTTATGTGGTGATAACTTTTAAACGCTTTTACGTACACAGGCCGTTCTGAGATAGTTGTTTCGTCACATATTGTACTTCATGACACTGCTAAAATGGGGTCAAAAAGGTAATTTTTTTGCATAAAAAAATACCAAATTTACCCAAAAATTTGAAAAATTTGCAAATTTCAAAGTTTCAGTTTCTCTACTTCTATAATACATTGTAATACCCCCAAAAATAGTTATTACTTTACATTCCCCATACACTCACTTAAAGAATTATTAGGAACACCATACTAATACGGTGTTGGACCCCCTTTTGCCTTCAGAACTGCCTTAATTCTACGTGGCGTTGATTCAACAAGGTGCTGATAGCATTCTTTAGAAATGTTGGCCCATATTGATACGATAGCATCTTGCAGTTGATGGAGGTTTGAGGGATGCACATCCAGGGCACGAAGCTCCCGTTCCACCACATCCCAAAGATGCTCTATTGGGTTGAGATCTGGTGACTGTGGGGGCCATTTTAGTACAGTGAACTCATTGTCATGTTCAAGAAACCAATTTGAAATGATTCAAGCTTTGTGACATGGTGCATTATCATGCTGGAAGTAGCCATCAGAGGATGGGCACATGGTGGTCATGAAGGGACAAAAGCCTGTGGCATTTAAACGATGCCCAATTGGCACTAAGGGGCCTAAAGTGTGCCCAGAAAACATCCCCCACGCCATTACACCACCACCACCAGCCTGCACAGTGGTAACAAGGCATGATGGATACATGTTCTCATTCTGTTTATGCCAAATTCGGACTCTACCATTTGAACAGAAATCGAGACACATCAGACCAGGCAACATTTTTCCAGTCTTCAACAGTCCAATTTTGGTGAGTTCGTGCAAATTGTAGCCTCTTTTTCCTATTTGTAGTGGAAATGAGTGGTACCCGGTGGGGTCTTCTATTCTGCTGTTGTAGCCCATCCGCCTCAAGGTTATGCGTGTTGTGGCTTCACAAATGCTTTGCTGCATACCTCGGTTGTAACGAGTGGTTATTTCAGTCAATGTTGCTCTTCTATCAGCTTGAATCAGTCGGCCCATTCTCCTCTGACCTCTAGCATCAACAAGGCATTTTCGCCCACAGGACTGCCGCATACTGGATGTTTTTCCCTTTACACACCATTCTTTGTAAACCCTAGAAATGGTTGTGCGTGAAAATCCCAGTAACTGAGCAGATTGTGAAATACTCAGACCGGCCTGTCTGGCACCAACAACCATGCCACGCTCAAAATTGCTTCAATCACCTTTCTTTCTCATTCTGACATTCAGTTTGGAGTTCAGGAGATTGTCTGGACCAGGACCACACCCCTAAATGCATTGAAGCAACTGCCATGTGATTTGGTTGACTAGATAATTGCATTAATGAAAAATAGAACAGGTGTTCCTAATAATTCTTTAAGTGAGTGTTTGTCTGCTTCATGTTTCAATCATTTTGGGAATGCCATTTTATTTTTTGGGGATGTTACATAGCTTAGAAGTTTAGAAGCAAATTTAGAAATTTTTAAAAAATTTGCCAAATCCCACTTTTTATTGACCAGTCCAGGTCTGACTTTGTGAGGCTTACATAATAGAAACCACCCAAAAATGACCCCATTCTAAAAACTACACCCTCAAGGTATTCAAAACTGATTTTACAAACTTTGTTAACCCTTTAGGTGTTCCACAAGAGTTAATGGAAAATGGAGATAAAATTTTAGAATTTCAATTTTTTGGACAATTTTCCATTATAATCCATTTTTTCCAGGAACAAAGCAAGGGTTAACTGCTAAACAAAACTCAATATGCGTTGCCCTGATTCTCTAGTTTGCAGAAACACCCAATATGTGGTCCTAAACTACTGTTTGGCTAAACGGCAGGACGCAGAAGGAGGGTAATGCCATATGGGTGTTGGAAGGCAGATTTTGTGGGACTGTTTTTGTTTATACCATGTCCCACTTCAAGCCCCCCGTTGCACCCCTAGAATAGTAATTCCCAAAAAGTGACTCCATCTAAGAAAGTACACCCCTCAAGGTATTCAAAACTGGGTTTACAAACTTTGTTAACCCTTTAGGTGTTCCACAAGAGTTAATGGAAGATGAAGAAACAATTTTAGAATTTCGATTTTTTGGAAAATATTCCATTATACTCAATTTTTTACAGGAACAAAGCAAGGGTTAACTGCTAAACAAAACTCAATATGGGTTGCCCTGATTCTCTAGTTTGCAGAAACACCCCATATGTGGTTCTAAACTACTGTTTGGCCTAACGGCAGGGCGCAGAAGGAGGGGAACGCCATATGGGTTTTGGAAGGCAGATTTTGCTGGACTGGTTTATTTACACCATGTACCCTTTCAAGCCCCCTGATGCACCCCTAGAATAGAAACTCCATAAAAGTGACCCCATCTTGGAAACTACGGGATGAGGTAGTAGTGTTTTTGGTACTATTTTAGGGTAAATATGATATTTGGTTGCTCTATATTACACATTTTTGAGGCAAGGTAACAAAAAATTTAAATTCTAAAATTGTTTCTACATTCGCCATTAAGTTTTGTGTAACACCTAAAGGGTTAACAAAGTTTGTAAAGTAATTTTTGAAAACCTTGAGAGGTGTAGTTTCTTAGATGGGGTCACTTTTTTGGAGTTTCTAGTCTAGGCTACATCAGGGGGGCTTCTAATGGGACATGGTGTAAAGAAACCAGTCCATCAAAATCTGCCTTTCAGAAACCATATGGCGTTTCCTTCGTTCTATGCCCTGCCGTGTGGCTATATAGCCATTTACGACCACATATGGGGTGTTTCTGTAAACTACAGAATCAGGGCAATAAATGTTTAGTTTTGTTTGGCTGTTAACCCTTGCTTTATTACCGGAAAAAATGGATCGAAATGGCAATTTTGCCAAAAAATAGATTTTTTTTTACATGGTTTTTTTTTATTTTTAATGTTGTTCACCTGAGGGGTTGGGTCAAATATTATTTTTATAGGGCAGATTGTTACGGAAGCAGCGATACCCAATATGTCTACTTTATATAATTTGTTTAGATTTTACACTATATTATCATTTTAGGAGCAAAAATGAAATAATTTTAGTATCTCCATAGCCTGGGAGCTACAGTTTTTTTTTTTTGGGTGACTGTCTGATGTATGGGCTCATTTTTTGGGGGATGGGGGGGATGAGATGGCGGCTTTATTGGCACTATTTTGGGGGGCATATGACTTTTTGATCGCTCGCTATTACACTTTTTATGATCCCAGGTGACAAAAAATTGCTTTTTTAAAAAAAATTTTTGGGGGCGGCGTTTATCTGAGGGGTTAGGTCAAATGTTATTTTTATAGAGTATATTGTTACGGATGTGGCAATACCTAATATGACTACTTTTATTAATATATCATCATATACCAACTTTGAAAAAAAAAGGTTTTGTGCCTCCACATTCTGGAAGCCATAGTTTTTTTTTTTTTTTTTTGGGGCGACTGTCTTATCTAGGGGCTCATTTTTTGAGGGATGAGATGGCGGTTTGATTGGCACTATTTTGGGGGGCACTTAATTTTTTGATGACGTGCTATTACAATTTTTGGGATCTAAGGTGTCAAAAAATTTTTTTAAACTCGTTTTCCTTTTTTTTTTTTAAAGGGCTTTTATCCAAGGGGTTAAGTCATATCTTATTTTTATAGATCAGGTTATTACGGACGCGACGGTGCCCAATATGTATGGCTCTCAGACTTTGGAGACACTAAAACAACATTTTTTAAAAACTTAAATACAATAAAATCATTTTTGGGAAAAAAAAGTTCTTTCTGTGTCTCCAAAGTCTGAGAGCCATAATGTTATGTATTTTCTAGGGGATTGTCTGGGATTATAATAATTTAGCACTCCATGGAAGTGTGGTACTCCCTGAAGCAACCATCAATGCAGAGGCCCGGATGATCGGGGCACGTGTCACACTGAGTGGTGGTGTATTTCTGGATCCCCCTCTTACAACACACTCTGCACTTTTTTTGGGATCGTCCCTTCTTTTCAGTATGGGGGATGTGGTAAGGTGCAAGGTGTCATATGTGATGGCAGGTACGTGTCACCGAGGTTGCTGGCCTCGGTGAGGTGAGAGCCGGGTTTTTGTCTGCAGCAGCTAGTGCTGTTTGACTTTGTTAAATAGCATGGCTGCAAAGCCGATCCGGGCCGGCTCTTACTGGGAGCAGCTAAAGAGTAGGGTGGGTGGCTGCTCCCCACGGTCCAGTCCTGGTTTTGGGCTGGATATAAAACGCAGCCAGCAGCTGTGTCTGGGGAGTGTGATTATCCTGGAGCTGCTAACAGGGCTGGAAGTTCTCTGTCCTGGAGGGAAGAGCTCAGTAAGGAGGTGTTGTGTTCCTGGCTACCTGAAGCTGGATTCTCCTGTGGCTGGGCCGACAGCGTGGTGCGAACCTGCACCTACACCTCCCAGGTGACTGAACCTGTGTTGGACTGTTTTTGTTTGGCTACGTTATTTCCGTTGTGTGTGAACTGTCACCAAGAGACTGTTTTTCATTTTGTGTGCAAGTGTGAATAAAACACTGTTTGTTGCACAATCTGGACTCCTTGTTTTGCCTCTAAACTGCACCCGCACCGCTGTCTACCAGAGCGACTCCCCACAGGGACCACACCTGGAAAGTGTTGGCCAGGGACAACCCGGGCGCCTCCAGTTCCTGAGGTACTCTGACCTGCTCTTTCTCGGTCAGAAAAGATCAGGTCCTTGAGGACTGCCTCATAGAATTGGAGGAAAGTCTCTGTGCTGCCAGCGCATCGGCATAGTACAAAAGCGTTGTACAAGGCAACCTGTAACAAGTAGACTGCAACTTTTTTGTACCATGCCCGGGTTTTGCGCAGATAGATCAACTCCACCCATATACCAATTGTAGTCGACGATACAATCGGGCTTGAGGACCTTTGCCGTGGGTGACAGGGGTGATGCCGTTACCATGGATTGTGGTCAGCATAAGGACATCCCTCTTGTCTTTATATCTGACCAGCAACAGGTTGTCACTGGTAAGGGCACATGTCTGACCCCTGGGGATAGGTACCTGGAGGGGGTGGGCAGGGAGGCCACGTTGATTTTTCCGCACGGTCCCACAAGCGAACGTGGATCTAAAGGAGAGGGCCTGAAATAAGGGAATACTGGTATAAAAGTTATCCACGTACAGGTGGTAACCCTTATCCAGTAGTGGGTGCAAAAGGTCCCACACGAGTTTCCCGCTAACACACAGAGTGGGGGGACATTCTGGGGGTTCAATACGGGAATCTCGTCCCTCGTACACACGAAATTTGTAAGTGTACCCTGAGGTACTCTCACAAATTTTGTACAGCTTCACGCAATACCTCGCCCGCTTAGACGGAATGTACTGGCGGAAAATGAGTCTCCCCTTGAAAGCAACGAGAGACTCATCAACCGCGACCTCCCTTCCAGGTATGTAGGCCTCCTCTTATACAGCCGGTCATAGGCAGGATCACCTCGGGGGGGGGGGGGGACATGCTGCATTATCTGCATAATGCAGGCATTTCCGGATGGCCTCAAACCTGGGACGTGTCATGGCAGTACTGTACAGTGGGGTCTGGTAGAGGATGTCCCCACTCCAGTAATGCCTGACACTTGGTTTTTTGACCAGGCCCATGTGCAGCACGAGGCCCCAAAACTTCCTCATCTGGGGTCCAGCCGCTGGGCCTGGCCAAAAAAGAGCCTGGGTGCTGAGCAACGAACTGTTGGGTGTACAGGTTCGTCTGCTCCACCATCAGATTCACAAGTGGGTTACTGAAAAAAAAAAAAAAAAAGATCAATTTCGGTAAATCCCACTGTGGGAATCTGGATTCCTGGATTGCCAACAAATCACAGGCTCGTATTCCCCTGGGGTGCACCAGACTCGTTCACCTGAAAGGGGCTCAGGTGCACTTGGCTGGTGGGCCGGATCATCAGATGATAATGAAGAGGATGCAGATGACAGGAGGAACGTGGGGTCATCCTCATCCTCACTTGCGGTCTCGGTGTCGGAGAGCATCTGGGCGTATGCCTCCTCCACCGAGAACATCCTGCGGGCCATGGGAGTGTGTGTTATGCGAGTGTGTGTGCGTGCGTGTAAAATAAACTTTATTTAAGTGTGCGTGTGTGTGGGGCTGCGTGTTCGTGCACTAAAATACCTAAAATAAAAAATAAAAAACTAACAAAAAAAAGGAAAAATGTAAAAAAAACAAAAAAACTTGCTGACTAGCAGTACTGGGGTGAGCGACGCGCTAACAGTGGCCGGACGCTAAGAGCGCCGACAACAGTCAGCGCACGCAAAAATTGCTGTGGACCCCAGACACCCAGGTGCAAAAAAAAATAAAATAAATTGCTTACCGCTGGGGTGCTGCGCTGGGGTGCTGCTTGGATGCTGCTGGGGTGCTGGAGGGCTGCTGGAGGTGTGTTGGATGGGTGCTGCTGGGACGCTGGGGTGCAGAGCTCCTGCTCCTTCTCCGACGCTGCAGGCTGTGGATGGGGAGGGAGAAGCTGCCCCCCCGCCCATCCAATCAGGGATGAGACCTCACCAACGGTAAGGATGGTGATTGGTGGTGTATAATAACACCACCGATCACCATCCTGTCCCGGGTCTTCGGGTCACCGGAGACCAGAATGACCCGGAAATGCAGAAAACCGCAGGTCTGCTGATTGATTTCAGCAGGCATCTTGTTCCGATCACCGCCACGTGCGCAGCGGTGATCGGAAATTCGCAGGGTGTACATGTACGCCCTGCGTCCTTAAGTACCAGGACACAAGGGCATACATGTACACCCTGAGTCCTAAAGAGGTTAAAAAAAAAACTCACCTCATCCACTTGATCGCGCCATCGGTATTCTCTTCTTTCTCCCTTTTTCAGGACCTGCAAAAGGACCTGCGATGACACACTAATACCCTATTTCCCTGATAAAGCCGCACATGCGGCGAAACATGTCGGGAGGGTTAGTGCCTGCTGCCTTTTAGACAGGGACCGAATCGGAAGCATACAATTGTATGAATGAATGTGTGGTTGGTAAGCGCTAAACAGCGTGTATCTGCGTGGCTGAGAAAGTTCGTGTGATATGGCTCATAGTAAAGAGGGGTGAGCAGTGGGCGCCCCATTTACGATAAAATAGGGAAATCATTCCCTGGTAATTTTGTAGGAATCTATTTCCTCTCTCATGAGCCAAAGTGTGACAAAGCATGTGTGCACAAACATAGGAATTAGTCAAGTGGTTCCAGCGCCATAATATAAGTGCAGTAGGAGCAAATAGAAATCTGCTCTATTATACAATCACATTATTGCAACACTGACTTACAATCAGAATCTGATTGCCAAGAAGCTTCAAAGAGTGAGCAATTGGCTACACATTCCAGTGTTGCAACAAAGTTGTAGGTTGCCATCAAGCACAATGTTGAGCAATGAAAGCGCTGGATTCCTGATAGTAATGTAGAAAAACATATGCATTAGGCCTAATTCACACGTCCGCAAAATGGATCCGCATCCCTTCCGCAATTTTGCGGAAGGGTTGCAGACCCATTCATTTCATAGGGGCAGGAATGGATGTGGACAGCACACTATGTGATGTCCGCATCCGTGTTTCCGCATCCGTGTTTCCGTTTCCGCAAAAAAATAGAACATGTCCTATTCTTGTCCGCAATTGCGGACAAGAAAAGGCATTCTTTCTATAGTGCCAGCAATGTGCGGTCCGCAAAATGCGGAATGCACATTGCAGCCGTCCGTGTTTTGCGGATCCGTGTTTCCGTGTTTTGCGGATCTGTGTTTCCGTGTTTCCGCAAAACACACTACGGACGTGTGAATAAGGCTTTAACCTACGGCAGATGCACACATTATAACACAGCAAAGTGAACTGCAGCCATAAGCAGTACCTCCAAGGAAAAGAGGATTACACATATTCAGTATTGAGTGGAATATCTGATTCCTTCCCTGATCATTTTAATGGGACTGGGTGTATAAATAAATGTATCAGCTTTTATAAAAATATAATATAGGTTACGTTTTAATATCTATGTTGTAACCCCTAAAAGGATTTAGTAGGTCTATGTGACCTTTTTGTAAATAATTGTGTAGTATCCTGAGGGTACAACGTGGGCATTGGTGTAGTTCAAAAAAGAAGAGGATACCTGCTGCGCGATCAAGTGGATGAGGTGAGTTTTTTTAGTTATTTTTAACCCCTCAATGGTCATTTTATTAAGCATTCTGTCCTTAGGCCTCTTTCACACTAGCGTTGTTTCTTTCCGTCCTAGAGTTCCGTCCTCGGGGCTATAGGATGGAAAGAAACTGATCAGGATAATCCCAATGCATCCTGAATGGAGAGAAATCCGGATGCATCAGGATGTCTTCCGTTCAGTATGTGAACGTTTTTTGGACGTTGACAAAAGCGAAGCATGCTGCGGATTTGTCTCCGTCCAAAAAGCCGGAAGACATGCCGCAATGCCGGATCCGGAATTAATGCCCATTGAAGAGCATTATTCCAGATCCGGCATTAAGCTAAACGTCGATTCGGCGCATCGCCGGATCCGACGTTTAGCGCTGCGCATGCGCATCAGCCGTTCCGATCGGCGCCCCAGTGTAAGCTGGGGCTCCGATCGGTTACCATGGCAGCCAGGACGGGAGGGTTAGTGCCTGGCTGCCATGGTAAGTACAACGCAGCAGTGTACTTACCTGCGCTGCAGCCGCCGGGCCTTCCTTCATGACGTCACAGGTCCGGGCGGCGCATTGATCTATGCGCCGCCCGGACCTGTGACGTCATTAAGGAGCGCCCGGCGGCCGCAGCGCAGGTAAGTACACTGCTGCTGAGTACCATGGCAGCCAGGACTCCAGTAGCGTCCTGGCTGTCATGGTAACAGTGAAAGCATGTTGAAGACTGATCAGGAAACTGATCAGTCTTCAAATGCTGTCAGGCGACTTGCGTTCTGACGGATCCGGCGGAACAGAAGTGCCCGCCGGATCCTCAGAACGCAAGTGTGAAAGAGCCCTTAGAATGCTATTATTTTCTGTTATAACCATGTTATAATCGAAATTAATAAAATCACCCAAAACCGAAATTCAGTGAAAAAGTCCGGGTTCGGGTCCGGGTACCTAAACTCACAAAGTTCGGTATGAACCCGAACTTTGCAGTTCGGGTTCGCTCAACCGTAATTAAGACTGCAACATTTTTAATATACATCTAAATCCCACCTAAAGGTGCATATTATACTATTAGTACACTGTTTAGGCTTATCAGACAGAGGTTAGGAAAGTAATATGACAATGTAGTGTGGAACAGATAAAAATTCATGGAAATAGGGTACATATGTTGTACTTTCTCTCCTGGTGGTCCATCTTCTCCTTTTTCGCCTTTATCTCCATCAAAACCTGGATATCCCCTAACACCCTACAAAATAAAAGTATGCATTAAAGACTTCATTCTTTTCATATATTATAAATATGGTAAAAACTGATAATTCAAATATTATTTGTACATTTAAAAGCTAAGTCCACGTTCGCAAACAATTTTTTTCTTTTTTCCTAATGTATCTAAAATGAAAAATTAAGCAACTTTGTCTTGAAAGTAAATTTCCTACTATTTTGTGTCCTGCGCAAACCTATGTAATTCCTTGTTTACAGACTACAAACAAGCTCTGTGTTGTCTGATTCTCTAGTCATAAATCCCACATGCACCCTTATTTTGGCGGGACCAGGCAACTATCATATGTGTATGGGGGTCTCCCAACTATAACCCGAAAGATGATGTCAGGGGGAAAGAAGAATCATACATTTTGATTTTCAAGGCCTGGTACTTTTGTTCTAACGGGAGAAAAGCCGCCATCAGAAGCTCCAGACAGTTGCTTACTGGACTTCACCCCGTACATGCATGCTCGGCTGAAGCTGGCTGGCTGACAGCTACTGAAGGTATGTTACCAATTTTAGGCTATTCTAACTAGACGATTTTTTAAATATTTGGCAACAGAAATCCACTCACCTGCTCCCTGCCACTCTGTTCCAGTGCAGGGGCTCCTCTCAGTGATGTTTTTAGTCCCAAGACTGTACACATCCAGATGGGGTCATAAATGCCACTGTCCAGATGTGTATAGGCCTGGAACCAGAAGCTTTGCTAAGAGAAGAACTGCTCTCGGACCAAGTGGTGGGGAGCAGGTGAGTGGATTTCTTTTTTTTTTAGCTACAACACTGTACTTGCAAAAAGTAAAAAGTTGCCTAAAGCTGAAACACAATGTCATAAAGATAGGAAAAAAATGCACCAGTATCACAGAAGTCTTTTACAAAATTGAAACGTTATCCATAAAGCGAATTGATAAACATAAAATCCATCCTTAGAAATCAACGATTCACAATCTTCAGAAATACAAACTGACATTTGGTATAAATAACTTGAATCTAGGAGACTAGGATACAGAGGGGGATCCAGCACTCCGTGTGCCCATTTCAGGGACAATGTCCCTTTGTCAAGCATGCATGTACCATTCCAGACTACGCTTAAATACCCACTTATACTTTTATTAATAATTTAATAATCTAAACCTACCTATACACAAAACATATTTAAATAGTTAAATAAATAACTATTTAGCTATGTCACAGAATATAGCTGTCAATGTCCCCAATTAGGTTTGTCAAGATCCCTAATCAAGATCGGAAGAGCAAGGTACCAAACAACCATAAACTAAATATAACAATTAATACCTTTTAAAATATAACTTTTAATACATCCTTAAAAGGAAATATATGGCCCCAAATTGTAACACAAAAAAGAGGCTCAAAGCCCCCAGAAAACATAAAAGAAACAGGATAGATGAAGGGGAAGAATGTCGGGACTATACCCCTAACAGCTCCTGTTATATGTGAATTGTTATTCCCTGAGTTTCCCTGCCGACAGGACAGCGACTGCCCAACTTCGCTGAGACAAAAAGATATAGAAACGTAGATAGTCAGGGAATCACAATAATAGGTTATGTTATAATTGAACGAGGAACAGATGTCCCATGTAATTACATTCCAACGCGTTTCCTTAGCATACAGCTAATTAATCAGGGGATCAAATCTCAATAGATGGACGTAATTATCGATATACCATAAGCAACTGTGATAATAAACCGTGATACTTATCAGTCAGGTGAAATACACAGGAAGGAGGAACTGATGTCGTCCAGCCTTTTTAGGAAGCAGCCAGGTAGATGTGAAGATATAGGCTGCATCCGGCGCCCAAAGATGTTGGCAAGTCAGCAATTAGAAGTACATAGCCCAGAGCAGATGACAGCCCTGGCTAGGTCCTAATGGTCCAGGCGATGGCACATGGACCAGAGGGTATGGCGTGCATGTAATAGCAATGGCAGCACCCGAATCAGGTTTGCCTCGTTTAAAAAGGCCGCGGGTGGCTAAAAGTACTGCCCCTAAGGCTGCGTCAGGTGTCACGTGATCTACTATGACGCTCGAATACCGACCACGTGACCCTGAAGCCGCGCCCCCTCAGGAGGCAAGAAGGATACGTCACTCTCCACCTGATCAAGCACAGGGGAGTGGCCAAAGGTCCTTCAGCCTAGAGAGGTGATATCGGGCGGGTATTAAAGGGCATATATGGAGGGAGGAACCAAACCTCTCCAAATTTCTTAAGCCCCAATAAATGAACTTATTGATAGATGATGCCAGTTTAAAATAAATCAGCAATACGGCATCTTTTTAGCTGAGGTTTAAGAGGCAGGTCAATTGATACTCGCAAGAAAGAGGTACCTACATAAGGAGGATATTTATGTGTTATATGTTATAGATACCTTATGTCCATCAGAAGAAATGTAATTAATTAATTAAATGGATGAAGAAAGACACACATGATGGCCTATACAGGCTGATAAGTTGTGTTATAGCCTGTAAGCCAAGATTGCACACATGTAACCGTGCAGATACCAGTTTGAAGGGTCATTTGATTAAATGCAGAGTACATATGCATAAACACAATCATCCCCCCTTTTTTATATTATTATATACATATCCCCCTTATATAGAAGGAGGCCGGGTTAGTGGCAGATTAATATAATATAACCATTTACTGGGGCTCCACCGATGAAGGTGGTGGTAAATAGATTGCCACACACATTGGCCCCACGAATATTAGTCTGACACCTTGTCTGATTAGTATTGTACTCTGCACCAGAGGATTACAACATTGGTAATTAGATATAGCAACCAAAAAGGAGCTGGTCATTTAGACCACTGGGAGCCATGGTATGTAGTTCATATATCCACCATGTTTCGCGTTGGAGGATCTTACGGTTCCAGTCTCCTCCTCTTGCTGGAACCGGGATTAATTCAATACCAATGAATCTGACCCCCTTGTAAGAGCCTCCATGGTGGATCGTAACATGACTCGTCAGTGATGTCTCGCTTTGATGTTTCAGATCACCTAAATGTTCTCCTACTCGGCGTGTGAATTCCCTTGCGGTTTTACCAATATACTCCAAACCGCAGGTACATGTTGCTTTGTATATCACCCCTTGAGAGCGGCAATTAATGAATTGTCGGATGGTATACTCTTTTTTGGTGACCCCACTTCTAAACGAACGGCATTGTGTAATATGGGGGCATGCTATACAGCCGCTACAGCGGTAACACCCAACCACGGGTTTGATCCACCTCATCCCCTCTGGTGTTGTATTGGGACGCTGATAGTGGCTGTGTATCAAGGAGTCACAAAGATTCCTCCCCCTGCGATAAGTGACCTGAGGTTTAGTTGGAAGTACCTCCTTCAGGTCCGGATCCAGATGGAGGATACTCCAATGTCTATTGAGGATCTCTCGAACCTCTTTTGCTAGACTGTCATAAGTCGCAATAAGGCGAACTTGTCTTTGTTTGTCCCCTTCATAATGTCCCTCTGATGTAAGTGGGGGGATAGCAAATTTGTACGATCACTCATTAAGGCCCTTTGATATGCTCTATTCAGGATCTTCCTGGGGTACCCTCTTTCCAGGAACCGTTTTTTTTTTATGGTGAGGCACTCAAATGTGCCTCACCATACTTAATAATAGAGATACCTAGGAAAAACTCAGAGGAGACCCGACGATTGAATACCAACAATCCCTACGGTCCCTGTTGCAATCTGCACGTAGGGAAGATCTCATAAATGAAGAAGAATTTAATTTCATGTATTCAGCGCACCCGACTATAGCTACCTTCTATGGACTGCCAAAAGTCCATAAGGGGTATCCACCCCTTAAGGGTCGGCCGATAGTTTCAGGTGTAAACTCTCTGAGCCAGAATGTGGGGGTGTACACCTGACGCAGCCTTAGGGGCGGTACTTTTAGCCACCCGCGGCCTTTTTAAACGAGGCAAACCTGATTCGGGTGCTGCCATTGCTATTACATTATACAACTTTATTTCATACATAATTGGAATATAAAAAGATGGTAAAAATTGTGGCAAACAGAACAACAATGAGGAAGCAAAAAATGGAGGGGACCGCAGGGTCAGCACATAGAGGGCACACACATAAAAGTGCATAAAGAATATATATAGGTAGCACCACTCAAAAGTTATATCAAAGTATTGGGGCCCTGGGAAAGGAAGTCCCAGATAAACAGGCCTATCCACAAAAAATAATAACAATATGGTGATGAAAATATAATGTCATATACCCTCGTAGTGTGCTGGATCCTGCGGTCGCCTCCTCCCAACGCCGTTTCGCCCTTACAGGCTTCTTCCGGGGATTCTTCCCGGACAAATTCTGCCATATATGCTAGGGAGCAGCAGGGATCATTAAAGGGGTTGACCACTTTCTGGTTATTATTGAACAATGTGTTTGTGAGACGATTATATAGCACTTACTAATACAGCCTTTGTTGAAATTCTGCCCCATTTTCAATATTTTATAAGATATGCCCCCTTGTTTACAAAGTCTTTTGCACTGTCCACACAGAAGTCCTGTCCATAAGATGGCCACTGATGCCGGGTTATATGACCAGACGTGGGTCATGTGACCTCACGAACACATTGGTCAACAGTAGCCTGAAAGTGGCCAACCCGTTTAAAGTCAAAGGGGTCTGGTGGGCAAATGGCACTATCCAGCTATGCCAGATCCAGAGAACTCCGACAGGCGGTTTTCTGCCGGGACCGCCGTTGAATATCTTTGATGTCTGTGTGAAACTAGCCTTAGGGATGTTGATACAGCACAGAAGTTGCACTGTTGAGCATGAGTGTGTCTGCATACAGAAGATGTAACTTATTAACACATCTCACACATTTCTGGCTGGTTCAGCTTGATTAGCAACAAGACGAACTCAATAGACTTTCTATTGAGTTAGTCCACAGTCTTGTGATCAGCAGAGAGGTTAAGCTGAGCTCGGCTGAGTGCTTCTAACCCCTCGTTCTAGCGATCGGTGAGGGTCTCAGAGCTGGGACCCCCACCAATTAACACTTTTGATATGTCCCTATGACATATCAAAAAAAAGTATAGTTACTCTTTAATTCCTTTTCTGCTGTGTATTTCTCTAACAATGTAATGTAACAAATAAAAATGAATAAAACTCCATGACCATCACAGCAAAATAAAGTGAAAATTGCCAGACCCTGCTTTACAGGTTATTTGTTATCAGATTTTAATATAGAGAGTGACTACTAAAGACTGGGAGACAAAGACTATCCAACGGTAACCTAGGAGGGTTGCTAGTAGAGATGGGCAAATTTTTCAAAAATGCAATTCACCGATTTGGCGAAATTTGGTTTGATAAAAATATATTCGCGGCAAATTTCGTTAAAAAACTGCTATTTCCTGGCTGCTGAGAGCCTTTATAGTGGTGTAGAACACTGTGCCTTGCAGTAACACGCATAAGGAGCCTGCTTTGGTAGTGAAATAATACTGTGACTCCGTATGACATGCAGATGACAGGCGTCGCTCTTAGAATCACTGCACACTTCACTTATTTGGGCAGTCATGGGGCCAAAACTGACCAAATAACTCAATTATCAAGGCATTACATCGGCATTACAGGTCGATGATAGCGCCAAGAAGAAGTGGACTCCTTTTACACCGTCGTCAGCTGATTACACATACTGTACATGTCTACAGATCCTGTTCTATTAAACGCTTAAACATTTAGAGCCACCCGATAGAGTGGAGAGGGTGTCAACAGTAAGTTTGTGTTGACATCACTGATTATTTTGCCCTTCTTCTGATCCGTCAGAATAATAAACCACAAAAAACGGATCCTGTCTGTGGAGCATCCGCCTTCACTTGGTCAGCATTTGGTCAGTAATTTATCAGTATTTCTAATGCAAAAAAAAAAAACAGGAGTGGATCCAAAACAGAGATGACCAGAACGGAATATTTGCATGTCTTATGTGTTTTGTACCCATTCCTGCTTTTGGCTACCAAATCACAAGCCACTTCTGATGGGACCATACAGGCCTTACAGCTGCTACACAGACAGGCTCCGTTGTGCTTCTCATTTTTCCTTCCTTCTGACAGATCAGAAAAAGTGTTAAATAAAAGATGATGTCAGCCAAGCCAAAAAGGCAAAATAGTGGCCCAGTCATGAAGTGGGGAGGGTGGGAACAGCATGAGAAGTCCACAGAGTGGCCCTATGACATAGTGGTGAGGTGGAAGCAGCATGAGGAGACCACAAAGTGGCCAAACTACAGAGTGTAGAGGTGGCGGCAGCATGAAGAGGCCACAGAGTGGCATAATGACAGAGTGTGGAGGTGGCGGCAGCATCAGGAGGCTACAGAGTGGCAAGGTGACATAGTGTGGAGGTGGCAGCAGCATCAGGAGGCAACAGAGTGGCATGACGACGAGCGATTGTGGAGGTGGCAGCAGCATTAGGAGGCTACAGAGTGGCACAATGACAGATTGTAGAGGTGGCAGCAGCATCATCAGGAGGACACAGAGTGGCACAATGACAAAGTGTGGAGGTGGTGGCAGCAGCATCAGGAGGAGGCCAAAGGGTGGCACAATGATAGTGTGGAGGTGGCGACAGTATCAGGAGGCCACAGAGTGGCACACTGACAGTGTGGAGGTTGCAGGAGCATTAGGAGACTACAGAGTGAAGAGGTGACATAGTGTAGAGGTGGTGGCAGCATCAGGAGGCCACAGAGTAGCAAAGTCACATAGTGTGGAGGTGGCAGCAGCATCAGGAGGCCACAGAGTGGCACGACGACGAGAGATTGTGGAGGTGGCAGCAGCCTAAAGAGGCAACAGAGTGGCACGATGATGAGAGATTGTGGAGGTGGCAGCAGCATGAGGAGGCCACAGAATGGCAAGGTAACAGTGTGGAGGTGGCGGCAGCATGAGAAGGCCACAGAGTGGCACGATGACAGAGTCTGGAGGTGGCAGCAGCATGAGGAGGCCATAGAGTGGCACAAAGACAAAGTCTGGAGGTGGCGGTAGCATGAGGAGGCCACAGATTGGAATGACGACAGAGTGTGGAGGTTGCATCAGCATGAGGAGGCCACAGAGTGGCACGACGAACAGAGATTGTGGAGGTGGCAACAGCATGAGGAGGACACAGAGTGGCACAATGACGAGAGATTGTGGAGGTGGCAGGAGGAGGCCACAGAGTGGCAAAATGACGAAGTGTGGTGGTGGCAGCAGCAGCATCAGGAGGCCACAGAGTGGCACAATGACAGTGTGGAGGTGGCGGCAGCATCAGGAGACACAAGAGTGGCAAGGTGACATAGTGTGGAGGTGGCGGCAGCATGAGAAGGCCACAGAGTGGCACAACAACAGAGTGTGTAGGTGGCAGCAGCATCATCAGGAGGCCACAGAGTGGCACAAAGACAGAGTCTGGAGGTGGCCCAATGACAGAGTGTGGAGGTGGGTGGCAATAACAGTACCCACTGACGATGGTGGATGTAAGAAGTAGCACTTGGCATCAGATGTGTGGATCAGGCGGGTGGAGCATCAGAATAGTAGCTGAGGCAGGTAGCCACAAGAAACCGGTCTCTTTTGTCAAGGTTTGGGTAAGGCTGCATGGATGATCTAATCTGATGCATCAGGCATTGGTGGGTGGAAGTCCTGGGTGATCCACGCCTGATTTATCTTAACAAAGGTCAGTCACCACATTTTGGGTGGACAGGCAAGTTCTTGGGGTAAACACCCGCTCTGATGCCACACTACTGGTCCGGCAGGACAGCTTTTCCAGGGCAAACTCTACTAGTTGTGGCCAGAAAACCAGTTTGGCTGCCCAGCAGTCCAGCGGATCTTCAATGTGGGGTTGCAGGGTGCTGTCCAAGTATGCCACCACCTGCAGGTTCAGGTCCTGCTGCAGGTATAGCTGCTGCTGCTGGTGAGTACTTTCTTCACTATGTGTGTGAAGAAGGCTGTTCATCATCAGCGACTCTAGACTCAGGCTTCTGATGATAGAGCTGGTACTGCTCCTGCCACCCCACCCCTCCCCTGCAGCCATGGCAGTGGAGCGTGAGCGCAGAGGGCCCCCCCGGTCGGACCTGAGAGGGGATGGACGATGGCGCAGATAGGCAGCAGCCAACTGACTACATAGGATGTCTCTATAGTAGTTCAGTTTGTCCTCCCTCTCAATGGGTGTAAAAAAAAGGCCCCATTTTGGACCGGTAGTGAGGGTCCAACAAGGTGGTGTCACGACGGGAAGTGGGGAAAACCCCCCGCCGTGCAATTTCCGTGGCCGCTGGGCCAAGAGCAGGGACTAGGGAACCGCTAACATCCTAGCACGTCCCTAATGCTGGCCCTGGTCTCCTAACTGTATGGGCCGACCCTGAGGGTAGGAGGGCCCATACCTCAGAAACCTGGTGCCCTGGTCATCCCTGCTTCACCCTGGAATATCACGACAGGGCAGAGACCACCTGCTCACCCAAGGACACGGATGAGCAGGAGTCTCAAGAGGCCCCTCTGCAGCCAGGACCCTGACAGTATGCAAAGCTGCACGGCTGATAAGATGACAAACTAACACACGCTTACCTGCCGCGCCGCAGAGGACAAAGGTGTACCAGGAACTCCCATGCGGATACCTGCTGCATGGGAAAGGATCCCGACATGGCAGCACACTATCAGGTTGGTACTTAACCCAAGCAAGTGAGCATGCATCGGGCCATTTGTGCAAGTGACTCGGAGGGACTCCCTGCCTCCATCTCCACTGCATACTGCCACGGTCTATCTGGGACTTCTGTCTCGTCTTCCTCATTGCCCTGTAGCTACTCTGGCTGCTCCTGCTCCACCTTTCCTGTCACCTGTGTAAAAAAAACACCCATTTCGCTAAACATTGCTTGTGCTCCAATGTCCTCCTCCTCCTCCAATTCAGCCCTCACAGGGCTCATGTGACCATGAAATCTATTTAACACCAAAATGCTCACAGGAGCAATTGCAACCTCTTTAACCCTGGTATAAAACATTGTGCTAGATGGGTGGGTATACTGCGGCACCGCACAAACACCACGGGTGTGCACTGCCACGTGGTTTAGGCTATTAGTCGCTGCTCGGTTAGGACTGTCAGAGTCGTGATTTACAGTGTTGAGAGGTTTAAAACTAACACCTCTCTCTTTGCTCAATTACTGCTGAGTTCGCAGCAATCGCTCACATAAACTCCGATTGCAACGTT
Organism: Bufotes viridis; assembly: GCA_033119425.1. Classification (NCBI taxonomy): domain Eukaryota; kingdom Metazoa; phylum Chordata; class Amphibia; order Anura; family Bufonidae; genus Bufotes; species Bufotes viridis. The sequence goes on from CM065590.1 coordinate 169,629,630, forward strand.
AAACCCTCAAGTAGTACAGGTAGCTGTTAAAACACTAACATTCCGTCCCCCTGAGTTTTAACAGCTACCTGTACTACTTGAGGGTTTAATGTTGCAATCGGAGTTTATGTGAGCGATTGCTGCGAACTCAGCAGTAATTGAGCAAAGAGAGAGGTGTTAGTTTTAAACCTCTCAACACTGTAAATCACGACTCTGACAGTCCTAACCGAGTGGCGACTAATAGCCTAAACCACGTGGCAGTGCACACCCGTGGTGTTTGTGCGGTGCCGCAGTATAACCACCCATCTAGCACATAGGTAGTGGTTTTAAGTTGTTTTTTGTGCTCACTAGTAAACAATTTTAATAAAGTTACAATAAAAGTTACTTTTTATACCAGGGATAAAAGAGGTTGCAATTGCTCCTGTGAGCATTTTGGTGTTAAATGTTAGTGAAAGAACCCTTCCCTGGTAGGATCCTTAAGTGTTTGACCATGAAATCTAGGCGCCACGTCTCCTGTCCCCTGACCAGCCAGATTTACCAGCATCTGTTCCAGGACATGAAGCAGTGGAATGATGTTGTTCATCCTGTTGTCCTGGTGACTGACCAATAACGCGGCATCCTCAAAGGGCCTGAGCAAACGGCAGGAGTCACGCATGAGCTGCCACTGGGTGACATCGAAGTTACACAGGGGAGTACTCCTGTCCGCTTGTATCATCAAGAAATTCGTTTATAGCCTTCTCTGTTTGTATAGTCGCTCCAACATATGGAGGGTGGAATTCCAACAGGTGGAAACGTAGCATATCAGCCTATCTTGGGGGATTCCGTCCTGCCGCTGTAGCTCAAGGAGGGTGTGGTTTGCGGTGTACAAGTGGCTGAAGTGCATGCAAAGTTTCCTGGCCATTTTTAGGATATTTTGAAAATGGATGGAAGACTTCAGGAACCGCTTGACAACCAGACTGAACACGTGTGCCATGCAATGTTCTTCCCGTTGTCGGTCACCATAGTTCTGATTTTGAGTTGTCGCGGAGAAAGCCAGGATTCGATTTCTTGACAAAGGACATAGAGCAGTTCTTCCCCTGTGTGACTCAGTTTGCCCAGGGAAACGAGGTGCAGAACAGTGTGACACCGCTGTGCCCTGCACATGTGGTATGCTGGAGGTCCCCTGTGAATTGTCCCTGCAGTGGAGGCTGAGGACACTGTGAAGGATTAGGAGGCAGACGAGGACATTGTCGCAGGACCAACGGCGTAGTAACGTGGAGGCGGGAGCAGCATAACCTGGCTAAGTTGTTGGTGTGGCTGTGCAGGAACTACATTAACTGAGTGGGCTGTAAAGGACATGTATTGTCCCTGACCATAGTTACACTTTGCTGTGCACTTTGGCAGACACGGACAAGCTCAAGGACTCAGCCTTGACTGCCTGAATCCGGGTGCGTGCCACTGTGTAAAGCAGTGGTTTCTGTGGCAGGCTGGACCACCACAGCGGAGCTACGGTTGTCCCAGGCCACTTTATGGTGATGCTGCATATGTTAATGGAGGGCCATAGTGCCAACATTGGCACCCTGGCCACGCGTCACCTTCTGCCCACATATTCTACATATGTCCACGTTCACCTCCTCCGGCAGCTTAACAAAAGACTGCCACACCGCTGAGTAAGTTCGTGAACACTACGAACTGACTGATTGCTAGTGCCGCTGCCTCCATGAACCTGTGCACCACTACTTCCCAGACAGGTAGGCTGCTGCGAAGCGGGTGGTCTACCCTGGGCACTTTTTACTCCCGACCTCCCACTGCTGCCACCCTGCTGACTCCCGGCCACGTTAGCTACTTCCTGGCTCCACCGCTGGCTCACGGGCAAGCTGCCACCCTCTTCTCCCGATGATGATGAAGCACCTTCTGCACCCGGCTCCCAAGTATGATCAGCTACATCATCATCATCGAGTACTGTCTGCACATCACTGAAAGTACAGTCTGCACATCACTGATGTCCTCCTCAACCGTTTCTGGGTCAGGAGCCTTACCGCTCGCAACAGCAGCTGCCACATCACTTTCCTCATTACTACTGGTCAGCCTAGTGGAGGAAGCAGCGGATGTCTCCTCCACATCTTGGCTGGGCAGTAGCTGCTGACTGTCCTCTAGTAGCTCGTCCTCGCTGAAAAGTGGAGCCGAGCCAAGGGAATATAATACTTCTCGCGCTGAGGGAATTGAAAATGACCGAGGAAGGTTCAGGACAGGTGGGGGCACAGGGCCTTCTCCCGGGCCATGCCAACTAAGCGTCGTGTCAGAGGAACACACCGACTCTTGGCTGGGGGTGTCTGATATCACTTGGTACGAATTGGATGACCTAATCAACTATTCAAGAACCGCTGGGTTGCTGGTCATGACACAACCGCTAGATGACACCAGGAGCTCAGGCCTTCCCCTGCTGCCACGCCCCCTTACCTCTTTCTGCACCAGAAACATTTAGGCCTCTGCCACTCCCCTGTGTAGGGTCTGCCACTTCTCTGTCTGACATACTGTTAGATCAAATAATCAAATGTTAGATCAAATATTTTTTATTTCGTCACTAATACAAGGTAATCTGGGCTTTAGAATATATCACTGCACCGCAGAACGGCAATTAGGCCCTCATTTTTTTCAACTTTTACACAAAAGGCTTTTCAACAGATAAGTGTAACGCTTATTGGAGAATATATTTTTATGTTGCCACTAATACATGGCAAACAGGGCTTTAGAATATATCACTGCACCGCAGAGTGGCAACGATATTTTTCCTTTTTTCACTAATACAGGTCACAAAAGGCTTTAGAACAGATAACTGCACCGCTGAGGGGCAAATATATTTTTGTTTTTTCCACTAATACACGCAAAAAAGGGCTTTAAAACAGATAACTGCACTGCTGAGCGGCAAAGATATTTTTCCTTTTTCCACGAATACACGCAAAAAAGGGCTTTAAAACAGATAACCGCACCACTGAGCGCAAAGATATTTTTCCACTAATAAATGCAAAAAAGGATTTTAAACAGATAACTGCACTGCTAAGCGGCAAATATATTTTACTTTTGCCACTAATACACAACAAAAAGGGCCTTAATTTTAGCACTTCACCACACAACGGCCAATACGCCCTTTTTCCCCACTAATACAACACAAAAAATGCCTTAGAACATATAACTGCACCGCACAAGGGCTAATAGATTGTATAAATATTTCCTTGTAATAAACCCTGTTAATGCCAGTATCAAACAGCACTTGCACCCTAATAGGAACGGTTTGCTGGAATTACAGAGCTGTATAATGGCAATTTAGATCCCCAGTCATTGCAGCAAGGTGTAATCGGATTGTTCCTATTACCCAGGCTGTTAACTTCCCAACTGAACCCTGTTCAACAGAATGCTGGTGGAAAGATACCTCAGTCCTTATTCTTTCCCTACATCTTGGATAATCTTTCCCTGCACTTGTAAAACATCTTTTTTCACCACAATCAAGTCTTTCCTATCACTGTGCCTAGCACCTGCAGACACATCTCTCCCTGCACTAAGTACACTGGTAAATGGCAGAATCTAAGATGGCTGACGCTATTTATAGGGCTGTGAAATCACAGGGATGGTGTCACGGTAGGGGAAGGAAGGGAAGAAAGCCAAACACAACAACAGTAACAAAACACCAGTCTAGGCCCCAAAGGTAGGAAAGAGGGAAAGGTCACCACCTGACAATCCCTGAGCCTTTCCCTGACTGCTGACAGAATGAGCAAATTTTAAAGATGGAAGTACTCATGCGCTGGAACCTAAGTCCTGCTGAAACTAAAACAAACCCTCAGCTAGGGAGCAGGAGAAAGACAACCGGTTACTTCCACCGTGAAGGAACCAGCGTCTCCCTGAGGCCTAGTCAGAACACACAACAAAAGGAAAGGAAGGAGGACTTAGCTTTAGACGGATAGGGAGCAGGAGATCCAGCAAACACTAGCTGAGAACTCCACGAGGAAATATAAACCGCAAGGGCTGCAGTGAGAGGCGGGTATAAATAGAGCCACTAAACAGCTAATAAGTAGAGTTAAGCGAACACCTGGACAATTGGCCTGCAAACAAATGTGGATAGGGAAATGACTTAAAATAACATACAATACATACAATACATAAAAATTAAAAATAATAATATTGAACTAGGAGGAGGAGGTCCATACGGAGTAGGAGGTTGAGGACGCGGTGGATGTGGCGGTGTAGGTGGAAGCGGTGGTGAAGGAAGTAGCCGCCAACAACACTGGTTTTTGTTTTTGTTTTGTTTTTTAAATTTGGGTAGACCCCAAAACATTGGGAAATATAGAAAAGAAAACAAAGAGAAAGTGCGCTGGAGTATTACAAGGCTGGGTGAGGCCAGTATACATGTCTATTCTGCACAAGGTACGGACAAGTCCTGTGGGATCCACGCCTGGTTCATTTTAATGAATGTGAGTTTGTCCACATTGGCTGTGGACAGGCGGCTGCGATTGTCTGTGATAACGCCCCCTGCCATGCTAAACACACGTTCAGACAATACACCGGCTGCAGGGCAGGCCATCACCTCCAAGGCGTAAAGGGCCAACTCAAGCCAGGTGCCCAATTTGGAGACCCAGAAGTTGAATGAGGCAGACCCATAAGTCAGTACCTGTAGGCATGTGCACACATACTGTTCCACCATGTTGCTGAAATGCTGCCTCCTGCTAAGACGTTCCATATCAGCTGGTGGTGCTGGTTCTTGTGGCATGCTGACAAAGCTTTTTCACATTTTGGTCATGCTAACCCTGCTTTCTGAGGTGCTGGCGGTGCCCCAGCTGCGTTGGCGACTTCTTCCTCCTCCTTTGCCTTCGCCTTGTGCTTCCACTGAGGCCCTGGTGTCAGGTGGGAATGCCATCAGCAGTGCGTCTACCAGCATGCAGAATATATTTCCCAGTCAGGTATGCAGTGCGAAATAGTGTGAAAGAAAAACGCCGCTGAATGTACACAATATATTTACCAGTCAGGTATGCTGTACAGGGGTAGTTTGAAAGAAAAATGTGGTCATGGAGCATCCCCTTCCTCCAGCATCTATTCGACCCACTGAAGGATAAGTGTGTAGAAGCCACACAGGGCCACCACGCTGCAGATTTATCATGGAGATTTTACAGCATATAACTACAGCACCCAACAATGTAAACACCGCTGAATTTACAGAATATATTTCTCAGTCAGGTATGCAGTGCAGGGGTAGTGTGCAAGAAAAAAGGGGTACAGATCACCCAACAATCTAAACGCTGCCGAATTTACAGAGGCGACTAGCATTGACATTGGTTGCCGGAACCCACATTCTTTCTTCAGGACCGTATCCCTTCCAATGTACCAGGTGCTGAAAGCAGCCACGAAGAATACGTGAGTTGACTATTCTGGAGATCTGAAACTCCAGGTTGCCATCTCCCCCTGTCTTGGTAGATGGTAAAGGAGATGGTTCAGCAGGTTCCACATAGTTCTTCAACAAAGACCTTTGAAACACATTATGGATCTTCCAGGCCTGCAGAAGTTCCAGACGAAACACAACTGGATTAATAATGGCCGAGATTTTGTAAGGACCAATAAATCTTGGGCCCTACTTCCAAGAGGGCACTCTCAACTAATGTTCTTGGTGGACAACCACACCAAATCACACACACACAGGTCCGGACCAGTCATACGTTTCTTGTCAGCCATCCGTTTATATCTTTCGCCCATTTTTTTCTAATTATTTGAATCTTTCACCAGATAGAAGACAACGAAGAAGAGAATCTCTCCTCTTTAGGTATACCAGAGGATTCAGTCATAGAGAAAGTACCAAACGGTGACTTATCAGTGGACTCCTGTCTACAGTTATTTAAGGCACACTCAGCCAAGGACAAAAACGAAGACCACTCCTCCTGATTCTTGGCACCAAAAAACCTCAAATAAGTTTCCAGATTCTGGTTAGTGCGCTCAGTTTCTCCATTCGACTGAGGATGGAAAGCCGAAGAGAAAGACAACTGAACTCCAAAACGAGTACAGAACGCCTTCTAAAACCTGGCCTCTCACAGGGCAGGCAGTGACAGCTGGCTGACTGCTGATTGGCTGCATGCATGACCTTATGGGTGATCCCGCCTTCCCAGAGTTCCTTTCTCCATGTCCTCACACGTGCAGCAGCCATTTTAGGAAAAAATGCGATTCACTTTCGGTGCAAATCAAATTTTTCCTGAAATTCGGATCACATTCCACTTCGTCAGCTTTGATTCACTCATCTCTAGTTGCTAGGTAGCATAAAATTGGACATTTGCTTACAGACAGTGTGTGAAAGAACTTATAGTCTAAACATATATTAAGCAAAGAGTAAAAAAAACATTGCCATGTTATAAAGTTGATTAATGTAGATATTAAAAAGTGTTATGTACTCCAAAATTATACCAATGAAAATTGTCCCGCAAAAATCATGCCTTCACAAAGCTCCATAGAAAGAAAAATAAAAAAGTTATGGCATGCGGTGATGCAAAAACCTTTTCTTTTTTTCATTTTTTTTATTATGCAAAAGTAGTAAAATGTATGGGGATCACTTTCATCTTTGCTCTGCAAGACCCCCCCCCCCCTTTATACCCCACTTTTACAGTGAGTCATTTAAAGCAAACCAAATTATTTACCGGATCTCCTTTGCTTCCTTTGTATCCTGGAGTTCCAAATAGAACCATTGGGTCCCCCTGTATGAGAGGAAAAAAGACATTGAAGGGAATCTGTCATCAACTCTATGCTGACCTCACTGAGTGCAGCATAAAATAGTGACAGAAATACTGATTTCCGCGGTGTGTCACTCATGAGCTAAACATAAGAGGTTGCTGAGAACCAGCATCATAATCATTACAGCACAGGCCTTGAAAAGAGTCAAATCTACCTGAGAAGAGTCATGGTTATTCATATCTCCTGCTCTCTCGCCCATCTGCTGATGACTGGCAGTTCTCTCCTAGATAGAAAGGGAAAAAACTAGGTATTAGACTGTCAGTCATCAGCAGCTGGGCAGGGAGACCAGGAATTCATGAATAACCATGACTCTTCTCAGGTGGCTGTGACTCTTTTCCAGGCCAAGTCTGCAATGATTGTGATGTTGGTTCTCGGCAACAACTTACTTTTAACTTTTGAATGACAGACTGCTGAAATCAACTTACCTGTATCTACGTTATTCTGCTGTTAGTATGGACAGCATAAAGTTAATGAAAGGTTCCCTTCAAGTATTAAGTAAGACTAATACCAATCTTTTTATTACTTAAATAAAAAGATTGGTGTGTGGGATATTGGCCTTTTTCCTTCATTTTTCTTTTGCATTGATGTTTTCTGGAATTTGTTAAATGTATTCATTTAAAACAAAGATATATATTTTTAAAAAAAAAGTAAGACTAATATAAAGATGACCCCCCCCCCCCCATTTAAGTCTTGATTGCTCTGTCCAACCAAAAAAGAACACAGTGTATATGATATATTGTTCTCTCTATCCATGTGAGGTACAGGGCTGGTTCTTGCTTTGTTAGAAAGAGACTGCCATGTACTATATGATGTCTGATTTTAATTTTTTCCATTATTCATGGGATAACCCCTTTAATTTTGATGATTTTGTGGTCTAAATTCTGGTCATAAGGAAAAAGATAGAACTGATTACTTGTCTCATAGTGGGTGTTTTTTTTACATACTAGATAGGCTAGAAGTGATCAGACATTGTCTAATATATAGAAATTTGAAAGGTGCCGGTTTATGTAACATATGCTAGATTATGCAATGGATGCTGTGTTCTGTGAACTAAAGAAAGCGCATACTGGATTTTTGGCAGAAAGATAACACTAAATAAAGACGGATGGACCAAATTCCCTTGTTCCTCTGAAGGCTATTTAATGTATAACTGTTGGAGGGTTGCCATTTACCTGAGGAAGAAAACCACAGTTTCTGAAAGAGGACCTTTCACAGGTCTGGACATTATAATATAACTAGTGGATTCTGTGGGGCATACTTATGCTGTGAGCTGTCCAATCACAGCGGGAGCGTCATGGCCAGGGAGAAGGTGAGCTTTTTTTTCTTCCTGGCTGTGACACTCTCCGCTGCGATTGGACAGCTCACAGCCAGGGAGAAGGAGACGCCAATTGAGAAACACGGCCATCTCCTCCTCCCTGTACCGATGGTATGAATTTGCATGCCAGGAAGGAAACCAGAACGGGGGGCAGAGCGGGTGAACAGAGCAGCACATACAGAAAATAGTAAGCGCTGCAATATGCCATAAGCATGCCCCACAGAAACCACTAGTTATATTATATTGCCCGGACCTGTGAAAGATCCTCCTGAAATGTGTTGGAAGTTTGGCTAGCACCCATACAGGACTTAGCGACATGACTGCTGGCTTCAGAGGACTGGTGGAAGCAACAGGCATCTCTAGAGGCACTGCTACAACTGAGTGTTGTATAATATTTTTTTTAACAATGCATTCTACTGTCAAATACATAAATTACAGGGGTTCTCCAGCAATGATTTAAAATGGTCACCAGCAACCTGCCCTAGAATGTGAGTAGGACTGGTTGCCTCCACCTGTAGAGCTGTCTATGGGGTTAATGGGAGGCCTCACTACACTGCTCTACAATAGATGGTAATGATCCTACCTATGATATGTTATCATGGCTGAGCAGCCTGACAGGAAAACTTAGTCCTCATTCTAGGACAGGTTGGTGGCGACCATTTAAACTAGTTCCTGGAGAAGCCCGTTAAGGAATGGGCTTATTTTCGGCTTCCATTTGATTAGCATCTTTTGAAGATAAGACTGGTTTCACATGAGCGAGTGTCACGCTCTGGACTCAGAGCGCAGCTCCCGTCCTGAACTTCCAGCACTGCCATAGCATTATATTGATTTATGATGCCATGTAACCCTTAGAGGTCTGGAATGTATTGAATAACACTGATGTAATGCTGTCAATGTTATCCAATACATTCCAGAACTGTAAGGGTTACATAGAATCATAAATCAATATAATGCTATGCGACCAAGGCAGTGCCGGGAGTTCAGGACGGGGACTGTGCTGCCACCCGGGGCATGATACTCGATTGTGTGAAACCAGCCCAAAAGGAATGCTGGACATAATTTGGCAACCGGCACAAGTAGATATTATTCCTTACTACATGTTCTACTGTATACACGTTCTATTAGTGGGGTTTTGGAGTACAATCTATTTGGATCAGAGTATAGTATAGCCAGGCTCGGACTGTCCCACAGGGGTAGAGGGGAATCCCCCGGTGGGCCCCTGAGTAAGGTGGGCCCCTAGTCTCCCACCCCTTGCACAAGTGGCACATAACACATTAGATTTACTGCACTGCATACATATATTGAATGTACAGCACCTCAACCAGCCTATGTTCATATAAAAAACTTGTTAGGTTATTTATTATATTTGAATGTATCCGTATGGTGGGCCCCCAAAATAAATTTTACTGGTGGGCCCTAGGTACCCCAGTCCGACACTGAGTATAGCGCCAATTTGTGGTGTCAGTAATGGTAAGGTGGTTTGTTGTGCAGTAGGCTTATGAGTTACTGTACTTTTTGGTATGTACCGTACTTCTGCTTCTGCACCCCCAACGGAGGTGTGAGATGCAGATAGTGGCTATATAACGCTCTATAGTTCAGTATATGTTTAGTTCTATTTCATACTTTACCTTTTGTCCTTTGAAACCAGATGATCCTCTGCCCCCCTAAAAAAAGACAAATTGTTGGTTTATACTTTAATTGCCATTGCATAGCCAAGTCTATTCACTTGTGTTTTTATGTAAACAGCCTGAATCTGACTTTTAAATATAGAAGGTGGAATTACCACAATACATGCAGAGGTTATCTTATTCCTCATTCTAATTCTAATACTACCAGGAAATTACCTTGAGCACATTGCAAGCCCTTATTTCCAGTGGACAGTAATGTTGATGCTACAGCCTACAAAGACATTTTAGAAGATTGTACGCTTCCAACTTTGTGATAGTTTAGAGAGGGTTCCTTTTCTTTTCTGGACCCTGTACACAAAGAAAGTTCCATAAAGACATGGATTGACCAGTTTTGTGTAGCCAACCTCACCGTATACCTGGGCTGAACTGGAATTTATCATGAGGGAAATATTTTAAGCTAGTTTTGCTTGAGGCTGTATTGGAGTACTTTATGCTCATTTATCAAATGTCACAGGTTGTCTGATAAATTAGTCTCACCCTTATGACTTAGGGCTCATGCACAGAAATATATTTTGTGTCCGCATCTAGAGATGAGCGAACATTTAAAAAAAAGTCCGTTGTTCGGGGTTCGGGTGGTGGTTAATTGCGCATCCCGTTATGGATTCCACAATACCGCATATGGAATCCATGAAGGGCGGCCACCAACTCGAACTGTAGAACAGCTGAAGGACCTGGCGTGGCGTCACTGTCATGTGATCAGTGCAGGGGCGTGGCTCAGCGCAGGATCAAATCCGTGCTGAGCCACGCACCTCACTGCACATGACTGACGTCACTGCCAGGTCCTCAGCTGTTCTACAGATCCGGGTTGGTGGCAGCCGCTATGGATTCCATATGCGTATTGTGGAATCCATAACGAGATCGCTGCCACCACCAGACACGGACTTTAAATGTTCGCTCATCTCTATCCGCATCCGATCGACATTCTTTGCAGATCGGATGTAGACCCATTCACTTCACGCCGTGTGCATGAGCCATAAAGCCTCATTAACACGTCAGTGTTTTGGTCAGTGATTTCCATCAGTTATTCTGAGCCAAAACCAGAATTGGAGCCTCCACAGAGATAAGGTATAAGGGAAAGATCTGCTCCTGTTCTGTGTTTACAGCCTCACCTGTTTCACTAAAAGAAATCGTTCACAGAACTGTGTAAATAAGGGCTCGTGCACACAACCGTGTTTTGGGTCTGCATCCGATTTATATTTCCTGCGAGTCAGACACGGACCCATTCACTTCAATGTGGCCGCAGAAGATGCGAAAAGCACACCAGTGTTATCTCCGCTTCTGTATGTCTATTCCGCGGCCCTCAAAAAGCACTTTTTTTACTGAATGGGCACAAATTCCCACAGGCACAAACATTTTAGAACATTTTTCCAGAAGAGGCTGTTATAGCTGCAAAAGAGAGTCTAAGACCCTATTCACACGTCCGCAATGTTCGTCCGCACCCGTTCCGCAAATCTGCGGAACGGGTGCGGACCCATTCATTTCGAATGGGGACGTGATGGATGCGGAGAGCACACACTGTGCTCTCTGCATCCGCATTTGCGGAGCACGCCGCTGATCTTCTGGTCGGCGGCTCTGCAATAATATAGAGCATGTCCTATTCTTGCCCGCAATTGCGGACAAGTATAGGCATCTCTATAGGGCTGGTGGCAAGGTGTGTTGCGGATCCGCAACTTGCGAATCCGCAACACACTACGGACGTGTGAATTAGGCCTAACTCCATATGAGCTGGTTTAGCTCAGCATTTTGGGTCTTCGGTCCAGACACAATTTAACCTGATTAGTGCAGATTAGTTTAAGGCCTCTTTCACACGAGCGTGTCCGGATTAGGTCCGGATGCGTTGCGGATGCGTTCAGTGGAAACTGTACGATTTCACAGGCAAAGCCATCCAGTTTTGCCTGCGATTGCGTTTAGTTATTAATTTTTTTCCGCGCGGGTGAAATGCGTTTTGATGCGTTTTTCTCTCGCGTGATAAAAAACTGAAGGTTTAGGCCCTATTCACACGTCCGCAATGTCGTCCGCATGTATTCCGCAATTATGCGGAATACATGCGGACCCATTGACTGTAAATGGGGCACGGAACGATGTGCTCTCCACATCAGTTTTTGCGGAGCGCCCCGCCGATCTAACGGCCGCAGCTCCGCAAATAAGTAGAGCATGTCCTATTCTTGCCCGCAATTGCGGACAAGAATAGACATTTCTATGGGGTTGCCGGCCGGGTGTGTTTATGGATCCGCAATTTGCGGATCCATAAACACTACAGACGTGTGAATAAGGCCTTACAAACAACATCTCCTAGCAACCATCAGTGAAAAACGCAACGCACCCGCACTTGCTTGCGGATGCAATGCGTTTTTCACGCAGCCCCATTCACTTCTATGGGGCTGGGGCTGCGTAAAAAACACAGAATATAGGACATGCTGCGATTTTCACGCAATGCACAAGTGATGCGTGAAATAAAAACGCTTATGTACACAGACCCATTGAAATGAATGGGTCAGGATTCCGTGTGGATGCTATGCGTTCACGTCACGCATTGCACCCGCGCGGAAAACTCGCTCGTGTGAAAGGGGTCTAACAGATATAACGTTTTATTTGTTGGGTTATCAAGATGATTTTGCAGAGTTTTTCAGTGAACACAGGTAGTTTTTTTTAACTTTTTCAAAATATAGGGGGTCATTTATTAAACAGAAATACGCCTATATTAGACATATGTCTGGAGCATATTGTGGAGCAAAGGTCCTTTGTGCTACAATCTGCAACTTTTCACCAATCACGCCAGGTCTAAAAAAGTAGGCGTGGTCTCATTTACCATTTTCTACACCTGTTTTAGTCATAGAAAATGGTCTAAATGTAAGACAACAAGGCTGTTTTCTTATATTTCGAAGCGGTAGTGGATCTGCCAAAGTTATGTCGCAGATTTTGTCTCAAAGGTGTTTTGTGGCAAATTCTGCAACTTTTCCCAGCTGGTCCATCTCATTTACCATTTGCTACACCAGTTTATGGCATGGAAAACAGTCTTAAACTATGCCAGCAAGGTAGTTGTCACATGGCAGGCAGAACCATGTTGAGGCCTGCGTCTCTACATAACTTAGATGTAAGTCTTCCTTCTATGCACTAGAAACGCCAGTCCCCTCTTGCGCTCAGTCTCTGGCTCGTTCGGATGTCAAGCTCTGCGCGCGTACTTTCTCTTCTCCATTCACATATCTGGTCTGGATGTGTTTAATGTGCAGGGGGCTCCCTTTACACCAGACCCTTCCTCAGTGGTGAAGACCCCCCTGCCATTCCAAAAAATATATAGATGCTGTTCCAGGCTATTCATAAATCATGGAATGGATTATCCTGGATCAGGATTGCCGCAATCAATAAATATATATAAGTAGATAAAAATTAAATAATGAAATGCATGAATAAAAATATGCCCAAAATGCAGCATCACATTGATAAAATTCATATAGAAATAATGAGCCAAACATTTTCTATTTATACATATCCGTGATAATACATGTTTGATTATTCTGACTTATTTTCATATCCATATATTCTCATATATTTTTATATACAAATTCTATGAAGAAAAGAGATGGGGACCCGAGTATATACAAAAACCAGCGTTGCATATATCTGTTGAAAAGCCTGTTGTGTAAAAGTAGAAAAAAATTTGGGCCTCATTGACGTTCTACGGTCCAGTGATATATTGGGAAGGCCTGTTTGCCGTGTATTAGTGGCGAAATAAAAATATATTCGCCGTCCAGCATTGCATATATCTGTTGAAAAGCCTGTTGTGTAAAAGTGGGAAAAAATGAGGGCCTAATTGCCGCTCAGCCGTGCAGAGATATATTCGGAAGCCCAGTTTGCTGTGTATTAGTGGAAGAAAAAAAAATTATATTCGCCATTCATCGTTGCATTTATCTGTTGATAGGCCTTGTGTACTGTAAAAGTTAAAAAAAATAAAGGCCTATTTGCAGTTCAGCGGTGCAGTTTTATGTGGTAAAGGCCTTTTTGCGGTGCAATTTTTTCTGTGAAGAGGGCTTTTCTGGGGAAAATAGATGGGTGCCTGTCCACCTCCTTTTGCTGTATGGAACAGATTATGTAGTGGTATAATTTGTTATATGAAACTGGCTTTTTTTCATCAAATTTATGGGTGATTGGACACCTCCTTTTGCGGTATGGACCAAATTACTTAGTGGTGAAATTCTTTATGTGGCACAGACTTTCTTTGGGAAAATTTTGGGCTGATTGTACACCTCCTTTTGCTGTATGGACCGAATTACATAGTGGTGAAATTTGTTATATATAACAGGCTTTTTTCATCAAATTTATGGGTGAGTGTACACCTCCTTTTGCGGTACGGACCGAATTACTTAGCGGTGAAATTTGTAATATGAAACAGGCTTTTTTGGGAAAATTCATGGGTGACTGTACACCCCCTTTGCTGTATGGACGGCATTACATAGTGGTGAAATTTGTTATAAAAAACTGGCTTTTTTCTGTCAAATTTATGGGTGATTGTACACCTCTTTTTGAGGTATGGGCCGAATTATGTAGTGGTGAAATTTGTTATATGAAATGGGCTTTTTTTTGGAAAATTGCTGGGTGATTGTACACTTCCTTTTGCTGTATGGGCCGAATTACGCAGTGGTGAAATTTTTAATTTCAAAGCAAACTCCGCTGCTCTGTATCTCTTGGGTGGTCACAACTATGCCCCTTGCATGATTTACACCAAATACATTATTTTCATGTAGAGATCCAAGAATTATGCATGCCATGTGCAACCACTCCCATCACTCTCACGCTGTTCTGCCCCTGGTTTGCCCGGGTGAACAGAGTCACATAGAGGAGGAACTGCTCTGTGTCCTTCATCAAGAGATCGAATTCTGGCTTTCTCCGCGACAACTGAAAATCGGAACCTTGGTGACTGACAACGGGAAGAACATGGTGTTGGCGCTGCATCAAGGAGGGCTTAGCCATGCACCCTGCATGGCGCACGTGTTCAATCTGGTTGTCAAGCGGTTTCTGAAGTCTTCCACCCATCTGCAAGACATCTTAAAAATGGCCAGGAAACTTTGCATGCACTTCAGCCACTCATACACCGCAAAGCACACCCTCCTTGAGCTGCAGCGGCAGAACAGCATCCCCAACATCGGTTGATATGCAATGTTTCCACCCGTTGGAATTCCACCCTCCATATGTTGGACCGACTATACGAACAGAGAAAGGCCATCAACGATTTCTTGATGATCCAAGCGGACAGGAGTAGTCCCCTGTGTAACTTCGATGTTAGCCAGTGGCAGCTCATGCGTGACACTTGTCGTTTGCTCGGGCCCTTTGAGGACGCCTTGTTATTTGTCAGTCGCAAGGACTACAGGATGAACGATGTCATTCCACTGCTTCATGTCCTGGAACAGATGCTGGTAAATCTGTCTGGTCAGGGCACTGGAGACGTGGCACCTAGAAAGATGGCGGCAGAGTTTGATACATTTGTCTGTCAAGATCTCTGTTTACAGTTAGTGAACGGTAACATCATTTATCGTAAGGATATGCAAACACCAACCGATGGGGTGTTAACCCCCAGAAGTAGGTTAGGTTATCGGCACGAAAGAGCAGTCATTTTCACAGCACGAGATATTCTCTCAGAAGCTTGACCTCTGCACGTCGACGGTCTGCATTGCGAAGCTTGTCTAAAATAAAAATCCTGCAATGCACCCCGTTGGAGGAAACTCTTGATCCAGGACAGGCTGCTTTGCTGTATGTGATGTATAATTTCTCAAACACCAGACTGAAAGAGTATTCCAAGCACCTGTCTGCCCACACAGCTGCTGAGAAGCAGAATGGTCTTGCCATTGAAGTGGGCTCAGAGTTGAACCTAAAAGCCAAATTTTCCTGTTTACCTGGACTCATAGGAAAGGACAGAGATCCAATGGCTGTGCTCCTAAAGATTTAATCCAAGCTTCCACTCACCAAGGCAAGCACAGAGGACCAGATTGTGTGGACAGGTTGGTTCTCCGGGACGTACACAGAGGACGATGTATTGGAGGTGTTACCAAAGATATTTACTTGCCTCCCACTATTCCTCTATAACGGCTCCGAGGCACTCACGGCTATCATAGGGAAGTCGTTCCAAAAAAACTTTGACTGTTGTTTCGGTATGCTGGTGATCAGTTCTCAGGACCTTATGTGGCTAGCAGCGATGTGGACCGGGTATGACGTGTCTGGATCAGTGTCAGCCACAGAGCTTGTTTACTCTGTGCCTGTCGAACCTCGCATGGACATTTCTTATGCCATCCACGCAGAGGACTTCAAGACTTTATGGAATGATGTTCTTAAATCAAAGGACGAGGTCACGTTGGAGGAAGTGGACAATTTATTCCAATATCTTTACTTGCATTTCTTCAGACACTTTAGAATCCACTTATCAGCAACCCAGCTCGTCACGGTGACGGAATCTGTGGCATCAGCGCATTGTGAAGGAAAAGTGAAGTTGCTCAGTAAGGACTACCTAATCCGAGTGCTGGGATTCATCACGGGGCTGGCCATCAATAACATCCAGTATTGAACACATGAATGACTCATCTCGGACCTTGCCCATAATGTTCGGGACCCCCCTGGACGTCTTACATGTCTTAGACATGATCCCTGCAGTGCTTACTACATGTTATACCACTTCTTACCGTTCTGTTACAGCGGCTGTGAGACCTGCACATACTAAGGCTTATTTATGAAGATTTTCGGGTGTTGTCTGCACGGACCAGTTATCTTCCAGCTGTGATTGTGTAGCCTGCACTGTAGGAATGAGTCAGCTTGTTTGGAGAAATGTACTCCAGTTATCAGCCATAACCCCAACCACTTCATGATCAATACGCATTACCATCGTGGTCACCCCGACACTGGTTGTCAATCTATTCTTGTTGATGAAGCACTTTTTTTTTCAGTTTCTCTTTGAAATTTTGTGGTTTTGCCCCTTCTGTGTTGTATTTTATGTGTGTCAATGTCCTGTTTGTTAAATAAAGGTTTTTTGTCTCCCCCGTTCAAAAAAAAAAGAATTGGCTTGTGATTTGGTAGCCAAAAGCCGGAGTGGGTACAAAACACAGAAGACATGCAAATATTCCATTAATGTGACATCTCTGTTTTGGATCGACTCCTGTATTTTTTGGCATTAGCAATACTGATGAATTGCTGACCGAGTGAAAGCAAGTTCTCCACAGACAGGTTCCTTTTTTGGGGGGGCAAAATAATCAGTGACGTCAACACAAACTTATTGCTGACACCGTCTCCACTCCGTCAGGGGGGCTCTACTTGTTTAAGCATTTAATAGAACAGGTTCTGTGCACTTCTTCTTGACGCTAACATTGACATGTAAGGCTGAGTTAATACTTGAGTCAGTTTTGGCCCCGTGACTGCCCAAATATGTCAAGTGTGCAGTGATTTTAAGAGCGACGCATGTCATCTGCATGTCATATGGACTCACAGTATTATTTTGCTACCAAAGCAGACTCCCTATGCGTATTACTGCAAGGCACAGTGTTCTAAACCACTATAAAGGCTCTCAGCAGCCAGGAAATAGCCTTGTTTTTTACGCAATTCGCCGTGAATATATTCTGATTGATCCAAATTTTTCCCGAAAAAATTCGGCGAACTGGCGAATCGAATTTTTAAAAATTAGCTCATCTCTAGTTATGACAATGATTGCTGGGGAGGTCTTTTGGGAGCATTTTATGTGTATTTGTTTATTTTTTTGTTTTATTGTCAGTCCGCGACAGAAATCACCGTGGTTTCTGCTGCGGCTTTCCAGTTTGAATGTTATGGTCCTGCTTGTGGCTTAGCCCCACTGAATGCATCTAAACTGTAAACGGATACCTGATGCCACATCCCTTCTTGACAAAGTCACAACTTTAAACTGCCAGCAGGGGAAAGCTGCCCTGTTCCAGTCACTGTTAGCCTGATATCAGGAGTGCTGTTGGGCTGCTGGGTCTCGCTGTCTGTGGTTGCTGTGTTGCGACAGTGGTGGTCGCCATATGTAGACACCTACTCATAGGAGGCCACCTTGACATGGTGAGTGGGTCTATACATTTTCACTGAAACATATGGTAAGAGCCTCAATGGAGATGTTTCTAAATTGTGCTTAGAAGCAATAGATGAATGCGTAGCATGTGGATGTGCGATCCAAACACACCTGCTACTGGTATATATACTGTATATATATATATATATATATTATATATACACACACAGACAGACACACACATGATGCACCGTTTTTAAGGACCTGGTCTACCCCATATATATGTGGCAGACAGGCAGACAAGATGTTAACTCCCATAGTAAGATTTTTTTATGCAAGTTTATGAGCGGTCTCATAGACTTGCACAGAAAAGTTAAAGTCCTGTCCACACAGATGCTGTATATATATATTGGCTGGTCTAGTGTTCCTGTGACCAAACGTGTGTGCTTTTATGCATTTAACAGTTTTAGTTTCAATGATTTTTATTAATTTTGTCAGAAACAAATAGAAGAAAAGACAGAAATAAATGCAATATATGCATCGTAGACGTGGGCGCAGCCACTATAATGAAGCAAAATTAGTTATAGCATACACAATGAGAGCGGAACACCACTTAACATACTGAATATAGTATCATATAGGTAGTCGTAACGCCTGGTTGTCTACATAGACTCCTCCATCAGGCACAGAAGGTACTGTAATAGGGGTATTCCTCACAACAGGGAACAAGGAGGACAAGTGTAAAGTATAAGCATACAAGGCTGCACATGGTATACATCAGTAATAAAGAGAAAAGTAACAGAAATACGGACAAAACCGGACAGGACGATACAGATAAGGGACAAGACAAACTAGGGACAAGAAACGAGGCAAACACAAAAGGAGTGGAGGTAAAGGGGACGCAATCCAACCACGCAGAAGCATGATCAAACTGTACGGTCTAGGGAGAATAATAGAGACTTTGAGTCCACCCACTCCAGGTAAGCTGCTTGAATTTATTTGAGATAATTGACGTCGGTAGAAATAGTTCATGTCGACATGTCTGGTTAGTTTCCTGTATGACCTCGGAAATTGGGGGAGATTTCGGGTCTTTCCAGTATCTGGTAAGAACCAATTTAGCGTGTAGCAGGATACGACCCACAATGTTACGGTGTAGGGGGGGAACGTCCCATATGCCCAAGAACAGTAGCGCTAGCTCTGGTCGAGGAGTCAGTGTGTATTCCAGCAATGTGGAGAGTAAAGAAAAAATATCTCGCCAAAAGTCAGTTATAATTGGACATTTCCAGAGGATATGGAACAGCGTACCCTGGTTTCCACATCCTCTCCAGCAGTACGGAGAGGTTGATGGGTAGATCACATGTAACTTTTGAGGCGTAAAATACCAATTAAGCATGGTCTTCAAGCCTGCTTCGTAATGAGAGACACATTTAAAATTATAGGTAAGGAATTTTATGGCGCCAATCCAAGATTCCTCTGGAAAAGTGGTCTGCAACTCCCGTTCCCATCTGAGGATGGAAGGGGACTTGAGAAAGGTAGTCTTATCACCCTGCAGATCATAAATATACCTCATGGTTTGCTTTTTAAAGAGGGATGGAAACCTAAAGAGTCTTAGGAGGGTTGAGTTAACAGCTGGGGGGGTGCGCTCAATCTGCGAGAGAAAGTGTCGAACTCTAAGGAAATTGAAGTATTCTGAATCTGGCAGGCAAAATTTATGCTGAAGGAGATCAAATGGAAGGATAGATTGGTCTACTAAAATTTGGGAAACAGTAAGTATCCCGCATCTTCTCCACGTAGCTAGATCAATGTCGGGGATGGATAGTTCAATAGTCTGGGGAGTCGCAAATTCAAATAAGTGCGCAGTAGAGTCCCTATGGTTCCTATGGGTGGAGGACCATAAACTACTAGCGTGGGTAAGAGTAAGAAGGGTGCAGGGCGAGGATTTAGAGGTCCATAAAGTATGGATCAGGTAGTCTCTAAAGGACATCTGCTTCAACACCTGGGATTCTATCTGTTGCCACGCCTTTAGTTCTCCCGAAGACCAGAATTCCCGGGCGAAGGAAAGGCCGATAGCCGTGAAATAATCTTTGATAGCTGGGAGACCAGCTCCCCCGGCGGTTTTCTTTTTGAACATCAGCGCTCGGGCAACTCTAGGCCTAGAGGGTCCCCATATATACTTGCTTAAAAGAGCCTGGGCTTTGTGGAAAAATGTGGCCGGGACCGGTACGGGAAGGGCACGGAATATGTAAATAAGCTTCGGCAGTGTCATCATCTGAAACGCTGCAATTCTCCCCATCCAGGAAACTGTCTGTGTGGAGAAAATGGTAAAGTCCCGTGCCATGACGTCAAGCAGAGGGGCATAGTTCCTAGTGTAGAGCAAGGTGCAGGGAGTCGTGATTTTTATGCCCAGGTAGGGAATCTCCGAGGGTTGCCAGTCAAGATCAAAAGCCGCGTGCAACATAGCCAGATCCGAGGGAAGGATGTTAATTGGGAGCGTTTGTGATTTTGAGTTGTTAATTTTATAGTATGAGAGGAGACCATAGTGTGATATCACATCAAAAGCCGACTGGAGAGAATGTGTAGGGTCAGTTAGCGTGAGAATAATATCGTCTGCGTAAAGAGAGATAGTGTGTGTTCTATCCCCCACCTGAACTCCAGTTATGGTGGGCAAATTTCTGATGCGCTGTGCCAATGGCTCCAGAGCAAGGATAAATAGGAGGGGGAGAGGGGGCAGCCCTGTCTGGAGCCGTTGGTTATAGCAAAGGGCTCAGAGAGGACCCCATTAACCCATACTCGCGCGGAGGGTGAGGAGTACAGGCCTTTAATAGCTTGCAGGATCTGTCCCGAAAAGCCCATCCTGTCGAGGGTAGAGAAGGCATAATCCCAGTGAAGGCGATCAAACGCCTTCTCCGCGTCTAGCGTCACTGCGAGTACTGGGAGGTTGTGAATTTCAGCAAAATTCACCAAATCCACAACACGTCTGGTGTTGTCAGATGCCTGTCTACCCGCCACAAAACCGGTCTGATCCAGATGGATCAAGGAGGGGAGGAGAGGGGCCAGTCTACCCGCCACAAGTTTAGCAAAAATTTTAATATCTGAATTCAGCAAGGAGATTGGCCTGAAATTTTGGGGTAAGTCCATTGGTTTACCTGGTTTTGGAATAGTAACCACCAGTGCCTCCAACATTTCCGAGGGGAAAGGAGTTCCGTCAAGGACCTGATTGAATATCTCCTGCAGGTGAGGTACAAGAGTTGATTGGAAGTGGCGGTAATACTCATTGGAGAGGCCATCGGGACCAGGAGATTTACTCAGGGGCAAGGAGGAGATGACTTTTGCTAACTCCGACAATGTAATAGGGGCGTTTAGGGATTGAAGTTGTTGGGAGGTAAGGGTGGGAAGGGAGGCAGCGGAGAGAAAGTCTTCCACCAGAGAAGGGTAGTCATGTGGTAGGGGAACTATGTCCTTCAGATTGTACAGAGATTGATAGTATAATTTAAATTGGTTAGCTATATCTCTCGGATCTTGGAGTCTGGCACTGGTGTCAGGGTGTAGTAAGTATGGAATTCTGGATTTGGCTTGCTGTTTCTTCAGCTGTTGGGCCAGTAAACGACCGGCCTTGTTACTTTGGGAGTAATACCTAGCCCTCATTCTGTTGAAAGTCTTGTGGTAGTTTTGAAGTAAGAGGGCACTAAGTTTGTTTCGAGCTGTTCGAAGAGAGGCAGAGGTTTGCAGGGAGGGGAGTTGTTTATTAAGTGTTTCCAGCTCGGCCACTTCTTTTAAAACCTGTGCAACATCTCGTTCTCTAAGTTTTTTCACAGTGACGTTTAATTCAATCAGGGCTCCCCTCATGTAAGCTTTATGAGCTTGCCACAGTATAAATTTATCAGAGACAGACCCAGCGTTGAAGCAGAAGTATTCCTTCAGATGTGTGGCGAGTTCCTCTACATATTTAGGGTTATTGAAAAGGTAAGTGTTATTTCTCCAGATAGGAGTTCGCTGAGCCTGGTATTGTTCATTCAAAGTAAGTGTAACTGGAGCATGGTCGGACCATTTTATAAGGCCAATACTTGTGGAGATGGTGTGAAGTAGGGTGGTATGATCGACCATAAAAAGATCGATTCGGGAGTAGGAAAGATGTGGGGGTGAGAAATAGGTATAGTCCCTTTCCATACTATGTTGGGCTCTCCAGGCATCTATTAGACCCTTCGCTTACAAAAAGTTCGCTACACCCAGATCATTTCTTCGTGTAGATGAGGAAGAGTCTAAGGGGGGGAATAGCACTGAGTTAAAGTCCCCGCACAAAATTAATTTGCCCTGCTTAATTTTGTTAACCTTGCGTAGGAGTTTGTGCAGGAAAGCTAGCTGGTGAGTATTGGGGGCATACAAGTTGACCAGAGTATAAGTGACGTTATTGATGGAACACACTAGAATCACGAACCGGCCAGAACCGGTCCAGATGGGTCCTGATAGGTGAGAAGGCAACAGTGTTTTTGATAGCTATGAAAGTACCTCTTTTCTTCCCTTGGAAGTGAGAGTGGAAGATGGTGGGGAATAGGCGGTGATGCACCCTAAATGCGTCTTCCTGGAGTAGGTGGGACTCCTGAACACACAAAACATCGGCGCTGGCAGCTAAGGCTTCTGACCACAAATAGGACCTCTTCTGAGGGCAGTTAAGACCCTTGACGTTGAGACTCAATAGTTTGAGACCCATTTTCCTAGGAAAACAAGAGGAAATTGAATACAAAGCAATATGGCACTATTTATACAACCAGCGTATAAAGACGCTGCTACGAACAGATAAGGTCGATGGGTGGGGAGGGAACAAGAGACACACGAGGAAGGAAGGAAGGGGGACAAGGACGTAGAATACAATAAACGAAACACAACACGTAAACAAAACACGTAAAGCGACAAGGGTGCCGCTTGAGTGATCAGAGGGCGAATGTCCAGTGCTAGAACTGAGGAACTAAGGAAAAAAAAAAAGAGAAAAAGGCGAGTGACGCCAACAAGAGGGGTAAGCACCAATCATGTGGGATATAGGTGGTTTTTCCCTCTCTGGAACAAATTAGGAGTGTCTACCCTGCATATCCGTAGGAAGTGTGGAAACGGAGGGGAATGCGGGTAAGCTTCAAGCAGTCCAGCGGAGTTATGATAAAAGCAAAAAGAGTCCTCCACTTAGGTGCCCAATGGAGATGTAGGACGAGAGGGGGATTTTTGTGAGACCTCCCCAGGTCTAGACGAAGGTAGTGGGATCTTCCATAGTTGAAGCAGTTGTCGCCCTTCTTCCAGGGATTTAACCACATGAATTTGTCCGTTTCTGCGGATCAGTAGTTTCAAGGGGAATCCCCACTTGTAGGGAAGTTCGTTGTCCCGGAGGGCGGAGGTGATAGGCATCAGTGCTCTACGCTGGCGTAGGGTAGCCATGGATAAATCAGTAAAGAGTTTAACTTTTTGATAAGGAGCTGGGAGAGGATTTTTCTTGCGCGCAGCTGACATCAGGGCCTCTTTGGTGTGGAAAAAGTGTATGCGCGCTAGAGTATCACGTGGAACATCAGGTCCCAGATGTGCGGGTTTTGGGATCCGATGGGCCCTGTCTATTATCATGTCCGGGGCCGGGATTTGTGGAATAAGTGCCTTCATGAGCCCTTTTAAATAGGCCTGTAGGTCCAAAGGTGCAATCTCTTCAGGTATACCCCTAAACTTTATATTATTTCGCCGGGAGCGATCCTCCATATCTGCCAACTTCAGTTTGATAGCTTCTACCTGGTCAGTCAGATCGTTATGGGCATTGATAACCTCATTTTGGGATGATACGAATTCACTCATCTTAGTCTCAATGTGCTCAATTTTACTCTCAGCAGATGTTACTCTGGCAAATAAGGGGTGAAGTAGTCCCTCAATGTCGGTATGAAGAGAGGCCTTCAGGGCCAATAGCATTAGTTTAAGCGAGTCCTCTGTAACCGGCTTGTCAGAGGTAGTGAGTGCTTGGAATGGGTCTGTGGGTCGGTTACTCACTGTTTGAGGCCCTGCACGCATCCAATCAGGCTCCCCTGCGTGAGCTGCAGTCTCCCGGTGTGATCCGCCATTAGGTGCGCACGTGAGGTAGGCCCCGCTGCTCGTGGAGTATCTGGCTACATCTTGGGCCTCAGCAGTATTGGGCACCACGCTGTTGTCCTCGGGCGTCGGCGGGAGGGACAGCTGAGGAGAGCGCATCAGAGAGGGTGACACGGGGTCCGGCGGTGAGGGTGAGCGAGGCTGAGGCGCAGGTGACATAGCTCCGATCGGGGATGCAGGCGGTAGACTCACGGAGGTGTCGGCGCCATCTTTAGCTTTGCTCTTGAGGAAGTAGGTCTCCACAGATCCGTCCTGGAGCTTAGGCAAGTGTCTCTTGGACTTCCCCATAGTAGCTGCGGGGGATGAGGGCACCGTAGGCAGTGACATCCACTGTGTAGGAGTCGCTGAGAGGGGAGTAAGCTGTAAAAAAGTCGCTGTGGTGCGGGAGCTCCTCTCTCATGCGGCCATCTAGTTCGGCAGCCTAGCCACGCCCCATGCATTTAACAGTTTTAGCTGTGCTAATATAATTGCTGAAATTTTGTTACAAATATATATTTTCACTTAAAGGGGTTGTCCATGATTAGTCAAACATGCCCTCTTTCTTCCAGACACAGAGCCACACCTGCTCATGGGTTGTATCTGGTATCACAACTAAGCTGCTCTGAAGTGAATAGGACTGAGCCACAATATAACATCAATCTGTAGACAGGTAATGCCTTTGTTTTGAAAAAAAAGCACTCATGCTTTCTTAACCTTAACTATTGTAGTTTAAACATAAATAAAGAATGAGCTAATACAGTTACTATTAGGAGGGTCCAACATATGACGTAATATGGGGGCATTGCTTCAAAGAAAGGACAAAGTACAACTATATGGACCTATAGTACAGTTAATGCACTTCTCTCTCTTTCTCATCTCTCAACTAGGGAGAGAAAGTATAAAGGACAGATACAACTTCTCTTTTTTTATCTTTACTTCTGGTTTTGGCTTCTGAAACTGCATCAGGAAACCTGACCGTGTGGCCCTACCCTGAGTGATATCGAGGTCTAAATGTTCACCATGTAATTTAGAACCATACATTACATACAGGATAGATAGAGGATTTGTGGATTTTACAGTTACAAAAATGTTTGAATTACATTTTGCAAATTTTCTTTTAGTCTTATGTGGTATTCTCCCTGTTCATCTTCTATATGGTAAGTGTAGTCATGTAAACCAGAAACTTTAAAGTAATGAGATGATTCTTAATCCTTGTGAAACTTTTAATCAAGTACAAGAAGTGATGGAAAATCTGTGCTGAGCCAAACAAGAAGAAAGGTAAATTCAATGGCTTAATAGGGATTTCCATATCAGTTCAGAATAAATAAAATAGGAATATCTTGTTGCAGAATTAAAATGATAAATGATAGTGAACGCCTATACAAGACTGACATGAGTTCTGCAGTGAAAATAAGGGTCTTTGTTTCATCAGGACATGAAAGGCTTACAGAATGATCATTCTGGTCTGTCTTCTGTGTCTTTTCTTCATTGGTCTCCTGCATTCATTTCCCAGTTATCACTAGCTGCTTCTCTGTCTGTAGATGGGCCCCGTTAACTGCTGGGCCCCATAGCAATGGGTACTCTGGTAGATACACCATGATCGCAGTTGCGTACAGAGTGAGTTATGGCTAAAGGTTCCTGCAGCAGCAGTCTGTGTCCCAGTGACAGATTAGTCAGATTTGTGGTTTATTATAAAAACTAAATGGATGCTTCCAGAAACACATAGGTGTTTCCATGACATTAAAGGGGTTCTCTGGAAATTAAGAAAATGAAAAAACATAAATATTACTTTATTATAAATATATTCCCAAATAGCTTTCATTAGTTATAATGGCTCGTTTTGTCTAGGGAGCAATCATCATCAGGAGAAATAAAATGGCCGCTGTCCTATTTGTGCACACAAAGCCTGTCTTAATCACATACCAGGAAAAGTTACTTCACAACACTAAGGTTAAGAGCTGCCTCATCCTCCTCTCCTACTTGTCAGTGAATATGATCCTAGATACAGATGAGAAGATCTTCAGCTGAATCTCTGTATGAATGGAGTTATGAGGAGACATGAAGTACAGAGAGGATGGACAGGACAGACTGTGGTAATGGAGGCTGTGTTAATGGAGACTGCATACAAGTGCTACTGCTCATTAGCCACATCTGCTCATGAACTCCATCTCTACAGAGATTCAGCTGATGACCATATTAAACTGTATTTAGAATCATAATCCCTGACAAGCAATGTGGAGAGGAGGATGCGGCAACTCTTTAGCTCAGCGTTGTGAAGTAACTGCTGTATGATTATGACAGGTTTTGTGTGTACTAATAGGCCAGTGGCCATTTTGTTTTTCCTAATGATTGCTCCCCAGACCAAACGAGCCATTATAACTAATGTAAGGTATTTGGAATATATTTATAATGAAGTAATATTTAAATATTTTCATTTTCTAAATTCCCGAAGAACCCATTTAACTATTTTATATTCAAGGTATAGCATTCAGGTTTGTGCTCTATAAGACAGATACATTAGGCTCATTTATATATTAAAATCATCTTCATGATCAAAGCAACAACAGGATCTTTATTTCGAATTAAAGAGGTTTTCTGAGAGTTTGCTAGGATAGGCCATCGTTAGAGGTGAGAGTCCAATGCCTTACCTTATCTCCAATCAGTTGGCAGGTACAGCACCATACCTTTTGTAGCAGCTGTGCCTGATACTACAGCTCGGCCCTATTCACTTGAATGGGACTGATCTGCAGTACCAAGCACAGCCACTACACAATGGATGGATTGGGGCCTAGTAAATAACGAAGGGGACACGGCTCTTGCTGGAGGGGTTGGCCACTTTCTGACTACTGGTGACCAATGTGTTTGTAAGATGACTATATGGCACGTACTAACCTCTATTAAAATTCTGTGCCATTTTCTAAATTACATAAGGTATGCCTCCTTTTTGGACAAGTCTTTTGTGTTGTCTACACAGCAGTCCTCTCCAATGTCTCCATAAGATGGGCACTGATAGCGGGTGATGTGACCAGGCATATCATCATGTGATGACCCCTTCATTCAAATACACTGCACTTGCCATGTACAGTATCACTGTGCCATATAGTCATCTTACATACACATTGGTCAGCAGTAATCAAAACGTGACCTCCCCTTTAATCTAAATATAGCCTGGACCTAGTTTCACTCTGGACTGGGCTGCACAACAGTAACAGTTTAGTCTCAGTTCTACCGAAAAGAAAAGGGAGCTTCTCTAGTGGAATCCTGCTTTTTTACGTTTTCTATTTTCTATATAGCTTGCTATGCTATGCTGTTTCCTTAGCTCCCATGCACTGCAATTGGAGGTGCTAAAACAGTGAGCGCCGGCCTGCTCCACTGTTTCCTGGCCACCTTATACTTGGGTCTTAGACCTCCAGTGAGATGAAACAACCCCTTTAATAGCTGCTGGCTGAATGCTCACAATTATTTTTGTTGACTCCCCCGCACACACACATTCTTGTCTCAGAGGGGCAGGTATGTGTGAATGGTGAGAAATGAGAAACCTGTTGCCAGATACCTCTGGCATCAACTTAACTTCTCGAGTAACAAATATTGGACATTGAAATTCAAAGTACTTGATCCTTCTCTCCTCAATGTCTGTTGGGAGAGAGTTGGGAGCTTCCCATACATGACTGACACCTGGTCCAGCCAAAAATGGCGAGTTTGGCCAACAGTAGTATGGCATGCATGTATACTATACATGTTGCCTTTTGACTGCTGCTTTGTTCCTTCATAGCAGTTGTAGATTTCATTTTATGTCTTTAGGACAGTCTATAGTTGCGCCAAATTTATTAAGGGGTGTGCACCTCTTATATTCACTGCTATTTCTATGGAATGAGAATGATAAATGATAAACATTTGTAATGCGCTTTTCTCACATAGGAGACTCAAAGTGCAAGTGGTTATGTATCTGCGACAACTGCTCGGGGAGTCAGTAACTGCTATATAGGCACCCAGACCCAAGATCGCATATCTGTATGGAGTGATTCAAAATGGACAAATATATCTGTATACACAATAAAAAATAATCAGCTAGGTTCCCATGTTGTAGTCATACAAGGACATTTTCCCACTGCTCCTATATTAGTTATTTTCAGGAGATCTGCATGTGTCATGAGAATCACCAGCATGATGGTTGCAATGGGCAACTAAGGGCTTGTTCACGTCACTGTCACGCATTCCGTTATTACTTTCTGTTATAACATGGTTATAGCGGAAAATAACAGAAAAGAAGGAAATTGAAGCGGAAGCCTTTAAGAGGCTGTCGACAGGACTTTGTTTTCCATCCAGCATAACGGAAACCAGACAGATCCGTTAGGATTTCCCATAGGTTTCTAGCATGATGGAATGCCTCTTAAAAGCTTCCGTTTTGATTTCCATCTTATGAATTCCGTTACTTTCCGTTATAACCATGTTATAATGGAAAGCCATAATGGAATGCATAATGGTGATGTGAATAAGCCCTAAGCCAGTTTTTCTTTACACCAATTTTGATAAATCTACCCTAATGAATTCTACTAAGAGTGAAAATGTACTTACTCTTTCACCTTTTACACCTGGAAGTCCTTTTGGGCCCTGTAAAAAGAAAAAAAAGAAAAATAGATTTTATACATAGCACTCACAAGATCAATATACTACCATGCATATCCAAATTATCAGCATTTTAGGAATTTGTATATCTTGCTATTTGGCTTTGGCAATTAAAAATCAGAATTATTCTGAACATAAACTAAAAAAATTTGAGCAAAATGAAGGTTTGCATTGTAAGCATATGTATTTAGTATTTGCAATAGGAAATCATTTCATTGGTCAATCTCAGCGGTTACTTATAGATATAGTTAGGTCTCATTTTTTCTTTTAAATTCCATGAATTTCAATACATTTTCAATGAGCTTTTTTTTAAAAATGTTGATGTTTTTTAAGGTTTTTTTTTTTCATTTTTTTTCAATTACAGTTTTTTCAAATCCAGTCCTCGGGTCCCACCGGCAGGTCATGTTTTCAGGATTTCCTTAGTATTGAGCAGGTGATATAATTGGTGTCAATGCATTAGGAGGACCTACCACAGGTATTTATTCTGTTGGATATTCTTAAATCATTACCGGCATCTGGGCCCTAAGGACTGGAGTTGAGGAACACTGGAGAAGACTATGGGAAAATGGCAAAAAAAATGCATCTACCAAAACATCACAAAACACAAAATGCTTGTTTGGTAGTGCATTTTATATTTCACTATAGACTACCTAACAGTTTTGCCCAAGTGCTATTATATTATTGGTTCACAGGCGCTGTCTTTGCTATTTGATAGCAGCGATATCCCCGTATACCGTGTATATATACGGACAAATGTAGTTAAACCAACAATCAAATTACTTTAAGATATCGCGCTTAAACTTCAATAGAGATCTGACCCTGTTCACAATATAACATCTATCCTCTTTCCAACATATGTATATTAGTCCAGCCTACCTTGTGCGTCTATGTTGTATCTCTATGCTGTTGTATTCGACGCAGTCACTGTTACCTTCTTGCGGCGTCTTAAGGGAAAATCCTAATCGGGCGTTCCTTCTTTGGAGTGTGCTCCGGCCGGTAGCACAACTCCAACAGTTACCTCTATGCTAGCTCCAACTGGGCGAGTGACGTCACTAAGAGCGATGCGAGTGAGTGTGAGGCAAAACCACTCAATATCCAGCGCTGACTGCTAGACGGCAATCTTCGCTCAGGATTCTGAATCCCTGACGAAGATTGCCGTCTAGCAATCAAACGCGTTGGATATTGAGTGGTTTTTGCCTCCACACTCACTCCGTACCGCTCTTAGTGACGTCACTCGCTCCGAGTTGGAGCGCGAGCATAGAGGTTTGGAGCACACTCCAAAGAAGGAACGCCCGATTAAGGATTTTTTCCCCTTAAGAAAACGCCGCAAGAAGGTAACAGTGACGGCGTCGAATACAACAGCATAGAGATACAACATAGACGCACAAGGTAGGCTGGACTAATATACATATGTTGGAAAGAGGATAGATGTTATATTGTGAACAGGGTCAGATCTCTATTGAAGTTTAAGCGCGATATCTTAAAGTAATTTGATTGTTAGTTTTGCCCAAGTCCAGCTCGGGCAGTGCGAAAAGTAGCTAACTGGAGGGGAAAAGTCTGCTTTAGATGCTGCTATCTCCTGAATGGTAGCAGCTAGAAACATGCAACTGGTTTTGCTTTCATACAAGACCAGATTGACAGCTAAAGTCCAAGCAACAGAGGAGAAATCACTGTTAGAAATCGAGTCAGGAATAATCGCAGGTAAAATTTGCTTTTATTTTCACTTTCAGCTGCATACGCAGCATCAGTGGCATAACTAGAGTGCTATGGGCCCCATGCCAAACTTTGGATCGGGGCCCCTCCCCGACACCGTGCCCGGTCACACCCTCTGTGTCCGCAATTGTCACGCCCCTAATTGCCCAGTAATGCCTCTCACTGCCCCTAATAATGTCCCCAGTAGTGTACCACACTGCCCCAGTAGTCCCCCCACAGCCCCTAGTAGTGTCCCTCACTGTCTCCAGTAGTGCACCCCACCAGTGTCCCCCACAGCCCCTAGTAGTGTCCCCCACTTCCTTCAGTAATGGCCCCAGAAGCACCCCGCATAGCCCCCAGAAGTGCCCCCCACAGCCCCTAGTAGTGTCCCCCACTGCCTCCAGTAGTGCACCCCACTGCCTCCAGTAGTGCACCCCACTAGTGCCCCCCACAGCCCCTAGTAGTGCCCCCCCACTGCCTCCAGAAGTGCCCCCCCACAGCCCCTAGTAGTGTCCCCCACTGCCCCTAGTAGTGTCTACCACTGCCTTCAATAGTGCACCCCACTAGTGCCCCCCACAGCCCCTAGTAGTGTCCCCCACTGCCCCTAGTAGTGTCCGCTACTGCCTCCAGTAGTGCACCCCACAACCCCTAGTAGTGCCCCCACTGCCTCCAGAAGTGCCCCCGACTGCCCACAGACTTCATGTAAGGGGGCCCGGCATTTTCACTGTACTAATGCCGGGCCCTGTCAGACGCTCTCTCACCTCCATTATGTTCACTGCTCCAGGCTTCCGGGATTAGGCCCCAGCGCTGCCACACATTAAGCAGGTGGGCGGAGCCTAACAGAGGTCTGTTAGGCTCCGCCCACCTGCTTACTGTGTTTCTAGTTAGAGGCAGCGGGGCCTGATGCTGGAGGCCTGAAGCGAAGCAGTGAACATAATGGAGGTGAGAGGAGCGCTCTGACGGGGCCCGGCTCAGGGAATGACAGGAGGGAGCGCTGAGCGGTTCCCCTCTGTCAGTCCCTCTCCCTCTGGCCGGCCCCTGCCTGCGCCCTGAGACTGGAGCCTCCCCAGCCTCTGTGTCGGCCCGGCCCTGGCGTCAGCTGATTACTGGGGCGGGGAAGCAGAGGAGAGAGGACACGTGCTGCCTGGCGCCGGGCCCCTTGTCAGCCCGGGCCCCGAAGCAGCCGCTTCCTCTGCTTCCCCGGTAGTTACGCCCCTGCGCAGCATCCTGATTTCTATAAGTGATATCTTCCGCTGTACTGAATGTATTGCTGGCATTCAGGAGATAGCAGCAACAAAAGCAGCCCTCCCCCCTCCAGTCATCTACTTTTCCCACTATTGGAGCTGGACTCGGGCAAAACTGTTAGGTGGTTAACATCAGAATTGTGGTGGATCTTAGACCATGCCCCATTTCACGCAAATCTCCACCTCCTTTCCCTCTCCTTTTGAAGCAATTCAGAAAACCCAAGTTGTGCCAGAGTGTCTCACATGGCATCTCAAAGCATTACATGGACAGCCCATTTACTTAACGGGGTTGTGCAGGGGTTCTACATTGATGACCTATCCTATGAAATTAATATGTATATACTACATCTGTATTCATACAGACAGAATATAAAAGCAGCTAAATAGATATAGAAGAATACATTATCAATATCGCATGAAAAGGTGCGTTTTAATAAGAACTTTTGTATGTTCTATATGTTTTTTTATGTTTTTACGTTGCATTTATTAATTTAATATGTATTTGATATCAATAATGAGAAGTTTTTCACAGGTGCATTTAGTCACTGGTACTTATATAGGTATGTAATGTTCCTATTCGAATAACCCAGTTCTGTTTTTTCCCCAGACCTATCACTGGCCTTATTCCTGCTTTAATTAGCAAATTTTCCCTTTAAAAAGGGTCAGAAAAACATCCACTGCCAACCACTGAGGAAAGAGCCAGGAGCTCTGAAACACGTTTGGTATAACACTATTGGAATAGTCAAGCGATTTATTATAATTACACACTCCCATCTTGGAGGCTCGTTTATCCTAACAGCGCAGAAGTGACTTGGACGTCGCTCCTTTGCAGCTGAATCATCCACGTCGAGCAGTATCTGGGACATCTCGCGGTGTATCAAAGCGCCAGCTCCCAGTCACGTGGGACACCACGCGGGACGCTGTATCCATGCAGAGTGTACCCAGCTATCAAGGAGGAACAGTCCCAACCTGAACGCCAATACATCATGTATCCATGGGGAGTGGTAATGTAACCATCTCTATTCTAAAGCGCTGTTATACACAGTGTAACTACCAAGTATCGCTATATCAATTATAAGTGACTCTAAAGGTCAGATATATATAGGACATTATCGAGGTTACATGATATATCAAGTTGCAAAGACAATTTCATCGCTGATAAAATTTTATTGCTGGTGGCATAATTACAAAGAATCATACTACTGCCATATCTTCAATATATTAGCGGTTTCTACATGTTCAACTGTGATTATATATCATTCGTGTGACATTTTCAACAGAGGAATATTTTTTCTTTTTATCCAGTGTGACCAGTGACTAACCCTTTTTTCATTCAGTGTGATTAGTGACTAACCTATTGTTCACCATTTAAGAACGTCATCTACATGCATTATTGGGTTCGGTCGACCATATCTATATCTATTATATGCAACTGAACAGACAACATTTAATTTATATATTTTTGTATATTTTTATGAAATTGTTTTAATATTTTTGTTTATATGAATCAGCTATAATAATGAGCCGTATAATCCATATTTATGAGCCCAAATTCCCAATCTTTCATCCAATGAAGTCAGACGGTCTCCATCAACCACTGAATATTTGCTCCTGAATCCAGGATAGCTCAAACATACTAGTGGGGCTATTAGATAGGAACTCGTTCTCTTTATGCATTTATTTTTATCAATACATGTGTATATTTTGACATGATTGGAGTATTCTATGTGACACCAGATAAGTGACTGCCCTCCATCTTCTAATTTATATTAACTTTTTTATATATTGACATTGGGTGTGTCGAGGAGTGTGCACCTATACTATAGGTTGCAACAGGTGGAGCCACCGTTTACATCTTTTAGTTGAATTACAGGTACTTGTTCCATTCAAGTAAATGGAGTGAGTACTTCTAATTACATGTATACTTGCTTCCGAGATGACAGGCAGTGTAATGAAAAGGATACAGCACTCGCATGGAGCTCTGCCTCCTGTTCAAACATATATGGTCCTATGGGTGGTAGACTCTAAAACCAATACATTTTATTGATATACATTAAAAATAACACAAATCCAATAATTATATATATATATATATATATATATTTAAAAAAATTCCCACAAAACTCCACAGAATCCTATACATGTGAATGACACCTGGTGAGGGACCATTCACTGACCTCGGGCCCCGCAGCACCAGATTACCTCCTGGATCTTATTATGAATACATAGATATCTTCCTTGAGATGGTGACCGCTGAGATTGAGGGGATTGGAAAGGTGCAACATAGATCCTGTCTCACCAAGATAGAATGGGATGCACTCAGAGATCTTGAGCGTGAGAAGAAAGTGGTCATTAAACCATCCGATAAAGGAGGTAATCTGGTGCTGATGAATCATGAACAGTATTGCACAATGTGTATGAACCTACTGAAGGATGCAGGAAGCTATGAAATCCTGAAAAATGACCCCAGCCAGGTCTATCTCACTGACTTGAAAGGAATCATTAGGAAAGGCCTAGAGAGGGGAGTGATAACGAAAACAGAGGCTGCCTTTATTGGTAATGAGACCCCACAGATAGCGACCTTTTACGGGTTGCCTAAGATACACAAGGGGGCCACCCCCTTGAAAGGACGCCATATAGTGTCAGGAGTCAACTCCCTGACGCAGAATTGTGGTTTATACATCGATCGTGTATTGAGGCCCTTTGTTGTCACTTTACCCTCCTATACACGCGATACTACTGACTTCTTGAGAAAAATTTATACTATCACGGTTGATGCTGGCTGCCTTTTAGTCAGCATTGACGTTGAATCGCTTTACAGTAGTATACCCCATAATAAGGGCATTGAGGCGGTGAATTTTTTTCTTAATACGAGAGATATACACTGTATTGACCACAATAGGTTTGTTGTGGAACTTCTGTCATTTTTACTAACATATAACTTTTTTCTATTCAATGGCCACCTGTACCACCAGCTCAGAGGGACGGCTATGTGGAGCCCGTGTGTCCCTACGTATGGCAATCTCCTTCTGGGCTGGTGGGAGGACACCATTGCCTTCCCTGACGACCATCCATGGTGGCAGGACAAAATAGGACTGTGGTCCAGCTACATCGATGATGTCTTCATCGTGTGGGGCGGGACCACATCCGAGTTCCATCACTTCGTCCAGGAACTTAACATTAATACATTAGGCCTTGCCTTTACATATGAGATCCATGAGAGGGAGATCACATTTTTGGATGTTAAGGTTGCAAAACAGGGTGATAGATTGACCACCACCATCTATCGTAAACCGACGGTCACGAATAGTCTGCTGAGATGGGACAGTCACCATCTGGTTCCACAAAAGAGAGCAATTCCAAAGGGACAATACCTTCGGGTTGAACGAAACTGTTCCAGCATAGCAGACTTCTACAAGGAGTCCAAATGCCTCTATCAGCGGTTCAGGGAACGGGGATACCCCAGCAATACACTCCGTCAAGCTTTTCAGGAGGCGGAAGGGCGAGTCAGGGATGATCTTCTGATGCCAAAACCAACAACAGATGAGCCACAAATCACACGTCTCATTTCCACGTTTGATAATGTCAATAAAGAGGTCAGAGCCATATTGGAAAAATACTGGCATATTCTTCAGAAAGACCCTGACATCAAGGAGTCTATCCCGGTATATCCAAGTATTACGTATAGGAGGGGTAAGAGCCTTAGGGACCGATTGGTCCGGAGCCATTATACTCCTCCACCCTTGGAGGGGAATTGGCTGACCAGGAGACAATCTGGTGTTTTTAGATGTGGTAAATGTAAGGCGTGTAGTTACATCAGAACAGGGAGATTCATAACATGCTCTGCGACAGGCCGTACCTTCTCGCTTAGGCAATTTGCCAACTGTAGAACAAGAGGTGTAATTTATGTGGCTCAATGCCCGTGTCTTCTTGATTATGTTGGAAAAAACGATACGGGAATTTCGGAGGAGGATATGAGCACATCAATGACGTCATTAATGAGAGGGATACGTCTGTGGCAGAGCATGTTAACTCCGTACATGGAGGCGATCCGGGAGCTTTAAAAGTTATGGCTCTTGATGTTATCTCACAATCGCTACGCGGTGGGGACTGGGATCGAAAGGTTTTATGTAAAGAGACCGAATGGATATATCGCCTTCGATCCCAGTCCCCTAGGGGTTTGAATGATAGACTAACCTTCAGCTGCTTTCTGTGAGTCTCTCTTGATTGATACTGCCTTCTTCTCAGTAAGGATATGAGCAGTATGTACCCTAGCTAACCGGTGACACGAAAAGTGTCCAAAACCTTATTCCATAGCTCAACTGCTGTGGCTTTAATAATAATATTTTTATATTTTTTTTAGTCTTTTGGCTATCAATCTCTCTTACCTTATTTTTATTTTTCCTATACCAATTATGGTAATGTTCTCCTTTTCTTTTCCTTTTTGTTTCTATCTCCTAAACACATTTTTCTAAATTTCACCGGATGGATGAGGGGAATTCGAGGGGGCACCAATTCCCAAAATATTTGATCAATTAGAGAGAGTCAGAATATGATCTATTATGGACATGCGTCCCAATTTATGCCCGTCTGCTTATTAATGGACATTATCCGTGTTCCATCATTGAGGAAATATTTATACCTTATACCCAATTACCGTCTGCGACCGGTCTTTATCTATTCTGCGTATGTAATAGAGGTCCTGTGTAATATCTAGTGATATATCTATGGCGATGCGTCCCACTGTGGAACGCATCGTCAGATGTCATACCGGAAGTGACGTCAGGCCGGCGCACACTCAGACGCTCTTACTGTGCTTCTGACACATCTTTCTGCGATGTGTTCCACTGTGGAGCGCATCGCTAGCCGGGAAGACAGGAAATGACGTCTACCATACCCGGATGTGACGTCAAATGGGCTCTCACTGTGATCCTGGCATACTCATATGCGATGCGTTCCACTGTGGAACGCATCGCTAACCAGGAACACAGGAAATGATGTAAGGCTATCCGGATCTGACGTCAAACGGACGCTCAGGTGGAGATAATTCTCCCTTACATGTGTGCCTTTAAAAAGCACACCAGTACCAGTCTCCCTCAGGTCCTGGACATCATAGGATCCTTGAGGGGGCTGGATACCCTGGTGGCTGTCACACTATGTAAGTTCCTGTTCATCCTGACTGGCAAATATATTACTGTGTAGGGAACTGCTATTGATCATATGCCATTTCTTAACTTTTGTCCATAGATGTGTCATCTGACGAGTGCTGCCTCATATCCATCAGGTACTGCTGGTCAAGACCAGCCCCCTCTCTTGTTATGGTTACATTTATCATTTATTTATACCTGTTGTTGCTATGTTGACCCCTGAGGAACCCTTTGATAGGGGGAAACGCGTCGGGGTGTTCAGGTGTATTTAGGGACACGCTTCAGGGATAGGTACGTGGACGAAGACTTACCACCATCAGGTGAGTTCTTCGGGCTGAGGGTTACATCAGGGATACGGTAGGGATACCACACCTGTTTCCTCTTGGCCATTTACTCTGTGATTCATATCATCTACCTTCCCTCCCTGGTGTCATTCACATGTATAGGATTCTGTGGAATTTTGTGGGAATTTTTTATTCTATATTGTAGGAAGGCACAAGGGACCATCATAGATGGCAGACATGTGTCACCGAGGTTCCTGGCCTCGGGGAAGTAGGAGCCTGTAGTATGTGTGTCAGCAGCAGTAGCTGACTGACAATTTTGTTATTTTAGCATAGCTGAGAAAGCTAATCCGGGACGGCTCTTACTGGGAGTAGTCATAGTGCTGGGTGGGTGACTACTCCCCACGGTCCAGGCCGGGTTTTGACCGGCTTATAAAAGTCAGCCAGCAGAGTCAGAGGTGTGTGTGTTCACCTGGCTGACGGTGGAGCTCTGCATGGTGGTGAGTTTTTGGAGCCGAGCAAAAGCCGGAGGGTCTCTGCCGAGAGACAGATGACCAAAGCAAGTTCCCATACACTCTGGGAGGACTACGGTACAGTGCCCTAAACAGAACTGTGTGATTTCTTTTGGATTATGGAGTGTATTGTTTTGTTGTAAGTGTTGACTGAAGCCAGCTGACCCCTGATGTCTGCTGTATTGTTGTGTGCCAACAATAAAAGACGGTTGTTACTTTGATTCCCACCACGAAAAGACTGCTGTGTGTGTTTATCTGGAAGCTACCATTTGGGAAATCCCTACAATATATAGAATTATTGGATTTGTGTTATTTTTAATGTATATCAATAAAATGTATTGGTTTTAGAGTCTACCACCCATAGGACCTTATATAATTTGTAAAATGTGGAGACCTACTATTATTGTTCATTTGTTTTTGGATATGTCTCCTGTTCAAACAGCTGATTGCTCGGGGCCACAGGTGTCGGATCGCAGATGATCAGATAGTGATGATCTATCCTGAAGATAGATCATTACTATAAACTACCCACACAACCCCTTTAAATGGGTTCTGTGTAGTGCTTTATTTCTACAGGGAATTGAACACTGCTGTTGGGTTCTTCCAGAGATTTCCGCTCATATGCTCATATATTACCTTGTGATCTACCTACTATTAGGGAAGGCTTCTGTGGTTACCGTATAAAGTGACAGCAGATGTGAATTCTTCACTGAGAAGCAGAGCACTAAGATGTGTACATCTGATGTCTGTGTCGTTCTGTACTTGGATCCTTATACATGTTGTAAGCATCCAGTACTACTGTGCTTAATATTTTTTTACCTTTTTAGAGTTTTGCCATACTGTTAGTGGCTGTTCACAAGACATTGTATGTTGAATGAATTTGGTGTGGATTCTGTGCCAAAAAGCCACTCGGTGGCTGTGTAGAAACTGCCTTTGCGGTTTATGGTCATGACCGAGTCAAAAAAGGACTCGCAGAAATCCTCCCATTGAAAGGAATGGGGGATTTCTGCGCAGCTGCCCAGTGCCTTCTTGGTAAGGAATTCCCATCAAATTCAGCCATGTGAACTGCCCCTTATTATAGATTTACTTGTAACTTTTATCCCTTTTCTGTATCATTCTTTGCATCAGAACACACTTATGTATCTCAAAGTAAGATTTAATGTTGCTTTTTCAATTGAAGCGCCATGTTTAAAGCACGAATCTGGTGTTTCTATGTGACTGCAATAGTCATGCAAGGAAATAATGTAAACTTGCTGGCAGATGTCTTTCACGCTGCGTGTGATACCAGGGTTATACGATCATTAATTCATATTAGTGTTCAGTGTGCTCAGAGCTGGAAAAGCTCAGGTGTTAAAGGGTTGATTAGATGACAAATATCTAAACATGAATTGGACAAAAAGAGTTTCTGTGAAGCACGAAATAAGTTGTTATGGAAACTGCAAACATTCAGAGAGTGGAATGGACAAGAAGGATCTGTAATTGTGACACCTTATACTAACGCTTTAATAAAAATATCTGCAAATGATATTAAGGTTCACAATCACGGTCTGGAAATATGCAGTGTGGGCTAAGCTAGAACAATCCATTTGTGGCCTCATGCTGACTTGCCATGTGCTGACCCGAATGCTAGGAATATGTGCTATATTATATAGAATGACGCAATAAAAGCTATGTAAAGTGTCCTTTACTCACTTACCAATCTATACTGGGCATGTCTTAAAGCATCTACGAAAGTAGCTTATGAGCCATGGACTATATACTTCTATAGTTCTATATACTCTACCATTACATGTAAAATACAGTTATAGTCAGAGTGGACTGTTTACTTTACTTTCACTGTTTAGATATACCTTATCATATTATGTTTTTTTCCTCCTTGTTTTGTATTATCTTTAATAGCAAAAATATTATAGTGCAAAAACATGTGTCTAAGAATGTCTGAAAAAAGATTAGCATTAGAGATGAGCGAACACCTGGATGTTCGGGTTCGAGAAGTTCGGCCGAACTTCCCGAAAATGTTCGGGTTCGGGATCCAAACTCGAACTTTATCACGAAACCGAACCCCATTGAAGTCAATGGGGACCCGAACCTTTAGGCACTAAAAAGGCTGTAAAATAGTCCAGGAAAGGGCTAGAGGGCTGCAAAAGGCAGCAAAATGTAGGTAAATGCCCTGCAAACAAATGTGGATAAGGAAATGAATTAAAATAAAATAAATTAAAATTAACCAATATCAATTGGAGAGAGGTCCCATAGCAGAGAATCATGCGTCATATCCCCCACCACTGGAGAAGGCCACTTTCAGTTATTTCGACCCTAGCACCCAGACAGAGGAGAGAGGTCCCACAGCAAGGAATAAGGCGTCATATCACCCACCACTGGAGAAGGCCACTTTCAGTTATTTCGGCCCCAGCACCCAGACAGAGGAGAGAGGTCCCACAGCAAGGAATAAGGCGTCATATCACCCACCACTGGAGAAGGTCACTTTCAGTTATTTAGGCCCCAGCAGACAGAGAAGAGAGGTCCCATAGCAGAGAATCATGCGTCATATCACCCACCACTGGAGAAGGCCACTTTCAGTTATTTCGACCCCAGCACCCAGACAGAGGAGAGAGATCCCACAGCAAGGAATAAGGCGTCATATTACCCACCACTGGAGAAGGCCACTTTCAGTTATTTCGGCCCCAGCACCCAGACAGGGGAGAGAGGTCCCACAGCAAGGAATAAGGCGTCATATTACCCACCACTGGAGAAAGCCACTTTCAATTATTTAGGCCTCAGCAGCCAGACAGAGAAGAGAGGTCCCACAGCAAGGAATAAGGCGTTATATCACCCACCACTGGAGAAGGCCACTTTCAGTTATTTAGGCCCCGGCGCCCAGATTGAGGAGAGATTCATTCAACTTTGGGTTGCACCGCGAGATCGTGGTAAAGTTAAAAAGTGCACCGGAGTACAAGAATACATGGTTGAGGGGGAGGCAGTTATAAATGTCTATTCTGCACAAGGGAGGGACAGGTCCTGTGGGATCCAAGCCTGGTTCATTTTTATGAACGTCAGCTTGTCCACGTTGGCTGTGGACAGGCGGCTGCGTTTGTCAGTAATGACGCCCCCTGCCGTGCTGAATACACGTTCAGACAAAACGCTGGCTGCCAGGCAGGCCAGCACCTCCAAGGCATAAAATGCTAACTCTGGCCACGTGGACAATTTGTAGACCCAGAAGTTGAATGGGGCCGAACCATCAGTCAGTATGTGGAGGGGTGTGCAGACGTACTGTTCAACCATGTTAGTGAAATGCTGCCTCCTGCTAACACGTTCCGTATCAGGTGGCGGTGCAGTTAGCTGTGGCGTGGAGACAAAACTTTTCCACATTTCTGCCATGCTAACCCCGCCCTCAGAGGAGCTGGCTGTGACACAGCTGCGTTGGCGACCTCTTGCTCCTCTTCTGCCTTCGCCTTGGGCTTCCACCTGTTCCCCTGTGACATTTGTGAATGCTCTCAGGAGCGCGTCTACCAGCGTGCGCTTGTACTCGCGCATCTTCCTATCATGCTCCAGTGCAGGAAGTAAGGTGGGCACATTGTCTTCGTACCGGGGATCCAGCAGGGTGGTAACCCAGTAGTCCGCACACGTTAAAATGTGGACAACTCTGCTGTTATTGCGCAGGCACTGCAGCATGTAGTCGCTCATGTGTGCCAGGCTCCCCAGAGGTAAGGACAAGCTGTCCTCTGTGGGAGGCGTATCGCCATCGTCCTCCGTATCCCCCCAGGCACGCACCAGTGATGGGCCTGAGCTGTGTCGGGTGCCACCCCGCTGTGAACCTGGTTCATCCTCATCCTCCTCCACCTCCTCCTCCTCCTCCTCGTCCTTCAGTAGTGGGCCCTGGCTGGCCACATTTGTACCTGGCCTCTGCTGTTGCAAAAAACCTCCCTCTGAGCCACTTCTAACAGACTGGCCTAAAAGTGTTAAAAATGACCCCTCACCCTTCTCCTTCCTCCTCCTGGGCCACCTCCTCTTCCATCATCGCCCTAAACGTTTTCTTAAGGAGACATAGAAGTGGTATTGTAATGCTGATAACGGTGTCATCGCCACTGGCCATGTTGGTGGAGTACTCGAAACAGCGCAACAGGGCACACAGGTCTCGCATGGAGGCCCAATCATTGGTGGTGAAGTGGTGCTGTTCCGCAGTGCGACTGACACGTGTGTGCTGCAGCTGAAACTCCACTATGGCCTGCTGCTGCTCGCACAGTCTCTCCAGCATGTGCAAGGTGGAGTTACACCTGGTGGGCACGTCGCATATGAGGCGGTGAGCGGGAAGGCCGAAGTTACGCTGTAACGCAGCGGCAGGATGTGAACGCCGGAAGCGCGCACAGACGGCCCGCACTTTATGCAGCAGCTCTGATATGTCGGGGTAGTTGTGAATTAACTTTTGCACCACCAAATTCAGCACATGCGCCAGGCAAGGGATGTGCGTCAAACCGGCTAGTCCCAGAGCTGCGACGAGATTTCGCCCATTATCGCACACCACTAAGCCGGGCTTGAGGCCCACCGGCAGAAACCACTCGTCGGTCTGTTGTTCAATATCCTACCACAACTCCTGCGGGGTGTGGGGCCTGTCCCCCAAACATATGAGTTTCAGAATGGCCTGCTGACGTTTACCCCGGGCTGTGCTGAAGTTGGTGGTGAAGGTGTGTGGCTGACTGGATGAGCTGGTGGAAGCAGAGGAGGAGGAAGCCGAGTAGGAGGAGGAGTCTACAGGAGGCAAAGAATGATGCCCTGCGATCCTTGGCGGCGGAAGGACATGCGCCAAGGAACTCTCCGCCTGGGGCCCAGCCACCACTACATTTACCCAGTGTGCAGTTAGGGAGATATAGCGTCCCTGGCCGTGCTTACTGGTCCACGTATCTGTGGTTAGGTGGACCTTGCCACAGATGGCGTTGCGCAGTGCACACTTGATTTTATCGGATACTTGGTTGTGCAGGGAAGGCACGGCTGTCTTGGAGAAGCAGTGGCGGCTGGGAACAACATACTGTGGGACAGCCATGGACATCAGCTGTTTGAAGCTGTCTGTGTCCACCAGCCTGAATGACAGCATTTCAAAGGCCAGTAGTTTAGAAATGCTGGCATTCAGGCCCAGGACTCGAGGGTGGCTAGGTGGGAATTTACGCTTTCTCTCCAAGGTTTGTGAGATGGAGAGCTGAACGCTGCCGTGTGACATGGTGGAGATGCTTGGTGACGCAGGTGGTGGTGTCGGTGGCACATCCTCTGTTTGGTGGGCGGCAGGTGCCAACGTTCCTCCCGAGGCGGAGGAAGAGGCTGCGGCAGCAGCAGAAGAGGGAGCAGGGGGAGCCAGAGTGAGTTCCTTGCTTTTAAGGTGTTTACTCCACTGAAGTTCATGCTCTGTATGTAGATGCCTGGTCATGCAGGTTGTGCTAGGGTTCAGAACGTTAATGCCTCACTTCAGGCTCTGATGGCACAGCGTGCAAACCACTCGGTTTTGTCGTCAGCACATTGTTTAAAGAAGTGCCATGCCAGGGAACACCTTGAAGCTGCCTTTGGGGTGCTTGGACCCTGGTGGCGGTGGCCAGTAGCAGTCGAACTTTCTTGGCGGCGGCTGTTCTGCTTTTGCCCCCTGCTCCCTCTTTTGCTACGCTGTTGGCTCGGTCTCACCACTGCCTCTTCCTCTGAACTATGAAAGTCAGTGGCACGACCTTCATTCCAAGTGGGGTCTAGGAAATCATCGTCCCCTGCTTCGTCTTACACACAGTCTTCCTCCCTAACCTCCTGTTCGGTCTGCACACTGCAGAAAGACGCAGCAGTTGGCACCTGTGTTTCGTCATCATCAGAGATGTGCGGACTCCGATGAGGTGGTATTCCCATGTCCTCATCATCAGGAAACATCAGTGGTTGTGCATCAGTGCATTCTATGTCTTCCACCACTGGGGAAGGGCTAGGTGGATTCCCTTGGGAAACCCTGCCAGCAGAGTCTTCAAACAGCATAAGAGACTGCTGCATAACTTGAGGCTCAGACAGTTTCCCTGATATGCATGGGGGTGATGTGACAGACTGATGGGCTTGGTTTTCAGGCGCCTCCTGTGAGCTTTCTGCAGAAGACTGGGTGGGAGATAATGTTGTGAACGTGCTGGATCCACTGTCGGCCACCCAATTGACTAGCGCCTGTACCTGCTCAGGCCTTACCATCCTTAGAACGGCATTGGACCCCACCAAATATAGCTGTAATTTCTGGCGGGTACTGGAACCTGAGGTAGTTGGTTCACTAGGACGTGTGGCTGTGGCAGAATGGCCACGTCCTCTCCTAGCACCAGAGGGTACACTAACACCACCACGACCGCGTCGGCGTCCCTTACTAGATGTTTTCCTCATTGTTACCGTTCACCAAGCACCACAATAAGAAAAAAAATATTTGGCCCAATGCATTGATTTCAAATTCAGGCCTTTTTTTACAGGCACCTAACACTATCTGCCTATTTATTTATGTAGCGTATTACACTAATACAGACACAGCAGTAACCACTGATTTAGGGGAGTATCTCTTTTAGGGCTAGTATTTAGGCCTTGGATGAAAGGTATCCTTTTATGGACAGATTTACACTTGGAGATGCACAGTAGCGTGAGAAAAAATATGTAGGATTATGCCTTCAGCAATTGTATTTTAACACTTTGTGTAATATATCCTTTAACGGACAGAAATACAATGTGAGATGCACGGTAGCGTGTGAAGTTAATGAGGATGACCCTCTCAGCACTTGTATATACACCTTGAGTGTAATATTCCCTTTTACGGACAGATTAACACTTGGCCTGCAACAGCTGAAACACCAGATTCAGGGTATTGCTATTTTGGCAAATGAATTTCACCCAAGAACAAAATATACCCTTTTACGGACAGATTAACACTTGGCCTGCAACAGCTGGGACACCAGATTCAGGGTATTTCTATTTTGGCAAATGAATTTCACCCCAGAACAAAATATATGTTTTGGCGGACACTATTATACTTTGCCAGCCACAGCTGAAACCACTGATTTATGGTATTGCTATTTTGGCATTTTAATTTCACCCAAGAACAAAATATACCCTTTTACGGACAGATTAACACTTGGCCTGCAACAGCTGGGACACCAGATTCAGGGTATTGCTATTTTGGCAATTGAATTTCACCCTAGAACAAAATATACCCTTTTACGGACAGATTAACACTTGGCCTGCAACAGCTGGGACACCAGATTCAGGGTATTTCTATTTTGGCAAATGAATTTCACCCCAGAACAAAATATATGTTTTTGGCGGACACTATTATACTTTGCTAGCCACAGCTGAAACCACTGATTTATGGTATTGCTATTTTGGCA
Organism: Bufotes viridis; assembly: GCA_033119425.1. NCBI lineage: Eukaryota > Metazoa > Chordata > Amphibia > Anura > Bufonidae > Bufotes > Bufotes viridis. The sequence continues at coordinate 169,674,308 of CM065590.1, forward strand.
ATTGAATTTCACCCCAGAACAAAATATACCCTTTTACGGACAGATTAACACTTGGCCTGCAACAGCTGGGACACCAGATTCAGGGTATTGCTATTTTGGCAATTGAATTTCACCCCAGAACAAAATATACCCTTTACGGACAGATTAACACTTGGCCTGCAACAGCTGGGACACCAGATTCAGGGTATTGCTATTTTGTCAATTGAATTTCACCCCAGAACAAAATATATGTTTTGCCGGACACTATTATACTTTGCAGCCAGTGCTAAGACACCAGATTTAGGGGATTGCTATTTTGGCAATTGAATTTCACCACAGAAAATAATCTATCCTTTGCCAGACAGCAGACAGTATTATACTTGGCTATCCAAAGCTGGAACACCAGATTTAGGGGATTGGTATTTTGGCAATTGTATTTAACCCCTTAATAAAATATAGAAATTGCTATCCTGAGTTTCTAGGGGTGACAATAAGCACAGCCAAGCCCCTGATGTAGGATATACCAACAAAAAAAACTAGTATTGATGGATTGATGGACTTCGTGGCAGCTTGTTCTGGTGCACCACAAGTCACAAAATGTCCGCCGATCACCCCAGAAAAAAAGTGACAGAAAAACGCTCTGTGCAGCCTAAAAACCAGTGAGCAATTAACTAGCAGAAGTTGAATCATTCACAGCTGTAGATCGATCACTTCATTAGGTGCTAATGCTAACTTTTCCCTGCCTAATCTCGCCCTCACAGAAGCTGCGTCCTCTCCCTACACTAATCAGAGCAGAGTGACGTGCGGCGCTACGTGACTCCAGCTTAAATAGAGGCTGGGTCACATGCTGCACTTGGCCAATCACAGCCATGCCATTAGTAGGCATGGCTGTGATGGGCTCTTAGGGCAAGAAGTAAAACGCTAGATGATTGGCTGCTTTGCAGCCCTTCAGAAAGGGGGAAGAAATCGCCGAACAACGGACCCGAATCCGAACTTTTTTGAAAATGTTCGGCTTTGGGTCCGTGTCCCGAACACCCCAAAATTCGGTACGAACCCGAACTATGCTCGAACTGTTCGCTCAACACTAATTAGCATCCATTTCATCCATGTGAGGTTGACTCTGGTTATATTTATAATTCATGTTATAAAGACTGTAAGCCATTTTTTACTGAAACAAGTAGAAAAAAAAGTTACACACATGTTACACACCCAAAATCCGTGCTGTTCCAGTCTCAGGCCATTCTGCCCCCATTCAAAAAGGATTTAAGACATTACAGGGTATAGCTACACAGAGTTTTTTAGACAAAGTTTTGAGGCAGATCTGCCTGCCAGTTTTTGTTGCCAAAGTCATAAGTGGATTCGAAAAGAATCGGAAATATAAAAGAAGGATTTATAGTTCTTTCATGGTAGATCCACTTCTGACGTCGGCTGAAAATCCTGCAGACAGATCTGCCTCAAAACCTCGTTCAAAAATCTCTATGTGGCCGTATCCATAGGAATACATAAATGGACGCACATCTTTTCAATCAGACACTCTCAGAGTCCATATAATACCTGCATTTTTACTTATATAGCACTGACATATTCTAGAGGATTATACACACATTATCATCACTTGTCCCTAATGGGGCTCACAATCTAAGTTCCCTAATCCCTATCAGTATGTCTTTGGAGTGTGGGAGAAAACAGGAGTACCTGAGAAAACCCACAAAACATGGGGAAGACAAACAGACTCCATGCAGATGTTGTCCTTGGTCAGATGCAAACCTAGGACCCAGTGCTAACCACTGAGCCACCATGCTGCTGAATGTGATCATGCGTTTCAGTGAGGGCATGTAAACTTCTGATATGGTGCATAAACAGGCTCAGCATTAATGTTGAGAGTGAATATTCGAATCTCAATTTTTTATTGCGAATATTAGCACTTCGAGAATTCGCGAAGATCTAGCATATAGTGCTATATCTTCGTAATCGTGAATATTCTAGAATTTTTTTAGCACTATATAAACCTATAATCTTTTTTTACTTATTATGCTGTCTCATTTATACCTTTTTTTCTTTATAGTTATTATTTTACCTATCACTAATAAAATTTTATTATCAGTATTTTCCTACCTATCATTAACAATTTCTTTTTATAGATGCTATATTATTTTTTAAATAAATCATTACCTATAACATACAAAAAACAACATATAACAAACAATCACACAAAAGCTGTATGCCAAAAGCCGGGTATGTGCAAGCCAACAACCTGTCCATGAGACAGGTACAGTCAGCATACCTTACAATGGCAGCCTTGTGCACTTATTTGCATGTGTTTCCCATATGCCCAATCTTATGCAAATTAGTTTACATGACAAAACAGTATAGAAAGGTTATTCAATATAATTTAGGACAATTAGAAAACTGAAAATTTTTATGCAGCCCTCCTAAGCAGTAAGAGAAGAGTTAGCTGGCACCCAAAAAAAAATTAGCAATTTTTGTCACACTAATGATAATGATCTAGGTGTGCAGATCCTCCAAGCCATCCAACACAAATCAAGAAACTTTGAGGATCACTGGCTCTCTCCTTCTGGATAGAGAGCTGGGCTTGGCAGTTACATGAGTATCATGAGGTTTATCTGAGGCGTTATTATTGCTAGTTGTCTCATAGTGCACAAGGCTGCCATGCCATTGTAAGCTATGCTGACTATACCTTTCTCACGGATAGGTTGTTGGCTTGCACATACCCAGCTTTTGTGTGATTGTTTATTATATGTTATAGGTAATGAAATTGCGCATGCTGATTTTCGCAATCATGAATTCTTGAATTTGTGAATTAATGGCGAATATTTGGCTAAAAATTCACTAAATATCGTCAATTCGAATATTGCCTATGCCGCTCATCACTACTCAGTATACTTTTTTGAATGCTGTGTAAGATCCATATTGTTTTAGTGTTTTCATCTACTTAATTAAATTTTGAGTCTTTATCAGAATTTTCCCCATATTACAGATACTAATATAGATCATTATAAGAGATGGCGAGATATCTTATTACAGTTGTGTTTTTCAGGCTCAATTGATTTCTATTGGAAGAATACAAGCTACGTTTGGGGCATGTAGCATATAAAAAAATAGGGAATGTGTATATAAATCTTGTCATTAAGAAAAAGACACTTGTATAGCTCCATATTTTGGATCCACTCCATAAGTACAGAATACTGAGGAAAAATACACAGGAAACAATGAAGAACCAATGGCAGAATGCTTGCAATTTATGTTGATGTATTGGTATTATTATCCATTTTCCATCTGTTATTTCACTGAATTCAATGTAAAAAAATAGATGGAAGAACCTCCCTTAACTAAGTCATTTTTCCCCCAGACATTACATTTAATGGGATGCAATGTCATATTTCACATCAATTTTTCATGTTCAATGTTGGACTGGTCGGCACTGCTGCAATAGTGGTCGCGGTGCACGTGTCTATGGGTCGGCGTCCCCAGGAACAATATAAGAATGAAGACCGGCACTCGCTTCTTGGGTTTTCAATGTTGCTGCTTTATTGGTCAGATAATATTTAAGTGACGCGTTTCGGCACTGAATCGTGCCTTCATCAGACTCATAACATCTCTAAATAATGGCGGGTTTATATACACAGGTCATCAAGACAATTGGTAGGAGCAAACAATGGGAAGTGATGTCACACAGTAGCCCCTCCCTCTAAACAAAAAAATGTGGTTACCATGGACAGGTAAATTACGTGGGATAGTCAATCATCACTGGCATATTATATCTAGGTCCTACCCTAGTACTCTTGAGTTTCAGAAACCACCGATGCTTTGCTACAAAAGGAATCCCAATATCAAGGACAGAATAGTGCGAGCTGACATTGGTAGTGGAAAAATTTCCTCACGGCAACAAGTGTTTTCTTCCCCTAAAACAGGCACTTTTCCCTGTTTGAGTTGCACACATTGTTCAAGTGTCATACGAGGCACACATTTTACCCATCCGCACACAGGGGAATTAATACCGGTACAGGGTCATTTCACATGTGACAGTCGATTTGTGGTGTACTTATTAAAATGCCCTTGCGGCTTATTGTACATTGGCGAGACCACAACACGCATGAAAGATAGACTAAGTAACCACAAATCAACCATTAGGAAGGAAAATCTTCTACTACCAATCCCACACCACTTTCACCGTATGCGCCATTCAGTAGCACAACTACGTTTTAAGATTATTGAGAGTGTTCAATTGCCACGTAGAGGGGGCGACAGGACCAAATTGTTACTTAAAAGAGAAGCTTACTGGATTCATCGCTTACAGACCATTGAACCCTGTGGTCTGAATCCGGACTACAGTATACATAGTTTCTTGTGAGACAGTGTTCATAATGGTTGTATTTTATGTTCTAAATACTATTTTTTTCTTTTTTCTTTATTTCTAGCAAAGCGCCAACAAGATGTAACACTACTATATGTCTGGATCCTTGTTTTCTTCATAAGTATTTCTTCTGGTGCTAAATTCATTGATTAACATTTTTTTGATTAAAGGGAGGGGCTACTGTGTGACATCACTTCCCATTGTTTGCTCCTACCAATTGTCTTGATGACCTGTGTATATAAACCCGCCATTATTTAGAGATGTTATGAGTCTGATGAAGGCACGAATCAGTGCCGAAACGCGTCACTTAAATATTATGTGACCAATAAAGCAGCAACATTGAAAACCCAAGAAGCGAGTGCCGGTCTTCATTCTTACATCAATTTTTCATCGTGACCCAGACAGAAGGGATGCAAGCTGATTCAGTTTTAATAATAGTTTAACCTCTAAGAATTTAATGGGATATGTCTACAAATGAAGGACAGGTGATATATTGGTATGATGCTCCCCTTCTGTATGTAACATTTTTTCTGATTTTCCACATTTAGACAAGTGCATTTAGACAAGTATCTACTGTAAATGGTGACTTTAGAAAACTCTGACAGGATTTATGTCTTAAGAACTGTGAATGAATGAGAACAGTTATTTTTTCATTTTTCTCAATTTTAACCAGGTTGCCTCTCATAGCATGACATACATAAATGGCTTAAACGTCTTCCTTTAAGATTGTTACTGCATAATAATTTAAATTACCATTATTCCAGCCGGCCCGGGTATTCCTGGAATTCCATTTTCTCCCTTAAAAAAAAATGAAGAGATTAAGCATCTGTGGACTTCATAGTTTTTGGTACTTCATACAGTAGGTTGAACAACATTTTGTTCTTCAAGAGCTGGGGCATATTTACTCCTGGTGTAGGACCTAGCAATATACACTAGTATTGAATAACAACGTAGCATACCCCACCAGGTCAGAACAAAGGGTAACTGGAATAGGCAGCTGGCAGAAAACAAGGATTTAGAAAATTATTGAGAGAGCTGTCAGCTAAACCATTGTCCTGGCAGTTATCAGAGGGATCGACATACCATATATGCACAGTGACCCACTAGGTGAGGACACCACTGCCACCACTGTCGAATTAAGTAGACCATAGGCTTTGGGCTGTTCCCAAAACTTGCTACCCCCTTTCCTATTGCTCCCCTGCCACACCAAGAACACTACTATTCTGTACTTTTCTGATGAACATTTTTACACAGATCTGTAACAGAATCCATAACAAATCAGTAGCAAATCCATATGAATGGTATATGGATTTTGACAAATTTGCTGAGGATTTGGTGTGGATTTTACCACTTGCATTACAAAGGATGAAATCTGCAGAGCAGATCTGCAGCATTAGGCTACCTAATCATGGTGCTGATTCTTGTGCAGAAAGGCCTCTTGAGGCGTAAGGCCTCTTGCACACAAAGGTGTTTTTTTTTTCCGTTTTAGCGGATTTCGTTTGCGGTCCGTATGCAGAACCCTTCATTTCAATGGTTCTGCAAAAAAACGGAATGTACTCCATATTCATTCCGTTTCGTATTTGCGTACATCTGTTCCTCTGAAAGATAGACCTTGTCCTACTATTGCCCGCAACTAGTGATCCGTGGCTCCATTCAAGTCAATGGATCCGCCAAAAATATGGAATGCATCCGTATGTCTTCCGTTTTTTGCGGATCCCTGCCCACTTTGCCCATGTGTTTACTGTTAAAACACGATACTGTACATTACATTAATGATTACAAATTTTAGGTTTCTGTTTGCGATCTGCAAAAAACGGATTGCATACTAAAACCATACGGAGATTTCTTGGGGAACTACGGAAACACAGTGGAATCAAAAAAGGAACAAGAGGCCTAATACAGTACCAGCATAGTGTATTAAATAATTCTCAGGTACAATTTGATCTTTTTCTTCCGTGTGGAAATTGACCTACTGTGCACATTCTGAAAACAACAGAATGTTAATTGCTTGTGCAATTTATGTGTGCGGATATAATCCTTTCCAATGCAAGGGTTTGGTGATTTGGTGCAGAAACATACAGAAAACTGCTGAGACATCTGTGCGGATTTTCTATTAATTATTCTGCACCCATATACAGGTACCCTTAGGTCATGCTTACCTAGCGAATTTTCCATGCACATTTTTGAAACCAAAATCCACATGGAATCTTCCCAACATAATTTTTTTTTTTTTTGTAGAGAATCATTTCTTTCCCCATGCATTCGTTGATAACATACATTGCATAAACAAAACCAACATTTATTCTTTGTGAGGATTCTGTGTGGAAATTCCTATTAAAATCAATGGAAGGCCTAAAAGCCACATCAAAATCTGCATCCAAATCTACACCAAAACTACTTTGCACAAAAATACACATGATTCCCAGATCAGATCCCCCAAATAAATACAGACCACCAAATAAAACCTTCAAAGTACAGACCCAGAGGTATCTTACTAAATACAGACCTGAAACCCCCTAAGTGCAGACCACTTACACAAATTCAGACCCCAGACCACATACACTTAGCTAGCAGCTCCTCCTATGCCTCCTTGCTGCTCTCCTATAGCTTCAGGACCTTCAGAGAGATTATGTTATCATCTGAAGGTCCTTCTGATGTCTTGCAGAAAGGTGACAAAGCAGTTATATTGCAATTTTTACAACAATTCGCAGAAGTCATGATAAAACCATAATGTACTGTAAGTCTTAGAGCCATGGATCATTACCCAAACCAGTTTTACTGTGGTTTTTCAACAATGCACACCAAAAATTGTTATAAAACAGCAATTTGCATAAAGTGTTTGGGCAGCTTTGTTGGCTGTAGGCCAATCGGGAGCCTCAGGTGGCTGCCCAAACTGCCCATAATATAACCTGCTTTTGTTCACTGCCACCTAAAAGTAGGTTACTACTGTGTATTATATTGCATGTCGGGACTAAGCTAATGCATTTCATGGCTCACATGTACTGGTGGTTTGTTAGAGAGACATAAGGGGTGCTTCATCATAAGATATATAAGCCAAGGCCCAACGGGGTGCCTTCACACTTGGCATATTTTGTGGCAGAAAATTCAGCGACTGAAAATCAGTTCCATTCACCTAAAATCCATGTGCTTGCTGTCCCATTCAGATGAATGGAACTGATTTTCAGTTGCAGAATTTTCTGACACAAAATCTGCCGTGTGTGAAGGCACCCATATACCGCTCTTGCACAAAGACCCTCTGCTGTTTGTGTCAGTGCCTGAGCTGTCATTTATAATTTACTTACAGGTTGTAGTTGCAAAACTGTTACAATGACACAGCATACTGTTTAAATTGTACTGAAAACTTCCATCACCAAAGTATTTTTCTACATTCTGAGAGTTGTTATATAACCTACTTTGCCATCATTAATGGTACATTTATTGATTAGTACAGCATGACCAGTTTACTTGAATCGATCTCTGGTTCATAAATCTTTAGAGAACGACTTGTAACTGTAATTATACTGAACATTCACCATATTTTAAATTCTTTCCTTGTACAAGATGCATATCTGGCTCCATCTAGTGGTAAAACACATGTTGAAGGCAAACGGTAACTAGAGAAACTTTCAGATTACATTTTGCAATGTTTTATAAGAAATAAAAATGTTCTGCTTGATTTCACAAAGACACATCCAAAGGATCTACTTGCAATAATATCTGACAGGTAAAAGTGAGAGCTGCAGTAATTTCCCTAAGCCTTCAGTTTTATACCACCATCATGTACAAATTGGTTATAAACTATTCTCTGACTTACTCTTAGCCCAGGGAGCCCACGTGGACCTCTAGGACCAGGCTCACCAACAATTCCTTCACCCTGTAAAAAAAAAAAAAAAAAAACACACGCATACAGTTAAGTACACTTCATATCTTCAGTTGTTTTACCCTGCCATCAACCGGAGAAAGCTCTTTAATGAAAATCTGTCTTTGATACAGGGCTTCATGACTACATTTATTATAAAATAGGCCTTGTAAACATTTTTTGTGACACGTGAAAAAGACCAAATGTCTCTCCAAACAAGAGTAAATTTTTCTTAAAAACAGTCCTTTCCGTTTTTGCTTTTTCATTTTTCACTTCCCAGAGCCATAACTTTTTTATTTTTCCATTCACATAGACATATGACGGCTTGTTTTATGTGGGACAAGTTGTACTTTCTAACCATTTAATATGGCACCATTTAATATGGCATAAAATGTAGTGGGAAGCAGGAAAAAATCCAAATGTGGTGGATCCACAAATTGCGGACAGCAAAACAGGCTACGGTCGCGTGCATGAGCCCTTACTGGTGTTGTGCAGACTTACTCACTAATAACTGATTAGATGTATCGTTTGCAAGTAAATTTTAGGTACAAAGACGTTTTAACATTATATTATATAAATGGACCTACTGACCTTCTCACCCTTGATGCCAGGGGCTCCTTGTTTTCCCTGAAAATTAGAAATATATTAGAGTTTTTAGGACACTCATCAAGCCTTAGTAATTAAACTGCTTGACTTTTTCAAAAGATACTCCATACATGATTAGTCAGACATAAGAAAAATGCAGCATCTTGTCAGTTTGTGACATGTTAGCTTATCAGCAGTAGCTTACTGTCATTCCTAGGTTGCATTCTCAATGGGCTGCTTTGCATGTGCAATATTCCACTTAAGCAACTACATGTTAGATGTAAATTTACGTATCACGTTTCACATAACATTGGTGAGCTCTTCCATTTTAAGCCAGCCTTCTGGCCACAGTCGAGCTCTAGCTCAGACATTTTTATGGACAGATTTCAATGGGGAAAACCAAAATATGGAAAACTGCATGCAGAACTACAGCACATATGTTTAATAGGACACAATTCAAGAAGCATCTGTTAGCAATGTGCCTTGAAAAAAAGCCCTTTTTTTGTAGGATAGCAGTGTGAACAAGGCGTTATTACTCTGAAAACAGTGTTACTTCATTCCTATCACTATCATTCAACCGTGATAATTATTCAATTCAATTAGCCTCTAATGAGTTATATAAAACAGAGACAGGTCTAAAACACAGGAATGTATTGTCATATTTTACCAAACTCTCTTCAAAGAGATCTGAATAATTGTATTAATTACAAGAAGCGTGTGGCAAAATAACACATAATTCTCAATAGAGATGAGTGAATTTCTGAAAAATTTGATTTGGCTGGTTCGCCGAATTCTCCGAAAAAATTTGCTTCGATCCGAATTTATTCGCTGCAAATCAAGTTAAAAAACGTCTATTTCCTGGCTTCAGAGAGCCTTCAAATGGTGTAGGGAGTCTGCTGTAGTAGTGAAATAATACTGTGAATCAGTATGACATGCAGATGACAGGCGTCACTCTCAGAATCACTGCACACTTCACTTATTTGGGCAGTCACGGGGCCAAAACTGACCAAATAACTCAAGTGTGAACTCAGTTTTACAGGTCCATGTTAGCGTCAAGAAGGCTACAGAGTGGGAAAATGAAGGAGTATGGATAAAAGACTGAGGGCACAGATTGTTGAGAAAGATGCAGACGGAATGTTATCTATAGAGCTGTACAACGGTAACCTGCAGATTGTCACTTCAATGTAAAATTTACTTTTTCCAATAAAAATTTTGAAATATTAAATACTGAGGGCACAGATTGTTGAGAAAGATACAGAAGGAAAGTTATCTGTAGAGTTGTACGATGGTAACCTGCAGATTAATGCAGCCCTCAAAAGCAAGTTGGGTTTGTCAGTTCCAAAACCCAAATTAGATCGTGGGGCGGGTGATCAGTCCAAGACCTTCAAGCAGCAGCAACATGATACCAATGAGTGGCAAGGTGACATAGTGTGGAGATGACAGCAACAGCAGCAGCATGATACCACAGAGTGGCAAGGTGATATAGTGTGGAGATGACAGCAACAGCATGATACCACATAGTGGCAAGGTGACATAGTGTGGAGATGACAGCAGCAGCATGATACCACAGAGTGGCAAGGTGACATAGTGTGGAGATGACAGCAACAGCATGATACCACATAGTGGCAAGGTGGCATAGTGTGGAGATGGCAGCCTCAGAAGGCCACAGAGTGGCATGGTGACATAGTGTGGAGATGGATGATCTAATCTGATGTGTCAGGCATCGGTGGGTTAAAATCCTGGCTAAAACATGCCTGATTCTTCCTGACAAAAGTGAGTCTCTCAACATTTTGGTGGGACAGGCGAGTTCTCCTTGGGGTAACTATGGCCCCTGCCCCACTAAACACCCGCTCTGATGCCACACTACTGGCCAGGCAGGACAGCTTTCCCAGGGCAAACTCTGCCAGTTACGGCCACAAATCCAGTTTGGCTGCCCAGTAGTCCAGAAGATCTTCTATGATGGCTGGCAGGGGGCTGTCCAAGTATGCCACCACCTGCTGGTTCAGGTCCTGCTCCAGGTCTACCTGCTGCTGCTGGAGAGTCGTTTCTTCACTATGCAGGTGAAGAAAGCTGCTTATCAGCTACTCTAGACTTAGGCTGCTGGTGCTGCTGTCACTTGCGTCGAAGTCAAAGATCGAGTCAACCAATCAAGAACAGCTGGGTTGCTTGTCAAGACACAACCACTAGCTGACATGTGGACCTGAGGCCTCGGGAAGAAACCCCTACTGCCATGCCCCTTTATTATGCTGCGACCTATGCCTGCACTAGAATCATTTACGCCTCTGCAACTCCCCTGTGCAGGACCTGACACTTCTCTGTCTGACATAATTTTAGCTGAACTAAATAAATGAAAAGCAAATTAAAACTTCCCTAAAAGCGCCCCATATATATTTCTTTTTTTACTGAGATAGGCAAAAGGATTTGAAATTGGCAACTAAACGATTTCAGCGTAAATAACAGCAAAAGTGAACTGCGTATATATTTCTCGTATTGGACTAAAATAGACCACTAAACGATTTCTAAGTAAATAACAGAAAAAGTGAACTGCGTATATTTTTCTCTTTTTATCTAGAAATATGGCAATAAACGCTTTTAGCGCAAATAACACCAAATTGTGAACAGGTTGTTTTTTTCACAGGTTGTACTGAATTGGCAATAAACTCTTTTAGCGCTAATAACACCCAAATGTGAACAGGGTATATTTTTCACGGGTTGTACTGAACTGGCAATATACGCTTTTAGCGCAAATAACACCAAAATGTCAACAGCGTATATTTTTCTTGGGTTGTACTGAACTGGCAATAAACGCTTTTAGCACTAATAACACCAAATGTGAACTGCGTTTATTTTTCTGGTATTGTACTATAATAGGGCACCAAACTTTTTTACCATATCTAGCTGCAGTAAAAAGAGATTTAGAGTATCTATATCTCTTTTTCCACAGATATAAGCCACTACAGGCTTTTCAACATAGCACTTGCACCCCAATAACTAATTTCTGGAATGACAGAGCTGTATTATGAGACTGCGCTGCCAAAAGAATATTTATTTTTCTTTTTTTCACAAACTTCTCTCCTAAGACCTGGATTTTCACCAGGTTCATAAGGTGTAGCCGAATCCTCCTCAAGATCTACAAGTGCCTACAGAGTGCAAGTAGAAACACTATATGGTGAAGTACTGCCACCATGTTTTACAACCGCAGGGAGATAATATACTCACAAGATCCATTCACAGTGTGTGTATTCAGGAGCTCCTGAAGAAGCGTTGTGGCAAAACCCGGGACGGGCATCTGTGCAGGCTGAATTGAATGCTTGTTATATTTTTAATCTTGTGAGTATGATAAATGAATTTTGATAATCGCACACCTGAGGTGCTTCACTATCTTCCGCGTTTCTCTGGCTTATGAGCAAACAGGGATCTATGAGGAAATCAATGGATACCGGAGAAGGTGTTTTTTGAAGTCTATGAAGTCACGGGGACACAAGTGGTATTGAATACACACACTGTGAATGGAATCTTGTGAGTATATTATCTCCCTGCGGTTGTAAAACACAGTGGCAGTACTTCACCATATAGTGTTTCTACTTGCACTCTGTAGGCACTTGTAGATCCTGAGGAGGATTCTGCTACACCTTATGAACCTGGAGAAAATCCAGGTTTTCCTTTGAGTCCGAGGAGAGAAGTTTGTGAAAGAAAAAATAATATTCTTTTGGCAGCGCAGTCTCTTTTATTTGACTGAACGTTTGATAGTGACAGAAACCCACGTCACTCATTGCGGCTTGCAGCGCCGAGGATTTACCGTAAGATAACCAGAGACATTTTCCTTTGTATTTTGTATTATGAGACTATCTGGATCCCCAAGTAATATTTCCCTGCACAATGAAGTTTTTCCTATGATTCTACCTATCTCTCCGTGCCTGTAAAATGATTTCTCTCACTATCCTTTCCCTGCACTAGTGCATCACTTCTTTGCTTTTTTTTTAAACAATTAGCTGTTCTTTCACTGACTCTCCCTAGCGCCTGCATACACGTCTGTCCCTGAACAAAGTACACTGGTGAATGGCAGAATCTAAGATGGCCGCTGTATTTATAGGGCCCTCTGACATCACCGAGCTGGCTGGCTGCTGATTGGCTGTATACATGGCATCATGGGTAATCCCGCCTTCCCAGAGTTCCTTGCCTCATGTCCTCACACGTGTAGCCGCCATTTTAGCCGCCATTGTAGCCGGCAAGCCACCATGTTAGGAAAAAATGTGATTCGAAGTGCGAGGAAATTCGCATTCGTTCAGAATCAAATTTTTTCAGAAATTTGGAATAAATTCAACTTCGTCAGCTTCAATTCGCTCATCTCTAATTCTCCAGATTGACTAATGTGACGGACAAATGTCATTCTTACCCTTCCATATTTATGTATATAAACAGATAGTAATTTATATGATTTGCTCACTTCCTGCCACTGGAACTGCTGTTGGAGCATATTCCTTGAGTTTCCCTTTAACCATTAATAGTTATTTTTACAAGAAAAATAAAAAATGTGGCACTCAAGTCATCATTCCTCAAAACACAGCTTTTATTCTGTCCCGGTAAAAATTGCAGTGGTACACCGGAAGAGCAGGTACAAAAAAGACAACAGCCTTGGTTGAGCCCAGAGAAAGCATGATTCCATTTGAAATGGCTGCTGCATTTCCCATTTTTCTTTTTTTTTATTAATTGCATTTACTGAACTATTCATATGTATACCTAGTGTCCAATAACAGTAGCATTTATAAAGAGGCAGTGCCACTTGATTTCCTCCTGGTCTCTACAGTACATATATATTGAGCCTTGTGGAAATTCAGCATTCAGTGCCAACATGGATGCTAGACAACATATCCCACCAGGGGCGTAGCTATAGGGGGTGCAGAGGTAGCAGTCGCTCCGGGGCCCAGGAGCCTGAGTGGTCCCAAAGACCCTTGTGCCACATAAGAAGACACTGGTATTATAGAAAGTGCATGCAGGTCAAGTTACACCTCTGGCTGTAGGGAAGGGGTTAGGTCAGGAATTTGGTATGGGTGGGTGGGGGAGTCCCTTTTTAAATTTTTGCTTCTGACAGGACGAAGGCTATGTGCTTCCCTGCCCCCTGGCCACAAAGCACTGATGTAAGGGGGGCCCGAACTAAACTCTTGCACCGGGGCCAATGAGCCTTTAGCTACACCCCGGTATCCCACAATGTAACGTGACGAGCATTGCTTCATAAGTAAATAATAGTTGCTCTTTTTTAGTGCTGGTCTATGAACATATTGGGTAAATTTGAACATCAATACAAGATTGTTATGGCTCACAGTCCATGAAAGGTTGAAATGGGAATAATCTTTTTTATATGAGAGTTTATGAGCTGTCAGGAAAGTAGAGATAAGGACTACACACTGAGCTATCAGAGCAGGTTTCTGACAGATTTCAATGAAAACAAGAAAGATCAGTGTGCCAAATAGGCACAATGCAATAATAATAAAAAGTGTCCATAGATTTTAAGGGGTTGTGTAGCAATTCATATTGACGACTTATCATCAGAATAGGTCATCAATATCTGAGCAGTGTGGAACCGACACCTGGGACCCCCGCTGATCAGCTGTTTGAAGAGGAAGAGACGCTCCATGCGAGCGCAACTTCATGTTTATTAAGTTACACTTCCTCTTGGAAGTGCAGTGTAATGACAAGTACTCGCTCCACAGGAGACGATGCACAGTGTGATAAACATGAAGTGGCGCTCACATGAAGTGCAGTATCCTCTTCAAATAGCTGCTTGGTGTAGGTAAATTTCTGATGACACATTTCTTTTAACACATATTGTTATACAGTGATCCCTCATACAATGGCCTCAGGATACAATATTTTCAACATACAATGGTCTTTTCTGACCCATCGTAAGTTGAAACTAGACTCGACATACAATGTCTCAGACTCAGATCCAACCAATCAAGGCCACTTCTCTGGTAAAATAGCTGTATTAGTTGCTAGTTATCAGCTATTTCTGACTGTTATATGTACAGACTTGTTTTATATGCTTATTTTTCCTAAATCTTCATTTTCTCTTATTTTGGGTGACATTATGGGGCTTTGGAACCAGTTACTAAACTTACAATGGTCTCAACATACAATGGTCATTTTGGAACCAATTAATATTCTAACTTGAGGGACCACTGTACATGTATGGCATTATGTGCAGGGAATTGTATGAAGCAGGCTGATGCACTGAGCCCGCTCCATAGGTGTCGGCTGTGTGATACAGCAGGCAACTGGCCACAATGGCCAGGATTGGAGATGGTGCTCTGATTGGTTACCATGACAGCATGGGGGCTACTGAAGCTTCCCATGCCTGCCATGGTAATCTGCCTGCTAAGCTGTTAATGAGGCACAGCTCCGCAGGCAGCACATCAGAATCGCATTCACCATAATAGATCACTATTATGGTGACTAGGACAAGGGATCAATATATAACAGATTCTAGCTCCCTATGGCTGCTAAAAGTTATTAAGTAAAAAAGTTTTAAAAAACAATAATATAAAAATTTAACATCACCCCCCTTTACCATGAAGACTGATCAGTCTTCAAAATGCTTTCAGTGTTAGCATGGCAGCCAGGGCGCTACTAAAGTCCCGGCTGCCATGGAAAAGTAGTGGGGAGCAGTAGGGGCGCTGTGACATCATTGTGGAGCGCCCCGGGAGCCGCACGGACGGTAAGTAGCTTCTCCCCAGGCTTCTCACTACTTTTCCATGGCAGCAGGGACTTTAGTAGCATCCTGGCTGCCATGGTTACCATTCAGAAAGCTAAATGTCGGATCCGGCGATGCGCCAAAACGACGTTTAGCTTAAAGTCGGATCCGGATTAATGCTTTTCAATGGGCATTAATTCCGGAACCGTCCTTGAGGCATGCCTTCAGTTTTTTGGCCGGAGGAAAATACGCAGCATGCTGCGGATTTTTCAACGGCAAAAAAACGTTTGAATACTGAACTGAAGACATCCTGATGCATCCTGAACGGATTTCTTTCCATTCAGAATGCATTGGGACAATCCTGATCAGTATCTTTCCGTCTTAGAGCCCCGAGGACGGAACTCTGGGATGGAAAGGAACAACGCAAGTGTGAAAGAGGCCTAATAGATATAATTCCATTACTTTATACAAATTGCAATCTAATGATTGCAAGTCGGGGTCCACTTGGGGGCCTAACAAAATGTAAAAAAAAATCATGGGCATCGCTGTGTGCAAAAAGGCCCATAATATTAAAATATAAAAATATTTATCCTATACGGAAAATGTTGAAACAAAAAAAAAAAGTTTTAATGGCCAATTTGCTGTTTTTCGTCACTTTACCTCTCACTAAAAATTTAATAAAAAGTGATCAAAAGTTGTGCACACCCGCAAAATGATCAGTAGGGCTCTCAGCACACCATTTTGTTTTTTACCTGTTTTCCAATAGTTCCTGGGACTCCTGGTGGTCCATGGTTGCCATTCTTGCCCCTTTTTCCTCGTTCTCCCTGTAAAAAGTTCATTCTTTAATGACCACTATTCCATATGTTTGCAGTTGGCTTTGTGGCTGTACAACCAGATTTGGAAGAAAAGGAAATACTTTAAGATTGCTGTGAATGATGAAAGAACATAGTAATTAGAGATGAGCTAATTTCATATTTTGAAATCCGTTCACGCTAAGCAGGGGAGTCTTCTCCTGCATAACGGAAACAGGACAGATCCGTTATACAAGCGATAGAATTGCGTTATGGTCCGTGGTAACGGAATCCATAACGCAATTCTGATTTTACTACTAAACAAAGTGAAAACGAATTTCATAACATGAAATTCGCTCATCTCTAACAGTAATATTACATGACCTGTTACATGGAGTCTACACAGCAGTATACGGTAGGTGATGCTATCAGCCAGTTTTTGGCTCTCCTGCCAACAATATCTCAAGAAGCTGCTAACACACATTCTCACTGGTGTCTTATGTTGCATCTGCTATTGTTGTATGGCCTATTAATGGTGAGTTGGCTGCCAAATCATCAACATATTACATACGCTTATATTCCTTGTTTTTACTGGTTCATTCTGTAATAAGATATTTTAGTAACAGAAATATCAAACGTTGTAATTGACATTTAAAGACCATCTGTCAGAATGACCCACCCTAGTAAACTATGGCAATACACAGACTGCACTCTTGCTGGAGCATGCATGAGATTTAAGGGCCAGGCATCCGAACAGTGCGGGAAGGACAGTGGCCACAAGGAGAGAAAGAAGCAAAGCTGTGGTTCTACCTCTGATGGCTGCAACAGAGGTGTCGTTACAACCCTACCAGGCAGTATGCATGGTTTGCTATGGCTGATCATGCTGACGGATGCTTCTTAAAAAGGGAAATGAAATAATCACAGGAAATTATGAATACTTACTGATGGGCCAGGAGGACCGGGCAGTCCTATTTCTCCTCTTTCACCAACAGATCCTGAAATACCTGGGTTTCCTTGGATGCCTTGGATTCCTTGTACTCCTGGGAGTCCCTGCTCCCCTGGATCACCCTAAAGCAGATAATACATTGTATTGATTTGCAAGAAGAATAAAATACTAGAGGTCAATTAAGGCTGCAGTAAGGATCCAGCCACAAATATGATCTTTTTGGTACAGCTTTTCAAGCCAAAACCAAAAGTGGATTAAAAAGAGGCGAAGTAGTGTCTGTCCTTAAAGGAGTTGTCCCACAAAAAATATTCAACAGTTTTCAAACCAGCACCTGGATCTAAATAAATACTTTTGTAATTTCATGTAATAAAATACATGAAATAAAATATATATGTATAGCACCACTTGCTCCTTGTTCTTTTTCCTTTGTCCTGCCCAATACAATGGCCGCACATGCTCAGTTTCATTGCCCCCTGAGCTGTGATAGGGAGAGAGCTGCAGCAGAATGGACAAGCCCTCTGAACTACAGCAGAAAAGATACTCTCCTTGAGCTGCCAGTGTTATGCAAGCGGGTGTGGACCCACTGCACCACTGACTGGCTATACTCTGGAGGGGCGTGACTAAGTGACTACCTGGTCTTCACTAGAGCCTCTGATGGTGAGGACAGGCTTGGGCCATTGGGAAGGTTGCCAGGCGCCTCTCCAGAGCAGTCCCCAAGTCAGTAGCAGCTGACTGGGGCGTCAAGAATATCAGTGCAAGCACCGAGGGGAAGTACTTGGTCAGGAAGTCCGAAGTCAGAGCAAGCAGTGATCAAACGAGGTCCTTAAACAAAGTCCAAGATCAGAGGCAGGCAGTAAACAAACAAAATCCGATAAATCCAAAAGCAGGGTCCGATATACAGAAAAGCAGAACTCCAAAAACACCTTCACACACAGAACTAGACAAGCTAGTGACCATGAGTTGCTCAGGCATCTTTCTGGAGTAGGAAGCACCTTTAAATACTTCCTGCAATCCAGCCATAGGCTGGGCAGATAGAGGGTGTGTACGTGATGCCTCACAAGTCCTAACAAAAGTACATGACTCAAGCAGAAAGTAAGCTCTGGCATGGAGCGCAGATACAAGAATTAAGCTACCTGCTGCCCACGCTTGTTAGCACGGCGCATGGCAGCAGGAGTGAAAGAGGGAGCCCGGCACCCATGCCCACCGGAAGGGCAGCAGCACCAGCACAGATCGCTTGGCTAACAGCCAGCTTAATCTACAGTTGTGTTCAAAATTTTTCAACCCCCACTGAAATTGAGTGTTTTGGCCAGTTTGACATTGATTTTGATCATTTCAGTCATCTTGTTTACAATTAAATCAAAGAGGCACTTGTAAGTCAGACAAATATAACATAACATTTATAATGAAATAACCACAAATGTCTTTTCTGTGCTCACATCATTATCAGTTTTATTCAACCCCCAAGTGACATTCAATCTTAGTACTTAGTACAACATCCTTTTCCAGTTATAACAGCTTTTAAACGTGAAGCATAGCTTGACACAAGTGTCTTGCAGCGATCTACGAGTATCTTCGCCCATTCTTCATGGGCAAAAGCCTCCAGTTCAGTCACATTCATAGGCTTGCGCGCTGCAACTGCTTTCTTCAAGTCCCACCTGAGGTTCTCAATCGGATTTAAGTCTGGTGACAGCGATGGCCACTTCAAAATGTTCCAGCCTTTAACCTGCAACCATGCTCTAGTGGACTTGGAGGTATGCTTGGGATCATTGTCCTGTTGAAAGGTCCAACATCTCCTAAGCCTCAGGTTTGTGACGGACTGTATCACATTTTCATCCAATATCTCCTGGTACTGAAGAGAATTCATAGTACCTTGCACACGCTGAAGCTTCCCTGTACCTGTAGAAGCAAAACAGCCCCAAAGCATGATTGACCCCCCCGCCATGCTTCACAGTAGGAAAGGTGTTCTTTTCTTCATAGGCCTTGTTCTTCCTCCTCCAAACATAGTGTTGATCCATGGGCCCAAACAGTTCTAATTTTGTTTCATCAGTCCACAGAACACTATCCCAAAACTTTTGTGGTTTGTCCACATGACTTTTGGCATACTGCAGTCGACTCTTCTTATTCTTTGGAGACAGCAAGGGGGTGCGCCTGGGAGTTCTGGCATGGAGGCCTTCATTACGCAGTGTGCACCTTATTGTCTGAGCTGAAACTTCAGTACCCGCATCTGACAAATCTTTTTTCAGTTCCTCAGCAGTCACACGGGGACTTTTCTCCACTTTGCGCTTCAGGTAGCACACAGCAGTCGAAGTCAGCATCTTCTTTCTGCCACGACCAGGTAGCGTTTCAACAGTGCCCTTTGCCTTGAATTAGCGAATGATGCCTCCTATGGTGTCTCTTGGTATGTTTAACATCTTTGCAATCTTCTTATAGCCATTGCCCTTCCTGTAAAGAGAAATCACCTCTTCTCTTGTCTTCCTGGACCATTCTCTTGACTTCACCATGTTTGTAAACACATCAGTAAATGTCTAGAAGGAGCTGAGTATCACAGTCCTTTTAAATCTGCCTAATTGGTGCTTATTATGCTTGATTGCTGCTCCATGACATCCACCGGTGTTTTCAATACCTGATCGAAAACACTTGAATGAACCTCTGTTCTTAAGAGTGGTAGTCTTTACGGGGTTGAATAATTGTGTCAATGAAGAAATCACAAAAAATACATTTAATACTGTATTACAAAAACAATTGATGTCATTTTAGTTCCATTTGGTTCTTTAAAAAGTCCTTGTAAGATTTCATTCTGAACACAATTACAAATGTACACTAATTTCCCTAAAACCCTTTACAGCATTGGGGGTTGAATAATTTTGAACACAACTGTAAATCTATCGGAGCAATGAATGAAGAGATCTCTGGATCCATGTGAGGTCCAAGACTGGTTCTAGCTTTGTTAGAAAGAGATTGTCAGGTACTATAACCTCTTTAAAAGTGCATCAAATAACCTGCACGTGACCTCTTTCATAGAGGTGAGAGAGGTGTTTGCCTTAATTTGCTATTCTTTCCCCTCAAAACCCTATGTCCAAGTTGTAGAGTAAATCTATTAACAGGCAGGCCCTTTAGGGTGTTCCAGGTCTCATAAAATCCCTTGGCCTGTCGTATTGATTTAGGTAAATTCAGCCCTTTGGTTCATAACCCATTTTTTTTATATAAAGTTTTTATTTTAATCATCTCAAAAAATACAATTTATGAAGAGACAAAATTACAAAATCCTCCATCCCGAACCCACCTGACAGCCACCCCCCCACCTTGCAGAAAAAAAAAAAACTAAAATGCCTAACCATCCCATTCCTTCCAAATACTGCCCCACTTTGCATAGGACCCTCTTTGTCTATACAGGATCCTCTCATAACCTTTCACCTTATTAACTAAGCATAACCAATTGTTGCAATCTGGAGCAGAGGAGGAACACCATCTTCTAGATATAAGGAGCCTGGCTAGAAACATCACTTTAATCAACAGTCGGCGCTTTATAGGCTGACAGTTAACCTCCGACAAATCCCCCAAAACCCAAACTTTGGGAGATGGAGGAATATCAATATTAAGTCTCTGGACCAAGATTGTTTGAACCATTCTCCAATACTTTCTCACTATCGGGCAATCCCAGAACAGATGTAAATGATCTGCCCTGGGTCACCACAACGGAGACAATCAGAGGAGGCTCTAAATCCTCTCCTATGGAGCCATAAAGGTGTCACATATATTTTGTGAATAATATTAAACTGTACAACAGTATGATTAAAATTGTGCGAAACCCGACTTAAATTATCCCCTATGTTTTCCCAATCTGGGGGAACCCACCTCTGAAAGTAAAACAGACCAGGATCTCTGTCCTGGAGAAAGACATTCCCAAAAAATTTTTTTCATCAAGTGTCAATAACAATGTGATACTTTAACTTTCATATCACCTTTCTTGCAAATCAAATCGTGTAAAAATTCAGGAGTGTCTACATTAAATAAGTGACTATCAGAAATACTAAAAAGTGCCGACCTCAGCTGAAAATATGCATACCAAGCCACCTCACCTACATTTTCCTTTTGTTTTAGCTCCATAAGAGACAGGATTTGTCCACCTTTAACCACTTGGTTCAGATACTGAATATTTCTCATCCTCCAATATTGCCAACAGCTTGAGTCATCTAAATTCATAAGCTTTGATTTATGCCATAATGGAGTGCAAACAAGCGATGCCTTAACTTTAAACCAGCTCTTTATAGCCAGGCTTTTTTAGCCATTCTGCAAAAAGGTTTGTAACCAGCCTGTATATTAAATAAATAATCAGACTCTAATACTGTAAATAAATCCGAAAAACCTGAATCTTTCACCAATTTTCTACAGAGATGGCTATTTTCCACAGTCATTAAAAAAACAAAGTAGAGAGGCCATAAAATAACCCCTAAAAAAGGGGAGGTTAAGACCTCCCCGATTATAGGGCATAGAAAAGTAGAGCGCTTTTAATCTCACACGCTTCCTCCCCCATAATAAATCATTTTTCATCCGCTCTATCAATCAAAAGTACTTATCTTCAATCCATACCGGCGAATTGCGAAGAACGTAAAGAACCTGGGGCAACACCACCATTTTTCTTAACAAAATTCTGTCCGCTCTTGCGAGCAGAATTTTTGCCATATCTTAATTTTAGATCTCAGTTTTGACAGTATCGGAATCAAGTTAAGTTGTAGATAATCTTGAATTTTGGCGGAAACTGTTATCCCCAGGTACTTTATTGAATCAGAGATCGATAACTGATTAGTCAACTTTTCCATAGATCCTCGCAATTTGTCTATCTTCTCCCAGTTGACCTCCAGGCCAGAAGAATCAGAAAATAGGTTAACCAACTCCATTATTCGAGGAAGTGTATTTTCTGTTTGATAAATAAAAAATAGAATATCATCTGCATAGAGGGATATACGGTCCTGCTTCCCCATTACACCAAAACCAGCCACTCAAATCCTGCCTTATACTGGCTGCGAGAGGTTCAATATAAATATTAAATAAAAAAGGGGAAAGAGGACAGCCTTGACGGGTGCCTTTTCCTAATACAAAACTCTGTCAGCATATCATTAATCCTGATCCTGGCAACTGGAGATTTATATAGCAACTGAACCATCACCATAAATTTGGGGCCAAAACCCCGAACGCCTTAGTGGCATCCAGCGACAGGATGGAGCGGGCGTCGCTCCCAGGAGACTGAATGTTAGTAAAAAACCTATGCAAATTATGATGAGTACCCCTTTTTGACATAAAGCCATTTTGATCTGGATGGATGACAGAAGACATAACCCGGGAAAGCCTTTTAGCTAAGACTTTTGATAATAGCTTAACATCCGTATTTAATAAGAAGATTGGTCTATAAGAGCTCAAATTCACCAGATCTTTATCTTTTTTAGGAATTAGAACTTTAAAAGCTTCCATCATGGACTGTGGTAAACCCCCTCCCTGTATTGCTTGAGAAGGATGACATTACTATACTTACGATAAAATTCATATGGAAGACCATCTAACCCTGGCGATGAGTTCCCAGAGATAGACCTCAAGGCCTCCTGGATCTCCAAAAGAGACAATTCTCTTTCCAACAATTTTTTTGGGACTTCCGTTAACATCGGAAGAGAAATTTTCTCCAGGAACTGCCTCGCCAGGTCAGGTGGCAAACCAGGAGAAGCTCTATATATCTGGGAAAAATATTGCAGAAAAGTATCTCTAATTCCCTCTGGGTCTGATATGATTACACCGTCTAGATTACGAATCAAAGTAATAGCTTTCTTTTTCTTATCTTGTTGTGAAATTATTCTAGCTAGGAGCTTACCAGGGCGTCCGGACTCTGAAAAGTACTTCTGTCCCTTAAAAAATAATCTATGGTTTGCTTTCTCGATTACATATACCTCCAGAGAACAACTAGTCTTCTGCATCTCTTCCTTATTATATTCAGTGGATTGATTAATAAATTGCTCCGTTGTGGATGCCACAGTCTTAACCAGTTCCTCCTCTTTTTTCCTAAATGTTCTCCTCGCAGCGGTAATATCGGTTATAAGGACACCCCTCAGATATGCTTTCAGAGCGTCCCAGACTACATTGATATTAGCAGAGGGGAGATTCACCTCCCAAAAGGAGGATATAAGAAATTTAGTAGACTGATAATTATCCATAATGGTAAGCCAATATGGATTCAACTTAAAACCAAGCCCCCTATTATCTTTATTCTCCCCAATGCGAACCTCAATTAATACGGGTGAGTGGTCCGAAACTGTTCTTACTCCATATCGTATCCTTCTAATATTATTCAAATTACTCTCATTGGTAAGCGCTAGGTCAATCCTGGACATTGCTCTGCCACCCCTGCTAACACAAGAGTATACTCTCTTTCCTCCGCCAAGATGTTCCCATATATCCACCAATCCAACTTCCAAACAAAACTGAGGCAGTGGAGAGTTGCAAATGTTCCTTCCCCGATCTGCATCTAAAGTCAGTCTGTCTTTATTATGATCCATAACAGCGTTAAAATCTCCCATCAGAACAAGCCGACATTCTGGTCTCTTTTCCAAAAAAAGCAATAGTTGGCTAAGTGGATACATCGAGAATGGCGGAGGTATGTATAAAAAGGCGAGAGTATAGCTATAAACATAGAGCCTACCATACATAAAAATAAATCTGATCGTCTATATAGGAGTCTATTAAAGTAAAATCTACAGAATTGTGAATCAGAACCGAAACACCCCTAGAGGCGCTACTAAAAGTGGAATGATAGGATTGAGAATGCCATCCCGTCATCAAACGGGTCACAGTCTCTTTGATGAGATGGGTTTCCACTATGCAAATAATTGCAGGAAGGTGTCTTTTTATTGCATCCATAATAGCTTGCCTCTTAACCCTTTCCCCAAGACCTCTAACATTCCAAGAGACATTTCTAATAGACATCAATTAAAACCGAGAAGAGAAAAAAGAGAGAAGGAAGAGAAAAAAAAAAATTCCCCCATTTCTCTGCAAGGTGGATTCCCTCCTCCGCTTCCCACCCACCCCCTCTACTGGTCCGCCCGATCTCGTCAGCAAACCTCTACCTTCCGGCCATTCTCCCCCTCACTAGCCCCAACCCCCCTCCACCCCCTCCATCACAGTATTACAAAGTTTCATATGCCCAATTGCTCCATCCACTCCAGCACTTGTTGCGGTTTTTCAAAGAATTGGGAAATCCCACTGTAAATCACTCTTAAATTAGCTGGATACTGTAGAGAATATTTAGTGTCCTAGGACGCCAAGCGCCAATTGAGTAGACATCCCTTGCACTAGAATGCCATTATTTTTTCCAGCGCTCAGGATTTTTTCCAGAGCTGAGGGGTCGTATTCGGTTTCTGTTTGCGAACTTTCCTCCCCTCCTTCCTGGCCTGCCTTCGGTGACCCATCCTCAGGGAATTCTTCATCTTGGGGAATTTTAGCAGTTTTCTTAGGGTTGACACTCAATTTCCCTTTGAATAAACCCTTTTCATTTAAGGAGGGAGATTTCAAAAACTTATCGATTTTGCTCTCTAGTGTTTTAGACCCTAACTTTGTTCCAGAAGAGTCCACTGAGCGCCGCTTTGGAGCCATTAGTCGTTTAGGACCCCTTTCAATATGTATAATTTTTTTTTTCCCCTCTTTTCTTTCTTTGGTTGTAGGGAGT
The DNA here is from genome assembly GCA_033119425.1 of Bufotes viridis. NCBI lineage: Eukaryota > Metazoa > Chordata > Amphibia > Anura > Bufonidae > Bufotes > Bufotes viridis. Next base: position 169,699,242 of record CM065590.1, read on the forward strand.
CTTTGAGGGCTTTCGCCCCTTTTTTTGTTTTTTATATTAGGCCCTTTTCAGTTTGCTTCTCTCTCCTTTTTATTATGTTATTATTATCCTTTTTCTCCTCTTTTTTCCTTTTTTTTTCTCTTTTCTTTTTTCCCCGCTTTATCCCTTTCCTCTTTTCTTTTTTCTTTCCTTTTTCTTTCCTTTTCCCCTTTCCTCTTCTCTTCTCCTTTTTTTTTTTCCTCCTTTCGCTACTGCCTTTATTCTACTTTTTAGCACTGGTTTGGCACTGATTTAGATTCTTATTTTAATCTTTAACCTTTATTTTAACCTTTAGTTAAATCCCCCCCTCCCCCCCTCCTCTTTATACTTTGTTCCCCTTTTTCTTCTAGTGCCAAAGCCAAAGCCTATGGTATTAATGGTATTAAGCGGAGCACTGAAAAAAGTACATAAATGTAGGCAGAGGGGGAACAGGGGCAAATGCAAGTACATCAAACCGCTTATCCCCTCTGTTTTCTCACGTGTCTGGCGTCTTCATCCAGTGGACCGGGCATAAGCGGAAGCAGGAGCCGCGACTCAGCAGGAGCAGAAACAGGCGGGATCCAGGCGCCGGCACCAGCAGGGAGGGAGCAGAATCGGCAAGGCCAGCAGAGGAGCGGAGAGAGCCAGATGGAACTGAGGCAGGGGGTGAGAGATGAGATGGGCAGAAGACAGCGGACGTCCTCCAAAAGCTCACATCCACTATAAGCAGCAGCGAGCGACAGCAGGCAGGAAGCCGTGGGAAGGTCCGGCATACTCAAGGCTACAGGAGGCCGTAGGGGGTCCGGCGTGCTCAGGCATCAGCCGGAGAGCGAGCCTTCAGGCATCAGTTGGAGAGCGGGGGAGGGAGAGCAGGAGGAGGAGAGTGCAACGTGCGCTGTTCACGTCATCACGCCGTGGTTCATAACCCATTTTTATTAATAGGTTTGGGCTGTGGGTCCTCATCAGGTATTCCTGTGGGTCTGTGTCTCCAGATGTACCATTGTTGTCCTGCATCTGGCCTACGACCCCTTATGGATCTAGTGAAGGATGACATATTAAGACCAAGAGACTGTTACGGTATAACCCGGTATAGTGAGGGTTAATACCGTTCGGGCGATTCCCCTGGAGAAGAGCACAGCAACCCACAACCGCTGGAATCCACCGAACTGGAACCATACGAAGTCCTCCTTTCCTGGAACAGGCAAGAGAACGTTCTGACGTAGCAATTCCCCCCAAGTACGAGACGAGGCTCCGTATTAATGGTTAAACAGGAATTCTCTCTTTATTGAGGGCTACCTGCCCGGTATTTATGCAGGTCTCCCACCTGGTGGACACTCCCCTAGGGGACCAGAAGGAAGACTGCGACACGGGGATACAGCAGCCAATCACACACAATGGGACAATACAGACACCCCCAGCATATCCCTCCCCTCTGCCTGTGATACAATTACCCTACACAGTTTAATGTAATCATCACAGGCAGGAGAATACACAATGTCTTCTGTCCTGGAGACAATTGAGGAGTCATTCAATTATCTCTCAGGACAAAGGGAAATCGCCAATACACACGTGGGGACAATAGGACAGACATCACTATTCACTTAAAAACTACATATTCACAATCAATCCATTCAGGTTAACAACATATTAAAAAATGACACGAATCAGACCAGGGGTTAACAAGTTAAGGGAAAGTCCTATTTGACCAAATGAAGCATGGCTTTTCTGGTTCAAACTGGTTTTACAGAGCCCTCTCTCCTGGAGACCATGGGGAAAATAATCCAATTATATCCAGGGATAGAGGCAGACTCCATTGAGCACATGGTTGCAAAAGGACATAAAATTACACAATGTTACAATTACTACATAAAACATATACATGCAACATATCCCCAGATGGCTTAGGTCTGAGCGCTCAATATATCCAAACAGCGCTCAGATGCCACAAACACAGTCAAATCGCCATGGGGTTTAAGTTTAGCGTGGGCTGATGAGAGGGGCCATAATCCTGGGGCAAGAGGCTGGCAATCTGTCCCCTCCAAAACTCAGTGGCAAGTTTGGTTTCGCCACAGAGACCATGAACAAATAAAAATCTTTTATAGAAGTGCCCTCAAACATTACAAAACTCTTTGTGTCGCAGAGGCACGGCCAGTGAACACCATTTCTTTTGAGATGCTGCTTACAAGAATTATGTGGCGTCCTATATTGCCAAGTGGAAAGTAGGGAGACATAGGAGTGGCCTTGTGGAGGGATGAGTATACCAGAATCTTCCAGCTTGTTCATGTCCTCAATTTCTATTTCCAGGAGAATAATTTTAAAATGACAAGTCTCACTGGTATCAGCATCCATTGCTACTGAAAAATACATTCCCTTCTGTTGATCCTACGAGATGGAGGTGTGGTCGTAATCTGGGAACTATGAGCTTGTTTGGTCGTCCAAACCTCCTGGAAAAAGGTGATTCTTTTATATAATACTGTTGGCTCATCCTCAGTGACTCCCTTTTTGGGGTTTTGTGCCATTTACATGGTTCAACAGAGACCTATTGAGATATTTGTTATAGGCTGCAAAGCAGGCTATTCCCAGACACTGGAAATCCTCAATTACTTCAAAGAGCTGGGGAATTTATTGACTGTCTTCATATTATCATGCATATAGAACAACTTTTGGCACACTCAGGTGACCTGAATGATAAATTTGCATGCACTTGTATATTAGAGATTTTAGGGTCAGCTGGGTGTTAACTGGAGCTAGGATGTCTCATCTCTTTTACCTCCTCCCTGTTTTTCTGACTGATTGTCTGTTTATGGTTTGTCCTTTTGGTTATGTTGTTCCTTTCTATTTCCACATACATGGAGAGATCGTTGCTCTTGGCGACACATTATTAGTGACTTATGTAAGCAGCAATATTTACATTTTTCAGACTATAAGATGCATCTGACTATAAGACACACTTCAGGTTTAGACAACAGAAGATTAGAAAAAAATATTTTCTATTTCCTGATGGTTCAATGAAGTAGAGGGGTGGAGGTCACCAACTTTGATATCTAGCATAGAGGGGGTTAATAGTTTTAGTCATCGCCTGTTAACTTTAGTGTGTGACCATTAAAACATCTGCTGACCATTGAAACAGACAACAATGGTGCATGTACTCACCTCATTAAACGTACTACTATTGTACTGTACTGATATTGCTCTGTAGTGTCCTGCTTATGACATTATATTTTTATGTCCATGATTATGACATTATACAAATACATGCACACAGTTCTGTAATACACACACATACAGCCTGCTACATACACAGATGACAAACACAGCCCTGCCACATACACACCCGACATATATATACACACACACATACATTCCTGCGACATATACAGCTAACAAGCACTGCCCTGTTAAATACATACCTCTACTACATACACATCTGACGATCTGACGTGTATATATATATATATATAGTCCACAAAAGAATCAGTGGCAGCACCATCAAGAGAAAAAGGTGGGTGCAATGTCCAACGCTGGGTCCTGGCTATACCCAATATTACAATAATATGAAAAGGAGGACTGCACTCCAAAATTATGAAAAAAGTGAAAAAAATGTTTATTCACCCATGGTGGAGAGCGACATTTCGGCCCGTGTGAGCCTTTCTCAAGCATGAACAGAAGTGAAAATTACAAGCAATTTAAAGGCATTTCAACAGTGAACAACCAATCACAGTGTACAATCAATTATTATTCCATTATCCAGCACGTGTGTGGAACAAAATATAAACATACCGTGCATGTGTTAAGTGTGATAAGCGTGATCACAACGATCAGTGCATTAGGGCAGCAAATACATATAAAATCCATATAGTGTAGACATTTATCATATACAAAAGCGTGATTAAAATGTGTCCACGTGGAGTGTTAAAAAACTCCAGGGGAAGATACCGCAGTACCTGCCTCCATCCGTAATGGCGCCCGTGGAAATGCATTGAGCGTCCCTCATGATCTATTGTGCATGTTTGGGAAAACTCCTGAGTGGCCGTGTGTAAGCCGTGAGCGCATTTGTGTGCGTTCTACAACCTGTAGCTGTAGCCACCATATTTGTCATGTGCAGAATGCCCCAATATAAAAACACATAAAAGTTATTCAGCATATTTCTATAAAGGATAGGTCGAAGATGCAAATCTGCCGAGACGGGACCCATTCCAGTGGATTATCGCTGTCAGATAGAACCATGTCAATGGCTCAACTCACTGCGGAGATCCCTGCACACATTATTAAGCGGCCAGGAGGGATTCTCCTCCAGCATCTGGACCGTCCTATGTACTAAGTGAATTTAAAAAAAATGCGCAGAAAAAATAATAAATGGTCTCCGTTATCCGGGCGTTATTGTTGCTGTGGAGGTATGGTCTGTGGATCCTCCCCTGGTGTAATATAGATATTTTCTAAAAAAACAAGAGAAAAATTAAATTAATTAAATATAAATTGCATAAGTACTTTTTCTTTTTTTCTTTGTATATAAATTTTCACTTATCATGGCTTTATCCTACTCCATAGAAGAAGCTGCACGTCTAAAACAGGGTTATCGCAAGATGAGCTCAAAATCATGTTCCTACCTAAACTCCATATTAAGGCCATTAGGATGTAGACTATTTAAAGTATATATCCATTGGAGTTCCTTTCTTTTTAGAAGTGAGGTGCGATCACCTCCCCTTCTTGGTGTCACAATGCAATCAATTATCCAGCACTTCAGTTCCCGCTCAGTATGTCGTATGGATGTGAAGTGTCTGGATAGTGGCAAATCCATACGCTTTTTTCTGATTGAATTTCTGTGATTGTTTAGTCTTAATTTGAGTTCCGTTGAGGTTTCCCCAACATAAAGGATATTACAGGGACAAGATAATATATATATAACATATGACGAAGCAGATGTAAGATGGAATTTAATAGGATAGATTTTTCCTGTACTGGGGTGTGTAAAAGATTTTGCCTTACATATATGGCGACAGTTGACACAATTCAGGCACGGGACACATCCCAATCCTGGCTGTGTCAGTGTTCGCTGTATAGTAATTTTCTTAGGGCCAACATCTGCTCTTACTAGCAGATCTTTGATGCTTTTATTTTTACTATATGATAATAGTGGAGGAGATCTAAACTCCGGGACATCATTAATGTATCTGCCTAGGATACCCCAGTGTCTGCTCACTATTCTGCCTATCTCGGGGCTGGATCCTGAATAAGTAGAGATGAAAGGTACCCTTTTCTCTTTCTTGATGTGCTCCCTTTGGTCATAAAGAATGGCATCTCTATCCATAGAGTAAACCTTCTGTTTCTGTTCCGCTAACAATTTCTGAGGATAGCCACGTTCTCTAAATGTGTTAACCATCTTGTCTAATGTGTTATTAAGACCTGTCTCATCGGACACAATACGTTTGGCTCTCAGAAATTGTGAGTAGGGCAGATGTCTAAACCATCAAAAAATGTGTCGATAAGAAAGCAGGATGCGCTCATACCCATATGCAGTTGTGCATTTCTGTAGGGGAGCACATCCTGCACTTGTAGTCCGTTGCTAATGGCAATCACCAGCAAAAAATGCATACAATGGATGATGCCAGCAACGGACTACAAGTACCACAATGGACATCCTACATAAGATGAAATTTATGTGGATGTGGCAAGAATTCAGAACAAACACAGAACCAGAGATAGGTGCACGCTGCCGTCACACTAACCCTCACACTGATGTTAAAAATTGAGTTAGTTCGACATATCCTACTAGGAGGACGTGTCTTAAGCCTCGGGCACCAGCGCCAAGGTCTCTCAAGGGTCAATGGTGCACCTGCTTGGCCTTGGGCTATATCAGTCAGTCTTGGGTAGGGCTCATAGACACCTCCCACCTCCCATTGCAAGCATGGCCACATGCTGGAGGTAACAGAGGAGATGTTTGTGAGTCGTCCTAATGCTCCTGTAATTGCCCACTGGCCCCTGATATCGCCCATATGGCGCAGGTAGGTGAGTGTTAGGGCCCACGGGCTACTTGAGAGACCTTGACGCTGGTGTCCGAGGCTTAAGACACGTCCTCCTAGTAGGATATGTCGAACTAACTCTCAATTTTTAACATCAGTGTGAGGGTTAGTGTGACGGCAGCGTGCACCTATCTCTGGTTCTGTGTTAGGGCAGATGTCTAGTCATACCTTGGGGGTGACAGCTCTCAAAGCGTAAGGTTGTATTTCTATCTGTAGATTTAACAAACAATTCTGTACCTATAGTGTCACCCATTAATTTCACCTTCGTATCTAGGAATTCCAAACTGTGACTGGAAGAAGACATCGTATATTGTAAGTCAACATCTATACCATTAAGGTATTGGTGAAATTCAACCAATTGTAAACGTATTGTGTCCGATGAGACAGGTCTTAATAACACATTAGACGAGATGGTTAACAAATTTAGAGAACGTGGCTATCCTCAGAAATTGTTAGTGGAACAGAAACAGAAGGTTTACTCTATGGATAGAGATGCCATTCTTTATGACCAAAGGGAGCACATCAAGAAAGAGAAAAGGGTACCTTTCATCTCTACTTATTCAGGATCCAGCCCCGAGATAGGCAGAATAGTGAGCAGACACTGGGGTATCCTAGGCAGATACATTAATGATGTCCCGGAGTTTAGATCTCCTCCACTACTATCATATAGTAAAAATAAAAGCATCAAAGATCTGCTAGTAAGAGCAGATGTCGGCCCTAAGAAAATTACTATACAGCGAACACTGACACAGCCAGGATTGGGATGTTTCCCGTGCCTGAATTGCGTCAACTGTCGCCATATATGTAAGGCAAAATCTTTTACACACCCAGTACAGGAAAAATCTATCCTAATAAATTCCATCTTACATGTGCTTTATCATTTGTTATATATATATTATCTTGTCCCTGTAATATCCTCTATGTTGGGGAAACCTCAACGGAACTCAAATTAAGACTAAACAATCACAGAAATTCAATCAGAAAAAAGTGAGTGGATTTGCCAGTATCCAGACACTTCACATCCCTACGACATACTGAGCGGGATCTGAAGTGCTGGATAATTTATTGCGTTGTGACACCAAGAAGGGGAGGTGATCGCACCTCACTTCTAAGAAGAAAGGAACTCCAATGGATATATACTTTAAATAGTCTACATCCCAATGGCCTTAATATGGAGTTTAGGTAGGAACATGATTTTGAGCTCATCTTGCGATAACCCTGTTTTAGACGTGCAGCTTCTTCTATGGAGTAGGATAAAGCCATGATAAGTGAAAATTTATATACAAAGAAAAAAAGAAAAAGTACTTATGCAATTTATATTTAATTAATTTAATTTTTCTCTTGTTTTTTTTAGAAAATATCTATATTACACCAGGGGAGGATCCACAGACCATACCTCCACAGCAACAAAAACGCCCGGATAATGGAGACCATTTATTATTTTTTCTGCGCATTTTTTTTAAATTCACTTAGTACATAGGACGGTCCAGATGCTGGAGGAGAATTCCTCCTGGCTGCTTAATAATGCGTGCAGGGATCTCCGCTGTGAGTTGAGCCATTGACATGGTTCTATCTGACAGCGATAATCCACTGGAATGGGTCCCATTTCGGCAGATTTAGTCCCTGTTCCTGCACCGTGTTTGTGGTATCCATCCACAGCGACCGATTGCATCTTCGACCTATCCTTTATAGAAATATGCTGAATAACACATGTTTTTATATTGGGGCATTCTGCCCATGACAAATATGGCGGCTACAGCTACAGGTAGTAGAACGCACACCAATGCGCTCACGGCTTACACACGGCCACTCAGGAGTTTTCCCAAACATGCACAATAGATCATGAGGGACGCTCAATGCATTTCCACGGGCGCCATTACGGATGGAGGCAGGTACTGCGGTATCTTCCCCTGGAGTTTTTTAACACTCCACATGGACACATTTTAATCACGCTTTTGTATATGATAAATGTCTACACTATATGGATTTTATATGTATTTGCTGCCCTAATGCACTGATCGTTGTGATCACGCTTATCACACTTAACACATGCACGGTATGTTTATATTTTGTTCCACACACGTGCTGGATAATGGAATAATAATTGATTGTACACTGTGATTGGTTGTTCACTGTTGAAATGCCTTTAAATTGCTTGTAATTTTCACTTCTGTTCATGCTTGAGAAAGGCTCACACGGGCCGAAATGTCGCTCTCCACCATGGGTGAATAAAAGTTTTTTTCACTTTTTTCGTAATTTTGGAGTGCAGTCCTCCTTTTCATATTAATATATATATATATATACATATATTTTTAACACATGCATACAACTCCGCTATATATACAGCTGACAAACACAGTCAGCTACATACGCACCTGACATTTGTATGCACCTGATATATATATATATATACACACACACACATAGAGCACTGCTAAATATACATCAAACACAGCTTTGCTACTTATGCACTTGACATATACACATATACAGTGGTCCTTTGAGTTACAATGTTAATTGGTTCCAGGACGAACATTGCATGTTGAAACCATTGTAAGGGTGGGTTCACATCAGCGTTATGGATTCCATAATGGCTTTCCGTTATAACATGGTTATAATGTAAAATAACGGAATCCATAAGACGGAAGTCAAAACGGAAGCCTTTAAGAGGCATTCTGTTTTGATCCGTCATAATAGAAATCTATGGGAATCATAGAAGTCTATGGGAATCACGGATCCGTCTGGTTCCCGTTATGCAAGACGGAAAACAAAGTCCTGTTGACAGGACTTTTTTGTCCGTTATGCATAACAGAAACAGGACGGATCCGCTATGATCCCCATAGTCTTCTATTATGACGGAAAGCAAAACGGAATGCCTTTTAAAGGCTTCCGTTTTGCATTCCATCATAATACAAGTCTATGGACAGCATAACGGATCCGTCCCATTTCCGTTATGCAGGACTGGACACCTGCATAATGAAACCAGGACGGAGTTGTTCTTCTGCCCATAGACTTGTATTATGAAGGATCAAAACAGAATGCCTCTTAAAGGCTTCCGTTTTGACTTCCGTCTTATGGATTCTGTTATTTTCCGTTATAACCCCTAAGTTGGGTAATAGGATCTAAAGCCCGAAAATGTCATCCAAAATAAGAGAAAATGAAGATTTAAGAAAAATAAGCAGATAACTAAGACAGATAAAACAAGTCCTTACATAGAACAGTCAGGAACTGCTGCTAACCATGAACTAATACAGTTATTTTACCAGAGAAGTGGCCTTGATAGGTTGGATCCGAGTCTGAGACATTGTATGTTGAGTCTAGTTTCAACTTATGAAGGGTCAGAAAAGACCATCGTATGTTGAAAATATTGTATCCTGAGGCCATTGTATCCTGATGCATCTCTCTCTCACTTACACACTATTATTTTTAATAAAAAATCGTATTAGCGCAGTATTCTTCTTCCTTGTCTGTCCCCTTCTACTCAGGACATCATCAAATGTCCTTCTGATGAAGTTATTGAGAGCTTTTACTTCCTTTCACTGCAGCAGGATGGAGATGGCTGTGTCTCTAACATTCCTCGCTATGTGCTGAACCTCCTCTCCTACCTGCACTGATCTTATAGATCGGGTCAGGCAGGGAGAAGGAGAAGTGCTAGACCAGGCATCCTCAAACTGCGGCCCTCCAGATGTTGTAAAACTACAATTCCCAGAATGCCCTGCTGTAGGCTGATACCTGTAGGCTGTTCGGGCATGCTGGGAGTTGTAGTTTTGCAACAGCTGAAGGGCCGCAGTTTGAGGATGCCTGTGCTAGACGCACACTTCTCTCATTGATTAGAAAACGTACTGTATGAGCACTCTGCTGGATCATTAAGGAACCAGTCAAGGGGTCTTGCACCGCTGAGCCACCCTGAATGCGGACTATAAGATGCAGGCACATTTTACAAAGAGTTTTTCTTTGCTAAAAAGTGTGTCTTTTTGTGAAAAAATATGGTATAATTTGGAAATTTATTATTGTCCCTTGGTTACTGTGATCCTTCTTGGTAGTTACTTTTCTACTTTTTCATTGTTGTACTTACCTATTTTATACATTCAATAAAACTAAGATTTGATTTACCAAATTAAATATATATATATATATATATATATATATATCTATCCGTAATTGAGAGTCATTGTGTAATTTGATTCAACAAAATCATAGTGATATTTGATATTTGTAACTGCACTGCACATATACATTTCTTAGTACAGTTCACAATAAGGTGATACTTGATTTACCTGTACTTTTTCCTGTACAATAAATCACTAACGAAGGTGTAATATTTGCCATCACAGCTTATTTTCTGTTATCTGTATACTACCACATGATAACTAGTGTTGATCGCGAATTTTCGAATTGCGAATTTTAATTGCGAATATCGGCACTTCGAGAATTTGCAAATATTTAGAATATCGCAAAATATATTCGCAATCGTGAATATTCGTTTTTATACGAATTTTTTATATGCAAATTTTCGCAAGCAAGAAAATAATGTCAAATTTGCATAACAATTTGCATAAACTGGCATTTAAAAGGTATCTTGTGCGAATTTTTATACAAATTTTATGTGAATTTTTATGCAAATGTATGCAAATTTGTATGCGAATTTTCGCAATCAGAAAATAATGACTGGAGATGACAAATTTACGAATTTTCGAATATATGGCGAATATTCGCACAAATATTCACGAAGTATCGCAAATTCAAATTTTGCCCCTGCCGCTCATCACTAATGATAACGTCATTGCTTAAAAGTTGTGATGTTTCATTTTACAGAATAATCTTTCATATATCAGTAACTTGCTATTTGGGCATTAAAACTGAATTTCACAGCTACTAGTGGACATAAAAAGGGTGTCTGGCCTAATTAAAAAATACTTGTGGCAAGCTCACTCACCTTTCCAGGCATTCTCATTTCCAGCAATGTGGCTCCAAATAGACCCTGCATTGCTGCAAAGGAGGGAGTCTGAAAAGGAGGGTAAGGGTTTTAATTTTTTTTAACATACTGCTACCAGCCATACCTTTTTTTATTATGCTGGACAACCCTTTTAACATCCCACTGTTTGTTACTCTAAGCGAGTTCTTGTGCAGCTTTACCTTAATACCGGGAGGTCCAGCTTGACCCACTGGGCCTCTATGACCAACTCCTGGCTCTCCCTAAAATACAAAATACATTGGGAATTAGATCCATTACCTACATCAAAATGAATGAGAAAATATTTATTCTTTATTAGAAATAGTAATTACAATCAATCATTGCAGCTTGTTCCGCTTAATCATACTGCTCACTATAATTAGATCTTTTATGTGTTCTGGGCACAACGTGTATGAAAATTACAATGCGATCATTAATTAAAAGTTGGTAAGATGCTAAGTTAGGATTAGATATTACAGGAAATTATAGTTCAGCACCAGTGATACTGTATAACCAGGGCAGATGTATTAATAGTTATCTAAACATTGTTTTTGGTAATATATGATATCTGCGTCATATTTTTTTCATTTTTAATGCCACATGACTTATGATAACAGCCTCCTATTCCAACAAATGTTCTCATTAAAGAGAGTCTGTCAGCAACTTTACATGTTTTAAACTACTCACACCCCTATGTGGCACACATTTACCGAAAACAGATAGTACCTTTCTTTGGCTTTCCTGAGTCTGTAAAGCTCCAAAAATGAACAAAGAAGGAGCTGTGTCACTATCTATCTCCAAATGCCCAGGGGAAATGCTGAAAGTGCCCAGGTCCCCTGGACGTCACTCTTTTGTCGGACTCAGGCATGTGCTGTACACTACTCTCCAGATGGATGATCCTCACTGCTCCAGTCCTACTCTTGCTGCTGGCTGCTCGATGCTAACTGCTTTTACTCCGACTCTTCCGTTTTGGCCGATTTCGTACCAGTAAACGATGCATGGGCAAGAGTGACGTCAGGAGTTATCCGTGAGTAATACGGGGGGGGGGGGGAGGGACACTGTCCATTAGCACTTACAAACCTCATTCCCATATACTTCAAAGTTCCTTTTTGGAGCTTTACAGACTCAAAAAAAACCAAAGGAATGTGTTGTCAGAAAATGAAATATTATTTAAATCAAATTTTGTTTAACATATTTTTAAAGAATATTTGGTGGTTATTTTTTTTTTCCATGTCACTATCTATATAAAAAAAACAACCAAAAAATACTACAGTTTTCGCACTGGCCACTAAGTCTAATAATAGGAACCATTTCTTGGTCTGTACAGATCACTTTACTGCAGCCATCTGCTTATCATTATAGACCGGATTACTATGACAAATATCACTTATATGTAGATAACATAGGATCAACCATTCACAGTAGCTTATCTACTCCCTTCGGACCTCTGCACAGGTCACAGAGCATACCTAGAAAAATCTATAGAAGTCAACGAGACCATTGTCTTTATGGCCATGTAGATGCTGTGAAGTGTATTTCTAATTGCTGTTAAGAACAGCTCAGGCAAGATGGCAGCTCACCTAATCATGTTAAGGAAATGGAATTTAAAAAAATCTATAATCAGAAAATAAAACAAATCACAAAGAAGGAGATGTCTCACTATCTAGTTTTAACTGGCAGAAAAAATTATAGGCGACACAATCCCTTTAATTCCACTTTTGTGGACAAAATTCTGTATTCAAACACTGTTTACCATGTCATACAGGAGCAGCTAAATTCAGTCACTGTCACAGGTTAGAAATCTTAAAAAATTACACACATTAATTTGCTCTGACAAAATAGAAATTGCTCTCATGTTTTTCCATACCACATTTGGTTTTTATGGTGTTTTTTCCTAAAAGCCAGGAAAAAAAACAACTAAAAGCTGGAGCTGGCGTTTTGACAACAAATATGGTCAAAAAGCTCAGGTGCAAGAAAAACTAAAAACTAAACAACGAAAAATAATACAAAATGCTATTACAATCTATATGTGAAGCGAACCCACCCTTAGGCCTATTGCACACGACCCTATGGCTTTTTCAGTATTTTGTGGTCCGCAAAAAACGGATCTGCAAAAAATGCGTATGACGTCCGTGTGCATTCCGTTTTTTGTAGAACAGAACAGCTGGCCCCTGATAGAACAGTATTATGCTTGTCCGTTATGTGGACAATAATAGGACATGTTCTATCTTTGAACGGAATGGAAAAACGGAAATATGAAAACGGAAGGTATACGGAGTATTGAAATGAATGGTTCCGTATACGGAATGCAAAAAACGGAACAGAAATGGAAAAAAATAAGGTTTGTGTGCAAGAGGCCTCAGACACACGCCTTCATCTCGACATTTTTCAGAACTGTCAAGGGAAGTGTATTATGTTTTTGAACACATTATGAATTGGTGCACAGCATGTACTCTACCCTTCTGCACAATGGTTGCCAGAATTCTTGCATATTTTTCTTACTAAATCTCCCTATACCGTGCAGTTTTTCTCTTTTAACACATTACTAAATTCAACCCCATGCTCCTAAGACCATCTTATAATGACATAAAATAATGTGAAAATAAAATTCAAATATGATTTACCTTTTGCCCCTTTTCACCAACATCTCCTTTTTCTCCCTAAAATGTAAGTGTTTAAGACCTGGTTACACAAAAATCTTAAGGCTAGTTGTACAGCAGTACTGCTATTATAATAAGACAATTAGTTTAAAGGATCACTCCAGTCAGAAATGAAAAATCACCCATCACTTGGTATTTATATGTCTTCCCAACTTCTACATTGTTCAGGCTTTCGGCTCCCTTTTATTTCTGGTTACTATATATTTTCCACATTGTAGCGTCAAGTGGCTCCATGACACCAAGGTCAATAAGCGAGCCTGCTGTATAGCAATTACCCCTCACTACATACATGTCAGTGGGTGGTGCACATAGCTAAGCCCCTCAGAAGAGAAAATGTGAAACGAGTGTGAATGACGCGTCATGGAACCTGAGAAACATAAACCTGAGGTCATTTTACATCCTCACTTTCTCCCAGCCTCATCATCACTGGTGTCATGTTAGTATCCTGCAGAGGAGTAGTCATCATTGTAACCTTATGTGATGCTGTCTGGGTATAGTTCTTACAATAAAGTGGCTCAGGAAAGCACTGCTCTGATGTTATGGCAGCACAGGCTTCAGCTGCGGCCTAGTAGAGCAAAGTAAGGAATCTCTGGAATGGCTCCACTCAGGTGAATAAACTTTAGGAGCATGTATATTAATTTTTAGTTTTTTCCTGATGTGATCCTTTAAGATATTTGTCTTTGAGTGAATCAAAAAGTAGCTGGACAACAGTACTTTAGGAATATTTACTTTTAACCCCCCCCCCCCCCAGGTGCCCATTTCCATTTGAAATTCAGCCTGATAGCTGTCGAATAGTCAACCATTCATTCATTCTTAACCATAAACCTTTAATTTCTTCATACAAAGTATTGTTGTAAAAGAAACATCCAACTGGCTGTAAAAGGAAATGTAAAGGAATAGCACAGTTTAGTTTTTTTTAAATCCATAAATGACTCCACACCCTCGTTGGTGCCTGCTTCTTCTTCTACTTGCCTTCCATGTTTGGTTTCACATGGTAAATATGGCTTACTCGGCTGTGTAGGTCTTGTTCAATGTTATTAAATTAACATCTAGTTTTATTTTAGCACTGCATCTAATACTATGTGGTCATTATAAGGCCTATTGGGACTTATTTATCAGAACTAATACTGTAGTAGGTTGCTGATTGCAGCCAATCAGAGCTCAGATTTAAAAAAAGCTTTCAATGCAATTGTGACTTTTCACAATTATCATTTTAATCCACCCTCACCAATTGTACGAGAAGGGCGCAGGGCCATCAGCCAGGCTCATTCATCATTATTTATGCCAGAAACTGGCGTAAACAATGACTGAATTTTAAGGCAGCTTCTTGCTGCTGTAAATTTCAATTTGGCGTACGGACTGACGGAGGAGGCATGTAATTTATGATGAGGCCTGTGCTTCTTCATAAATGACATGCCTTTTCCGGCAGTGCTGGCCCCATCAAGACTTGCACAGCATGCACGGTCTTGATGAATCAGAGCCTATGAGTTTGCCTTTATTTGCAGTGAAGCCAAACCGACTAAATGTCCTTTGCTTGAAAGTCAATGAAAAGTTCAGCCACTTCATAGACTTATTATAATGAACTGTATATTTTTTTTTATAATGAACTTTCCTGCAGTTAAATCTCATGTTACAAGACCTGGAAAATATAAAGGAAATCAGGTATGAAGTCAAACAGCTATGGATGTCTATGTCATGGGTGTCTACACTTGTTTTCATTCATGACGCCCAAAATCTTTTATACATCTTGCGCCCTACTATTACTAACATAGGGCAACACTAAAAGACATGCATACACACTACTGCCCACAAACCAGAACAGCATAGAATATACATTTATAGATTTTTGCCTTCATTGTCTTTGATTTACTACAGTCTTAGTAAATACTACACAATGATTTACTAAGGTAATTGCTGAGGAGAAATTGTAAAAAGTTACCTTCTGACCAGGAACACCATGATCTCCAGGTTCCCCTGGTTCGCCCTGGTTGACAAATATAAAATATGTCAAAATAATCTCTTATCACAGATGGAGATTCAGACTGTATTGTTTAAATAGATGCAGTGTACCTATTTTTTCACATGAGTTTTCAGAGATTGTTACATGTACATGTGTGTTTTAGGAATAAACTTTATCTAGGCATGACTGGTAGCATTGTCCCCATATCTAGGCTCCATCTCTAAATGTCAGTTTCTTCTCAGCTCAGTTCCAGAGTGACTGGAGACTACCTGCTAAGATGTCTCCCATACACAGCAAGCACAGAGAAAGGCCTCATGCAAACCGCGGATCCGCAAAACAGAAGCTGCTCTGCGTTCCGTTCTGCAATTTGCGGAACTGAACGCTGCCTATTGTAGAAATGCCTATTCTTGTCTGCAAAACGGACAAGAATAGGACATGCTCTATTTTTTTGTGGGGCCACGGAACTGAGCAACGGATGCGGACAGCACACGGAGTGCTGTCTGTACCTTTTGCTGCCCCATTGAAGTGAAAGGGTCCGTGCCTGAGCCGCAAAATATGCGGCTCGGACGCGGACTAAAATAACGGCCGTGTGCACGAGGCCAAAAGGAGATTTTTCTCCCTATCTGTCTGTAGTAGTGCAGCATAGAGGGCAATAAACAGCTGTACTGAGCAGTGCAGTGTGAACTTACAACTGGGGTGAGATACAACACTTACTAGAAGCATCATCTTCTATGTGTCAGGCACCAAAGTCTGCACCTGAATGTTAGTTTTGCCCCTAACATGGCTATGCAGCTTCTGCTACATACTGCATATTTGTGTTAACAAATAATATAGATTCATAAAACCTAAGACTTTAGTACAATTTTTAAATTGGTTTTAAATAAACAGAGAAGGAATATAGAGAATGAAAATAGTACCTTCTGTGCTCTGTCTCGCTGTGGTCCTGAACGTCTCTTTCCTTCCTATTATGGTAAATAAATTATGCAAATAATTACATTTAGACACAAATTATATACTGATTTATGTTTGTTTATCCATTTTTAAATATATGTATGCAATTATTTTTAAACTGTTAGTTTAACAGCTTGGGGACCTCCACAACTTTGATCCTTTCACCAAGAAAATGTAGTGTCATCTGCAGGCAGACTGTTACTGAGCAGGAGGAACTGAGCAGATTGATAATTTTATGAGAACAAATTCAGTTTAAGGGCCCATTCACTTAAACGTAAGTGCTCTGTTCCAGTATTGCAGAACGCAAACAGCAAGTCCTCAATATACAGATACTGGCCGTGTGCACCCATTGACTTGAATGGGTCTGTGATCCACAAAATACAGCAAAAGATATATTTTAGGGAGCGGAGGCACGGATGGGAAGCCCACGGAAACACTACGAAGTGCTTCCATGGGCTTTCGAGTCCATGCTTCCACACGCAAAAGATAGGACACTTCTTATCTTTTGCCATATTTTGCGTATCGTAGACCCATTGAAGTCAATAAGGGATTCATATGGCCAATGCCCGCGCATTGCAGACCGCTATTTGTGGTCCGTAACATTGGCAAGAAACCCTCCGCTTTTTCAAACAGCAGAGACCCGCGGCTAACAACCACAACCAGCAATAATGCTGATCGCAGTCAATAAAGCCTTTAGATGCTGTGATCAACCTCGCCATTCCAGGCTTCTTACCGATATCCTCTGTGGCCAATGAGGATGCTGGTCATTGATTTAAATATACTGTCTCTCTGAAAGCAATTCTCCCCTCATCATGGGTCTAAAAGACCCATGAGTTTTCAGAATAAAAAAAATAATGGGTTTTGTAGGCTCAAATACAAGCTCCAAAACCATAAAAGAGTTTAAAAAAATGTTAAAAAATATATAAAAAAAATTAAAAACATGTTAATGTTTAAATTACACCCCCTTTCCATATAATGAAAATATAAATACATAAACAACAAAAAATATAAACTTTATGAATATCACCGTCTCTGAAAACTCCCGTACTATTAAGATATTTTTCCAATACGGCAATTTGCGTTAAAAGAAAAAAGGGTCAAAGTGACAAATTTGACATTTTTTCATCGCTTCTCTTACCCAAACAAATGTAATAAAATGTGATCAAAAAGTCAAACACACTCCAAAATGGTATCAATAAAAACTACAGATTGTCCTGCAAAAAATGAACCCCCTCAGTAGAATTAAGTAAAAAAATTTTTTTCAAACTTCACATTTATTTTTACACTATTTATACATAAATAAACTATACATATCTGGTATCATTGTAATCATACTGACCCAGAGAATGAAGAGAACAAGCAAAACCACGCGCAAATAAGGTATAAATACATACTTTATTGAAACAATCAGTCTAAAAAGTCATAAGAAACATGATTAAAAAAGCAGCAATACTGAAGGTGCCATGATAAAGACCGTAACTAATTCTGAATGGCTTTTTATTAAGTACACGACACACAATAATTATTCGAGCATATCACATTAATTATGCCATAGATTATATGTTGCATATTTTACATTATATGGCATGAATGGTATAGGACCTGGATAGGTTAATTTTTGCGCTGTAGCAAATATGGCAAGTTTCCAGGGTACGTGGAGACAAGGTATTCCCCCGACATTGATGTTGGATGTGAACATTGTTCCGTCATTGACTGTCACTTTCCTGAGACTCATGGGCAGTGAGTGATGATATAACGACTCGAGCGGTGACTCGAACCAAGTGATTACAATCACCAGACTACAAGGAGGTATGGGATAGGTCCGATTATTTTGAACTCAGCCCCCTATAGGTAGCACTTGCAGTTTACTCAGGTGCTTCATGCTTAGTGGATATCTAGTGGGAGTAGGAGGGGTATAAATTGATGATGTAATGGAGGGTTGAGCACGCCCACTTGAGGAAGCGTCGGCGAAACACGCGTTGGGGTCCAGGCTCTCCCTCCCAGGGTCACGGTTAGTATGTGCCTCTATGCTATATGTTGATGGTATCAGCACAATCTAAATGGTATAGTTTACATGCATAGTCTGCCGCATTGAATGAAATGCTTAGGGTGGCTTTTGACCCCTCTTAACAATTGGACGATCTGTTGCATGTTTTACTATTCAAAGGTAAAGGAGGCATATTATGTATTATGCATTTTACCATTTATGATTATTGTCATTTTTATGTCAATTGTATATTTTGGTGATTACTGCACTATATGATTAGATTACTGTACCTTCGGGGGTTAGGGTCTTCATGATGACACCTTCGGTATTGCTGCTTTTTTAATCATGTTTATGACTTTTTAGATTGATTGTTTCAATAAAGTATGTATTTATACTATTTGTGTGCGTAGTTTTGCTTGGTGGTAGTAGGTACTGTACCGCACACATTACTTGAATTAGAGTTGTTCAATATTGGCGTGTTGAACAGGTCAGTTTTGCTGCAAAGGGAATGCTGTAGGAAGAAAACCCGTAAAACGGTGGAGGAATTGCGTTTTTTTTCAATTCCACCCCATTTGGATTTTTTCCCCGCTTCTCACTACATTGTATGCCATATTAAATGGTGGCATTAGAAAGTACAACTTGTCCTGTAAAAAATAAGCCCTCATACAGCTATGTGAACCGAAAAATAAAAAAGTTATGGCTCTGGGAAGATAGGGAAGTAAAATAAAAATTAAAAAATTAAAAAACCTCTGGTATCCTAAGGGTTAAATGTCAGAGCAGCTAATTCTGCAGGCTGGAAAAGCATTGGGAGGAACTTCTGAGCCCTGTGAATGCTGCTGTACTATACAGCTGAGTTCACAGGGAAAAATGGTAAAACATAAAAAATATGTTACTTAGTATCACCTATATTGTACCAATCCACAGAAGGTAACATGTTAGTTATGGCATTTAATAAAAATGCCTACATTTAAAAATGTATAAAAAAAAACAATGGCACAATTGGGTATATTTTTTGTGATTCTACCCAAGATAAAGTTAATCAATAAGTAACATGTACCCCAAAATGATCTAACAGTAAAATATAGCTCATCCCATAAAAAACAAGCCCTCACATCAATAGAAACATAAAAACGTTTATACTCTCTGATTGCTGCAACTTAAAAACAAAAAAATCTGTGAAAACAGACTCAGTAGTGAAGAAAGGTAAACTGTCCAATAATGAAGTGGTTCAAAGGACATTATTAATACTATCACAGGTCCTAGCAACTCATGTTTGGAAAATGAGCTTTACTGTACAATGCTTTTTTTTTTTAATAAGAAGAATGAATGTAAAACAGTCTGAGTGTGCGTGGAATGAATCGTCCTGTACCCTACAGAACAGCCCTAGCCTTGTCTGCAAAACGGACAAGAATAGGACATGTTCTTTTTTTGCGGGGCTGCAGAACAGACATACGGATGCGGACAGCACACCGTGGGCCGTCTGCGTCCTTTGCAGCCCTACTGAAGCGAATGGGTCCACATGCAACCCTCAAAAAATACAGATCGCATGTGGACAAAAACCACGGTTGTGTGCATGAGCCCTAAAACTGTTATCCATAGAAACACTTGAAACATTTTATAAAGCAGGTTAGAAATGAGAGTACGTATTTGTATAATAAAACTATGTAAACTTGTCACATATTTTCTAAATTGCTGTCTCATTGCCCTACCTTGTATTGTATTGTATTGCATTTCAAGGCAAAAAAACATAGTAGAGTTTTACCAACCTCTTTTTTGGAAGGTATTGGCATCGGGCTGTCTTCTTCTGCATGTTCACTCTAACGGAAGTAATAAACATTCATTATTGTTTATTTCACTGAGAAGATTTACTTACGTTTTAGTCAGAATATTAATACCTTTTTCCTGCTCCATCCCTGGGGACCAGAGAAGGACTTTTGAAACATAAGAGGAAATGTTATCACAAGTGCAGTAATGTATATCAATATTTTTACATTTGCTATATATGTGAATGTGACATTTTTAGTTAGCTTTTAACTTTGTGAAATAATCATGCATAATAAATGTGAAATTTTCTAGTAACAAATAAATCAGTAAAAGATCGAGTATCTTACAGTTCTGTCTTCCTCTTCTGGTACCATTCTTTTGGTTCGACTTTTCCCGAGTGCTTCTGTTCTGTTAACATTCTGCTTCAAAATAATTATTTTTAAATATAAAATTGATCTAAGCAAGTGACTCTTATTGCTAAATTATATTCTATCCATATGCTATATAAACACATAGTTAATATATCAAGTACCTAAAGACAAACAACATAATTAGCATTTGTATGGGTATCATCATCTGAATACAAAAATGTTTAGCCTTTTTATGATTTCTGTGATAGTGTCAGTTTGGCTTGCAGTAAAAATGATCTTTCAGAAGAGAGCAATGATTGATTTATATTACGTACAATGTTTTATAAATTTGTCATTTATAATAAAAAACTATCATAATACTTACACAAAATAAAAACTGGCATTCTAATGTAGTATTGGAAAATCAATATTGTTGATTCTCATTATGTTCTATTAGAGTCCAGGAGTCAGTTACCAAAACTAGTCACCACAATAGAAAATAATAGCATCTGCACTACTTCATACTAGCATCGGCTAGGCTATTTTCAGAAGTCACATAATGGTGTATTGAAGAATTACTTTGATTGCTCAGCCTGCTCTTCATTCACTGCTTTGGGATGAAATTATCTGAGCATGCTCACTTGCCTATTTTTGGGAGTCCCATAGCAGTGAATGGAGCACATGCCACACCTGTTGTGTGATCTCCGTTCACTTCATGGCCCTGTACTTGGGATAGCAGCAGGTTCTGGAGGTGGGACTCACACCTATCCTACATTTATGGCATATCCTACTGATATCTCTTTCAAAATATATGAAGAAATAAGTGATCACTGCATTGATGCAGTGAGCAAATCATCTCTTTGGTACAAACAGTGCCTCCTTTCTTTATTATCTGCTTTTCATCTAAGGTATAACACTTTTTACAACTTCTCACAGAGAACGCTGAAATTTCCACAACTCCACATCATGGGCAACATTTTGGGGCTCACACCCCTTTACTCATGAAAAAGGGTGTGTGACCCCCCACTGTGATGTGGAGTTGTGGAAAACCGAGTGTAATTCTTTAGAAGTTGCAAGAAATGTTATGCCATAAGGCAGGGCTGGCCAACCTGCGGCTCTCCAGCTGTTGTAAAACTACAACTCCCACCATGCCCTGCTGTAGGCTGATAGCTGAAGGCAAACTGGACATGCTTGGAGTTGTAGTTTTGCAACAGCTGGAGAGCCGCAGGCTGGCCATCCCTGCCATAAGGTATCCCCTGGATCAACTAGCAGGATGACAGGCTGAACTGGATAGACAGATGTTTTTTTTCAGCCTTATAAAATATGTTACTATATTACTATGTTAAATGAAGATAATTGATAATAAAAGTACTGTTTGTACCAAAGGATTGTGAGTAGTGATGATTTGGCCACTGTATCAATGAAGTGATCACATTTTGAGAGATTGTGCTACAATGGAGGTTAGTGGAACTCTGAAGTAGGTCAGGCTTTTGATGTGTGGTGAGGTTATTGCTTATGGATATCCTATTAATATACCATAAATATCACAGATAGGACAATCCCTTTAAGTGCTTCTGGATACCAGTTTCTTGTGGGTTTTTTTTCGGAACAGTGGTGATCAACACACTAATGGAAAACATCTCTAAAAATTTCAACTTATGCCTCATTCACACGTCAGTGTTTCCTGGACGTGTGATGTATGTGTTCTCCGCGGACAGCACACGTCCCTATTCATTTGAATGTGTGTATTCACACATCAGTGTTTTAGCACGGTCCGTGGGTCTATGTTTTCTGCACGGATGCATGTCCTATCCTGTCCGTGTTCCCAGATACCTTACGCCCAATATAGTCAATGAGTTTGTGAAAAACACGGATGCAACACGGATGCCATCCGTGTATGGTCTGTGTTTCACGGACCATTAAAAAGAGATTGAAAATTATTTTCTAGCTGCTCAGTGTCAGTGAAAAACTGATGGCACACGGTCAGCAAAAAACGGACCCACGGACCCAACAGGGATCTGTCACGGGAGGAAACACGGATTAAACGCTGTCTGTGTTACCACTGATCCAAAACTGATACTGACGTGTGCATGAGGCATTACAGGTGGGTATATCAGAAGAGAAGACAAATGTATATCGTACATCTTAGTAATAAGATCAATAGCACATTGACTCTCAAAAACTTTGCAGGCCTGTGGATATTTAAATATTTTATTAAATAATTATTATTATATTTATTATCATTATAATATTATATTTATTAAAGGCCAGTGCACACTTTAACAGCTGGTAAGTGGATTCACTTAAGATTATGGCTGACAATAGGTAATCTGCTAATCATTCAGTTTCCTGTGATTTCCATTTGTGAGGAAACCGAAAACTGGGGTAGGCCCCTTTTACACGGGCGCGATTTCCGCGCAGGTGCAATGCGTAAGATGAACTCATTGCATTCGCACTGAATCCGGACCCATTCATTTCAATGGGGCTGTGTACATGAGGGGTGATTTTCCCGCATCACTTTTGCATTGCCTGAAAATCGCAGCATGCTCTATATTGTGCGTTTTTCACGCAACGCAGGCCCCATAGAAGTGAATGGGGCTGCGGGAAAATCGCAAGCATCCGCAAGCAAGTGCGGATGTGGTGCGATTTTTCCCGTATGGTTGCTAGGAGACGATCGGGATGGGGACCCGATCTTTATTATTTTCCCTTATAACATGGTTATAAGGGAAAATAATAGCATTCTATATACACAATGCAAAGTAAAATGGGTGATTGAGGGTTAAATTTTTTTTAAAAAAGTAACTCACCTCTTCCAATTGAGTGCATAGCTGCCGGTCTCCTGTTCTGTCTTCAGCTGGAGAGTAAAGGACCTTCCGTGATGTCACTGGGTTACATGGGTCACATGGTCCAATGACATGCTTCCATCACCATGGTGATGGAAGCATGTGATTGGACCATGTGACCCAGTGATGTCACGGAAGGTCCTTTACCCCCCCCCCCCAGCTGAAGACAGAACAGGAGACCGGCAGCTACCCGCTCAATTGGAAGAGGTGAGTTACTTTTTATTTATTTTTTTAACCCTCAATCGCCCTTTTTACTTTGCATTTTGTATTTAGAATTATTTTCCTTCATAACTATGTTATAAGGGAAAATAATAAAATATACAGAATACTCAACCCGAAAGCGGACTTCAGTGATGAAGTCCGGCTTCGGGTCTGGGTACCAAACATGCCGATTTTTCGCACATGTGTGCAAAACGCATTACAACAGTTTGCACACGCACGGAAAAATCGTGCATTTTCCCGCAACGCACTCTCCTCTTATCTGGGCGTCAAACGTGACCCCGTGTGAAAGAGGCCTTGGAGGTAATTCCAGTGCACAGAGAGTTGGAGGAGGCAGGTCATTTATGACTAGGTCTGCACCTAGTCATAAATTACATGCCTCCTCCAGCAGCGCAGGCCTTATCAAGACTAACAAAGTACGTGCTGGCCTTGATAAATCAGGGTCTTTAATTTTGATCTTGTGGGAACGACTGTACCTAGTATTTTCTGCTTAGAATATGATGTAAGTTATTTTTCCACAAAAATATAAGCTTTTCAGAAGAGGTCTAAGAGCAGATCAATGAGACTCACATTATTTCACTGGAGGCTTTCCTAAATGTTTGTTTGGAACAATCTTGTAAAAATTTGTCTGGGGTGTCCTACACTATATACTGCATCTCTTAGAAAAATCATTGATGGTTTTAAAATATGGAGATACACATAAACTTCTTTCTTCTGCTTCTGCCACCATCCACAAGTTAATGAGCTTTTGTTAGCAATAATGAGTTCAACTGTAAAATCTTTATGAGATCTCATTTTATGAAGGTTAATCTGTTACTTTATATGCTTCAGAACAATCAGGTTTATGGGGGATGACACACTCGTTAATTGATTTCCCATCTGGTAAGAAGCACAGAAGTTTCTGCAGCCTCGATCTCAGTATACGTGCACCATCTGTAATATACCATTGCTGTCTGATCTTATGGTCGAGTTTAGAAGGTAAACAACTTCAAAATACACAATAACCCCAGATGATTGAAATCACCAACCTGACTCTTGCATTGCATTAGAATCCCCAAATGCCTTAACATTTACCATTCTGCAAAGGATATGAAGTCCTTGGGAAACAGTTAGACTTTTATATATTAGTTCCTGCTCCTATTTAACATTATTGGTTGCAATAATACAGCACTTCAATTTCATTGTCTCTGTGCTGCGTAGACATTCATGTTATCTGTGTGAGTTATGCCAGAGTTTAGAAAGTGCTACTAACTGGGCAAGTTATAGCCCACAACTCCTATTCATAGGTTATCAGGGACTCTTACAGGAACTTAAAAGGACACATCTATCAGAAAGGGCTGTTTTTATACTCAGCATTCATAGAAAACTTTATTTAAAAAATTCTTGGATGTTTTTATTTCATTTTGACAGTACTGTGCCATAAACTTTCTACTCATGTTACTGTTTAGTAATAGATATACAGTGATCATTGTTTGCCATGTATCTGATTTAATCATTGTAGAATTACAACTGAATGATCATTGGTATAGAGACTGGTGTTTATGCCCATTATTGCAGTTGCTGGTACTTCTTACAACACATTACATCTATAGTTGACCATTCAATGTTTATGGAGACTCCATTTGAATGCAAAGTAAATAACAAGGACCGATACAGAATGTCACCAGTATATTATTACACCTTGTTATGACGTTGTTTCTTATATTGTATCTTATATCTATCTAATGTACAGCGTGTTCAGCTTTCCAAAGAAAGTGCCCATAATGACTGATCTCAATTACAATTACATATTTTTACAGAAAACACTATGAGCTTTAGGGTACTTTCACACTAGCGTTTTGGATTCCGTTTGTGAGATCCGTTTCAGGGCTCTCACAAATGGTCCAAAACTGATCAGTTAAGCCCCAATGCATTCTGAATGGATAAGGATCCGTTCAGAATGCATCAGTTCGGCTCTGTTCCGCTTCTATTCTGTTTTGGAGGCGGACACCAAAATGCAGCATGCAGCATTTTGGTGTCCGTCTGAAGAGACGGAGCCTAACAGATCCGTTTTTAATTACAATGTAAGTCAATAGGGACGGATCCGTTTTTAATGACACAATATGGTGCATTTGAAAATGGATCCGTTTCCCATTGACTTTCAATGTAATTCAAAACGGATCCGTTGTGGACTTTGTCATTTTTCTTTTAACTAATGCAAACGGATCCGTTCTGAACGGATACAAACGTTTGCATTATAGGTGCGGATCCGTCTGTGCAAATAAACAGACGGATCTGCACCAACGCAAGTGTTAAGTACCCTTAGTTGTGAGATATTCTCTTTATTTCATTATAATGGTGCCCCTGGTGTTTAATCTGTATAGCTACAGTATGTGCATGCCCACTTACTGCAACTGCCTTTTTTGTACTTTTTGTGACTTGTCTGTCAAGGGGCATTACTTGCCAGCAAGTGATTTGACCTCATGGGTATGACTCAGATGTGACATTGTTCACTTAAATTATTGGATTTTTTTTAGGGATACTAAAGCCTATATTAGATACAGTGAATATCATACCGAATGTCATTAAGGGTCCATTCACACGTCCGTAGAATGGGTCCGAATCTGTTCCGCAGCGTTGCGGAACAGATCTGGACCCATTCATTTTCAATGGGCCCGGAAGAGATGCGGACAGCACACAGTGTGCTGTCTGCATCCGCATTTCCGATGCATGTCCCTGATCGTCCGGTCCGCAGCTCCTGAAATAAAATAGAACATTTCTATAGGGGTGCAGGCCTGGTGTATTGCGGATCCGCATTACACTACGGACGTGTGAATCGACCCTAATGCAAATGAAATTGAATGAGCTTCACGAGATGTAATAAGTATAAGCGATTAAACGACGAGCGAGGCATTTCTTGCCAATCGCGATCTTTCATTCTGCTAAAGAATTATCATTCCTCGGTCACAGATCCATTCGTATAAAATGGAGTTGTCTACTCGCTTACAGATCACATAGAGTCGTGGTACTGTACAATGTAGTGAACGATTAACAAGTTGCGGTACAAACAACATTTCTGTGTCGACTGTAACAAGTCGAAAAATCTTCGATCTATAATCATTATCTGCAAGACATCTAATGGTCTAATACAAGCTGTAGCCAACACATAGATGATGTAAAATTAGACTACACAGTCTAAAGTTGTGGGAGATTTATCATCCAGCATCAGTCACTGTGATGCATCTGGTGAAACTTAAAGGGAATCACACAGTCACCACAATATTGGACTATTAACTGCAGTACTACATGAGTACTACTGCGGGTAAAGAGTCCAGATTGCTATTTGTTATTTTCCTACTGTTCTCCGTTCCCACGCTGTCAGTGCTCAAAACTGCGTTAAATTACAAAGTTCTAGTGCTGCACGAACTTACTGGAGCGGACCCAACTGAGTGTGTGCAACTGCAGTCCTGACTATTTATTTCAGCTCAGCTTTGAGCTCTGACGATTGGGGATTGGATGGCAGTAGGAGGATAAAAAAATAGCGACCTAGACTCCTTATCCACAGTACTAATATATTACATAGTAACATAGTAACATAGTATATAAGACCGAAAAAAGACATTTGTCCATCCAGTTCGGCCTGTTTCCTACAAGTTGATCCAGAGGAAGGCAAAAAACCCCTGTGAGGCAGAAGCCAATTTTCCTCACTTAAGGGGAAAAAAAATTCCTTCCCGACTCCAATCAGGCAATCAGAATAACTCCCTGGATCAACGACCCCTCTCTAGTAGCTATAGCCTGTAATATTATTACACTCCAGAAATAAATCCAGTCCCCTCTTGAATTCCTTTATTGTACTCACCATCACCACCTCCTCAGGCAGAGAGTTCCATAGTCTCACTGCTCTTACAGTGAAGAATCCTTTTCTATGTTTGTGTACAAACCTTCTTTCCTCCAGACGCAGAGGATGTCCCCTTGTCACAGTCACAGTCCTGGGGATAAATAGATGATGGGAGAGATCTCTGTACTGACCCCTGATATATTTATACATAGTTATTAGATCTCCCTCAGTCGTCTTTTTTCTAAAGTGAATAACCCTAATTTTGATAACCTTTCAGGGTACTGTAGATCCTCATTCCAGTTATTACTTTAGTTGCCCTCCTCTGAACCCTCTCCAGCTCTGCTATGTCTGTCTTGTTCACAGGAGCCCAGAACTGTACACAGTACTCCATGTGTGGTCTAACCAGTGATTTGTAAAGTGGTAGGACTATGTTCTCATCACGGGCGTCTATGCCCCTTTGATGCAACCCATTATCTTATTGGCCTTGGCAGTAGCTGCCTGACACTGGTTTTTGCAGCTTAATTTGCTGTTTATTAAAATTCCTAGATCCTTTTCCATGTCAGTGTTACCGAGTGTTTTACCATTTAATATGTACGGGTGACTTGCATTATTCCTTCCCATGTGCATAACTTTACATTTGTCAGTGTTAAACCTCATCTGCCATTTTTCTGCCCAAGCCTCCAATCTATCCAGATCCCTCTGTAGCAGAAAACTGTCCTCTTCAGTGTTCATTACTTTACACAGTTTAGTGTCATCTGCAAAAATAGATATTTTACTGTGCAGGCCTTCTACAACATCATTAATAAATATATTGAAGAGAATAGGGCCCAATACTGACCCTGAGGTACCCCACTAGTTACAGTGACCCAATCTGAGTATCTACCGTTAATAACCACCCTCTGTTTTCTGTCACTCAGCCAGTTACTTACCCACATACAGACATTTTCTCCCAGTCCGAGCATCCTCATTTTATGTACTAACCTTTTATGAGGTACGGTGTCAAATGCTTTGGAGAAGTCCAGATATACGACATCCATTGATTCGCCGCTGTCAAGTCTAGAACTTACCTCCTCATAGAAGCTGATTAAATTTGTTTGGCATGACCGATCCCTCATGAAGCCATGCTGATATGGCGTTATTTGCTTATTTTCATTGAGATACTCCAAAATAGCATCTCTTAGAAACCCTTCAAACAGTTTACCAACAATAGATGTTAAACTTACCGGCCTATAATTTCCAGGCTCTGTTTTTGGACCCTTTTTGAATATTGGCACCACATTTGCTATGCGCCAATCCTGTGGAACATTCCCTGTTATTATAGAGTCCGTAAATATCAGAAATAATGGTCTGGCTATGACATCACTTATTATCTATTTTAATCTTTTTAAGTCGCTGTTGTACTTCTTCCTGGGTCAGACAGGGCACTTTTAATGGGGGATTTACTTTTACATTCTGCAGATAATCATCCACCATCGTTGTAACAGATTCTATTTAGGACTGTCTAAGTTTACACTATCTTACTTTTAGACAGTATTAGTAAATCTGTCCCAATATTTTTAAATATAAAGACTGTTGATTTATGACTAGTATCTTAATAAATTTTGGATTTATATGAAGATTCAACTATTGCTACGGTATCTTCATTTCCGCACTAGGCAGTATTAAAGCTCAGTACAGCCTTCAAGTTAGATAGAGCAATAGTAGGGCACCCACGGATGTCCTACTGTACCTCCACATGCCTCCAATAAAAGAAAAAAAATGGTGGCATTCCCCATCGGACATTATATAATACACACAGTACAATATCACAAGATACTCTGTTTTGACATGCAGCCTATACATATTAAAAGATAATGTACCATGGGACATGCAACCTTTTTTGACTTTTATAGTCATATTTTGTTAGTTACTAGAACAGTTTTATTTTTAAACTGGTTGAGCTTCTGAAGTAAGTACAGGTTACCTTTACCAATTATTCTAATTGGGTACACAGCCATATCTACTTGGTCAGTATACAGTAATGCTCCAAATGGCAATAGTTAATTCTAGACAATATTGCTTCTTTACCCTTTGTATTTCATGAGTATTGAACCACTGCATTGGCATATTCTCACACCAGAGAACACAATGATGCTTGCTACAAGTCATTTTAAAATACATTTTATGAACACTCCAATGTGCAAAATATTGTGTTAACATGAATTTGAAGTAGGTAGAAATTTGTCCATAGGCTGTGGTCTGTTTGAATCACCCAGTTCTATCTTCATGAATATGATAAAAGTTTAAAGTCACTGCCCAAGGACTGAGCTCAGAAGTAAGCAAGTGACTGGAATGTAAGTAGGTATTAAATACAATTTTGTTTTCATGCTCATATCCAGAATCCAATTATTAAAGCTTATTCACACCATTTCAAATAAATAAAATGGATAGATTTGGTCAATAGCTTTGCCTTAGATGCAACATCTTGTCTTCTGCCATGGATCTTTGAATCCAAAGACAAACATCAAATAACAGTCCCACTGTATTAGCAGAAGTGCGCCAAATGAGTTGCATCAAGTAGATGACTGCCAGAAGTATCCTAGATCACACAAGCCTAGCGTCAGTCTCAAGGCTTTACAGTTTGTAGAAAGACCATGGGCTGTTCATGTGAAGGGAAATAGTTCCTTCTTGTGTTTTAGGCAGCTGAGTAGTTTTAAGATTGGTCCTGTGTGATTTAAACAAAGATTTCATATTAAAAAGCTTGGAGCATCCGTGTCTGGTGCAGTGGGTTAATAGCGATTGCTTGCAGCAAGTACAAGCATTAAGGCTTTGTTAGATTTGGCACTGAGCGACTGACGACTGGTACACTATACGAAAGTGTTCTGCAGACGAATGGATTAGTTAGGTTGGACAAGATCCATGGCTCGTAAACATTGAACATCAGAATATGAAAAACATCATCTCCAAAGTAGTAACAGGTAGTCTGGTTTAGAAAGCCCAGTTTCCTTATTGAGAGCCCAAATTAAGGAGAATAACAGCTACAAAGAGCGAATCTCTCACTACATATCTGTGTATTACATGGACTGCCCATTGATTTCAAAATGCATATGTACCTCATTGGTCGCTAAATAATATATGGAGCGGGCTCACTAGCTAAGCCTGCTCCAAACTTGACATGGCACAGTGGCCTGGATCTGAGATAACTGCTACCCCATTAGTTTTACCCTCAGATGCCCTGGTCAAATGTGACTCTGGCTCAGGGGGTGCGCTCCCTCTGTTCTCCAACTGACACCCCTGCCAATCCCAAGCTGCCAAAAGTTGATATGGTCTATGGCAAGGTGTAATAGTATGTCAATAAAATTGTTATTCACAACCTTACAGAAGTATTCATTTCCTAAAGGGACGAATAAAAAAATAAGTATTGGCTGAATACAGTTTTATAAAATATAACAAAGAACAAAAATATAAAGAACTAAAAACCTTTTTCTTATTTCTTATAAAAAGAAAATAAAACAAACAGAACTGGCATCACCCTGTCTGAAAAAGACTGAAATATTAAAATTTCATAATGGTTATTATTACTTAGTAACAACCAGAAGATAAAAAATCTCCAGTGTCAGAATTGTTGTTATTTAATCTATTTCCTCCAAAAAAAAATGTCATTAAAAATGATCACAAAGTCTTATGTGCATTGAACTACCGCTCGTCCCGCAAAAAACAAGCCAGCTCTGGTTGTAGAAAAATTAAAAGATTATGAGCATCAGAATATAGTGACACAAAGCATTTTTAAGTTTTTAATTTGTCATAAGTAGTAAAACATAAAAAAAACTATATAAATTTGGTAGCACTGTAATCATACCGATCACCCGATTAAAGTTAACAGGTCATTTTTATTAGACTGCAATCAATTTAAAAGGAAAAAACTATTGCAGAATTGCGCTATTTTTCCTTTTCCACCCCACAATTATTTTAAAGTTTCCCAATACATTATATAAACTATTAAATGATTCCATTAAAACTCATCCCAGAAAAACAAGCTCTCATATATCGATGCAAAAATAAAAAGTTATGACACTGGCAGGGAGGGAAAAATGTAAAGGTTTTTGCTTGCTCTTTAAGAATTTTATCTTAAGAAAAAATAAAAATTGGGATTTCCTCAGCTTTCACAGAAATATTACGGTATATCTATCATTTCTGCGTCATTACTTGTGTTTCTGTTCTTTTAATTTGAAGGGGAAAAGTGGTTTTGTTCAGTAGTGAAAAAAATAGATCCAGTTGCCTCTTCTGTTCCAATGCTATCATTGAGGCTTCAGATAATACACAGTAAGATTGTTCTTTTTCTTCCTGTATCCCCAAGCTCACATTAAGGTTCATTTCTTCAAGGGAAGAATTGTGCATTTGTGCGCATGCATGTGTTTATTATGGAATAGCCAAAGCAGGTTTCTTGTTAATAAGCACAGTTAAGCTTTGAGAGGAGACGGCACACAGCCAATTAGGCCGAGAATGATACACACGTAAAGCAAAGTATTATCCGCATGGCAAAGTGCAAACTAACAAGATGTGTACAACTTCAAGTCAACAAGAATATGTAACACAATGCTTAGCAACAATGGATGATCTAGAGGATATATATAAACAATCCAACATACAAAATATAATGTAACAAATGTCATTGTCTTCCTGATGTAGAATATATAGCTCACACATATATAGTTGCTTGTGCTTTAATAAGTTGTATTTTACTAAGATGCCATGTGAAATCCAGTACTCTGTGTTTGTAACATCTAGTATAAAAGGGTGTACATAAAATAGGGACAGCCCATGTCACTCCCTGATGTAATGCGGCTCATTCATGGGTGGTGAGAATCTGCACAGGAAAGTAGACACCACAAGTGCTACAATGTTAGCAAACAAGAAAATGCAAAACGTGCTTAATTTATTATAATGGGTCGGGTTATTTATTATACTCACTTATATAGTGCTGATATATTTCACAGCGCATTACAGACATTATTATATTGCCAGTGGTTAAGAAGGTGGTGGTGTGAAGCAGAACCTGAAAGAGGCCTACTTTTTCATCTTTGCAATGGAACCCTCTGGCCGGAGCGTACTCCACTGTTAGTATTCCTATCAATCAGGCTACATATTCTGTAAGTGCAACAGTATTGCTTCTAAGGAGTTTTACAATATTTTTTAACTGTTGACCTATCCATTGGATACATCATCAGTATATGATCGATGGGGGTCTAACTCCCGGGGCCCCCCGCCAATCAGCTGTTTGAGATGCACTGGGGCAGCAGCCTTCTCCCTGCTCACCATGCACCCAACCATATATTGCATATTGGCTGTGTTTGGTATCAGAGCTCAGCCCCATTTACTTCAATGGGGATAAACTGCACCTAGGCCAAATGAACATGACGTCACATGGCCTAAGCAAAACTGCAAGAAGGCTATGGAGCTCCTACAAGATCCAGTGCCTTCTCAAACAGATGATCAGCGGGGGCTCTGGGGGTCCAACCCTCATCGATCAGATACTGATGACCTATCCAGAGGATAGGTCATTAGATAAAAAATCTCAGAAAACTCCTTTAAGTATGTATAACTATTATTTTGTTATACAGTTGTGTTAAAAATTATTCAACCCCCACTGAAATTGAATGTTTTGGCCAGTTTGTCATTGATTTTGATCATTTCAGTCATCTTGTTTACAATTAAATCAAAGAGGCACTTGTAAGTCAGACAAATATAACATAACATTTATAATGAAATAACCACAAATGTCTTTTCTGTGCTCACATCATTATCAGTTTTATTCAACCCCCAAGTGACATTCAATCTTAGTACTTAGTACAACATCCTTTTCCAGTTATAACAGCTTTTAAACGTGAAGCATAGTTTGACACAAGTGTCTTGCAGCGATCTACGGGTATCTTCGCCCATTCTTCATGGGCAAAAGCCTCCAGTTCAGTCACAATCTTAGGCTTGCGCTCTGCAACTGCTTTCTTTAACCCTTTAAGGACCGGAGGTTTTTTACTTTTTGTTTTGCGCTCCCTGCCTTCCCATGACCATAGCTTTTTTATTTTTCGGTTCACATAGCCATTTGAGGGCTTGTTTTTTGTGGGACAAGTTGTACTTTCCAACGCCACCATTTAATCGTGCATATGATGTAGTGGGAAGCGGGGAAAAATTCCAAACGGGGTGAAATTGCAAAAAAAAAGCAATTCCACCACAGTTTTGCGGCTTTTTAAATTCCGACGTTCGATGTGTGATAAAACTGACTGGTTAATTTTACTCTACAGGTCAGTACAAATCTGGCGATACCTTATATGTATAGGTTTTCTTGCGTTTTGATAGTGGAAAAAAATTCAAAAGTGGGAAAAAATCAGTTTTACTTTTTTGTCACCATGTTTTGACCCCTATAACTTTTTTGTAATTATATGTACAGAGCTTTATGGGGGCTCATTTTATGCGTCATAATCTTATCTTTTTAATAATACCATTTTGGGGAGTGTATGACTTTTTGATCACCTTTTATCCGCCATTTGGACGCTTTTTTTCGTTTTGCTGTTTGACGTATGGGGAATATTTTTTTATATTTTTATACTATGGGCGTTTTCGCACATTGCGACACCCATGATGTGTATTTTTTAAATATTTTTAGTTTTTTTAATTTTCATTTTAGCAAAAGGGACTTGAAGTTTTATGTTGTTTTTTTTTAACTTTTTTCTTTTTTTCCCATAGGGAACTATAACTTACAATCATCTGATTGCAATTTTCATACATTCCAATGCAATAGCATTGGAATATATGAAAAAATCGCATATTTCCTATGAAGCCTATTACAGGCAAGGCTCCATAGGAAATACTTCAGAGCAGCCTGGGTTTCATTCATAGAGACCCAGGCTACTACAGGCGCGCTCCGGCTCCTCCGATCGCCATGCGGGGGACCCGGAGCGCAAACTGAAAGTAAAACTTTCGGTTTGTGCGCACTTAGATGCCGTGGTCAGGATTAACCACAGCATCTGAGGGGTTAAATGTCCGCGATCGTCATCGCTGCCGATCGCGGACATTAGCCGCTGGTGTCTGCTACAGGAACCATGCGGACACCCGTGGCTAAGGCGCCCGCATGGAGCAGGAGCGGGCGCCATCTTTAAAGACTGGAGACACAGGACGTACATTTACGTCCTGTGTCCTTAAGAGGTTAAGTCCCACCAGAGGTTCTCAATCGGATTTAAGTCTGGTGACTGCGATGGCCACTTCAAAATGTTCCAGCCTTTAATCTGCAACCATGCTCTAGTGGACTTGGAG
Organism: Bufotes viridis; assembly: GCA_033119425.1. NCBI lineage: Eukaryota > Metazoa > Chordata > Amphibia > Anura > Bufonidae > Bufotes > Bufotes viridis. Next base: position 169,734,051 of record CM065590.1, read on the forward strand.
GTATGCTTGGGATCATTGTCCTGTTGAAAGGTCCAACGTCTCCCAAGCCTCAGGTTTGTGACAGACTGCATCACATTTTCATCCAATATCTCCTGGTACTGAAGGGAAATCATGGTACCTTGCACACGCTGAAGCTTCCCTGTACCTGTAGAAGCAAAACAGCCCCAAAGCATGATTAACCCCCCGCCATGCTTCACAGTAGGCAATGTGTTCTTTTCTTCATAGGCCTTGTTCTTCCTCCTCCAAACATAGCGTTGATCCATGGGCCCAAACAATTCTAATTTTCTTTCATCAGTCCACAGAACACTATCCCAAAACTTTTGTGGTTTGTCCACATGACTTTTGGCATACTGCAGTCGACTCTTCTTATTCTTTGGAGACAGCAAGGGAGTGCGCCTGGGAGTTCTGGCATGGAGGCCTTCATTACGCAGTGTGCGCCTTATTGTCTGAGCTGAAACTTCAGTACCCGCATCTGACAAATCTTTTTTCAGTTCCTCAGCAGTCACACGGGGACTTTTCTCCACTTTGCGCTTCAGGTAGTGCACAGCAGTCAAAGTCACCATCTTTTTTCTGCCACGACCAGGTAGCGTTTCAACAGTGCCCTTTGCCTTTCATTTGCAAATGATGCCTTCTATGGTGTCTCTTGGTATGTTTAACATCTTTGCAATCTTCTTATAGCCATTGCCCTTCCTGTGAAGAGAAATCACCTCTTCTCTTGTCTTCCTGGACCATTCTCTTGACTTCACCATGTTTGTAAACACACCAGTAAATGTCTAGAAGGAGCTGAGTATCACAGTCATTTTAAATCTGCCTAATTGGTGCTTATTATGCTTGATTGCTGCTCCTTGACATCCACAGGTGTTTTCAATACCTGATCGAAAACACTTGAATGAACCTCTGTTCTTAAGAGTGGTAGTCTTTAAGGGGTTGAATAATTGTGTCAATGAAGAAATCACAAAAAAACATTTAATATTGTATTACAAAAACAATTGATGTCATTTTAGTTGCATTTGGTTCTTTAAAAAGTACTTGTAAGATTTCATTCTGAACACAATTACAAATCTACACTAAATTCCCTAAAACCCTTTACAGCATTGGGGGTTGAATAATTTTGAACACAACTGTAGGCCCGCTTTCTTAGTCCACAAGAAGGCCACTTAGTTGATTATGCTATTCTGTAATGTTTTAGTTGTTTTATCCATTCCACATAATAAGATTTATAGTTTATAAATTGCTGCGTCATTACCTCATACAGGGACGTGTCTGTATTATTTTCAGTGGTTCCCTCCTGCACGTAAAAACAAAGATTGTAAAATACATTTATTTTTCCTTTTTCTTTAGTTTGTTTCTTACTACGTTTCTTACTACATAGATGTTTTTAATCTCTTAATGCACAATCCACAAAATTATTTTTGACATTTTGATTTGTTTTGTAGTATTACATTAATAAACCGGCCATGTGATGTCTTAAATGCTATACAGTGTAGGACTATTTTTGTTGTAACAGTAAGAACAAACATACAGAAAAGTTTTAAAATCTAGCCATGTAAAAAAAAAAACTGTAACAAATACTGTGAGGCATTCATTATTTAAAAGATTGATTCCAGGAGATCTTGTCCTGGTTTTAATATGCCCAGCTGACTTTCTTAAAGTAAAGTTTCCGTCTGGGATCCCTAAAATACCCAGGACTGATTTTTAAATCTCTTTTTCCCCTCCCACACATGTTATCTCCGCACTAAATCTTCTCCTGAATAAACCTAAGAAACCGATTCCCTCTTTCACCACTGCTTGGGTAAGAGAGTTGGGATTAAGTCTGTCGAACTCAGAGTGGAAGAAGGTCTTTACTACGGATCATAAAGTGCCTGTGGTACAGTAGAAAAATGATAAGATCTTATCAAGGTGGTAACACTGTGCTGACTCTTTACATACATGTTTTGTCTGCTAACAGACTTGTGCTGGAGATGTGGCATGGAGGTTGGCACAATAGTCGATATTAGGTGGGGATATACTGTTCTACAACCATTTTGGCAAGCAATCTTTAAACCTATTATCAACTCTGAGGTGTTAAACTAATCTCAACCCCTCAGTAAGCACACCTGTCGATTCTTTCTAGATCTGTCCTTATGGGGAACGTGGTACAGTATTTCTATGGTTAGTGTTGTTCTCCAATTGATGTCCCTCCACCTTTCTCATCCCAGTTACCTTTCCCCCACTCCCTGTTCCTGAATTGTAGTTTTCAGCGTGATTTGGAAGTCATAAGCATATATCTTATCCAATGTTATGTTATTTTGCATGATTGATTCTTCTTCTGCTTTTGACTGTAGTGCCATTATGTATCATGCTATGTACACATTCTTCTTGTCTTATTGTTCTATCTTAAAATCAATAAAAAAAAGATTGACAAAAAAAATAAGATATATTCCTAAATGTTTCCGGGACCGTTTCCATAGAATTCCATTCTGCAGAACCATGAATAAAAACATTAAAGAAGTTGTCCAGCTTGTTGTACTCTTTGTAACGTTCAACCCATCTGTTGTAGCTGTTTAAAAAAAATCATACTCGCCTGTTCCCCACTGCTCTATTCAGGCTCCCTTTGTCCCTGTCTTCTGATCCCGATCCTGTTAACTTCTGGACAAATAGGGTCCACTACCACATGTGCACCTTCACAGCCAGTAACTGGCCTCAGTGGCACTGTCATGCTTCAGTGTGGGAGGGAAACACCACACCGAGCAAAGGAGGGAAGGGGGGAACAGGGAATCACGCCTGAGAACTAGGGAAGGAAAATGCATACCTCCTAGTGAAAACCCTAACCAAAATCCTGACTGACTACCAGTATGAATAGACCCCAAAGGTAGGTGAGTTCATACACAGGAATACCTGGAGTCCTATCAAGCCCTATAGGACCCTGGTATTAATGGCAGGGACGAGACTACCTGTTCCTCCAAAAGGAAGGACGAACAGGAGTCTTCTTCAGGCCTAATACAAACAATAGGTAAAAAACAAAATACAAAAGGGAAAGGAAAGACTTCACTTCAAAAGAGCAATGGAAGCACCAGGAACTCAGCCGAGATCCAACCACAATTTATCCAAAGGTCCAAACAGAAGCTATAAACTGCATATCATTGGGGGAGAAGCAACTATAAATAGAGAAGGTTAAATGACCCTAGTAGCCACACCTGAGGGGTACTACGGGCTTACACATAGTCCTCAACCCACTTACGCAACCCCGGCCACCAGAATCTACGAGAGATGAGGTCAGCAGTGGATCTGCTCCCAGGTCTCCCGTAAGTGATGTTGCTCAAACACCTTGTGACGCAATTCTGATGGCACAAACAGTTTCCCAGAGGGACAAGAATCTATTTCATCTCCCTGGTCCTCTAACACCTTCATCTCTAGGTCAGGGTAAAGACCGGATATCACCACCCCTTCCGACAGTATAGGACTCGGATTTTTAAAATCACCACCTCCCGGAAAACTACGTGACAAGGCATCTGCCTTGACGTTCTTAACCCCAGGACGATAGGTGACAGTGAAATTGAATCTGGTTAAAAACACAGACCATCTGGCCTGCCTCAGGTTCAGTCGTTTAGCCGACTCAAGTTAAGCCAGGTTTTTGTGATCTGTGAACACCATGATCAGATGACTCGCCCCTTCCAACCAATGACGCCATTCCTCAAAAGCCAATTTTATGGCCAGCAACTCTCTGTTACCCACATCGTAATTTCTCTCTGCAGAAGAGAGTTTCTTATAAAAAAAAAGGCACATGGACGCCATTTACCAGGCGACGGGCCCTGCGATCAAACTGCTTCTACCCCCACCTCAGGCACGTCCACTTCCACAATAAAAGGTTGTGATACATCCAGCTACACCAATATAGGGGCAGAAGAGAAGCATTCCTCAATCCCAGAAAAGGCTTGCAATGCCGAATCAGACCACACTGAAACATTTGTCCCTTTCTCAGTAATGTCAGTTAGGGTTTTACCATTGTCGAATAGTTCTGAATACATTTTCGGTAATAGTTTGTGAACCCTAAAAACGGCATGAGAGCCTTCAGATTTTCGGTTTGATCCCAGTCCAATACAGCACAGACTTTCTCTGGATCCATTCGAAAACCTAAAGATGACAGCAGGTAGCCCAAAAACTGCACCTTGTGTACAGCAAAAACACACTTCTCTAATTTTGCATACAATTTATTATCTCTTAGGATCTGTAACACTTGTCTAACGTGATCCTGATGTATCTCCATGTCTGGAGAATAAATTAGAATGTCATCTAAATACACGACTACAAACCTCCCCACAAGGTGATGAAAAATGTAATTATCACGTCACCCAGAAAATCTGTCCGGGAGGGCAAGTTTAGGCTCCAGATAGGCTGGTCTCCACAACTACCACCAGGACCAACAGCTTGTGATCTCTGCATCTGTGAGACGGTCGTGCGGAGGTCAGCTACCTCCAAAGATAGCCCTTGCAACTGACCTGCTAGTGCGGCAATAGGTTCAATAGGAGGGAAACACCACACCGAGCATAGGAGGGAAGAGGGAACAGAGAATCAAGCCTGAGAACTAGGGAAGGAAAATGGACATCTCCTAGTGAAAACCCTAACCAAAATCCTGACTGACTACCAGTATGAACAGACCCCAACGGTAGGTGAGTTCATACACAGGAATACTTAGAGCCCTATCAAGCCCTATAGGACCCTAGTACTCATGGCAGGGATGAGACTACCTGGTCTCCCAAAAGGAAGGACGAACAGGAGTCTCCTTCAGGCTTAATACAAACAATAGGGAAATGCAACACACAGAATCCAAACAAAATACAAAAGGGAAAGGAAAGACTTAACTTCAAAGGAGCAATGGACGCACCAGGAACTCAGCTGAGCTCCAACCACAATCTATCCAAAGGTCCAAACAGAAGCTATAAACCGCACAGCATTGAGAGAGAAGCAACTATAAATAAAGAAGAGTAAATGACCCTAATAGTCACACCTGGGGAAAGAAGGTGTGGCAAGCACCATAAATAACACAGACGTCATTTGATCCAAATGGAAAACATGTCAGATCAAACCACGTGTTGCCAGTGTCACCAATCTCCTTCCACCTGTCGTGGGAACGTCTGTGACAGGCACAGGCTGGAGTTGAAAGTTTAGTCCAAAAAGTTATGTGTAAGTCCAAAAGGCTGAACAACCACTTTAAAGTGTAACCAGGGCCGTTGCCACCCATAAGCAGAGTAGGCCACCGCGTAAAGCGCACTCTTGCTGGGGGCACCGGCGCCTCTCTGGCATTAGCACCAGTGCACCCTCTAAAGTGCGCGGCTGCGCTGCAGCCAGGGCCGTTTCTAGGGCCGGACGAGGGGTGCCAACGCACGGGGTGCAAGCAGTAAGGGGTGCTGGAGCGGGCCCGGCAGAGGGAGGGGGCCCACAGCCCCGCCGCAATAATTTAATAATGGCCAGCAGTGGCGGTGGTGGCAGGGCACAGGGAGATGAGCGCTTCATCTCCATAGTCATCTGTATTGCCATCCTCAGGACAGTGATACAGATGGCTGTGCTGTGGGGCAGGGGAGAGAGAGGTCTCCCTTCTCTGTTTCTCTGATAGGCTGCCGGCCTTGTGCATGCAGCCTATCAGAGGCTGGTGCAGGCGGCGCGATGATGTCATGGCGCCGCCTGAGCCATACAGCATGAGACACAGGCCGGAAGAGGCCTGCATCACATCGCAGTGGAGGTAAGTAAAAGGGTTTTTTATACTTGTTACAGGCATATGAAGGGGGGGGGGGGGGGTTTGGAAAGGCACTTCTGGAACATCAAGGGGGGAAAAGGAGAGGCACTTCTGGTACATGAAGGAGGGCATGGACCGGCACTTCTGGCACATGAAAGGGGGAGGCATGGAGAGGCACTTCTGGTACATGAAGGGGGGGCATGGAGAGGCACTTCTGGCACATGAAAGGGGGGGCATGGAGAGGCACTTTTGGCACATGAAAGGGGGGCATGGAGAGGCACCTCTGGCACATAAAAGGGGCACTGAGAGGCACCTGTTACTGGCATATGATTGGGGAGAAAGGCACTTGTTACTGGCACATGATTTGGGGGGGGGGCAGAGGCACTTGTTACTGGCACATGATTTGGAGAGGGGAGGAGAGGCACTTGTTACTGGCACATGATTGGGGGCAGAGGCACTTGTTACTGGCACATGATTTGGGGGGGAGAGGCACTTGTTACTGGCACATGATTTGGAGGGGGGAGGAGAGGCACTTGTTACTGGCACATGATTGGGGAGAGAGGCACTTGTTAGTGGCACATGATTTTGGGGGGGAGGCACTTGTTACTGGCACATGATTGGGGGGAGAGGCACTTGTTTCTGGCACATGATTTGGGAGGGGGGAGGCACTTGGTAATGGCACATAATTGGGGGCATCAATAGGGGCATTTCTTACTGGCACATTATTGGGGGGCACTATGGGGGCCTCTACTAAGGCCACAAAGAAGGGGTATTTTATATGGGGGGCTTTGTGTGGTACTAGTATTATCAGGGAGTTTATCTGTTTCCGCAGTATAATATTGGGGAGCACATTACAGGGTGTTAAAGGGGGGTTATTTGCTATAAAGGGTCGGGGTGGACTGCAGAAACAACAAGACAAAGTCAAAGGTATAAACTGAATTCCCTGGTCCCTAATGCAAAATCAGTAACAGACCTCCTTGACCCTGTGCCATTTATTAATAGTGGTGTCTTTTTATGTGGCAAAGGAGGCTGTGCACCCCTTGACCGAAGACGTCTGTGCATGAAAAAAACAAACCAAAAAAAAGAAAATGAACAAATTGAAATCTGTTGAGACATCGGCGGTGAGTCACGTGGGTGATTGGGGGAGGGGGGGCTGCGGGTTGTGCGCTTTTGTACTGTTTGCCCTGTTGGCAAAATTCCCTAGAAACTGCCCTGGCTGCCGCACATCAATTATTGTGCCCCAGCTTACCACTTTCTAATGTCCGCTCAGCGCCGCCGACAGTAATCATGATGATGACCTTTTCAATATGTTCAGTGTGCGGCTCAGCAGGGCGCCGCCTCCACATTGCCCTGCTACTGCTGCCTCCTCCTCCTTCTAATTCTGACCGGGAGAGGAGAGGAGGACTAAGCAGCACGTCATCATAGAGCCTGAGGGCGGCTAGAGTATTTTTTTTTACCCTGCTGTGTCAGGGACAGGGAAGGTGCTGCACAGCCAGGCTGCAACCTATATGGAATGTGCTGTGCTGTGGAGATTGCCTACTGTACCCTTCATTGTGGTAAGGCCACGTTTTCTCCCTCCAGCTACATACCATGCTGAGGGCAGAGTGAGGTACTGGGATGTGAAGGGAATGGAATGGCAATGTTGTGTGGGAGACATGCATTGAAAGCCTGAAGTCCTCCTCACTTTGCAAAAATTAGAAGATGAATTTCTCATTAAAAGGGCTGTGCAGTGTGTCGTGTTCAACTAAATGGAAGATGACGCTTTGTAATTACTGTGCACTCTCTGCTCCTGCCTGATCCATAGGAACAATCAGGGAGATTTTAATGTCTTCATTTTGCAGGCAGCGTCTTACCCAGTGTCTTCACTTTGCAGGCATCGTCTTACCCTGTCACAGGGTAAGACGCAAAGTGAAGACATTAAAATCTCGCTGATTGTTACCATAGATCAGGTGGGAGCAGAGTGCAGGGTAATTACAAAGCGTCATCTTCCATTTAGTTGAACACGACACACTGCACAGCCCTTTTAATGAGAAATTCATCTTCTAATGTTTGCAAAGTGAGGAGGGCTTCAGTCTTTCACTGCATGGCTCCCACACAACATTGCCATTCCCTTCACATCCCAGTACCTCACTCTGCCCTCAGCATGGTATGTAGCTGGAGGGAGAAAGTGTGGCCTCACCACAATGAAGGGTACAGTAGGCAATCTCCACAGCACAGCACATTCCATATAGGTTGCAGCCTGGCTGTGCAGCACCTTCTTCTTCTGCAATACAGAAGAAGCTGCAGCAAAGAAAAGTCAAAGTTCAAATGAGACCACAATGTTGTCTTTATAGTGTAAAGAAACTATTCACTCAATGAAGAAAAAAGGCATACTCCATGTTCATGTACAAATCTTGTTGGCACTTGATATATGTGCAATGCTGCTATTTTATGTTTTGCATATGAGAAAATGTTAACAATTAAAATGTTTTAACTCAATGTTCTGTATTACTATTTTTATTATTTGGTCGAAATGCTGATTGGTGGGGATTGTAACGGGACTGCTATAGAATATCTAAAATTAGCTGGTCAAGTAAAATGTTGCATGCACCAGACGTGCTCTTGCAAAATTTCTTGGAAAGGCGTGTCTATGTCAGTCTTAGTGGTGGTGGGGTGGGCAAGGCATAGGAGACAAGGGGCGGAGCCTCTGGGAGCAACAGCATAATTAACATAAAATCAAAATGCTTATTTCTCTGGATTGGCAGCAGCTATGAAGATGATACCAAGGGCAGTGGTGTATCTTGGTTTTGTGCTGCCCTAGGCGAGACTAAACTTGGGCACCCCCCTAATATAAATTTGAACCACCCCTTCCTGTCAAGGCCAAACCCCTTCCTCTGTAAACCCCACCTCTTCCTCTTTAGGCTCCACCCTTTCCTGTTAGAGCTTCACATCTTCCTTTCTGTATTTAAAAGTGAATAATGAAGGCCAAAATTTTGTGCTTTCTGTACCAAAGTTGCATCCATTATTTAAAGAGAATCTTTAGATATAATAATATAAAGTGTAAATTCAACCACTTTACAAAGATCAGTCATCCATGATCCACAGATCCCCCTCCCCATAACAGTGCCATCCACATATCCCCCCTAAACAGTGCCATCCACAGATCCCCATCCCCTTGACAGTGTCATCCACAGATCCCCCCCATAACAGTGCCATCCACAGAACCCCCTCCCCCCTGCTTACAGGATTATACATGTATTAACTGTAATCTGTAACTTTAACTTTAAATGAGCGCTTATCTCTTTACTAGGGTATCTTACTCTCAGCTGCAGTAACAGGCAGTGCGGGTGGCGCTCACTCACTGACGTCACTCTTTTGCGCCACCTAGTGGGAGGAGCAGGCACGTGACATTAGTGAGTGAGCGCCGCCTGCACTGCCTGTTACCGGAGCTGAGAGTAAGATACCTTAATAAAGAGATAAGAGCTCATTTAGAGTTAAAGTTACAGATTACAGTTAATAAATGCTTAATCTTGTAAGCGGCGGGCCCCTGTATATTCTAACCCCCAGGCAAGCATCCCCATCACCATGGGAACGCCTTGGGTTAGAATATACCATCGGATTTGAGTTTTCACTATCTCACTGAGATCGTGAAAACTCAGATCAGATGTTATATTGTAACCCCCAGGCAAGCGTCCCCGTCACCATGGGAACGCCTGGCTGGGAGTTAGAATATACCATCGGATCTGAGTATACCGGAACTTTGCTGCCCATTGGCAAGTGCCGCCCTAGGCAAATGCCTTGTTTGCCTCGTGATAGATACACCCCTGACATAGGGACATACAAAGTAGTGACCAATGCGCATCTGGAATGTAAGTTGAATTGATATTCATCTCATGACAGATTCCCTTTAAGTCCTAAGAGAGGATCAGTTACCAGATTTCACAAAACAAGCTACATACATTATTAGATACGTGAGACTGGAGTACTTACCTTGAATATTCATGCCAGGGTGCTGAATAATGACTATACAGTATATCCTTTTTGAAAATGTTCCCTTCTAAATGTATGTGTCTAGCTGGACTCTAAAAATGTTCCCTCAACTTTTAGGCAGTGTACAATCACTGATATGGATTTTCAAAGTAAGTGCAGCAGCTTCATCAGGCCTATGAGATCTATTTAAAGGGATTATCCGAGTTCAGAACTGAACCCGGACATACTGTATCCCTGTTTTCATCCAGGCAGCCTCCCTGATATGAGCATCAGAGGATTGCATGCTCTGATGTTCTCCTTTGCACTGCACAGAATTGCGCAGTGCAAAGGCTTTTTTGGTGACGTACCGGGCTCTCCATGGGTAAAGCTAGGCAAAGACTTGCACCTAGCAGTGAGCTCAGTGACATCACCGGCACTAATGGTCAGGCATTAGCCCTGCCCTATCCTGTAAAATGGCTAGGGAAGCGCTAAAGCCTGCCCATCAGTGCCGGTGACATCACCGGCAACACTGCTAGGCGCAAACAGGAACATCGGAGCATAGGGGCTGCCTGGGTCAAAATGGGCATATGTCTGGGTTTAGCTCTGAACCCGGACAACCCCCTTAATAATATATGCACTTTGTATTGGGAAAACTGGTGACAGGCCCTTAAAAAAAGCCATTCTTACCATGCCTGCTGTTGTAGAGCTTACATTTTCGCCAATTGCCAAGCTTTCCTGTGTACTTGCTAGTCTGGTGTCTTTCTTGAGATCCTGCTCTAAATGCTCTTCCCATAATGTATAGTTTACACTCACTTCTTGTTCATCAATAAATTCTGTGGATATATCTACAGCATGATCACTTTTCTTTTTGTCTTTCTTGCCTTTCCTTGTTACCTAACAAAAAATCAACAAAAATTGTGAAATACTTATTATTTCTCATACTATCCTTAAAAGGCTTACAGTTTACATGTAAGAAATTACATTAAAAGGTTTGTCCGGAAACTAGAAATTAATGACCTGAGATAAATGACTCAATTTTACATTATTTAAATTCCTTAAAGGATAACTGTCGCATTTATTTATTTTTTTGACTATTGGATTTTGGTGATTAATATCACCTTGTTGGCCCTGTTTTAATTTTCGATTGTTTAATAAATAACCCCTAAAAGCCACATTTTTGTCCCCAGTATTGGCTATTGTTACCTGAGATTAAAATCAGGTTGCTAGGCTTCTTCCGTTTCAGTTTGCTCAGACGTAGACAGAGGACACACAAGCAGGGACAGCTAGAGTAAACGTTATAAGGGAATGGATAAAAAGCCAGGTCCTCCCTGACAGGTGATAACAGTGCTGGGCTGTGTGCACTTCTCCACATCCTTGCGCTTGGCAGACACTCCCTTAACAGTGCTGGAGAATGTAGCTAGAGCAGCCGGGAAAGGGAGATCTGCTGCCTGCTCAGTGTATAAATGAAAGCATCATGTGGTAAGAGGAGAGCTTGGGCAACCCCTCTGTGTTGTAGGAGGGCTACAGGCTTCAGCCAGACCTGGGAACTTCACTGCAAGACCCCCCTATACAGAGCTGGTCTTCACTAACTTCACTGCAGGCGTCCTATAGATTAGGCTCGGGGCTGAGGGCAGCAATCTTAACAGAATAGTGAAATTGCAGTTTTATGCAGACTGGTTGCAAAGGTCTGAATCTTATTAAATATGGGGTAGGTAAGTCTAATAGTTATTGATTCAGGAATATAATGTTATTAGTAACTACATATATGAAAATTGAAATTAGGGTCTAAATGTGACAGTTATCCTTTAAGAATTTCTCAAGATATTCTAATTTCTGAGTATCAGATACTTTTGTGATTTGCCCCATACAAATCGCTCAAAATAGTGGACACAATTTTACAGATCAGAGAAGAAGGCATCTAGCACAAAAAAGGGATACTTTTTGAACCATTTTTAATTTAAAAAAATCAGATAGTGCAGCGTGTTTTTAAAAAGGCTGTTTGTTACCACAAGCTACCATTGGTCTACCCATTTATGTAGCTGCCACTTTGAGATTACTAATGCTCTCTTGGCATTAAAGAGCTTGAAAGGGATTAGATACAGTACTAGGAGACCTTAGGCCCCTTTCACACGGGCATGATTTCAGCGCGGGTGCAATGCCTGATGTGAACGCATTGCACCCACACTGAATCAGGACCCATTCATTTCTATGGGGCTGTGTACATGAGCAGTGACTTTGCGTGAAAATCGCAGCATGCTCTACTTTCTGCGTTTTTCACACAACGCAGGCCCCATATAAGTGAATGGGGCTGCGGGAAAATCGCAAGCATCTGCAAGCAAGTGCGGACGCGGTGCGATTTTCCCGCATGGTTGCTAGGAGACGATCGTAAAAAGGGCAATAGAGGGTTAAAAAAATAAAAAAAATAACTCACCTCCTCCAATTGATCACGTAGCTGCCAGTCTCCTGTTCTGTTTTCAGCTGGGGGGGGGGGGGTAAAGGACCTTTGGTGACGTCACTGGGTCACATGGTCCAATCACCTGCTTCCATGATTGGACCATGTGACCCAGTGATGTCACGAAAGGTCCTTTACCCCCCAGCTGAAGACAGAACAGGAGACCGGCAGATACGTGATTAATTGGAGGAGATGAGTTAATTTTTTTTATTATTTTTAACCCTCAATCACTCTTTTTACTTAGCATTCTGTATTTAGAATGTTATTATTTTCCTTTATAACTATGTTATAAGGGAAAATATACAGAATACTCAACCCGAAACCAGACATCAGTGATGAAGTCCGGCTTCGGGTCTGGGTACCAAACATGCTGATTTTTCTCACGCGCGTGCAAAGCGCATTACAACAGTTTGCTGTCTGTCACACAGCACCCCAATGATCACCTGTTTAGCATCTGCCAGTCCCAGAAACAACACAGAAGATGGAGCCAGAAGCAGACAGCTCTGTCCACTTTGTAGTGCAGGGTTACTGCAGCTCAACTCCCATTCACTTGAATGGTGTCTGAGCCGACCCCCACTGATCTGAATTTAAAACAGGACCAAATGATTGCAAATTCTTATGTAATGCTGGACAATTTTATTTGAATTTTAGAACTAGTACGTCCCTTGAAATTGAAATTTACTGTGTGGAACACTAGGATACAGAACTGCAGATGGTAGTTTTAGGATAGCATTTGGGCCCTGGTAATTGCACATCTGGAAGGACACAGAGCTATATATACTTTTACCTTTAGGGGAACTTTTGTCTCAGTCTCTATTATTGTACTTTGGTCTGGAGAAATCCCATGGTTAATATCTTCCTCTCTTAAGTTTAACTCCGTTGCAGTAGATGTTGCTGTGTTAGTGGGTTGCACAATGTTCTTGCTTATTTCCCCAACATTTCCATTACTCTCCTCAGACAACGTATTTCTCAGTCTTGTGTCGGCTATTGTTTTTTCTAGACGGCTTTTTTTCTTACTCTCTTTTCTAGATTCCTAAAAATATAACAGAATTGTATTTACTATGTATTTATTTCCTACTAGTTATATATTACACAACATATTGCACAGCACCATACAGAAACATTCATCCTTCACATCAATGCCAGTCTCAGGCACACAAACTAGAGAATGCATGGCCAGCCTGTGGCTCTCCAGCTGTTGTAAAACTACAACCTCCACCATGCCCTGGAGTAGGCTGGGAGTTGTAGTTTTGCAACAGCTGGAGAGCCTCAGGTTGGCAATCCCTGAACTAGAGTTTACCCTCACCATTGAAATGAATTGTAGTAAATATTAGTGGCCAGTAATATCATAATCATGTAGCAAAAAATTTGTGGCATTAATCATCAGATTTCCAATCAACATTTAAAACTTAAAGGGGTTCTGCCTCACTTTAATGTTATATTAATATAATTTAGCATAAAACTACCGGTATTTACATTTGTAATTAACTTTTTTACATTTCAATTCGGGTACAAAAATGCTCATTGTGAGATAATCTGTTTACTTGATTATAATGGCTCCCCCTGGTGTTTAATTTGTATAGTAATGCTACTTAGGTGGTCGAACACGCTCAGATCCATCTTTCAACTGCCACCAGCCATATCTACTGTTAGAAGCTGTGACAGTTGGAGAGAGCTGCAATATAGGATAGATAGGACATGGCCCCTTAGAAAGAACAGGCCCCTTAAGATGCCAGCCTAAAGAAAATCTAGCAATAATTGGGGAGATCTCTGGATCCATGTGAGATACAGGGCTAATTATAGCTTTATTAGAAAGAGATTGTCGTGTACTATATGATTATAGATGAGCAAATGTCTCAAAAATTTGATTTGATTTAGCTGGTTCGCCAATTTTTCCGCAAAGATTCGAGCCTTACAGGTCGATGTTAGCGCCAGGTACGAAGAACCGTGCAGAGGCCCAAGATCCTACTGTAGCGTTAAAGAACACACTCCTTTTACACTGTCGTCAGCTGATTCCACATAGATGTCTACAGAACCTGTTCTATTAAACGCTTTTACAAGTAGAGGCCCCTGACAGAGTGGAGAGGGTGTCAGCAGTAAGTTTGTGTTGACATCACTGATTATTTTGTCCTTCCTCTGATCCGTTAGAACAATAACCCCCCAAAATATGGATCTTGTCTCTTGAGCATTTGCCTTCACTTGGTCAGCATTTGGTCAGTAATCCATCAGTATTGCTAAAGCCCAAAAAAAACAGGAGTGGATCCAAAACAGAGATGGCCAAAGTGGCAAGGTGATATAGTGTGGTGGTGGCAGCAGCATGAGGAGGCCACAGAGTTGCAAGGTGACATAGTGTGGAGGTGGCAGCAGCAGCAGCAGCATGAGGAGGCCACAGAGTGGCAGGGTGACATAGTGTGAAGGTGGCAGCAGCATGAAGAGGCCCACAGGCTGGCAAGGTGACATAGTGTGGAGGTGGCTGCAGCAGCAGCAACATGAGGAGGCCACAGAGTGGCCCAGTGACATAGTGTTGATTTAGCAGCAGCATGAGGAGACCACAGTGGCAAGGTGACATAGTCTTGAGTTAGCAGCAGCATGAGGAGACCCCAGAGTGGCACAATGACAGAGTGTGGAGGTGGAAGCAGCAGCATGAGGAGACCTGAGTGGTGAATTGGCAGCAGCATCAGGAGACTACAGAGTCACCCGGTGACAGAGTGGGGAGGTGGGTAGCAATAACAGTACCCGCTGACTATGGTGGGTGTAAGAAAGAGCACTTGGCATTAGATGTGTGACATCAAGCGGGTGTCAGCATCATAATAGTAGCTGAGGCAGGTAGCCAGAAGAAACTAGTCTCTTTTGTCAAGGTTTGGGTGAGGCAGCATGGATGATCTAATCTGATGCATCAGGCATTGCTGGGTGGAAATGCTGGCTGATCCACACCTGATTCATCTTGACAAAGGTCAGTCTGTCCACATTTTCGGTGGACAGAAAAGTTCTCCTTGGGGTAACTATGGCCCACGCCGCACTAAACACCCACTCTGATGCCACACTACTGGATGGGCAGGACAGCTTTTCCAGGGCAAACTCGGCCAGTTGAGGCCACAAATCCAGTTTGGCTGCCCAGTAGTCCAGCGGATCTTCAATGTGGGGTGGCAGGGTGCTGTCCAAGTATGCCACCTCCTGCTGGTTCAGGTTCTGCTCCAGGTCTAGCTGCTGCTGCTGGTGAGTAGTTTCTTCACTAGGTGGGTTAAGAAAGCTGCTCATCATCCACTCTAGAATCAAGCTGCTGCTGATGGAGCTAATACTGCTCCTACCCCCCCCCCCTCCCCCATCCTGCAACAGCAGCCATGGCAGTGGTACGAGAGCGCAGAGGGCCCCCCTGGTCAGAGGATGGACGATGGCGCAGATAGGCAGTGGCCAACTAACTACATAGGATGTCTCTATAGTAGTTTAGTTTGTCCTCCCTCTCAGCAGGTGTAAAAAAGGCCCCCATTTTGGAACGGTAGCGAGGGTCCAACAAAGTGGAGAGCCAGAAGTCATAAGTCTGCCGAATGGTGATAATTCGGCTGTCACTACCCAATTGAGTATGCAGCGGGCCTTTTGCACAAGTGACTCGGAGGGACTCCATGCCTCCATCTCCACTGCATATTGCCACGGTGTGCTTGGGTCATCGGCCTCGTCTTCCTCATCTCCCTCTTGTTCCTCCGGCTGCTCCTCCTCTCCTGTCACCTGTGTAGAAAAACCACCCATTTCGCTAAACATTGCTTGTGCTCCAAGTCCTCCTCCTCCTCCTACAGTTCAGCCCCCACAGTGCACATGTAGCCGTGAGATGTAGGCGCCACGCCTCCAGTCCCCTGACCAGCCAGATTTACCAGCATCTGTTCCAGGATATGAAGCAGTGGAATGATGTTGTTCATGCCGTAGTCCTGGCGACTGACAAATAACGTGGCAGGTGTCACGCATGAGCTGCCTCTGGCTGACATCAAAGTTACACAGGGGAGTACTCCTGTCCGCTTGGATCATCAAGAAATCATTTTTGGCCTTTCTCTGTTCGTATAGTCGGTCCAACATATGGAGGGTAAAATTCCAACGGGTGGAAACGTCACATGTCAGCCTATGTTGAGGAACTCGGTTCTGCTGCTGCAGCTCAAGAAGGGTGTGCTTGGCGGTATACAAGTGGCTGAAGTGCATGCAAAGTTTCCTTTTTTAGGATGTCTTGCAGATGGGTGGAAGACTTCAGGAACTGCTTGACAACTAGATTGAACACATGCACCATGCAGGGCGCACGGTTCAGGTCTCCTTGATGCAGTGTCGACACCATGTTCTTCCCGTTGTCGGTCACTATGGTTCCGATTTTGAGTTGTTGCGGAGAAAGACAGGATTCAATTTCTTGATGAAGGACACGGAGCAGTTCCTTCCCTGTGTGACTCTGTTCCCACAGGCAAAAAAGGTGTAGAACAGTGTGACACCACCGTGCCCTGCACATGTGGTATGCTGGAGGAGCACTGTGAATTGTCCCTGCAGTGGAGGATGAGGACATGGTGGAGGATGAGGAGGCAGAGGCGGACATTGTCGCAAGACCAACGGCATGAGAACGTGGAGGCGGAAGTGACGCCAAGTTGTTGGTTTGGCTGGGCAGGAACTACATTTACCCAGTGGGCCGTAAAGGACATATATTGTCCTTGACCGTAGTTACAGCTCCACACGTTGGCGCTGCTGTGCACTTTGGTAGACACCGAAAGGCTCAAGGACTGGCCCACCTTCTGTTCTACATATTTGTCCAGGGCTGGTACTGCCTTTTTGGCAAAGAGATGACGGCTTGGGGCACTCCAACTCGGCTCGGCACAAACCAACAGTTCTCTAAAAGGTGCAGAGTCCACCACTTGGAAAGGGAGGGACTGCAGCATCAGCAATTTGGCCAGGAGCACATTCAGCTTCTGAGCCGTTGAATGAGTGCACGCATACTGTTGTCCTTTGGAAATCGCTTCGGTGATCAATTGCTGATGGAATTACTGACGAGGAGTAGGAGGGCAAGGAGCAGGAGCATCAGGACCGGTAGATGATGGGAAGGAAAGACAACTCCCTTCGGCTGAGGTGGTGGAGCCTTGACTGCCTAAACTCGGGTGCGTGCCACTGGGTCATCATCATCGAGTAGTGTCTGCATGTCATTGATGTCCTCCTCACCGGTCTCTGAGCCAGGAGCCTGACCGCTCACAACACCAGCTCCCACACCACTCCCCTCATCACTACTTGCCCGCCTAGAGGAGAAAGCGGCGGATGACTCCTCCAGATCTTGGCTGGGCAGTAGCTGCTGACTGTCCTCTAGTAGTACGTCCTCGCTGTATAGTGGAGCTGAACCCACAGCATATAATATTGTCTGGCTGAGGGAACAGAAAAGGACAGAAGCATAAAGGATTGTAATTTTCTCACTTCACCACACAACGGCTAATAAGCCCTTTTTTCCCCACTAATACACGCCAAAAAAGGCTTTAGAACATATAACTGCACCACTGAACAGCAGTTAATACTTTTTTTTCCACTAACACATGACAAAAAAGGCTTTAGAACATATAGCTGCACCGCTGAATGGCAAATAATATTTTTTTGCCACCAATAATTTGGATCGAATTAGACTCCGTCAACTTCGATTCGCTCATCTCTATATATGATGTCTGATTTTAATTTTCAATCAAGACATAACCCCAGGATGTGAATAGTTAAAATTTGTTCTAGCTTCAAGGCCAAGGGAATCAGCCCACTCTCTCCCCTTATCAGAGTCTGACATACAAGAGAGAGTTATGTTCCTTATCTGATTTTTAGGATGTACTGCTGGAGAAGAATGTTATGTTTTGGTATCTCAGTTTCACCAAAACTTCTTAATTAATTAGAATTCTTTTAGTATGATGCAGAAGTATGACTTTTTATAAATAACTAATCGAATCATTAGTTTTGATTTCTACCCCTCTTTGATTTGTCTGTGATTATCTGTATAAAGATACAGTATATGCTTGTAGGGAATAAAGTATAAGAGTGTATCTGATTCAGCGATGCACCTGTGTCAGCTCTCCTATGTTCTCATGAGAACATTTCAATTTGGGATCCCGACAATTATAGAGGTGGGGGTTTTGCCCCAACATACTCCCTCACAGTAGAATTGCCCTCATTGTACGACCTTCACAGTAGTTTTGTACAGATTTGTGCCCGCTCACAGTAGCTATGCCCATATAGTGCTCTCTCACAGTAGTTATGCGCACATTGTGCCCCCCTCACAGTAGCTATGCCCTCTCTGTGCCCCTTTCACATATGAAATTACCTCTTTGTGCCCCCTTCACAGAAATAATCCCCATTGTGCCCCCTTCACAGTAATAATCCCCAGTGTGCCCCCTTCATAGTAATAATCCCCATTGTGTCCCCTTCATAGTAATAATCCCCATGGTGCCCCCTTTATAGTAATAATGCCCACTGTACCCCCTTCATAGTAATAATGCCCATTGTGCCCTCTTCACAGTAATAATGCCCATTGTGCCCCCTTCATTGTAGTAATGCCCTTTGGCTCTGTACCCCCTCCATAGTAGAAATGCTAATTGTGCCCCGTTTACATTAATGATGCCCTCTGTGCCCCCTCTATAGTAATAAAGTCCTCTGTGCCCCCTCCATAGTAATAAAGCCCTCTTTGCCCCCTCTGTATTAAAAAAAAAACCACAAAAAACACAGTAACTACTCAACTCACCTTGTCCCGCTCCTGAAGCTCACATACCTCTCTTCCCTTCAGGCAA
This sequence comes from Bufotes viridis, assembly GCA_033119425.1. Classification (NCBI taxonomy): domain Eukaryota; kingdom Metazoa; phylum Chordata; class Amphibia; order Anura; family Bufonidae; genus Bufotes; species Bufotes viridis. Next base: position 169,752,934 of record CM065590.1, read on the forward strand.
ACTTTTGTGTATGTAACTTCCGTATTAGAGTGTTAAAGTACAATTTTCTAACAAAAGTAAGCTTCGCAAAATATAATTTAAAAAACAGAGAAAAGTTTACCTTGTCCTGTTTCCTACTAGGTTGCTCAGATTGTGCAGCAGTTTGGGTTACAATGAGGAGCCTACCCCCATCTACAGTAGTAGGTATCTGAGTAGGTAATGGGTTGCTTTCTTCTATATTAAACTGAAGACCATGCTCTTCTCTGTTTTTTTCCTGCTCCTCTGTGACCACATTTGGTATAACACTAAAAGGCTGGGAATCAGTTTTTTTCTTCTTCTTTTGCTTTTTGCCATCATTTGCTTCCTAAATACAAAGTCAGTAAAATGCACTCTAATAATAATGTGAACATAGCAGAAGCTTAAGAGATTCGTTCAAGTAATACAGCGCATCAGGATATACAGTTGTGCTCATAAGTTTACATACCACAGGGAGAATTTGTAACATGTGTCTACCATTGTTGGAAAATATAAGTGATCCTACATAGTTTGTTAATTGAAGAATATTGGTCAGGTAATGCTAACTATTATCATAGAATTATGTGTAATAATGATAACTAAAATCACACCTATTCCCCCTCTTAAAGAGCATCTGTCACCAGGATCAACCCTATTAAACCAGACATACTTCCTGGTAGGGTTCATCATGCTAATTAAAATTATACTTTTCTTTTGTCTGTATGATAAATAGCTACAGAGAAATATGTGTTTTATTCATATGCAAATGAGTACTTGGAGCACTAGGAGGTGGAGCTGAATCATCTGAGCACTGCTCCTATAACACCCGTGTGCTCTGCACACTCCCCCCTTTTCTTGATTGACAGGGGATAGACATGCTAAACATTTGGGTTGATACTATACTGTACATTCAAGTTGGCAATGAAGAGTATGTATTAATATCTGTGCCATCAAGTCATTGAGGAAAATTTATCAAGCTCTGCACTGCGTGATTCTTCAAAAAGTTGCAAAATAGGGCTTTGCATCTTTTGGGGTTTATTGGCAAAACAATCGTGTGACATTTTAAAATTTTACAACACTCTCTCCAGTTTTGTAAAGTGGATAGGAAATTGGGTATGGCTAACTTTTTGAGTTGACTTAAAGGGGTTGGTGAATTTGTGTTGTGTCTTTTCTAACATGTATGTAGCAAGTAGATGCTAGAAGACAATAGATGATGTATCAATCAATATATATTAAAATTCAGTGGCTCCTTAATCATTGTGCGACATTTAATAACTTTGAGCCAAATTATGGCAGAACTGACTCCTGAAAAACTGCCATTTAAAAATTCCCCTTGTGATAAATCTTCCCCAATGTGCTTTACAGACAGGGGTGGACTGGGAACTTAAAGTAGCCCTGGGAAAAAACCCTAAAAGTGACCCCAGGTTGTAGGTGGGTCAAAATTGAGAGAAGACATGGCCACTATATGTAGGCAGGGCCAACATAAGTAGGAGGGGCCTGCAATTCTCTAGTGAGGCATAAAATATTGCCCCAGCAGAACCAAATATAAAGTGCAGCACAAAATATTGCCCCCGCGGCAGCATTCAACTCTATCACCATCCAGAGAATAGCAATACAGTTGAATGCAGGAGGGCACTTTCTTCTGCCAGCCAGGTGTTTCAGATGCTCCTAGCATTCAGTAAGGCCTCATGCATATGACCGTAGGTATTTTGCGGTCCGCAATCCACGGATCCGCAAAACACGGAAGCTGTTCCGCGTTCCGTTCTGCAATTTGCGGAACGGAAGGCGGCCCATTGTAGAAATGCCTATTCTTGTTCGCAAAATGGACAAGAATAGAACATGCTATATTTTTTTTGTGGGGCCACGGAACGGAGCAAAGGATGCGGACAGCACACGGAGTGCTGTCTGCATCTTTTGCGGCCCCATTGAAGTGAACGGGTCCACGCCCGAGCCGCAAAATATGCGGCTCGGACGCAGACCCAAAATACGTTTGTGTGCATGAGGCCTAAAGCTGAGAGTATCAGTCTGTTATTTACCGGACCGGTGGCCGTGAGGAGGGCTTGGGCAGCTCCTTGGGCATAAGCCCACGGGTAAGTTTCCCTGTAAAGTCTACGGCTAGTCCGCCCCTGTTTACAGTTTCTGGCTGGGGTAATTTCTATTTTCTTCAGAGTGGCATATGGTTGTTTACAGTATAAATCAGGTAAACATTAACCATATAGTTATGATTCAAACTATTAAAACAGTATTAAAAAAAGCTATGGTCTTGAAAGAAGTAGGCACTGTATTTTAATACCTAACCAGGAGATGTGCTTTGTTACATTAAACTTTACCCGTGTTTGTATCTCAGTACTGCCGACTGTTAAGGTGTCTTCCAGAATTGTGCTCAAATTTAAATCCTCATCTTCAGTTTCACTTGAAATTTCATGTATTGCAGCACCCTGCAATGTAAAATAAATACATTTTATGACAAACTTGAGACCTGTCAAGTGGCCATAGGCTTTGCTGTTACTGAGGATACATTGGATTTATACACCTTTCCAACATCTGTTGTACATGTCTATACAGCAGACAATCTCAGCAGACAACTCTGATTATGGAAATTTAACTCCAGGATTGTGACCACAGCATTGAGGGTTAATGCAGCGTCCAATGCCCAAACTATTAAAATTAAAGAGTATTTACTCCCTATGATAAACAACATCAGAAAAAAATCTAAATGGCCGAACTGCCATTTTTGGTCACTTCTCGAAAACTACAGATTGCTGTGAAAAAAGAGCGCTTAAACAGCTCTGAAGAAACAAATATAAAATGCGCAATGTAGAGAATCTTTTTTTATAAATTTTTTTCCATTTTTTCCTCAAGCATTAAAGAGGCCTGTGGCCTACCATCACTTTAGTGAATGGAATGGAATAGTATTTCAGGTATTTCATATTTTTGTTTTCTTTGTCAACATTGCGGAATAAACTACTGGGATGCTATAGGGGCCAGGGGCTTTACAACTACTGGGGTGCTTTAAGGGAAATGGGTTTTTTAAATACTAGGAGGGGAAGAGGTTATAGGGCCCAGGGGCTTTACTAATACTGGGGCACTAAAGGGGCAAGAGGCTTCACAACTAATGGAGTGCTATAGGGGTCAGGACTCAGGAGCTTTACAACTACTAGGGTGCTATAGGGGTTAGGGGCTTTACAACTATTAGGGTGCTATAGGGGTCAGGGGTTCTACAACTAAAGGGGCGCTATAGGGGTCAGGGACTTTGTAACTTCTGGGGAGCTATAGGGGTCAGGAACTTAACAACTACGGGAGTGCTATAGGGGTCATGGGCTTTATGACTACTGAGGTACTACAAGGGCCAGGACCATCTTAACTACTTGGGGCCCTATAGGGGCATTCAACTACTAGGGACACTATACTAGGAGTATTTAACTACTGGGGACACTACAGAGGGCAGTTTAACTACTGTGAGCACTATAGGAGCATTTTAACTATTGGGGGCACTACAGGGGGAATTACTACAACTAGGATATTATAGGGGGCATTATAACTACATGGGGCATTAGAACTGCTAGGGCACCATAGAAGGCATTATAACTATCAGGGGAAATCATAAAGGGCTCTATAGGGGGGCTTATTAATACTAGGTACACTACAGAGTGGGGTTTATTGCAACTGGGGACACTACAGGATGCCTTATTATTACTGTGCACACTATAAAGAGTACACTATGGTGGGTATTATTATTAGGTACACTATGGAGGGCACTACTAGAAATGGGGCACTTTTAGGGAGCATTATCATTATTGTGGGAATTGTAGGGGATACTTATTAATAATAAGGGCACTCTGGGAGAGAATTATTGCTATTGGTGGAACTTTTATATTATTATGGGTAGACTATATGTATGGCACTATTATCTCTGCAGTATAGTATTTAGGGGCATTGGGAGCGCAGTGAACACAGTATGGGGTATGAGCAGGATATAAGTGTTGGGATACCAGTATGGGCAAAAGAATAGTAAAGTGAGGAACCTAAGATGTCTGTGTGGCAGACTTTGCAGAGACGAGATGTGGCTGGAAGTAGCCATAATGGCTGGATAGAAAATATGAAAGCGAACACCTACACCACAGGAGATGTCACATGTGAGGCACTGAATATAATAGATATGTGATACTGTATACTCCGGTTTGCTTGGTAGTGTTGAGTGCAATGTCCATCTAGCAAGTAAAAATTTCTTTGGTGCTAGGAATGTGGTGGTGGTGGGAGTGAATTGAGGGTTAATTGGTTCGAATATTTGACATATATGCATTGGAGCTTGGGCCCAGAACTTTTGAAACCCTACCAATGTCCCTGATAGAAGGAACCCTCAATCTGACTATCATATTGATATTCCTGTGTTAGTGAGGATTTCAGAAGAGAAAGATCTAGTGTTCCTGATACCATATAGATTCAAAATGAGTGCAGAGTGTGGGCAGGCAGCTGGGAAAGCAAGCCAGATGCTTGGCTGTATAGCCAGAGGTAAAACCAGTAGGAAGAGAGTGATTATGATCCTCCTGTATAGAGACAAGTAAGATCACATCTAGACACCTCAACTACAACTTGCAGGAAACAGGTCGAACTGGATGGACAAATGTCTTTTTTCGGCCTTATATACTATGTTACTATGTTACAAAAAAAAAAAACATAGATAAAATGAAGCACAAAGGTGGGCTACAAAAATAGTGGAGGTGCTGGGGAATAAAACATATCAGGAGAGACTTTAAAGAGGTACTTTCCGGTTGGTTGACATTATCCCCTATCCTGTGGATAACTATTAGATCAGTGGGGGTTCTACCTCTAGGACCCCGACCAATCATGAGAACGGGACCCCATACCCCCTTTTTCTAACATCAATCTTCTATGATGCTACATAACTTGATATCACTGTAATCGCACAAATCCGCAAAATAAAGGCAATTGCATTTTTCCAGCCAATCCCAATACATCATATGGAATATTAATTAACACCACTAGAAAGAAAAATAAAAACAATATGGCTTTTGGAATTCAGAGAGTAAAAAATGCAACTGAAAAAAAATTTAATCGAAGAGCTGGTTAATAATTTCCCATTTCAGACTGTTTCATTCTGTTTTATTTCTGGTGGTTATTTTGTCCCTGTTATACACGGTCCTATAACATTCACATTAATTTCATGCTCTTCCATATTCACAGTTATTTATGATAGTGATTGTATACAGTATTTTTCAACAGTGGTTTACTAAGTTGTTCCATAGGCCTCTTTAGGCATTTTGACTTACATAGGATTTTATCTTTTTTATAACTTTGGTGCATGGGCCTGTGTTATAGATTTATCTAACTTACAATTTTGTTTGCTGTATGTTTTACAATCTGCTTCTTTTTTGCAGTCCGATCCTTCTTAGAGCTTGAGAAATGCTGAAAAAAATCTTCAACTCCATTTTGTATGAGATGGTCAGTTAGTTCCTTCAGGAGATTCAACTAAAACAGAATAATATATTGATGTGGAACGCACAAAAAATAAAAGTGAATAATGTAGAGGACAACATGTACAACTTTTACTAACTAGCTACAGTAATTACCATTATGTTACATCTACTATACTATGACTGCGAAGCCAAGGTCATTCATGGAAGGGAATGTATAATCAGAAAATTACATATTATTTAAACATTGTTTTTAGGGAACATTTTTTTTTTATGTTTGCTTTTCCATGCCATTGTTTATATACAATTTTTTTAAAAAATATTTCCGTTTTCCTTCTGGCCACTAGAGCATTCTGAATATACTAACATCTTTTTATGGTTTTAGGGCACATTTATATCGGCCAAGAGAGTGGGCAGTGATCAGCAACAAACATTGCTATGAACGTTCATTCCTGATCATTGCTAACTAATTCGCTACATTTACTGTACATACAGCAATGATTGGGAGCTATATCATTCCTTTTTTTACATGCTTTTCTTAATACAAAAAACTAAATAAAATACAAAAATAAACCAACTATATTAGTATTATTATTACATCCCAATACCGCCACCTACCTCCCACGTCTGAGTGAAAGAGAAAAAAGAGATGGAGAAGGAAAAGAAAAAAAATGACCACAACAACATTGTCTCTAGAATCAAGGCTGTTGAACCAGAGTTTCCATATTTCATACTGGTTCCTACTTTTATTCCTAATTCTAAATAGGCTCAATACACAGTTCATGCACTTCAGCACAGAATTTTTCATCCCAGAATTGATGGGACCATGAAGATCACAGATTTTAGTAATATTTATTGCATGCAAAAAACAACTTATAAAGGCACAAAATATACAAAATATTCATAGGAACACTAGACAGATCCTTGAAAATACAAATAATTGGGTCCAGAGGAACCCTGATCACACAATAGAAAATATGAATTCATCTACTTTGTTCCAGAATCAAAACAACTTTACACATCCCATCAAATAAATGCAATCTGCTTCTGCACCCAGACGAGCAAACAGCAGAATCCCTTTCTTGATCCTAAAAAGAACTTTGGCCGAATAATAAAGTCATTGAATTATCATAACATCAGTTATACTATGGTGGCAGGAACCATATTTTACTTCAGATAAATCCCAACTTGAAAGAGCAGAATACGTTTTTGAAAGAAAACCTTTCCCCAAGGAAAATACTTGCACTGCCAAACTATCGTTTTTCCCATACTGATTCATTGTTTGCCGGTTGCACATTCCTGTTTATGTGACGTGCTGGCAAACATTGATTTTATGTGCCGCATAAAAGATGTGATCATCTGACAAAAAAAAATCAAACATTTTTGCATTGCAAAGGGTGATCAGTGGCATGTTTACACATGGCAGGTATTGGGAATGAGAATTCTTATTCCCAATAATTATGAGGAAGGCTGTCTAGCAATTATAATGGGGCTGTGACTAGTAATGATAGGGGTCTCTGACTAGTAAGGGAGGAATTTATAAAAGCAACATGCCAGTTATCTGGCATACAAAAATCACAATTTTTTTTGCAAATGATACTTTTGCTAAAGTTAATGACAAGGTTCCATGACGCTCATGCCTCTTTCAATGCCTCTCTCAAGGGGAGAGGCTTAGCAGAAGGGATAGTCAAAACATGTATCGTAATTTACACCAGAAAACTGGCGTGGATTATAGTTGCAATCTAGTTTCCATTTGGGGCATACGCAAAATTATTAAGAGGCATGTAATGAATGTGGCATATGTTACTCCAAGAGGCTTTAGCCTAAGTCTTAATAAATCGGACCCACAGAGTCTCCAGCGCCTGCAACTTGGACTGTGTCCAGTGCTCACATAACACTACCTTTCCTGTAGTAAGGTTTTATCTGCTGCCCATCATGACACAAAAGTGGTCTATTGTGGGTCAAATGAAAAACATACAGTTTGTTCAAAGGGCTGTCCAGCCTTTAGTAAGTAATGCCTATCATCACTAGCATCAGTGGGGGTCCGACATCTGCACCCGATGATCAGCTGTTGACTTCAATGGGAGAAGTGCTTTAGTAGCGAGATCCTTCCACTACAATGTTGGCGGTGCTATGTAGCTCTGGGTCCAACTCCTACACCAAAAAGCTGATTTTGGGGATAGGCCGTTAGGCTAGTGGGGATGGCCAATTACCTACTAAAGGCAGGACAACCCCTTCAAACAGACAATTCTTCGCACACACAAAATGTATAGCAAATGTTTGTAGAAGAACAGTGGATATCCAACATGTTGGTGCATACCTCTGGTGAATTTGTAGATATTGAAGCATGCAGGACTGTAAAGTTTTTAAAGGGGTTGCCTCATGGTTTCTCATTGGGATTTTAAAAGTTGGACTTAGCTAATCAGCAAACTGAACCAGCTTTAGTTTGCCAATGGATTGTCCCCAGAGGAAGCAATTTTCTAAACAAAACATCTGATCACACTGCTTACCTTAATACCATATGATTCTAACAACAACTCCAAATCCTAATGAAAAAGGTAAGGCAAAGTTTAATAAGTTTAAAAAAGAAACAATTGCTGAAAGTGATTCATTAATGTTCTGAAATCTTCTTACTGATTAATGAAATATTGTAAAATCTCACTAATTTCTTACTGTATAACATTTTATTATATCGGCAGTTTGTATTCACAAACATTTAGTATGTGTCCAACTAGTCAAGCAACTTCTCTAACTTTTTTTATAGCAAGTCAGTAATAGGTGGCACAAGACTGCTGAGACTGCTTTTTATTTTCCATATAGGGTTCCAAATATGAAGTGCAAGCATATGTCAACTTATCAACTTAATACATGTTTAAACATAGTTAAATGGAGTCTGCCCTCATGAAAATACACTACAGTCTGTATGCAGCAGGAGGAGCTGCGCCGACTAATTAATTATCCGCTCTTTCTAAGCTGAATAGTTATGTGCGCGGGTTAACAGCTAACTCTGCATGTCTAAACACACTAATTAGGACTTCCCACATGATTCCTAAACACCAGAAGAGCTGAGGTTTAACTGAATAAATTACAAGTTTACTGAATTGTTATATATATAGCAAATTCGCAATAAATCAATCCGCTCAGCTATTCCTGTTCTGCAAACTGTTGTCTGCAGGTTACACTGCATTTTTATGCTCACAGGTTTCCTTTAGGCCTAATTCACACGTCCGTAGTGTGTTTCAGATCCGCAACACACCTTGCCACCAGCCCTATAGAGATGCCTATACTTGTCCGCAATTGCGGGCAAGAATAGGACATGCTCTATATTATTGCAGAGCCGCTGGCCGGAAGATCGGCGGCGCACTCCGCAAATGCTGATGCGGAGAGCACAGTGTGTGCTCTCCACATCCATAACGTCCCGCAGATTTGCGGAACGGGTGCGGATGAACATTGCGGATGTTTGAATAGGGCCTTAATGTAATTGATGTAACACTTATCTTCTTACCTTCATTTCAACATTTTTCCCGGGAAAACCCTTAATATAAAAAGGGAAAATGAAACGCATGCATATTGAACAAGCTAATAATATGTAATATGTACAAATCTGATTTTTGTGGACTGAGAAATATAAGTTCAAAACCAAATTTGCAAGATATTTATTTATGTCTCTATGTTAAGAACACAGTCATCTCTCTTTAGCCTCATTCACACGTCAGTGTTTTGATCAGTGATTTCCATCAGTGATTGTGAGCCAAAACCAGGAGTGGAGCTACACAGACACAGGTTTCTTTATAGGGCTGCAGTTCTAATGTCACATCAACTGACTATTGCAGCCAAACACTGATACACTGTTGAGACCAGTGATTGGCTGCATATCTTATGTTGTTGATATGATGCTACCACTAAAACCCAGTAAACAAAGATCAGTTGGTAGAACCAGTATTGTGTCACTAGACCAGAGGGCAATTCAACAGGTAAGCTGTGCTTATTTTGTTATTTTACACCATCCCATGCCTGTGCCCCAATTTTTGCTAATCTCAAACAATCCCTTTAAGACCAAACAGTGCTATGTATTCTAATATTACTTATTATTTTTTGTTACAACTGTTTGAAATATGACAAAAAAAAAAATCATAAAGAATGTTAAATTACCTGTGGTCCAGGTGGCCCAGGAGGGCCTATTGGTCCCATATCACCACGATCACCCTTTATTCCTATAGCACTAGATTTTCCACTCTGTGGAAATATACAGTATGAGGTTAATATTATTTCTTTGGCAAACACAAATATACGGCACAAAATAACATAACATCTGTACTTAAATGGTAGTCCCATCTGGACGTTTATAGCATATTTATACTACCTTTGGGGCCCACTCAGGGGCAGATTTAGCAGGTTATGTCATTGTACCACTATGCTCTGGCCCATTATACTCACAGCTCTCATCCTGCTAAACCCTACTCTCATCTCGGCAGTGCAGCCTGCTACTGCTCTACAGCTGGGAAGCACTTGTCTCCCACCTTGAGCCACTGTGCAGATGAACTAGCTGTAAAGTTGGTATGTGTACCCCTTTAGTCTGATTTTTCAGCCAACCGATTGTTGCCAACAAGCAGGGGTGCATCACCAATGAGGCCAGGTGAGGCGATCACCTCAGGCAGCACCAGGTAGGGGCACGGGAGGGGCAGCGGATGGGCCATGAGCAATGAGTGCTTTCATTGTGGCAAAGGGTTTAGGTTAAGGAATTGGCATTTGGGTGGGGTGCCGTTTCAATTTACGCCTCAGGCAGCAGAAAGGCTAGGTGCACCCCTGCACCTGCAGGTCCTTGATCTCTGGGGCTGTAAGCATTTGCTTTGTTTAAGTGGAGATAAAGGCCACCCGTGGACCCATCGTATCTCAAGAATGCGGCACCATCGTGAATCGAGAGCAAGTTGTGCTTGCACAGCTTTCTACATACACTGCCATGGGACTTACAAAATTAGCTGAGCACTGCCTTACAATAAAACATAATGAATGAACATTGTACTGCTATTCCTGTACATACAATACAAAGAAAAACAATAACTCCCATTGTCCAATAACCCAGACTTGTCTCTCATCGAGCACGTCTGGGACGTCATTGGTCAGAAATCGGCATAGAATGGAGCAGTGGCTAACCAATAAAAATTGTCCATTTGAAAAATCCTACTGAAATTTGGGGGGTTATTAACAAAAAGATTTAGCATTGTTCCCTAAAAAACATGGGAGGAAAAAATATAGAGCAAAAACAATAATGTAAAGATAGCTCTATCAGATGTACATTTTTGGTGCTTTCTTACTAAAAACTTACTACAATATATCTTTTTTATAGCATTGTTTTATTATGCAGCTAGCATGCTGCAAAAACGATCCATTGTGAATCAGATCCATTATGTCAGTGAGAACAGTCATGTATATTGTCAGTGATTAATTTTACATAAAATACTCACATCTCCAGGCACTCCTTTCTCTCCAGGCTCTCCCTGCAAATGGCAAAATCCTTGTGTAAATGTTAAACTAATGCACTTCTTCTATGAATACGGCATGCATAAACAGAAAATGTTCATTCATTTTTATGTTAGTACTCATGAATTATTACATATGATTAGTGCTCCCCCTCTCTCTCTCTCTCTTTGCTTTTAAAACAGCATCAATTCTTCTAACTAAACTTACACAAAGTTTTTGAAGGAACTCAGCAGGGAGGATGTTTCCGATATCTTGGCGGACTAACCAGAGATCTTCTGTGATGTAGGTTTGCTCTAATCCTTCCATCAATTCATCTAATCCCAAACAGACTTGATGTTGAGATCAGGGCTCTGTGGGGGCCACGTCGTATCTTCCAGGACTCTTTGCTCTTCTTTACATTGAAGATAGTTCCTATGACATTGGCTGTATGTTTGGGGTTTCTGTCCTGCTCCATAATAAATTTCGAGCCAATCAGAAGCCTTGATGATGGCTAAATATGTACCTGTATTTCTCAGCACAAAATAGTGCCCCATTGAGGGCCATAGATGCAGTAGTATGCCAAGAAAACCTAGTGCCGCAGATGAAAGACACATCATGCTTACTTTCCTTCAAAATCAGAAGATACCCAGCAGTGCCATCAGAAGTTACATACACCAGTGGGACCTAGATTCACCCATCTATTGTTTGGAGAAGTGTGGTCAGAAGTAATCTTCGTGGATGAATTTCAATCAAAAGTCATTGCTTGGAAACCATGGAAACAAGGCCTAGCAATTCAACTATGTAGTAAAAATGGCAGCAGGTGCTCTGGAAATTTAAATATTTGTCTGCAACAAAAGTCAGTTTGTTCGTTGAGGGTGCGGAAAGCGATACAATAATGAGTGTCTGCAGGCAACAGTGAAACATGGTGGAGGTTCCTTGCAAGTTTGGGACTGCATTTCAGCAAATGGAATTGTGGATTTGGTCAGGATTAATAGAGTCTGCAATGCAGAGAAATACATGCAGATACTTATCTATCATGCAATACCATTAAGGCTGCATCTGATTGGCTCCAAATTTATTTTGCAGCAGGACAACAACTTTAATCATACTACCAATGTCATTAAGAACTATGGGGGGTCATTTATGACCAGATATACGCCACAAAGGTGAACACAAAGAATCTGGTGCCAGGTCTAAAAAAGTGGGCATGGGGGAGCAGGAAAGGGGTCGGTTGGTTTAGGAGTAGAAAATGGTCTAAATGTAAGACAGAAAGGAAGCTGTCTTACATTTAGACTCAGCGATGGATGTGCCAAAGTTATGAAGAGGACTGCACCTCTACATAACTTTGACGATCCACTGACAGCTATAAGGGTTATTAAGACCGGCATCTAATACGCGAGTCTTAATGTGCCTCTATATCTTCAGCCTAAGGAAGAACAAGGAGTCTGAGAAGTGACAATATGGCCACTAAAGAGCTCCAATCAAAATAATAGAGTTTGTATGGAATTACATGATGCTACAAAAGGATTTGAGCAAGCCTACATCGACTGTGCACTGTCTGCAAGTGTAGCTAGAAAAACTGATTCTGTTTTGAAGGCAAAGGGTGGTCACATGAAATATTGATTTGATTTAGATTCATTTGTTCATCCATGTTAGATCTTATTAATTGATTAAAAAGAACTATTTACACGTCTATTTTTGAAAGCATTCTTACTTTGCAGCATTTTTCCACACATGCCTAAAACATTTGCACAGTACTCTATATACATTGCTTATTGACCTGCATATAACAAATTATAAAAGTTGCTCATGTGCATTCCCTGTTTTTTCAGCAGCTAACTGTGAAGCGAGAGGTTTGATTGTGTATTGCATAGAAGTCCATGGGGAAGCAGAAAAATGCTATTCAAAAACTCTTCTGAAACACTTGTACACAAATCATCTAAAATCACCAAAAAATTATAAAACCATCACCAAAAATGACCTATTTTTAGCTACTGATTCTGCTACTTGTTTTTCTACTGTGGATTTTGTCATGTAAACATTAGCTTCAGTGCGTTTTAACCTTGTATCAGGGAATATGGTGTATTTTCAGCGATGTGTTCTAATTTTTATGTTTATCATTTTGCGGGATGCAGCCAGGTCTTGTGATGTTAGGGTATAATTGGGCTTCACTACATGTGTGCTGCATTTAGTAGTTGCTGGATTAGCCAGCCTGATCTAATAGTATGGGCATGACTACTAAGCTACTAGACGGAACGATACACTACATGTGCAATTGGCACCATATAGAAGCCTTATCTGTGTGTCTTCAGAACATTTATGGGGTTATTTATTAGGAATGGTGTTTTAGATCCCAGTCATAATACCCCTTGCACTTGTGCATGATACGCCAAAGTTATGTAAAATCGCCAGCCTCTATATAACTAAGGCGCACCCATCGCCGGCATACATCTCCACAAGCTCCCTTGCTGGCATAGATTTGGATCATTTTCTATGGCTAAAACAGGCATAGAAAATGACAAATGAGACGGGTTAGCCACTCCACTCCCTTCCCCACCCACGTCACATGCGTTTTTTTTAGACCTGGCGTGAGCGGAGAAAGTTTGCTGATTCGGCTAAAAATCCCCTTTTCGAACGAATATGTGACATATATATGCCAAAAATTGGCACATATCTAATAAGAAATGAACCCCTTAATGTCCTCCCACCTCATGGACGATAGGTGTGTGAGTGGATGTCCATCAATACTTTGCATATGAGCAGTCTCCATCACTAACTCATATTGTGGCCTGGCTGTGAACTGGTGTTTTAACCATGTACCAGTGAGTGAGGCCTTTTTGCAGTGATATGTTTACACATTTATTTTATGTAGACTTGAAAATGACCTATGAAAAATATGTTTTTTCAGTTATTATGTCCCAAATGTTACAAAACTCTATCATCACACGTGGTGTGGTTTGTAGTCCATGAGACCCAGCGTAACATTAAAATGAAGACATTATGTACAACCTTTTTTCCAGTTGTTCCTTGGATTCCATCTTTTCCATCCATTCCATTTTTCCCAGGTAAGCCAGGAATTCCCTTTTAAAACAAGACAGGTATAAAATACAATGGATAAAGATATGACATATACAGCAGAAATTAGAACACCTCCTGTAAATATAAAGGTATGTTATGTTTCTAAATTACCCCCAACATTACTAGTCACGGACAATTTTCTTGAAATTCGATTTGGATTCGTTTCAGGCAAATTGGTCCGATTTATTTGGGTCTGAATAAATTTGCCCCAAATCTAAAATGCTCCAATTGCCCTGAAAACTTGTGGTTGATATTCAGGGGTCTCCTAAATGTATGCAACTCACTTCTAGTTCTTCAATACCAATACAGCATTAGTCATTTTAAAGAGACAATGACACTTGGCTGTGGGGAAGCACATGGCTGCTGTCGGTAACAGACAGCCTCTTTAAAAACAAACTGAAAGTCATGCCATGTGTGTATACACAGAGAGCATTTGGGTTCATGTGATCCTCCTTCATGCCTTCTGATCTCAAATATGGCTTACATCATTTTGAGAAATTTGACCAAATCAACTCGTCAAAAGTTTGGATTGAGATTTAGAATTTGATTTGTTTAGAATCAATTGGCTCATAAACATTACAATTCATCGGTGGGTGCAAAAATTGTAATTAAAATTATACTTAACAGCAGGAGTGTAACTAGGAAAGCCTGGGTCCCCTTGCAAATTTTTTAATAAACCCAACCATTATGCAACCTCCTCACAACCCCTCCCCACCCCCAAGATAGTCAAGAACGCTCACACTTGCCATAGAACCCCCCTCACTCACTCAGTAATTATGCCCTCTTTGTGCACCTACACAGTAGAATGCCCTGTTATTGCCCACACAAAAGTAATCATGTTCCCTTACGTCCCCCACACAATAGTTATGCCCCCTTGGTGCCGCAACACAGTAATTATTATTGTCCATATGAAGTGAAGCGTAAATGGATGTATATTGTTTCTCTACTACCAGAGGCAGTAGTTTAGGGGCAAATGGGGGCATTTGTTTGATTAGATGTTAACTGATTTTACCATAATATGCTGCTGGGAAAAGTCAACATATAGCAGTGAACCTACAATATCCTGCAAAGATGTTACAATAGAACCATAATATACAGTTGCCTAAAACATGAGTTATTGCTGCAGGTACCACACATAGTTACAAACATGCAATATAAAATAATATTAAAAGTTTTTCTAGCAGAATAAACTGTAGAGTCGATAACAGGCATAGAACAGCAGCAGTTGGCCATGAAAATTATGCCACAAAAGTCTCTCCTACCACCTTACAATTTCACAACATGGTCTTTTATCACCCTAGTATTAAAATTGACTTTCCTTGATTAGTATTGACATGCATTGGTAACTGATAAATCAGAGTTGCTGAAAATAGGCACCCTCAAAAATGTTTTTGTAAAGAGAAATTTCTGAATTTATTTCAGAGGTTGTATACTCATTTATGCTTTGCACTTATGAAATGTTGTATTGCTATGTACTTCATTATTACCTTTTCTCCTTTCTCTCCTTTTTCTGGAGCGGATTCTAACTGTAAGTACAAACCAGTATTAGAACACAAAGCAAAGTGATTATGATACAGAGTATGTACTGAGACCATGTTAGGAAAAGGCATTAGGGGATATCTACTTGCCCTACAATTACATTATACAGTATGTGTCTTAGCATCCAGGGAATAATTGGACAGTACTGGAAAGCACAGATTTTCACAAATTGCCTTTTTTGAAAAAGCTGGAAAAGAACCTGGAGTCAGATTGGGAAACGTAGCGTGAGTTCCCCAACACCTACTCCATCTCTGGTTTACAGATCAAGTTGTTAAAGTTTATTAGCAGCTCCTGTAGCATTTGTATAAAACAAGGTACATTACCAGAATTTGATTTCTGTGTGTCTGGACCTTGAGGCACATCTCTGCTGTCATAGAACAAGTGAGTAATGTTCTAATTGACTGGGTAGATTGACATTTCTGTGACTCCAGTGCCATTAAATAGAGCATTTCCTGACATGTCTGTTTTAGTAACTACTTGAATTCCCCCGGGGTTCTCTGGATCTGACATAGCCAGAAAGTGTAGCCTGCCCACCGCACTCATTGTAGCCTGCCCACTGGACCCATTGACAATAATGGGAACTGGCAGATATCTGGGCAGTCCCCAAAAAGTTGCTGCACACGATCTTTTTTTTCGGTCTATCCCAGCAGATATGCTAGGGAGAGCCCAGATCTAGACCATTTCCCATTATAGTCAATGGGTCAGGAGTTTGGAGGCACTTTCTGGCTATGCCGAATTCAGAGAACTCCGGCAGGCTGTTTTTTGCTGAAACAGCCTGCAGGATGTCTAACACTGGTATGAAGGCAACCTTACCAGTTGGGTGGAGTGCCCCCTGCACAGTATGACACTGGCAGAACTGTAACACTGTTCAGACTGTAACACTCAGTTAAACCTTATTAAAATAAATAATAATAACTGCATACCGTACATCTTTAATTCATTCAGAAACCTCTAGTAGGAATAATAGAGAAAAGGTACAACAGAGATAGATAAGAAATGATTGTATACACTTGTTATTTCATGGGGAACACAGGTCGTTACTATAACAGACATGTAATGAAAGGGAATGGGGCCATGGTGTAGTTAAGACTGTTTATGTATAGTAAGTGGATATCTGTTGTGTCACTGTCTCTATTTTAAGCCCATTGTGCCTATGTCAGTTGATGCTAATCTTCCCTAGTATACGGTATAATTCTTTACATTTGTTGTTCTAGAACTAACAACCGCAACATGTCACTTGTGTCATAGTGATATGGGGTAAGTTAGCAGGCTTACCAAGTATGCTGCACTGATTCATTTATCACGTGTAATGCAATCAGGTAAAAACTTGATATTTTCTGCTTGCCATATTGCCTCCTTCCTTCAACTTAGAGCAGTACATTAGTCTGAAAGATCTGCCCCATATTTCCCAAAATGGCAAGAAAACAGTGCAGCTACTGGTCAACACATGTATCTGGCATAGTTCACCACTACTTTTCTTTTTAGCAAATCAGTCACATTGTATGGGACTAGAGGACTGTGCCCCATTTGTATGACCAATGTGTTAACAGACATTTTCACTTAGATTGTATGTAAGCTCTTATGGCCAGTGACTTCTCTGCATTTGTCTTACTAATTGTTCATTTGTTCAGAATATCTGTTATGTTACTTGTGTAATTAAGTGTTCTTGCATGGCAGGACCATTTACTGTTATCTCACAAATATATTATTATTATAGCCAAATTTACCACCCTAACTCCTTTCACACTTTATCTACATTATATAGACAGTAATATACCAAAACGTTCGGATTGTTCCTGATTGGTGTGCTATTACTTTGTGGAACGTTTCACCAAATGGTTCTCGAAATATCGGCGTTTTTGTGTGGCGAAATTGGTTCCTTAGGAATGAATGGCGGAATGTTCAAAACTAGAGTGGGAGCTGACAAAAGCTAGAGTGTGAGCTGAAAAATCAGGACATGATTTCTAAACTGCCACCACTCCCTCATTTTCAAGACCACCTACACAAAACGTTCAACTATCCCTGCTGCCACTAAAAATGTCCACAGCTAAGCCATAGTCCTGATAGTTTTCACAATATGACCATTTGTTTGCAACTCATGCCGCCCATTGACATTCATTGAAATTCCACTCTAGCCACCTCAAATTTGAAGAACAATTTCTAAACTGCGACTGTGCCTTCATTTTTAATATTTCAGAGACATACTATGCATCGAAATGTAGGTCTGGGTCTTGTGATTCTTACAATATAAAGCTCTTCGCAACCGTTTGAAGATGGCAACCGCCAGTGAAGTGACCTCTCTTTACTGCTGGGACTGGGGTGTGCTTTCTATTGCTGTGTCTGTACAGAAGTCTGAGGGGCTCTTGTCTCTAAAGGAACAGAGGTGGACGGGGATGTCATGTGACTACTCGTCTGAAGATTCTTGCTGCAATGCATGCTGGGATATTTACTTTCACTTTACAGCTGCTCCGCCCACACAGCCTGTCTGAGGAAGCTCCTCAATTACTCTGCTCACTCCATAAAGTTACTCTGCCCAGTCCAGCCTTTCCACAGTTACTCCAGCAACTCCAACCACACAACAGTTACTCAAGCCATTCAACCCAGTTACTCTGCCCACTCCAGTTTTAAACTACTGGTGGAGGCAAGAACACTTCACACAATTTCCCCATAACTTGTAGCTTTTCTAGTTGTGTGTGTTATCTCTCAGTTATAAAGTGCTTTGGAGTTAAAATGCATAAAATACTTTATGTTAGTGGTATATAAAGATTATTATTATTACTGAATTGATAATTCTACCCCATCAGTGTATGCTTATCTAATACACATTCAAATAAGAAAACCCTTCAGTGCAACTCACCAAAGAATTGCCTGGAGGTCCTGGACGCCCCTCTGGACCCTTAAATGTGAAACATCTAGTTACTTATGCTCTGTATACAACATGTATCATATTGCTTCAATGGCAGATGTCAGACAACTCATTCTGCTGGCAATGGTGCTCTCTATGTTGTTACTTACTTGTAAAGGTAGCCAATTTATAGGGGTTCTCTAGGAATTATGTAAAATGGCTGCAAGCAACCTGTCCTAGAATGTGAGCAAAACTAGTTGCCTCCACTTGCAGAGCAGCCTAGGGGTGTGAGGTGGCGAGGCCTCACTACACACTACACTGCTCTACAACAGATGGTAATAATGTGATCCTGCCTATGATATGTCATCATGGCTGAGCAGCCTGACAGGTAAACTCCGCAATATGTCGTATATGCAAAAGCCAGAGCGTAGTGTGTAGGGAGGCCCGATATACTACTTAAAAATATAATTATAGATTTGTTAGTAAAATAATTGCCAGATTAGCAGCCATTTACAGCTTTAACAGTTAAAATCCTGTCTATGCCATCATAAAACTCTTTCTGTATACATAAATCAGATGTATGTTATAAAAGATCATATTGTACTACAAATTCTGAGTTTAGCCAATACATTTAGTAAACCAGAGACAACTTAGGATAGGTTTACACACAATTTATCTACAAACCATGCCAATGGTACTAAAGTCAAAATCTGGACAGTTGGCATAATCTGCCAAATATTCTTGGAGCATTAAACAGATTCAGTTAGATGACTTTGAATATGTAAACCAGCCTTACAGAAACAAGTCTGCAATGCGTTTTTTACTTACAGGGTAAGGACACATTCAGATGGCCGTAGTGTTTTGAGGACCACACATGTCCGCACCGCAACCATAATAGAAAATGCCTTTTCTTGTCCGCCATTATGGACAAGAATAGGACATGCTCTATCCTTTCCGCGGAGCCGCAGAACTGAACCACAGTGTGCTGTCCGCATCTTTTGCAGCCCCATTAAAATAAATGGGTCCACACCCATTCCGCAAAATTGCGGAATGGGTGCAGACCAGTTCATACGGCCGTCTGAATGGGCCTTAATACATCTGGGAGGTCAGGAATAAAGATCATTATTATTTTATGCTTACTTTTGGGCCTGGTGGTCCAGAGTTTCCTTTTTCTCCTTTCAAGCCTGAATTCCCTGGAGAGCCTACCTCTCCCTTGTCTCCCTAAACAACAGATAAAAGTTCATTGAAAAATATAAATGTAGTTATACTGTATTTATACTGTTAATGATTAAGGCATGAATAACCACATAATGTGATACAATTTAAGAACCTTGCCTTTTCTCCTTTGACAAGTAAACTGCTATCCACTGTTGTAACCTGAAAATAACAATATTGGTGTAATTTAAAAAAAAATGATTGTCATATTAACTCAGCTTTCCATAGCATCCAAACATATTAAATACTCACTGCACTTCCAGGTGGTCCTGGCTGCCCCTGTGGGAAATCAACCACCTCTTAATATTATCGAAGAGCATTGTACACCACTACTCCAAGCTACAACCTCAAACAGTTTGGAGATATTTATTAGGAAAACTAAGCACTTACATAATACTACCTCTGACAAGAAAGCAGCACAAAAATATGGGCATCTATATTACCCTAATTAGGAGGCGTTATTGTAAAATAGTGTATTTATTGACTTACAGGTTCACCTTTGTTTCCTTTCTTGCTGTCAATCCCCTATTAAAAAAGAGAAAAAGAAAGACTTTTTTATGATTTGTCCCTTTTTTGACAATATGTAAATGGTTACAGAGAACAGGCTTAAACGAATTGGAATCTTAAAGAAGCACTCCCAGCAAAATTTTTATCCTCTGGCCTGTTAGAAATGCACGATGTATGATGTATATTTTTGTGAAGGTAATTTTCTTACCAGTTACTTTATTTGTGAGTTTTCACCTTCCTTCTGATCTTCAGCCTCTCCAAATAACACAGCGTCTTATGTGTGGACAGGAAGTCAGTTTCTCTATGTATTCCTATATGAGCCTCAATGTCAGTCTCATAGGCATGAATAGAGAACCTGACTTCCTGTCCAGTGTCAGTTAGATAGTCAGAGTGTTGGTCACATGACACAGCTGAGAATCAGAAGGGTTATAACTCACAAAAACACTGGTAAGAAGATTGCCTTCACTACACCTTACTTTATGTATCTTTCTAATAAGCCAGAGAATAAAAAATTTTGTGGGAGTCCTTCTCCAATAAAGGATTATAGAGTCCCTGTGTGTAGTTTAAAGCCAATATACATTTATTTTAATAATCCGTTTTCAGAATCATGATTAATATAATCATCCTTACATCTTTTCCAGGTGATCCAGTCTCTCCTTTTTTTCCGGAATCTCCAATACGGCCAGGAAGTCCAGTACTGCCCTAGATAAATATATAAGAATACAATTATTGTATTATTGTATTGACCAGCCATTCACTAAACTAAAATAAATTACTTTATTCATGGTAAATAAAAACAGTAAAATGTAAATGTAAACAGTAAAAGGATCTGTAAGAACACAAAAGTCTTACATACTGTAAAAGCTAAGAAATATTACATATTGGATGATACACAACTGCCACGTAACCTACCTGTTGGCAAATCATATTTCATTCTATTCTATTTAGGCTACATGCACATGAACGTTGTTTGTTTCCTTGTCCAATCCGTTTTTTTTTTTGTGAACCCACTCATTTCAATGGGTCCTCAAAAAATGCGGACAGCACACTGTGTGCTGTCCGCATCAGTATGTCCATTCCGTAGCCCCGCAAAAAAAATAGAACATGTTCTATTCTTGTCCGTTTTAGGCATTGTTACAATGGACCTGCAAAAAAAACAGATGGCATGAAGATATCATCCGTTTTTTTTTTGCAGGATCGCAAAATACATACGGTCGTGTGCATGTAGCCTTATATAGATAAACAGGAGAATAAGCTTACCCTCTGTCCTTTCTCTCCTGGTTCACCTTTCATCCCGGCATCTCCCTAGATAATAATATATCCGCAAAAGACTAGGTGTTATATATATATATTGTTTTACTTTGTTTCAGTATTCATCTTCCTCGGTAGATACTAAAACTTCTAGTCAAAACTTTATCTGCTCTGCCATGGATGGCAACAGTATTGGCTATTATATGTTTCTCTGTGACAGGGAGGGGTTAAACTATTAGAAGTAAATATACAACTCATGATAAGTGTCAGTAATTGTGACCTCCAACAGAAAACCCTCTACTAAGCGATTTGTCACATATTAACTAAAATCAACAGTTCATAATTAGATATGGTAGATATAAATTGGTTGTAGCTGGCCCTACATATAAAGGAGTAAATTAAATCACATGTTACCTTTATACCAGGTTCTCCTTTTAAACCTTGTTCACCCTGAAAAAGAAAAAAAAATTATGATTACCATTTTACCAACAACAATGTGTAGAAATGAAATTTATATGTAATGGTAATACCAGTTATTTAGGCTAGCAGATCACATTCTTGATAGACTTGTTAGTAGAAAGAAAAACTAATCCTATAATGTACAGTTCTCATTTCTAGAAATCTGAATACTTTGAGCAATGTCCATACCATGCTGTTTTTGGACCACAATTAAAGTGAACATTCTATTTTGGAACTAATTTGATGTTTTGTTTTGTTTTTTGCTATATTAATTTTTATGTTTATCAGGCTTATACTACGTTTTCAGAATTGTGACTCAAAATTAAAAACAAGAAGTAGAAAGTTTGTAATATATTTGTAGTATATATTTATTCACAGTTCGGAAGTTGCATGGATTAGTCCCCCAACAACCTGATCACGGGATGCCCCTCTACTAAAATTCCAACTTCCATCATCATCATCCCCTTTACCAGGTTTCTGGCCTGGGCAATGGATAGGACATCACTTGTGCTGTTAAGGGGTTAAAACTACTCCTCTCCCATGAGCATTCACACATCCCTGAATCCACCTCATTTGCTCATGTGCCAGGGAGAGGAGCAGTTCTGAAAGCCCTAGCTGGAAATCTGCAAAAAGGATAAAGGACATGATGTCGGTGGAACCGAAAGTATATTACAAACTTTCTCCTACAAGTGGGTTCTGTGCAATTAAGGTGGCTTTGGTGGACCTGCTGGGTCCCAAGAAACCCCTTTAATACATCAAATACTGTATATTACCCTGTATCTCATTCCTAACTGTATATTAATAGTATCTAATTTCATGATCCAAGGCAATTTGAGCTATACGATGATTTTATAAATACAGTATATGTAAATTAAGAACTACTTTAAACTTGTAGACATACATGAAAAAGTCACCTAAAAAGATGGAAGGAATGTCCCTATCCTGGGAAAGATAGCTGCACAGGCGCCCAGTAGAGGAGGCCCAATGCCAGCCTAAAAAACTGCTTTTGTTATCTATTAGGTTGCATGCTAATAACTGGAGAAATATAGATATTTATAATTAATTAATTATATATATAAATATATATAGGCTGTATATGTATGCTTCCTTATGTACTTGATACATTTTAATGATTATATAATTTATAAAAGCACAAATTGAATTAAGTACTATGGAAATTTCAGATGCTTAAGCATTTAAAACATGTAAGGACTTTACCGTTTCTACTTACATCTTTACCTCTTATTCCAGGCAAAGTCCAAGAAGTTCCAGGTTCACCTTTTTGTCCTTTGTCACCTCCTTCTCCCTGCACAAGAAAATCAGTAAAGTCAGTCTAATCTACTTAGAGATTGAGGACTTTACTAATGGACACTAAAGTAAAAACCTTGAAAGTGAAATCCACCATATCATTCTGACATGGTTTAATCCCAGTAATAATTAGAGCATATTAGAGTGAGCTAGATTAAACCAAAAGCACTGTACATCATAGCCTTGAAAGAATAAGAAAATCAGACTAATTATAGGCACAGCTCATGGACATAAGACAAGGAAGCAGTACTTCCAAAACATATAGATGAATATACATGTCTCGCAAGCAGACCAGTTCCAGGCTTCAACTAGTTTTCCTTCCGTAGCTGGTATAAAAGTTTGATGATTTCTCTCTATCTTGTAGACTATTTAACTCCTCGGGGGTAGGATCCTCTCTCCCTTTGTACCAATCTGTCACTCAAAAAGCTTATATTTATTGTACTTGCTTCTTTTAGCATTCATTTATGTATTTGAACCTCCTTGTAGCTTATATGTAATATGAGATAAATAATACAAGCATGACATTACAAGTTGCAGTGTTAACCAACTGGAACATTCAGTTTTTTTCTCAACATTTTGAGCAGTCTTTTTTAAAATGATATTTATTAAAAAAAAATCTAGTTTGAAATATTGGGTGGCACTGGGGTTAGTTGGGTTTAGTACTGATTTTAAAGTTTGACAGTGACACGTTGTGGTCAATTGTAAATTGCTTAGTTGCTATGTATGCCTCCTCTCTTATTTTGAGTGGACCACCCTATCTGTAACAGGTATTTCAGCTACCAGTAAGGCCCATCCCTCATACAAAAATACATCACTAAGGCTGAGTTCACACTTCAGTTATTTCTATCAGTTATTTCTATCAGTTATTGTGAGCCAAAACCAGTGGTGAAGCCTTCTCAGAGATCAGGTGTAATGGAAAGTTTTGCTTCTTTTTTGTGTTTTTTACCCGCACCGGGTTTTGGCTCACAATAACTGATGGAAATAACTGATCAAATAACTGAAGTGTGAAATCAGCCTAACAGGGTTTCAGCATTTTACATAAAGTTCCTGGAAAGAAATAAAAAAATTATAATAATGGGCACTACTATGCTTTACACACTTTCACTGAAGAAGTGTTAATTAGTGGCAAAAGATTGTTTTTGAAAAGTATTAAATTAAAGTAAAGTAGTGCTCTGGTGGCTCAAAACACAACATCAATTATCAAAGCATATACAATGACCTAACACTAGCTATATATAACCAATTAAATTATTCAAGTTACTTACTTTTGGACCAGACTTCCCAGATAACCCAATGTTACCCTTAAAAATAAAATCATAATCAGCACATGGAAATTATTTTCATCACCCAAATTCCAAAACTGGTAAATGATGGGTCCCACGGGCGCAGCCCAGTAATTAGTGGTACTGTGCCTGCACAGAGTATGGGCACCCTTAGTGACTACTTATTTATGCTTCACTTAACCAGTAGCACAATGTGTATTGCTAATGTATTTATGTCAAGATGTACACATGCGCTCCCGTGTGTGTGTTTGCACTGATGTTAGTGTGTATCCGCTAGGTCAATGCCCGCTGCTGGTTGCCTGTCCGGCCTGCTGTACTGGCCGGTTTACTCAAATGATATATGATAAAAAGCCCTTCACTGGTACGTGTAGGGCTGAGGCATCCGCGCTGGTAAGGTATGTGACTAGGAAGTCAGACTGCTCACGTGGCGGGTTGCGTCCAAGTTATAGGTTAATAGAAAATTTCAATAATGGCATAGTCAGTGATTAACAGTTCGTTAGCAGTTAATACTTGAAGTTCATCTACTAATGCAAAAAACTGCTGCGTTACCTAAAAGACTGTATGAAGTCCGTCCTGGATGAAGTTCAGTCCTTTGATTTATCTGGCAATAGTAGTTCGAGGCTCTACCTACTAGCGTGGCAGCGCTCCGGCCGACAGCGCGCGCACACGCGAGGGAGCCGAGGTGTTGCTTGGAAACTCTGAAAGCTCGTGACATCACAGCTGTACGGAAGCCTGGAAAGGACTTGATTCCTCCAACGCGTTTCCGAGCCAAAGCGGGCTCCTTCATCAGGGAGTCCCTGACAAAGGAGCCCGCTTTGGCTCGGAAACGCGTTGGAGGAATCAAGTCCCTTCCAGGCTTCCGTACAGCTGTGACGTCACGAGCTCAGAGTTTCCAGCAGCACCTCGCGCGCGCGTGCGCTGCCGCCGAGAGCTGCCACGCTAGTAGGTAGAGCCTCGAACTACTATTGCCAGATAAATCAAAGGACTGAACTTCATCCAGGACGGACTTCATAGAGTCTTTTAGGTAACGCAGCAGTTTTTTGCATTAGTAGATGAACTTCAAGTATTAACTGCTAACGAACTGTTAATCACTGACTATGCCATTATTGAAATTTTCTATTAACCTATAACTTGGACGCAGCCCGCCACGTGAGCGATCTGACTTCCTAGTCACATACCTTACCAGCGCGGACGCCTCAGCCCTACACGTACCAGTGAAGGGCTTTTTATCATTTATCATGTATTGCTAATGAATATTTAAAATGTAATTGTATTTCTTTTGAACCCCTTCATATATGCTTTCTTCAGTTTTTTTATGTGTTTATCCTTGTATTTTGGAAGTTTCTGAGAAGTCTATGCAGAAAAATGCAAGAAAAAAAAACATACCAGAGACTTCCCTAACCCCAATGCTTCAAAATCCAAAATGCTATTTATGTATACTTTACACAATTTTACTAAAGGCATTAAAGTAACATCTGGCTGCACTGGTAAATACTGCTTGTGAAATTGGCCTTAAAGGGGTTATCCAGTCTAAAAAATAAAAATTTGAACATCTGGTCGGCACTTGGGCTTGTGGTGGTGCACGTGGAAGGGATGCATTGATGGTCTTTGTAGAAAACAGATGATCCCATTCAATATGATTTTATTATCACAGCATCAGCTGTTACATAGGATGGGTTTCGGCATCCAGAGCCTTTGTCAACTATATATAGCATACTGGAGAAATAGAGTGCCGGGATCATCTGTTTTCGAAAAAATTTTTTTAAAAAAGCAGTCAAGCCTATAAACGGAAACCACTACCCATCTCTTGTATTCCCATCAATCCAATGCAGATACTGTGGGTTTCCTCCCAGTATGTTTTCACAAAGCAGTTAGCATGTGACTGCTGTAGCTAATCAGTGGCCTAAGTGGTTAAGTGTCATACTACTGCCATCAGCACTTAGCAATGGCAGCCACTATGCGTGCAAAAGCACAGACCACTGATTGGCTGCAGGGACCACATGATGGCCACTTTTAAACAAAGACCTGGGTGACCACTGAAGTGTCAACACTGTATTGGCGGGAGATAGAGCAGGTGACAAGTAGATAGATCTCTGACTTGACACCGTATTTTCTAAAGACAACTTAACATAACTAAAGCAAGTATTATCACATGCAGGATTACATGTTCACAGCATGTACTGAAACAGAAGGACAACTTTACTCACTCGTTCCCCAGAGTCCCCCTTTAATCCGGGCTGACCAGGGATTCCATACCCCGGTTCTCCCTAAAATAAAAGCAGTTCATTTTAATTTTCATGTGTTTAGTATATACAGTAATTAGTAGTTATGAATTTGTATCAGATTGTTACTATAACAAACTACACCAATGCCCACGTTGTACCCTCAGGATACTACACAATTATTTACAAAAAGGTCACATAGACCTACTAAATCCTTTTAGGGGTTACTACATAGATATTAAAACGTAACCTTTATTATATTTTTATAAAAGCTGATACATTTATTTATACACCCCGTCCCATTAAAATTATCAGGGAAGGAATCAGATATTCCACTCAATACTGAATGTGTGTAATCCTCTTTTACTTGGAGGTACTGCTTATGGCTGCAGTTCACTTTGCTGTGTTATAATGTGTGCATCTGCCGTAGGTTAATTTATATGTTTTTCTATTCCCTATCAGGAATCCAGCGCATTCGTTGCTCAACAATGTGCTTGATGGCAACCTACAACTTTGTTGCAACACTGGAACGTGTAGCCAATTGCTCACTCTGAAGCTTCTTGGCAGTCAGATTCTGATTGTAAGTCAGTGTTGCAACAATGTGATTGTATAATAGAGCAGATTTCTATTTGCTTCTACTGCACTTATATTATGGAGCTGGAACCACTTGACTAATTCCTATGTTAGCCCACTACTCACCCCTCTTTACTATGAGCCATATCACACCAACTTTCTCAGCCACGGAGATACACACTGTTTAGTGCTTACCAACCACACAGTCATTCATACAGTTGTATGCTTCCGATTCGGTCCCTGTCTAAAAGGCAGCAGGCACTAACCCTCCCGACATGGCTCATCAGGGTAATAGGGTATTAGTAAAGTTGTAGGTTGCCATCAAGCACAATGTTGAGCAACGAATGCGCTGGATTCCTGATAGGAATGTAGAAAAACATATGCATTAACCTACGGCAGATGAAAATGTAAATGTAAATTTGGGGTTAAAATTTGTTTCACAGATAAATAAAGAGGGAGAGGTGAACTTAGATGTTATGTCTAGATTTGATAATCAGAAATTTCAGAACCGCTTTCTGTTATTTCAACTAAAACACGCAATTAGATACACGAAGAATAAACAATACTTTGACACTAATAGAAACACTTTTCTAGATTTTTGCTACACAAATGAAAAGATTAAGATAAAAATCTCTCAATTATATAAATTATTTAGGAGGGAAGTAGGAAAAAAAAGTAAATTTAAAAGTGAGAAATTATGGGAAAAGGATTTAGGATTAGTCACACTAGATTGGCATAGGATATATAGAAATATGGGGAAGGTATCGATCTCCAGTGATTTCCGAATGATCTTCTTCAACATTCTACACAGGGTGTACTACTCGCCTAAGGTTTTGGGGAAATTTTATAAGAATTATGATTCTAGATGTTGGAAGTGCTATCAAGAACAGGCAGACTTTTTTCATGTCATCTGGCAATGTAGAGAAATGCAAAGGTTTTGGGGGAGAGTGTTTCAGGAATTGAACACACAGACCTCGCTATCTGTCCCATTGGACTGTGGTTTGGCGTTGCTTGGAATACTCCCTCCCATGATCCATAATAAGAACCCGATAAAGGAGATTTGGAATAGAGGTCTCGTAGCCGCACGAGTAGTATTGGCACGAGAATGGGGATCAAACACTCCACCCTCCTTTAAGAACTGGGAGAATTTATTGATATGCATATTGAAATATGAGGAATGTATAAGACGGTTTAATATTTAATATTATTGAATGTTTTAAAACCTATCTTTCCACTGATCCGACCAAGATGGGGGGGAGGGTGGGTGGGAAAGGGAAGGACGGGGAAGGGAGGGAAAATTGTAGAGACTATATATTATGAATTGCTATAATCATGTATTTAAATTAGAAGTAATCGCATTAAATTTTGTAATATACTTTTTGAAAATAATAAAAATTATTAAAAAAAAACAAAAAAAACTACGGCAGATGCACACATTATAACACAGCAAAGTGAACTGCAGCCATAAGCAGTACCTCCAAGTAAAAGAGGATTACACACATTCAGTATTGAGTAGAATATCTGATTCCTTCCCTGATAATTTTAATGGGACTGGGTGTATAAATAAATGTATCAGCTTTTATAAAAACATAATAAAGGTTACGTTTTAATATCTATGTTGTAACCCCTAAAAGGATTTAGTAGGTCTATGTGACCTTTTTGTAAATAAAAGATTGTTACTTTGAGACCTTTTCTGTAAGAATTGCAAACACTTCTTCATTCACTAGAATGGATGTGTGATAAACCCCAACACCATGTTGAGTCTGGAATAGCGCTGTTTTGAAAGAAACCAAATGTATCATTGAATGGAGTAGTGGGTCTGTGGAATCTATTGTAAACAACTGTGGTAGAAACCAGAGCCATCTCTGCTGTGGTATACAGGGTGGAATTTGACAGTGTCAAAAGCTGCTGTGCGATAAGACCCTATGTGTACATTTCAACACAATTAGACAACCACAAAAATGTGTTTATTCCGAACGAATAAATAAAGAAATTCAGGTTTAGATTAAGGCACTCTTTCTTGAGTTCACTATGAGCCTTAGGCCCCTTGCAGACGAGCGTTCCTCACGCAGCGAGTCCACAGCGTAGCTCCCGGCCTGACCTCCCAGCACTGCCAGGGATCACATAGCATTATATTGATTTATAATGCTATGTAACCCTTACAGTTCTGGAATGTATTGGATAACACTGACAGCATTATGCCAGTGTTATCCAATACATTCTAGAACTGTAAGGGTTACATAGCATCATAAATCAATATAATGCTATGTGAATCCTGTCAGTGCAGGAAGGTCGGGCCGGGAGCTCCGTTGCGGACTCGCTGCGTGAGGAACGCTCGTCTGCAAGGGGTCTTACAGCTGAACGACAGCAGCTGAATGACATCTGATCCACTAAATCAGGGACGAGCAAACTGCGGCTCTCCAGCTGTTGTAAAACTACAACTCCCACGATGCCCTGCTGTAGGCTGATAGCTGTAGCCAGACTGGGCATGCTGGGAGTTATAGTTTTGTAACAGCTGGAGAGCCGCAGTTTGCCCATCCCTGCACTAAATTATTGTTTTTCAAAGAGGTTTTTCAATTTCCCATTATCAAACAATGTCCCATTTGCACTTAAAGTTGTTTGTACCTTCACTCCTTTGTCTCCTTGGTCTCCATTAATTCCTTTAGGGCCTGGTGGACCAGTGGGTCCAGTGTCACCCTAACATATAAAGTAATAAATGTTATTTATTAGACTTACAAACACATAACAAAAATGCTATTGGCTCTGCACCACAACTGCATTATACTGTATTGTTTATACGTACCCTGGAACCTTTCTTCCCAGTTGGTCCAACTACCTGCAGAATACAACATTTACATAATTAATGAGAGGAAAAAAACTATTGATGTGCTTTATTTTTGTACTTATTTCAGATGGCAACAATTTCATGGTCACTAAAATCCATAGGTTACCTTACCCTTAGCATGAATTTATCATTCAGTGAGGCCAAAAAAAGCTGTACAATTTAACTTAAGAGTAGACTCATTTTTTTTAACACAATTAGGGATGAGCGAATTTCATATTTTGAAGTTTGTGTGCCAGTTCGTGTTGTGGTATTTACTGAATTGTGTTAGAGATTCCGTTACCACGGACCATAAAGCAATTCCATGATGGAATGCATAACGGAATGCCTTTAGAGGCATTCCGTTATTCATTCCGTCATAATAGAAGTCTATGGCCTTTATAACGGATCCGTCTGGTTTACGTTATGCAGGAGAGGACTCAAACATAACGGAAATCGGACGCAATTCAGTAAATACCACAACACAAACCCGCACACGAACTTCAAAATATGAAATTTGCTCATCCCTAAACACAATCAAACATTTCATGAAACATCAAATACATTAAAATTCATATTGCATTTTAAGGGTAAAAATGCAATTCCATTTAATCTATTATAACCATTTACTAGCATCTGAGCTTAGAAATACAGATGGGTCCAAGCTAACCGAATCTTGAATTTGTTTAAAGATTCCAGTTTCTCCTGAAAAAAAATTCAACACAATATCGCAATATGCGAGCAAAACAGGCTGAAATTCACAACACAACCACTTTGTCACTGCTTTTACACACAAATAGGGTCAACATCTCATCACATCATCTCGCAAAATTAAAATCTTTGGACATGTCCAGCAAAAAAAACAGTCTTTATGTAAATGCATAGACAGGATAATGTTTTAGGGTTAAGTTTAAAATTTCAAAGTAATTAAAAATGTTAGAACTGTTAAATACTTATTAAAGGTATATAGAGATTTTTGGCTTCGTAATTTTTGTTGATTTTACAAAAAAAAGTAGCAGTATTGTAGGTTACCCCCATTGCTGGAGCGCCTGGAAAACCTTGGATCCCCTACAAAAACCAAAACAAAAATGATGGATTATACAATGTTTCCAATTTCTATTCAATTGTTAACTAGGAGACAAGCAATACATTTATTTTTGTTTTATTTAGATGCAAGTTGGTAATTATTCAAACTTCCTAGAGCATGAATAATGAGCTTTAAAAGTGTTCTCCAGGCTCTCCTATATTGATGACCTATCCTCAGGGGATAGATCATCAATATTAGATCGGCGGGGGTCCGACACCCAGCACCCCTCCCGATCAGCTGTATGAGGAGACACGCGTGCATTGTGAAAGTGCTGTCTCCCTTCTCTCTTCCTGCTCTGCTAATGCTTTGCCATAGACATAGCAGCAGCAGGAAGAAAGACGGGAGACGGCACATGCACACTGCACTCACCGTCTCCTCACAGAGCTGATCAGTGAGGGTGCCGAGCATTGGACAGCCGCCGATACGATATTGATGAACTATTCTGAGGATAGGTCATCAATAAAGGAGAGCTTGGAGAACTCCTTTATTGTATGGCTCAAGAAAAATAACGCAGGCCATACACATTTGATAAAAGTCAGCCTTTTGATTTCAGCAGGCTCGAACGATTATCAGCTACTGAACAAGCAGGCTTGTTGGATTTCAACACCTTTGCTTTTATAAAATATAAGTCTGTTAGGTGCGGGGCTCTCCTGGCAGTATTATGTTGACCTTTTGTGGTGTAACTTTTATTCAGTTCACAACAGAGGCATGATAAACTTGATAGTTGTAGAACAATCAGAAGCTCTGTGTTGTAGCTGTTTAAAGAACACACGTGGTGACACAACAACCTTCTTTGGTGGTCCTCCACTGGACCAGAAACCAAGAGGTACTCCAAGTGGCCCACCATAATCATCTTGTGCCCAAGGTTACCATTTGCATTTGCCCATTCCTGCAGTACTGCTGTGGGTTCTGGGAGGTAACACCTTGCCACAACCATATTTAACAGAGTCAAACCAGCCACCTTTTATGGATCTCCATGGGGCATCATAGTTGTTATGGTCTTTTACAGACTGCCATGAGGCCGCACCGCTGCAAGCTTGCTGCCTGCATGTCAGGAGTACTTGATGTAGCAGGAGATCAATCCCAAACACCATTTTAATAACATAGATCAAGTTAAAGTTCTTGTTTGATGAGGGATACTGCCTCTTTATAAAGCATTTGTGCCAACTGATACAACAGTAATAATGGCAACAATGACAGTAGCAACAACGGCAGTAACTTTACACTGGTTAACTTTCACATGCTGTTGAGCATACTACACTTGAGCTTCATTTGCACACAGGAGAAGGGGTACTCTCAGATTACCTCCAAGATTCCTGTGGGTTTCACACTGTCTTTCTACATTCCCCCCATCCATTTCCACTATGGACTGGAACATTGAGACCCCACACTGGGCCTGAGATCAGCCAATCTCTGGGTTGGTATCTACACATCCCTCACTGATCACTCAGGCTTTCAGTCATTCATTTCACTTTGTGGCTGTTCTCGGGTAAACCCTGTGAGGAGGCTTCACTGGCACCCCCTGTGGTCTCACTGAACACACACAAAACCCAAACACTGCATTCTAACAGTTCTCGTGGCTGCTCTTGACTAGCATTGTGGGCAATGCTCAGTGCTAATGTAGGTCTCTGCGTGGGCCTGTCACTAGCAGGGTCTGGTAGTGCTGCCGAGTATAACAACTCGTCAGCCATTTACACTTTAAAGCTATCTAAAGTGCACAAAACAAAAGCGGGTGCAATGTACATAACACATGGCAACATTTATCTTAAAGTGACATACACATTTTTTTTACATAAGGGAGGATATAAGGTTTGGCACCTTCTTACACGCTACTAACTATTTATGATCATGGATTTATTATTACCTGGTCTCCTTTTTGTCCTGTAGGCCCTGGAAGCCCCTGGTAAAAAAAAAATTATAATAAAGACTCAAATAATGAAAAGTACAAACATGATGAGATAACCCTAAGAACTCATGCTTGCATTCTTATTATTGCTCAGTTTTCTATGGAGCTTTAATAGGGCTGCCATAGAAGTCAATGTGGTCTCTTGCGTACTACCTGTGTGTGACTCTGATTTTATATGTATTAATCCAACAATAAAAAAATCTGCCATGCTCCATTAGATAAAGCATTGCTTCTATGGAAGATTAGCTCTGTACACACATGAAGCCTGTATGGTCTCCATGTCTGTATGAACGAGATTTTGTTCATATTTTTATAGACTAGCTAGACATTGGTTAAGATGGAACTCAAAAATCTATCAGATATATGTACCAGGTTTACAAGTACAAGTAGAATGAGACTAGAGGATAGAGCAGTGATGGCTAACCTCTGGCACTCCAGCTGTGGTGGAACTACAACTCCCAGCATGCTCCATTCATTTCTATGTAGTTTTGAGAACAGCCAAGCATGTGTACATCTTGGAAGTTATAGTTTTACAACAGCTGGAGTGCCGGAAGTTAGCCATCACAGGGATAGAGGATATAGATGAAGAAAAAATACTTGCTTAAAGGGGTGTGCCATGAAACAAATCTACATTTTTCAAACCAGCACATGGATCTAAATACTTTTGTAAATGCACATAATTCTAAATTTCATATAGCCTCTGAGCTATTCAATAAAACGTATCTGTATACAGCCTTCTTCAATAGACCGGACTACTCAAGTGCGTGCGTGTCAATATCCCCCCTTGGCCTCCATCCAATATTTCATCTCACAAGCACATATTTCACATGGTGGACCCCGATACCTAGCTACGGTACTTACTTGCTGTGTGCCATGTGCGCTAAATCCTGGATGTAACCCAAGTTTGCACACTGGACTTGATGTAAAGTATGGACATTTTTGAACTATCATGAAATATGTGCTTGTGAGATTAAATATTGGATTTATGCACAAAACTTTTGACAAAGCAGTGAACATAAGAATGATGCGCTTTCTGTGCGCTTTCTTGGACTGTATCTGTATAAGCGCCACCTGCTGTTTGTTCTGCTCCTTATTTCTTGTACACCTCACTGACATGGTCGCACATGCTCAGTATAAATCTTCAACTGTTCTGTTATATGCTGTGACAGTTACAGGGAAAAAGCTACAACAGAAAGGACATGACCCCTGAGAAAGAATACGCCCCCTGAGTTGTCAGTCTGAAATAAATCTAGCAGAGCAATGAATGGGGAGATCTCAGGTTCCATGTGAGGTACAGGGCTGGTTCTAGCTTTAATAGAGATTGTCCTGTACTATATAATCTCTGATTTTCATTTTTTACATCAGTCATAACATAAGCCCTTTAAGACAAAAACATAATTGCATGCTAAAAAATCTATACATATATAATAGACCTATTAATTTGCAGCTCTTTGAGTTATTATTCACTTACAGATCTTCCAGAAGCTCCAATGGGCCCAATATCACCACGCTCTCCCTGTAAGAAAATATAACTTTATTATTAAATTATTACAATTATGCACTTGTTATTATTGGCTATTATTTAATATTCCACAACAGAATGAGATTAGCACTAGCACACAAACATTGTCACATTAGTATGTGTATATATATATATATATATATATATATATATAAATCCAGAGATAGGCAGCAGCACGTCCAAAGGGCTTGGCGGGTGCAAAATCCGACAATCCTCCACACATATATAGATCCCAGAGAAGAGGCAGCACTCCTGAGTTAAATGGTGATGACCCAAATTATTCCAAGGCAAGGTTTCAGCCTACTCCATGAGGTAGGCAAAGCTTGACAAAGGCCTCATGGAGTAGGCTGAAACGTTGCCTTGGAATAAATTGGGCCATCACCATTTAACTCAGGAGTGCTGCCTCTTCTCTGGGATATATATATATATATAAACGTGGAAATGGGGCAACACTCCTTCAATCGTGCGGCGGGTGCCTGTGTTAAACCCTTGATCACGGGTGTAGGTGTACACTGAAGAAATCCACCGCACTCCTATGTAAAACGTAAAAAAAAGTTGTCTTTTATTCACACATGTCACAGCAGCGACTTTTCAGTTCTCTCACAGAACCTTTCTCAAGACAAGTGGCTTGGCTTGAGAAAGGTTCTGTGAGAGAACGGAAACGTCGCTGCTGTGACATGTGTGAATAAAGGACACATTTTTTCTCGTTTTGCATAGGAGTGCCATGGATTTCTTTAGTGTGTATATATATATAAATTCACAAAACAGGGCAGCACTCCTTGTATATAGCAATCCGGGTGCCAGCGTTCAACCCTTGATCCTGGGTGGGTATATATGTAAAAAAGTTCATGGCACTCCTCTGTAGATGGTGAAAAAAAGTGTATTTATTCACACATATCTCACGGATATATTTCAGCCGCTGGGAAAGGTTCCGTGAGGGGACTGAAACGTAGCTGTGAAATATGTGTGAATAAATACAATTTTTTTCACCATCTACAGAGGAATGCCATAGACTTTTTTGCATATATATATATATATATATATATATATATACATACACACCTCTTAATCACTGACTTTAGGGGTTTTAATCAGTCCCAATGCAATTGTTATACACGTTCAAGCACCTAGCCATGTTCTCATTTGTAAAAGAAGGTGGTATTATTATTAATATTATTATTATCTGTGAGCATAATTAATTCCTGGAGCTGTACATGTAAGCAAGTCCTTACAATCTACAAGTATTGTAAACTGAAAGTATTTAGGAACCACAGCAACTCAGCCACAAAGTGGCAGACCATGCAGTGGCATAGGGGGTGCAGGGTTAACTGTTGCTACCGGGCCCAGAAGCCTGAGGGGGCCCAAAGACCCTTGTGGTGCACCGGTATTATAGAAAGTGCATGTTGATCAAGTTACACCTCTGGTTAGAGAGAAGCGGTTAGGTCAAGAATTTAGCATTGGGGGTTTGCTGTTTCAATTTTTGCTTCAGGCAGCATGAAGGCTATGTGCTTCCCTGCCTCTGGCCACAAGGCACTGAGGGAAGGGGGGCCCAAGTTGAACTCTTGCACCAGGGCCCATGAGCCTTTAACTACACCTCTGAGACCATGAAAAGTTACAGAGCGGGGTCACCGAGTACTGAGGAGCATAATACATAAAAGTTACCAGTGCTCTACTGACTCAGTAACTTCAGAGTTCCAAACCACCTGTGGCATTAACATCAGCATAAAAACTGTGATTGGGAGCTTCTTGGCATATGTTTCCATGGCTGAGCAGCTGCATGCAAGCTATAAATCACCAAACACATTGCCAAGTGTCAGATGGAGTGGTGTAAAGTACTGTAGAGCAGTGGAAAAGTGTTCTGTGGCGTGAGGAATCACTTTCTCTATCTGGCTGTCTGGTGGATATGTCTGGGTTTAGCCAGGAGAACACTACCTGCCTTATTGCACTGTGAAAACTGTAAAGTTTAGTGGAGGAAGGATAATGCTGTGGGGTTGTCTTTCAGGAGTTTTTCTAGGCCCTTTAGTTTTAGTAAAGGCAAATCGTAAATGGGTTGTGCCATGAACTACTTTCCAGCTTTCATGAGATGTGTCCTGACATCATTAGGACATGTGACACTGACCACGCTACTTATTCTTTCTTACCAATGACAATTGTGCATCCTACAATACAAGGCTTCAATGCAGGACATAACCTACAGCAACTGAATATCAAAACAGATTTGCTATTGGGTGCAATGGTAGGCTAATAACTACCAGGCAGTTTTGATAAATGGTGGTATTTGTGGAAAATGTTATAACAATATCTGTTGGGTGGGATACATTTATATCAGTGCCACAACCCTTTTAACGTTTAAGCATATCAAGACATTTTGGACAGTTGTATGCTTCCAACTTTAGGGGAATGGTTTGGGTAAAGTCCTTTTCTGTTCCAGCATGTCGTTGACTCAGCGCACAACGCAGAAGGCATGGTTTGGTGCATTTGGTCTGAAGGAACTTGACTGGCCCATCCAAAGTCCTGACTTCAACCCCATTAAACACCTTTGGGATGAACTAGAATGGAAATCGTGAGCCAGGCCCTCTCGCCGAACATTTTGTCTGACCTCACAAATGTTCTTCTAGATGGACAAACATTCCCACATACTCCAAAATCTTGTATTGTGGGCACCAATGAGTGCAGTTTCAGCCGAATCATGAGGATTTTCTACTTGCCTTTTCACCTTTTTCTCCATCTTGACCTTTCTTTCCCTAGAGAAAATGAAAATAATCTGTTTTATGAATGCCACTTTGTAACGGTTCCTTCTACCAATACAAGCCTGTTTAATGTAGCTGACCCTCGTTTTCATTTTTTTCTTACCCTTAAACCAGCTGCTCCTTCAATTCCTTGAAAGCCCCGATCACCCTAAAAGTAAACCAAAAAAAATCTATATATTTATTTTCATGGATACATTCCTAAAAAATATATATAGGATCTTGTGGAAAAATAAAATTTTTATGCAAAAAAAAGAGTTCAGTCACAATATGTTATGAAAATATTTTTTGGGCCATCAAGTCTTGTCCAAGTTAAGAAGAAAATGGGTGAAATGATAGATGGTGTTTAGCAAAAAAAAAAAAAGACATTAAATATATTTCTAACTACTTTTGCTCCAGGGCTGCCACTGAAATCCTCCTAATGACTAGAGCCTTGATGTAATATTTTTGGTTGTAGTGGAAAAGAGCCTATGTACTGCAGTGTACATGGCTGCTGCAGTCAATCACAGGTCTTAGCAGTATACAATACAAACTGCTAAGACCAGCGGTCACATGCAGCATATGGGCACCACCACCACAATCATGTAAACAAAACCTGCCCAAGATGGTGCTGAAGAGGAGGGGGCTTGAACCAGTGAACATGACTTCTTTTCATATTTTAACGCCATTCTTGCCTTTCCACATTTTTTAAACTTGGACAACTTCTTTGAAACACAATCGGATCTAGAAAGCTGAATGAAAGTTTAATGCTAACTGATACCATTTAATGCAACAATTGTCCAATTAGTTTAGAACAGTTACATAGAAAAAAAAATCTAGTATACCTTAATATATTATATTGGATATTTGGTCTGGCTCTAGCTTTAAAAAAGAACACTTAAAATGCACAGCAGACAGCCTCACAATAATTGACACAGCCTGTTTTTAAATATATAAGCATACCTTTGGTCCAGGAGGTCCTGCAGGACCCATAGATCCCTGTTAAAAAAAACACATAAGTTACTATAATTTAACATATTTTATATAATTCTGTCAAAAAAAACTATTGTGGAGTGAAAAAGAGAGAAGCGAAGATGTTGAGGTTTGCAGTGTCTGGCACTTTGCCCATGAGGAAACGTGTTCTCTGTCTTAAAATGCATGCTGCAGCTGCCTTTTGTATCATCTCTCAATGACCCATAAACATGTAAGATAGAACCAGTAGTAATTCTGGAGGAAAAGTGACACCTTTTATACTGTAAGTTGCCTTTAAAATGATGGAGTATGAGATGGATTGACTTTCCCTCAAATTACAAGACAAAAAGTAACATTCATTAGTAATGAAGTCCCTGTAAATTGTATGCACATCAGACCTAACTTTTATTCTTGAATTACATTTCCCACAAAACACAGTTTATTTGTCTACATTTTGTGTTTATTACTATTGTATACGTAAAACTGCTACCTGGCTACGTCTATATTTTCTGTTACTGTATCTGATTAATCACAAAATATCCTAGTTCAACTATAGACTAGGGTAGCCAGAGGTCTAGTTTTAGGCTAGACAGTCCAGTTTTCAGATTCTCTGTCCTCCGTCTGGCACAGAGCCTGGACAGACGCAGGGATATCCTTATGAACAGCTCACTCTCAGACAGCAGCTGATAGAAGTTGATTTTGCCTTAAGTTTTTAAATCCCCATCAGCTGTGGGAGGGGGCGTGACTTAGCTGTGCCACGGACAGAGTTTTTAAGTCCATCTTTTGAGGGTGGTCTGAGTGGCCACCCTACTATAGACCCCCTATAGATGTGGGTCCTTTTGCAAGATCATAAATCTCTGTTTGCTTAAACCACATGAAGCATACGCAGATATGCTGAGACTAAGAGCACTACAAGCATTATTTTTCCCATCATAACAAGACTGCATGTAGCACTACCCTTCCCATTTAAATGATGAAAACCATGTCAGAACACAAAGTTGTGCACTGTAAGTCAATAGATCCGCTAGATGTCAGTGGTCTCTGGCAATACTTCGTGGTTTCCATATAACAGAATTGTCTGCCGCAGATCATTAATTGCTTTTCCATGATTTTCTTTTAAATCCCCCACCCAACAGCCTGATTTGTGAAGGGAACTACACTTACTTGCTCCCTGCCACTCAGTCAAGGCTCTGTGGGGCCAGGGTTACCTTCGCTGCACTTCTACTTCCTGCACATATGGGGTCACATGCAACGCAGCAGCCAGAGACTGGCCTCAGTACGAATGTGTCCCTAACTGGTATGTTACTGCTGAATCATGGGCCACTTTGGGGACACTTCCCCACTGAGGCTGATCATTGACTGCAGTGGCGCACATGATTCCATCCATGCAGGAAGTTTACACGCAGGGGCTTGAAGTTCCCTTAAAAGGTCCCGCTGGGTGGGATTTAAGAAAAAAAAATGTGGAGAGCTCCTTTAAGACATGAGCCAAAAATTTTACTCTTAAATGTATAACCAATCATTAGTTATAGATTATGAAATACTATATATCATAGTCAGTTTATTATCTAAGAAAAAAAATCAGTGTAGAACTTTTTGTGGACAGGTAAATCATAAACATTTAAACATAAAAAAAGACTCACCTTTTCTCCTAACATTCCCTTTAAGCCAGGTATTCCGGGGAAACCAATTCCTGCATCTCCCTGAAAAAAAAAATCAGATGAAGAATATTTTTTCCATAGTTATATGTTTAAAATGTAATATTCTTCATATTTCAAAATCTTATAAAAAAACAAAACAGAAAATAGAGTATTAGTGCTTATTCTCAGATATAGTTTTTGGTGCCATGCTTACTAAGGTAATGTAGAGAAATCCAATATCTTTTTTTTTTTTTTTATCTTATTTTTTTTTTCGTTTTTTTTTTTCCGCAGTGTTAGGGACTGTTCATGTCAAGGGATTTCTAATATTTTGGCAGCAGGAAAATCATGAGCTGGAAACACTATACTTGCTACTGGAACCATGGTGACTCTATTAAAATCAGAGGTGTCATCAGAATTCACCAATGTCCTTTTCAACGGATGTAGCAAAGCTCTTGTTCCTCCATTATTAGGGAAGTCAATACACTAATGTGTACAAAGCTTTAAATGCTTATGCAACTGATCTTGCTCCGTTAATAACATTCCTTTATTTCATATGCAGACTTTACCTTTTCTCCTGTTATTCCTTGAAGTCCTGGGAGACCATCAAGACCTATTGGACCTGGCAGCCCAGCTTTCCCCTGTATTCAAAATATTAAAGCAGAAAACGTGTTAAGAAAAGAATGCTACATTTGCTGAAAGAGACATACATGCAAAACCATCTAACTTTTCTCTGCTTATATAGTCCAGGTTCCTGTCCACATATTAGCCTGAGAAGCGGAAAATGTCACATGACTGTGATGGAGTTCAGAAAAACAGGGCATTACAGATGAACAATCACTATGAGTGATAGTATGGGATGTTTCCTGTCAATTGACGCTGAAAATCGCAAAACTGAAATACCCCTTTAAAATAGTTGTGTCACTTCAGAAAGTGGTATTTATCATGTAGAGAAAGCTAATAAAAGCCACTTACTAATGTATTGTGATTATCCATGTTGCTTCCTTTGCCAGCTGGATTCATTTTTTCATCCCATTATACACTGCTCGTTTCCATAGTTACGAGTTACGACCACCCTCCAATCCAGCAGCAGTGGCTGTTCTTGCACACTATAGTAAAAGGTGCCAGCCTCTCTGGTGGCCGGGACCGCAGGATTGGAGGACGGTCGCAACCCCTAGAAATCAGCATTGTATAATGTGATGAAAGATGAATCCAGCCAGCAAAGGAAGCAAAATGGACGATCACAATACATTAGTAAGTGCCTTGTATTAACTTTCTCTACATAATAAAGTGAGAAGTTATACAATGCCTTTAGCTGTCAGTCACCTCGTAGTAATTGAACTGTCAATAACAGGTCTCCAGATGATAATTAAAATGGTCACAAACTTGACCCAAAGATATAATTTGATTCCTAAATTTTTAGACATAGGAGCCAATGCAACCCAAGTGATTTTATTAGCATGCAACCCATGCAGCTCCCAGTAGAAGGACCATGGGTGCTTATCACTTTACACACTATGTTATTTTTGAGTCTATCAATATGCACTAAGCTCCCAATGTCCCCTATGGGTGGCTGTAGATAGCTGTAATGTACAGAACATAAAAACTGTGGTCGGTCCACAACCTATACATTGCTGCTGCGAAGCCCACTGTCTAGTGTAAAGGCTTTCTATATTTTGCCTCTAATAATTTTGATTTACAATTAACCAAAAATATAAACTGGCTCCTAAATTTTTAGACTTAGGAGCCTAATATATCTTTAAAGGCTGAAGTCCTAAATAAGTTAGTGGGTAAACATAAATATATAACAAATATGGAAAAAGTAAAACAAGTACATAACATGTTAGAAGATTGATAATGCCGAACTTACAGTTTCTCCCGATTCTCCTTTATCTCCTTTTAATCCAGGTTTTCCACGGGGACCCTATACAGATTTAGTTTACTATATTAGTATTTTAAAAGACATTCAGGTTTTAACCCCTTCTACCCTGGGCCAGTTTCCGCCCTTCTGCCCAGGCAATTTTTAGGAAATCTGACATGTGTCACTTTATGTGGTAATAGCTTTGGAACACTTTTATTTATCCAAGCCATTCTGAGACTGTTCTTTCATGACACATTGTACTTCATGACAATCATAAATTTGAGTCAATATATTTTACCTTTATTTATGATAAAATATTTCTATTTATTATTTAACATTCCCCATATGTCTACTTTATGTTGGCATCATTTTGTAAATGTCATTTTATTTTTTTAGGACGTTAGAAGGCATAGAATTGTAGAAGAAATTCTTAAAATATTTAAGAACATTTCCAAAACCCACTTTTTAAGGACTAGTTCCTTAAGTTACTGAAAACTGATTTTACAAGCTTTGTTAACTCTTTGGCCCCTTTCACACGGGCGAGTGGTGCAATGCGTGAGGAGAAAGCATTGCACCCGCACTGAATCCGGACCCATTCATTTCTATGGGGCTGTGCACATGAACGGTGATTTTCACGCATCACTTCTGCGTTGCGTGAAAATCGCAGCATGCTCTATATTGTGCGTTTTTCACGCAATGCAGGCCCCATGGAAGTGAATGGGGCTGCGGGAAAATCGCAATCATCCGCAAGCAAGTGCGAATGCAGTTCGATTTTCCCGCATGGTTGCTTAGCTACGGGATTAGATCTTTATTATTTTCGCTTATAACATGGTTATAAGGGAAAATAATAGCATTCTTAATAAAGAATGCTTAGTAAAATGGAGATGAAGGCGTTAAAAATAATAAAAATTAACTTACCTTAGCAACTTGATCGCGTAGTTGCGATCTGTCTTCTCTTTTCCAGCATCAGCTAACAACTAAAGGACCTGTGATGACGTCACCATGGTGATGGACCATGTGATTACTACGCGATCATGTGGCTAAGGTAAGCTAATTTTTATTATTTTTAACCCCTTCATCTTCATTTTACTAAGCATTCTTTATTAAGAGTGCTAATATTTTCCCTTATAACCATGTTATAAGGGAAAATAATAAATTCTCCAGAATACTCTACCCGAAACCGG
This sequence comes from Bufotes viridis, assembly GCA_033119425.1. NCBI lineage: Eukaryota > Metazoa > Chordata > Amphibia > Anura > Bufonidae > Bufotes > Bufotes viridis. The sequence goes on from CM065590.1 coordinate 169,795,816, forward strand.
ACTTCAGTGATAAAGTCCGGCTTCGGGTCTGGGTACCAAACATGGTGGTTTTCCACACGCACGTGCAAAAGGCATTACAAACGTTTGCACCCGCGCGGAAAAATCGCGCATATTCCCGCAACGCACCCGCCTCTTATCCGGGCGTCAAACATGACGCCCGTGTGAAAGAGGCCTTTAGGTGTTCCACAAGAATTAAAGGAAAATGGAGATTACATTTCTAAATTTCACTTTTTTGGCAGATTTTCCATTTAAATCCATTTTTTTCTTTAACACATCAAGGGTTAACAGCCAAACAAAACTCAATATGTATTACCCTGATTCTGCGGTTTACAGAAACACCCCACATGTGGTCGTAAACTGATGTAAGGGCAGACGGCAGGGCGCAGAAGAAAAGGAGCGCCATATGGTTTTTGGAAGACAGTTTTTAGATGCCATGTCCCATTTGAAGCCCCTCTGCTGCACCCTTACAGTAGAAACTCCCAAAAAGTGACCCCATTTTGGAAACTAGGGGAAAAGGTGCCAGTTTTATTGTTACTATTTTGGGGTACATATGATTTTTAATTGCTCTATATTACGTTTTTTGTGAGGCAAGGTAATAAAAAAATGGCTGTTTGTATTTTTTATAACATTCATCTGACAGGGTAGATCATGTGCCATTTTTATAGAGCAGGTTGTTATGGATACAATGATATCAAATATGTCTACTTTCTTTGCTTGTTTCAGTTTTACATAATAAAGCATTTTTGAAAAAAAAATTATGCTTTTGTGTCTCCATTTTCTGAATGCCTTATTTTTTTATTTTTCTGCCGATCGTCTTGTGCAGGGGCTCGTTTTTTGCAGGAAGAGTTGATGTTTTTATTTATATCATTTTTGGGTACATATGATTTTTTGATCATTATCACACTTTATGGGGCCAGGTGACCAAAAAATTGGTTGTTTTGGCATAGTTTTTATTCATTTATTTTTACAGCTTTTACCTGAGGGGTTAGGTCATGTGACATTTTTAAAGAGGAGATCGTTACAGATGTGCTAATACCTAATATGTATACTTGTTCTTATTTATTTAAGTTTTACACAATAATAGCATTTTTTAAACCAAAAAAATTATGTTTTAGTGTTTCCGTAGTCTTTTTTGGGCGATTGTCTTAGATAGGGTCTCATTTTTTACAGGATGAAATGACAGTTTGATTTTTGGGTGTGTATGACTTTTTGATCGTTTGGTATTACACTTTTTGTGATGTAAGGTGACAAAAAATGGCTTTTTTTACACAGTTTTTATTTAATTTTTTTACGGTGTTCCCCTGAGGGGTTAGGTCATGTGATATTTTAATAGACCTGGTGGTTATGGACACAGGGATACCTAATATGTCTACTGTTTTTATTTTTTTCACTTTAACACAATAATAGCAGTTTTGTAGCAAAAAAAAATACCATATTTTAGTGTCTCCATTGTCTGAGAGTCATAGTTTTTTTATTTTTTGACCGATTGTCTTAGGTAGAGTCTCATTTTTTGTGGGATGAGGTGATGGTTTGATTGGTACTATTTTGGGGGGCATACACCTTTTTGATCGCTTGGTGTTGCAATTTTTGTGATATAAGGTGACAAAAAATACCTAATATGTCAACTTTTTTTATTTATTGCACTTTAACACAATAATAGCATATTTGAAACAAAAAGGGTATGTTTTAGTGTCTTCATGTTCTGAGAGCTATAGTTTTTTTTTTTTTTTAGCAATTTTCTTATTTAGGGGCTCATTTTTTGTGGGATGAGGTGACAGTTTTATTGGTACCATTTTGTGGGACATAAGCCTTTTTGATCGCTTGGTGTTGCACTTTTTGTGATGTAAGGTGACAAAAATGGCTTTTTTTTACACAGTTTAAATTTTTTTTTTATGGTGTTTATCGGACAGTATGGATCATGTGATATATTTATGGAGTCGGTCGTTACGGACACGGTGATACCTAATATGTGTGTTTTTTCCTTTTTTTTCTATTTTTTATTATAAAATCAGGGGAAAGGGGAGTTTTTTCTTTTTTACTTGAAACTTTTTCTTTTCTCTAAATTTCTATTTATTAGTTAACATTCCCCATATGTCTACTTTATGTTGGCATCATTTTGTAAATGTCATTTTATTTATTTAGGACGTTAGAAGGCATAGAATTTTAGAAGCAATTCTTAAAATATTTAAGAAAATTTCCAAAACCCACTTTTTTTTATGGTGTTTATCGGACGGTATGGATCATGTGATATATTTATGGAGTCGGTCGTTATGAACACAGTGATACCTAATATGTGTGTTTTTTTTCTTTTTTCTATTTTTTATTATAAAATCAGGGGAAAGGGGAGTTCTTTCTTTTTTTACTTGAAACGTTATTTTTTTTATTAAAAACACTTTTTTTAACTTTATTTCTGTTCCACTCTGGGACTTCAACTTTTGAGGGTCTGCTCCCCTCTGCAATGCATTACAATACACCTGTATTGTAATGCATTGCCTGTTAGTGTATGACACTGAGTAATACACTAACAGTTTGCCTAGGAGACCCAGCCTGGGGCTGGATCTCCTCGGCCCCCGTAGAAGGCAGGCCCCGATGCCGTGCAAGGCATTGGACAGCCTGTGCATGGCATCAGGCTGCCTTGTCACCCATCAGGTTCCAGCCACACAGTGGCGTAGCATGAGGGGGGCCAGGGGGGCCGATGTCCCGGGCGCCAAACTGCAAGGGGCGCCGGCAGCACAGACAATACTCAGCTCAGCTCACTGCCTACATCATCAATGCGCCCACTGCCCACTACAGCTGTGCTATGGCGGGCCGCAGCACTAGTAGTTTTCCCTACAATCTCGGAGCAAAGTAAAGACATCAGGTCACCTGACAGCCTCTTCCTCCTCGCTTCAAGCAGGTACTTGCTTTTGCCTAGATGCAGTGGCTCCTATTGCTTAGCCCACCCCTCTCCCTGTATTCATGAGTCAGAAATGGTGGCTGAAGATCCTCAGAGGCAGCCAGAGTGGGAATTTTGGCAGAGAGCAGAAGCGCTTATAGTGCTCTGCTGGCTGTATGTTGTTCATGACTCAGTCCCTGTTTGGATTCACAGTCACACAGCAGTTCATAGGGGTGAGGGACTGTGGAGGCAGGCAGCTAGGGCACACGTTTTATGCTTTTCACCACCAAAGTTCCTTTTCCTACTGACCCCTAGTGTTAGGCGCGAATATTCGAATGGCGAATATCGGCACTTTGAGAATTCGTGAATATTTTGAATATAATGCTATATATTTGAAATTTCAAATATTCTATATTTTTTTTTTATCAGTAACCTCCCTCTTGCTTGTGGCCCAATGAGAAGGCTGCAATGTCTTTGTCTGAGCATAGGAACATCCTTAGCAACCAATAGGAAAATTGCTTACCCCTTTACTATATAAGGAACGTCCCCAGCAGCCATTTTCTGCAGTTTATTACAGTTCTGAGAGAGACAGCAGTGTGATTGCTGTGCTCTGTGCTTTGCTGTATAATTAGACAGTTAACTTATATATACCTTTTGGCATCCGGAGAGGTATAGAGTGGACTCTCAGGAAGCCATCTGGCACCAGAAACCTCGTCTGGAGTGCTGTCCATTTTTCTTCTTTGTATTTATGGGTAAGGACTCACACCCTTGGACCTAGCACCCACTTCATATATTCTGGACTCTCGGTGCCGCCATTTTTTTCCATTTTTATATATATATATATATATATATATAATACAGATAGTTAGTGGGAGATAGTGTAGGTTATATCCTGATATAGTGTAGCTGATAGGTCCGAGTGCAGGGTGTTAGGTAGTGTGATAGGTTCGGCTGTCCATACATATATAGTGCTGTGATGTCATCCAGTTGCACGTATTGCGCAAAAAAAAAAACATCATTAATTGCCGATTTTCGCAATCGCAAATATATACTAGAGCACTCTAATTGCATATAAAGCTATTGTGATGTTCTGCCGCGCCAACCATTTTCTCCAGTCTCAGTAAACTTCTAGCAGCTTAAAAAATTTACCCAAAGTGACCCACGCCTATATTGCAAGTGCATTACGCGAATATTACATTGCCGATCTTTCGCAATCAAGAAAATAACCACGAATTTATGGTCAATATTCACCCATATATTCGCGAAATATCGCAAATTCTAATATAGCCCCTGCCACTCATCACTAATGACCTCACTGTGCCCTCCGACCTTCTGACAGCAGAGGACAGCAGGATATATATATTTGAAAAAGTAGACAGCACTCCAAGAGATAGTTGTGATCCTTTATTCCACCTCTGCAATGCTCAGCTGCTCATTGCAGCCTTTGTCAAGCCTATACATATATATATATATATATATATATATATATATATATATACACATACACACATTTATTAGTACTGTACTTGTCTTTGTATGTGTTTATTTAAATAATTTAATAAATGTTATATTTGGGTATAAGTGTAAGCATGCTCCTGCCAACCACTAATATACAGTGTGTATGTGTGTGTGGGTATATATATATATATACAGTATATATATATATATATATATATATATATATATATATATATCTTAGTGTAGCTATTATAACATTTCAGCATTATATGGTGAGGTATAGTTACCATGGGGCCTTAAAGGGGTTGTAAGGGTTCAGAGCTGCTCTGATGTTCTCCTTTGCCCTGTGCTGAATTGCGAGGGGCAAAGACATTTTTAGGAAAACCAGTGACGTACCGGGCTTTCTATGGGTAAAGCTAGGCCGAGGCTTTCACCCAGCAGTGAGCCCAGTGACGTCACTGGCACTAATGGACCGGTTTTAGCGCTGCCCTAGCCTATAAAACGGCTAGGGCAGAGCTAAAGCCTGCCTATCAGAGCCAGTGACACAGTCTGCTAAAGCAAATAAAAAAGCCCCGATGCTCATATCAGGGGGGCCAGAGAGGTGAAGATTGGGATATGTCTTGGTTAAGCTCTGAACCCTGACAATCCCTTTAATAGGGATTGGGATAATTCAAGTAGTTGTGCCAAGGTTGGAAGGTTGAAACAGGACGGATCCGTTATGCAGGCCATAGACTTCTATTATGACAGAATGAATAACGTAATGCCTCTAATGGCATTCCGTTATGCATTCCTTCATGGAAATCCGTTATGGTCCGTGGTAACGGAATCCGTAACGCAGTTCAGCAAATACCCCAACCCGAACTTCAAAATATGAAGTTCGCTCATCTCTAGTCACAAGGAACAGTGATGGCAAGCGTAACTGGTCTCCTAAATACAAATATATAGTTAAAGTTAGATAAGGCAACAACTAAAAATCTTTAATTAACGTTTAGTAAAAGACTCAGAAGGGCACATACAGTATTAGTGGAAAGACTAACCCTAGGTTCACACCTGAGCGTTTTACAGCGCGTTCAAACGCGCTGTAAAACGCTCAACACTTGAAAACCAATGCATCCCTATGGGAGTGGTTCACACTTGAGCGTTTTACAGCGCGTAAAAACGCGCTGTAAAACACCCAACGCATAAGCTCGTTCAGGAGCGTTTTTTTGGGCGTTTGTCGCGCTTTTCCTCCCATAGACTTCAATGGGAACGCGCGTAAAACGCGCGTAAGACGCGCGTTACAGTGTAGATATGCCTTTTTCTATTGGTCTCCAGAATCACGAACGTATGACACGCATTTCCTATTTGCAAAGATGCGCTAAAATACGCGTGACAAAAACGCGCGTAAAACGCGCGTTTCAAAAACGCTCAGGTCTGAACCCAGTGTAAAGCTAACTGCAGAATGTACAAATGTAGAGTGGTCTACATTTTATTTTAAAGAGGACCACTCCTGACATGTCTGTTTAAGTGAACAACTGTATTGCACATGAAATTCTGGGATTAGAATTTTAGGATTTTATGCTGTAAAAATCCTCTATTACTCCTGTTACAAGTTTATGAAAAAAGGTATAACTCAGTGTTACCATTTGTGTGTTCTTGCACAGTCTGACACTATTCAATCAGTGCTGTCAGTGTTATACTGTGCTGGGACACACCCCAAACTGGTAACACCCAGATGGACCTTAATTGTAAATATCAAACATCTAGTAGGAATAATGGAGTAATGATACAACATGGAATCATTACAACAGATTCTAATAATGTTGTACTTTGCACCAGTGGGTTTGGAAAGTGAAGTTGGAGAGTATTGCTTATCATTCATTAAAAGGTTAATGCCACTTAATAAATGTCTGGGAATGAAATACCGTAGATGTCTGCCTGTTTCGTTTTGTTTTTTCATAAATGCTATAAACGGTCCTCTATATGCTTCTAAAACTTACCTTTTTTAGTATCTCCATTTGATTTTTACTATCTCAATTTAATTGCACCCAATTTTCTAGTTTGATAACAGGACAGGGAAAAAAATTGACAATAAAATTCCCAGATGTGCAAAAAACAAAAAAAAAACACACCAAATACACACCAAAACGTGGCATAAACATAATAATTAATGTGTGCTAACGTGTACAATTAAGTGAAATATTCACCTCTAACCTTTCATTAAGCCAAAAATATGCTCACCTGGGTCCCTGTTTCACCCGGTTCACCCTATAATAAGAGTATGAAAAAAATCAAGTAGTGACTTAGAAATTAATATAACTTCAGCAGCATATTTGAGTTACTATTTTAGATTAAAGTTTTGTACAAGACCTACATAAAGTGATTAAGATTAAGAGTTGTTGTTGTTTTTTCTTTCTCTGGTTGTCCAACAAGGCCCATTTAGATGAGCAAGTTGCGCACTCCAGACTCGCAGCATGAGTATGCGCCAGCCCCCCGTCCGGACCTCCCAGCACTGATCGGGGTCGCATAGCATTATATTGATTTATGATGCCATGGGACCCTTAAAGGTCTTGAATGTTTAGGATATCACTGACATAATGCAACTCACTCATGTGAAACCAGACTAATGGTCAATAGTTCATAATCAGTCAGATTAGCCATGAAGAGAAAGCGTCTGTTGGTATTTATCTTCACTGAAATTATATTTATGACTTACTCTTCCTGGGCAGGTGTTCTTTTGGAGATCTGAACCCTACCCCATGCGGGCCCCACAAGGGAACGTCAGCCGCACTCAAAACTGCTTCTTGTTACATATCATTATATAAATGATATAATGATGACAAAGCTTATATACACTGATACAGAATAAACAAACTGGATACAAACTTTGCAATGCACACAAAAAATGGTGCAATTTCAAACACAGCCCCAATTTAAACATTTACACAGGGCAGAACTGACACATTCTAAAAATTTGATGTTGATCAGCAGCACATAGTAATTATTTTTCATGTCAGATTTAATATGTTAATAAAGAAGATATTTAACATACCTTGATGGAAATTCCTGGGGGTCCTTGTGGCCCAGGAAATCCTGGAACACCAGGAGGACCTGGAAGTCCAGGGGAACCCGGATGACCCTTTGAGCCCTGTAGATATAATGAGTAAAAGTACTACATCAAGTACGGTAAACCATACATTGTCCACACCTCATACCTGCAAATTTTTATTCTATACCCACACAGATAAATAAGAAGGACAATGCATGAAACTTATGCAACTGTTATATAGCACAGTAGGCTGCCACTTATACTTACAGGAGATCCAGGAATGCTACCAAGCCCAGCCAATCCATCGACTCCTCTCAACATATAGCCAGGCTCCCCCTACACCAAGAGAGATTGCATAAATGAAGTTTGGCAACAATATATGCAATAACTGACAAAACAAAATGTAAAAGAAAAATACATAAAACAAAACATGTACAGTAGACAGAGGCTGGAATGAAAAAGGAGTCAAGCTAAAACCAAATTTATTCTCCTAGATACAGCAGCAACAAAGAAAACTGCATATATGCAAAAAAGGCAACATTAACAAACATTGTCTGATGCTTTAAAGGGGTTGGGCAAAAATGGGTTGGGTGGGGGGCTTTGCGCTAAAAGCCTACTTAGCTGGACCTGTAAAGGGAAGCTTACTTACTTGGTTCCTGGAACATGCTCCCGATCCTTTTACTTCCGGCCTGCAATGCTCCACTAGGTTCTCTCACTGAAAACACCTGGGTTGAAGCCGCCTGCAGCCAATAACTGGCCGTGGTGGTAACCAGTTCACCTTATGTCATGACAAAGGGTTCCCTCCATTCTTGCACAACCCCTTTAATGTTTGATTTAGTAATATATCAATATTTTTACAAGAACACAGGTAGAAATCCTTCTTAATAATCTAAAACAGGAGTCTTTCTTCACCAAACGATTAAACTATGAGCCTACCCTTTTAAATTTCAAGTTTTAATTTATCCATAGCTCATCTAATTTTATTTTTAACATTTTTGGGTTCCTATGGCAGTTTGAGAAAGTATGTCTATGGTAGTTCCTGAAAGAGCTGAGCAAGTAGTCAAAAATGTCTGGGATAATTATAGCCAACTATATTAATTGCAGGATAAAGCAGCAAAACTTACTCTGTCCCCTTTTGGTCCAGGAGGTCCTGGGTAACCTTGAGGTCCCTAAGATTAATAAAATATAGCAGAAAAAAATTGAATATTAATAATTAAGAAAACAATAAACATATTTTAACCCTTTCCTGACCACCCAACGTAAATTTAAGCCAGTGGCAGGGCATTTAAAAAACGGTGCTCATCTGGCATGTGTAGCAGGCGCCATAACTGCACCCGGCACTAATGTCTGAGACCAACGGTAATGCCAGTCGCGGACTTTTAATCCATCAGATGCCGTGGGCAAATGTGACCCCGGCATTGGGATGCCCTAAAACCCAGAAGCGCACTGCTCCAGATTCCCCTTTCGATGATCAGGGTAGCAGGAGAGTGTATGCAGCATCCCCTGTCCTCCTGTGTGAGAGCAGCCTGCTGCTTATTAGTTTCTATGGAGCCCCTGTGGCAGGGCTCTATGGGAACATAGTAAAATTCTCATAGACTCCAATGCATTAGCATTGGAGTCTATGAGACAAGCAATCTGATGATTGCTTGTTATAGTTCCCTGTAGGAACTATATAAAGTGTAAAAAAAAAAGTAAAAAATGTAAAATCTAAAAATGTAAATCATCCCCCCTTTCCCCAAAATGTAAATACAAATATGTAAACAATACAAAAAAATACACATCATGGGTATCATTGCATGAAAAAGCCAATACTATTAAAATATGCGTACATAGTTACTCTGTTCAGAGTCACGGAGGGAGTATTGGAGGGGGGAAAACCTCTATGATAGCCATATGCCATAATAACTAAAAATGTATAGGGGTGGTCTTCATTAGACAACCCTTTTTGAATAAGATTACATTAGAAATTTGTCTCCAATCCATGAACACATAACAGGCTGGATCCAATGTCATGCTGATTGAACATGTGTAATGTTTCATTTTATGTTTTCTTAATATTGCCATAATATTTACCTTGCTTTAATTTGTAAGAGCATTTTTTTATATCATTGTATGCAATTTAGTATGTCTCCATTATTTTATGTCTATTTTAATGCGAACTTTAGTTATTGTAAGACATTTTTACAAACCACTATTGCCCATGGGCTGCGTTTGGTACTGTAGCTCATTTCCTTTGCTTCAATTGGGATTTTTATGTTTTCTGAAAAAAAATTATTACATCAAAGCAGTTAATATATACTCACAGTATCTCCTTGGAAACCTTTATGACCCTAAAAAAGGAAAATAAATGTTTACAATATAAGGTTAATATTCAATTTTCTAATATTTTGTTAATGTTTTATTTAAATACAGTATGTACTGATAGATAGACAGATAGATAGATAGATAGATAGATAGATAGATATTAGATAGATAAATATGATATAGATAGACAGATATTAGATAGATAGATAGATAGATAGATAGATAGATAGATAGATAGATGATCCACTGATCCACAGCTCTGTAGTATACATTACTGATACATTACTGTTTGTACACAGAAGAATAAACCAGTGCTTTTAATCTTTTAATTGGAATCCATTGGGATTCTTGCTAATATATATATATATATATATATATATATAATGGCATATACCTAGGAATTAGCAAACTCAGGACACAGGTGCTACAGTGCTAGTACATTTGTAAGTAGCTGTGTTGCAGACCCACAAACAGGGAGGACAAAAGCAACACAGTGCAGGAAAAAAGCTAAAAAGGCAGAATGCTATGGCATATTCCAGTAATAACAAGATTGGGGGTACTCCATGAAGGATTTATATCCTGACTTCAACCACTGCCCATTTGCCCTTTTTGTATTTTCATAAAAACACACAAAAACAATTGCATACATTGATTTAAATTATTATATATTCACCATCAAACCTGGTGGACCTGGAGGTCCTGTTCTACCAGGACGTCCTGGAAGGCCGGGAACCCCGTCTTGGCCAGGTAGACCCTAGAAGAATGAATGTTTAGTGGTGGATTCTTAAAAAAAAAGGACATAATATAAGAAAATTTTATAAATCGTAATATTTTCAGAAACCATTTTAAAATCCTTTTTAAATTAGTACATATGACAAAGTAATGAGTTGTAAAGTGCATGTCTTGAACACAATAGTTTTAATGATTATGCCATTTTTGTATCAATATGTTTATTAATTTTTGAACGGTATGTGTGTATTTTACATTTAAAAACATCTTTCGATTTAGGTTTAATTAAAAATGTTGCTTTGTGTGGCTTCTACGGCTTCCATTTGGACATAAACCAGCTCATGAAAACAGGAGCAGAAAAAAACATCTGCACATCTGACTCCCTTGTGAAAGTAGTTATATTTCAGTCTGGATATACTGTATCAAGTGATATCCATTAGAGAATAAAAAGGTTTCTAATATGTTTTGAACATATTCATTTAGCAATGTTAATCTCAAATTACCCGTTCTCCTTTCTCTCCTTTTGAGTTCATGTTAAAGAGGTCCAGGCCCCCAGTCTGTAGACCTGTGAAAGTCTTTAGAAAAAATGAATATATCAAATACATAAATCTAAAGGCACAATGTAGTATATATTTATAGTCATGATACATGTCTATACATAAAAGTCTAAATTGAAGTCAGTAGAGGATAAATTGAGCACAATTTACACAGTTATTTTACATTTTATGCAAATTTGAGACGCCAAATGAATGGTAATACAGTGAAGACTTTTTTAATATCGAAATACATTAAGAGCTCATTCACATGACCCATGACTTGAATGGGTCTGTGATCTGTCTGCACCACAAAAAAATAGAACATGTTCTGGGTTTTTTTTGCGGTGCGGAGGCACAGACAGAAACCCCACAGGACCCTTTTCGGACCCGCTATTTGCAGGCCGCAACATGGGCACTGCCAAACAACAGCCGTGTGCATGAGCCCTAATACAGTATTTAAAGATATAATACCATTACCAACATACATTCTGTCCTGAAGGCCCTTTTTCACCCTGTAGGAAAAAAATAAGGATAAAATTCTATTGTGAAATCCACATTTGGATCTATAGACTTCGGAAGAGAGTATTCTCAGACACAGAAAATTTGTTTTAGAAATCCCATACATTCCAAAACGTACCTTTTCTCCCTTTTGACCCTGCAGAATAAAAATATGTGTATAAATGTAATTATATCTTTTAAAATCTAAATTACACAACAAAGACATGTTTGCTATTAAGGTGCTTGTTCCAGCATAAGACATTAAACTAAATCACTTTGAAAACATATACTCCAAATAAAATGTGGCGCCAGCTGGTTGCCAACTTTTCAGCACTCCTTCCAGAATTCTGAAATATACACTAAGTGGGCACCTTTTTTCACTTCTGCACAACGAAAAATATACAGTATGATGCAGCATACATAAGAACTGTCTATTATGTGTATGGTCTGCTCTACAAAAACAATACGAATGTACTTGTAGATGAGCAGTAAATCACTTTTGAACATGTTGATGTACATGGTCCCACTGGCTGCTTAGGAGATTTCTCTTCATTTTCCGCCTCTGTCTTGATAGACTACAAAAAAAGCAAATATTTGCAGTCATCTTGATATGTGATAAGTCATTAACCAAAAAAGAGAAACATTTAGGAATTCATTTACATTCAGAAACCCGTCTATATTAGGTGTATTTCTGGCGCAGATTGCGTCGCAAAGGTTACTTTCACTGCAATCTGCGATTTTTCGTCACTCATGCCAGGCCAAAAAAACTGGGAGTGGGCAGGGAAGGGGACGAGCCGACAGGCCCATTTCATTCATTATTTTCTATGCCTGTTGTAGGTATAGAAAATGGTCTAAATCAGGCATCCTCAAACTGCGGCCCTCCAGCTGTTGTAAAACTACAACTCCCACAATGCCCTGCTGTAGGCTAAAACCTGTAGGTTGTTCGGGCATGCTGGGAGTTGTAGTTTTGCAACAGCTGGAGGGCCGCAGTTTGAGGATGCCTGGTCTAAATGTAAGCCAGCAAGGAAGTTGGCTTACATTTAGACTGGCACTGGATACACCGTAGTTATGTAGAGGACGGCGCCTCTACATAACTTCAGCGGATCCACTGTCAGTGTAGAGGCTTATTGAGACGCTAGTCTTAATAAATGACCCATTTGATTCTTTATAAAAGCAGATATTCTGACATAATTTTAGGTAATAGTAGTCTTAATTAAAGAGGAACCTGTCACCAATAATATATAGTGCAATTGGCAAACAGCATGTTATCGAGCAGGAGAAGCTGAGCAGATTGATATAGCATTTTATTGGAAAGATACAGTAAAACTTAATTTATATATTTAAGTTTTTTTTTTTTTTACTTCAGTTGGACACGGGGCCATCTTATCAGTGATTAACAGCATTCCCTGTGTAAGTGTGTATATAGAGATACAGCCACTGATAGCTGTGCACAGGGCAGGCGTTATCAGTGATTGATAGCATTCTCTGTGTAAGTGTGTATACATAGATAGCAGTCAGTTACTGATAGCTATACACTGGGGAGCTGTTATCAGTGATTGATGGCATTCTCTGTGTAAGTGTGTATAGAAAGATAGCTGTAAGTCACTGATAGTTCTACACGGAGGAGGTGGTATCAATGATTGGTAGCATTCTCTGTGTAAGTGTGTATAGAGATTGCTGTCAGTCACTGATAGTTGTACACAGGGGTGGTATTTTCAGTGATTGATGGCATTCTCTGTGTAAGTGTGTACACATAGATAGCGGTCTGTGACTGATAGCTGTACATGGCCAGAGTGTTATTAGTGATTAATAGCATTCCCTGTATAAGTGTGTATACAGAAATAGCTGTCAGTCACTGATAGTTCTACAAGGAGGAGGCGTTATCAGTGACTGATGATGTTCTATGTGTAAGTGTGTATACATAGATAGCTGTCTGTGACTGATAGTTGTACATTGGGGAGGTGTTATCAGTGATTGCTAGCATTCTCTGTGTAAGTATGTATGCAGAGATAGCTGTCAGCCACTGACAGCAGTACATGGGGGAGGTATTATCAGTTAATGATAGTATTCTCTGTGTAAGTCTGTTTACCAAGATAGCTGTTAGTCACTGATAGCTCTTCATTAGGAACGTGTTATCAGTAATTGATAGCATTTTCTGTGTAAGTGTATATACATAGATTGCTGTCAGTCACTGATAGCTGTACACGGGGGAGGTGAAATCAGTGATTGATAGTATTCTCTGTGTAAGTTTGTATACAGAGATAGCTGTCAGTCATTGATATAGATATAGCTGAGCTAAAATTGACTCTGATAACACATGTCACAGTGTTATCTCATGACAAAAGCCATTGAAATCCTTTAAAAAGGTCAATTTAGGCCTCTTTCACACTTGCGTTGGTAGGATCCGGCGTACACTTCCATCGCCGGAAGACTGATTAGTCTTTAAAATGCTTTCAGTGTTACTATGGCAGCCAGGACGCTATTAAAGTCCTGGTTGCCATAGTAGTAGTGGGGAGCTGGGGAGCAGTATACTTACCGCCTGTGCGGCTCCCGGGGCGCTCCAGAATGACGTCAGAGCGACACATGCTCATGGATCACGTGATCCATGCGATCACGTGATCCATGCGCATGGGGCACCCTGACGTCACTCTGGAGCGCCCCGGGAGCCACACAGGCGGTAAGTATACTGCTCCCCCGCTCCCTACTACACTTTACCATGGCAACCAGGACTTTAGCGTCCTGGCTGCCATGGTAACCATTCAGAAAAAGCTAAACGTCGGATCCGGCGATGCGCCGAAACAACATTTAGTTTAAGACCGGATCCAGATTAATGCCTTACAATGGGCATTAATTCCGGATCCGGCCTTGCGGCAAGTGTTCAGGATTTTTGGCCGGAGCAAAAAGCGCAGAATGCTGCGGTATTTTCTCCGGCCAAAAAACCTTCTGGTCCTGAACTGAAGACATCCTGATGCATCCTGAACGAATTTCTCTCCATTCAGAATGCATTGGGATAATCCTGATCACGATTTTTCCGGCATAGAGCCCCGACGACGGAACTCTATGTCGGAAAAGAAATACGCAAGTGTGAAAGAGCCCTAACATTGTCTTGCCATTGTTTACTACATGCGTTTACCATCAAGTTTAGCTCGGTTACATCTGTAGCTGTACATGGGGGAGGTGCTCTCAGTGAATAATAGTATTCTCTGTGTAAGTGTGTATAAAGAGATAGCTGTCAGTCACTTGTAACTGTACACAGGGGAGATGTTATCAGTGATTGATAGTATTCTTTGTGTAAATGTGTATACAGAGATAACTGTCAGTCACTGATAGTTCTACACTGGGGAGCTGTTATCAGTGATTGATAGCATTCTCTGTGTAAGTGTGTGATAGCTGTACATGGGGAGGAATTATCAGTCATTAATAGTATCCTGTGTGTATGTGTGCATACGTAGCTGTCAGTCACTGATAACTGTACACAGGGGAGGTGTTATCAGTGATTCATGGTTTTCTCTGTATCAGTGTGTATACAAAGACAGCTGTCAGTCACTGATAGCTGTACACGGGGAGGTGTTATCAGAGATTGATAGTATTCTCTGTGTAAGTGTGTATACAGAGATTGCAGTCATTCACTGATAGTTGTAAATGGAGGATGTGTTATCATTGAGTGATAGTATTCTATATGTCAGTGCATATACAGAGATAGCTGTCACTGATATCTGTATATGGAGATAGTCTTAAGTATGGAAAGAGTAGCGTAATAAATGTATAAATTATAAAGTTTTCCACAAAACTATATCTCAATCTGCGCAGCTCCTCCTGCTTTATGACATGGTGCCTGCAGATTGCATTGCATTGTTTTGTGGTGACAGGTTCTCTTTAAGCACACTGCCAGAGTGAAAACGTACTACTACTGATGACTCATGGCACCCCCAACAATCAGCTGTCTGAAGAGACTGTAGCGCTCTTCCTAGGCCAGTGACATCAGGGTGATTGGTCACATAGCCTTTGTGCAGGTCAGTTTCATTCAAGTGATCATATGATCATATTAATGCGGGACAATAGTCCTGTGGGTGGGCCGACGTGCACAGCATCATTATAATCTATGATGCTGTGCACTCCCATGTGCACGATCAATGCCGCTCCTGGACTTATGGCCCGCTCACGGACCGTATGTCTCGGAGGGCATACGGTCGTGTGCAAGAGGCCTAAGTCTCAGATTTCTGCCAAGGATTCCGCGGCATGTCAGATTTTTCCAATTCCGATGTGTATTTTGCACCATGGTAAAACGCCCTAATAAGGACAGTATCTTACACTAGTGCCTTACCTCTGCAGGCTGCATTTTTACTGGCTTTTCACTTTCAGCACATATCGCCTCTATAAGCTCCTGTACAATTGTTGGAAAGTCATCAAAGGAGCTGACAAAAAAGATGTCCTCTAAGTTACGGTTCATCATAATAGCCCGCAGCTCATCGATATCTGCAGCTCCTACACCAACAGCAATCATTCTGATTCCTATGAAAAGGAATAAGAAGCACTCTATTATCTCAATAGATCTCACTGAACCCTAATAGTGTGTTTGAAGATTGTTATTATAAACTAGTGAACAACCATTTTAATTACACACAGATCTTCCACTGACATCATAAGAAAGCTGATTAACCATGCTATAAAATTAATGAAAGTCTGATCATGTCAAGAGATGCAAATGTAATAGCACTTTAACCCCTTAAGGACCCTTGCCCTACATGTACGTGACAGCTGGACGTGACTCACGGCAGGCTGATCAGGCGGGTGCAGGAGCTGCGCCCTTCCCGATCAGCGGTACGGACCCAGCAGTCACTGCTGCATACACCTGCATCGGTGAAGACACCAATGCCGGCGTATTAACCCCTTGTATGCCAAAGCTGACCACGGCAAAAAGAGGGTTTGCGGAGGGTACGGATCTCCATTGGGTCCCCGCGCTGCAGTGGCGGGGACCCGATGGCAGAGAAGGCAAGCCCAATGCCTTCCATAGGCATTGGGGCTTGCCTCCCATGGAAGCCTGTGAGATCCAGCCCTTAGGCTGGGTCTCACAGGCAGGCTTGGCAGCACACAAGCTGACATGCAATGTATTATAATACAGGATATATTATAATACATTGCAGAGAGGATCAGACCCCAGAAGTTGAAGTCCCAGAGTGGGACAAAAATAAAAAGTAAAAGAAGTAAAAAAAAAAGTGTTTTTGATAATGAAAAAAAAATAAAGTTTCAAGTAAAAAAAATTATATATACATTTCCCAAAATAAAACACATAACATTGTGAAAAAAAAAAAATAAGAAAAACAGAAATATTGAGTATTGCTGCATCCATAATGACCGGCTCTATAAAAATATAACAAGATCCACACCCTCATCTGAACGCCGTAAAAAAAATAAAATAAAAACCGTATTAAAACAACCATTTTTGGAGACATATGGAGACACTAAAACATTATATATTTTTAAAAAATTGTGTTAAAAGTGAAAAAAATAAAAAGTAGACATATTAGGTATCGCTGTGTCCGTAAAACAACCAGGTCTATTAAAATATCACATGACCTAACCCCTCAGATGAAAACTAAAAAAAAAAACTGGGTCAAAAAAGCATCAAAAAGTGTAATACCAAGCGATCAAAAAGTCATACACACCCGAAAATAGTACCAATCAAACCATTATCTCATCCCGCAAAACATGAGACCCTATATAAGACAATTGCCCAAAAAATAAAAAAAGCAATGGCACTATGAATATGGAGACACTAAAACATGATTTTTTTTGTTTCAAAAATACATTCATTGTGTAAAACTTAAATAAATAAAAAAAAATTGTATTGCCGCATCCATAACAACCTGCTGTGTAACAATATCACATGACCTAACAACTCAGATGAACACCGTAAAAATAATAAAATAAAAACTGTGTCAAAAAAGCCAAGTAATCAAAAAGTCAGATGCACCCTAAAATAGTACCAATCAAACTGTCATCTCATACCGAATAGTACCAATCAAACTGTCATCTCATACCGAAAAAAATTTGCCCCTACATAAGACATTCGCCCAAAAAAAAAAATATGGCTTTTAAAATATAGAGACACAAAAAAATCCTTTTTTTCAAAAATGTTTATTATGTAAAACTGAAACAAAGAACCAAACAATATTTGGTATTGTCGCATCCGTAACAACCAGCTCTATAAAAATAGCACATGATCTAACCTGTCAGATGAACATTGTAAAAAACAAAAAATAACAACGGTGCCAAAACAGCTATTTTTTTTGTTACCTTACCTCACAAAAAGTGTAATATAGAGCATCCACAAATCATATGTACCCTAAAATAGTACCAACAAAACTGCCACCTTATCTCGTAGTTTCTAAAATGGGGTCACTTTTTTGGAGTTTCTACTCTAGGGGTGCATCAGGGGGTCTTCAAATGTGACATGGCAGCTTAAAATTATCCCAGTGAAATCTGCCCTTTAAAAACCATATGGCGTTCCTTTCCTTCAGCGCACTGCCGTGTGCCCATACCAAAGTTTACGATCACAAATTGGGTGTTTCTGTAAACTACGGAATCAGGCTAATAAATATTTAGTTTTATTTTTAGTATTGGTTGGGCACACCTCATAAGGAAAAGGACTTGTATTATTATTAAAGACACCGCTATCTTATTTATTTTGTATCTATATGGTACACA
This sequence comes from Bufotes viridis, assembly GCA_033119425.1. Taxonomy (NCBI): domain Eukaryota; kingdom Metazoa; phylum Chordata; class Amphibia; order Anura; family Bufonidae; genus Bufotes; species Bufotes viridis. Next base: position 169,813,952 of record CM065590.1, read on the forward strand.
ACAGATCGATAGACAGTGGATATTGTGCTATTACTATACAGCCTATCTTTATACCCATTTCTACACATCCTTACTGGTGATTGATATTTCACTGTCTATTTGTACCTACTAACAGAGGTTACCGGATGTTGTTTTAAATGTCAACATAATTTGGAGCACACCACGGACCCTAAGCAGTCAAGGTCTATGTTCAACTTATTCCAAATATGACCCACATTGGTCCTTTTGGTATATAAAAAACCTAAACTGCCACGGTTCTTGCTGTACTGTTTTTTAAAGGGAAAAGACAACCTCTACACGGACCTGTCCCTACCAAGGATCCAGGCGGTCACGGTCCTCACTGTCTAATACCTATCTCTGTGTCATATGCACAATTTCACATATTTATATTGTATGCGGTTTTAAAGTTTTACTGTATTTTAGTGTTATAATTTTTCAAATAAATCTAATAATTGACACTTCCAGTCTTACTAATATACATAATAAAAGTCCTTTTCCTTATGAGGTGTGCCCAACCAATACTAATAATTTTCCTATATTTTGATAAACTGGGTGTGATTATATAGGTTGGAAGCACCCTAAATCCATATACTAACCAGGTAGAGCCATCACTAAACAGTTTTTTTTTAAATATTTAGTTTTGTTTGGCTGTTAACCCTTGCTTTGTTACTGGAAAAAATGGATTAAAATGGAAAAATTTTCCAAAAAATCGAAATTCTGAATTTTTTTCTCCATTTGCTATTAACTCTTGTGGAAAATCTAAAGGGTGAACAACGTTTGTAAAAATCAGTTTTGAATATCTTGAGGGGTGTAGTTTCTAGAATGGGGTCATTTTTGGGTGGTTTCTACTATGTAAGCCTCCCAAAGTGACTTCAGACCTGAACTGGTCTCTAAAAAGTGAGTTTTTGAAAATTTCTGAAGAATTTCAAGATTTGCTTCTAAACTTCTAAGCCTTGTAACATCCCCAAAACATGAAAAGGCATTCTCAAAATGATCCATGCATGAAGTAGACATATGGGGAATGTATTAATATGTATTATAGAAGTAGAGAAATTGAAACTTGGAAAATTGCAAATTTTTCAACATTTTTAGTAAATTTGGTATTTTTTTGTAAATAAAAATTACATTTTTTTACTCTATTTTACCACTGTCATGAAGTACAATACGTGACGAAAAAACATTCTCAGAATGGCCTTGATAACTAAAAACGTTTAAAAGTTATCACCACATAAAGTGACACTGGTCAGATTTGCAAAAAATGCCCGGGTCCTTAGGGTGAAATAGGGCTGAGTCCTTAAGGGGTTAAAAAGTGGGTTTTGGAAATTTTCTTAAAAATGTTAATATTTGCTTCTAAACTCTAGCCTTCTAACGTCCCAAAAAAAGAAAATGTCATTTACAATGATCCAAACATGAAGTAGACATATGGGAAATGTAAAGTAATAACCATTTTAGGAGGTATCACAATCTGTTTTAAAAGCACAGAAATTGAAATTTTGAAAAGCACAAATTTTTCCCAATTTTTGGTAAATTTGTTTTCTTTTATAAATAAAAATGAAATATTTTGACTCAGATTAACCACTGTCATGAAGTACAATATGTGACGAGAAAACATTCTCAGAATGGCTTGCATAAGCAAAAGCGTTTTAAAGTTATCCCCATATAAAATGGGTGAAATAAGGTGAAAAATGGCAGGGTCCTGAAGGGGTTAAACAGCAAGAAGAAAAATGTGCAATGTAAAAAAAATGGGTAAGATGAGGTATAATTTCACAAATGGCGTAGGTATAATTACGTGATCAAATAGAAAAGTACACTTAATGCACCTATTTGCATACTGAAAAGAAAAATATTTTAAAACATTTCACACTTTTAGATGTACGCTATGGATTAATGTCATCCTCAAGATTGCAGTACTTCTCTTTTAGATAGCTAGAAAAGAAATGAGATTTGTGTCACAATTGTGTGTATGTAAAGTATATGCTTTTTATTGTTCCATGAGATTAACAGAAATGTGACTCAAATCTTCTGTATTACGGCTTTTTCATTTCACACAGCTCATATAGCAAGATGTCCCATGAATGTATTTCCATAATATTTCCATAATAAGTACACTAACAATAATGCATTATGTGAAATATTGTAACAGCTAAGATGAAATAATAGATAAGAAAGAACATCATTATCAGTTATTATCAATCCTGTTTGGAAAACCCATTTTCATTTACCCAAATAGGGAATTCTAAATTAATATATGGGGATCGTCTGTTCGTAATCTTTACGCCTTGGCCAGATTGGAGAGAGGTAACAAACAATATCACTCCTGTCCTGTCCAGCATTTCAAAGACAACCCATTTATCTGAATGGGCACAAATGTAATGCTTTAAGGGGTTATCCAGCTTTTTCGCTTTTTTTAATAGACCTCTGCAGTGTGTTGTACAGTACCTCCTGAAAAACTGATACTCTCCTGCTCCCCGCCACCCTGTTCCAGCTCTCTGGATACCTTCAACAGTCCCCATTTTGTAAACCTCTGGATGATGGGGTCATGTATGCCGCTGCAGCCAATAATTGGCCTCAGGGGTAATATGTGTCCAATTTGCACGTGACCCAGCAGTGACATGACATTTGGGTACATGTAATCACTGAGACCAGTCATAGGCTGCAGCGGCATATGTGACCTTGTCGATCCAGAAGTTTTCAGTACAAGGACCAGAAGACCACTGAAGGGATCCAGGTTGCTGGAACAGAGCAGCAGGGTTCAGGTGAATATGAGTTTTTCAAAAGGTACCACATGTTGCATGGGTCTGTTAAAAAGTCCAAAACACTTTTCAACCCTTTTAATAGCGAAATTGAACATTTGGGTAACTTACAAATGGAAGTATTTTGGTCAGTACTTTGCATTAGCATTTATAAGCCAAAAGTGAGGAGTGAGTCTAAAACAAGGAGAAGTGTGCCTTTCCATTTGGGTGGCTTCACATGGCATTTTTTCATGTGTTTTTTACACAGAAGCCAGAAATTGATTCAATACGAATGGAAAATACAAAGGAAGTCCTTATACTTCTCCCTGCGGGTTGCACTTCTCGCTCTGTATCAGAAACTGCAGCTGTGTTTTATAAAAAGAAATGTGTGAATCCACCTGTTTACTTTTTCTCCATTTAGGATCCACTCTTGCTGATGCAAAAAGCTGACCAAAACATACCAGCATAAAAGAAACTGTACTTTCAGGTTTCACCACAGATTACGGCCCCATGCACACGACCGTTGTTTGTTTCCGCGTCCGTTCCGTTTTTTTTCACGGATTGGATGCTTCCCCATTCATTTCAATGGGTCCGTCAAAAAATGCGGATGGTCAACCGTTTGTGTTCCGCATCCGTGATCCGTGTTTTCATTCCGTCAAAAAAATAGTGCATGTCCTATTTTTTTCACGTTTGCGGACAAGGATAGGCATTTTTACAATGGATCCGTCAAAAAAAACGGTCCGTCAAAAAAAACGGTCCGTCATCCGTTTTTTTTGACGGACGCAAAATTTCAAGGAGGAGCGGACGCGGAGGCAGGCAACGGTCGTGTGCATGTAGCCTACAGCTCATGACTGGGAGTCCCCGGCAAAGGGAGCTTTCTAACAAGTAGGGACTGCCCAAACAGACAACTACTTCACATCTATACAAATTGAATGTCTAACAGATATATTAATAAAAAAAATTCTGAACTTGAAGACTTGGCAACAATGGGTTTTATTTATGATGTCAAATAATTCATTTAGATTACCATGTAAAATAAAAATGACATTACCTAAGGCATGGGCCACTCTTGAAGGCTGCATGACATTATCCTGTGATCGTCCATCAGTCACCAACACCATCACATGAGGAGACGAAGGCCTCATTCCTTGAGATACTTGAAACATCTCCTTTAGAACGTGTCCAATCCCTCGACCTTAACAACATTTATAGACTATTTATATATATTATTATATTACGTATATTATATTTTAAATATATATATTTATATATATATATATATATATATATACACAGTATATATATATATATATATATATATATATATATATATATAGATATTATAGATATTTATAGGTAAATGCATTATTTTTAAATTCTTAAATGCTTAACTTTGATTAAACAAAATTCAGTACCGAACAATTCAGGATCACCCCACAGTAACAAGTACTAAACTGTGCAGTATTACCACATCAATCACTGCAAAACTACAGCCATAAAGTCCTAAAGAGTCCTAAAACTTAAATTATAATTACTGTTAAAAAAATGCTACTCCATTAACCACCTCAGCCCCCCTAGCTTAATCACCCTTAATGACCAGGCCACTTTTTACAATTCTGCACTACACTACTTTCACCGTTTATTACTCCGTCATGCAACTTACCACCCAAATGAATTTTACCTACTTTTCTTCTCACTAATAGAGCTTTCATTTGGTGGTATTTCATTGCTGCTGACATTTTTACTTTTTTTGGTATTAATCAAAAATGACCGAAATTTTTGCAAAAAATGACATTTTTCACTTTCCGTTGTAATTTTTTTTTTAAAACTACATTTCTATATAAATTTTTCTATAAATTTATTGTTTTACATGTCTTTGATTAAAAAAAAATCCAATAAGTGTATATTTATTGGTTTGGGTAAAAGTTATAGCGTTTACATGGTGAAACTATGGTGCAAAAAAGTGAATTTCCGCATTTTGAAGCAGCTCTGACTTTCTGAGCACCTGTCATGTTTCTTCAGGTGCTAGAATGCCAGAATAGTATAAATACCCTCCAAATGACACCATTTTAGAAAGAAGACACCCCGAAGTATTCGCGGAGGGGCATGGTGAGTTAATGTATCATTTCATTATTTTTCACAAGTTAGCGGAAAATGACAATTTCTGAGGAAAAAAAAATAATAATAAAGTTTCCATTTCTGCTAACTTCTGGCAAAAAAAAAAAAAATCTCCCACGGACTCACTATGACCCTCAGTGAATACCTTGGGGTGTCTACTTTTCGAAATGGGGTCATTTGTGGGGTGTGTTTACTGTTCTGGCATTTTGGGCGGGGCTAAATTGTGAGCAGCCATGTAAAATCTAAAGGTACTCGTTGGAATTTGGGCCCCTTTGCGCACCCAGGCTGCAAAAAAGTGTCACTCATGTGGTATCGCCGTTCTCAGAAAAAGTAGGGCAATGTGTTTTGGGGTGTATTTTTACATATACCCATGCTGGATGAGAGAAATATCTCTGTAAATTGTCAACTTTGTATAAAAAAAATTAAAAAGTTGTCATTTACAGAAATATTTCTCTCACCCAGCATGGGTATATGTAAAAATACACCCCAAAACACATTTCCCTACTTCTCCTGAGTACGGCGATACCACATGTGTGACACTTTTTTGCAGCCAAGATGCGCAAAGGGGCCCTAATTCCAATGAGTACCTTTTAGGAGGGCATTTTTACGCGTTTGGATTCCAGACTTCTTCTCACGCTTTAGGACCCCTAAAATGCCAGGGCAGTATAAATACCCCACATTTGACCCCATTTTGGAAAGAAGACACCCCAAGGTATTCAGTGAGGGGCATGGCGAGTTCATAGAAGATTTTTTTTTTGGCACAAGTTAGCGGAAATTGATTTTTTATTGTTTTTTCTCACAAAGTCTCCCTTTCCGCTAACTTGTGACAAAAAGTTCAATTTTTCATGGACTGAATATGCCCCTCAGCTAATACCTTGGGGTGTCTTCTTTCCAAAATGGGGTCATTTGTGGGGTGTTTGTACTGTTCTGGCATTTTGGGCGGGGCTAAATTGTGAGCAACCCAGTAAAACCTAAAGGTACTCGTTGAACTTTACGCCCCTTTGCGCACCTAGGCTGCAAAAAAGGGTCACACATGTGGTATCGCTGTACTCAGGAGAAGTAGGGCAATGTGTTTTGGGGTGTATTTTTACATATACCCATGTTGGGTGAGAGAAATATCTCTGTAAATTGACAACTTTGTATAAAAAAATTTAAAAAGTTGTCGTTTACAGAAATATTTCTCACACAAAGTATGGGTATATATAAAAATACACCCAAAAACACATTGCCCTACTGCCCCTGAGTACGGCAATACCACATGTGTGCCACTTTTTTGCAGCCAAGATGCGCAAAGAGGCCCTAATTCCAATGAGTACCTTTAGGATTTCACAGGGCATTTTTACGCATTTGGATTCTCATGCTTTAGGGCCCCTAAAATGTCAGGGCAGTATAAATACCCCACATGTGACCCCATTTTCGAAAGAAGACACCCCAAGGTATTCCGTGAGGAGCATGGCGAGTTCACAGAAATTTTTTTTTTTTTTTGCACAAGTTAGCGGAAATTTATATATTTATATTTATATATTTTACTTTTTACAAAGTCTCATATTCCACTAACTTGTGACAAAAAATAAAATTTTACATGAACTCACCATACCCCTCACGGAATACCTTGGGGTGTCTTCTTTCTAAAATGGGGTCACATGTGAGGTGTTTGTACTGCCCTGGCATTTGAGGGTCTCCGCAATCATTACACGTATGGCCAGCATTAGGAGTTTCTGCTTTTCTCCTTATATTGAGCATACGGGTAATGAGATTTTTTTTTTCGTTCAGCCTCTGGGCTGAAAAAAAAAAAACTGAACGGCACAGATTTCTTCATTCGCATCAATCATCGTGAATGAAAAAATCTCTGCCAAAATCAGTGACTGCGGTGCGGTGGGCTGGGCGCTAGCTAACTAACAAGTAGCTAACTAACTGGCGGTGATAAGGGACCCTTAGGCCCCATTCACACGTCCGCAATTCTGTTTGTGGAACGGAATTGTGGACCCATTCATTTCTATGGGGACAGACTTTGTCCTGCTCGGATCCGGAATTGCGGATCCGCACTTCCGGGTCTGCACTTCCGTTACGCAAAAATATAGAACATGTCCTATTCTTGTCCGCAATTGCGAACAAGAAAAGGCATTTTCTATATAGTTCTGGCAATGTGCGGATCTGCAAAATGCGGAATGCACATTGCCGGTGTCCGTGTTTTACGGATCCTCAGATCCGTGGATCCACGGATCCGTAAAACACATATGGACGTCTGAATACAGGGGGGTGATGAATGACAGGGGGTGATCAGGGAGTCTATATGGGGTGATCAGGGGTTAATAAGGGGTTAATAAGTTACGGGGAGGGGGGGTGTAGTGTGGTGCTTGGTGCTACTTTACATAGCTACCTGGTCCTCTGGTGGTTCATCCCAGCAAATGGGACCACCAGAGGACCAGGTAGCAGCTATATCAGACAATGTTAACAAAACAGCGTCTGATATACTTGTTTGATTTCATTTATTTAACTTCTACAGCCTGCCAGCGATTGATCATCGCTGGCAGGCTGTAGTATAACTTTCGATCTGTGAGCTGCTGTGAACGCTCGCGCACGCGCGTTCACAGAAAATCTCGCCTGTCGCGAGATGACGCGCCCGCGCGTCAAGGAGGAACAGAAGGACCGCCGCAATCACGCGTATCTGCGTGCGGCGGTCCTAAAGTGGTTAAAAGCAAGATGGGAATTTTGCAGGCAGCTGAATCTACAGAGAGGAATTAATAAATGTATAAGGTAAGAGTTATTTTCTATGTATCCCGGTGTATTGTTGGTGTTTATGGTGCCTCAGTAATTCAGACTGATGTGCTTTAATCTTATTCGACTCATTAAGATTGTGCTCATCTTATCATGTAAATGGTTCACATTGTCCCAACTCCATCCTGCACATTGTCCTAACTTATGCTACACATTTGCTGTGATAGGAGTAAAGAGAAAATGATATTACAAATCTCTTATACTAGCTTCACTTCACGATGATTATACCGACATTATTATATTCAGGGTTGTCCAAACCCTACCTATATTTTATCGATACAAACTCCTTAAAGAACATCTGTCAGCATAATCAACCCTATTAGGTCAGACATACTGCCTGGTAAGGTTGATCGTGGTGAGTGCAATGACCTCCCTATTGTTTTAATTAGATGTTCCGCTGCAGAAATTCATACTTTTAGAATTATGCTAATGAGGTACTTGGAGGCTGCGCTACCCCCTCAAAGCATTGATTCACCTCTTCCTCTCCCCGTTGCTACTCCCTCTACCCCAATGATTGACAGGTCCAAGCATCCCCACTGCTCTGATGCCTGGCTAACCTGCCCTGAGATCTGAACTGCACATGCACTGATTGTACTTCATTTTTATTTTATTTTTAAGACAGAGAAAGGGGGCTGATTTCAATTGTTATATGTTTTTCTATTTTTAAAAGCTTTCTTTTACACCCATTTAAACTTTTTTTTTTTACTTACTTTAAGTCCTACTAGGGGACTTGAACATGTGATCGCTTAATCGCTTCTCCTATAGACTGAAATGATTTAACACTGCAACCTATGGTAGATTCACTATGTCCCTATAAAGCCTTCCCACAGGCAAGACTCTAACGGAACTCTGCTGTTGCAAATCTCGGAGCCTTCAGCGAGGGTTAATGATTAAGAGTTATCTCCAAATACTTTAGTCCATATATAGTATACAGTACATGTATACCTGGCTCTTTCCATTTCTATGAAGTTCAGCAAACTCACTATAACATTCTTTATTGTGTTATTAATTGATAATATTGTTCATTCCTTTTCTTTATTCTTTTTATTATTTTACATTGAAATTCCCTGATTAAAAAAAGAGGTTAAAATATCCAAACTGTTTTAATTTTATTTTTTTATTTCAGATATTGTGCCAGAATATGACTCAGATTGTTTTTAATGGAGGCATAGTAACATCTTTTTAATGTTGATTACAATAATAAAATTAAAGTTTTAGGACAATGGTTAAAGCGGCTCTGTCACCAGGATCAACCCTATTAAACCAGGCATATAGCCTGTAGGGTTGATGATGAGTAAAACGATACCTGACTTTTACCTCATTTTTATTCAAGAGGCGGGTTTATGTGGTTTGAGCACTGCTCCAAACACGCCCCTGGTGCTCAATACAGACTCCTCCAATTCTTCAAAGACGCCCCCCTCCACTTAGATTGACAGCGCTAGACGCTGAGTTCTCGCATTTGCACACTTGTTCGCTAACACTACGTGCATACCATGTCTTCTGGAGTTTGCCGAGAAGCAAAGAAGATTAGTGTGCACGCGCTGTTGATATCACTACACCCAGAAGAGGAGGCATCATTGGCTTCAGCAAGAGCATGCGCACTAAATATCTTCGCTGCTTGGCAAGTAGGCTTTTACTGGGAACAGGTAATGTGCTGGGTGGGTTCCTGTTCCCCATGCTCCAGTCTGGGGTTTCGGACATGTTCGTGTCCATTTAGTCCTGCTGCTGGACAAGGTGTGTCCCACTCTGGAGAGAGTTTTGGAAACAGAGTCTGGCAGAGGCTCTGTGTAAGTGGTCTCAGCTAGGTTGGCTGAGGGGCCACGAGGCTAGGTGATTGCCTGAACTTTGGGGACGCAGTGACGCCTGCGGGTACAAGGTTCACAACCCAGAGTCGGGAAGACTACTGGGCCACACTCCCCAAAGGCACTGGATTTGCTACAGTCGGGAGGCTGCTTCACTGCATGGGTGGAAAAGCCGCATGTTGGTACCGTGTGTGAACGATGTTTGTTCAGTGAGGTAGGATTATCCCTGTTTAGTTAGAGCCCAGACGGGCAAGGTGTTTTATTTTGTATTTTTGTTATCTTTGCTATGCCGTGTGCCACAATAAAAGCAATGTTTGGCCCCTAAAGCTGCGGTGGACAACAATCTTCGTGCAAATGATCCCCGAAACCAGAGCTAATCCCTTACAATATGTACAGTATATGTGTTATATATCTATATGTATATATCTATATGTGTGCATCTATCTATCTATCCATCTATGTGTGTTTCTCTCTATATATATATATATATATATATACACACGTGTGTGCCTGTCTGTGTCTCTGTATATAGTGTGTGTGCATATATATATATATATATATATATATTTAAATGTGTGTATGTATATATGCATGTTTGTGCATGTGTCTATATATAATGTATGTGTGTGTCTCTCTCTCTGTCTCTCTCTCTCTCTCTATATATATATATATATATATATATATAATGTGTATATATATATATATATATATATATATAGAGAGAGAGAGAGAGAGAGAAGAGACACACACACACACATATATATGAGACACACACATATATATATATATATATATATATATAGAGAGAGAGAGAGAGAGAGAGAGAGTATATATATATATATATATATATATATATATATATGCATCATAATGTATTTTTTCTCTTTGTGCAGTAGGGGGTTGTCCCACCATAAGAAAGTATCCCCAATCCACAGGATAGGAGAAAAGAATCTGATGAGTTGGGGTCCGACTGCTAGAAAGGAACTGTGATCTCATTCTGATTTCCTGTGGTCAGGTCCCCTCCCCATCAATCAGATACTCATCCTCTATCTTGTGGATTGGGGATAAGATCTTAGGTCTTGTTCAAATTTAAATTTTTCCCAGCATGCATGCTATAATACAGGAGGCTGGCAGAGGAAGGAGTGGACAGAGGGTGGGATGGCATCCTGGCAGCTGCATGCTGATCCCAACCTCTGCCCACTCTTTCCTCTGCCAGCCTCCATAGCAGCCTGCCCTTTCTGCCCCATTGCTGCGCTGTGTAGTGCTTACATTGGCACACTTACATATGCACACAAGCGGTGCCAGGATAGTCTTGGGCTGGCATCGGGTGCGTTCATATGTAAATGTGACAATTAGCATCTCTGCCATCTGTGCAGGTCCTGGGTCTCCACTGCAGGCAATTACTGGTTGCAGCAGTGATGTGCCACCCACATAAGTGGGTCATGTGCCACACAGGTGACGCGTCACCACTGCTGCCAGACATTGGCTGCAGCGGTCATGTGCTCCTTGTCAAAACGGACATTAAAAATTACAGTAAACACATTTTTAAAAAGTGCAAAATAGCCACGAGTGGGGTTTTCATGGGATGCGGGAGTTGCAAAGAATTGTGTGTTTTGCGGTTAGTTCTAGCTACGCCCCTGGTTATACTGTATCAGCAAGGTCTCTCCCAGGCAAAGATGTCAAAGCAGACTAGAGTTTCAAGATGTGCAGTTCATCTTCAGCATAAAGAAGAAAAAGGAGTGCTGGAAGTGATGATATGGCACCCACAGAACCCTGATGTCAGCATTGTAGAGTCTGTCTTCGACTTCATGAAGAGACAGAAGGATTTAAAGTTCTTCAAGATATTTGGAGCAGCCTACCTGTTGAGTTTCTTCAAAAAACTATTTGCAAGTGTACCTAGAAGAATTGATGCTGCAAAGGGTGGTCACATCAAATATTAATTTGATTCAGATTTCTCCTTTGTTTATTCACTTTGCATTTTGTTAACTGACAAAAATAAACTATTACCACTATTGGGGAAAAAAACTGTTAAAAATGATGTTATATGTATAGTCCCAACAGATTTTTATGTTTTTTTCTAACACATCTGTTTTTGAAAGCATTCTTATGTGCGGCATTTTTCCCACACCTGCCTAAAATGTTTGTACAGTACTGTAAATGTTGTGAGACACATCATTGACAAGCATTAAAACTAATCCAAACGTAAAGTTTCTAAGGCTAGTTTCACACTAGCGGCTTGGACCTCCGGCAGGCTGTTCTGTCGGGTGAAGAGCCTGTCGGATCCCGTCCTACCACTAGTGAACGTGTGCACGGCAGCGCACGCCGAGAGACTGCTGGAATAAATAGTCAATGGGGCCAGAGCGGTACACGTTCACTAGCAGCAGGATGGATCTGACAGGCTGTTCACCCGACAGAACAGCCTGCCGGAGGTCCGTGCCGTTAGTGTGAAGCTAGCCTAAGAGTTGTTAAAAAATAAAAGATAAAATAAAATATTTACTTGCAGTTTACTACAATGCTACTTCTACTGAGAGCTTGTACACTGTACTTTTTTTTATTTTTTACAAATTACTTAACTACTATATCAAAAGTCCTCTGAGAAAACAGACAACACAGGATTCAGCTCATGCAGAGTGAAACTTGTGAAAAAAATTCTCCAGGGGTTAATTGGCATCAATGTTGGATAAAAAGATTTGCTACACTTTTCCCACAGCAGTAACTACCTGTATTGGTGTTGCCTCCGAAATATTGCATGTTTCTAATGGCCTTCAAAACAGAATTCCTCTCCTTGTGCTGGTTCAAGTGAAACTCTGTCCTCGGTTCTTCACTGTATTGAACAATAGCAATCTAATATACAATAAGTATTACTTGTCAGAACTGTGAATTACATAACAATTCCTATATCCATCGATAATTATATGTATATATATACCTGCATTACTTTTCTGTTAAATGGCCCACTTCTCCAGCACCATTATTCCAGACCTTCCTTCCAGTCTTTGATTACAGGACTGCAGTGCTGGCGGCACATCACTAACATGTGACCGATGCAGCCAATATCTGGCCTCCACAATGTACCCTTGAGGCCAGTGATTGGCTGCACGAATGAAGTGCTGCAGACAAAGACCAGCAGGGAGGACTGGAATGGCAGTTCTGGAACGGCAGGCAACTGAACAGGAAAGAAATACTTCTATATTTGTATTTGTTATTTATACCATCCCTTGTGGGGCCCACATTTTTGCTAATTTTAGACAAATCCTTAAATAAACAATACCACAAGATTGCAATTAGATATATAATTGTGTCACACAAAAAAGTACAAAAAATAATGGAGCAGTATTTTTTAGACATGTACATATGGAACATATGTCCAAGTTAATATAGACATTACAATTTGAAACGTTGCTTTCATAATGTTAACCCCTGGGGATTAAGGTATCATTACTTTTGATTTTCATTAGAAATCAAGATAAATAAAAAAAAGACAGTTCTGCCTCAGCTTCATATTTTGCCTATACTGTGTCAGCCCTAGAAAGTTCTTGGCCTTTACACATAGTAGGAGAATCATGATGGGGCATAATGTATAGCAGTGGTCGGCAAACTAAAGCACTTCAGCTGATGTGAAACTACAACTCCAAGAAGGCATATTTGTTTGGTTGTTCTCAGTATTCCCATAAAAATAAAAGTCATGTTGAGAGTTGTAGTTCACAACAGCTGGGGTGCCAAAAGTTGCTGACACCTGTTGTACAGTATACTGCACCTTTTTTATGTAAAGATTCTTAAGCACATTAATGTGGCTCGGTTATTTTTTTAACCTGTAAAAAATGGCAAAAAAAAGCACAAGCATTTTTGGCACATGAGGTTTTTGCTGCAGCTTTTATCATTTTTCTGGCATTTTCTGCACACAGTGTGTTTTACCACTAGCATTTTCATGGCATTTTCTCCTATAAAGTGTTGACAAAATGCTTGAAAAAACACCAAGAGCTATGAGAATGCTACATCTTTTAAAAGAAGCAACAAAGACAAAAAATGCCAAGTAGATAACAAAAACACCAGTACAAAATATGCATTTATGTGTCCTGAATTAGACAAAACTGAAAATAATAGTATAAGTTTTGAAAATATGAACAAGGTAATCACAACTGTAAGAAAGCCATATAAGATTATGGGATCTTTTACATTTTTTTTTATTTTCTCTAATGTTTCTTTAAACCAGGTATGGAACCTCATTCCATAAACTATTTCTTGTGAGAACCTTTACGGTAACTTCATAAATACATATTTTGTAATCTAGAGAAGGACTTCAAATGTATAAAACTGTTCAATAGCATTGATGAGAGCACAAAGCTATAGCATTGATCCTACCTGTGCCCCTTGGGGTCCAATTTTGGGAAAATATGATACTATTCTATAGAGAAAATCTTTGACCTTGTTAAAATTACCAGGCCCAATGCTGGAAGACTCATCCACAAGCAATACTATATCAGCTTTTAACTTTGCACAGACTGAGGGAGAAGGAAACAAATTATTATAGTAATTAAGCGCTCAATGCAAATGTAGCCAATGTTATAACAGAAGCATTGAAATAAATTTAGCTTTTTTAGTCATGTCACATTTGATAATTGCTGAATACAAAACAAAAATCTAATCTGCATATGTTACACTCAGGTAAAAATTACAAATTTTAATTAATAGTGTACCTACCGTGGAAGGTACTATTCCCCTAATAGTAAATGATTGCTTATTAAAAGGGTCTATCTCTCTTATCATTAATAAATAAATAAATACATATTAAAAATACATATTATTTTAGAGCATTTACTCCTGTAAAAATCCACCAAAAATATACTTGTTATCTATAGGTCAGAAGATCAAATTCATTAATTCCATTGAACTACAACGGATATTCAATATAAAAAGAATGAATGCAGAAAATATTCAAACCAGTTTGCTTAGAAAGTTGCCTTGGAAATTCTTACTGAAAATCTCTGAGTGGTGCCAATAGGCTTTAGGTTCTCTATGGTTTTGGGAACCAATGAAGGTACCAGCTTACTGATGCTGACTGGCATGTCTCTATAATATGTCAAAGCATACATTTTGGTAGGTTAGGTCAGCCTAGGTGTTTAGAAACTCAGGGCACTAGAAAATTATGTTCACAAAATTTGATTTTGGAAATAAGTATTTACTGGGCTCAGAAACAGACGCTGAAGTTCCTCTAGCAGCAGAACTGGTAGATTTGGAAATTTGTGGTAATGTTGTTAGTGGAGAACGTTCAACTGGTGTTGACGTGGTGGTCTTTTCAATAGATGTCGTTAGCCTCGGTCCATGAACAGTGGGGATGGGAATGGCTGGTCTTTTCACTGGTCCATCTGTAAGAAAAATATTGTACATAAAGCAAAAAAAATGTAATACATCGTTAAAGTTCTATAAAATGTTCACAAAAGTAGTTTTGTAACAGTATTCTTCCTTGCAGTCTAAGGGTTGAAAAGAGATAGATAAAACTCCAGCTCACCTGCTGTAGACGTAATGGCTTAATCCGATGAAGTGCACGGACCATCAAGCAAAGACTTGTGTATGTAGTAGAAAGAAAAGATCCAGCACTGCCGTTTTCAATTGAAAAAGCCAAATACCTTTTTATAAAATGACCAATAAAGGTATTTGGCTTTTTCAATTGAAAACGGCAGTGCTGGATCTTTTCTTTCTACTACATACATAAGGGTTGAAAAGCCTGTTCTGATTATGCCTTGATTAGAGAGTTACATTGGATACACTTGACCTGTGTGGGCAGGAAATTCAGCATCTACATTTAAACAAGAATGGTTCCATTCACAAGAGAGAGATCTTGAAAACTATGAACAATTGATGCAGAAAGTAAATTAGAAAGCTGCATAAAGTATACAGTCAATAACTATTTATATAAAATCATCCCACTTTAAATAACATAGACAACTATAAATTCTCACATATAGCTTGAGTTATAGTTTTCTCTGGTCCTTCCATTTCTCCAAACAATGGTTTTATTGCAAAAACATAGGTTTTTCCATAGTGTAATCCAGTGAGCCTGAATGATCTGTACGATGCTGCCAGTTGTTCCATGGAGGCATCAGACTCTGCAAAGATAATGCATTATATTTTTTCTTTTGATCGCTTTGCCTATATCTGAAGTTAACATGTCATTATAGTTCTACATTTTAAGGTAATGAAAATAATGTTCACTTTTTAAAGGGTTTTTCCCATTACAACTACTTACCCTCTATCTTCATTATTATTCCATTATACTTTTTTGTGTTAGGATTAACTCCTGATTTTAGCTTAAAAAACTGAAATTGTCCTGTGGACACTATGGGGGGCATTTTCCGGTCTCAAGTCCCTCTGCGCTGCTGGATGAAGTGGCAAAGTTATGTAGAGGCGCAGACCTATACATAAGTTTGGCGCTTCATCCAGCAGGCAGTGTGACAGACTTAACTCTCTTGCTGGCGTAGATTTAAAGTGCAAAACTACAAAGAAAAAGGGATGCTCTCTAATTTTCCCAAATGCCAGTGCACAGACTACTACCGTATAGCAATTTCCAAATGTTATAACAAAATAAAATGTGGCTGGTTCACAATACACTTAGTCAGACATTTATTACAAACTCATATTCCATCACTTTTAAAATAATTGATGCAATCTATACACAATAAAAACAAAATCAATATACAGTGTCTGTCCCTTTAAATGACACTGTTAGGGGCAGTGCTGGAGTTGTGGGAGAGAAAGGAGAAGTGCATAATGCATTTGGTTCGATACAGCAACAGCAAGTACGACAGTCAGGATGGAGACAAACCTGTGGGATTTTTTTACATGGTAAAACGGGTCAGGAGAGTCCAAATTGGAAAAAAAGCATAAGGGAAATGTACATGAGGTAAGTAAATACATGAGCATCGCTGTTAAAACCACTTCAATGTTCTATGATACTTTTTTATTCACAAAGCAAGTCCTACCATTTGAGCTTTGGACCACATATTTTTACACTCAGCCTACAAAGAACAGTATGTAGGTATCAGTAGTATACAACAGTATTGCTATAAATGCAGTTATAATTATTCCTTACCTGAAGTTAATCTCCATGTTAAAAGATATGAGGATGCCCCGTTGACTCCAGACCAACTCAGCAACACACTCTCCCCTGTTGTTTCTTTTACTTCAAGTGAGTCCACTCTTGGTAAGTCTACTACATAAAATAAATACCAAATCCAGTCAGATACATTTGGAAGAAAAGTGGATTAGGGCTGATTAACATGACCCTGCTTGGTCCAGACCAACCTCAGTTCCCCTGACCCAAACTGACTAATCATCATGAAAGTACAGTACAATAGACCCGTACGGTGTTCATTTTAGGACATGGTCAGATATCATAGTCAACTATCAAAATAATGCCAGTGTGACACCTGACCCTGACACTGACACCTGACCCTGACACCTGACCCTGCCACATGACCTGACACCTGACCCTGACACCTGATCCTGACACCTGACCCTGACAACTGAGTTTGAATTATGCTCTTCATAGGTCAGGGTCCTAGATATGAGGCAAATTGAAGTCCTGTGTGACGCTGATATCTGACTACTGACCCAAGTCAGGCGTCAGCCTCGCTCCTAATTTAAGGTTCATTCTACTTTTCATGTACTGTCTGGCATAGATGAATAAGATGCCTTCTCTACACTAACTAAGCTTATAGCTCAGTGATAGTGCACTTGTCTTGAGTCTAGTGAGCCTGGGTTCAAGACTCCTTTCAGCCTTTAAAAATTTTAACATTTTATTAAGCCCTAAATTTGAGGCAAATTCAAGTCATGTGTGACGCTGATGTCTGACTACTGACCTAAGTCAGGCGTCAGCCTCGCTCCTAATTTTAGGTTCATTCTACTTTTCATATACTGTCTGGCATAGATGAATAAAATGCCACGTTAACACTAACCAAGCTTATAGCTCAGTGATAGTGCTCTTGTCCTGAGTCCAGTGGGCCTGGGCTCAAGATCCCTTTCAGCCTTTAAAAATATTAACATTTTATTAAGCCCTAGATATGAGGCAAATTCAAATCATGTGTGACGCTGATGTCTGACTCCTGACCCAAGTCAGGTGTCAGCCTCGCTCCTAATTTTAGGTTCATTCTACTTTTCATATACTGAATGGCATAGATGAATAAAATGCCATGTTAACACTAAGCAAGCTTATAGCTCAGTGATAGTGCACTTGTTATCTGGCCAGTGGGCTTTGGTTCTAGACCCCTTTCAGCCATTAAACATTTTTGCATTTTATTAAGGCGTAGATATGAGGCAAATTCAAATCATGTGTGACGCTGATGTCTGACTACTGATCTAAGTCAGGTGTCAGCCTCGCTCCTAATTTTAGGTTCATTCCACTTTTCATATACTGAATGACATAGATCAATAAAATGCCACATTAACACTAACCAAGCTTATAGCTCAGTGATAGTGCACTTGTCCTAAGTTCAGTGGGCCTGGCTTCAAGACCCCTTTCAGCCTTTAAAAAATTAACATTTTATTAAGCCCTAGATATGAGGCAAATTCAAGTTATTTGTGACGCTGATGTCTGACTACTGACCCAAGTCAGGTGTCAGCCTCACTTCTAATTTTAGTTTCATTCTACTTTTCATATGCTGTATGGCATAGATGAATAAAATGTCTTAACAGTAACCAAGCTTATAGCTCAGTGATAGTGTGATTGTTTCGAGTCCAGTGGACCTGGGTTCGAGACCATGCTCAGCCTTTAAAAAATGTAACATTTTATTAAGCCCTAGACATGAGACAAATTCAAGTTATGTGTGACGCTGATGTCTGACTACTGATCTAAGTCAGGCGTCAGCCTCGCTCCTAATTTTAGGTTCATTCTACTTTTAGTATACTCAATCACATAGAAAAACTAATTCCTTCAACTTGCTGTCCAAACCTGACTAACAAAAACAAGGCATTTTATTCATCTATGCCATTCAGTATATGAAAAGTAGAATGAACCGAAAATTAGGAGCGAGCGAATTTGCCTCATATCTACGCCTTAATAAAATGTAAAAATGTTTAATGGCTGAAAGGGGTCTTGAACCCAGGCCCACAGGGCTGTAGACAAGTGCACTATCCCTGAGCTATAAGCTTGCTTAGTGTTAATGTGGCATTTTATTCACCTATGCCAGACAGTATATGAAAAGTAGAATGAACCTAAAATTAGGAGCGAGGCTGACGCCTGACTTGGGTCAGTAGTCAGATATCAGCGTCACACAGGACTTCAATTTGCCTCATATCTAAGGTTTAATAAAATGTAAAAATGTTTAAAAGCTGAAATGGGTCTTGAACCCAGGCTCACTGGACACAAGTCAAGTACTCTACCACTGAGCTACAAGTTTGCTTAGTGACAGGTTGGGATTTTATTCATCTATGTGATTTTGCATATAAATACATAGTATATCTATAACTCATTCTCACTTTGACCCTGACCTATGAAGAGCATAATTCAAACTCAGGTGTCAGAGTCAGGTGTTAGGGTCAGGTGTCAGGGTCAGGTGTCAGGTGTCAGGGTCAGGTGTCAGGGTCAGGTGTCAGGGTCAGGTGTCAGGGTCAGGTGTCAGGGTCAGATGTCAGGGTCAGGGTCAGGTGTCAGTGTCAGGGTCAGGTGTCACACTGGCATTATTTTGATAGTTGACTATGATATCTGACCATGTCCTAAAATGAACACCGAAGACCCGAGATTTGATAGGAACTGACTATCATAAAACACTATGGGGGTCATGTATTATTAGATATACTGCAATTTTTGTTGTATATATGTTGCAGACTCGGTCACAAAGGGGATTTGCGGCTGAATCTGCGACCTTTCCCTACTCATGCCAGGTCTAAAAAAAGAGGGTATGATGTGGGTGGGGAATGGGAGCGGGCTGGCCAGCATGTCTCATTTATCATTTTCTACACCTGTTTTAGAAAATGATCTAAATCTACGCCCGCAAGGGAGCTGGCATAGATTTAGGCCAGCGGTGGATGCGCCTAATTTATGTAGAGGCCAGGGCATCATGTGCCAGCACAACACAAGGGGTATTAATACTGGCATCTAAAACACCCGTCTTATTAAAAGTACCCCATATGATGCAGTCAGCTCGGGTCAGGGGTGCAGCGATTGATCTAAGAGACATGGCTAACACATGGACCATGTTTCCCGGACCCAGCATGGTTGTGTGAATCAGCCCTTACTCTTGAAATTATTAAAACATCTACAAGGTTCTCCTTAATTTATTTTTATTTCAAATAGACTGCATTACATGGTCCGAAAACTATAGAGCCTTTTATTTTTAGTCTATTAAAACGTAACCTTTATTACATTTGTTTAATAAACTAGCTACTGTAAGTGCTTAAACTTTATCTATTATTTCTGTTCAAGATGATTAGAAAGTGATCTTAAAAGATCTACAGATTGTGTAACTTGCAATATCCCTAATGACACCAAAATAATTGGTAAAACAGGCAGATACAGCCAGCAGTGTTTTTTTTTTTTAATTATTATTATGATATAAATCCCAAATATAACTTGCACTACAGTAGATCAATTGTAGGAAGAACAGTGTCAAGGTACTTAAGGGGTTATTCCATGATTAAAGGGGTTGCCTCATCTGAGACATTGGTGGCAAATCATTAAGCTGCATTTACATGAGCCAATAATCGTCCAGATTATTGGGAACAACAGTTCCTGCGAATAGTCGTTCCCAACAATCTACGCTTGCTCATCGGGTGATCCTGTTGTTCATGCAGTCACCACCAATCATGACTTCTGGACAGCAGATCGTGTTGTCTCAACATCAATCTGATGCTCAGAAATCATGAATTTGTATGAGGGCAAATCCCTCGTCCTCATACAGTGGAGGAGATCTCTGAAAGTAAATGTGCAGTCTCCTTCACTGAATGAGCAGCCGACTCTTGGGAAGGAACCCAATCGGCTGCAGAATCGTCCCGTCTAAATCCACCTTTAGGATATGCCACCAATGTCAGGGGTAAGGCCTCTTTCACACTTGCATTGTTAGGATCCGGCGTTCACTTCCGTCGCCGGAAATGCCCGCTGGATCCGTCACAACGCAAGTGACCTGAAAGCATTTGAAGACTGATCAGTCTTCAAAATGCTTTCAGTGTTACTATGGCAGCCAGGACGCTATTAAAGTCTGGGTTGCCATAGTAGTAGTGGGGAGCGGGGGAGCAGTATACTTACAGTCCGTGCGGCTCCCGGGGCGCTCCAGAATGATGTCAGAGCGCCCCATGCGATCCATGCTATCACGTGATCCATGCGCGTGGGGCGCCCTGACGTCACTCTGGAGCGCCCCAGGAGCCGCACGGACTGTAAGTATACTGCTCCCCCGCTCCCCACAACACTTTACCATGGCAGCCGGGACTTTAGCGATAGAGATTAGAGATACAGATGTGTTCCGTATGCATTCTGTATTTATTGCGGACCCATTGACTTGAATGGAGCGACGGAGCGTTTTGTGCGGACAATAATAGGACAACTTCTATTTTTTAGTGGAATGGATATACGGAAATATGGAAACGGAATGCATACAGAGTACATTCAATTTTTTTTCTGGAACCATTGAAATTAATGGTTCCCCATACGGACCGCAAACAGAAACTGCAAAAACGGAACGGAAATGGAAAAAAAATACGTTCGTGTGCAAGAGACACCATTTAGCTTTTCATTCTTTTGATCCGTCAGAAGAAGAGAGAGAGGGATAAAAACAGGATCCAGTAAAAAAAAAACGGATCCTGTTGCATCAGTTATGCATAGGATTGCAATGGATGTGTTTTTTTGCAGGATCCAGTAAAAAAACGGATCCTGTTGCGTCAGTTGTCATCCATTTAAACCATTTCCATCTGAGATCCGTTTTTTTAGACGGAAAGAAAAGTACTGCATGCAGGACTTTTTTTCCTCCTCTAAAAAACGGATCTCAGACGGAAATGGCTCAAACGGATGATAACTGATGAAACAGGATCTGTGTTTATTTTTATTTTTATTTAATTAAAGGATTGTAAGGATCCAGATCCTGAGCAATGGCTTCAGGGATCCATTACTACTTTTGCTAAAAATGTTTAAAGGAAGTACAGCATTAGGCGGCATGCCCTGATAAACTGCATGATGTGTCTGTGTATGTACTTCATGTGGTTATACAGATTGCTCTGTAATTGTTACTAATAAGGAAATACATCTTGAATACTCACACGTTTTTGCTGTAAGAAGAACAGGACTTCCTTCTCGGTTTCCAACAATAGATGATACATAGATTTTGTAAGTAGTGCTCTCTTTTAAGTCAGGCATTGAAAAAAACGAAGAGTCTGCACTAACAATCTTTGAGTTTCTAGCACCACCTAGAGATAATAAATATTGTTTTTTCAGATTTCCTCAATTGCTACCAAATATCAGTTACGTGTTCCAAATAAACAGGGGAGATGATTTTTAAGAATCCTAAAATGAGGTCCTATCTCGGATCCCCACTGAAAGTCAATAATAATACTATAACTGTATCTTATCTGAAATTATTTGAAAATACTGGAACTACTTTTACACTTTATTTTTAGATATTTTGTTTTTTGGCATGTTTTAGCTGTAATATACTGTATATACATCCTTTTTTCACAAGTATACCTAGCTATAATGTTAAAGGTTCATATTACTTTTCAAACTGTATGCAATGCATAATTATTAATTAACATTTTTACTTTTACTGTACAAAATAATACTATATACTGCTTCAAAAAGAATATTTTTTTATAGGAGCCACAACAGATATGACAAATGATACATTTATTTCCCATAATGACGTATATAAAAGGCCCAAACAGAATCCATTTTTTACTGAACAAAGTGGTTCCGTAGGCTATGTCATTCTGTCTGTCAAAGAACAACGTAAATCTGAGAGAAAAGAACTAATGATTAATGTAAAACATGTCTAAGGAGATATTAAACTTTGGGAACAATTTAGCTATTATAAAAAGACCCAAATAAGTTGTATATTGATTTAAATAATTTAATACAATACACTGAATAATTTATTATAAATTTGTCATAAAAAAATCACTCTTTTAGCCCCAAGTGCAGTTATATTACTAGAAATACCTTTGTCTGGGAGGGGGTTTGTTACTTTTACTGTAAACTGTCAAAATTTTACCAAATCAATTAAAACGTTATGATTGAAAAAACTAAATATTTTTATAGCAGTATTTATGTACTTATAGAAACTATAGTGTCAATGAATAAATGTGTGCTAAAAAGCTTTAATTGATGATATACAGTATAACATGATTATTATTATTATTATTATTATTACTATTACTACAATTAGTAGTAATAATAATATATTATTATTATTATTATTATTATTATTATTATTGTTATTATTAGTAGCAGTCTACTAATAACAATAATATATTATTATTATTATTATTATTATTATTATTATAATATAAAAGTAATAATAATAATAATAAGACCTTACCATCAAATGGCACCCATGAAATTTTGTAGTGGGTTATTCCAGGTGTTTTCTTCCAAGATAGTTTGAGGGTATTGACTCCAGTATCGATAATCTGCAAGTCTTTAACAGGAAGGAGCTGAACAGGATTGGAGTCTGGAAAAAATAAATGAATAACGAAAAGTTAGGAAGACTGATGCCATGATCTGATTTAGACTTGGTCATTCATTCAAGTGGATGTAAAGCAGTTTGCAGGAGAAATGGGGCGTCCTTTAGAGCTGCTATTGTCCTGAACACAGACAGGGTGAACTTACCTCATTTGGTTAAGAGTACAACATCCTTAATCAATGGGGTGTAGTTCAGGCCATAAAGAATTGAGATTCCAGTAGGAAGAACAGTGCCAAGGTATGTAGGGGTTATTCCATGATTAAAGGGGTTGCATAATCTGAGACATTGCCATATAAGTGTGGGTTTTAGAGGTAGAAACAATATCTATGTTACTTTGATGGAATATCCTAGCAATATGCCATCAAAGTCCCAGATGACACAACTCTGTTAATGTAAAAAATAAACAGCTGAGGAAATATGTCCCTTCTCAAGGTGAGTGCCTTTTTGCTGCAGTTCTCTCCATGTAGTTGTCACAAATTCAGTTAAGGATGGAACTAAGGGTACTTTCACATTAGCGGCGGGGGAGTCCTTCAGGCTGTTCCGGCGGCAAGTACAACATGCAGTACTTTTAGTCCGGCTGCCTCTCCATGTGCGCTGCCGTGCTGCTGCCGGAACCCCGCCATCTCCCCTATTATAGTTAATGGGGACGGAGCGGCAGTCCGAGGGCACACGTGAACTAGCGGTAGGATGGATCCGACAGGCTGTCCACCCGCCGGAAAAGCCTGACGGACTCCCCTGCTGTTAGTGTGAAACTAGCCTAAGCAGGTTACTGAGGTGGGCAGAGAAATAAAGAAAGGAGCAAACAGCAGTTGGTGCAATACAGATATAATATATTGAATAACTCAGTGGCTATACTAGGTTTTTAATTACATGCCATTAAAAAAATATTCAGATGCATGTGCTGGCTTGAAGAATTTAGAATATGGAGGCTACTCCCCTGCAGTGAGGTCCAGATTCCTGTACAGTGATAAAATGCTTAAAAAGCGGTGCCACTTAGGCTAATTTCACACTTTAGCAGTTTTTGTGGATCCGTCATGGATTTGCAAAAACGCTTTCATTACAATAATACAACCGCATGCATCCGTCATCAACGGATCCAGTTGTATTATGTCTTCTATAGCCATGATGAATTCGTCTTGAACACCATTGAAAGTCAATGAAGGATGGATCAGTTTTCTATTGTGCCAGATTGCGTTTGGCTCCGCTTCGTAAGGCAGACAACAAAACGCTGCAGGCAGTGTTTTGGTGTCCACCTCCAGAGTGGAATGGTGACCGATCGGAGGCAAACTGATGCATTCTGGGCAGATCCTTTTCCGTTCAGAATGCATTAGGGCAAAACTGATCCATTTGGGACCGCTTGTGAGAGCTCAAGACGGATCTCAAAAACCGAAAGCCAAAACGCGAGTGTAATCGTAGCCTTAGAAAACACCCTCAGTAATAGACCTAAGTCAAATCCATTCTGTGATCATAGTGGGTCCACACCCTCTGCATTACAGTAATTTATACATTGGACCATGGGTCTATGTAAAAAAAACTTTAGAGCATGTCCTATTCCGATCTGAGTAACAGATCTGAATAGCCTTTGATATGGAGCAGTCTGTGATCTCCGTGGACTACACCCATAGCACTAGGAGCTGCCAGCTTGTAATTAATCTGTATATTTTTGGCCATTCCTTAAAGCTCTGAACATGAATGAATGAAGCAGCGGAGCGATTCAGGGAATTTTCTTGAGATCCGGTGACGTAACGGGCTCCCGGTGTGTTTACAGTCTAGGGCAGCGCTAAATCTGGCTCATTAGAGCCGCTGAAATCACCAGGAACACTGGAAGGTGGAAGCCTCCACCTAGCAGTGTAGAAATATGAACAAACAGCCCTTGCCCTGCATGATTCAGCGCAGGGCAAGGGGCATAATTGGAGCATAAAAAGCGCCAATGCTTCACCCATTTATGATGAACCTGGACAACCCCCTTTAAGCCATAAACTATAAAATACCTTTTTTGTATACCTGAGACTTACCTGTGCTTTGAACCAGAGTGGCTGGTGGACCTTCAGTGTTGATGTAAACTGCCTGAACATTCATAATGTACCTGGTGTTTGGCTCTAAATTTGTAATATGGTATGACCGGATATTTGCAGCCAGGTACTGACTTTTAGGTGTGTCTGTAATGATTAGAACAAGGTGTCTATTATGAATACATTTGTCTCCTTCATACAGGTCATTGGTTACATCATACCACAGCTGAACATGAAATGTAAGAATTTTTTTTATAGTAACCTGAAGTTGCAGGGTTCCAGGACACTTTATATTCAGTAGCGCCAATGGTGGAACTCCAGGCCACAGAAATGGAAGTGCCGGTGTATCCAGTTACCTTGAAGTTAGACACATATCCAAGAGGTGCTATGCAATACCAAAAATTGAATGCAGTTAATACCAAGCAAGGTGCTCTTTGCCCTACTTGTAGTTATAGGTTTAGCAGCATGTTACTTTGATACCATAAACCAATGTACCAGTTACAATAAAATCTATAGGGGGAGTTTATCAAGCTGTTAATTCTCTCGTTAAAAAGTCACACAATAGGGCATTAGCAACTTTTTAAGGTGACTTGCACAACATTTTTGCATTTTTACACCACTCATTCAAGTTTTAAAAAGTACAGTAGGATTAAAAGTGGGCATGGTTAGCTATGGTAATGACTTTCACTCCCCATTTATGACTGGGACATTTTTTTAAAAAGTCACAGAGAAAGTCCCACTCCAATAGGGGGATGGTGCACAAAAATGTTGTCCAGAAATACTAAAGAGTCAGGTTTAAAAATGAGACACATTTAAGAAGCAATGTCTGCTTTTTGATAAATTTGGCAAAAAGTACATCAACGCAGACTCAAGTAAAATTGACTTAAAATATTACTCTCATAATAAATTCCTCCCTATGTTTAGACTAATAAATGCTCAGGCGGAGCTTTAAAGGGGTTTCTGGGAGTAGTATATTAATGACCTTTCTTCTAGATCAGGTATGCTCAACCTGTGGGCCTCCAGCTGTTGCAAAACTACAACTCTCAGCATGACCTAGTATCTGTAGGCTGTTCAAACATGCTGAGAGTTGTAGTTTTGTAACAGCTACAGAGCCACAGGTTGGGCATCCCTGTTCTAGATAGGTCATCAATATCTGCTTGGCGGGAGCTCAACTCCCAGGACCCAGGCCTATTTTTTGTTCTGTTTACATGGCCTTTGTGCAGCTCAATTCAAGTGAATGGCTGCAATACCAAGCACAGCTGCTATACAATGTATAGCGCTGAACTTGGTGTACTGTGAAGAGGCTGCAGCACTCACCAGTGCACTGTTACTCTTCAAAAAGCTGATTTATTGATCAGATATTGATGACCTATGGAGAGGTCCTTACTATTCTACTTTCAAAGACCTTTATGGATACAATGTGATAAAAAATTATAGTCCCTATTTGGCCAACCCTGGGGATGGCAGAATGAAGTGCACATCATCATTAGATGTTTTCCTAAAATATACCCAACCTGTATTGTCATAAACCGGCCCCCACTGTCATCACACAGGCATAGCTTCTGCACCTTAATGTACATGTATGTTGGGATGAAGCAACTGACCACAGTCGCAAAGTATGAGAAAATGTGTCAAGAGGATGAAAAAAGGTCACTCTGGTCATCTCTATTAGGATATGACGACTGGGTACATCATTGAATAACCCTTTAAAACCAATCACTGGTGAACATAAAAGCGAGAAGTTTACATGTTTGCAGACAAAAGTATTTGGTACTGTAAATGCACTTAAACCAGTGCAATAACAGTTTATCATTAGTGTTGAGCGCGAATATTCGAATAGCGAATTTTTTTAAAGAATATTGGCATTTCGCTAATTCGCGAATATTTCGAATATAGCGCTATAAATTCGATATTTTTGTTATATTTTTTTCTTTCCCACTTCCCAAAAGTAGTTCTTACCTGTCCTAAGGATTCCTGGCTGCTCCAGTCAGTGCCCGTTGCCGCTTCTGCTGACTTCCGTGCTCATGGAGCGTCCCCATCACTATGGGAACGTCTCCATACTAAAATGTACTGTCAGATTTGAGAATTACGTTGAAATCGCAATGCGATTAATTCAAGTTATATTAATCGCATTGCGATTACAACTTAGCAGTGCACTGCTATCTTAAATATTAGGCTAGAATTAACGAATATGGAATATAGCAGCAATGCTAAGTAGAAATCGCAATGCGATTACTCCAAGTTATATTAATCGCATTGCGATTTCAATTAGCACTGCTATATTCCATATTCGTTAACTTCGTTATTTCTAGCAAGCTGACCCATTATAAACCCAGCTCGAAGTTGAAATCGCAATGCAATTAATATAACTTGAAGTAATCGCATTGCGATTTCTAATTAGCACTGCTGCTATATTCCATATTCGTTAATTCTAGCCTAATATGTAAGATAGCAGTGCTAAGTTGTAATCGCAATGCGATTAATATAACTTGAATTAATCGCATTGCGATTTCAACAAACATGGTTTACTATGGTTGCTAAAACGAAGATGGAGAATACTTCGTTATCTTCATTTTGAGGAATATGACGAATACATTCGTCACATTCGCTAATTCTACCCAGCCAACCATAGTAAACCAGGTCTAAGTAGAAATCGCAATGCGATTAATTCAAGTTATATTAATCGCATTGCGATTTCAACGTAATTCTCAAATCCGACAGTACATTTTAGTATGGAGACGTTCCCATGGTGATGGGGACGCTCCATGAATATAGTTGGCTTGGTAGAATTAGCGAATATGACGAATGTATTCGTCATATTCCTCAAAACGAAGATAACGAAGTATTCTCCATCTTCATTTTAGCTAACTATTTGTCAACTTTGCTAATTCTAGCAATCAAATAGGAAGGTTGACTATAGAGACAGATGTGTTTAACTCGCTATGCGATTATATTATATATTTTTTTTTAATAAATAGAATAATTATAATAATTATAAAGTATTATAATTATTTTATTTATTTAAAAAAAAAAGCAAAGTAATATAATCACATAGCGAATTAAACACAGCTGTCTCTATAGTCAACCCTCCTATTTTGGTATCCTGGTAGAATTAGCGAAGTTGACGAACAGGTAGCTAAATCGAAGGTAGAGAATACTTTGTTATCTTCGTTTTGAGGAATATGACGAATACATTCGTCATATTCGCTATAATTCTAAATATGAAATCAATAGGAAAGTAGCCTTAAGTTAAAATAGCAATACGCGATTATTTAAATCGCATATTAATCACGATAACAAGAATAATGACTAATATTTGATTTCGACGAATATGAAACGAATATTCTATCAACTATTCGCGAATTTCTTCGAAATCGAATATGGCACCTGCCGCTCATCACTATTTATCATTATTAGAGATGAGCAAATTTCTAAAAAATTCGATTTGGCTGGTTCGCCGATTTTAGTCGTGGCAAATCACGTTAAAAACCGGCTATTTCCTGGCTGCTGAGAGCCTTTATAGTAGTGTAGAACACTATGCCTTGCAGTAACACACATAGGGAGACTGCAGTGGTAGTAAAACAATACTGTGAGTCAGTATGACATGCAGATGACAGGCGTCGCTCTTAGAATCACTGCACACTTCACTTCACTAATTTGGGCAGTTACGGGGCCAAAATGGACCAAATAACTCAAGTGTGAACTCAGCCTTACAGGTCAATGTTAGTGTCAAGAAGAAGCGCACTCCTTTTACACTGTCGTCAGCTGACTCCACATAGATGTCTACAGAAACTGTTCTATTAAACTCTTATACAAGAAGAGCCCCCCGACATTATACAAGAAGAGCCCCCCGACAGAGTGGAGAGGGTGTAAGCAGTAAGTTTCTGTTGACATCACTGATTATTTTGCCCTTCCTCTGATCCGTCAGAACAATAACCCCCAAAAAACGAATCCTGTCTGTGGAGCATCCGCCTTCACTCGTCAGCATTTGGTCAGTAGTCCATCAGTATTGCTAAAGCCAAACAAAACAGGAGTGGACCAAAACAGAGATAACACGTGAATGGAATATTTTCATGTCTTCTGTGTTTTGTACCAACTCCTGTTTTTGGCTACCAAATCATAAGCCAATTCTGATGCAAAATAGGGACCATGTCATGCAGGCCTTACAGCTGTTACATAGACAGGATCCGTCGTGTGTCTCATTTTTCCTTCCTTCTGACAGATGATGTCAGCCATACCGAAAGGCAAAATAGTGGTCCAGTCATGAAGTTGGGGGGGGGGGTGGAAACATGAGAAGTCCACAGAGTGGCCCTATGACATAGTGGTGAGGTTGAAGCATCAAGAGGAGGCCACAGAGTGGCACAATGACAGAGTGTGGAGGTGGCGGCAGCAGCAGAATCAGGAGGAGGCCACAGAGTGGCACAATGACAGTGTGGAGGTGGCAGCAGAGGCATCAGGAGGCCACAGAGTGGCACCGAGACAGAGTGTGGAGGTGGCAACAGCAGCAGCGTCAGGAGGAGGCCACAGGGTGGCACAATGACAGTTTGGAGGTGGCGGCAGAAGCATGAGGAGACCACAGAGTGGCACAATGACTTTGTAGCGGTGACAACAGCATCAGGAGGCCACAGAGTAGCACAACGACAGAGTGTGGAGGTGGCGACAGCAGCAGAATCAGGAGGAGGCCACAGAGTGGCACAATGACAGAGTGTGGAGGTGGCAGCAGCATCATCAGGAGGCGACAGGGTGGCACAATGGAAGAGTGTGGAAGTGGTGGCAGCAGCATCAGGAGGAGGCCACAGGATGGCACAATGACAGTGTGGAGGTGGCAGCAGCATCAGGAGACCACAGAATGGCAAGGTGACATAGTGTGGAAGTAACAGCAGCATCAGGAGACCACAGAGTGGCAAGGTGACATAGTGTGGAAGAGGCAGCAGCATCAGGAGACCACAGAGTGGCAAGGTGACATAGTGTGGAGGTGGCAGAAGAATCAGGAGACCACAGAGTGGCAAGGTGACATACAGTGGAGGTGGCAGCAGCATCAGGAGACCGCAGATTGGCAAGGTGACATAGTGTGGAGGTGGCAGCAGCAGCATCATGAGAGCACAGAGCGGCAAGGGTGACATAGTGTGGAGGTGACAGCAGCATGAGGAGACCACAGACTGGCAAGTTGACAGAGTGGGAGGTGGGTGGCAATACCAGTACCAGCTGAAGATGGCGGGTGAAAGAAGGAGCACTTGGCATCAGATGTGTGGCAGGTGGCAGCATTAGAATAGTAGCTGAGGCTGATAGCCAGAAGAAACCGGTCTCTTTTGTCAAAGTGTTGGTGTGGCACAATGGATGATCTAGTCTGATGCATTAGGCATTGCTGGGAAGAAATCCTGGCTGATCCACGCCTGAATTATCTTGACAAATGTCAGTCTCTCCACATTTTGTGTGGACAGGCGAGTTCTTCTTGGGGTAATTATGTCCCCTGCCGCACTAAACACCCGCTCTGCCACACTACTGGCCGGGCAGGACAGCCTTTCCAGGTCAAACTTTGCCATTTGCGGCCACGAATCCAGTTTGGCTGCCCAGCAGTCCAGCAAATCTTCAATGTGGGGTGGCAGGGTGCTGTTCAAGTATGCCACCATCTTCTGGTTCAGGTCCTGTTCCAGGTCTAGCTGCTGCTAGTGAGTAGTTTCTTCACTAGGCGGGTGAAGAAAGCTGCTCATCAGCGACTCTAGACTCAAGTTGCTGCTGATGGAGCTGGAACTGCTCCTACCCCCCCCCCCCACCCTGCCACAGCAGCCATGGCAGAGGAATGTGAGCGCAGAGGGCCCCCCTCAGTCAGACCTGCGAAAGGATGGACAATGGCACAGATAGACAGCAGCCAAGTGACTACATAGGATGTCTCTATAGTAGTTCAGTTTGTCCTCCCTCTCAGCGGGTGTAAATAAGGCCTCCAGGGTGGAATTGCAACGGGTAGAAACATCGCATATCAGCCAATGTTGGAGGATGCTGTTCTGCCGCTGGAGCTCAAGGAGGGTGTGCTTTGCAGGGTACCAGTGGCTGAAGTGCATGCAAAGTTTCCTGTCCATTTTTAGGATATCTTGCAGATGGGTGGAAGATTTCAGGAATCGCTTGACAACCAGATTGAACACGTGTGCCATGCTGGACGCATGGCTCAGTCCTCCTTAACACAGCGCTGACACCATGTTCTTCCTGTTGTCGGTCACCATGGTTCCGATTTTGAGTTGTCATGGAGAAAGCTAGGATTCGATTTTTTGATGAAGGACACGGAGCAGTTCTTCCACTGTGTGACTCCGTTCGCCGAGGTAAACAAGATGCAGAATGGTATGAGATCGCTGTGTCCTGCACATGTGGTATGCTGGGGGGGCACTGTGAATTGTCCCTGTAGTGGAGGCTGAGGACACAATGGAGGATGAGGAGTTACAGCTCCACACGTCAGCTCTACCGTGCACTTTAGCAGACACCGACAGGCTCAAGGACTGGCCCACTGTCACGACCGCTATCCCAGCAGCAGTCATGTCGCACCAGACGGAGGGGAAGGGGGACCCTTATCTACGGATGGGAAATAGAACGGCCACCCCTGACTAACCCTAAGCTGGCACCTGTCTGCCCTGATACCCTAGACCAGGTGTTAACCCATACGGCGAGCAGTATGCCTAAACCCTCAGTCACCCTAAGAAGACTAGACTGGGGAAAGGCAGATGGGAGCACTAGTCACCATCACTCATGTCTAGGAGAACAACAGGGGAAGACAGCAACAAACAAACAATCTCCAGCAGAGATAGACTTATCCAGTCAGGAGCAGAGAAGATGATCCCAATAACGACAGTCCACGCCAGACAAGAGCTCCACAGCAATACCATCAAACGATCTCCTTCAAAGGTCAGAATAGCACTGGAAGTAAGGACTATATCTGGCAATGACTGC
This sequence comes from Bufotes viridis, assembly GCA_033119425.1. Classification (NCBI taxonomy): domain Eukaryota; kingdom Metazoa; phylum Chordata; class Amphibia; order Anura; family Bufonidae; genus Bufotes; species Bufotes viridis. The sequence goes on from CM065590.1 coordinate 169,845,991, forward strand.
AAGTGAAACTGAAACTAATATAGTAGCTGGGAGTGGCAGACAGGACTCACCTGAGAAGAATGCCTACAAACTCCCAGTCAGGACAAAAAGGTTCACAAGGCAAAACCCGGATGACATACCCTGAACCACGGAGCAAACTCACAAGCTATCGCGAGTAGCAAGTCGCTGCGACCTTCTCCTCCCAGACCTGTCTGGATCAGTCACAGTCGTAACACCCACCTTCTGTTCTACATACGTGTGCAGGGCTGGTACTGCCTTTTTGGCAAAGAAATGACGTCTTGGTACTCTCCACTTTGGCTCGGCACAAGCCATTAGTTCTCTGAAAGGTGCAGTGTCCAACACTTGGAAAGGGAAGGACTGCAGCACCAGCAACTAGACCAGGAGCACATTCAGCTTCTGCGCCATTGGATGAGTGCATGCATACTGTTGTCTCTTGGCAATCGTTTTGGTGATCGATTGCTGGCGGTATGACTGATGAGGAGTAGGAGGAGGAGCAGGAGAATCAGGACCAGCAGATGATGGGAAGGACAGACAGCTCCTTTCGGCTGAGGTGGTGGAGCCATCACGGCCTGAAATTGGGTGCGTGCCACTGGGTGATGCAGCAGTCGATGCGGCAGGCTGGACCACCACATAGGAGCCACTGTTCTCCAAGGCCACTTTATGGTGACGCTGCATATGTTGACGCAGGGCCGTGGTGCCAACATTGGCACCTTGGCCACGCTTCACCTTCTGCCCACAGATTCTACAAATGGCCATGTTCACCTCCTCCAACGGCTTAACAAAAAACTTCCACACCACCGAGTAGGCAATTTTACCCTCAACACAACGAACTGACTAACTGCTACCACCACTGCTTCCGTGAACACATGCACCACTACTTACCGGGCAGGTAGGCTCCTGCGAAGTTGGTGGTCTACCCCGGGCACATTTGGCTCCTGACCCCACACTGCTGCTACCCTGCTGACTCCCGGCCACGTTAGTGACTTGCTGGCTCTGTCGCTGTCTCATGGGCAAGCTGCCACCCTCTTCTCCCGATGATGATGAAGCCCCTAATTCACCCGGCTCCCAAGTGTGATCAGCTACATCATCATCGAGTACTGTCTACACGTCACTGATGTCCTGCTCAATGGTCCCTGGGCAAGGAGCCTGACTGTTCGTGACACCAGCTCCCACGCCACTCTCCTCATCACTACTTGCCTGCCTACCAGGGGAAGCGGCAGATATCTCCTCCATATCTTGGCTGGCCAGTAGCTGCTGACTGTCCTCTAGTAGCTCGTCCTCGCTGTATAGTGGAGCTTAGCCCACAGCATATAATACTTCATATAATACATACTAATACGTGCCAAAAAGGGCTTTAGAACATATAACTGCACCGCTGAATGGCAAATATATTTTTTCTTTTTCCACTTATACACGCTGAAAGGTTAAATCAAGCAAGCCATATGATGTGTAGTGAAGAGTTAAATAAAGAAATGCTATATGATCTGTAGCAAGGACAAATTGGTCAAGAAGGACGTCAGACAGTTCCAAGGGAAAATGTATTTACATTTGCCTCTATATAGGGAATTGCTTGTACTCAGCAACATTGTATATGTAAACCACACCTGTTCCTGTATGTCAGTGTGCATGTATAAAAGTTGGAATAACAAAGATAAAGATAGAGCTGCTTTCTAAGACTACCTGTGTGCACATGTGTCATTGAAGGAAGGTCTCCATGCGCCTGTCACAAAGAAAAACCAGGGTGCACGCTAAAACAAGATCCTTTCACACGCCATAAAAGGCTTTAGAACATATAACTGCAGCACTGAACAGCAAATATATATATTTTTTTGCCACTAATACACACCAAAAAGGTGCACCGCTGAACAGCAAATATATTTTTTGGGCCACTAATACACGCCAAAAAGGGCTTTAGAACATATATAGGGCATCGTTAAACAGCAAATTTTACTTTTATTTTTGCCACTAATACATGCCAAAAAGGGCTTTAGAACACATACTATACTATATGCTGCACCGCTGAACAGCAAATATATATATTTTTGCCACTAATACATGCCAAAAAGGGCTGTAATTTTTCCACTTCACCACACAGCAGCAAATACTTCTTTTGTGCTACTAAAACACGCACAAAAGTGCTTTAGAACATATAACTGCACCGCTGAACAGCAAATAATATATATTTTTGTGCCACTAATACACGCCAAAAAGGGCTGTAATTTTTTCACTTCACCACACAATGTCTAATAAGCCCTTTTTTCCCACTAATTCAAGCCAAAAAATGATTTAGAAAATATAACTGCATCGCAAAAGGGCAAATAAGCCATAAAAATACTTCCTTGTAATAAACCCTGTTAATGGCTGTATAAAACAGCACTTGCACCCCAATAACAAGAACGGTTTGCTGGAATTACAGAGTTGTATAATGGCAATTTGGATCCCCAGTCAGTGCAGCAAGGTGTAATAGGATTGTTTCTATTACCCAGTCTGTAAACTCCCCTATTGAACCCTGTTCTGCTTCAATACTGTGGAATGATTCCTCTCTATCCTTTCCCTGAACTTCTATACAGCAAAATAAAAGTTTTAAACTCTTTTCTACCACTGTCCCTAGCGCCTGCTGACGTCTCTCCCTGCACTAAGTACACTGGAAAATGGCTGAATCCAAGATGCCTAACATCACAGGGCTGGCTGGCTGCTGATGCATGGCATTGTGGATGATCCCTCGTTCCCAGAGTTCCTTGCTCCATGTCCTAACACATGCAGCAGCTATTTTAGGAAAAAATGTGATTTGTTACCACGAAGCGTTTCAAATTTTTCCTTAAATTCAGATCGAATTCCACTTCTTCAACTGTGATTCGCTTATCTCTAATCATTACCATCATTAAGCAGTATGGAAATATAAAATGTCTTATTTCTGCATCATGTCTTCTGCTCATAATGAAGCCAATGACAGCTATGGCAGAGCTATTTCAAACAGATCTTAAATACTGACTTAATTGGATTTGTCAGGTTTTCACTGAGGTTCTGGTATTTTTATAACAAGAATATCACAGTAGATACCTCTTGAAGTCAGAAGATCAGGAACATAATATTCTTGGCATATTGGCAGTAAAAGTTGTGTATGACAATGACAAACCTGACTAGACAAATTGTAAGTTGCTATAAAATAATTCTTTACTACTTACAGGTTCGGACAGTTGTTGAGATTCCAGGTCCCACTGTAGAGCCAAAGAGTACATATAAAGAGATCACATATTCGGTGTTGTGTACCAGGTTTTTTAGCTCAAAGGAAGAAAGCGTGCTATTCAGTGCAAGTTGCCGTGGACGATCTCGGCCAATAAATTCTTTGTTGTGAAAGGAAAAGTTGAAAAATTGTTTAATTTACATATGAATGAATAAAGGGAGTCTTCAGTTGTTAGTAAATAAAGCTTAATTACTCCTTAGTGATATTGAATTTAAGGGGGCATTTATTATGAGATATACGCCACTTTTTAGCATATTGATGTCTCAGATTTTGTCTCAATGTTTTCTTGTAGCAAAATATGTGACTGTTTGCCTCTCGCGTCACTTTTCCCGACAGTTGATAAAATGGGGTGTGACATGGGCAGAGAAGAGGATGGGCCGGCAGGCCCGTCTCATTTATCATTTTCTACATAACATTGGCACATTCACCAGCAGCACAGAAGGACTAAGACCAGCCTCTAAATCATACATTTTGAATTAAATTACACAATGGATGAAAGATTCTTCTGGGAATGTTCCTCAATGAAAGATCTTAAGTAGAGATGAGCGAACCACTTGAGATTCGGTTCAGTTAAGGTTCGCCAAACCAGAATCGGACCAGAATCGATTCGGACCAAACCAAAGTGGCTCCAATTGCTCTGAAAATTGGTCTATAACACCCTCTAGTGTGCTTTAGGAAAACATATCTATTTTTGTTTTTTTAATGAATTTTTTATTTTTCCCTGTGTGGAGATAGAAATAAATGGATTTAGCCCTAATACTATATCATCACTCACTGATGTTTTTGTCTGCTACCCTGAAAATTTTATACGGTTTTTAAAACTTAAACAAAAATAATTAAATACACGGAGATGCCCTGACACAGAGTTTGGACTAGTATTTAACCCCTTAAAGACACGGCCATATTTTACCTTAAGGACCAGGCCATTTTTTACAAATCTGACCAGTGTCACTTTATGTGGTGAAAACATTAAAACGCTTTTACTTATCCAGGCCATTCTGAGACAGTTTTTTCGTCACATATTGTACTTCATGACACTGGTAAAATTGAGTCAAAAAAGTTCATTTTTATTTATAAAAAAATACCAAATTTACCCAAAATTTTGAAAAATTTGCAAATTTCCAAGTTTCAATTTCTCTACTTCTATAATACATAGTAATACCTCCAAAAATAGTTATTAATTTACATTCCCCATATGTCTACTTCATGCATAGATCATTTTGGGAATGCCATTTTATTTTTGGGGACGTTACAAGGCTTAGAAGTTTAAAAGCAAATCTTGAAATTTTTCTGAAATTTTCCAAAACCCACATTTTAAGGACCAGTTCAGGTCTAAAGTCACTTTGTGAGGCTTACATAATAAACAAACACCCAAAAATGACCCCATTCTAGAAACTAAACCCCTCAAGGTATTAAAAACTGATTTTACAAACGTCGTTAACCATTTAGGTGTTTCACAAGAGTTAATGGCAAATGGAGATAAAATTTCAGAATTTCGATTTTTTGGCAAATTTTCCATTTTAATCCATTTTTCAAGTAACAAAGCAAGGGTTAACAGCCAAACAAAATTCAATATTTATTGCCCTGATTCTGTAGTTTATAGAAACACCCAATATGTGGTCGTAAACTGCTGTATGGCCTAACGGCAGGGCACAGAAGGAAGGGAACGCCATATGGTTTTTGGAAGGCAGATTTTACTGGACTGGTTTTTAGATACCATGTCCCATTTGAACAGTAGTTATTTAGTTATTTAAGTTTTACACAATAATATTATTTTTGAAACAAAAAAACATGTTTTAATGTCTCTATAGTAATAGAAAATAATGCACTATATTATTTTCTGTTATTTTGTAAATGCAGCCATATACATCCGCACATTTAATACCATATCGTGCAGGATGGATTATATATAATTTTTTTTGTGATTTGTTTGATTTGTCGTGAAGGATTGGCACCTTCATGTGTGAATACGCTCCTACACTGGGAGTGATATTCAAGTGCACTTTTGCCCCACCTATCTAATAGGTGACCTTGATTAAGGTGGTACATATAGGTGTGTGTGTGTCTCCTCCCAACGGTTGCTGATGCACATGGAGGTTACAAGGAGCAGCACACCATATGTGCGGGGACTGTGCTCCTGAAAAATGCGCCACAGCATGAATAGGTTAGCATAGGAACCCGCCTGAACTTAGACCACCTTGTCGCCGGTAGGTGGGCTTAGATGTATTTTGATCAAAATGTATTAACCAAGTGTCTCAGTTTTTATCAAGAGTGAGGGCTTAGTCCATGTGTTATGCTTGCATCTAATTTTATAGTGCTCTATTTTCTGTTATTTTGTAAATGTAGCCATATACATCCGCACATTTAATACCATATCGTGCAGGATGGTTTATATATAATTTTTTCTGTGATTTGAATGTCTCCAGGTTTTTATGGATGTGGCGATGCATATGTATCCTTGTTTTTTTTTTTTTTTTTACTTTAACACAATAACAGCATTTTAGAGAAAAAAAAATAATGTTTTAGTGTCTCCATAGTCTGAGAGCCATTTTGTTTAATTTTTTGGGGTGATTGTGCTATGTAGGGGCTAATTTTTTGCAGGATGAGATGGCGGTTTGATTGGTACTATTTTGAGAGGCATATGCCTTTTTGATCTCTTAGTATTACACTTTTTGTGATGCAAGGTGACAAAAAATGGCTTTTTTACAGCATTTTTTTTTATGGGGTTCACCTGAGGGGTTAGGTCATGTGATATTTTTATAGAGCAGGTTTTTACGGTGATACCTAATATGTGTAGTGTATTTAATTTTTTACATTTTTATTCAGTGATAAATGTGTTTTTCATTATTTTTTTCACTTTTTTTACATTTTTTTGACCCAAAACCACTTGGTTTTTAAAGATCCAGTGGGTCTAATGTCTGTATAATACAGTACAGTACACTATATAGTGTACTGTACTGTATTTTTTACTTTACAAAGTCTGATTAGACTTCTGCCTTTAGCAGAAGTCTGATTAGAGTAACCAATACCATGGCAAGCGGGACGCCTGTCAAGCCATCCTGTTGCCATGGTAACCATCACCCACTGCCAGAACAGAGCAGCGGGTGATGGGGCGGGAGGGGGACCCCCTCCCTCTGTGATCCCGTCAAGAATCGGGGGCTGGAAGGGCACAGCATCCCCAACAGCGGTCTCCCTACGGACCGCGGCATGGAAGGGGTTAAACAGCTGACATCACAGCACAGATGTCAGCCGTTTATAGCAGAGTGTCAGCAATGTGCTGACACTCTGCCATACCGCTCGGCCATCCTGAATTTTAGAGAGGAGGCGGGCGGGATAGCGCCACCTGCACCCTCCCCTTGCACCGCCCGCCAGCCATCTCAAAGAGGGCTGCGGGGGCGGGGGGAATAAAAACTAAAAAATTGCAACTTTTAAGTTTCTGATCCCTGCGATCAGAAACTTCAGAAAGCGCTGCATACCGCAGGTCTGAAATGACCTGCGGTTTGCAGCCATCGCCGATACGGGGGGGGGGTCACAGGACCCCACTCAGCATTGTAACAAGGTACCTGCTGAAATCATTCCGCAGTGGGGCACACTGCACAGCGGTGATCGGAAATACACAGGATGCACAGGTACGCCCTGTGTCCTTAAGTACCAGGACATCAGGGCATACCTGTATGCCTTATGTCCCTAAGAGGTTAAGGTGCTGCGATGGTAAAACACGTGTTGTACAGTGTTATGCTTATTCCAACCCACGTCCCCAAAAAAATAATTATTTCTGTTAAAATGGGGCCTCAGATCCTCTCTTCTTACTGCCTGGCTGACAGCTTTCCCTGCTTGTCCCTATTTTACACACACAATTATTCTTCTTTGTAATTCTAGCCTTTTTCTTTACTGTCCCTGGCAATAGAATACAAGCTTGATTGTGACTTATGACTGGCAGACACTGTAAGACCCAACCATCCTCATTCACAGCCCAGCACAGAATGACATTCTGCTCGTTCTGCTAGGGCACTTCCCTGCCTGCTGCAGCACTGATTGGCTCATTCCAATCAACGCAAGTCCTTCCCCCCACTTCCTCTCAGGGTCATGCGAGACCCCTTCTTCTTCCTCCCTAGTGCTTTTTCCCACCAACATGTGCAGTAAAATGGTGCTATGTGCCATTTTACTGAATTTGTCTCAAACTAACCTAAAAAAGTTCGGGTTCATTTGCTGGCCAAAAAGTTGCAAAATTCGTAACGAACATCTGTAATCTGAAGTTTATCAGATAAAAATAATAAACTCGACAACTTAATTTCAAACTGTAATGGCCTCTCATCGGTTGATTAAAACTATTGGGAAATTTTAACCAATGAATGTTCACGTTTGGTTAAAACTGTCCAATTTGATCAACTTTAGACTGTATGGCCATATATATATATATTCTCTGCTTCTGAATGTTTATAAAATTCAAAGGGGTTTTCCAGTCTCCTGATATTGATGACCTGTCCTAAAGATGAGTCATTAATATCTGATCAGTTAGGGTCTGACACCCGCACCCCCACTGGTCAGTGGTTCCCTGCAGCCTCCAGCATAGGAAGTAGCATTTTGAATATAACAGAAAACACAGCTCCATTCAAAGTGTAGTGACCATTATGGGTTACTGCTTCTCAGTTCAAATTAAATTGAATGGGAGATGAGTTGCAGTAACCTAGCACAGCTAATACACACTGAGGATAGGTCATCGTTGTCAGGAGCCTGTAAAAAACAGTATTCCAATGCACCACTAACTGTGACAGTGTATTAAATCACAGGCAGCGCTACTGTATTCAAACTCTGTCCATGAAAAGCTTACTGAATCACTAGGATGTCTTTTTACTACTTAAAGCTCACTCTTAAATATCTGTCACAAATGTTCCCGAAACAGGTGGCAGGAGGTCGTTGAGACTGGCAACACGTGGTTTGATCTGACATGTTTTCTGTTTGGATCAAATGACGTCTGTGTTGTTTCTGGTGCTTGCCACACCTTCTTTCCCCAGGTGTTGCTATTGTGGTCATTTAACCGTCTATATTTATTGTTGTTTTTCCCACTATGCTATGCGGTTTATAGCTTCAGTTTGACTTGTGGATAGCTGGTGTGTGGATCTCTGCTGAGTTCCTGGTGCTGCCATAGCCACTTGAAGTTAAGTATTTTCTTTCCCTTTTGTATTTTTTGGGGGGTTTTTTGTGTGTTGCGTCTCCCTGTCATTTGTATTAAGGTCTGAGGGAGACTCCTGTTTGTTCTTCCTTTTGGAGGAACAGGTTGTTTCAGTCCTGACATTAGTACCAGGGTCCTATAGGGTGAGTTAGGACATTAGGTATTCCTGTGTATGAACTCATCTACTGTACATCTGTGGTCTGTTTATACTGGTAGTTAGTCAGGACTTTGATTAGGGTTTTACTAGGAGGTGTCCATCTCCTTTCCCTAGTTTCCAGGCCTTATTCCCTCACCCCTTTGCCTCCTATGTTCGGTGTGGTGTTTCCATCCCACACCAGAACGTGACATGTTTAATTCCATCTCAAGTGTACTCAGAGGTAATAGCTGGCAGGGGTGCCAAGAATCATATCCCTTCAGGTCTGATTTTGATGACCTACCCTAAGGATAGGTCCTCAGTATCTGAAGCCCAAGAAAATCCCTTTAAGATGCAGCAGATTTTACAGCAAAAATGTATGCGGCTGAAAATCGTTTCTATTCATCAAATGGGTAATGCACCAAAAAGCCTTATTCCCACACTTGAACTTTGTTGCAAAAAGATTTTGAAGCCAAAATTAGTAGTGGTTGCAAAGATGATAAGTATAAATCTTCATTATATTCCCATGTTTAGGATCCACTCCTAGTTTTGGCTTTTAATTATTGATGCATAAGTAATACATGTAAAGCCTTTGATGTATGTGTATTTCCAGTACTAACCTGTACTTATAGACAAATCATTTTAACACTTACCTGGAGTTGGGCCCCATGCCAGTCTATATCCTGTAGCACCCTGTACTGCATTCCATGATATCAGAGCTGTATTGATGGTTACTGCACTCACTTTCAGACTCTGTACATAGCTTGAAGCCACTACAAATATTATAGTCATGAAAAGAATGTATGCAATTTGTAAATTACAATCAAAAGAGGATTTATAGTTTACTATAGACTACAGTATACTCACAGGTTGTAGCTTTAGCGGTAACGACAGGGCCCTCTATGTCTACAAAGATCGGATTGATAGTTACTGTATACTCAGTGTCAGGATGCAGTCCTTGAATCAGGTACTGAGAGTAGCTATCTGCCAGGTTGACATTTTGATCAAATCCCTCTGCATGATAAAATATATTAGTATATTATTTGTGTTTTATCTTCTGTATGAAATCTTTAAGCTCATCAATAAGAGATAGACAAATTCAGTAGCCTAATAAATAACACAAGACGTAACCATAGGACCAATAAGTTCAAAATCCTAACCTCTATAATTAGCAAAATGCCACTATATAGTTTTTTAGCCCAGTGTTTCCCAACTAGAGTTCCCGGTCAAGTGTTCCCCAGAAACAGCAAAATCTGTCAGTTTTACAGTAAGCATAGCAAACTTCTTTTCAGCTGATCAAAGAGGCTTGGTAAAGAAGTCAACACACCTCAGACAGAATACAGTACCCCATGTTTCCCCATGGTATTTTTTTCCCGTCTTTTGAGTTTTTTGAGGCTTTTTTTTATTTTGCACATGTGCTTTTTTGCAGAACAATTGCCAACTCCAGAAGGTTGTAATGCAGGACACACATGAACTTTTTGGTAGTGGTGTTTTTTTTCCCCATTTGGGTACTTTTTTTTGTCTAGTTAATTATTTTTTTTTTTAATGCTAAATGTTTAAGCAATGGTATTTTCTTTGTATTCAAAAGTGTGAAAAGAAAATATGTGTGTAAAGGAGTCTTATCAACTCCTTTAAAATAGGGTACAATTCATGGTGCCTCAAGAATGTAACCTCTCTAAGTAAACTTAGTTTGCTTAGCTCGTTGGAAAAACAGGACCAAGTGGCTCCATTTAGTAATTTAGTATGTAAGGTGCCAAGGATGATTCCATATGGTACCACTAGGCCAATTTACATAAAGGAATGCTTTTTTTGGGGGGGAGGGCACACAGCAGGTACAGGTCCACCAACAGTTTTTTCTTTCTTAGAGTTACACTTGTATGGGCTATTTTACATAGGCCAAGGTTCGGGATAGTTATCAAGAAAGAGCATGTGTATGAATGCTCCTTCCCAATAACTGGCCCATGTAAAGATGCAGCCAATCACCTGACAAAGGAGCAAACAATCAAATATCTTTCATGTGCTAGATAAAATCATTGTTTGACTGCATCCCCCTATGTAAACAGGGATGTGCTGTCAGCAATTAATATGAATGGGGAAAAAGAAGAACGATCATAGTAGTGATCATTCATCTCCTTTCAGGACTGCTGCATACAAATGCAGCTTTAATCCATCTTAATGATAATAAATATTTAGTCTGAACATCACTTGTCTTTTGGAATAAGAAAATATTTGGTTAAAATACATCCCATACATTGTGGACAATTCCCCTCCAATTTGGGTTATTAGTGGATTCCTTTAAAATATGTAGGATTCAACAATGAATACGTTAATCAGCATAATGATATTCCTGGGTTTTGGCAAATGGCTACATACTGTGTACCCTGACAGCATTATCCCAAACTAAGGAATCTGTTACCTATTTACTAAGCAGTTGAAATACAATAACAATTACTAGAATGTGATCCTACCTGCAGATGACCAAGTAAGTCGATAGCCTGTGGCCCCCTGAACTGGAGTCCAGTGTGCTCGAATAGTTCCTGTTGTAATATTCTGTAGTGTCAAATTTTTGACAGAAAGCAACTTCACTAAAAAAAAAAGTAAGTAAAAAAGTAAGTAAAATAAACCATAAGCACAGTGTGCTTGGTAAATCCAGAAATGCACTGCAGTAAAGTAAACCACTTTTTAATGGATTTTTAAGCTAAAGTTCACTATTGCACTGTAAAAACAGGTCTGTCTTAATCAACATAAGGATGAGGTGTGAATACTAAACAAAACAATCATAAAAGTTATACAGTTGACTTACATGTACGGCCCACTGCTGACACAGGTTGGCTAGGTCCTTCAGGATAAACCGCGTAGATGCTAACAGTGTATTCTTTATCCTCCTCTAAGTTATCAATAATGTGTGATGAGACATCTCCATTTAAAATTTGTTCATATGTAAATCCAGGTCTGTTAGCTAAGAAAGCAGAAAATGTTATTTCCATAGAGGAAAAGTAGTAATCTTCATCTCTAGCCACTATAGAAACAGTTGTAATATGGCTCAAACATACTGTATAGAATGTGAGCTATAGGCTTACATATATCCATGCTACCTACAAGAACAGTTCTCATAAAATGAGTATCACTGGTCATTTTGTCATTTTGCTCCCCTATCATCTATGGCTGATTTACTGTTATCTGTTGACAGACAGGTTTGCATTCTTTTTCAGCAACCACTCTCCAATACTGATAAAGGGGTTTTCCTTTCTGATCAGTGGGACTGGCCATAGATCATACAGGGAAAATCCCCAGTGGTCTGATGCCCAGGAGGCCAAATGAGCCATTGTCACAGCCGGGTACATAATGATCTAATGCTATCAGCATTTGTAAGAGCATCAGGTACTTATGCTCCTGGCCAGTGTTCGCAGGTGCCCTCCTGAACTCAACTGCATCACTGTTCTCAGTACTGTAATACAGTTGAATACTGTGGTGAGGATGACAGTATTTTGTGCTGGGCTACAGTATTGCAGGCCCTGCCTACTTCTGTTGTCCCTGCCTACTTGTGTTGCCTTGCCTTCTGTCAATTTAGTTACGCCAACAACATGGGCCACTTTAAATTCCTAGTCCACCCTTGGCGAGACCCAACACTAGGACCTTCACTGTTCACAAGAATCAAGAAGGGACTGTGTTCCCCATTTGGATAGAGAGGTAATTACACATGTATATCCCCTTTAAACACCATGGAACAAATAGATAACTGAGCACTGTACTTGGCTATATTTGGCACTCACATAGCATTCAAACAGAGCGGCAGTGTGCATGCTGACCACCACTTCATTCATACGGGAGACACTGGATCCACCATGTAAAAGGTCGGTGGGGGACCCAGTGATAAAGCACTTATCATTTTCATTCTTGGAATGCTCCTTTATTTCCCCTGTAAAGTAACTATTATAAAAAAATGTAATTGATGGGACCCAGAGCAAAACCCAGTCGCCCTTGAAACTGGCCGGGTGAAGTGAGTGAAGAACACAGATTGTTTTTATAAAAGGCTTTTATGCAACTTTTAATTGTGCGAGTATAATAATAAATGGAAATTTAAAAGTGTACGTGGATCCCACCAGGGTGTTTGTTCCTTTGCCTCCTGATTGCTCATTCAGGTATTTCCTGGAACACGATAAGGGCTCATGCACACGACCGTTGTTGTTTTGCGGTCCGTTTTCACGGATCCGTTGTTCCGCATCTGAGGTTTTTTTTTTCTCTGATTTAGGTCCTCTTCCGTTCCGCTATTCCACAAAACATATCAGTATGGTTTCCGTATGCAATCCGTTTTTGGCGGATCAGAAACGGAAACAGTGGCTGGGCATATAATTTCTACAGTATGGATCCGCAAAATACGGATGACATACTGATGTGTTCCGTGTGCGTTCCGTATTTTTTGCGGACCCATTGACTTAAATAGAGTCACGGACCGTGATTTGCGGACAATAATAGGACATGCACTACTTTTTTGCGGAACGGCCATGCGGACAAATGGAAACGGAATGCACACGGAGTAACTTACCTATTTTCTACAGCCCCATTGAAGTGAATGGTTCCGCATAAGGGTCGCACAAAAAACGTAACGGAAGCGGAAAGAAAATACGGTCGTGTGCATGAGGCCCAAGTGTGAACATAGGTCTGAAGATGCTGCGCATATGAAAGAAAAAGGAAAACCTGGTTTGTGATACAACTGACATCAGTCTCGTGTTTTAGGCTGCAAGCACGTTGAGGAGGTTTGTGGTGAGATTTATAAAAAAAAAACACATATAGTAATAAACACTGATAGTACATTTGAAGACATTTTGCTTTGAGTCCAATCAATTTTATTTTTTCAGAAGGTCCGCAATCACAAGAGACTGTTGGGACTTGTTTTGAGTGTCATTTTTTATTCTATTTTTACAGTCTGTAAAAGTAACTATTATGTGATATTACTTACATCTTGGAATATAAATTTTGTAACCATCAAGTTTTCCCAAAGGAAGAGTCCAGGCCACCTTTAAGCTAAAAAGTCTCTCTTCTATGATACGGAAATTAGTTACTGGAGGCACAGGAGCTTTTAGTGAAAGACAAGAAGAAATTACCGTAATCTTATATAAACATCAGCACAAATCTGAGAACAACTTTTGTAATCGAGATTCATTTTGGTTTAATGATTAAAATTAACTCAACTAAAAGTATATTGGATTTTGGTGGAATATATAAAAAAAATTATAAAATATTTTAGAACATGCATAAAATGTAGAAAATAATTTTCTTATTATTTAAAACACAAAGTAAAAGCAAAATGGAAGACTGAGTAAAGAGAAACTATTAACAAAATATTCAATAGATCCAGTGCCTTGGAATTTAAAATAAAACGTAACTTTTATTTACATGAATAAAAAAACTCCATGATGCCCATTGTGGGCACAGCATCTCTACATGTAGTGTGGATGCGCCGGCCTCCAGTCCTCCTGTTTGCTTCTGGTCCGCCCCCTAGTCATTGGTTTCACAGCGTTTGTTGGCGCATGAAGTTTTGGGAGTTTTTTAAATTCCAAGGCACTGGACCTATTGAAAATTTGTTACTGAAGTCGCATCTGACCTCAGATGCCTTTTTCTTCATATTACGGGAGTATCTGGATAACACAAATTTAGGCCTCATGCACACGAACGTGTGCACCCCGTGCACGTATTGCGGGCCGCAAATTGTGGCCAGCAATGCTCGGGCACCAGCCGTGGGGCAGCCGTAGGATCGCGGACCCATTCACTTGAATGATAGGACATGTTCTATCTTTTTGCGGGACGGAAGTACGGAACGGAACCCCGCGGAAGCACTCCGTAGTGCTTCCGTAGTGTTCCGTTCCGTCATTCCATTCCGCACCGTTCCGCATCTCCGGATTTGCGGACCCATTGAAATGAATGGGTCTGCATCCGTGATGCGGAATGGCCACGGAATGGTGCCCGTGTATTGCGGATCCGCAAATGCGGTCCGCAATATGGGCACGGGGTGCACACGTTCGTGTGCATGAGGCCTTAGGGTGAGCTGTACAAAAAATGTTTTGTTTTGTTTTTTGCTATTAACAAAACAGTTTGTTTATGATAGACCATAATAGCCATTATAGTAATACATTGTTTTTGGTCTGCTCGCCTTTATGGATGATGATCTAGTGAGCAGTAATGGTTGCTTATACACTGTGAGGCAGTGACAGGCCTCATACATGATAGAGGTGTAGAGGGGGTGGATATTTCAGTCCACAACCCTATTCCACCACAGGTCAGCTGGCTGTAATCACTGGGGGATAAACCTACCCTCAGTGTAGGAGTCCAGGGGAAAGGAAGTGGCCCTAGAGAGGGGGAAGCCTGCATAGGGTCTGTGTGGTCTCAGCCAGGAGGGCTGAGGGGCCATGAGGCTGTGTGAAGCCAGATCTCTCACCTGTGTGGGACTGTGCCTGATGAGCTGACCTGCTGAGTGTCAGAACCTGATACCCTGTTTGTGAACTGCGCTCTATAGGTGAGATAGAGATGACACTTGTATTAGGTAGAGCGCAGACAGGCAGGTGTTTATTCTGATTTATGTTTGTGTTTGTATTTGTGCTGGTGCTGAAGTGCCAGAATAAAGCACGATTTGGACTTGCAACCAGTGGGCTGAGAAGGAATCTGTCATCACCGCCCTGCTTGAGAGAGCAATCCCTTACAACACCTTAGGCCCCTTTCACACGAGCTAGTTTTCCACGTGACGTGGCGCGTGACGCGTGACGTGAACACATAGCACCTGCACTGAATCCTGACCCATTCCTTTCAATGGGTCTGTGTACATGAGCGTTTTTTTCATGCATCAGTTCTGTGTTGCGTGAAAACCGCAGCATGTTCTATATTCTGCATTTGTCATGCAGCCCTGGCTCATAAAAGTGAATGGGGCTTCAGTGAAAAACGCATTGGATCTGGAAGCAAGTGCAGATGCAATGTGTTTTTCATTGATGATTGCTAGGAGATGTTTGTAAATCTTCAGTTTTTTATCACGCACGTGAAAAACACATCAAAACGCATTGCACCCGCGCAGAAAAAAACTGAACAACTAAACGCAATTGCAGACAAAACTGACTGAACTTGATTGCAAAATGGTGCGAGTTTCCATGAAGGCATCCAGACCTAATCCGTCACGCTCGTGTGAAAGAGGCCTAAAAGGTCCTAAGTCTACAGTTTTACAGTTAATACTCTGGGAATCTTATCATGATGTTACATGGCCAGTTAAAGGGGACATGACACAGACACATCTGTAGATAGGCACAGCTAGTGAAAGATCACTGAAGAGACCAGTGGCGTACACACAATCCATGGGGCCCCGGTGCGAAACTGATCCATGGGGCCCCCCCCCCGTCGCCCCCCCTAATTTCTGAGAGCGCTGCTAATGGCCATTTCAGCCCCAGTTTACTACTAAAATTATTTTGGCTAAATAAAGTATATTACAAAAATGTAACCTATCACTTGCCATTTCCGTGCGGCTAATCCGCTGCGTGAAAGAGTGCCAAGCCCCGCTCCGAACAGCAGAGACACGGAGCACTAACAGGATTAATAATGCTCCGTGCCTCTCTGTGATCTTTTAACTACAAAATCACGGTGACAACTTTATCTCACTGTGATTTTGTAGTAAAGATCACAGAGAGGCACGGAGCATTATCAATCCTGTTAGTGCTCCGTGTCTCTGCTGTTCGAGCGAGGCTTAGCACTTATTCACACAGCAGATTACCCGTACAGGATGTTAAAGAGCCCTAACCCCAATGCACGGCTACACTCACCCAGTCCTAACTAATAAAATCTGGTCCTACCTCATCCAGAGTGTCGCTGGTGTCGGCGTGATGTCCGCTGGATCCAGAACAAGGTCCCTGTGGTGAGAAAAAAGAATAATTACATGAGAAAGAGATGGCGACTGACCCTGTGAAATCCCCAGCAGGGGCGCTGTGCTGGCCTTTAAGACTGAGCCATGCCAATATATAGCAGGGTAATCTAGTGCTACCACACAGTACTAATGCCCACCTTGAGGCCCCTCACAGTACTAATGCCCACCTTTGTTCCTGTCACAGTAAGTATACTCAGATATGTGCCCCCTCACAGTAGTTATGCCCAGTTATGTGTCCCCTCACAGTAGTAATGCCAAATATGTGCCCCCTCACAGTAGTAATGCCAGATTATGTGTCCCCTCACAGTAATATGCCCAGATATGTGCCCCCTCACAGTAGTAATGCCGAATATGTGCCCCCTCACAGTAGTAATGACCAGAATATGTGCCCCTTCACAGTATTTATGCCCAGTTATGTGCCCCTCAAAGTAGATATGCCCAGATATGTGCCCCCTCAAAGTAGATATGCCCAGATATGTGCCCCCTCAGAGTGGTTATGCCAGATTATGTGCCCCTTCAAAATATTTATGCCCAGATATGTGCCCCCTCACAGTAGTTATGCCACATTATGTGTCCCTCAAATTAGATATGCCCACATACGTGGCCCCTCACAGTAGTTATGCTTTCATATGTGCCCCCTCAATCCTCATATTCTAGATAGGTTGGGTGGTGCTCCCCTTGAAAGGCGTGGGTCGCAGGAAAAGGTTCCCAGGCCAGATATACGAAAAAAGTTCCTGGACACCACTGTTGTTGCCTTGTGTCTTTATTAAACAGCTCAGATTACAGTATGCGGTTTGCCAGTTGTGAGTAAGTATTATAACAACGTTTGCGATGAACGCCTTCATCAGGACACTGGGCGTGCCGCACTGTGTAAGAAACTGTGTTGGAAAGGAGCGGTTGGAGCTCTGTGGCTCTGTTGGCAATGCTGCGCGGGGTCAGAATCATGGCAGCCAAGGGAATCAGGATTCTGACCCCGCGCAGCATTGCCAACAGAGCCACAGAGCTCCAACCGCTCCTTTCCAACACGGATTCTTACACAGTGCGGCACGTCCAGTGTCCTGATGAAGCGTCTATCGCCGAACGTTGTTATAATACTTACTCACAACTGGCAAACCGCATAATGTAATCTGAGCTGTTTAATAAAGACACAAGCAAGTAACAACAGTGGTGTCCAGGAACTTTTTCGTATACCTCAATCCTCATAGTTATGCCTTCATATGTGCCCCCCTCACAGTAATGCCTGATTAAGTGCCCCTTAAATTAGTTATGCCCCAGTCTGCAGCCTTAGAAAAAAAAAAAACTACTTACCTTCTTCCCTGATGACAGGCTCCTCCTCACTCATCTCTGGCTGTGCTGCAGGCAGATTCCCGGGTCTTCAGATCTCCTCCCACAGCCAGCAGCGCGATCTGGGGCCAGCAGGGGGAGCTCCTGAGCTGTGAAGAGCAGTGAAGCAGGGATGAGAGAGGTTTCCCTGCTTCACTACTGAACAGAAATGCCGACCAGCCGGGTGTGTGAGTGCGCGCTCCCCCGACCCCCTTCCCTCCACATTATACATGTAATGGAGCGCTCTGTACTTTGTGCTGGGCCCATCAGAGCGCTCCATTACATGTTAGTACAACATAATTTAGGGTAGCTTGCTGGCCTGGGGGGTGGGTCCACAGGCGGCCGGGCCCCCTGGAGTGCCGGGCCCGGTCGCAACTGCGACCCCTGCGACCCCTGTATGTACGCCACTGGAAGAGACAGTACTTTTCAACTGTTCTTTGCAGGCACAAAAATAAATTCACACTTTTTATATGACTTCCCTTATAACAAATCCAGAATTATTACAGTTTTCCCACTGCCCACTAGACCATAGACCAAACACATTTTCTGTATCGGAAGGTCATATTTTAGTTTTACCATGCAGACTTTGTTAGTGTCAGCAACCATATTATGATTAGAGGTCATGGGTTATTATACTGATGAAAGCCTGGATAAGGCAGGACAGCAACACTAGACACTGTACAGCAGGGATGCCCAACCTGCGGCCCTCCAGCTGTTGCAAAACTACAACTCCCACCACATATTTATACCAGACACCTACTTGTCTTCCCTCTAACTGTTGTCGAATCTCCAATGACATTTAGATATGTGGCCAGTACTGTGAATAAATATTCAGTAGATGGCTTCAGATCAGTTATAAACACTGTGTGCTTGTTACTGTCCAGAGTAATCTAATAAAAACAGTAAGAGAAATATTTCATCAGCATAAGTGCAAACAATAAGATAGACATCTAAAGTATTAGAAGTTGTCATTAAATCTTGCTGCTCCTGAGTACAAGGCACTGTACTGGGATAATCCCATGGATAGCCAAACATGAGCTAGTTATCAAACCTTTTGGCTAAGCATCATGGGGTGCATCATTCGAGGTAGTTTTTGAGTCATTTTTAGTGTTGAGCGAACTTGTATTTTAAGTTTGCGTCCAAAGTTCGGGTTCGGGTTATCGAAGCATCCCATTACGGATTCCGCTACAACGGCCCATAAAGGCATTTTGATTCCATAAGGGGATTCTTCAATGAACCCGAACCTTGGACAACACTAAGGACCTGGGGTGACATCACCGTCATGTGATCAGTGCAGGGGGCGTGGCTCAGTACTGGATTGAATAAGAGGTGGGAGAACCACCTCTACCACCTCTTATACAATCCAGTACTGAGCCACGCCCCCTGCACTGATCACATGATGCTGATCACATGAGGCCTTCCAATTACATCTTCTCAGTCTGTCTCTGACAGGGGTCGCTTTTCTCCACCTTCAGCTGCTATTAACTGCTCTCGTGCAGGCATGGGATTCAGCCGGTTCCCTCAAGTTCTCCAGATCTGGTTGTTAAAATTAAAGCCGGATCGGAGAACCGTGTTACCGGCTGTGTCCGGATCCGGTGCTCTGGTGGCAGCAGGGCAGCTGGAGATGAGTGCTTCCATTGTGGAAGCGCTCATCTCCCTACATTCATCTGTATCGCCGTCCTCAGGACAGCGATACAGATAAACGCTGCACCAAGGCAAGGGAGAGGCATCTCCCTTTCCTGCTCCTCTGATAGGCTGCAGGCACTAGGCCTGCAGCCTATCAGTGGTCGGGGCAGAGGGCACGATGATGCCATCGTGTCCACCTGAGCCAGGCTTTGTGCTGCACGGAACATAGGCCAGAAAAGGCCTGCATCGTATTGCTGCTCTTAGCCCGAGCTCCAATTAGCTGTAGGTGCCCCAACTTTAGGTCTCTCAGGGACGGACAGCAGGTGCAACACTTCAGCCTTGACATGTCACCCAACTGGCAGGAATAGTCACACCCTTCTTTAAATACTAGTCGCAGCTCACGTGGTTTATGCAAATTCACGACATATTACCGACCCCCTCACCTTCCACACTGGAAACTAGAATTGGCAAGCACTCCACTGCTGTAAATTAAGGCAGCTCGGGTCAAACTGCCCCATGTCATATTGAACGGCAGTGCATAATACCGCAAAACTACTCTCATCACGTCCAAGATGGCCTTCACAGCGTCAACCTTCTATCCCAGACCTTCAGGGTACTGCCACCTCCTCCCAGAAACCTGCTGCAGTGATGCCACCACCTCAAGACATTGCATTAACATGTCACCTCCTATTTACACATCCTATTTACAATAACTTCTCTCGTTAATGTGGAAATACTTTCCGCTAAACTTATATTTCGTCTGTTCTTAGAAAATCTTTAAATATTTGCCCTCGTAAATAAACTAGTCGATTTTCATAACATCAAGCAGAGAATAACTCTTTTTTTCCTAATTTTAAGGCTTACCTGTCTTTGATCATTTGTAAGGCGGCCAGAAGATGTCAGAGAATTCAAAAAGACTTGGTAGCCTGTTACATCACCTGTGGCTGGGCTCCATGTAACACGCATTGAATTATAATCCTGCTCGCTTACTATCAAATCTCGTGGGCCAATAATTTTTGCACCTGGAAGAAGCAAAGAATATTTCTATCAAATATTCAAGAATTAATGGCTCATAGTACAATATGCACAATTTAATGCACAGTATAAATATTAATGACCTGAAAAAAGTATTGTTATTAGCTCTACCAGGCATGGCCAGTAGAGGAAAGCATAATGTTATGTTAACGTGTCAGATTTCACATCGATTTTGGTGTGAATAGGTTTCCTGCAACAGCTCTGAGCTGCTGTAGATTTTATACTGGCATAAATGACATGCCTCCACTAGCATCACAGGCCCCACCAAAACAGTCATAGCACACACTGGTCTTGATAAATGTGGTTCTATGTGGGCATTGTTTGGCTATATGCAGGTATATAACTCAAGGTAAACAGGGAGTCGTCGTCGTCCCCCCCCCCCCCCTCCTTACTGCCTTTTAGAATATTTTTTGCCGTCTCAAACTATTAGTGCTCCTAGAGTCTAGATGGACTGTTTACTGGAACTTTATAATAATGATAAATTCTCATAACGCTCATATCTATCTATCTATCTATCTATCTATCTATCCATCTCATGTCTATCTATCTATCTATCTATCTATCTAATATCTATCTATCTATCTATCTATCCATCTCATGTCTATCTATCTATCTATCTATCTAATATCTATCTATCTATCTATCTATCTATCTCACTCTATCTATCTATCTATCTATCTATCCATCTCATGTCTATCTATCTCTCTTACATTTATTATCTATCTATCTATCTATCATCTATCTATCCATATCATGTCTATCTATCTCTCTTACATTATCTATCTATCTATCTATCTATCTATCTATCTATCTATCTATCAATGAAAGAGCATGGCAGCACTCCAAAATCGGTGAAGAAAAAACTTTAGTTCTTTATTAACCCAGTGTCACCAGCAACGTTTCGACTGCTTATTGCAGTCTTTGTCAAGCCCTTGTCAAGGCTTGACAAAGACTGCAATAAGCAGTCGAAACGGTGCTGGTGACACTGGGTTAATAAAGAACTACAGTTTTTTTCTTCACCGATTTTGGAGTGCTGCCGTGCTTTTCCATTGATATTACACCTGACCTTGGTGCTGGTCTTCTGCCGGACTTGCACCCGCCATTACAGTGTGCTGCCTTCTCCTTTTCCGTCTATCTATCTATCTCACATTTATTACCTACGTATCTATATATCGATCTATTTATCTATCTATCTATCTATCTATCTCATAACTGTATATCTAACAGTGCTGCTGCTGAATATAGAAGTGGTTGTAGTCGTTGGAGAGAGGGGCCCAAGTTGTGTAAACAGCTCAGGTCCTTTAGCCCACTTAATCTACCACTGAGAGTATCACAAAAATACCTGTGTATGTCATTAAACTGGCTGTTTCTGTTAGTTGCTGGAAAGAAAGAAAGACATTTAGCGGAAAGGGATGGCAAAATAAGTTAAGATATTTTTCCCAGCATGTGTATAAATTAGGTTATAATTAAACTCACTTTCTACGAACTGTTTGATTGGCCTTGGAGGCTCTGAGGCAGTGAAGCAGACTTTTCTTGAAATCCGAGGTAGCATCTCAAAGAGAGACCAATAGTCCCTAACAATAATAACATGTTCTTCACTGGGGTCAGATGCAATTTTCATTAACTCCCTTTGGTCAGCATCCTTTATACCTAATGAAAACACAGACACAGATATTAAACATATACCTGTTTATTATATTCCTTCAATATTGACTCATTGGTCTGTCAATTTCATAACTACCGAATTCAGAGACTTAAAAGAACATTTCAGCAACTATTGGGAACCATGAATGGCAGAAGTATTGTTGCACAGTAAATCCACTTCACATACCTATAGCAAATAACGTTACTCCTTTATCCTGCAATTGTTGGGCTTTCTCTTCTACCACATCTCCAGATTTACCATCAGTCAGTAGTAAAACAATCTGCAGGAAAGTAGATGTTTAGTAATAGATAAAAAGAAAGAAGACAACAGATGCTTGAACTCAATGTTACCTTGTTTGAACATGACCAGTGTCTAACAGGTCAGTAAAGTTATGCCCCACACTTTCCAATAACTTCCTGACCTTAGGCTGAAGCTAGGAAGGGATCCAGCTAAACCCATAAAATTAACAACCTGTTGCCTCTAGCAGGATATCAGTGGTCATGGTTTTTCCTCTCTTAAGACTCTGTAGTGAATTCTTTGTCATTTCATTTTATGTAAATGTCCATATAATGTAGAAAAGTTTTTTTCCAGTATTCTGATTCTAAAGACACATATGGGAATTGTACGGAAAGTAGGCAATGCTACACTGTTTCCATAATTCCCACAGAAGTGAACTGGAGCAACGGGAACCCCATAGCGCAGTGACCTCAGCTCAGAATAACCCGTTAATGTCACTAATTTGCTCTATGGCTACCACTATCTCATACTAAAATGTAATCAGTTTGGGACAACTCCGTTCAAGTGTTTAGAGTTCATGTCAGACACAGATTCATTATTAGGCTCAAGATGAGCTGCATAAATCTGTCTCCAGCAACATCCCACCAAGATATTATATTTTAGTAGTCTTTAGGTTCAGTTTTCAGATCTTTGTGAACATGTTTGTGTTTTACAGTTTTACATTATATATATATATATATATATATATATATATACACACTTAGCGTATGTTGATCCCTTATTACATATATCCAGATAATCCTGGATATTTTAGTACCGTTGTCTCTTCTTACCTTTGGTACATCTTCTCTGGAAATGGATGGGTTAAATACTCGATCTGCCAAAAAGGCAAGGGCTTCGCCGGTTTTTGTGTTCCCTCCTTTGTATGCAATGCTTTGGAGTGCCAACAATACTTCTTGAATAGTTTCATAATCTGATAATTCAATGCTCATCCTGGGATTATATGAATAGATATAATAATACAAATCATTACAATTAATATTAGCATACACTATGTCATGTAATCTTTTGTACAAACTATCTTTTAGAGAGTTCAAGTACACAATTACATTGCTAGATTTTATTTGAAAAAAGTTTCATATCATATTTTGCAGATATTTTCTATAAGAGTTTTTGACTATAAAAGTAGCACCTTGCATGCCTAGGGGGAGAGGGGAAAGGGGTAAGAGGTAGAAAGGAGATAAATAAATGTGTATGCATAGATACAGGTGAGTAACAAAGTACTTAAATACAGTTCTCCACAAAAGACTTGTCATCTCCATTTGCAGTACATACATTATGTAATTGCTGCTCTCACATGCTGAGTAAGAGAAATGGAACATTCATAAGCACATGGATGTATGGACTATACGTACAGGCCAACATAACCTTTTGATCAACTTCACCAGTCCAGCATTATGTTTTCCTTCAGAAAGTGTAGTACACTTACATAAGGAGAGCAGTTCACATCATATTAGGGTACTTTCACACTTGCGGCAGAGGATTCCAGCAGGCAGTACCGTCGCCGGAAATGCCCGCTGGATCCGTCTAACCGCATGACAACTGAAAGCGTTTGTAGACGGATCCGGATGCGTCTATATTTTTTGTTCACAGTTTTAAAGGTCTGCGCATTCGCAGACCGGAATGGCAGTTCCGTTGTTCCGGTATTTTTAAAGACGGATCCGACACTAATGCATTTCTATGGGAATTAATGCTGGATCCGTCATTCCGGCATGTTTTCAGGCATTTTAGACAAAGATAATACCGCAGCATGCTGCGGTATTATATTTGGCTAAAACCCCGTTCAGTGACTGAACTGAAGAAATCCTGATGCATCCTGAACGGATTTCTCTCCATTCAGAATGCATAGGGATGTGACTGAAGCGTTTTTTTTTCCGGCATAGAGCCCCGACTACAGAACTCTATGCCAGAAAAGAAAAACGCTAGTGTGAAAGTACCCTTAGACTTAGAATTGAAAATTTCAGATATAGGCCTCATGCACACGACCGTTGTTTGATTCCGTGTCCGTTGTGCCGTTTTTTGTGATTTTCTGGTTTTCGTGATTTTTTTTGGTTTTCAATGGGTCCGTGGAAAACTTGGCAAATGCACCG
This sequence comes from Bufotes viridis, assembly GCA_033119425.1. Classification (NCBI taxonomy): domain Eukaryota; kingdom Metazoa; phylum Chordata; class Amphibia; order Anura; family Bufonidae; genus Bufotes; species Bufotes viridis. The sequence continues at coordinate 169,870,457 of CM065590.1, forward strand.
TTTGTCCTCCGCGTCCGTGGCCCGTGATTCCAGTCCGTCAAAAAAATATAACCTGTCCTATTTTTGTCCGTGAAAAATGGTTCACGGACCCATTCAAGTCAATGGGACCGTGAAAAAATGCGGATGGCCATCCGTGTGTCATCTGCGTTCCGCGCCCATTTTTTTTGCGGATCCCTTGGCAGGCACTTGGCAAAAATTGTTAGCCTGTCTTTTGGTAAAATCTTTTGGGTCATGTCCGCTAAAAAAAACAGAACACACACGGAAACACAACGGAAGCAAAAACTGACACGAATCACGGAACAACGGAACCCCGTTTTGCGGACCGCAAAAAAATACTGTCGTGTGCATGAGACCTTATGCTGACACACATTCACAAAAACAGGAAAATGTTGCAACCAACATTGCACCATTCACCCTTGGATATAACCTAAAATAGAAGAATAGACATGAAAGATGGAAACAATTGATGGCATTAAGAAAGTAAATTTTTTTCCCCATCCCTTATCCTATTTCTAATAGAAGATATGCCAAGATATGCCATAAATGTCCAATAGATGCGGGTCCCATGTTCTGACCAGCTCCTATCTCATGAACGGGGCACTGTTGCGTTCCGCTGGGAATGGAGAGGTGGCTGCACATGTGTGGCTCTCTCCATTCACTTTAATATGAATTCAGAAAAGAGCTGAACATACTTAGTCACCTATTTTCGGAAGTTCTTTGGAACTGCGCATGTGTTTCCACCTCTCCATTTCCAGCAGAGTGCCATGGAGCCCTGATTATGAGCTAGGAGTGGGGCCCAGAGGTGGGACGTACAAATATATGGCATATCCTGTGAGTAATGGGCAGCACGGTGGCTCAGTGGTTAGCACTGGTGCATTACAGTGCTGGGGTCCTGGATTTGAATCCAAACAAGGACATAATCTGCATGGAGTTTGTACTCTACGTGTTTTTGTCAGTTTTCTCCTACACTCCAAAGACATACTGATAGGTAATGTAAATTGTGAACTCCATTGGGGACAGCGAGTGATGGTAATGTCTGTAAAGAGCTGCAGAATAGGTCAGCGCTATATAAGTGAGTAAAATAAATAAATGCCCTGAAAAGAATAACCTTTTTTCCCCAGTTACTTCAATGGATTAAAAAAACTGCTGTATGTTAGTTCATTTGCTGCAAGCCATGGAGGATGGGAGTGGTAGTGGCTCTGGCTGAAACACTTAAGATTATATTACAACTGCAGATTATGCTGTCGATAGTCGGGAGGGAAGCGCTCCTTCACGGTAATCGTATTCTCATCAGCACAGGAGATGCTGCTATTACATGCAGCGGTCTCCTCCATAATATGGGGAGCAGCGATCTCTAATGCGATAGCTCCTCCCCATACTGAATCATTGGCTGCCAGCATCAGATCATGATTACACAGCATAATCTGCAGCCAGCAAACGATTATTTTAAGGCTTCTTTAACAATGGCTTTTCCAGCAGGCTGTTCCAGCAGGGGCAGGCTGTTCCATTAACTATGATGGGGACAGGCCGGAAATTACGTACTGGGAGCCACATCTCCGGCCTGTCCTCATTATAGTGAATAGGACCGGGCGGACTTCAGGCAGCACACGCGTGCAAACTTTAATACGGAACAGCCCGTCAGACAAGCTGAACACCAATGTGAAAGAAGCCTAAGCCTGCTCAAAGATTTCATTTATCCGATGAATGAACGGTTGTTAGCGATGATCTTTATGATTATCTGCAGGTGTAATATAAGTTTTATTCACACTGATGCTCCCTAGGTTTGGGTAGTGACAGGAGGGTGCATCCTTTCTTATCTGAGAGCACACCCTGGTGATGGGGCTCCTGCATGATGGCAGTTTGGGTGCCTGTAGTGTTATGAGTGTTGAATGGGTGCAAGGCAGGAGATGTAGGTGCTGTGACAGCCGAGTGGTGCTGGAGTCAGTAACCAGGCCAGTTGTAGAAAACAGATAAGTCTCTCTTTACTAAAGTGCAGAATGGAGGTTGTAGTACATCTAATGGTATCAAACACAATTCCAAACAATGCACAGTGCAAATCTCCCCAAAAAACGATGTATGGATAAAAGCAAGGATTGGCATTGTAGTACTCCTTCTGTCTATCTCTCCAAAGTCTCTTTCTCTGGAGAATCTAAGGCTTGTCTGTAATTCCTAGGCTGAGGGGTACAGGATTAAGATACGATTGGCGAGGAATGTGTCTGAGTGTGGAAGGGTGTTTTAGAAATGTTCCTCTCACTGCAGTAAAGTTTTTATAAGCTTTAAATAGCGAATACTTTACTGACTGACTCCAGTGCTCAGTTATGCAGATTCTGGACCTTCTAGTTCTTTCTTTTGCTCTCTTTCTTTCAGGGATCAGCAACCTCTGACACTCCAGCTGTTCTAAAACTATATTTCCCAGAAATCTTCATTTCTATGGGAGTTACAAGAACAGCTAAACAAGTGTGCATGCTGAGAGTTGTAGTTTTCCCACAGCTGGAGTGCCAAAGGTTGCTGACCCCTGCGCTAGAGTACGGTACAGTAAAGGCATTCTTGCTGCAAAGCTCCGATGAGTGAGCATATGTAGCTCGTCTTACTTACTTAGCTAACACTAGAGTGAGTTACTGGACCTATGTCTACCTCCTACCTTCCTATAAGGGCAGTGGCAGAATTGTTAACCCTGACCGATCCATACAGAGTTATATTGGGTCATACAAAATATGTCAGAACATTATGCAACAAGAAACAATTTGCAGTACCCTATACTGGGCTACTGCACATTGAACTGAATTGACAATCAGCAAACTGTGTGTTACCTTGGGGAATCTCCGTAAACAGCAACTCCAAACCGCATTCCTTCCTTCCCAAGTGTCTCTGTATTCTGAAATGAGCTAATCATACTTCTAATAAAGTCTTTAATAATCTGAAAGTTGTCTTCTCCCACGCTCCAAGACTCATCTACAAGGAATACAATGTCGGCTGCCTCTGCAGACCTGCAGTCTAGGTAATATCAAAACACAAGTGTAAAATGCTTAATGGGGAAATTACATTATAATGAAAGCATTGCTGCTCCCCTGTATTGTTATTTAGATACTGCAGTGTTGATATGGTTCAATAACTATTTTATTACAACATGGACATACATACACACTTACTTGTATCTAGTGCTCTTTATAAAGTATACTGTCAAGTGTCAATTGGAACTTCTATCAGATGTCCAAACAAAAATCAATGAGACCCAGTAGCGTAGCTATAGGGGTCGCAGCGGTCGCAATTGCGACCGGGACCCTAAGTCAGGGGGGCCCACGGGGCCCCCTCCAGGAGAGAGCTGCCTCCCGACAAGTTATTTGAGGTCTTGAGGTCCTTTTTTACTCAGCCAATCAGTGGCTGCAGCTGTGTCACATGTCAGGCCAGCAATTTCCTGCTGAGCCAATCACTGGCCTGACACATGACATAACTGTGGCCACGGATTGGCTGAGTGTGAAAGGTCCTCAAGACCTCAAACAACTTGTCGGGAAGGCCAGAGAGAAGATACCAGGAGTCAGCCAGTGCCACACAGAGGAGAAGAGGAGCTGCTACCGACTGGACTAGGACCAGGTGAGCATAATGTTTTTACATAATATTAATAGAGGGGAGAACTGTGACATGGAGAGGGGAGAACTGTGACATGGAGGGGGGAGGACTGTGACATGGAGGGGAGAACTGTAATATGGAAGGGGAGAAATGTGACATGGAGGGGGAGAAATGTGACATGAAGAGGGGAGAAATGTGTCATGGAGGGAGAAATGTGACATGGAGGGGAGAAATGTGACATGGAGGGGGAGAAATGTGACATGGAGGGGAGAAATGTGACATGGAGGGGGAATGTGACATGGAGGGGGAGAAATGTGACATGGGGGGATGTGACATGGAGGGGGAGAAATGTGACATGGAGGGGAGAAATGTGACATGGAGGGGAATGTGACATGGAGGGGGAGAAATGTGACATGGAGGGGGAGAAATGTGACATGGGGGGGATGTGACATGGAGGGGGAGAACTGTGACATGGAGGGGAGAAATGTGACATGGAGGGGAAGAAATGTGACATGGAGGGGAAGAAATGTGACATGGAGGGGAGAAATGTGACATGGAGGGGAAGAAATGTGACATGGAGGGGAGAAATGTGACATGGAGGGGAAGAAATGTGACATGGAGGGGAGAAATGTCACATTTCCCCCTATGTCACATTTCTCCCCCTCATGTCACATTTCTCCCCCTCCATGTCACATGACCCCCTCCATGTCACATGACCCCCTCCATGTTACATTTCTCCGCCTCCCCCTTCCATGTCACTGGACACCATTCGGCTGAGTTTACATCAGTGTTTGGCCTTTCCGTTCTCCTGTTCTGTTATAGGAGCAGGAGAACGGAAAGTACGCATTCGGCACATAACTGAGCCGAACAGAGCCTAAGGACCCCATAGACTATAATGGCGTGCGTTAGGTGTCCGCTCCGAAGATGATTTTGGAGCGGAGTCAAAAATCCTGCATGCCCAGCTTTTGTCTCCACTCCAAAATCATCTTTGGAGCGGACACCTAACGGACGCCATTATAGTCTATGGGATCCTTAGGCTCTGTTCGGCTCAATTATGTGCCGAATGCGTACTTTCCTTTCTCCTGCTCCTATAACAGAGCAGGGGAAAGGAATGGCCGAACGGGGGGGGCCCAAATTGAACTCTTGCACCAGGGCCCATGAGCATATAGCTACGCCCCTGATGAGACCCTGTCCATGTAAAGAGGACCTTCCACTTCTACATGTCTGCTTTAGAAGCCACTTGAATTACCTATCTAATAACACTTTTGGAGCATCTATTATAATGGTTAGGTTGTGCCATTTTTATATTATTCCTACTTGAAGTTATGAATGAATTAGCAGCAGTCTGCAATAAAAGGTTCATTTGGGTGTTACCAGTTGGGAGTGTACCCCTGCACAGTCTGAATCTGTCAGTACTGATTGGATAGTGGCAGACTGTGCAGGGATACACTTACACCCCTAACTTCTAACATCCAGATTTACTTTTATTGCAGACTGCTGGCACTTCGTTCATAAACATCTAGTAGCAATAATGGAAGAATGGCACATCATAAGACATAAGAATTGGGGCTCCAGAATTGTTATTACATGGTAAGTGAAAGTAGTACCTAAAACAGACATGTCTGGAGAGGTCTCATGTCCTCTTTAATTGACAATACGGTACCTACTGTCCAAGGTGGCTTAAAGTCTACAGACAACTTCGGTATTATTGTTTTTTATACACATTTTGGGCTAAAAAACATTTTTGTAATAGGTTTTTCAGAAAAAAAAATGTTGCTTTGGCTTCTGCAGGTTTTATGTTTTACAGTACATGATAGCTGCAGAAAGCTTGTCTGTGATAAACCCATCAGACTGTCTAACGGATCACTCTGCAGACTCTTTGTGACCTCTCCTGAATATTCCTCTATGCTGATTTAAGTCAAAATCAACTTTTGAATTTGTGAATAAATCATCTTAAAAGATGAGAGAGAGGAGCTGAAGAGTGAGCCTTCAGACAACCAGTCTGATGGGTTTAAAGTGAATGGTATCCTGCAGCTAATATGTAATGTGAGACATAGAAGCTAAAGATGTGTTACAGCAATAGTTGTGGAACTACTGTGCCAACCAACCGGTTTGCCTTTGGGCTAGACCTAAGGGTCCCCTGGTATTCACCCACTAACCTCTATACAGGAATGGAATTCACTTTCTATTCACAGGTAAATCACTGGTACCAGCACTTACACTATTAAGTTACTAAACACAATATGACCTACATCGCAACAGGGGTGTTCCTCTGTGATCTTTCTGTAGGTCTACTTCAAAGGTTCTTGGTAATTAGGAGGTTCTTAATGATTTAGATTCCAAGCTTCAATTTTATTTTAAAACTAATCATGTTGGGGATGCCCCTTTCCCTATTAAATGGGAGGCAAATAAGGCCTACATCCAAGTGGAATTTATTGCTATAAGCTAAAAAATAAAGGAAACAAGAAATAAAATGTTTGTCTCACTGCCTCTCCAAATCTCTGTTGTTGAGCTTGAACAAAAGGACGTCAGTTTGGTGTACCAGGCTGAACTTTCAGAGCTCTGGAACTAGCTAAATAATATCCTTAATGCCCACATAGCCAAAAACTTTTTATGTGCAAATCATAAGAAATTTGCCTATGGGGAAGGGGGGGCAAAATTATGTATTGTACTGAGATTGCCGGTACCTGTTTTTTTTTTCCACCGGCAATTACAGTATTATTGTTAGTAATTTAATCAGTTTCAATGGTTACTCCGTTTGCCGCATTTAAAGCTGCTGACTGAGGAAGTGGAAGGAACAGAGCACAGCAGGTGCGGCATCCCAGCTGCTTAGAAGTCTGTGCCCTGACTCCATATATGACTTGGGAGTCCCTGTTGTCCCTATGTCGATTTATGTCAGTGCTATGAACATGAAAACATTTATTGCACAAAATAAATTTTAAATTACAAAAAAAAATGCAATTAATAAAAAATAAATATAAAATGATACCTCTGATATATATGAATACATAATACATGGGACACTACTACTGAGTTTTTTAGCCATAATATATCTGCAGCAGTTTAATATTGAGCTCTATAGCTCAGTGATGCCTTTAATGTAGATGGTTGTGAGTTCAAATCCTGGCAGAAACCCTTCAAAAATAAATAAATAAGGCTAAATAAAAGTTAAATACACAGGGTGTCCCCAACAGTGAACAGTCTTTATTGGGGAAAAAAGGAGCAAAACGAAAAATATTATCAAATGACACCTATGTTAAACCTTGCTAAATTTTTAACCTGTGTAACCTTGGCCGGTATTTTTTGTTGGGAACGGTGGCAGTCAGTACTCGAAACATCAGGATGCTACATCAGGACGTTTTATGAGGTGCACAAACCTGGTGCCACCTTCTCCTTCTTACCATACTGCTGCGCTAAGGGAGAAGCTAGAATGGATTTGTTAGGAGCAGGCTTGCAACGTCACTGGTCACATGCTTCTTAATGTTCACATGACCAAATGTGTATAGGATAGAGCTTCATGCTGCACGGACTGCTGGAGCTAGTGGAGGTACTTTGAGAGAGAGGGCTATTCTATTCCTGCAAGCGGCATGTGAGGGAAGGTCTAGTGATATGCAGTGCACTCCTGGGGTACATACTGTATGATGACCCGCTCCATTGCTGTATCTTGTTGTGAAGGAGTAGAACTCATTCCAATGAGGGGAGGGGGCATGTGGCATATTCTGGGGGCCATGAGGTTGCAGATCTGTCTGTGGGGGCTTTATGGGGTGTAAATCTGTGAGAGGTGTGCATTTGGCGTATTCTGGGGGCCATGAGTGTGCAGATCTGTGGGGTGGGGCTTTATCGGTTGTAAATCTGTGAGGGAGGGCCGGAATTGACGGAATGTGACTGTGTTGTTGGTACGTTATTACAAGATTTGGGGCCCCACTTTAGATTTTTGTCTAAAACTGGGGCCCCACATTTTGTCTAAAACTGGCCCTGATCACACATGCACTAATCTTCTAAAATCTTTTAACTTACCTTCGAGCTGAGCCATCACCGTCCTTTCAGTCAAAAGAAATGTAAGGGTTAAAATCCTTAACTGTAATGATATCATCATAAGCTCCAATTATCTAATTGATCTTGGCTTTAATTCTCCTTATATTACAAGTCCTGAAAGAAAATAGTACATTATAGCTGGCTTGTAACTTGCTTTTTACAGTGATTGCAATGAGTGGACCTCTGGTTATGCATACAATACATACACAAGCTAATATACAACATAATTACATTTTAGGCAATTGTCTAACATACCTTCACTAAAAGAATTACTCCTTCAATCAAAATAGATCAGTCAAGAAGGCTCCATTGATCTATAGTTTGTCTAGAGAGCAACTGTACCAAAATTACATCTTCAAGCCTGATTGTGATATATTTGATTTACACAGGTCTCCCCTTCTCTAGCTTTGAAAGTGCATGGGACAGAAGACAAACAGTCAGACAGCGCCCAATAATGGTGATAGTCACAGTGTCCTCTCATGACTGTACTAGCCAAAGTGCCTCCATAACGTTCACGTTCGCAGTGGCCACAAAATATTGATAGCAATCATAATGTTTCCATAACAGGGCATATATAGCTATAATGGCACAGGTGGTGCTCATATTCTGGGTTGCGTCTGGCCAATGCATCTAAATAGAAGAAGTGGAACAACACTCACTATTTATTCAAAACATATACACTATGCTACATATATATGGTCAACAGACACGTATCCAAGATGGGGTCCTACTAAAAAGCCATTCCTCTAAGGGACATTTACCCTCCTGATTGGTTCCATAAAAGCATGTGACTAGACCACAGCAATACTCTGCATAGTGAAGACAGTGACATGCTAGTTTTAAAAAGGCTGTTTAGCTCAACAGTGAGCGCTGTTCCACTTCTTTTACCATAACAGGGAATAATGTTAGGTATTGGTTACAGGGAACAGGTCTCTTAAAACACTAAAAACTCCAATATGAACTCAAGTATTCACTTTTCTGAAAGGGGATAAGTTCACCATGGCATACAAAATATTTAATAATTGCCATACATCAAATTCCAAATGTCTAAAAAGTCCAAATGATCCACCATAATAACTTAAAGGCTATTTACATCTTTGGGGGATTTATTTTTACTATTGCATTGTAATCATTTTGAACTAAATTCATTTTTTTTCAGTTGGTCTTTATTAAACATGTTGAGCTCTTTTCTCTGTGCAGCCTTGAGATTCTCTAATAGCAGGCTTAGAATTTTTACTTTGTTCTGTCAGGCAGCTCAGCTGATGGCCCCTTGTCTCTGACCTCCTAAACTCTCATCATAGCTTAATTCTTATCCTTTTCATATAAATGTGGCTTAAATAAGTGACTATGACCTTTTAGTAATTTACAGATAAGGTTTATTAGATGACCGAACCAATATGAAACTACGATTCCCACAGCTAGACAAACAGTTAACCCTTTGTGACAGAACAGCTGAATATTTTTAATAAAGACCAAATGAAGAAATTATTTTTAGCCCAAAATGAGTAAAATGCAATCTTAAAAAAATGCCCCAGGAAAGTGTACATAGCCTTTAACTCGGTATTGACGTAGAGGGACATACAACAGATTTTAAGCTGCAAGATGTATATGTTGAGTCAGGTCGATTGGCGTACATTCACAGGACCATAAGTGTTTTGCGGTCCACAAATTGTGGATCCAGAAAACACGGATACTGGCCATGTGCGTTCCGCATTTTGCGGACCGCACATGGCCGCACATGGTGACTTTCTGGATATAATATTACTAACAGAAAGGCAAAGCATGCACTTTGTAAGAAAATATATATTCCCTGCCTTATTTGAATTTCAAAGGGCTATCCCATCTGGAAATTTGTTGGCATATCAATAAAATATGCCATAAATCTCTGGGACCCCTCTCCATTCAATACTTCCATCCATCACACTTTGCTGCCTACTGAAGGGACGATAATGTGAGAGGAATGTGTTATCTGCTAGTATAATAGTAGATTATAGAATTAGCGTCAGAAATTTATAAGACATTCGCAGATATCTTACTCCCCCGGTTTTACGTACTATCCATAATGTCTTTAAGGAGGCTCTTATACAGGGTGAATTGCCACCCAGTATGAATGAGGCAACGATAGTTGTAATTCCAAAGCCTCGAAAGGACCTATTAGAAGCTGAGTCTTACAGACCCATATCATTGCTTCAGACTGATGTAAAGATACTTGCCAAACTACTGGCGAATCGGCTGAATTCGGTTATCTCGGGCCTCATTCATACTGATCAGGCGGGTTTTATGCCCAATATTTCCACAGCTGTAAATATACGCCGATTATTCCGCAATATTCAGGCTAGACAGGTCCACACCTCGGATGCGGCAGTCGCATCTCTTAATGCGGCCAAAGCATTTGACAGTGTGGAATGGTGTTATTTGTGGGCAGTGTTGAAAAAAATGGGGTTTGGACCAATATTCATCAGGTGGATACAGCTCCTATATAAATGCCCCTCTGCCCGGGTTCGGGTAAATGGGAACTTGTCTGACCGCTTCTCCTTGCACAGAGGGACCAGGCAGGGCTGTCCCTTGTCCCCTTTGCTGTTCGCTATAGCAATAGAGCCCTTAGCGACGGCTATCAGGAGGGCAGATGAGATAAAGGGTTTCACATACGGGGCTCTAGTTGAAAAGATAGCTCTTTATGCAGATGACCTGCTACTTTTTCTTGATGAGTGGATAGTATCCCTTCCAAAGGCCATTGCTCTGATTACTAAATTTGGCAAATTCTCTGGGCTGAAAATCAATTGGTCTAAATCAGTACTGCTGGTCCTCACTGGAAATGGGGACTTGATCCCAACACATGCAGAAGGATTACAGGTGGTCTCAACCTTTAAATATCTAGGCATTCATGTGTCACGAAATGCACAAGACTTTGAGCATTTAAACCTGACGCCGTTAATGCACAAGTTTCGGCAGAAGGTGCAGGTATGGTCTAAACTGCCATTATCCATCATAGGGCGCACTAATCTGATCAAAATGGTCCTGATGCCTCAACTTCTCTACCTGTTACATAATTCCCCGGTTTGGATACCTCTTAGGTTATTTCACACAGTGAATGCGATCTTTAGGGATCTGATATGGAAAAAGAAAACCCCCCGGATTAAACTTACTACATTATGTAGACCAAAAACGGATGGCGGTTTGGGGTACCTGACTCAAGGATGTATTTTCTGGCAGCACAGTTGCAGCATATCAGGGGTTGGGGTTCTGATAGTGGCCTAAACACTGCAGGAAAACTGGTGAAATACTTAGTAGGCAATAGGAACTTGCTCTCAGCAGTGGAAGATGGTACCCTGCAAAACAAGGGGGTTACAGTTCCGGTTTTACGTACTATCCATAATGTGTGGTGGAAGGCTCGGTCGATTGTGGGCTTACAGGGCTACACTGCATTTACTCCAATCTGGCCTAATGTACTATACGAGGAGGTGCATAAAGTCCAATCAGTTTAAGCATGGGAAACATATGAGTTGAGAAACATGCACCAACTATTTGAAAACGGGATACCTAAGGAATACTCAACATTGCAGCAAGAATTTGGGTTACCTACGTCTCAATTTTTCATATATCTGCAGTTGAGACATGCCATTAGGGCGCAAGAACGGGTGATTAAAATAAGCCCTGCCTCGAAACACTCAGTGCTGGAATTCACAAGCTCCCAAGGGTCAACTAGTGGGGTCATATCTCTGCATTACTCAACCCTTATGGATGCTCAGATTAAGAAACAGCCCCTGCAGCTGTATGATAAATGGAAGACTGATGTAACAGATCTGTCGGAGGAACTATGGAATTCAGTATTGGAAGATTTCACACAGGTGGCGGTGAGCGAGGCCCACAGAGTGTCGCAGTTATTGTTTATACATAGAGTCTATAAGACTCCAGTACTGCTTAAGAAAATGGGTTATAGATCGAATGATCTCTGCCCCAGGTGTGGTGTCTCCAATGCTGACTTGATCCACCTTATGTGGAATTGTCCTAAATTAAGAAGATACTGGGAGAAAGTAGTAAATACGATTAATAGTGTTTTTGATATTACCTTAGATGTGGATGTGCTGAAATGTCTACTAGGATGTGTGGATCAGCTCGAGTTGTCAGCTGACACCAGGCTGGCGGTTATAAGGGTGTTGTATCAGGCCAGAAAAGTTATAGCACATCATTGGATCAATAGGGAACCTCCACACTGTAAGGAATTAGTGGCTAGAGTACGCACGTTAATATTGTTAGAGCATTTTGTGTATCAGAAGCAGAATACTTTACAGAAATTCTCTAGAATATGGTCCCCATGGATACAAAAATACAATATTCCGGTTTGAGATATATGTAGCTCTGGATGGATCGTGAGTAGACCGATTGTGTTTTTGTATTGTCGAAATTATCTGTGTATGCTGGTATAGTGTAATTGCTATATGTCTCTGAATATGATCTTGCCGTCTGGTACCAGTTTGGAGTCATGAGATGTTCGGATGCTGGGTGATTGAATGTTTAATATAATATTGCATGGACTGCTACGAACTATGTTACGTCACCAGCACTGTATTCTCGCTTATTTAATTGGTTCCTACTCACGCTAGAAACGTATAAGACAAGAAATGTCGTCGGTGGACCGAGGAAACTGTCTGCTGGACTTTGGGATATAATAGCTATGGGGTGGGAGAGGGTTGGGGGGAGGTATTGCTTTTGTTTGTTTTGTGATAAAATGTCAGAAAAACTTTTCAATAAAAATTATCTGATTAAAAAAAAAAAAAGTAGAATTAGTGTGACAATGTGACAGCTTTATTGTTCGATAGTAGAATACATGGAGTGACATATCGAGAAAACTATCCACCAGTGGTTGTTTTACTTTTTTTTATAGGTCATCAATAATGCAAAGCTGGATAACCCTTTAATGTTTAAAGGGGTTATCCTGTGAAATACATTTATCACAGATCCACTGGACAGGTGATAAATGATTGATCACTGGGAGTCCCACCATTGAGTGCTATTCTCAGCTGTTTCTGGTCAATCTGGTAGATATTCACTGGAGTGACAGAGTGGATGGCTGACCACTACTCTATTCAAGCTCCTCCTCACTGATAGTTTTATAATAATGTGACATAATGTGAATTAGGTAAAGAATCAATGGAAAACATTAAAACTTATCGGCTCAATGACTAAGTGCTGCTTTTAGCAACAAATACATTTACAATAGCTAATACAGCCTAGAGCAAGGTGATTGCGAGAGCTCTCAGTAGATACCGATGATGCTCGTCACCTGGAAATGACCACCAGATCCTCATTGACTAACTTTTAAAACAAGCAATTATTCATTTGTTGGAGGTTTAAAAGGTCATGCCATTTTCAGGAGACTTTACTCATATGGTTGGATGATACAGTGCATCTTCAAAGAAGTGCTGTTTGGCCATTGCATAGCTCCTCAGAGCGCTGTTAAAATGTTATGCAGACTATTACCTAGCCAGGATTGTTATCTGAATGATTTTTCCTTTCTCTTACACAATCTCTTGCTACAAATTTAAAAAAAACAGGGCACCATTTACACTTCAATCAAGCCTTGTTCAATCCGAGAAGAGTAGAATATATTAAAATAAAATAACTAGATTAACGAGTACTTACATGGAATACTAACTGTGGAAACAGTAGGTAAATGGGAAAAGGCTATTTTATGCACTAATTTCATACTTCTCCTTTTAACAGATCAAAAAGAAAAAGCTCCTTTAAATGATTTTTTATTATTATTATTATTTTAAACAGGTAGAATGGCATATATTCCAAACACAAGACAGAAATTGGGTCAAATAATAGCATAAGCCAAAATAAAATAAAAAATGCCATTATCATCAATGAGATGTAAACAAATACTTTTCTGTAAGCACAAATGTAAACAGGGAACAAACCCTAATCTTGTATTTATTTTCGATACAATATCAGATAAAAAGATTATATCTGCAGCCGGTAAAGGAAACTAGAGGTAGATACTGATATCCCGTGCTTACTATCAAAGCAAAACTGAATATCACACAAGACTTGAGGCATCACCTCTGTGGTAAACCTGTCTTTTTAATCTCCCTAATGGTCTTGGAGTTGTGAGAAGTGATGTCCCTGCTCTTTTTCATCAAGTTAAAAATAATAGATTTTGCTCGTTTAAGGGTTTTCTGCTTTCTTTAAGTAATGCCACGTCATTTGGCTACTGACCCCCACAGCTCTTCATTGTACTTTAGCTTTGATCATAGTAAATACAAAGAACATTTCTTAACTTTCCAAAAAATCGAATGTCCACATGGATATATTTTTCTACTTCAAAGTGCGGTCTAGATCCATGATATATATGGATCAAGGAGAAGCGGTAGAACATAAAGAAAATAGAATGCACACTTTGTACAACGCTTTGGAATGTGTTGGTAGTAAATAAAGAATGGAAAATAAAGATATAAATAAAGCAGGCTTATGATGAGAAGTTACAAAAAACACGTATTACTTATTTGTATAGTTTGTTCACCCTCTACACACTATAATTAATATATTGGGCTGACACGAGTAAAGGCAGGGTTTGGGAGATACAGGCTTACATTATATGTAAGTCTATTTTTAATTTTTTTTTTTTATTAATAGCACAGCAATTTTTTTTAATTATGTACCCTTTACATATCGGTCGTTTTAATATAAGGGTTTATGGAATATGATAGTTAGGGGCAGGGCTAGAAGATGTGTTGTGGCGTGCGGTTGCTTATTTTTTTATTTTGGATTTATTTTTTTACACTTATGAATTGAATTTATTTATTTACACCTATGCCCCATAAGGTTATAAAACACCTTCAGGAGATATTTAACCTTACTTTTATTTTTTTCTTGCTGATTTCTCCTGACATAGTAGCCCCAGTTACAAGGGGAACACAGCCCCAAACAGGTTGTACAGGGGTGTACAGTAAAAAATCTCTGCAGTGTTTGACCTGGGTCTGCAACGCCACAAAGAAAGCAATATATACACACATAAATAGATCTGTGTGAATTTGTGCCATTTTCTTGAAAAGTTTAAAAGTCTATAGGAGAACAAATGAGTCTTTTCTATGTCTCTTCACCCTGCTTTACTGAAGCACCCTTTCCAATAGAGGAAGTACTCTGCTTATACATTCTATTTCAGTGTCAGGCCACTTTCACATGGTAGTATATTGGTCAATATTTTATATCAGTTTTTGTAAACCAGAACCAGGAGTGGAACGTACAGAGACAAAAACTGTATTTCCACTTTGTCCACTTCTTGACCCAGTCCTGGTTTCAGCTCACAAATACTGCAAATTTGGAGCAAAATAATGCTGTTTGAATGTGGCCTTGCTTATGTATGTATGGCCTTGTTCAGACTAACATTGTAATGTTTTATCACTGGGGAATCACTCCTGTTAAATGCTCTAGAACTATTTTGTAACTGTAAAGTATACTTTCAGTCCTGCTGAGAGAACAATGGAAAAAAATCCAAAGAGCCTTATCTGTTAAAGAGGTTGTGCAGTTCAGAAACGAATATTGATGACTTATCCTATTCCTGGCACCCCCACCAATTAGCTGGTTGAAGAGGCACCACCGAGATTGTAGTGGCGGTACAGTGTAATTACAGCTGCATTCACACATATAATCTGCAAAGCGTCTGTGTAGAACTGGTATCTACCACTATAAGGTCACTGTATTTTGGTCTTAGTATCTTGGTACTGTGGTTTCTATTTAATATTTAGTGTGGTAGTATTAAAGTAGCTCTGTCACCAGGATCAACCCTATTAAAACAGACATACTGCCTGGTAGGGCTCATCATGCTGATTAAAAATATACATTTCTTTGGTCTGTATGTTAAATAGCTGTAGAGATATCTGTGTTTTTATTCATATGCAAATGAGAAGTTCAAGCACAAGGAGGTAGAGCTGAATTATTTGAGCACTACTTTGTAACACCCCCTGTGCTCTGCACGCGTCCCCTCACTTTGATTGACAGGGCCGAGCTGTATCCTAGCATCTCATTTACATTATGCACTGTAGCTTCACCCCATTGAAATCTGCTCAGAAAGCTAATCTACATATTACTGCATTATTCACAGGCAGAATACATGATTATAAAAACACCAGTAATATTTGATTGCTTATAATCATAGAGAAAACATGTATCTCTTTGTGGTAAAGAAATATCATTTATGCATTGAGGAAAATGATCCAATATTACACGTCTGTGAGAGGCAACAGTATGTGAACCTTTAGGATTAGCAGATAATTTAAAGGTGAAATTAGAGTTGGGTGTTTTCAATCAATGGGAGAGTCAGGTGCTTATCAGTTTGTCTTTGGAGTGTGGGAGGAAACCCATGCATACACATGTGGGAACATACAAGCTCCATGCAGATGTTGTCCTTGGTCAGAATCAAACCTAGCCACCATACTGCCCTTTATAGATGAGAGACATCATGTGGTAACACATATTACATCAGTTCCATCATTCACTGGAGATGAAATACCTTGTAATGACTGGGCCTAGAGATTAGCAAAATTCTTGAAAATTCGATTCGGATAATTTGCCGAATTCTACAAAACAATTTGCTTTGTGACGAATGACTTTGTCACGAAGCGCATTTCTTTGTAAGTAGTGGGGGCAATGACAGGGAACAGTGATTGCGCCACTTTCCGTCATTGTACCCCTCAGATGCCGTGCTCATTACTGATCGCGGCATCTGACATTAATATTAAGGTCTAGAATAAAAAAATTAATAAAATAAAATAAAATCATACTTACTTCATTCATTGGATCGCAAAGAGCCGGCCGCCGACATCTTGATTGAAGATCCAGAGTGAAATCTCGCGTGGCAAGTGATGATGTCATCATGTCACCCGGCCTGGTGATGTCATACATCCCAACGCACAAGATTTTGCACGGGATCTTTAATCAAGATGGCAGCGGCAGGCTCTTCACATAAAAAAAATCGATTTGTTACCATGAAGCATGGGGAAATTGGCTTTGCGGCGAATCGAATTTTCCCTAAAATTCGTATCGAAGTCCACTTCGGGCACTTTGATTTGCTCAGCGCTAACTGGGCCTTATTGTCTTGATACAGTATGCATAAAAAAGATGATATTTAAATTAAAAGGTTTTTTAGTGGTTAAAAGGGTTTTCCAGAGTTGTGTTTCTTATTCCAGTCAAGAGCCAGTTATGAAGCCAATGGCTATAGGGAACAGCTGATTGTTGGGGTCATGCAGTGTCAGACTCTCACTGATTGGATATCATGACCTATCCTGAGAATAGGTCATTAGTATTAGTAGACTGGAAAACTCCTTTAACCTGTAAATGTTTTGAATGGAGGCTACTCCGATCACATGAACTATCTTGCCCTAAATCTGAGGAACAGGAAATACTTGGCTACATATAGATGTAAACTTCTTGTGCCTAAACCAGGCATATGCTGACAAATACATGTTAGCTTTCCCTCTAAAATAAAAATGATATTCTATACATTTACACTTTATTTCTCTTCTGTCACTCCTGTATCACAACTGCATGCTGCAGGCTTCATGGTAAACTGCCCTGTATTAACATAAAGGCCATGTGTTAGAGAAGAAATGTAAGGTGTGTTTTCTGGCCCACAATCAGATTCCAAAAAATGTAGAAATACATTGTGAAATGGACAGTTAAATCGACTAACATGTTGCCATTATGAGCAACATAAAAGCAGGCACTCATGTCAAGAAGGTGTTTAATTTTCTGAGTAACAGTCTTGATTTATACCCCAGGGCATTACTGTTTTGTAGAGCATTATAAAAGTGCATAGGAAATAGTTACAAAGAGTTTTCCATGTTTAGCCTCACACATCAGTACTCATGGAAAAAACATGAGTAAAAATATACCTTTATATTAGAAAGCTGAAATGAAACAATTTGAAAGCAGCATATTTAAAAATAATATTAGAAGAAATACAGTATGGATGTGAAGCCAGCCTGAAATCCACACCTGTCTGGAACAAAATCACCATGTGCTACACATCCGTACGCCGTGGATGCGTATTTCTCTCTTGAACTAAAGAGACTGAAACCCGTCACTAACTTCCACAACAAGTAGGTCATGTTTTTAAGGATTGTGCATTCTGCAGCCAAAAATAAATAACACAATGTGAACTTTGCTATGAATTGAAACTCGCTGAAAACCTTACAATTATTTTTTTTTTAAAAAGAAAACCGACATGTGAGCATAGCCTAATTTATATGTCTAGATATGACAAAGACCAGTCCTTCTGTCTATTAGGTCAAGAGATTGAAAGACCTTTAGTATAGATGTCAACATCAATAATTCTTATACTTAGATTAAGCCCACAATATCAAAAGGATGGGGGCTGGATCCCGGCACCCCCATCCATGGGATATCAGTACCCCAGTCAATGCCATCTCTTCTTCATTGCAAAACACTTTATTACAGGTAATTGTCAGTTCAGTCAGCCCATGTAAAGGGGCCTTTAGAATTCCCACTTTGAAAGGTTAAGTTTATCTGTCCTAAAGTGTAGGAAACTGCAAATAGACATGAGAAAATTGAAAAGTTCACTAATCACTATTTTGCCTACTGTATTTCTTAAATAATGATGAGCGGCAGGGGCTATATTTGAGTTTGCAATATTTTGCAAATATATGGGCGAATATTCGCTATATATTTACAAATTCACGGTTATTTTCTTGATTGCGAAACATCAGCAATGTAATATTCGCGTAATGCGCGCGCAATACAGGCGTGGGTCAGTTAGGGTACATGTTAAGCTGCTAGAAGTTTACTGAGACTGGAGATAATGTTTGGCACGGCATTACAATAGCTTTATATGCAGGTAGAGTGCTCTTTTATATATTCGCGATTGTGAAAATCAGCAATTAATGATGCGCATATTTTTGCGCAATACGTGCAACTGGGTGACATCACAGCCCTATGTATGTATGGACAGCCACACTACGTATGGACTATCACACTACCTAACACCCTGCACTGGGACCTATCAGCTACACTATAAGTCAATGTAACCTACACTGACTATCTCCTACTAACTATCTATATTATATATATAAGTTAACTGTCTAATGTATATACAGCAAAGCACAGAGCACAGCAATCACACTGCTGTCTCTCTCAGAACTCCATTACACTACAGAAAATGGCTGCTGGGGAGGTTCCTTAAATAGTAAGGGGTGGGCAACTTTCCTATTGGTTGCTAGGGATGTTGCTAAGCTCAGACAAAGACATTGCAGCCTTTTCATTGGCCCACAAGCAAGAGGGAGGTTACTGATGAAAAAAAAAAGTAGAATATTCAAAATTACAAATATATAGCCCTATGTTCTAAATATTCGTGAATTCTCGAAGTGCTGATATTCGCGATAAATATTCGGATTCAAATATTTGCACCCAACACTATTCTTAAACTGTTGATTTGCAGTTATTTAACCACATCCCGACCGCCTAACGCAGGGATGCGTCCTGCGGGCGGCCGGGATGTTCCTCGTTGACGCGTCGGCGCATCATCTCGCGAGAGGCGAGATTTCCTGTGAGCCTGCGTGCGAGCACTCACAGGATCGCGACGGCAGGAACTTGAACTACAGCCTGCTAGTGCTGATCATGCACTGGCAGGCTGTAGTTGTTAAAAATAGGGCATCTGAATCGCATATCAGACGCTGTTTTTTAAACAGCGTCAGATTTGCCTGCTGCCTGCTCCTCTGGTGGTCCCCTTTGCTTGGGACCACCAGATGACACTTAGTGCACCAATCACCACACACCAACGCTCCCCCATCACTGATTAACCCCTGATCACCCCATGTCAACCCCCTGATCACCCCCCCTGTCACTAATCACCCCCCTGTAAGGCTCATTCAGACGTCCGTATGTGTTTTGCGGATCCGCACATTGCCAGAACTATATAGAAAATGCTTTTTCTTGTCCGCGGATGTTTTGCGGAGCTGCGGCCGGATGTTTCGGAGCCAAAACCCGGAAGTTTGCGGCCGCAGCTCCGCAAATGCTGATGCGGAGAGCACATAGTGTCCTCTCCGCATCACCGCCGGCCCCATTCACACTGAATGGGTCCGCATCAATTATGCAGAGTTGCGGAATAGATGCAGACATTTTTGCGGACGTGTGAATGGGGCTTTACTTTGCAAGCACTCCTATGTCCTTTCCCCTCTTTTTTTTGCACATTTTTTGGCAGAGATTTTTTCATCCACAGTGATTGATGCGAATGAAGAAATCTGTACCGTTCATTTTTATTTTCAGCCTAGAGGCTGAATGAAAAAAAAAAATCTCATTACCGTATGCTCAATATAAGGAGAATCGCAGAAACTACTAATGCTGGCCATACATGTAATGATTGCGGAGACCCTCAAATGCCAGGGCAGTACAAACACCTCACATGTGACCCCATTTTAGAAAGAAGACACCCCAAGGTATTCCGTGAGGGGCATGGCGAGTTCATAGAAGATTTTTTTTTTTTTTGGCACAAGTTAGCAGAAATTGATTTTATTTAATTTTTTTCTTACAAAGTCTCATATTCCACTAACTTGTGACAAAAAATTAAATTTTACATGAACTCACCATACCCCTCACGGAATACCTTGGGGTGTCTTCTTTCTAAAATGGGGTCACTTGTGGGGTATTTATACTGCCCTGGCATTTTAGGGGCCCCTAATGCGTGAGAAGTCGTTTGGAATCCAAATGCGTAAAAATGCCCTGTGAAATCCTAAAGGTACTCATTGGAATTAGGGCCCCTTTGCGCATCTTGGCTGCAAAAAAGTATCACTCATGTGGTATCGCCGTATTCAGGAGAAGTAGGGCAATGTGTTTTGGGGTGTATTTTTACATATCTTTGTAAATGACAACGTTTTAATTTTTTTTATACAAAGTTGTCAATTTACAGAGATATTTTCTCACCCAGCATGGGTATATGTAAAAATACACCCCAAAACACATTGCCCTACTTCTTCTGAGTACGCGATACCACATGTGTGACACTTTCTTGCAGCCTAGGTGCGTAAAGGGGCGTAAAGTCCAACAAGTACCTTTAGGCTTTACAGGGTTGCTCACAATTTAGCCCTGCCCAAAATGCCAGAACAGTAAACACACCCCACAAATGACCCCATTTTGGAAAGTAGACACCCCAAGATATTCACTGAGGGGCATAGTGAGTGCGTGGGAGATTTTTTTTTTTTTGCCAGAAGTTAGCAGAAATGGAAACTTTATTATTATTTTTTTCCTCAGAAAGTGTCATTTTCCGCTAACTTGTAAAAAAAAGAAATCATACATGAACTCACCATGCCCCTCCGCGAATACTTTCGGGTGTCTTCTTTCTAAAATGGTGTCATTTGGGGGGTATTTATACTATCCTGACATTCTAGTACCTGAAGAAACACGACAGGTGCTCAGAAAGTCAGAGCTGCTTCAAAATGCGGAAATTCACTTTTTTGCACCATAGTTTGTAAACGCTATAACTTTTACCAAAACCAATAAATATACACTTATTGCATTTTTTTTAATCAAAGACATGTAGAACAATAAATTTAGAGAAAAATTTATATAGAAATGTAGTTTTTTTTGGGGGGGGGGGAAATTACAACAGAAAGTAAAAAATTTAATTTTTTTTGCAAAAATTTCGGTAATTTCTTATTAATATTAAAAAAATTAAAAATGTCAGCAACAATGAAATACCACCAAATGAAAGCTCTATTAGTGAGAAGAAAAGGAGGTAAAATTTATTTGGGTGGTAAGTTGTATGACCGAGCAATAAATGGTGAAAGTAGTGTAGTGCAGAATTGTAAAAAGTGGTCTGGTCATTAAGGGTGTTTAAGCTAGGGGGGCTGAAGTGGTTAAAGGGAACCCATTACATTGGACATGTAATCCTATGTGTGGGTAGCATGTTAGGCTACATGCACACGACCGTATGTGTTTATTTTTGCGGATACATTGTAACAATGCCTAAAATGGACAAGAATAGGACATGTTCTATTTTTTTTTGCGGGGCTACAGAACGGACATACCAATGCGGACAGCGTTTTTTGTGGACCCATTGAAATGAATGGGTCCACATCCTATCTGCAAAAAAAAAACGGAACAGACATAGAAACAACGTTCGTGTGCATGTAGCCTTATGGAGCATGAAAAGATAACCAGACTGATATATAATTTTGTGATGAAAGGTTTAGAATAACGTGTAATCCATACCTTTAAAGAGCACCTGTCAGCAGGATCAACCCTAGTTAACCAGGCATACTACTGATTGAAACAGCACCTGCCTTTTGAAAATCCGCTGCTCTGTCCCTGAGAAGGTTCTTTATTCCATATACAAATAAGGTCTTCAGTACACCGAAGGGCAAGCCCTTAGCTCTTGTACTTTCCCTGCTTATTACAATGGGTCCGTAAAAAAAACACATGCAATACAGATATCACATGGACATCATCCTTTTGCGGATCCACGTTTTGCGGACTGCAAAGTACATATGGTTGTGTGAATAGGGCATAACAGGGCCAGGCATAATATTGTCCTCTTGCCTGGCCTTGCAGTCCACCACATGCACAGGAAAGTCTACTATTAGCACAGGTGCAGCACATCTCCTTCAGCTTGCCATGCTGCTGATGACATCACCCTGAAAATTTTTAATAACTAACGAGCTGCGTTGAGCTGCGTAAAAAATCTAAAATGGTATAACATGCATTTTTTGTGCTGTTCCGTGGCCCCCGCAAAATAAACCAGAACATGTCCTATTCTTTGTTTTGTGTACAATAATAGGCATTTCTATTATGGTCGTCCGTCCTGTTCCACAAATTGGGCATCCGTGTTTTGCGGATCCGCAATTTGTGGCCCGAAAAGGGAGGGGCTCGCTTACATCTGCCCAACATACTAACAAACCACAACATCTAGAAAACCACTAAGGCCTCTTGCACACGAACGCTTTTTTTGAGAGTGTACAGGCCGTTTTTTTGCATTCCGTATACGGTCCGTATACGGACCCATTCATTTTAATGGGTCCGCAAAAAACGGAAGTGTTTCCGTGTGCATTTCCGTTTTCTGTTCCGTTAAAAGATAGAACTTGTCCTATTCTTGTCCGCATCACGTACTGTTCTATAAGGGGCCAGATATTTTGTTCCCCAAAAACTGGAATGCACACGGATATCATCCTTTTTTTTGCGGACCGCAAAACCCTACGTTCGTGTGCAATAGGCCTTAGTGTGACCAGCCCAGTGTTTTCATTAAGAACCCTCATTCTAACATTTTTTGGTTTTGGTCTATATCATCTAAGAGTTAACAGGAGAGAAATATGGATTTTCTATAAACAGCATCTGTGTGCGGTTAAAGCACGAGATGGCTGGAGCGGTAATACACATTCTTTTTATATGTTATAGTAAAATGCCTCAAGCTAATGCCTTCAATGTGTAACTTCAGGCTCTGCGTTCATTTTTACTAGGAGAGAATTAGTGTTTCTAAGAAACCACCATATATTTGGACATATTAATGATTTGGCGTGCATAGCTCCCTTTAATTCTAGCCAATTACACTTGACGCAGCATTGTACTATTATGTTTTATATGACCTCCCATAATTTCCACTATGTGGCAACTTTAGGTTTAATTCTCATATTCAGTTTTATCAGTAAGGCTATATTCACTATTGTACTTATAGTGTAAATGCAGATGCTCCCTCACACTTTAACCCTGGGTTCAGACCTGAGCGTTCTTGAAACGCGCGTTCTTGCAAACCGCGGATTCACAATACACGGGCACCGACCATGTGCACCCCGCATCACGGATAAAGAACCAGTCACTTGAGTAGGTCTGCAATCCAGAAGGTCGGAGCGGAACGGAGGCACGGAACCCCAAGGAAGCACCACAAAGTTGTTCCGTGGGGTTCCTGTCTGGGCCTCCGTACCACAAAAAAGTAGTGCATGCACTACTTTTTTGCAGTGTGGACTGTCAGATGCGGATTGCGGACCCCATTCAAGGGAATAGGTCCGTGTCTGCATGCGGTGGCCCTACGGTCAGTGCCTGTGCATTGTGGACCGCAATTTGCGGTCCGCAGCACAGGTCCAGCCGGCAAACG
The DNA here is from genome assembly GCA_033119425.1 of Bufotes viridis. Taxonomy (NCBI): domain Eukaryota; kingdom Metazoa; phylum Chordata; class Amphibia; order Anura; family Bufonidae; genus Bufotes; species Bufotes viridis. The sequence continues at coordinate 169,894,158 of CM065590.1, forward strand.
TTCATGTGCATGAGGCCTAAAATAGATCAGATTGGCGGTGAAAACTCTCAAAATAAAATTACATGCTATGGATCCAGTGCAGAATCCATACAAATTCTGCAAGGATTTTTTACACAACAGGTGTATTTGTTTAAATCTCATCCGTTTGCTGCTTCTGTAAAACGTTTTGGGATTTCCGCCCTCAATTCCATGATGGAAAATCCACGGTGTACACTCCCCATTTGGACACACCCTTAATAATAATAACTTCAAAGTCAATGAAAACTATCATTCATATACCATCACCACCAGGGTCGGATTATGGTTTGTGGGGTCCAATTGGCGAAAAATCAAGTGCGGACCCTGCATAATTGTATTTATTCTTTTAAATAGGCATAGATAACTTGTACTTAAAGGGGTTGTTGAACCCGGACATAACCCCTTCTTCACCCATTCAGCCTCTATGAGCGGAGCATCAGAGTCTTTCATGCTCCGATGCTCCCCCTTGCCCTGCTGTTTTGTTTGCATGGACACACTGCCAGGCAGAGGTTTCCACCTAGCAGTGTTCCCGGTGATGTCATCGACACTAATGGGCAGTCTTTAGCACTGCGCTAGGCTGTTTTACAGGCAAACCTCCGCCTACCATGCCAATCAGAAGCCTGGTATGTATGCGCAGGGCAAGGGGGAGCATTGGAGCATGAAATACTCAGATGCTCCACTCATAGGGGCTGAATGGGTGAAGAAGGGGTTACCTCCAGGTTCAGCTCTAAACCTGGACAACCCCTTTAATCTACTTATTGTACCAACCAAAATGCCCTTCAAAGACACACATATATGTAGCAGATGCATTATCTGTGCTGAGAAATTCAGCTATGCTACATCTGCTTCATATACACATATACCTTTAATGGACGTTCTATTTGGAACTTGAATCTAATCTATCCCAAGTACCAAACGAAATGCCCATCAAAGGCACATGTATATGAAGCAGTTGTAGCAGGGCTGACTTGGCACAACAGGTGATGCATTGTGAATTACAATGTGTCATCTGAGGTGACAAATTCAACATGCACTTCTATATATAAAAGGGGATGTCTGACCCAGGATTGGAAATAACCACTTCTAGCAACGTGCCAAAGTAAAAAAAAAATATACACTTACCTGTCGACAGCTTTGGTGGCAGTATGGAGAGGTAAGTGTATTTTTTTTATCTGGACACACATTAGTGCCCCCCATTGACTAGGAAGGGTCAATGGCAACCTTTAATGCCCCCCTCCCCCAAAACTAGGAATGCTGAGTGACTACCTATAATGCCAACCCAATGAACTGGGAATGTTGAATGAAGACATATAGTTGCCTCTCAATGTTTAGGAAAGCTGAGTGACTACCTATAATGACACCACGCAGTCCCCTGCTGCTAACAGTCTCGCACCAAATCACTGCTGGAAGTTTTGCAGCTAGTCCAAGGGAGCAGGCCTACCTGCCTGAAGGAGAGCTTAGGAGACAGGTCTTGACTAAAAACCTGTGGTCTATTAATTCAAATGGTAGCGCTCATTGCTGGAGCGTCGGGAGCTGCGGTCTTGTCACTCAGCTCCCAGTGCTCTGTCTCTGCCGCACTGAATGGTGAAGCAGGGAGACTTCTCCTTGCTCCACCATGCAACCTGCAGACACAGATCGCTCTGCCGGTCTGTGTCGGCGGACCCTGCAGCCCTGGAATCTGCCTGTGCTCCTCCCACACAGTGCTACAGAGCGATCTGTGTCTGCAGGGGGACAGCTAGATGTGAGATTTAGGAACAGGACCAGGTGAGTAGTTACTGTGGTTTTTTAATTGTTTTTTTTAACACAGAGGGGGCACAGAGGCATTTCTGCTATAAGGGGGAGGGGGGTGTCACAAAGCTCATTGCTACTACAAAGGGGGAACAGAGGGCAATACTATTACAAAGGGGCACAGAGGGCATCATTACTTCAAAGCAGAACAGAGGGCATTACTATTATGAAGGGGGCACAATGGGGCATTACTACTGTGAAGAGGGAACAATGGGCATTACTACTGTGGAGAAGGCACAATGGGCATTACTACTGTGGAGGGGGGGGGCAATGGGCATTATTAATAAGAAGGAGGCACAATGGGCATTATTACTGTGAAGGGGGCACAATGGCCATTACTATTGTGAAGGGGGCACAATGAGCATTACTACTATGAATGGGACACAATTGGCATTATTACTATGAAGGGGGCACAATAGGCATTATTGCTATGAAGGGGGCACAGAGGGCATTACTACTGTGAAGGGGGGGTCACAAAGCTCATTGCTACTACAAAGGGGGCGCAGAGGGCAATACTATTACAAAGGGGGGCAGAGGGCATTATTACTTCAAATAAGCACAGAGGGCATTACTACTATGAAGGGGCACAATGGGCATTACTACTGTGGAGGGGGCACAATGGGCATTACTACTGTGGAAGGTGCACAATGGGAATTACTACTGTGGAGGGGGGACAATGGGCATTATTACTAAGAAAGAGGCACAATATGCATTATTACCGTGAAGGAGGCCCAATGGGCATTACTATTGTGAAGGGGGCACAATAAGCATTACTACTATGAACGGGGCACAATGGGCATTACTATTGTGAATGGGGCACAATGAACATTACTACTATGAATGGGACACAATGGGCATTATTACTATGAAGGGGGCACAGAGGGCATTACTACTATGAAGGGGGCACAGAGGGCATTACTATTGTGAATGGGGCACAGTGGGCATTACTACTGTGGAGGGGGCACAAGGGGCATTACTACTGTGGAGTGGGCACAATGGGCATTATTACTGTGGAGGGGGGGGGCAATGGGCAATCTTACTAAGAAGGAGGCACAATGGGCATTATTACTGTGAAGGGGGCACAATGGGCATTACTATTGTGAAGGGGGCACAATCAGCATTACTACTATGAATGGGACACAATGGGCATTATTACTATGAAGGGGGCACAACAGGCATTATTGCTATGAAGGGGGCACAGAGGGCATCACTACTGTGAAGGGGGTCACAAAGCTCATTGCTACTACAAAGGGGGCACAGAGGGCAATACTATTACAAAGGGGCACAGAGGGCATTATTACTTTAAATTAGCACAGGGGGCATTACTACTATAAAGGGGCACAATGGGCATTACTACAGTGGAGGTGGGGCAATGGGCATTATTACTAAGAACGAGGCACAATATGCATTATTACTGTGAAGGGGGCACAATGGGCATTACTATTGTGAAGGGGCACAATGAGCATAACTACTATGAAGGGGGCACGATGGGCATTACTATTGTGAAGGGGGCACAATGAGCATTACTACTATGAATGGAACACAATGGGCATTATTACTATGAAGGGGACACAGAGGGCATTACTACTAAGAAGGGGGCACAGAGGGCCTTACTACTGTGAAGGGGGCACAATAGGCATTTCTACTATGTAGGGGGCACATAGGGCACTACTAATGCAGGGGGCACAGTGGGTATTATTACTGTGGAGGGGGCACAATGGGCATTACTAATGTGGAGGGTGGACAATGCGCAATAATACTGTGAAGGGGCACAATGGGCATTACTACTATGAATGGGACACAATGGGCATTATTACTTTGAAGAAGGCACAATGGGCATTATTACTATGAAGGGGCAAAATGTGCATTATTACTACGAAGGGGCACAAAGGGCATTATACTGTGGAGAGGGCACAATGGGAATTACTACTGTGGAGGGGGGACAATGGGCATTATTACTAAGAAGGAGGCACAATATGCATTATTACTATGAAGGGGGCAATAATGGGCATGACTATTGTGAAAGGGGCACAATGAGCATCACTACTATGAAGGGGGCACAATAGGCATTACTATTGTGAAGGGCACAATGAGCATTACTACTATGAAGGGCACAATGGGCTTTACTATTGTGAAGGGGACACAATGAGCATTACTACTATGAATGGGACACAATGGGCATTATTACTATGAAGGGGGCACAGAAAGCCTTACTACTGTGAAGTGGGCACAATAGGCATTTCTACTATGTAGGGGGCACATAGGGCATTATTACTACAAGGGAACAGAGGGCATTACTACTATTACGCAGGCACAATGGGCATTACTACTATGCAGGGGACACAATCAGTATTACTACTGTGGGGGGGGGCACAATGGGCATTACTACTGTGGAGGGGGGACAATGCGCATTAATACTGTGGAGGGGCACAATGGGCATTACTACTATGAATGGGACACAATGGACATGATTACTATCAAGGAGGCACAATGGGCATTATTACTATGAAGGGGGCACAGAGGGTCTTACTACTGTGAAGGGGGCACAATAGGCATTTCTACTATGTAGGGGGCACATAGGGCACTACTAATGCAGGGGGCACAGTGGGTATTATTACTGTGGAGGGGGCACAATGGGCATTACTAATGTGGAGGGTGGACAATGCGCAATAATACTGTGAAGGGGCACAATGGGCATTACTACTATGAATGGGACACAATGGGCATTATTACTTTGAAGAAGGCACAATGGGCATTATTACTATGAAGGGGCAAAATGTGCATTATTACTACGAAGGGGCACAAAGGGCATTATACTGTGGAGAGGGCACAATGGGAATTACTACTGTGGAGGGGGGACAATGGGCATTATTACTAAGAAGGAGGCACAATATGCATTATTACTATGAAGGGGGCACAATGGGCATGACTATTGTGAAAGGGGCACAATGAGCATCACTACTATGAAGGGGGCACAATAGGCATTACTATTGTGAAGGGGCACAATGAGCATTACTACTATGAAGGGGCACAATGGGCTTTACTATTGTGAAGGGGACACAATGAGCATTACTACTATGAATGGGACACAATGGGCATTATTACTATGAAGGGGGCACAGAAAGCCTTACTACTGTGAAGTGGGCACAATAGGCATTTCTACTATGTAGGGGGCACATAGGGCATTATTACTACAAAGGGGAACAGAGGGCATTACTACTATTACGCAGGCACAATGGGCATTACTACTATGCAGGGGACACAATCAGTATTACTACTGTGGGGGGGGGCACAATGGGCATTACTACTGTGGAGGGGGGACAATGCGCATTAATACTGTGGAGGGGCACAATGGGCATTACTACTATGAATGGGACACAATGGACATGATTACTATCAAGGAGGCACAATGGGCATTATTACTATGAAGGGGGCACAGAGGGTCTTACTACTGTGAAGGGGGCACAATAGGCATTTCTACTATGTAGGGGGCACAGAGGGCATTATTACTACAAAGGGGCACATAGGTCATTACTACTATTTCACAGACACAATGGGCATTATTACTACAAAGGGGCACAGAGGACATTACTACTATTATGCAGGCACAATGGGCATTACTACTATGAAGGGGGCACAATGGGTATTACTATTATGGAGGGGGCACAGAGGGCATTATTACAACAAAGGGGCACCGAGGGCATTACTACTATTAAGCAGGAACAATGGGCATTACTACTGTGGAGGGGCACAATGGGAATTACTACTGTGGAGGGGGCACAATAGGCATTACTACTGTGGAGGGGGGCAATGGGAATTACTACTGTGGAGGGGGCACAATGGGCATTACTACTATGAAGGGGGCACAGAGGGCATTACTACTATGAAGAGGGCACAATGGGCATTACTACTGTGAAGGAACACAGAGGTCATTACTACTATAAAGGGGCACAATGGGCATTACTACTGGTAAGGGGGCACAATGGGCATTACTGCTGTGAAGGGGGCACAGAGGGCATTACAGCTGTTAAGGGGGCACAGAGGACATTACTTTTGTAAAGGGGGGCACAGAGGGCCTTACTACTGTGAAGGGGCACAATAGGCATTTCTACTATGGAGGGGACACAGAGGGCATTACTACTATGAAGGAGGCACAGTGGGCATTACTACTATAAAGGGGGCACAATGGGCATTACTACTGTGGAGCGGCCACAATGGGAATTACTACTGTGGAGGGGGCAGAATGGGCATTACTACTATGAAGGGAACACAATGGGCATTATTACTATGAAGTGGGCACAATGGGCATTACTACTGTGAAGGGGGCACAATGGGCATTACTACTATGAAGGGGGCACAATGAGAATTACTATTATGAAGGGGGCACAATGGCCATTATTACTATGAAGGGGGCACAATAGGCATTACTACTGTGAAGGGGCACAGAGAGCATTACTACTGTGAAGGGGGCACAGAGGGTATTACTCCTGTGAGGGGGGTGGGCATAACTCTTATGGGGCACAGAGTGGGCATTATTACTATGAAGGGGCACAGAGGGCATTACTACGGTTATGGGGGCACAGTGAGGACATACCTACTCTGAAGGGGCACAGAGAAGGCATTATAACTGTGAAAGGGGCACAGATAGGGCATTACTACTGTGAAAGGGGCACAGAGAGGGCATAACTACTGTGAGGGGGCATAATGAGGGCATAACTACTGTGAAGGGGGCACAATGTGGGCATAACTATTTAACTACTGTAAAGTTGTACAGTGAGAGCATAAATACTATGAGGGGGCACAGTGTGGGCATAACTACCGTGAGGGGGCACATATCTGGACAAAACTACTGTGAAGGTTGTACAATGAGGGCAATGAGGTAAACATTTTTAAAAAACATTGAAGGGGGGGGGGGGAGGGTAAGTTGCCAGAGAAAGGATCCGAACCAGTAAAATAGGGTTAAGTATCACAGATGAGACTGCAAGGAGAAATATCTTGCTGATACCGTAATGTATTAACTTAAATATTTCAGTTGCATGTATAGCACCAACACATCAGTTCCTGTCTCCAGTGGGGCTCACAATCTAAGTTCACACACAGACATATACATGAGGTCCTATCTCACATCTCGCAGGAAGTCAATCAACCCACCACATGGGAGAACACTGAAGAACAACGGGCAAACCCAAAAAGGCATGGGGAGAACATACAAACTCCACGAAACTTTTTAGGAAACAAATATATATGATATTATTTGCACATGAAGGAATTATGAATGAATGAAGGAATTATGAATGAATGAATAATGTCTGAGAGCACTTTCATATTTTTAAAATGACAAGACCAACGCAGTACCAAGAGCCTAACGTTTTTAGCTAGAACTGCAAATAAATTACTTCTTAATTGGTCTTTAAAATGTAAAAGTGCTGAATACAATAAGGCCATCCATACTGAAAACTTACGATGGTCATATGTAAAAACGTACTAGTTATGATTGCATATGATTGCAGCAAATTACAAGTAACGTGCATACCTCAATGTAATGTAATCAGAGCTTGATCTAGCCCAGTGAACGTCGTCATGAGGTAAAATATGGTATTTCATACAACATAATATACTGTATATATATATATATATATATATATATATATATATATATAAAATATGTAACAATGTCTTACCTGCACAATGCATGGCTCACTTTGAAAACAGATAACTATCTTTATTTTCACCAGTGCCTGCCAATGCTAATGAAAAGATGGTGTAAAGTTCCTACAATGAAAATCTGTGCCAGCTCCAAAATAAATCCAGTATATTTGAGGTGTTCTAGTCCAGGTGTTAGACTTGGCTGGAGTGAAATTGGAAGATTGACTGAGGAGAAGTTATAAGCAAAGAGGAGGAGTTGAATCCCACCCCTCAACCATATTTCAGACAGCCCTGCCTAGAGTAAAGATGCATTGCTATGTGGACCACTACCTCATACTTACAAAGAATGTGAACAAAAAAAATATCCCTTCTGGGGAAAATAACTTTGCAATTAGAAGGAATTTCTAAGCCAGGTATGACAATAAGATTGAGAAGTAATTCACCTACAGCAAAAACTAACATAAACGATCTCAAGTCAATGAACATACAGTAAACTGTATGGAACTTCAGATTTAAAGAGAGCCTATGATCTCCAAAAACTGTTTCAAAGTCAGTATACTCGTATAAAACATAACTAGAGATGAGCGAATCGAAGCTGATGAAGTGGAAATCGATCTGAGTTTCAGGGATCATTCGATTCGCACCGAATCCGAAGTTTCTCGTGCTTTGTGGTAACGAATTCCATTTTTTCCTAAAATGGCTGCTGCACGTGTGAGGACATGAAGCAAGGAACTCTTGGAAGGCGGGATCACCTATAATGCCATGCATGCAGCCAATCAGCAGACAGCCAGCCCCTGTGACGTCACAGCCCTATAAATTGCTTCAGCCATCTTGGATTCTGCCATTTTCCAGTTTACATAGTGCAGGGAGAGATGTCAGCAGGCGCTAGGGACAGTGCTAGAAAAAACTTAATTGTGCTAAAAAAATAATTTACAAGTTCAGGGAAAGATTATTCAAGGTGTAGGGAAAGGATAGGGAGGAATCATTTCACAGCATTTATGTTGAACAGGGTTCAGCAGGGGAGGTTACAGCCTGGGTAATAGAAAGAATCCGATGACACCTTGCTGCAATGACGGGGCACCGAAATTGCCATTATACAGCTCTGTAATTCCAGCAAACCGTTCTTGTTATTGGGGTGCTACAGCCATTAACAGGGTTTATTACAAGGAAATATTTCTACGTTTTATTTGCCCTTGTGCGGTGCAGTTATATGTTCTAAAGCATTTTTTGGGTTGTATTAGTGGGGAAATACGGCTTATCAGTCGTTGTGTGGTGAAGTGCGAAAATGACAGCCCTTTTTGTCATGTATTAGTAGCAAAAGAAAAATATATTTGCCGTTCAGCGGTGCAGTTATATATTCTAAAGCCTTCTGTGGCGTGTATAAGTGGCAAAAGTAAATTATATTTGCCGTTCAGCGGTTCAGTTATATGTTCTAAAGCTTTTTGGGGCGTGTATTAGTGGCAAAAGAAAAATATATTTGCCGTTCAGCAATGCATTTATATGTTCTAAAGCTTTTTGTGGCGTGTATTAGTGGCAAAAGAAAAATATATTTGCCGTTCAGAGGTGCAGTTATGTTATAAAGACCTTTTTGTTGTGTAATAGTGACAAAACAAAAATATTTTTGCAGTTTAGTGGTGCAGTTATATATTCTAAAGGCGGATGCTTAACATACAGGATCCGTTTTTTAGGGGTTATTGCTCTGACGGATGAGAGGAAGGGCAAAATAATCAGTGACTTCACAAACTTACTGCTGACACCCTTAAAACTCTGTCGGGGGACTCTACTTGTATAAGCATTTAATAGAATAGGTTCTGTAGACATCTATGTGGAATCAGCTGACGACCGTATAAAAGGAGTGTGCTACTTCTTCTTAACGCTAACATTGACCTGTAAAGCTGAGTTCATACTTACGTTATTTGGTCAGTTTTGGCCCCGTGACTGCCCAAATAAGAAAAGTGTGCAGTGATTCTAAGAGCGACCAATGCATGTCATCTGCATGTCATACTGACTCACAGTATTATTTCACTACCACAGCAGACTCCCTATGCGTGTTACTGCAAGGCACAGTGGTCTACACCACTATACAGGCTCTCTGCAGCCAGGAATTAGCATACTGCATTGTAATATATAACGGCACCATCAGTCCTCGTCAGTGTTGCACCAGGAAACATAGATTACAATAATGCTTTGGACTTCGGGCCGCCCATGGGACTATTGTCTGGCACTTGTAAGATCTTATGAGTGCGGGACAATAGCCCAGCGGGCAACCTGACGTGCACAGCATCATTGTAATGTATGATGCTGTGTGCTCCCGTGCGCACGATCAATGCCGCTCCAGGACAAATGGCACGCTCACTGACCGTATGTCTCAGAGGGCATACGGTCGTGTACAAGGGCCCTAATGCTGAAGTAACACTGAGAGGAGGGAGCAGAAGAAGTACAAAAGGGAGAGTTTGGAGTGAGAACATGTAGTGCTATAGGGACCTGCTGAATGTGTGTTAAGAAAACAAGCCCAGAACAGCTGCTGCTCGATATGATGATGGCTATGATATCAGACATACAAAGTAGTGCTGTGAACCAAGGTCCAAATGCAGCTACCATGAGACAAGTTCAAGTTCAGGAAGTTATACTCCTTCATTACATGTTGGTAAGGCTGATTAGTCAGCCTGCATTTGTGGGAGGGGCGGAGGCTCTTCATATACGAGCCACAGCCTCACTCATGGGCGTGTGTTCTCAGGTGCCATAAGAGACTCGCACGCATGGCTCCTGCCATAAGAGACTCGTACGCATGGCTCCTGCCATAAGGGACTCGCACGCATGTCTCCTACCACAAGGGACTCGCACGCATGGCTCCTGCCACAAGGGACTCGCACGCATGGCTCTTGGCTTAGAGGATTTCACAATTGACATCGACATTTGTAGTTCATCTCGTAGTTTATCATAGGTATCGCCTGCCATATCGGTCAGGCTCATGGTTTAATTTCACCTGCACCTTATTCAGGTCACTTATTAGAGTGATAATTTCTTGATAAAAAAAAAAAAACTCGGCCCCATGACTTCGGGGGCCCGATGACAGCTTTGGCCCCATGACTTTGGGGGCCCGATGACAGCTTCGGCCCCATTGCCTCGGGGGCCCAATGACAGCTTCGGCCCCATGGCCTCGGGGGGCTCGATGACAGCTTCGGCCCCATGGCTTCGGGGGCCCAATGACGGCTTTGGCCCCATGTCTTCGGGGGTCCGATGACAGCTTCAGCCCCATGGCTTCAGAGGCCCGAGGACAGATTCGGCCCCATGGCTTGTGGGAGGGGCGGAGGCTCTATATATACGAGCCACAGCCTCACTCATGGGCGTGTGTTCTCAGGTGCCCCACTCTCCCTCCCTTATCTTCTCATTTCCACAGGGTATGCCCACTTATAGGTATACCCACTTATAGGTCTACCCACGATCATGGCTTAGGATTAGGACACACAACAAGCCATTTAGACATGTTAGCTAAGACACGCCTAGCTGGGTTAGGTTGTTCCCGTTGTTTCTCTCCCTAGGGTTCTTCGGATATCTCTTGGTCGTAGCCATGACCACAAGTGAAGGCTTAAGTACTGCACTGTGTACGGCAAGAAAAGGGTAATCATTGCACTTGGTGGGGGCTATTCTAGAATTAAGAGACTGTTACAACCCCACAAGTAGCACAGGGCAGTCTGTGACAGAAAGAAGCCTCTGAGAGACCTAAAACAGCATGTGAGGTTGGTTTCAGGAATAATTTTGAAACAACCCGACTTGGTTGGACTGAGACCAGATTTGAGGAACCCTAACCTCAATGCAAGAACTGCTCAGGATTTAAAAAAAAACTGTTCATCTGCTGTTCAGCAGCATCCTATGAGGTGATATTTTAACTACTTGGGGCCTACAGAAGGGCATTCTAACTACTGGAGCATTATAGGGGGACATTAAACACAAAGGGCATTACAGGTAGATATTATAACTACTAGGGCACTACAGGATGTCATTATAACTGATATGGCACTAAATGGGGACATTATAACTACTGGGGCACTAAAAAAGAACATGATGACGAATAGTTCACTATAGGATGACATTTTAACTACTGGAGCACTATAGGGGACATTATAACTAATAGAGCACTACAGGAGGGAATTATAACTGGTACACTACATGGATGCATTATAGTTATTGGGGCACTATAGAAAGCATTATAACTACTGGGGCATTATAGGGCCACATTTTAACTACAATGGGCACTACAGGGGACATTATAACTACTGGGGCACCACATGAGGGAATTATAATTACTGGAGCACTACCAGGGATATTATAACTACTGGAGCACTACAGGAGATATTCTAACTACTAGGGCCACTATAGGGGCATTGTAAATCACTCGAAAGCCGAATTTTCATGCACTTTGTGGTAACTAATCAATTTTTCCTAAAATCGTGGCTGAAAATAAAAAAATTATACTTACCTCATCCACTTGGCAGGTTTTCTTCAATCAAGACGGGAACGTACGGCTCTTCACGATTAAATGGATGAGGTGAGTATAATTTTTTTTTTAACCCTGGATTAACCCCCTGGTCACCTAAATGTAAATCTCAGATTCCGCAATCAGCGGTGAATGCAGCATCTGAGGGGTTAAATGAACAGGGGCAATGTGATTCCGCCTGATCCATACAATGACAAGCAATTTGTAACAAATTGAATTTATTGACAAAGTTCGATAAAGCTGCAGAATCAAATCTTTTAAAAGTTTCTCTCATCTCTAATTATAACTACAGAGACACTACAGGTGCATTATAAATACTGGAGGCACTATAGGGGCATTATAACTAATGGTGTCACTAAAGAGAGGCCTTAAAACTACTGGGGGCTGTATAGGGGGTCTTATTGCTACAGGAGCACTACAGGGGTCAAAGTGTATTAATAATGGGGGCACTACAAAGGGCCTATTTGTACTGGGTGCACCATGGTGGGCAGTATTATTGAGCACACTATGGAGGGCACTACTATTAACAGGGGCACTCTTGGGTAGAATTATAATTATTAGGGGCCCTATTATTAATGAGGACACTCTAAAGGATAATTATTACTATGGTGGACTGTCTGTATGGCACTATACTTGGGACATTGTAGTGCAAACTATTGGGGATAGCAGCAAGATAACACTTGTGGGGTACCAGGATGGGGAGGATAATGGAAAGTGTGAAACCACTACAGGAGGGCATTATAATTACTGGAGCACTACCGGGGATATTATAACTACTGGAGCACTACAGGGAATATTATAACTACTGGAGCACTACAGGAGGTATTCTAACTACTAGGGGTACTATAGGGGCATTTTGATTCACCGGAAAGCCAAATTTCCATGCACTTTGTCTGTGAGGCAAACTCTGCAGAGATGAATAGTGACGTGAAGAAGTTGTCATGGGCCGAATGGAGAAGATGGTTAAAGAGAATGTATACATCAGAGATGTCATCTTTGAAGCACTGGATGTAATAGGTATGTAGTGCTGTATAGTCCTGTAGGTTTGGTAGTGCAAAATATAATGCCCATCCAGAAAGTAAAATGCGTCTTTAGTGCTAGGGTGTGGAGGGAAGCGGTGGTTGGTTCTAGAATTTGGAATATATACATTGGGGACTTAGGCCCCGGATTTTTTGAGACTCTAGTAAAGTCCTTGGTTTTAATTCAGCAGTAGCGTCGTCCCTGGTGGACGTTCTCTGACAATGTAAAATTTGTTATATCTTATTACTCACATACAAATTTTAACAAATTAATGCATTGGATGAAACATGTACTGTATGTATATAAAAGTGTAACCGTAAAAAGTTACACAACATCATAATCATACAGCTCTCCAAGAAGTCAGGTTTATTGACTACCCAGTATTGATACATTAGAAGTTATTTTTGCACACACAATGATTTGTCAGATTGCATCCCTGTTTATGTACATTAGCTTCTTATTACTACATAACTTCCTAAATGTCACTGCATATCAGATAAATGAAACACACTCGGTGTTGCTTGATAGGAAAAAATTTTAACATTAAAGTTTCATATGCTCCCCAACTGAAATACAGAATAGGATCTACATGTGCTAATGTTTCTAGTAAAGTAAAACCATACTTAAGCTAAAATACTAATTGTTTAATGGCAAGGAAGGGGTTAAAATAATAAATCAAGTTAAACTTACCAGTTAAAACCCCTTCCACTCCAGCACTACCCTTCCAATCTTACAAGCAGCTGCAGCTATGATGTCATCTTGACTGAAGTAAGGGGAATGCCTATATACTGCTTGTGACCACTGCAGCCAATTGCAGGCCTCAGTGGTATACAGCACAAGACTGGTAAGGCCAGTGAATGGCTGCAGCTTTCACATTTGGTACATGAGTACCGTATGTCACTGATGCAACCATGTAAACAAAGCCCTATTGGAAAGACCAAAGCAGCAGGGCTAGTACATAGAGGTTTTGAATCGGTAAAATATAACTTGCTTTCCTATTTTAACATCTTATCAATTTAACAATTTATTTTAACTCAGACAACAAATTTAAATATTTGCCAAAACTTCCTGAAAAATCACACTTGTATATCATAATTTCACAGGAAGCCAATCAACCTGTCAGTATGTTCTAGTTGTATGGTAGTAAACTGCAGTAAACCAGTTTAAAGGCAAACACAGGGATAACATAGAAACTAAGTACTCTTGTTAGTTGCTATTTATGTTAGAGCCGCTGAATTATTTGAAACCTTCTGAATTATTTTATGGCAAGAATATATACTTTAGGCTAGGTTCACATCTTCCCTCGTATTTCTATTGCTCTGTTCCAGTAAGGGACAGACACCGAACCATATTGACTATAAAGGTGCACTCACACAATTGAAAATCCGTTCCATTCATTTGAATGAGGCAGCAAGCACATGGATTTCTGCAAACCCCAATTAGGTGAATGAAACAGATTTTCACAAAATCTGCAGACTTTGTTTCCCCTAACCCACCCTAAGGGTATCTGCGCTTTTTTATGTGGTTTTTATGCGTTTTTTGGTGCAGTTTTGCTGCAGATCTCACACAGATTTCACCCTGAAAAGGGTAAAATTGGCACAAAAAATAAAATGCAACAATGATTTGCCATGGATTTCAAAATCAGCACAGCAGATCAAGTTCTGCTCCGATGCAAAAAAGCAAAGTGTACATGAGAGTTGTCAAATCTCATATACTTTGCTGATACTGTATTATGCTGTGTTTTTATCGCACAAAAGCTGTGTGGAAAAACCATGCATAATCCACACCATGTGCAGGCACACTAGTGGGGTCTGTAAGGTTTCCATCATTGTATCTGTCATTTTATGGAACAAAAATAGGTATTTTTTAAGGATTTTTTTGGTGGCGTCTGCTGTCTGTTCCTAATGAATGCTCTTATGCATATGTGAATTTAGCCTAACCCATTTTTAGTGTACAGCCTTAGGCCTCATGGACCATGGACACAACCGTTTTTTGGGTCCACATCTGAGCCGCATTTTTTTGCGGGTAGATTGCAGACGCATTCACTTTAATGGGGCTGCACTTCCGCGGCCACGTCAAAAAAACAAAACATGTCCTATTCTTGTCCATATCAAAGAAAAGGATAGGACTGCTCTACTGAGGACCGGGCGTTCCGTTCCACAAAATGCGGAAAGCACACAACCGGCATCCTTGTTTTGCGGATCTGCAATTTGCAGACCACAAAACTGACACAGTCGTGTGGTTGAGACTTTATTCACATGTCAGTATAACCCTAAGTTCACATCTGAGCGTTTTACAGCGCGTTCAAACGCGCTGTAAAACGCTCAACACATGAAAACCAATGCTTTCCTATGGCCCTGGTTCTCACTTGAGCATTTTACAGCGCGTTTGAACGCGCTGTAAAACGCCCAACGCATAAACAAGTACTTGAGCTTTTTTTGGGGTGTTTGTCGCGCGTTTTGTGATTGACACCACAGTAGTCAATCACAAGAACGTGCGTATGAACGCGCGTTTCCTATTTGCAAAAACACGCTGAAATACGTGTGACAAAAACGCGCGTAAAACGCGCGTTTCAAGAACGCTCAGGTCTGAACCCAGGGTAAGGGAAAGATCTGCACCTGTTCTGTGTTTAGAGACGCATCTGGTTTTGGCAAAAAACTAGTATCTCCAATCTCTGTTTAATTAAAAAACTCACTCAAACAAATGGTAGTGCTGAGCTGGACTAGTTAGTAACTGTATATCTAAAAATAATATCAGAGGTATAACGGAAACTAAATATTTTTTATTCATGTGATACAAGCAATATAACAGTTAATACAAACAATATAAGTTGATACTGCACGTTGAGTGTTTCACTTTTGCAGAACTAAGGCACAAGATGAAGCTTTAAACTTAGGAAACAGATCTGTGAGAAGATGAGCAGTGATGTCCAGTTCGCTGAAATGTAATTTTCAGTACATCTGCACAGAACTGAGGGCCCTTTAAAATACTGGTTATCAGACAGAAAACAAGAAAATATATAGGCCATAGCAGCACGTTTGGGACAAGAATAGCAATTAAAAATAGGTACTATAATGTGGCGGACAAAAGAGATTGTGAGAACATCTTGGTCATTTGTGGTATATCCACAGCAAATACTATAAATGTCTAATAGGTGCAGGTCCCACCTCTGGGACCTGTTCTTATCTCCAGAACAGGACCCCATTAGACTTGGCTAGAAATGGAGAGCTTACTGCACATCAGTGGCTCTCTCCATTCACTTTAATAGTGTCTGAAAATAGTCAAAATCAGAGTGCTTGGCTATTTTTGAAAGTAGTACTGAAGAGAATGGAGAGTGCGCGCATGAGCATGGCCACCTCTCCATTCCTGGTTGGGTGAGAATGGGTTCTGGAGAGAGGAGATGATTCCAGAGTTTGCACCTATAAAACATTTATGGTACTGTGGATATACAGTCCAAGATGGGGCAAATGCTTAAATTGATTGCCTGGTCACAGAAAGATGAATGTTACATGTATTAACAATTTAGAACCAATATCTTTTTAGTGTATGTAACATCTGTAAATGTAACATCTGAAACAGAAAACTTTAATGTGTATGAATCCAAGTTACTATGTGCTGGTCTAAAATCAAATCTGACCACGCCATCCACGAAGCCAAAGTTCTGTTACACAAAGCTGACCAAGGGCTAAGTTACTTCTATGGTTCTTAGGCTGGTGTTTGGTTTTTTTGTAGCCCATATGTGGAACCATTCGATGGGGCTGCAAAAAACGGAAATTACTCTGTGGGCATTCCGTGTCCGTTTGACAGCATAGCTGTTTTGCAAAAAATAAATAAAGAACATGTCCTATTATTGTCTGCATTATGGACAAGGATAGGACTGTTCTATTAGGGGCCAGTCGTTTAATTCCGCAAAATGAGGACTGTACATGGCCAGTATCCGTGTTTTACAGATCCGTAATTTGTGGACCACAAAAAAGGCAACAGTCCTGTTTTATAATGTTTAATTACCATTCTAAGACTATATAGGGTCTGTCTGGACATTGTTTTTTTTAAAGGCTCCGCATGGTTTAAAATAATAAAGAAGTCATACTTTCCTCCTCGGTCACCCAGATGCCCCCATCCCATTGCTTCACAGTCCTTCACCAGTTCCTGGTCATATGCAGGAAAATACCACTAAGCCAATCAATAACTGCAGCGGCGACTCACTTCAGCCAGTTATTAGCGGAGCAGCCATTTTGTGTGCATCAAGAGGAATAGGGAAGTAGAGACTGACATGAAAAGTCAGAATGGCGGTGTAAGGAGAATCAGTGAGAAAAGAATGACTTCATTGCTATTTTATATCATGCAAAGCCTTTTTAAAAAAAAAATGTTAAACAGCCAGACAACCTTTAAGGGAATTTGTATAGTGAATTGACAGTAAATAAGATATACTGCAAATGAATGAACATTCGCTTTGAATTATAACCGTCTGACAAGTATAATGCCATAGAGTCCATGGAAGACACTAATATGTACAGCTCCTAAATGGTCACTAATTATAGGCTAGTCACATGTAATAGAACACCTGTTTCAGAAGGTTCAGATTATCACAGCACAATCGTCATAATTCCTCCTCTCAAAGTCTCATGGCAGATGATGTTTGAGGTGGGGCATATTTCTTCTACTATAGAGGAATCACAAACTCTCTCTTGTAATCTCTGGCGGAGCTTGTGACAACAGACTAGCTGCTGCTTTGATAATCTGCAATAAAAAAGGTACAAAAATATTTTAATCACACATTTCAGGACTTGATTTCTATTGATAGCACTCTTAGGCCCCTTGCAGACGTGCGTGAGCAGATTAGGTCCAGATGCGTTGCGGATGCGTTCTTTAGCAAGTACATTCAGTTTTGTTTGCGATCGCGTTCAGTTGTTCAGTTTTTATCGCACGGGTGCAATGCGATTTAATGCATTTTGCACACGCGTGATAAAAACTGAATGTTTACAAACAACATCTTTTAACAACCATCCATGAAAAACGCATCAGATCCGCACTGATCAATGCGATTTTCACACAGCCCGATTCACTTTTATGGGGCTAGCGTTGCGTGATAATCGCAGAATTAGGCCTCATGCACACGACAGTATTTTTTTGCGGTCCGCAAAACGGGGTTCCGTTGTTCCGTGATCCGTGTCAGTTTTTGCTTCCGTTGTGTTTCCGTGTGTCTTCCGTTTTTTTTAGCGGACATGACCCAAAAGATTTTACCAAAAGACAGGCTGACAATTTTTGCCAAGTGCCTGCCAAGGGATCCGCAAAAAAAAACGGACGCGGAACGCGGATTACACACGGATGGCTATCCGCATTTTTTCACGGTCCCATTGACTTGAATGGGTCCGTGAACCATTTTTCACGGACAAGAATAGGACAGGTTATATTTTTTTGACGGACTGGAATCACGGACCACGGACGCGGAGGACAAACGGTGCATTTGCCGAGTTTTCCATGGACCCATTGAAAACCAAAGGGTCCGCAGAAAATCACGAAAAACGGCACACCGGACATGGAATCAAACAACGGTCGTGTGCATGAGGCCTATAGAACATGCTGCACAAGTGATGCGTGAAAACCATCACTCACGTACACAGACCCATTGAAATGAATGGGTCAGGATTCCGTGAGGGCGCAATGCGTTCACATCACGCATTGCACCCGTGCGGAATACTCACTCGTGTGAAAA
Source organism: Bufotes viridis (assembly GCA_033119425.1). Lineage (NCBI taxonomy): Eukaryota > Metazoa > Chordata > Amphibia > Anura > Bufonidae > Bufotes > Bufotes viridis. Next base: position 169,912,844 of record CM065590.1, read on the forward strand.
GGGCCTCATAATCTGCATGATATTTGCCCCACAAATAGGATTAACACTATATTTCAATTCCCTTAACAACCAACCAAATTTACCTTCTAAGACGGGAATCAGCAACCTCCGGCACTCCAGCTGTTCTGAAACTACAGCTCCCAGAATTGTTTGCATGCTGGGAGTTGTGGTTTAACAGCAGCTGCAGTGCCGGAGGTTGCTGATCCCTGTTCTAATAAAAGTATAGGTGGGCCAGTATAACAATATTAAGTATTTCCATATGACCTACAGATGTGGCAAACTTTAACTTGACACTTAACATGTTAAATAAGCAGTTGCATCAAACTTTAACCTAACATTGGCCATATCTGTATCAGGAATATAGGTGCTGTTTATCTGGAACTAACAGTGAACTTCTTTTTCCTTTGAAGGGGTTATCCAATATCATAAACAGCCCCCCCCCCCCCATGTGCCTGGCCCCTCACACTGAATATACCTACACCGCACCCTGAGTTGCTGAGGTGGGGACGGAGACGAGCCTTCCTAGCATTGCGGGTGACGCTATGGAGGCTCGTCCCTATCCTCGCCTGCCATTGGCTACGCAAAAAAGATAGAGTAAAAAAGACTGCAGACAAGAATAGGCATTTCTATCATAGGGCCGGCTACATTTACACGGCCGGTATCTGTGTTTTGCACATCAGCAATTTGCGGACCGCAAGACACATACAGTCGTGTGAATATAGCCTAAGACACTACGTTTAATTAATTTATTGCTGTCTTACAGCAATTAATGGGTATTACAGTAAAAAGCATTTATCACCAATCCACTGGACTGGTGCTAAATGCTAGAAAGGTTGATCACTATTATGGAAGGCACCAATCCCCCCTTCTCCCAGCGTCATGAGTATTCTAGTGATCTGTGGTGGCCCTAGTGGTCAGACCCCACTCCTCAAGCAAAATGCTTTTGCCTGGAATACCCTTTTAATTGAGTTTGCATGTTCTTACAATGGTGACACGAGTCTCTTCTGTATACTCTCGTATCCTTCTAAATCTGCAATTAAGTGGCCACCCAATAGGGGCTGATTTGTTATGTTTAATGTTTCTTTTGTATTATTTTTTTCAGACATGATTCAAAAACTGATTGGACAACTGATGCTTTAAATGGTATCTATTTAAGGCTGGGTTTAGGCCTCTTTCACACTAGCGTTTTAGCTTTCCATCCTAGAGATCCGTCGTCGGGGCTCTAGGACGGAAAGCTACTGATCAGGATTATCCCCATGCATCCTGAATGGAGAGAAATCCGTTCAGGATGCATCAGGATGTCTTCCGTTCAGTATGTCAACGTTTTTTGGATGTTGACAAAAGCGCAGCATGCTGCGGATTTGTCTCCGTCCAAAAATCCGGAAGACATGCCGCAACGCCGGATCCGGAATTAATGCCCATTGAAGGGCATTAGTCTGGATCCGGCCTTTAGCTAAACGTCGTTTCCGCGCATTGCCGGAACCGACGTTTAGCTTTTTGTCAATGGTTACTATGGCAGCCAGGACGCTAAAGTCCTGGTTGCCATAGTAAAGAGTAGGGGGGGGAGCAGCATACTTACATTCCGTGCGGCTCCCGGGACGCTCTAGGATGACGTCAGGGCGCCCCAGTGCATAGATCACGTGATCGCATGGATCACGTGATCCATGCGCGCGGGGCGCTCTGACGTCATTCAGGAGCGCCCGGGGAGCCGCACGGAATGTAAGTATGCCGCTCCCCAGCTCCCCACTGCTGCCATAGTAACACTGAAAGCATTTTGAAGACTGATCAGTCTTCAAAATGCTTTCAGTTCACTTGCGTTGTGCAGGATCCGGCGTGCATTCCGGCGACGGAAGTGCACGCCGGATCCTAACAACGCTAGTGTGAAAGAGGCCTTACACTTTCAGGTTTCTTGATGTTTTTGCATCCAAAACTAGGAGTGGATTTTTTGTGCATTATCCCTGTATAGTGATTACTGTGTCATCCATCCACTGACATCCCTTGCACTGTTGTTACTGTTATTTTACCTGGTTTATTACCCCAGTGATGTTAAATCTGTTTACTTCTACAGATTTGTACACATAAGGATAATCTGCATTGACTCCAACAATCGATCCATCAGCGTGGCAGCTCCTGTTAACACCAGATGCCGCTGCACTGTGCACTGTGCAAGATCTGTCCCACGAGGGACACTAGTGGAGCTCAATGGACCCAATTGACTTCCACTCAGAGGTTTGCTGTTTTGATGGGAAAAACACAGCTGCATGAAGTGCTATCTTCTCCTGTCAAACATAGCAGAATCTATGACAACAAAGCTTCAGATGTGAACACAGCCGTAGGCAATTCTATGACTGAAGATCAGAAACTGTGAAGTGGCCTGAAAAACTTCCAATTTCACTCCGGTGTTATCATCCTGAAAACTAAAAGCAGATTTGCGTTCTGCATGCTCTAGTTGCCATCAGAAATACTGTATATGTACATTTTAATACATGAACACAGAAGTGCTTTACACTGAAGCTGTTATGTTATAGCTGTTATGCAGTCCTTACTGCAGGCAGTATGTTATAAAGCACCAGGAGCTAAGGTTTTTTTCGGTAAAGATTCAGTATGACATAGGGTATGGCTGGTCACGTGACATATGAAGTGGCCAGCATAGCAGTGTTATCACTGTGTAGCGGTGATCCCATATAAATGACTGGGTTCACATTGGGAGGCGCACTTATGCTGTGACTGAATCGCAAAAAATTCAGCAGAGTTTTCTTTTTTTTTTTTTGCAAATCGGAGTTCGCAGTCGCAACACGAGTCTTATATGTGCTGCAATTCCAAACCCTATTTGCAAAAAATCCATCTCTATGGGATCACCGCTACACTGCGATACCCCTGAAAACCAGTGTTGCCTTATAGCCGTACGGTCCGTAACCTTGGGTTATGGTCACATATGTGTTGGCGTCTCCATCACAAAAAATGTCAAAAATATTGTCGAGAAAAGTCTTGCATAAAGGAATTTTTTTTTGCTGCTAAAAAAAATGTTGGAACTCCTACCTCCTGACTAGCAGCAGTCTCTTACATACAAAGCCTCTCACTAGGAAGAGCAAATGGTTATATATATAAATCTGGTCAGCACCATAACACACTGCCTAGAGATCAGACAGCCTGTTCAATTTGACAAGTTCCCTTTAATGGTAGCACATTGTACTATATATTAAATACACTGTATTCCATTGAGGTGAATTACACCAATGAGGGTTCTAAGGCTGGCCATACACATATGATATCACTATCACTCCTGATTCTCTCATATACATGAAATCAAGCAAGCAGGTATTCCCATTAGGAGGGGGAGGGGGCAGTATCCCAGAACAGGGTCTCTGCAAAGGGTAATCTAATGTTATGTTATATTGCTAAGTGAAGTGTTCTGGCTTACTGAATTTGTATACCTGATAGTACTGTATGGACACGGAAGGGCTCGTCCCTATAAGTTGTTAGGCGGTGGACCTGGGTCCACCCCCTTCTTAGTTCAGTCAGGAGGGAGTGAACGTATAGCTAAGTAAGCAAGAGGATCTCCTTGTACAATTCCCTCAGAGCTAGGCCCAGGCTCAGAGAACGTTCATCTCTGTGACATCTACAGCCGAGGAAACTACTTAATCAAAAGTGCTTCAGAAAGTCCAGAATCTGCAAGGCTGTGCATTGGAGCGAGACAGCAATGTATTGTGCATGTTTATGGCAGAGAGAGAGACTGCTGTTCTGAGACAGAACATTGCTAATTCACCCTTCAACACTCCAACCTGCGAAAACTCATTTCAGGGAGGTGCACTTCTCATTTCAGGGAGGTTTTCTTTTTTTCCACAAACTTTTTATTACATTCATCAGCCCCCCAGTGCCTCTCATCAGCCCCCCAGTGCCTCTCATCAGCCCCCCAGTGCCTCTCATCAGCCCCCCAGTGCCTCTCATCAGCCCCCAGGGCCTCTCCATCAGCCCCCAGGGCCTCTCCATCAGCCCCCAGGGCCTCTCCATCAGTCCCCCAGTGCCTCTCCATCAGTCCCCCAGTGCCTCTCCATCAGTCCCCCAGTGCCTCTCCATCAGTCCCCCAGTGCCTCTCCATCAGTCCCCCAGTGCCTCTCCATCAGTCCCCCAGTGCCTCTCCATCAGTCCCCCAGTGCCTCTCCATCAGTCCCCCAGTGCCTCTCCATCAGTTCCCCAGTGCCTCTCCATCAGCCAGAGTGCCTCTCCATTAGCACCCAGTGCCTCTCTATTAGCCCCCAGTGCCTCTCCATTAGCCCACAGTGCCTCTCACCAGCCCCCAGTCAGTGCCTCTCAACAGTCCATAAAATATAAAAAAAAACAACACTTACCCTCTCCTGCTCCTGGACGCCGCTTCTCCTCCTCTGCTGCTGTCGGCTGTGCTGTGAAGGCTGCGCACAGCATGAGGTCACAGAGCGACTCACTCCTGTGTGCAGGCTGCAGAGCCGAAAGCCGAGGACCAGGAAGCGGGGAGTACAAAGCCTTCACTGCTTCCTGGTCCTTTTGCCCTGAACAGGAACGGCGTTCCTGCTGTGAAAAAAGTGCAGGAAGGCTGTTGCCACCCGTTCCCCCTGCTTTCCGGGATATATTGTTTCTCATGCGGGCGTCAGGGAGTCGCTATCTAATAGCGGGAGACTCCCTGAACGTCTGGGAGACTTGAGATCTCTGTGGTTTGGACAGGCATATCTTGAATCTGCTCCACTTAAACAAGAACCTCGTTGCCAGACTAAGGTTCTGCAAAGAGAATTTAGAGAGACAAAGAGAAGGAGTACTATAACCTCCATCACTGCTGCTGTCCATATGTTGCTACTGGGGAAGAACTGCACTGTTACTTTGAATTGCGCCTTGTTACTCTTGGATGTACTACTACTCCTATTTTACACTTAAGTAAAGAGAGATTTATTGATACCAACTGGCCTGGTTGCTGACTTCATTACCATCTGCCAGCCAATGCATTTACAGTAAACTCCTGCCTTGCACCCTGCCAAAAAACTTAATATCAAGGGCACCCAAATCACCACCAAGCAAGACCAGGGTGTGCACCAAGGGAAGAAAAGGGTGTGCCCTCCAGTCATGGCAAAAACTCAGGGCAAAAACTACCCCTCCCATCCTCCACTCCCCTCTCCTGGGTTGTCTGACACAGGAGCCCTGCTAGATTCCTCTGACATTTGATTATCTCCAACATTCCTGATCATTGTCTCCATGACATCTGTCATCGGGGGATAGTTTGGAGGCCCACTTTGTACATTAAATGGTCAGCCAGTCTCACCAAAATCTACTGGTTCAGCCAACACACATCTAATGTCAATGGTCATCTTAAATGTACTATGTCAGGTTGAAACACTTTCTCTCTGCATATTTAAAGGGATTATTCAGGATTAAAATATATTGATGGCCTATTCTCGGGATACTATATTTTTACAGTATTTCTCAAACAAGTGAATAAAGCATTTCTTGAAAATCTTACGAATGCCTAAGGCCTGCTGGATAAGCAATGCATAATCATATATCATACTGCACTCCCTTTATTTCAGTAGGGCCTTAGGCTGCATACACTTTTGGACCTGATGAGACAAGTCTTCTGTCTATACTTGTCATGTGTTATAGTCAGTTATTTTTAGACAAAAAGAGCTGCTTTGGTCGTTGTAATACTAAATTATATACTGATATCTTATTGCTATGCATGTTTGACTTTTATACGTAGTATGTATGTATATTAAGATATTTACTACAGACAATGCAGCCCATCTGTAGAAAATGTAGTGTTAAAGTCCTACTGATTGCCTTGTTGTAAAGCAGCATAAGGTTAGCAACTATGGTTCAGTAGACATAAGCACCTTCAGCTACTGCCTGGTATCTGTCAGTTAGAACAGCTAAGGAAACGCCATTCTATCATCACATTCCTTATTGCTTCCCTTTTCTCTTTTATGACTTTAAAGATGTTAAGGTGACAGAAAGGTAAAAAAAAAAAGTGCAATGTGGTGTTTTTACATGCTGTAATATTTATTAATTATGTATATTTTATAAGCCAATTACCACTATTCTCATTTATATATTTTTTCCATAGTGCTAAAGTCAGATGGGTCATATATGTAGTACTGTGTGTGCTAAAGAGTTTTATAGGATCAAATGCAGTTATCTGAGGTTACAACAAGTCTTCCCTGAAAGAATACCCCACAGATGTATAGAAGTTCATGAATGTGGAGACAATTAGTAGGATTACAGTTCTAAAGTCACAGCTGGCTTTCCCTAGATAGGTACTGCACCAGTTCATCTCAGATAGACAATGGTACCAGTGTCAGGTAAGTGGAATTCAGAATCAAACACAGTTTAAAGGGAACACTGGAAGATTCATATACAAGGACAAGAAAATATTGTGACACTTGCCTAAAAGGAGCAATCAAAGAATACAGGTGGTATTGCTCCCCCTGCCCACCATACACAGTGACTGATGGACTACTGTGTAGTAATTTGTGCACAGCACTCCAACCAATCACCACTGAGAGTGTGGAGGAAGGGGGAGCACTTCCCCAGTGAATAAAGAGGACTCATAACTATGAAACTGCTGTATTCCTGGGAAATCCATTACCTTGTTCACAAGTTTGAGAAAAAAGGAAGGAGTCAAAGATGATGGAGTTCCTTCTTGCAGACCAATGAGGTAGAGAAGGTTGGCAACATTGCCAACTTTAAATCAGTCATAGTTAAATTCAGGATCATAGATCATAGAAAATAGGGCATGAAAGGGAATGTCCAAATCCAATGCCTCTCTAAAACAAGCAAGGAATAGGAGTCCATAGTTAGAACAAACCCAAGCCCTTCCTATACATGCATAACAAATTGATCTGATCCACCAAAGTGTTGTTTCATTTTTAGAGCTCTGTAGCCCAGATTTAAAAATGTGGCTGCTCCAAAAATCTGCCTTGAAAGCAAGCTCACGCGCGGACTGCTGGCATCAGCTTCTGTTTGCGAAGTGCACATGCGCCGGCCTGATGCGCACTTTGCTCAAGCCCGAGCCTGTGCGCACGCGCAGCATCTGAAAGCAGGAGGAGGTGGATGGAGGGAGAGGCAGCGCAGAGGTGAAGAAGGTGGCGCTGGGCACCGAATAGCCGGGCACCATGGATCCACAAACCTCCCCTTGGGCACCTTAATTCATTGATTGACAGGTTAGTAAAACCTGTTTCTTAGCACAATAAAGCCACAAATAAGGTTTATAAGGCCACCTTAGGGATATTATTATAACCCTGGACATGAGCATATGTTTAGCTCATAGGGGATATATGTGGTGACAGAATCCCTTTAAATAAAAATGGGAAGCCCCTGTAAATGTGCTAATTTTCCTCCCACCTACCATTTTCCTCCCCTGGCACTTCCAGTCGTGTGCTCCAGTTCTCCCCACTGATGGTGTCATCTTCCTGTCTGCAGTGGTGACATTCAATGCACAAAGGTGACCATTTAGCCGATCACTGGCCTCAGCGGTGTATGGGACCACTTATTGGTAACCTGTGGGCATGGAAAGTCACTACTGCAGCCAGGAAAACAAACATTGACTGAGAGGATTGGAGCACAGCTGTAGAAGCAGCATGGGATAAGAGGGGTAAGAATGGATTCTTCTGCTATTTTATGCCATGTACAGGGGTTTCCTAAGTTCTTATTTAACTCCGACAACCACTTTAACTTTAACTTGTTGTAGAAAATATTAACAATCCATTTCCATAATGTTTTTAAACATAAAATCAGTGACATTGTGAAAGCATACAACAGTATGAATGAAGCTTGCATAGGTCAGGCACTTGCAATGACTGTGAGAAGTGTAATTTGCTGACATTCACCTTTGTGACCTGAACAATAAATTCTCCTACCCTGTAATAATCCAGGGTCAGGTCAACAGATGTCCTCTTTTATTTGAATCAAACATTTTATTACATACATCGTATGCACCAGAACAAAAATGTACATCTAATATCGTGTTTATTCAAGTCCCAAACTTTGTTGATTTATATGGAACAAGATCATGACTGGTATGTGGCAGCTGATATAATGTCAATCAGGTCATTTCTCAGACAAAGCAATACGAATACTCATATTTTATCAGTTCATGTCCAGGCTAATAAACTTTACGAAACACCACTTCACAATACATGGTAAATTATTGTGGATCATATATATAGCGCACGTGTGGTGTGATAAATAAATGTGGTATAGAAATAATAATAATATTGTGTGAATGTATGATTTAGAGCTATTTAGGACAGATTTACAGTGGTGCTTGAAATTTTGTGAACCCTTCAGAATTTTCTGTTTCTACATACATTTTACCCAAAACGACATTAGATTTTCACAGAAGTCCTAAAAGTAGATACATATAACCAAATCAAACAAATGAGTCAAAAATATAAAACTTGGACATATATTTATTGAGGAAAATGAACCATATGTCAATCACAGATATGTGATATTGAATAATTTTCCTCAATAAATAAACAACCAAGTCTAATATGTTGACTCATTTGGTTGATTTGGTTATCTGTGTTTTCCTATAGGACTTGTGTGAAAATCTGATGTAGTTTTAAGTCAAATTTATCCAGAAATATAGAATATTTAGAAGGGTTCACAAACTTTTAAGTAGAGATGAGTGAATTCCACTTTGTGGAATTCGATACAAATTTTAGGAATTATTTGATTCGCCTTGAAGCCAAATTTCCCCGTGCTTCGTGTCAGCAAATCGATTAATCCTGAAATTCAAACTTACCACCTCCATTTGTGTGTGAAGGGCCGCCCAGCCTCCATCTTGCTTGTAGATCTCGGCCGAAATCCCGTGCAGCATGAGATTACATCATCACGCCGGGCAGCGTAATGACGTAATCTCGCGCTGCACGTGATTTCGGCCGAGATCTTCAAGCAAAATGGCGGCGGCCGGCCTGTTGGTAGCAAATGGAGGCGGTAAGTTTGATGCAATTTTTTTTAATGTTAATTTCACAATGTTTGTACACTCAGATGCCGCGATCATGTATGAACGCAGCATCTAAAGGGGTACAATGACGGGGGCAGCGCTATCACAGGTCCCTGTCATTGCATCCGCTACTTACGGAAAAAAAATGCGCTTCGTGGCGAAGTAATTTTATTGTAAAATTCAGCCGAATCTAATTTTCAAGAAATTCTACTTTCAAGCTACGCTATACTTGTTAGTGAATGAATACTAGTGAAAAAAAGCCAGAATAATCACATGCATTTTGTCAGAAGACAAAAAAAATGACATTCAATGAACAAAGATGGCAGTAACAAAAAAGGTCTTGTGTGTCCTATGTGTTTCGCATTTACCATAGATCTTCAGCTATCATCTGGAACTGGAGTTATTGGTGTTCTCAAAAACGCCACTAAAATGCAAACATGCAGAAAAACACCAGCAACAACCTGTGTGAATCCAGCCTTGGGCCTCTTGCACACAAACGTTTTTTTTCCATTTACGTTCCGTTTTTTGCATTCCGTATACGGACCGTATACGGAACCATTAATTTCAATGGATCTGCAAAAAAAAAAAAACGGAAGGAACTCCGTATGCCTTCCGTTTCCATATTTCTGTTCCGTTCAAAGAACATGTCCTATTATTGTCCGCATAACGGACAAGGATAGTACTGTTCTATCAGGGGCCAGCTGTTCCGTTCCGCATAAAACGGAATGCACACGGACGTAATCCTTATACGTCATGGCCAGACCCTTATTTCTGATATTTAAGGACTCTATAATGACAGGGAGTGTTTCACAGGATTGGCGCATAGCAAATGTGGTGCCAATATTTAAAAAGGGTCCAAAAACAGAGCCCGGAAACTATAGGCTGGTAAGTTTAACATCTGTTGTGGGTAAGAAGGAAAGTTTTAGACTTGACTGCGGCGAATCAATGGATGTCGTATATCTGGACTTCTCCAAAGCATTTGATACTGTACCACATAAAAGGTTAGTATATAAAATGAGAATGCTTGGACTGGGAGAAAATGTCTGTATGTGGGTAAGTACCTGGCTCAGTGATAGAAAACAGAGGGTGGTTATTAACGGTACACACTCAGATTGGGTCACTGTCACTAGTGGGGTACCTCAGGGGTCAGCATTGGGCCCTATTCTCTTCAATATATTTATTAATGATCTTGTTTAGAAACCAGTATCAGGCAGCTGCTACCAAGGCCAATAAGATAATGGATTGCATCAAACGGGGCATAGATGCCCGTGATGAGAACATAGTCCTGCCACTTTACAAATCCCTAGTCTGACCACACATGGAGTACTGTGTACAGTTCTGGGCTCCTGTGAACAAGGCAGACATAGCAGAGCTGGAGAGGGTTCAGCGGAGGGAAACTAAAGTAATAACCGGAATGGGGTGACTACAGTACCCTGAAACATTATCAAAATTAGGGTTATTAACTTTAGAAAAAAGATGACTGAGGGGAGATCTAATAACTATGTATAAACATACTGTATCAGAGGTCAGTACAGAGATCTCTCCCATCATCTATTTATCCCCAGGACTGTGAGGAGGGGACATTCTTTGCGTCTGGAGGAAATAAGATTTGTACACAAACATATAAAAGGATTCTTTACGGTAAGAGCAGTGAGACTATAGAACTCTCTACCTGAGGAGGTGGTGATGGTGAGTTCACTTAAAGAGTTCAAGAGGGGCCTGGATGTATTTCTGGAGTGTAATAATATCACAGGCTATAGCTACTAGAAATTGGTTGTTAAGCCACGGAGTATTATGATTGCCTGATTGGATTTGAGAAGGAATTTTTTCCCCTAAAGTGAGGAAAATTGGCTTCTACCTCACAAGGGTTTTTTGCCTTCCTCCGGATCAACTTGCAGGATAAGAGGCTGAACTGGATGGATAGATGTCTTTTTTCAGCCTCATAAACTGTGTTACTATGTTACACGACTGTAGTACAATGTGAGTAACTTCACCACTAAATGGCAATTATATATTTTTTTTAATTAATAAACTCCCCCGACCCCCCGCCCCCCCAAAAAAAAAAGAACATAAATCACCGCAGAACAGATTATAGGAAGTGGGTTTATTTCCCTTCAATACACCCTGTAAATGGCTGTAGTGCAATGTAACTTCACCGCAGAACGGCAAATAAGACATATTCTTTTTCATATTACTACAACCCAAAAAAAGAAATATAACAATCACAATTCGACACAGAACTGCTAATGGCACGTACGTATATTTCCTTTTAATACACCACATAAATGGCTGTAGTAAAATGTAACTTCACCGTTGAACGGCAATTATGACATATATTTTTCCCTTTCTTTTTCCTATTAATATACCCCCCACAAAAAAAAGTAAAACAATGTAAAATCAACGCAGAATGGCTAATTTGACGAACGTATCTTTCCTATTAATATACCCTGCAAATGGCTGTATCACAGAGAACTTGCACCCCAATCACAAGCAATGTTTGCTGGAATTAGTGATGTATCATAGTGCAAACAACCTAAAAGCAGCAGTATAACTGCAATTTGGATCCGCAAATAGTGCAACGAGGTGTAATAAGATTGCTCCTATTACCCAGGCTGTACACTCTACTATTGCACCCTGTTGTCCTTTTATAGTGTAGATAATGCCTCCGTATACTTTCCCTACAGCTTGAATAATCTTTCCCTTAACTTGTAAATTGTTTTTTCAGCACAATGAAGTCTTTCCTAGCACTGTCCCTAGCTCCTGCTGAAGTCTCTCCCTGCATTGGAAAATGGAAAATGGCTGAATCCAAGATGGCTAAGGCTATTTATAGGTCTGTGACATCACAGAGGCTGGCTGCTGATTGGCTGCATGCATGGCATTGTGGGTGATCTCTCGTTCACAGGGTTCTTTGCTCCATGTTCTAACACGTGCAGCAGCCATTTTAGGAAAAAATGCGATTTGTTACCAGGATGTGTGAGGAAATTTGGCTTTTGTGCGAATCGAATTTTTCCTGAAATTCGGATCGAATTCCACTTCATCAACTTCAATTTGCTCATCTCTATTTACAACTTAGCACAACTTGACATAAAATCCAATATGTGAAAGTAATTAGTGAACAAGCCAGCAATTGGTTCCTTACATGAGGATTTGTTTCTTTTGGCCACTTGCTTCCTCAGTACTTGTAAGCCAAAACCTGGAGTGGATCCAAAACACCGGAGATGCACAAATATTTTCGTAGGGTGTTTAGTGACACCATGCTGAGGTATATGTAATGATTAAAAATGATTAAAAAATAATTACTAATAAAAAAAAATATTTCAGCAAAGATTTTGTTAGATTTTGTGTAGCACAGTGGTGTAATTTGGCACAGCTAGGTTTAGCAAACCAAAATTGTACCCTGTACACAACAGTAAGATATGCAGGTAATCAGTCTCCCACTAATTAATACCAAAATATCTCAAGAATACCTGGACATTATTACAATAAAACGTAACTTTTACTTATTAAGAATAAAAATAGAGAAAATGCAAAACGTGCTCAAATAATAAGATGAGATAAGGATATAAAATGTACATACTAATCTCATATGCACCTGAATAACAAAGATTCCTGGATAATAAATGGAAAGATCTTACCAGACACAGGAATACAAATTGCGGTTTATATCTGCCAGGTACCTGTACTTTAGTGTGGTAACGATGGAATTGAGGCAGCCGGAGCTCATGATACAGCTGGTCATGTGGGGACAACAACTAGCAAGCCCTGAACGCAATAACCCTGCCTAATAAAGGGTAGGGGCTAGTAGTCCCTGCCTAGCAAATACAGAGCACCTGCCCCGATAGGGGCGATCCCGTCAGGAACCTGTCCCTGCTTGGGGCCTATCCCTAAAACTGCCCCTCACTAATGTCCCAACATGCCATGTTTCGTCCCAAGAAAGGGACCCATCAGGGGATTTATGTGAAGAATATACTCAAATAAGGACAAAAAAAGCTAAATTAAATATGCCCAAACTGACCAAGATTGGATATCTACAGTTTATAAATTTGACAACCAAAAGCCACTACCTAATGGAAGCGAGGAGTAATTAGAGCATTATGTAAACCCACAGTGGTCCGTGCCTAAGTGGGCATGGGGAAGTGTCCCCACCTAACCCTCGTCTCACCGCCGATAATAATAAAAAGGGAGAGGAAGTTTTGTTTTATTGTAATAATGTCCAGGTCTTCTTAAGACAGCTAGGTTTAGAGTAAGTTTTAACACCTAGTCTAAAAAGGGGTGTGATTAACACATAAGGGGCACGGTTAGAGATGCAACATTTTGTGCTAAAATTGTGCTACAATTCTTATGTAAATTCTGTCTCAAAGTAAGCCAACCAATATTTGGTGTAACCTTCCACAGATTTAGGCTAGAGCTACATGGCGAAATGTGTCGCACAACAAAAAGGGTATAACTACATTGCGACATGTGTTGCGCAACATTTATTATAATGAAAGTTTATGGTGTTGCACATGCAACATGCTGTGACTGTGATGCAACAGTCGCACAGAAATACATCTTGGATGTATTTTTTACGACTGTCTTTTCTCTCTTCGAATTGAAGTTGACGAAGTGGAAAAATTACAGTTAAAATTACATTCGCACCGAATCCGAATTTCTTCACGCATCGTGGTAACGAATCACATTTTTTCCTAAAATGGCTGCTGCAGTGTGAGGATATGGAGCAAGGAACTCTGGGAAGGCGGGATCACTCATAATGCCATGCATGCAGCCAATCAGCAGCCAGCCAGCCCTGTGATGTCACAGCCCTATAAATAGCCTCAGCCATCTTGGATTCTGCCATTTTCCAGTGTACTTATTGCAGGGAGAGACGTTAGCAGGCGCTTGGGACAGTGCTACAAAAAACTTAATTGTGCTAAAAAAAAAGATTTACAAGTGCAGAGAAAGATTATTCAAGGTGTAGGGAAAGGATAGGGAAGAATCATTCCACAGCTTCTATGTTGAAAAGGGTTCAGTAGGGGAGGTTACAGCCTGGATAAAAGGAACAATCCGATTACACCTTACTGCACTGACTGGGGATCCAAATTGCCATTATACAGCTCTGTAATTCCAGCAAACCGTTCTTGTTATTGGGGTGACAGTGCTGTTTGATACAGCCATTAACAGGGTTTATTACAAGGAAATATTTCTACGTCTTATTTGCCCTTCTGCGGTGCAATTATAAGTTCTAAAGCGTTTTGTGGCGTGTATATGTGGAAAAAATAAAAATATATTTGCCGTTCAGCGGTGCAGTTATATATTCTAAAGCCTTTTGTGGAGTGTATAAGTGGAAAAAAGAAAAATATATTTGCCGTTCAGCGGAGCAGTTATATGTTCTAAAGCCTTTTGTGGCGTGTATAGGTGGAAAAAAGAAAATATATTTGCCGTTCAGCGGTGCAGTCATATGTTCTAAAGCCCTTTTTGTCATGCATTAGTGCCAAAATAAAAATATATTTGCCGTTTAGCGGTGCAGTTATATGTTCTAAAGCCTTTTGTGACGTGTATAAGTGGAAAAAAGAAAAATATATTTGCTGTTCAGCAGTGCAGTGATATGTTCTAAAGCCCTTTTTGTCATGTATTAGTGGCAAAAGAAAAATATATTTGCCGTTCAGCAGTGCAGTTATATGTTCTAAAGCCTTTTGTGGAGTGTATAAGTAGAAAAAAGAAATATATATTTGCCGTTAAGCGGTGCAGTTATATATTCTAAAGCCTTTTGTGGCGTGTATTACTGGCAAAAGAAAAATAGATTTTCCGTTCAGCAGTGCAGTTATATGTTCTAAAGCCTTTTGTGGCGTGTATACAGTAAGTGGAAAAAAGAAATATATATTTGTCGTTAAGCGGTGCAGTTATATATGTTCTAAAGCCCTTTTTGTCATGTATTAGTGGCAAAAGAAAAATATATTTGCCATTCAGCGATGCAGTTATATGTTCTAAAGCCCTTTTTGGCATGTGCAGTGGATATAAAAAGTCTACACAGTCTATAAAAATGTCAGGTTTCTGTGCTGTAAAAAAATGAGACAAAAATAAATCATTTCAGAACTTTTTCCACCTTTAATGTGACCTATAAACTGTACCACTCAATTGAAAAACAAACTGAAATCTTTTAGGTGGAGGGAAGAAAACAAAAAAAAAACTAAAATAATGTGGTTGCATAAGTGTGCACACCCTATTATAACTGGGGATGTAGCTGTGTTCAGATTTAAGCAATCACATTAAAAATCATGCTAAATAGGAGTCAGCATACACCTGCCATCATTTAAAGTGCCTCTGATTAACCCCTAATAAAGTTCAGCTGCTCTAGTTAGTCTTTGCTGAAATTTTCTTAGTCGCATCCCACAGCAAAAGCCATGGTCCACAGAGAGCTTCCAAAGCATCAGAGGGATCTCATTGTTAAAAGGAATCAGTCAGGAGAAGGGTACAAAAGAATTTCCAAGGCATTAGATATACCATGGAACACAGTGAAGACAGTCATCATCAAGTGGAGAAAATATGGCACAACAGTGACATGACCAAGAACTGCACGTCCCTCCAAAATTGATGAAAAGATGAGAAGAAAACTGGTCTGAAGGCTACCAAGAGGCCTACAGCAACATTAAAGGATCTGCAGGAATATCTGGCAAGTACTGGCTGTGTGGTACATGTGACAACAATCTCCCATATTATTCATATGTCTGGGTTATGGGGTAGAGTGGCAAGACGAAAGCCTTTTCTTA
This sequence comes from Bufotes viridis, assembly GCA_033119425.1. Classification (NCBI taxonomy): domain Eukaryota; kingdom Metazoa; phylum Chordata; class Amphibia; order Anura; family Bufonidae; genus Bufotes; species Bufotes viridis. Next base: position 169,928,558 of record CM065590.1, read on the forward strand.
CGAAGAAAAACATCCAAGCCAGGCTACATTTTGCAAAAAAACACATCTGAAGTCTCCCAAAAGCATGTGGGAAAAGGTGTCTGATGAAACCAAGGTTGAACTTTTTGGCCATAACTCCAAAAGATATGATTGGCACAAAAACAACATTGCACATCACCAAAAGAAGACCATACCCAAAGTGAAGCATGGTGGTGGCAGCATCATGCTTTGGGGCTGTTTTTCTTCAGCTGGAACTGGGGCCTTAGTTAAGGGTACTTTCCCACTTGCGTTGGTGCGGATCCGTCTGTTTATTTGCACAGACGGATCCACACCTATAATGCAAACGTTTGTATCCGTTCAGAACGGATCTGTTTGCATTAGGTTTAAAGAAAAATGACGGATCCGTTTTGAATTACATTGAAACAAGTCAATGGGGAACGGATCCGTTTTCAAATGCACCATATTGTGTCATTGAAAACGGATCCGTCCCCATTGACTTACATTGTAAAAAAAACCGGATCCGTTAGGCTCCGCCTCTTCAGACGGACACCAAAATGCTGCATGCTGCGTTTTGGTGTCCGCCTTCAAAACGGAATAGAGGCGGAACGGAGCCGAACTGATGCATTCTGAACGGATCCTTATCCATTCAGAATGCATTAGGGCTAAACTGATCCGTTTTGGACCGTTTGTGAGAGCGCTGAAACGGATCTCACAAACGGAATCCAAAACGCTAGTGTGAAAGTACCCCAAGATAGAGGGAATTATGAACAGTTCCAAATACCAGTCAATATTGGCACAAAACCTTCAGGCTCCTGCTAGAAAGCTGAACACGAAGAGGAACTTCATATTTCAGCATGACAACGACCCAAATACATCCAAATCAACAAAGGAATGGCTTCACCAGAAGAATATTAAAGTTTTGGAATGGCCCAGCCAGAGCCCAGACCTGAAATCGATTGAAAATCTTTGGGGTGATCTGAAGAGGGCTGTGCACAGGAGATGCCCTCGCAATCTGACAGATTTGGAGAGTTTTTGCAAAGAAGAGTGGGCAAATCTTGCCAATTAAAAATGTGCCATGCTGATAGACACATACCCAAAAAGACTGAGTGCTGTAATAAAATCAAAAGGCGCTTCAACAAAGCATTAGTTTAAGGGGGTGCACAATTATGCAACCATATTATTTTATTTTAATCTTTTTTTCTTCCCTCTACCTAAAAGATTTCAGTTTGTTTTTCAATTGCGTTGTACAGTTTATAGGTCACATTAAAGGTGGAAAAAAAATCTGAAATGATTTATCTTTGTCTAAATTTTTTACAGCACAGAAACCTTACATTTTAACAGGGGTGTGTAGAGCAGTTCCAGTTCCATCAGCAGCAACTTGAGTCTAGAGTCGCTGATGAGCAGCTTTCTTCATCTTCACCCGGCTAGTGAAGAAACTACTCACCAGCAGCACCTAGACCTGGAGCAGGACCTGGACCAGCAGGTGGTTACATACTTGGACAGTACCCTGCCACCCCACATTGAAGATCCGCTGGACTACTGGTCAGGCAAACTCGATTTGTGGCCGCAAAGAGCAGAGTTTGCCCTGGAAAAGCTGTCCTGCCTGGCCAGTAGTGTGGCCTCAGAGTGGGCATTTAGTGTGGTGGGGGCCATAGTTACCGCAAGAAGAACTCGCCTGTCCACCCAAAACTTGGAGAGACTGACCTTTGTCAAGATGAATCAGGTGTGGATAAGCCAGGATTTCCACCCACCAATGCCTGATGCATCAGACTAGATCATCCATGGTGCCACACCAACACTTTGACAAATCGAATTTTTTAAAAATTTGCTCATCTCTAGCTCCTATCCATGCCGCTATAAGATCTGCTGTACCAGAAAAGCAGCTTAGTGGATCCTCCTCACCAGAAGAGAACACAATAACTGGCACAGGGGAAGTATGTGCATTTGGCATACGGCTTGCTGGAACATTAGGTCCCAGATTGGTCTGCTGTATGGGACCCCTAATTTTCTAGTCAATCAGACTCATTGAATAGGTCTTCTGAATGGCTGAACGGCTATACATTCTGTGAACAGTTGCCATTAGAGTTTAGGTGAAGGTTTCTGTTAGAAGCATAAAACAGAAGATGCAGCAGCAGTTTGTCCAGCAGAATGACGGAAACTGTAATGGTAGCACAGTGTACCCAATTTTAGTCAATGTTTCTATTTTTATTTTTTATTTCCTATATCAGAAAAGGAAAAGAAAAAAGAAAAGCTCTGCACATGTGACCCTGGCTTGTAACGTAGTTACTATTGTTTGTTATATGCCATGTCCATATGGCCACCAAGATGCCTCTAAACTACAGAAAAATAAACCACACAGCTTCAAATAACACGTACACATGCTTCCATACTTTTTACAGATGTAATTCACTATAATGAAGTTGACTTCTCTGACATTCTGCGAAAATATAGCTTCGTTTTTCCCTTACTTATGGCATATAATATACATTTCACAGGATGTCAAAGCTTCTATTATGCACTGCATTTTCATCCATTTAAAGTGTCACTTTACTTGCGACCTCCTTTCCAATCTAACATCACAAGTAGCACAGTCAGCTGTATACTGTAGTTGCTCAGGCAACTGTACAACACCTGTAAAATCCCATTGGTAGGTCCTAATAATTAGATCTAAATGGGATTACAAGCCACATTTTAAAACTGGTAAGTGAATGAGATCATGCCATAGTGCATGCTCAATCTAACCTTTCATTTTGGATATACAGTACATACTGGGGTCATTTACTAAAGACCAATGTTTCACACTACAGACTTAGTATAAACCCTGACAGATGATCCCACCAATTTATTAAGAGGTGCACAAATTTCGTCACGTCTTCTGCTGTCAGTGCGCCAGAAGATAGGGTAGACTTCTGGTGTAATGTGTGCAGGTTTTCTGGCATAGGGTACATGCTGGTTAATGACTCAACCAGCAGAGCTCTCATCAGGGGCTGACTGGGAACTTAAAGTGGCCCTGGAAAAAAAAACTAAAAGTGGCCCCATGTTTTAAGGGGGTCCACATTGACAGAAGGTGGAGAAACACAAGTAGGCGGAGTCAAAAATATCATATCGCAATATACCATCCCAGCAGAACGATATACCACAGTGCAGCACAATATATTACCCCAAAACCTGTCCCTCTGTGGTGGCCTTCAATAGCTGCCACTTTCTGTCCTTGTCCTCCATTTATCTCTGGTTAATATATGGAGCAGGGGGCTTTGGAGGTGAGATGTGGCCACAGCAGTTGAATTCAGGAGGGCATGTGCAGTCGCTGGCATTAATTACTGCTGAGAGTTCATTATGTACCTTGCCAGCGGCAGAGAGGGAGGCTTGGGTGGCCCCATGTGGCATCTGCCCACCGAGAAATTTCCCTGTAAGGTCTATGGCCAATCTGCCCCTGGCTCCCCTCCATGACCTACCTCCTCCTACCCATACCCTGCCCACATTTTGGTAAAGTGGTGAAGGTGTTGGAAAAAGTGAAAGAGTCACAAATTTTGTTTTGTTTTTCCATTAATGCAATCGGGTAAATAAGTGTACATTACAATTACGTAACTACCCATTCCTAACATAGCACATAGCTAGGTCTTCACATGCATGCTGCAACCCTAATGAGAAATGGAACTGATAACACAAGCATGAGGGAGCACTCAACCAAAAAAACATATGTACACATGGAAAACACATGTTAAAAATGTACTGAAAATGCTTCTCAAACCTTATAGACCATTAAATTGTTCCAGCTGGGCTATTGCTGGGTTTTAAATGCTGGAACTGAAGTAGTATGTAAGAGCCATCTGCATCCTTGCAAACACAATTTAGAAAGTTTAATACCAAGTGGCAGATTCACTAAGACTTGTGTTCCATGTATTAGTGTTGAAAAGTCTATCAGAGCAAGATACTGGTGTAAAGTAGAACTGCCTTAGCTGCCCATAGCAGCCAATCAGATTCCACTTTTCATTTATCACAGCTCCTTTGGAAAATGACTGGTAGAATTTGATGTGCAACTGAGCCAGTTCTACCCCACACAGGTCTCTTAATTACTTTGGCACTTCTTCTGGCAGCTTTTTCTTCGTGCACCAGAAAATCAAATCTATACTATGACTTATAGATTTGAACTATAATTGATGTGTAAATTATCATGAGTCTGTCAGTTCGCTGGAGGCCACAGCCCTTATGCTAAGAGAACTTGAAAGTCACAAATTATAGCAAAAATATGCTTTGTACCATTATTTGCGACTTCTTTACTACAAAAAAGTGGTGTAAAGCTAATGATAAATGTGCCCCATGGGTCTCCTACAACATAAACTATGACTAGTGGAGGATTATTTCTTCATATCTCCCTACTGTTCACCTTATGAGGAGATATTTCATCTTATGATTGAAAATCTCTCTTGTCCTTCCTTCAAATTACTTTTTTTGGCTTTGCCATGTTACTCGCACGTGTAATGTATTAAATAGCTGGCTCTGAAATATATATTTAGTGGGTTACATGGTTTAGATTGCTAGAGATTTTCCAAGCTAAACACAGCAGAATTCTGGCACAATTAGTGTCAAAAATGGCATTACACCACATTATGTGTGGGGGGGATGGTGTACAGGAAACGGGATGTGGGCGATTACATGCACCCAAGATTTGGCACAACATTTTGGTGCAAAGTAAGCCAACCAAATGTGTTGAACATGTGTAAAAATACACCAGATTTATCATCTGGGAAATTGTCCATCCTAGAAGAAAGATCTACCTAGCAAGTTCCTTGAGGTTTCCCACTGATTAACACATATACTGAACATACCAAAGTCTACAAAAGACTGTTCCATAGTTCTGGAAAATTCCTAACATTTTTTAATAAGCTTCAGGCAAGAGAACTATGACTGGGCTACGGACTGTCCCTGATCTTTCACCTCATGTGGTAGTTTTATGGCATGCACACCTGCAACAAAATTGTTTTAATGGTATCCATTATAAATGGAGCCTCTACACAGAAAATACGTGAAATCCACAGAGGAAGAGGGTTGTATTCTTACCTCAGTGCATCCTAATAGAGGGAGAAAAGAACAACACATTTGGCTGCTAGAATTCATATAGCCTTTAAATGGCGCTCGGCTTCACTTAGTTTTCAGGCTGTATTAGATAGGATCAATAAGATACTTTTATTTGAACGGCAAAGCCATATGTACTGAGACTTACGCAGCCGTTTAGAAGCTCTGGGAGCCCTGGCAATCCTCTCCTCATTCTACCGATCACAGCTACTGCATTACTTTATAGCACACTCCCACTGTTGCAATGTCATCTTATTCTACGCTTTCAAGGAGTTTAATTGATGACCTGCAATCCCCATTGTACTTCAGTGTTCATTTATCTGTACCATTTTTGAAATGTTACTGGATCTTTTCCTTTACTTATTTATGTTCTCGTTCACTGCTTTTTTGTTATTTTATATAATGACAAGTGTAATATGTTTTCTTACTTTATTTTACTTTATGATGCAAAAACCCCAATAAATGACTTTTGAAACTAAAAGTGAGTAGAAGGCAAGGCCATGGAAGCAGGACTTTCAAACTGGTTAATACAATATAACCACCTGGCTGTTTAAATGTAATTGCTATGACCAGAACTTGGAAGTCACACTGATAATTTAAATTTTTTTATAAACTTTATAACTCCAATAAATTATTAACTGACATTTCTTAAATATCAAATGGCCAGCAATTTTGTAAAATCAACAAACTCCTTAAAATGATGTTACATACAAATTATAAGTTCATTTAGATGTGATGTTGTCCCATCCCGGGCCTTTCATGGTCAAGATGGATATAGCGATGGTACTCCGGCCCTTTTTGTAACTCCGCCTCCCAAAGCCAGTACTTGTACTTGGCTATCTAAGGCAGTCCCATGGAGCTGCATGGATAAGCAGTGCACATGTATGGCTGCAGCTCCATTCAACAGGCCCCAGTGGTCGTACCCCTGTCAATCACACACCTATACCCTATCCTGTGGGCAAGGGCTAAGTGTTTGCAATGCGAAAATCTTTTTCACTTCTTCATAGCCACCGGGTGCTTGTTATTTTACACAGCACTGGACACTTGAAGGCAAAGTCTGTAATTGTTGACAACACTGATCACTGACTTTTAATTCCTCAGGTCAATTGCAACCACTGCATCTGAGAGGTCTTTTCCTGGGAGCACTGTGCCAAGATCAAGGCAGATCTTCAATTGCTTCAATTGCTATGGCAGCCTCAGACCTTCTGAAGGCTCTGAGGCCTGTCACAGCGAAGCTCCTATGGAGACCTGCCTGTGTTAAATCATTGCAGTCTATAGGGGACACAATCAAACAATCACATTTTAAAATCCCATGGCGTCACATAAAGTAAGTGAAAGTGTAGGTTTAAAAAAAAGTTTTAACAAATATAAAAAAAAGAAAAAAATTAAATCATCCCCCTTTCCCGATATTAATAATAACAGAAAAAGATCTAAATGGCTGATTCATGTTTTTTTTCATGAAGTACAGAGAGGACGGACAGGACAGACTGTGGTAATGTGGGGCTGTGGTAATGGGTCTCTGCATACAAGTGCTGCTGCTCATCGACCACATCTCTCCTCTCTATACTTCATGTCTCCTCATGAACTCCAATCCTACAGAGATTCAGCTGAAGATCTTCTATATTCAGAATCATAATCCCTGACAAGCAGAGAGGAGGATGAGGCAGCTCTTTAGCTCAGTGTTGTAAAGAAACTTGTCCTCCTGTGTGATTAGGACAAGTTTTGTGTGTACTAATAGGATGGCGGCCATTTTATTTCTCCTAATGATTGCTCCCCAGACAAAACAAGCCATTATAACGAATGAAAGTTATTTGGGAATATATTTATAATAAAGTAATATTCAAGTATTTTCATTTTCTTAATTCCTAGAGAACCCCTTTTAGTGTTTTCATTGTGAAGTTTTAGTGCAATCCTGTCTCTGAGCTCTACAGGCAGTTCTTTCCACCCCTTTGCTTGATTTTTGCTTTAATAAGTATTGTTAGCTGTGATACCTTATATGTCTTCCCTAATCATGTTAAATCAACTGAATTTACCACAGTGGACTCCATTTAAAGTATACAAACAACAGAGGTCACCAGAGCTAAATTTCAAGTGTCACAGCAAAAGGTCAAAATAGTTATGTCTAAGTCAAATTTTAGTTTTTCCTTTTTAATAAATTTGTAAACATTGCTCAAATTCTGTTTTTACTTTCTTATTGTGGGCTAAAGAGTGCAGATTTATTGGGGAAAATGTAATTTTTTATTTATTTTTAGCATAAGGCCACAACTTAACAATATGTGAAAAAAAAGTAAAAGGATCTGAAGACTTTCTGAATGCACTGCATGGCATAGCACAAATGCTATGGTAAGAATACCCCTTTAGATAAAGAAATAGGTAAGTAAGTGTGCATGCCGCCCCGCAGAAGATAATTTATTTACTGCACTTGCCTGTGTAATTGAAGAGAAATGCAATCGCTGTACAGGGAATCCCGGTTTAGGAGTTCCAGCTCTGACTCCATATATGGTTGTGTCCATATATGGAGTCAGTGCTATGAACATGAAGGGGGTATCCCCAACCATTGTCAGTATGCTTGGGGACACCCAATGTATTTTAATCTAACTTAGCCTTTATTTCTGAAAGGTTTCCATCAGGATTCAAACTCACAATCTTTTACATCAGAGGTAAGAACCCTAACCACTGAGCTATGGAGCTCAATGCTAAACTGTGCTAGAAAAACCTTATAGTAGTTTATCAAGCATTAGGTATTCCTATACAGCAGAAGTATAATTTAATATATATTATTTTTCAGTAATTGTAAGAAAAATGTATGACACAAAAAAAATGTGTAATTACTAAATAAATAAATATATATATATATATATATATATATATATATATATATATACCAGAAGTATAAATATATATTATCATACTTCTGATATACATGAATGCATATTAAGCCTCTATTTCTGAAAGGTTTCCACCAGGATTCGAACTCACAACCTTTTACATCAGAGGCAAGAACCCTAACCTAGCTATGGAGCTCAATGCTAAACTGTGCTAGAAAAACCTAATAGTAGTTTATCATGTATAAGGGATTTCTATACACCAGAAGTATAATTTTATATTTTTTTTTATTAATTGTCAAAAAAATGTATGACACAAAATAAATGTGTAATTACTATATATTATGTATTTTATATATATATATATATATATATATATATATATATATATATAAATGTATTATATATGGAAAACTATTACTGAGGTTTTTAGCCATAATATTAGTACAGCAGGTTAATATGAAGCTCTGATGGGGGATGTGTGGATGACACTGATGGGGGGGATGTGTGGAGGACACTGATGGGGGGATGTGTGGAGGACACTGATGGGGGATGTGTGCAGGACACTGATGGGGGTATGTGTGCAGGACACTGATAGGGGGAAGTGTGCAGGACACTGATGGGGGGCTATGTGTGGAGGACACTGATGGGGGGTATGTGTGGAGGACACTCATGGGGGGTATGTATTGAGGACACTGATTGGGGATGTGTGGAGGACACTGATGGGCGGGATGTGTGGATGACACTTAGGGGGGATGTGTGGATGACACTTAGGGGGGATCTAGGGAGGGGTGTGGGGATGTTGGGATGGGAGGTCCTGGAGGGGTGTTTGGGTGGAAGCTCTGGAAGGGGTGGGAGGTCCAATCGTTATGCGGGGGTGGGAGATCCGGTGGGGGGGGCATACATTTTTTTTGCTATGGGGCGGATAGGGGGGTCCCATAAAAACTTTTGCTATGGGGCCCAGTCATTTCTAGCTACGCCCCTGGTGCATGCAGATAGTTGTAGTTTCACAGGAGCTGGAGTGCCAGAGGTTGCTGATCCCTGCTGTATGGTATGAGATGATACCAAACGCCTGTGACTATAAATACTTCCTACAGATATTTTTCATAATGTAAGAGTAGCCCCCTGACAGTGTTCCCTATAAGAATTTGTCTTGGCCTACTCTTTGAACTTCCATATGGCTGTAGACATATAAATGATGCTCTTTACAATAGTTACTTCCAGAAACCATTTTCTGTAAGGTTCAGATTGTCAGCAGTTATATATTCATCTGTCATATATTAACCACAGACAAGTTCAGTAAGCAAGCAAGACTCAATCCAGACCCTTTCACTTTAAAATTTTATGTTGCAGCCTTGTGGTAAAATAAAAAAGTTTCAATTTTTCCCAATCTTTCTGCACTCAATACCTCATAATGACACAGTGAAAAGAGAATTTTCAAAATCTTTGCTGATTTATTGAAAAGGAAAAACTAAAATCTTACATTGAAATAAGTATTTAGCCCGTTTACTCAGGGCTTAGTTGAAGCTCCTTTGGCAGTGATTATGGCCTCCAGTATTCTTGGGTATGATGCCACAAGGTTTGCACATCTGGATTTGAGGATTTTCTGCCATTCTTCTCTGCAGTTTCTTTCTAGCTCTGTCAGGTTGTATGGGGGCTGTCGGTAGACAGCTATTTTAAGGTCTCTCCAGAGATGTTTGATTGAGTTCAAGTCAGGGCTCTGGCTGAGCCACTGAAGGATATTCATAGAGTTATCCATAAGCCACTCCTGGGTTGTCTTAGTTGTGTGCTTAGGATCATTTTTTTGTTGAAAGGTGAACCTTCGTGCCAGACTGAGGACCAGAGCACGCTGGATCAGGTTGCCATTAAGACTACCTCTGTACTTTGCTCCATTCAGCATTCCCTTACATCTTGCTAGTCTGCTTGTTTCAGTCGCTGACACTTAGAATTGAGCCCATGAGACCAGAGAATATTGTTTCTCACAGTCTGAGGTCCTTTTGGAAGTTTCTACTGTTTGCACAAAGGATCTTCGGAGCTCAGCCAGAGTGACTATTGGGTTCTTGGGTTTTTTACCAAGGTCCTTCCTCTTGTGATTACTTAGTTTAGGGAAGTCTTAGTTTTTCCAAACTTCTTCCATTTAAGAATTATGAAGGTCACTGTAGTCTCAATCTGCGATACCAGGTCAAATAAAGTGGGCATGGCGTGGGAGGGGAAGGGCCGGTAGGCTCGTCTCATCATTTTCTACGCCAGTTTTAGACATAGAAAATGGTCTAAATCACTCATGCTCAACCTGCAGCCCTCCAGTTGTTGTAAAACTACAACTCCCACAATTCCCTGCTTTAGGCTGATAGCTATAGGCTCTTCGGGCATGCTGAGAGTTGTAGTTTTGCAACAGCTGGAGGGCCACAGGTTGAACATGCCTGGTCTAAACTAATGCAACAAGGGAGCGGGCATAGATTTAGAAGTGGCGATGGATCTGCCAAAGTTATGTAGAGGCCAGCACCCATACATACCTTCAGCAGACTGCCACCGGTCCTAATAAATGACCCCTTTTAAGTCACCTTACTGTCACTAATTTACCACAGCAGTGTTATTTTTATGATTCAACTTTCTAAAACTAGAATTCTGAATATTCTGTACTCAAAGAGGCTTGTATGTTTCCAGATAGAACATAACAACAGACCCTCGGAGCAGGCGATATTTCTAAGACTGAAAATCAGTTCCATATACTGTATGTGAATGAGGTGGTTTCTGCAGCATGTGCATGGATTTCTGTAGGTCCCATTCTGATGACTGGAACAGTCGCAGAAATGTCTATAGCTAACCTGGTTAGCTATAGAGCATGTGCACCCTTACCCGGATTATCACAACACTCATGTACAATATTGTCATTATATTTATACAAGTTCATATATTATCAATGATTTTAAGGGGACATTATAATGATACTTATTGTAAAATCCTACCTCCTCAGGGTTTGTCAAGTCTTTGAAAGATGCTTTTTCAGGCTTTCTCGTCCCATTTTCCCACTTCTCCCAGAACTTGGTAAATAAATACTGGTTAGTTGCCCTTTGAAACTTGTACGGATCTATACTGAGGACATCTTCTTGTGGAATGGCATCAATATATCTACAATAAAAGCAAATTGTATTACGAATTACTTTATCTTTTGCTTGTCATCTGAGTTCATTCTATAAAGGTTGTCTGTTATCAGTTTTGATCCTTCAAAACTGCTTACAGAACTAGGCGGGGTCATGACAAGTTGGGTAATCCTACCTTTATATCAGCTCTTATTATCAAGACGGAACGGAACACTACGTAAGCACTACGGAGTGCTTCCGTGGGGTTCCGTTCCGTACTTCCGTCCCGCAAAAAGATAGAACATGTCCTATCTTTTTGAGGAACAGGCAGATCGCAAACCAAAGTAAACGGGTCCGCAATCCGCTGCGGCTGCCCATGCATTGCGGGCCGCAATTTGCGGTCCGCAGCAAGGGCACAGGGCCCAAACGTTCGTGTGAAAGAGCCCTAAAGGAACTGAAGCATTCACGAGCACCTGCTGCAATATATCTGGGCACTTTAGAAACATGGATGATTGACCACCTGAACCAATTAGTCTGCCATTATTTTTTTTTATTTTTCTCTTAGCATAGATATACCATATTTTTCGCCCTATAAGATGCACCGGCCCACAAGACACACCTAGGTTTTTGAGGAGGAAAATAAGAAAAAAAATATTTTTAACCAAGATGTGCTTTTGGTGGGTTTTGAACTAATGGTGGTCTGTGCATGACACTATTATGGGGGATTTGTGGATGACGCACTGTTATAGAGGGGTTCTGTGGATGGCACTGTTATGGGGGGGATCTACAGATGGCACTGTTATGTGGGGGAGCTGTGGATGGCACTGTTATGGGGGATCTGTGGATGGCACTGTTATGGGGGGGATCTGCGGATGGCACTGTTATGTGGGGGAGCTGTGGATGGCACTGTTATGGGGGATCTGTGGATGGCACTGTTATGGGGGATCTGTGGATGGCACTGTTATGGGGAGGGGCATCTGTGGATGGCACTGTTATGTGGTGGGGGATCTGTGAATGGCACTGTTATGGGAAGGGGCATCTGTGGATGACACTGTTATGGGGGGGGATCTGTGGATGACACTGCTATATATTTCTCATCCACAGATCCCCCTCATAACAGTGTCCCCCAATACACCAGGCCCCGCCGCTCGCAGAAGTATTTCTAAACATTAATCCTTAACCTCTTAATAAGTTTAGCTAAAGTTGCGCTTTCCCCTGTATTAGTACTAAACTTACTAACAGGCTTCCATAGCAGGCAGAGCGGCCGGAAGCAGAAGAGTGGGAGGAGCAGGCGCGCAACGTCAGTGAGTGACGTTACTGCTGCCTGACAATCTGCCTGCTATGGAAGCCTGTTAGTAAGTACGGCACTAATACAGGGAAGAGCGCAACTTTAGTTAAACTTATTAAGAGGTTAATGATTAATGTTTAGAAATACTGCGGTGAGCGGCGGGGCCTGGTGTAACAGTACAGTGACTGCACCGGGCCCTGCCGCAAGTTGACTCCAGCCCCTCCTCCCTCCCCGCTCATACATCGCAGGCTGCGATGCTGCAGCATCGCAGACTGCGATGTAAAATGGAAGCATTCGCCCCATAAGACGCAGGGGCATTTTCCCCCCACTTTTGGGGCAAAAAAAGTGTGTCTTATGGGGCGAAAAATACGGTATGTTTATTCAAGGCACTGTTGATTTTCCAACCACATCTAGGCTATGTTAAAGATAATACAAACGGATCCACTCTGAACGGATGCTTTTGTGCAGATCCATGACGGATCCACACCAAACACGAGTGTGAAAGTAGCCTTACTTCAAACTGTGTATTTACCTGATACAGTTTTCCATCTCGACTTTAATTGTATCTTTAGATTCAATTAGCTCCTCTTGTAAATCCCTGCAATTGAAACAATGTACCACTTATATATAAAGCTAGATAAATCATAAGTGCAAGTGGGTTTGCTACATAATCAAATCACATTAAATAAAGGGGCAACACAAACATTCAATTGGCTTTTCACAAAAATAAACTTTTATCTCCTATTTTCAGGGTGATAAATAGTGTTAAATCTCACTACTCAAACTGCCGCGATCACCAGTAAGAGGCCCCAAGTATCTCAAATTATGGTTAATGCATGCAACCAAAGAGAGAAGAAAAATTGTCTAATATTACAAAAAAACTGCATTCTCACATTATCTTGGTGTGGAAATGATGGATACTACTTTCTACTGCATCTTGTTTACTCTTAAGTCTCTCCATTAGAGTTTTCTTAACTAAAACCTTCAGTTTTTCTCTTGTGTAGCTTTCTCCGTTTAGATTTTTCAGCGATTGTCTAAGTATTGATTGATATGGTGGTAAATGCTCAATATCAGAAGGGTCTTTTAGAACACAATTATCCAGGATGCGTACAGATGTGCGCTGATTAAATGACGTGGTGTAGCTTTTGGCATGAGCCACAGGATTTCCCTGTTGCAAAACAAATAAATGGTAATTTTCCAAACAATGCATACTATGTTTCCTAAGTGGAAATAAAACCACAGCCACACACTAGTGCAATAAAATCTAAAGGAAATTTACTCTGCATTTTTCATGACTAGACAGCACCTTACCAGGTGTATTGTAAAAAGATAAATATATAGCCTATAATGTATATGGGCTAAAGGTCAACTCCAAATGGATGCTGAGTTTTAGTCATTAGTACAATACCCCAAACTTCATACCAGCTTTAAAATGTCATGGTCACCAGATTCTTCTTCTTTGTATCCTTGATAAATTGCCTCCTAGATTGTGTCCAGGCATTCTTGTGAATTCCGCTGTGCTACACAAAATAACTACACATGACCACAGATATTGGGGCAGATTTATTAATAGTTTTAGGCCACAAAAGTGGCATAAAAAGCTACAAATTATAATGTGTAACTTTTTGGAGGGGGTGTGGCTTCCTGCATCCTGTCATCATTTATGCCAGAAAATGGTGCAAATTATAGCTGATATTTATTCCCAGCTCATAGCTGGTGTATATTTCAGTTTCTGGCACACATACTGCCAAACGATGCACCAAGATCTGAAGCTCTTAATAAATTTGTTTACTCAAGTATAAAATACCAGTCATAGTAAATCTGCTCCAATGTGTCTATTGTTGAATAGAGAGAAGGGTCACTGATTCAGGAAGTAACTGACTGCTTTCAAAAAAGAGAACCTTCAGAGAGAAGGACGTGAAGAAAGGTAGTTTTGTTAGTGGCGTAAGGGTCCTTTTACACAGACCGATGATCTGACAGTTTATCAGGAACTAAGCAGACGCTCCTGATCACTGCTAGATCATCAGTGGTGATGATGCTGCTCTTACATGCAGCAATCACTTTTGCTGTATGGGGAAAACGCAATCGACACAGTAATCGCTTATACACCAGAATCTGCTGCACAGGAACAATGATTTTTCATGCTGGCAGAACAACATGATTACCCGATGAACAAGTGTTTGCTCGTTGGCAGATGATTGGGAATAAGCATTTATGCAAATGCTCTTCCCCAATAATCTGACAGATCATTGGTCCATGTAAAAGGATCTATATGTTTAAAGGGGTTGTACAGCTTTTTTTTTTTACTTTTTTAACTTGCATTCCCAGCTTGCTGTATCTGTTTTAAAAATCATACTCACCTGCTCCCCACCACTCCAGCTCCCTGGGTCTCTGACACTCTTCAGCAGTCTTCAGCTTGGTGACATGTCACCACTAAGGCTAGTCATTGACTGCAGTTGCACATGTGACCCAGTCCATTTGAAAGTTTACAGCAAGTTGACCAAAAGACTACTGAAGGGAGTGAGGGACTTAGTTGGAGAGCGAATATTCGAATAGCGAACTTAGTCGCGAATATCGCAACTTTGAGAATTCACGAATATTTAGAATATAGTGCTATATATTCGTAATTTCAAATATTCGTAATTTTTTTCCATCTGAACACATGATTCCTCCCTGCTTCTTGCTTGTGGGCCAATGAGAAGGCTGCAATGTCAAGTTCACAACAATACTTAGTGCACCAATCAGTAATATGTAGTCAGACCTGCTAAAATGTGAAGTTGCGCGATCGTGAATATATTGGAGCACTCAATCTGCATATTAAGCTAATCTAATGTTCTGCCGTGCCAACCATTTTCTCCAGTCTCAGGATAAACTCAGGAAACCTTTAGCAGCTTCAAAAATGTAGCCAAAGTGACCCACGCCTGTATTTCACATTACGAATTCGCATTATGCGATTTTTACATTGCCGATTTTTCGCAATCTAGAGAATAATCTTGAATACGAATATTCACGAATATATGATGAATCGTCTACCACATATTCATGAAATATCGCAAATTCGAATATTGCCCCTGCCGCTCATCACTATGAGGGACCCCAAGGAGCTGTAGCAGTGGGGAGCACGTGAGTATGATTTTTCAACAGGTACAGCAAGCTGGAATTGGAATGGCTCCTTGCCTCCACACAGCCATAACTTTTTTATTTTAGTGATGTAGTGGGAAGCTGTAAAAAAAATTCCAAATGGGGTGTGATTGGAAAAACTGACTTGTGCTCTTCATTATGTATGATTACAGAGATACCACACTTATATATTTTTTTTTGTTACTGAAAAAAAAAACGTTAGAAAAAAAAATGTATTCTTTTAATCGCCATATTCTGACCCCCATAACGTTTTTATAGTTATGTCTATGGAGATTTATCTGTAGTTTTTATTAATACCATTTTGGGGTGTGTATCACTTTTTAATCACTTTTAATTACATTTTTTTGGGGAGGTAAAGTGATGAAAAAATCTGAAATTATTTTTGTTACGCCATTCACTCTATGGGATACTTTTTTATGCTTTAATAGTAGTTGTTTATTGTTTATTTTTATTTGGGGGGAAATTGAGGAAAGGGGGGTGATTGGAATTTTTATATTTTAAAAAATTTTTTTTTTAGATCCTCAAGTGGACCCCAACGTGGAATCATCAGATTGCAATTTGTATATAAAGTAATGGAATTTTCTCTGTTATACTATACAGAAATTGCTATATTACAATTTAGTGCTGCCACCCACCTTCCCCGATCTCTGCCCGGGGAAGGCGTTCCTCCCTGGGAAGCATGCGCTTCCAGGTTTTAGGCCTCTCAGATGCCGTGGTTACATTTGATCATGGCATCTGAGGGGTTAAATGTCTGTGATCGGCATTACCACCGATCGCAGACATTAGCCATGGGTGTCTGCTGTGCGAAACAGTAGTTACCCGGTTGCCATGGCGCTTGCTCTGCCCCAGAGTGGGTGCCATCATTAAAGATCCGACATCCACCGTACATGTATGTTGGATGTCGGGAAGAGGTTAAGGGTCTTTCTGAGAATAAACTGATCCTGAAGCTACCTCACATTGAAATATAAAGCTTTGAAACTGGTTGCTGCAGTCACATGACCTGAATTCAGGATGTGATCATGATTTAAGAATCTCAACATAGGAGTAGAAGTTCTAAGGTAAGAATATTACATATGAGGAAATTCACTTTTAAACCAGGCACAATGCTTTGCAGGGCTAGCTCAGCTAAATATAATGATTTCACCTAGGTTCCTGGCAAAAAGAGCAGCTGGCAGAGGAAGCAGGAAAATCAAAGGTGAAAAAAGAGGTTAGGGTCTGTCCTAAATGCACTTACCTGCTCATTTGCTTATGGATTCAAAGCACTTTTCTTCTGAATAAATGAACAGATTGACAACTGAAAGATATCATTACATTTAGGTGAGCTAGCCTACAAGGCATTGTACGTGGTTTGATGGTGAATTTCCTGGTGACAGGCTCATTTTAATAAACACTTACTCTCAATTTCAGTTCACTGAGATGTCGGAGTCCACACAATACTTGTACTGTTTCTGTTAAGGAACTGATACTGTTATTGGAAGCGTCAAGGATGTTAAGGGTTAATGAGGAAGCAAGAGGAAGAAGGCTGGTGATCTCATTGTGTTGAACATATAATTCGTAGAGTTTAGGAAGATTTTGAATTCCATCAAGAGAATATAGCTGTTAAGAGAACAAAAGCTACAGTAAATGTATGTAGCAGTACAGAAGTGATAAATGATAAATCAAACTTAAACTGCCTGGAGGTTTCATTGACTTTAGTCTGCCAAACACTTTGCATACATAACCAATGGATCAGTGATGCCAGTGAGAGATACATACAAATCGATGGGGTTGTCTACTGTGGGAGACTTATGTTTTTGCAGGAATTAGGAAAAACAAATTCATCTTGGTCTTTGTAGATCTAACAAGGTTTCAAAAATCTAGCATTTTAACCTGTTTTTGAACTTTGGTACAAACAGGGTTTCCCATTTTTTAACAGTGACACAACAGATGTGAGGTTCAACTATAACTGTGGAAAATGGAATTATCTCATCCACAACATCAAATAAAATACCATTATGCAACAAAATCAGTGCACCGCATGTAGATTTTGCCTTCCTCTGCATCTTTGAAACTCCATTGTCAACATCACCATGGTTTACATAGCAGTTAGAGAGCCCATATGTACAGCAAGATGTACAGATATATCATAACTAGCTGACATTTAAAGGGAACCTGACACCAATAAAGTGGTATCCATTCTATTAGCATCATGGTATAGAAAGGGAGCTGAGTATTATATATACAGTTTTGAGAGAAAAGAGTCAGTAGTACTTGCAACGTATTGATTGAAATCTTTACTCTTTCTATGCTTAGAAGTCCAGTGAGCTGTCGGTCACTGGTAGGACTACCAACCAGACTCTTAAGCTCAGAATGAGCAGGGATTTAAATAAAGAAATAATAATAATTAAAAAAAATATATATGTATGTATTAGTGATGAGCGGAAGGTGCCATATTCGATGTTGCGATATTTCGCGAATATTCGATTCAATATTTGTCATATATTCGTCGAAATCGAATATTCGTCAATATTCTATTTATTGTGAATAATATGCGATTTAATTATTCGCGTATTGCGAATTGAACTTTGAACGGGGTATAAAGGCAACTTTCCTATTGGGTTGGCTATCTAGAATTAACGAAGATATTCTATTTATTGCAAAAAATAGGTAAAGTAATATTTTCCCATTACGCATCCAACTTAGAGCTGGGTACAGTCAACTTTCCTATTGGGTTGTCTTGCTAGAATTAACGAATATAGAGAATATAGAGAATATAGCGCTATATTCGTATTCGTCATATTCGTTAATTCTTCCCAGCCAAACAATAGTAAAGTAAGTTGCATATACCCCACTCTAAGTTGGATGCGCAATGCGACTAATATTGCTTAATATTCTCGCATTGCACATCAAACTTAGAGCTGGGTATAGGCAAGTTTACTTGGCTTGCTAGAATTAACGAAGAAAGTACGAATACGAATATAGCGCTATGTTCTCTATCTTCGTTAATTCTATATAATGTAATATTCGCATACAGTGAATTAAACTTTTAATGGGCTATAACTTTCCTATTGGTTGGCTTGCTAGAATTAACGAAGATAGAGAACATAGCACTATATTCTCTATCTTTGTTAACGGTTTCTCTGGTTCAGATTAAAAAACAAACAAAAAAAACTAATATTAGTTTTAACGAATATATAGCACTATATTCGAAATATTCGCGAATTAAAAAAAATTGGCTATTCTAATATTCGTGCTCAACACTAATATATATAATATAATAATAATAATAGCATACTTCTATTTATCCTTACATCACTGTCCAAAAGTGAAAAATATTTGCTTTTCAAAAGTATAGTTTTACTGCAATTGTAGGAATAACAACTTTAATTTCAGTATCTGCCCCAACTTGCCAGCTCAATAAATACGCTTTCAAAATATTTCTCATACTTTTGGTATGAATGAATGACTGAAGTCTCTCCTTCTATATAGGAACATTAAAGTCGATGATTATACAGTACTATACCAAACATATGAACTAAAGGTGACAATACAAATTAGTCTACAGTTGAGAATCTACAGTCGTTTTAGCCAACCGATGACAGACCATTATCTTTTGACAAGAAGTCGGTCAAGTTTAATTTTTTCGCCCGATAGTTGTAGGAAAGATCTTTCATTGAAAGAAAGATTATTCGTGAACAAAGTCCCACAAAGATAAAAACCTTGAAAAAATAGTTTTTCTTTTCATCACCATATTCTGACCCCTAACTGTTTTGTAGTTATACGTTCATTGATGCCATTTTGGGGTATGTATGACTTTTCTAGCGAGATTCTGGGAAGCTGGTACACACCCTGGGTTGTTGCACTCCCAGATGCTGTGATCAAATTTGACCATGGCATCTGAGGGGTTAAATGTCTACGATCGGCATTACCGCCAAACGGCAGGCACCCAGTTGCTATTGTGCCCATTCCGCTCCAGAGCACCAGCCATATCTGGCAGAAAATATTAGATAATAGGGAACACACTTCAAACTAATTTCTTCAACTACATGCATATCTAAAATTCATTATGTAGAATTCCTGCTACTTTCTAAAACATGCAAGAAATTAACATTTGAAGGAACACTAAACATACAAAATACACAAATAAAAAAATATACCAGCAATCCTTTCCTAAGGGCTCATGCACACGACCATGATTATTGTTGGCATTCGATTTGCATTTTTAACAGGTCGGATGTGAACCTATTCACCTAAATGGGGCTGTCTGCATCCATATGTCCGCTCCATGGCACCGCAAAAAAAACAGAACGTGTCCTATTCTTCTCCGTTTTACGGACAAGCATAGGACTGTTCTATAGAGGGCAGGACGTTCCATTCTGCATACATAGCTGATATCTGTGTTTTGCAGATCCCAAATTTGCGAACCACAAAAACACCAACAGTAATGTACTAACATAATACATTACATAAAGTCATTTTGATGAGTGAGTTTGTATCAGAACAGCAATGTTCAGATGCGAAAATGCTTGTTTTTTGTGGGACAAGTATTTTTAATGACAGCATTTACTCTACCATATCATGCATTGCAAAATCAGACACTATTTTGACATGAAAACTTTATTCTGAGGGTCAATGCAATTATGGCGATAAAACATTTATATAGCTTTTAAAAAATTAAAATTCCTTTGAAATCCTTTGGATCGCTATATTCTGACACACATCCCTTTGTTTTACCTTTCCATTTATAGAGCTGTGAAAACCACAGTGTGAGCTGTATGTAGATTTTACTGGAACCATCTTGGGCAACAACTTTTTCTGGTGTAGGAGGGGCATGTGACTTAAAAATGGTCATTGGGCAATTTAGATTTTTTTTTTTAAGTTATGGCATTTAAATACACGATAGATGGAACACCTGGACACCCCCTTCCCTCCTTCACTGAGTTCACTGAGGACCTGGGGTGACGTCACCGTCATGTGATCAGTGCAGGGGGCGTGGCTCAGCACTGGATCACCTCTTATCCAATCCAGTGCTGAGCCACGCACCCTGCACTGATCACATGACGGTGACGTCACCCCAGGTCCTTAGGGTTGTCCAAGGTTCGGGTTCAATGAAGCAGCCCCTTATGGATTTCAAATGACGTTATGGTCCGCGATAGCGGAATCCATAACGGGATGCTACGATAACCCGAACCCGAACTTTGGACGCCGAACTAAAAATAGAAGTTCGCTCAACTCTAGTGATGTGAACTCTTCTTTATTGGGGTGAAGCAAGTGGCCACCCTATATCCTACTATGCTGGTTCCAGAGATTTCCAGCAGGCTGTACTCTGCTGAAAACAGCATGCCGGAGAACATGCCATATATCTGAAAGAGGCCTAAGTTGTTGTTTTTTTCATTGGTCACAGGTTATGACTATTGGTGTTGTTAGCAACCAGGCCAGACAACCCCCCTAAGGCCTCAGCGCCCTTAGGCAATAATAAACCACTGCCAGCAAATTGTATCTAAGATAAAGTAAAGCAATACTTGATGTAACTATATATTATTTTAATGCAGTTGATGAAATGCATGTTTAAACTAATTCCTAGCCATCGGAAAGGAAAACTATCCAGGATATACTAACAGCATTGTCTCATAAGAATAACATTTCAATGTCTTGTGTATTAAGATAAATTCATGAAATTAATGTATTTAACTTCTTATAAGCATTACATTTTTCATCAGAATGTTATGTAGTAATAAGAATAGTGATAAGAATGCATACAGGTTTAAATCTGGTTAATAGTACCATATTAATATTCATAAAATTGGACATGACATACGTACAATTCTGGAGGATATTTTCTCAGCAATCTGTGTTGTCTCGTTGCTCTCAGTCTCTGTTCATCTGAATGTTTACAGATAAATCGACAACTGGGTCTTACCGTTCCCCTTTTCAAAGGGGCTGGTCCTTACATTATCTGAAACTGGCAGCCCTGATTGGACAGTACCAGAGTGTGGATTGACACACCCCCAACTGGTAACACCCACTGGTCAGTTTATTTATCATTTTCTAAGAATAATAACAAGAGTAACGGTAGAATGCAAATGTTTTGTGATGTAGTTTTTGAAGACAAAGCCAGGGGTGTCTTTAAAAAGAAAAGAAGTCTCTGCCTTATCTTTATACATTTCCTCTGTTTATGAACCTTTCCTAGCTTTGGCTTCAAAAACAGCATAAAAAACTGAATGTGCAAACCCAGCTTAAAGACTGCATTACACCAGCCGATTGTCGGGCAGATCATCGCTGACAAG
Source organism: Bufotes viridis (assembly GCA_033119425.1). NCBI lineage: Eukaryota > Metazoa > Chordata > Amphibia > Anura > Bufonidae > Bufotes > Bufotes viridis. The sequence continues at coordinate 169,950,213 of CM065590.1, forward strand.
CGTTCTTAGGAACGCTTGTCAGTGATGATCTGCCTGTGTAATACTGCCAGTAATTACCAGATGAACGAGCTTGTTCACTGGACAATCGCAATCTTCCAGCAGGTTTAAAAATCATCACTTGCCGGCGGCAGATTGTGCTGTCTAACCGCGATCTGCTGCTTGCAAATAATGATTCAGCATGGGATAAGTTACATAGTTACATAGTTTTTAAGGTTAAAAAAAGACAAAAGTCTATCAAGTCCAACCTGTAATCCTGCTATACTGTTCCAGGGGAATAGGGGAATGCAAAAAAAAAAAAACCCTATGAGGGAAAAAAATCCTTCCCCACTCCAGATGTGGCAATCAGAACAAATCCCGAGATCAATGTCCATCTTCCTTTTGAGGAAGAGGTGAGCCAAAGGGAAAGGGCGTGTAGAACAAGATTTCTATACATTCAATGTTATTTTGAAATAAAAAATCATCTAAACCTTTTTTGAAGCTATCTACTGTATTTGCTGTGACCAGCTCCTGCGGCTATTCCAGAGATTCACATAAAGAATGCTTCTCTCCTATTATGGCTGAATCTTTTTTTTCTCCAAGCTTAAGGAGTGACCCTTGTTTTGTGAGGGGGTTTAACACAGAAAAGCTTCCCTTGATATTTTTTGTATGGTCTGTTTATATATTTGTACAGGTTAATCAGGTTAGATGTCTTTTTTCTAGACTAAACAAATTCAGTTTGTTTAATCTTTGTTTATAGCTAAGATCTACCAGGCCCTTTATGAGTTTAGTTGCTCTACTTTGCACTTTTTCTAACTCCAGAGCATCTTTTTTATGAACTGGTGCCCAGAACTGAACTGCGTATTCCAGGTGAGGCCGTACCAATGCTTTGTATAGTGGCAATATTACATCCATAACTTTTTTTAAATAAGACAAAATTCTTTTGGCCTTAGAGGCAGCTAACTGGAATTGCATGCTGTTATTTAGTTTATAATCTACAGCTCATATTACAGCTCATACCTCACATATCAGTACACTGCTGATACATACACCTAAAGGGGGCTATCCAGCCTTTACTAAGTAACAGCCTATTCTCAGGACAGGCAGTTGCTAGCTGATCTGCACCACGTACCCCTCCCATCGACTTCAATGGGAGCAGCACTGTAGTAATAATAATCTTTATGTATAAAGCACCACTATATTCTGCAGCAATTTATAGGAATGAGCTTCCTCCACCACAAGGTTGAAGAGACCACAGCATACCAGCTAGTGATATATATCAAGAAGCACCATGGCACTCAGAATCTAAGTGAGAGGCATAATTTTAAAAGAAAAAAAAGAATTGTGCATCTCAATCACCCTACCAGTGAAAACCAGTATATCATCATTACTTTGGAGTGCCAACCACTAGTAGGTTTATTTGCATCGATATTTGGAAAATCACAACAAAAGTGTAGATTTTGTGAAAATTGGGGCAAATTGATAGCGGTGTGAATACATATAGATCAAAGCTATTATGTATTCAGTATATCTAAGAATACTGAATTATATATGGCTCATGAGCAGGCTCGGACTGGCCCACAGGGGTACAGGCGAATCCCCCGGTGAGCCCCTAGTCTCCCACCCCCTGCACAACTGGCACATAACACAGTAGACTTACTGCACTACATATATATATTCAATGTTCAGCACCTCAACCAGCCTATGTTCATATAAAAAAACTTGATAGATTATTAAAGAAACTCCCTGGTTTATTATTATAGACATGGTTGGATAGCTGAGATGACTTCTAGGTATAGAGGTATAGAGGAAAGCCTCCAGTGTCTCTTCTCCCCAAGACCTACCTTCTCAAAGTTGCTGCAGGGACCCCCATATAATATTTGAATGTATCCGTACGGTGGGCCCCCAAAATACATTTTTCTGGTGGGCCCTAAACACCCCAGTCTGACACTGCTAATAAGGAATAAGACAGTATAGATCTAACATTTGTTGGACAAATTGTTGAATGAATCTGCTCAAAGTGCTATTTGAGTAAGAGCCTTGACATCTTGAAGAGCTGAAGTAAGTGACAACCAGGCAATCATTTAATATAAACTATTACAATCTTTGTACAGTGTTCATGTAGGCAATATGGTACAGAATGTTCAGAGAGCAATCATTTTAATGGGGCAGCATGGTGGCTCAGTTGTCAGCTGTGCTGGGGTCCTGAGTTTGAATCCGACCAACATCTGCATGGAGTTTGTATGTTCTCCATGTGTTTGCGTGGGTTTCCTCCGGGTACTCCGGTTTCCTCCCACACTTCAAAGACATACTGATAGGTAACTTAGATTGTGAGCCCCACTAGGGTACAATGTGATGCTAATGTCTGAGAAGCATTGCGGAAATATGTCAGTGCTATATAAGTGAGTAAAAGAAGAAAATAATGGATATTTTGCCCAACTAGACCTCAAATATTGTACGATATTCTCAATGTATTATGATGACATATAGCATATGGAGTAGTATCCAAATATATATTTGTTTTTGTACCTTACACAACTGTGCCTGTAGTAGGAATGATACTTTGAAAGATGCAGTTCCAATGATATGATTGGAATGGAATGTGTTGACGGTATACATCTGTTTCTCTTTCACTAAATTAAATATTTCCACTCATTGTCAGGAGGAAAAATGTGCCACACATGAAATGGAAAAATACAGTTCATCTTTTGAACTTTGCTGTGATTTTTCACAAAAATGCATTTAAAGGGGTTGTCCGAATTATGAAAAAAAAAAATATAGCACTGTAAATCTGATGGGCAGCAATATATAATTGAGTATATATATATATATATATATATTCTCATTTCCCTGGTTCTCTTCTGGCCCTTTGTTTACCTGCAATAACAGCAATCTCTGCCCCTCCCCTGCTCTGCAAAGGGAGTTAATACAAGTGCTGCTCTGAGTAACATGTCTGCCTTCTGGGAGACTCAGCAGCATGTTGTATGTGTAGGACTACAAGTCCCAGATGTACAATGACACTGCTGATACACATAGGATCTTCTCCCTACCTGTTCTTGTGCAGAACTTCTCTAGACTGTCAGCTCCTGTGCCCAGCATTTGTCTCCTCACTGCTGGCAGCTGCTCAGTAAAGCCTTCAGCCCTGAGTCTGTGCTCCTAAAGGGGTTAATCTTTCCTGAAGTATCCAGTGGAAAGGAGACACAGGGCAGACAGCAACAACAGCAGACGGCAGAGAAGGGAGGTGTGGCCAGCACAACAGACTCATATCTGCTCTGTCAGGCTTGTGCACGAAACATCATCAGAGCAGGAAGAGAAGCTGACATCACAGGTCATGTGACCCTCAGTGAAATCTGAGAAAGGAGCAACTACAGATGCAGTAAGTGCATGGTAAAGCTGTTACATTTGAACAAGAACAAAAAAATTACTCGGACAACCACTTTAAGGGGGTTTTCCGGAAAGGGAAAATATTAATGACCTATCCTCAGGATAGGTTATCAATATCTAATTGGTGGGGTTCTGACACCCGGCACCCCCATTGATCAGGTATTTAAAGAGGCGCCACAGCCTCTTCACAGGTTACCGTCACAGTGCCGTACATTGTACCTGCCTGAGAGCAGGATATGAGGGGAAGAGAAGCTGAGTACTGCAATTTGTGGCAGAATTTCTTAGTAAGGCTAATTTCACACTGTTGTTTTGAGATCTGGCAGGCTGTTCCAGCAGAGAATCTGCATTCCGGCATTGCTGAAAGCTACCGCATCTCCGTCCGGTAGGGCTGCACGATATGGGAATTTTGTGCGATTCCGATTAGGGCCCTAAAAATTGCTATAACGATATGCGATGCGATATTTTAAGGGAATTGTGATAGAGGTCTATCTGCTTGGATTTTCAAGGTAAAAGCACACAGATGACTGATAATGTGAAATGTAGTTATGCTGAACTCAAGAACTGAAATGCGCAGTGTTTTTCAAAATAAAATACATATTTGCATTAGTGCAAAAGTACAAAATACAAAACTTGCCATTTTCTTAATAGCGCTGCACAGAACAGATAAATAAAATAGATATAAGAACAGGTGTTCATTAAAATAACGACTTTCCTCCAGCCCCCTCCTCCCGCACTGTAACTGATGTATCGCTGGGCGCGCTGTGCAGCGGCCGGAGATAGTGTCAGTGTCACGTAGAAAGTCAACCATCGCTTTATAAGACACACTTTTGGGGGGGGGAAAGTGTGTCTTATAAGGCGAATAATACGGTAATATAATTGCAGCATTTTTGGGTCGGCAAATTGTGATTGCGATATGGCGATTAATTGCGATTGCGATTGCTTTTGCGATATATTGTGCAGGCCTACCGTCCGGCCTAATTTACTATAATGGGAAACAGCGGTGATCCGGCTGCAACCCAGCATATGTGCCAAGAATCGGCCAGAAGACAAACGTTGCATGTTTGCCGGGTTGCGGGCAGATTTCTGCCATTCCCTATTATAGTGAATGGGGCTGGCGGTGTCAGTTAGCGTCCGGTATTGTTGGAGCCAGATATCTCCCTCAGGCTGTTCCCTGCTGGATAAACCTGCCGGAGATGTCTTAAAGCTAGTGTGAAACTAGCCTAAAAAGCAAAGTAAATTATAACAGGACTCCTAGGAGAGACATTGAGAGTCCTTTTTAGCCACCCACATACTGAATGGTGTCAATCATCCTGTACGGTAGTAATAACACTGTCAAGAGTCCGGTCAGGCTTTTTTCTGCTTTTTACTCAGAAATCACCTAACAAGTTTGCTTTAAGCTTTTCAGTTAACTGACATTTCACTCTAAAATACAGAAAATGCCTATAAATATCTGCTTTGTTTATTCTCTTTTGCCATTTTTATCAGCTTTTTTTTGTAAAGTATGTTCTGTGAAAGTGCAACAGCAATCAATATGCCACGTTGCTTCTGATGAATGGTAAATCTACCTCGCTGTACATTGATAAGTAAGAGATTTATCACCATGTACAGTAATTATGCAGATATTATGCAGATTAGGCAAGTCAACAATTTGTGAAGGCTTGATGACAGGCCCTGTTGTTCCAAAAAATGAAAGCTTTATTGCCAAGCAGAATATTAGATGACACTAATATTACATCATTCTGAGCTTAGCTTGCGATCTGAGAGTATGTGCAATCTTAGAGATAGGGGTAGTGGTAGGGACATTATAGGGACATATTTAATTAGGTAGATTGAATCAATACGAATAAAAGTCAGGGTTTGTCCAGGAGACTGTCCATACCTCTCAGCCTTATGTGGCAAAAACTTCCTCCTAGACTTAAAGTGATAGAACAGTCTATACACGGATTGTAAATCAGTGAATGATCATGTTACCTGACCCCACATATATGGCTATGGCTATTTATTGCCGACCTCATCATGCCACTGCGGCTGTCTGCTTGCCTACCATGTTAGTTACTGTATGGCTGCTGCTGTCGCTGCTGCCTCAGCTGCTACCACCCTACTGCCACTACTTATCCCTACACAGCTGCACACACAATTCTACTACCTTGACTGTTCCATGCTGTGCTGCTACTGTTGCTACCACATTTCATGATTAACTCTACACACCTTACTCTTTCCACATCCACACCGTACTGCTGCTCCTCCCAAATGAAAGGGGACCTTTTTCAGGCTTGTTCACAACAAGCCACTGCTTCTTCTGACATTAACACTTGCGTGTGTGTATAAACTGGGATAAGCATTTGCCTCTGTTAAGGCATAACTTGTTCAGAACAAGTGACTGCTTCTTCTAACACTACCGTGTGTGCATAACAAATGCAACAGTACAGTGTATTTTTAAACAGGCTGTTTGTTAACAGCACCAACCATGTGTTTACCCATAGCTATATATATCAGTACCAAGTTAAACAGCTTAAAAGTAGGGAGGGAGGGAATAAAAATTCCAAAAAAGAGAGAAAGACAAAAGTGAAAAAAAACTGTCCTAGTCCTAGGGGACCTCTGTGTGTCATATACCGATTTCATGCCAATTGGAGCACTTTTGATTCAGGTGGAATTGATTCAGCCTCAAATCTAATTATTGCATAAATAACATTTTTTGACTGATTCGGCGAATCAGACATGAAACGAATTTCAAAAAATGTACTCATCGCTAATCTATAGTCCTTATCTCTGAACTTTTGACAACTCATAAACACTTATTTCAAGTAAAATCTTATCAAACCAATAAGAATTTATCTATAATGAATGTTTATGAGCTGTTAGAAAGGTACAGATAAGGGCTACAGATTGAGCCATCAGAACAACTCATTACTGAGGGATTCACTGCAAAGCAGAAAGCAACAGTCTACAGATACACTGAACGTGAAATCTGTAGAGGAAAAAATGTTGAAGATTTTAAAGAACAATGATTTTTAAGCCAAAAATTAATAGAATGGCATGATAAAAAAAATTGTCCACAAAGGTGTCCATAGCCTTGGCTATGTGTCCCTAATTTTTAATGTCCCTCTTTTTAACTGCTTCTGGAATTCTAATAAAGATTTTTAAAGGTCCCATCAGAATTTTTCCTCCAATATATATGTACTGTATGTGAAGAGAACTGAGAATTACCTTATTTGAGTTTAAATGCAACTGTGTGAGGTTGGTAAGTGATGGCAGCTCCTTGATACTTTGAATTTTGTTATGAGAAACATTCAAATAGACAAGTTGGGTACAGGATATAAATGGCTCAATTTCTGCAATCGCATTGTAACTTAGATCCAGGGCAAGTAGATTAGGCAGCATGGCAAGCCCAGGAAGTCTACAAAACAAAGAACATCAGTAATATACTGGCATTATTAATTCCATGTATTATTGCACAGTGAATGACCAATGCTTAAACAGTAAAGTGTACCACTTTGATTCATAGTTTCTCTCTCTCGTTACAAATGTTTGCTCTCTGTTTCTTTGATCAGTCTGTTGGAAGATGTGGTAAGTCACTGACACAGGTATCAGGCAGCAGGTTGTTTGACCAGTTTTATGGCTATGTTACAACAGACTGAAGTGTAAGAGCTATGCGACTGAGGTTTAGGACTTGTCCATGCATACTTTTCTTTCTTTTTAGTTAGCATTTTGTATTATACATTGCCCTAAACAATCACTATTAGGCTGTATTCACATATGCATTGTAGATTCTATTCATAACAGAGGCAAACGTGTTGAGCCTGTTCCAATGGGCAGGACTTACAATAAGCTATGACAGGCAGGCTATACTGCTGTACTTGCATGGGCAAAGGCACAGACATTTCAAATTTCCCATAGCCCTGTACTTTATTATCAGATCATTCTTGCATGTACTGGTAAATGGTAAATATAAACAAACATAAAGGGGTGAAGGCTTCAAAAGTGGAACTTAAGTCCTGGGCTACACCGCGACTTTTTGTAGCACGGCTGATTGATGAATTACAGCTGCAGTCCACAAGATTGCATTCAACTGAATACATTCATTTGGACTGTAGCTGCAGTTCATTAGTTAAAATCAATCAGTTGTGCTAAAAAAAAGTCGCAGTGTAGCCCTAGCCTAAAGCAGTTTTACAGGTTGATAATATTGATGACCTATCCTCAGGCATGAAGCAGGTAAGTATGAATCTTCTGTTAAAGGGCCATGCTGCGACCACTTGATAAAAAAATACTTTTCACTTTTTATCTCCTGCAGCTAATAGGAGGGTGAACACGCCACTAAGCTATTCTGCCCTTAAACATCTCAGCATAGTATGCTAACAAACTGACCAGTATATGCCTTATTAAGCATTCAACACAATTGGGCTTTACTGTACAGAGCAATCATGTAATACAGGGAAAGGTCATACCTGTGAATGACATTACAGGAGGCGCTGAGTTCCAGAAGGTTGTGCAGGTGCTGAAAACTGTTAGCCTTCAATTCAGTCAATTCATTGAGAGATATGTCCAGTTTAAGGATTCTAAAGATTAAAAAAAAAAAAAATTATTTCCAAGGTAGGGTAGGTGTACTTCACTAAAGTTAGCACCGCTTCCTTGCACCACTAGGACTGTTAGTTGAAAGAATGGCCCAATATAATATAAAGTATATAATAACTGTACAATAAAATTCTGGGAATTATTTAAAAAGGCCACCAGAAACCTGTCCTAGAAAGTGAGCAAGACTGGTTGCCTCCGCTTTCAGAGCTGCCTAGGAAGGCGTGGGGGGACAGGGCCTCACTACACATTACGCTCTGGAAATTGCATATACTACATATTGGTGAACTTTCCTGTCAGGCTGCTCAGCCATGATGGCATATCGTAGGCAGTATCGGATCATTACCATCTGCTGTAGGACAGTGTAGTGAGGTCCCACCCCCTCACCCCAAGTAGGCAGCTCTGAAAGTGAAGGCAACCTGTCCTGGCCACATTCTAGGACAGACTGCCGGTGGTCATTTTTAATCATTCCCATTTAATTGATGCAACCTGATGGGTGCTCTACTATCAGTTATTGTCTAGTAGCAAGTAGTAAGAACTTGGGTGGATTCAAGGCTAAACATTGAATGAAAAGAGTTCTGAGAACTGAAATTTCTGGTCCAATGGCTGCTCTCTCATTCCCTTATCACACCAGGATGGATGTTGTTTGAAGCTGACTTGGTAATTATTGTCATATAAAAAAGAAAGAAATCCACAGTACTCCTCTACAATAGAGAGAGAGGATGTGCGGCACAGGCAAACAAAATAGGTAGGCAAAAGACAAGGCAACCCTCTGTCTGTAGCCATGAGGAGAAAATATATTTATTTGTGAGTGACCTTCAATTTGTTTAAGGCCATGTGACCTCTTCCTAAGCCAGGAGGAAAATTTTTACTGCAAAGCTGAGAAAACACTGAATTTTCCTTTTAGTTGGGGACATGAACACCTTGCATATTGTATTATCATCATTGCCTAGTCCATAACTGTTAAAGAGGTTGTCCCATTACAAACACATCTCCGCTCCAGTGGTTGGACCCCCCTGCAATCATGAAGCCCCAGTGTGGCATGCTACAGCTCCATTTAACTCTATTGGACCAGCAGAGATATCCATGCTTAGCTATCTCCCATAGAATTGAATGGAGCCACGCCTATCCTCTGGATAGGTCAACAGTATCTGATCGGTGGGGGCCAAGGTGCCATGACAGCTGATTAACACCCTGTAATTTTGTTGTGGGGAGGGGCAATCAGGGTCAGAGGGAGATCCTTGCCTTTGATCAACGCTTATATGCCATATTCACTATAGAGTTGAATGGCGCCAAACTATGTGTCACCACTGCTCCATTGAAACAAGGGAACAAAGGGTCTCTACTCTTGTGATTGGTGAGAGCCCCAACAGTCAATCACTGAGAATATTGAAGCTTAACCAACTAATCTCAGAAAGAGCAAAGATTTTAATTAATAAATTATACCGTCGTGGCTAGAGATGAGCGAACTTTAAAAAATAGTTCGGTGTTCGGGTTGTGGTAATCGCCGTTATGGATTCCACTACCGCGGACTATCCCGGCATATGGAATCCATAAGGGGGGGCTTCCACGAACCCGAACTGTTGAAAAGCCGAAGGACCTGGGGTGACGTCACCGTCATGTGATCAGTGCAGGGGCGTGGCTCAGCACCGGATCAAATCCAGTGCTGAGCCACGCCCCTGCACTGATCACATGACGGTGACGTCACCCCAGGTCCTTCGGCTTTTCAACAATTCAGGTTCGTGGAAGCCGCCCCTTATGGATTCCATATGCCGGGAAAGTCTGCGGTAGTGGAATCCATAACGGGATGCGGCGATTACCACAACCCGAACGCCGAACTATTTTTTAAAGTTCGCTCATCTCTAGTCGTGGCCAAAAGTTTTGAGAATGACACAAATATTAGTTTTCACAAAGTTTGCTGCAAAACTGCTTTTAGATCTTTGGTTAAGTTGTTTCTGTGATGTACTGAAATATAATTACATGCACTTCATACGTTTCAAAGGCTTTTATCGACAATTACATGACATTTATGCAAAGAGTCAGTATTTGCAGTGTTGGCCCTTCTTTTTCAGGACCTCTGCAATTTGACTGGGCATGCTCTCAATCAACTTCTGGGCCAATTCCTGACTGATAGCAACTCATTCTTTCATAATCACTTCTTGGAGTTTGTCAGAATTAGTGGGTTTTTGTTTGTCAACCCGCCTCTTGAGGATTGACCACAAGTTCTCAATGGGATTAAGAGCTGGGGAGTTTCCAGGCCATGGACCCAAAATGTCAACGTTTTGGTCCCCGAGCCACTTAGTTATCACTTTTGCCTTATGGCACGGTGCTCCATCGTGCTGGAAAATTCATTGTTCTTCACCAAACTGTTGTTGGATTGTTGGAAGAAGTTGCTGTTGGAGGGTGTTTTAGTACCATTCTTTATTCATGGCTGTGTTTTTGGGCAAAACTGTGTGTGAGCCCACTCCCTTGGATGAGAAGCAACCCCACACATGAATGGTCTCAGGATGCTTTACTGTTGGCATGACACAGGACTGATGGTAGCGCTCACCTTTTCTTCTCCGGACAAGCCTTTTTCTTGATGCCCCAAACAATCGGAAAGAGGCTTCATCTGAGAATATGACTTTACCCCAGTCCTCAGCAGTCCATTCACCATACTTTCTGCAGAAGATCAATCTGTCCCTGATGTTTTTTTTGGAGAGAAGTGGCTTCTTTGCTGCCCTTCTTGACACTAGGCCATCTTCCAAAAGTCTTCGCCTCACTGTGCGTGCAGATGCGCTCACACCTGCCTGCTGCCATTCCTGAGCAAGCTCTGCACTGGTGGCACTCTGATCCCGCAGCTGAATCCTCTTTAGGAGTCGATCCTGGCGCTTGTTGGACTTTCTTGGACTCCCTGAAGCCTTCTTAACAAGAATTGAACCTCTTTCCTTGAAGTTCTTGATGATCCAATAAATTGTTGATTGAGGTGCAATCTTAGTAGCCACAATATCCTTGCCTGCAAAGCCATTTTTATGCAACGCAATGATGGCTTCACGCGTTTCTTTGCAGGTCACCATGGTTAACAATGGAAGAACAATGATTTCAAGCATCACCCTCCTTTTAACATGTCAAGTCTGCCATTTTAACCCAATCAGCCTGACATAATGGTCTCCAGCCGTCAACATTCTCACCTGAGTTAACAAGACGATTGCTGAAATGATCTCAGCAGGTCCTTTAATGACAGCTATGAAATGCAGTGGAAAGTTTTTTTTGGGATTAAGTTAATTTTCATGGCAAGTTCATGTATAGTTCTAAAAAAAATTGGATACAATTTTTATGTTTTTTTGTAATTTTTAGAATGTCAGAATTGACCGAAACGTCACACTTTCACTTTGAGTTGCCTTGCGTAAAAAAATAAAATAAAATACACCATGAATAGGTCATCATAATCGGATTGGTGGGGGCTAAGGTGCCTTTACAACCAATTAGCACCCTATAATTTTGCCAACACTTAGATGCCATAATCACTATTGAGTTACCCCCTATAGCAGACACTGGACAAAGGTGTAACACAGCCGTGAGCCTGTGAAATCTTTAAAGTATAACTGTCAAATTATTATTTTTTTTACTATTGGATTTTGGTGATTAATATCACCTTGTTGGCCCTGTTTTAATTTCTGATTGTTTAATAAATAACCCCTAAAAGCCACCTAAAAGTCCCCAGTATTGGCTATTGTTAACTGAGATTAAAATCAGGTTGCTATGCTCCTTTCGTCTACCAGATGAGGGTGGAGCACGTTGCGTGCACTGGGAACTGATAGTGAGTCAACATTGAAAGGGAATGTATAAAAAGCCAGGTTCTTCCTGACAGGAGAAAACAGTGCTGGGCTGTGTGAACTTCTCCACATGCCTGTGCTTGGCAGACACTACCTTAGCAGTGCTGGACAATGTAGAGCCCAGGGAGATATGTCGGCTGCTCAGTGTATAAATGAAAGCCTTATCTGATAAGAGGAGAGCTTGTAGGAGGACTATAGGCTTCAGCCAGACCTGGGAACTTCACTGCAAGACCCCCCTATACAGAGCTGGTTTTCACTAACTTCACTGCAGGCGTCCTATGGATTAGCCTCAGGGCTGAGGGCGGCCATTTTAACAGAATAGTGAAGTTGTAGTTTTATGCAGACTGGTTGCTAAGGGCTGAATCTTATTAAATAAGGGGTAAGTAAGTCTAATAGTTATTGATTCAGGAATATTATCATATTAGTAACTACATATATGAAAACTGAAATTAGGGTCTAAATGTGACAGTTATCCTTTAAACTAATTATGTCCACTGTATATATTGCCAAGCAGTTAATTAAAAGGACAATCAATAAAAACTGGCCCTGGGGCCCATAAAGAACCAAGATTATAAAAAAACTTGTGGGGAAAAAAAGTGGCCAAGAGCGTGAAATACATATTAAAATGCCAGTTTTACATGTTCAAGGCAGTAATAATCCAAATTAAACCAATCTGCTGCAGCAAAAGAAATTTAAAGAAAAAACGAGGTTACCTCTCTGGAAAGTCTGTAACTGGAAACGCTTTACTGCAAACAAACAAAGAAAACTGTTTAAATGGTGCACTCTCTAACTTTGAATGATAAATGATTGATTTTGTAATGCTAAATTCAAAAACAAGGAGCATACAATTCTCAAAGGAAATACAGAATGGTCTGTAATATGACAGGGATACAATATATATGTGCCTAAAACTTTCCTTTCAACGGTATAAAGTGGTAATTCCGGAAGAATAAAGAATGTGTATTTATGCAATAGATTTAAACCAGCTCCTCCAAACTATGTATAAAGAAAGTTCAGGTGCACGCTACCTTGGCTGCAATGCAAAAACAAACAAGGATTACAAGATGCAGCACACTGCTTAATGCACAAAGACACATGCAAACATTCAAAACATGAATAAATGTAAACTGCGTTACTGCTATACTTACTATATGAAAATTAGAAGCTCTTTTCCCACATATTTGATCAAGAATATGTGAGGCCCATCTACCAGCGACAAGATGGCTTCTGTCAGACAGGACCTACACTAACAGTCTTGTCTGTCCTGGGCCTTTGGCCTACAAGTTTCAGGACAATGTAGAATCGATCTATGGGCTGCTCTGATTAAAAGAACCATGCAGATGGCTGGGAGTGCACGGTTTAAATAGGGGAATCCACTCCAAAGTTCTAATGTAGAATATATATATATATATATATATATATATATATATATAAAATTAACATATACACTCTACGATATACAGAATCTCACAAAAGTTAGTATACCCCTCACATTTTTGTAAATATTTTATTATATCTTTTCATGGGAGAACACTAATATAGAACACTTTGATACAATGTAAAGTAGTCAGTGTACAGCTTGTATAACTGTAAATTTGATGTGTCCTCAAAACAACTCAACACAGTCATTAATGTCTAAACCGCTGGCAACAAAAGTGAGTATACCGTGAGTATACCCCGAAGTGAAAATGGCCAACTTGTGCCCAATTAGCTATTTCTCCTCCCCAGTGTCATGTGACTCGTTAGTGTTACAAGGTCTCAGGTGAATGGGGAGCAGGTGCTAAATTTGGTGTTATCGCTTTAACACTCTCTTATACCTGTCACTGGAAGTTCAGCATGGCACCTCATGGCAAAGAACTCTGTGAGGATCTGAAAAAAATAATTGCAGCTCTACATAAAGATGGCCTAGGCTATAAGAAGATTGCCAACACCTTGAAACTGAGCTGCAGCACGGTGGCCAAGACCATACAAAAGTTTAACAAGACAGGTTCCTCTCAGAACAGGCCTCCCCATGCTCGGCCAAAGAAGTTGAGTGCACGTGCTTAGCATCATATCCAGAGGTTGTCTTTTCAAAATAGATGTATGAGTGCTGCTAGCATTGCTTCAGAGTTTAAAGGAGTGGGGGGTCAGCCTGTCAGTGCTCAGACCATACATCGCACACTGGATCAAATTGGTCTGCAATGCTGTCGTCCCAGAAAGAAGCCTCTTCTAAAGATGATGCATAAGAAATCTCGCAAACAGTTTGCTGAAGACAAGCAGACTAAGGACATGAATTACTGGAACCATGTCCTGTGGACTGATGAGACCAAGATAAACTTATTTGGTTTAGATGGTGTCAAGCGTGTGTGGTGGCAACCAGGTGAGGAGTACAAAGACAATTGTGTTTTGCCTACAGTCAAGCATGGTGGTGGGAGTGTCATGGTTTAGGGCTGCATGAATGTTGCCGGGTGTGGGGAGCTACAGTTCATTGAGGGGACCGTAAAAACCAACATATACTGTGACATACTGAAGCAGAGCATGATCCCCTCCCTTCGGAAACTTGGCCGCAGGGCAGTATTCCAACATGATAACGAACTAACCACACCTCCAAGACGACCACTGCTTTGTTAATGAAACTGAGACTAAGGCCCCTTTCACACGAGCGAGTTTTCCGTGCGGGTGCAATGCGTGAGGAGGATGCATTGCACCCGCACTGAATCCGGACCCATTCATTTCTATGGGGCTGTGCACATGAGCGGTGATTTTCACTCATCACTTCTGCGTTGCGTGAAAACCGCAGCATGTTCTATATTCTGCGTTTTTCACGCAACGCAGGCCCCATAGAAGGGAATCGGGCTGCGGGAAAATCGCAAGCATCCGCAAGCAAGTGCGGATGCGTTGCGATTTTCCCGCATTGTTGCTTAGCAACGGGACCCAATCTCTATTATTTTCCCTTATAACATGGTTATAAGGGGAAATAATAGCATTCTTAATAAAGAATGCATTGTTAAATGAAGTGGAGGGGGTTAAAAATAATAAAAGTTAACTTACCTTAGCCACTTGATCGCGTAGTCGCGATCTCTCCTCTCTTTCCCTGCAACATCTAAGATCTAAAGGACCTGTGATGACGTCACATCACATGGTCCATCACCATGGCAAGATGGACCATGTGATTGGACCATGTGATGTGACATCATCACAGGTCCTGTAGATCTTAGATGCTGCAGGAAAGAGAGGAGAGATCGCGACTACGCGATCAAGTGGCTAAGTAGTTAACTTTTATTATTTTTAACCCCCTCCACTTCATTTAACAATGCATTCTTTATTAAGAATGCTATTATTTCCCCTTATAACCATGTTATAGGGGGAAATAATCAATTCTCCAGAAGACCCGAAACCGGACTTCAGTGATGAAGTCCGGCTTCGGGTTGGGTACCAAACATGGTGTTTTTTCTCACGCGCATGAAAAACGCGTTACAAACGTTTGCACCCGTGTGGGAAAAACGCGCATATTCCCGCAACGTACCCGCCTCTTATCCGGGCGTCAAACATGATGCCCGTGTGAAAGAGGCCTAAAGGTGCTAGACTAGCCAAGCATGTCTCCAGACCTAAACCCTATTGAGCATCTGTAGGTGGAGGAGCGCAAGGTCTCTCACCAGCTCCGTGATGTTGTCATGGAGGAGTGGAAGAGGATTCCAGTGGCAACCTGTGAAGCTCTTGTGAACTCCATGCCCAAGAGAGTTAAGCCAATGCTGGAAATTGACACTTTGGGCACAATATGGCCAGTTTCCCTTAGGGGTGTACTCACTTTTGTTGTTAGCGGTTTAGACATTAATGGCTGTGTCTTGAGTTATTTTGAGGGCACACCAAATTTACACTGTTATACAAGCTGTACACTGACTACTTTACATCGTATCAAAGTGTCATATCTTCAGTGTTGTCCAATTAAAAGATGTAATTAAATATTTTCAAAAATATAAGGGGTGTATTCACTTATGTGAAATATTGTATATATATATATATATATCTTTAAGGAAATCACAGCACTCCAATGGCTTAATTCAATGTGCAAAAAGTGTTTATTTACCCATGTCCTAGCAATGTTTCAGTCCGATCACAGGACCTTTCTCCAGCCTTGTGACTGGAGTGAAACATTATATGTATATGTAACTAAGAAAAAATAAAACTGTCACAAAACAATATAAAAAAAAAAATGATAGTAATAATTTGAAACACAAACTAAACCTCCTAGTCTTGGTTTTAAGTCCTTTAGTTTGACTATTAAAAAATGTGGTGAGCTATTGAATTATAAATTTGCTTCTTATCCTTTATTTTATAATTTAATATTAAAAAAACACAATACCTACCTAGAATTTGCAGATCCAAACTCAAAATCGAAAATAAGGTCTTTTATCCGTGACATTTTGATTGTAACGCAGTAATACTGACCAGGCGTTTTTACATTCCAGGTGTCTGGAAGGACATCTAATATAGTAGCACGGTCCTCCACAAACTGACGTTTAATTGTGCAATCCATGGAATAAAATAACCCTAATTAAAGATGAATCTGAAATGATGAAACACACAATGTTAATAAATACTGTATCTCTGCTTTAACCCCCTCAGGAATCAGCCAGTTTTCCTTTTTCAGGACAGGCTAATTTTGCAAATCTGATGTGTCAATTTTTTGTGGTAATTACTTTGGAATGTTTTCACTTATCCAAGCGATTCTGAGAATATTTTTAATGACACATTGTATTTCATGTGAGTGATAAATTTTGGTTGATATGTTTTACTTTTTTGTATATAAAATAAAAATAAAACATTTAGAGAAAGTTAAACATTTACAGAGAACATTTTTATAAATTAGAATTTCTCTGCTTTTAAGGAGGACCTTTCACCACTCCTGACAAGATTGTTTTAATAGCTTCATGCATTCCCCATGTAATAACAATTCTGCAGTAGGGTTGGGCAATATGGCCTAAAATCTATATTGCGATATAATTTGAAGCATGTGCAATGGGGCCACTGCCACCAATGACTAATACTGTGTGTGTGTGTGGGGCGGGGAACCACAATTAATATGATACTGAGAAGAGGGGGAGTAGAAGGGAGGGACTGTGGCTACTGCGCCACCAATGAACATAGTTAATGCCTGAATACAAACGTAGCCTGTGTGTGCCGGCTATATCCCATACCCAGCACCCAGCCTCTATGACTGCGCACTGCGATCCACCGCAATTAACCCCTCAGGCCACAGTCCCTCCCCTCCTACTCCTCTGTGTTCTCATTGGTGGTCAGTCACAGCCGCACACAGTGGGGAAGGATAGACTCCCTTCTTCTCCACTGTGCCGACTCAG
Organism: Bufotes viridis; assembly: GCA_033119425.1. Lineage (NCBI taxonomy): Eukaryota > Metazoa > Chordata > Amphibia > Anura > Bufonidae > Bufotes > Bufotes viridis. The sequence goes on from CM065590.1 coordinate 169,967,296, forward strand.
GATAACATGGTGTGCGCCGAGATACAAAGTGTTTGCCAAAGCATATGAACTCCAACACCTCTCCTCAGCTCATATGCCTGGGCAAACGTACCTGTCCTGCAGAGGAGAAATCTCGTCTTGCAGCGCCGCATACACCGACTTCACATGTAATCTGACAGCAGCGCATTGCTTCTCTCAGAATGCACATCAGTGCTGCAGCGTTTTCGTCGGTTGGTCCAGCTGGAAAGTAAAGGGTGGTTGGTAAAAAAAAAAGAAGAAAAAACAAGCAGCAGGCTCATAAATTTGAACGTTACAAACTTTATAAAACCTAAACATCATAAAACTTTTAAAACTTAAACTAACTCACGATTTCTTTTTCTTGCTACCTGTTTATTTTTTTTTTTTTACTTTTCACTCTTTACTTTCCTAGCAAAAACCTCTCCTTTCCCATGGGACAATGTGTAAAGTATAAATCGCATAGAGATGGTGCGAAGTACATTATGCACTTTATCCCAAGTGAAAGGAGAGGTTTCTACCGTTTCACAAATCTGCAGTAACACACTAGCACCCCTGTGTGTTAGGGTCTCTCAAAACCTAGTATCCTGAGAGACCCTTGTGTAAAATCTACCTGTGTCCTGCAGTCCCTACATCCCTAAGTGTACCTGAGTGTGGTACTTCCGGAAACACTCCCCTAGGCATAGGGCAGGGTGGTCAGGACAGTCAGGACACTCCTGCTACAGACACGACATCTTTTTCGGGGTGGCGGTTGGTTTAAGGTACCAGCAACGACACTGGGGAAATGTCGCTCGTGTAGACGGCTCACTACACTGGGGGTTGGGGCCACGGAACCTCCTGGATACAGGAGGTTATCGATGATCTCTTCCTAAAATTTGAGGAAGGATCCTGTTCTCCCAGCCTTACTGTAGAGAACAAAACTATTGTACAAAGCCAATTGAATTAGGTATACAGACACCTTCTTATACCAGCATCTGGTCCTGCGGGAAAGTAAATAAGGAGCCAACATCTGGTCATTGACGTCCACCCCTCCCATGAACAAATTATAGTTGTGGACCGAGAGGGGCTTTTCAGTGACACTGGTTGCTCGTTCAATTTGTATTGTCGTGTCTGCGTGAATGGGGGAGAGCATGTAAACGTCACGCTTGTCTCTCCATTTCACCGCGAGCAGTTCTTCGTTACACAAGGCAGCCCTCTCCCCCATTGCAAGACGGGTGGTAACGAGCCGTTTGGGGAAGCCCCGGCGACTAGGTCGTGCGGTGCCACAGCAGCCAATCTGTTCTAGGAACAAATGCCTGAAGAGGGGCACACTTGTGTAGAAATTGTCCACATAAAGGTGGTACCCCTTGCCAAATAAGGGTGACACCAAGTCCCAGACTGTCTTTCCACTGCTCCCCAGGTAGTCAGGGCAACCGACCGGCTCCAGGGTCTGATCTTTACCCTTGTAGACACAAAATTTGTACGTATAGCCTGTGGCCCTTTCACAGAGCTTATACAATTTGACGCTTGCTTGGGATGTATTGTTTGAAGCCAAGGCGCCCGGTAAAATGTATTAGGGACTCATCTATGCAGATGTTTTGCTCAGGGGTATACAAATCTGCAAATTTGGTGTTAAAGTAGTCTATGAGGGGCCGAATTTTGTGGAGCCGGTAAAAAGCTGGGTGGCCTCTGGGACGAGACGTGCTGTTGTCACTAAAGTGCAGTAAACACAGGATGGTCTCAAATCGTGTCCTGGACATGGCAGCAGAGTACATGGGCATGTGATGAATTGGGTTCGTGGACCAATATGACCGCAATTCATGCTTTTTTGTCAGGCCCATGTTGAGGAGAAGGCCCAGAAAAGTCTTAAGACTGAAAGACTGGGCATAAGAAAAGACGGAAAGACTGGGCATAAAAGCTTCCCGGGTTGGCGGTTATAAATTGAGTGGCATACCGGTTTGTTTCTGCCACGACTAAGTTAAAGAGCCGTGCAGTAAAGAACAGCTCAAAAAACCCCAGTGCCGATCCAATCTGAGCTGTCTCAACCCGAACTCCAGACTGGGAGGTGAAAGGGGGAACTACTGGTGCGGCTGAAGATGGGGGCTGCCAATCAGGGTTTGCCAGCACCTCAGGGACTCTACGGGCCTGTCTGTGCGGTGGCTCCCACGGGGGAACTACTGCACGTGCCACTGTACCAGCTTTAATTGACCTTCTGGTGCTCGCCACTTCACCATGTTCTATGGCAGTGCTGGTACTAGGTCCAGGATGGGCAGCGCTGCTGGAGTATGCCTCACGACTCTGCTGCCCTTGAAGCGGATCCTGCGCAACCTGTGGTCTAGCAACACGGGGCCGGGTACGCCTGGTGGTATCAGGGACCTCAACCTCATTGTTCGAACTTTGGGTCAGACTGCCACTGCTTTCTACAGGTTCGTATTCTGACCCACTGGATTTGTCAGATAAGTGTTCCCATTCCTCATCCGACTGGGTCAGAAGCCTGTAGGCCTCTTCAGAAGAATACCCCTTACTCGCCATTTGGTCAACTAAATTTAGGGAGTATTCCCGGAGACTACCCAAGAAAAAAGCAAGCCTGTCTTACAAATGGGAGGCTAGCGAAGTACAGGAAGCCGCTGTGATTGATAAAAAATATCAAAACTGATTTTTTTTTTTATCGCCGCAGCGCTTGTGTAGTGATTGTGCAATGATAAAAAAAATTAAAAATTTGTCACTGTGGCGGAATGGAGTGGGTGAACGCACGTGTGGGCGACCGATAAGGCCTGATCGGGTAAACACTGCGTTTTGGGTGGAGGGCGAGCTAAAGTGACACTAATACTATTATAGTTCTGATCACTTACAGATACTATAAAGTACCAATGCTGATTAGCGATACGCTAATCAGCGAATCAGTGACTGCGGTGCGGTGGGCTGGGCGCTAACGGAAGCTAACTAACTACCAAAGGGGGCCTAAACTAAGCTAAACCTAAAAGTCAATACTGGTGAAAAAAAAAAGTGACAGTTTACACTGATCACTTTTTTCCCTTTCACTAGTGATTTACAGGGGTGATCAAGGGGTTAATTGGGGTGATGGGGGGTGATCTGGGGCTAAATATGTGGTGCTTGGTGTACTCACTGTGACATGTGCTCTGTGCTGGGTCCAACAGATGAAAAGGACGCAGCACAGAGCACAGAAGCATTTAATGCATTATATTTATAAATGTAATGCATTATATGGCTGATGATTCGTTTTTTTAAAAGTCACCAGCCTGCCAGCGCTGATCCAGGCGCACAGATCGCGTCATCTCGCCTCTCGTGAGATGACGCGCCGACGCGTGGCTGAGAAATAACCCGGCCACCGAGATCACGCGATTCGCCGTGAGGCAGTCCGGAGCTGGTTAAGATGCGGGGCCATTCTAGGGGTTCTATCTGGATATCCTTCCCTTCGTAAGCCTAGAACCTGTGGGTATACCCAGTGGGACTCTTGCACAGCTAATATGTTTTTATGCCACACCTTGCTGTCTGATGATGTGGATTTCTGTGCAATAAATCACTGGGCATATAAATTAATTCAAATTTCCTCATAAGATTTTGAAAAAAATAAATTTTTGTGAAGCCTCAGTGTCAACCTGTATTTCTCAGTTGTCCGCAAACTCAGGAATTTGCGGCTGATAATCCTTTGGAGATGAGGTCCATATGGGGGGCTGCCTCAACAGTTTTCCTCATCTGTGGATGATGATAAGGAGGAAGAGAAGAAGAGGAATGTGGTATCCTCTTCTTCCTAGCTGGCCGTATCTGTATCAAAGGTAATGAGGGACTTATTATGCTGACTCGGCTGAATGCAGTCTTTGGGAATATTAGGACATTTATATTTTTAAAGGGGTGTGTAAATGTGTACGATTCAACATGTGTAAAATATGTATTAATTTTATTTATTCACAGGGTTTTGTATATAGTGCTTTTACATATGAAAAGGCCATAACAAATTTGAAATAAATTTTAGGATAAAGAAAAAAAGAAAATAAACATTAAGATAAAAAAAATAGTAACTAAAAAAAAAAAAAAGTCGTCTTTGCTACAAGAAAAAACCCTGCGTGAAAAGTCCGTAGGGCTTCCATGGGGTTCCGTGCTTCTGTTCGCACCGACCTTCCAGATTGTGGACCCATCCGTGATGCGGGGTGCATACGGCTAGTGCCTGTGTATTGCGGACCCGCTGTTTGCGGGCCCTTAGTTCTGTGGGACTACATCAAGTGCATCTGCCCCTTCAGCCTCAGGGCTCATGCACATGAACGTATTTTCTTTCCATGTCCGTTCCGTTTTTCTTGCAGACCGTATACAGAACCATTTATTTCAATGGGTCCGCAAACACGGAAGTTACTCCCTGTGAATTCCGTTTCCATATGTCCATATTTCCATTCCGCAAAAAAATAGAACATGTCCTATCATTGTCTGCATTACAGACAAGTAATATGCAAAATAAATGTGGAGCCCCAGTTATGGGTCTACAACACAACGAAGCCAGATATCCCTCAAAGGAAGGAAAACCGAGCAAAGGGGTGTCTCCATTACAGAGATCACCAAATCCACCATATTAAGAGGTCCCTATGTCAAGATCCCGCTTACATTTCGGATTGCTGTGTTGAGACTCTTAAATGAGGTTCCGCAGTGTTTTTTGTAGCTGGTCTCCCTGAGATCAGCTATTGGTGTGTTTGAGCATTACAGACAAGGATAGTACTGTTCTATTAGGGGCCAGCTGTTCTGTTCCACAAAATACGGAATGCACACGGACGCCATCCGTGTTTTTTGAGGATCCGTTTTTTGCAGACTGCAAAATACATATGGTCGTTAGCATGACCCCTCCATATCCACAGCACAGAAGAGCTGACAGCCTCTCTACAAGCTGCCATTTAAGTTCGGTACAGTGTGCAGAGAGGGTGTCAACTCCACTGTGCTGTGGTTTAGGCCTCCTAGGACTGCTGCAGTGAGATCAATATCACATTGATCATCACCTGCATCAGCTCACTTGCAGCAGTTCCAGGATCCCTGATCCACTCTCCTAAGTTTCAATGCCTATCCTGGGGGAGGGAAGTTCACTATTCTACAAGCTCCTCTTGTGCTGCAATTAGTTGGTATGGCATAGAGGTGTTGCACCACCACCACTGTCTGACAATCTGGGGAGCTATTTGTTCTCTGTGTACCAAGTTCCCTAAGTGGAGTTAATATAAGTGAAAAAAAGTATGGTAAAGCACTACCGCATCCCAAAATTCCAGAGTTATTAAAATGTAATGTAGTTATCTCGTACAAAGGATGCCAAAATGGAAAAAAAATCAAAATGGCCAATTCGCAGTTTTTTCGTCACTTCACAAAATCTCCCTGAAAATTGAATTAAAAATTATAAAAAAGGCATACACATTCCAAAATTATATTATTGATAACTACAGATTGCCCAACTAAAAATGAGCCCTCACACAGCTCCATGGACATATTGTGAATATAAAATGTTATGGAAGTTAGAATATGGTGATGCAAATCTATAATAATTTTTTTCAAAGTTTTCATTTTTGTTTAGTATTAAAAGAGAAGAAAATCTATACAAATGTGGCATCACTGTAATTTTACTGACCCGTTGAATAAAGGGAAAAGTTCAGTTTTACTGAATAGAAAACACTGTAAAAACTAAACCCATAAAACTATGGTGGAATAGCATTTTTATTCTTTTACTCCATTTCACTCCACTCCATTTGGAATTTTTTTCCAGCTTCAAACTTCATCATATCCAATATCAAATGGTGCCATTAGAGAGTACGACTTGTCCCACAAAAGAAAAAAGCCCTTAATCGGCAATGTGAATAGAAAAATAAAAAAGTTATGGCTCTGAGAAAGTCAGGAGGAACAAGAAAAAACTAAGAAAATCTCTCTGCCCTTAAAGGGCTTCTGTCACCCCCCAAAAACATCACAGTGACATCACAGCTGCACCCGGAAGAGAAGACGCAGGCGCACTGAGGAAGGAGCGGCCGAGCGAGAGTACTCCTCTCAGTGCGCTTGCGCCGACTGAAGAACGGTATGGCGCAGGCGCGAGATTTTAAACAGAGACAGGGCCAGCTGGAGGAGGAGAGCGCTCGCTGGCCCTGTCAATCAACCACAGGAGGGGCGTTTTTTTACAAGCGGGATGCAGCGGCTACCAGCAAGTAAACGCCCTACTTGCTGGTAGCAAGGTAATTTGCATAATATAAAATAACGTTTTATAGCAAAATTAACCTGCTAAAACGGTTAACAAGAATATGTTTAGAATAATCGCCCTATAAGCTTTTTAGTGAGGGAAAAAAAAAATGCTTTTGGGGGGTGACAGAAGCCCTTTAAGCGGTTAAGCCTAACACTTTAATCTAGAAATGCTACTACATTTATTTAATTCCACCCTCCTAGTGGAGTGACTGACTTTTTGGGGACTTTTTAAAAAAAGGTACTGATAAATCTGGAGTGAAACTAATTAACAGCAAACCAAGCTTGCTTCCCCATTCATTTTTTCAAAACTAAAGTGTGGTGTAAAAATGCAAAAAGACACATATTTTTGCACAAATAGGTTCAAATAGTCTTCTAAAAAGAGTCAGTGGTTTACAATTACATGTTAGGGTTTGGACAAACTACACTTTTTGGAAAAGGTATCTCAGGAGAACAGCAGTGTTTTCATGAAAATCATGGCAAAAACTGCTGTAGGACAGCAATCTGAGACCACAACAGGGAAAAGATTTCCACACAGACAGTCCAGTTTCATTCATTTTGCAGTCCCCAGACATCTAGGCTCACCTGTTAATAGAATGCCACCAAGCTCAAAGTGTAGTGCTCTTCAAGCTACAATAAATGCATAGTTATACAGTGTAGGGTTGCTAGGTTTCATGGTACAAGCAATGCAGGGAGGGGTCTGCAATACATTACTAATCTGTTAAATGTTGACTTAGAAATCTTCATAGGCTTAAGTGCTTAGTAAGAAAGAGAAATGTTTACTCAGAAAGTATTGGTTTTACCTCTCATATTTACATGCTAGAAACTCTACACGTACAAGGCTTCCTATACAGGGCATGTATCCATGATGGTTGCTGTTGAAATTAAAACATTCTGATGATAATGTGCATGATATCTCTGTATGCATAACTAATAGGCCTCTTTCAGACGGGCGTCACATGTGATGCAGGTAATCGCGTGATTTTTCAGCGCGAGTGCAATGCGTTTTGCACGCGCATGAGAAAAATCTAAATGTTGGTACCCAGACCCGAACCCGGACTTCTTCAAAGAAATTCGTGTTTGGGTTCAGTATTCTGTAGATTTTATTATTTTCCCTTATGACATGGTTATAAGGGAAAATAATAGCATACCTAATAGAGAATGCTTACTAAAATGTGGATTGAGGGGTGAGCGCTAATTACGTCTTTAACGGTCCTTTTGCAGGTCCTCAAAGAAGAAAGAAGACGATGCCAAGCTCTGCGATCAAGTGGATAAGGTGAGTTCATTTTTTTTATTTTTTAACCCCTCAATCTACATTTTAGTAAGTATTCTGTATTAAGAATTCTATTATTTTCTCTTATAAGGGAAGTTATAAGGGAAAATTATACAGTAAATAGACTTTAATGGGGTTGCTCATCCCTGTTGTCTCCTAGCAACCATGCGTGAAAATCGCACCGCATCCACACTTGCTTGCGATTTTCACGCAGCCCCATTCATTTCTATGGGGCCTGCGTTGCGTGAAAAACGCAGAATATAGAACCTTCTGCTAATTTCACGTAACGCACAAGTGATGCGTGAAAATCACCGCTCATCTGCACAGCCTCATTGAAGTGAATGGGTCCGGATTCAGCGTGGTTGCAATGTATTCAAGTCACGTATTGCACCTGCGCTGAATTATCGCCCGTGTGAAAGGGGCCATACTCTTTTTAAAGGGGTTGTCCTCTTTTGAATATTGATGACATATCCTCAGGATAGGTCATCAATATCAGATCGGTGGGGGTCTGAAACCCGGCACCCCGCCGATTAGCCATGTGAAGAGAAAGCAATGCATGTACATTCTCTTCATTGTTTACCTGCTCACTGCCGCAACCGCAGTGGTGGGCAGGTATAATTACATCTCAGCCATCCCAGTCACTTCAATGGGACGGCTCTGGCTTCAAATGAATAGGATAGAGCCGTCCCATTGAAAGGACAGCGTAGTTGTAATTACACCTGCTCACCGCTGCAGTTGTGACGGCGAGCAGGTAAACAGAGAAGGCAGTGCTTGGAGCCCCACCAATCTGATATTGATGACTTATCCTAACGAAAGGCCATCAATATTAAAAAAGCGTATAACCACTTTAATTTTTCTCAAATCAAAGTTCTTACTATTTAAAGATAAAGGGTTGTTACCTAGTTCCCATCTGACTGTAAAACATGTAATCATCAACATACTGTAAATGTAGGGTAACTTCATTCCTAAAGCTCATCATCTCCTTTCCTATGCGACAACCCCAGAGCTTTGGTAACACTGGTTTTTTAAAAAGCAAATATGGGCTGAACTGCGGATGCTCACCCTGTGCAGTGAAAAGGTCCAGAATGCACAGGTGCTGTCTCATTGCAGAGAGAGAATAAGACAGCAGGGATGCACATGGGAGAGGGGGATGATCTCCTTATACTTGTCCTGGCTGTCAAAACTATAGAAGAATGTTGTGTGGGGAGTCGCTCTGGTAGACAGCGGTGCGGGTGCAGTTTAGAGGCAAAACAAGGAGTCCAGATTGTGCATCAAACAGTGTTTTATTCACACTTGCACACCAGAAATGAAAACAGTCTCTTGGTGACAGTTCACACACAACAGAAATCATGTGGCAAAACCAAAAACAGGCCAACACAGGGTCCAGTCACCTTGGGTGGTTTAAGTGCGGGTTCACACCTAGCAGTCGGTTCAGCCGCAGGCGATTCCTCCTTCAGGTTTGCAGGGAAACACCACCTTGCTGAGCTCCGTCCTCCAGCACAGAGAACTCCTCAGCCCTGTTAGCAGGCTCCAGGATAATCACACCAGACACAGCTGATGGCTGTGTTTTATACCAGCCCAAAACTCGGACTGGACCGTGGGGAGCAGCCACCCACCCTACTCTTTAGCTGCTCCCAGTAAGAGCCGGCCCGGATCGGCTTTGCAGCCATGCTATTTAAAAGAGTCAAAACAGCACTAGCTGCTGCAGACAAAAACCCGGCTCTCACCTCACCGAGGCCAGCAACCTCGGTGACACGTACCTGCCATCGCATATGACACCTTGCACCTTACCACATACCCCCCCCCTTTGTTCAACCCTGAGGGGGTGAACACACGTGAGGCAGTGGACGCGGGACAGGGCATCTGCGTTGCCCTGCAAGCGGCCTGCCCTGTGTTCCACGGAAAACTTGAAATTTTGAAGAGATAGGAACCACCTGGTGACCCGAGCATTCCTCTCCTTGGCCTGACTCATCCATTTGAGGGGGAATGGTCGGTCACCAGACAGAACCTCCTCCCTAACAGGTAGTAGCGGAGAGATTCGAGTGCCCACTTGATAGCCAGGCACTCCCTCTCCACTATACTATATCTGGACTCGGCGGGACTGAGCTTACGGCTCAGGAAGACAACGGGATGTTCTTCCCCGTTGACCTCCTGAGACAGTACCGCACCGAGGCCTACCTCCGAGGCGTCGGTCTGTACGACAAACTCCTTGTTGAAGTCGGGTGTCACCAAAACCGGGGACCCACACAGGGCCGACTTCAACGCGGAGAAAGCCTCCTCCGCCTTCTCACTCCAGCTAAGCCTCCCAGACTTTCGCCCCTTCAACAGGTCTGTCAATGGCGCTGCTATTGTGGCAAAGTGGGGCACAAACCTCATGTAGTAACCTACAATCCCCAGGAACGACTTTACCTGCCTGGTGGTGACCGGTCGGGGCCAGTTACGAATGGCCTCTACCTTAGTTACCTGAGGTTTGATAACTCCCGCCCAATTACATATCCCAGATATTTTGTCTCCTCTAACCCTATGGAGCACTTCTTTGGGTTAGCGGTCAGTCCGGCTTTCCTCAGGGCATCCACTACCGCCTGCACCTTGGGTAAATGGCTTTCCCAGTCGGTGCTGTGGATGACTACATCATCTAAGTAGGCCGAGGCGTACCGACGATGTGGTCGCAGCACTATGTCCATTAACCTTTGGAAAGTGGCGGGGCGCCATGCAGGCCAAAGGGTAACACCTTGTAGTGATACAGGCCCTGCGGGTAACAAATGCGGTTTTTCCTTAGCCGACTCCGTTAAGGGTACCTGCCAGTACCCTTTAGTGAGGTCCAGCACAGAAAAATAACGGGCTTGTCCTAAACTTTCAACAAGCTCGTCTACTCGGGGCATGGGATACGCGTCAAACTTGGATACTTCATTTAACTTGCGAAAGTCGTTGCAGAACCGTAGCGTCCCATCCGGCTTGGGTATTAGGACTATGGGACTGGCCCACTCACTTTTCGACTCCTCAATGACATCGAGCTTCAACATTAACTGCACTTCCTCCGCGATGGCCCGCCGCCGAGCCTCGGGTACCCGGTATGGTTTTAACCGGACCTTGGCCTGAGGCTCAGTGGCGATGTCATGTCGGATGAGAGGCGTGCGGCCAGGGAGGTCGAGAACACATCCGTGTTCCGACTGAGAAACTCCCTGACTTCCTGAACTTGTTTGGAAGACAGGCTGTCTGCAATTTTACCGTGGTTACGGCTTCACAGGCCTCGAACTGTGGGGCTGGACCCTTTTCACCTAGAAGCCCTGGCCGGGGGCTGGGGTCGTCGGCCGCGTCCCTATCTTTCCACGGCTTAAGTAAATTCACGTGGTACACCTGCTCCGGCTTGCGCCGCCTGGCTGGTGTACTTTGTAATTACTTCCCTACTTCTCGATCACCTCATAGGGGCCCTGCCACCTAGCTAGGAATTTGCTGTCAAGGGTGGGTACCAGAACCAAAACCCGATCTCCCGGATTGAAGTCCCGTACCCGAGCCTGACGATTGTACACCCTACTCTGGGCTTGTTGCGCTGCCTCCATATGCTCCCGGACCAAGGGCAACACCCTTTCCATCCGTTCCTGCATCTGGGCGACATACTCAATGACACTTTTGTGGGGGACAGGCTGTTGTTCCCATGCTTCCTTGGCGATATCCAACAGGCCCCGAGGGTGTCTGCCATAAAGCAGTTCGAAGGGCGAGAACCCAGTAGAGGCCTGGGGCACCTCTCGCACTGCGAACATGAGATAGGGCAGAAGCAGATCCCAGTCCTTCCCATCTCTAGACACCACCCTCTTTAACATATTTTTAGAGTTTGGTTAAACCTCTCCACAAGACCGTCTGTTTGCGGATGGTAAACGGACGTCCGTAACTGCTTTATACGCAACAATTTACACAGTTCCCTCATTACTTTGGACATAAAGGGGTCCCTTGGTCTGTCAGAACCTCTTTAGGCAGGCCCACACGGGAAAACATCTCCATTAACTCTTTGGCAATGAGCCTAGCTGAGGTATGTCGCAGAGGCACCGCCTCCGGATACCGAGTGGCATAGTCGAGAACTACCAGAATGTGTTGGTGGCCCCTGGCAGACTTTGGTACAGGCCCAATTAAATCCATAGCGACTCGCTCAAGCGGTACTTCAATAATTGGCAGAGGTACCAGAGGACTACGGAAATGTGGCTGGGGGCTAGTTATCTGACAGGTTGGACAGGACTTACAATAATCTTCTACCTCCTTGAACACACCGGGCCAATAAAACCGCTGCAGTATGCGGTCCTGGGTTTTCTGCCACCCCAGGTGTCCCCCAAGAACATGTTGGTGGGCAAGCTCCATGACAAGCTTGCGATACGCTGTGGGCACCACCAACTGTTCAACAGGTTCACCTCGGATTTGGTTCACCCGATACAACATATCCTGCAGAACAATAAATCGTGGGAACATTAATTCAGCCCCTGGTTTCTGGGGTTTACCATCAATTTCCAGCACATTCTCCCAGGCCCTGGTGAGGGTTTGGTCCCGGTGTTAGGCGGTCCCAAAATTATCTCCGGAGACGTGGAGGTCTGCCAACTCAGGACCTGGTGGCAAGTCCTCCATGTCTCCCACCATTCCACTCAGTGGGGGTGTCTCCCCCTCTATCACAGAAGTGGTGGTCACCCCTACCGCAGGCCCTTCGGACTCGGGCTCCCAGGGCTCTGGCCTCCCACAGGAACCAGGCCACTCTGCTAGGGTTACCCCTGTCTCAGGGCTATTAGTCACTTTCACCTCAGGCCATAGTGACGGAAAACCAGGAAGTCTCTCCCAATTATTAGTTCATACGGTAGTTTGGCGGAGATCGCCACTTCACAAGTCCAGGTGCCGGCCGCCGTGGACAGAGACATTTCAGCAGTGGGATAGTCCTTTAAGTCTCCGTGTATGCACACCACCCCAACTTTCCGGCCCGTATACTGGGTGGGCTGTACCAGGGCAGCACTTACCAGGGTTACCAGGCTCCCTGAGTCCAACAGCGCCACTGCCAGGTTATCCCCGACTTGCACCTGGCACAGATGACGACTGTCCATTGTCTCGGGGATGCCGGTCGCACACAGTCTCCGGGCATACATGGAAGCCCGGTACCCATAATTAGTCTCCATGGGTTCCCCCACTGTGGACAGTTGGCCCTTATGTGTCCAGGCTCCCGACACTGCCAGCAGACCACTGGGGACGGATCTGCAAGAGGTACCTCCCGGGCGGGTTTGGCCGGCCGCCGGGACTGGGGTGGAGATTTGCGGGGTTTGACTGGCCCCCTCCCAAAAGAACCCCCTGCAGGTTTCTGGTGGCCTCATATCGTTCCACCAGGTCGACCATCTCAAGGGCATTGGTGGGGGATACCTGGCCGATCCAGTGTTGAAGGGGGTAAGGCAAGGCCCTCCAAAACATGTCAGCCAGCAGCCGGTCCAGCATAGCAGTCGGACTCAGAACCTCAGGCTGCAGCCATTTTTGCAACCTGTGCAGCAACTCATAGTACTGCGGCCTGGCGGGTTCAGCCACGTTAAAGTCCCACTGGTGGACACGCTGAGCCCGGACCAACACGTTTACCCCCAGTCTGGCCAGGATCTCCCCCTTCACCGTGGAATAGTCAGCAGCCTGGTCGTCTGCCAAATCAAAAAAAAACTTGCTGGGGTCCAGACGCCAGGAACGGAGCGATGACCTCTGCCCACTGTTCTCGGGGTAATTTCTCCCTCACGGCCACCTTCTCGAACACCGCCAGATAGGTCTCAACATCATCCGAGGGGTCATCTTAGGGATCGCGGCACGGACAGCTTTCCGGGCATCGTGGGCGCGGTGGGACGCTCCTGCCGCTTGCAACGCCATCACGTGCTGTAGCAGTAGCTGGTTGGTCTCCCGCTGCTGCACGTTAGCCTCTATGAGGGCTTTCACAGCCGCCTCCATTTTGTCGGGGATCACAGGCTGCAACTTTGCCGGCTTAATATAGGACATTCACTTTTGCTCAGCAAAAACAAAGTTCGGCGTTCACGCCAGCCTCACTGCGCATGCCCGCATCCGACACCAAATGTGGGAGTCGCTCTGGTAGACAGCGGTGCGGGTGCAGTTTAGAGGCAAAACAAGGAGTCCAGATTGTGCATCAAACAGTGTTTTATTCACACTTGCACACCAGAAATGAAAACAGTCTCTTGGTGACAGTTCACACACAACAGAAATCATGTGGCAAAACCAAAAACAGGCCAACACAGGGTCCAGTCACCTTGGGTGGTTTAAGTGCGGGTTCACACCTAGCAGTCGGTTCAGCCGCAGGCGATTCCTCCTTCAGGTTTGCAGGGAAACACCACCTTGCTGAGCTCCGTCCTCCAGCACAGAGAACTCCTCAGCCCTGTTAGCAGGCTCCAGGATAATCACACCAGACACAGCTGATGGCTGTGTTTTATACCCAGCCCAAAACTCGGACTGGACCGTGGGGAGCAGCCACCCACCCTACTCTTTAGCTGCTCCCAGTAAGAGCCGGCCCGGATCGGCTTTGCAGCCATGCTATTTAAAAGAGTCAAAACAGCACTAGCTGCTGCAGACAAAAACCCGGCTCTCACCTCACCGAGGCCAGCAACCTCGGTGACACGTACCTGCCATCGCATATGACACCTTGCACCTTACCACAGTTGCCATAGACAAACGTCAAGCAACAAAGCCCATGGCTTTCTTGACACACTTTTAGAAAATCATTTCATTGGTAAATATTGTTTAGGCTACATTCACACGACCGTGAATGTGTCCGCGTCCGTTCCGCAATTCTGCGGAACGGGTGCGGACCCATTCACTGTCTATGGGGCCGGACGAGGTGCGGAGAGCACACTAGGTGCTCTCCGCTTCCGCATTTGCGGAGCGCGGCCCCGAACTTCCGGTCCGCGGCTCCGCAAAAGATAGAACATGTCCTATTCTTGTCCGCAGCCTGCGGACAAGAATAGGCATTTCTATGGGGGGTGCGGCTGGGTGTATTGCGGATCCGCAATTTGCGGATCCGTAATACACTACGGTCGTGTGAATGTAGCCTTATTTTTAAATATGTGATGCAATTGGCACAGCACTTAAATCTTGGGAAGCCCCTTTAGGGTATATTCACATGTACCAGCTATGCTGGGGATTTGAGTGCAGCAAAATCATAGAGTTCTATAGTATCAGCAAAGTGGATGAGATTTTAAGAAATCAGATCTACATTCTGCACAACATAAAGTAGCCTCCATTGTGGATTTTTAAGCTGTAGATATCCAGCGCGTATTTCACTCTTTGCAATAGGGTGCCTCCCTCCACCCATACCCCATTTAAATGGGATCTTTAAATGTTTTCCTGTACTTGTAAATAAATGTTTTTGTCTAGTTTACAGTTGTCTCTTCTCCTTTTATGTGACTAGATAGTTTATAAACCGGTAGTTACTGTCAGCCAAAGCACCATAGAAAAATATTGTTTAGAATTGAAGAACAGGGACCCAGGGGGAGGTGGCTTCTTACATGGATGTTTGCCATCCATTGACCTGATGCAGTTAGGAAAGTTAGGAAAGAGTTAGGAAACTCTTCAGAATGTGTGAAGCCCTTAGAACCAGTCTTCCGTCTTTGGCTGTGGCACCACCATCTTTTAGAGTCACTGCCATATGACTTCACAAGTGTGATGGACAATCCCAAAGATGGTCAAGGTGACCAGAAGGAATTTGAAATGCGGTGAAGCAAATGAGTTTCTAGTTACAAGAGTAAAAGGGAATTAAGACACATATCAACAAAGGGCTAAATGAGGAGAGGAATCAGCCAGCCAACTATGGGTGAAAGAGTTATGTGTTCTTACCTCAGGGTGATGATGAGCCTTTCCTAAGGAGAAACTCAGCGCCTCATGGTGGTGTTCTGAAAGGTGTGGCCAGAATATGCAGGGCCACCAGCAGGAGATTAAAAGTAGTTACCAACATGTGACAGAAGATGTGGAACTTCTCTGGATGCTGCTGCAGATCGGGAATACAGGATGCAGAAGTGGCCTTTCCTGGACCGCTGGGAGACAATGGGTGAACCCAGTACCTCATCCTCCTCGTTCTCGGTTCTTCATCCAGCATATAAGATTGCTGTGTTTAGCGTAGAGAAAGAAGCCAGCACAGGACCTCATTTGCAGAGTTTTTCCCTATGGTGATCAGACAGAAATCACCAGAAATCAATGCCAGTGTGGCAAAGGAACCCTTCCTATGGGTGTTTCCAAGGGATTGGGATTTAAATAGTGGCAATTTCCTCCTTAGGCTTTTCAATTTATTTGTGGTCTGAAAAAAACGGATGACAAACAGAAACACTACAGTCATATTTTGCAGCCTTGCGGAACAAAAGCGGAATTAATACAGAAGCAAAATGGACAAAAATGCTGAATCATGGACCCGTGATTGGTGGGCTGGCAAACAGCAACGGTTATGGGCATAAGAGCTAAAGGGAACTTGTCATCCACTATAACCCCTTCCTGCGTCATGCTGTAAAAAAAATGGAATGGCAGTGAACATGTTTGTGCACAAGGTCGTGCATATAGAGGAATGTGATGGTGTGGGCTCAGGAGCTGGACCTGTGCATTCAGCTTACACCTTATTGCCAATCCCAAGATCAGAGCTGGCTCTGATCACAGACATTTAACCCTTTAGATGCTGGCAGCATGTCAATAATTTACAAACAGAGGGGCTCCCATTGTACCCCATCAATTTGTTTGTGATGTGATGACAGGGTCCAAATGATGGTCATGACAACCAAATGCCTAAAAAAAATGACCCTTAGGGTTGCCATGTATGGAAGCATTAATAAACGAACTGGCAGATAACTATTGCAGTGTATTATACCAGAGATCAGACAATTGCAAGTCCACTAATGGAACTATTTCCTCTTATCTAGAGTTGAGCGGACACCTGGAAGTTCGGGGTAAAGTTTGGGTCCAGAACCCAAACTTTTTTGTGAAGTTCGGCCCTATTGAAGTCAATAGGGACCCGAACTTTGGGGCACTAAATGGCTCTAAAAAAGTCCTAGAAAGGGCTAGAGGGCTGGAAATTTAAGCAAAAAGGGGGTAAGAGTAGGACAAGTGCCCTGCAAACAAATTTGGATAGGGAAATAACTTAAAATAACATAAAATACATAAAAATGTAAAAGAAACTTTCTAAACCTGAGCACAAGTGAGTGACAGAGGCATCTGCCACCCCGCAAACAGAGGATGTGGAAGCAACGCCACCACATCTTTCACCATCACCAAGCATCTCCACACTATCCCATGGAAGCGTTCAGCTGTCCATCTCCCAATTAGAAAAATAAATAGAAACAGGAATTACCCCCCTACCCACACGCGATCCCTGGCCCTGAATGCCAGGATTTCAAAATTCCTGGTCCTTTGAAATGCTGTCATTCTGTCTGGTGGAGATAGATGGAGACTTTAAAAAAACTTATGGCGGTCGCTGTCCCACAGTACGTGGTTCCCAGCTGCCACTACTTTTCCAGGCGAGCCATCTCTTCCCTGCACAACCAAGTGGCGGACAAAATCAGGTGTGCACTGCGCAACGCCATCTGTGGCAAGGTCCATATAACCACCAATACGTGGACCGGTAAGCACGGGCAGGGAAGTTATATCTCCCTAACAGAACACTGGGTAAATGTAGTGGCGGCTGGGCCAGAGGCGGATAGCAGTTTGGCACATGTCCTTCAGTCCCCGAGGATTGCAGGGCATTTCTCTTTGCCTCCTGGTGCCTCCTCCTCCTACTCCGCTTCCTCCTCCTCTACCACCTCCTCATCCTTTCAGCGTAACACCTTCACCACCAACATCAGCACAGCCAGGGGGAAATGACAGCAGGCTGTTCTGAAACTCATCTGTTTGGAAGACAAACCCCATACTGCGCAACATTGAACAACAGACCGATGTGTGGTTGGTGTCACTGAGCCTCAAGCCCGGCCTCGTGGTGTGCGATAATGGGTGAAATCTCGTAGCAGCTCTGGGCCTAGCCGGCTTGACACCCATCCCTTGCCTGGTGCATGTTCTGAATTTGGTGGTGCAGAAATTCCCTAACACCTGACAGTAAAAATCAATTCAGTTAATCCAGCTCTTAGATTCTGGTGGGACAAATTCACTTTTATTGGTGCTCAAGGACCCCTGCGGCCTGAGCCGCAGATGTGACAGGCAAATAATTTTATTAAATTTGTCGGTTAGATTGTTCGGTAACATTTCCACGGTTATCAGGACTTTTTATTATAAATCGTAACAAAAACTATACAAGGAATAGGCCTGCACAATATATCGCCAAAGCAATCGGTATTGCGATAAATCGCCATATCGCAGTCGCCAATTGGCCGACCCAAAAATGCTGCAATTATATTACCGTATTTTTCAAATTATAAGACGCACTCCCCCCCCCCCCCAAAAGTGGCAAAGAAATGGCAGTGCATCTTATAAAGCGATGGTTGACTTTTTATGTGGCTGACACTGATGTATCGCCGGGCGCTATGCTGCACAGCATGGCTGGCGATAAATCAGTTACAGTGCGGGGAGGGAGGAGGGGCTGGTGGAAAGTTGTTATTTTAATGAACACATGTTCTTACATCTAGTCTATTTTATTTATCTGTTTTGTGCAGTGCTATTAAGAAAATATTAAGAGTTAAGCATAACTACATTTCAGCATTATCAGTAATCGCACAAAATTCCCATATCGTGCAGCCCTAACAAGGAACTTTTCAAAAAGAGAAAATTAACCCGACCAGAATCCCCCCCTACAACCCCCCTTTTACTCAAACCACTTATTAGTGCCCATTCACAAACTATTGACAAATTTACTCATAAACATATTTAAATAACTATAAGTCAGATAAACGAAATAAACAAACAAAACTATATACATGCCTTACCCTTAACTTATAAGGCCAGTCATATACAAGTGGCTCGGAGGGTGGGTTCCTGCACCAATATAGGCCAAGTACACAATTGTCCAGCCAGGGCACAGTTCTTGAGGAGGAGAAACCGTGTTCACAGCAGGTTGGCACCCAAAGCAGCTCAAGGCCATCACTTGAGTGTGGCTGGGGGGATACGGAGGACACAGATGATACACCTCCCACAGAGGACAGCTTGTAGTTGCCTCTGGGCAGCCTGGCACACATGAGCGGCTACATGCTGCAGTACCTGCGCAACGACTGCCCAGTTGTCCACATTCTAACTTGTGCAGATTACTGGGTGGCCACCCTGCTGGACCCCCGTTACAAGGACAACATGCTGTCCTTAATTCCATCACTGAAGCGTGATTGGAAGAAGCCAACGCTGGTAGACGCGCTGCTGATGGCATTTACACCTGACACCGGGGGCTCAGTGGAAGCACAAGGCTAAAGCAGAGGAGGAGGAGGAAGAAGTTGCCAACACAGCTGGGTCACTGCCAACACCTCAGAAGGCAGGGTTAGCATGGCCGAAATGTGTAAAAGCTTTGTCACCACGCCACAACAACCAGCACCACCAGAAGATATGGAACGTCTTAGCAAGAGGCAGCATTTCCGCAAAATGGTGGAATAGTATCTGTGCACACGTCTACAAGTACTGATTAATGGGCCTGCCCAGGGTCGTAGCTACAGGGGAAGCAGGGAAAGCGGCTGCTTTGGGGCCCTGACCAAGAAGGGGCCCATCCAGTAGGAGGAGGACTAAAAGACTTTGTCGGGGCCCCTCAACAGAATTATACAATTAAATTATATACAGTGGCAGTATAGACAGTGTTGAAAACGGATGCAACAGCTTCCTGGTCTGAGAGAGCGATCTTTAGTAGCCACAGCAATGGATGCAGCATGAAAGGAAGGGGTTGCGGAAAAATTACTGGGGGAGGGGGGCCCCATTCAAAAATTTGCTCTTGGGCCCAGTCATTTCTAGCTACGCCACTGGGTCTGCCGCGTCCAACTTCTGTGTCTCCAAATTAGGGACAAGGCCTCAGCTTCACCTTTATGCCTTGGAGGTCCTGGCCTGCCCTGCAGCCAGTGTATTGTCTGAATATGTGCTTAGCACGGCTGGGGGCGTTATCACGGACAAGCGCAGCTGCCTGTCCACAGCCAACGTGGACAATCTCATGTTCATTAAAAAGAACCAGGCATGGATCCCACAGGACTTGTTCGTACCTTATGCAGAATAGACATGTATACCGGCCTCACCCAACCATTGTTATACAACAATAGAGACACAAAAACATTATTTTTTTTTCAAAACTGAAACAAACAAAGAAAGTAGACATATTTGATATCATTGCGTCCGTAACAATCTGCTCTATAAAAACATAAAATAGCACATGATCTACCTTGTCAGATAAATGTTGTAAAAAAAAAAAAACTGTGCCAAAACAGCCATTTTTTGGCTGAGTTTCTACTGTAGCGGTGCATCAGGGGGGCTTCAAATGGGACATAGCATGTAAAAACCAGTTCAGCAAAATCAAAACCATACGGCGCTCCTTTTCTTCTGCGCCCTGCTGTGTGCCCCTACATCAGTTTACGACCACATGTGGGGTGTTTATGTAAACCGCGGAATCAGGGAAATAAATATTGAGTTTTGTTTGGCTGTGAACCCTCGATGTGTTAAAAAGAAAAAAATCGATTAAAATGGAAAATCTACCAAAAAAGTGACATTTTGAAATTTCATCTCCATTTTCATTTAATTCTTGTGGAACACCAAAAGGGTTAACAAAGTTTGTAAAATCAGTTTTGAATACTTTGAGGGGTTTAGTGTCTACAATAGGGTAATTTATGGGGGGTTTCAACTATGTAAGTAGGGTTGAGCGAACAGTTCGAGCATAGTTCGGGTTCGTACCGAATTTTGGGGTGTTCAGGACATGGACCCGGACCCGAACATTTTCAAAAAAGTTCGAATTCGTTGTTCGGCGATTTCTTCCCGCTTTCTGAAGGGCTGCACAGCAGCCAATCAGCTAGCGTTTTACTTCTTGCCCTAAGAAGCCATCACAGCCATGCCTACTAATGGCATGGCTGTGATTGGCCAAGTGCAGCATGTGACCCAGCTTTTATTTAAGCTGAAGTCACATAGCGCCGCACTTCACTCTGCTCTGATTAGTGTAGGGAGAGGAAGCAGCTTCTGTGAGGGCGAGATTAGGCAGGGAAAAGTCAGCAAAAACAACTAATGAAGTGATCGATCTACAGCTGTGAATCATTCAACTTCTGCTAGTTAATTGCTCACTGGTTTTTAGGCTGCACAGAGCTTTTTTCTGTCACTTTGATCGGTGGCCATTTTGTGTCTTGTGGTGCACCAGCACAGCTGCCACCAAGTCCATCAATCCATCAATACTAGTTTTATTTTTGCTATATCCTACATCAGGGGTTTGGCTGTGCTTATTGTCACCCTTAGAAACTCAAGATAGAAATTTCTATATTTTATTAAGGGGTTAAATTCAATTGCCAAAATAGCAATCCCCTAAATCTGGTGTTCCAGCTGTGGCTAGCCAAGTGTAATACTGTCTGCTGTCTGGCAAAGGATAGATTTTTTTCTGTGGTGAAATTCAATTGCCAAAATAGCAATCCCCTAAATCTGGTGTCCCAGCAGTGGCTGGCAAAGTTTAATAGTGTCCGGCAAAGGATATATTTTGTTCTGGGGTGAAATTCAATAGCCAAAATACCAATACCGTAAATCTGGTGTCCCAGCAGTGGCTGGCCAAGTTTAATAGTGTCCGGCAAAGGATAGATAATTTTCTGGGGTGAAATTCAATTGCCAAAATAGCAATACCATAAATCTGGTGTACCAGCAGTGGCTGGCCAAGTTTAATAGTGTCCGGCAAAGGATATATTATTTTCTGCGGTGAAATTGAGTTGCAAAAATAGAAATACCGTAAATCTGGTGTTCCAGCTGTGACTGGACAAGTTTAATAGTGTCCGGCAAAGGATTTATTATTTTCTGGGGTGAAATTCAGTTGCCAAAACAGAAATACAGTAAATCTGGTGTTCCAGCTGTGACTGAACAAGTTTAATAGTGTCCGGCAAAGGATATATTTTTTTCTGGGGTGAAATTCAACAGCCAAAATAGCAATACCGTAAATCTGGTGTTCCAGCAGTGTCTGGCCAAGTTTAATAGTGTCCGTCAAAGGATTTATTATTTTCTGCGGTGAAATTCAGTTGCAAAAATAGAAATACAGTAAATCTGTTGTTCCAGCTGTTGCAGGCTTAGTTTAAATCTGTCCGTAAAAGGGTATATTTTTTTCTGGGGTGAAATTCAATTGCCAAAATAGCAATACCCTGAATCTGGTGTTCCAGCTGTTGCAGGCCTAGTTTAAATCTGTCCATAAAAGGGTATATTTTTTCTGGGGTGAAATATAATTGCCAAAATAGCAATACCCTGAATCTGGTGTTCCAGCTGTTGCAGGCCTAGTTTAAATCTGTCCGTAAAAGGGTATATTTTTTTCTGGGGTGAAATTTAATTGCCAAAATAGCAATACCCTGAATCTGGTGTTCCAGCTGTGACTGGACAATTTCCCTAGTGTCCGTCAAAGGATATCTTCTTCTCTGGGGTGACCGTCAGTACCAAAAATAGAAATACAGTAAATCTGGTGTTCCAGCTGTCGCTGGACAAGTTTAATAGTGTCCGGCAAAGGATATATTTTTTTCTGGGGTGAAATTCAATTGCCAAAATAGCAATACCATAAATCAGTGGTTTCAGCTGTCGCTGGTCAAGTTTAATAGTGTACGGCAAAGGATATATTTTTTTCTGGGGTGAAATTCAATTGCCAAAATAGCAATACCGTAAATCTGGTGTTCCAGCAGTGGCTGACCAAGTTTAATAGTGTCCGTCAAAGGATTTATTATTTTCTGCGGTGAAATTCAGTTGCAAAAATAGAAATACAGTAAATCTGTTGTTCCAGCTGTTGCAGGCTTAGTTTAAATCTATCCGTAAAAGGGTATATTTTTTTTCTGGTGTGAAATTTAATTGCCAAAATAGCAATACCCTGAATCTGGTGTTCCAGCTGTGGCTGGACAAGTTTAATAGTGTCCGGCAAAGGATATATTTTTTTCTTGGGTGAAATTCAATTGCCAAAATAGCAATACCATAAATCAGTGGTTTGAGCTGTGGCTGGCCAAGTTTAATTGTGTACGGCAAAGGATATATTTTTTTCTGGGGTGAAATTCAGTTGCCAAAATAGAAATACAGTAAATCTGGTGTTCCAGCTGTGACTGGACAAGTTTAATAGTATCCGTCAAAGGACAGATTTTGTTCTGGGGTGAAATTCACTTGCCAATATAGTAGGCCTGCACAATATATCGCGAAAGCAATCGTTATCGCAATTAATCGCCATATCGCAATCGCAATTTGCTGACCCAAAAATGCTGCAATTTAATTACCGTATTTTTCGCTTTATAAGACACACTTTTTCCCCCCCAAAAGTGTGTGTGTGGGGGGGGGATGGCAGTGCGTCTTATAAAGCGATGGTTGACTTTCTACGTGACACTGACACTATCTCCGGGCGCTATGCTGCACAGCGCGGCCGGCGATACATCAGTTACAGTGCGGGGAGGGAGGAGGGGCTGGAGGAAAGTCATTATTTTAATGAACACATGTTCTTATATCTATTTTATTTATCTGTTCTGTGCAGCGCTAGTAAGAAAATGGCAAGTTTTGTATTTTGTACTTTTGCAGTAATGCAAATATGTATTTTATTTTGAAAAACACTGTGCATTTCAGTTCTTGAGTTCAGCATAGCTACATTTCACATTATCAGTCATCTGTGTGTGCTTTTACCTTGAAAATCCAAGCAGATAGACCTCTAGCACAATTCCCTTAAAATATCGCATCGCATATCGTTATCGCAATTTTTAGGGCCCTAATCGCAATCGCACAAAATTCCCATATCGTGCAGCCCTACAATATAGCAATACCCTGAATCTGGTTTTCCAGCTGTTGCAGGTCAAGTGTTAATCTGTCCGTAAAAGGGTATATTACACGCAAGGTATATATACAAGTGCTGAGAGGGTCATCCTCAATAACGTCACACGCTACCGTGCATCTCCCATTGTATTTCTGTCCGTTAAAGGGTATATTACACAAAGTGTTAAAATACAATTGCTGAAGGCATAATCCTACATATTTTTTCACACGCTACTCCAAGTGTAAATCTGTCAATAAAAGGATACCTTTCATCCAGGGCCTAAATACTAGCCCTACAATTGATATTCCCCTAAATCAGTGGTTACTGCTGTGCCTGGATTAGTGTAATATGGTACATAAATAAATAGGCAGATAGTATTAGGTGCCTGTAAAAAAAGGCCTGAATTTGAAATCAATACATTGGGCCAAATATTTTTTTTCTTATTGTGGTGCTTGGTGAACGGTAACAATGAGGAAAACATCTAGTAAGGGACGCGGTCGTGGTGGTGTTAGTGGACCCTCCGATGCTGGGAGAGGACGTGGCCATTCTGCCACAGCCACAAGTCCTAGTGAACCAACTACCTCAGATTCCAGTACCGGCCAGAATTTACAGCGATATTTGGTGGGGCCCAATGCCGTTCTAAGGATGGTAAGGACTGAGCAGGTACAGGTGCTAGTCAATTCGGTGGCCGACAGTGGATCCAGCACGTTCACAACATTATCTCCCACCCAATCTTCTGCAGAAAGCGCACAGGTGGCGCCTGAAAACCAAGCCCATCAGTCTGTCACATCACCCCCATGCATATCAGGGAAACTGTCAGAGCCTCAAGGTATGCAGCAGTCTCTTATGCTGTTTGAAGACTCTGCTGACAGGGTTTCCCAAGGGAATCCACCTAGCCCTTCCCCAGTGGTGGAAGACATAGAATGCACTGATGCACAACCACTTATGTTTCCTAATGATGAGGACATGGGAATACCACCTCATTGGAGTCCGCACGTCTCTGATGATGACGAAACACAGGTGCCAACTGCTGCGTATTTTTGCAGTGTGCAGACCGAACAGGAGGTCAGGGAGGAAGACTGTGTGGAAGACGATGCAGGGGACGATGAGGTCCTAGACCCCACATGGAATGAAGGTCGTGCCACTGACTTTCATAGTTCAGAGGAAGAGGCAGTGGTGAGACTGAGCCAACAGCGTAGCAAAAGAGGGAGCAGGGGGCAACAGCAGAACAGCCGCCGTCAAGAGAGTTCGCCTGCTACTGGCTACTGGCCACCGCCCCCAGGGACCGAGCACCCCAAAGGCAGCTTCAAGAAGTTCCCTGGGATGGCACCTCTTTAAACAATGTGCTGACGACAAGACCCGCGTGGTTTGCACGCTGTGCCATTAGAGCCTGAAGCGAGGCATTAACGCTCTGAACCTTAGCACAACCTGCATGAACTGCAGTGGATTAAACACCTTAAAAACAAGAAACTCACTCAGGCTCCCACTGCTCCCTCTTCTGCTGCTGCCTCGGCCTCTTCCTCCGCCTCGGGAGGAATGTTGGCACCTGCCGCGCACCAAACAGAGGATGTGCCACCGACACCATCACCTGTGTCAACAAGCATCTCCACCATGTCACACGGCAGCGTTCAGCTCTCCATCTCACAAACCTTGGCGAGAAAGCGTAAATTCCCACCTAGCCACCATCGAGCCCTGGGCCTGAATGCCAGCATTTCTAAACTACTGGCCTTTGAAATGCTGTCATTCAGGCTGGTGGACACAGACAGCTTCAAACAGCTGATGGCGATGGCTGTCCCACAGTATGTTGTTCCCAGCCGCCACGACTTATCCAAGACAGCCGTGCCATCCCTGCACAAGCAAGTATCCGATAAAATCAAGTGTGCACTGCGCAATGCCATCTGTGGCAAGGTCCACCTAACCACAGATACGTGGACCAGTAAGCACGGCCAGGGACGCTATATCTCCCTAACTGCACACTGGGTAAATGTAGTGGCGGCTGGGCCCCAAGTGGAGAGATCCTTGGCGCACGTCCTTCCGCCGCCAAGGATCGCAGGGCATCATTCTTTGCCGCCTGTAGCCTCCTCCTCCTACTCGGCTTCCTCCTCCTCTGCTTCCACCTGCTCATCCAGTCAGCCACACACCTTCACCACCAACTTCAGCACAGCCTGGGGTAAACGTCAGCAGGCCGTTCTGAAACTCATACCGCGCAGGAGTTGTGGCGGGGTATTGAACAACAGACCGACCAGTGGTTGCTGCCGGTGGGCCTCAAGCCCGGCCTGGTGGTGTGCGATAATGGGCAAAATCTCGTCGCAGCTCTCGTGCTGAATTTGGTGGTGCAGAAGTTCATTCACAACTACCCCGACATGTCAGAGCTGCTGCATAAAGTGCGGGCCGTCTGTGCGCGCTTCTGGCGTTCACATCCTGACGCTGCTCTCCTGTCTGCGCTACAGCGTAACTTCGGCCTTCCCGCTCACCGCCTCATATGCGACGTGCCCACCAGGTGGAACTCCACCTTGCACATGCTGAAGAGACTGTGCGAGCAACAGCAGGCCATAGTGGAGTTTCAGCTGCAGCACGCACGGGTCAGTCGCACTGCGGAACAGCACCACTTCACCACCAATGACTGGGCCTCCATGCGAGACCTGTGTGCCCTGTTGCGCTGTTTCGAGTACTCCACCAACATGGCCAGTGGCGATGACGCCGTTATCAGCGTTACAATACCACTTCTACCACTTCAATACCTCCTTGAGAAAACACAGGGCGATGATGGAAGAGGAGGTGGCCCAGGAGGAGGAGGAGGAGGATGATGAGGGGTCATTTTTAGCACTTTCAGGCCAGTCTGTTAGAAGTGCCTCAGAGGGAGGTTTTTTGCAACAGCAGAGGCCAGGTACAAATGTGGCCAGCCAGGGCCCACTACTGGAGGACGAGGAGGATAAGGTGGAGGAGGATGAAGCAGGTTCACAGCGGGGTGGCACCCAATACAGCTCAGGCCCATCACTGGTGCGTGGCTGGGGGGATACAGAGGACGATAACGATTTGCCTCTCACAGAGGACAGCTTGTCCTTACCTCTGGGCAGCCTGGCACACATGAGCAACTACATGCTGCAGTGCCTGCGCAACGACAGCAGAGTTGCCCACATTTTAACGTGTGCGGACTACTGGGTTGCCACCCTGCTGGATCCCCGGTACAAAGACAATGTGCCCACTTTACTTCCTGCACTAGAGCGTGATAGGAAGATGCGCGAGTACAAGCGCACGCTGGTTGACGCGCTCCTGGGGGCAGGGTTAGCATGGCAGAAATGTGGAAAAGTTTTGTCACCATGCCACAGCTAACTGCACCACCACCTGATACGGAACGTGTTAGCAGGAGGCAGCATTTCACTAACATGGTGGAACAGTACGTCTGCACACCCCTCCACGTACTCACTGATGGTTCGGCCCCATTCAACTTCTGGGTCTCCAAATTGTCCACGTGGCCAGAGCTAGCCTTTTATGCCTTGGAAGTGCTGGCCTGCCCAGCGGACAGCGTTTTGTCTGAACGTGTATTCAGCACGGCAGGTGGCGTCATTACTGACAAACGCAGCCGCCTGTCCACAGCCAACGTGGACAAGCTGACGTTCATAAAAATGAACCAGACATGGATCCCACAGGACCTGTCCCTCCCTTGTGCAGAATAGACATTTAAAACTGCATCCCCCTCAACCATATATTCTTGTACTCCAGGGCACTTCTTTATTGAATCCTCTTTTTTTAATTTTACCATTATATTGCGGTGCAACCAAAAGTTGAATGAACCTCTCCTCATCTAGGTGCCAGGGGCCTAAATAAATGAAAGTCGCCTTCTCCATTGGTGGGTGACTTGAAGCCTGATTCGCTGCTATGGGACCTCTCTCCAATTGATAATGCTTAATTTTTATTTATTTTATTTTAATTAATTTCCCTATCCACATTTGTTGGCAGGGGATTTATCTACATTTTGCAGCCCTCGAGCCCTTTCCTGGACTATTTTACAGCCTTTTTAGTGCCCAAAAGTTCGGGTCCCCATTGACTTCAGTGGGGTTTGGGATAAAGTTCGGGTCGAGTTCGGATCCCGAACCCGAACATTTTCGGGAAGTTCGGCCGAACTTCTCGAACCCGAACATCCAGGTGTTCGCTTAACTCTAACCCTAAGTTCACACCTGAGCGTTTTACAGCGCGTAAAACGCTCAACACATGAAAACCAATGCTTTCCTATGGCCCTGGTTCTCACTTGAGCGGTTTACAGCGCGTTTGAACGCGCTGTAAAACGCCCGACGCATAAACAAGTACTTGAGCTTTTTTTTGGGCGTTTGTCGCGCGTTTTGTGATTGACACCAGAGTAGTCAATCACAAGAATGCGCGTATGAACGCGCGTTTCCTATTTGCAAAAACGCGCTGAAATACGCGCGTGAAACGCGCGTTTCAAGAACGCTCAGGTCTGAACCCAGGGTATATGTAAGCCCTACAAAGTGACACCAGACTTGAACTGGTCCTTAAACAGTGGGTTTTGGAAATTTTCTTAAAAATTTTAATAATTACTTCTAAAGTTCTAAGCCTTTTAATGTCCTAAAAAAAAAAGACATTTAAAAAATGATGCCAACATAAAGTAGACATATAGGTAATGTTAAGTAATAATTATTTTATGAGGTATCACTTTCTGTTTTAAAAGCAGGAAAATTGAAATTGAATTGAAAATTGCTAATTTTTCTATATTTTTGGTAAATTTGGGATTTTTTTCATAAATAAAGATGAAAAATATTGACTCAAATATTTGACTATCATGAAGTACAATGTGTCACGAGAAAACTCTCTCAGAACGGCTTGGATAAGTAAAGGTGTTCCAAAGTATTACCACATAAAGTGAAACATGTCAGATTTGCAAAAAATGGCCTGGGCAGGAAGGTGAAAACTGGTTCGGGGTTGAAAGGGTTAAGGTTTTTCAACATGCGGGAGAAACATGTTTATTTTATATTACACACTGCTACTGATGAAGCGATACCAATTACACAAGCCTGACATGTATAATAGACCTGGGGGCATAGATACACATATAGACAGAGTCCCTCGCTCAGGTGTAGCTCTTGTAAAACACAGCACACAGGCAGCTTCATACCTTAAGGCTAGGGCTACACGACGACACTTAGGGCGCAACTACACTGCGACATTTTGTCACACCAATGTCACGCAACAATTTTTACAATGATAGTCTATGGTGTCGCACTGGGACATGCTGTGACTGCGACAGTCGCAGAAAAATCCATTTCGGAAGGGTTTTTTGCGACTGTCATGTCACAATGCGACACCATAGACTACCGTTATACAAACTGTCGCGCGACATTAATGCGACAAATGTCATTGTGTAGACCTAGCCTTACAGGGAAAATAGTCACACAGCCCTGGGGTTCTTAAATAGGGATTTCTGGTAACACAATTAGTGTCCATTCACACATCCGTATGAATGGGTTCACATCCGTTCCGCAATTTTGTGGAACGGGTGCGGACCCATACAATTCAGTGGGGCTGAAAAAGATGCGGATATGCAATTCTGGCAAAAAAGATAGAGCTTGTCCTATTCTTGTCCGCAGTGACGGACATGAATAGGCATTTCTATCACAGGGCCGGTCATGTCCGCTCCGCAAAATGTGGAACGAACATGGCCGTGTTTTGCAGTCCGCAACGTGTGAATGGACCATTAGAGGGTCACTAACTTTTCAGCGTTTCTCTCGCCTTGTTCTGGAGATCGTTGGGTGTCTCAGCACTCAGACCCCCACCAATCTAAACTTTAGATATGCCTCTATATTAACATTTTTTTGGAAAAGAGCGACCCTTTATGGTAGGGGTCCCCCTGTAATTCTCCCTTTGTACGCCACATACAGTGAGCTGAAGCTGTGTTACAGAATAAAGGTAGATACACATCCAAGGAAGGGAAGGATTTATCAAACTGGTGTAAATTAAAACTGGCTTAGTTGCCCATAGCAACCAATCAGATTCCACGTTTCATTTTCCGGAAGGAGCGGTGAAAAATGAAAGGTAGAATCTGATTGGTTGCTATGGGCAACTAAGCCAGTTCTAATTTACACCAGTTTGATAAATCCTCCCCTTCCTTGGATGTGTATCTACATAGGTTTTGATAAATCTCCCCCAAGGTTTGCTAGAAATGTCCTAGAGAACCAGTCATACTGGCTTTGACTAAAACCCAAGTGGGGGAGAATTTGGCCATCTTCCTCTGCAGTGAGGGGGGACACTTATTTATGCAACTACACCAGGCACAACTGAAAACTGACACAAATCATTTAAATTTGGACCACAAAAGGGGCGTTCATGTGACCGAATTTCACAATTCTCTATGGTACACCATTTTCCCTCGGAGATATGCGTGGTTTCAGAGAACACTACTACATATCACGGAAAGTATATGTACCCCAACGTGTGTGGCCCCCATATATGAAAATGACCTAGAAGCTGATGGGGCCCTTAGCCTAGTAACACTTCTACACAAGGCACCACACAGAAACCTGAAGAACTGGCTGTACCTTAGAATATCCATCCCTCACCTCACACTAAGGAGGGCTCGAATTTCCTCTCACTCAGCCCTGCCCCCAATGTACCTCACCAAAACGGCCCTAACCTATAAAAAAAATACCACTCAGTACCCCTAGATTTAAAAAAGCCGCAGCATTTCCGCTACTTTCCCCTTCGTCAAGCTCACATGGCCTCCACACGTGACCTCAACCCCCGGCGATCCCATACCCTCTAGTCGCCGTATGGCGCCTGCGCAGTGCTTCTTAGGAATTGCATTTACTTTTCTTCTATACGGAAGTGCGCCTTGGTAACAGAGAAACTACATCTCCCAGAAGGCAGCGCGCTGTTGGCAGACGTGTCCGATTGATTTCATCCGTCCATACAGTATCAGCGGGGAGCCGGCCCGGCGTGTTCTGCGAGGACTGAGGGAGCCGGGTGTCATTCGGGTCACTTGCCACCATGCACCCCGCTTTTGCCGTGGGTCTGGTGTTTTCTGGGTGCTGCAGTAATGTGGTGTTTTTAGAACTTTTGGCCAGGTGAGGAGCCCATTCGTTAGCTGTGCTGTCACTGTGTATGACGGGACCTTCCCTGTGGTGTGCAGAGTGAGGTACATGATTCAGTGATGTGTGTCAGTGGGAAGTAATCCCATACTGACCGTGTGATCGGGTCTCTAATGAGGAATGTGCCGCTGATTGCTGCTCCTTATTCACTGATATTAAAGTCCCTTCAAAGGGCTTCTGTCAGCAGATTTGTACCTGACACACACACGCACACATACCCGCACATACCTGTCACATCCAGAGCCTCCCAGTCGGTGACGTCTCCTCCGATGTAGATCTTTCTGTCATCATCTTCTCCATTCAGTCCGGACAACTTCTCTCAGCCGCCTGGTCTCTGCAGAATGTGACACACAGACATCTTATCTTCCTCACATTTCTATTATCATCCCCCAACCTGGAGTCCCCACAGTGTTATCCTGCAGCTCACTGTGCTCCCCAACACCCCCAAATACTACCCTGAAGAAATATTAGTGCCCTACAGATAGTCCACCCCATAGTAATAGTGCTTCTCAAAGTCCCACCCATAGTAATTCCCTTCTAGAGTGCCCTCATTAGTAATACTGCCCCTCATTAAGTAATGTGCCCTCAAACTGTCCCCCATTAAGTAATGTGCCCCCAAACTGCCCCCGTGAAGTAATGTGCCCCCATTTAGTAATTTGCCCCAAACTGCCCCCGTGAAGTAATGTGCCCCCCACACTGCCCCGGTGAAGTAATGTGCCCCCCACACTGCCCCCGTGAAGTAATGTGCCCCCCACACTGCCCCCGTGAAGTAATGTGCCCCCCACACTGCCCCCGTGAAGTAATGTGCCCCCCCACACTTCCCCGATTAAGTAATTTGCCCCCACACTGCCCCCGTGAAGTAATGTTCCCCCACACTGCCCCCGATTTAGTAATTTGCCCCCACACTGCTCCGATTAAGTAATTTGCCCCCACACTGCCCCCTGTGAAGACATTTGCCCCACACTGTTCCGATTAAGTGATTTGCCCCCACACTGCCCCCGTGAAGTAATGTGCCCCCATGTAATCATTTGCCCCCACTGTCCCTGCAGTAATATGCTACCCAAAGTTGGCACGCGCACACACACAAAAATACTTACCTGTGTCCGGCAGGCGCACACAGAAAAGCCTTGCTCCCCGACACAGGCACATAACGTTATGGAGCGTGATGACGTCATCACGCACGCCTTTACTACCACATAGGCCTCAGAGGCTCATTCACTTATAATAAAACATCATTTTTCTCAGCAATGCGGACACATATGTACATGGGACCAACACAGATGTCTTCAGCTGCCAAGTGCACATGTAACAGGTCAGACAGTGTCAGGTACAAATCTGCTGACAGGTTGGAATTCCTAATTCTGGAGATCTGGCATTTTGCACCAGTCCCCAGTGAATTATCCCGCTGGCCCCAGTTCCCATAGAAGAATGCTCAGCCTTACCTATAGTACAGTAGTAGATACTGGGAAGTAACAAGACAGCGGGGGTTCAGGGTCAACTGGGAAAACCCCAACCTACTTGATCTTTGTTCTGCTGACATTTTTCCCTTTGGGCAGCTTTAGGCTATGTTCACATGCACTTTTTCTAAAGCACCTGTAAAGGCTCCTCTAAATCAATTTTAAAAGACCACAACCAAAAACGACCTGTTTTCAGCTACTCATCTGCTACTGCTGTGGATTTTGCTGTGTGAACATAGAGTAGAATAGCTGGTATAAGGTCTTGTCCACACGGGGCAGATTTCATTCAGCTTGTGATTAAGGCTGTGTTCACATCTCAGACGGTGATCTGTTGAATGCGGCAGTGCTGGATCTTGTGAACGCCAGCAGAGAACAGCCTACGGAAACACATGTTCGGCCGACAACTATTCCTCCTCACTCCATACACACGCTTGCTCAGTGTCAGAGCGTGTGTGCTCTCAGTGGGTAGGGGGAATAAGCCTCTATCTGATACCTCTGGTGGTGGGTTATCTCCCTTGAGAACAGAAGGATTGGGCATGTTGAAATCCAACAGCCCAATCCTTTTTTTTTTTTTTCACCGACATTTGTTGTTGGTCTTCCAGTCTCACCACAATCGGCAAGTTTAGCGGACATTTGTGTATTAAAGGGGGTTATCTTTGAAAAGGTAATGAGGACTTATCCTCAGGATAGGTCATCATTATCACATCAGCGGGGGTCGGGTCCCGGCACCTCCTGCCGGTCATCTGTATCAGGGAGACGCTGGGCTCACCAGGGCTCTGCTGAGTAGTGCAGGCTCCCGGCAGATTTCCAGGCACAGCGCTGTACATTGTATAGTGGCTGTGCTTGGTATTGCAGCTCCAATGATTTGAATGGGTCTAAGATACAACTAGACCAAATGACCGATGTACAGCGATGTCACATGGCCTTGGAAGAGGCCGCGGCTCTCTAACAGCTTCTTCTAACACCTGGATCCCCGCCAATCTGATATTGCTGACCTACCCAGAGGATAGGTTATCAATATAAATTCCCGAATATCCTCCGTTATAGGATCCACACCCAGTTTTGGCTATAGTTTGCAATTGTGTCCAGTGCTGCCGTTCAGCCAATATAAGTGAAAGGAGCTGAGGTGTCAGGCATGGAGGCAGCTGTGACATTCTGGGGCATGCCCCTGCCTCTTTTTGCCGCTTAGCTTGGAGGTCATTGGTAGCGATAGGTCTTCAATGTAAAATCCTATAAGGCCGCATTCACACGTCCGCAATTCTGTTCCGCATTTTGCGGAACGGAATTGCGGACCCATTCATTCCTATGGGGACAGACGATGTCCCGCCCGGGTCCGCAATTGCGGATCCGCACTTCCGGGTCCGCAATCGCGTTCCCGAAAAATATAGAACATGTCCTATTCTTGTCCGTAATTGCGGACAAGGAAAGGCATTTTCTATGAGAGTGCCGGCAATGTGCGGTCCGCAAAATGCAGAACGCACATTGCCAGTGTCCGTGGATCCGCAAAACACACACGGACGTGTGAATGTAGCCTAAAACAACTGTCTCGTACACATGGGGTTAAGTCTTTATACTGATCATTCCTCACTTTGCTCATTGCCCCTTTGCTGATTTAACCTCGTGTTTGCTGGTTTATATTATTTTATTAAACTGATTTTCACTGCCACAATGTGTTTATTTCTAGGAAGTTTCCAGGATGTGGAAATATAGTGACGTTTGCTCAGTTCTTGTTGATAGCCATAGAAGGATTCATCTTCCAGGCAAATTTTGGAAGGAAGCGGCCCACGATTCCTATGAGGTATTACTTGTGTATATAAAGTATGTTCCTCACGTTTGTCATTCATGTGTATTCACTATGTAATAATTATTTTTTTTAGGTATTACGTTATCATGGTGACTATGTTTTTTACGGTCAGCGTGGTGAATAACTATGCACTCAATCTCAACATCTCAATGCCACTTCACATGATATTTAGATCGGTGAGTAGAAGAGGGTGCAGCTTTCTATTACGGTCCCTGGGAATAGTATGTAAAATGTCATTAAGGGGGTATTCTCATCTTGCAAATTGATGGCATATCAATAGCATTTGTTACCTCTTTGTTTGGTGTGGGTCTGTCCTAGTTTAGCGCTGCACCCCCTCTTAAGTTTTCCCTGTACAACAGCGCTCTCTGCCACCTGCCTGGGGGCACAGCACTAAAAAAACCTCTGTGATCCTTCATTCTCAGGAATTTTGAGAATCCACATGATAAATGTATCACAACCAGTCTATCTTAACGGCGCTTTAGGCTAGGGTCTACACGTCGACATTTCTCGCTTGACAATTGGGGCACAACTACGCTGCAACATGTGTCGCGCGGCAATTTTTATAATGGTAGTCTATGGTGTCGCATTGTGACTGTGACGCGACAGTTGCAGAAAAATCCATTTCAAATGGATTTTTTGCGACTGTCATGTCACAGTCGCAGCATGTCGCAATGCGACACCATAGAATACCATTATAAAAATTGTCGCGCAACAATAATGCGACAAAATGTCGTCGTGTAGACCTAGCCTTACACAGACTGAGGATTTTAAAGATAATCACTAATAACTGTTCATAGGAACGCTTATTAGAGATTTTCTGGCGGTGTAAATGTACCACTGATTACCAGATTGTTTGTGCGTACACAAAAATCATTGTTTTCCGGCAGCAGATTGTGCTGTGTAAACAACGAGTCAGTATGGGAAAGAGCGGTGGCATTAGCGATTTGCCAGGGTCGGATTGGCCATAAACCCTACAGGGAAATTTCCTGGTGGGCTGATGCCCAGGCCACACAAAGCTATCTTGATGTCCACAGGCCAGGTACATAATGATCTGATGCTCAACGGTACTCACATAATACCTTCATTACCCTGGCTCAGCACGGGATCAAATCCAGTGATGAGCCACGCCCCCTGCACTGATCACATGACAGTGACGTCACCCCAGGTCCTTCGGCTGTTCAACAGTTCGGGTTGGTGGCAGCCGCCCCTTATGGATTCCATATGCCGCTATAGTGGAATCCATAACGGGATGTGCGACTTACCACCACCCGAACGCCGAACAACGGACTTTTTTTTAATGTTCGCTCATCTCTAATTATAACCTTCACATATGTGTCATGAGTCTTGGCTTATTATTCACAAGTCATTTCTTTTCTAGGGATCATTGATCGCAAATATGATCTTAGGTATAATTATTCTCAAGAAGAGGTAAGTTCTGCTAAATCCATTACTACTTGGGTATGGTGTAGCCTGAAGGGGTTGTCTACCCTTGGGTCTGATAACCACTATGCTACATACCTGTGCTCCTGACCATAAAGAAGAAGACCCGCCTGTCCCTGCCGCTGCTCCTTTCCCGTCTACTTCCAGGAAGCAGCTGGGTCCTGTTACCACTAGGGCCAATCTCAGGCCTCAGTAGGTCACATTGACTTGAATAATACCTCACAGATGTGACAATGTTAAGCTGATGTGACCACT
The DNA here is from genome assembly GCA_033119425.1 of Bufotes viridis. Classification (NCBI taxonomy): domain Eukaryota; kingdom Metazoa; phylum Chordata; class Amphibia; order Anura; family Bufonidae; genus Bufotes; species Bufotes viridis. The sequence goes on from CM065590.1 coordinate 170,002,682, forward strand.
GAGGCCTGTGACTGGCCGCAGCTGTCATCGGAGCCAACCCTTTCCTGGGTCCCATGAGTCTTCTTTTTTATGTTCAGGGGCACAGGTCTGCAACATAGTGGTTATCGGATCCAAGGCCGGACAACCCCTTTAAGAATGGTACAGTAAAAACATTATGCTGCATTAGAAAACTGACATCCAAAGACCCTAGTGGCACTTTATTTTTTTACTTTCAAGAGCATAAATGTACTTTGTGTGTTGTCATGGGCAGCTGCCTGACATTCAATATTTTCCCCTTTTTCACTCTTTACTTTGAGCAATTGTTCTAATTTGGGGGGGGGGGGGCAATATTTAAAGTCAGTTCCTCTTGATTTTGCACTGGTATAATGTGCTCCTTATTTATTGAACGGCACACGTTGTTTAAAAGGGTTTTTCCTGGATTAGACTGCTGTGGAGAGGCAGAAGGGAGGTTATCTGGTATGTGGCCTTGAAGGTGAATCTAAAGGCGTATTTACACCGCACAAATGTCCGGCCAATTACCGGGAACAATCATTAGAATCTGCACATGGAAATGTGCTGCCGATCACCAGACGAATGAGCCGAATGCTTGTTTATTGTGTGAATTCATCCTTCATACAGTACATTAAATCATCGTTTCTGGGCAGCAGATTGTGCTGTGTGAACAGTGATCTGCTGTCCAGAAAGATGTATCTGTATGAGGACGAGTGATGGCAGTAGCCATTGCTCGTCCTACTACAGCGGAGGTGATTGCTACATGTAAATGCAGCGCTTACCTCCACTGAGGAGCAGGCAATTATCCTTCCTGATAATTGCCTGCTTAGTCTGCACTTGTAAAGGTGCGAAGTGGTTGAAGCAAATAAGCAAAAATGAACCTTTCCACACAATCATGCCCTGTAAAATGTAGATGTCACGAGAGGGCTGTACTGACCATGTACATGTAGCAGTCATATGCCTGCCTTCAGCAAAAGGCCTAGAAAGAAGCAGTGGGAATTTTTCTCTGTAGATTATAGTGCTTGCCAGATTTAGTATGACACTGTGTTTGATATACGTTTACAAATTTACTTTTTAGGTACAGTGCTTCCAAATACATGTCCATTGTTTTGGTGTCTTTGGGGATCTTCATTTGCACATTGATGTCTGCAAAACAAGTGGTAAACTTCATGTATCTATCTGTCTCTAGTTCTGTCTGTCTAATCTATCCTGTTGTGCATTTATCAAATCAATTTTTTTTCGTAAACAAAAATCTGAAAACATTGCTGTTTGTATTTACCAGGAATAAAGAACTAGTCTTGTGAGTGCAGCGTTAAAGGGAAACTGTCATGTTGAACATGGCGTTTGAGCGGCAGGCAGCGTTTTATAGAGCAGGAGGAGTTGAGAAGATTGATGTATAGTTTAATTGAAAAAGATTCAGTTAAACTTGTATTTTACATTCCTGCTCATCCTAGGCTTTGAAGACGAGGAGACGGTCCTATCAGTGACTGACAGCCTTCCTACTATGACTGTGTATACAGAGATAGCTGTCAGTCACTGATAGGATCTTCCCTCTATGACTGTGTATACAGAGATAGCTGTCAGTCACTGATAGAACCTTCCCTCTATGACTGTGTATACAGAGAGAGCTGTCAGTCACTGATAGGACCTTCCCTCTATGACTGTGTATACAGAGATAGCTGTCAGTCACTGATAGGACCTTCCCTCTATGACTGTGTATACAGAGATAGCTGTCAGTCACTGATAGGACCTTCCCTCTATGACTGTGTATACAGAGATAGCTGTCAGTCACTGATAGGACCTTCCCTCTATGACTGTGTATACAGAGATAGCTGTCAGTCACTGATAGGACCTTCCCTCTATGACTGTGTATACAGAGAGAGCTGTCAGTCACTGATAGGACCTTCCCTCTATGACTGTGTATACAGAGATAGCTGTCAGTCACTGATAGGACCTTCCCTCTATGACTGTGTATACAGAGATAGCTGTCAGTCACTGATAGGACCTTCCCTCTATGACTGTGTATACAGAGATAGCTGTCAGTCACTGATAGGACCTTCCTCTATGACTGTGTATACAGAGATAGCTGTCAGTCACTGATAGGACCTTCCCTCTATGACTGTGTATACAGAGAGAGCTGTCAGTCACTGATAGGACCTTCCCTCTATGACTGTGTATACAGAGAGAGCTGTCAGTCACTGATAGGACCTTCCCTCTATGACTGTGTATACAGAGATAGCTGTCAGTCACTGATAGGACCTTCCCTCTATGACTGTGTATACAGAGATAGCTGTCAGTCACTGATAGGACCTTCCCTCTATGACTGTGTATACAGAGAGAGCTGTCAGTCACTGATAGGACCTTCCCTCTATGACTGTGTATACAGAGAGAGCTGTCAGTCACTGATAGGACCTTCCCTCTATGACTGTGTATACAGAGAGAGCTGTCAGTCACTGATAGGACCTTCCCTCTATGACTGTGTATACAGAGAGAGCTGTCAGTCACTGATAGGACCTTCCCTCTATGACTGTGTATACAGAGAGAGCTGTCAGTCACTGATAGGACCTTCCCTCTATGACTGTGTATACAGAGAGCTGTCAGTCACTGATAGGACCTTCCTCTATGACTGTGTATACAGAGAGAGCTGTCAGTCACTGATAGGACCTTCCCTCTATGACTGTGTATACAGAGATAGCTGTCAGTCACTGATAGGACCTTCCCTCTATGACTGTGTATACAGAGAGAGCTGTCAGTCACTGATAGGACCTTCCCTCTATGACTGTGTATACAGAGAGAGCTGTCAGTCACTGATAGGACCTTCCCTCTATGACTGTGTATACAGAGATAGCTGTCAGTCACTGATAGGACCTTCCCTCTATGACTGTGTATACAGAGATAGCTGTCAGTCACTGATAGGACCTTCCCTCTATGACTGTGTATACAGAGATAGCTGTCAGTCACTGATAGGACCTTCCCTCTATGACTGTGTATACAGAGATAGCTGTCAGTCACTGATAGGACCTTCCCTCTATGACTGTGTATACAGAGAGAGCTGTCAGTCACTGATAGGACCTTCCCTCTATGACTGTGTATACAGAGATAGCTGTCAGTCACTGATAGGACCTTCCCTCTATGACTGTGTATACAGAGATAGCTGTCAGTCACTGATAGGACCTTCCCTCTATGACTGTGTATACAGAGAGAGCTGTCAGTCACTGATAGGACCTTCCCTCTATGACTGTGTATACAGAGATAGCTGTCAGTCACTGATAGGACCTTCCCTCTATGACTGTGTATACAGAGATAGCTGTCAGTCACTGATAGGACCTTCCCTCTATGACTGTGTATACAGAGATAGCTGTCAGTCACTGATAGGACCTTCCCTCTATGACTGTGTATACAGAGAGAGCTGTCAGTCACTGATAGGACCTTCCCTCTATGACTGTGTATACAGAGAGGCTGTCAGTCACTGATAGGACCTTCCCTCTATGACTGTGTATACAGAGATAGCTGTCAGTCACTGATAGGACCTTCCCTCTATGACTGTGTATACAGAGATAGCTGTCAGTCACTGATAGGACCTTCCCTCTATGACTGTGTATACAGAGAGAGCTGTCAGTCACTGATAGGACCTTCCCTCTATGACTGTGTATACAGAGAGAGCTGTCAGTCACTGATAGGACCTTCCCTCTATGACTGTGTATACAGAGAGAGCTGTCAGTCACTGATAGGACCTTCCCTCTATGACTGTGTATACAGAGATAGCTGTCAGTCACTGATAGGACCTTCCCTCTATGACTGTGTATACAGAGAGAGCTGTCAGTCACTGATAGGACCTTCCTCTATGACTGTGTATACAGAGATAGCTGTCAGTCACTGATAGGACCTTCCCTCTATGACTGTGTATACAGAGAGAGCTGTCAGTCACTGATAGGACCTTCCCTCTATGACTGTGTATACAGAGAGGCTGTCAGTCACTGATAGGACCTTCCCTCTATGACTGTGTATACAGAGAGCTGTCAGTCACTGATAGGACCTTCCCTCTATGACTGTGTATACAGAGAGAGCTGTCAGTCACTGATAGGACCTTCCCTCTATGACTGTGTATACAGAGAGAGCTGTCAGTCACTGATAGGACCTTCCCTCTATGACTGTGTATACAGAGAGAGCTGTCAGTCACTGATAGGACCTTCCCTCTATGACTGTGTATACAGAGAGAGCTGTCAGTCACTGATAGGACCTTCCTCTATGACTGTGTATACAGAGATAGCTGTCAGTCACTGATAGGACCTTCCCTCTATGACTGTGTATACAGAGATAGCTGTCAGTCACTGATAGGACCTTCCCTCTATGACTGTGTATACAGAGATAGCTGTCAGTCACTGATAGGACCTTCCCTCTATGACTGTGTATACAGAGATAGCTGTCAGTCACTGATAGGACCTTCCCTCTATGACTGTGTATACAGAGAGAGCTGTCAGTCACTGATAGGACCTTCCCTCTATGACTGTGTATACAGAGAGAGCTGTCAGTCACTGATAGGACCTTCCCTCTATGACTGTGTATACAGAGATAGCTGTCAGTCACTGATAGGACCTTCCCTCTATGACTGTGTATACAGAGAGAGCTGTCAGTCACTGATAGGACCTTCCTCTATGACTGTGTATACAGAGAAGCTGTCAGTCACTGATAGGACCTTCCCTCTATGACTGTGTATACAGAGAGAGCTGTCAGTCACTGATAGGACCTTCCCTCTATGACTGTGTATACAGAGAGAGCTGTCAGTCACTGATAGGACCTTCCCTCTATGACTGTGTATACAGAGATAGCTGTCAGTCACTGATAGGACCTTCCCTCTATGACTGTGTATACAGAGAGAGCTGTCAGTCACTGATAGGACCTTCCCTCTATGACTGTGTATACAGAGAGAGCTGTCAGTCACTGATAGGACCTTCCCTCTATGACTGTGTATACAGAGAGAGCTGTCAGTCACTGATAGGACCTTCCCTCTATGACTGTGTATACAGAGAGAGCTGTCAGTCACTGATAGGACCTTCCCTCTATGACTGTGTATACAGAGATAGCTGTCAGTCACTGATAGGACCTTCCCTCTATGACTGTGTATACAGAGAGCTGTCAGTCACTGATAGGACCTTCCCTCTATGACTGTGTATACAGAGAGAGCTGTCAGTCACTGATAGGACCTTCCCTCTATGACTGTGTATACAGAGATAGCTGTCAGTCACTGATAGGACCTTCCCTCTATGACTGTGTATACAGAGAGAGCTGTCAGTCACTGATAGGACCCTTCCTCTATGACTGTGTATACAGAGAAGCTGTCAGTCACTGATAGGACCTTCCCTCTATGACTGTGTATACAGAGATAGCTGTCAGTCACTGATAGGACCTTCCCTCTATGACTGTGTATACAGAGAGAGCTGTCAGTCACTGATAGGACCTTCCCTCTATGACTGTGTATACAGAGATAGCTGTCAGTCACTGATAGGACCTTCCCTCTATGACTGTGTATACAGAGATAGCTGTCAGTCACTGATAGGACCTTCCCTCTATGACTGTGTATACAGAGAGAGCTGTCAGTCACTGATAGGACCTTCCCTCCATGACTGTGTATACATAGATAGCTGTCAGTCACTGATAGGACCTTCCCTCTATGACTGTGTATACAGAGAGAGCTGTCAGTCACTGATAGGACCTTCCCTCTATGACTGTGTATACAGAATAGCTGTCAGTCACCGATAGGACCGACTCTCTGACTTCAAAGCCCAGAATGAGCAGGAATGTAAAAGAATGATATACAAGTTTTACTGAATCCTTTCCCATAAAACTACCCATCAGTCTGCTCAGCTCCTCCTGTTCTTTAACATGCCGCCTGCTGCTCAGACACCATGTTTAATGTAATAGGTTCTCTTTAAGCCTTGTTCACCTTGTTTTGGGCTCAGAAACCACCTCTAATTACCAGTGGGAAGCCACAATGCCGTCTGGACCACTGTGGATTATTTTTTCCAGGACCTGCAGATTAGCAAATTGAATGGGGGTAAAGCCAGAGGAGGATCTGCTGAACGTATGCTAAGAGGAGTATTCTGACCTGAGGCTTATATGGCATACTTCATTTTGCTGTTTTATTATGTAATCCACTATTTACTTTCATGGTCTTCAGGAGCCTTGTATTTAGCACCAAAAGCAAGGCAGGGAAACTTTTTCCAAAATAGTAAAGTGCTGAAAGGATCTGATTCCATTATTGGCAACTTCTGTATATCGTGGTGTTTACAGATATATGAATCATAGACCCGTGTAGGTGGTCCGAGTGGCCAGACCCTCAATAATAAGGCTCCATTCACATCACTGTTTCTCCATTCTGTTCTCCTGCTCCGTTGAGAAGCAGGAGAACGGAAAGGACGGATTCTGCAGATAACTGAGACCTAACTGAGCGTAACGGAGCCTAAAGACCCCATAGACTATAATTGGGTCCGTTAGGTGTCCGCTCAGAACATGATTTTTGAGCGGAGACGAGTCCTGCATGCAGAACTTTCGTCTCCGCTCAAAAATCATGTTCTGAGCGGACACCGAACGGACCCCAATATAGTCTATGGGGTCTTTTGGCTCCGTTACGCTCAGTTATCTGCAGAATCTGTCCTTTCCGTTCTCCTGCTTCTGAACGGAAAGTAACGGTGATGTGAACGAAGCCTAAGGCAGATTATTTTATTTTTTTGCAATGTTTAGCTAATTCTCCATTTAGTGTGCTATGAATCCTTTCTTCTTTCTATTTTTAAGGCATCCCATTCAACATCAAGTGAGGAAGATGGTTTTGCAAACTTTCTCTGGTGGCTTTTAGGTGGGTCTTCTTTGTAGTCAGACATTTTTCTAACTTGTTTTATTGAACAAATGCAATAAAAACAATATGAACAACAGAACATGTACACTGAGCGCATCAGAGACATTCAGTAACACATGTCTTACATAGGTATAGTATCAAAGACAGTAGAGAGTTATAGCCTGAACGAAATGAGATCACACTATATATTATACCTATCTCTCAGGACCTGGAATGTATGGCTGTGGACACAGAATGAACAGAGTGCTGAGTTCATGAAGAAGAGAGCCATATCTTAGTAAACTGAGAAGTGCACACACTATTTACTCGAGCCTTCCACTGAGATAGAGAAGGGTATCTTTTTCCTACCCATCGAAGCACAATTGCATTACATGCTAGACAAAGGGTTTTACTTAGAAAAATCCTGGTATAGTGAGAATATAGAGCTTCATCCAGAATGCCAGACGGACGGTTGAGCTGAGAGAGAGGAAGAATCAGAATCTCAGATAGGAGCTTAGTAACTTCCTCCCGGAACGTTTTAATATAGGGGCAATCCCACGTTAAATGCCAGAAATCGGCCCCGTCTGCAGAACAGAGATGACATCTAGTATGTGAAAGTGTGCCCATTCTATATATATGAGAAGGTGTCCGATAACTGTGATGAATAATGCAGAGCTGGCTAAACCTATTGTGAATGGAAGGAGACGCAAAGAGAGGTCCAAGAGGTCGAGTAAATCATCATTAGTAAGTAGAGATCAAGACCCTCCATCTATCTCCAACTACAAGCTCAATTTGGCTCCTAATAAGTATGTATATAGAGGTGAGATAAATCCACATGGGCCTTGGGGTGTGACGTCACCAGCACAAATGGACGGTCAGAGATGTCACTGGGATCACTGCTAGGAGGAAGTCTCTACCTATCTCATACTGAGAAAAAGCCTGTAAACAAACAGCCCTTGTCCTACTCTATGCAGCTAGAAATACTCCGATGCCCCACTCCTACATGGTAAATGAGTAAAGGGGAGCTTATGTCCAGGTTTGGCTCTGAACCCAGACAAACCGTTTAAGCTCCGGGCATTGCATATTTTGGATTATGTACTTTACACTGTAATTGTTCCCAAAAGTGTGACTATTATACTGTGTGTTTTCAATTAAGAACATCTCTTGTATCTGGAACTTGTCTCTGTTCTTCTTGACATTGTAAAATGGAATGAAATGAAAGGAGAGTAGAAGCAATAAAACTGTCAAAAACGGTTAAATGTCATATTACGCACACTATTACATTTCTTCTTAGAGCAGAATTTCATTAGGGTTATCATGAGTTGTTAAAATGTGGCATATTTAAGATTCTAATGACTATGCTTCTTCTGTGCTCCATAGGTGTTGCTGCTCTGACCTTTGCTCTTTTAGTGTCGGCCAGAATGGGGATATTCCAGGAAACACTCTATAAGGAATATGGGAAACATTCTAAAGAAGCCTTATTTTATAATGTAAGACTGTCTATAAGGAACATTTCTTGTTGAGCTAATCACTGTCATAATGGAAATGTGCAATTATCCTCCCCAACTCTCATAAAAAATTACACTACTCACAAAAAGTTAGGGATATTTGGCTTGTGGGTGAAATATTAGGATGAACCTAGAAAGCACTCTAACCTTTACAGGTGAATTTAATGTGACCTTCTCTAAACTTTTGAATGCACATGTCCAACCGTTCAGTGTTTCAGTACTTTTTGCACAACTTGCTGTTCTCTAACAAAGAGCTTAGCGGCAAAATTTCAAACAGGTGTTTGATCCTCATCATGCTGTTCACATTTTGACATCATGAGACCAGGACGACACCTAACAATTGATCAACAGTACCTCGCCATTGAGAGCCTTCAAGCAGGATGTTCTCAGATGGAAATGGCCACTGAGCTTAGAGTGTCACAGAGTGTCATCAGCAGGTTGTATCAGAGAGACTGGAAGAGTCACAGAAAGGTATAGAGGTGGACGTCCTTTGGCCACATCCCACTTCTTTGTGAACAATGCCCTGCGGAACCGGATGATGAATGCCACACAATTCCAGGCACATTTAAAGGAGGCGAGAGGTACCGAAATGTCACATCAGACCATTCGAAACCGCTTACATCAGTGTGGTCTGTGTGCTAGATGACCTGCAAGGGTACCTGACCAAAGGCATTGTCTTGCATGGGCTAAGGAGCATCAACGTTGTACGAGGGATCAGTGGGCCTCAGTGCTGTTCACTGATGAAAATCGATTCACGCTGAGAAGAAGTGATGACCACCAACAATAGTGCAGATGTCAAGGCGAGCGCTATGCATCAGTCACTGTTTTCACCAGATAAGCCTTTGGTGGTGGTGATGTTAGTGTGGTCAGGTGTGTCTAGTCAATACAGAACTGTCCTACAGTTTGTGAATGGTACAGTGACAAGCCCATACTACTAATAACATCATTAATCCAGTCATTGTGCCTCTACATGAACAACACAGGCCTAATTTAATCTTCACAGACGACAATGCATCAGCTCATCGAGGTCATATCATCAGGGAACGGGTGCTGGAGACTGGGGGACCTCAAATGGAGCGGCCTGCACTTTCTCCAGACCTGAATCCCATTGAAAACCTGTGGGCTCAGCAGAGTCGCCGTTTGGAGGTCGGTAACTCTGTACCCCAGAACCTCAATGACCTGAGGGCGGCCCGTCAAGAAGAGTGGTATACCATACCTCAGCAGACAATAAGTTGACTTGTGAACAGCATGAGACGTCGTTGTCAAGCTGTAATTGATGCTCAAGGCCACATGACAAGGTTATTGAGACACTGACATTTTTGTGGCGGTATACCCAGCACTGGTGTTGGCTTTTGTCTCAATACATTTTTCAGATGAGGAAATCGCCATTGCTGCTTCTACTTAAATGTCCTACTTTCATGATATAATATCACTGGAGCGTGAAATTTTTACATTTTCCATAAATTACACCTGAAAGCCAAATATCCCTAACTTTTTGTGAGTAGTGTGTGTTTAAGGTTTACATGGGAATTGAAGAGACACAGATCTCTTTGGTTGTGTCTAAGATACATTCTGGATTTTGTATTAATATAGGAACAATAAAATTGAACATGTTTAGGTCAGAAATTACAGCCAATTCAGAATACACCAGTGGAATCACAACCAAATTCTGTATGTCTGAAGGTATGTGGTTATAACCAACAGCAAAATGTGTCCCTCTTTCTCCTTATGCTTCATGCTTGAGCACAAAGATGGTGTGCACAAAAACTTTAAGGATAGGAGCAGTTAAGTTTCACTATACTTCCAAGCTGAGGTCACATGGCGTGCGTCCTATTGCTTAAATCACGTTTTTATGTTAAAGGTGTTCTCTCTTCAGCAAACAGCATTTATTGTGGGAAGAAAGTTTAAAAGTGTTTTCCGAGATTTTTTATTTTTTTTGTACTGATGACCTATCCTAATAAACATATTTAGAAAGCACCAACATTTTCCTCAGTGGTGTACAAAAGGTTACAGGTTGCATGATATAGTTATGGTAGGATATGGATAGGTTATAACCATGGAAATGAGCAGTGTGTGATGTGCTGGAAAAATGAATCCAGCCAGCAAAGGAAGCCATATGGATAATAATACATTAGTAAGTGGCTTGTATTAACTTTCTCTTCATGATAAATGCCATTTACTGAAGGGAGACAACCCCTTTAAGAAGTATAAAAGTCATGGAGCAGATTGGCATGGTTCCGCAATCGTATTTAGAGTTCAAGTAATAAACCTTTTTTTTGTTGTTTCTCCCCGCAGCACGCATTACCACTGCCAGGATTCCTGCTTTTAGCCCCAGACATATATAATCATGCGGGGATGTTCTCACAGAGCGGTGAGTATACAGAGTACCCTGGAAATATTCCTGGTGTAAACTTTATCCTGGTTAAATGCTATTAAAAACTTCCTTGGCTTGTAGCATAGGGAATTAGAGTTGTTTCGATACCAAAATTTGGATTCGGTATCGATACCATAAAAAAAGTATTGCGATACTCGATACCACACGAAAAAAAAAAACGCCAAAAAAAAGCGTGCATTCCACATTTTATGGAACCGCCGGCTCATAATACAACAGTCCTATCCTATTTTTTGGGGGGACAAACCGACTAAAAGAAAATGGCGAATCGTGCATTTTTTTATAATTTTTTTTTTCTTTTACCGTGTTCACCGCATAAAAGAGGATTTTTTAATAGCTTGGACTTTTGAGACGCAGCGATATTTAATATTTTATTTATTGTTTAAATATTTTATATGTAAAATTGGTAAATGGGGTGATTTATACTTAATATTTTGGTGTACTTCTTTTATTTAATTTTTTTACAGTTTATTTATTAACCAGCTCTGGACCGCCTAACGCACGGATGCGTCCAGGCGGCGGCTGCTTTACTCCTCCTGGACACATCCGTGCGTCATCTCGCGAGACGCGAGATTTGCTGTGAACGCGTGCGCGTTCACAGCAGCGCACAGCTCGGCAGTTATACTACAGCCTGCCAGCGATGATCAATCGCTGGCAGGCTGTAGATGTAAAATACATTGCATCAAACTTGTATATCAGACGAAGTTTTGTTAACAGCATCTGATATAGCTGCTACCTGGTCCTCTGGTGGTCCCATTTGCTGGGATCGACCACCAGAGGACCAGGTAACTATGTAAAGTAGCACCAAGCACCACACTACACCCCCCCCCCTCCCCTGTCACTTATTAATCCCCTGATCACCCCATATAGACTCCCTGATCACCCCTGTCATTGATCACCCCCCTGTAAGGCTCCATTCAGATGTCCATATGTGTTTTGCGGATCTGCAAAACACGGACACCGGCAATGTGCTTTCCGCATTTTGCAGATCCGCACATTGCCAGAACTATATAGAAAATGCTTTTTCTTGTCTGCAATTGCGGACCATAATAGGACGTGTTCTATATTTTTGCAGAACAGAAGTGCAGACCCGGAAGCGCGGATCCGTAATTCCGGATCCGAGCGGGACAAAGTCTGTCCCCATAGAAATGAATGGGTCCGCAATTCCATTCCGCAAACAGAATTGCGGACGTGTGAATGGGGCCTAAGGGTCCCTTATCACCGCCAGTTAGTTAGCTACTTGTTAGGTAGTTGGCGCCCAGCCCACCGCACCGCAGTCACTAATTTTGGATGATGCGAATGAAGAAATCTGTGCCATTCATTTTTTTTTTTTTTTTTTTTCAGTCCACAGGCTGAACGGAAAAAAAAAATCTCATTACCCATATGCTCAATATAAGGAGAATCGCAGAAACTCCTAATGCTGGCCATACGTGTAATGATTGCGGAGACCCTCAAATGCCAGGGCAGTACAAACACCTCACATGTGACCCCATTTTAGAAAGAAGACACCCCAAGGTATTCCATGAGGGGGGTATGGTGAGTTCATGTAAAATTTTATTTTTTGTCACAAGTTAGTGGAATATGAGACTTTGTAAAAAAAAAATTAAAAAAAAATATCAATTTCCGCTAACTTGTGCCAAAAAAAAAAAAAAGTTCTGTGAACTCGCAATGCCCCTCACGGAATACCTTGGGGTGTCTTATTTCCAAAATGGGGTCACATGTCGGGTATTTATACTGCCCTGGCATTTTAGGGGCCCTAAAGTGTGAGAATCCAAATGCGTAAAAATGCCCTGTGAAATCCTAAAGGTACTCATTGGAATTAGGGCCCCTTTGCGCTTCTTGGCTGCAAAAAACTGTCACACATGTGGTATCGCCGTATTCAGGAGAAGTAGGGCAATGTGTTTTGGGGTGTATTTTTATATATACCCATGCTGGGTGAGAGAAATATCTCTGTAAACGACAACTTTTTTAAAAAAATTTATACAAAGTTGTCAATTTACAGAGATATTTCTCTCACACAACATGGGTATATGTAAAAATACACCCCAAAACACATTGCCCTACGTCTCCTGAGTACGGCGATACCACATGAGTGACACTTTTTTGCAGCCTAGGTGCGTAAAGGGGCGTAAAGTCCAACGAGTACCTTTTATTCTTTACATGGCTGCTCACAATTTAGCCCCACCCAAAATGCCAGAACAGTACAAACACCCCACAAATGACCCCATTTTGGAAAGAAGACACCCCAAGGTATTCGCTGAGGGGCATATTCAGTCCATGAAAAATTGAACTTTTTGTCACAAGTTAGCAGAAAGGGAGACTTTGTGAGAAAAAACAATAAAAAATCAATTTCCGCTAACTTGTGCCAAAAAAAAAAATCTTCTATGAACTCGCCATGCCCCTCATTGAATACCTTGGGGTGTCTTCTTTCCAAAATGGGGTCACAAGTGGGGTATATATACTGCCCTGGCATTTGAGGGGCCCTAAAGCGTGAGAAGAAGTCTGGAATCCAAATGCGTAAAAATGCCCTCCTAAAAGGTACTCATTGGTTTTAGGGCCCCTTTGCGCATCTTGGCTGCAAAAAAGTGTCACTCATGTGGTATCGCCGTACTCAGGAGAAGTAGAGCAATGTGTTTTGGGGTGTATTTTTACATATACCTATGCTGGGTGAGAGAAATATCCCTGTAAATTGACAACTTTGTATAATTTTTTTTTTAAAAAGTTGTCATTTACAGAGATATTTCTCACACACAGCACAGCTAGCACCAGGCCTGTACCTCACATAGATCCAGATTTCTCCCCATTCATTGAAGGATGAAACTGAGCATGTGCGGTCACCTAAGTGAGCAGGACAAAGAAATAACAAAAAAAACAAACAGCAGGTGGCGCTATTCAGGTACATTGAATTTAGAAATGAGCGAAGCGAGCTTCAGGTCCTAGATCCGAAGTCGCTTCCCTCAAAACTTCGGTTTATTGTTGTACCAGTTGGAACCAAAGCAGAGTTCGGATCCAAGTTTTAAAATGTTTTTTCAGTTGAAAAGTCATATACCAAAGTTATTCTCCAAAGTCTCGCGAGACTTCGGGAATAACTCACTTTGCCTCGTCAGAGGCCATACGTTTTTATGCTGTACGGAGATGGATCTCCGTACAGCATTAAACCAAAGTTTTGAGCGAAGCGATCTCGGGTCTAGGATCTGAAGCTCGCTTTGCTCATCACTATTTGTATTGACCAACTCAGTGGCTATGCAAAATTTTTAATTACATGCAATTGCAAAAGTATTCAAATCCAGGTGTTGGTTTGAAAACTATAGAATATTTTTCGTGGGACAACCCCTTTAACCATCCATGTGCTTGATATACATAATGTGTATGTATAATGAGGTGAAAAGTAAGCATGTACTTCATTTGAAACTGAACTGTCCATGTTGAATGCATTACAGAACCGTTCCAGCTGCCTGTACTGGGAATCCAGATGCCGATCATGTGGTTTTATCTTCTCATGAATGTGATCACTCAGTATCCTTTCACTGATTCTCCAGCTGTTCTAGAGGTCACATCTGATATGACGGCAAGATCTGTTCTATAGCTGAATAATGCTCTGCACATCAACCCTTTGAAAAAGTATTCCTAAGTGGGTATGCCATGCGGATAGTGTAAAACTACAGTTAAAATGAATGGTTGCCCCTTCTCATATTATGGGAGTATGCTTCTTTTGTATGGAGGCTCTACTTGTCCATGTTGTAGCTGAGTTTGCCTTAACACATTTATCAAGATATGTATGTATCCGTGGAGTATTCATTCTCACTACAGAATGTCCTTCCCTTACGGTCACCCTAGTTGTCACCTTGCGGAAATTCCTAAGTCTCATCTTCTCCATTTTGTACTTCAACAACCCTTTTACCACTTGGCACTGGATTGGCACCTTTCTAGTTTTCATGGGTACATTGCTGTACACAGAAGTGTGGAACACCTTCCAGACTGCTCCTAGCAAGGACCAAAAGGAAGCCAAGAAGGACTAGACGTTCTACTTATTCTTTAAAGAAAATGTTGCTGCCCTAAATTGAATGAGGGGCACAGCACTATTTATATTCCTTCTGTTGAACTTTGCAATTTAGAACATTTTTTATATTGTGAGAGTGGTAAGACATCAGGTAATCGTTTTTTTAGTAGGTAAATGTCAGTGTTGGGTTTCATGACTTGTTCTTTTAGGGTACGGTCACATATAACAAGGCCGCTGTGGATTTTCTGCATCGAATATGGCCATAACCTGCAATCATAAAAACTGCCCGAAATGGGCAAATCAGTTTACTCTGCAGGTTTTCTCCGCAGCATTTGCTGAAATCTTTGCTTGGCCGTACCCATATACTGTAGGCAGAAAGTGCAACCAAATGTTTTGGTGCTACAGGATACAAATAAAAATGTGAAGAAAAATGCCAGGTTACATAGAGACTTAGAGGGGGTGTCCTGTACTAGAAAAACAAGGTTACTTTATTCCAAAAACAGCCCTACACCTGTCTATGGAAGCGAATAGGACTAAGATGTGATACCACACACAACCTGTGGACAGGTGAAGCACTGTTTTTGGAAGAAAGCAGCAATGTTTTCTAGGCCTGGAGAACCCCTTTAAGATAGATGAATAGTCACTTAACTGTATCAAATGATACAGATTTGTTAGTTTGCATTTGTAGTTTTCCATACAAGTGGATCTAGGTGACGCGTGCAGTTTCCAAATGTCCTAGACCTGTGAGGCCAACCTCCGGCACTCCAGCTGTGGTAAAACTACAACTCCCAAGATGCACAATTGCTTGGCTGTTCTCAGAACTCCATAGAAATGAAGGGAGCATGCTGGGAGTCGTAGTTTCACCACAGCTGGAGTGCCGGAGGTTAGCCATCACTGCACTAGATGTTTTCATGTTTGGTAATTCTTCACTAAACAGTCAGTATTGTATCTTCCACAACAGCAGACATAAGCTGGTGAAGTAGTGTAAGGGCTCATGCACACAAACCTATTTTACATTCCGTATACGGGCCGTTTTTTTTGTTGTTCAGTATACGGTCTGTATACAGAACCATTCATTTCAGTGTGTCCGCAAAAAAAATGGAAGGTACTCCGTGTGCATTCCGTTTCTGTTTTTCCGTTCCGTTCAAAGATAGAACATGTCCTATTATTGTCCTTATAACAGACAAGGATAGTACTGTTCTATCAGGGGCCAGCTGTTCCGTTCCGAAAAAAACGGAATGCACACGGACGTCATCCGTATTTTTGTGGACCGCAAAATAGATACAGTTGTGTGCATGAGCCCTAAGTCAGTAATAGCACAGATCTGTCCTGCTCCCGGTAGGAAAAGGGTTACTGTCTGGTACTCATTTTGGTATTGTTACATTACTTAGTGTTAGTCCTGCTATGTTTGTGTATGTGCTAGAAACGTTCTTTTATTGAAAGGGAGTCTTTCACCCCCCAAACCCCATTTTTCAGTACTCACATCTTCCTGTTCTAAATTGCCCCCCTATTAAAAAGCCTCTTACCCCATTGTTTCACAGCTTACCTATCTTCATAAAATGACTTTTATTGCAGCTGTCAATCACAGCTGAAGGTGCCCAGGGGCGGGGTCATAACGGCCGGTGCCCAGGCCGCGAGCTCATCTTCCTAAGTGTCCACGCCTCCTTTCACCCAGACGGCCCGCCTAGTGTCTTCTTCTTGTCCTCCTCCTCAAGTGGCCAAATCCCGCGCCTGCGCCGAGGATCCGGCAGTCTGGTTTACAGATTACTGGCGCAAGCATCGGGCAGCGGGCCCGTACATCGTTACTCCTAGGAGCGCTGCATCGAAGGGCTGTTCAGAGCGGACTGCCGGATCCTCGGCGCAGGGATTTGGCCACTTGAGGAGGAGGACAAGCAGAAGACACTGGGCGGGCCGTCTGGGTGAAAGGGGGCGTGGGCACTTAGGAAGATGAGCTCGCGGTCTGGGCACCGGCCGTTATGACCCCGCCCCTGGGCACCTTCAGCTTTGATTGACGGCTGCAATAAAAGTCATTTTATGAAGATGGGTAAGCTGTGAAACAATGGGGTAAGAGGCTTTTTAATGGGGGGGCAATTTAGAACAGGAAGATGTGAGTACTGAAAAATGGGGTTTGGGGGGTGAAAGACTCCCTTTAAATACACTCCACATTGACCACACCAAAAGAATGCAGGAGATGTGCTCCAAAACCTGAGTCCTGGGATAAAAACGATGCATGCAGACTTGTGTAGGCCCACTGGTGACATATGTTCACTTAAAAACCCCTTTGAAGTCACCATATCAGTTCGATGGGCAATAAGGCTGGGACAGCAGGCATACATATGTGGTTAGAGGTCCTCATTATTGTGGAGAGCCGGCTGAACGTCGTCATTCAGCCATTTTAGCAGGGTCAGCAGAGGTTGACCATAGTGACCTTCAATAGAGATGTTCAGAAAAACATCTCCATCTCCAGATTCTGTTACAAAGAACATAGTGAATATTAGCAGGTTGTTTTAGATAATCCCTAGAATTTGGTTTCAAGGATTATATGACAGAATTTACATAGAGATGAACTTGTACAGTCAGGAGCTGCTACAAAGACGACACTTTTATGAACAGTCCTACCTAATTTTATTTATAAGCTGCAGATACAGGGACCTTCAGTATTAAAGCGAATGTGAAGTACAAACAATATTCTTCATACACGATCAACAGAAGGTAACTGGGGAGGCATTAAAAAGCCTAAGACGTAAGCTACATTCTGTCTCTGTCTGACTTCCAGTACTATACAACAGTTAGTTTTACTTTTGCAATTGTGCCTTACTTTTAGAGCCGTTATAGAAAGAGTTAGAATTATAGTAATAAAGTATGAAATCCCTCCAACTGAAATGCGACAGCGTATTTATACAGCGTCTAATAAGAAATGCTAATCTTTGTCCAGTCGGGAGAGACTTCCTTCTTTGTGACATGTCATAAGTCATAATATGCCTGTAATCAATAAAAGGGCTGAGGTTGGTTATAATGGAGGCTGCCCATAGAGGATCCCGAATATATCGCCTGCATTTCTGACAATCTAATGTTGGGAGATAAGCCCCTTTCAGATGGGTGTGTAAGTAGCTTGTCACCACAGTGAAATAACCAGGCAAGCTTGGCACATCGAAGAGTAGATAACTGTTAAGCAGACGTGTGTGCAGCTATTACAGTGTTGGCCTAGCTGCCCAAATTGTAATATACAGCAATCCTCTGCAGTATCAGTCCTTCAGGCTAGGGCTACACGGCAACATGTCACTGAAAAGTCATTTTTTGTAATAATAGTCAATGACGTCACAAGGCGTCATGCTTCGACTGTGAAAAATCTACCCAAGTTGGATTGCAACACCATTGACTATCATTATAAAGAATGGCGCCAGAGTTTTCTGCAACAAGAAGTCACGCAGTGCGTCACCATGTAGCCCTAGCCTAAATCTATTATGCTATGTATGTATATATTTGTGTGTGGTGTTTTATCTTTACAAATCTTTTGCTATAGACTTTAAAGGGAATGTGCAGCCTATTATTTTTTTTTTCTGACAATGAAAACCACATATTGACACGCTTTTTTTCTAACCTGTTTCCATTTTCTGATTTTAGAATAATTTTATTCTTTTTCCTGAACGTGATTATGGGAGCTGCCATCTTGTCTGAGCGGTTGTTAACAGCATTTAGAGAGATGCTTTACAGCAGCCACATGGGCCATAGACACGATGAAAAGGGTGGGACCTCATTGATTAGGCATTCTTTATGACCTGTGCAGAGGTCAGGAGGGAGTAGATAAGCTGTGATATCACCTATTGTCAGTGGTGGATCATGCGTTATCTATATATAGGTGATATCTGTCATTCTGATCTAGCCTGTAATAATAAAGTGATCTGTACAGACCAAGAAATGGCTCCTATTGTTAGTCTTACTGACCAGTGTGGAAACTGCAGGATTTTAGGAATTTAAAAAAAAAATATTGTAACATGGAAAATTAGAAATAATCAGACATTCGTTGAAATATGTTTAAATAAAAAATGTGATTTTAAATAGGTAATTTTCTGATGACACATTCTCTTTAAAGGCTATGGACATCGTTTTTTTTTTTCTTGGGGGTGTCTTATTTTTTATTACTACATAAATGCATGTATTTTTGGCTTAAAAGCATTTTTGTAGTAGTGGAACTTTGGTTTGGTAATAAATCCGTTAGAGGGATGGGATCGAGACCAAGCTGTCAGGTGAGCTCTAATAGTGCATTCACATGACCATATGTTTTTTGTCCAGTCCATTTTTTTGCAAACCCGTTGTAACAATGCCTATTCTTGGGCGCAAAACGGACTAGAATAGGACATGTACTATCTTTTGTGCGGGGCTGCGGAACAGACATATGGATGCGGACAGCACAGTGAGCTGTCCTTATTTTTTTATGCAACCCCATTGAAATGGATGAATCTGCATCCGATCCCCAAAAAAAGCAGATCGGATGCGGCGCAAAGATACGGTTTTGTGACAGATTTTACTGTGAGCATCATTCCACAGCTGCTATGGTAAGATGTACTGCTATGATACATGGAATAGCTGCAGAAGCCAAACGACGCATCATTTGCATTCAAGTAAAAAAAAAAACTTCTTTAAAGTAAGCTCTTCCAACAGAGGGAAATCCATAAATGTTAGAAAATATTCTCTTAGAGACAGAGCGATGATATAATTGATGTGTAAATCTGCTGCTCTTTTTACAATTTATACTTTGTATTTTTAAGGTTGCCTTTTAAAATAGGAAACATGTAACATGTTCCAATTTATGGCGTGTGCTCAGGAATATTGCAGCCTTTGATCATGGTTTTTAGGAGTGCACTTTTTTTTTTTTATGTGCATTTTAAGAGCATAAATGTGTGGGATGTTTGAGAAGCTGGCTGGTGTGAGGTGTTTATAACCTTGAGTGCGCTTGAGGTGCTTATATATCCTTGAAAATTATGCAGGCATTGCGCTATGCGGTTGTCTAGGATTTCTTGTAATTGTTTTTTTTTTTTGAAAAGCTGCTGCATTTTTTTCATATTAAATGCATTTTTATGGCGGTTTTTGAGGTCTTTTTAGCGTTAATAAATATTTTTTTTCGGAAAGTATGTACCTACCCTCTCTGATGTCACTCTCTTTGTAGACCAATCTTCCATGCTGCGTAAAGTCTGTAGCTTTTTGTGGAACAAATCCACAATGTTGTACGGCAGCAGAAAAGTGGATGGGATTTTCAGATACCGATGCATAAAGTGACTTGAACTGTAGGCTTTCAGTCCGCAGCATGCCAATTTGATGCAGGTTTCAGGGTAATGCCAAACGGTCTAGCCTCCGGCATCCAGCGACCTGTGATTTTGCAGTGTTCATGTGGCCCTTGGATTGGCGTGCCCTGCCATGTGTGGCTGGTCAGACTGTTTGACCTTTCAACACAAATGTTGAAAGCAGTATTGTCGCTGCAAAAACAAACCCGTTTTGCAGTGAGACTTGAGTTTAAAAGTCATCACGTGTCCTTCCACGGTTTAACCTCCTAACAGTCAAATTGCAACTGGAAAATGAGAATTACACTAACCGGTAATTTGATTTTCAGCAGTCCATGACAGCACCATGAGAGAGGGTACGCCTCCCAGGACAGGAAACCCACAGGTATAAAAAAGAAGGAGCCTCTCTCTTCCTCAGTGGTTTTCAGAGACGAGAAGCCCTCCATAATCCAATCCTTCGACTTTCTTTGCTTGCTCGGCTAAAGGCATATGCTCTCTCCAGTTTTCATTATATTTTCTTCTTTCTTTTTTTTTTGCACACCTCGTGAACAAGAATCGTCACCAACACTGAAGTAAAAAGGGTGGGAAATTTAGGGGTGCTGTCATGGACTCCTGAAAATCTAATTACCAGTAAGCGTAATTGTCATCCCAGGGGAAAACAAGGGTGGGACCATGGCCTGGAGAACCTTATGACCAAAGGACAAGTCAGAAGAAGAATAAAGATCCAACCTATAGTGCTTAAAGAAGGTCAATGGAGATTACCAAGTTGCGGCTTTGCAGATGTCTTGGATTAATGCTTTCTCTTCCCAAGAAGTTGCCACCGCTCTTGTTGAGTGAGCCGACCATCCTATGGGAACAGGCTTATGCAGGGAAACATAAGCTAAACAGATAGCCTGCCTTATCCACCTAGCTCGCTGATTTTCCTCTATTAGGGCCTGCGAACTGTATAAACAAAGAGGTTGTCTTTCTCCACCCCTTGGTAGCCTCTAAGCCAGCACACATCTCCTAACATCCAAATGATAGAGTCCAGCTTCCTTAGGGTTTTTCAGGTGAAAACAAAAGGAAGAGAGAAACACTTCCTGGCCCTTGTGAAAATCCGAGACTACCTTGGGGAGAAATGCTGGAGCGAAGAGTAATCCTATCCTCCTGAATGGACCTATAAGGAGGGTTGATGGAAAGAGCTTGTATCTCACCTAATCTCTTGGCCGATGTGATGGCCACTAAAAAGTAACATTTTAATGTTAGAATCTTATTGGAGACTTTAGAGATGGGTTCAAAGGGCACTTTAACCAAAGCCTGAAGGACCAGGCCAAGGTCCCAAGGAGGGACCCTTGCGATCCTAGCCGGGTGTTCCTAGCAACGGCCTTACAAAATCTAACAATCAAAGGTTGAGCAGCTAGCCTTGAATCAAACAAAACACTGGCAAAATCTGAACCTTTAAGGTACTTAAGGCCAACCCCTTATCTAATGCCCTCTGAAGAAACTCTAAAATCCTAGGGATGCTAAGCTAACAGGAAGGTGAAGGAGGTATCCCTAAAAACGTAAAGAAAACCGACCATACTCTAGCGTATATGCCTGTAGTCACTTCCTTCCAACTCTTTAATAAGGTAGAGACAATAGCCCCTTTTAGGTCAATAGCGACCTTTCAAAAACCAAGCCGTCAAGTGAAGTCCCTTGACTGTGGGATGTATCTCTGGGCCACAAGAGATCCGGGATTTCCGGAAGGACCCATGTCTCCCTGACCGACAGTAGTCTTAAACAGGTGAACCATGCTTGACGGGGCCAAAAGGGGGCCATCAAGATCACAGAAGCTCTGCCTTACCTTATTTTGTTCAACACCCTGGGAATCAATTGTAATAGAGGGAAAGCATACAGAAGACCTCTGCCCCATGGCTGAAGGAAAGCATCTACTGCTGTGGGAGAAACCCCTGGACAAAGGGAAGATAACCTTTTCACCTTCCTGTTGCTTCCCGTAGCAAAGAGTCTTTGTCTGGCAATCCCCACAGGCTTGCTATCTTTGCAAATATGTCCTGATTCAAGAACCATTCCCTCTGGTCTAGTCTGTTTCGACTCAGGTAGTCTGCTTTCCCATTGTCTATACCTGTGATATGAAGGGCTGATAGTGACAACTAGAGATGTCGCGAACATAAAATTTTCCGTTCGCGAACGTGAATTTACGCAAATGTTCGCTAACGGGCGAACCGCCATAGACTTCAATAGGCAGGCGAATTTTAAAACCCACAGGGACTCTTTCTGGCCACAATAGTGATGGAAAAGTTGTTCAAAGGGGGACTAACACCTGGACTGTGGCATGCCGGAGGGGGATCCATGGCAAAACTCCCATGGAAAATTACGTAGTTGACGCAGAGTCGGGTTTTAATCCATAAAGGGCATAAATCACCTAACATTCCTAAATTGTTTGGAATAACGTGCTTTAAAACATCCAGTGTGTGTATACGATCAGGTATGATGTTGTATCGATCAGGTAGTATAAGGGTTACGCCCGCTTCACAGTGACAGACCAAACTCTGACAGACCAAACTCTGACAGACCAAACTCCCAGTTTAACGCACCGCAAACAATCCATTTGCACAACCGCAAACTCCCCATTTGCACAAGGTTGGATACCAAGCTAGCCATGTCCCGTTCCTTGTCCTCACTGACGTCATTGAAGGTCTCCACCCAGCCACGTACAACACCAAGGGTCCCTGAAAGGTGACAACAAGGCCCCTGGGATGCCTGCTGTGGTTGGTCTTCCACCTCCTCAAAGCCATCTTCCTCCTCTGACTCCTTCAGACTCCTCTCTCTGCGTTGCCGCAGGTCCAGCAATCAATGACGACAAGGCTGCTTCTGGTGGTGATGGTGACCACAACTCTTCCTCTTCATGCTCCTCTATGGCCTGATCCAGCACTCTTCGCAGGGCACGCTCCAGAAAAAACGCATATGGGACGAGGTCGATGATGTTGCCTTGGGTTTGACTGACCAGGTTTGTCACCTCCGCAAGAGGACGCATGAGCCTACAGCCATTGTGCATGAGCGTTCAGTAACGCGACCAAAAAATACCCAGCTCTGCAGAGTGTATCAAATAGATTTTAGGAACCGGGAGATGGAAAAAGATGATTGGTCGGTCCTCTTACTTCCAATTTGGGGCACTGCGCGTGCGCCGAGCAATGTACTGTGCCACCAATACAAATAGTGTGAACTACTATTCTTACCATTTTAATCTTTGTTAAGTCCCCTATCAAGGGACGTGTATTGAATTGAATCCTTGCATGGGGAGATAGAGAAAAAAGCTTGCTCTAGCCGCTTCCTTCTAATTTTGAGCACTTGCAATGGAATTTGCCACCAATGCAACTAGTGTTAACTAAGTACTATTCCTATCAGTTTAATCTCTGTTTTGTCCCTTATCAGGGCCAGGGTCGGTGTAGTGAATAGATTTTTGGAAACGGGAGATGGAAAAAGACCCATGCTCGGTCCGCTTCGTTTGAATTTTAGGTCACTGCACGTGCGCCGTGCAATGTACTGTGACACCCTATAAGAGTGGTGGCCAGTGGGCACAGTACAGTCTGTGGGCCTGACACACACTGGCAGGCAACTGCAATTATATTAAAGGGTAAAAATGAAATGACTTTTTATCTGCAAGGTACTGTGCCACCCTATATGAGTAGTGGGCACTGGCAGTGGGCACAGTACAGTCTGTGGGCCTGACACACACTGACAGGCAACTGCAATTATATTAAAGGGCAAAAATGAAATGACTTTTTTATCTGCAAGGTACTGTGCCATCCGATATGAGCCCCTAAGGCTATTTCACAGGTGCAAGTTTTCCATCTGGATATGATATGTGTGTAGTGAACCCATAGCATTCGGGCTGAATCCTGACCTACAGTATTCATTTCAGTGGGTCTGTGCACTTGAGCGCTGTTTTTCACGGATTCTCTGCGTTCAGTAAAAATCACATGTTCTATATTGTGCGTTTTTCACGCAGCCCTCGCTCTATAGGAGGAATCTGGATGTAATGCATTTTTCACTGGTTGCTAGGAGATGCTGAGTCTTATTCTTCAGTTTTTCTTCATGTGCGTGAAACAATTCAGATACAATATGAACGCAATTGCTGGCTTAGTTCCCCACAGCAACCAATCAGATTCCACCTTTCATTTTTCAGAGCTTCTTTGAAACATGAAACTGGGCATCTGATTGGTTGCTATGGTCAACTAAGCCAGTTTTCCTTAGCACTGGTTTTGATCTCCCCTATGATTGCTTTCGTCCAAAAACCGCATGAAGTGAAATGGTCTGAACTGCAGTACCACACACAACCTGTGGGCTGTTGTGGCACCGTTTAAGAAAAAAGCTCTTCCAGTATGTATTTTTTAAATCCAGAACAACCGCTTTAAGCAGGGAAGACATAGTAATAAATGGCAGCCATTATGATAAATTTTCATATAATCCCAGCTAAATCAAGCGGCACACCATTTTGTCTCCTAAAAAACATATGTGCAGGGATTGTGCTCTTGCAGCATTAGAACATGTTCACACTTGTGTGGCAGATTCTGTTCATAACCCATAACCCAGAAAACCCATTGAGATACAACAGGATTCCTGTGAGGTGCCTGTTGTTCTAACTGGAATGATAGTACGGCATGAAGAGGGATGTGCCTTGTGAAATATGAAAGAATCAGCAACAGAGGTTCATAGCCCTATGTGAACACAGCCTTAGCAGAATTTAATTTTTTTTTTACATTGCTGGCATTAAATATACGGTTATTATCACTCTTCTTGGCTCATAGGCAAACAAAAACCTCCTGACTAGACTTGTATTGTCCAATTTAGCTTTAGGCCAGGGTCACAAGTGACTTGAATAGCTCCGGATTTGCATGCAGGAAATGCACAGTGTTGTACAGTACCAGCAAAGTGGATGGGAATTTCAGGGTTCATAATCACATGTTGCGGAAATACCGCAGGAAAAAAAAAAGTGCAGCATTGCGGATTTGAAATCCACAGCATGTCAATTTATTTTGTGGATACTGTTAGTTTGGCCGATCAGACCCACAGTTGGGCTGGGACTTGCAGTCATATGTGGGCACAAATGTGCTCGTATAATGCTTGTGTCAAACTGGCCTAAAGGGGAGGGTGTCATCAGTTAGTTCTGCTCACTGCAGCACTGCACAAAAACTACATAAATCAGTGAGCAAACAGAAGCTGACATCATAGAAATTAGCACCAGAAAAACCTCAGCATAAGGCTACATGCACACGAACATTGTTTGTTTCCGTGTCCGTTCAGTTTTTTTGTGGATAGGATGCGAACCCATTCATTTCAATTGGTCCACAAAAAATGCAGACAGCACACTGTGTGCTGTCCGCATCAGTATGTCCGTTCCGTAGCCCCGCAAAAAAAATAGAACATGTCCTATTCTTGTCCGTTTAAGGCATTGTTACAATGGATCTGCCAAAATAAACGGATTTCATCTGTTTTTTTTTTTGGAGGATCCGCAATTTGCAAACCGCAAAACACATACGGTCGTGTGCATGTAGCCTAAAGGAACTGCTTTATAGCTGCCTATGGAAAGTCAAAAATACACATGTACAGTAAATATCTCCATTTTGTAATTCTGAATAGGTTCCTGTAATCTATTTAATTTCTTTGTAACAGCAGAAATAATATTTCCATTTAGCTATATTTGCTTTAATTATTGTAGCAGTTAGTCCAAAGTGAACGTACTTTTATTTTTCTTCTTCTCTCATAAAGAAGGCCGGTATGCTTTACTGATGTTGTTTCCTGCTACATCCTCGCACTCTTCACACGAGCCCCTTTCACACGAGCGTGTCCGGATTAGGTCCGGATGCGTTGCAGATGCGTTCAGTGAAAACTATGCGATTTTGCAGACAAAGCCATTCAGTTTTACCTGCTATTGCGTTCAGTTTTTTCCGCGCGGGTGCAATGCGTTTAGATGTGTTTTTCATGTGCGTGATAAAAAAACTGAAGGTTTACAGTTTTTTAGAATATTCGTCATTTTTTCCAATTTAATGTGAACAGTTATTGGCCCAAAAACAACTTAAGCAGGGAGGAAACATAACTTCAGATGGAACAAAATAACGAATATTCTAAAAAATGAATGAATAGCACTATAAAATATTCGTGTTTTAGAATATTCGCATTACGCGAATATTTCATTGCCGATTTTTCGCATAAGAGAAAATAAATTAAATAATGAGGAATATTCTAATTCACTACAGTATTGCAGCCTTCTCACATTGGCCCACAAGCAAGAAGCAGGTAGGTATACTAGGTAATGGGTTCAGATGGAAAAAATCAACAAAAAAAAAGAATATTCGTTTTCCCGAATATATACCACTGTATTTGAAATATTCGCTAATCTTCGAAGTGCCGATATTCGCGATAAAAATTCGCAATTCGAATATTCGCGCTCAACACTAGTAGGAACCTGCAGGTAGCTAGCTTTATAATAAATGGGAAGCAGGAGATTTATTAGTGTATCACTAATTGTCTGGTGTGAATACATTGAGAATATAAGGGTAAAATGTATTAATACCGGAGCTTTAGACACTGGTCTTAGGCCTAATAGCTGGAGGTGGACCGCCAAAGTTATTTAGAGGTGCCCGTCCCCTTCCCCGCCTCCCCCACTTTTTTAGACCTGGAGTGATCGGAGAAGAAGTCGCAGATTCTGCTGCACTATGGCTTGCGACAGAATCTTCCCCAGATTTATGCCACAAAAGTGGCATGTATCTGGTCATAAATGACCCCCATGGTGTTCAGAATGCGCGCCATATTGATGAAGCATCTGGTCCACTTTTTCCAACATAGAAGTCACATAAAGTGGGTGGTGCCAAAGGTGACTTTTTTATTACAATTTTTCAAAAGATAATGAAAATTCATCAGAAATAAGCAATGACATCATGGCACCATGTAGAGTTCTTTTTATTTTATCTCTAAAGCAAATATAAAATATATAAAATATAATATAAAACAACCCTGGCAGGAGAGCGGAGAGGTCCTCTTTACCAGGACTGCGTCATATTGTTCAGATCTGTGCTACATGTACAGTAAATTATATCTAAACAGTAGATATATTATAAATTGATCTGCAAAAAATTGATCTTTACAAACAAGAATCTAAGCAATACAATAAAAAAAAAAATCATCATAAATAATAAAACTGCTGAAAGTCGTGTAGATTGATATAATGATATTTGGAAGCAAGTTCTAAGTTGTTGACTTCTTGCGTCCTGATGGAATAGGCGGTAGGATCGGTTTAGTATTGGAGCCTGAACGGCTTGTATAGATACGGGGTGAGGAGGAAGATGATGATTTGGACTTGGACGCACTGACATCCGAGTGACTTGAAGATGGAAGGCGTGGAGTCTCGGGAGTATTTCCTGCATATTTCAGGTCACCTGTCAAGTTTAGAGAAAAAAAACAACATACAGAAGTTAGAAATCCTGGAAAATTATGCCCTTAGTTCTGATGACTTCTGTCATTTATTCCATAGTGGATAAATACAACCAAAAAGGACTCAAAGACTGATGGAATTAATTTGCACTAGGCATGTGGGACACAATGGTCTACAGAAGGATCAGCGACCTTCAACACTCCCGCTGTTCTGAAACTACAACTCCCACAATCCTCCTTTCACTTCTTTGGGAGTTACAAGAACAGCTGAGAAAGTTTACATGCTGGGAGTAGTAGTTTCACAGATGCTGGAGTCCTGACTAGAGATGAGCGAACATTTAAAAAAAGTCCGTTGTTCGGGGTTCGGGTGGTGGTTAATTGCGCATCCCGTTATGGATTCCACAATAGCGCATATGGAATCCATAAGGGGCGGCTGCCACCAACCTGAACTGTAGAACAGCTGAAGGACCTGGCGTGACGTCACTGTCATGTGATCAGTGCAGGGCGTGGCTCAGCACTGGATTTGATCCCGTGCTGAGCCACGCCCCTGCACTGATCACATGACAGTGACGTCACGCCAGGTCCTTCAGCTGTTCTACAGACTCGGGTTGGTGGCAGCCGCCCCTTATGGATTCCATATGCGCTATTGTGGAATCCATAACGGGATGCCACTTAACCACCACCCGAACCCCGAACAACGGACTTTTTTTAAATGTTCGCTCATCTCTAGTCCTGACGGTTGCTGATTCCTGGTCTACAATGATCTCCAACCTGTGGCTCTCCAGCTGTTGCAAAATTCCCCTTCTGCCCTCTACCTGCTGGCTGTCAGGGCATAAAGGGAGTTGTAGTTTTGCAACAGATGGAGAGCCATAGGTTGAGGAACACTGGTCTCATAAGACTGGATTCACATGTGGTATCATTTTACTTCACGTCAAATCTACCAGAAGATCTGCATGTCTTATATGCGATTTGGGTGCGTCTTTTACTCCTTGCTTTGCACCCTAAGGCCTCTTTCACACGGGCGTCCTGTTTGACGCCCGGATAAGAGGCGGGTGCGTTGCGGTAATATGCGCGTCTTTCCCACGCGGGTGCAAACGTTTGCAACACGTTTTGCACGCACGTGAGAAAAAACGCCATGTTTGGTACACAACCCGAAGCCGGACTTCATCACTGAAGTCCGGTTTCGGGTCTACTGGAGAATTGATTATTTCCCCTTATAACATAGTTATAAGGGGAAATAATAGCATTCTTAATAAAGAATGCATAGTACCATGGTGATGGACCATGTGATTGGACCATGTGATGTGACGTCATCACAGGTCCTTTAGATCTTAGATGCTGCAGGGAAAGAGAGGACAGATCGCATCTACGCGATCAAGTGGCTAAGGTAAGTTAACTTTTATTATTTTTAACCCCCTCCACTTCATTTAACAATGCATTCTTTATTAAGAATGCTATTATTTTCCCTTATAACCATGTTATAAGGGGAAATAATAGAGATTGGGTCCCGTTGCTAAGCAACAATGCGGGAAAATCGCAACGCATCCGCACTTGCTTGCGGATGCTTGCGATTTTCCCGCAGCCCCATTCACTTCTATGGGGCCTGCGTTGCGTGAAAAACGCAGAATATAGAACATGCTGCGATTTTCACGCTACGCAAAAGTGATGCGTGAAAATCACCGCTCATGTGCACAGCCCCATAGAAATGAATGGGTCCGGATTCAGTGCGGGTGCAATGCGTCCTCCTCACGCATTGCACCCGCGCGGAAAACTCGCCCGTGTGAAAGGGGCCTAACACTATTTAACAGCTTGTCCTCTTCACAGCTTTCTAAACACATTGATGACCACACAGGGTCCGGGGCATTAGACTCACCCTACTGTATATGCACAGCTGGAGGGTACTGTAACTAAAAATCGGTTGTGTTCATCTTAATAGGGTTGTTTTGGAGACCAGCAAATAGATTTCTGCAGGCCCCATTCAGGTGAATGGGACAGTCACAGAAACCTTTGCAACAAATCTGCAGAGTATGAGCATACTCTAAGGCCCGACACACACGAGCGAGATGAATGCGAGGAACCTGCAGCATGTGTCAGTGAGAGGTCCCGTTCTGGCCTCCGTCTCTCTGACAGGATCGCACAGCGTTAGGCTACATTCACACGACCGTATATGTTTTGCGGTCTGCAAAACACGGATACCGGCCGTGTGAAGGTAGCCGGCCTATGACAGAAATGCCTATTCTTGTCTGCGATTGCGGATAAGAATAGGACATGCTCTATCTTTTTTGCAGGGCCGCGGATCAGAACTACGGATGCGGACAACAGACAGTGCGCTAGAAATGACTGGGCCCCACAGCAAAAAAATGTATGCATCCCCACCTCCCTGGATCTCCCCACCGACACATACCATATTGGACCTCCCACCCATTCCAGAGCTTCCACCCAAACACCCCTCCAGGACCTCCCATCCCAACATCCCCACATCCTCCCTAGATCCCCTATGCGTCCTCCACACATCCCCCATCAGTGTCCTCCACACATCCCCATCAGTGTCCTGCACACATCCCCAATCAGTGTCTCTCCACATCCCCCATCAGTGTCCTCACATCCCCCATCAGTGTCCTGCACACATCCCCCAATCAGTGTCCTGCACATCCCCCAATCAGTGTCCTCCACACATCCCCCATCAGTGTCCTGCACATCCCCCCATCAGTGTCCTCCACACATCCCCCATCAGTGTCCTGCCACATCCCCCATCAGTGTCCTCCACATCACCCATCAGTGTCCTCCACATACCCCCATCAGTGTCCTCACACATCCCCCTCATCAGTGTCCTCCACATCATCCCCCATCAGTGTCCTCCACACATCCCCCATCAGTGTCCTCCGCACATCCCCCATCAGTGTCCTCCACATCCCCCATCAGTGTCCTGCACATCCCCCCATCAGTGTCCTCCACATCATCCCCCATCAGTATCCTGCACCATTCCCCCATCAGTGTCCTGCACATCCCCCATCAGTATCCTGCACATTCTCCCCATCAGTGTCTGCACATCCCCCATCAGTGTCCTCCACACACCCCCATCAGAGCTTCATATTAACCTGCTGTACTAATATTATGGCTAAAATCTCAGTAATAGTTTCCCATATATAATACTTTATATATATATATATATATATATATATATATATATATATCTATCAGAAGTATAAATATATATTATCATACTTCTGATATACATGAATGCATAACTTAGCCTCTATTTCTAAAGGTTTCACTGGGACTAGAACTCTCAACCTTTCACATCAGAGGCAAGAGCTCTAACCACTGAGCTATGGAGCTTAATGCTAAACTATGCTGGAAAAACCTTATAGTAGTGGGTATTAGGTATTTCTATACAGCAGAAGTATCATTAAATAAAAAATAAATCTGTAATTACTATATAGTAATTACACATTTATTTTGTATCATGTTTTTTACAAAAACTGAAAAAAATATTAAATTATGCTTCTGCTGTATGGGAATACCTAATGCTTGCTAGACTACTATGAGGTTTTCCAGCTTAGTTACCATTGAGCTCATAGCTCAGTGATTACCGATCTTGCCTCTCATGCAGGGTTGTGAGTTCGAATCCTAGTGGCAACCTTTCAGAAATAGAGGCTAAATTACATTAAAATACATTGGGTGTCCCCCAGGATTGTCAGTATGCTTGGGCACATCTAATTATCCTCTATTTCTGAAAGGTTGCCACCCCCTTCATGTTCATAGCACTGACTCCATATATGGACACAACCATATATGGAGTCAGAGCTGGGATTCCCTGTACGGCATGGCGGCTTCAGGCAAGTGCAGTGAATAAATTATCTTCTGCCGATACTGGTGGGTGTCACCCCATCAGGATACTGGTGGGTGTCACCCCATCAGTGGTGTCACCTGGTGCAGCCCGCACCCACCGCAATGCCACTGGCTGGAGGGTACTGTAACTAAAAATCGGTTGTGTTCATCTTAATAGGGTTGTTTTGGAGACCAGCAAATAGATTTCTGCAGGCCCCATTCAGGTGAATGGGACAGTCACAGAAACCTTTGCAACAAATCTGCAGAGTATGAGCATACTCTAAGGCCCGACACACACGAGCGAGATGAATGCGAGGAACCTGCAGCATGTGTCAGTGAGAGGTCCCGTTCTGGCCTCCGTCTCTCTGACAGGATCGCACAGCGTTAGGCTACATTCACACGACCGTATATGTTTTGCGGTCTGCAAAACACGGATACCGGCCGTGTGAAGGTAGCCGGCCTATGACAGAAATGCCTATTCTTGTCTGCGATTGCGGATAAGAATAGGACATGCTCTATCTTTTTTGCAGGGCCGCGGATCAGAACTACGGATGCGGACAACAGACAGTGCGCTGTCAGCATTTTTTCGCGGCCCCACTGAAATGAATGGGTCCGCACCCGTTCTGCTAAATTGTGAAACGGATGCGGAACCAAGAATACGGTCGCGTGAATGCACCCTTATACTGATTTATAATGTTGTTTAACCATGAGAGTTCTGGAATCTATTGTATCAAGGGCTCATGCACACGACAGTTGATCTTTTGCGGTCCGTTTTTCACAGATCCATTGTTCCGCATCTGAGTTTTTTTTTTTTGTGATTTGCGGACAATAATAGGACATGCACTACTTTTTTGCAGGACAGCCATGCGGACAAACGGAAACAGAAATCTACACAGAGTAACTTCCGTATTTTCTACAGCCCCATTGAAGTGAATGGTTCCGCATACGGTCTGCAAAAAAACACAGAATGGACACGGAAAGAAAATACGTTCGTGTGCATGAGCCCTCATTAAGTAGATTCCAGGGTTACACAGCATTATAAAGCAGTATAATGCTCTGCGATCCTGTCAGAGGAGTGGAGGCCAGAATGGGACCGCTCGCTGACAAATGCTGCAAGATCCTCACACACAAGCAAGTTGAACGTGTCTGGCCTAAGGCCTCTTTCACACGGGCGTCATGTTTGACACCCGGATAAGAGGCGGGTGCGTTGCGGGAATATGCGCGATTTTCCCGCGCGGGTGCAAACGTTTGTAATGCGTTTTGCACGCGCGTGAGAAAAATCGCCATGTTTGGTACCTAAATCTGGTCCATCATCTTACCATGGTAAGATGGACCATGTGATTGGACCATGTGATGTGACGTCATCACAGGTCCTTTAGTTCTTAGCTGATGCAGGGAAAGAGAGGACAGATCGCAACTGCGCGATCAAGTGGCTAAGGTAAGTTAACTTTTATTATTTTTAACCCCTTCCACTTCATTTTACTATGCATTCTTTATTAAGAATGCTATTATTTCCCCTTATAACCATGTTATAAGGGAAAATAATAGAGATCGGGTCCCGTTGCTAAGCAACCATGCGGGAAAATCGCACTGCATCCGCACTTGCTTTCGGATGCTTGCGATTTTTCCGCAGCCCCATTCACTTCTATGGGGACTGCGTTGCGTGAAAAACGCACAATATAGAGCATTATGCGATTTTAACGCAACGCAGAAGTGATGTGTGAAAATCACCGCTCATGTGCACAGCCCCATAGAAATGAATGGGTCCGGATTCAGTGCGGGTGCAATGCGTCCTCCTCACGCATTGCACCTGCGCGGAAAACTCGCCTGTGTGAAAGGGGCCTAAGGGTTCTGCTTAGAGATAAGCACAGAGGCTCTGTTGCTGCCAGCAAAGCAGCGCTGCTACCTGGAAGTTCTGCTTCTTCGAATAAAGGTAGAACAATAAATAAAAATGTTAAGGCCATTAAACCATCCTTTGAACAAAAACGTTAAGCTTATGTTCAGACCGCATTTTTATGCCAGGGATTTTTATATGTTTTCTGTACTGGAATCCAAGCCAGAATAAGCCTGACACAACTGTCCATCGATTTAAATGTGAATCCACAAAGAATGAGCATGTTCATTTGAGACACGGTTTCAAGGAAACTGTGTCGGCTGTCTGCATACAGAATAGACCCATCCAACAGGGCTAAATCCACAGTTTGCATACCACAAATACACATCAGAAGTTCTGGTGTATATTTTGACCGTGTTAGCGTGGCCTAAAAGTGTGCAGTCACCGAGGACCAACATAACCTGCTTGTTAGGAAAATGGAACTTGTGTTAAAAAGTGTTATACTTGTCTATAAAAAAAAGCATCATAAAAAGTGTGAACGGGGCCTAAAGAAATGGGGCCTAAAGTTGATGCTGGGTTACTATTACTGAGGGTGTCTTTACACGTCAGAATACATTTGCAGAAAAAGAAATAGTTCCCATGGAGTTTAAGTTTTTCTACTATGTGCATCTTCTGCTTAAAACATATGAACATATGTTACGGATTTTGTGAAGTCCAGTTTCTCCATAGATTTCAATGGGAAATCATAAACTGCACCAAAAAAAAAAAAACGACATAAAAATGCACATGAACCTAAAAATACTCACATGCGGATTGTAGCATAGATTTTTTGCCATGTGTGAAGGCATCCTAATTAAGTGCATAAAATATGTGTAAAGCCAGCAATGTTGGTAAGGACATCATGTATCAGTGAAAGATATATTGTTTAAAGGAATGTGTCATCAAAAATGACCTATTGTTTAAATCATGTTTTTCACGTTTAACATCTTAAATCATTTTTTGTTATTTTTTTAGAAAACATAAAATCTTTCAGTTTTTGCACTGACCAATAGGCCTAATAACAGGTGCAACTTCTTGGTCTGTACAGATCACTTTACTGCAGTTACCTGCCTATGTGTGTCAGTCTAATCCTGACTGTAATGATACCACCTATGTATAGATAAGACAGGATCCACCATTCACAATAGGTGATGGTCAGAGCTTATCCATTTTTCCCTTGTATAATGACCTCTGCACAGGTCACAGAGCAGGCCTAGAAAACTCTCCCATAGAAGTCAGTGACCACTGTGTCTATGGGCCATGTGGCTGCTATTAAGAACAGCTCAGGCAAGATGGCCGCCCCCGTAATCATGTTCAGGAAATAGAATAAATAAATCTACAATCAGAAAATAAAAACAGATTAGAAAAAAAAAAGATGAGTGTTACGATCTGGTGACACATTTCCTTTAAACTTCTGTCAGTAGCTATGAATGCTGACATTATTGGTGATATACTTGCCTTAGCATTGATAAGTAAGACTTAACCAACCTGACAAAGTGTCTTGATCTTGTCCAATACCAGACAAATCCAATGGTTCTATGTTATTTTCTTGAGGCAAATGAATATTTATGACAGGAGTTGACTGAGAGGATGATCTTCTTGCAGAGAAGGCACCAGCAGAGGACAGCAAGGACAGCCCAGAGCTAGGTCTTGAATCTCTGGAACTGAAAGTGACTACATTTAAAATACCATTTATACAATTACACATAACAATGAAAAAATAAACAAGACTGGATGGAAAGTTATCAGTAGTATCACCTTCACGCACAATCTACAAAACATAAATCTTCACACCTATGACTATCCCCCGCCCCTTCTTTCCCTTGACCTCTCCCCCCCCCCTTTTTTATTTCCCACCTTCCATTATTTGGAATTATATGTGTTTATTACTTACTCATTAAGCTTTCCTCACCTGCGGATAGAAATGTTGAATAGTCGCACCTAGACTTACTATCCCTGACAATGTAACATTCATCGCCTTTGGAGGAAAGACCTACCGTAGGTCTTTTGCGATATTCTTGATGATGTTAAAAAAGGATGCTGTATGTCATCATACAAGATGTATTTACTATGTTCTTATTGTAGAGTGGCATCTCAATAAAAAGAATTTTAAAACAAACAAAACATAAACCTTCTATCTCTTCCTATTCTAGTCCATGGAAAAAGTCAAATCATAAATCTGACAGGTTGCACTTATACAGTTCTCAACACTTAAATTGCAAGACCAAGAAGGACAAGCCATAAGATTATGCAAGTCGAGGAAGTAGCAGGTGTCACTAAGATCTACAAATGATCAAATTTTCAAGCACCTAGCTCCAATCTGTGGCATGTGGGAGAGGAAAAACGAGAGGAACAGAATCCTTGAAGTGAGAGACCTTGGTTTATCACTCCAGCAGATTGCTACACGTCTAGGCCAAGATGTCAGCACTGTTCAACGCTGCATATCCCTGTGGTTGGGAGAACGATGACAAAGTAATGACAGCAAGAGGTGCGTATAGGTAATCCTCTGCACGGACAGGTCATCTGATCAGAAGAATGGTGCATAATGATCCATTTTGTACTGAAAGTTAAATTTGTCGCCACATCCTAGGCCTAGGACAGCAAACAACATATACACAAACCATCAGAAAGTGTTTGCACAACAGTGGGCTACCTGACGCCAGCTACAGGTGCTCCACTGGCCTCACACCACCACTCTCAAAGGCTATCATGGTGCGTAGAAAGACGGCAAAGGAGGCCTGTCCACCTCAGCAATAAAATGCAATTATCGCCAAAGATTGGTCTGGAGACCATGTGGGCAACTCCATGAACAGGCCTTCACAAAGGAACGTCGCACCGATCCTACTCCCTGGGTTACAGTGTGGGGTGACATAATGTATAGGAGTCTGACCCCTGTAGTCTTTATTCTGGACTTGTCTCCAATCAAGCATATCTGGGACAGCCTTGGCCGGCAATTGCAAAGGGAGCTGCCAGAAGCATCTCTTGCTGATTTGTGTGCCAAAGTGCATGCAGCGTGGCAGAACATTTCTCAGCCAACCATTAATAACCTCATTGATAGCATGCCGATTCATGTAAGTGCGTGTATTTCTACACGTGGCGTTCATATTCGATAATTCAATGACTTTTCCTTCTTGGTGTTGCAAAATTTCAATGTTGAGTAGTGTTTATATGGTCTCAAGTTTTTAAGTGTTTTAAAACACAGCACAGCACTAAGTTTACCCTTCCTTTTCCGAATAAAGGGACGAAACGCAGCTATAGCTGAGGTGCATTTATCATCTGTTTATTTTGTGCACCATAAAGATATGCAGTTACCAAAGTTCAGAGCTCAGTGGGAGTTCCCTATGTAGCAGCTCACAGTACTCTAGCCTGTGCCTCGTCCCTCTCTCACAATGACATGAAATCATAGTACATATATCTTTATTTTAGATCAGGGGTGCCCAACCTGCGGCCCTCGATACCATTCTGTGTAGCCCCAACCATCTGGTAACAGACATGTATGTCTATGCCTTTGCTCATATGTATTTTTCATGTATTCTCCCATCAGATGGAGTCCTAGAAGTGTAACTAGACATTTATGATATATGCTGTATGTACAATACGCCATAAATACAGTATTTCAGTTGGTAATACCCCTTTAAGTTTTATTTTCGGCCCATGGGATTGGTTCAGTCTGACAATGTGGTCCCCGACCAGAAAAAGTTGTGCACTGCAACAAAGGTGGCAAAGGTGTGTATACCCTAATACTATATTTATCTGCAGCCCTATGGGAATTCCCTAATGACACTTGGTTGATAATGTCTTGGCTGTTTGATGAATATGAAGTGAGCCTCATGACGGTTTTAGGACCCTCTAATGCCACTTTAAGAGCTGTGGTACACGGATAAATCTGCCACATTGTACTATAATAATGACTTTTGCCATATCAGAATCTCACCTCTGTTATATCTCTACATAGACAAGGGCACTAAGGTAGTATCTTCAAGACTTCTAAATGTATTTTACCTGCAGCAATGAGGTCTCTACAAGTGTTACCTGGTTTCAGGACTAGCTGGTGGGAAGCTACGTTCTGCCGTGACATTACTTCCACTTGGCTGCATAGATGAACATGACGTAGGGTCTAGAAGACGTCTGTGGGTCCCCAAGGTTGCTGGAGCTGTTACAGGACCTCTGTAAAGGGAGCAAAAATACTGATAATTGTCAGATCAGCAGGAGACATTTCATACTACATCAGTAAATGAAGATGTATTCTCGTGTAATGGCATGGAAGAAAACGAGGCATAATCGCCAGTGACCAGTTCATAGATCTGACTAGACCTAGCCCAGTCTCGATTGGGACAACTATTACAGTTTCAAGTGTACCTAAACCTTCAAACCGTTTCCTTTAAAACTATTACAGATCCTGTAAAAACCCTTTTTGTAATAAATGAATTGGTTTTATCGTGTTCCTATCATAACAGGTCCCCAAAGATGGGGCCTGTCTATAGACTTCTTCAGTGCAGTACATGCAGTATGCTGTGTTCTACAACAGATATTGCAGTGAGCACAGGACTGGCAGGAGCCCACTTGGCGCAGCTAAATCCTGGCAGAGCAAATCAGTGCAGAAGACCCCGCATGGATGCCTAAACAGAGCTTTCAGCAGAGCAGAGCGGGCGCAGGCTGGAGCAGCTATGTGTGCTCCTGCCAGTCCTGAAACATCCATACACCGCATACATAGCTTTGGTATGGCTTCTGTTTGGGCTGCAGTGAAAAGGAACAGGGACAGAACTCCGGGGCCCTTTTTTGATAGGAACGCAATAAAATCAATTAAGAAAATATAATAAAAAAATTATTTTTAGAGGGTTTGTAATAGTTTGAAGGTTTAGGTACACTTTAAAGGTGTTGTGCAAACTCCCCCTCCTGGGCATACTTACCTGCTTCCTAGCGCTGTCTTCCGGCTCCTTTGCTCGGGTCCCTGTATGTTAACTTCCTGTTTGACGCTGCTGCAGCCAATAGATAGCCGCAGCAGTGACCTGCTCCCCCTACGTCATATGACCATTTGTCATGATGCAAGGTGAGCAGGTCACCTTTGGGGCCAGTGATTGACTGCAGCGACGTCAAACAGAAAAGTGTACATTCATAGGGCCCAGCGGACCCGGGAGCAAGTGCCGGGAAACAGGTGAGTATGCTTTTCTTCACAGGTTTGCGCAGGAGAGGGGGGTTGCCAAATACCCCCTTCCACCCAAAGGTGCAAAACCTCTTTAAGGCCTGTTTAACCTTGTAAATACAATGGTGGTCAAATATTCTGCTGTAGGGGTTTTTTGTGATT
Source organism: Bufotes viridis (assembly GCA_033119425.1). Taxonomy (NCBI): domain Eukaryota; kingdom Metazoa; phylum Chordata; class Amphibia; order Anura; family Bufonidae; genus Bufotes; species Bufotes viridis. The sequence goes on from CM065590.1 coordinate 170,041,103, forward strand.
GAAAAAATATATAAAAGCTTGTGAGATTAAACAAGTACTCTGTGTGTAATAAAACTGTTCTTTCGTTGTGTGAAATGCCACATAAAACTGTGTGAAGCTAAGCCTAAGTCTCACCTCTGAAACAGCTGGGTGTAGGTCCCTGATGTCTTCCCCGCCAAAGCCTGTCGTGCTGCTTGCTGTCGTCTTTGTACCGAAGCCTCTTCCTGATAGGGAGTTACAATTAGGGCTCGTGAACACGAACACGTGCCGCCCGTGCATTGGTGACTGAAAATGGTGGTCCCGAATGCATGGGCACCATCCATGTTACCTGCGCACGATTTGTCGTCACTGCAAAAAAATAGAGCATGTTCTATTTTTTTTGCAGTGCGGGCAGGGGGAAGAACCCCACGGAAGCACTCCGTAGTGCTTCTGTGGCTCCGCATCTTCTGGATTGCGGACCCGTTAAAGTAAATGAGTCCGCATCCATGATACGGTGCGCACACAGCCAGTGCCCATATATTGCAGACTTGATGTTTGCGGGCTGCAGTACAGGCACGGATGTCATGTGTATGTGTTTGCATGCGATATCACTAATGTCCTCTTACAGCTCCCATCTTGGGCAGAGCTCTAGTTGCTGAGTGCTTTTATATTTTTGTGTTTGTATTTATATTTGCCATAACCTACGTGCACCAGCATACAGGGAGTGCTGACTGAAACCCCCCCTTTTTGTTTTTACTTAGTATATGTTGGAGGTGTGGCGACCTCCTTCTCAGTCGTGCACACCTGACTAGTGTTTCTGCCCTAGATGCTGGTTTTCAATCAGAGTGAGTATAAAGCTGAATGTGTACTCACATTGCCTGCTAGTAGCCATCTGGCTCCAGGAGGAGTGCACAGTGGGCTCGGCATGCATGTTGGTACCTGCATCCCTGGATCTAATGGAGGCTGTTGCAGCACCAGAAGGGGTTAATAAGTAAGGTCTATCCCAGCGTGCATGCTGGGCTCACACTCCCTGGATTTTATGTGGCTGTCGTGGCCCATAACAGGTAGGACTTAGCGTTAGGAGGATTTTATGTGGCTGTCATGGCCCATAGTAGGTCAGATTTAGCGTTAGTACCCACTCTAGGAGACAACCGTGTCGGGGTGAGTGGGCTTACTACCTTTTGATCAAAATGTAAACCAATGTCTCCACTGTTTGCATGCGATATCACTAATGTCCTCTTACAGCTCCCATCTTGGGCAGAGCTCTAGTTGCTGAGTGCTGTTATATTTTTGTGTTTGCATGTGTATGTATGCATGAGGCCTTAAGAGACACATAAGAACAGGGAAGTTTACATACCGTATACAGGGGCATACTGCAGATTTGAAAATTGATAGCATGGTCGCAGATCTGCCGTGACTGTTTTCTTCTTTTTATATTAAATATAAATGCACACACGGCAGAGCTCAAATAATCTGAAGAACTGGCCTGAATGTAAATGGCACCATTTAATTTTCTCAAGAAAGTCACCCTACTGATCCTTTAACTGCCTATGAAGTTGCTAGCTGTTTGGCACCAAATCCCTTTCCTTTAAAAAGAAAAAAACAAAAAAAAAAAATAACCACTGGTATATTCCTCGGGTCTGAGCCCTTCTACTGAGAAATCCACTGCTTCAATATGTTTCCCTTTGCTACCACAGAAACATGCATAGAGGTATCTCCCCGGGAGAGAGAACCATCTTGCTAGGCGCCACCTTTTTAAACAAGCCTTAGGACGTGACAAGGTAAAATAGCCAAATATCCATCCGTAGACAGATGTTTCAGGGCGTTTGCCCCTAATCAGTACGTAGTAGGATTCTGCCTGAGTGAGATGCCTGGATCCAGCTTAGACAGGGTGCTGGCTCATCTTAAAGAGACCAACTGTGCATGGAGACTTTTTAGCAGTTCTCCATGGTATGGGACTTTTTGGCAGTTCTCCATGGTATGGGACTTTTTGGCAATGCTTTGACTCAGAGAGCCACTTCCATAAAGTGGAGCTAGCGAGATGGTTCTCTCTCCCTGCATATTTTATCCTCGAGGAGCATCGCCAATAAGTTTCCACACATAGCTGGTCTCTTTAAAGAGATCAAGCACCCTGCCTAAGCCACACACAAGACATCGCAGCCAGCCAGCCAGAATCCTACTCCGTACTGATGAGGGGCAAGCACCTCGAAACATCTGTCTACAGATGGATATTTGGCTTGGCTATCTTCTCTTGTCATGTCCCAAGGCTTGTTTAAAAAAAATTCAGACTTTGACTTGTAGGGAGCCACTTCCAGAAGGTGGCACTAGCGAGATGTTGATACCTCTTTGCATATTTTTCCCATGGAGCATTGCCAATAAGTCTCCGTACACAGCTGGTCTCTTTAAGGTGAGCCAGCGCCCTGCCTAAACCACCACACAAACGATATGGACATATCCATACCTCTTATTTCAAAATGGAACATGAAATGCAATGGATTTCAGTCAATATTCCTAACCTATAACATTTTAGGAAGGTTGTTTTCACACTGCATCTGCAATGCCTGTCCAGGGTTTTCCACCAGACGGAAACCTCAGAAGGATACGTTTAACTAACCATTACCCATAGTCATGGGTCCAATCATGACAGCAGCCTAATTCTTTGACATTTTAAAAGAATACGGTTATAATGGGGCTAATACCAAAATCAGTGTATCACATCAGCTCTTACATTTGAGGCATCCCTCTTTATATACTCAAACCCCGCTATCAGCTGTTTGAGAAGGCACAGCGCTCCTGTGAGCGCTGCGGCCTTCTCACAGCTTTTCCTAGTCCTGTGACAACGCGTTCATTGGTCACGTGGCCTAAGAGCAGCTCAGCTCCATAGAAGTGAATGGGTCTGAGCACGATACCAAGCACAACCACTATACAATGTACGGTGCTGTGCTTGGTAAGCTGCGAGAAGGCGGCAGCGCTTACAGGATTGCCGGTGCCTTCTCAATCAGCTGATCAGCGGGGGTCCCGGGCGTCAGACCCCCACCGATCAGTTACTGATGACCTATCTTGGAAAACCCTTTTAAGCTGAATCACACTCCATTTTCCCCAATAATATATCTTCTCATTATTTCACTTACCTGGATCATAGAGAGATCTGAATTCAAATATCTTTTCCACTAGGCCATGCAGATTTGAATTGTATTTGTGATACTGAGATCTTAGCTCTCTCAACAGCCTGATACCAACCTACCAGCTTCTCGCCCAATCAGGGGGAGTCATGTAAAACCCCACTAACATATATTGTACCAGACTTTCTTGCAAATTGTTACTTTCTTGTGGACCATGTTAGAAAATAAAGACCGCCATCACTATAACCACCGAATGGTTTTCATGAACTTCCCACATCTCGACTTTTGTAAATGCAGAAAAACACGGACGTGCTTACAGCAGGAGTCTTCTGTGGCGATACTTTTACAAAGATTTTAGCAGAATAGTTTCTTGCAGCAGAATCCTGGAATTCATTGTTTTGTGAAGATTTATATGGTCCTTTTGGTGAGGATCCGGCGAGTGGCTTTCCGTGGTCTAAATTTAGAAAAAAAAAATGACACAATATAAAAAAACCAACATGGACAGCTTATGCAGAATAAAGATGGTATTTTCCTCACTGTTTTAGGATCACTTTTTTCCTTTTCTGATGTATTATATGGTTTTAGAAGACTGACATAACTCGGATAATGCCAGAAATGCAGGTAAATTGAACATTAAGGCCTCTTTCACACGTGACGCCCGGATAAGATGCGGGTGCGTTGTGGGAAAATGCGTGATTTTTCTGCGCGAGTGCAAAGCGTTTAAATGTGTTTTGCACGCGTGGAAAATCTGAATGTTTAGTACCCAGACCCGAACCCGGACTTCTTCACTGAAGTTCGGGTTTAGGTTGAGTATTCTGTAGATTTTATTATTTTCCCTTATAACATGGTTATAAGGGAAAATAATAGCATTCTCAATACAGAATGCTTAGTAAAATGTGGATTGAGGCGTTAAAAATAAAAAAATGAACTCACCTTATCCACTTGATCGCGTAGTTGCGATCTCTTCTTCAATCATTAGCTGCCGGCTAAAGGACCTGTGATGACATCACTGCGCTCATCACATGGTCCATCACCATGGTGATGGACCATGTGATTGGACCATGTGATGTGACGTCACCACAGGTCCTTTAGCTGGTAGCTAATGATTGAAGACAGAAGAGATCGGCAACTACGCGATCAAGTGGATAAGGTGAGTTATTTATTTTTTATTTTTAACGCCTTAATCCACATTTTACTAAGCATTCTGTATTGAGAATGCTATTATTTTCCCTTATAACCATGTTATAAGGGAAAATAATAAAGATCGGGTCCCCATCCCGATCGTCTCTTAGCAACCTTGCAGGAAAATCGCACTGCATCTGCAATTGATTGCGGATGCTTGCGATTTTCACGCAGCCCCATTCACCTCTATGGGGCCTGTGTGGCGTGAAAAACGCACAATAGAGAGCATGCTGCGATTTTCACGCAACGCAGAAGTGATGCGTGAAAATCACCGCTCATGTGCACAGCCCCATAGAAATGAATGGGTCAGGATTCAGTGCAGGTGCAATGCGTTCATGTCATGCATTGCACCCGCGCGGAAAACTCGCCCGTGTGAAAGGGGCATAACTACTGTGAGAGGGGCAGAATAAGGGCATAACTACTATGAAGGGGCCACAATTCAGGGATAAGTACTCTAAGGGGGCATAATGTGGGCATAATGACTGTTAGGGGGGCACAATGTGGGCATAACTACTGTTAGGGGCACACATCTGTACAAAACTAATGTGAAGGTTGTACAATGAGGGCAACACTACTGTGAGGGGGTACAAATTTTTTTTTTACGTTTTGGGGGGGGGGGGGGGGGCGTCTGCCAGAGAAAGGACCCGCCCTGGGTGCCAAACAACCTAGGCACACCACTGCCGCTGGGCAGCTAATAAACAAGCAATCACTCGTTTGTCAGGTGATTTGCATGTTTTATCAGGATGAAAGATTACAAATATTGTCAGCAAATCTCAATGTGTAATCAGTGTGCTGCCAATAATCAACAGAACTGAATGAGGGAGCAGTGACTGTGGTAGCGATCATTCCTCCCTATTCACCTTGTATCAGCCTGTGTAATAGGCTGATACAAACAAGTGCTGATTAACTTTTTTTCTTTTTTTGCGGCCCCTTGAAATAGAGCAATGTGACAATGCGGCCCCGAGACCAAAAAAGGTTATGCACCCCTTCTTTAAAACAATACAAGCGGTCTAGGATGTGTGTTACGTACCAGTCAACGGCCGGTTCACACTCTCTGTGCTTCGTCAAGACTTTGTAAGACTTTATAACGGATGACCTATCCACAACTCAGGTTGTCTCCTAGTATGTTAATAACATCCCAGACCAGCGGTCCCCAACCGCCGGGCCGCGGCCCAGGACCAGGCCCTGGAAGGTTGTTTGCCGGGCCGCGGCAATCAGGACCGTCTTTAACGCGGTACTAATGAAGCACTTCCATTATGGAAGTTCTTTATTAGTACCGGAGGACCCAGAAGCGGTGAAGGATCTGTACTCACCGCTTTCTGATCCTCGGTTCGGCTGTCGGCTGTGCAGGGCTGCGCACTGCGTGAGGGCGCACTGTGACCTCACACTGTGCGCCGCGCCCGCGATACACAGCCGACAGCAGGATGAAGAGGATCGAGATGGTGAGCAGCGGTGGCATCCAGGAGCAGGAGAGGTAAGTGTTTTTTTTTTTTTTTTTTTTGCGCTGATGGCTGGCTGACATGGGGGGCTGATGGCTGGCTGACATGGGGGGCTGATGGCTGGCTGACATGGGGGGCTGATGGCTGGCTGACATGGGGGGCTGATGGCTGGCTGAAGGTTGGGGGGTTGATCTGAGGCATTAGGGGTTATATAGTGTGTCAGCGCCAACCAGCACCCCCTAAGCCCCGCCCCAGAATCCCCCACCCGGGCCCTGGGAAAATTGTCTTGTGTGAAACTGTTCCTTAGTGCAAAAAAGTTTGGGGACCACTGTCCTAGACCATTTGTACGGTTTAAAGGAATAAACTGGCCAGAGTGGATTTTGGTAAGTACCGCTAATTAATGAAATTCGAGGACTGTTTGCCTTCATGGGTCTGGTGGGCCCCCTCCAGTTGATTGTTTGTTGCTGCGCACAAGGCAGTGCCGACTCGTGTATCTTTCTAATTGTTCTCTACAACATTACAGTTACCTTCATAAACAATTATTTTAAAGGATGTTGATGAAAACTAGAAAACTCCAAAATTCTTTGGTTGTTTTGTAAATGTAAATTTTAAACTTTAAAGGGGGTTTCCATAAAAAAAAGGATCAGATGTGGCAGACAGAGAAGGGTGGCTGGATTAGCTAATGAAGTGAGCCAGACCCCTTCTAGAACGTTACTGACTTGAGGGAGGGGTGAGGAATCCAGCCCTCTGTTCATCTTTTAGGATAAAAATATATTAGTAAATTTTATTAATTTCTAACTTTTTTTTTTTGTGTCGCTGCACTACCCTTTTAACTGCTAGCAGATATTCCCACAAATTCCAGCTGATTGCTGGGGGTCTCAGCTGGGGGACACTTTGTGATCTTATTAATGTAAAAGGGACCCCTATAACAAGTAGGGGATGTCCAAAGGAGAAGATGCCTGTAAAGAAACTTACCAGTTCCAGACTTAGTTCTGCTAGAACTCTCACTAGACAGTGCTGGCTCCAGTAGACCAAGGTATTCTTTAACCAACAATCTTAACTTGCTGTAGGCTTCATCTAAGTCATCTGCACAGAGAGAATAAAGCCTTCTAAAACAGATTTTCTTACAGAGCATTCACTAAAATTAAAAAAAAAATGTATTTTTTTTTGTATGAAGCTCATCATGGTCATTTGCCAACATACAGGCCTTATTAAGGATAATAGATCACTTACAATGTATATTTTTATTCTATATTTTCTGTACATTATTGTACATGGTTGCTGCTACCTCTGTTAACAGCATTCAGAGATACAGCAGCCACGTGGACTTGGATAAAACCTCTAGTCTGGAGATGACTCATTGACTTTTACTGGAGAATGTTCTAGACATGCTCCGTGATCCTATAATGGTTTTACACTTCGCTGTAGTCCTGCACGTGATAATAATGAGATGACTGCTGAACATTAATCTCTTCAGTCTAAGAAGGGTCAGCTTATTGTGAAGTTCAGTGGTCAGTATGAAACAAAGATTTTAGGATTTTTTTTTAATATACAGATTGAAAATACATTCAAAATAATAAAAACATTACCATAAAAACATCATGGTTAACACGGTCTAACTTTTTGTTCCTGTTGAACTAGTTTTTTGTGGATCCATTTTTTTTGTACACTAAGGCTACATGCACACGGCCGTGGGTGTTTTGCGGTCCGCAAACCGCGGATCCGCAAAACACGGAAGCTGCTCCGCGTTCCATTCCGCAATTTGCGGAACGGTACGCGGCCCATTATAGAGATGCCTATTCTTGTCCGCATAACGGACAAGAATAGGACATGGTCTATTTTTTTTGCGGGGGCACGGAACGGAGCAACGGATGCGGACAGCACACGGAGTGCTGTCCGCATCTTTTGCGGCCCCATTGAAATGAATGGGTCCGCGGCCGAGCCGCGAAATATGCGGCTTGGACGCGGACCCAAACAACGGCCGTGTGCATGAGGCCTTAGTCTAAAGTAACATGATGGATGGAGCTGGTTACTGCAATGATGCTCCCATTTGCTTGAACGGGAGCAGCGCTACTGCTCCCTACTGTAACCAGCTCTGTCTACTCTATAATGGATAGAGCTGTGTAGTTCTGACACCGGAGCTACTCCTCAACAGCTGATCTGAGGGGGTGTGGGTGTCGAACCCCAGTCGATTTGGTGTTGATGACCTATGCTGATTGTAGGCCATCAATATTAAAATACTGGACAACCCCTTTAAATACAATGAACATGAGATTTCTCATTACCAGTGTTAATAATGGCATCAAAGAAGCCAGGGTGATCCTGGTGTATCTTCATGTACATATCCACTCTGGAAACTGCAACATCTATCTCGGGTCTAGTGAACAAGCCCTTTCGCCTCAGCCAACCTTCATACCTCTCCTTGTTCACTGGAAGGAGCAATATGCAGCGGGGTTCAAAATAAGAATTTTTCAAGCTCCGTACGCCCTAAAACAAGAATATATATTAATAATACAGTGTCATGCTTTACATCTAACATATATTATAGTAACTCATACATCTTCTCAGAACTGGTGGGACCTGTAGGTGTGGTGGAGGGGGGTGCGGGTAAGAATATAATTGCAGTAATATATAGACTATTCATAGTCTGGGCAGAACTGTGATTACCACTATCCAAATTTTTGAAAAAATTTGATTCGGGTATGAATGAAATATGCTCCATTTGCTCTGAAAGGGGGTATAATATCCCTGATCTCCTAGGACTTAATTTTTTTCTGGAAAGACTCTAGGATGAAAGAAAGAGAGAGAGATATAGAGAGAGAGAGAGAGAGAGAGAGAGAGAGAGAGACACTCAAACTGTTCAGTCACTGCTTTTTCATAAGAAGATTTTTTTTGTCTACTGCTATGCTTGTGTCCCCACATAAAGCTTCTCTGAAAAAGAGACATGCAAACTAGTCTCCTTTCCAAAATGAAAGGAATACTGAGTGTCTCATACCAGGAACTCAGCTCATTCCGAGTAACTATCCTTTTTAACGGAGCTGGGCAAAGAATACTTGCTTGGCTGCCTGAGAGGCCTTGGTTGGGGTACTATTTCTCCTTATGGAGGGCGCCGAGTATGCATGGGTATTGTAAGCCAGTCAACGCTCCTCTGGGTGTCTGGGAAAAATATATGCAAATTAGCACATCTGAAATATGCTGGCATCAGACAGGATTAGGAAGGCTAATTTGAATATGTCCCAGAAACCCAGAGGGCCGTTGTGCACACCTACTACGCATACTAGGCGCTCTCTGTAAGGGATCAAGCACACGGCCGTAATCACGAACCCGCAAATCACAGATACTTGCTATGTGCATGCCGCCATTTAATTTTTTTAACTTCTGCAGAAATGTCCTATCTTTGTCTGCTCCTTACCAGGGATGCCGGCGTCTTCTCTTCCGGGTGTAGTGCTGACGTCATCGGCGCAGGCGCACTGAGGACGGAGCGCCTAAGCGAGCGTCCTTCACTCAGAGCGCCTGCGCCGACTAAAGATCGATACGGCGCAGGCGCGGGATTGCAGCTGCAGACAGGGCCAGCGGGAGGAGGAGAGCGCGCTGGCCCTGTCTATCAAAAGAAGAGGGGGTGTTCCCAGGGCATGAAGATGCGGCGGCTACCAGCAAGTACCCAACTTGCTGGTAGCGAAGATAATTTGCATATCACAAAAGTAAGTTTTTTAGAAGATAGAAAACAGAAAAAAAGTTAGGAAACATATGTTTGAACTCAGCTGACATTAGCAAGTAGCTAATGTCAGCTAGTGAAAATTACATCAGTGGGGGTGACAGAAGCCCTTTAACAATATAATAGAGATTTGACACTCAGATTCTGTCACTAACAGATGCTGGAATTCTTCATGAACGGTCTTCTTGTTTAAATTTCACTTTAGATGAAGGATGAGCGATTCGATTGTACTGGTTTGGAATTTGTTCTGAATTTCCTAAAAAAGATTGGATTCAAACCAATTTTTTTTTTTAAATGTGTTTTTGGTTAATGAGAGAGAGGGAGAGAGGTAGACTATTCTAAGTTTGTAATATAATAGAGATTCTGCACTCCAAGGTATAGTATGCAATCACACGTGATTTATCCAACAGTATCCCAGAAGCATGCTCCAGTGACACATAAATGTTTTTGGCAACAAGCCTTCTTCAGATACCTGGATGCCGCACTGGATGGGGATATGATAAGGTGCGGTTTGAAAGTTTGAACTGGAGGCTCCGGTAAGTAGCATTATGCTAGTAGAGCATATCCCCATCCAGTGCGACATCCAGGTATGTGAAGAAGGCTTGTTGGCGAAAAGGTTTATACATCACTGGAGCATGCTAGTGGGATACTGTTGGATAAATCACGTGTGATTGCATACTATACCTTGGAGTGCAGAATCTCTATTATATTAGAAACTTAGAATAGTCTACCTCTAGTAGTAAGTAATAGTCTACCAAAACAAATTGAAAATCCAATCTTTTTTGGGAAATTCAGGACGAATTCCAAAGCTGTACAATCGAATCGCTCATCCTTCATCTAAAGTGAAATTTAAACAACATTCATGAAGAATTCCAGGTAAGTAGGTGCAGTTTTAGACAGCATCTAAAATAGGATACAAAAAGCAGAAGTTGGAGCTGTAGCGGGACGTACAGTACCTCTATTTCCAGGTGCGTGCAGCAGGCAAGACCTTCTCTTGCAACGGATTCCACAGCCTCTCTGCTCAGACCATAGTAGTGTCCACTGTATTTCATAGTCAGAAGAAACTCACCCTAAATGCACAGATAACAGATGATGCCACAAATATCAGAGTCCAACATATAGTCCACAGAAAGCAAAGTCCACAGCACACTCCAAACATTCGCATCCTGTACAGGTAATAACACATCGTTCAGGAATCTCAAAAAGACAACTGGGGGAGATTTATCAAACTGGTGTAAAGTAGAGCTGGCTTAGTTGCCCCTAGCAACCAATCAGATTCCATCTTTCATTTTTCAGAACTCTTTTGGAAAATGAAAGGTGCAATCTGATTGATTACTATGGGCAACTAAGCCAGTTCTACTTTACACCAGTTTGATAAATCTCCCCCACTGTGGCCAGAAATAGAAGTTTGAAAAGACTTTGGTTGTTGGCTGGCACATGCCACATTCAGCAGGTAAGGCCACATTCACACAGTCAGTGTTGGATCAGTGATTGTGAGCCAAAACCAGGTGCGGCTCTAAACACACAACCGGGGCCGATCTTTCCTGATACCTTATCTCTGTGTAGGTTCCACTCCTGGTTTTGGCTCATGATCACTGGTGGAATTCACTGAACATAGACTGTGTGTAAGCGGACTGAGGCTGAATTCACACTTCGGCTATTTGGTCAGTTATTTCCATCAGTTATTGTGAGCCAAAACCAGGTGCGGGTCAGAAGCACAGAATAAGAGCAAATCTTTCCATTATATCCTATCTCTAGTAGACTTCACCACTGGTTTTGGCTCACAATAACTGATGGAAATAACTGACCAGATAACTGCGGCCTTACATGTTGTACTCTTAGTACTTGTTTAGTAACAGTTGCCAGAACTAGCAGGTGACTACCTCCGATATCCATGCTCCTTTGGAGATTCCTTGGTATTGTTATGCTATTGCTATTAATGACTGGTGGTCTGTATAGATACTGATCCGTGCAGATCCTTCTTCTAGTGCCACAAAAGGGAAGATAGCGTATCAGTCAGGGGTGCACCCAGCCTTTCTGTTGCCTGAGGCGAAAACTGAAACAGCGCCCCCACCCCCATGCCAATTTCTTAACCTAACCCCTTTTCCTTCCAGCCCTACTGTTAAAGACATACTTGGAAAACATTACATAGAAAACATACCGGGTAATACAGTGCCACATACTGTGCTTCCCAATACTGCAGAAACAGACGATCCCCCTTCCGCTGACCCCCCTCTTACCCCTACCTGGTGCCTCATTGGTGGTGCACCCCTGGTATCAGTGGTGTTGGAGAGGAGGACATTTTGTCTCATAATTGGTATTCTCTTTTTAAAGCAGCAATATTGTTTGGGTTTGCTTATTCACTATTGTAACTTGCATATACTCCCCCACTTTCTCTTGGGGGTTGTTGCACTTGGGGTCGCTCATGTTTTACATCTCTATGTGACTATGGCATTTCCTACAGATCAATAAGGAATATGAAGGGGATTCGCCCATGAGTATCAAAATGCCTGCTCACTAAAAAGCATATATTAGGCTCCATTCACACGTCCGTGTGTGTTTTGCGGATCCGCAAAACACGGACACCGGCAATGTGCATTTCGCATTTTGCGGACCGCACATCGCCGGCACTCTCATAGAAAATGCCTTTTCTTGTCCACAATTGCGGACAAGAATAGGACATGTTCTATTTTTTTGCGGAACGGAAGTGCGGATCCGCAATTCCAGATCTGGGCGGGACATAGTGTGTCGCCATAGAAATGAATGGGTCCGCAATTCCGTTCCTCAAAATGCGGATCAGAATTGCGGACGTGTGAATGGAGCCTATATATCAGGAGTCTACACACATCAAGAGACTGTTATTGCAGGGAGAAGTGGGTTTTGCACAGGAGGCTGATTACTGACTTTTTGTATTAGAGCTTATAATAATAGTAGACATTTTCTTACAGAACAAGTCATTTCCTCAAATATCTCGGGCGTGACAAAATGGTAATCAAACCGCTTTTCCTCTCCAAAGTACGGATTTCGAGTTGTATGGCAGGGCCTGAAATGTAAAGAGATGATCCCATGAATCTGTGGCAAAATAACGTAATTTTTTTTTATATACATATAAATATCAATCAGTTTATTCATAACTGCCTACTTAACTCCTTGCTGACCGCCTAACGCACGGATGCGTCCAGGCGGCGGCAAGTTTGCTCCTCCTGGACGCATCCGTGCGTCATCTCGCGAGAGGCGAGATCTGCTGTGAACGCGCGCACGCGCGCGTTCACAACAGAGCGCCGCTCTGCAGTGATACTACAGCCTGCCAGCGATGATCCATCGCTGGCAGGCTGTAAATGTAAAATAAATTAGATCAAACAGGTACATCAGACGCTGTTTTGTTAACAGCGTCTGATATACCTCTCTACCTGGTCCTCTGGTGGTCCCATTTACTGGGATCGACCACCAGAGGACCAGGTAACAATGTAAAGTTGCACCAAACACTACACTAACCCCCCTCACTTTATAACCACTATTAACCCCTTGTTAACCCCTGATCACCCCATATAGACTTCCTGATCACCCCCCTGTCACTGATCACCCCCCCTGTAAGGCTCTATTCACATATGTGTTTTGCGGATCCGCGGATCCACAGATCCGTGCCACGGATCCGCGGTGCGGATCCGCAAAACACGGACACCGTCAATGTGCTTTCTGCATTTTGCAGATCCGCACATTGCCAGAACTATATAGAAAATGCTTTTTCTTGTCCGCAATTGCGGACAAGAAAAGGACATGTTCTATATTTTTGCGGAACGGAAGTGCAGACCCGTAAGTGCGGATCCGCAATTCCGGATCCGAGCGGGACAAAGTCTGTCCCCATAGAAATGAATGGGTCCGCAATTCCGTTCCGCAAACAGAATTTCGGACGTGTGAATGGGGCATAAGGGTCCCTTATCACCGCCAGTTAGTTAGCTACTTGTTAGGTAGTTGGCGCTCAGCCCACCGCACCGCAGTCACTGATTTTGGCAGAGAATTTTTCATCCACATTGATCGATACAAATGAAGAAATCTGTGCCGTTCATTTTTATTCTTTTTTCAGCCCAGAGGCTGAACGGAAAAAAAATCTCATTACCCGTATGCTCAATATACGGAGAATCGCAGAAACTCCTAATGCTGGCCATACGTGTAATGATTGCGGAGACCCTCAAATGCCAGGGAAGTACAAAACCCCACATGTGACCCCATTTTAGAAAGAAGACACCCCAAGGTATTCCGTGAGGGGTATGGTGAGTTCATGTAAAATTTTATTTTTTGTCACAAGTTAGTGGAATATGAGACTTTGTAAAAAAAAAAATATATCAATTTCCGCTAACTTGTGCCAATTTATTTTTTTCTGTGAACTCGCCATGCCCTCACGGAATACCTTAGGGTGTCTTCTTTCCAAAATGGGGTCACATGTGGGGTATTTATACTGCCCTGGCATTTTAGGGGTCCTAAAGCGTGAGAATCCAAATGCGTAAAAATGCCCTGTGAAATCTTAAAGGTACTCATTGGTTTAGGGCCCTTTGCGCATCTTGGCTGCAAAGTGTCACACATGTGGTATCGCCTAGTGAGAAGTAGAGCATATGTTTGGGGTGTATTTTACATATACCCATACTGGGTGAGAGAAATATCTCTGTAAATGACAACTTTTTAATTTTTTTTATGCAAAGTTGTCAATTTACAGCGATATTTCTCACACAAAGTATGGGTATATGTAAAAATACACCCCAAAACACATCGCCCTACTTCTCCTGACTCCGGCGATACCACATGAGTGACACTTTTTTGCAGCCTGGGTGCGCAAAGGGGCCCAAATTCCAACGAGTACCTTTAGCTTTTACATGGCTGCTCACAGTTTAGCCCCGCCCAAAATGCCAGAACAGTAAACACACCCCACAAATGACCCCATTTCGGAAAGTAGACACCCCAAGGTATTCGCTGAGGGGCATAGTGAGTCCGTGAAAAATTTAACTTTATGTCAAAAGTTAGCAGAAAGGGAGACTTTATGAGAAAAAACAATAAAAAATCAATTTCCGCTAACTTGTGCCAAAAAAAAAATCTTCTGTGAACTCGCCATGCCCCTCACAGAATACCTTGGGGTGTCTTCTTTCCAAAATGGGGTCACATGTGGGTATTTATACTGCCCTGGCATTTAGGGCCCTAAAGCGTGAGAAGAAAATGCGTAAAAATGCCATCTCTAAAGGTACTCATTGGTTTAGGGCCTTTGCATCTTGGCTGCAAAAAGTGGCACACATGTGGTACGCCGTACTCAGGAGAAGTCAGGGTAATGTGTTTTGGGGTGTATTTACATATACTCATGCTGGGAGAGAATATCTCTGTAAATTGACAACTTTGTATACATTTTTTTAAAAGTTGTCATTTACAGAGATATTTCTCACACCCAGCAGGGGTATATCTAAAAATACACCCCAAAACACATTGCCCTACTTCTCCTGAGTACGGCGATACCACATGTGTGACACTTTTTGCAGCCAAGATGCGCAAAGGGGCCCTAAAACCAATGAGTACCTTTAGGATTTCAAAGGGCATTTTTACGCATTTGGATTCTCACGCTTTAGGGCCCCTAAAATGCCAGGTCAGTATAAATACCCCACATGTGACCCCATTTTGGAAAGAAGACACCCCAAGGTATTCCGTGAGGGGCATGGCGAGTTCACAGAATTTTTATTTTTTGGCACAAGTTAGCGGAAATTGATATTTTTTTATTTTTTTATATTTTTTTTACAAAGTCTCTTATTTCACTAACTTGTGACAAAAAATAAAATTTTTCATGAACTCACCATACCCCTCACTGAATAGCTTGGGGTGTCTTCCTTCCAAAATGGGGTCACATGAGGGGTATTTATACTGCCCTGGCATTTTAGGGGCCCCTAAAGTGTGAGAAGAAGTCTGGAATCCAAATGCGTAAAAATGCCCTGTGAAATCCTAAAGGTACTCATTGGTTTTAGGGCCCCTTTGCGCATCATGGCTGCAAAAAAGTGTCACACATGTGGTATCGCCGTACTCAGGAGAAGTAGGGCAATGTGTTTTGGGGTGTATTTTTATATATACCCATACTTTGTGTGAGAAATATCGCTGTAAACGACAACTTTTAAAAAATTTTATACAAAGTTGTCAGTTTACAGAGATATTTCTCTCACCCAACATGGGTATATGTACAAATACACCCCAAAACACATTGCCCTACTTCTCCCGAGCACGGGATACCACATGAGTGACACTTTTTTGCAGCCTGGGTGCGCAAAGGGGCCCAAATTCCAACGAGTACCTTTAGCTTTTACGGGGCTGTTCACAATTTAGCCCCGCCCAAAATGCCAGAACAGTAAACACACCCCACAAATGACCCCATTTCGGAAAGTAGACACCCCGAGGTATTCACTGAGGGGCATAGTGAGTCCATGGGAGATTTTATTTTTTTTTGCCAGAAGTTAGCAGAAATGGAAACTTTATTATTTTTATTTTTTTCCTCAGAAAGTGTCATTTTCCGCTAACTTGTGAAAAAAAATGAAATGATACATGAACTCAGCAGGCCCCTCCGCGAATACTTTGGGGTGTCTTCTTTCTAAAATGGTGTGATTTGGGGGGTATTTATACTTCCTGACATTCTAGCACCTGAAGAAACATGACAGGTGCTCAGAAAGTCAGAGCTGCTTCAAAATGCCGAAATTCACTTTTTTGCACCATAGTTTGTAAACGCTATAACTTTTACCCAAACCAATAAATATACACTTATTGGATTTTTTTTTATCAAAGACATGTAGAACAATAAATTTTGAGAAAAATGTATATAGAAATGTAGTTTTTTTAAAAAAAAATTACAACAGAAAGTGAAAAATGTCATTTTTTTGCAAAAATGTCGTAAAATTTTTATTAATAGCAAAAAAAGTTAAAATGTCAGCAACAATGTAATACCACCAAATGAAAGCTCTATTAGTGAGAAGAAAAGGAGGTAAAATTCATTTGGGTGGTAAGTTGTATGACGGAGCAATAAACGGTGAAAGTAGTGTAGTGCGGAATTGTAAAAAGTGGCCTGGTCATTAAGGGTGTTTAAGCTAGGGGGGCTGAAGTGGTTAAAGGGGTTGTGTCATGAAGCATAATATACATTTTTCAAACCAGCACCTGGATCTGAAAAGCTTTGTAATTGGATGTAATAAAAAATGTTGTATAGCCGCTGAGATATTCAATAAAATGTATCTGTATAGCGCCACCTGCTGTTTGTTCTTTTCCCTATTTTTTGCCCATCTCATTGAGCCATCTGTTCTGTTAGAAGCTGTGGCAGTTAGAGGAGAGAGCTGCAGCAGAAAGGACACACCACTAAGCTGAAAGGCTGAAGATAATCTGTTAGACAGAGATTGTCACGTACTATATGATGTCTGATTTTCATTTTTTACATCAATCATGCCATAATCCCTTTAAGAAATCTACATAATGGTATTTTCAGCCACTTGCAGTTGCTCAGAAGCTGTCTTACATTTAGAATTGGCGAAGTACCCGCTGAAGATATGTAGAGAGCGGCACCTCTTCATAACTCCTGCGCATCCACCGCCAGCTATAGGGCTTTATTAAAACCAGCGTCTGAAACGCTGATGGAACTTCCAAAAACAGATGCAAAAGGAGCATAGCAGAAGCTCAAAATGACACTTTTTTTTAGTTTTTTCTGTTCTTGTGATGGAACAGAAGAATGGAAAAAGAAACTTAATGTGAACCTACTCTAAGGGCTCATGCAGACGACTGTAAGGGATCGGTGTCTGTATTGCGGACCGTAAACGGCGAGTCCGCAACATACGAGCATTGGCGGTGTGCACTCCATGGTGCGGCTGTAGACCCATTGACTTTTGCGGTGTGGAGGCATGGATCGAAAGCCCATGGAGGCCCAGCGAAGCGATTCTGTGGGATTCCGGGTCCGTGTCTCCGCACCGTAAAAGATGAGACATGTCCTATCTTTTGTCGTATTTTCAAGTCAATGGGTCCACATCCACAGCACGGAGTGCCCTTACACTAATGCACCCAATTCTGGACAGGCACAGATTGAAAGCAATGGATTCTCACTGATTTCAGTAGGAGAAGCATTACGTTTTTCCAGCTTCTTGCAGCTCGGCATCTTAAGATGGGTCCTTCAAAACCAGAAAAACAAGGTTTTGAACACCCAGGAGAACTTCAGAATTCCCGCAGCACTTTAATATTCTCGTATGGTAAATGATATGCCAGCTTCTGTGAATTCACGGTGTATGAAGCCTATGCTGAATTATACATCATACATACAGGCATGTTCCCACACTACGGTGTGCTAAATTACAGCATCGGTGCATGCTTTTAAGTAAAAACGGATGAATTCTGTAAGACATAAAAACTGTAATAAGCGTAAGCAGGTGTCGTTTACAGCCTCAGATCAATGTGCTTTCTATTTGCTTTCAGTCGTATGTGGTAGACTACGGTCTAAATGAGAAAAAGGTGGCACATAAGGACCTCATCATATTTCAAAGTAGCATGTTCCTTAGTCATCCTAAAAATGAAGCACAGTGTTCATAACTGAGAAGGTAAATCAGTCAGTCTTCCATTTTCAAGTGTGGGTTTGGTA
The DNA here is from genome assembly GCA_033119425.1 of Bufotes viridis. NCBI lineage: Eukaryota > Metazoa > Chordata > Amphibia > Anura > Bufonidae > Bufotes > Bufotes viridis. The sequence goes on from CM065590.1 coordinate 170,059,145, forward strand.
ACCTTCTATTAACCCCTTTGTGACCAGCCTGATTTGGCCCCTACTGACCAAGCGTTTTTCTTCCTTTTTTTAATCGTTGCCTTCCAAGAGCTATCACTTTTTTTTTGTCTATGTATGAGGGCTTGTTTTTTGAGTAGTTGTAGTTTTTAATGGCGCCATTTTAGGATACACATAACTTTCTGATTAACTTTTATTAAATCTTTCTGGGAGGCAGATGGGGAAAAAACAGCAATACTGCCACTTCATTTTTTTAATTTTTTTTATAAATAACAGAATATCTTTATTCTCTGGGTCAGTACAATTACAGTGATACCAAATACATATATATTTGTTTACGTTTTACTACTTTTGTGCAATAAAACCTCTTTTTTTTTTAAAAAAGAAGAGAATCTTTTAGCATCGCCGCATCCCAAGATCCATAACTTTTTTTTTTTCTTTCTATGGAGTTGTGTGGGGGCTTGATTTCTGCAAGACAACTTGTAGTTTTCATTGCCATCATTTTGGGGTAAATACCACATATTAATCGCTTGTTATTAAGTTTTTCCAGTGGCGACTAAGAATAAATAGCAATAGCTATTCTGGCATTTTTTACAGCATTCACCATAGGGGATAATTTACTTTATATTTGTGTAGTGCGGGTCGTTACAGACGCAGCAATACCAAACATGTCTGGGAAATTTTATTTTTATTCGTTAATGGAAAAAAAGCGTTTTTTTTAATTTAATAAATGTTTTTTGTTTTACATTTTTTTCACCACATAATAGTCCCACAAGAGGACTATAACAGGCAATCTTTTGATTGATTCTAAAATACAATACACTTTCCCTATAGCGCATTGCTTTTTAATTTCAGTGCTATACTGACATTGACCCCTCTGGCGCTGCCTGCTAGGGGAACATTCAAGGCAGGCTTGGGGCCTACATCAGGTCCCAACCAGCCTATACTCAAATGCGATTGTGAGGTGCCGATGGGAGACAGAGGGAGTCCGCTCCCCCTGTCAAGGCTTACATGTGGTGGGCGCTATTGCCTGCTGTATGTAAGGGGTTAAACAGCCCAGATCGGCACTCCTGCTGGTCCAGGCTGTTAGCTTTCACATGAGAGCCACGCTCCTGCTCTGAGCCCCTGCTCTCTGCTGCACAGGGACCCATGCAGTATTAGACTCCGCTGCCATGAAAAGGCAGTGGCCCAGCCTAAGGCCCCTTAGTAATCGCGTAAAAAGGTGTATGGGTAGTCACTAAGGGGTTAAAATACTATGGGGGAGATTTATCATTCACTGTGCACCTGAAAAGTGACATTAGAAAGTCACAGGTGCGACTTTTTAATGGTAACTTTTAAAAAAATTGTTGCATCTGACATTTTTCTGAAAGGTGGCATGGCCAACCGCTGCAACGAATTTATCTTCATGTACGCCAGTTTTCTTACGCAAATGAAGCTAGAAATCTACGGCAGCTCTGCGCTGTCGTAGATGTCTGATTAGACACACAGAGACCTAATAAAAGCATGGCTGCAAAACATTTCACAGGCAAACAATAGAACTGGGAAATGGGGATCATTCTAAATTAAAGTGGTATTATACCTACAATAAATGAAAAAATAGAAGCTCTTTGCACACATTTTTGATCAAACGTGTGTCGGGCCCATCTACCAGGTGTCAAGGTGGCTTGTTCTGTTAGTGTTAGGTACCCATCTGCGGAAGCCCCCTTGACGCCTGGTAGATGGGCGTCACGTGTTTGATCAAAAATGTGCGCAAAGAGCTTCTATTTTTTCATTTATTGTAGGTATAATACCACTTTAATTTAGAATGATCCCCATTTCCCAGTTCTATTGTTTGCCATGATTTTATTAGTTCTCTGTATGCTTGCTTTATGGATATGCACCTGTGACCATAAATGTGCTAGTCTAAATTTTCATGTAGTGATTAGACACACGGGCTGCCAGAGAATGTGGCTAATTTATGATGTCATGAATTAGGCACAACCTCCGGCGGCGCGGTGGATATCAAGATAGGCGCAGAAAACGCCAGTATTGATAAATCTCCCTCAATTTCTTTTAAGTTACTCCGCCCAAGTGTAGAACACTCCAACTGCTTTTTCAGTTTATCCTTGTCGTTTCTTTGTATCTATTCTGAAACTCAATCTATCATACCAATGAAATGCTCACGTACTCACTTATCCTTTTTCTCATAACTTTAATGTCACCATTAAAATGTGGTTCACTCTGCAGGCAGCAGGTTATAGAGCAGGAGGAGCTGAGCAGACTAATATATAGTTTTAGGCTAAATGCACACGACAGTTGTTTTTCTCGGCTTCCGTTTCAGTTTTTTTTGCGGATAGGACAGGAACCCATTCATTTCAATGGGTCAGCAAAAAAATGCTGACCGTTCATCCGTGTGTGTTCCGCGTCCGTTGTCCGTGTTTCCCTTCAGCAAAAAAAGTAGTGCATGTCCTACTTTTTTCTCATTTGCGGACGAGGATAGGCATTTATTACAGGGGATCTGTGAAAACAAAGGAATCCTCCAAAAAAAACTGATGGACCATCAGTTTTTTTTGCGGATCCCGATTTGCGGACAGCAAAAAACAACTGTCGTGTGCATATAGCCTTATGGGAAGAGATTCAGTAGAACCTGTATTTTAATTATTTAAACCTCTGCTTATTCTAGGCTTAGGAGTCATGTGGGTGGTCCAGCTATCTCTGTATGACTGTGTACACAGGGAAGGACCGCCCACATGACTCCTAAAGCCCTAAATGAACAGAGGTTTAAATAAATAAAATCCACGTTTTTCTGAATCTTTTCCCATAAAACCATATTTCACCACATTTTTAATTGTGACAGGTCCCTTTTAATGTTCTATACCAGGGGTAGGCAACCTCCGGCACTCCAGCTGTTGTGAAACTACAACTCCCAGCATGCATACTTGCTCTGCTCTTCTCAGACCTCCCATAGAAATGAATGGAGCATTCTGGAAATTGTAGTTTCACAACAGCTGGACTGGAGTGCCGGAGGTTGCTGATCCCTGTTCTTACTAAGCATATAAGCTAAACTAGAATCTTTTCCATAAGCAAAAGAGATCCATCCTCAGCTTACATTCTTGGCCATGTTGCAAGACCGGCACTAATTTATAGGATAGCCTCCACTAATAAGTGATGCCAGAGAGGCAATTTTCCTTCTTCCCAGGGAAGATCTATATTGCATACTTTTTTCATCCATTTGCCTCTGCCCCCCCCCCCTTTCCCGACTCTCCTCGCTGCTGTTAGCCTTACCATACAGTATATATGTCTTTCAGCCAAACTATGTAACTATGACATCTCAAAGTGTAGTGTTCTGCTGTTCTATTAAAAAATATAAACTGGCTGACAGACTGGAAAAAAATAAAGTGATAGAGGAGATCCATGGCACATACGGAATGTGTGAGAAGTAAGCATTTCCAAAAGAGGGGCATTGCGGCAGGCAAAGGGGGGCAGACTATGTCTAGCTCTATAATACTCACCTTATTTGCTGCTCACCCTATTTCGAGAAGAATCAGCACTTGTTATTCCCTAAGTTCACCTCTGTGACATATATAAAAGCACAAGGGCCTAGTATATATATATATATACACTACACACAAAAAGTTAGGGATATTTGGCTTGTGGGTGAAATTTCAAGATGAACCTAAAATGCACTCTAACCTTTACCGGTGAACTTAACGTGACGTTGCACATGTCCAACTGTTCAGTGTTTCAGTACTTTTTACACAACTTGCTGTTTTCTAACAAGAGCTTAACGGCCAAATTCACAACAGGTGTTTGATCCATGAATCGCCCACTAAATTTCCTGGTTCAATTAGAATTGGTATTTAAACAGTCCTCCTCATCATGCTGTTCACATTTTGACATCATGAGACCAGTACGACACCTAATGATTGATCAACAGTACCTCGACATTGCGAGGCTTCAAGCAGGATGTTCTCAGACGGAAGTGGCCCCTGAGCTTAGAGTGTTGTATCAGACAGACTGGAAGAGTCACAGAAAGGTATAGAGGTGGACGTCCTTTGGCCACATCCCACACTGATGACCGCTTCATTGTGAATAATACCCTGCGGAACCGGATGATGAATGCCACACAACTCCAGGCACATTTAAGGGAAGTGAGAGGCACCGAAGTGTCACATCAGACCATTAAAACCGTTTACATCAGCGTGCTCTACGTGCTGGAGGAGATCCAAGGGTCTCATCGTCTTGCATGGACAAGGGAGAGTCTACGCTGGATGAGGGACCAGTGGGCCTCAGTGATGTTCATTGATGAAAGTTGATTCATGCTGAGCAGAAATTATGACAGACAACGATGTTGGAGACATCAAGGAGAGCACTATGCATCAGCCACTGTTGTCACCAGACGAGCCTTTGGTGGTGGTGGTGTTGCAGTGTGGGCAGGTGTGTCTAGTCAATACAGAACGCCCTACAGTTTGTGAATGGTACAGTGACAAGCCCATAATATTGAATTACATCATTAGTCCAGTCATTGTGCCTAATTTCATCTTCATGGAGGACAATGCACCAGCTCATCGAGGTCGTATCATTTGGGAACAGCTGCTGGAGACTGGGGGACCTCAAATAGAGTGGCCTGCACTTTCTCCAGACCTGAATCCCATTGAAGACCTGTGGGCTCAGCAGAGTCGCCGTGCAGAGGCCGGTAACTCTGTACCCCAGAACCTCAATAATCTGAGGGCCGCCGTCAAGAAGAGTGGTATGCCATACCTCAGCAAATAATAAGTCGACTTGTGAACAGCAGGAGACGTCGTTGTCGAGCTGTGATTGATGCTCAAGGCCACATGACAAGTTATTGAAACACTGACATTTTTGAGTGGGTCTATCCACCACTGGTGTTGACTTTTGTCTCAATACATTTTTCAGATGAGGAAATCACCATTGCTGCTTCTACTTAAATGTCCTACTTTCATGATATAATATCACTGGAGCGTGAACTTTTTATGTTTTCCATAAATTTTACCTGAAAGCCAAATATCCCTATCTTTTTGTGAGTAATGTGTATATATATACACACACACACACACATACATATACCATACATAGATCAGTAAAGGAGGTCCTGCCATGAAAAGTCAGTGTATCAAACAGGGGATGCAATCAGAACACATAATATATTTTATATTGTGAGGATATTGCACAGAAGGCTATGTTTTTTCTTCCAATACAGCAGATCCATGCTTTCTGTGTACCAGACCTAACATCTGACTTTCCTGATCATAGATACATCTTCTAGAGAGCTGATGGATGTCATTCTTCAATGCGAACAAATGAAAGACTGCTGGAATGGAATATCCCTTTAATATTAATTATTACAAATGGCCATAACTAATCCACCACAGATGCTATTTCTTGTACACATGGACATTCCATACATTCGTGCTACAGACCAGCTCCTTTACTCTTAAATCTATGTTTGACATTTCTCCTGCATGGTCACATCTGTGCGGATATGGTCATTTGAAAAATCAGTGTTTTGCATTAATGGTGAAAAACTGTATCCTCGTTATCTTCTTGTACTCATCAATATGTACAAGTGTAAGGGTTAGCCTAAAGCCTTTTTCAAGAAATGTGTGTTTATATGGAATATTTCCAAAGACGCATCTAAACTAATTAGCAACTTTTACATGTAAAATAAATTCAGTTTCTGCTTTTCACATTTCCTTGTATCACTAAACTGACACCTAGTGGTCAGTGTTAAGAGTGCAGATTTACTTAGCATCTGCTTTGAACATCCGTTTCTAGCAGTTTTCAGAATACAGAAAGGGATATGGATGTTTATCTCCGGCAAGTGTTACCGCTACGCATGTGACGCATGAGGAATATGTCACCACTGAAGCCAGTCATTGGCTGCGTCGGCCACAAGACGTCTGTCAAACAGGAAGTTTACCATTGGTGACCAGAGCATGGCAGACTCCTTAGGAGACCCAATGAGCCAGAAACCAGCGGCGGCATTCAGGTAAGTATGCTTCCCTCCACAGCGATGTGGGGTAGTCTGCCTAAAATACCCCTTTAAATTCTTATTCCTTGGATTTAGTTATATTTAACAAAATTGAACTTACAATACATGACAGTTATCTTACTTGTCAGTCCTGTATTGCTGACTTTCAAGAGCATCTACACAAGCTTTGTAGCTACGATATTTTTATTTGATTAAAGGGGTCTTCCAGCCTCTAGATACTGATGATCTATCTCCACCAATCAGTTGATCCCTGCAGATGGCAGTGCCAGAAGCACAGCTCTGTTCAAAGTGGTCGTGTCGAGTTACTGCAGCTCAGCTCCCATTCCCTCAGGGTAGGTTATCAATATCAGGAGCCCAGAAAACCCTTTTAACTTTTTTTGTAAAATGTAATTATTTAATCAACGTAACACACTCTCTGGTCAGAAATATTTTTGTTTCCTTTTTTTTTATGTATTTTATCCCACGTGGAAAAACTAAGACATCTGGTGATGTTCAATGCTTAAAGGGCTATTCCTTTTTATTTATTTGTTCCTATATAATAGAAAATTATACAATTAAAATTGTTCTTGCTTTTCTTATATCAAGTCGTTGACCCTATCTGGCATAGCCCATGAATCAGTCAGTCCTGTGTAATGCATCCATGGCCTAACTGAAACATGGCATCAGTCATGTGACATCCCACTGATATTTATTAAGCAACAGTGTTACAAGACTTATATACAGGGCACCTCCATGGGATAAGTACATAGGATTAATGGTGGAATCCATTGCAGCTACTAAAATAACTACTTCACTGTATGTGTGTTTACATGGCTGCCTGTTTCCAGGTAATATGTAAAATGGCTGCCTGTCTCTAGGTGATGTCATGCTTGTAATAAAGTTAACTGTAAAAACACAACACATACAGGGGGCAGGGAGAATAATGACATATGTGCTTCTATACAGAGACACTGACAGAGATGATGAGGTGCTTCTGCAGGCTGTATATACTGTATATGTTCTGCTTTTAAATAAACTGCTATTTACCTGTTAAATACCTGGGCAGTTAACTGAATAAGAGTCAGAAACAGAGGGAAACAAAAACAGAGTGTTAAACACTATAGGTCTCCTGGATACGGAAGCCTTAGGTTAACTTTGGCAGGGCGCCAATAGGATTTGGACAGGATATAAAAAGTATAGAAGGTGAGATGAACGTAAGACAGGCTGCCAGTGGTTACACCTTCCCTATGGCAAGGTCGGGTGGGTATACGTAACAATAAAAAAGAGGCAGAGTACACACAACTATGGAAGTGCGTGTACCCTGTAAATGACCACTTTTGGAGGCGCCAATCTTCTAGAACCTTTCCTTTCCTATTAAATTCGCCAAGGTGTGGGGAGGAGGATCTCAACGCGTTTCGGGGTCATACAACAAAACCCCTTCGTCAGGAGCATCTGACGAAGGGGTCTTGTTGTATGACCCCGAAACGCGTTGAGATCCTCCTCTCCACACCTTGGCGAATTTAATAAAGGAAAGGTTCTAGAAGACATCAGTGTTTGCCGTCCTTTCTGACATTCCTAGAGGCGACCCAGGCGCAGGAGGTGTTAATGTAGGTGTATTGAGCTTATCCTACATTACCCTCCTGGGTGAAGTGAGTTAAACTTGCTTTTATTACTGCTTTTATTACTCTTATTTGCACTAGTGATGATTCGAATTTTCCTAATACCGCACTTTTGTAAGTGTTTCATTTGACAGATTGGCGCCTCCAAAATTGGTCATTTACAGGGTACACGCACTTCCATAGTTGTGTGTACTCTGCCTCTTTTTTATTGTTACAGTTAACTGAATGACAGGATTGACTGGGTCACATGGCTGACACCATCTTTAGTCCTATTCAGATCTCCTACGGATGCATTTTACAGGACTAAAATGGGCCGGACCATTTTATTATTCTTTAGAGAGAGCCTATTGTGGGGATCTAATAAAGCTTTTAGAGCTAAATTTCAAATAAAAGTATATTACAAAATTGTTTAACTGCCTATTCTCTAAACAAATAAAGGTAATCATTAAAACCGGAATACCTCTTTAAATCTGGGATTAGGGCTTCAAAGAAACCTTCACGACAAGCACTTGCTTCATTTTACACTAGGTAGTTAAGTACTAAATGATTGCCTACCTAATGCAAAGCACATTGGACATTGTGAAAGATGAATGTCTTACCCGTAGCGGAAGAACTCCTTGAAGTCCCTGCACATTCTGTGAGCCAGTTCTCTCTTCCCACAAGACTGGGGCCCCGTCAGAACTAGAATAGGATAGGGGGTGTCTAGATTGGGCAATGTACTGTAAAAAGAAATGAGAAAGGCTTGTCTTTGTGATTTGTAGATCTGGTAGACATTTTCTCAGGACATACCATGTACTTTATGTGCCTTATGTGTTTCATTTTAGCAGCACTGTTACATAAAAAGAATACCTTCAATCTGGGGGGTCGCTGGTACGGTGGTAAGCAGATATGAGGGAGGAGGTATAGGGTCTTGCAACAATGAGGACACCTTTGTGGATGTACTTTACAGTGAAGGAGCAACCAGTGCAGTGACCGGCATAAAGTAAAAGTGTTGGTGTGGCGGATGAACAGAAAGAGGAGCTTGGCTGCTGCTTTCAGGTTAGAAAGGGGAGAGTTTGGAGAGCAAATAGCAGATTCTGGAGATGTTTCAGAGGTGCAAGAGGTACGAGCATGCAAATATCAGGCAAAGGCCCCATTCACACGTCCGCATTTTAGTTCGCATCTATTCCGCAATTCTGCGGAATAGATGCGGACCCATTCACTGTGAATGGGGCCGGACGCGATGCGGAGAGCACACTATGTGCTCTCCGCTTCGGCATTTGCAGAGCCGCGGCCCCAAACTTCTGGGTTTGCGGCTCCGCAAAAGATAGAGCATGTCCTATTCTTGTCCGCAGCCTGCGGAAAAGAATAGGCATCTCTATGAGGAGTGCCGGCATGGTGTGTTGCGGATCCGCAACACACCACGGACGTGTAAATGGGGCCTTAGCTATGTTAGTTGATAGAGGGAAATGCAAAAAGTTCAGTTTTTAAAAGATGCAGTTTCAGACAGAGAGAGGACACGATGTTAGATAGATTTCATTATAGTGGTGCAGGGGTGATGTCAGGGGTAGACTTAAATTATTGGGTGTCATCAGCATAGAGATGGTACGGAAAGTCAAACAATGCAGGGCGGTATACTAAGGGTCAGTAGACTAAAGCATGGCGAGTAAAGTTGATGGTGTACAGTGTCAAACACTGTAGAGAGATCCAGAATAGTTACTGTTCCGGAGATCATTTGTGACTTTCATAAGAGTGTAGATTGTGAAATCCAGATTGCAAAGGGTTAAGAAGAAAGTTAGCAATGGGATAGCTGATGAGAGTAGACTAGGCGTTTCAGTAGTTTAGAGATTAAGCCTCACAGTGGCACTCTTAAGAGGCATGCACCAAACATAGGGGGAGAGTTATCAAGACTGGCCTTTCCTAGGCCAGTCTGCATCTCCTGAGCATTGGCGTGAGATGTGCCTAATTTATCATGAAGCACATGCCTCTTTATAAAGCAGGCACAGGGTAGGGGCTGGCATAGACTTGGGCTATAATTTATGCCAGTTCCATGTTAAGCCTGACCCCCTTTTCTCACAACTTTAGAACATTTTTGGAAGCACAAAGTGTTGCAAATTACTGCTCAATATGGCATGTGCCACAATTTGCCAATTTTTATAATGCTACTTTTGTGGCATAAAGGCCCGGCTCTATCGTTGCGGAGAGAAAAGAACTTTTACAATTATGCAAATGAACGTTTCGAGTACCAGGGGACGGGCTTATGCGGTTCAAGCACCGCTCCAGCAACGCCCCTGGTGCTCCATAATGACGGCCCTCTGCTTTTCATCATGTCCTCCCTGCCTTTAGATTGACAGCACTAGACCGCACTCGTGTCTAGAACAGTGTGTTCGGATGAAGCCGAAGATGTTGTGTCCACGTGCCGTGTGCTCCTGGTGCTCGAATAGTTCATTTGCTCAATTTTAAAAGTTCAGTTTTCTCCGCAACAATACCCCTAACAGACATAAGACAGGTATCATTTTAATCAGTGCCTGGTAGGGTAGGGTTGATCCGAGTGACAGAGACGATTTAATAAATCTCCCACATAGAGTCCAAAACTGATGTGAACAAAGCCCTACAATATACAAGCTCTCATCTGTAGAGAAAAGGAAGAAATATATCATTCCTCTCACACCTCTTTTTGGAGTACTGGATCTCCGACCTTTTATACTCACTTAGGGTGTTGTGAGGGTGCGGTCATCAGCCCCAGCTAATTCATCCGATATTTATGGCAGAAACTGGTGTAAATAATGACTGGAATCTACGGCAGCTCTTAGCTGTCTCAGCTGCGAGACATTATACAGACAGGGATGTGTTTCTCCAAATTATGTCCTATCAACTGAAATTACCCAAGGTGGACTCCAGACAAGGTGTAGAAACATCTCAAGACAAATGGAAGGCCCCAGGACTAAATGTCACGTGTCATAATAAAAGTTCTGAATACTTATGACTAGAGTTGAGCGAACCTGCCTTTTTGCAGGTTCGAGTTCAGGTTTGGGGTTTAAGTGAATTACGTAACGGATCCCGTTCTCAAATAATCCATCATGTAATTCAATGCGGCATGCCGCATAATACAAGTGTATGGCCTGCTCCCAGGGTTCCTTTCTGCTGGCCATACATATGTATTATGACGCCATACAAAACGGAATGCCTCGAAAGGCATTCTGGCATTGAATTACGTTATGGATTCCGTGAGAACAGAATCCATTACATAATTCACTTAACCCCTTAGTGACCACCCATATGCCTTATTACGGCGGTCACTAAGGGGCCTTAGGCTGAGCCGCCACTTTTTTTACGGAGGCCCAGTCTAAGCGCTGCACGGTTCTCTCACATAAAAGCCGCGGCCCTGCTCTAACAGCCAGGATCGGCGGGAGTGCCGATCCATGCTGTTTAAGACTTTACATGCCGCGGGCAATGGCACCCATGGCATGTAAAGTGCTGACAGAGGGAGCGGACTCCCTCTGTCTCCCATCGGCACCCCGCAAAAGCGATTGTGGGGTGCCGATGTGTGTGAAGGCTGTCTGGGCCCTGATGTAGGCCTCAGACCAGCCTTGAGTAATTTCCAGCAGGCTGCGCAGCATTGCCATTAAAATGCAATGCACTATAGGGATAAAAGCTGTCTGTTATAGTCTTGTGGGACTATTAAGTGGTAAACAAAGTAAAAAAAACAACTCATTTATGCAATAAAAAAAATCCCATAAAAAAATTACACTTTTCTTTCCATTGAAAATACACAGAATTGCTAATTTATTCTTAGTTACCACCGAAAAAACGTAACAACAAGCGATCAAAATGCGCCATTTACTCCAAAATAATACCAATGAAAAATACAAGTCGTCCCCCAAAAATCAAGCACAACTCCATATAAAGAAAAATAAAAAAGTTAAGGGTCTTGGGAAGTGGCAATGCAAAAACATTTTTTTCTTTAAAATTGCAAAAAAGTTGTAAAACGTAAAAAAAACTATATGTATTTGGTATCACTGTAATTGTACTGACCCAGAGAATAAAGATATTATGTTATTTATACTTGAAAAATGAACGCCGTAAAATTTATAACTACGGGGTAAAACCCGAACTTGAATCTGCCAAAAGGCAGGTTTGCTCAACTCTACTTATATCCATTAGAAGTTTTAGCAAATTAGATTTCGATCACTCTGTTTTCTCTTTCTAACTATGGGTACTGAGTGTAAAACCATGGTGAAAAACTTTTTTATTTTAGCAGAATGCTACAACATAAAATGTGAAACAAGTGAAAGGGTCTGAAGACAAATGAACCATACATGTTACATATAATCAGAATATAAACAGCTTTAGTATGCATTTTATTGATGAGTTTTAATTGTACATCTATGATAATGAAGTGTAGACAGTACCTGTCAAAGACCTTCTGTGGCTGGATAATGCTGTACATAATATTGGCCATATGGTCTCGGGCAGCAATGACCTCTGGAGGAGGATCATACTTATTCACTGCTGCCACCTAAGTATTGTCCAGAAAATAAACAGCACAAATATTAGCTTCAGTAGATGAGCACGTGGGCCTGCAGGTACATTATAAATTAGGTTAGGATAATTCTGCATTATGAGATTGTTCATTATAGGAATAGATTATAAATCAGCACCGTGTCCCATCAGTTTCTCTAGAGCAAAGCACCATTCATTTTTTACACATCTTCATAAACAACATGTATCACACAATTTACACTACTAAAGACTCGTTCACACTTCAGTGTGTGGTCAGTGATTTTCATCAGTGATTTGTGAGCCAAAACCAGGTGCGTCTCTAAACACAGAACAGGTGCAAATCTTACCCTTATACCTTATCTCTGTGTAGGCTTCACAAATCACAGATTCTAATTCTGAAATAGTCTTTGTTATCATAAAGGTGGTGTCCAACAGTGGGCCTAAAAACTAGGCCGATATCATTGTAGTGGCAGATCTATGGTCTCCAGAATGAACCAAGCACTGGCTGGAGAAATGCTTTGGGACAAGTAAGGCCCCTTTTACACGGGCGAGTTTTCCGCGCGGGTGCAATGCGTGAAGTGAACGCATTGCACCCGCACTGAATCCTGACCCATTCACTTCTATGGTGCTGTGCACATGAGCGGTGATTTTCACGCATCACTTTTGCGTTGCGTGAAAATCGCAGCATGTTCTATATTCTGCGATTTTCACGCAACGCAGGCCCCATAGAAGTGAATGGGGATGCGGGAAAATCGCAAGCATCCGCAATCATGTGCGGATGCGTTGCGATTTTCCCGCATGGTTGCTAGGATACGATCGGGATGGGGACCCGATCGTTATTATTTTCCTTTATAACATAGTTATAAGGAAAATAATCGCATTCTAATTACAGAATGCAATGTTCCCGGGCTATAGAGGGTTAAAAATAATAAAGAGTTAACTTACCTTCTCCCATTGTAGCGCAGAGCCCCAGAACGTCTTCTCTCTTGATGGTTGGGATGCTTCAGGACCTGTGGTGACGTCACAGGGTCACATGGTCCAATCATAGAAGCATTTGAGTGGACCATGTGACCCATGTGATCCTGTGACATCACGGCAGGTCCTTCATCCAACAGGACCTGCCGTGATGTCACAGGATCAAATGGGTCACATGGTCCACTCAAATGCTTCTATGATTGGACCATGTGACCCTGTGACGTCACCACAGGTCCTGAAGCATCCCAACCATCAAGAGAGAAGACGTTCTGGGGCTCTGCGCGTATAATGGGAGAAGGTAAGTTAACTCTTTATTATTTTTAACCCTCTATAGCCCGGGGAACATTGCATTCTGTAATTAGAATGCGATTATTTTCCCTTATAACTATGTTATAAAGGAAAATAATTACATATACAGAATACTCATCCCGAAACCGGACTTCAGTGATGAAGTCTGACTTCGGGTCTGGGTACCAAGCATGCGTATTTTTTCACGCGCGTGCTAAACGCACTACAAACGTTAGCACACGCGCGGAAAAATCGTGGCGATTCCCGCAACGCACCCGCCTCTTATCCGGGCATCAAACATGACGCCCGTGTGCAAGAGGTCTAAGAAGTGATATTGTGGGGTAAAAGCGGAGTGAGAATTCCTCCCTGGTAAAGCTACAGTAATGGCTGTATTATACTGCTCAATGTTCAGGCAGAACAAGTACAAATGGATGATAACACATCTATCGGTGTTCATTTGCACTGGCCTGATTATCAGGGGTGGACTGGCCATAGACTCTACAGGGAAATTACCTTTTGGACCAATGCCCAGGAGGTACGCCTGAGCCCTTCTCACGGCCGCTGACCAGGTACTGTATATAACGATCTAATGCTCTCAGGATTAATAAACGCCAAGAGTATTAGGTACATATGCATCTGGCCAACAGCTGCAGGTGAATTTAACTGCATTACAGCCCTCAGTATGGTGATAGGGCAGTATTTTATGCTGCACTGTGGTATTTGCATCTGCTGAGGAAGTATTTTGTGCTGCACTGTGGTATTTGGTTCTGATGAGGCAGTATTTTATGCTGCACTGTGGTATTTAGTTCTGCTGAGGAAGTATTTTATGCTGTACTGTGGTATTTGGTTCTGCTGAGGAAGTATTTTGTGCTGCACTGTGGTATTTGGTTCTGATGAGGCAGTATTTTATGCTGGACTGTGATATTTGGTTCTGATGAGGCAGTATTCTGTGCTGCACTGTGTTATCTGGTTTTGCTGGGATGGTATTTTATGCTGCACTACAATACTGCTGGCACCACCCACTTGTGTTGGCCCTGCCTACTTGTGGCTTGTGTTGGCCCTGCCTACTTGTGGCTTGTGTTGGCCCTGCCTACTTGTGGCTCGTGTTGGCCCTGCCTACTTGTGGCTCGTGTTGGCCCTGCCTACTTGTGGCTTGTGTTGGCCCTGCCTACTTGTGGCTAGTGTTGGCCCTGCCTACTTGTGGCTTGTGTTGGCCCTGCCTACTTGTGGCTTGTGTTGGCCCTGCCTACTTGTGTTGCCCAGACTTCTGTCAATTTGGACTCGACTACAGCATGGGGCCACTCTTAGTTTTTTTTCCCCAGGCCTACTTAAAGTTCCCAGTCTGCCCCTGCTGATTACAGAGGCCGATACAAACTGAATGTGAGAGGAACGATTACTACTGCAGATTTTCACACACATTTTCACTCACTGACGACAAATGATCATTTGCTCGTTCACAGGCTGATCGATTATACAAACCAATTATCGGGAACAAGCATTCCTTTGAACACTTATTCCTGAAAATTGGCCCAAAAATAGTGTGGTCTAATAGGGCCCTAAGAGGGGGTGGGTGACAGCTTTTTGTGGCATTTTTTTCAGCCAAAACCAGAAATGGATCCGTCAGGAAGGAGAAGTACATATCTCATTCCCTTCCAATCCATTTCTGACTTCGGCTAAAAAAATGCTACAAAATATGTGACAAAAAGCCTCGTTCAGTGCTGCATCGGGGAGCGGATGTGTATATTCCAGGAGCAGGCTGTACTGAGATGTCTTTCTCAGCTCATGTCATTCCTCTGGGATCGGCTATATTTTCCTCACGGCATCACCAATGTAATTACTAGGCAACACTGATTGGGAAGATGTTTATTAATTGGTGGAAAGCAGGTGCTGAGATAAATACCTTCTCCTCAACTCTGATCTTCTTCTGATCCAGTTCAGTTAATCTCGGCAGCATAAACAGCACTGACAGCCAATATTCCGCTTGTTCCTAAGAAACAACAAACGTAATGGGAATTTAATGTATTGTCGTACCAGACACAAATATTCAGCCACACAAAGCAAGAAGAAGACCTAATGCTTTGGACATTACTAGCAAAGTAACTGATATTGCTGATTTCCTGCAAATGATAGCAACGAGCAGTACAAAAACGTGAAGGCCATAAACATATACTGCACATGGCTTTGTATCTGGGGTGCATCACCTATTCTGCATCAAGGGGTTGTCCAGGAATTTACTACTGATGGTCTGTCCTCAAAATAAGCCCTTAGAATGGCAGAGGTGAGACCCTGTTCAGCAATAGCTCCGCCATCCATTGTGTAGTGGACCAAGCCTATTACTGTAGTACTGCTACCATTCACTTCACTAGGGGCAGCGCTGCAATTACTAGCTCCCTCCATCACACCGTGAACAGAGCTGTGCAGTTACGAACCGGCTCATTGGCGGGAGTGAGGGGTGTCGGCCTCCCACCAATCTGATAGTGATGGCCTATCCTGAGGACCATCAATATCAAATTCCTAGACTACCCCTTCAAAGAATATAAAAAGTAAAAATATATCACAAAAAATGTTTTATAGAAATATTGGAACTTTAGATGAAAAAGTTCAAAAAGCATAATAAGCACAATATAATAAATCAGAGTAACAAATGCACATGTAATGTGGATCATAGAATAAAGTAAAAATAATGCCCACAGGTACTCTCCATGGCCAGTATACCCAGTGCACTCGTTTGGCATAGTTGAGTTGCGTGGCCTTGAGATCACTAAACTATGCACGAAAACACGGGAACTGGGATGCAGAAAAAGGCACTGAAAGATTGCAAAACTTATCAATGGCTCGGATTATGCTAAATTTCGTCCAACTTTTGATACTTTTGTCCATTTTGTCCACAGGGAGACGTGCTGCCAATCATCGGGAATCAAGCCATTGCTTGTTTATTGGCTGATTGAGCCGATTATCGGGAACGAGCGTTCATATTCCAGCTAATTGGGCTGAAACTGTGCGGTTATTTGATATCTAAAAATTCTAGTCCTGCATGGCATGGCTACCATTAGACAGGTGGATGTCTGAATATCAGCTGAGCCTCATGATCCTGTCAACATACTTTTAGCATTGAGTTGCCCCATAATATTAGCATAAGATGTTAGTATTAATGAGTAGGTATACAGGCTGGCTAAGTGTATAGGTACCATTCACACTAGGGTTGGGCAATATACCGGTGGCTGCGATATACCGCGGTATTAAGAAACTGCGATATGGCGATATCACAGTTTCCTAATAACCGCGGTATTTAATGACGTCATAGGAGCGGTCGCACGTGTGCCGACCGCTCCTAAAACATCCATGTCAGGGGTGTGGAATTCCTATCGCTCGGGACATGTAGTGCCGGCCAGGTAGTTTGTTAAGTAACTTAGCCCTGCTGCGGGCAAGTAGCAGGCTCTGCCGGGAATTTAGCACCGACCCCGCAGCTCTTATCCAGTATTTATGTAGTTAATCTCTTTAGAAATAGCCCAACCTTAATAACTATTGTTGCGCAGGCTCCCCGGGCAGCTCTCTGTTCCTCCATGCTCCGCCTGTCTGCTCCGCCCACTTTATGAATGAAGGGACAGACGGCGCATGGAGGAACAGAGAGCTGCCCGGGAGCCTGCGCAGCAATAGTTATTAAGGTCGGGATACTTCTAAAGAGATTAACTACATAAATACTGGATAAGAGCTGCGGGGCCGGTGTATTACTGCAGAGTAACACTGCACCGGCCGCTGCGAGTGCCCCCCCCCCCCACAGTGTAGGGGGTCTGTGGCTGACACTGTTATGGGGGGGCACTATGGCTGATGCACTGTTATGGGGGGGCACTGTGGCTGACACTGTTATGGGGGGGCACTATGGCTGATGCACTGTTATGGGGGCACTATGGCTGATGCACTGTTATGGGGGCACTGTGGCTGACGCAATGTTATGGGGGGGCACTATGGCTGATGCACTGTTATGGGGGGGCACTGTGGCTGACACTGTTATGGGGGATCTGTGGCTGACACTGTTATGGGGGGGCACTATGGCTGATGCACTGTTATGGGAGGCACTATGGCTGATGCACTGTTATGGGGGATCCTTGGATGATGCACTGTTATGGTGGTCTGTGGCTGACACTGTTATGGGGGATCTGTGGCTGACACTGTTATGGTGGATCTGTGGCTGACACTGTTATGGGGGATCTGTGGCTGACACTGTTATGGGGTATATGTGGATGACACATATATAGCACAAGATGCTATATATGTGTCAGCCACAGATCCCCCATAACAGTGTCAGCCACAGATCCCCCATAACAGTGTCAGCCACAGTGCTCCCCATAACAGTGTCAGCCACAGATCCCCATAACAGTGTCAGCCACAGACCACCATAACAGTGCATCATCCAAGGATCCCCCATAACAGTGCATCAGCCACAGTGCCCCCCCATAACAGTGCGTCAGCCATAGTGCCCCCCAATAACAGTGCGTCAGCCACAGTGCCCCCCCATAACAGTGCGTCATACAGTATAACGTCTCCTTGTGGCTGCCCCCATACAGTATAACGTCTCCTTGCGGCTGCCCCCATACAGTATATCGCCTCCTTGTGGCTGCCCCATACAGTATAAGGTCTCCTTGTGGCCCCCATACAGTATAACGTCTCCTTGTGGCTGCCCCCATACAGTATAACGTCTCCTTGCGGCTGCCCCCATACAGTATAACGTCTCCTTGCGGCTGCCCCCATACTGTATAACATCTCCTTGCGGCTGCCCCCATACAGTATAACGTCTCCTTGCGGCTGCCCCCATACAGTATAACGTCTCCTTGTGGCCCCCATACAGTATAACGTCTCCTTGTGGCCCCCATACAGTATAACGTCTCCTTGTGGCCCCCATACAGTATAACGTCTCCTTGTAGCTGCCCCCATACAGTATAACATCTCCTTGCGGCTGCCCCTATACAGTATAACGCCTCCTTGTGGCTGCCCCATAAAGTATAACGTCTCCTTGTGGCTGCCCCATACAGTATAATGTCTTCTTGTGGCTGCCCCCATACAGTATAAGGTCTCCTTGTGGCCCCCATACAGTATAACGTCTCCTTGCGGCTGCCCCCATACAGTACAACGTCTCCTTGTGGCTGCCTCATACAGTATAACGTCTCCTTGCGGCTGCCCCCATACAGTATAATGTCTCCTTGCGGCTGCCCCCATACAGTATAATGTCTCCTTGCGGCTGCCCCCATACAGTATAATGTCTCCAAGTGTTTTTTTCTTCTAAATGGGCATTTATCGTGATATCTATCGTTATCGCGATAAATTTCTTAATATCGTTATCGTGGCAATATTTTTGATATCGCCCAACCCTAATTCACACTGGGCAGTAATAGAACAGCACACCATCGCTGCATGGCAGAAAAACCACACCTAAATGCAAAGGCTTTTTTACAGGTTTCACGATTGTACAGTAATATTTCTCTGCTGCTTCGCGACCTCCCCCACGATCGTTTCCTGAAATTAGTATTTTTGGTAAAGAGTTTAATGAAGAAAAAATAATAATATCCCTGTGTTTAGCTTGTGTTACTTAGGACATGGGTATGTGGGTATACTGTAACTTAATACTTACACAATTAATATTTTACTAACATATGTGCCTAACAAATGCAATCACCAAATCTTCTTCTACTGTATGTACACAATGGACGGATATGCTGCCATATGTCTCGGAGCGGCATTGATCGTGTGCAGGGGAGCGCACAGCACCATAGATTATAATGATGCTGTGCACGTCGGGCTGCCTGTGGGACTATTGTCCTGCACTCATAAGATCATATGAGAGCAGGACAATGGCCCCGCGGGCAGCTCGACGTGCATAGCATCAATGTAATCTATGATGCTGTGCGCTCCCCTGCACACGATCAATGCCGTTCCGGAACATATGGCCCGCTCACGGACCGCATGTCTCTGAGGGCATACGGTCATGTGCAAAGGCCCTAAGGCTGATCTGATCAACTTCTTTATACTTGCTGACAATGTCTGCACCTAGGTAAAGTCCAGATACAATATAACAAAGAAATGTGGTATTATAAAGGGAAAATTAACCTTTGAATGACACCACCTACCTGCACTGGATTTTTTACGAGATTTAGCACATGTAACAACGGCAGGTCTTCAATGAAAGCAATTTCGCTTATCTGACAAATCTGTCAATGAAAAAACATTGTAAGAAAGATCACAAACAACCAAGATTAAGTAACTTAAATATAGTCACATACAGTATCTCACAAAAGTGAGTACACCCTTCACATTTTTGTAAATATTTTATTCCATCTTTTCATGGAAGAACACTGAAGTTATGACAGTTTGATACAGTATAAAGTAGTCAGTGTACAGCTTGTATAACAGTGTAAATTTGGTGTGCCCTCAAAATAACTCAGCATACAGCCATTAGAGTCTAAACCGCTGGCAACAAAAGTGAGTACACCCGTAAGTGGAAATGGCCAAATTGTGCCCAAAGTGTCAATATTTTGTATGGCCACCATTATTTTCCAGCACTGCATTAACTCTCTTGGAAATGGAATTCACAAGAGCTCCACAGGTTGCCACTGGAATCCTCTTCCACTCCTCTATGATGAGATCACTGAGCCGATGGATGTTAGAGACCTAGCGCTCCTCCATCTTCCGTTCGAGGATGCCCCACAAATTCTCTGTAGGGTTTGGGTCTGGAGACATACTTGGCCAGTCCAGCACCTTTACCCTCTTTAGCACGGCATTGGTCATCTTGGAGATGTGCTTGGGGTTGATATCATGTTGAGATTGCGCGTACATCCACACTCTGCCGCGGATACCTCTCACCTTCAAGACACTGCAGGAGACCGGCCCATTGACTACATTGCATACTGAGGAGGGCTCGCTCGCGCCAGTTACCACGTGGGACGCCACGGCCGCCTAGCATTCGCGGACCCCTCAGCAACAAACAGTGAGTCATATAAGGAAAACTAAATATAAAGTAAATATATGTATTGGATGGGTGAAGGTCTCTGAAAAAGATATAAATAGAAGGTGATAAAGACTGCAAACTATAAACTGCGGAATTGAACAGTGTTGTAGGAAAGTGCAATGAACATTGAATAATAGTAGCAAGATCTTCTTATAAGGTTTATTACGATTGGTGGTATAAGCAAGATATGTACATCACAACAATAGTACATTAAAAACCTAGTGTTTTTTGTTTTTTTTTTCTTTTTTAAGAGATTTTAAATTATTGTACAAGTTTAATTATGATATAATTTTATAAATAAATTGCATCTACAGTTGTGTTCAAAATTATTCAACCCCCACTGAAATTGAGTGTTTTGGCCAGTTTGACATTGATTTTGATCATTTCAGTCATCTTGTTTACAAGTAAATCAAAGAGGCACTTGTAAGTCAGACAAATATAACATAACATTTATAATGAAATAACCACAAATGTCTTTTCTGTGCTCACATCATTATCAGTTTTATTCAACCCCCAAGTGACCTTCAATCTTAGTACTTAGTACAACATCCTTTTCCAGTTATAACAGCTTTTAAACGTGAAGCATAGCTTGACACAAGTGTCTTGCAGCGATCTACGGGTATCTTCGCCCATTCTTCATGGGCAAAAGCCTCCAGTTCAGTCACATTCTTAGGCTTGCGCGCTGCAACTGCTTTCTTTAAGTCCCACCAGAGGTTCTCAATCGGATTTAAGTCTGGTGACTGCGATGGCCACTTCAAAATGCTCCAGCCTTTAATCTGCAACCATGCTGTAGTGGACTTGGAGGTATGCTTGGGATCATTGTCCTGTTGAAAGGTCCAACGTCTCCCAAGCCTCAGGTTTGTGACGGACTACATCACATTTTCATCCAATATCTCCTGGTACTGAAGAGAATTCATGGTACCTTGCACATGCTGAAGCTTCCCTGTACCTGTAGAAGCAAAACAGCC
This sequence comes from Bufotes viridis, assembly GCA_033119425.1. Lineage (NCBI taxonomy): Eukaryota > Metazoa > Chordata > Amphibia > Anura > Bufonidae > Bufotes > Bufotes viridis. The sequence goes on from CM065590.1 coordinate 170,080,445, forward strand.
CCAAAGCATGATTGACCCCCCGCCATGCTTAACAGTAGGCAAGGTGTTCTTTTCTTCATAGGCCTTGTTCTTCCTCCTCCAAACATAGCGTTGATCCATGGGCCCAAACAGTTCTAATTTTGTTTCATCAGTCCACAGAACACTATCCCAAAACGTTTGTGATTTGTCCACATGACTTTTGACATACTGCAGTCGACTCTTCTTATTCTTTGGAGACAGCAAGGGGGTGCGCCTGGGAGTTCTGCCATGGAGGCCTTCATTACGCAGTGTGCGCCTTCAGTACCCGCATCTGACAAATTTTTTTTCAGTTCCTCAGCAGTCACATGGGGACTTTTCTCCACTTTGTGCTTCAGGTAGCGCACAGCAGTCGAAGTCAGCATCTTCTTTCTGCCACGACCAGGTAGCGTTTTAACAGTGCCCTTTGCCTTGAATTTGAGAATGATGCTTCCTATGGTGTCTCTTGGTATGTTTAACATCTTTGCAATCTTCTTATAGCCATTGCCCTTCCTGTGAAGAGAAATCACCTCTTCTCTTGTCTTCCTGGACCATTCTCTTGACTTCACCATGTTTGTAAACACACCAGTAAATGTCTAGAAGGAGCTGAGTATCACAGTCATTTTACATCTGCCTAATTGGTGCTTATTATGCTTGATTGCTGCTCCTTGACATCCACAGGGGTTTTCAATACCTGATCTAAAACACTTGAATGAACCTCTGTTCTTAAGAGTGGTAATCTTTAAGGGGTTGAATAATTGTGTCAATGAAGAAATCACAAAAAAAACATTTAATACTGTGTTACAAAAACAATTGATGTCATTTTAGTTGCATTTGGTTCTTTAAAAAGTCCTTGTAAGATTTCATTCTGAACACAATTACAAATGTACACTAAATTCCCTAAAACCTTTTACAGCATTGGGGGTTGAATAATTTTGAACACAACTGTATATATCCAGATCTAGAGTGCCGGTTCGATTTGTATACATAACTTGTTTTATAAGTTGGGTGAAATTATAAGAACTGTGCACCTTATCCATACAATTGAGAGACGTGAGCCACCTATCACATTCTCGGTTATGTTGGAATACTGACCTGCAGCCCAGTTTCCGAAGGGAGGGGATCATGCTCTGCTTCAGTATGTCACAGTATATGTTGGTATTCATGGTTCCCTCAATGAACTGTAACTTCTCACAGCCGGCAACATTCATGCAGCCCAAAACTATGACACTCCGACCACCATGCTTGACTGTAGGCAAGACATACTTGTCTTTGTACTCCTCACCTGGTTGCCGCTACACACGCTTTACACCATCTGAACCAAATAAGTTTATAACATGGTTTCAGTAATCCATGTTCTTAGTCGCTTGTCTTCAACAAACTGTTTCTTGTGTATCATCTTCCTTTTGGGACGACAGCCATGTAGATCAATTTAATGCAGTGTGCGGCATATGGTCTGAGCACTGACAGGCCGACCCCCCCACCCCTTTTACCTCTGCAGCAATGCTGGCAGCACTCATATGTCTATTTTGAAAAGACAACCTCTGGATATGATGCTAAGCACGTGCACTCAACTTCTTTGGCCGACCATGGTGAGGCCTGTTCTGAGAGGAACCTGTTTTGTTAAACCGCTGTATGGTCTTGACCACTGTGCTGCAGCTCAGTTTCAGGGTGTTGGTAATCGTCTTATAGCTTGGGCCATCTTTATATAGAGGAACAATTCTTTTTTCAGATCCTCAGAGAGTTCATTGCCATGAGGTGCCATATTAAACTTCCAGTGACCATTATGAGAGAGATGTGAGAGCGATAACACCAAATTTTACACACCTGCTCCCCATTTACACCTGAGACCTTGTAACAATAAACAGTCATATGACACCGGGAAGGGGGATAGCTAATTGGGCGCAATTTGGCCATTTTCACTTAGGGGTGTATTCACTTTTGTTGCCAGCGGTTTAGACTCCAATGGCTATGTGTGGAGTTATTTTAAGGGCCCACAAAATGTATACTGTTATACAAGCTGTACACTGACTACTTTATATTGTATCAAAGTGTCAGATCTTCAGTGTTATCCCATGAAAAGATAGAATAAAATATTGACAAAAATGTGAGGCGTGTACTCCGTTTTATGAGATACTGTATGTCAGTGGTTCTATGATCAAGAACACCACCCTGTAACCACAGGCGTCCTCTACCTATGGCATTTTATATGGCACTGACATATTTGCAATACTGCATAGATGGTGCATTTATTTGCCTCTAAGAACAAGGCAGACTGGGCCTGACTTTAAAGGGGTTCCCCCGGGAATAAACGCTGTTTATGTACTGCCCACACCTCCATAAATAGAAGATTCATACTTACCTGCTCCCTGCCGTGCTGGCTCCTGTATGTCCATGTTCCGGTGGTGCACAAGCAGCACATCACTGCTGAAGCCAGTGATTGGCTGCAGTGGAGAATGTGACCATGCTCTTGCCTGGGGATCAGAATATGGACATGCGAGAGCCAGTGTGGAGGACTGGAATGACAAGGAGCAGATTTGAATCTTCTTTTTATGGAGGCAGGCTGCAGGCAGTAAAGAAAAAGGTTTTATTTCCAGAGAAACCCTTTAATGAGAAAAAAAAAAAAAGATCTACAAGGAATTTAAAGTTTTGGGAGAAAATGCAAAATACACAAGGAGACACAATGAAGGTATGGTGACAAACGATCGCAGTAGTGATCATTCATCCCCATACAGAGCGGATGATTACAGCATGTAAATGCAACTGAATGCGGTGATCTGGAATGAGCGGTTCATTGTCAATCATTGTCTTGTGTATCAGCACGTGTAACTAGGACACTAGCCAGCTTGGTTATCAGATCCATGCACTCTGCTACAGTGATTGATCTACTGTGTTTAGAATGGCATTTACATCGCACGGCACTTCATCTGACATGGAATTACGGTATGGACAAGATGCTGACAAATGTATTGGAACTTTTTATTCCAAGGTAATTAGAAGTGTCCCATACCTCGTTATCCTGAAGGTTGAGAGTCTGCAGAAATTCCAACCCCTCCAGACCTTCCAGACTAGTGATCTGGTTGCAGGAGAGGTCCACCGTTTGTAAGGAGGTAAGATTTTCCAAGCCAGTGATGTTCTTAATTTGATTTGAAGCCTTGAACATAAAGGTTGTGTCAGAATGATAAAAAAAAAAAGTTTTATATTTTATTTAACAAGATACTCGCACCAATCTCAACACTGTTCTAGAGTGAAGTATTATCGTATTTTTCGCCCCATAAGACACATTTTTTGGTGAAAATGCCCCTGCGTCTGATGGGGCGAATACTAATGAAGTGCTTCCATTATGGAAGAATTCATTAGTACCAGAGGACTAGGAAGCGGTGAAGGCTCTGTACTCACCGCTTCCTGGTCCTCGGCTGTGAAGGCTGTGCACAGTGTGAGGACGTGCTGTGACCTCACGCTGTGCGCGCCAGTTCACAGCACAGCAGATGCAGGAGGAGGAAGACCAAGCGTGGACGGTGAGGAGCGGCGGCGACCGGAGCAGGAAAGGTAAGTGTTTTTTTTTATTTTATAAAACATAAGGAGCTAGGGTTAATATGGAGATGCTGGAGGCTGATATGGGGGCAATATGGACATACTGGAGGCTGATATGGGGGCAATATGGACATGCCGGAGGCTGATATGGGGGCAATATGGACATGCTGGGGGCAATATGGACATGCTGGAGGCTGATATGGGGGGCAATAAAGAGATGCTGGGGACAATATGGAGATGCTGTGGGCTGATCTGGGGCAATATGGAGAAGCTGAGGCAATATGGTGCTGCTGGGGACTGATGTGGGGCAATATGGGGATGCTGGGGGCTGATATGAGGCAATGGAGGCTAATATGAGAGCCAATGGGGACTGCTGGGGACTGATATGAGACTGCTGGGGACTGATGAGAGGCATCAGGCTCTTATCTGGGGTCTGATCTGAGGTCTTGTTGGGGGTCTGATTAGTGGTCTGACCCGAGTTCTAATGGAAAATATTTTTTTCCTATTGTCCTCCTCTAAAACCTAGGTGCGTCTTATGGGCTGGTGCATCTTATAGGGCGAAAAATATGTTTCTTTTACTCACTTATATAGTCTCATAGACTCTTCCAAATAATATTCCGTAGAATGTAATGCAATATTTCCCCCCTTGTCTGCTGACTTCTCTATAAGGTTGGGCACATAACCATTTCAATGCCTGTCTCAAGCCCACTGGTAAATTACATACTGAGGGGGGTGTCCTTTCTTAGTGTCTCAGTACTCATTACTGTCTGCTGCAGCTAGTGGCAGCTGAAGGATGAAAGTGAGCATGTGCTTCCATCTCAGTGAGCAGGACAAAGAAATTAGAAAAAGAGAAAACAGCAGGGGGCGCTATACAGATAGATTTCATTGAATAACTCATTAGCTATAATACATTTTTAATTAAATGCAAATATAAAAGGTATTTAGATGCAGGAGCTGGTTTGAAAACTGTAGAATATTACTCGTGCGACAACCCCTTTAAATGTTGAGGGTACACCTAAAAATCTCTGTTTCATTGATGGGCAATAGCATATGGTTATCTGGCACATCCATGTGCGCAATAGTTCCTTATCCTCATGCGAAAAATCTGTACAAACACTAAGGAGCACATTTAATAAGACTGGCGTTTTAGACACTGGTCTTAATAAGCCCTATAGCTGGCGGTGGATCTGCGCAGGCCTCTCCATAACTTTGGTGCATCCACAGCTGCTTCTAAATGTAGGACAACTTCCTAGCTGTCTTATATTAAGAGCATTTTCTACCTTCAAAACAGGTATAAAAAAGGGTAAATGACCTTCCCCGCCCACTTTTTTAGACCTGGCATGGAAAAAAACGTGTGTGAAGGAGGCCAAAAAGGTATAAAATAACCACATATTAAGTATACCCGTGACTTTGCTTTACATATGTCATACATTTCATTTGGGCTTCGATTCTCTAGAAAAAAAAAACTAAATAAAAAATGACACTGTTGATACCTGTCTGCTCAGATATATCCCCACTATAAGCCAGAGAAGAATGTCCATACAAAGAGCGTCTCTCTGGGCTCCTTATGTTTTATATTACTGTTAACATTTGGGTTTGTAATACGTCCACTTTTGCATGCTTTTTTGCACCAAAAATGAATTTAAAAAAACTACATTAATTAAAAAAACAAAAATATATAAATAAATAAAAATATTGAAAAAGCAAAGAGCGTCTCCTGCTCTCTTGGAATCAACAAATAATACATGGTCGCCTGTTAATTTGAATGTGCACCACTGGGAAAATATCCAGTCACTGATGGTTTCCCTGGCAATAACAGCTGCTCCACAGGGTAAGTATTGTAACACCAACACGACAAGTAGCACCCCGTTAATTTCTGCTCAACTCAGGTGCTCAGCCCATTTACTGATCCTCAGCAGCTTCTTCCTGTCCATCCATTTATAGACTGCCAATCACTAATTGTACAATCCTAGTTCCTTAAACTAACTCCAAACCTGGATCCTCCATACAACTCTTCTGATTTCAGCCCAAATACAACCATCAATCCCATTAGACTGTTAGTTTCTGTTTCTATTACTAATAACTTGTTAATCATCATATTATACATCAGGTATATTCTGCATACTGCGTACCAGGCTCAGTGTTCTGATGGGCAAATCACCAAACCCGCTGATGGTATAGATATTATTGTGAGCCAAGTTGACGTGTTTCAAACTGGTGCATTTTTCCAAGCCTATGATTTCTTGTATGTTATTATCTGACAAGAAAAGAAGTCAAGGGAATAACATTTATAGGTAGGTACAGGTAGTGAGACCATATTTTAAAACTAGGAGATCGTCTTGATAGAATTTATAGCCATACGTTTTGCATTAAAAGGGTTATCGGACCCCCTCACACACAATGTACATACCCCGCTCCCCATCAACTGTGTCGCTTCGGAAGCCTGCGCAGCCGCCGCCGCATCTCCCCATCACGTGGATGAAAACATCTAGCAGCCAATAGCAGGCTAGGGAGGTCGTCCCTGTTTGCTATTGGCTAGCCCCTCCCCCCCGACTGGAGATGCGGCGGCCGTGCAGGCGTCAGAAGCAACGCGTGTGTCGGGGAGCGAGGTAAGTACATTGTTTGTGAGGGGCATATAGGGGGGCATTTCAGAGTTCGGATAACCCCTTTAAGTCACACTAAGCTGTTTTAGTTATAAGTTAGTTTGAGGATGATTTTCTAACACATGGAGATTTTTATATAGAAATAAAATACAAAATACAATAACTAAATAAACAAGTCGTCTAAGGTTAGTCAATTCCGGGGGGGATGTGACGGTAGACAATGCCACAAATCAGCCGGACACAAACTGCAGCATGTAGAAGTTTGTGTCCGGCAGATTCTCTGCACTGCCTGCCAGAATGTGTAAATTGGTCGGCACTCCACGCACAATAAGAAAGGTGCTCTGTGTTCTGGGACAAACCCAATTTATATAGAGTTAGGAATAACACAGCACTCCTGGAAGTTCCTTTGTATCAAGAAATCATCATTTTATTGCTTTCAAATATGCCACCATAGTTTAATACAGAAAATGGCCTACGTTTCGGTCCCAATCCAGACCTTTCTCAGGGCCTTAGTAGGAAGCAATCAGAGGATGAGGTGGCCTGTGTACAGATCACCGCTGGAGCCGGCGAGCATTCTGTCGTGCTCCAGCAGTGCCGGATCCAGCGAATTCCGCCAGAACAGCCTGCCAGAATTCCCACCACAGGTGTGAAACTAGCCTAACGTGCTGATTGATATGACATAGTTCTATGTGCCTTATAGAGCCTATAGAAATTGGAGCAAAACACTGAAAGCGGCAGGGGAGAAAAGTGGTATGACTTTTTAAATTATTTTATTACATTTTCTGCTGCTACCTGAGTTCTAATTTAAAGGGGTTATGCAAATGAAAATACAGTACATGATCGCTTTCTTACAAAGCTAGAACCAGCCCCATACATTGCTCCAATTGCTACGTTAGATTTATTTTAAACTGGCAGCTCAGGAGGTGTGTCCTTTCTCAGGGGATGTGTCCTTTCTCAGGGAATGTGTCCTTTCTCAGGGAATGTGTCCTTTCCCAGAGGGAATGTCTTTCCTGCTGTAGCTCTTCCCTGTAACTGCCACAGCTTCTATTAGAAAGCGGGGTGTGGTGTTTAACAAGCAGGATATGCTCAACCCATATGCAGTTGTGCATTTCTATAGGGGAGCACATCCTGCACTTGTAGTCCGTTGTTAGGGGCAATTAACAGAAAAAAATGCATACAATGGAAGATGCCAGCAACGGACTACAAGTACCACAATAACCATCCTACATACGATAACGATATGGATGTGGATGTGGAGAACAATCAAAAACATAACCATAGCAAAGGCAGGTGCACTCTGCGGCAATACTAAACCCTCACACTGATGTTAAAATTGAGAACTTAGTTCGACATATCCCACTAGGAGGACATGTCTTAAGCTCGGACACCACGTCAAGGTCTCTCATACCTGTGCCGTATGGGCGATACCAGGGGCCGTTAGGCATTACGGGAGTGCAAGGCCTGACTATTTGTGAGTCAGGCCTTGCGCTCCCGTAATGCCCAACGGCCCCTGGTATCGCCCATATGGCACAGGTAGGTTGAGTAGTAGGGCCTCGGGCTACTTGAGAGACCTTGACATGGTGTCCGAGCTTAAGACATGTCCTCCTAGTAGGATATGTCGAACTAACCTCTCAATTTTAACATCAGTGTGAGGGTTTAGTATTGCCGCAGAGTGCACCTGCCTTTGCTATGGTTATGCCACAGCTTCTAACAGCAGATACAGCTGAAGATTTAAACTGAGCATGTGTGACCACCTCATTGAGGTGGACAGAGAAAGAAGGAAAAGAACAAACAGCAGGTGGCGCTATACAGATAGATTTCAGTGAATAACTCAGTGGCTATACACAATTTTTAATTACATGCAATTAAAAAAGTATTCAGAACTAGGTGCTGGTTTGAAACATGTAAAACGTTGTTTGTGGGACAACACCTTTAAAGAGGACCTTTCATGACTTCTAAATATATAAACCAAGTATGCTCACATGGAGAGCGGCGCCCAGGGATCTCCCTGCACTTACTATTATCCCTGGGCGCCGCTCCGTTCTCCCGGTATAGGCTCCGGTATCTGTGCTCACTAAGTTATAGTGGGCGGAGCCTGCCCTTCATCTCCTTCTCCCAGGCTGCAGCACTGGCCAATCGCAGCGCAGAGCACATAGCCTGGGAGAAAAAAACTCCCAGGCTATGAGCTCTGTGCTGCGATTGGCCAGCGCTACAGCCGCGGAGAAGGAGATGAAGGGCAGGCGCCGCCTACTATAACCAAGTCCCCCAAGTCCCCGCCTACTATAACTTTGTGAGGAAAGAGACCGGAGCCTATACCGGGAGAATGGAGCGGCGCCCAGGGATAATAGTAAGTGCAGGGAGATCCCTGGGCGCCGCTCTCCATGTGAGCATACTTGGTTTATATATTTAAAAGTCATGAAAGGTCCTCTTTAACTCACAATACCCCTTTAAAATTTTAGTATGCTACATTTGTTTACTTAGGGAATAATATTACATCTCCATTATATTATTTGAGCTGTGAGTGGTAATATTACAAATTATTTAGAGAATGGTAAGTATCAAGGTGATATTTTATATTTCTCCAGCCGTAAGAAGTCAGATGAATTCAGTGTAGTTACAAAAAGGATACTATTTAATATCAGTGTTGTCAGAGATCTGTGTGCTGATAAATCCTTCATACTGGTTATATTATTGTATGACAAATCCACTACCTGAAAAAGAAAAGGTGAAAAAATAATTATTCCTTTGGTACATAGTAAGTCAAACACAGAAATCGCTCACCACTTTCCCACATGTATGTAGATAGTTTCTCCCCAATCAATGAACACAGGAAGCGATTGCGAACTTCCAGTCCTCAATGGATAGAATTCCTTATTTATTTAACGTGTACCTGAGTTTTCAAAAAATAAAAAAGTTTGCATAACTGGTGTGCTTCTTTGTAGCAGTGAAGCAGCAGGTCTTTTTGAGGTTTCCCTAATGTCTTCCTCAGCCATATTATTCCCTGTTTCACTTGCACAGCTAGATGCATTTCTCTCACAAGCAGGCGGTGTAACCCTTCTATAAAATCTGCCAGTACGGTAGTGCTGTGACCTCATTTCTCACTAGGTTTGTTTTCTTCTAGGGAGTTCAGAAACCTGACAAGAACGGAGAGATTAGACTTCCATACACACTGGAGCTTCTCTGTTCTTCTGAATCTGTGTAGAAGCAGTTCTTCTATGAGGCTCAGGAGCTCAGTTAGCGCTGACATGCCCCCATTTCCTGTGCACTGTCTTCTGCATCTCCATTACTAGTGACGGATCTTGCCTGACAACAGGCAGTGGACTGCAAATTATGTGGAAGACCCCTAGTCGTCATGACTTCATAGCTTTTTTTCAAGTGGATGCAGGCAGATTTTTTAAATGAAGTGATTTAGAAATTTGCCAGTTACACCACTCTATATTGAATGAAATTGTGTAAAAGTACAGTGACGCTTTAAATTCTATTAAAATTACAATGTCCAAGATGGATGGTGTGTTTTTTGGGATTTTAATGGAATTTAAATAAATAAGGAAGTTTTATTTAAGCAGTGCGGAGAAGCCCTTTATTCAACTATTTTTTTTTACATACTCTATATATACCATATACATAAAAAAATGCCTTGTGCAATTTGCTTGTATGATGAACATATATGTACAGTATATAGCTCAATCAGCGGCACTGTTACCTTTTACCTGCACTGCGTTGCGCTTACCATCAGATTCTTGGGGGGGTTGAAGTCGAAGAACGTGCTCAGCTTATTCTTTGAAGCATTTAGCTCAGTCAAGTATGGCATGTAACTGACACAAGACAAATCTGGAGACAAATGAAAGCACCCATATGAATTCATATTTGCTATATATATGTCATTGTTCTTTCTTTTTGGATGCATGTAAGAGGTGGTTGGTATGTCTTTTATACCACTGCAGATGCACTAAGGGAGATTCATAATAACTAGTATAAAGGAAGAGTGGAGGAGAGCCTCCTTGAAACAAATACAGAAATGAGAGGTGTAATAGAAGTGGTCATCATTAGAGTGCTGTATACCACCGTCTTAACAGATCACAGGTCAAAGGCACAGCATGCCTACCAGGATGAGACACTGTACCAGCTCTTTAAGTAACTGCACCCCATCGATTTCATAAAAATAATTCTAAGCCTAGGTTCACAAGTTTTCTATAAGGATACATATAAAGAGCCTGAGTCTTCACTTTTTGAATCCACTCCTGTCTTTGGCTACAAAAACTGCAAGAAAAACCTGATTGTGTAAACACAGCCTAATGTACTTGTGGAACTTTTGAAGCTGTCATTAAAGTTCATTACAAGCAGAAATTTAGGACAGACCCCTGTACATATCCTGATAGCTTGAGTCTACTCGGTGTACAGCAGTGGAACAGAAAACTCATTTTCACATATTCTCCTCCCTGCTGTCCCCAGTCATATTGACTCTACATTCACTTCTTTGCAGCCCTAGATTATCACGGTGGGGGAAACCCCCCACCGTACAATGTCTGGGAAACAGGAATGTCACTAGGCCAAGAAGCCAGGATAGGGAAGATAAAAACCTCCTATGCAACTCTCATCCTAGCCCTGAGCTCCTGACTGTATAAGCCGCCCTCAATGGTAGGGGGGCTCATGACCACAAACCTGGGCCCTACAGACCGTATCGGTCCCTGAAATATGGTCAGGAACGAGAGATGACTGGTTCATCCCAACCACGGATAGTTCAGAGTCTCCCGAAGGCCTAGCAACAAAAACGGGAAAGATAAGCCAAGTGGAATGGCAGGTAAGTATCCATTGGGGGGGATAACCACTGAACCAAGAACCCCGGAAAGCATGGTAACTTACCAGCCGCAGCTGCTGGAGGGAACAGCAGAAGACCACACCAAGGTGAACTGGAACCAATGCAAGCATACTGACATCAGAAAACAATGCCGGACTCAGTACGTACTAAAACACATAGGAACCAGCACTCCAGCAACTGCACACGGACTAGACTTCTAGTTCACAACTCCGGGAAACCATCGAGCCCACTTCCGCAGGCAAACACATTGGGAAACGCCTTGCAACTGACCAGACATGAAACAACAACAAGACGTAATTTAAGATAGGTAACAGCGGCTCACTCAGCACGTTACTATAGAAAGGTGCTCACCCCTGGCAACACCCAGGCCGGAAAAGTAATGCAATTAGAAAGGAGATGGGGGGCACTCATAGATGGGAACCACAGATGCAAACCAATAGTTTTATTAAAACACCCATAAAAAATCCATAGAAAATCATACACTTAAAATAAACAATGTTAAAAATAAACCATGTGGTATAGGTTGTGGATCCCGGATGAATAGGTATGTATAGTCCGCCTAGAGAGAGATGTCCGACCCGATGGTATGGATAGGAAATACTGTCGGCTATAGATGGAAATAACGCTATGATAGCGTGCAATCTCTAGGAAAACCTCACAGCGGGATAGTACATAATAATAGAGAGTGCCTGCGTTTGGCTACATTACCGCCCTCCTGTAGCTGGGATAGAAAGTGTCCGGCAGTCCGTATCGGAGCTCTGCTCAGCGTCCTGTGCAAGCCGTTCGGTCTAACGCGGCGTCCCACGTGACCGGCTGCGGATCATGTGATCAATCGTCACTGGAGTAGGCGGGTGTAGTGCAGGTCCTCTGCGATAGCAGGTGAGTCCTTCCGCTATAGGTGAGGCTGAAGAAGTAGTGCAAAACAAATGGATAGCTTCCAATATTCTTAAAAACCTCCGGAGGATATCATGGAACAAGATCTGCAAGGGCACGCCATACGCGTTTCGGGGTATACACCCCTTCCTCAGTGGTAGTGCCTACAGATCTGACCTTGCCCTTTTATAATCCCATCAATTCAGATGACGGTCATTGGTAAAGACCGGACTGGATCCTTCTTTACATCATATAAAAAGCCGCAATAAAACCGCATATCGGTGTGTTAGATCGCAATCATTTAAAATCGCATACATATTAAAATGTTTCTTTCATAACACAATCATGGTTGCTGTATCAAAATTCTCATAAAATCATATAAGTAAAAGTTAGTAATAGAGGAACAAGTACAACGTAGTATAAAGACTTCTTAATAACTTTTGGTATCTGTATACTGATAATGTGTTGAGATATTAGGATGTGGGGAAGGGAGGGGGCGTCAGGCGGGAGGGGCAATCCAGGTGCTGATAAACAGCCAGACATTGGATTGTCCATCTCCTTCCCACGCCCACCTCCGTTCACAAAAACCCAAACAATTCCATATCAGCATTATGGCCCTTTGGGATGAGGGTGTCAAATTCAAATATTCTATGGGATTCCTCTCGTGACATTCTCATAATATGATTTCCACCTCTCCACGGTTTGGTGACTTTTTCTACCGCTACATAGGATAATGTAGACGGGTCCCTATTATGATGGATCTTAAAATGTTTGGAGAGGGGGTGCAATTCATAGCCCTTACGAATATTGGCCATGTGTTCACTTACTCTTTTTTTTAATGTCCGGATTGTCCGGCCAATATACTGTTTATGACACCCGCATTCCAACATATAAATAACATTGGTAGATGCGCAAGTTAATGTTCCTTTTATTTTGACACTGAACCCATTCTGCTTGGATGTCACTTCAGTTGTTTTTCTAGGAAAGGAGGTGTTTTTACAACATATACAACGTCCACATCTAAAAAATCCGTCCACATTTAGCCAGCTTGAACTCGATTTGCTGGTATTGCTTCTTGCCCTTACTGTAGGTGCTATTTTGCTCCCTAAGTTGGTTGCTTTTGTGTAGGTTATAAGTGGTCGCTCTGTTAACATAGAGCCCACCATCTTATCCTCTAATAGGAAGTGCCAATGATTCTGGATTATACCTTCTATTTTCTTATATCCAGGATGGAATGGTAGAACTAACCGCAACTTCTCTTCTACTGTGTCTTTTTGTTTCGGGTGGAAAAACTCTGCTCTATTCATTTTTCGTACTTTCTCTAGTGCTCTATTAATTGTTTGGACCGGGTATTCCTGTTCTCTAAATTGTTGTGTCAATATATCAGCTTCCTTTTCAAATTGATCTGTGTCTGTGCAATTTCGCTTTAATCTTCTAAATTGGCTCACCGGTATGTTGGTGAGCCATCTCGGTAAGTGGCAACTGGAGAAACGTAAATAACTGTTTCTCGCTACTGGTTTCCTATGAGTACTACAAAAGATTTTTGCTGTTCTTATAGTTATATCCAGGTCCAAAAAAGTTGTTATATTGTCTCCTATTGATGGGGCGAATTTCAAGTTTCTATCATTCGTATTTATTTCAAGTAGGAAGGAATCGAGTGACAACCTATTGTCTTGCCATATAAAGAGAATATCATCAATGTAGCGGCGCCAGAGCACCAGACTAGACCCCAGCCTAGGCCCCACCACCTCCCTCTCCCAATCGGCGAGGAAGAGGTTGGCGTAGCTGGGGGCAAATCTGGTGCCCATGGCAGTCCCCGTACATTGTAAGTAGTAAGTATCATTAAACATGAAATAATTATGTGATAATATGTATCGAATGGTCTCCAAAAGGAAGTCACTTTGTTCCTCCTGTAAATAATTGTGGTCCTTAAAAATCCTTTGTAGTGCCTGTATACCTTTGTTATGATCAATCACGGTGTATAAAGAGCTAACATCCAATGTACCTATGATGTAGTGATCCTGCCATTCTATTGCTTCCAATGTCTCTACAATTTGTGTTGTGTCCCTTATATATGAGGGAATTTTCTTGAGCAGATCTTGTTCCATGATATCCTCCGGAGGTTTTTAAGAATATTGGAAGCTATCCATTTGTTTTGCACTACTTCTTCAGCCTCACCTATAGCGGAAGGACTCACCTGCTATCGCAGAGGACCTGCACTACACCCGCCTACTCCAGTGACGATTGATCACATGATCCGCAGCCGGTCACGTGGGACGCCGCGTTAGACCGAACGGCTTGCACAGGACGCTGAGCAGAGCTCCGACACGGACTGCCGGACACTTTCTATCCCAGCTACAGGAGGGCGGTAATGTAGCCAAACGCAGGCACTCTCTATTATTATGTACTATCCCGCTGTGAGGTTTTCCTAGAGATTGCACGCTATCATAGCGTTATTTCCATCTATAGCCGACAGTATTTCCTATCCATACCATCGGGTCGGACATCTCTCTCTAGGCGGACTATACATACCTATTCATCCGGGATCCACAACCTATACCACATGGTTTATTTTTAACATTGTTTATTTTAAGTGTATGATTTTCTATGGATTTTTTATGGGTGTTTTAATAAAACTATTGGTTTGCATCTGTGGTTCCCATCTATGAGTGCCCCCCATCTCCTTTCTAACAACAAGACGTACACCACATAAACCCAAACCAAACATCAACACAGGTAAGGTAGTGGAACATGGAAGATACATAGGGAAGACATCGCTGGAGACATCAATGTCCCACTAGGTGACCCTGAGGAATGGGCAGCTGGAAATGCCCAGGACTGGAGCAGAACTCCAGCACCAACCACAGCTGAAGTAAAACTGACTCCGGTCAGGGAGCCACAGGTAATAAAACCCCAGTGGCCACACCTAGCCAAAAAGTTAACCCCTCAAGCACCAGACCGGGGAGGAACCAGGAGAAGGGGAGGAAAGCACATACAAGCCAAAAACCCCACGTTGCACCTGGCAACCGGTATGCATGGCAAACGTGTCACGCGCACAATACCGAGGCCATGATATAGATGTGGCTTGGTTTCTATCCCCTACAGTGGTCCAAGATACATACCAGTGATTTCATTGCAGGACACATCCAACTTCTGTAGGTGGATGTAACTACAGAGAATCTGGATATTGTGTAATTTACGATCCTGGAGATAAGAATAGAATAATAAAAAACAAGATGTAAATGACATGAGACAATGCAGGACATCTATTACTCCATTATACTTATGTATACGATATGGAAAAAAGTATTGGGACACATCTCTTAATCATTGACTTTCAGTCAGTCCCATTACAACAGGTGTATAAAATCCAGCTCCTAGCCATGCAGTCTGCCTTTACACACATATATGTGAAAGAATGGGTCATTTTAAAGAACTCATGGAATTCCCTCGTAGTACTGTAATAGGACGCCACCGCTGCTAGATATTCCATCATCAACAGTGCAGCACAATATATTGCCCCAAAAGCAGCCGCTCTGTGGTGAGCAGCAATAAATGCCGTTTTTATTCTTCCTCCTCCAGTTCTCTCTGATTAAGATATGGTGCAGGGGGCTTATGAGGTGAGATGCGGGCCACAGCAGTTGAAATTAGGAGAGCGGTCGCTGGCCGTGTACATGAGTATATGATTCTCACAGCATGAATTACCGCCGAGAGCTCAATATGTACCAGGGCAGTGGCAGAGAAGAGTACTTGGGTGGCGCTCTGGGCATCAGCCCACCAGGAACTTTCTCTGTAAGGTCTATGGCCAATCTGTCTCTGCTGCCTCTTCTAACATAAAATAATATACCTATTTTTCACTTTATAAGACGCAGGGGGGAAATGGCCCTGCGTCTTATAAAGCGAATACTAATGAGCACGTCCTTTATGGAAGCGCTCATTAGTACCTCGGCTCTCCGCTGTGAAGGCTGCGCACATGTGAAGGCGTGCTGTGACCTCACGCTGTGCGCGCCAGTTTACAGCACAGACTGAAAAGGAGGAAGACTGAGCGCGGGCGGTGAGGAGTGGCGGCGTTTAGAGCAGGAAAGTTAAGTGTTTATTTTTTTTATTTTGCTTATAAGACTGATTGAGGCACTGGGGGCTGAAGAGAGGCATATGGGGGCTGAAGAGAGGCACTGGGGGCTGAAGAAAGGCATATGGGGGCTGAAGAGAGGCATATGGGGGCTGAAGAGAGGCATATGGGGGCTGAAGAGAGGCATATGGGGGCTGAAGAGAGGCATATGGGGGCTGAAGAGAGGCATATGGGGGCTGAAGAGAGGCATATGGGGGCTGATGGAGGTATATGGGGGCTGAAGAGAGGTATATGGGGGCTGATGGAGGCATATGGGGGCTGATGGAGGCATATGGGGGCTGAAGAGAGGCACTGGGGGCTGAAGAGAGGTATATGGGGGCTGAAGAGAGGTATATGGGGGCTGAAGAGAGGCATATGGGGGCTGAAGAGAGGCATATGGGGGGCTGAAGAGAGGCATATGGGGGCTGAAGAGAGGCATATGGGGGCTGATGGAGGCATATGGGGGCTGAAGAGAGGCACTGGGGGCTGAAGAGAGGTATATGGGGGCTGAAGAGAGGTATATGGGGGCTGATGGAGGCATATGGGGGCTGATGGAGGCATATGGGGCTGAAGAGAGAGGCTGAAGAGAGGCACTGGGGGCTGAAGAGAGGTATATGAGGGCTGATAGAGGCATATGGGGGCTGAAAGAGAGGCATATGGGGGCTGAAGAGAGGCATATGGGGGCTGATGAAGGCATATGGGGGCTGATGAAGGCATATGGGGGCTGATGAAGGCATATGGGGGCTGATGAAGGCATATGGGAGGCTGAAGAGAGGCATATGAGGGCTAATGGAGGCACTGGGGGCTGAAGAGAGGCACTGGGGGCTGATGGAGGTATATGGGGGCTAAAGAGAGGCATATGGGGGCTGAAGAGAGGTATATGGGGACTGATAAAGGGATATGGGGGCTGTAGAGAGGCATATGGGGGCTGATGAAGGCATATGGGGGCTAAAGAGAGGCATATGGGCCTGATGAAGGCATATGGGGGCTGAAGAGAGGCATATGAGGGCTGATGGAGGCACTGGGGGCTGAAGAGAGGCACTGGGGGCTGAAGAGAGGCACTGGGGGCTGAAGGAGGTATATGGGGCTGAAGAGAGGCATATGAGGGCTGATGGAGGCACTGGGGGCTGAAGAGAGGCACTGGGGGCTGAAGAGAGGCACTGGGGGCTGATGGAGGTATATGGGGGCTGAAGATAGGCTTATAGGGGCTGAAGATAGGCATATGGGGCTGATGAAGGCATATGGGGGCTGAAGTTAATTCTTATTATGCAAATTTCAACACAGTGGGCTTGTGCCCCGGATGTTTTCAGACCCTAGCAACGCCCCTGCTGAACGCTTAAGATACTGATAGGTTATTGCCCTCTTATGTGGTCCTCTCGAATAATCATAAACCCTCTCAATATAGTATTAAACCTTTGTACAATACAATCAAGTTTCATAGAAAAGTCATTTTTGGGGTGACATATTCCAAAAGATGTATGTTCAGAAATTGAAGTTTTCAATGAAAAACGCCATAGGAGAGTTTGTTTTTGCAAGATCAGTTGTAGTTTTTTATTTTGGTAACATTTTGCATTTATGTATTCATTTCATTATTATTACGCCATGGACTGTGCATTGTAATAATAAGTCACATTTATAATCTCGGGTCATTACGTCTGCAGTGGTGTCCTACTTATATATTTGACTAGTTTCTTCATGAAATTTGGTGATGGGGGGGGGGGGAGTACTAAACTTTAAATTTTATGTAATTGTAAGTCCACTAATGGACATGAAGCTAGGAACATTTGATCACATACGTATAATCCAAGCCCTATAGGGTAATAACAACAGGATACCTATGTGGTCACACCAGTACGTCATGGCGATCCATGATGCACAGGTACGTCAGGGTGCGTTACATTCTTTACGGCATTTGGCGGTGACATTCTCTGTTGTCTTGCCAATTTTTGCAATAAAAGGAGCGGAGAATCTTTTCAGGCTTTAGCATACCGTTTGTCTGGTTGTGGGATTTGTACAGGACATTAGAATTCCTCACTGGGCCTCTGGTGTGAAGGAACATTCCCTGGATGGAGATATCGGAGGCTTTGAGAGCACATTTCGGATAAAACATTCTCCTCTATTTCCAATATAACAATAACAGCAGGAGCTTATTATGTCCCATGATCCCTCATGTATTTTTCTACCGAGCACAGCGTATGTCAGCAGAGGACACTATCTTGGAGCATGATGTGACAAGATCACGCTGAAAGCCACATTCTAGCTGCATTAAAGAGTCCACATCTTCCGAGGGCTGATTGGATATTATTACTTATTTTTGACAGTCTGCTGCATTGAGATCCCAGCCGCAGAGCTGAACTGCTTATCAAGCGTCCATAGTTGGACCCTGGAGCCGTAGATGATCTTTTTGTTCCTTTAATTTTGAAATCAATGTCAATGACTTTGCAATGTACATTTCATACATTTAGAAAGCAACTGTACCTTCGGCGTGCCTCGACCAAAAGAAACACTCTGGAAGAACTCCATATCTGAGGACAGGATTAACTGGCGACTTACGTGAACTGACCCTGCCGTTTTGGTAAAAGCTGTACTGAACAGCTCCAGGGCAAGCACGCGAATGAAGTGGTCGCTGAGTTAGTTTCATATGTTATCAAGACAGATCCAAAGTTTTGAACGGTGAGGGTCTGAACGATGAGACCCACACCGATTGCTAGATCGAGGAGAGAGAAGCACCAAATAATGTGCTCGCTCTCCTTACTGCAGAAGACAGAATTGAGACGGCTCTTCGACTTCTATCGAGCCCGTCTCCTGTAGTGAGAAGGAAGAGCGCGATATACGAGCGTTTTCTCTCCTCGTTTTAGCGATCGTGAGGGTCTCAGCGCTCAGACCTTCCCCAATCAAAACTTTTCAGATGTCTCTACGACATATCCAAAGTTTGACGAAAAGTTAGTGACCCTTTAAATACAATGCACGTGCCATGGAGTCCTTATATTTATGAGCAGCCGATTCTCCTCACCCACCTGCTGCTGGTTAGAGTAGGACGACAAGTGTCAATCAGATGTTGGGGGAGCTAGGGGCTCATGAATATGAGGACTCCCCGGCGCACACTGTGTATTGAACAGTACAGTCTATACCTATCACTAGACCGATGGGAGAAGGTCCCACCCTTCGGTGCCCCATCAGGATTCCCCTGACCCCCATGGTGATGATGTGACTGGTTATTGCATAAGAAGTAAGAAGTTCTCTCCATCAATCTCTACGGATGGTATGGAAACAATCAGGTTTGCTGGCTGCTTATGTAACTCCAGCAGACCATAGACTTGGCTCGAGAAAGCCACCGCAGATCAACATGAGCACTGTTTCTCCATCCTTTCGATGCCTGCAGCATCATCTGGTAGAAGGTAGGTCTTGGGAGCCACATTCTCGCAGACTTTTATGGCATACTGTAAAGTTAACACAGCAGATACTTACCGATAGGTTCAAATGTAGATAAACTTGCTCACTTCCAAGAGCTGAACGACCAAACATAGAGAGTCCTTCAGAGATCATTTCCTCCTTCAGCACACCATCAAATTGTTCCTAAAAGGGAGAATTTACATGCGCTCTGGTCACAAATTTGCTGATAAAGAGTTAATATATCCCTATGTGTAATAGAACAATTACAACACTATGCCGCTATGGACACGTTTGATAAGAGTTTTTTCATACGTTAGTGGTTACCTTGAGGTAAAGAAAAAGTTTCACTAAATTTCAGTCTGTAATCTTTATTCTTTCATGTTCAGATCCCCAGATATTTAAGGCTACTTTCACACTAGCGTTTTTTGCGGATCCGTCATGGATCTGCAGAAACGCTTCCGTTACAATAATACAACCGCATGCATCTGTCATGAACGGATCCGGTTGTATTATGTCTTCTATAGCCATGACGGATCTGTCTTGAACTCCATTGAAAGTCAATGGGGACGCATCCGTTTTCTATTGTGCCAGATTGTATCAGAGAAAATGGACCCGTCCCCATTGACTTACATTGTGTGCCCGGACGGATCCGTTTGGCGCCGCTTCATCAGGCGGACAGCAAAACGCTGCAGGCAGTGTTTTGGTGTCCGCCTCCAGAGCAAAATGGTGACTGAACGGAGGCAAACTGATGCATTCTGAGCGGATCCTTAGCCATTCAGAATGCATTAAGGCAAAACTGATCCGTTTTGGACTGCTTGTGAGAGCCCTGAACGGATCTCAGAAATGGAAAAGCCAAAACGCGAGTGTGAAAGTAGCCCAAGAAGCTCCTAGTTTTGAACTTTTCTCATGTCGGCACGTCCTTCCTAGTATTACACGCTGAGTGTGAGTTATGTGCATTCTGGAGGGTGCATTGTGTTTGCTGTCCTAGTATGTACACCTATTAGATCTGTGCTCATCAAAGACTTGGATGCTTTCCCACCTCTCTAAACACCGATCTCCTGTAAACAATATCCTCCCCCTCCCTGCTGTATATGTCGGAAGCAGCAGTACAAACAGTGAAGGCGTTACACAGACTCTACAACAGCAAAGTGGTAGGATATATTTAATAATGACTATTTAGAAAGTTGCTTAAAGGGAATCTGACACCTGCCTATCACTTTTTTTTTTTTTTCTTTAGCCATGTGTAATAAAGTATCTTATATCCGGATCTGTTCTTCTTTTTGCTTTGTCTCTTGTCATTTTCCTTAAAAAACGATTTTTCCATTATGCAAATTAGGATCCAAGCAGCCCAGAGGGGCGTTTTTTTCTCTGCCAAGGAGCCCAGGAACGCCCCCCTGATGTGCCCAGCCTGCCTAAATTTGAATCCACAAGAACGCCTCCAGCAGCAGAAATCGCCTCCCAGAGGCGAAGTCAACAGCTCCGCCCCGCGGGTACCTCCGCTTTCAGGCAAGAATAAAGCCCCGATCTTTATCTCGCCGGCCGCCGGAATTCTCGCGCAGGTGCCGGCGATTGCCTGCGCGATGCTACGCCAACTGAGGGCAACAGCGCTCGGAAGACGTCACTGGGCTCAACGCATGCCTAGTGACACTATTGAGGTTGTTGCCCTCAGTTAGCATAGCATTTCCGGTGGCCGGCGAGATGAAGATCGGGGCTTTATTCCTGCCTGAAAACGGAGGTAGCCGGGGGGGCAGAGGCGATTTCTGCTGCTGGAGGCGTTCTTGTGGATTCAAATTTAGGCGGGCTGGGCACATCAGGGGGGCGTTCCTGGGCTCCTTGGCACAGAAAGAACACCCCTCTGGGCTCCTTGGCACAGAAAAAACGCCCCTCTGGGATCCTTGGATTCCAATTTGCATAATGGAAAAATCTGTTTTTAAGGAAAATGACAAGAGACAAAGGAAAAAGAAGAACAGATCCGGATATAAGATACTTTAATACACATGGCTAAAGGAAATAAATATGGTGATAGGCCGGTGACAGATTCCTTTTAACTGCATTTAGGAAGCAAATAAACAATAAAAAATGCAAAGGTGTCGATTTCCTTTCCTACAATATTTCTATTTTCTAAGTGTCATTTCAGCTAATGGTGGGGGTCATCCTTTAATGCAGGGATGCTCAACCTGCGGCTCTCCAGCTCTTGTAAAACTACAACTCCATTGATGCCCTTCTGTAGGATGATAGTGGTAGGCTGTCAAGGAATGATGGGAGTTGTAGTTTTGCAACAGCTGGAGGGCCGCAGGTTGAGCATGCCTGCTTTAATGCTATCTTCTTATTCAGAAGATTAATTTCGATTACCATTTACCCAGGAACCACATAAAGAAGGTTTCTAGTTTTCTGTACTCTGAGGCAGGGTTCACACCTGCGCGTCCCGCTTCGCGCATACGACGCTCTATCTTTACTTTTATTTTCGCATCGTGAAAATGAAAGTAAAAATCACGTGGCGTGCGCACGTTTGCGCTATATATTCCTATGGGGGACGCGCGACAATACGCCCCAAAGAAGCTCCTGTACTTCTTTGGGCGTAGGGTGTTTTACAGCGCGAACCATGCCCATAGGGAAACATGGGTTTTCGCCTGTTGGGTGTTTTACAGCGCGTAGGAACGCGCTGTAAAACGCTCAAGTCTGAACCCAGCCTTCCATGTATGACTGCTCATTCACCTGACAAGGCCTGCATTAACCATTTACAGTCCTTACAGAGCTGCATTACTGCTGTGCGGTGCCATAGTACCAAACACTGCTCCAACCATCTCTGCACTGACCAATGTTGGTGGTCACAGTGGCTCCAGAGATCAGCTATAGATATGGTCCATTTCACGACAGGCATGCATATATAGCTGTAGTCTTACTGGCTTTCCTTTCTGTATAAATAAGGCTACTTTCACACTAGCGTTTATTGTGGATCCGTCATGGATCTGCAAAACACTTTTGTTACAATAATACAACCGCATGCATCCGTCATGAACGGATCCGGTTGTATTATGTCTTCTATAGCCATAACGGATCCGTCTTGAACACCATTGAAAGTCAATGAGGGACGGATCCGTCTTCTATTGTGTCAGAGAAAACGGATCCGTCCCCATTGACTTTCAAGACGAATCTCCTGGCTTTTACTTTTGATGACCTATCCTCAGGATAGGTCATCGATATCAGACCAGTGGGGGTCCGACAACATGCTCCCCCGCCGATCAGCTGTATGAGGAGACTGCTCCGAAAGAAGGACTCCTGGGAGGCATGGTTCAAATACCCGAATTTACCCACTGCAGCGCTGTATTTATGCACGGCTGGATATGTCCCTATGGCTATGTTCACACATGGTGAAAATCTGCAGTATTTTACTGAATCGAATCCACATAATCTGCACAGGAGACTTGACCCATGGTGCGAATTTTCGAGCAGCAGGTCAGTTCATGCTGTGGATTTCGTTTGTGAATCTCGTTGGCGGTATTTACGGTGTGCATTACGGTATGTGGATTTTTGTTGCTGGGGAATGCGGTCGGATATGCTGCGTACCTGTCAGGTGTGCACACGCCCTATAAGCTTTCACACCCCTGGTCTCAGAACACTAGGAGGAATCACATCATTATGGAGATCAGTCGTCCGGCCATCCTCAGCTGCATTCCTGTGGATTAGTGTCTACACATGCTTATAGGGTCACTGACATGAGTGCTAGCTCTGCAGTCTACAGCCCTGCCCTCCATGCTGGGAGTTGTAGTTAGCCAACTGTACAGGGATCACAGCTGGCTGGTAATGCAATAGTTTGCTCTGATCCGTCTCCAGGCAGCACAGAGAGCGTCTTACCTCCATCTTGTCCTCCTCCTGCTCGCTGCTGTCACTGTCAGACTCCCTGGGGTCCCCACAGTAGTCAGGACTGGGAGTCCCCCGGCTGCTCCGCGCACTCTCCATGGCAGGCGCTCTTATGTGGGAGAACTCTTCCTGGAACGCAGGACTAAGCACCGCCACCGCCATGTCCCTCACCCACACTGTGGCACCGCGTCTACTTCACCCTGGTGCCGGCCGCCATGTTGTGTACACAGCAGTTACTAGGCGACCAGCACCGGGCAGTGTCTGAGGAGCGATGCATGTCGGGAGCTATAGAGCTGACCGAGCTGTGTGTACCGACGTGCGTCATTTCTGCGGTTCTTTGGTTTCTTTTTACACAATGGACAGCTTGTCAAATGGAAAGCTGCGAAGCTACAGAAATAAAAGAGTTTTTCATGTCAGGCTTTTTATTACCTCAGTTACATGGCTTCCCCGTTGAACCTGACGTTTATATACAGGACATGTGTGTATACACATGTATATATATATATAGGATATCTATCTAGACAGGATATAGGTGTATAGATACAGGATTTCGGATATATAAATAATTTAGGACACACAAAAAGTTAGATATTTGGCTTGTGGGTGAAATATTAGGATAAACCTAGAATGCACTCTAACCTTTACAGGTGAATTTAATGTCACCTTCTATAAACTTATGAATGCCCATGTCCAACCGTTCAGTGTTTCAATACTTTTTACAGAACTAAGGCTCCATTCACACGTCCGTAATTTGTGTCCGCATCTGTTCCGCAATTTCAGGACCCATTTATTTTCAATGGGGCTGAAACTGATGCAGATCCGCATTTTCGGGATCCGCATCCATTTTTCCAGGATGCACATCCGTTTTTTCGGGATCCGTTTTTTCAGGATCCGCAATTCTGTTCCTGAAAAATATAAAACATGTCCTATTCTTGTCCGCAATTGCGGACAAGAAAAGGCATTTTCTATTATAGTGCTGGCAATGTGCAGTCCGCAAATTGCGGATCGCACATTGCCGATGTCCGTTTTTTGCGGATCCGCAATTTGCGGATCAGCAGAACACTTACGGACGTGTGAATGGACCCTAAGGCTAGGGTTCAGCAAAAACTTTCCGTTACTGATAATACAACCATCTGCATCCGTTATAAACGGATCCGGTTTAACATAGCCAAAACGTCCCCGTTGACTTGCATTGGGGGTCATGACGGATCCATTTTGCTCCGCATCTCAGGACAGAAAGCAAACCACAGCATGCTCTCCGGTATGAGAACAGAACGGAATGCATTTTGGAGCATTCACTTCTGTTCAGTTACATTTTGTCCCTATTGACAATGAATGGGGACAAAACGGAAGCGTTTTTTTTTTTTTTTTTTTTGACGGATCTCAATACTGGAAAATATTATTGCTAGTGTGAAAGTAGCCTAACAAGGAGCTTAACGGCAAAATTCACATCAGGTCTTTGATCCATGAATCGCCCAATAGATTTCCTGGTTCAATTAGAATTGGTGTTTGAACAGTTACCCTAGGTACACACCTAAGCATTTTTCAGTGCGTTCCTATGCGCTAAAAAAACGCACATGTGAAATGCCATGTATCCCTATGGGCATGGTACACATTTGGGCGTTTTACAGCGCGTTTAAACGCGCTGAAAAACGCCTGACGCAAACGCTAGTGCTTGAGCTTCTTTGGGGCGTTGTTTCAAGCGTTTCCACCCATTGGAATGCATGGGAACGCTCCAAATTGAAGATATGTGCGTTTTCTGTTTAAAAAACGCGCATACGATCGCGCGTTTTTCTCATTTGACCCAGCATAAAAAGGCCCAATTTGGCTAACAGTCTGCAACTTTCATATAGGTGGGCCTACATTTTTAGTGGATCTGGAACCTGTCAATCCAAAAAACGCCTCAAAAACGCGCGTTCCTTAAATGCAAAAACGCCCATGAAAACGCACGCGTTTGTCGCGCGAAAAAACGCTCAAAAAAACGCCCACTCCAAAAACGCTTAGGTGTGTTCCCAGCCTTAGAGTGTCACAGAGAGTCATCAGCAGGTTGTATCAGAGATACAGAGAGACTGGAAGCCACAGAAAGGCATAGAGGTGGACGTCCTTTGGCCACATCCCACACTGATGACCGCTTCATTGTGAACAATGCCCTGCAGAACCGGATGATGAATGCCACACAACTCCAGGCACATTTAACGGAGGTTAGAGGCACCGAAGTGTCACATCAGACCATTTATATCAGCGTGGTCTGTGTGCTAGACAACCTGCAAGGGAAACTGACCACGCCACCAGGCCTCATCATCTTGCGTGGGCTAGGGAGCATCTACGCCGGATGAGGGACCAGTGGGCCTCAGTGCTGTTCTGATTAAAGTAGATTCACACCGAGTAGAAATTATGGCCGCCAGCGATATTGCAGACGTCAAGGAGAGCACTATGCTTCAGCCACTGTTGTCACCAGACGAGCCTTTGGTGGTGGTGGTGTTGCAGTGTGGGCAGGTGTTTCTAGTCAATACAGAACGCCCTACAGTTTGTGAATGGTACAGTGACAAGCCCATACTACTAATAACATCATTATTCCAGTCATTGTGCCTCTGCATGAACAACACAGGCCTTATTTCATCTTCATGGACATCAACTTGACAAATGAGGTTAAATGTGGATAAATGTAAAGTTATGCATCCTGGTAGTAATAATCTCCGTTCTTCATATGTCCTAGGGGATGTAACACTGGGGGAGTCACTTACAGAGAAGGATTTGGGTGTCCTTGTAGATGGTAGATTAAATAACAGCTTACAATGTCAATCAGCTGCTTCTAAGGCCACCAGGATATTGTCATGCATTAAACAAGGCATGGACTTGCAGGGCAGGGATGTAATACTACCACTTTACAAAGCGTTGGTGCAGCCTCATCTGAAATATTCAGTTCGGTTCTGGGCACCAGTCCATAGAAAGGACGCACTGCAGCATAAACATCCAAGAATCTAGCTGTATGTGTTTTAGGGCTCATGCACATGACCGGATGTATTTTGTGGTCCGCAAAAAATATGGATGATGACCATGTGCATTCCCGGAACGAAACAGCTGGCCCCTAATAGAACAGTACTCTCCTTGTTCGTAATGCGGACAATAATAGGACATGTTATATTTTTTTTGCGGAACGTAAATATGGACAGAAGTCGCTTCCGTTTTTTTGCGGACCCATTGAAATGAATGGTTTCGTATACGGTCTGCAAAAAAAAATGGAATGGAAGCGGGAAGAAAATACGTTCGTGTGCATGAGCCCTTCGCCTCCAGGGAATGTTTAGTTTGGAAATCTCTAAATGTCCATAACTGGCTTGTTGGAAAACTAAAAAACAGTGTCTGGAGTTGAATTGGGGAAGAGTAGGGCAGGTTCCCCAGTCTCTAATCTTCTCTGCCATTAGAACTAGCCTACTGGTCAATTACCTGCAACTGCAGCGTGTCCATAAGATACAAGCCCAGATTTACTAATGTGTCTGTTCCTAAAATCTGTCTAAAAAGTGGCACATGTTGGTGTAATTTGGCACAACCAGGGTTTCTACACTTTAAATTGCATCTGGGGATGGGAGGAAGCTGGTAGGGGTGGCGATTTGGGGGAATGGGTGTGGCCATACAGTTAGACAAAAGTGTCACTGCACCAGATTTATCATTCAATCTGAGCTACTGGGATAAATCTGGTGCAGGTCTAGACACCATAAATTTATGGCCACAATGTTAACTGTCCTGACGTATGGGTCTGACTCCCAAGTCTAAGACATCATATACTGCCTGTGAGTAAAATCTATGTTAGGGCTCATGCACAAGAACGTATCCGCAAAATATATGGATGACGTCCGTGTGCATTCCGTATTTTGCGGAACGGAACAGCTGGCCCATAATAGAACAGTCCTCTTCTTGTTCATAATGCGGACAATAATAGGACATGTTCTATTATTTTTCAGAACGGACATGTGGACATAAGGAAACTGAATGCACTCAGAGTAACTTCCATTTTTTTGTGGACCTATTGAAACAACTGGTTCCCCATACAGTCCGCAAAAAAAAAAATGGAATGGACACAGTAAGGCCTCTTTTACACGGCGTCATGTTTGACGCACGGATAAGAGGCGGGAGCGTTGCGGGAATATGCGCGATTTTCCCGCGCGGGTGCAAACGCTTGTAATGCGTTTTGCACGCGCGTGAGAAAAATCGCCATGTTTGGTACCCAGACCCGAAGCCGGACTTCATCACTGAAGTCCGGTTTCGGGTCTTCTGGAGAATTTATTATTTTCCCTTATAACATGGTTATAAGGGGAAATAATAGCATTCTTAATAAAGAATGCTTAGTAAAATGAAGAGGAAGGGGTTAAAAATAATAAAAGTTAACTTACCTTAGCCACTTGATCGCGTATTCGCGATCTGTCCTCTCTTTCCCTGCATCAGCTAAGAACTAAAGGACCTGTGATGACGTCACATCACATGGTCCAATCACATGGTCCATCACCATGGTAAGATGGACCATGTGATTGGACCATGTGATGTGACGTCATCACAGGTCCTGTAGATCTTAGCTGATGCTGGAAAGAGAAGACAGATCGCAACTCACGCGATCAAGTGGCAGAAGTAAGTTAACTTTTATTATTTTCAACCCCTTCCACTCATTTTACTATGCATTCTTTATTAAGAATGCTATTATTCCCTTATAACCATGTTATAAGGGAAAATAATAAAGATCGGGTCCCGTTGCTAAGCAACCATGCGGGAAAATCGCAACGCATCCGCACTTGCTTGCGGATGCTTGCGATTTTCCCGCAGCCCCATTTACTTCTATGGGGCCTGCGTTGCGTGAAAAACGCACAATATAGAGCATGCTGCGATTTTCACGTAACGCAGAAGTGATGCGTGAAAATCACCGCTCATGTGCACAGCCCCATAGAAATGAATGGGTCCGGATTCAGTGCGGGTGCAATGCGTCCTCCTCATGCATTGCACCCGCACGGAAAACTCGCCCGTGTGAAAGGGACCTAAGGGTTCATGCACATGAGCGTATTTTTTTTTCTGTGTCTCCAGTGCTTAGTAGGAAACCACCTGGTATATACTGAATATGGGATTCAGGATAGAATGCCCAGGAAGCATATACTGTATGTTCACCATAATATTCACAGGATAATGGCAATGGTCCACATTTACCAAGAGATATTTTATGCTGGTCTCAGGAAAGCCTGTATTACACCAGGCAATTGTCTGGCCAATCATCTGATAATACTGCCGACGATTTCCCGGTGAACGAGCAAACGCTCGTTTGTCGGTCAATCGGGATCTTTCAGCATGTTTAGAAATCTTTATTTGTAAACCACGATCTGCTGGCAAACAACTAGACATCACGAGGACGAGCAATAGCATAATGATCGCTCCTCCCCTGCTGTGGAGGAGATCACTGTATGTAATAGCAGCAGTCTTCTGACGAGAAGGCAATTGCCAGGAAGGAATGCTTCCTTCCCGACAGTCGTCTGCAGAATCGGACTGTCTAATAGAGCCTTAAACTAGGTAAAGTAGTATTGCTTTATGCAGAGTATATTAAAAGACCTAATGCATTTTCAGCATTCTAAACTTTTGGACAGTCAGAAAGTATAATAAATACAATGAGTCCTTTTAAAACAAGATAGAGCAGTCATTCACATTAGAACGGCTCCCCCTCCTAGACATTCTGCTCACATTGAATTTTATACATGAAAATGTCCCTGCAGCACAATTGTGCCTGATGTGACGTTGGGTGTGAAGAGATGCATAACCGCACACTGAGACAGTTCCGAGGTAACCATATGACACCCAGCCAGCATCATACACGAGTCCTATTCTAATTAAAAGGACCAACGCACCACACTAGCTGGGTGGCTGAGTGTTGTATGGATGCATGGGCAGCTGTGCCGCCCAACGTCCAGTTGTGTCTCTCCACTTCAGATGTGAGATTGGGAGGGAGACTAACAATGGAGAAGACAATTTAAAGAAAATTAAACTTACCCCACTAAATGAGCACTGGGATGTAGTTGACCTCCCCCAGTTATTCAGCAAGACATCTGACCCTTAAAACAGGATTAATAAATGGGTTTATTCTGCGATGATACTGCAGTCATCTACATCTAAATGATGCACTTAGATTATCATAAATCAATCTAAAAATAATTTCTGCGTTTGTTGCTGTCTCATGATTTATGTTTCAGGCCAGCTAATTATAAGTTTTTCCTGTTTGGGATCAATGTAAAGATATGCTTGTATTAATTAGAATTTAGCCGCAGAAACTCCTTGACAGTGATTAATGCTGGTGGCTGCAGAGCCTTACATATATGTAGCTTTATGCAATACTAATTGGCTGGTTCAGTCACAGTGCATGCACAGCGAGGCGTTCAGTTAGATACGTTCTGCTTCCCCTGGGAAAAGACTTGCTATTTTTTGAAATGTGCTTACTTGCGCTGAGCATAATCTTTAACTATGGTAAAGCGGTCCAGTTATCAGGGTGAAATTGGAAAGTTATAGTGTACGGATGGGAAAAGAGTTTCTACAACATCAGGACGTTATCTACTAGTATATCTTATATTGTATATTCTCTCGTAGCCATGAAGAGCTTCCCTGAGATTAGACCTCACTTCTTATTGTGTGATTATATCACACAGGATTTTAAGGGGGGTAAGGTTTTTGCTACTTTTCTGTACTTTTGCTTTTTTGGTGGGTTTTTGGCAGTAAAAATGCCAGCTCCAGATGTCAGCTGAAGGTCTATGGAAAATATGAAATGCAGGACACACAAGTGTTTTATTGCTACTGGTGTTTTAGTTTTTTTGGTGGCTATTTTTTGTCTTTCTACCTCCTTTAAAAAAATGCAGCACGCCGGAGCTTTTGGCTTTTTTACATCACTTTTTTTATAGGGTAAAAATGCCATGAGGAAAGCACTAGAGGGCAAAAAATGCTTGAAAGAGTGTTCGAACTATCGGCCTATAGCCCTCCTTAAATCCGATCTAAAAATATTCACTAAAACTCTCGCTAATCGACTATCGTTCTGGTTCCCCCAATTAGTACATAAGGACCAAGTGGGTTTTGTTATGGGTCACCAAGGTGGAGACAATACGAGAAGAGCTATAAACTTGATAGATGTTATTAATAAGCATAAACATCAAGCTTTATTATTAAGCCTAGACGCAGAAAAAGTGTTTGATCATTTGAATTGGTCTTTTATGTTCTCCGCCTTGCAGGCTTTTGGCATTACAGGTTCTTTCTTATTTGCACTTTGTACATTTTACACCCAGCCTACGGCCACCATCAAAATGCTTCATGCTCAGTCCGGTACATTCCCCATTTATAATGGCATGCTTCAGGGATGCCCGCTTTCCCCTCTCCTCTTCGTGCATTGCAATAAACCACTTGCCACAGCTATTAGGTCTCACCCTGATATACATGGAGTTAAGGTCAATCATGTAGAATATAAAGTATCTTTATTTGCAAATGACATTCTTCTCACCTTATCGGACCTACATGTCACTCTTACGAACCTCTTTCAGTTACTAGAAGTATATGGTAGATAATTGGGGTATAAAGTAAATGCAACAAAAACTGAGGCCCTACCAGTTAACCTCTCCCCTCACAGGTTAGCCATACTACAAACCAACTTTCACTTTAGATGGGGTATTAAGACCCTATATGCTATCTAGGAGTACAACTAACTCCGAAGTACTCTTCTTTGTACGTCCAAAACTTTTCAGCCCTCTTCCAAGAACTTAAAACCCTTATGACTTAATAGATGTCCTTACCTATATCCCTTTTCGGCCATAGAAAAACTATGGATGGCACCTATACATCCCAACTCTCTTCTATGGTCACCCGTACGGCCCACACTACTACCGCAATTACTGGGACCTGTCCTTGACATATAACATTTTGTGGGTATGTAGACAATTCCCACTGGTTTCTGATAAGTCTTCTATGATTTCCTTTTTATTCAATCCATTGTTTCCGACGGGTATGCATGCTTCCTTATGTAGGCCTTGCTTTGCAGACATGGTAGAATATACAACCCTGCGACTATTGCCATTTGATGCTGTCAAATCCTTATTCCAGTTGCCTGATTCTTCCAGGTACCAATACCTACAAATACAACATCTGCTCGCTAGTTTATTTAACTCCCCACAGGTATCTACTCCAACATCGTTCGAGAATTTCCACCAAGGGACTTATTTCTGAGATCTATGTTATTCTCTCTTCACCTCCTACTAGACACTTGTATATGACTAAGTGGGAAACGATCTTGGATCGTAATATTTCACTCGAAGAATGATTTGAGAACTGAAGAACTGATTTGGAGAAGAGCTGCCTTTACTTCTACTTGTACCTCCCATAGGGAGAACTCATAAAATATTGATGTTTTGGTATCACACCCCGCAATTGTTGAGGCACCTCAACCCCAATGTTTCAGATAGGTGTTGGAGGTGTGGAACGGGTATAGGTTCTCATATACACATTTTTTGGGAATGTCCCATTGATACGCCCTTTCTGGAAAATGACCCAAGATATCCTCTTCCAACTTCTGGGCATTAGGTTCTCTCTGGACCCTTTCTTCTACTTATTGAATATGCCTCCCATACCTCTGAGAAACAGTTCCTGCTATTAACCTTGCATACATTGACGGCAGCCAGATGTCTTGTTGACAGTTTCTGGAAGAGGACAGATCTGCCCACAGAACTAGATCTCATGGGTAACATCATGGACATTAGAAGAATGGAACATCTTACTGCCACCATGAAAACTCAGGTTGACCGGTTTAATCGCATTTGGCAAATATGGGCTGAGTATTCCTGTACACGCCTCTAGAGGTTATATTGTCCCCCTTCCTGGCTACCTATCCCTCACGTGTCCTGTCCTGTTTTAGTCCTTTTTTCATTTTGTATGTGTCCTTATCCCCCCCCTTTTTTTCTTTATTCTTCATATGTTCTACATTGCTCCTATACTAGTTATAAGCTCAGGGCATTATGCCCTTACGAGATCAATCTACCTCTGTTAATTAATCATAGCTTTCGTGTAGGTTACTGATCCATTAATATTGGTTAGTGAACAAATCTGATATCTCATTTTGTTTTACTATATGTTTCTACAGATTCCTGTATGACTTTGAATATGTGTTCTGCGGATACCATCACCTTTATCTATTTGCTCAATGTTCTTAACTAGAATCTGTCATTCTTTATCTTATTATTTTCTATACAAAAAATTACAACACTATTGTATTGTATTTAGTAAACAATACTTTAATAAAAACACAATTAACAAAAAAAAAAATGCTTGAAAAAACACCATGAAAAACTAGTAAAAACTAAGTTGGCTCCCCCAAAAAACTGGTTATTCTGTGACATTTTAACAGCTCCACAAAAAAATAAAAAAGTGCCAGCGCAAATTTACGTGTCTAGGGACCACAAGTGTGTTTTTACTTACATAAAGTCACTCGGTGCTTGCGAACAAGTGATTGTTATTACATAAACCCAGATTTACTAAATCTAAAGATGGTATAATCTCAGACAGGCTGTCCAGACCTGCGCCATATCACAGAGGCTCAGGTCATTTATTAAGACTGATGTTTTAGACGCCAGTCTTAATAAGCCCTGCAATGGATCTGCCGAAGTTATCGGCCTCTACATAACTTTAGCAGATCCACAGCCGCTTCTAAATGTAAGAGAGCTTCCTCGCTGTCTTACATTTCGACCATTTTCTACGCCTAAAACAGGCGTAGAAAATGGTAAATGAGACGGGCCTATTGGCCCCTTCCCCGCTTCGCCCCCTTTTTTGGACCTGGCGTGAGTGTGGTGCAAAAGGACCTTTGTGCCATAATCTGCACCAGAAATACCCCTAATTTAGGCGTATTTCTGTAATAAATGATCCCCGTTATATTTTGAGTCAGAATTTTACGCCAGAATTGTGGTTCAAAATGGTGTGTCTTACCATCCCATATCTGATATGCCCCACCCTCTTTTTGAACAATTCGTGAAAAAGTGTAGAATTCCTAGTTGCACCAAATTTTAGGCACAGACACATTAGTAAATCTAGGCTATAGTTGCACAGGGCAAGAATAAGACCTAACTAGGCTGTCAAGTTTATCCATGATGTTTTGAGTATAGCTTGAAATTGACCAAAAGCATTGTTTTTTAATACGCCAGATCCATATAGGCCTATGTATATGCTCAGCACATATGTTGGGATTACGTAATGTACATTGCACACACTCTGAATAGATCACTATTACTAATATGATCACTGCAGACTTCCACTACTATGCTTCCTTCAGTTTGCAGATTAGAATTATACATCATTAATATCTCATAAATCATACTGTACTCTCAGGTGTCTGTCTACTTACCGTCATTAGTAGTTAAATATCCTGGTTTTGATTTTTGCCTTGCATAGTTATGACCTCCTTTAGGCCACATTAAGTAGCATTGCCTGCAGTTTACTGTACCATACCAGATGTGTAATGTTATTCAGTGAGGATTTATTCCTCCCCATTCACAGATTGTATTGCTTTTAGGTGGTTTTTAAACCACGCTGATTATATTTAAGCCCATATGTCATGAAATAAAAATGTTCTGGGGATTGTTTCTTTAAAAAAATTTGTAATATCGCATGTGATTTTTGCTGCTCCAGTGCAATAGTGGCGTAGTTTACCCTATGTGAACCCAGTCTTTACCTCAGATCATTGACTTTTATGTGCTTCGCGCAAACTAAGCTTCCTGTGCATGAGACGGTTGTAAATATATAAGGCGCACGGCTTGTCGCTTGTGCTGCTGTTCTCTCAGTTCAGATATTGGTGTTGGAATTATACATGTCTACTGGGATGAAAGCTTTTACCACCTCTGAGGGTGTCTAAGGAATGAATATGAAAGAACATCTCCAGTTACAATAGAAAAACCCTTTCCTACAGAAGACGTGTACTGTATAGAACAATCTCAAGTTTTTTTTTTTTTTTTCTTCAGACGTTTCACAGATATTCCAGGATGAGGGAGCACTGTGGGGGCGCGGAGAGGAAGCTCACCAGGCAGAACGAGAACAGAACGATCAGAGATAAAACAAGAAGAGAACGGAATGGAGAAAAACTCTCATCAGTGCAGGAACATAGTGGAAACATTCTCAGAAAAATACAAGATAATCTTAAAAGGACACTTTCGTCAGAAAGGGCTATTTTTTTAACTCAATATTCATAGATTTTTTTTTTTTACATTTTGCCTGTTACTTGTTTTAATTTTGTCAGTATTATGCCACTACAAATATTATCTTTCTGTAGAAGTATCACAGAGAAATAAAAGTTCTCAGAGGAAGCCTAATCCCGGTTTAACGGCACAGAGAAGGACTTATCTGCAAGGTAATCCTCATTACTATAGTAGGGGGAGCACTGAAATGACTGTCAGAATGAAAGCTCTATTGTTTTGATAGTCCTAAATCAGGCATGCTCAACCTGCGGCCCTCCAGCTGTTGCAAAACTACAACTCCCAGCATGCCTGAACAGCCTATAGCTATCAGCCTACAGCAGGGTATAATGGGAGTTGTAGTTTTACAACAGCTGAAGGGCCGCAGGTTGAGCATCCCTGTCCTAAATCAAAATCCAAAGAGAGGAGACTTACTTTGGTAATAATAATATACTTTGATAACAATAATATAAAAAGCCCTGACCAGCCACACAACTGGGATAGCATAGGGGATGTGTACTCTCTCCCTGTCCATAGGATAGGTCAGTGATGGTGAACCTTTTAGAAACCAAGTGCCCAAACTGCAACCCAAAACCCACTTATTTATCGCAAAGTGCCAACATGGGAATTTAACCTGAATACTACAGTCCAATATAGTATATCTTCCATGTACTTTATCATTTATCTATAATAGCCTGCCTACATTCAGTGCGCTGCATGTTCTGTTCATAGGGCACCCTGTGCTGATGAATAGCAAGAAAATTCTAAGACATTGGTACACCCATTTTTTCCAGGGTGCGAGTGCCCACAGAGAGGGCTCAGAGTTCAGCGTCTGACACCCGTCCCAAAGGTTCGCCACCACTGGGATAGGTGTTGAATATAAGATTGTTGGGATCCCACCACTGGGACCCTCTGCGATCCCATTAACCTCTTGCCGACCGCCTCACGCAGGTTTGCGTCCTGCGGGCGGTCGGTCTGTTCCTCCTTGACGCGCCCGCGCGTCATCTCGCGAGGGGCGAGATTTCCTGTGAACGCGCGCGCGTGTTCACAGGATCACGTCGGGGACAAGGTAAGCTACAGCCTGCCAGCGCTGATCGTGCGCTGGCAGGCTGTAGAAGTTAAAAAAATGGCATATCAGACGCTGTTTTGTTAACAGCGTCTGATATGCTTGCTGATCGTTCCTTTGGTGGTCCCATTTGCTTGGGACCACCAAAGAAACTTTTATAAGTGCACCAAAACACCACACAGACCCCCCCACCCATCCACCCCACCCCCCACTGATTAACCCCTGATTAACCCCCGATCACCCCATGTCACCCCCTGACACTAATTACCCCACTGTAAGGTTCATTCAGATGTCCAGTATGTGTTTTATGGATCCATGGATCCACGGATCCGCAAACACGGACACCAGCAATGTGCTTTCCGCATTTTGCGGATCCGCACATTGCCAGAACTATATAGAAAATGCTCTTTTCTTGTCCGCAATTGCGGACAAGAATAGGACATGCTCTATCTTTTGCGGAGCTGCGGCCGGATGTTTGGGGGCCGAAACCCGGAAGTTTGCGGCCGCAGCTCCGCAAATGCTGATGCGGCGAGCGCATAGTGTGCTCTCCGCATCACCGCCAGCCCCATTCACACTGAATGGGTCCGCATCTATTCCGCAGAATTGCGGAATAGATGCGGACATTTTTGCGGACGTGTGAATGGGGCCTTACTACTTTTTTTTTTGCACATTTTTTGGCAGAGATTTATTCATCCACATTGATCGATGCGAATGAGGAAATCTGTGCCGCTTTGTTTTTTTTTGCACATTTTTGGGCAGAGATTTTTTCATCCACATTGATTGATGCGAATGAAGAAATCTGTGCCGTTCATTTTTTTTTCTTTTCAGCGCAGAGGCTGAACGGGAAAAATCTCATTACCCGTATGCTCAATATAAGGAGAATCGCAGAAACTCCTAATGCTGGCCATACGTGTAATGATTACGGAGACCCTCAAATGCCAGGGCAGTACAAACACCTCACATGTGACCCCATTTTAGAGAGAAGACACCCCAAGGTATTCCGTGAGGGGTATGGCGAGTTCATGCAAAATTTTATTTTTTGTCACAAGTTAGTGAAATATGAGACTGTAAAAAAAAATAATCAATTTCCGCTAACTTGTGCCAAATTTTTTTTCTGTGAACTCGCCATGCCCTCACGGAATACCTTGGGTGTCTTCTTTCCACAATGGGGTCACATGTGGGGTATTTATACTGTCCTGGCATTTTAGGGGTCCTAAAGTGTGAGAATCCAAATGCGTAAAAATGGCCTGTGAAATCCTAAAGGTACTCATTGGTTTTAGGGCCCCTTTGCATCTTGGCTGCAAAAAGTGTCACTCATGTGGTATCGCCGCACTCAGGAGAAGTAGGGCAATGTGTTTGGGGTGTATTTTTATATATACCCATGCTGGGTGTGAGAAATATCTCTGTAAACGACAACTTTTACATTTTTTTATTCAAAGTTGTCAATTTACAGAGATATTTCTCACACAAAGTATGGGTATATGTAAAAATACACCCCAAAACACATTGCCCGACTTCTCCTGAGTACGGCGATACCACATGTGTGCCACTTTTTGCAGCCAAGATGCGCAAAGGGCCCTAAAACCAATGAGTACCTTTAGGAGGGCATTTTACGCATTTTTCTTCTCACGCTTTAGGGCCCCTAAAATGCCAGGGCAGTATAAATACCCCACATGTGACCCCATTTTGGAAAGAAGACACCCCAAGGTATTCGCTGAGGGGCATAGTGAGTCCATGAACAATTTAACTTTTTGTCAAAAGTTAGCAGAAAGGTAGACTTTATGAGAAAAACAATAAAAATCAATTTCCGCTAACTTGTGCCAAAAAAATCTTCTATGAACTCGCCATGCCCCTCACAGAATACCTTGGGGTGTCTTCTTCCAAAATGGGGTCACATGTGGGGTATTTATACTGCCCTGGCATTTTAGGGGCCCTAAAGCGTGAGAAGAAAAATGCGTAAAAATGCCCTCCTAACAGGTACTCATTGGTTTTAGGGCCCCTTTGCGCATCTTGGCTGCAAAAAGTGGCACACATGTGGTATCGCTGTACTCAGGAGAAGTCGGGCAATGTGTTTTGGGGTGTATTTTTACATATACCCATACTTTGTGTGAGAAATATCTCTGTAAATTGACAACTTTGAATAAAAAATGTAAAAAGTTGTCGCTTACAGCAATATTTCTCACACGCAGCATGGGTATATGTAAAAATACACCCCAAAACACATTGCCCTACTTCTCCTGAGTTCGGCGATACCACATGAGTGGCACTTTTTGCAGCCAAGGTGCACAAAGGGGCCCTAAAACCAATGAGTACCTTTAGGATTTCACAGGCCATTTTTACGCATTTGATTCTCACGCTTTAGGGGCCCCTAAAATGCCAGGGCAGTATAAATACCCCACATGTGACCCCATTTTGGAAAGAAGACACCCCAAGGTATTCCGTGAGGGGCATGGCGAGTTCACAGAATTTTTATTTTTGGCACAAGTTAGCGGAAATTGATATATATTTTTTTTTATTTTGTTTTTTACAAAGTCTCATATTCCACTAACTTGTGACAAAAATAAAATTTTACATGAACTCGCCATGCCCTCACGGAATACCTTGGGGTGTCTTCTTTCCAAAATGGGGTCACATGTGGGGTATTTATACTGTCCTGGCATTTTAGGGGCCCCTAAAGCGTGAGAAGAAGTCTGGAATCCAAATGCGTAAAAATGCCCTGTGAAATCTTAAAGGTACTCATTGGTTTAGGGCCTTTGCTACTCAGCCTGCAAAAAGTGGCACACATGTGGTATCGCCGTATTCAGAGAAGTAGGGCAATGTGTTTGGGGTGTATTTTTATATATACCCATACTGTGTGTGAAAATATCTCTGTAAACGACAACTTTTAAAAATTTTTATACAAAGTTGTCAGTTTACAGTGATATTTCTCTCACCCAACATGGGTATATGTAAAATACACCCTAAAACACATTGCCCTACTTCTCCTGAGTACGGCGATACCACATAAGTGACACTTCTTTGCAGCCTGGGTGCGCAAAGGGGCCCAAATTCCAACGAGTACCTTTAGGTTTTACATGGCGGCTCACAATTTAGCCCCGCCCAAAATGCCAGAACAGTACAAACACCCCACAAATGACCCCATTTTGGAAAGTAGACACCCCAAGGTATTCACTGAGGGGCATAGTGAGTCCGTCTGAGATTTCTTTTTTTGCCAGAAGTTAGCAGAAATTGAAACTTTTTTTTTTTTTTTTTCTCAGAAAGTGTCATTTTCCGCTAACTTGTGAAAAAAATGAAATGATACATGAACTCACCATGCCCCTCCGCGAATACTTTGGGGTGTCTTCTTTCTAAAATGGTGTGATTTGGGGGTATTTATACTATCCTGACATTCTAGCACCTGAAGAAACATGACAGGTGCTCAGAAAGTCAGAGCTGCTTCAAAATGCAGAAATTCACTTTTTGCACCATAGTTTGTAAACGCTATAACTTTTACCCAAACCAATAAATATACACTTATTGGACTTTTTTTTATCAAAGACATGTAGAACAATAAATTTAGAGAAAAATTTATATAGAAATGTAGTTTTTTTGAAAAATTTTACAACAGAAAGTGAAAAATGTCATTTTTTTGCAAAAATTTCGTTAAATTTGTATTAATGGCAAAAAAAGTAAAAATGTCATCAACAATGAAATACCACCAAATGAAAGCTCTATTAGTGAGAAGAAAAGGAGGTAAAATTCATTTGGGTGGTAAGTTGCATGACGGAGCAATAAACGGTGAAAGTAGTGTAGTGCGGAATTGTAAAAAGTGGCCTGGTCATTAAGGGGGTTTAAGCTAGGGGGGCTTAAGTGGTTAACAAGGGGTCCCAAAGGTCTCCTCTCTGAATGGAGTGAAAGTGTACAGCTCGGTCCACCACTCCAGTATTTTCTATGGGACTGACATAGAAATTAATTGAGTGGTGGAGCAGCATTGTGGTGACCCTTTGTTCTCAGGATTGCGAGTGTCCTAGCAGTCAGACAACAGTGATTCAGTACTTATCACCTATTCTGTGGATAGGGGAGAAATAATTTTCACAGTAAGACACTCTGTGCCAATTTAAAGACTCTGGATAGGAACTAGAATATTTACATATAGGTCAACAGAGGCCAAAAGAGTGTCCTTTTGGCATCTGTTGGGCTGGTATACAGTGGTATATTGTTTTTTTCTATTGTATACGACAGACGGCTAAATGATTCTGAATGGAGATGACCTTTGATATACTGCATTGCCCAAAAAAATGTGACTCCCTCCTATCAATCTATGCTCCACAGGTTTTAGCTTCAGTACAGGATTGTAATCACATATGGTAGATAGTGAAACCTCTGCTCTCTGTAAGCATTATTACATGTGCAGTTGCGGGTAGTAATTGCAAATTACCACTAATTGCTGGCTGCACCTAGACTTTCCTTGGTTTCAGGTTGAATGCCCAGGTATGGCTTGGCAATTAATGGTAAATCGCACCACTACCCACATCCACATACTGACATTACTATTATGTCAAATAAGGTATGTGAAGCAACAGTACTCTGACGGAGCTAAGCGTGTGGCACTTTAACTGGTTCATACCATGACCGAGATTTCCTAAGCCTGTAGATGGAGTAAACTTAGACCTGCACCAGATTTATCACAGGGGCTCAGGCTGGATCATACATCTGGTGCAGGAACAGACCCTTTTCTCTGACTCTATAGCAACTGTTGGTTGACTTACTTTTGAGATAGATTTTTATGTCAGAATTGCGCCAAAATTTTGAACGCGAATTAGGCCCGCCTTTTACCATTAAGTTCCGTCCCTTTTACGAGCATGTCGAACAAAGGGTAGAAACCCTAGAAAAGCAATTT
Organism: Bufotes viridis; assembly: GCA_033119425.1. Lineage (NCBI taxonomy): Eukaryota > Metazoa > Chordata > Amphibia > Anura > Bufonidae > Bufotes > Bufotes viridis. Next base: position 170,120,788 of record CM065590.1, read on the forward strand.
TTCACCACTTTTAGACAGATTTTTGACACAGATACATCACTAAATCTGGGCCAGTGTGTTTCTGCATCCACACCACTGCCCCCCTTGTATTAATCTTCTCTACTCATATTGTTTTCTATTCTTTATATCATTTCACATAGAATGGTGCGTATGAATGTTATAGTATTCAAGAGAACCAAGTTCCTCTGCTGCAGTCCCTTCTGGGATCATTAAACCATTACTACAGCTAACATGCAGTATATTAGTGGATAGCTTATAACACAGACTATTGGAGAGGAAAATGGGAACAGAAAACTGCCGATGGGCTTTCAGAATGCAGAGAAATACGTATTTTTTTTTTCTTCTGGTTTCTATCTGTAAACACACTGCATTGCATATGGTAAGCTTTTAAAGTAAAACTCCACTTTTGGAAAACTTCTGTTGAAAACGTAGATGTTAAAAGATGTTTTTCTAAGTGTCTTTATGCATTTCACTGCGATCAGCACTAACAAACCTGGAGTTGTGAGCAAAATTTTCCCAGTATCCAGATGGACTCCACCAGCAATCTGTGGATCACCGGCCAAGCAAGCATAAATTCTAGCCATAGCAGGAGGAAAACCGTGACATACTGGGACACCCTGGAAGTAGTTTCTACCAAAGGGCAACACCAGCTATTAGACATGCAAATCTGTCCATTTGTGTTTAATATATTATAAGTAAAATATCAGTTTGGTTATCTGCCATTTTTGTTCCGTTACTATCACCTTTATTCTTCTATACTCCACATATTTTAGGTTATGTACACATAAAACCAGCAGCAGAAATATCGGCGATAGATCATTCACAGAATCCTCAGCTGAAAACAGGCTTTTTTGGTGTCGAAAACGCCACCAAATACACTCTAGCTACACCTCCCACTCATCAGTGTATTTTACCCCTTTACCACTGACGTCCATGGAAAAACAACCATGAAAAAAGAAAGCTAGTACTTATGGGTTTTTCAAATCTACTGCCGAATACAATTGCACCCGGTACCATGGACATGCTTGATTTTTTTTTTTTTACACTGAAGTGAAAGGGAAGCAGTTTTCATTTTGAATGTGGTTTATGCACCAGAAAACATCCATTTTCTGCTGCTGAGTCGGTGGTAGATTTTACTCATGTGAACATAGTCTAAACATGAATACAGGAGCAGATAGTGTTATGGTCTTCAAGAAATAACTATAATACTATACCCTATAACTTTAAGGGTATATTAACACAGCAGATATGTTGCAAATATTTTGTCAACTATTCCATTAATCTGAATGGGGCTTGAAAAAAATCTATGTCCTTGATGCCAAAGTAACCCCTTTCAGGTGAATGAAACTGATTTATAGTCAGTGAATGCAGCCTAAAGGGTTATCTCAGCATGAAAATCCCTTTCCACATTCCACAATAACCCTGGGAACGCGCGCCTATGACGCGTGCTTCTGCCGCGAAGTGGCTGTTTTATGGAAGTGCGCGTCATATGCGCGCTCCCATAATAGAATATGGGTTGGATCGCGCGTGCTGCCGCGCGATAGTCACGGCAGCCGACGCGATTGCGTTTTACAGCGCGGTCGTCCGCGCTGTAAAACGCCGACATGTGAACCATTCACATAGGGATGCATGGCTTTTCACATGTTGAGCGTTTTTCAGCGCGTATGAACGCGCTGAAAAACGCTCAGGTGTGTTCCCAGGGTAAAGGCATCTTTACAGATTTTGGGTTTCCAAATTTCTGGGCATTGCTGAAAATTTTTCCTAAGAGTCATAATCCAGCATCCAATCAATACATTAAAAAATTGCTATGAACTGGAATGGTACTGTCTTTAGCGACAAATCCTATGACATTTGGGTTAGAGTATGGAGGCATTGTGGTGAGCACTTCAATCCTGCCTTGGCTGCTCAGCAACACTTTGCCCCAACTGCTGGTGTGATGATCTGGAGAAGTATCACATACAACAGTCGGTCACCCCTAGTAGTGATACGGGGGACACAGCTCAGTGATATGTGCAGGACATCCTACAGCCTGTGGTGCCTCATGGCAGGGCTTCCAACTAGCATTTTGCAGCAGAATAATCCGCACTCGAGCCTCTTACTTATAGGCCACTCTCCCATGTATTTGGTTAGTACTTTTCATCAGTATTTGTATACCAAAACCAGGAGCAGCTTTAAAACACAGAAGAGGCACACATACTTTTTTCTCTGTAGGTTCCACTCCAGGTTTTGGCTTCCAAATACTGACCATGTGAAAGTGGTCATAGAGAATATTTACAGCTGTGATATCCTAGCACACCAATATTATACTCATCTATGTCACTTGGGACATTACGATAAATTAACTAGAATATTTACTAAAAACCCATTTTAAGAACAGTTATAAATGACCACACGTACAAAATGAAGTAGTGCCATGGTGAATATATTGGTTCTATACCTGGTAACACAGTACACTGTTACCCATAGATTAAAAAAGCAGACAATATCAGATTAAAATACAGAACATGCAGATTTAGAGGAACATTAAGAAAGGACAATATTCAATAAGATGGTGATCGGCTCTTGTTGATACTAGTTGCAATAATTTTTGTTAAATGAAGAGTCTCAGACTTGTCTTGGTAGTGTGTGAACAAAGCCTTGCTACTTCTGTTACTGTTCACACAGTGGTTATCTTCTTGTCCTTGGTGGCCTGCTTGATGGCAGCCTGCTCACAGATGATCTCCTTGAGTCGTTGCAGCCTCATATTTTGGGTAGTCTGGTCACCTACACCAGTCTGACTGCGATGAAGAAGGCTGAGGGCATTGATGTACTCCAATTCTGTGTATTTCACCCCTTGGTCCACCACCAAATTTAACAGCTCATCCGCAGTGTTGTACATCATCTCATAGTACTGCCTGCAAAATGACAAGACAAACCAAGTCAAATTATAGGGTCTCTTTATGCGGCTTACTGAAGAACAAAATTACCATGATGCAGGTTTCAAAATGACAAAAAGATGTTGGAGCTGCCATTGAATCCTTGACACATTAAAATCCTAACAAAATTGACTAGTTGGATCTGTGCAGTAAGGCTGGCGCTAAATGGTGACACTGCATCTAATAACTGTTTATAGAGTTACAGTGTGACAGCAGCTGCAAAATAATCCAACGCTGCTGGATTCCAGGTCGCAGACAACTCAACCATCATAGGCCACAATGCAAGTGTCTTTTCTGCTACTTCACTGTACTTTTACACCCAAATCACTTTTCTGAAACGTGTGTGGCCCCAGCCTAATAATTTCCTCATGGCACGTTCATTTTATTACAGAAGTCTATATTATTATCTATATTATTATATTATTATCTGTACTAGGGCATGAAATATCCCTTGTGTTGTAGAAATAAATGTTAGATTTTTAATAATGTATGATTCCTTCACATCTCACTTGTGTCTTCCATCTTTAGTCATTTTTCCCCTTTCATCAAATTGTGTGTTTTGTATTGCTTGCTTGTTGAATACTGATGTACGTTCTGTTTAAGTTCCGTTTTTTGCGTTCCGTATACAGAACCATTCATTTCATTGGATCTGCAAAAAAAAATGGAAGGCACTCCGTATGCCTTCCGTTTCATTCAAAGATAGAACATGTCCTATTATTGTCCGCATAACGGACAAGGATAGGACTGTTCTCTCAGGGGCTAGATTTGACGTTCCGCAAAAAACGGAATGCAGACTGTTGTCATCTTTATTTTTTACGGACCGCAAAATATTAAAAAAGCCATACGGTCGTGTGAATGAGCCATAACTCATTACTTTCCAAGCATTGTCCTCCTGTTTGCTGCTTCTGAAAAATAAACAGTAAGGCCCCTTTCACACGGGCGAGTTTTCCGCGCAGGTGCAATGCGCGAGGAGGACGCATTGCACCCGCACTGAATCCGGACCCATTCATTTCTATGGGGCTGTGCACATGAGCGGTGATTTTCACGCATCACTTCTGCGTTGCGTGAAAATCGCAGCATGCTCTATATTGTGTGTTTTTCACGCAACGCAGGCCCCATAGAAGTAAATGGGGCTGCGGGAAAATCGCAAGCATCTGCAAGCAAGTGCAGATGCGTTGCGATTTTCCCGCATGGTTGCTTAGCAACAGGACCCGATCTCTATTATTTTCCCTTATAACATGGTTATAAGGGGAAATAATAGCATTCTTAATAAAGAATGCATAGTAAAATGAAGTGGAAGGGGTTAAAAATAATAAAAGTTAACTTACCTTAGCCACTTGATCGTGTAGTCGCGATCTGTCTTCTCTTTCCCTGCATCAGCTAAGATCTAAAGGACCTGTGATGACGTCACATTACATGGTCCAATCACATGGTCCATCTTACCATGGTAAGATGGACCATGTGATTGGACCATGTGATGTGATGTCATCACAGGTCCTTTAGATCTTAGCTGATGCAGGGAAAGAGAGGACAGATCGCAACTACGCGATCAAGTGGCTAAGGTAAGTTAACTTTTATTATTTTTAACCCTTCCTCTTCATTTTACTATGCATTCTTTATTAAGAATGCTATTATTTCCCCTTATAACCATGTTATAAGGGAAAATAATAAATTCTTCAGAAGACCCGAAACCGGACTTCAGTGATGAAGTCCGGCTTCGGGTCTGGGTACCAAACATGGCGATTTTTCTCACGCGCGTGCAAAACGCATTACAAACGTTTGCACCCGCGCGGGAAAATCGCGCATATTCCCGCAACGCACCCGCCTCTTATCTGGGCGTCAAACATGACGCCCGTGTGAAAGAGGCCTAAGGGTCATGAATTTGCCTGTATACCAGAAACTGGGAAAAATTGCAGGTTTATGACTTCTTAAATGCAGTTGGAAGTGGAGTTTCTACTCCTTTCTGGACACTTTCTAAAAGAAAAAAAAGGAGCATGGCAGGGGTGTGATGTGGATGTTGCCTTCGGCCCCGGCACATTTGCCATCATTTATGCCAGTGTGCTGGCATAAATGATGATTGAAATCTACTCCAGCTATGAACTAGAGTGAATTTCAATATAGATGCTTTGATTGAAGGAAGATTTGAAGTCCTTATGAGAAGGCGTGCACCTCCTCATACATTAAGTACATACTCTGGAGGCGCAGGGATATCAAGACTGGCATTGAAAAACATGCTTTAAAATGGCTGCATTGAGCAGCTGAAACATTTTTGACATTGGGTGAAAAAAGTTTAGATTTTTTGGAGTGCTGCCTTGTTCATCTGAAGACTGGCATTGAAATGTCAGTCTTTCATAAGTGTGTCTTACTACTAGTATCTTCTTCACGGCATTTTGGAAAAACAGCAAAACCTACAGCATGTTGCGTTTTTGAAAAAATGATAATAATTAAAAAAAAAATCCCAAGAAAGACAAAAATTGCCACCTAATAACAAAACCTTCAGGACCCCAAAAAATGCTTGTGTGTCCTGTGTTTTATATTTCCCACGGATTTTTAGCTAACATCTGGAGCTGGTGTTTTTACCTAAAAAAAAAAATGCACCAAAAGACACAGATGCAAGAAAGCTATTTAGCCCAGTTAGTAAATCTATGCTTTCAATACGGTAAATATATGCACGTTATAGGCTCAAGGCTCAGCACTGTACGAAAACAGAGTATTTTGTTAAAAGATTGCAGCAATGAAGCAAATGGGTAAGAAAATGAGATTGGAGACTCTGTGAGAAGGGGTAATGGAAAACAAAACAATAGATGCATCGGATCTAGAGAAGGTGGTAGAATGATCTCTGGAGCTGCAGGAGCTCACATGTGCTATTAATACCTCTCTATTTAAATGCTAATTCTCACCTCTCACCTAGCACAGTGGGAGGAGGCCTTTAAGAAAGACCCAGAGAATTCACAATGAAATCCTCATTTCTCTGAGATATTCAATCTCTGCTCCACGGAATGACCTGAGCGCTCATGGCGTGTCCTGATACATCATTTTCTTACGCCACTGCAAGAATGAATTAAACGCTGGTGGCCCTAGTTACCGTGCACCTGGCGGGTGACATGCAAAGAGTCAGCCTTCCAAAATCTGAAGTGTCACTTGACAAATTCTGAATGGTTTACTAGTCGGCAGAATTATTCATTATTAAATTAGAACGGCATGTGGATATTAACCCTTTACTACAGACTAGGTGGAGAAGAAATGACAGACGTTGCTGATATCACGCTAAAGCTTTTTGTAGCTGTTTCCCGACAATGATGTTAGGCACTTGCCCCTACTGGGCAAATACTTGTTCTAAAATCAGCGTATCAGCGCTCCAATCTGCAAAACACGGAGACCGGCCATATACATCCCGCAGTTTCCGCACCTATTCCTGTCCGCCAAACACATCCGAATAGGGCCATGGAACTGACATATACGAATGTCGACAGCACGCAGTGCACTGTCCTCATCTTTTGCGACCACTTCGAAAGCAATGGATCCGCGTCTGATCTGCAAAAAATGCGGATTGGGCACGGACTGTAAATACGATTGTGTGTATGTAAAATTAGGATCTATGCAGATGACTGGTTGGATCGGAGAAAATAGACTTCGGCACTCCTTAGGATTTGTTTGAAATATTGTGCTTATTTTTATTTGGTTTTCATATGCAAGGCAACTTTCATGTGTACATGTGACGTTTCGGTCCACACGGACCTTTTTCAAACACTAAATGACAAAAAATCATAAAAATTACAAATGATTAATAGAAAACAACAAATATATCAAAATACAGATATTCAGTCCATAATGTAATACTAGAAAGCCAGGACGGAGCCCAAGATGAAAATTATGAAAAATGGTCTCTGGAGTATGTAGAAATGCGTAAGGCTAGAGTATCTATGATGGACAGAGCTAATTTCAAATCCTAGGAAACGCATCGCCATCTTGACTCCATAATGTATTTATGGCGTGCGTTTCACGCTGGAACGCATCGCTGTTTTACTTGTTGCAATTTCTAACTTCTGTTATTCCTAACTTATAATCAATTAGGGTCTATTCACACGTCCATAGGTGTTTTGCGGTCCGCAAATTGCGGATCCGCAAAACACAGACACTGGTAATGTGAGTTCAACCGGCACTATACAGAGAATTCCTATTCTTGTCCGCAGCTGCCGAAAAGAATAGGACATGTTCTATTCTTTTGCGGAGCAGCGGACCGGAAGTTCGGGGCAGCGGGATGGAAGTGCGGTTTTCCGGCCCCATTGAAAATGAATGGGTCTGCACCCATTCCGCACAATTGCGGAATGGATCCAGACCATTCATACGGACGTCTAATATATATATATAGTTAGGGCCTTCTGTTCACCTAGGACCCTCTCCTACCACCCCTCCCTCATTCTTTATATACTTTTGGGACTATTTGTCTTACATTCCCGGGTCAGAAGTTACACTTTCTGTATCCACACCATTTAAACTCAGTCACAATCATGTCAATACAGACACACATTAGCATTCCATATGGTGTGAACACGCCTATCCACACTGCTACTATTTACATCCTCTTTCTTCACGGCAACTAGTTGAGTCTTATCCCCTCTACCATCTAGGGGACTCGGTATAATATAACTTATATTTAATTCTGTATGTCTGTCCTTAACTCCGGTTTACATCTCACATCTTGTTCCCTATATGGAGGATCGTCTACACTCTAAATTGATGTTACGACTTAGGACACAAGTACCCATAGAAGTCATATCTAAACCCGCTACTTGAAATACTCGCTCTAGACCCGATTTTCTGTTGCGTTGCAAACATCTTTATCTGTATTATGTACATAATTTTCTCTATAATGTCGATATGAAGCAGTTATCCCTAGGATTTGAAATTAGATCTGTCCATCATAGATATTTTATCCTTACGCATTTCTACATACTCCAGAGACCATTTTTCTGATGTAATTTTCATCTTGGGCTCCATCCTGGCTTACTAGTATTACATTATGGATGGACTGAATATCTGTATTTTGATATATTTGAGCTGTTTTCTATTAATCATTTGTAATTTTTATGATTTTTTGTCATTTAGTGTTTGAAAAAGGTCTGTGTGGACCGAAACGTCATATATACACATGAAAGTTGCCTTGCATATGAAAACCAAATAAAAATAAGCACAATATATTTTAAAACAAATCCTAAGGAGTGCCTAAGTCTACTTTCTCTGATTTTATTTTTATAGGGTTGGGACCCCTACAAATAGAGCACCCAAACAACAGGACACGAGTGCCACATCTCTCCAAGGATGACTGGTTGGACGCGCCAACTGCACTTGTAATTTTCTGTATGATACCATATTTTTGATGCTAGGTTTACATACGGGTACTATACGGAGTTGTAATACAGTCCTGTACATGTGGCTGTTTTTCCCTAGGCCTCACTGTTCCTGAGCAATCAGTGCCATTTCTTTTGGCTCCTTCTACTGAGGTCATGCACTGTCAGCGGGGCGGTGGCTGGAGCCAGTGTCTGACGCGGTCTGCCATAACTGGATAGCGATGAGTGCTCCCACATGGACATGTGATATTCTATATTACACTGCACAGGGAACAGGTTTGTGGCTGTTTTTCCCTAGGCCTCACTGTTCCTGAGCAATCAGTGCCATTTGTTTTGGCTCCTTCTACTGAGGTCATGCACTGTCAGCGGGGCGGTGGCTGGAGCCAGTGTCTGACGCGGTCTGCCATAACTCGATAGCGATGAGTGCTCCCACATGGACATGTGATAATCTATATTACACTGCACAGGGAACAGGTTTGTGGCTCTGGATGAGCACGGGCAGCCCACCATACTGCAATGCATTTATGATGCTATGTACTGATACAGCAAACTGAATACATTTCATAACACAGTCTGTCGTTCATTATATACACTACAAAAAGCTTCTGTTCACAGAGATGAAACAGCAACAAGAATTGAGTGACATTTTAAACATTAAGAAGCCCATTAAGTGCAATTAAATCAGATTTCGTTTTTTTTTTTTTAAATCCACTGATACAGGCACTGGGTTTCATAAACTTCACAACCGTCTGAAGTACGGCCTTTTTCATTTTCCACATTGAGCTTTATGGGGTATTAAATAAGCTCTCTCAGCACTTATCTAAATCTTTAATTAGTTCTATAATATAGTGATGATATCAAGGCTAATTAAATTTATATAGATAAAGAGCTCTAGAAATTATAACCGACTGAGCTGGAAAACCTAGCCCTGATAATAAATTTAATGGTTTGGGATGATAAGTGCAATTTTATATCACTAAATTTTAATTCAATTTACGTGTTGTGTGTTAATAGGCTAGGAATATGGACATCACAGGCTGGGCAGGTAATCTTTTCTGAAAAGTAGTCCAGCTGTCCATCTCAAGCCTGGGTTAATAATGGCAGCCCTTCTAAATAAGATGCGACATTTGCATATTTACTGCATAAAGAACAGAAATTATCATCTCTACCATATGCCACTTTGTTACAATTTCCTCAGCCCTTCCCTTTCTTCTGTATAAATTAGTAAGGGGGGCACTGGTAAGCAGAGGAAGCCAAGGAGGAGTCAGCAATTTGCCATAAGGCAGCTTTCCTCAGCATAAAATGAACATGGCTGAAGCCATCCCTGGGGAATTCGGATTAACCTGCCATTCTCTTTAACCAGTGAGCAGTCAGAGTTAGACAGCGTGAGGTCTCTGTGAGTCTTCTCCCTGGTGGCCCCTTCTTTACATTGGTCCCGTATGGACATAGTCTGTTTCAAGGCATTTGATGATTATTTTAAAGTCTAAATAAAAAAACTGCCTATAAAATCCATATTAATTAATGTGCCATTAGAATTAAACTGCCAAGCTAATTATGAGATAACATAACAGATTATGACTGTTAATAGGCTTCTTTCCGGCACCACGGTGAAGATGCAGTCTAATGCGGGAAATATCTGATACTGATGGGTTAAAGTGGTTTATGATGCTAGAGCATCAAGGGCCCCACAGGGAGAGAAGATGGATTCATGTTCATGCGACCAGTTTCCTCAGTCCTTCAGAGACCAATGTACATAATACTCTACTCAGATCTCTATGCATTTGTGCATGTCAACATGCCTAAGATGAGACAGCAAGAATGGAGTATGAAGCTCTTCAGAAATACCTAAAGGGGTTGCCTCATGACGTATTCCTAGAAAACTCATAATCTGCCACACCAGGAGTGGTGCTTAGCATAGTGGTTTCAATCCAGAGATGCATGAGGTGATATATTAACTATCGCAGCACCTGGGGTAGGACTAGCCATGCTCAAAGCATCGTTAGGGACAGTAAATAAGTGGTTCCTTGCAGTGGATCTCTAGTATAATGCTGCCATGACAGATAATACTTGGTGAATGGTGGAGGGATCTGAAAACTCAGAATTTTGCTCAGACTATTAAAAACTTTTTAAAGGTATTGCCCAGGCGTTTTAATATCCTTAGGATAGGTCATTATTATCAGATCGGCAGGGGTCTGACACCCAGCACCCCTGCCGATCAGCTGTATGGCGGGACGGTGCGTGCAATGCACATGTACAGTCTCCCTTCTCTCTTCCTGTCCACTGCTGCATGTCTATTGGACAGCTGATCAGCGGGGGTGCCGGGTGTCGGACCCCCGCCGATCTGATATTGGTGACCTATCCTGAGGATAGGTCATCAATATTAAAAAGCCCGGACAACCTCTAAGTCAGTTTTCAGTCTACCATATGTTTCCTAATTAGGGTAATTTAAACTTTGGAATATCAGATGTAATATGACCATGTGTGCAAAGGTTTTAGTAACAGAATTTAGCATGCCAGGGCTATAAGGATCCAATGTCTTCATGCCAGATATCACAGGACACATTTGGAGGTCTACTGGCGTTGATGCCTCGATAGGTCAGAGCTGTTTTGGTGACACAAGGGGGACCCTACACAGTATTAGGCAGGAGCTTTTAATGTTATGGTGGATCTGTCTATGTTACAAGCAAAGTGCCCAAATATTTCTATATATCTGTAAAACATTAAAAATAAAAAGGAGCTCAATATTTTTCTCGTCTAGCAGGTCCATAAATAGAGTGATAAGTACAGTATTTTCCCTTAGCTCTTAGGTGCTACTATGAAAACAGATCTAACGCATCAGTTCTTCTACTGCTTAGATACCTGCTTGCTCTAAAATGGTATTTAATCCTTATAACATCTTCTTGTAAATGCTGAAAGGTTTCTGTCTAAGAGACATTTCTGTCTAATGCATAAATCCATCACATTATCCCAAGGGGCTGGCAGAGTCACACGCTACATTTTTACAGCTTCACATGAATATGCAATCTTGATGCTAACATGGATCTTGTCACTTTCTCTCTCCCCCGTATGACAATCAAAACTTTCTTCTCATGTAACTCATTCAAAGGAGCCATGGCTTTCACAAAATCTACTCCTGGAAGGGAAGACAGCGGATACTAATAGCCATCTCCACCTAAGTTTTATATGGGAGTGATAATAGTGGTGGGGCAGTAATGGTGATAGCCCTTTTTAAAGCGTAAACTTTCAACAAGCTCTGCATTAATCAACAGTACAGTGTGTGTACATGAGGAATAACACTATTTCTGGCCACGATATGACTTATATCTGGCATATTTTAGCAGTTTTGACTTGCATGCCGAATGTGTACTTTGCAGTTATCCCACAGATGGTGGGTGGAGACTAGCCGTCCCTATCCACTACACCAGGCATCCTCAAACTGCGGCCCTCCAGCTGTTGTAAAACTACAACTCCCACAATGCCCTGCTGTAGGCTGATGCCTTTAGGCTGTTCGGGCATGCTGCAAGTTGTAGTTTTGCAACAGCTGGAGGGCCGCAGTTTGAGGATGCCTGCACTACACACATACAGTAGAGCAGAATTTGCTTCCTAATCTTCCCTTTCTCACTCAGAACCTGTCTCAGGATTATGGAGAATATTACAGAGAAACACTGACCTGTATGATTGTGAATAAAGGACTTGGACTGAGATATAAATTTCCTATTCAGCTCTTTGACTGTGCCGTGTCTGACCAGACGCATTTCGGGGAACGTGTCCCCTTCCTCAGTGGGAAGGGGACAGTGGTCCACTGAGGAAGGGGACCCGTACCCCGAAACGTGTCTGGTCAGACCCCCTTATTGAAGGAGTATCGAGGAACAAAGGAACCCTACCGTGCATGTCACAGTGCCGTTCAGAATATATCACACCGCGCGAAAGTGGGTGAAAGTTACTGGGAGCAGAGACCGCAAGATATCACTGTGGTCCACGCGCGGCATAGGAAAGAGCAAGGCTTGCAGGACACACTGCACAATCGAACTCTCCAGAGCCGCATCAAGGCACTTCAAGTGATATCGGTAAGACTGTTCCTTTCTATTGCCGGCATCCTAGACTGTATTGGCCATACACGTGGTAGATTGCGCTACAGCGGGACGCCGCTGACACATTTACACAGCAGGACGCCGCTGTATTCTTCAGGACTTGGAGCTAGTACACTAGCTGTACCAAGTTTACACTGGTCTGCCGGTAACAGGGCGACCTTCTATTACTGCATCCGAGTCGAGTGCTTTTTTTGCATATGAAAGAAGACTGTATTAAGCATCGACCTTTGTGAAGTGTTTTTATTATCTGGAGGAGTTGGTAGTATTGGGTTGATCTGCATCCTACCCTTAAGGAGCTTTTGGCAAGGACATTAATATAGGATAAACTATATGGTTAACCCTACAGGTTCTATATCTATCAATCACTGGTATAGGAAGATCTGGTCAAGCTGCTGCTACTATTAGAGTGGGTACTGCGATTTATGCGGTTGCCGCTAGGGAAACATTCCCAAACTACCTGTATTTGTTTGATTGATTTATAACTGTATTTTACTATATTTATTTATTTTTTATAAATTCAGTATTGGTCTCAGTATCTGAAGAGTGCCCAGTGTTTGTTTTAGATTTACTCGGTATTCTAAATAGTCAAGGTGTAACTACTGCACTGTGAGCACCTCAGTTGGCCATTGGACTATCCTGTGCGCCATAAACATTACATCTGTACAGATATATTTAAAAGTCTCTTGTGGTCACTTGTACTATTGACTTATGCAAAGTTGTGTGCAAAGCAAAGCTTGTATTACAGTTGCCGATTCGATAATGGCTAACGAGCATTCGTAGTAGCTGGCAATCCAAACCTTTTGACAGGTTTAAAAATCATCGTTTGCAGGGGGAAGATTGTGGTGTCTAATCAGGATCTGCTGCTGGCAAACAATAATTCAGTATAGGGAAGAGTGATGGCATAACGATCACTTCTCCTCATACTGAGGAGGAGATCGCTGCATGTAATTGCAGCAGTCTCCTTCGCTAGTGAGCAGGCAATTGCTGGGAAGGTACGCTTCCTTCCCGACAATCGCCTGTTAAATTGGGCTGTCTTATAGAGCCTTAAAGGGGTTGTCTCACTTCAGTAAGTGGCATTTATCATGTAGATAAAGTTAATACCAGGCACTTACTAATGTATTGTGATGGTCTATATTGCCTCCTTTGCTGGCTCGATTCATTTTTCTATCATATTATACACTGCTCGTTTCCATGGTTACAGACCACCCTTAAATCCATCAGTGGGAAAAAGCATCAGCCTCTCTGGTGGCTGGGACCATGGGAGTGTACATAGGCTAGTGCTTTTTCCTATATTGTGCAAGCATGACCACCACTGATGGATTGCAGAGTGGTCTGTAACCATGGAAATGAGCTGTGTATAATGAGATGGAAAAATGAATCCAGCCAGAAAAGGAGGCAATATGGATAATAACAATACATTAGTAAGTGCCTTGTATTAAATTTCTCTACATGATAAATGCCACTTAGTGAAGGCAACCCCTTTAAGTAATACTTTAACCACTTCCTGACCGCCTATTGACTATAAACGTCCTGGGGTCGGGATTTATCTCTGAATGGTCGTTTTAATAAATCCATTCAGATGCTAATTGTGCAGCTGCTGAATGGGGGGCCCGCTGTCACCACATAGAGACCCTGTCTTCTAGATTACTGTATACATGGCACTGAACGAGCGCTGTGTATACAGCAAGGAAGCAATATGCCACTTCCTGTTCCAGTCCAGAGGTAATGTGACCACCACGGCCAGGCGACTACAGGAACTGTCGGGTCATCCTGAGGCCACGGTTAGCCCTGCAGTAAGACTGTACAGCCTCTGTGGGTGCTCTTTTCCTCCTATAAATGGGGCTACTATGTTAGCCGCAGTTATAGGAAAAATGAATAGTAAAAAACATAAAAATTGTCTTGTAAAAAGTGTAAAATAAAAATTTTTAATTAAAAAATTGTTAAAAAAAAAAAAAAAAAAAGACATTTGGTATCGCTACACCCATAACGATTATAAAAATATCACTTGATCTATCCTATCAGGTGAACAGTGTAAAAAATAAAATAAAAATTATGCCAAAACATGGCAGGTGGCATCCATTTTTTAGTCACCTACCCAAAAAATATCAAGCTATGAAAAAAAGTCATATGTACGCCAAAATGGTACCAATAAAAACGTCACCTCATCCCACAAAAAACTAGCCCCCACACAATACCACAGCTAAAAAATGTAAAAAGATATGGCTCTAAGTCAATGGCAACACAAAAATGTTATAAAGTTATCATATCATATATAGCACATAAAAATTAAAAATAAAAATGAGCAGAAAGCCAAATGTAGGCCAAAATGATGGCATTAAAAACTACAGCTTGTCCCGCAAAAAATAAGCTCTCACACAGCAACGTCAACAAAAAGAAAATTAAGTTACGGCTCTTGAAAACCATTTCAGAAAATTCCATGTTAGAAATTTAGATGCCGCTCCTTCGCTTCTGAGCCCTGGCGTATCCAAAAACAGCAGTTTACGGCCAGAAATGGGTTACGTTCTGTACTTCAAGAGAAAATGGGCAGAAAATTGTGGGGTGATATTCTCCTGTTATCCCTTGTGAAAAAGAAAGTTAGGGCCTAAAACATCATTTTCTTGTAAAAAAAAAAACAAGTGTTATCAATTCTGTGAAACGCCTGTTGGGTCAAACTGCTAGCTACACCCCTTAAAAATTCCTTGGGTTGTGTAGTTTCCAAAATGTGGTAACTTTTGTGGGTTTTTTATTATGGGGTTACCTCAGGGACTTCTGAGCTCTGCTGTATGCCCATAGATCTATATACGACCACATATGGGGTGCTTATGTAAACTGCAGAATCGGGGTAATAAATATTGAGGTTTGTTTTGTTGTTAACCCTTGTTGTGTTACAGGGGAAAAAAAAGGATTCAAATAGAAAATCCACAAAAAAAAAAAAATGGAATTTTGAAATGTCACCTCCATTTTGCTTTAATTTCTGTGGAATACTTAAAGGGTAAACAACATTTCTAAAATCAGCTTAAAATAGTTTGAGGGGTGTAGTTTCTAAAATGGGGTAATTTATGGGTGGTTTCTATTATTTAGGCCCCTCAAAGTAACTTCATAACTAAGTTGGTATATAAAAAAGTTGATTATGAAAATTTTCTTGAAAATGTCAAAAATTCCTTCTAAAATTCTAAACCTTCTAATGTCCTAAAAAAAAAAAAAAAAATAACATTATCAAAATGACATCAACATAAATTAGACAACTGTTGAATATTAATTATTAAGTACTTTATGAGGTAAGCAGAGAGATTCAAATTTTCCAAATTTATGTTACATTTTGGATTTTTTTTTAAATGAAAGGTAAAACATATTGACTCAAAATTACCATTAACATGACGTACAATGTGTCATGAAAAAATAATCTCAGAATGGCCTGGATAAGTAAAAGCATAACATTGAGTGACACATGTCAGATTCACAAAATTAGGCCTGGCCAGGAAGGGGGAACGTGGCCTGGAAGTGGTTAAATACAGGCCTGTCATTATTGGTTAAGTTTAAAAAAACTGATTACAGTGAAAATAGCTGTAAACCTGAACATAAAATACTACAACATATGGATGGAAGTACTGTTTGATGTAGAAAATTGGATCTTGAACTAGGTAGGATTCACGGTGTCCTAGGTCTGCACGATACACAGCTTGAAACCAGGTAATGAGCATGTCAAAGGTTTTACAGACAAAAACAACATATTTGTACAGAACTTTCTAAGGTTTCAGCACTACTGTGAGGCTTGCCTCGGTTAATGATGAGGCACCCCTTGGGAAGTAGTTTGACAGGACTGATCATATGCTTGATCGCCTGTGACAAAGATGGCACAAGTCATTCTCCTAAAGCAACATCTGAAAAAGATGCCAACATTGGTGACTAACAAACACCCCTCAAACAATTTTTGACACAGTGTTGCACCTACAACGAACCTGTGATGCCTCCTAGCTACAACGAAGAAACTGCTGGAACTGAAGGGTGCGCGTGGAGGGGAAGTTTTAAATATGAATACAAATCACTTGAGGTTTTAATATTTGGAACATTTTTTTATAACTGGTTTGTAATTGATGCAGATCACTAAAACTCAATGGGGGTCATTTCCGAACAGATAAACTTGTGGCGTATATCTGGCGCAGATTCTGTCATTATCATGTTGCGGCAGAATCTGCGACTTCTTCCCTGCTCATGACAGGTCTACAAAAGGGGGCCCATCTCATTCATCATTTTTTACTCCTGGTTTAGGTCTAGAAAATGGTCTAAATGTAAGACAGCAAGGAAGCAGTCTTACATTTACAATCGGTGGTGGATACGCCAAAGCTATGAAGAGGCCTGCACCGCCTTAAAATGCCGGTCTTAATAAATGTGCCCCAATATTCTTTTCTATTCTGCCATGGACATTTTGCCCATTAGAAAAAGCTTAAGGGAAATTACTAAAAATAGTAGATAACCTCCACAAAGAATATGGTTAGAGGATGGGACTAGGGTTGTTTCGGGTATCGAACTTTCGATACCCAATCGACACTTTTCTCTGGTATCGCGCTCGATACCAGGAAAAGTATTTTATCGATACTGGGCTGCGCTACTGCACAGCCCAGTATAGGAGAGCGTGGCTGCGCTGCTCTCAGCGCGGCCATGTTCTCCTCGGCAGCACAGGGAGAAGGAGGCAGTCTCTCCCTCCCCCTGTGCTGCCGCTGCAACCAATAGAGGGAGAGGGGGGCGGAGCGGGGGCGGGAGGAGGAGCGGGCGCACTGGCCAGCAATGCCGAGTACCGTTTCTTATATAAATGCAGGCAGAAGACACAGGCTGCCGGCACCTGCCTGTGACCCAGCACTGCGATCTGCGGCATTTAACCCCTCAGGTGCGGCACCTGAGGGGTTAATAGCCTCTGATCGCAGCGCTCGGTCACAGGCAGGTGCCGGCAGCCTGTGCCTTCTGCCTGCATTTATATAAGAAACGGTACTAGGCATTGGTGGCCAGTGCGCCCGCCCCTCCCTAGTATTAAAACATTGGTGGGCAGTGTGCTTCCCCCTGTCCCCCCTCCTTCCCCCCAGTAATAAAATCATTGGTGGCAGTGGCCACAGGGTCCCCTCACCTTCTCCTCATTGGTGGCAGTGGCAGTGATCGGAGCCCCAGCACTGTAATGCTGGGGCTCCGATCGGTTACCATGGTAACCAGGACGCTCCTGAAGTCCTGGCTGCCTTGGTCTGCTCCCTGCTGCTGTGTGCACAGTGCACAGGGCAGCAGCAAGAGGGTTAGATCCTATTCACCCTGATAGAGCTCTATTAGGGTGAATAGGATGAGAATATCCCAGGTTCTAGCCCCTAAGGGGGAAATGGTTAATAAATAAACTGTGAAAAAAAAAAAAAAAAGTTAAAGTACACCAAAATATTAATTATAAATCACCCCCTTTCCCAATTTTACATATAAAATATATAAACAATACATAAATAAAATATTACATATCGCCGCGTCTCAAAAGTCCAAACTATTAAAAAATCCACTTTTATGCGGTGAACGAAGTAAAAGAAAAAAAAAGAAAAAATGCACGATTCGCCATTTTCTTTTAGTCGCCTTGTCCCCACAAAAAAGTAGGATAGGACTGTTGTATTATGAGCCGGCGGTTTCATAAAATGTGGAATGCACGCAGATTTTTTGGGCGTTTTTTTTTTTCCGCGTGGTATCGAATGGTATCGAGTATCGCAATACTTTTTTATGGTATCGATACCGAATCAAAATTTTGGTACCGAAACAACTCTAGATGGGACAACACAGAAGAAGTTGTTACCCATTTTGTTCTGCTTACGTCTGTTGACATTTGATACACTGAGATTGTATTATATGAAACAGGACATTTAAGAGCATGCGTATGGCATATATTATAGATACTGGTCCTTTATCTAATATCTGACGTTATGTCATCACTCCGCTGTCCTGGTATTTATGTTGTACTTGTACATATGTCATCCGTGAAGATCGCATCCGCACTCGCTTGCGATTTTTACGCAGCCCCATTCACTTCTATGGAGCCAGCGTTGCGCGAAAATCGCAGAATATAGAACATGCTGAGATTTTCACACAACGCAAAATTGATGCTTGCACAGCTCATGTACACAGACCCATTTAAATGAATGGGTCCGGATTCCGTGCGGGCGCAATGCGCGGAATTCTCGCTCGTGTGAAAGTGTCCTAAGTGTGACATTTCCCCAATGCAAAAATACCAGGAAAAGGCCTAGTGATCTGCCATTTTAATGGCTCATAAAAAGAATGAAATCCAGAAAGAGTTAAAGAGAGTTTCCCGCACCACCACTACAGATCAGCTGTTCCCTAGTTGCTCCAGTGCCTGAAAAAGTCGCTGAAACTACAAACCTCTTTTCCTGAAGCACTGCTCCCACTGAAGTGAATGGGAGAAGCACTGCAATTACCATCTCTGTCCACTACACAATGGACAGAGCAGTACAGCTCCGGTGTCTGATCTAAAAAGTAACATTTGATGGGCAAAAGTGCAGGGTGTCGGACCCCCAAGATCAGATATTGATAGCCTATTCCTAAAGGGGAATCTGTCATCTCCAAAACGCCCCCCAAACTAGAGAAAGCGCTGTATAATGTAAATGATGCGGAGTCCAGTTATGTCATTTTTATATACATACTTCCATTCTGACGCTGTGCTCCCCACAAATCAGCAGTAAAATGCATTGAGAGGACTCCTGAGCTCAGGCACATTATGGAGAGGACTCCTGAGCTCAGGCCACATTATGGAGAGGACTCCTGAGCTCACAAACATAATGGAGAGGACTGATTAATGGCTAACCATACCTTAACAGACATAGTACTAAACAGACAATGGAATCCATGCATCAAAAAGTGTCACGCAAATGTATTACAAAAGTTCATCCTTCATTTTTTTAGCAATACTCAAAAAGAGTTTGTAAAATTGCGTGAATCCAGCACATGATGCTGCTGGAGGCTCGTAGGCTTGG
The DNA here is from genome assembly GCA_033119425.1 of Bufotes viridis. NCBI lineage: Eukaryota > Metazoa > Chordata > Amphibia > Anura > Bufonidae > Bufotes > Bufotes viridis. The sequence continues at coordinate 170,140,149 of CM065590.1, forward strand.
GATCTTCAGAGTAGTGCCAATAGTTACTTTAACCCGTTAAGGACACATGATGTACCGGTATTTGCAATGCCCCGTATCGGCGACTGCTGCAAACCGCAGGTCAATTCAGACCTGCAGTTTGCAGCGCTTTCTGCAGTTTCTAATCCCCGCGGTCATCAGAAACTTCAAAATGCCTAAAACTTTGATTTTTAGGCAGCCCTGAATGATATTGTGCCGGTGGGTGGTGCAGGAGAGGGGTTGTGGGCGGTGCGATCCCGCCCGCCTCGTCTCTAATATTCCATCCATAGAATCACTGTATCGACCTCTGTATGGAAGGGGTTAACAGGGAGGAAGCTCCCCTCCCTCCCCATCACCCGCTTCTCTGTTCAAGGAGCAGGTGATAGCTACCATGGCATCCTGCTTGCCATGGTAATGGTAAGTCTGATCTGACTTCTGCTAAAGGCAGAAGTCTGATCAGACTTTCTAAAGTAAAAAATACAGTACAGTATACTATATAGTGTACTGTACTGTATTGTATTATACAGACATCAGACCCACTGGATCTTCAAATACCAAGTGGGTCTGGGTCAAAAAATGTAAAAAAAAAAAAAAGTTAAAAAAGTAAAAATAAAAAAATACATTTATCACTGAATAAAAATTAAAAAATAAAATACACTACACATATTAGGTATCGCGCGATCGTAAAAACCTGTTCTATAAAAATATCACATGAAAAAATGTCTTTTTTACACCATTTTTTTTATGATGTTCACCTGAGGGGGAGATCCCCTACATAGCAAAATCGCCCCAAAAAATAATAAAATATTTTTTTTTAAATGCTGTTATTGTGTTAAAGTAAAATAAATAAAAAAAAGTACACATATTATGTATCGCCGCGTCCGTAAAAACCTGATCTATAAAAATATCACATGATCTAACCCCTCAGGTAAATAGCGTAATTTTTTTTTAATAAAAACTGTAAAAAAAAAAAACATTTTTGTCACCTCACATCACAAAAAGCGTAATAGCAAGAGATCAAAAAGTTATATGCCTCCCAAAATAGTGCCAATCAAACCGTCATTATCCCGCAAAAAATGAGCCCCTACACAAGACAATCATCGAAAAACATAAGAAAATAGGGCTTTCAGACTATGAGGACATTAAAACATGATTTTTTTTGTTTCAAAAACGATAATATTGTGTAAAGAGTATACATATTATGTATCGCCACGTCCGTAAAAACCTGCTCTATAAAAATAACACATGACCTAACCCCTCAGTAGAACACAACAAAAAAATATATATAAATACGGTGTCAAAAGCCATTTTTGTCACCTTACATCACAAAAAGTGTAATAGCAAGCGACCAAAATGTCATATGCATGCCAATGAAACCGACATCTCATCCCGCAAAAAATTAGCCCCTACATAAGACCGTCGCCCCAAAAAAACAAAAACAAATGGCTATCAGAATGTGGAGACACTAAAAAATCTTTTTTTTTTTTAAATGCTTTATTATGTAAAACTGAAACAAAAACCCCCAAAAAGTAGTCATATTTGGTATTGTCGCGTTTGTAACTACCTGCTATACAGAAATAGCACACGATCTAACCTGTCAGATCAAGGATGTAAATAACAAATAAAAAACTGTCCCAAAACAGCAATTTTTTTGCAAATTTTTCATTTTAATCCATTTTTCTAGTAACAAAGTAAGGGTTAACAGCCAAACAAAACTCAATATTTATTTCCCTGATTCTGCAGTTTGCAGAAACACCCCATATGTGGTCGTAAACTGCTGTATGGCCACACGGCAGGGCACAGAAAGAAAGGAACGCCATATGGTTTTTGGAAGACAGATTTTGCTGGACTTTTTTGACACCATGTTTTATTTGAAGCCCCCCTGATGTACAGTTAAGTCAGAACAGTTTTTTATGCTAACAATACATTTCACAGGGACAAAAATTTGACAGATATGATCTTCTCCGTTCATCAGGTTATAGCAATATTGTTTTACACGGATCAAGCAGAATACAGAAACACATCTTAATAAAGGTCATCAAACACATTAAACTATTGCCAGCTCAAACTGCAATTTTCGGCTGAAGCTGTTCCCCCCCCCCTCTAGTGATAAGCTGCCAATGGTCTCCCCTCTATCCACTGAAAAGACATATAAGCTTAGCTTTGAGTCAGAGAATGTGGTAGCTGGGAGAGATAGCCGTCAGTGACATCCATGATCACCTTAAAGTAAGATAAGATAAGCACACATGTAAATAGCTACAAAAAAGAGGGTTGGTTTGAGAAAGGAAGGGAGAAGAGTGACAGTGAGGTGAGGATGTCCAGATATCAAATAACAATAAAAAAAACGTGATAATCTTCCCTACATCCCCATCAGGAACATGACAATAAACAGAGTGCTCTGGTTGTGAGACATCCCCAAGTATTTGCAATGCATTTTCCCTTTACATTTTTATATTTATTTGAAGACACATTAGGGTAGATTTATCAAGATCGGGGAGTGCTACGCTGTTCTTGGTTCTCTATGCCCCTGGAGAAGACATTCAATTTATGATGAGGCGCACCTCCTGCAATCCATGCGCTTGACTGAAATCTACACCAGATCATTGCTGGCATAGATTTCAATAATCTTTAACCAGAAAACTGGAGTAAATATTGATAAGGGTCCATTCACACGTCCGTATGAATAGTCTGGACCCGTTCTTCAATTGTGCTGTCCGCATCCGCATTTCCGGATCCGCAATTTCCGTTCCCGAAAAAAACTGCGGACAAGAAAAGGGATTTTCTATTATAGTGCCGGCGATGTGCGGATAAAATGCGGAACGCACATTGCCGATGTCCGTGTTTTGCGGATCTGCAATTTGCGGACTGCTAAACACCTACGGAGGTGTGAATGGACCCTAAAGGTTGCTGCACCACATCCCATTTTCATAAAGTGGTGAGGGCAGCGAAAAACGTCAATTTCATCTCTATTTAGTTGCAATGTAAAGTTGCAACTTTTTTACACAAGTTTCTGGTGAAGGAGGAATCATAAATGACTCCCATTATTTCGCTGAGCATTTGCTGCATTAGGTACACAACATTACTGAAGGTGCAGCATTAAGACCCTGTGATATTTTGTATGTGTAAAGAACCCATTGTCTGGGGGTATATTAGGAGGTTAGAGGGAGGTAATAGACACAACCCTTGAAGAAGCGGAGGAAACGTGCGTCGGGGTGGGCCTCCTCCTGACCTGACGTCTGGATCCTGGGTTTGGTGTTTTTCAGGTATAATCAGTGCATTTCATAGCTGTGTTTGCCTGTGATATTCAATGCAATTGTGCGCACTTTATATTTATTATTACTGGGCTCATGCATTGTAGCTAGTTGTAATGTACTGTTACTGAAATCGTATTTGCACCTTATATGTATGATTATGGATACCAGTAGTCGGTGGGAGAGCCTTATGTCTTGACTCTTCACCAGTGTTACCGGCATTTTTTGTAATTATGTATGCTCAATTTTTTAAGATATTTATATCAAACAATAAAGATTGATAATTTTTCATGCGTGTCGCCTTGTTTTTGGGTATTTTGGAACATGCTGAAAGTGCAGCATTAAGACCCTGTGTGGCGTTTTGAAATGTCAGCTTTATACAATCATGCATCTGTGAGGTGACTTGTTGAATCAGACATTCTCCACTTACAGTTTACGCATCAGACACCCAGGAGTTAATCAAGTAGTTTTTAATCCGTAGATTGTATTACAAGATGTGCAGGGAATCCAGATGGTAAAAAAATTATGCCAACAATATTCTACAGGAAGTGGCTAGACTGAACCAACTAGAAGCTGAAACAGAGGGGGGTGGAGAAGAGAGGAGCATACCAATACACAATGCAAGATACTGAAACAGAACATTCCACGTCTGGTATCGGTAGATACCACTATCTATATATGCATACGATGGAATTGTAAAAATATGTCCATAAACCTGATGAATAAACAGATGAATAAACCTGAAAAGGAAACATGCAATGAACATTTAATCAAACAAAAAAAGGATATGTCTTCAGTTTAGGCCATAGAGCTGGTACAGGAAACAGTCTTAGAAGATGATGAGCATCTTTGGTAGAAGGAATCTCAACATGGAAGTTCTGCAGGCATGAGCAACACAACTTCTGGAACAGGGCGGAAGAAGGTCTTAATTACTCCACCTCTAATGGTTCTCACTTCCACCTTACGAATCTTTCCATCCGAACTGGAAACGACTTTAGTAATAAGTCCAGTAGGCCAGTCGAGACGATCAACTTTTTTGTCTCTTAACAGAACAAAATCTCCTTCCTTTAAATAAGGCCTTAGTTCTTGCCACCTTCTGCGTTCTTGCAAGAGGCAGAGGTACTTTCTTCTCCACCTTTTTAAGAACTGACTGGCGAGATGTTGCACCTGCTTCCACCGAAACTTATAAAGGCTGTGCTCTTTGAAAGCGCCAGATGGCACAGGAATATTTCCTATCTTTTCAGGATTATTCTTGAGTGACCTTTTATACACCCCAGATGTGGATTTCTTCTTTTTTACTACAGGAGATTGTCTGTTGCTTTCATTAGAAGCTGAGCGAGACTTGGTTCTCCTCGATCTTGCCAAAGATTTAGAGCAAGAGCGCTTATTTTGTGAGGCTGATTTAGATGTAGATTGCTTTCTGTCTTTGAATTGTGAACGCAAATGCTCATGTCTGCTTTTCACTTCTGAAATGGGATCTGTCTTTGTACATACAGACTTGAGTTGTTGACATGCAATATTTGTCATGGACATTGGCGGTGAACCTTTCCCTGTGGTTTCCAGAAAACGCTGAGCAATATGAAGGTGCTTACCCGTTGAAGACTGGGAAGAACTGTGATCCTCTTGAGTGCAATCAACAACTGCAGATGGAACTGAAGGTTCTTGCAAAGTATCTGAAATGAACTCTTCCTCTGTTGAAGGAACCTCCTTTATAGAACGTTTAGAAGATACTTCCTTTACAAAATTAAATTCATTGTCAAACAGTTGACTGGTAGGCTCATGTTTCTGCGGTGTCTCATCAGAACTACATGAATCAGAAGGCCTGTTGTCAATGAAGATATAGGATTCATTATGATAAACTGTGTGAGGACTGCAAAGCTGGGAACGGCTTGAAGAGGGCTCCAATTGAGATCCTGAAGGCCTTTCTACAAGCTGCCCTTCTGTCCAGGAACATTCTTCTGCAGCTGACTCCTTGGAATTTAAGCTGCTTTCTTATGTTTTTAGAATATTTGGGCAAGTAACCTCTTGCACATCGTAGTGGTTAGGACACTCCCTAAAGTAAGAAGTTCGTCCCCCTATTAATACGTCAGTTCTGAAGGAGTGTACTTGGCAGGGTCTGCGGGCTCTGTCCGGACATACATCCCCCACGATGATCCAACCCACTAAGTTTCTGGGCAAGTGGAGCGTTGAAATGGCCATTGCGAAGTTCAAGGACCTTATGAGCCTCAATAATGTCTCTACCTAGCAAGAGTAAGATCTCGGCATGGTTATCAAGGCGAGGAATCTCTCTGGCTATATTCCTGAGATGAAGGTGATGCTGTGCGGCTTCAGGTGTGGGAATCTCATCCCTTGCGTCCGGCAATTTGTCACACTCTATAAGGGCTGGAAGACAGAGCTTCTTATCTCCTTTGATGGGCTTCAAGGTGAAACTATTAGCTCTTCTTCCTGAGGTTGTCACCAGACCAGAGCACGTTCCTAGGGTGTAGGGTGTAGTTTCTCCCTCTATCCTGAACAGATCAAAAATACTTAGGGCTAGCTAGGGAACGATTACTTTGGTCATCTAGAATAGCAGACATTCTTATGGCCTTCTCTGGTTGTGCAGTAGGAAACACATACAGGAGGCAAATCTTATAACAAGACTTACGACACAAAAGTCCTTCTTCACATACCTTTGTGCATCTGGGCGTGCCGGTTGTGATTGGTCGGTCGGCACTATCCCCGCCTTGATCGGAATGGGGCTTGTGCAAGCTAACTGGTTCTAGGTTCCGCCTGATTGGTCCCGGGTGAACAGCGGACACATGTAGATCACTATTACATTCAGAACACTTGACTGGAACCTTACAGTCTCTGGCGAAATGCTCAGTGGATGCACAGCATCTGAAGCAGATATCATGACTTACGTTCCTCAAAGGTCTTTGCTATGAAGACACGGCATTTCCTTAAAGGATGTGGTTTATCATGGATAGGGCAATGATGATAGGGTTCGTTAGTGCTTTCATTTCCATTGTTAGTAGTGGGCACAACCCCTGTCTTTTTTTTACTGAAATTAGACCTTTAGGGCCCCCCTGTCTGGGACTGAAAGTCTTGTGTCTCTGTTTAGTAGAGCCAAAGATGTTGGTTCCCAAGGTGTTGAAGCTCGGATCGTTTTTAGCTCTAGCCAAGTCCTTGATGAACCTACAGAAGAATGAAAATGGTGGAAAGGGAACACGATGTTGCTCCTTGTATTTTGAACCTGTTGTTGCCCATTGGTCTTGAATATTGAGGGGTAATTTATCCACGATCAGGCCCACACCATGGGAGGTATCAAGAAAGCTGAGACCTGGTAGCTGCAGGTCTCCCTTGACGATTTCAAACTCAAGAAGAAGGTCGTTTAATTCCTGAAACCCTTGGCGGTCTGTATTGGATAATTCAGTAAAGTCATATAGTCGTTTAAATAAGGCATGTTTAACTACTTCCGAGCCGCCATATGTCTACTCTAATCTTTCCCATGCGAGACGAAGGCCTTTGACTGGTTTGTAGATATGAACGGTTTTAAGTCTCTTAACACAGTTTGACGACCATGGACCTAGCCATCTAATTAGTAAATCAAGTTCTTGCATAGGCGGTACACCAAGGGTTTGAACTATAGTTCTCTGGGCGATCATCAAAGTTCGTAAGGCTAGTACTGATGAGGTCCTTGAGAGTGAGGTACTTAGCGATTTCTGATGCGTTATTTCTTTCCTGCATCATGGCGATGGGAACTTCTCCCGCGCTGGTGTTGTTGGCACCATCTGATGCCCTATGTTTGGGGGTAGGAAGAAAGAATGGAGTGGCAGCTGGGTTGAGCGTAAATGAAGGCTTCACATCTGGTAATGTTGGTGCCAGCGTCTTGGTTGCTATGTAACTAGTCTCAGGAGGTTTTAATGTAATTTGATGAGCTTGAAGCGGCTTGGTCTCTAATGGCGCCTGAAATACTGTGTAAGGTGCCAGAGGTTTAAAAGAAAGAGAAATATCCATTGGACTGGGGTCAACTGTATAGTTATCAGCTGCCTCTTTTTCTACTCGCATGAGTTCAGCAGGCTGGCGTGCAGAGGCCAAATCTTCTGGTGCAAATGCATTGACTTTGCTTTGGTCTAGGACAAATTGCAGGGTACGCCCTTTTGAGTCATTAGATATCTTGGACATAGGATGATAAGCTTCTTCTTCTTCAGCATCTTCTTCAAGAACTCTGAGTTCAGCCATGGCTGCTGCTTCTTCCGTTTCCTTCTGAAGGACCTCCAACTCAGCTTCAGTCTTGGTCGCTTGTGCCTGAGCCTGTATAGCTGCTCGATTAGCTTGAGCGACTTGTGCCTTAATGGCTGCTTCCTTTCTAGGGCAGTGAGCTTGTACCTTCGCTGCTTCCGCTTTTGCGCGGGTCAACACCAATGAGGTACTCAGCGAAGAGTGCTGTGAGCGAGACCTTAGCGATGAGGACTGAGCAATAGATTTCGAGGAACGGGATGAAGCCTTGGAGTGCCTTGAAAGGTTAGAATGGTGGGATGCAGTTTCATATTGTTGTGATATCTTGTCCTCTAGCATTGACTTGACTGACATAAATCTGCTGCATCTTTCCTCATTAAGTGCAGTGTGGGTCTTTAATTCTAGGATGGATTCCTCCGAGTTGAAACTTGATAACAGACAAGAATAATTTTCAGACAGTCTCTTATAACTATCATAGGTCTTATTCAATTTTGTACACATGGCCTATAACTGATCTTCGTTATAGCCTGATTCATGTGCTGCATCCATACATTGTTCAGTCTTTTCCCACATACTAGCTAAATTATTGCATACCTCCATTTTGTCAGTTAGAAGGGCCTCTTTCATTTTTAATGAGGGCTTAGAAATCCTTCTAGCTGTGTCCTGCATTTCCATCTGTAACACAACAGCGACATCTAGTGGGGGTTCAGTCTTTTAATAGCTTACAGTAGGCAGACGATATTTACCTCAGAAAATAGGCTGAATACAGTTCCTAGCCTGTATGAAACTGAAATTGCTAGAAGCTTTTGCGATTCTAGTGAATGCAGTACTGGGCAGTATAAGATATTACCCTCCCGTTTAGCATGACAGGAGACAAATGATGATTGCTATTACTTGGAGGAGAATATTCTTTTCTTAGCGGGAGGAGATTACTAAGACAATTTTTTTACTGTGGCGTTTCGAAATGTCAGCTCTATACAGTCACGCATCTGTGAGGTGACTTGTTGAATCAGACATTCTCCACTTACAGTTTACGCATCAGACACCCAGGAGTTAATCAAGTAGTTTTTAATCCGTAGATTGTATTACAAGATGTGCAGGGAATCCAGATGGTAAAAAAATTATGCCAACAATATTCTACTTGATAAGAAGATGAGATTCTCCTCAGATTCTCCTCAGAATTAGAGCACACACTAACAGCAATGCATGACTGGGAAAACAGGAAGTGGCTAGACTGAACCAACTAGAAGGTGAAACAGAGGGGGGAGGAGAAGAGAGGAGTATACCAATACATAATGCAAGATACTGAAACAGAACACCCTGTGATATTTTGTATGTGTAAAGAACCCTATACAACATGGACTACTGATCGTTTCCGATAGTTGATCACCTGATGAATGAGCAAATTCTTGATCACTGGGCGAAAGCATTGTTGATGCGGAAACCAAAAATCAATCTCAGTAGCAGATTGTGCTGTGTAGACAAGGACCTGGTGCTCAGAAACAAGTATTCTCTATGGGGAAGCGCCATCACAGTAGCAATTGCCTGTCCCTATACGAAGGGGATGGTTGCTGTAGGTAAATGCACATCTCACCTCCTCTGACGAGCATTCAATTATCTGGAACATATGGTTCATTCCCGATAATTGCCTGCTAAGTTGGTCTGTGTAAAGGGGACTTAACACTTGTTGACAGACTGACTGGACACATTTTGGTTTTAGTACCCCTTAAGTTGTCCTCTTAATCATTATTATAATTTCTTTCTAGCACTTGCAAAGTTACAAGGATATGTACCATGATGTTTTTGGTTCCCTTAGCATAATCTATAAGGGGGTTTCAGGCTTCTCTCCCAAATCAAAGTTCAACTTTGATTTGAATATAAATGAGCTAAGAAGATCCTTCAGGAGAGGAGTAAAATGGGCTGGAGATAGAGCTATTAGACAAGCTCTCTGATAGATTTCAATGTTGGCAGTACATTGCAAAATCCTCAAACTCTCCTGCCATAATTTTTGCAAAGAGTCCTCAGCAAGTGTATATGAAAATACCATTCACACATCCAATAAGAAAAAACGCAAACAACTGTACTGTTAAGTAGAGTAATACTAGGCATATCACTAATGAAACAGCTCACACATACAGGCTTATTACTTAATGATTTCATTACGTGACCCTTATGTGCACATTGGTGTCTTTCACAATTTAACTAAAGTATGCAAATAAGAGTAATATTTAACTGCAGTAAATGAGAAATCTGAGATGTTACTATGTCACATTTACCAAAAACTGGCACTAGATGGCAGCATTAGCCAAGGAATTCTTCTCAGCATCCAGTGGACACGGAGAGTGCCCTGTGGCTGTTTTGGGCCATCTATAATAACTTTGCAGGAACTAACAAAAATAACTTTACAGTTTGTGAAGCCATCTGTTGTTTTCCTGGGTTAAAGAAAAATTCAAACATCATAGCTGGACCAAATTATTTTGACAATATCACAGCACAGTGTTTGATGTTCTTCATGTGAAATCAGCTCCAAGCAGGGCATCAACCAATAAAAAGTGTGACAATGCTGGTTGGAAATACTGCTATTATATATTGCTATATATATATATATATATATATATATATATATATACTATTAATATTATGTAACTACATAAATGCCAACATAAAGTTAATATTAATGATCTGCATATTTTTTTTAAAGCTTTTGACTATATAATTCTGCACCAGTAAAGTTACAGTAAATCTGCTCATATCCTCTATTTGGGCAAATGGAAATCATAGAGAGGATTCCTCCACTTGGGACTGCCCTGTGTAAGCCACCGTGAGAAGCAACCCAGTAAGACCTTCTACGACCTCGCAGACCCAGCCTTGCCAAGACAGGCATTCACCAGTTGAGTAGTACTGGAGGCAATAAGATGCATAGCACAGTGTCAGACTGGGTCGCCTAGGGTCCACCAATAAAATTAATTCTGAGGAACCACTGTAAAGCAACATGCAAATTTTACCAGCAGCGATATGCTACAAGATGATTATGGGGGCCCCTGAAGTGACGTTTAGAGGGCAGGTCCCTGGGGAAAGAGGATACTGGCTGTCCTGTCTCTTTACTTAGTCATTTCAGCCACCTGATACATCTATAATAATAAACTAGGTACTTTGTCAAATAATCTACCCGATTTTTTTTTATATGAACATAGACTGGTTGAGATGCTGTACACTGCTTATCTATATGTAGTGCAGTCAGACCCATGTGCCATTTGTGTAGGGGCTGGGGAACTAGCGGCTCAGAGTCTTGTATAGCAGATCGGGGGCAGGGTAGGAAAATTAGGACTTGGTAAGAAGGAGAACATCCTCTCAATAAGATGGCTCAGAAGAGGATGCATTTTTTGGCTCTCAAATAGAGATGCCTGCCCCAAAATTAAAAAGACTAGCAAGATAAATTATACCATCTTTTACCATATAAAAGATGGTATAATGTATACCATACAACGTATTCCTGAAGAAGCTATGTATAAAAGTGTCAAGGATGCAATTGTTTTGGACACAATCATAGCTGGAGATTGGTCTGGAGACCATGCAGGCAATGCCATGAAAGGGCTTCTCAAGAGAATGTGACACCGATCCTACTCCCAGGACTATGGTGTGGGGTGGCATAATGTACGGCAGCCGGACCCCTCTAGTCTTAATTGGTGTTATATTGATTTGGTTGTAGAACCAGTGGCACGGCCATTTCTCCAAAGTGCCCCAGGAGCCATTTTTCAACAGTACAACGCCAGGCTGCATATTGCTTGTGCTACTGTGAGCAGCCTGCGTGGCCTAAACGTGCTACCATGGTGCGCAGAGTCTCCGGACTGGTCTACCATCTATCACATATGGGACATCATTGGCCGGCAATTGCAAAGGAAGCTGCCAGCAGGGTATCTTGATGATTTAGGCGCCCGAGCGCATTCAACATTGCAGAACATACCTCAGACAACCATTAATAGCCTCACTGATAGCATGACAAGGCAGGTAAGTACTTGTATATTTGCTAGTGGCGCTCATACTGGATACTGAATATATCGAGAAGCTTTGAATATTTTGTTATGATTTTTTTAAATAATTTACATAGTATTTACATGTCTATTCATCCTGTAATTTCCATAATTTAATGACTTTTCCTTCTTGGTGTTACAATTTAATTGTTGAGAAGTGTAGAAAAGCTTATATACTTTATATCAGACAGGGCTAGAGAAAGATTGCTAGAATAATATATAATATTGGAGGAACTGGTGCCCTGCTCACACTTGATGTATGGCTATATGACAACCGTTAACTCAGTCTCACCTACAGGAGGAACAGCCTTTTTAAAACGGTTATTAAAAAAAGTGAAGGATATATTATCACCAGCCATGTACAGGTCATCAGCTTTGATTAGTCAAGACATTTAATTCTAGTATTTAACAAAAATCTTAGCTAAAACACTGGCGGAAGTGGCACCCCATCTGATATCTCCACCATAAACAGGATTCATAACAGAAAGAAGAAGGGTAAGAAACATTAGACGAGTGTTAGACAAGGCTTGATGGGCTAAATGCTATCCAGAGCAGCGTAAAGGGGATGCCATTGTCTCTATCAAGTTGAAAAAGGTGCTTGCTATTTTGGAATGGTCAAGGCTGTCCAAGGTGATGGTGTCCATAGGGTTTGAAGGTAAATTCTTAGATATTGTGAAAATCATCTACCAATCATCAAAAGCTCTGCTTATTACCCAGAGACAATTATCCGAATGGATAACTTGTAACATTTGGGTGACTTTTTACTCTCTTAAACCTGGCCTACACCTCATTTACATAGCCAAAACCCACTTTTCAAAAAAGCACTGCTCTGCAATTTTTTTAAGCCACAATTCTGGAGTGCAGGGCTGGATAAACCCCAATCTTAGGCCTTATGCACATGACCGTATGCCTTTTTGAGTATTTTGTGGTCCGCAAAAAACGAATCTGCAAAAAATACGGATGACGTCCATGTGCATTCCATTTTTTGCGGAACGGAACAGCTGGCCCATGCGGATAATAATTGGTCATGTTCTACCTTTGAACAGAATGGAAAAACGGAAATACAGAAACAGAAGGCATTTTTTTGAGGATCCATTGAAATGAATGGTTCCGTATACGGTCTGTATACGGAACGCAAAAAAAAAGGAACGGAAACGGAAAATACATATGGTCGTGTGCATGAGCCCTTAGAGTTTAAAGATCTCTCTAAAAAAAGAAGTTTTGCCAGCAAGGATCATGAATAACTGGGAGCAAGATTATAACCAATAGTAAATAAGTACAATCTGCCTAAATGCCAATTCCTATACCATGCACAGGTCATGGGATATAACATTTAAACAATATACAGTATTAAGCAATATAACAAGATTAAGAGCACTGGAGTAACTAGAAATGACTGGGCCCCACAGCAAATTTTTGAAGTTATTAAAGGGGTTAAATAATGTAAGAAAAACCACACACTTTGAAAAAATGGAGAGAAATCCAATTGAAAATGGTACTCATAGCTTATCGAGCAAGGCATTTCCCAATGGAATTAGATTACAGCAGCTACCTTCAAGGGGTTGTCAAGTTTCCTATACTGAAGACCTATTCTAAGCATACTGAAGGTATAAATGTGGGTAAATAACAACCATTTACTGTATAAAGCAATTTTCAGCAATCTACTTGGACTTTTTGATAATCGCAGCACATTGGTCCTGCTCCCAAATTAATACTGTTAACTGTTAAGGTCTGCCAGTAAGAATCACCCATAGTGAGATCTGTCATCCATGCTCTGCAAACACAGCAGTGAGACTCATTATCGGTATAGACAGTTGATAAAAAGGGTTTAACACTGAAACACCAGGTCCACCATTAAAGAAAAATTCCTGCAAAATGTTTTATTCTCTGACCTGCTAGAAGGGTACATGATGTAATCTGTAGTGAGGGTAAACTTCTTACCAGTGGCTGTATTTGTAAGTTATCTCCTCTCTTCTAATTTCTAGCTGTGTCATGTGACCAACTCTCTGCTCTCCAAGTGACACGGGACAGGAAGTCAGTAACTTCTCTATTCATTCCTATAAGACTGAGAGTAAGGCTTCCATAGGAATACATAGAGAAACTGACTACCTGTCCACACATAAGATGCTGTGTAATTTGGAAAGTCTGATTGCTGGTCACATGACACAGCTGAGAAGCAGAAGGGAGGGTATAACTCACAAATACAGTCACTAGTGAGAAAATAACATTCACTACAGTTTACATCATGCATCAGGTAAGAAAGTTACATTCACTAAACCTTATATCATGTACCTTTCTAGAAGGTCAGAGAATAACCTTTTTTTGCGGGAGTTCTTCAAGCCAGTACCAGATGACTGCCTGCCGGCTGATTATGAAGTGAAGTTGTAGCATAAATAAAAAAATCTAACTTCTGGAAGACACCACTAGGAGGAGCTCACTGCAAAAGGATATCTATAACTCAATCAAAATTCAATATAGCTGCATACATTTATATTGCGCTCCCCTAGGGTGGCTTCATTTGGACTATTATCATTTAAATGGGTTATCCGAGGCTGGAAATGGCCCCTCATATGCCCGAGCCCCTTACACTGATTCTACTTACCTGGCTCCCCACTCCCTGCGCCGCCCCTGGTCCCCACACGTCCGCAGCTGCTTCTCCCTGTGCACAGATTAAAACATCCGGTGTCAGAGGGTGGGGGAGGCGGAGACGAACCTCTCTAGCGTCACCCGCAATGCTAGGGAGGCTCGTCCCGTCTGCCATTCCCCCCCCCCCTCTCACCATCGGATGTCTGTGCACGGGAAGAAGCAGCTGGCAGCTGCGGCCATGCGGGGACCCAGGTAAGTAGAATCAGTGAGAGGGGACTGGGCGTACGGGGGGCCACTTTCAGCCTCAGATAACTCCTTTAAGTCTTTCTCTGAAGAGAAGCAGGCAAAACTAAAGCTCTGTAAAATTATAAAATATATAGTATAATGAGTATGTCTGACTTGTTTTTCTTACTGGCACTTGGCCTATTTAAATTATCATGTGATTTAATTTCTTTATATGTAGCATTACTGTCTATATACACACACATAAACTCGTATAGATTCAGAACAGCTGCTATTAGCATTAACAAGTGACGAGGGCACGGCGATGGGAAGTAGAGGCATTCAGCAGGATGAGGAAAGCTGGAACACAGTCAGGCTGGGAACATGCGTAGGACAACTTTCATTAACACGAGCAGCAGGGGATCCCTTCCAGAGGCTTATGTGCCATGGATAATTCATTTCCTGTTGTACATATGACTCCTGACACATTGTCACTGACGGATAACATGACAAACGCCAGCAATTAGCACCCCCCCTTTTACAAGATTTGGCAGCTGCACCCAGCTCTGGCTCCCACCACACTACATGAAATAAGAAGGTCAGGGGACTACTGTCTGTTATTACAATAGAGACGTTCAATGCATCCAAGTGCAACACACTTAGCTTTGAATATTCATTGAAGAATGTTGCTGTTTGGCTGGTATCACAAAATGCACAGGGGCTGAATTTCTGTCTTTCAGAAGATGAAGAGAAGAAGCTTTGTGCCTCACTAGCTCATTTACAATAGCTAAATGGAAGCCCTCAAAGGGCAAGAAAGTAAAAGTTATGACTGCTTTCATATGTTCTCCATTGACACCACTGGCCCAAATGTTATCATGTAAAATGATAGGAGTGGCGGGAAAAAAATTACATTTAAGAAGGCATACACTATATTAAAGTGTACTACCACCCCAAAACACAATACATCAAAACTTGCCACCTGATATATTTTTATTTTTGCCACCTATAATTTACAGATAAGCAATGCAGAAACACAGAATTATTAATAAAAACTTAATTTATGCAAACCATATATGTAATCCATCATCCTTGCACTCGTCTTTTAATATATCATTTATAAGACTTAGCTTTTACACCTTTATAGCATGATGTTTTCTTTTCTGTTACTGTTGGTGTACTGTGGGAGCTCACATGACAGTTATGGCCAGCTAAACTGTATGCAAAGAGAAAAGAGAACAGTCTCAAACACCCAGTGGCAAACACCCTGAAAAAGCTGTCTATGGATGGATTTTTGGCTTAGCTATCTTCTCTTGGAAAATAGGGAGACGAAGGTGGCACTAGCAAGATGGCTCTGTTTCTCTGGGAGATACCTCTTTGCATATTATTTCCCCATGGTGTATTGCCAGTAACCCCCTAAGATGCATCCAAGGCATCTTGCACAGCCAGCCAGAATCCTACTCCATACTGAAGAGGATCAAACATCCATAAACAGCTGTCTGCAGATGGATATCTGGCTTGGTTATTTTCTCTTGTCATGTTCTAAGGCTTGTTAAAAAGTTGACCTACAATGTTATTTGCCTCTGAGCTCAAATTGGATAACAATGGGGCCGATCTACTAAAGGGACATTCACACTGCGCTGACCTACTGTGTTCCTTCCCGACAACTGCCTGCTCATCAGTGAAGGATAAGAGCTGCATTTCCATTAACCTCCACTGTAAGAGGATGAATGATGGCTACTGCCATTATAGGAATTCATTGTTTCTGGGTAGTAGATCACTGTTTATACAGCATGATGATTGAGGTGTCCGCACAATCATTTCACCCGATGAAGGAGCGTTTAGCTCATTCATCAGGTGATCTGCGGCACCTTTACACCAGCAGATTATTTAGAACGAGCATTCATACAAACGTTTGTTCCCAATAATCTGCCGGACAGCTAGTGTTACAAATATATGGCGCAGCCACTTAATAAATTTGGTGCATTTCCAGGCAATCTGCGTGCTAGTAGTTAAAATCTACAAGAGCTAAAAGCTGGCGTAGATTAAACTATCATTTAGGCTAAAGTAACAGTAAGTCTGTTGATCCATGGAAAGCCATACCCCTTCCATTTTTCTCTCCACCTTTAAAAAGAGAAGTAAAAAAGTCACAAATATTGGTGCAAATATTGCATGTCATAATTTAAAACTTCTTTAGACCATCATGTAAAATCTTTAATAAAAGATGCCTAATGTGTTACATTTAAACTCTAAACAATGTCCATACACAGACGTTTGCTCAGTTTTTCATAATGGGGGGGGGGTGTTCACCAGACGCACAATGTCCACCATATTAATGTCCTCTATCCCCCAGAGTCCTCTCCGCTTCTGCTTCTATGCTAGCTATCTTCAAACTCCACAGTAACTCTTTCTCATTCAGATCAATGGTTGTTTTATCATGTTACAAGGCTTATTGAACTTTGACTTAGGAGGCAACTTCCAAAAGGTGGCACTGGCTAGACTGTTCTCTTTCTTTAGCATATACCTCTTTGCATACTATTTTCCCATGGAGCAGTGCCACCAAGTCTCCATAATGAAAGCTAGTACCTCCCCCCTCCAGGCAGAGCTAAGTTGTCATAGGAGTTCCCTGATTTGGAGAATACACTACCTACTTGTTCTAAGGGTTCCATGACAATAAGCTGATCACAGCTGCAAACTGTGGAGAAATCTGGCAGTAAGTGTTCAATTTCCCTGCAGTGCCACTACAGGACAAATGAAGCATTACAGTCATCCATTCATATCATTGACCTGCCCCTGTATTGAAGTTTCCTTTGGGAAACAGTTTCTGAAAGTTAGGGAAAAAATATGACGCACAGTTTTGCATTTCAGCAAGTCAACAAGAATTTACATATATTCTGATTATAAAGGCCCATATTTTCTCTCAAGTGATAAAACATGCCTTGCTACAATGTGAAAAGAAAGTGACCACCACTTCTGCTTATGTGCATTGATTCATGGAAAAGCTATTGCTGCACATTTTGCTGTATACACATAATCACATCCCAGCTTCCAGAGTACTGTTAACCCATTTTCTCAAAGTGTCAGCAAAGCTATGTCTATCTGCAGTGTCAGCGAAAAGTACAAAGCAAAGAACAGGCCACCGCTCAACGAAAGAAGGTTCTTTCTGCTTAATGGAAAGAATGGGTCTGCCAGTTTTCCACAGTTATAGAGATAACTTTCTTGCATACCTGAAAATGTTATGGGATGTGCAGAATAACACTATAAACTGTACGTAGATCAGGTGTATGTGAGAAAAGTCCAGTACTTATATTATAAGGTTTCTTAAATTTTTACATTCCAAAACTTTTTGGGAAATTTTAAGTGTCTAGTAAAGAGGTGCAGTTGACTTTCCTGTATTTGGAAGCTTCAGGTCATTGAACCACATATGCAGTATGCTGAAATCATTTTGGCATCTAGTTGGTTGGATAGAAGGAGTGGGCTCTGTGGCCCACAAATGTCATCCATCTCATAGAATGCCTTTCAGTTTACAACTAACAACATGCAATAATGCTTTGGTATAATGAGAGGTCAGAAGATCACATTGTGAAGTCCTCTAGTGGGACTAACAATTTTATAATGGCTTGATTGCAATGTGAACAAGGTAAAGAAGAAAAGAAAAAAAAGGGTAGAATTGCCTTTTTTCAATTGCCCTTATTTGGTACTGTAATAATTGTACCGAACGATAAAATAGAGGAAACACATTATTTATGCCACAGGGTGAATGGTGCAAAATTTAAAATGCATAAAAAGATGGCAAAAAAATTAATGTTTTCTAATACTCTCAACCCTGAAAGTTAATCAAGAATTTTCATTGACTTCAAAATGGTGCCTCCCCCCCAAAAAAAAAACCTTGATGTAGCTATATCAAGACCCAATCCTGAAGGAATTAAACATGTGTGCACCATAGGACCATGCACAGTGTAGCGTAGGTTGGTCATCAGGAGGTGAGTACCTGCACAGGACCTCTACAAACACAGCAACTTTGATGCTTTTCCTTAAAAGGGCTGTGCAAGTATGGAGGGGTTTTGGTAACTCCCTCACTTGGCCGGACCTGTAAAAAGAAGCTTATTTATGTGTATCCGGCGCTGGCTCCGCACTCCTCTTCCCGGCCTGCAATGCTTCACTGGGCTACCTCACTGATAACATTCAGTTTGACGCCGCTTGCAGCCAGTCTCTGGCCATAGTGATGACCAGCTCCCCTTACATCATGACAAATGGTCACATGACACAAGAGCATGTGGTGAACGCCATTGCCAGTGATTAGTTGCAGGTGGCGTCAAACCGGATGTTTTTAGCGATGAAGCACAGAGGAGCATCACAGGCCCTGAGGAGATGTAGCGGGGCGCCAGCATCAGGAAGCAGATGAGTAAGCTTCTCTTTAAAGGTCCGGCCAAGTAGGGGGGTTTGCAAAAAAAAAAAAAAATCCCATTGTTGCACAATCCCGTTGAGATGTGTTTTATAAAAATATTTGGCATGGATGCTTAGCAAATTTTCAGAATTTCTTAACCCCTTAAGGACCGGGCTCATTTTCACCTTAGGACCAGGCCATTTTTTGCAAATCTGACCAGTGTCACTTTATGTGGTGATAACTTTAAAACGCTTTTTCTTATCCAGGCCATTCTGAGATTGTTTTTTCGTCACATATTGTACTTCATGACACTGGTAAAATTAAGTCGAAAAATTTCATTTTTATTTATAAAAAAATATCAAATTTACCAAAAATTTTGAAAAATTAGCAATTTTCCAAGTTTCAATTTCTCTACTTCTATAATACATAGTAATACCGCCCAAAAAAGTTATTGATTTACATTCCCCATATGTCTACTTCATGTATCGATCATTTTGGGAACGCCATTTTATTTTTGGGGACGTTACAAGGCTTAGAAGTTTAGAAGCAAATCTTGAAATTTTTCAGAAATTTTCAAAAACCCACTTTTTAGGGACCAGTTCAGGTCTGAAGTCACTTTGTGAGGCTTACATAATAAAAACCATCCAAAAATGACCCCATTCTAGAAACTACACCCCTCAAGGTATTCAAAACTGATTTTACAAACGTCATTAACCCTTTAGGTTTTCCACAAGAGTTAATGGCAAATGGAGATAAAATTTCAGAATTTCGATTTTTGGAAAATTTTCCGTTTGAATCCATTTTTCCAGTAACAAAGCAAGGGTTAACAGCCAAACAAAACTCAATATTTATTGCCCCGATTCTGTAGTTTTCAGAAACACCCCATATTTGGGCGTAAACTGCTGTATGGCCAAACGGTGGAGCGCAGAAGTAAGGGAACGCCATATGGTTTTTGGAAGGCGGATTTTGCTGGTCTGGATTTTTGACACCATGTCCCATTTGAAGCCCCCGATGCACCCCTAGAGTAGAAACTCCAAAAAGTGACTCCATCTAAGAAACTACACCCCTCTAGGTATTCAAAACTGATTTTACAAACTTTGTTAACCCTTTAGGTGTTCCACAAGAGTTATTGGCAAATGGAGATGAAATTTCGAATTTCTATTTTTGTTACCTTGCCTCAAAAAAGTGTAATATAGAGCAACCAAAAATCATATTTACCCTAAAATAATACAAACAAAACTGCTACCTTATCCCGTAGTTTCCAAAATGGGGTCGCTTTTTGGAGTTTCCACTGTAGGGGTGCATCAGGGGTCTTCAAATGGGACATGGTGTCAAATAACCAGTCCAGCAAAATCCGCCTTCCAAAACCATATGGCGTTCCCTTCCTTCTACGCCCTGCCGTTTGGCCATACAGCAGTTTACGACCACATATGGGGTGTTTCTGCAAACTACAGAATCAGGGCAATAAATATTGAGTTTTGTTTGGCTGTTAACCCTTGCTTTGTTACTGGAAAAATGGATTAAAATGGATAATTTGCAAAAAAATAGCTGTTTTGGGACAGTTTTGTATTTTTTGTTATTTACATCGTTGAACTGACAGGTTAGATTGTGTGCTATTTCTATAGAGCAGGTTGTTACGGACGCGACAATACCAAATATGTCTACTTTTTGGGTTTTTTTGTTTCAGTTTTACTTAATAAAGCATTTTTGAAAAAATGATTTTTTAGTGTCTCCACATTCTGAAAGCCATAGTTTTTTTTTTTTTTTTGGCAATTGTCCTATGTAGGGGCTCATTTTTTGCGGGATGAGATGGCGGTTTGAATGGTACTATCTTGGGGTGCATATGACTTTTTGATCACTTGCTATTACACTTTTTGTGATGTAAGGTGACAAAAATGACTTTTTTACAACGTTTTTATTTTTTATGTTTACGGCGTTCACCTGAGGGGTTAGGTTATGTTATATTTTTATAGAGCAGGTCGTTACTGAACGCGACGATACCCAATATGTATACTTTTTTTTATTTATTTTGGTTTTACACAATAATATCCTTTTTGAAACAAAAAAATATGTTTTAGTGTCTCCATAGTCTGAGAGCCATATTTTTTCAGTTTTTAGGCGATTGTCTCAGGTTGGGTATAATTTTTATGGGATGAGGTGGCGGTTAGATTGGCACTATTTGGGGGTCATATGACTTTTTGATCGCTTGCTATTACAC
The DNA here is from genome assembly GCA_033119425.1 of Bufotes viridis. NCBI lineage: Eukaryota > Metazoa > Chordata > Amphibia > Anura > Bufonidae > Bufotes > Bufotes viridis. The sequence goes on from CM065590.1 coordinate 170,161,056, forward strand.
TTTTTGTGATGTAAGGTGACAAAAAATGGCTTTTTGACAAAGTTTTTATTTTATTTTTTTACAGTGTTTACTTGAGGGGTTAGGTCATGTGATATTTTTATAGAGCAGATTCTTACGGACGTGGAGATACCCAATATGTCTACTTTTTTAAATTTTTTTACATTTAACACTGAAAAGCATTTTTGAAACAAAAAATCATGTTTTAGTCTGAGAGGCATAGTTTTTTATTTTTTGGGCAATTGTTTTATGAAGGGGCTCATTTTTTGCGGGATGAGATGGCGGTTAGATTGGTACTATTTTGGGAGGCAAACGCCTTTTGATCGCTTTGTATTACACTTTTAGTGATGTAAGGTGCCAAAAATGGCTTATTTACACCATTTTTTTTTTTTTTTATGGCGTTCACGTGAGGGGTTCAGTCATGTGATATTTTTATAGAGCTGTTTTTTACGGACGCGCGATACCTAATATGTGTAGTGTATTTTATTTTTTTACTTTTTATTCAGTGATTTGTGTTTTTTTTTATTTTTACTTTTTTCACTTTTTTAAATTTTTTTGGACCCAGACCCACTTGGTTCTTGTAGATCCAGTGGATCTGGTGTCTATATAATACAGTACAGTACACTATATAGTGTACTGCACTGTATTTTTACTTTTCACAGCCTGGTCAGACTTCTGCCTTTAGCAGAAGTCTGACCAGAGTTACTATAACATGGCAAGCAGGACGCTTCTGAAAGCGTCCTGCTGCCATGGTACCATCACCCACTGCCATTAGAGAGCAGTGGGTGATGGATGGGGAGGGAGGGAAGCTCCTCCTCTGCGATCCCATCCTGGGGGCTGCATAGGCACAGCAGCCCCCGATGGGAGAGGGAGGGAGCTCCTCCCTGTTAACACCTTCCATACCGCGGTCCGTCCGGACCACGGTAAGGAAGGGTTAAACGGCTGGCATCTGCAGCACAGATGCCAGCCGTTTCTATCAGAGTGCCAGCAATGTGCTGGCACTCTGATAGAACCACTAGACACCAGGGAATTATTACGCCTCCCGCCGCCGCACCATCTCCCTGCACCCCCGCCGCCATAACAAGATCGGGGATGCAGGGGGTTAAAATAATTACCTTTGGGGCTATTAACTTTGATCCCCGCGGTCATAGACCGCTGGGATCAGAGATCGCTGAAACCGCTGCAAACCGCAGGTCTGAATTGACCTGCGGTTTGCAGCGATCGCCGATACGGGGGGGTCACATGACCCCCCTCGGCATTAGAACATGGTTCCTGCTGATCTACATCAGCAGGAACCATGTTGCTACTGCGCCCACATCGGGTGCAGTAGCAGTTTAAACACAGGGTGTACATGTACGCCCTTGGTCCTTAAGTACCAGGACGCAAGGGCGTACATGTACACCCTTCGTCCTTAAGGGGTTTTTTAAATGCTAAATAAACACTCTGTGAAAATTCTAGTTCACATATGTAGATTATTATATTAGATCTATTTCAGTAGCTACAAAGTTTTAATGATAAATTAAATAAAGTTGGATAAAGGTAGGCAGTAGTAATATAAAAAAAAGCCCACTGACTGCTGACACAAAGGGCAGAAGCACTCACCTAAGAGCTGTGCCTCTTTGGCACAGATCGGCTCTCCAAGAGGTGGGGTTAGCTAAAGATGGTTGGTCTCATTGACCCCTATGAGCCAAAGAAGAGAGACAATCACAGCTGATGGGCTCTGCGCTTAGCTGAGTGCTTTTGGCCTTTTGTTTTAGTGATCGTGAGGGTCTTCACACCTGAACCTTCACAATCAAAACTTCTAATATGTCACTATAACGTGTCAAAAGTTTTTTTTTGAAAGTGCAATTACTCTTTAACCTTCTGAAAATGATGAAGTCAGCATTTGGTAAAGGAAACAAAGAGCATTCGCTATATTACCTTGCAAAATCCAGATCAGCTTCACGGGACATAGTGATGTTGGTGAGGTTCTGCTGGAGGACAAATATATTTCTACACATCTTTTTGATGCCAGATTCACTGATGCGCTTGAAATACTGGGCTCCATTAATGAGAATGCAGGAAATCAAATGGCCTAGACCTATGGAAGAGAATGACTATTCAGCTTAAAGGTTAACAATACATTAGAATCCAAAAAGCTAAAGTATATGATATTATTACTGTACATTAAATCGACATTCCAATCATATGGTGGTATGGCATATTGTTCATAATGGCCATATCTTGGCATAGCAATTGCAATAAGCAAGTGCTGACATTTATGTACTCAGTTGTGGATGCAGGTTTTGCTAAACTGCCAAGAGGAAGCACTTTTATATGAATAGTCACGTTAAATTGGCTTCTTATCAACCGTGGCTTTGTAAAAAGTTAATATGGAGTCTGATCCAGTGGTCACTTTTGCCAAGCTGCCAATTTGCCCTTGAACTCTGGCTTAATACAAATGTAATACAGTTAGTGTGATTGCTCCCCGGTGTGCAGCAAGCTATCAATTCTCCCAAATAGTCTGCAGAAAACAGCCTATATCTAGTGAAATCTAAAGATATATGCAAAGGCTCAAAGTCACTGTCTGAGATGCTTATTACACAGTGCTGAGGACTACCAATGCAGCTGTTGACATCACTCACCAACATCTGGCCGCCTAATCCCTTCTCAACCTGAGCATTAGGAAAGGAACAAAAGTAAACATACTATTTTTATTTTTCTGCCCCCCGTGGTGCTCAGATTACTCTGTGGCTGCCCCAAAACATTGTTCAGTCATTTGGTTGGACAGTCGCTTTAACAGATTTTTTAAAACATTAAACTTGTATGCTTGGCATACCTAACTTTTCAACAAACTTTGCATTAAGAATAGTAGAGTACATGAGGGATAACACCTTTTGCTGGCCATTATATGACTTGTATTTGGCACTTTTTTAAAAATCAGTTTACCCCTATGCATACTGAATATCAGCAGTTCTCCCAGACCTGGTGGGTAGAAATTAGCACCATCCACTGCAAAACTGTGATATAAACCCTGCTATTATACAGCAGCAGTTTCTTTTGCTGTGCCTATCTCTGAGTTCCAGCTCACTCCTCCCCTACCCCTCTCCATAGATTGTTATTGACATGAGTAATCTGATCCTTCAGTGAGCTAGACGGAATTAAAACAAATTTCAAAGAGAAAAGCATTTAACAGCTGATAACATGAGAACTAGACAGTTCTCTCTGATACAATATATTGTGTGGCTATTTAAGCTATATTCAGAAGCCTGTGCACTTTAAAAAAGACCTTAGGAAAATGTAATTTTATGTAATGGAGAAGAAAGGAGCTAACCATAAAACACATTTCCATAAATAGCTAGCTCATGTCAATAAGAAAGGCAACTTAAAAGGACATTAGGAAATACTGCATATATGGGCCCATCAGTTGATCAGTTGTAATTGAGTATTCTATCGATTAATCCAACGATAAATCGAGTACTCTAATAACAAAAAACTAATTAAAACAAAGTTTTTCTTTATAAAAACTCATCAGCCCCACCGTGCCATCAGCTTCCCCCTCAGTGCCATTAGGTTCCCCCCCAGTGCCACTAGCTGTCCCCCAGTGCCACCAGCCATCTCCCAGTGCCGCCAGCTTGCCCCCCAATCCTGCCAGCTTGCCCCCTAATGCCATCAGCTTGCCCCCCAGTGCCATCAGCTGTCCCCCAGTGCCACCAGCTTGCCCTCCAGTGCCACCAGCTTCCGCCTCAGTGCTACCAGCTGCCCCAGTGCCACCAGCATGCCCCCCAGTGCCACCAGCTGCCCTCCAGTGCCACCAGCTTGCCCCCCCCAGTGCCACCATCTCTCCCTCCTAGCCATGTCCCCAGCGTCAGTGAAATAAAATACTTACCTCTCCTGTAGGGGCGCCGCTCCACAGCTCTTCCATCTTTTTCTCCTGACGGCTCATACAGCGTCAGGTCATAGTGCGCACTTACGTGCATTATGACCTGATGATGTATCAGGATACAGTGCAGAGTGGTACGGACCGGCGGGTGACCACGGAGCGGTGAGTAATAGCAAGCGCCTCATTCCGGCTCCGTGGTCACATAACACAAACAAAACTTTTGCATCGAGGATTTTTTGTGTCAAATTACTCAATTCAATCGAGTAATCGTTTCAGCCCTAGTTGAAAAAACCCTTATTTTGATATGATTCACATGATTGTCTAAAATGATTATAAAGACAAAGACAAAAGAAATAAAAAAAAATGGCACTGCTGCACAAGGTAAGATATCTGACTTATTGGATTTTGGATGTTTGGGCATGAAGCAAATTATGACAATAGAGGTTTGCAATTCTGTTGTGGTTCTCAACTGAATGTCCTTTATAAAAAAAAACGAACAAACAGTGACTTGTGAACAGGTGTTACAGTTTTAGAAGCACAGTTTATACAACAGTCCTGATTACACAGGCCGTTGCAAACTGAATGTCGGAGGAACGAGTACTACAGCAGTCTTCCCTCCATCATTTTGTTCTGTTCATTATCGGCAGCACATCCCTGATTATACAGGAAAACTATCATAACCGAGCGTTTGTATGAATGCTTGTTCCCAATAATTAGCCCGGAAATCTTGCAGCCTAATAGGAACACTAGTCCTATTTAAATGGTCACTAACTTTTCACTCAAATTTGCATAATGTAATATATCTTTGAGAAAAATGCCTCTTTCATCACTTTTGAGGCTCACTCCAAACTAACATTCTCCATCTTCAGAGAATAATGCAGACTGTCCGGTCACTCCTCCCCTCTCCATAAAGTTCTATGGGCATGGTGTAATACAGTGATGACAAACCTTTTAGAGACCGAGTGCCCAAACTGCAACCCAAAACCCACTTATGTATCGCAAAATGCCAACACGGCATTTTAACCTGAGTACTACAGTCCAATATAGTATATCTTCCATGTACGTTATTATTTAGATATAATAGCCTGCTTGCATTTAATGCACTGCTTGTGCTGTTCATAGTGCGCCCTGCGCTGATGAATGGCAGGAAAAGTCTAAGGCATATTGGTACACCATAGACTTTTTCCAGGGTGTGAGTGCCCACAGAGAGGTCTCGGAGTGCCGCCTCTGGCACCCGTGCCATAGGTTCGCCACCACTGGTGTAATCTAATCCTACAACAACTAAATCACTAGCAAGTGGAGGATTATCTGGCAACTGGTCTGCTATAAACTGTATGGATCTGTTTTAGTTCAATAACATCAAGAGATACCAACTAATATTTAAAGAGGTTCTCCAGGAATAAAAAAGAAAATACTTAAATATTATTTTATTATGAATATATTCCCAAATACCTTTCATTAATTATAGTGGCTGTTTTTTCTAGGGAGCAAACATTAGGAGAAATAAAATGGCCGCTGTCCTATCAGTACACTCAAAACCTGTCCAAATCACACATCAGGACAAGTTACTTCACAACACTGAGGTAAAGAGCTGCCTCATCCTCCTCTCTACTTGTCAGGGTCTATGATCGTGAATACAGCTGATAAGATCATTAGCTAAATCTGTAGAAATGGAGTTTATGAGGAGACATGAAGTACAGAGAGGACGGACAGGACAGACTGTGGTAATGGAGACAGTATACAAGTACTACTGCTCATTATCCTCACCTCACCTCCTCTCTGTACTTTATGTCTCCTTATGACCTCCATTCCTACAAAGATTCAGCTGAAGATCATATTAGGCTGTATTCAGGATCATAATCCCTGAAAAGCAGAGTAGAAAGGAGAATGAGGCAGCTCTTCATCTCTGCCTTGCGATTTGGACAGGTTTTGTGTGTACTAATAGGATGGCGGCCATTTTATTTATTCTAATGATTGCTCCCAACACAAAATAAGCATTTATAACTAATGCAATGTAGTTGGGAATATATTTATAATAAAGTAATATTTAAGTAGTTTAATTTTCTAGATTCCATGAGAAACCCTTTAAGGGAATCCTGTCACCTCTCCCAAAGTCTATTAAAAGGGTTGTCCAGCCTTTTTGAAATTATAGCCTATCCTCAGGATAGGCCATCACTAGCTGACTGGTTGGTGTCCGGCACCCTGCAAATCAGTTGTTCAGGTGTAGCTCCATTGCCGAAACTACACTGCATCATCAACATTGTAGTGGTGATTAAAGTCAATGGGAGTAGAGCCGCAGTAACGAGCACTGTTCATTGCAATGCTTTGGTGTTGACAGAGCTATACAGAACAGCGAGTAATGGTCTATCCTGAGAATAGGTCATCATTTAAAAAAAGGCTAGATAACCCCTTTAAGGTAGGTGCAGTACAGCATGAATTGTGCTGCTCCGAGTCCCGGTTGCTAACTTATATGTCCATACCCGCCCATGTTCCCCTGCTGTGTGCCAGAAAACCAGGCCTAGAATACAAAGAGAGGACTTCTACGTGAGTTCTCTTTATTCAGAAGTGCTCACAATGTATCTCAGTGCCAATTTGAGGCTGCAGAACAGGGAAAAGGTGGAGAGTATGGACATACGCAAAACTTTGCAAGTGGGAGCAGTACTACTCATGTAGTACAGCACTTAATAGGCCTTGGTGGTGGTTACTCCCTTTAATGTAGCCTAACACTTAATCATGGTGCACTGGTTCTAAGAAATTATTAACCCACGTATGGCTAGTGTCGGTCTTTCAAGATGGTGCCTGCTCAGAAGATGTTTGGCGCCTGCAGACATCCGGAGTCAGAGCCATGATCAACAATAATGCCAATCATGGACTTTTAACCACTCAGATGCTAGGGTCAATTGCGACCACGGCATCTGATTGGTAAGATTCTGGGAGCGCGGCACCTCTGGGGCCTGAATGGCTCTCCTGCATGAAGATCGAAGGACTCGTGCAGTCCTTCGATCTTCATGTAGGAGAGCCATTCAGGCCCCAGAGGTGCCGCGCTCCCAGAACCTTCTTAAGACTCCAAGGCCTGTAATACTGAAGCTCTTATGGAGCTCTGTCTCTGGCAGAGCTCCATAGCAACACAGTGAATTTCCCGTAGGCTGCAATGTTAAATAATTGCAGTCTATGGAAGAAGTAATCAGATGGTTGCATGTTAAAGTCCCCTAGGGAGACAAGTGTAGAAAAAAGTGGGCAAAAAAGTTTAAAAAAAATATAAAAATGATCCCCCTTTCCCCAAATAAAAAAAAATCAAGCATGAGTATTGCACATCCCAAAACGCTCAAACTATTAGAGCAATTAAAACATTTCCTGTATGGTGAAGGGCATAATGGGAAAAAAAAATCAAAATGCCCAATTTGCTGTTTTTGTGTCTTCTTACCTCTCAAAAAAATGTAAAAAAAAGTGATCAAAAAATCATACAGACTCCAAAATGCTATCAATAAATACTACAGATTGCCTTGCAAAAAATGAGCCCTCACACAGCTCTGTAGATGTAAAAGAAAAAAAGTGAAGGGGCTTCAGAATATGGCGATGCAACGAAACCCATAAAACTATGGCAGAATTGCATTTGTTTTCCAAATTCGCCCCATTTGGAATTTTTCCATCTTCCCACTACATGCTATGCAATATAAAACGGTGCCATTAAAAAGTACAACTCGTCCCGCAAAAAACACAAGCTCTCAAACGACTATGAGAACGAAAAATAAAGTTACAGCTCCTGGAAGACAGGGAGAATTCACACGTCCGTATTTTTTTTCCGCATTACTTCCGCAAAAATGTGGAAATAATGCGGAAGATATGCGGACCCATTCATTTCAATGGGTCCGCAAAAGATGCGGAGAGCATTCCGTATGCTCTCCGCATCCGCAAATCCTTTCATTTCCGCAATGCGGAACCGTAAATAAAGTGGAGCATGTCCTACTTTTGTCCGCAAATTGCGGACCGTAGCCCCATTGAAGGGAATAGATCCGCATAAATCCGGATGACATGCGGAAAGGTTACAAAAGTCATCCGCACGTCATCCGTATTTGCGGATCCCTAATTAAGGATCCACAGGAATTGAAAAGTTACCCTGGAAACATCTTTTTTTTTTCTTGTTCTTCCAGATTTTTGCGCAAATACGGAAACACGGAAGGTATACGGAGACACTAAAAAAACAAAAACGGAAGAATTTTGCGGAAACACGGATCCGCAAAAAAACGGACCGTAATTCTGGAAAGAAAAATTACTGATGTGTGAATAAGGCCTTAAAATGAAAAGAAAGCCGGTAAGTACAAAAGGAAGCACCTCCTCCCATACTTCAGTGATTACCGAGATCTAGTCAACATAACCATCAATTTCCATAACAACTATATATATATATATATATATATATATATATATATTTTTGTGAACACCACGCGTGCACAATCAAACGACACACAAAAAAATGGGTGGGAAGCCCCATGGTGCTGTCGTGAACATAAGGAAATAGAATTACCGGTGAGTAATTACTGGCTTTCCCCCATGTCATGACAGCACCACCAGAGAGAATACCAGAGAAAAGACTAGGGTGGGACCACAGCCTTAAGCACCTTTTGGCCAAAAGCTAAAGAAGAAAAAGAACCCACATCCAGCCTATAGTGACGGAAAAAAGTGTGAGGAGACGACCAAGTAGCCGCTTTACCAATCTGCTCGATGGAGGCACCCCTCTTTTCTGCCCAGGAAGATGCCACCGCTCGAGTATAATGGGCTCTCAGATTGTCTGGAGGAGATAAACCTGCAGAAACATAAGCCGAAGAGATGCCCTGCCTAATCCATCTAGAGATGGTATCTCCCCTCACCTTGTCTCCCTTATTTGGCCCTGACACGTGTATGAAGAGCCTGTCTGACTTTCTAAAGTCCTTAGTTTTATCCAAGTATTCTAAGACACATCTGCGAACATCTAACATATGAAAAAGCCTTTCTTCCTCCGAAGAGGGACTAGTATAGAAAGAGGGCAGCACCAGCTCCTGCGACATATGAAAAACGGAGACCACTTTGGGCAGAAAAGCTGGATCTGGCTTGAAGATTATTCTGTCCTCTAAAACCTGCGTACAGGGTTCTCTGATCAACAAGGCTGCTAATTCCTCTACCCTACGAGCTAAGGTTATTGCCAACAATAGGGCAGTCTTTTGAGCCAGCACCTTTAGAGGAATCTCTGATAGGGGTTCAAAGGGGACTACACACAATGATTTAAGGACCACGGATAATTGCAGCCTCTTGAACGACCTAAGGAATCTGATGATCCATGGATGGTCTGCAATCTTCTGACCAAAAAAAGCCCCCAGGGCCGACACCTGAATCTTGAGAGTAGCCACTCTCAAACCTTTCTCCAGACCTCTCTGCAAAAAGTTCAAGATGTCCGCCATGTTGGGCTTTCCCAGGTCAAACGTATCCAGATTAATTGTGGATAAAAACTTTTTCCAAAGTCTGACGTAAATTTTAGACGTGCCTCCCTTTCTACTGGCCTGCAAGGTGAAGATAACCGCATCCGACAGACCCCTAGCCTTTAAGGACAACCTCTCAAAAGCCAAGCCGTCAAATGCAGATTGCGCACTTCCGGATGACGCACTGGACCCTGGGAGAGTAGATTTGGAAGCTCTGGCAGGACCCAAGGATCCTTCAGCGACATGGCTCTTAGGCAGGAGAACCAGGCCCTTCGAGGCCAGAAGGGAGCCACTAGGATGACCGTTGCCTTCTCGTCCTTTATCTTTTTGATGACTCTTGGAATGAGCACCAACGGAGGGAAAGCATACGCCAGGTCCCAATCCCAACTTTGAGACAGGGCATCCACTGCTAAAGGTCTGTCCTCTGGAGATAGGGAGTAACAAATTTTGACCTGCCTGTTTTCCCTTGTAGCAAAGAGATCCATCTGAGGCTTGCTCCATAAAGCCGAGATCTTTTGGAACACTTCTGGACTCAACTGCCATTCTCCTTGATGAATCTGGTGTCTGCTGAGATAGTCCGCTCTGATGTTTTGGCTTCCCTTTAAGTGAACTGCTGTAATTGAGCTTAGCTGTGACTCTGCCAGAGAGAGAATCTTTTCCTTGGACTCCGCAACCAGCAGGAAGTCGTCTAGGTACAGAATAAAAATGCCGCCACCCTCTCTGACATGAGCCGCCATCTCGGCCACAATTTTTGTGAAGACTCTTGGAGCCACCGCTATTCCGAAAGGTAGAGCGCAGAACTGCAGGTGCAACAGACGAGAGTTTACACAGACTGTCAATCTTAAATACTTCTGAAAGTCTTTGTGGATAGGCACATGGAAATAAGCGTCTCTTAAATCCAGGGATGCCATGCAGCAGCTCTTTGTAAGTAGATTTATAACTGACTTTAGAGTCTCCATCTTGAAACGAAAAAAAAAAAAACTAACAAAAAATCGCTCAGTCAGGAAGGGGTTAAAGATAACTTCACCAGCCATAGCTTATTTTTCCATTAATGTGGCTGTATAAGGCCTTCTTTATATAGAAATTTTTTGGCACATTTTGGGAGTACAAATAAGTTACTGTGCAATTTATATAATTTAATTTATAATTTTTTGATTATTATATGTTCACGCTAAATAACTTGCTTTTTTACAACTATACTCGTGTAGACGGCACTCCGGAAACCTGGTGACCCAACCGAGGAGGGAAGTCAACTTTGATCATGCCATAGTCATGGACCATTGTGATCAAATGGTTAAACACTTGAGACTGGAGTTCCTGTAGTCAAGAGTCTGCTGTAAGAACAGAAACTGTTAGTAACAGCCTGTTATTACCGCAGGAGCTCTCGGCGAAGCGCTCACTACGTTCTTCTTCAGAGACGCCAAAAGATGTTACTGTAGATTCAGTACGAGCAAAAGACAGTGGACAGTTATTAAAAAGTTAAGAAAATGGTAATATAATAATACAACATAACACAAACACGTAAAATAATACCTTCAAAGATGTACTGGAACTTGTGCTGCTGGAGACTGGCACCCATTGCCTCTTCTATTCCACTTACGTCCTTGTTCAGTCTTACAATAAGAGGGTCATAATCCATGCTTTCGGCATTAGCTACGATTGCGTAGTTTCCTTGCTTGGCCAAGGGAATAAGATAATGGAAGCAGTGAACTCTGAATAAAAAAATTAAATAAAAACATCAATGCATTTTTATATATCGTGACGACTGACATATTCTCCACATTTTATGTTATCTTTCAAATGTCATTTTGAAAATGAAAACAGTTATGATTAAATGTTATAAATGTGGTGTGAGCACCAAAATAAAACAGTGTATTAGGGTCAGATAATGTGGAGCTTAAGGGAAATTTCATTTCTCGGTGCTTTTAAGGACACAGTGCCGTAGGTCACATTTTCTATAACCTCAGCCATGTCACTGCGACAGATTTTAATTTACCTGCATGGAGTTTCTCAAAGATCACCTGGAAAATAAACCTTGTGATTGATGCCTTCACAGTACACTCTTAATTCCTAGCACCGAGAACGAAAACTCTCTTATGAAAGGCTGACCCCTTGGGTCACACACAAAATGTCAAATGCCTTTCAGTCTGGCACGTTACACGTAAACTTGCAGACGCTTCCCTCTGTGAACTTTTCAGAGACCTCCCTATTATAGAGAAACTTGTATTAGAAATGTTTTAGACAAGATTGCAGCAAACAGGAGCTTAAGTTGCTCTGACTGCAACCTTTAGCCACTAAACCCTGAAAAACAAGAAAAAAAAAAAGCATTATCTGCTCAGGAACGTTTGCCTGCAGTCCTTCATGGACATCTGCAAAATGCTGCAGAAAGCAGTTAAACAGAAATACTGCAGTCAGAGAAATGCCTTCTTCCTCCCTGCCTCTCCATCTTTGGCTGGAGATCGGCTGTGTGCATTAGCTCACAGGCAGACAGGAAGTTCAGGAATGGGCATAGCTTTACACTGCATTCACTTCAATAGACATCAGGAATAGTGTGAAAGAGGTGGAAGCTGCAAAACTTCAACGGCTTTTTACAAAACCTCCCCTCTATGCGTGCAGGATACTGGACAGTACTACACAAATGACACTACAGAAAGTGCTACCCAGCTTTTTCAGGTGCCTAAGTGTCAATTTTGACTATATAGCCAGGAGGGATTTCTCACTGCCTGTCTAGGCAACTATGACATTCATCAGTGTGGGAAAGCAGGATTACAAGTCTGGTGGAGTTGTCCATAAGACTACAATGTTACCCTTTCATAGTGCAAGTAACCAAGCTTTCCCGGGAGCCTGTAAGGTAAATCTGCCTAGCTATGACACTATTTATGAGAAAGGAAGGGGCTTTATTTTGGTAGATTTGGTATTGAGCTGTCTATTACAGTTCCAACCCAGCTTTCACAGGACCCTGAAAGACAAAACTGCCTAAATATGGCACTACCATATTTTTCACCCTATAAGACGCAACTCCCCCAACGTGAAGGGAAAATGTCAGTGCATCTTATGGGGCAAATATTAATGTGTGCTTCCATTGTGGAAGCACTAGTTAGTACAGGAGGGCCAGGAAGCGAAGAATGCAGTGATCCCGGGCTCTGTACTCACCGCTTCCTGGTCTTTGGCAGCTCAGGCCACAGTACAGCGTGCGGCAGGAAGAAAAAGTAGGGAGCTGGATCCTAGGAGCAGCGGCATCTGAGCATGAGGGTCATTTACATGAAGGTCTGATTGGGTGACTTGAGCTCTGATTGAGGGTCATTCATATGGAGGTCTGATCTGAGGACTAATTGATAAACAAAAATATTTTTTTTTTTACTTTCCTCCTAAAACCTAGGTGTGTCTTATAGGGCGAAATATATGGTATATAGAAGTGATGAGAGGGATTTATTTTGGTAGATTTAGTATTCTGCAGTCTATTACAGTTCCATATGGGTGTAGCCCAGCTTTCCTATGGTCCTGACAGGTAAATCTGTTTGGCTATGGCAGTATTTAGGAGTGAAGAGGAGTATTCATCTTGGTAGATTTAGTATTCTGCAGTCTATTGCAGCTCCACATGGTTGTGGCCCAGGTTTACTAGGACCCTGAAAGGCAAACCTGCTTAGCTCTGGCACTATTTGGGATCAAGGAAAATAATGTATATTGGTAGACTTGTTATTTAGCAGTCCTTATCAGATCCATATAATTTATTTATTTTACTCCCTTGTATAGGGCGAACGTATTCTGCAGCACCTCATTTATCTGTTACTAAGCTTTCTCTGGACCCTAAATGACAAATCTATCTAGTTATGCTACAGTAATGAGGATTTGTCACTGGGATTCTTACTTAGCTTTTCCTGGCTCTTGGCTAACAAGTCCAGCTATTTATTCTACAATACTTGGGATTTAGCAATTCATAAACAGACTGAGCTGGCATTCTGCAGTCTGGGAAAGCTGGGTAACAACCTCTGTGCGGCGGTGATGGAGCATATTGGTTATATAAAATATACATAATGCCACCCTGATGCCATGGTGCCAGGGCAACATAATCAGCTGTTACCAATGCAGCTGCACAGTGCTGTCACCCCGCTTCTCCGGGCCCCCGAACAGCAAGCTGGTCTAGCTATATGAATGGATCTATCACTACATATATCCTAATTATAAATCAGGACAACCCTGATCTCCAGCATTCCTTCACATGCTACCCAAGCTGCTGAAAGTCAAAAGGAATTATCACTGCGTATTAGCTATTCAGCTGTCTGGTGCTGTTAAAGGGGTTCTCTGTGTTCAGGGCTTCTTTATTCTTTGACTACATATGAGTTGAGCATCAGAGCATTTCCTTGCTCCGATGCTCCCCTCTTGCTATGCTGGATCGCGAGGATCTGTTTGTTGTGTGCTGGTCACGTACCGGCCTTCACATCACTATGCTAAGCAGAGACTTCTGCCTAGCAGTGAGTCCGGTGACGTCGCTGGCACAGATGGGTGGTTTATAGCTCTGTCGGTAGCATAGTATCCACCTCTTCTTTGGGTCATTGGTACGAACAGCTCAAAGAACACCCAAGCAGAGATTTTTGATGTCACTTGATCCAGTGCCACTGAATCTGTTACACTGAGACAAATTAGGCGTTCTCAGTGACCAAGAAGTGTATGCATAAAGAGTTACAAGCCGGCAAATTCCCAAGAACAGCGCAGTGAGGAGGTGAAGTGAAGTGGTGAGATGAGTGACCTAACTGCCGTTTCTTCAGCGCTTATTCTCTCACTCAACTCCAGATACCGAAACACAGCTATTCGAAGCAGAGGTCAGAAACAGCAAGCAGGCGTGAGAAGCGCTAGTGCGCAAATCAACTGAAGTTATTGGTTAAATCCTTGGCACACATTTTCTATTAGTGGCAATAGACAGTATAATAGCACTGTAGATCCATATGGACATTGCTAATGACCGCAAAGTACAAACTTATTGCGATTAACAACATTCACATAATGTAACTCTGCATAACGATATAGCCGTTATCAGTTGAAATATATTAGTCCTATATGTGAGAGCTTTGCATATAGTTCACAACAAGGGACCGTGACAGCATTGATGAATATTAATATACTAGCAGAAGGCCCCGGCTTCGCAGAGGTATATTTCATCTATTCTATTTAATGTTTGTGTGTGTCATTAAAAGATATCGACAGCATCCACTATAACAGTGAAATCTACAGTACCCTGCCCCTTTAACAGTGAACTCCACAGTGGCATGCTCCCTTAAAGGGGTTGTCCGAGTTATTTTTTTGTTCTTTGTATGTTTCAAACTAGGCGAATGAAAGGACTTTACAAGTAACTTACTTTATCTCCAGTTGCTGGTTTCCCAGATTTCACTGAGGGTCACATGACCTGTGATGTCTGCCTCTCTCCCTGTTCTGATGATGTTTCGTGCACAAAGCCTATGGCCTCTTTCACACTAGCGTTTTAGCTTTCCGTCCTAGAGATCCGTCCTCGGGTCTCTAGGACGGAAAGCTACTGATCAGGATTATCCCCATGCATCCTGAATGGAGAGAAATCCGTTCAGGATGCATCAGGATGTCTTCCGTTCAGTATGTCAACGTTTTTTGGACGTTGACAAAAGCGCAGCATGCTGCGGATTTGTCTCCGACCAAAAATCCGGAAGACATGCCGCAACGCCGGATCCGGAATTAATGCCCATTGAAGGGCATTAGTCCGTATCCGGCCTTTAGCTAAACGTCGTTTCCGCGCATCGCCGGATCCGACGTTTAGCTTTTTGTCAATGGTTACTATGGCAGCCAGGACGCTAAAGTCCTGGTTGCCATAGTAAAGAGTAGGGGGAGCGGGGGAGCGGCATACCTACATTCAGTGCGGCTCCCGGGACGCTCCAGGATGACGTCAGGGCGCCCCAGTGCATAGATCACGTGATCGCATGGAAGTTGATCTTTACCTTCATTTTTTCAATCCCTGTCGGCTGCAGAGTGGGAGGGGCATGGCCAAACCAAATCAGGGTGTGGCTTAGTGGCACCTGGGGGCGGAGTTTTTAGTCCGTCTTTTGAGGGTGGCCTGAATGGCCACCCTACCTGCCCCCTGAACTGTGAGCTCCACAGCACTCAGCTCCCTTAAGAGTGTCATCCACAGCGCCCTGCCCCTTTAAAGCTGACCTGCAGCAGTGAAGAAAAATGTCTGGGTTGTTATGGAAACCTGGTGTAAAACTGTGTGTATGTGTAGAGTAAGGGCCTGCGAGCTTCTATTGGCTGATAAGGGACATGTGACCATGTGTATGACAGTTGGGATATGAAGAGAAAGACCTGCAGACTTCTATTGGCTAATGCAGGTCATGTGATGTGCCATATATGCATTTTTTGGGGAATATCTCAGGAATGGTACGTGCTAGAGAGCTGAGACACGGTCTAAAAGCTTCCCGAAAACCTGATGTACCTGTGTACCAAATTTCGTGATTGTAAATGTGACGGTGCGGATTCCTTTAGCGGACATACACACACACACACACATACACAGCTTTATATATTAGATTTGAAACAGTGTTTAGGTGTATGTAAGCCTCTGGGCTACTGGGAATGTGATGAAATAAATCAAAGCTGAAATAAATCTTTTTCTCCAGAGCTTCAGTAGCATCCTGGCTGCCATGGTGACCGATCAAAGCCCCAGGATTACACTGCTGGGGCTCCAATCACAACTACCACTGCACCACCAATGAAGAGGGGGGAGGGGACCATGTGGCCACTGCCACCAATGATTTAATACAAGGGGGGGGGCGCACTGCACCACCAATGATTTAATACTGGGGAGGGGCGGGGCGCACTGCACCACCAATGATTTAATACTGGAGCGGTTGGAGGGGGGGGCGGTCGCACTGCGCCACCAATGGTTTGATACTGAAGAAGGAGCTGGATATTCCTAATGACATATTCTCATCAATATTAGATGATGTGGAAAAGGAGGAAAAGCAGATGGCAGAAGAAGGGCTCCCACCTGTAGGGCGGAAGAGCACTGGAGTTGGAGAAGAGGTACAGCCTCTGTTTAAAGGTGCATTAAAGGTCCCACATGACCATTAACAATGAAGACCGACTATACAGTGCGGTCTTCGTTATTAAATGAAAGGCAGCTGCAGGCTAATTGGCCGTGTGGTTCTTCACCGCAGCACAGCCGGTCAGTGTGGCAGTACCCTGAGGCAGAGTTGCCTGGGTATATCTGCTTTATAGCACTTTGTGATGAATTAATTTGGAACTAATTGAATTTCTTGTTGAACTTCAGTGAAGCTGCCGAACTGGATATTTCAATACTTCGCTCATCTCTAGTTGGTACCATCATGCATGTGTCGCAAATGTACATTATGGCCATTACTTATTTAAATACCACCTGAAGGCAGATGATGAAACCTACCTGACTTCCAAATGTAAAACAAGCAGACAGCGGTCAGACATGTCTTGGAAAGAATTAGCCAGCTCATTGAGAGTCTGCAAAATTATCTCAGACACAGCAGGAATGTCCACACTGTTGAGACTATCGGCACCAGGGGACATTGCTAAAAGAAAAAGAATAGAGAGAAAAACTTATATTAGTTTGTGTATTATTCAAGCATTATAATATTACTTGATTATAACTCTCTAATAACAGGTTTTCATAATTTTACTAAAAGCCATGATTTGAACACAAAATGCTTATATAATACTTACTGTATATTACAAAGCTTCGTACCATGTTAGGCCTATTGGTGAATTCACAATATATACAGAAATACTGATAGGATGTGTTCATACAGATTTTTTTTGTGGTGTTTTTGTGCACATTTGTATTTTTAGTGGCACTTTTTGCACTTGCAGTTTTTGTGTTTTTTTTCCTGAGGGCCAGGCTCCCGATTTTGGCAGATAGTCTGTGAGGAATATGCATTTTTTTCAATTAGGTGGTGTTTATTGTGGCGTTTTTTCAAAGACAAATACCAGGTTGAAACTATGTTGCTTTTTTCGGTTTTCCAAAAATACCTGAAAAAAAGACCATCCACACATTTCTTTTGAAATAAAAACACTATTAAAAAACGGTATAAAAAAAGTTTGTGGTATGAAAAAAAAACGCAAGTGGCTTCTATGGTGTTTTTAATAGGTTGAAAAAACCCTTTGCAAATTTGTGTGTGAAGAAGCCCTTAAAGAGGACCCGTCACCACCGCTAATATGTCTGTTTTTTCTACTTTTTATACAAAAACAATTCTGGAGCATGTGTTGCATCATTCTTCTGTTATTCCTCATACAAATATTTGAATAAATTGGCACCTGAGTATTAAAAGTTGGGGGGTGCACCTATGCTCTCTGACATTTACCAACTAGTGCTGACAGCGCCACACCCATTTGACAATAATATATATATATATATATATATATATACACACACACAAATGTGGACAGAGGCAGTTAGGGCAGCAGCAGTCAGTGTGGAGTGTGTCTCCACAGTTAAGTAAACAGAACACACGCAGTGTCACAAAGATCTTGTATAGTTTATCATAGCACTTCTGCCCTCTCTAATAGTTTTTGGGATTTATCTGAACCAGAAATTCCTACTGATTAAAAGGAAAAAACACCCTCAACAGTGGAATAAATATTTATATAAAAAATCCTGATTAGAGATGAGTGGATCAATTCTAACAAATCAATTCGTCTCATCAGCAGGGCTTCTTCACCTGTCGTGGGGGTGTCCCTGCAGGTTAAAAAGTGCCCACCTGCCACTAGATTGCCAGGGCTGGACATTTAGCCCGGCCCTGACAATTGTCTGCTTGCGCTGCCGCTCTGATTCGCAGAACAAGGGAAGAAGCTCTGCTGTAGCTTCAGAGCAGCCTCTGCGCAGGCGCCTCTGCATTCCCAGGACAGTCCTCCACAGGTGAAAAAGTCCTGCTGTAGCATTTACACTAGAAAAAGTGTTCCGTAATCGGCTAGTGGTACAGTACAGGAAATGACAAACTGTAGGAGAACAAAATGGGTCTCTGGTTTAGAAGAGCAAAAGAAAAAAAAAAAAAAAAGTTTAAATGAGAACCAAAAGTAAACCATTGTCAAATGTGTGAAAGAAGCAAATGTTTGTTTTTAATTATAGCGGTGTTTGAGGCAAACTTCAGTGAACCATTTTCAGATTTCAAGCAGTATGTGATTTATAATTCATTTATCATGTTTTAGTAATAATTACTGTAGGTTTGCTAGAAACGATTAATAGCAAGTACAGACAAAAGCCGCGGGCACTCCATGTGCCAGCTCTCACAATTCTAGATAGGGAAAAGTAAACCTCAACTGTTTGGTTTGGGCTTTTTTTTTTTTTTACTCACTGTCACAAACTTAAGGACAAAAGGAAAAACATTCCAAAAGAAAAGATGCAGAGCTTTAACCCCTTATGGACACAGACAGTTTGCACTTTAAAGGGGTTGTCTTATCATGGATAATGGGGACCCGCACCTATATAGAATATGGAGCCCCGTCATTATAGAAGTCTATGGGCTGCAAAACAGATCTGTGCCGTTTCCGTTATGCAGGAGAGGACTCTATGAGGACAAAATAAAAATTGCACTTTTTCCACACATATGGCATTTCAATCCTAAATAGAGGTACCATGAGGTGAAAACTCCCAATAAGTGACTCCATTTTGGAAACTACACCTCTCATGTTATTGACACTACAGCTATTTAGCAGAAATGGCAAGTTTTGATTGAATAGTTTACTGGCGCCATGTTGCTTTCAAACAGCCACTAAGGTACCAGTATTGCTATTTTCTGACAACCATACTTTTTATATTTTTCTCTCTTTTCACTGAGAAGTGAGGGCTTATTTTTTGTGGGGTGAATTGCCATTATCATTGGTCCTATTATGGGGTACATATGACTTCCTGATTGCTTTTTATTTGGATTTTTAGGAAACAGGATAAGGAAAAGGCAGTTATTAGGATAAGGAAAATAGTTATTGCTTTACGTTTCCTATATGTCTACTTCATGTTTGGATCATTTTGAAAATGACATTTTATTTTTTGGGGACGTTAGAAGGCTTAGAAGTTTAGAAGCAAATTTTGAAATTTTTCAGAAAAGTTCCAAAACCCACTTTTTAAGGAACAGTTCAGGTCTGAAGTAACTTTGTTGGGCTTACATATTGGAAACCACCCAACAAATACCCCATTTTAAAAACTACGCCCCTCAAGGTATTCAAAACTGATTTTACAAACTTTGTTAACCCTTTAGGTGTTCCACAAGAATTAATGGAAAATGGAGATGAAATTTCAGAATTTCACTTTTTGGGCAGATTTTACATTTGAATCCATTTTTTCCAGGAACAAAGCAAGAGTTAACAGCCAAACAAAAATAACTATTACCCTAATTCTCCGGTTTACAGAAACACCCCACATGTGGTCGTAAACTGCTGTATGGCCACACGGCAGGGCGCAGAAGAAAAGGAACGCTATATGGTTTTTGGAAGGAAGATTTTGCTGGACTGTTTTTTTTACAGCATGTCCCATTTGAAACCCCCCTGATACACCCCTAGAGTAGAAACTCCAAAAAAGCTACCCCATTTTAGAAACTATGGGATAAGGTGGCAGTTTTGTTGGTACTATTTTAGGGAACATAGAATTTTTGGTTGCTCTATATTACTTTTTTGTGAGGCAAGGTAACAAAAAAATTGATGTTTTGGCACCGTTTTTATTTTTTACAACATTCATCTGACAGGGTAGATCATGTGCTATTTTTATAGAGCAGGTTCTTATGGACACAATGATATCAAATATGTCTACTTTCTATGTTTTTTTGTTTCAGTTTTATATAATAAAGCATTTTTGGAAAAAAAATTATGTTTTTGTGTCTCCATTTTCTGAACGGAAAAAAAAAATGCACCAAACTGATAAACGGATTTTCTGTGATTTTTATATGTATATATTTCATCCGCACAATGCTCCGTTTTGTGTAGGATGCCTTTGTGGTGCATGTGGTCCGCGCCGGCATCCTCCATTGTACGCAATTTTTGCTGGGGATGGCTGTGTGCTGCGGTCCACATGCGGTGGGACTGCTCCCCCAATGAGATACACGCTACAGTGTTTGGGGTCTGAGCAGTTCCACCATATTGGCCACTATATTTCTGTGATTTTTGCTCCATTTTCTGAACGCCCAATTTTTTTATTTTTCTGCTGAAGAGTTGACATTTTTATTGGTACCATTTTTGGGTAGATATGATTTTTTGATCATTCATTATTACACTTTATGGGGCAAGGTGACCCAAAAATTGGTTGTTTTGGCGCAGTTTTTATTTATTTATTTTTCCAGCGTTCACCTGACGGATTAAGTCATGTGATATTTTTATAGAGTAGATCATTACGTGCGTGGAAATACCTAACATGTCTACTTTTTCTCATTTATTTAAGTTTTACACAATAATAGCATTTTTGAAACCAAAATAATGATGTTTTAGTGTCTCCATAGTCTGAGAGCCATAGCTTTTCTATTTTTTGGCTGATTGTCTTAGGTAGGGTATCATTTTTTGCAGGATGAGGTGACAGTTTGATTGGTACTATTTTGGAGGGCATACGTCTTTATGATCGCTTGCTGTTGTGATGTAAGGTAACAAAAATGGCTTTTTTCTTCACAGTTTTTATTTTTTTACGGTGTTTACCTGAGGGGTTAGTTCATGTGATATTTTTATAGAGCTGGTTGTTACGGACGTGGCGATACATAATATGTGTATTTTTTTAAACTTATTTCACAATAATAGCAGTTTTGAAACAAAAAAATGATGTTTTAGTGTCTCCATGTTCTGAGATCTATATTTTTTTTTATTTTTTGGGCGATTGTCTTAGGCAGGGGCAAATTTTTTGCGGGATGAGGTGACAGCTTTATTGATACCATTTTGTGGGACATATGCCTTTTTGATCGCTTGGTGTTGAACTTTTTGTGATGTAAGGTGCAAAAATGGCATTTTTTTTACACCGTTTTAATTTTATTTTTTTATGGTGTTTATCAGACAGGGTGGATCATGTGATATATTTATAGAGCTGGTCTTTATGGACGCAGCGATACCTAATATGTGAGTTTTTTTTTCTTTCTGTTTTTTATTATAAAATAAGCAGAAAGGGAGTTTTTTTTCTTTTTTTTACTTAAAAGCGTTGTTAATTTTATTAAAAACATTTTTTTTTCTTTACTTTATTTCAGACTTTCACTTTTGTGGGTCTGATCCCCTCTGCAATGCATTACAATACATCTGTATTGTAATGCATTGCCTGTTACTGTATGACACTGAGTCATAAACTAACAGGTTGCCTAGGAGACACAGCCTGAGGCTGGATCTCCTGGGCACCCGTAAAGGCATCGGGCTGCCTTCTCGCACATCGAGTCCCCGCCACAGCAGAGCAGGGACTCGATGCGCTCCCATACCCGACACAAACCCCTTTTATGTCGGGGTCAGCGTGGATCGCGGCATAGAAGGGATTAATCCGCCGGCATCGGCTTTCAACAGTGATGCCAGCAGATACAGCAGGGGCCCGGCTACCACAGACTGCCGGACCCCTGCAGTGATCGTGCGCACACCGGTCCGGTGCCCGCCCGATCAAAATGACGGACTATTACGTTAAATTGAGGGAACTCCGTGGTTTCCATGACATAATAGTACAGAATAAAAATATTTTTGAAAACATTTTCTAAAAGCCACTTTTTTTTTTTTTTGGTGATGGTCTAGTGTGATGGCTTGTTTTTTGTGGGATGAGGTGATTTTTACATTGGTACCATTTTAGGGTACATATGACTTTTTGATCACCTGTGGAGGGGGGCAAGGTGACCAAAAAATGGCTGTTCTGACATGGTTTTTAGCTTTTTGTTTTCTTTTTTTCTAGGGCGTTCACTTGACAGAGTAGTTCATGTGATAATTTTATAGAGTCAGTTGTTATAGAAGAGGTAATACCTAATATGTCTATTTTTTTACAACTGCAAATTGCTGAAAATGCCGAGAAAAGGGCAAGGGAAATGCTGACATGAAAAAAAAAAGCATTATAAAACCGGACCACCCTTTAAGTGGAGAAAACATGGCTGATTAGATGTGTCTTTTATAAAACATGACAAATAAAAACAGAATATACATGTATTTATTTTGAAATGTTTTACCTTTTTTGGGCACATTCAAACAGCCACTGCAATGTAGGTTTTTAGATTACATATAAAGGGGATGTCCAGGATTATAATTCGTATGAATAATGTTCTATTACATTAACAAAATTATCAATTTTGTGAAAAAAAAGCTTATTCACAATGTACAGTTCATTACCACTCTGCCCATGGTTATGAATGGTTATATTGTTAAACACCTTCGCTCACCGATGTAGGTCTGGGACCGCTCTACACATGGCAGGTGCTAAAGAGCTGACACCCACCTGGAATTGGCGATAACTCAGATTCCTGCTGTTTTAACCCCTTAGATGCCATTGTTAATAGCAACCGTCGTGTCTACGCAGTTAGATGCCACCCTCTTTGCATTGCGATTGCGAGGTTGTAATGGCAGCCAGTGGCCTAGTAAAGGCATCCAACTAAAGGTAGAACTTAATAGAATAATGGTAAAATGACAATACATTGCAATACTGAAGGGAACTAAAAAGTTTAAAAAGATTTTCTTTTTAAATATAAAAAATATAGATATTCAAAATAAAATAAAAATGATTTTCCCAATGATTATAAAAAAATAAACATAACATGACACTGCTTTGTTCAAAAAAGTCCAAATTATTCAAATATCATGTTATATTTCTCACATAGTCAATGACGCACAAGATATAAAAAAAAATTCCCAGTGCCAGAACTGCCTCACAAAAATGATCGGGAAAACTTATGTCCCCTAAAATGGTACCCATAAAAGTAGCATATGGCAACACAAAGCTATTTAAAAAAAAAAAAAAGGATTTTCATTTTTAAAATTAGTACAATCATATAAACCGTATTTTTCAGACTATAAGACGCACTTTTTTTTATCCCAAAAGTGGGGGGAAAATGTCAGCACGTCTCATAGTCCTAATACTAATGAGAGCTTCCATTATTGAAGCAGTCATCAGCATGCAGCAGGCGTGGGAGGTAAGGGAAGCGCTGAGCGGCTTAACTCACCCTCCCTGGTCTTCGTCCTGACAGCATACAGCATTTGTACGTAGGTGTACACTATGACTCGACACTGTGCAAAATCAGGTCACAGTGCAACGTGGCCCAGAAAAAGACCAGGGAACTGTGAGTGGATCTGCAGAGTGGAAGCGCTGTCTGGGGCAAGTGAGGTAAGTTTTTTTTTTTTATATCTGATCTGAGGTTTGATGGGGGTCCGACCTGAGGTCTGATGGGGGTCCGACGTGAGGTCTGATGGGGGTCCGACGTGAGGTCTGATGGGGGTCTGACGTGAGGTCTGATGGGGGTCCGACGTGAGGTCTGATGGGGGTTCGACGTGAGGTCTGATGGGGGTCCGACGTGAGGTCTGATGGGGGTCCGACGTGAGGTATAATGGGGATCCGATCTGAGGTCTGATGGGGGTCCGACGTGAGGCTGATGGAAGTTCGGGGGTTTGATCTGAGGCATATGGAGCTTGGGGATCTGATGAGGGTGTGATCTGAGGTCTGATGGTGCTTGGGGGCCTGATTTTGAGGTCTAATGAAGAATGGGAGTCTGATCTGAAGTCTGATAAGAAATTCTATTCCTCCTCTAAATCCTAGGTGTGTCTTATAATCTACTGCGTTTTATAGTCCAAAAAATATGGTATCTCTGTAATGGTACTGGCCGATTGAATAAAATTAACATACTGTTTTAACCATACAGTGCACACTGCTAAAACTAAATGATACTATTACAGAATACAAAACATCCCGCAAAAAAACAAGCCCTCAATGAAAAATAAAAAAAAATAAAAACCTATGGCTCTTGGAAAGTGTGGAGTAAAAACATAATTGTCCCTGCCAAAACAGCCATGGTTCTTAAGGGGTTAAAAGAAACCCCACAGTTTAAGTGGTTCACCTTGATGATAGCTGATTGTTAAATGTTATTTACTAGATCCGGTCAATGCCTGGTCCTAACTAAAGGACTTGCTAATGACTTACATGCTTAACATACTATTACAGAGGGTCTAAAATATAATGTAATATGGAAGCTAAGTGACAAGTGGTGCGTGAGATGTTCAATTCAATAAGAGCAGCGATAAGCAACACCCACCATCACTTCAGTAAACAGCGATGATGGAGAGAGTTCAGACTGTCACCCATGATAAAGAGCCCACTAAACACTCTATTAGTTTTTCATTTGCTGAATTAATGTTCTTTACGGGCCGTGTGTGCCGGGTGCTTAATGAATTGTCTCGTTAAAGATGCCTGTGGTGCTGTTGGGCTGCCTGCACTTCAAGGCATAAATTCAGACAAGAAATGAGCCATCGTAAAGAGGACATAACTCCTCAGGAAAAAGGTTTTATTCTTCAGCATTTGTGCAGCCTTGGGACCAACTGGATTATCAGTAAAAACTACAGTGGACGGAGTTTTGAAAACTATTAGTCCTAGATCTACATAATGTGCCATCAAGGAGATGGCTTCATTTAAATATAGTTTCAGTAGTATCATTCCTATTCAAGTACAGCTTCCATCCTCTTCTTCATATTTATAGCAGAGGTATGCACCACATAGCACTGACGTTTCAAAGCTCATCCTCAAAGGGTCTTATCACTCAAATCTATAAATCTCATTAATACTGCACCACAGTTTTGGTGAGGTCCCAAAAACACTCATTCATGATCAAATAGAAATCATGGTTTGGTAAAGAAATTCCATCATCACTATGGCTGGTAATATAGGCCAGAGAAGCAAAACATTCATTGTGCGCCTTGTAAAAGAACGTTTAAAAGGGGTTGTGCAGTGCAAAGATACTGATGGCCTATCCTCATAGGTCATCAATATCAGATCAGCGGGCGTCTGACATCGGCACCCCCACTGATTAGCTGTTTGAAGGGGTAGCAGCACTCATGCAAGTGATGTTTCTGCTTTAAAATTACCTGTTCGCCATCTTATTTGCAGCGGTTGCCCAGCGTAATTACAACTGCTTGTTCCATTACGCTGAGCTGCCTCTACAAAGGAGGTACGCAAAAGCTTCTCTGCTGATCGTCTGGGGGTGCCTGGAGTCGGACCCCACTGATCTGGTACTGATGACCTATCCTTGGGATAGTAATATAGTTTGAAAGGCTGAAAAAGACATATCACCATCCAGTCCAGCCTATTATAGGTCATCAATATATTTGCACTTCACAACACCTTTAAAGGGGTATTCGGTTATAACTTGTTAAGGGATAACTATCAGATCGGTGGAAGTCCTACCACTGGGACTTCCACCGTTCAGGTGAACAGGGCCCTGTACCCAGAGGAGGCCTACTGAAACGAATGGAGGAGTTATTCCTTTGGAAAATGGGTCTGGGTGAGCTTTCCTTTTGCAAGTGCCCAGAACCGCCAGCCTTCTCTACTTTCTGCTCCTCTCTTAACCTCCCCAAGGCTCCCTTCCCCCTGATGTCACTCTGATGCTGGGTTCAGACCTGAGCGTTTCTGAGATGCGCGGTTGCCGCGTGTTTTTGGCAATAGTAAACGCGCGTTTTACGTGTTGCAAATTCATAAACGCGCGTTCGAACGTGCGTTTTCAGTGTCAAAAACGCTCAAAATACAAGCGTTGCGCGTTCCCATTGAAGTCTATGGGCCAAAACGCGCGACAAACGCCCCAAAAAAAGCTCAAGTACTTGTTTATGCGTCGGGCGTTTTTCAGCGCGTTCAAACGCGCTGTAAAACGCTAAAATGTGAACCAGTCCCATAGGGAAGCATTGGTTTGCATGGGTTATGCGTTTTACAGCGCGTTCGAACACGCTGTAAAACGCGCAAGTGTGAACGGAGGGTGATGCAAATCCCAATCTTCCCCAGGCATTTTTTCAGCCAGAGCCAGCCGCCTGGGAAGCATGCTGCTTCCACCGATTTCCACAGGCGTAGGCCACAGCAACAGCTTCCTGAGGTGCTCGCCCACAGAACGGAACGTAATGGCAGGCGCAAGATTTGAATCTGCATTAGAATCACTTCAAGGGAGAGAGAATGAAGCCATTAGGGTGTTAGGGGAGGAGCGGAAAGCAGGGTAGACTGGCGGTTCTGAGCACATTGAAAAGGAAAGACTCCCAGCTGGGCCATCGGGACCCATTTTCCAAAGGAATAAATGTGCTTCTACTGGAGATTGAAATAACACAGAAAAGACATAAAAGTATCATTACAATGTTTATACACCATTCTAATGGCTATTGCTGATAGGAGCTCACATGGGCTGGTGTTTTTTTTTTTATAGTATGCAAGCATGACCACCGCTGCTGGATTGCAGGGTGGTCGTAACCATGGAAAATGAGGAATATATAATGTAATGGAAAAATAAATCCAGCCAGCAAAGGAGACAATATGGACAATCACAATACATTAGTAAGTGCCTTGTATTAACTTTCTCTATTCGCTGAAGTGAGACCATCCCTTTAAGCTTCTTTTAGACTGGACAATTTTTGGGCTAATTATCGGGAACAAATCTTTTTTTTTTTTTATTGGAATCTTTATTTAATTTTTCTCAGTATCAAACACAATATCATAATAACAAAAGAAATGTACTCATATTTTCACCACCCCCCCCCAACCACCCCCTCAAGCATGCCCGAGAGAAAAAAAAAAAAAAGTCTTCTCACTCTTTATTCATTCCACCAGTTCCATATCTTAATACATTTTTCATTAGACCCTCTTTGTTTGTACAACATCTGTTCATACTTTTTAACTTTGTTAACTAGATTTAGCCATGTTCGATGCTCTGGGGGGAGCGACGCAAACCACAATCTAGAGATAATGAGCCTAGCTAGGAAAGACACTTTGACCAAAAGACGAAATTTGGAAGACTGACAAACTATCTCAGAAAAATCACCCAAGATCCATACTCCAGGCACAAAAGGAATCTGAATTTGGAGTTTTTGTGTTAAGGTTGTTTGAACCGAATGCCAGTACTCCTTCACTGGAGGACAGTCCCAGAACATGTGTAGGTGATCGGCACCAGGGCAGTCACAGCGCAGGCAATTGGAAGAAGTCCTAAATCCTCTCTTCTGTAACCACAATGGTGTTATGTATATCTTATGAATAATATTAAACTGTACTACAGTGTGGTTAAAATTATGTGAAAGATAAGTCATATTCTTCTAAATGTTTTCCCACACCGGTGAAACAAAGTTTTCAAGTGTAGTAATCCAGGCTTTTTGTCCTGGAGAGTGACGTTCGAAGAAATAAGATTTAATTAAGTGTTTATAACAATGTGAAATTTTAACTTTCATATGTGTTCCTCTTTCTAGTAATAGCTTATTGTGGGGAGTCGCTCTGGTAGACAGCGGTGAGGGTGCAGTACCGAGGCAAAACAAAGAGTCCAGGATGTGCAATAAACAGTGTTTTATTCACACTGACACAAAAATACACAGCAAACAGTCTTTCGGTGGTAATTCACACATGTCAGAAACAAGGAGGCAAAACAAAACAGGCCAACACAGGTTCAGTCACCTGGGAGGTGTAGGTGCAGGTTCGCACCAGGCTGTCGGCCCAGCCGCAGGAGAATCCACCTTCAGGTAGCCAGGAACAAAAGCCACCTCCTTGCTGAGCTCTTTCCTCCAGGACAGAGAACTCCAGAGCCCTGTTAGCAGGCTCCAGGATAATCACCACCTCAGACACAGCTGCTGGCTGTGTTTTATACCCAGCCCAAAACCAGGACTGGATCGTGGGGAGCAGCCACCCACCCTACACTTTAGCTGCTCCCGGTAAGAGCCGGCCCGGATCGGCTTTGCAGCCATGCTATTTAACAGAGTCAAACAGCACTAGCTGCTGCAGACAAAAACCCGGCTCTTACCTCACCGAGGCCAGCAACCTCGGTGACACGTACCTGCCATCAAATATGACACCTTGCACCCTCTTACACACCCCCTTTGTTCAACCCTGAGGGGTGAACACACGTGAGGCAGTGGACGCGGGACAGGGCATCTGCGTTACCCTGCAAGCGGCCTGCCCTGTGTTCCACGGAGAATTTGAAATTTTGAAGGGATAGGAACCACCTGGTGACCCGAGCATTCCTCTCCTTGGCCTGACTCATCCACTTGAGAGGGGAATGGTCGGTCACCAGACGGAACCTCCTCCCTAACAGGTAGTAGCGGAGAGATTCGAGTGCCCACTTGATAGCCAGGCACTCCTCTCCACTATACTATATCTGGACTCGGCGGGACTGAGCTTACGGCTCAGGAAGACAACGGGATGTTCTTCCCCGTTGACCTCCTGAGACAGTACCGCACCGAGGCCTACCTCCGAGGCATCGGTCTGTACGACAAACTCCTTGTTGAAGTCGGGTGTCACCAAAACCGGGGACCCACACAGGGCCGACTTCAACGCGGAGAAAGCCTCCTCCGCCTTCTCACTCCAGCTAACCCTCCCAGACTTTCGCCCCTTCAACAGGTCTGTCAATGGCGCTGCTATTGTGGCAAAGTGGGGCACAAACCTCATGTAGTATCCTACAATCCCCAGGAACGACTTTACCTGCCTGGTGGTGACCGGTCGGGGCCAGTTACGAATGGCCTCTACCTTAGTTACCTGAGGTTTGATGACTCCCGCCCGATTACATATCCCAGATATTTGGTCTCTTCCAACCCAATCGCACACTTTTTGGATTGGCGGTTAGTCCAGCTTTCCTCAGGGCATCCACTACCGCCTGCACCTTGGGTAAATGGCTTTCCCAGTCGGTGCTGTGGATGACTACATCATCTAAGTAGGCCGAGGCGTACCGACGATGTGGTCGCAGCACTATGTCCATTAACCTTTAGAAAGTGGCGGGGCGCCATGCAGGCCAAAGGGTAACACCTTGTAGTGATACAGGCCCTGCGGGGTAACAAACGCGGTTTTTCCTTAGCCGACTCCGTTAAGGGTACCTGCCAGTACCCTTTAGTGAGGTCCAGCACAGAAAAATAACGGGCTTGTCCTAAATTTTCAACAAGCTCGTCTACTCGGGGCATGGGATACGCGTCAAACTTGGATACTTCATTTAACTTGCGAAAGTCGTTGCAGAACCGCAACGTCCCATCCGGCTTGGGTATTAGGACTATGGGACTGGCCCACTCACTTTTCGACTCCTCAATGACATCGAGCTTCAACATTAACTGCACTTCCTCCGCGATGGCCCGCCGCCGAGCCTCGGGTACCCGGTATGGTTTTAACCGGACCTTGGCCTGAGGCTCAGTGACGATGTCATGTCGGATGAGAGACGTGCGGCCAGGAGGTCCGAGAACACATCCGTGTTCCGACTGAGGAACTCCCTGACTTCCTGAACTTGTTTGGAAGACAGGCTGTCTGCAATTTTCACCGTGGTTACTGCTTCACAGGCCTCGAACTGTGGGGCGGGACCCTTTCACCTAGAAGCCCTGGCCGGGGCTGTGGTCGTCGGCCGCGTCCCTATCTTTCCACGGCTTAAGTAAATTCACGTGGTACACCTGCTCCGGCTTGCGCCGCCTGGCTGGTGTACTTTGTAATTTACTTCCCTACCTTCTCGATCACCTCATAGGGGCCCTGCCACCTAGCTAGGAATTTGCTGTCAAGGGTGGGTACCAGAACCAAAACCCGATCTCCCGGATTGAAGTCCCGTACCCGAGCCTGACGATTGTACACCCTACTCTGGGCTTGTTGCGCTGCCTCCATATGCTCCCGGACCAAGGGCAACACCCTTTCCATCCGTTCCTGCATCTGGGCGACATACTCAATGACACTTTTGTGGGGGACAGGCTGTTGTTCCCATGCTTCCTTGGCGATATCCAACAGGCCCCGAGGGTGTCTGCCATAAAGCAGTTCGAAGGGCGAGAACCCAGTAGAGGCCTGGGGCACCTCTCGCACTGCGAACATGAGATAGGGCAGAAGCAGATCCCAGTCCTTCCCATCTCTAGACACCACCCTCTTTAACATATTTTTTAGAGTTTGGTTAAACCTCTCCACAAGACCGTCTGTTTGCGGATGGTAAACGGACGTCCGTAACTGCTTTATACGCAACAATTTACACAGTTCCCTCATTACTTTGGACATAAAAGGGTGCCTTGGTCTGTCAGAACCTCTTTTGGCAGGCCCACACGGGAAAACATCTCCATTAACTCTTTGGCAATGAGCTTAGCTGAGGTATGTCGCAGAGGCACCGCCTCCGGATACCGAGTGGCATAGTCGAGAACTACCAGAATGTGTTGGTGGCCCCTGGCAGACCTTGGTACAGGCCCAATTAAATCCATAGCGATTCGCTCAAGCGGTACTTCAATAATTGGCAGAGGTACCAGAGGACTACGGAAATGTGGCTGGGGGCTAGTTACCTGACAGGTTGGACAGGACTTACAATAATTTTCTACCTCCTTGAACACGCTGGGCCAATAAAACCGCTGCAGTATGCGGTCCTGGGTTTTCTGCCACCCCAGGTGTCCCCCAAGAACATGTTGGTGGGCAAGCTCCATGACAAGCTTGCGATACGCTGTGGGCACCACCAACTGTTCAACAGGTTCACCTCGGATTTGGTTCACCCGATACAACATATCCTGCAGAACAATGAATCGCGGAAACATTAATTCAGCCCCTGGTTTCTGGGGTTTACCATCAATTTCCAGCACATTCTCCCAGGCCCTGGTTAGGGTTTGGTCCCGGTGTTGTGCGGTCCCAAAATTTTCCCCGGAGACATTGAGGTCTGCCAACTCAGGTCCCGGTGGCAAGTCCTCCGTGTCTCCCACCATTACACTCAGTGGGGTTGTCTCCCCCACTACCGCTGCAGCAGTGGTCACCCCTACCGCTGGCCCTTCAGACTCTGGCTCCCAGGGTTCTGGCCTTCCAGTGGTATCAGGCCACTCTGCTAGGGTTACCCCTGTCTCAGGGCTATTAGACACTGTCACCTCAGGCCACAGTGACGGAAAACCAGGAAGTCTCTCCCAATTATCAGTTCATAGGGTAGCTTTGTGGAGATCGCCACTTCACAAGTCCAGGTGCCGACCGCCGTGGACAGAGACATTACAGCAGTGGGATAGTCCTTTAAGTCTCCGTGAATGCACACAACACCCACTTTCCGGCCCGTATACTGGGTGGGCTGTACCAGGGCAGCACTTACCAGGGTTACCAGGCTCCCTGAGTCCAACAGCGCCACTGCCAGGTTATCCCCGACTTGCACCTGGCACAGATGACGATTGTCTATTGTCTCGGGGTGCCGGTCGCACACAGTCTCCGGGCATACATGGAAGCCCGGTACCCATAATTAGTCTCCATGGGTTCCCCCGATGGGGACAGTTGGCCCTATGTGTCCAGGCTCCCGACACTGCCAGCAGACCACTGGGGATGGATCTGCAAGGGGTACATCCCGGGCGGGTTTGGCCGGCCGCCGGGACTGGGGTGGAGATTTCCGGGGTTTGACTGGCCCCCTCCCAAAAGAACCCCCTGCAGGTTTCTGGTGGCCTCATATCGCTCCACCAGGTCGACCATCTCAAGGGCATTGGTGGGGGATACCTGGCCGATCCAGTGTTGAAGGGGGTAAGGCAAGGCCCT
Source organism: Bufotes viridis (assembly GCA_033119425.1). Classification (NCBI taxonomy): domain Eukaryota; kingdom Metazoa; phylum Chordata; class Amphibia; order Anura; family Bufonidae; genus Bufotes; species Bufotes viridis. The sequence goes on from CM065590.1 coordinate 170,192,986, forward strand.
CCAGAACATGTCAGCCAGCAGACGGTCCAGCATAGCAGTCGGACTTAGAATGTCAGGCTGCAGCCATTTTTGCAACCGGTGCAGCAACTCATAGTACTGCGGCCTGGCGGGTTCAGCCGCTTTAAAGTCCCACTGGTGGACCCGCTGAGCCCGGACCAACACGTTTACCCCCAGTCTGGCCAGGATCTCCCCTTCACCGTGGAATAGTCAGCAGCCTGGTCATCTGCCAAATCAAAAAAACTTGCTGGGGTCCGGATGCCAGGAACGGAGCAACCACCTCGGCCCACTGGTCACGGGTAACTTTTCCCTCACGGCGACCTTCTCAAAGACCGCCAGGTATGTCTCCACGTCGTCTGCGGGGTCATCTTTGGGATCGCCGCACGGACCGCTTTCCGGGCATCATGGACGTGGTGGGACGCTCCTGCCGCCTGTAACGCCATCACATGTTGTAGCAGTAGCTGGTTGGTCTCCCGCTGCTGCACGTTAGCCTCTATGAGAGCCTTCACAGCAGCCTCCATGTTGCCAGAAATTCCTGCTTGCAACTTTGCTGGCTTAATATATATCATGCACTTTAGCAAAAAACTTCGGCGTTCACGCCAGCCTCACTGCGCATGCCCGCATCCGACACCAAATGTGGGGAGTCGCTCTGGTAGACAGCGGTGCGGGTGCAGTACCGAGGCAAAACAAAGAGTCCAGGATGTGCAATAAACAGTGTTTTATTCACACTGACACAAAAATACACAGCAAACAGTCTTTCGGTGGTAATTCACACATGTCAGAAACAAGGAGGCAAAACAAAACAGGCCAACACAGGTTCAGTCACCTGGGAGGTGTAGGTGCAGGTTCGCACCAGGCTGTCGGCCCAGCCGCAGGAGAATCCACCTTCAGGTAGCCAGGAACAAAAGCCACCTCCTTGCTGAGCTCTTTCCTCCAGGACAGAGAACTCCAGAGCCCTGTTAGCAGGCTCCAGGATAATCACCACCTCAGACACAGCTGCTGGCTGTGTTTTATACCCAGCCCAAAACCAGGACTGGATCGTGGGGAGCAGCCACCCACCCTACACTTTAGCTGCTCCCGGTAAGAGCCGGCCCGGATCGGCTTTGCAGCCATGCTATTTAACAGAGTCAAACAGCACTGGCTGCTGCAGACAAAAAAACCCGGCTCTTACCTCACCGAGGCCAGCAACCTCGGTGACACGTACCTGCCATCAAATATGACACCTTGCACCCTCTTACATTATGAAGAAAAAGTGGAGCTTCTATGTTAAAAAAGTGCTTATTTGAAATAGAAGAAAGTGCAAAACATAACTGGAAATATGAATACCATGCTATCTCGCCTAAATTTTCCTTTTGAGTAAGTTCCAAAAGAGACAAAATTTGCCCATTTTTTACCACTTGACTAAGATAGTGAATATTTTTTGTCCTCCAGTAATGATTAGCCTCCAAGTTCAAAAGAGTGTAAAACCTTTTATTATGCCATATTGGAGTGCAGATCAGTGATGCAGTAACTTTACACCATTTCCTAATCATCCTCCAAGCTCTTATACACAAACTGGAAAAGGAGGTATAATCTCGTAAATTCTTAGATGAAAAACTAGACTCCAATAGTGTAAAAAAGTCTGAGAAGCCTGCTTCTGTTGCTAGTTTGATACATAGGGGACTATTTTTCCAGTCATTGAAAAAACATAACTGTGAGGCAACAAAATATCCCTTAAAGTGTGGAAGATTTAGGCCTCCCTGCTCGTACGGCATGGAAAAATAGTCCACCTTCAATCTCACACGTTTTCTCCCCCATAATAAATCATTGATCATTTTTTCTATCAATTTGAAGAATTTATCCTCAATCCAAGTGGGGGAGTTTCGGAGAACATAAAGCACTTGGGGGAGTACCACCATTTTAATTAAAGAAATCCTGTCTGCTCTAGTAAGCGGAATTTTCTGCCATACCTTAATTTTTTATCTAATTTTCGCCAATACTGGTATCAAATTAAGCTGTATATAGTCTTGAACTTTTGCAGTCACCGTAATCGCCAAATACTTCAATGACTCAGAGAAATTCAAACCGTGGACTCTAGTTTCAGTAGATAAATCATCCAGCGGTAAAAGGCAGGTTTTCGCCCAATTAACTTCCAAGCCTGAGACCTCACTATAAGCATTGACAATCTCCATCACCCGAGGTAATGTATTTTCTGTCTTTTGTATAAAAAACAAAACATCATCGGCATATAGGGAAATTCGGTCCTTTGTTCCCATAACTCCAAACCCCAGCATCCTCGGATCTTGTCTAACCTTGGCTGCCAGGGGTTCAATGTAAATGTTGAAGAGGAGCGGGGAAAGAGGACATCCCTGACGGGTTCCTCTTTCCAATAGAAAGCTCCCTGTCAGCACATTATTGATCCTCAGCCTAGCCACAGGGGATTTATATAACAACTGTATTATCATAATAAATCTTAGGCCAAATCCCATTCTTACCATCACTCTCCAAAGGAACCCCCACTCCACCCTGTCAAAAGCCTTAGTGGCATCCAGAGACAGGATGGAGCGGGAGCCATCCGCTGGGGACTGAGTATTAGCAAAAAGACGGTGTAAATTGTAATGTGTACCCCTCCCAGGCATGAATCCATTTTGATCAGGATGAATCACAGACGTAATTACTTTATATGAACATTCTTCATATGAACATTTGTTCCTGATAACTGGCCCAAGTAATGGTGCTGCTGATTGGCAGATAAATGAGCAAATGCTGTTTCTCGGCTGATTTGCATCTGTCATTCATTATTGCCAACACATCTCCCTGTGTAATCAGTGATGTTCTGCCGATAATCTATAGAACTGAATGGGGAACAATGATTGGGGCAGAAATCACTGTCTGTAGGGGTGACCTGTCTAGCATTCTAAGCAGTTTAAAAAAAAAATAAAGATTAGGTGGCATGGTGGCTCAGTAGTTAGCACGTTGCATTATAGTTCTGGGTTCTTGGGCTCAAATCAGACAAAGAGTAAGGCCGCTTTCAGACGAGCGTGTGTCATGCTCCGGACTCGCATTGCAGAACCAATCCTGACCGCCCAGCATTATGTCAGTGTTATCCAATACATTCCAGAAGTGTAAGGGTTACATAGCATCATAAATCAATATAATGCTATGCGACCCCGGCAGTGCTGGAAGTTCAGGATGGGAGCTGTGCTGCAAGTCTACAGCAGGACACTCACTCGTCTGAAAGCGGCCTAACATCTGCATTGAGTTTGTATCTTGTTGCCCTATTTCTATGGGTTTCCTCCGGCCTCTCTCACATTCCAACAAGAACAAGGAAAAATACAGGCACAGGCAAACTAAGGTGTGTATTCCAGCTCAATATAATGTGATTTGCTGACCACACTGAAAAAAGCCAAATCTTAAGAGTGTTATCTATTACATAAGGCACAATTGAATGGAATGTAATATTTCACCTCACTTCTTCCTTATTCCTTTTTGTGCTATGTAATTTATGAAAAAAAGTAAAAAAAAAAAAAAAGTAACCAATGGGCCATCCATTATTAATGTGTTTTGTAGTTTGAAAATGTTAATTGTAACAAAGAAATATAATACCACCAAGTGTGTAATGATCTGTGACTTACAGCAGATCAGTTTATAGAGAGAATCTCATTAATTACACGGAAAAGATTACATTTATTTAACCCTTGCACTGACTTGCATTGTACTTTAGTAATGGTAATGGCGTTTTCAAGCTACTTTTCTCTAGCACAATTTACATACACTTTTACAATTATTAAGGCTCTTCCATAACTTTCCTTCTTTACATCCGGGAGCTTAAAACACCTAATAATACCCCTCACCGTTTGTATCCTACCCAGTATTCTCAACAGAAAACACTCTTCCCTGTCTTCACAGTTTGTAACAATATGTGGTTAAAATAGATCAGACAGAAGATATTGACAGCTGCCTGTAATGTCGAGAAGAAGGAGCAAAGTATATCTTTAAAGGGCATCTGTCAGCAGATTTGTACCTATGAAACTGTTACATGTGCACTTGGCAGCTGAAGGCATCTGTGTTGGTCCCATGTTCATATGTGTCCGCACTGCTGAGAAAAATGATGTTTTATTATACAGTTGTGTTCAGAATTATTCAACCCCCACTGAAATTGAGTGTTTTGGCCAGTTTGACATTGATTTTGATCATTTCAGTCATCTTGTGTACAATTAAATCAAAGAGGCACTTGTAAGTCAGACAAATATAACATAACATTTATAATGAAATAACCACAAATGTCTTTTCTGTGCTCACATCATTATCAGTTTTATTCAACCCCCAAGTGACATTCAATCTTAGTACTTAGTACAACATCCTTTTCCAGTTATAACAGCTTTTAAACGTGAAGCATAGCTTGACACAAGTGTCTTGCAGCGATCTATGGGTATCTTCGCCCATTCTTCATGGGCAAAAGCCTCCAGTTCAGTCACATTCTTAGGCTTGCGCGCTGCAACTGCTTTCTTTAAGTCCCACCAGAGGTTCTCAATCGGATTTAAGTCTGGTGACTGCGATGGCCACTTCAAAATGTTCCAGCCTTTAATCTGCAACCATGCTGTAGTGGACTTGGAGGTATGCTTGGGATCATTGTCCTGTTGAAAGGTCCAATGTCTCCCAAGCCTCAGGTTTGTGACGGACTACATCACATTTTCATCCAATATCTCCTGGTACTGAAGAGAATTCATGGTACCTTGCACACGCTGAAGCTTCCCTGTACCTGTAGAAGCAAAACAGCCCCAAAGCATGATTGACCCCCGCCATGCTTCACAGTAGGCAAGGTGTTCTTTTCTTCATAGGCCTTGTTCTTCCTCCTCCAAACATAGCGTTGATCCATGGGCCCAAACAGTTCTAATTTTGTTTCATCAGTCCACAGAACACTATCCCAAAACTTCTGTGGTTTGTCCACATGACTTTTGGCATACTGCAGTCGACTCTTCTTATTCTTTGGAGACAGCAAGGGGTGCGCCTGGGAGTTCTGGCATGGAGGCCTTCATTACGCAGTGTGCGCCTTATTGTCTGAGCTGGAACTTCAGTACCCGCATCTGACAAATCTTTTTCAGTTCCTCAGCAGTCACACGGGGACTTTTCTCCACTTTGCGCTTCAGGTAGCGCACAGCAGTCAAAGTCAGCATCTTCTTTCTGCCACGACCAGGTAAGCGTTTCAACAGTGCCCTTTGCCTTGAATTTGCGAATGATGCTTCCTATGGTGTCTCTTGGTATGTTTAACATCTTTGCAATCTTCTTATAGCCATTGCCCTTCCTGTGAAGAGAAATCACCTCTTCTCTTGTCTTCCTGGACCATTCTCTTGACTTCACCATGTCTGTAAACACACCAGTAAATGTCTAGAAGGAGCTGAGTATCACAGTCCTTTTACATCTGCCTAATTGGTGCTTATTATGCTTGATTGCTGCTCCTTGACATCCAATAGGTGTTTTCAATACCTGATCGAAAACACTTGAATGAACCTCTGTTCTTAAGAGTGGTAGTCTTTAAGGGGTTGAATAATTGTGTCAATGAAGAAATCACAAAAAAAACATTTAATACTGTATTACAAAAACAATTGATGTCATGTTAGTTGCATTTGGTTCTTTAAAAAGTCCTTGTAAGATTTAATTCTGAACACAATTACAAATGTACACTAAATTCCCTAAAACCCTTTACAGCATTGGGGGTTGAATAATTTTGAACACAACTGTATGTAAATGATCCTCTAGGAGCAATAAGGGTGTTGTCATTGCAGAGAGCGCTAAGTCCGTTGCTCCTAAAGGGTCATCTGCATATAGTAAAACATCATTTTTCTCATCAATGCGGGTACATATGAACATGGGACCACCACAGTCTTCTGCTGCCAAGTGTACATGGAACAGATCAGGCAGTGTCATAGGTACAAATCTGCTGACAGATGGCCTTTAAATGCTGGTAGGTCTAACTACAACATGTAGATGCGGCAGCATTTATCTATCTTTCTTTTACATCTTTCCTCTTCTTAAAGGGAAAAGAAAATTCTTAAGATCTGACCAAATACCATTTGAAATCAAGGAAATGAGAAGGGTCAACACAGCTCAAAGGCAAGTATGCAGATTGTATCTCCTCTCCGTGTTTGTGTGGGTTAACCATATTTGTTGCACAGGTTCTGGCAGAAGCCTCCGTTGCAGATTGCGGCAAAAAAGGACAAAATACAGTGGTATTTTATCAGTCAACACGCCAGTATACACACACTAGACGGAACCCATTATAAAGAAGGGGATGCATCGGTTTCCGTCAGTGTCTGGCATATGCCGGCTGTTCCGGTATTCTCTTTCGGAATCCTGAATCGTGGATATGCTCTTAGCATAATTAAGGATATAGACTATGAGAAGGGAGTGGGAATAGAACAGAGTGCTGAAAATCTCTGAACATCAATACAATATTACATTTTTATTTAAGGTGCTGTACAGAACAATTACGCCAGGATCTAGGGCTTTATCGCATGCCCATTTACTATACTTCCAGGGGTATGCTCACGGCGAAGATATTGACCCAAGGCTCTTTACTGGCTCTGAATGATCACATGGGTCACAACACTGTCAAATGATAATGGCATGTGACATTATGCGTTTTATCCTCCCATTACAAATTAGGGCTTTACTTCTTCATAGTGAGCGGTACTCTTCACACCTCATTTCCAGAAAGGATGCTCGCTACACTGAAATGTTTCTGGTTGTCTTTTTCCCATTTATTGACCTATGCTTCATGACACTTCTCCGCTTCATATATAATATTTGGAAGCATCAGGAACAGTTACACTTTCTGATTCACCAGTGTGCCCATAATCCCTAAATGTAACTGTTAAAGGAGGAAGGTGAGCTTGTATTCCTTTAAAACACTAGAGGGAAGAAAATGACTTGTCGCACCTGACTGCTCCGGTAATACAAAATCCAATTGTGAGTGAGGGGAGATAAGAGGAGAGAAGTGGAAGGGCCATCACATCAGCAAACACTAAGTAATGAACAGGGCCGCCAGTGTCTGCCATGATAAAACACTCCATTAGCTGCGCTGGTTTTAAATGAGTGATAATTGTGGCACCACAGCAGTGGAAAGTGATTGAATTTTTATCTCTAGTCTGGCGTCTTGACAAGCTGACCATGAGGCAAAGATGTCCCCAGTGTGCAGCATTATACGCAGTGTGTGTCCTTTGCAATTGCCACTGTGGGGAACGGTTCTGCAAACACTATACCAATTAACGCATTAACAGCACAACCTAAAGCAGCACATAAAGTCATCTGTGACAGCAAAAGAGCGGTTTTCACTCCTTGGTATTTTAGATATGTGCTCAGTTCACGTGAATCAGCTGGCTGCAAAATACAGAATAATTACACAGAATAACAAAGCAATGCTAAGGCTTTGTTCACAACAGCATTACGCTGGGTTCACACCTGAGCGTTTCTGAGACGCGCGTTCTCCGCGCGTTTTTGAAGCGCGTTTTTGTGCGTGTTTTTTGCAATAGTAAACGCGTGTTTTACGCGCGTTTGTGTGATTGACTGCAGTGTTGGCTTCTCTCCAAACTGTGCCTAGCACCTGGGGTTTGGCCTTTCCAGCATGTTGCAAATTCATGAACGCACGTTTTCAGTGTCAAAAACGCGCGAAATACAAGCGTTGCGCGTTCCCATTGAAGTCTATGGGCCAAAACGCGCGACAAACGCCCCAAAAAAAGCTCAAGTACTTGTTTATCTGTCGGGCGTTTTTCAGCGCGTTCGAACGCGCTGTAAAACGCGAAAATGTGAACCAGTCCCATAGGGAAGCATTGGTTTGCATCGGTTATGCGTTTTACAGCGCGTTCGAACGCGCTGTAAAACGCGCAAGTGTGAACTGAGGGTTAGAGGCTCCCATGCAGATTTTGTCAAAAATGGAGAAGAAAATAGGGCAGTATGATAAAATGTTGTCTGGTAAAATGCTTGCTGGACCCAAATATAGTCAAGTGGATCTGCCGGGCACCATCATATAATCGATCGGCGCAGCTGCTATTTTTGAGTGAATTCAACCTTAAAATATATTGCATTAGAAATGCATGGTTTTGCTAGTGTGCTGTGGCCCGTATGTAGGTGGCAGTGGAGCCTCTGGAGAAATCAGAGAGCTCCGGCTGGATACTGCTGACCTTTTGATTGTCCCAGCAGCTGTACTCCTCCGCTGTCTGTGGGGGGCACAGCTGCTCGGAGGATGGAAAGGTTGGTCATTTGTTTTCTCCGTATAGTACCTTCTCCTGAGGCTTCACTGCCACCAATGAGTGCCGACATGCACATGATTTTACTAAAACACGCTGACACCATTGACTGTGTTTACACCATAACACCAGTGCAGGCACCATTAGACAAGGCTAGACGAGATGTCAAACAAAGAGGAGGGAGTCCTCATGTACATTAATATCTACTGCTTATGATATGTTGCTTGATAAGTGTCTGAAAAATCCGCTTGCAGGGCTTAAAAGAAAATGGGAAGTGGATGTCGGGTCGAATTCGGATGAAGAATGGCATGCTGTTCTGGGGACAGTACCCACATTGTGGATGAGTGTGGTCCAGCGCCGCTCACAACTGTTTCTGATACACCAGGTGTATAAAACACCACAGCTTATGTACAGAATGGGTCTGCGTGCAGCCTCCCTGTGCGCACAGTGTACTGCACCGAATGCAGACCTGATTTACATGTTTTGGGCTTGTAAGGAGTTGGAGGGATTTTGGGCTGTTAGAGGGAGTGTATAGAGTGAGCCTATTACGGACCCTGTTAATCTGGTTTATGAGGTATGTGGACGACTTAAGCTGGCTCTCGCAAAATTATTGTATAAAGCACGCAAATCCATAGCTAAATATTGGATACAACCGTCCCCTCCAACAATAGATGAAGGGACAAATACGGCTAACCATATGATAAGCATGGAAAGTGGTGTATATATTAAAAGGGTGGAGTGCCTGGTTTGGCATCACAGAGATTGTTGCGTATATGGAGTGGCATGTTACTTAGGGGTCTATAAACTTCCTGGCGGCAGCTGAACAGTGGTAGAGAGCTTTATACTTTTGTTCTAGGTGTCCATATGTAAGTTGTGGCCAAGAGGGCATGACACTGAAAGATTAATGGAAAGCCTAGCTACAGCTCTTCACTGATAAGAAAATGTTATATATTATTATAAGGCCTCATGCACACGTCCGTAGGTGTTTTGCAGTCCGCAACCTGCGGATCCGCAAAACACGGAAGCTGTTCTGCGTTCCGCTCCGCAATTGGTGGAATGGAACACGGCCCATTGTAGAAATGCCTATTCTTGTCTGCAAAATGGACAAGAATAGGACATGCTATATTGTTTTTGCGGGGCCACGGAAGGAGCAAAGGACGCAGAAAGCACACGGAGTGCTGTCCGCATCTTTTGCGGCCCCATTGAAGTGAATAGGTCCGCGCCCGAGCCGCAAACTCAAAATACGTTTGTGTGCATGAGGCCTAAGACATGTATAATTTTTCTCATCACCTTAAGTCTGCATAGGTGAATAGAGCTGCAGTACTCATCTGGACAGGTCTTCAATGATTCATTTAAAAATTCTTTAAGGCTTGGAGACTGTCACCTTTCCTTTCTTAAAAAAAAAAAAAAAAAGTAGCAAATATTTCTAGCTTAACTTAAATATCAGCGAAGTCAGTGTCAAGCACACAATCCTATATGAAGTCTCTAAACGTACTACCTTGAAATTCTAGATTACTGGATGTCATATTAAAGGATCCCCTCCGAGAATACAGTGAAGTTCTCTGCACAGTCCGAAGCAGAAATAGTCCAGCTTTCAAAATCCAGGTTTCAAAATTATAGATTCAGACTTATTTACAATGCTCATTCAATTTAATACGATTGAGTATATTCAAACATTAATATTAGAGATGAGCGAATTTCTCAAGATTTAGATTAGGCCGATTCGGGCAATTTTCCGGAAAAAAATCGGTTTGATCCGAATTTATATGTGGCGAATCGCGTTAAAAAACGGATATTTCCTGGTTGCAGAGAGCCTTGCAGTAACACGCATAGGGAGTCTGCTGTGGTAGTGAAACAATACTGTGAGTCAGTATGACATGTAGATAACAGGCGTCGCTCTTAGGTCTCATGCACATGACCGTATGTGTTTTGCAGCCTGCAAAAAAAAAAACGGATGATATCCATATCGCATCGTTTTTTTTTGCGGATCCGTTATTTTTGAGGATTCATTGTAACAATGCCTATCCTTGTCCGCAAACTAGAAAAAAATTGGAACAGACATACTCATGCAGACAACACTGTGTACATTTTTTTGCGGACCCATTGAAACGAATGGGTCCGCATCCTATCAGCAATAAAAACAGAACGGACAAGGAAACAAAATACGGTCGTGTGCATGAGCCCTTAGAATCACTGCACACTTCACTTATTTAGGCAGTTACGGGGCCAAAACTGACCAAATATCTCAAGTATGAACTCAGCCTTAAGCCCCATTCACACGTCCGCAAACGGGTCCGCATCCGTTCCGCAATTATGCGGAACAGGTGCGGACCCATTCATTCTCAATGGGGCCGGACGTGAAGCGGAGAGCACACTATGTGCTCTCCGCATTTGCGAGCGCGGCCCCGAACTTCCGGGTTTCGGCCCCGAATATCCAGTCCGCGGCTCCGCAAAAGATAGAACATGTCCTATTCTTGTCTGCAGCTTGCGGACAAGAATAGGCATTTCTATGGGGGGTGCCGGCTGGGTGTGTTGCGGATCCGCAATCTGCAACACACCATGGACGTGTGAAAGGGGCCGTCACAGGTCAATGTTAGTGCCAGGTATAAAGAACTGTGCAGAGGCCCAAGATCCTACTATAGCGTGAAAGAGCGCACTCCTTTTACACCAATTCACTGATTCCACATAGATTTCTACAGAAACTGTTCTATTAAACGCTAAAAGTAGACCCCCCCTCGACAGAGCGGAGAGGGTGTCAGCAGTAAGTTTCTGTTGACGTCACTGATTATTTTGCCCTTCCTCTGATCAGTCAGAACAATAACCCCCAAAAAATGAATCCTGTCTGTGGAGCATCCACCTTCACTCGGTCAGCATTTGGTCAGTAATCCATAAGTAATGCTAAAGAAAAAAAAGCAGGAGTGGATCCAAAACAGAGATGACACGTGAATGGAATATTTGCATGTCTCCTGTGTTTTGTACCCACTCCTGCTTTTGGCTACCAAATCATAAGCCAATTGTGATGCAAAATAGGGACCATGTCATGCAGGCCTTACAGATGTTACATAGACAGGATCCGTTGTGCGTCTCATTTTTTCTTCTGTCTGACAGATTAGAAAAAGGGACAAAAAGAATGATGATGTCAACAAGGCCGAAAGTCAAAATAGTGGCCCAGGCATGAAGTGGGGAGGGTGGGAACCTCATGAGAAGTCCACAGGGGCCCTATGACATAGTGGTGAGGTGGAAGCAGCATGAGGAGACCACAGAGTGGCCCAATGACAGAGAGCGGAGGTGGCGGCAGCAGCAGCATCAGGAGGCCACAGGGTGGCACTATGACAGAGTGTGGAGGTGGCAGTAGCAGCAGGAGAAGGCCACAGGGTGGCACAATGACAGTGTGGAGGTGGCAGCAGCAGCATCAGGAGACCTGAGTGGTGAGGTGGCAGCAGCATCAGAAGACCACAGAGTGGTGAAAGTGTTGGTGTGGCACTGTGGATGATCTAGTCTGATGCATCAGGCATTGGTGGGTGGAAATCCTGGCTGATCCACACCTGATTCATCTTGACAAAAGTCAGTCTCTACACATTTTGGGTGGACAGGCGAGTTCTTCTTGGGGCAACTATGACCCACGCCACACTAAACACCCACTCTGATGCCACACTACTGGCTGGGCAGGACAGCTTTTCCAGGGAAAACTCAGCCAGTTGCGGCCACAAATCCAGTTTCGCTGCCCATTAATCCAGTGGATCTTCAATGTGGGGTGGCAGGATGCTGTCCAAGTATGCCACCATCTGCTGAATCAGGTCCTGCTGCAGGTGGTGTGTGAAGAAAGCTGCTCATCAGTGACTCTAGACTCAAGTTGCTGCTGATGGAGCTGGAACTGCTCCAACCCCCCCCCCCCCACCCTGCCACAGCAGCAAAGGAAGAGGAACGTGAGTGCAGAGGGCCCCCACGGTCAGACCTGCGAGAGGATAGACGATGGCGCAGATAGGCAGCGGCCAAGTGAATACATAGGATGTCTCTATAGTAGTTCAGTTTGTCCTCCCACTGGAGTAAAAAAGGATCCCATTTTGGACTGGTAGTGAGGGTCCAACAAGGTGGAGAGCCATAAGTCATCCCTCTACTGAATTCGGCTGTCACTACGCAAAAAGTGAGCATGCATCGGGCCATTTGTGCAAGTGACTTAGAGGGACTCCCTGCCTCCATCTCCACTGCATACTGTCACGGTGTGTCTGAGTCCTCTGCCTCGTCTTCCTCATCTCCCTGTAGCTCCTCTGGCTGCTCCTGCTTCTCCTCTCCTGTCACCTGTGTAGAAAAATCACCCATTTCGCTACACATTGCTTATGCTCCAAAGTACTTCTCCTCCAGTTCAGCCCCCACAGGGCTTATGTGGCTGTAAGATCTAGGTGCCATGTCTCCAGTCTCCTGAGCAGCCAGATTTACCAGCATCTCTTCCAGGACATGAAGCAGTGGAATGACGTTGTTCATCCCGTAGTCCTGGCGACAGACAAATAATGTGGCCTCCTGAAAGGGCCTGAGTAAACGGCATGTCTCATGCATGAGCTGCCACTGGCTGACATCGAAGTTACACAGGGGAGTACTCTTGTCCGCTTGGATCAGCAAGAAATCGTTTATGGCCTCTCTCTGTTTGTATAGTCAGTCCAACATATGGAGGGTGGAATTCCAACAGGTGGAAACGTCACATATCAGCCTATGTTGGGGGATGCCGTTCTGCCACTGCAGCTCAAGGAGGGTGTGCTTTGCGGTGTACGAGTGGCTGAAGTGCATGCAAAGTTTCCTGGCCATTTTTAGGATGTCTTGCAGATGGGTGGAAGACTTCAGGAACCGCTTGACAACCAGACTGAACACGTGTGCCATGCAGAGAGCATGGCTCAGACCTCCTTGACACAGCGACGACACCATTTTCTTCCCGTTGTCGGTCACCATTGTTGCGATTTTGAGTTGTTGCGGAGATTCGATTTCTTGATGAAGGACACGGAGCAGTTCCTCCCCTGTGTGACTCCGTTCGCCGAGGCAAACGACGTGCAGAACAGCGTGACACCGCGGGCGGTGTATATGTGGTATGCTGGAGGAGCACTGTGAATTGTCCCTGCAGTGGAGGCGGAGGACACGGTGGAGGATGAGGAAGCAGAGGCGGACATTGTCGCAGGATCAACGGCGAGAGAACGTGGAGGCGGAAGCGGCGTCACCTGGCAAAGTTGCTGGTGTGGCTGTGCAGGAACCACATTCACCCAGTAGGACATGTATTGTCCCTGACTGTAGTTACAGCTCCACACGTAGGCGCTGCCGTGCAAATTGTCAGATACAGACATGCTTAAGGCTGGCCCACCTTCTGTTCTACATACGTGTGCAGGGCTGCCTTTTTGGCAAAGAAATGAAGGCTTAGGACTCTCCACCTCTGATCGGCACAAGCCATCAGTTCTTTGAAAGGTGCAGAGTTCACCACTTGAAAAGGGAGGGACTGCAGCACCAGCAACTTGGCCAGGAGCATATTCAGCTTCTGCACGATTGGATTAATGCTCACATATTGTTGTCTCTTGGCAATCGCTTCATGGATCGATTGCTGACAGAATGACTGATGAGGAGTAGGAGGAGGAGCAGGAGCATCAGATGATGGGAAGGACAGACAACTACCTTCAGCTGAGGTGGTAGAGTCTTGACGTGCCTCTGGCTGATGCAGCAGTTGCTGTGGCAGGCTGGACCACTACCTAGGAGCCACAGTTCCCCCAGGCCACTTTATGGTGACGCTGCATATGTTGATGCAGGGCCGTGGTGCCAAAATTGGCAACCTGGCCATGTTTAACCTTCTGCCCACAGATTCTACAAATGGCCATGTTCACCTCCTCAGGCGGCTTAACAAAAAACTGCCACACCGCCGAGAAGGTGATTTTACCCCCAACAATCCTCACTGACTGACTGCTACTGCCGCTGCCTCCATGAACTCCTGCACCATTACTGGTGGTCTACCACGGGCACGTTTGGCTCCCGACCTCACACTGCTGCCATTCTGCTGACTCCCGGCCACACTAGTGACTTGCTGGCTCAACCACTGCCTCACGAGCAAGCTGCCACCCTATTCTCCCGATGATGATGAAGCCCGGATTCACCTGGCTCCCAAAGGCGATCAGCTACATCATCATCATCGAGTACTGTCTGCACATCACTGATGTCCTCCTCAACAGTCTCTGGGTCAGGAGCTTGACCGCTTGCAACACCAGCTTCCATGCCACTCTCTTCTTCACTACTTGCCCGCCTACAGGAGGAAGAGGCAGATGTCTCCTCCACATCTTGGCTGGCCAGTAGCTGCTGACTGTCCACTAGTGGCTCGTCCTAGCTGTATAGTGGAGCTGAGCCCACAGCATATAATACTTCTCTGGCTGAGGGAACAGAAAAGGACAGAGGCAGGTTGAGGACAGGTGAGGGCACAGGGCCTTCTCCTGGGCCATGCCAACTAAGGGTTGTGTCTGAATAACCCACCGACTCTTGGCTAAGGGGGGGGCTGATGTCACTTGGGACGAAGTGGATGACAGAGTCAACCATTCAAGAACCGCCGGGTTGCTGTTCAAGACACGACCACTAGATGACACCGGGAGCTGCGACTCCTGCTGCAACACCCCCTTAATTTTCTGCAACCTGTGCCTGCGCCAGAAACATTTAGGCCTCTGCGACTCCCTTGTGCAGGGCCTGGCACTTCTCTGTCTGATATACTGTTAGATCAAATACAGTTGCAAGAAAAAGTATGTGAACCCTTGGGAACGATATGGATTTCTGCACAAATTGGCCAGAAAATGTGATCTGATCTTCATCTAAGTCACAACAATAGACAATCACAGTCTGCTTAAACTAATAACACACAAATAATTAAATGTTACCATCTTTTTATTGAACACACCATGTAAACATTCACAGTGCAGGTGGAAAAAGTATGTGAACCCTTGGATTTAATAACTGGTTGAACCTCCTTTGGCAGCAATAACTTTAACTAAACGTTTCCTGTAGTTGCAGATCAGACGTTCAGGAGTAATTCTTGACCATTCCTCTTTACAGAACTGTTTCAGTTCAGCAATATTCTTGGGATGTCTGTTGTGAATCGCTTTCTTGAGGTCATGCCACAGCATCTCAATCGGATTGAGGTCAGGACTCTGACTGGGCCACTCCAGAAGGCGTATTTTCTTCTGTTTAAGCCATTTTGTTATTGATTTACTTCTATGCTTTGGGTCGTTGTCCTGTTGCAACACCCATCTTCTATTGAACTTCAGCTGGTGGATAGGTGGCCTTAAGTTCGCCTTAAAAATGTCTTTATAAACTTGGGAATTCATTTTCCATCGATGATAGCAATACGTCCAGGCCCTGACGCAGCAAAGCAGCCCCAAACCATGATGTCCCCAACACCATACTTCACAGTTGGGAAGAGGTTTTGATGTTAGTGTGCTGTGCCTGTTTCCTCCACACATAGTGTTGTGCATTTCTTCCACACAACTCAACTTTGGTTTCATCTGTCCACAGAATATTTTGCCAGTACTGCTGTGGAACATCCAGGTGTACTTGTGCAAACTGTAAACGTGCAGCAATGTTTTTATTGGACAGCAGTGGCTTCCTCTGTGGTATCCTCCCATGAAATCTATTCTTGTTGAGTGTTTTATGTATCGTAGATTTGCTAACTGGGATGTTAGCATATGCCAGAGACTTTTGTAAGTCTTTAGCTGACACTCTAGATTTCTACTTCACCTCATTGAGCAGTCTGCGCTGTGCTCTTGCAGTTATCTTTACAAGACGGCCACTCCTAGAGAGAGTAGCAGCAGTGCTGAACTTTCTCCATTTATAGACAATTTGTCTTACCGTGGACTGATGAACGGCAAGTCTTTTGGAGAACTTTTATAACCCTTTCCAGCTTTATGCAAGTCATCAATTCTTAATTGTAGGTCTTCTGAGATCTCTTTTGTACGAGGCATCATTCACATCAGGCAATGCTTCTTGGGAAAAGCAAGAAGGGCAGGGCAGCTGTAACAAACACCTCCCATCTCATCTCATTGATTGGACTCCAGTTGGCTGACACTTCACTCCAATTAGCTCTTGGAGATGTCATTAGTCTAGGGGTTCACATACTTTTTCCACCTGCACTGTGAATGTTTACATGGTATGTTCAATAAAAACATGGTAACATTTAATTCTTTGTGTGTTATTAGTTTAAGAAAACCATATCATTCCAAAGGGTTCACATACTTTTTCTTGCAACTGTACATAAATAAAAGGGAAATTAAAACACCCCAAAAAAGTCTGTTATTTTCTCACTTCGCCACACAACAGCTAATAAGCCCTCCCCCCCCCCCCCACACTAATACACGCCAAAGAAAGCTTTAGAATAGGGATGCTCCGATATGAGTACCAAATTCCAGCTTTAACTTTTGTCATTGCTTTAAATAACGTGTTAATTTACAGGTTGTGGCGACTGCAGTAATAATATATATATGTGTATTTTTTAATACTTTTGTAAAATAAAATCACTTTTGAGACGGCCTACAAGCATTTAACCTCTACTAAGTCCCCTGCTGCCATGACAATAATTGCAACCCTATGATACCCTTTGTAAGTGGAGGGCAGCAATGGGTGACAAAAGGAACCCTTTCCCTCTGTTCAACAACCGCAATGCTGCGATCACATTATGGTTGGCAATGTGAAAAGTCACTGTTGCTGGCATTGTCAGGAGGCATTATGGCTGCTAATGTGATGAGGTATTGTGGCTGGCATAGTCAGGGGACACTGTGGTTGGCAATGTAATAAGGCACTGTAAGTGGCAATGTTATGAGGCATTAGCTTTTGTACTGTGTCTGTACTATATCAACTGTATACAGTATCACCCAAAGGATATATACAGTAAAAATTGCATTTTCTATTTTTATGCTTCTAATTCTTGGGGTGTCCTATGGTCTGGTGGGTCTAAAAAATACAGTATACAGTGTGGTGGCAAAGATTAAGATTCCCTGATATTTCATATTTGAAACACTGAATAATATAGTTTTAGAGTGCCAATGAAATGAGTCAGTGGCCCTTCGTAATAAAAATTTGGGGTGGGAGCTTTTACCTGCTTCTATAGTACCTGTAAAAAGTATATACCAGTACCTCTTGTGAAAGAAATCCTTGCCAGTTACTGGTTCCAAGTAGGGGTGGGCGATATGGCCTAAAATCTATATTGCGATATAATTTTAAGCATGTGCGATATGCGATATATATCGCAATATATTATTTTCTATATTTTTTTGGGGGTGTTTAAACTTTTTTTTTTTTTTTTAATAACCATTAGCCTCCTTAAAGGCTAGAACCCTTGTCATATTCACCCTAATAGACATCTATTAGGGTGAATAGGACGTTACACTCTCCCTGCTGCCCTGTATATAGTACACACAGCAGCAGGGAGCTGACCATGGCAGCCAGCCTCTGATCACCCCCTCCCCAGCCTCTCATGTGCCCTCCAGCCTCTCATGTGCCCCCAGCCTCTGATCAGCCCCCCAGCCTCTGATCAGCCCCCCAGCCTCTGATCAGCCCCCCAGCCTCTGATCAGCCCCCAGCCTCTGATCAGCCCCCAGCCTCTGATCAGCCCCCCAGCCTCCTATGTGCCTCCCAACCTCTTATGTGCCCCCAGCCTCTGATCAGCCCCCAGCCTCTCATGTGCCTCCCAACCTCTTATGTGCCCAGCCTCTCCCTCTTATCAGCCCACTCCAGCCTCTGATCAGCCTGATCTGATCATTGGTGGCAGTGGCCACAGGGTCTCCCTCCCCACATCATTGGTGGCAGTGGGCAGTGCGCCCCCTCCCTCCCCAGTATTAATCAATGGTGGTAGTGGCCCTCTTCCGACCCCCCACTCCCACGCTGCGCGGTGGCCGCTCCTTCTTTTGTCTGTGCGGCGCATTGCTAATGCTTATAGATGCGCCGCACAGATCTATGAGTAGAAGGAACGCCCGGCGACACCGGCTCCTTCTTCTGTCTAGTGCGGCGCATTGCTAATGCTTATAGCATTAGCAATGCGCCGCACAGATCTATGAGAAGGAGGACGCCCGCGGCCACCGCGCAAGTAAGTATAATGCTGCTCACTTACATACCATGGCAGCCAGGACTTCAGTAGCGTCCTGGCTGCCATGGTAATCGATCGAGCCCCAGCATTACACTGCTGGGACTCCGATCGGAACTGCCGCTCAAGGTCATATCGCGGTCCGGCGATATAGGCGATATGCACAAAATCCATATCGTGGCACAAATTTATATCGCATATCGCCTATATCGCCTATACCGTCCACCCCTAGTTCCAAGTATTTTTGAGGCCTTCTGCAGCATCAGTCAGCATCAGTCACAACGCACTAATAGCCCTTTCTATGGGTGCAGGATAAACAGAGACTACTAATTGTAGAGGGTCCTTTTGTCACTGGGAAATTTTTACATAAGTTCTGAGTTATCCAACTGGTTTTACCTTTCCTTTGCAGTAAGTTGCAACATTTTGGATGTTTTCATTGTAAGACACATTTATCAATAGTCTGTAACAGGAAATCGTATTTTTTTTGCCCCTGCGGAGTCAGTTTCAGACATCCAGCAGTTTTTGTTGGGGTTCCTATGAAGCACAGTGTTTTTGGCCTTATTTATTATAGGGAAAGTCTATTGCGATAGTTAACTGTGCTAGATTTAACTTTAACTGCTGTGCCCCACTTTCATAAATTTGGTGCATGGACAGTTACCCTTACACAAACAGACAAACGTGAAGACAAACTTCAATGTCTTCCCTGGTGATGAAACAGGGCCTAACACTCCAACCCTTAGGCCTGCTTCAGACGGGCGTCATGTTAGACGCCGGATAAGAGGCGGGTGCGTTGCGGTAATATGCGCGATTTTTCCGCGCGGGTGCAAACGTTTGTTTGGACCCAGACCCGAAGCCGGACTTCATCACTGAAGTCCGGTTTCGGGTAGAGTATTCTGGAGAATTTATTATTTTCCCTTATAACATGTTAACCATGTTATAAAGGAAAATAATAGCATTCATAATAAAGAATGCTTAGTAAAATGAAGATGAAGGGGTTAAAAATAATAAAACTTAACTTACCTTAGCCACTTGATCGCGTAGTTGCGATCTGTCTTCTCTTTTCCAGCATCAGCTAACAGCTAAAGGACCTGTGATGACGTCACATCACATGGTCCAATCACATGGTCCATCACCATGGTAAGATGGACCATGTGATTGGACCATGTGATGTGACGTCATCACAGGTCCTTTAGCTGTTAGCTGAAGCTTGAAGAGAGAAGACAGATCGCAACTACGCCGATCGAGTGGCTAAGGTAAGTTAAGTTTTATTATTTTTAACCCCTTAATCCTCATTTTACTAAGCATTCTTTATTAAGAATGCTATTATTTCCCCTTATAACCATGTTATAAGGGAAAATAATAAAGATCTGGTCCCGTTGTTAAGCAACCGTGCGGGAAAATCGCACTGCATCCGCAGTTGCTTGTAGATGCTTGCGATTTTCCCGCAGCCCCATTCACTTCTATGTGGCCTGCGTTGCGTAAAAAACCGCACAATATAGAGCATGCTGCGATTTTCACGCAACGCTGAAGTGATGCGTGAAAATCACCGCTCATGTGCACAGCCCCATAGAAATGAATGGGTCCGGATTCAGTGCGGGTGCAATACGTCCTCCTCACGCATTGCACCCGCGCGGAAGTTTCGCCCGTGTGAAAGGGGCCTTAATGCAAGTTTTCCAAAGTTTGTTTATGAAAACAAGTGCCAAAAACAGAATACACTGATTCTATATATATTAGAGTCATGATCTGCACCTGGAGTGGACTCAAAAAAGAGGTGAGGAAGTATCTGTCCTTTGTTCTTATTAATCCTTTATGATCCACTCTTGATTTTGGCTTCAAAAACTGCAGTGAAAACCTGAATGTGGAAACCCAACCTGAACTACAGGCATTAAGTGGCATAAGGATAAGAAACTCATTTTAGCGACTTGCACAAAGCCAATAATGCCACATGCGCCATTTTGGTGCAATTTACATCAATTTCAGATTGCAGATTACTGCTTTCTTTGACATTACTCATGAAACTTCCCCAATTAATTATTTAAAGACGAGGGAACATATAACAAATTGGTATAATGGACATTATCAATGTTTGCTTTTAAGAGGACCTGTCACCACTTCCCCATGAAAAATAATTCTGCAGCGTCAGTGCAGTTCCTCTATTATTATTTCTCATAGAAATGTTTTAATAAATTGACAACTGGGTAATACAATTACTTGGAGTGTGTCCCTACACAATCTGACACTGACTGGCTATCATGAGACTGTGTAAAGATATACCACCAACTGGAAACAACCAGTTGTCAATGTATTCATACAGTTATGGGAGTAAAGGCACAATGTAGAGTTTTGATGTTCCAGAATTGTTATGTCATAAGGAATGGAAGGATTTACCAACATAGACATTTCAGCTATAATAGAAGTGATAAAATAATTCCATATAAAGGGGCTTTGAATTACTAATACTTACTCTGAGCACTCGGTAGATTTGAAATGGCAAATTTCAGTCTTCCTGCAAGCCACTCCAGACTCTCATGCAGATTGGCAAGAGCTTTCAAGTCGCTGACATCAGTCATGATCTCATTCTGCGGAATTAGTTTATCTCCAAGGTTTCCAATAAGAACTTCCGACTCTTTAGCAAATGCAGCCCTAAAATTCAGAAAGAACGACAGCAGAGAGATCATCAGAATAGTTGCAGGTACAAAGTAACTGTGCAAAACATTTAGGCAGGTGTGGAAGAAATGCTGCAAAGTAATAGTTTATATTTATTAATTAACAAAATGCAAAGGGAATGGACACTAGAAATCTAAATCAAATCAATATTTGATGTGACCACCCTTTTTCTTCAAAACAGTATCTTGGAGAACTAACTACATATCTTCTGTGGTGTAGGCTTGCTCAAATCCTCCTGTCTCTTCATCTAATCCCAGATAGACTCAAATCCTTGAGATTAGGACTTTGTGGTGGCCATATCATCACTTCCAGGACTCCTTGTTATTCTTTACCCGGAAGATAGTTCTTAATAACATTTGCTGTATGTTTGGGGTCATTGTCCTGCTGCAGAATAAATTTGGTGCCACTCAGACACCTCCCTGATCATATAGCACGATGGAAAGAATCTGCCTGTATTTCCTAGCATTAAGGACACCATTCATTCTGACCAAATCCTCAATTCCATTTGATGAAAACTCTGCAACAGATGAAAGAGACATCATGCTTACTTCTCTGAAAACAGATATCCAGCAGTGCCAAGAGCTCAGAATCTACTGTTTGTAGTAGCCTGGCCAGACATTATCTTCATGGAAGAATTGCAGCCATAAAGCCATACCTTCAATGTGGAAACAAGGCCAGGCAACTCAACTATGCATGAAATCATAGGAATTGGGGTGCAGAAAAATGGCAGCAGGTGCTTTGGACAGATGAGTCAGCATTTGAAAGGCTCAGCCTCAGCTTTCTTGCTTGTGAAAATACCTTTAGTGAACCTAAAGTCTGCGTCAAACTTATCACAGTGACTGATGCTGCGTGATAAATTTGGTGTATCTTTAGATACCTCTAAATTTAAATCCCTTATTGGTTGGCTTACTTTGAGCCAAAATTTTGGCAAACATTGGCGCATCTTAAGCCATGCCCCCTTGCAGAGTGAGGCGTAA
Organism: Bufotes viridis; assembly: GCA_033119425.1. Lineage (NCBI taxonomy): Eukaryota > Metazoa > Chordata > Amphibia > Anura > Bufonidae > Bufotes > Bufotes viridis. Next base: position 170,214,933 of record CM065590.1, read on the forward strand.
AAAGCAAAGCATGTATGCCTCTTTAGTTCCGCAAATAAAGCTCCAATTCCAGTTGACTAAACCTCCCCTGGTAAGAAGTCTCTCTTGGTCTCCATTTTCATGTCCCATCCTCCTACAGCACTTTTCATCATGGTCACTCTATTGTTTTTTGCAGTATGTGAATGAGATTTATAAATTATTATCTACATTGCTGGTACTGTAAAATGATGTGGATTTGCTGCACGCAAATCTGCAGTGGCAAATTTACAGCACTTACACCCCGTGTGGAGGTACCCTAGGAGGCCTCCTATATTGCTATTTTGGTAGTTTTATCTTGAAATTTTATTTCACTATTGGCATTGAAGGCATATCACCTGGATGTGTCCAGCTGGTTACACCCTGTATTTTAACGTATCTTTGGGTGAATTAACATTGAACTTTTCATTTACGTATAGCGTGTACAGGAAATCTCCAGACATACACGCTAACGTGTCCATAGGGCTTCATTAGTCAGACGGAGGACAAAAGAGGCCATAATAGCCTATGGGTGACGGATACCTCTGTACGGCATCTGTCACTGGCCTCCATTAAACGGATGCCACAGAGAGATCCTATGACATCACTGCCCATACATGGAGAGTTGTCAGAGGCAGAGAGCAGAGTGAGCGCTGTAAGCCCTGCCAGCAAGGAGAGGAGCCGTCTGCTATTACCTGCTGGCAGGGCTATGCAGTTATGCAGGCTATGCAGGAGGCTGAGCTGTCCTACTGCTGCCACATGAGTGTCTGGTACAGATTGTTGCAGGAGGACAGAGGAGATATAAATCCTCATGTTCCACTGTGTTTGCAGGACGAGGTAGGGTCTTGTGAGCTGTAGAACTGCCTGGGGAAAGGGTTAACTGACAAAGCAGGAAGAGTGACATAGTGACGTAGGGACATATCAGCAACGTATCCCACTGTATGCTTATACTGTGCGATATGATGCAGCCTTCCGTCATAGGTATACGTGGGGAATCCTCGTGGCGTATACCTCTGACAGAAGGCTCATAACGTGATGTGAAGACAGCCTTTATATTAGTATAGTATTTTTCAGGATTATGAGTCGGTGAGCGCAGCAGAGGAAACAGCGTGCATCTGGCATTATCACTAACTTGGACTCACTAACTTGGATGCTCTACAAGGATCGGTAATGTAAAGGCTATAAGGCTTAAATATAATGATATTTTACCTGCTAAATCCTATGTGGTATTAGTAGTATATACAAGAGAAGAATATTTCTCTACAATAAAGGATATACTGACTGGGATACAACTGGAAGAACACCAGTTCTGTTAACACAATACTGGGACACTAACAGTTACCAGCGCCATTTATGTATCATCAGGACTAATACAATTAGGATTAATTAATTAATTACAATCCTAATAAAACCCTGCTCCATACACCAGAGGACTAATATATATATATATATATATATGTATATATATATATATCGTTTGCCTCTAGTTATTTTAATTTTATTTTTTCCTATCATCTTATTCTTCTTTTTCTTATTTCATTTTATCTATTTTTATAATTCTAAAAAGGTTAATCAACCGTTTTTAGTGTATTTGTGATGCATATGGTGGATGCCATCATCCACGTATGTTCTATATTATATGTAATATCTAATAAATTTACAGTTGTATACTAAGTTGACTAATATCAGTCCATACAGCACTAGATAGCCAAGTGCCCCCCAAACCAAGCTTATTATTTTTCAGGATTATGTTGCAGTTTTAATCCCATTTCATTTTTTTAACCTATTACAATATTTCAGACACTTTTGATAAAAAAATTCCTCCTCCTGCTCATAGCAGAGCTTAACCAATGGAATACATGATGCTAAGAATGACTTAAACAATAGCAGAGAGAAACCAAATGACAATTAGTTCAGATTATCTTGACTCTATTAAACTATATATTAGACCAGTATGAGCCAGGTTAAATTGCTAAGGAAATGACAGGAGAAATAAATGGGCTTTATCGCACTCAGTCAACATCCATCATCAGGCTGCTGAAGATCACTAAATTGGCAATGAGCAGGGTGGTAATCCTAAGGAAAATATGAAAATGTCCGCATTTAAACTTTACCTCTTCAAATCCATTATAGTGGTTGACAAGCAGGATAATAGGACTGTCTGTTAACTCACAGTAGGATGCTTATGACACCAGAAAAAAAGACACTAAAAGAAGGTACGCATACGCCTAGACCACCTGAAATGTGCAGAAAACATTTGCATTTAATGACCCAGCTAGAGAAACTAACATGTACTGAAAACTATGGATGGATCTGTGTCTTGCTATCAATATGAAATGCTCTTGTTATTTCAAAAGCAAATACTACATGAAAAAGAAGCTTTAAAACCTTCTTAGACAAGGAGACGAGCCTGAAAGCCTACCATGGCATCACACTTACAACAGGCTCCTCGCTACTTCTAATGCGATCCTATCAGTTTGACATGCTCTGTTCTTATTAATTCCTATAACTGGTAAGTTTTTACAGCAACATCATACACTTTAAGGGCTATGTTCAACCTTTGCAACCAATTTATTTTATTGCTCCAATAAACCGAAAATGTAAATTGAAGCAACTTCTCAATAGAAAGATTCGTTTTTAAAAAATGCCCTATCATATTGTTTATTACAGGTTCTAGTGCCTCTATGGCAAACACATTCTGTCTGAAAGTTTCAGACTTTTTTCAAACTGTCCCTACTTTGTGTTAACATACATTTGATGGGTTAGGGTACTTTCACACTACTCATTAGCGTTATTCTTTTCCGGCATTGAGTTCCATCCTAGGGGCTCAATTACGGAAAAGACTTGATCAGTTTTATTCGAATGCACTCTGAATGGAGGGAAATCCGTTCTGGATGCATCAGGATGTCTTCAGTTCAGTTGCTGCACGTTTTTTGGACTGAGAAAATACCGTAGCATGCTGCGGTATTAAGTTAAACAAAGGAAAAAGAACGTGACTTTTAAAAATTGCCTTTAATGTCAAAGTATTGGGTATTGGTACAACAAGTACCTAGAGTGAACAAAATGTGACGTAATCCCGTTAGGGAAGATACAATTGATGAGGCAACAGGGAAAAGTTAACGTAGAGAACACAAGGAGGATGGTCAGGGGACCACAGGGGATGCTAACCCTGTAATGCCCTAGTCTATCCTCAACCCAGGGTCACACCCTGATGGTGGAGGTTCCCTGTCCCCGTACCTAATCCTAAAGCATCCCTGTTAAAAACCCTACCAGAGAGGGATATAACATATAAATTAGATAAGCAAAAAATGTTTTTGTTATAAAGATACAAAGATATGAAATAAGTACGGTACACTATAGATAGTTAGATGCCGATACTTAAGTGAACAAAAGACCCCTACGCTTTTCACCTAAGAATAAGGATCATCAGGGGTGGATAGAATAATACGGTAATAGATATATGTATACTTAGCTCCCCGTTCTGATACTGGGAAACATCAATCTTGGCTGGATTAGTGATGTCATGCAGCCGAGAGTATTGGTCATATGATGTGCTAGGGAAGCACCTTGTGTTCTCTACGTTAACTTTTCCCTGTTGCCTCATCAATTGTATCTTCCCTAACGGGATTACGTCACATGTTGTTGACTCTAGGTACTTGTTGTACCAATACCCAATACTTTGACATTAAAGGTAATTTTTAAAAGTCACGTTCTTTTTCCTTTGTTTAACTTGATCTAATTTGTAAACGTGATTCGGCTGAATCATTTGAATCTCTTTATTTTGCTCTGACATATGCTGCGGTATTATCTCCGTCCAAAATTCCGGAACACTTGCCGGAATGCTGGATCTGGCATTAATTTACATTGAAATGTATTAGTGCCGGATCCGGCATTAAAAATACCGGATTGATGGATCCGTTCTTCCAGTCGGCACATGCGCAGACCTTTAAAAATGTAAAAAAAAAAAATAACAGATCCGTTTTTCCAGATGACAATCGGAGAGACGGATCCGTTATTGCAATGCATTTGTGAGATGGATCCACATCCGGATCCGTCTACAAATGCTGTCAGTTTGCATACAGATTGCCGGATCCGGCAGGCAGTTCCGACAACAAGAGAGGACAGAGAGAAGGGAATATGACTGTGGGGTCAGACTAGATGTGTTTGCTGTCTGTTACCATGAAGACAAAACAGTAGGAAATTGTATATTAACACATTGCAAAGATGTTTTGTTTTATATATTATATGCATTGAGAGAATAAACAAATAATTGTTTACAAAGGTGTATATAGCTGTTTTAGTCTTTTTAGTACCAAGGATGTACTGTGAGTCTGGGCATCTGTCAGCAGATTTGTACCTATGACACTGGCTGACCTGTTACATGTGCACTTGGCAGCTGAAGACATCTGTGTTGGTCCCATGTTCATACGTGTCTGTATTACTGAGAAAAATGATGTTTTACTATATGTGAATGAGCCTCTAGGAGCAATGGGGGCGTTGTCATTACACCTAGAGGCTCTGTTCTCTCTGCAACTGGCGTGTCCTCTCCACATTGACTGAAAGTGCCAGGCAGTATAAACGTCATCACGTCTGGCCCTGTCAATCAAAGTCGAGAGGGCACGGCAGTCGCAGGGAGGGCAGAGCTGTAAAAGCAATGGAACCCCATCCAATCAGCTGTACAAAGTGGCCACAGCAATCGGTGAATGCTCAGGCCTCTTCCAAGACCATATACAAAATCTGTAACATGATCCTCCAAATTGAAACGTATAAGGCTGGTATATTCTAGAGAGCCACTTGAAGCTATGGAGCAACTGCAACCACTGCATCCCTATTTTTAAGCACCTGTTGGTAGATCTCAGTATGGATCCAAGAACTGGCATCAGGATCAGTAACTAGTGATATGACTGTGGCCCCACGTTCTTTAACCACTTCAGCCCCCCTAGCTTAAACACCCTTAATGACCAGGCCACTTTTTACAATTCCGCACTACACTACTTTCACCGTTTATTGCTCCGTCATACAACTTACCACCCAAATGAATTTTACCTCCTTTTCTTCTCACTAATAGAGCTTTCATTTGGTGGTATTTCATTGCTGCTGACATTTTTACTTTTTTTGCTATTAATCAAAAATTACCGAAATTTTTGCAAAAAAATGACATTTTTCACTTTCTGTTGTAAAATTTTTCAAAAAAAACTACATTTCTATATAAATTTTTCTCTAAATTTATTGTTCTACATGTCTTTGATTAAAAAAATCCAATAAGTGTATATTTATTGGTTTGGGTAAAAGTTATAGCGTTTACAAACTTTGGTGCAAAAAAGTGAATTTCGGCATTTTGAAGCAGCTCTGACTTTCTGAGCACCTGTCATGTTTCTTCAGGTGCTAGAATGCCAGGATAGTATAAATATCCCCAAATTACACCATTTTAGAAAGAAGACACCCCAAAGTATTCGCGGAGGGGCTTGGTGAGTTCATGTATCATTTCATTTTTTTCACAAGTTAGCGGAAAATGACACTTTCTGAGAAAAAAAAAAAAAGTTTCAATTTCTGATAACTTCTGGCAAAAAAAAAAATATATCAGACGGACTCACTATGCCCCTCAGTAAATACCTTGGGGTGTCTACTTTCAGAAATGGAGTCATTTGTGGGGTGTGTTTACTGTTCTGGCATTTTGGGCGGGGCTAAATTGTGAGCCGCCATGTAAAACCTAAAGGTACTCGTTGGAATTTGGGCCCTTTGCACCCAGGCTGCAAAAGCGGCACTTATGTGGTATCGCCGTACTCAGGAGAAGTAGGGCAATGTGTTTTGGGGTGTATTTTTACATATACCCATGTTGGGTGAGAGAAATATCTCTGTAAATTGTCAACTTTGTATAAAATTTTTTAAAAGTTGTCGTTTACAGAGATATTTTTCACACAAAGTAATGGTATATATAAAAATACACCCCAACACATTGCCCTACTTCTCCTGAGTACGGCGATACTATGTGTGCCACTTTTTGCAGCCTGGATGCATAAGGCCCTAAACCAAAGAGTACCTTTAGAGATTTCACAGGGCATTTTTACGCATTTGGATTCCAGACTTCTTCTCACCCTTTAGGGGCCCCTAAAATGCCAGGACAGTATAAATACCCCACATGTGACCCCATTTTGGAAAGAAGACACCCCAAGGTATTCTGTGAGGGGTATGGTGAGTTCATGTAAAATTTTATTTTTGTCACAAGTTAGTGGAATATGAGACTTTGTAAAAAACAAAAAAAAAAAAAAAAAACAATTTCCGCTGACTTGTGCCAAAAATAAAAATTCTGTGGACTCACCATGCCCCTCACGGAATACCTTGGGTGTCTTCTTTCCAAAATGGGGTCACATGTGGGGTATTTATACTCACCTGGCATTTTAGGGGCCCCTAAAGCGTGAGAATCCAAATGCATAAAAATGGCCTGTGAAATCCTAAAGGTACTCATTGGTTTTAGGGCCACTTTGCGCATCTTGGCTGCAAAAAAGTGTCACTCATGTGGTATCGCCGAACTCAGGAGAAGTAGGGCAATGTGTTTTGGGGTGTATTTTTACATATACCCATGCTGCGTGTGAGAAATATCGCTGTAAGCGACAACTTTTACATTTTTTATTCAAAGTTGTCAATATACAGAGATATTTCTCTCCTCAGCATGGTATATGTAAATACACCCTAAACACTCGCCTACTTCTCCTGAGTACGGCGATACCACATGTGTGACACTTTGCAGGCAAATGCAAAGGACCAAATTCCAATGAGTACCTTTAGGAGGAGCATTTTTACGCATTTTCTTCTCATGCTTTAGGGCCCTAAAATGCCAGGGCAGTAGAAATACCCACGTGTGACCCCATTTTGAAAGAAGACACCCCAAGGTATTCCATGAGGGCATGGCGAGTTCATAGAATATTTTTTTTGGCACAAGTTAGTGGAAATTGATTTTTATTGTTTTTCTCACAAAGTCTCCCTTTCCGCTAACTTTTGACAAAAGTTTAATTTTCATGAACTCATTATGCCCTCAGCGAATACCTTAGGGTGTCTTCTTTCCAAAATGGGGTCACATGTGAGGTATTTATACTGCCCTGGCATTTTAGGAGCCCTAAAGCGTGAGAAGAAAAATGCGTAAAAATACCCTCCTAAAAGGTACTCGTTGGAATTTGGGCCCCTTTGCGCATCTTGGCTGCAAAAAGTGTCACACATGTGGTATCGCCGTACTCAGGAGAAGTAGGGCGATGTGTTTTGAAGTGTATTTTTACATATACCCATGCTGGGTGAAGAAATATCTCTGTATATTGACAACTTTGAATAAAAAATGTAAAAAGTTGTCGTTTACAGCGATATTTCTCACACCCAATATGAGTATATGTAAATACACCCCAAACACATTGCCCTACTTCTCCTGAGTGCGGCGATACCACATGAGTGACACTTTTGCAGCCAAGATCGCAAAGGCCCTAAACCAATGAGTACCTTTAGGATTTCACAGGCCATTTTTACGCATTTGGATTCTCACGCTTTAGGACCCCTAAAATGCCAGGGCAGTATAAATACCCACATGTGACCCCATTGTGGAAAGAAGACACCCCAAGGTATTCTGTGAGGGTATGGCGAGTTCACAGAAAAAAAAATTTGGCACAAGTTAGCGGAAATTGTTTTTTTTTTTTTTTACAGTCTCATATTCCACTAACTTGTGACAAAAATAAAATTTTCCATGAACTCGCCATACCCCTCACGGAATACCTTGGGGTGTCTTCTTTCTAAAATGGGGTCACATGTGAGGTGTTTGTACTGCCCTGGCATTTGAGGGTCTCCGCAGTCATTACACGTATGGCCAGCATTAGGAGTTTCTGCGATTCTCCTTATATTGAGCATACGGGTAATGAGATTTTTTCCGTTCAGCCTCTGCGCTGAAAAAAAAAAAATGAACGGCACAGATTTTTCATTCGCATCGATCAATGTGGATGAAAAATCTCTGCCAAATCAGTGACTGCGGTGCGGTGGGCTGGGCGCTAGCTACCTAACAAGTAGCTAACTAACTGGCGGTGATAAAGGGACCCTTATGCCCCATTCACACGTCCATCAATTCTGTTTGCGGAGCGGAATTGCGGACCCATTCATTTCTATGGGGACAGACTTTGTCCCGCTCGGATCGAATTACGGATCCGCGCTTCGAGTCTGCACTTCCGTTCCGCAAAAATATAGAACATGTCCTATTCTTGTCCGCAATTGCGGACAAGAAAAAGCATTTTCTATATAGTTCTGGCAATGTGCGGATCTGCAAAATGCGGAAAGCACATTGCCGGTGTCCGTGTTTTGAGGATCCGTGGATCGGATCCGCGGATCGGATCGCGGATCGGATCCGCGGATCCGTGAATCCACGGATCCGTGAATCCACGGATCCATAAAACACATATGGGCGTCTGAATGGAGCCTTACAAGGGTGTGATCAATGACAGGGGGTGATCAGGGGGTCTAGATGGGGTGATCAAGGGGTTAATAGGTGAGGGGGGGGTGGGGGGTTAGTGTAGTGTTTGGTGCAACTTTTACTGTGTTACCTGGTCCTCTGGTGGTCGATCCCAGAAAATGGGACCACCAGAGGACCAGGTAGCAGCTATATCAGACGCTGTTCATAAAACAGCGTCTGATATAGCTGTTTGATGCGATTTATATCGCATCTACAGCCTGCCAGCGATTGATCATCGCTGGCAGGCTGTAGTCCAACTCTCGAGACGCGCATCATTGTGAACAAGGAACTCTCGCGTCTCGCGAGATGACGCCCCGGCGCGTCCAAACAGAAGATCCCGGCCGCCCGCAGGACGCAATCCTGCGTACGGCGGTCGGGGACTGGTTAAAACGCACCAAACTTTGCTAATAAAATCATTTTTAAAGAGGTTCAGCCGTCAATCCGGACATGTCTGTTTTAGTAAATGCATTGTAAATAAAATTGTGCTGTTCCTTAGTAATTCCTAATAGAAATGCAACTGGGTGCAACTGGCTGGTGAGGTGCACCTACACAGTTTGACACTGCCCAATCAGCGCAGCTAGTAAAAGACTGTGTAAGAAATATGTACATATTACAAGGGGAATGGTTAACTTATACCCACTTGTCAACTGATATATACATTTCTAGGCAGCATAACAGAGGAACAGCACAATGTAGAGTTCTAAGGCTAGCTTCACAGTACTGCTCAAGCAATCTGGATTCAGCATAGCCGGATAGTGTTGTGTGCCTGCTGTACCCCATAAATCAGTGATGGTGAACCTTTCAGAGGCCGAGTGCCCAAATTGCAACCCAAAACCCACTTATTTATTGCAAAGTGCCAACATGGCAATTTAACCTGAATACTACAGTCCAGTATAGTATATCTTCCATGTACTTTATCATTTAGCTATAATAGCCTGCCTACATTCAGTGCGCTGCCTGTGCTGTCCATAGTGCGCCCTGCGCTGATGAATGGCAGGAGGAGACTGAGGCATATTTTTCCAGGGTGCGATTGCCCACAGAGAGGGCTCTGAGTGCCGCCTCTGGCACCCTGCCATAGGTTCGCTATCACTGCCATAGACTATAATGGGATCTAGTGGTAATTGGTCTGTTCACCGGCATAAGGGTCCATTCACACGTCCGTGAATGTGTCCGCACCCGTTCCACAATTATGCGGAACGGGTGCGGACCCATTTATTTCTATGGGGCAGGAATGGATGTGCTGTCCGCATCCACATTTTCAGAGCACGCCCTGAACTTCCGGTCCGCGGCTCCGGAATAAAATAGAACATGTTCTATTCTTTTCCGCAATTGCGGACAAGAATAGACAGTTCTATGGGGGTGCCGGCTGGGTGTATTGCGGATCCGCAATACACTTCGGACGTGTGAATGGACCCTAAATGTCGGGATTTGTCCGGATCCCCGTTGTTTCCCATTATAGTCAATGGTCTCCGGAGGTGAATGGCTATATCTGGCTGTGCCAGATCCGGAGTACTCTGACAGGCTGTTCTTCTGTTGGATTCCTTTATCGTTACTGTAAAAGTAGCCTAAGAAAAGAGAATAAAAGTAGTTACTGAAACAGAGAAGTCCGGATAGCTGACAGGTCCGCTTTAAAGATGAAGTTCTCTAGCACTGTATTAAACATGCATAGTAATGTGCTGTCCTATAGAAAGTAGCCTCAATTCACCGAATTTAGCAGCGGGTGGAAGACTGCCTACAACCACATCTTTATTAAAAGTATTAAATCTAAAAATAAGATTCTCTGGAAGCAATTGCATCAATATTTCTGAATTTCAAGACATACTCGCTCATACTGGCAATTCATTTAAAAGACAGTTTTTATTTTATTTTAGCTACAGATTCCCTGCAAAAAATAATATAAAAGTATGAGCCATGTTATAAATAAAAAAAGAGGGGAAAAAAAGGCCTGGAGTATAAAAGCACCAGAACTATTCATAGGGTCCTTGTAGGAGCAGTTCATTTACTCTGGATGTTTGGATTGTACTGATGAAGCATCTATAGTATGGGCACATTTCCCTCCGCTAATATTTGCTCCTACATTCCAGGTGTAGGTGCGTTTAATCTGCATAACATACATTAACAGAGATAACAGCGACTCAGCCGTCATTTACCGATAGCGCGGTGGCGGCCTGAATATGCCTTTTGACTATGGCTGTGCAGGGGACAGCTATAATGATTTGTTATGCCTCCTACGTCTCCTCGTCTTCTGTTCTCTCACATCAAAGTCAAGCCTGCTAATAATAAATGTACTTCTAGGGCTGAAATTTCTGTTCTGTTAATGAAATGAGAGGTAACCTTTATATGACATGAAGGACACCAAGTGCCAAACAATCCTAAGGGCTTTAAAAACTAATTATACAAGGAGAATCCGTCCATTATTTCTTTCTTTGCCCTGGTGAGCAGAATGCGCTTATTATGCCGAAACCGTGACTGCTTACCTTGCCTGGATGAAGGCTGTTGACTCATGCATCGCACAGCCTGAAACTCCAAGCACAAAACTCTTCAATGCAGAAGTGATCAGCTATATGGGGACTATTACGGATAATGCCTATGCCACCACGGCTATAGGGGGGGTGCAGAAACTGCAGTCACGCCAGGTGCTCATTCCTGAGACCGGGGACCAAACGGCACAAAAGAGGACATCCCTATTATAAATGGCACAGGGTAGGTGGTGGCTCTGTTAGGCTTTGTGCAAATATAGTATATCAGTTGGCCTTTTTTTTTTTTTTTTTTTGCAGAGCCGAACACAATTATATATGTGTATGTGGATTTAATGCACTGGGTCTGTGTCTATGGCACCGAACAGAAAAATGAAGCATGCAGTTTTTTTCCACATGACAACTGAAGCACCAGATGAATAAGAACAATCCTACAGAAAACTATTGGATCAGTTCTAGCTTCAGTTTTCCTCCGCTGTTTTCTGCACCACAAGAGATGCTGATCCAGATATAGGTGAAGGGGGCCTTATAGATTATTATAGAATGTGCGTAATAAAATGCTACTGTGTACCAACAGTATATTAGATCAGTCTAAAATAGTAAGCATATCATGGATGCGTTTTTAAAGAAGTGAAGTACCTCACAAAAAGGAATACAAAAATAAGTCATGCATATATACACATATACAATAGTTAAATCACCAAAATACATCTGGTTTATGTCGAGTGTACTGCTGCTCCTTGTACCTCAGGGGTGGCATCAAATGGCATCTGTCAGCAGATTTGTACCTGGGAAAGTGGCTGACCTGTTTGATTGACAGGGCCAGGCAGTGTAAACGTCACAACGCCTGTCCCCGTCAGTCAAAGTGCAGGGGGTGTGGCAGTTGCAGGGAGAGCAGAGCCTTTAGGTGTAATGACAACTCCCCCATTGCTCCCAGAGGCTCATTTGCATATTTTAAAACATAATTTTTCTCAGCAATGCGGGCACATATAAACATGGCACCAACACAGATGCCTTCAGCTATCAAGGGCACATGTAACAGGTCAGACAGTTTCATAGGCACAAATCTGCTGACAGGTGCCCTTTAACCGCTACAGGACCGCCTAACGCAGGGATGCGTCCTGCGGGCGGCCCTGTAGCTCTGAGTTGACGCGTCGGCGCGTCATCTCGTGAGAGCCGAGATTTCCTGTGAACGCGCGCGCGTTCACAGGAAGCGCATGGCACAGCAGTCGGCTACAGCCTGCCAGCGATGGATCATCGCTGGCAGGCTGTAGATGCGAATAAAATCGCATCAAACTGCTATATCAGACGCTGTTTTATGAACAGCGTCTGATATAACTGCTACCTGGTCCTCTGGTGGTCCCATTTACTGGGATCGACCACCAGAGGACCAGGTAACTACAATAAAGTTGCACCAAACACTACACTAACCCCCCACCCCCCTCACCTATTAACCCCTTGATCACCCCATCTAGACCCCTGATCACCCCCTGTCATTGATCACACCCCTTGTAAGGCTCCATTCAGGCGTCCATATGTGTTTTGCGGATCCGTGGATTCCACGGATCCGCGGATCGATCGCGGATCCGATCCGCGGATCCGATCCGCGGATCCTCAAAACACGGACACCGGCAATGTGCTTTCCGCATTTTGCAGATCCGCACATTGCCAGAACTATATAGAAAATGCTTTTTCTTGTCCGCAGTTGCGGACAAGAATAGAGACATGTTCTATATTTTTGCAGAAACGGAAGTGCAGACCCGGAAGCGCAGATCCGTAATTCCGGATCGAGCGGGACAAAGTCTGTCCCCATAGAAATGAATGGGTCCGCAATTCCGTTCCGCAAACAGAATTTCGGACGTGTGAATGGGGCATAAGGGCCCCCTTTACCGCCAGTTAGCTAGCTACTTGTTAGGTAGCTAGCGCCCAACCCACCGCACCGCAGTCACTGATTTTGGCAGAGATTTTTCATCCACATTGATCGATGCGAATGAAAAAATCTGTGCCGTTCATTTTTTTTCAGCGCAGAGGCTGAACGGAAAAAAATCTCATTACCCGTATGCTCAATATACGGAGAATCGCAGAAACTCCTAATGCTGGCCATACGTGTAATGATTGCGGAGACCCTCAAATGCCAGGGCAGTACAAAAACCCCACATGTGACCCCATTTTAGAAAGAAGACACCCCAAGGTATTCCGTGAGGGGTATGGTGAGTTCATGGAAAATATTATTTTTGTCACAAGTTAGTGGAATATGAGACTGTAAAAAAAACAAAAAAAAACAATTTCCGCTAACTTGTTCCAAATTTTTTTTTCTGTGAACTCACCATACCCCTCACAGAATACCTTGGGGTGTCTTCTATCCACAATGGGGTCACTTGTGAGGTATTTATACTGCCCTGGCATTTTAGCGATCCTAAAGCGTGAGAATCCAAATGCGTAAAAATGCCCTGTGAAATCCTAAAGGTACTCATTGGTTTTAGGGCCTCTTTGTGCATCTTGGCTGCAAAAAAGTGTCACTCATGTGGTATCGCCGTACTCAGGAGAAGTAGGGCAATGTGTTTTGGGGTGTATTTTTATATATACCCATGCTGGGTGTGAGAAATATCGCTGTAAGCGACAACTTTTTAAAAATTTTATTCAAAGTTGTCAATTTACAGAGATATTTCTCTTACCCAACATGGGTATATGTAAATACACCCAAGCTACTGCCTTACTCTCCTGATACAGCGATACCATGATGACACTTTGCAGCCAAGATCGCAAAGGCCCAAATTCAACGAGTACCTTTTAGGAAGAGCATTTTTACGCATTTTCTTCTCACGCTTTAGGGCCCCTAAAATGCCAGGGCCGTATAAATACCCCACATGTGACCCCATTTTGGAAAGAAGACACCCCAAGGTATTCGCTGAGGGCATAATGAGTCCATGAAAAATTAAACTTTTTGTCAAAAGTTAGCGGAAACGGAGACTTTGTGAGAAAAAACAATAAAAAATCAATTTCCACTAACTTGTGCCAAAAAAAATCTTCTATGAACTCGCCATGCCCCTCATGGAATACCTTAGGGTGTCTTCTTTCCAAAATGGGGTCACATGTGGGGTATTTATACTGTCCTGGCATTTTAGGGACCCCTAAAGCGTGAGAAGAAAAATGCGTAAAAATGCCCTCCTAAAAGGTACTCATTGGAATTTGGGCCCCTTTGCGCATCTTGGCTGCAAAAAGTGTCACACATGTGGTATCGCCGTACTCAGGAGAAGTAGCGCAATGTGTTTTGGGGTGTATTTTTACATATACCCATACTGGGTGAGAGAAATATCTCTGTAAATTGACAACTTTGAATAAAAAAATTTAAAAGTTGTCGTTTACAGCGATATTTCTCACACGCAGCATGGGTATATGTAAAATACACCCCAAACTGTGCCCTACTTCTCCTGAGTGCAGCGACTACCACATGAGTGCCACTTTTGCAGCCTGGAGTGCGCAAAGGGGCCCTAAAACCAATGAGTACCTTTAGGATTTCACAGGACATTTTTACGCATTTGGATTCTCACACTTTAGGAGCCCCTAAAATGCCAGGTGAGTATAAATACCCCACATGTGACCCCATTTTGGAAAGAAGACACCCTAGGTATTCTGTGAGGGGCATGGTGAGTCCACAGAATTTTTATTTTTGGCACAAGTCAGCGGAAATTGTTTTTTTTTTTTTTTTTTTTTTTTACAAAGTCTCATATTCCACTAACTTGTGACAAAAATAAAATTTTACATGAACTCACCATACCCCTCACAGAATACCTTGGGGTGTCTTCTTTCCAAAATGGGGTCACATGTGGGGTATTTTACTGCCCTGGCATTTTAGGGGGCCCTAAAGCGTGAGAAGAAGTCTGGAATCCAAATGCGTAAAAATGCCCTGTGAAATCCTAAAGGTACTCATTGGAATTAGGGCCCCTTTGCGCACCCAAGCTGCAAAAAGTGGCACACATGTGGTATCGCCGTACTCAGGAGAAGTAGGGCAATGTGTTTTGGGGTGTATTTTTATATATACCCATACTTTGTGTGAAAAATATCTCTGTAAGCGACAACTTTTAAAAAATTTTATACAAAGTTGACAATTTACAGAGATATTTCTCTCACCCAACATGGGTGTATGTAAAAATACACCCCAAAACACATGCCCTACTTCTCCTGAGTGCAGCGATACCTATGAGTGACACTTTTGCAGCCTGGAGTGCAAAGGGCCCAAATTCAATGAGTACCTTTAGGTTTTACATGGCGACTCATAATTTAGCCCGCCCAAAATGCCAGAACAGTAAACACACCCCACAAATGACCCCATTTCGGAAAGTAGACACCCCAAGGTATTCACTGAGGGGCATAGTGAGTCCGTCTGAGATTTTTTTTTTTTTTGCCAGAAGTTATCAGAAATTGAAACTTTTTTTTTTTTTTTCTCAGAAAGTGTCATTTTCCGCTAACTTGTGAAAAAAATGAAATGATACATGAACTCACCAAGCCCCTCCGTGAATACTTTGGGGTGTCTTCTATCTAAAATGGTGTGATTTGGGGGTATTTATACTTTCCTGACATTCTAGCACCTGAAGAAACATGACAGGCGCTCAGAAAGTCAGAGCTGCTTCAAAATGCCGAAATTCACTTTTTGCACCATAGTTTGTAAGCGCTATAACTTTTACCCAAACCAATAAATATACACTTATTGGATTTTTTTATCAAAGACATGTAGAACAATAAATTTAGAGAAAAATTTATATAGAAATGTAGTTTTTTTAAAAAAAATTTACAACAGAAAGTGAAAAATGTCATTTTTTTGCAAAAATTTCGGTCATTTTTGATTAATAGCAAAAAAAGTAAAAATGTCAGCAGCAATGAAATAGCACCAAATGAAAGCTCTATTAGTGAGAAGAAAAGGAGGTAAAATTCATTTGGGTGGTAAGTTGCATGACGGAGCAATAAACGGTGAAAGTAGTGTAGTGCAGAATTGTAAAAAGTGGCCTGGTCATTAAGGGTGTTTAAGCTAGGGGGGCTGAAGCGGTTAAAGAAAATGTGAAGCAAATGTAGGCTTTCCAGGCATGAACCACACCGGATATGATGAGACAGGAATTTATTATACACTCAACAATGTTTTGAACGTTTGACTTTCAGGCTCCATATCTCACCATCCACTACAGCTTCGAACGTGAAACTACCATCCTTTTATAGACAAATCATCTTGGCTATCTCATACATAAATTGGACCTGCAGTTATTTAGCATGTGATTAGTGATGCAGATTCTTGTCCTGTAACTGCATTGTTACTGTTTTGCTCCTGGTGGTGGAAAAATATTTTTCTTCTTGTATACTATAAATTACAACCTGTTCTCACATTCCCTAATCATTGTGTTATTAGGTTGATTCCCAAGTGAAAAGTCACTTGTTCAAATCCAGGAACAGCCATGAAGAAGATTTCCCAAGAAAAGAGAAACAGCGTCATACAACTCATCGATAGCGGTATCTCAGCCAAGAAAATTGCCAAACTGAGTGAGTGCCATGACAGGTGGAAGAATACAAAAATGAAGTCCAAGGCAAAATATCGAGAGCAAACAAGTCAACTTATCACAAGGTATATCAGTTCTGGCGAGACAAACACGGCAGCGGAGGTGGCTAGTATGCTTCATAATAGAGAGATCACAGATGTCCATACAAGCACTGTACTGACGCCCATTACACAAGTCTGAAATAGTGGCCTGAAAAGCGGTGGAGAAGCCTTGATTTTAATATTTAAGAAAAAAAGACAGGGAAAGAGGACAGCGCCTCATGTGTGGTGTTGCTTACAATGGTAACAATAGTATAGATAATGTAGTATGCTTACCAGATGCTGTTGTGAGAAAGTCACAACAGCTGTATGAGGCTTCTGCTGGTATTTAGGACCCGACCAGCGTGCGGGGATGGCTGCAGCCTAGGTTCCTTCCTGTGCTTAAATGGTGTGAGCGCTGGAGTAGAGGTAAATCATGGGTAAAGGAAAATCGGAACCTATTCCATCGGCGCTGCCAAGGATCACAGGACAGTAGGATGTCTGCTTGTATGGTATTTATTTGTCTATGCGTTTCAGGGTGAAGTACCCCCTTCTTCAGGAAAATATTACATCAGTAATATTGTCCTGAAGAAGGGAACTTCACCCTGGCAACGTGAGACAAATAAATACCATCAAGCAGACATCCTACTGTCCTTTCATCCTGGCAGCGCCCGATGGAATAGGTTCCAATTTTCCTTTTTACCCATGATTGATTTTAATATTGTCATAAGAAGCGTAAGCTTGAGTTTACAAAAAGTACGAACAGTGGACAGTAGAAGATTGGAAACGGGTGATTTGGAGCGATGAGATGAAAGTCAATAGACTGGGCTCTGATGGGTGCAAATGGGTCTGGAAGAAACAATGGATAAGGAGGCTAACAGATCGAGAAATTAAAGAGGTTGTCCAAGTTATATTTATTGATGACCTATCCTCAGGATAGGTCATCAATATCAGGCTCGGCGGGGGTCCGACACCCGGCACCCCGCCCGATCAGCTGTTTGAAAGAAGGCGAGCGCCGTGCCAGCGCTGCCTCCTCTTCATTGTTTACCTACTCGCCGTTGCATCTGCAGCGGTGAGCAGGTGTAATTACACCCAAGCCGTTCCATTCATTTCAATGGGACGGCTCGTTCCTATACAAGTGTATACTACAGAGCCGTCCCATTGAAATGAAGGGAAAGGCTTGGGTGTAATTACACCTGCTCACCGCTGCAGATGCAACGGCGAGTAGGTAAACAATGAAGAGGAGGCAGCGCTGGCACGGCGCTCGCCTTCTCTTCAAACAGCTGATCGGCGGGGGTGCCGGGTGTCGGACCCCCACCGATCTGATATTGATGACCTATCCTGAGGATAGGTCATCAATAAATATAACTTGGACAACCCCTTTAAAGGAACTGTCAAGTTCGGTGGAGCAATCCTGATGATTTGGCATAGTTTCATAGACAAAGGCGTTGGATACTTGTCCAGGATCGATAGTGGTCTCAATGCTGAGCTACATGCGAGTATCCTACAAGACGAGTTAATTCGTACACTCAATTATTATGGGTATGAAAAGGACAACATACGTAGTGTTCCAGCAGGACAATGACCCAAAGCATACGTTGAGATTGGCAAATACATTTTTCAATGACAATGAAGTAGATGTGCTGGATTGGTCCCCACAGTCCCCAGACCTCAACCTGATCGAATACTTGTGGGTAGAGTTGAAGAAAATACTGTATTCGTACCCAAGTGAGTCGACCAGTATGCAGCGACATCGGGATCGTGTAAAACATACCTAGGAACAGATTTTGGTTGAGACATGCTTGAATCTGATGATTGACAGCATGCCCAGAAGGATTCAGACAGTGTTGAAAGACAAAGGTGAATTTACTAAATACTAACAAAATAATAAAAATTACAATTTAAAATTTTAGGAGCAAAACAGTAACAATACAGTAACATGACAAGAATCTGCATAACTAATCATATGCTAAATCGTTGCCAAGTCCAATTTGTGTATCAGAGAGCCAAGATGAGTATCTATAACATGATGGTAGTCTCAGGTTCGAAGCTGTAGTGGATGGTGACATATGGGGCCTGAAAGTCAAAAATTCAAAACATTGTTACCCTTTTGCTCGTCAGTGTACGACCATATGTATTTTGCGGTCCGCAAAAATGCGGATGACATTCGTGTGCATTCCGTATTTTGCGGAACGGAACCGCTAGCCCTTCCTAGAAGAGTACTATCCTTGTCCGTAACGCGGACAATAATAGGACATGTTCTATTTTTTGCGAACGGAAATACAGAAACAGAACGCACACGGAGTACCTTCCGTTTTTTTAAATGAATAGTTCAGTATATGGTCCGCAAAAAAGCGGAATGGACACGGAATGAAAATACTTTCATATGCATGAGGCCTAAACTTGACTTATTCTCCTGTATCGAATCGGCCGTGAACTGGGGTCTGATTAACATTGTGGGTCTGTTGTGGCCGTGAACACCAATATCATCTTTGTACCTTGTACGAGACTGATGAGTGTAAAGTTCTGTAAGAGAGTACATAAATTGCAAGACCTTACATCAGCTTTGAATAATGTATTACTTGTCATTGGGAACGGAGGACAGGCTAGGTTTATTTTATTCTGCATTATCTCTTGCCTTAGGTAGCAATGCCGTTATTTTACATACTGACCATGAAGCAGAAAAAGTTGCCTGTTAACTACGTTCTTGAATTCGAGTACCTTTTTAGGATTTCACAGGACATTTTTACGCATTTGGATTCTCACACTTTAGGGCCCCTAAAATGCTCAGGTGAGTATAAATACCCCACATGTGACCCCATTTTTGGAAAGAAGACACCCCTAGGTATTCTGTGAGGGGCATGGTGAGTCCACAGAATTTTAT
Organism: Bufotes viridis; assembly: GCA_033119425.1. Classification (NCBI taxonomy): domain Eukaryota; kingdom Metazoa; phylum Chordata; class Amphibia; order Anura; family Bufonidae; genus Bufotes; species Bufotes viridis. Next base: position 170,234,330 of record CM065590.1, read on the forward strand.
TTTTTGGCACAAGTCAGCGGAAATTGTTTTTTGTTTTTTTTTTTTTTGTTTTTTTACTAAAGTCTCATATTCACTAGCTTGTGACAAAAATAAAAGTTTACATGAACTCACCATACCCCTCACAGAATACACTTGGGGTGTCTTTCAAAATGGGGTCACATGTGAGGTGTGCTTACTGCCCTGGCATTTTAGGGAGCCCTAAAGCGTGAGGAAGAAGTCTGGAATCCAAATGCGTAAAAATGCCCTGCGAAATCCTAAAGGTACTCATTGGTTTAGGGCCTTAGCACCCAAGCTGCAAAAAGTGGCACACATGTGGTATCAGCCGTGCTCAGAAAATGGGGCAATGTGTTTGGGGTGTATTTTATATACCCATACTTTATGTGAAAAATATCTCTGTAAGCGACAACTTTTAAAAATTTTATACAAAGTTGACAATTTACAGAGATATTTCTCTCACCCAACATGGGTGTATGTAAAAATACACCCCAAAACACATTGCCCTACTTCTCCTGAGTACGGCGATACCACATGAGTGACACTTTTTTGCAGCCTGGGTGCACAAGGGCCCAAATTCCAATGAGTACCTTTAGGTTTTACATGGCGGCTCACAATTTAGCCCCGCCCAAAATGCCAGAACAGTAAACACACCCCACAAATGACCCCATTTCGGAAAGTAGACACCCCAAGGCATTCACTGAGGGCATAGTGAGTCCGTCTGAGATTTTTTTTTTGCCAGAAGTTATCAGAAATTGAAACTTTTTTTTTTTCTCAGAAAGTGTCATTTTCCGCTAACTTGTGAAAAAAATGAAATGATACATGAACTCACCAAGCCCCTCCGTGAATACTTTGGGGTGTCTTCTATCTAAAATGGTGTGATTTGGGGGGTATTTATACTTTCCTGACATTCTAGCACCTGAAGAAACATGACAGGCGCTCAGAAAGTCAGAGCTGCTTCAAAATGCCGAAATTCACTTTTTTGCACCATAGTTTGTAAACGCTATAACTTTTACCCAAACCAATAAATATACACTTATTGGATTTTTTTTTATCAAAGACATGTAGAACAATAAATTTAGAGAAAATTTATATAGAAATGTAGTTTTTAAAAAAATTTACAACAGAAAGTGAAAAATGTCATTTTTTGCAAAAATTTCGGTCATTTTTAGATTAATAGCAAAAAAAGTAAAAATGTCAGCAGCAATGGAAATAGCACCAAATGAAAGCTCTATTAGTGAGAAGAAAGGAGGTAAAATTCATTTGGGTGGTAAGTTGCATGATGAGCAATAAACGGTGAAAGTAGTGTAGTGCAGAATTGTAAAAAGCGGCCTGGTCATTGGGGTGTTTAAGCTAGGGGCTGAAGCGAGTTAAAGAAAATGTGAAGCAAATGTAGGCTTTCCAGGCATGAACCACACCGGATATGATGAGACAGGAATTTATTATACACTCAACAATGTTTTGAACGTTTGACTTTCAGGCTCCATATCTCACCATCCACTACAGCTTCGAACGTGAAACTACCATCCTTTTATAGACAAATCATCTTGGCTATCTCATACATAAATTGGACCTGCAGTTATTTAGCATGTGATTAGTGATGCAGATTCTTGTCCTGTAACTGCATTGTTACTGTTTTGCTCCTGGTGGTGGAAAAATATTTTTCTTCTTGTATACTATAAATTACAACCTGTTCTCACATTCCCTAATCATTGTGTTATTAGGTTGATTCCCAAGTGAAAAGTCACTTGTTCAAATCCAGGAACAGCCATGAAGAAGATTTCCCAAGAAAAGAGAAACAGCGTCATACAACTCATCGATAGCGGTATCTCAGCCAAGAAAATTGCCAAACTGAGTGAGTGCCATGACAGGTGGAAGAATACAAAATGAAGTCCAAGGCAAAATATCGGAGCAAACAAGTCAACTTATCACAAGGTATATCAGTTCTGGCGAGACAAACACGGCAGCGGAGGTGGCTAGTATGCTTCATAATAGAGAGATCACAGATGTCCATACAAGCACTGTACGACGCCCATTACACAAGTCTGAAATAGTGGCCTGAAAAACGGTGGAGAAGCCTTGATTTTAATATTTAAGAAAAAAAAGACAGGGAAAGAGGACAGCGCCTCATGTGTGGTGTTGCTTACAATGGTAACAATAGTATAGATAATGTAGTATGCTTACCAGATGCTGTTGTGAGAAAGTCACAACAGCTGTATGGGCTTCTGCTGGTATTTAGGACCCGACCAGCGTGCGGGGGGATGGCTGCAGCCTAGGTTCCTTCCTGTGCTTAAATGGTGTGAGCGCTGGAGTAGAGGTAAATCATGGGTAAAAAAGGAAAATCGGAACCTATTCCATCGGCGCTGCCAAGGATCACAGGACAGTAGGATGTCTGCTTGTATGGTATTTATTTGTCTATGCGTTTCAGGGGTGAAGTACCCCCTTCTTCAGGAAAATATTACATCAGTAATATTGTCCTGAAGAAGGGGGAACTTCACCCCTGAAACGCGTAGACAAATAAATACCATACAAGCAGACATCCTACTGTCCTTTCATCCCTGGCAGCGCCGATGGAATAGGTTCCAATTTTCCTTTTTTACCCATGATTGATTTTAATATTGTCATAAGAAGCGTAAGCTTGAGTTTACAAAAAAGTACGAACAGTGGACAGTAGAAGATTGGAAACGGGTGATTTGGAGCGATGAGATGAAAGTCAATAGACTGGGCTCTGATGGGTGCAAATGGGTCTGGAAGAAACAATGGATAAGGAGGCTAACAGATCGAGAAATTAAAGAGGTTGTCCAAGTTATATTTATTGATGACCTATCCTCAGGATAGGTCATCAATATCAGATCGGCGGGGGTCCGACACCCGGCACCCCCGCCGATCAGCTGTTTGAAGAGAAGGCGAGTGCCGTGCCAGCGCTGCCTCCTCTTCATTGTTTACCTACTCGCCGTTGCATCTGCAGCGGTGAGCAGGTGTAATTACACCCAAGCCGTTCCATTCATTTCAATGGGACGGCTCGTTCCTATACAAGTGTATACTACAGAGCCGTCCCATTGAAATGAAGGGAAAGGCTTGGGTGTAATACACCTGCTCACCGCTGCAGATGCAACGGCAGTAGGTAAACAATGAAGAGGAGGCAGCGCTGGCACGGCCGCCTCTCTTCAAACAGCTGATCGGCGAGGGTGCCGGTGTCGACCTCACGATCTGATATTGATGACCTATCCTGAGGATAGGTCATCAATAAATATAACTGGACAACCCCTTAAAGGAACTGTCAAGTTCGGTGGAGCAATCCTGATGATTTGGCATAGTTTCATAGACAAAGGCGTTGGATACTTGTCCAGGATCGATAGTGGTCTCAATGCTGAGCTACATGCGAGTATCCTACAAGACGAGTTAATTCGTACACTCAATTATTATGGGTATGAAAAGGACAACATACGTAGTGTTCCAGCAGGACAATGACCCAAAGCATACGTTGAGATTGGCAAATACATTTTTCAATGACAATGAAGTAGATGTGCTGGATTGGTCCCCACAGTCCCCAGACCTCAACCTGATCGAATACTTGTGGGTAGAGTTGAAGAAAATACTGTATTCGTACCCAAGTGAGTCGACCAGTATGCAGCGACATCGGGATCGTGTAAAACATACCTAGGAACAGATTTTGGTTGAGACATGCTTGAATCTGATGATTGACAGCATGCCCAGAAGGATTCAGACAGTGTTGAAAGACAAAGGTGAATTTACTAAATACTAACAAAATAATAAAAATTACAATTTAAAATTTTAGGAGCAAAACAGTAACAATACAGTAACATGACAAGAATCTGCATAACTAATCATATGCTAAATCGTTGCCAAGTCCAATTTGTGTATCAGAGAGCCAAGATGAGTATCTATAACATGATGGTAGTCTCAGGTTCGAAGCTGTAGTGGATGGTGACATATGGGGCCTGAAAGTCAAAAATTCAAAACATTGTTACCCTTTTGCTCGTCAGTGTACGACCATATGTATTTTGCGGTCCGCAAAAAATGCGGATGACATTCGTGTGCATTCCGTATTTTGCGGAACGGAACCGCTAGCCCTTCCTAGAAGAGTACTATCCTTGTCCGTAACGCGGACAATAATAGGACATGTTCTATTTTTTGCGGAACGGAAATACAGAAACAGAACGCACACGGAGTACCTTCCGTTTTTTTTTTAAATGAATAGTTCCGTATATGGTCCGCAAAAAAAGCGGAATGGACACGGAATGAAAATACTTTCATATGCATGAGGCCTAAACTTGACTTATTCTCCTGTATCGGAATTCGGCCGTGAACTGGGGTCTGATTAACATTGTGGGTCTGTTGTGGCCGTGAACACCAATATCATCTTTGTACCTTGTACGAGACTGATGAGTGTAAAGTTCTGTAAGAGAGTACATAAATTGCAAGACCTTACATCAGCTTTGAATAATGTATTACTTGTCATTGGGAACGGAGGACAGGCTAGGTTTATTTTATTCTGCATTATCTCTTGCCTTAGGTAGCAATGCCGTTATTTTACATACTGACCATGAAGCAGAAAAAGTTGCCTGTTAACTACGTTCTTGAATTCTAATTCCTAGGCTGACGCTTTTTAAAATCTGAGAAGGTTGTGTCTGCCATCAAGCTCTGACATCTGCAGCTGCACACATCCTTATCTGAAAACACATGTGCTTATCAGGTAGCCAAACTCGAGAGGGGCAAAAAAAAAAAAAGTGTTGCCAATTCCACCTATGAACAGGACATTCATTAACGTCTGTGCCATGTCTGATCCAAATCACATGAAGATTCCTGCCATCTTCTTTAATTAATAATAATAAACCATTTTGCTAGGTTTTAGGCAGTTACTGGAAAACCTGTGAGGTGTCAAATTTAAAGGGGTCAGGACAGTAAATCTATAAAAAAAAATGCTTTAAAAGCAATAAAAAAACAAAAAAAAGGCAAGACCTCACTGATTCTCCACCGTTCCCACCTGAAAGCTTCCCTGTACCCCCACCAGTCTCTGTATATCCTGGTCTCCTTCGACACAGAAATGTGATCACTCAGCCAATCACTGGTTGCAGAGGTGATCCACTATAAGCCAGTGTTTAGCCGAGCAGTGGCATTTCTATGCCGAGAGGGACCACTCAGTAATGGTCGAAATTGAAGCGACTGGAAAACTTATCATTAACTAGATGCCAACATAATGTATAATGTCTTTTGATGGCTTCTTTTGTTATTTTCATTTTTTTTATTTTACCTATTGATTTTTTTTTTGCCATACCAAAATTTCTCTTTTTTGAATACTGTATTTTACAAGTGATTTTTTTTAACCCATTTCTTAGTTAAATGTACAGGACACATAAGGCTTTCTTATTATTTAACATTGTTACTGAGAGAATATAATTTAGTAGGTATTGTTTAAAAAAGTATGGTCAGAAAAGGGAAATAAGTGAATTTTCATTTTTTTTTTTCAAATTCTGATTTAACCCATTCAATCGGCAGCCAAATTTTGACTAAATGCCAGAGCCTCATTTTTCAAATTTGACATGTGTTAGTTTATCTGGTAATAACTTTGGAACGCTTTTACTTATCCAAGCCATTCTGAGATTGGCTTGGATACTCCATGTTAGTGATAATTTGAGTTGATACGTTTTACCTTTACGCATAAAACAAAAACTAAATTTGCATTAAATTTAGAAAAACTCGCTATTTTCAGAATTAGAATTTCTCCGCTTTTAAGACAGATAGTGATACTTCATAAAATAGTTATTATGTAACATTCCCCATATGTCTACTTAATGATTGCATCATTTTGTAAATGTCATTTTATTTTTTCAGGAAGCAGGAGGCTTAGAAGTTTAGAAGCAAATTTTTTAATTTTAAGAAAATCCAAAACCCACTTTTTTAAAGGACCAGTTCAGTTATGAAACCACTTTGCGGGGCTTAAATAGTAAAAACCACCCATAAATTACCCCATTGTAGAAACTACACCCCTCAAGTTATTCAAACTTGATTTTACAAACTGTGTTAACCCTTTAGGTGTTCAACAAGAATTAAAAGAAAATAGGGGAGTAATTTTAAAATTTCATTTTTTTGTGCAGATTTTCTATTTGAATCCATCTTTGCTATAACACAGCAAGGGTGAACAGCCAAACAAACCTCAATATTTATTACCCTTATTCTACAGTTTACAGGAACACCCTATATGTGGTAATAAACTGCTGAAAGAGCACAAAGCAAGGCGCAGAAAGAAAGGAGCGCCATATTGTTAACGGAGGGCATATTTTGCTGGAATGGTTTTCAGGTGCAATGTCACATTTGAAGAGACCATGAGGAACCCCTAGAAAGAAAGTGACCCCATTTTGGACTACACCCCTTAAGGAATAAATCTAGGGGTGAATTGAATGCTTTGACCCAACAAGCGTTTCATAGGGGGCACGGCAGCACTCAGAAGAATAGGAGGAAATAGCGGCACCAGGATTTTCTAATGGAATTTTCTGAAATTGTTTTTAGGGGCCATAACATGTTTATTTTTTCACCAATGTAGCTGTGTGGGGGCTTGTTTTTTGTGGGACGGGCTGAAGTTTTTATTGGTATCATTTTGGGGTACATACAACTTTTTTGATCACTTGTTATTTTTTTTTGTGGAGGTGAAGTGACAAAAACAGCAATTTCGCAATAGTACCGCAAAGGATTAGTAACGATACTTTTATAGATCAGGTAGTTACGGATGCGGCGATACCAATTATGTTTTTTTTTGTTTTATTTTTTCATTTATTAATGACAGGATATCAGAAAATACATTTTTTTTAAATTTATTTTATTTGTTTACACTTTTTTTTTTTTTTATCAAGACCCATTTGAATCTTGAAGATCCAATGGGCCTGATGGCTATACAGTGCATTGCAATAGTCATCTATTGCAATGCACTGTGCAGTCAGTGCTACACTTACACTAAGGCTGATCAGACCATCAGAGTCTGATCAGCCTTAGGTACATGGCAGCCCAGATGCCTTTGTAAGGCGCCCGGATGCCTTTGTAAGGCGTCCAATTGCCATGGTAACCATCTGGTCGCTGTCATCACAGCGGCGCCGGCCCGATGGAAGAGAGGGGGCGCTCCCTTCCTCTCAACCACATGGAAGCCGTGGGCAGCTACTGACTTCGGCATGTTGGGGGTTAAATGTTCGAGATCTGTGCCAGCACCGATTTTGGCCGTAGCAGCAGAGTGTCAGCTGTAAGTTACAGCTAACACTCTGTGATGATGGCGGCGGCTCAGAAACAGAGCCGTCGCCATTGTAGCCAGCAAGAAAGGAAGAAGCTGCAGGGGGCATCAGAAGGTACTAATCAGAAGGAACAATGGCGGCATATGGGGGACTAATGATTATCAGGGGCACGGGGGCAGAGTAGAAGCGTTTCTCAATGAAATGTTCCGGTTGGTTAGGCCGCAGAGACTAGCCAATCAGAGCGCTTTCCGGCAAGGGACCACTTTAATTGGCTTCCCCGGTGTCTCTACTCTCAGGGAGAGCGGCGACTCCGGGGCTGTGACACTTTATAGTGTCACAGCCATGGTAAGCACATAACTGTATGTCCAAATGCAGTAAGTTACTTGCGATTTGGACGTACAGTTATGTCCAAATGCGTGAAGGGGTTAAAGGGGTTGTCCACATGAAGTGTTTTTTGTTTGTTTTTTTACAGATCCAACAGCATCGTCAGACCCACGGTGGTGATCATACTTACCCAATCTTCGCCACTGGGTTCACATTTTTCAGGTGTCAGGTCTCCCCATATCAACATCCAATTTGACACTATGTGACTGCTGCAGCCAATCACTGACCGCATGCAGCATGTCACTGGGTCATGTGCCCCAATTCACGGGAAGACCTGGGACCTGCACAGAAAGCAGGGCAGGGATGGAGCTGGAACCCAGCAGCAGGAATCAGGTTAGTCTGGCCACGCTGTGCCATCTGTAAAAAACATCACAAAGGTTAAAAACCCCTTTAAGGTGGTTTGTTCAAGCAATAATTCTTACCACCAAAATGAATCCTCTAATTCTTACCAACATAACTTTGTCAAATACATGCACATTGTGTAACGTACAATGTCACTATAATGTCAAAAACAAACACTGAATTTTAGTTTTATGTGCGTCTCCTCACTTAGCTTTAGGCTTAGCCTCTGACCATGGATGAAAATCCCTGCGACTGCCAGGCAAATACAAACTGTACAAATACATAGCAGCTCTGCAGACTGGCTCAGTGTCATTTGCACAAACATTCCCCCATTCTGCTGATAAATGAGCAAATACCGTATTTTTCGCCATATAAGGTGCACCTGCCCATATAACGCACCTAAGTTTTAGAGTAGGACAATAAGAATAAAATATTTTTCCTTAGACCAGCAACAGACCCCCAATGTTAATCAGACCTCAGCTCACAGCCCCAATCACAACCCCAATGTTATTAAGACCCTCGATCAGACCTCAGCTCAGACCCCAATGTGAATGACCCCCAATCAGACCTCAGATAAATAAGACATTCAGACCTCAGATGAGACACCCATGACTCCGATCGGCCCCCATGCCTGAGATCAGACCGCCATGCCTCAGATCAGATTCAATAAAAAAAAAATCAACTTACCTCTCCTGCTCTAGACGCCACAGGCTCCCAGGATCCAGTTCTCTTCTTGTTCCTGCCGCGGCTGCGCTGTGACCCGGCGCGAGGTCACAGAGCACCCTGACGCTGTGCGCAGCCACAGCACAGCCGACGGCAGAGGACCAGGAAGAGGTGAGTACAGAGTCCGGGGAGTGCTGCATTCACTGCTTCTCGGTCCTCCAGTACTAATGAGCACTTCCATAATGGAAGCTCATTATTATTCACCCCATAAGATGCAGTGATATTTCCCCCCCTTTGGGGAAAAGAAAAGTGTGTCTTATGGGGCGAAAAATACAGTATTCGTTTTTTCACTGATCAGATTCTGCATACGGGCATAGACATGCTTGTTTGTCAGCAGCACTTTTGTAAACTGAGGATGTGCTGCAGGCAATAACGTAAACAAATGGTCACATTCAAGCAGTTATCTGACATAAGATAGGTGCCAGGCGGCTGTGTGTTGTCCTGGAACAACAGTCCATATGTTGACTGCATTTCTCGGAACAATCATGGGTCATCTGATCCGAACTCACAGCATTATAGTGAATTATGATACTGACAGTTCTGCCTGACTCTGGGTCTGCTGTACTGTACTTACATTATCATGTGTGTACAATACAGCACATCCGTGGTCAGACAGCGACTGACAGCACCACAGACTACAATCATGTGCGTTGATGTGGCTACCACACAGAACTGGACAGTGGGGAGCAGGTAAGTATAAATGCTTCAACAGATAATGCAGGCTTTATTACCTGAAAACCATTTAAAGGCCTTTAAGTACCGATATACTTGCTGATTGGCACTCATTATGGGTAGAAATCTGCCACTGTAAAAGGACTGTTGCAGATACTAGTAGTTAATTTACATACTGTAGCTGAAATACATTTTAAAGGGAATCAGAAAATAATTTCTTTAAATTTTGTTTTTATGAAACCTTTTTCTTTAGAATCTTGGTGTTTTTTTTTAGATTTCCACATGCAGTGCCAATGGTATTTTTAGGTTTTCACTTTATAATCCCAATAATAAGGAAGTTATTCCTCAATTTAGGACAACAGGGCAATGCAAATCAGCGCAGTGTTTCCATATCTTGCATGAATGAGGGCCCACAGTCATGAAACAACCACCTTCTAGAATTTTACATGGCATATGAGCTATGAATGAATGACCAGTATGTTTTCCCAAGTATTTTACATGGATAAGCTAAAAAGGATTTGCATGACTTTGCCCCCTCTCAGAAAATTATAGGAGCTGTTTGCTCACAACTCGTATTAAGTCATATCGACATCAGGGGAGGGGTCCCTCTACACCCCTATAAACCGTCATGGGGGTTACTCTACAGAGGTGGATCCCATTATGGTACACAGGGAATATTCTATTCATAATATGGTCAGCCGTTCAATATGGTCAGCCGTTCATCAAGTAATGCTTTGGAAATGTGTAGTCAGACATGCAGTAGCATAATGTCCATGGAGACAGACTATTTTACAAAACTGATTCCCTGCAGCTACCACCATTAGGAGGAGCTAAGAGAATATTACAGCTTCCAGGGCAGACAACTGCAACTGTATAAATTCCTATGCATGGAGCTCCCTCTAGTGGCGGCTACAGAAAGTTAGTTCTGTAATATATTATGTAAAGTGAATCAGTGATTTTGAACTGAATGGGGGAGATTTATCAATGTATTTCTGACAGTTGTTTGGTGTAAATACATTGAGAATACGTTGTTGAGACTGAGCAATATTTGCACCAGTTCCACTTTTTCCAACACAGAAGTCAGATAAAAAGGGCGAGGGTGGCATTTTTATTGCAAATGTTTTCATTAAAATTTCTTCCACTTAAAAAATAAAATAATTGTAAATCTGGGCCATTGTGTTTTGCATTACATGTTGTCTGGGAGTTTTTGACGGGTGTACTGGGAAGCTAGGTGGGGCAGTGGAGGTTTTGCTATGCGGCCATATGAAATCTGTGTACTCCCCTACAGACGCACTTTCCCCAATAATACCAGTTTTTTCTGCTGAAAGAAGAAGAACACACTCTGTTATCAAGTGGTTGTTACACTACATACCGTATGTATAAAACTGGAAAATTGGTTTTACATATAGGAGGTAGACATTAATATTTGGAAGACTTTGTACTAAGTCAAAAACAATGATTCAACATTAGAATCAAAATACAATTAGATTTAGTGAACGGTTTCTCGGGTTGCCATGTTGCTTGATTGCGACTTTTCCAGACGCTTGATTGTGAAGTGTTGTAATCCAGGGTGATTATCACAAGAGATTAAAGCAGAGAACTATTCTCTGTTTACTACAATTTACAACAACCTACAGGTCCGCAATCAGACAAAAATTGCTTCAGTAAATTTGGTTTTGATCTGGATCTGAGAAAAAAAAAAAAAGCCAGGACGATAATTCCTACATACGTATGTGGCCATCATCAATCAGTAACACTAAAATAATCAATCAGTATGCGATTATGCAACAACATGCAAGCAATATTAATCACAAAGGATTAATAGTCTGATTTAAAATGTCTGGTACATCAAATATGCTATGTACAATAGCGAGAGTTAAGGGACAAAGTCAGTAAAGAGCGGGTTCTTCTGTCTATTCAATGCTAGAGCAGGAACGTGCTGTGAAAGTTCAGAATACAATATATGAAGCTTATACAAATTAATTCTTCTTTCTTGGGTTACAGCTTTGTAATCAGCCCTGCACATTAAGGAAAATAAATCAAAGCATAATAACAATTTACTCAGCTACAAGGTATAAAACATATCAGACCAACAACCTATATAATGCTATAGACAGGCAAGGACCTGCATATGAATTGCTGATTTACAAGATAAAAGCATCACTGTCCATTTACTCACGCGCCTCAATAGCTAAGCAAGGTATAAAAATAAAAATGAGGAGACGATGTGTCGCCAAAACACTGGGTGAAGTATTTAGTTCACTGGCACAACTCCACTATCACACATCTTCCTTTGAGATGGAGGGATAGCAGTTGTGACATTTCCTCTCATCTTCACTGAACCATACTGCAAAAAGAGAAGCGAAGTCTAATCTGTTCACACTGAGCATCCATCAAATTTAGGGGGTGCCTTGCTAGTGCAAAAGCAGATTAGATGACACGCAACTCTGTAGAAATATAAGCATTAAAGAGGTTGTCCAGCAGTATTAACTTTTTACATATGGCTTTTTCACCACCTCGTCCAGTGCTGTTCCAATGCTGCTCTGGTTCCTGCTTTTTCCCACTTGCTGGTCCAGGGATGACACACTGAAAATGCCAGGAAAGTCTCACTTATCCAATCACTGGCTGGGGTAGACTACCAGCTCTATTTTTATTTATTTTTTTAACCCTCTATAAGCCTCATATATATACAAATGAACACCCTTGAACAATCCCATTAAAGAAGCACTCCTACGAAAATCTTTATTCTCTGGCTCACTAGAAAGGTACATGACGTAAATTGTAGTGAAGGTAATCTCCTTACCGGTGACTGTATTTGTGAGATATCATCTCCCCTCTGTTCCTTAGCTGTGTCATGTGACCAAGAGTCTGATCTCCAACTGGCTCATGACCAGAAGTCAGTTTCTCTATCATTCTATAAGACTAACATTGAGGACCAGAAGGGAGGTTATAACTCACAAATATAGTTACTACTACAAAATTTACTTTCACTACAGTTTACATCATGCACCTTTCTAACAGGTCAGAGAATAAAAAAAAAACATTGTGGGAGTGTTTCTTTAAGCAAATATAAAACTTTTGCCCAAAAAGCCGAGTTTGCACTATGTATGAATCCGAAAACTGTTTATGGATATGCACACAAACTGCCATAGGTCTATCAAGATTAAAAACCACATCCACAATGACAGCAGCAAGCAGCAGAATAGAAAAGACCATTGGATGAAGAGTAACAGAACACCAGTCTCTGTTAAAGTGGCGTTTCATTGAAAATATATGTAGATGAGAATGATTTATAAAGCATAAATGATACAATGCACATTCACAGACTGAATCACACTGCAGGAAAACCATCTATCAAACAGAACAAAAATGCCTGTGTGATGCCAAATACCAAGACTCAGCCCCCTTGTAAACCGAATAAGACTCGTATGAAATGGCTTGTTAAGACTTTTTAGCTCAAAGTACAGTGGGGAAAATAAGTATTTGATACACTGGCGATTTTGCAAGTTTTCCCACCTACAAACAATGGAGAGGTTTGTAATTTTTATCATATATGCACTTTATCTGTGAGAGACAGAATCTAAAAAAAATAAAGACAATCACATTGTATGTTTTTGAAATAATTAATTTGCATTTTTTGCATGAAATAAGTATTTGATGCAGTAGAAAAACAGAACTTAATATTTGGTACAGAAACCTTTGTTTTCAATTACAGAGGTCAGATGTTTCCTGTAGTTCTTGACCAAGTTTGCACACACTGCAGCAGGGATTTTCGCCCACTCCTCCATACAGATCTTCCCCAGATCTTTCAGGTTATGGGGCTTTTGCTGAGCTACACTGAGTTTCAGCTCCCTCCAAAGATTTTCGATTGGGTTCAGGTCTGGAGACTGGCTTCTAACGGAGCCACTCCTTAGTTGCCCTGGCTGTGTTTTTCGGATCATTGTCATGCTGTAAGACCCAGCCACTATCCATCTTCAATGCTCTTGCGATACATGGCCACATTCATCCTCCCTTTAATACGGTGGGTCATCCTGTCCCCTTTGCAGAAAACTACCCCAAAGTATGAAGTATGATGTTTCCACCCCCATGCTTCTTGGTTGGGACGGTGTTCTTGGGGTTGTACTCATCCTTCTTCTTTCTCCAAACACAGCGAGTAGAATTGATACCAAAAAGTTCTATTGGTCTCATCTGACCACATGACCTTCTCCCATGCTTTCTCTGGATCATCCAGATGGTCATTGGCAAACTTCAAACGGGCCTGGACATGTGGAGGCGTGAGCAGGGGGATTTTAATCAATGACGACATAGTGTGTTACTAATCTTTGAGACTGTGGTCCCAGCTCTCTTCAGATCATTGACCAGGTTCTCCCATGTAGTTCTAGATGGATTCCTGACCTTTCTAAGAATCATCCTTACCCCACAATGCAAGATCATGCATGGAGCCCCAGACCAAGAAAGATTGACAGTCATCTTGTGTTTCTTCCTTTTTATAATAATGGTGCCAACAGTTGTTGTCTTCTCACCAAGCTGCTTGACTATTGTCCTGTAGCTCATTCTAGCCTTGTGCAGGTCTACAATTTTGTCCCAGGTGTCCTTAGAAAGCTCTTTGGTCTTGGCCATGGTAGAGAGGTTGGAGTGTGATTGATCGAGTATGTGGACTGGTGTCTTTTATATAGGTAACAAGTTCAAACAGGTGCAATTAATACAGGTAATAAGTGCAGAGTAGAAGGGCTTCTTAAAGATAAAGTTACAGGTCTGTGAGAGCCAGAATTCTTGCTGGTTGGTAGGTGATGAAATACTTATTTCATGCAATAAAATGCACATTACTTATTTAAAAATTACCTCTCCATTCACACTTATTCAAAAAAACCTCTCCATTCTTTGTAAAATCACTAGTGTATCAAATGTTTATTTTCCCCACTGTATATTTAAATATCTAAGAGGAATTGTACAGTATACCCCCTTTTCGATGTTTCATGAGTGTTTTTTATTTATTTAACATTTTAGGCTGTGTTCACATCTGCATTAGAGGTTCTGATCCAGATTCTGTCAAAAAAGCTCTACATCCCAGATTTTTTTGTCCAGTGAAAAAGTGGTGTCATGAACGGAACCTACTAGTGCTAGTGTGAACCCATGCACAGCTAAACATACTGTATATTCCTCTTTGTCCTACTTGATACATATAATCCTGAATGTTTTGCTTTTGTGTATAATGTACCATATTTTTCGCTTTATAAGACGTACCTGATGATAAGACACACCTAGGTTTTTGAGGAGGAAAATAAGAAAAAAAATATTTTGAACCAAAAAGTGTGCTTTTGGTAGGTAACTAATGGTGGATCTGTGGATGACACTATTATTGGGGATCTGTGGATGGCAGTATTAATGGGGATTTGCGGATGGCACTGTTATGGGGGATCTGTGAATGACGCACTGTTATGGGGGATCTGTGGATGACGCACTTATGGGGGATCTGTGGATGACACTGGTGGGGGAACTGTGGATGACACTTATGTCATCCACAGATCCCCATAAGTGTCATCTACAGATCCCCATAAGTGTCATCTACAGATCCCCATAAGTGTCATCCACAGATCCCCCATCAGTGTCATCCACAGATCCCAGTGAAGTATCAGTGTGGAGGGAGGAGGCGGGGACACTCATGGCGGGGCCCGATGAAGTGATTCTATTCTAATACACCGGGCCCCGCAGCCGTTAAGTACCGTACAATCAATCCCATTGATATCTTCATGTACACCGCACTGTTCTTTACTTACTGTAGTACCGTATGTCTAGCATTAAGATGGCGCAGAGTGGCAGCTCCCTCGGTCATGCGCCGCCTGCCCCATCTGGCAGCTCCCTCCTCATGCGCCGCCTGCCCGCCTATCTCACTTTATGAATGAGCAGATAGGCGGCGCATACGGAGGGAGCTGAGGCAGGCGGGGCAGGCGGCACATGACCGAGGGAGCTGCCGGTCTGAGCCGTCTTCATGCTAGACATACGGTACAACAGTAAGGACAGTGCGGTATACATAAAGATATCAATGGGATTGATTGTACGGTACTTAACAGCTGCGGGGCCCAGTGTATCAGAATAGAATCACTGCAACGGGCCCCGCCATGAGTGTCCCCGCCTCCTCCCTCCACACTGATACTTTGATGGGCAAGCCGTGCAGCATAGCGGCCAGCGAAGTATCAGTGTTCGCTTTATAAGACGCACAGCCATTTCCCCCCCACTTTTGGGGGGGGGGGGGAGTGCGTCTTATAAAGCGAAAAATACGGTATTTACAAGGCATTTTTTTTTATATTAATTGCCTAGGGCTACATTTACACGAACAGGAAAAATGGCTGCGTAATAGCTGTTTAACTAGCTGTCATACCGCCATTTTTAGAATCAAGTCAATGTGGCTATTCACATGGCCGTTTTATTTCATTTAATTTCACATGGCCGTTTCTATTCAGCCTGTAAATAGAGACCATCAAAAAAAGGGTGTAAAAAATGGATGCAAAATGTTGCTGTTAACAACAGACAGTCGGTCAGAAAATGAATGCAAAATAGTCTAATATAGCCATGAAAAGGGACAGTGTCTCTTTTTAATGGACACTTTTTCACATGTAGCCTAATATATATATATATATATATATATATATTGTGAGGGGTAGCTTTCTTTCCGGAGATCATCCTCACAAATAGCTTCACAGACAACAGGTTTTCATGTTCCAATTCCTGCTTTATTGTGTAACAAGCACAAACAAACGATACAAAACAAAATGAAAGCCTGCCCGTCCGGGCTCTACCTAAACACAGTATTTTCCTGACTCACCTACAGTAAGTCACCGTTCACACACACAGGAACCCATGCGGCTTTCCCAGCCTAATGTCCATGTGACCCTTATGCCTAGGCGTCGCGGGACCCTCCAAACCTCAGGCTAATCCCAGCCTCATGGTCTCTCAGCGCTCCCAGCTCAGACCACTCGCAGAACCACTCCAGGCTTCTGTACCATACAAGGCACACCCATCTCACTTTGAGGACAGCTTTATGCTCTGTTGATTGTGGCACATGTTGCTGCCTCAGGCATGCCCACTGATGGGAAAGAGATGGATAATCCTGCCATTCCTCTCTCCTATCAGCCATGAGGCCTGTCACTGCCTCACAATACATATATATATATATAAACAGAGTTGCTCCCTTTACAAGCAAGGAAATGTGGCAAATAGGGAAATCAATCAGGGGTGTGTGGGCGGACCATCGGCCCCAGAACATTTATCACCATTTTCTAGCATAAATGACTGAAATCGATGCCAGCTATGAGAATTCAATCAGGCGCAAAGACTGCTGGAGGAGGCATTTAATTTATGGCTCGTCATAAACTAAATGAATCCTCTGGCGGCACTGAGGATACCAAAAACATAAATTCATAAATCAGGGCCTTGTCATTATTTGCAAGACATACTAAAGTATAAAAATAGAAATCATAATACATATATTTTCTAAATCAGAATAATGGATCGTTTGATCAATGTATGAACTATGTTTTTTTGAAAATATGTGGCGTTCAGGTTGAACACTATATTTATGAAGCCACTGCATCATTTTTGAGACCTATAAAAATATCTCAGTAAAAGAGAGAGTGTAATCAGGGTCTTGTCAAGTGCAAATACTTTATGAACACAACGTCTTGTCAGACCTGACATTATTTGTAGACAACCCCAGATTCATCCTCTTGATGAATCTGGAGTACACTACATTCAGGAAGATGGTATTAAAGATAGAGGTGCTCACACAGACCCCTGTTTCTCCTCGCTGCAAAAGATGGACTGAAGATAACCTCATAGACTTTTTACTGAGCCCATCTTCAGCAGCAAGAAGAGAGAGCACTCTGTGTGAACGCTTCTATATTGTCATTTTAGTGAACAGCTGGGGTCTAAGCATTCAGACCCCCACAGATCAAAACCTTTCAAATCTCACTATGACATATCAAAAGCTTTGCTAAAGTACAGGTACAATTTAGTTCCTCCAATGTGTAAGCCTATATACAAAAACTTAAGGATTGGAGTTACCGTATAAAATCCTCCTCATCTTCTCTTTTCGGTCTTAACTGCTTAGGCTGAGTCATGTTCAACCAGTTGGGAAGTGACTTTAAAAGCCGTGTAATATCATCATCCTTGGCCCAGGAAGCACTGATCACCAATTTCTCATCAGACTGAACAATACTCCTAGAAGGGAAAATGAAAGAGTTTTTTAATACCACTGATATGTCACGTTTTTCATAGTGTAGCAATGTACACAATGATAATGATAAAAACAAAGGTGCAATGGCACACCCATTGCACTCCCAGCATATATGGGAGGCGTGGTGACCTCCATGCAGTCATGCACACCTGACTAGTGAATCCGCCCTGTAGGCTGGTTTTAAAGTCAGTATAAAACTGAGTCTGCTTTATAGAACTTACCAGAAGCCATTTGGTTCCAGGAGAAGTACTAGTGGGCTCAGCATGCATGTTGGTATTTGCATCCCTTGATCTGATGAACGCTGTATGGCACCAGACGGGGTTACAAGCAGAGTGTATCTGGCATGCATGCTGCACCTGCACTCCCTGGATTTTGTGTGGCTGATATGGCCCATAAAAGGTAAGAATTAATGTTAGGGACCACTCGAGAGGCAACCGTGAAGTGGTGGGTGGCTTACATAGTTTGGCCAAAATATAAACTAATGCCTCATCTAACATCCAGCATAGTGGCAGGACGGAGCTCTAGCTGCAGTGTGCCATTGCACCTTTGTTTTTACGTTTGTATGTGTATTTCACCATAGCAACGTGCACCTGCGTATTGACTTGTGCGGACTGCAATCCCCATTTTTTTTTTTTTTCCTTTGTAGCATAATGATAATGATGTCTAAAAAAAAGGAGTACTGAGCTTGGTTGCCATAAATTTCCTTTCCGTCTGAAAAAGTTATTCCCATATCAAAACTTATGGTATATCCACAGGATATGCCCTAAATGTCCAATAGGCGTAAGTCTGATATCTGGACCCACACTGACAGTATCTCGAAAATGTGGCTACATCTTGCAGCCACTGTGAATGGAGAGGAGGCCATACATGTGTGGCCCTCTACATTAACTTGTCAGAGAGTTAAGTAAATAGCCAAAAATTGAAGAGATGCCGATGTGTGGTCACAAGGTGGACCCCTGTTCTCGAGATGGGAGCAGGTCCCACAGATATGTTCAATGTTTATGGTAAATTCTGTGGATCTGCCAAAAATGTTTAGATGGGGGAATCCCTTCAACTTTTAAGCAAAATACAATCATTCTGATGAATGTAAGAAGCTTAACAAAATGTATCCAAGAAATGTAATCCATATCCTATCTAAGAAGACAAATTACTTTGTCAATTATTTGCTCAACTTTAGGTGCTCTTGAAACCAAAGTAACAGGGGAAGCACAACAAAGCTGGTGCAAAAGATTCCACCTCTCATTGGTTTGCAAACATTTTGTTACATCTCCCCAGTGACTTTTTTTGCAGTATGGTGGATATATCACTAGGTGAAGAAATAATTCTATTTTAATTAATTCTATTTTATTGGACCTTGGCTTAATCACACGTTGGCTTCCTCAGATGTGGTACTTTTTTGGTACCACATCTGAAGAGGACCCAAGCGGGCCAAGCCTGTACCATGAAGGCCACATGACCACAATGCTGAAGACAGATTGGTCTGACAGAATAGCCACTAAAGTGCTACCAGCTACAATGAGAGGGTGTCATGTAAACAGTGGAAAACAAACTACCTGGTACCAAAATTGAGGCAAGTAGAGCAGGTTAGAGCTGGTACCATGCAACTTTAGCCTACTGTAAAAACATTGTCGAGTGTAGTTGTGCCAGTTTCATGCAGTAGAAAAGAGCCTATTGGGACCTGGACAAGATAGTGTGGTAGACTACGCTATGTAAGTGGTCTAAGAAAAGCGATGCTTGGAAAATGGATAGCTTGGTCATTAGCAATCATTAAGCGTAACATTAATAGCAATCATTAGTGATAGATTTTGACCTCATAGTTTAGTGAATAGTCCAATTACCAGTAAACAATACCAGCAATATACAGCTATGGCTTAATATATAATCATTATTGGGTGAATGCTACCAAGGATGATAAAGTAAATGTTCTCTCATAAGCAATGCCACCAGAAAACACTTGGAAATATACTTTAATAAGTTATTTAATAACTAAAACCCAATATAATTACACAGACCATCTGACCGAAAAAAAGATACTTGTGGAATGGAGCTTAGCCAGTATAATTAGGTTAATTGTTACATCCACAAGCTATTATCAGCTTATTAATTCACAGATCTCTACAACAAAGGAAAGCCCTTCTGTAACATACCCTTTATCGAACATCCTAAGCAGAAAGAAAACTGGTTAAACCTTGAGCCAATAATATTAAATGTCTAAAAAATACAGTAAAACCAGCTATAGAAATTGTCAGAGATGCAAATGATTTTACAGTTGTTAACAATAAACCTTAGTCTACAGTGAGACAACTTCAGTTTGATAGAAATCTGCTCAGCTAGTCAGAAGACTCATCATTCAGTCTTCAAAAAATTTCTCAGTTGTAAGTGATAAATGTTACAAACCAAGCTTCCTATTATTAAAGGCTATGGACAACTTTGAGGGCATTATTTTAATGATTGCATTTTGGGCTAAAAACCTTTCAATTAGTCTTTATCAAAAATTTTCAGCTGTTTCTGAAATACAACGGTTACAAAAATGAGTTTGTTTGCAAACTGTGACTTTCTTTTTTTTTTAATCTCGTCACCTGATGGTTCATGGAGGGCTCTGATCTCCTGACTTCATAAACACTAAAGGTGGATTTACATGGGCCAAATATTGGGACAATTATCTGGAATGAAGCGTTCTTACTCGATACTGAATAAATCTAGATGTTTTTAATTTTTTTATTTCCATTCTTAGTATTAACCAATAGACCTGACAGAACAACAGATGTGCAGGTTGGGGGAAACCTGGTAAATAGTGACCATAAAGTAATAACCTTCCAATTGTCGTTGAAAAGTGAACAAAAATACCAAACTTCAAAAAAGCAAAATGTAGCCAACTAAGAGAGGCCATAGCCTAACTAACTGGGACAAAGTCCTCAAAAATAAAAATACAGCCACAAAATGGGATATTTTTAAAACCATTCTAAAATCTAATTGTGAGAGGTACATATCTTATGGGAATAAAAGGTTAAGGTACAAGAAAAAATCAATGTGGATAAATAGAATTGTAAAGAAAGCAATAAAAGACAAAAAGAAAGCATTTCAATCACTAAAAAAGGAGAGGAGAGAGGAAGCATTGAAAAACAATAAGGAAAAAAATTGAATATGTAAAAGACAAACAAAAGCAGCCAAACTAGAGACCGAGAGATTAATTGCCAAAGAGTAAAACTAACCCTAAAATGTTCTTCAATTATATAAATGGTCAAAAGTATAAATCTGAAGTTGTCGGCCCTTTACAGAGCAATGAGGGGGTAGTTGCAGACAGCAATGAGGAGCACCACAGGCAACCGGTCAATTATAAAGGGTTTTATATACTCACAAACAACATCGAATAAAAGCTTATCATAAAAAGCTGTTGTCTATGGTGCTTCACTATCTGTGCAACGCCTGTTATATCGCAGAGGGTCTCAGTAAGAGCGAAGGTGACTGGCGTGGTATTGATGTTCTCCTATGCCTAAAGGTTCTTCCGTCTCTACTTGAAAGGGAATACATCTGTAGGTTTTAAAGCAGCGCGGTCCTACAACTTATACTGACTGTCAGTGTGAACTTTGCCCACTTCACTTTGGGACCTGCGGCGCAAAAACAACAGCCAATGTATTGGAGACTTTTATACTTTTTGCAGGACTTTGTGTGTGGATCTCTCAGTTTGCGTTGAGCCATGGATATATTTGATTTCAGGGCTAGCCTGGTATCTGATATCGACTCTGTATTTAATGTTGGTGGGGTAAAAAAATGCAATGAGCTCGAGGATCTGTTTGTTGAATTGGAGAAAGATCTAATAAAGGGTCCATTCACACGTCCGTAATTTGGGTCCGCATCCATTCTGCAATTTGCGAACCCATTCACTTTCAATGGGGCTGGAACGGATGCAGATCCACATTTTCGGGATCCGCATCCGTTTTTTTCAGGATTTGCGGACAAGAAAAGGCCTTTTCTATTATAGTGCTGGCTATGCCCGCGATGCCCGTGTTTTGCGGATCCGCAAAACACTTACGGACGTGTGACTGGACACTTAGGAAGTTAAAACCACCTGGGACATTCTGACACTAGAAAAATATCTAGATGAAAAGAAAATCCCAGAGGGACTAAGTGTCCATTCACACGTCCGTAAGTGTTTTGCGGATCCGCAAATTGCGGAACCACAAAACACGGACCGCACATAGCCAGCACTATAATAGAAAATGCCTTTTCTTGACCGGACAAGAATAGTACATGTTTTATTTTTTTCAGGATTGGAATTGCGGAATTCGGAATTGAGAGAATTGAAAGTGAATGGGTCCACAAATTGCGGAACTGATACGGACCCAAATTACGGACGTGTGAATGGACCCTAAGGTGGCAACTTCCACTGAATTCAGAAGATAGTGGAGACTTAAAAGAATTGGAAAAGGTGATGAATGAATGTAGCTTTATAGCAATGAGGTTTATTATAGATAAGCGTAAAAACAAACTCAAACAAGTGAATAAAGATGTAGAGAGACTCCACAACCTTCTGAAACCATACAAAGATCAGAAAGAATACATTGATCTGTGTGGTAAATGTCAGAACAACATAAAGAAAGTGGAAGTAGAAGTAAAAAATAAAAAACAAAAGAAATACCTGAAAGCATGTGAAGATTACGATCAAAATAGAGTATATAGATGAAAAAATAAAACCAAGAATATTGCCCATTGCACGAAGGTGGAGAAAACAAGTTACATGGGTTTGCTTGAAAAAAGTAATTACATCGAGCAACAAGGAAATACAATTTTGAATGCACCACAACATGGAGGCAATTTTGAAAAGGAAGAGAATGTAGGTAGGAATTATTTTCAAGAGGATAGAAATCACGACACAAATGGACAAAGACCCTGGTATAGATCACACTATAATAACTATAATCGCCCGAGATATATGCGTACTGGTGATAGTGGACAAGGGGGGGCGTTATCACACATATAGAAACTACTATGAACCGAATCGACCACCCTACTACTCTAATCATAAGTATGGAGAAGGGAATAGAATTTAGCGGCCTTACCAACAGCGTCAGGAAAATAGAGGGGGAGTAGAGATACAGCCACTAACACAATATGAAGGGAATCCCACAGCTAATGGGAAAGAAATCAAAATTGTCCCCATCAAGCAATGAGACGGTCTCAGAGGAACAGTCAAATACAGATGGAAAACCAAAGAAGTGCAGTGACTAACTCAGTAAAGAGAAGTCTCGCAGAGAGAGAAGGGGCAAATGGAAACATAAGCCCAAAGCCCAAGAAAAGCAGGGAGAACTGAGGGGGCTCTTTAACCTCAGTTCTCATACCCTCTCTGAGCAGGAAATAAATGTTTTAGGAAAGGGACTTAAATTTGCGCCAACCAAGGGACCAAATAAGTTTGAGGCATTTATAGATGTCCATAAATGTATAAGGAAATTGAATATCGCTAAATACTGTATTAATAACCAAGCACCCCCTTTAAAAAATGCAGGAATGACCAATGGAATGATCCACACGGATCTACGGGACAAATCTAATTTTTTTTTCCGAAGAATAAAGAGAACGAATGCATTGAGGCATAATCTCACACTTGAGGAGAAAACAGTGCTAAAGAGTCTTGAGTCTAACCCTGATATTGTTGTAAAACCCGCAGATAAGGGAGGGGAAGTTGTGGTTATGGATGTAGGACAATATGAAAATGAATTGCGGAGACTGTTGTCAGATACAGATACCTATCAGGTTTTAAAAAAGAATCCCACACTAGAATATAAAAACAAGATGGATATATTGTTGAGGGAAGGCTTTAATCATGGTAATATTAATAAGAGACAGTTTAATTACCTTACAGTGAAACATCCGGTTATCCCAGTTGCCAAAAACTCATAAAAGCCTGAAGAATCCCCCAGGAAGGCCGATAGTATCGGGGATCAATTCAATTCACTTGTAGATCATTTCCTCCAGAAGTATGTAACCCAGATTCCTTCATATTTGAAGGATACTGGGAGTGTTATGGAATTAATTAAGAATCTGAATATAACTCGGGAAAATACACTGCTAGCTACAGTTGATGTAACATCGCTATATACAATTATTCCAAAAAGGATTGGGTCTCAGAGGAATTGCTGAGGCATTAGAAAATGATCCTTTAATGTCTGAACAACAAGGGAAGTTTATTTTAGATGTGTGGAATTCTGCCTTAACCATAACTATTTTTGGTTTGACAACATATATTACCTACAGAGAACTGGGACGGAGATGGGGGTGAAATTCGCCCCCAGTTTCGCTAATTTATTTATGGTGCTCTGGGAGAAACAGTACATAGAACCCATTCTCGGGAAGAAAACAGTGAAAGGCATCCAGCATACGTGGAGGCGTTATATAGATGACTGTTTGCTTATATGGGAGGGAGAACGTCTCAGCTTGGAGTTATTGATAAGTGAATTAAATAATAACGATTGGAATCTAAAGTTCACCACCAGGATTAGCGAAACATCTGTAAACTTCCTGGATCTCACGATATATATTGAAAATAATGTTTTTAAAACAAAAACATATTTTAAAGGAGACTGATGTCAATGCGTATATTGAATTAAATAGCTGTCATTATGGTCCTTGGTTAAAGAATGTCCCTGAGGGGCAGTTTAAGAGGTTATACAGAAACTGTACTGATGAGAAAGTTTATGAAGAACAAAGCGCTTACTCCTCATTCAGGACCGTTTCACTGAAAAAGGTTATGCGAAGGCTGATCTCAATAAATGTAGTAGAAATATAGAAGGTAATGCTACTAAGAGAGAGAGAGAAATAATAAAGAAAGAAAAGGATTTCCGTTTTAGTTTCTTTATGCAGTACAATACTAATGCTGGATATCTGAAAAGTACTATAAAAAAGAATTGGGCATTTCTAAAAAAAAATGACCCAGTGCTGGGAAAAATACTTTTACATTTAGGTTACATTTAGGAAGGCGCTGAATATAAGCAACCATCTGGTACGGAGCTACATACAAAGAAAAAAGGGAATGGTTTCACATGGTGTAGCTTTTGCCTTCCTTGTAGGAATAAGAGTCAAGTAAATAGGAGTAAAGAAAATAACATACACTCTAATAGTAGAAATCTGAACTTCAAAGTGAAAGGTGATATTATGTGTGAACATGAAGGTGTGGTATACCTACTGGAGTGCCCTTGTGGCCTCCAGTATGTGGGTCGTACCATGAGGAAATTGAAGACAAGAATCCAGGAGAACATTCACAGTATAAAAAAGGGCTTAGAGACAAATAGTTTCTCCCTCCATTGCAAAAAAGTGAACCAGAAAAACCCCATGGGTTTGATATTTATGGGTATTGAGCTGGTAAAATTGCATTGGAGAGGAGGTGACCCTATTGCAAAAATAAACCGATGTGAAGTGGAGTGGATGTATAAGTTGGGAACATTACAGCCACAGGGCTTGAATGTTGAATTCGATCTGAAGCCCTGTTTGGTGTAGCGATAGTGCTCCTAGTTTGATTGCAGTGATGTTAATAGAAATCATTAAGCTAAATATCGTTGGTCGTCTTTTTGTGTAGTTCACAAAAATGGTTCTTTGTACTTTATGAATAAGTTTTAGCTCCATTCTTACCTAAGTAATGGAGACATATTGTCTACTTACATTAAGGAACGGAGGATCGGCTGATATCTGGGGATTATAGTGTGCGCATATATCGGGTAATAGTTTAGTTTATAGCAGAGGTCGAGATGTACTGCTTGAAGTTCATATAATATGAAGAATCTTTATACTGATTGGCTGGAGGGTACCATGTGATCATGACCCGACAGTCTAATGAATACTATGAATGTACGTTTGTGGCTAAAACCACCCACGTGATCGGAACTCGATCACGGAGGGAAATTTATGAATTTATAAATGAAAAAATGAAGTATAAATAAGAGTTAGAAGTTTGGTATTGAATGAAGATTAGTGGCCATATGTCTTATGTTAATATAGTATGGATGAGGAGGATTATGTTTTTACCCACACTGTGCTGTTTTTACTGGTGTGAAAAAGTGTGTATTTAATTAGTTAAATATTTAAAAGAGGGATTTAAAAGACAAACCCCAGAGGGGGTGGAGTGTTCGCCCCTGATGAAGCTTGTGCGAAACCCGGGTTGGGCAGGAACATTTGAACATTTCAGCCTTTTATAAGCTTTTTTTCAATGTTGTTTGTGAGTATATTAACCCCTTTGTAATTGACCAGTTGTCTATGGTGCTTCACTATCTGTGCGACCCTTGTTATATTGCAGAGGTGCTCAGTAAGAGCGAAGGTGACTGGCGTGGTATCGATGTTCTACTATGCCTAAAGGTGCTTCCGGCTCTACTTGAAAGGGAATACATCTGGAGGTTTTAAAGCAGCGTGGTCCTACAACTTATACTGACTGTCAGTGTGAACTTTGCCCACTTCACTTTGGGACCTGCCAGAAACAACAGGCAACGTATCTGAGACTTTTATACTTTTTGCAGAAATGAGGAGAAAGCAAAGCTTTAAATATTTTTGTATCCTAAGAGATTTAAGTAATGTCATAGCCAGACCCTTATTTCTGATATTTAAGGAATCTATAATGACAGGGAGTATTCCACAGGATTGGCGCATAGCCAAAATTGAAAAGGGTCCAAGAACAGAGCCCAGAAACTAAAGGCCGGTATATTTAATATCTGTCGTGGGTAAAGTGTTTGAAGGTTTTCTAAGAGATCCTATCTTGGAGTACCTCAATGAAAATAGGCAAATAACGCCATATCAGCATGGCTTCATGAGGGATCGGTCAGGTCAAACTAGTTTAATCAGTTTCTATGAGGAGGTAAGTATTGGGCCATATTCTCTTTAATATATTTATTAATGATCTTGTAGAAGGCTTGCACAGTAAAATATCAATTTTTGCAGATGACACTAAACTGTGTAAAGTAATTAACACGGAAGAGGACAGCATACTGCTACAGATCTGGATAGATTGGAGGCGTGGGCAGAGTGGCAGATGAGGTTTAACACTGACAAATATAAGGTTATGCACATGGGAAGGAATAATGCAAGTCACCAGTACATACTAAATGGTAAAACACTGGTAACACTGAGATGGAAAAGGACCTAGGAATTTTGGTGAACCGCAAACTAAGATGTAGAAACCAGTGTCAGGCAGCTGCTGCCAAGGCCAATAAGATAATGGGGTGCATCAAAAGGGGCATAGATGCCCATGATGAAAACATAGTCCTGCCACTTTTCAAATCACTAGTCAGACCATATATGGAGTACTGTGTACAGTTCTGGGCTCCTGTGAACAAGGCAGACATAGCAGATCTGGAGAGGGTTCAGAGGAGGGCAACTAAAGTAATAACTAGAATGGGTGGACTATGGGTGACTATGGGTGAAAGATTATCAAAATTAGGGTTATTCACTTTAGAAAAAAGACGACTGAGGGGAGATCTAATAACTATGTATAAATATATCAGGGGTCAGTACAAAGCTCTCTCCCATCATCTATTTATGCCCAGGACTGTGACGAGGGGACATCCTCTGCATCTGGAGGAAAGAAGGCTTGTACACAAACATAGAAGAGGATTCTTTACGGTAAGAGCAGTGAGACTATGGAACTCTCTGCCTGTGAAGGTGGTGATGGTGAGTTCACTAAAAGAGTTCAAGAGGGGCCTGGATGTATTTCTGGAGTGTAATAATATTACAGGTTATAGTTACTAGAGCTGGGTCATTGATCCAGGGAGTTATTCTGATTGCCTGATTGGAGTCGGGAAGGAATTTTTGGCCTCTACCTCACAGTTTTTTTTTGCCTTCCTCTGGATCAACTTGCAGGATAACAGGCTGAACTGGATGGACAGATGTTTTTCTTTTTAGCCTTATAAACTATGTTACTATGTAATGGACTGTGGGTGTGGAACCACTGTGCCATCTAACCAGTTTAATTTAGGCCTAGACATAAAAGCATTATCCCTGCGTTTCCCTGGTTTTTAGCCTTAAAGGGATCTGGCATTTGCTGCTAGTGAGCCACCAGGCAGCTAACTTTTTCAATATTCCCAATGTAGTTGGCCGCTGACCCACAGGGGTCACAGACACCGATGCGAAGCACCGACGAAACAGTCGGTATTATAGTCATGAAACAAGCCGAGGTCAAGACAGGCAGAGTTTGTGTGCATCTGTAACACAAGTCCAAGGTCAGAGCAGCCAACAGAGGGTCAGAGTCAGTAAACAGGCAGAGTTTGGTACAGAGGCAGACAAGCAGAAACGCATACTTTTGCGAGGATACCTAAAGCTCACGCACCCTCCCTCACTGGGGAATGTGCCTTAAATACCCTGAGACTGGAGAAGAATGCCCCTTTTATTGGTGATGTCACCTACATATTCCCAGATTCTCTTCTGGAACTCCCGTTTAGTCTTGACCACATAATCAAGTGGGCAAGAACATTTCAAAAGTCAAACCACTCCGGTGGATCTGCAATTGATGAAGTCCGATATAGTGATAGGTTTGTCCGTCACTGTGCTATTGAATGCTTTTGGCTGTGTAATATTCTTGCAGGCAATGCACGAGCCACATCTAAATGTCCACTTAGGTTTCCTGTTAAGCCACATATCCACCTTTGGTGTTGGAGTGAAGTGGCTCTGGACCAAATAGTCTGTAAAATTTCTCCCCCACCTATATGTGATTTGGGGTTCACTGCTTAGTACCGCACATAGGTCTGGATCTGTCCACAAGATCCCCCAATATCTTTTGAAGATTTCACAAACGTTACAAAGGTCACAAAGGTGCCTATAACACACACCATTTCGTTTTTTTTTCTGTTGTAATAGATCAGCGCATTTACAGAGTAATGCACCTTTGAATGCTTCCTTTAAAATACAATCAGGATAGCAACTGGTCCTAAAGTGGGAACCCATGTCCTTTAAGTTTTTTGAAAATCCCCAACCTGGAGCAGTTTCTTCTCAATCTGACATATTGGCCCTTGGCTATATCTTTTTTTGAGGGAATAAGGATGTGAGCTTTTTTGTGGAGTTTTTTTCTTAAAATCTCAGAATCGGAATTTCTCCCTGAGGCCCCTTTCCACTAGCACACCCAAAAAGGACATTCTCTGTTCTTGGAACTCACTTGTAAAGTATAGGCCCAGCTCATTGTTGTTTATCTCGCCCATAAAGGAATCAAATTCTCTTTTAGTGCCCGCCCATAAGATGAATAGATGATCGATAAAGCAATAGCATAGTAAGATGTTATTGATTCAATCTGTCAAGGGGTCTGAGAAAATTAACTCTGACACAGTGGCGTAGGTTGGTGCACATGGACTAACCATGGCCACACCCCTTAGCTGGTACTAGTACCGTCCATTAAACAAAAATACGTTTTTGGTCAAATTAAATTCAAGTAATTTCAGAATTCATTGGTTAAGCCCTTAAAGATGTCTGTCCCTTGCCTTCAAGTAGGAGGAGACTGCTTTAAAAGGGTGATCTAATTCCTATAATGACCACCAGAATGCCTCCTTTAGCGTATACTTAACTGCTCCCCGACACCTGTGTCCCTCTGTATCCCTGCACGGCCACTAGAGAGGCTGGTCACCGTCGTGGCTTGCTCTTGGCTGCACCCTCCGTAGCCAGATGTTTTGATCCAGATGTATGCCTAATGTAAGAGGGAAGTGTGTCAACCAGAGTCCCAATAACACCTGCACAAACGTCATAGACGCCTGTACTGGCTATTTTACTCCCTGGAAAAAGTCTAAGGTGTATTCTTAGACCTTTCCTGCCATTCATCAGCGCAGTGAGTACTGTGAATGGCACAGGCATCGCAGCGATGCTGCCTAAAACAACCAATAACAAAGCTCCTTCCAGTAAGGAGCTTTGTTATTGGTCAGTTTAAGCGGGCTGCTGGAGCGTTCGGCGCACTGCTCTGAAGTTAGGAGGGAGGCGTGTGATCTTCACTGGCAGGTGAAGAGGCCTTGCTGTGTAGTGAATTTTAGCAGGGGTCCCAGCTCTGAGTATCTCACCTTCTGGGACTCCTACATTGGAACGATCGGCATGATGAAATGTGCGTTATTAAAATCTGTTTGGCCTGGGATATCCATTAGTGCGGACAGGAGGACATGTTTTATTGATATTTCATGTTTGCCAGCACAGGTGGAGCCTGCACAGGCTTGACCGAGAATGGGAGGGAGACCCCTCTTAGCTCTACCCTCTGCCAAATGGGGATGAAAATGAAGGATTTGGAACCTTTGACAATTTTGGGATCCGATCAACAATGGGTTGTGTTCCACATTCTCCTGAACCAGAACGGACTCTTGTCACACTATTTGTTAAGTAGTAAGAACTTTTCTGTTTTTATCCTTTTACTTTTATAACTGTTTTGTGAGCATTTATGTATGTCTCTTATTTCTTTTAACTTTTGTAACTAAGTATTGTACCTTTTTAGTACATTAAAGAACATTTTTAATGGTTTTGCCTTGTACCCTGAACGAGCCCAGTAACGTCCATGTTTAAAGTGTATGAGTGTGGTTTGCGTTACCGTGTATTTGCTAGAAGTGTGTGCTACTATGAGCCTGCTTACGAGTAGGGCACTGTGGGGTTTTCTATGATCCCCTAATTAATTGGTGTATTCATTTAGATTGTGACAGCATGTTGGGGTGCTTGAAATGCTTTGATCTATGTTCAATCTGAGGTCTGTGTGTAGGGGCACGAGAGATTGAGTGCGTGCAATAGATGGACACTTGGCCGTCACGTGACAGGGCGGTTCCCGTAGGTGACATTATTTAATAGAAAACCAGTCCGTGATTAAAAAGTACAATGCTGAATAACCATGCTTTCCGAAAACAAGCTGTGGGGAAGGTAGAAGGAATGAACCCTGGGGGTACTATAGAGGGGGCCACTGAAAGGCTGACAGAACGTGAGTCCTGCAGGAGCGCTCAGATCCGAATATCTGCCCCAGGTGAAAGCCTGGCTACGTCTCTGATGTTCTGTATTTGCTAGTACGCTTTATCTTTAAATGTCATTAAAAACCATTTAACACAGACAGCCAATATTTTTTGCTTTGTAGAAAAATAAACACATGATGTGAGCCATGGTAAAAACTAATGTGAGTGATAACACTGAGCAATTTCATTTTCCACATGAGGGGATTAGCACGTGTGATGGCGTCGTGCTACAGGATGTTAGCCCTCTAGATTTCTATTAGCGCCGTGCCTGGCAATGTCCTCTGCTAATCCAATCATCAAAGCCATCACCAATAATTTGATTTCTTATTTCCCATTTGCAAATGCACTAAGGTAACTAACATGCAATTTCACTCTAAGCCCTCCGAGAGCCAGAGGGTATCACAGACAAAGCTCTCCTGACTACAGGACAGCCATACTGCTGTTCATCTAGAACATTAACTACCAAGTATAGATTGTTCATGGCATGTGTGTATGTGTAATTGCTTTCTCCCAGTATCCAGCATGCAAAACTAATTAAGTCCTGCAGGTCCCCAGTGATACACTAAACACACAATCCGTTTAAAGATTGCCTGATTTACTTATTATACTGAGGTTGTTACATTATACTGGCCCGTAACAACATGATCACTGATGAGTTATGAAGTTATTCTTTAACCCATGGCTCATACACTACAATGGATGTATGGGCCAATAGATATGACTATATATTCTATAATTGTGTCAGGGTGCTCAACCATGTTACGAACAAGTTGTGGTAACGGCACGTGGATCACTGCTAATTGCCATGCTCCGCTTGTACTTGCAACCTGAACCAAAGCCACTGCAATTACAGCAATTAGTGGTAATTTGTAAGTATACACTATAATAATAATTTCCAATCAGTATGGTTAAATGTACCTTTATTAAAGGAGTATAACATTGACAGCTTATCCTTGGCAGAGGCCATCTATGTTTCATTGCAGACCCACTCAATGTCTACAAGGGCACAATGGGGCAGATGTATCAAAGGCTTTATGCCCCTTTTAGGGCTCATGCACACGGACGTATTTTCTTTCTGTGTATGTTCCATTTTTTTTTCCAGACCTAATGCGGAACTATTCACTTCAATGGGTCTGCAAAAAAATCGGCAGTTACTCCATGTGCATTTTATTTCCGTATGTCCGGATGTCCTTTCCGCAAAACAAATAGAACATGTCCTATTATTGTCTACATAATGGACAAGGATAGGACTGTTCTATTAGGGGCCAGATGTTCCGTTCCGCAAAATACGGATTGGACACAGACGTCATCCAGATTTTTTGCGGATCCGTGTTTTGCAGACCGCAAAATACATACGGTCGTGTGCATGAACCTTTAGGGTCCCCCATTTGCACGGTGTAGGGGAGATTTATCATAACTTGTGCAGAGGAAAGCTGGTTGAGTTGCTCACAGCAACTAATTAGATGCCACCTTTCATTTTTCAGTGCTTTGGAAAATAAAAGGACCAATCCGATGCGTGGCTATGGCCACCAGTTTTGATAAATCCCTACCAATGTATCTTACCACTACTGTTTTTAAATGGTGTTTTTCCCCTATGAAGCAGATGTCAAAATACCCGCAAAAAGAAAACGAGCTACAAAATGCTGCAT
This sequence comes from Bufotes viridis, assembly GCA_033119425.1. Taxonomy (NCBI): domain Eukaryota; kingdom Metazoa; phylum Chordata; class Amphibia; order Anura; family Bufonidae; genus Bufotes; species Bufotes viridis. Next base: position 170,266,500 of record CM065590.1, read on the forward strand.
TTTTTAAAAGAAGGTAGAAAGACAAAATATTACACCTAATGAACAAAAACAACTGTAGCAAAATGCACGCATGGTAGGGTGTTTCATTTTGTAATGGAAAAAAATAAAATGTTGAATTTTTGCACACTTTGCTTACGACCCGAGTCTCAGTGTAAAAGACATACATGCTAAATTTCAAGAAAATTGGATATTATTTAGAGGTTGCACAGTTTTGTAAAAGTAGGCAAAAAATAAGATTTTTAAATGTTAATTACTTTTATTGGGAAAACTAGAAATCACAAACTTAAAATAATATTAAAACTAGACACTGGGATTAATAGGTAGTATGATAGGCAAAACGTGTGTTATATCAATCAACTTTAAATGATGCAATCCCTTCTTTTGTTAGGCTACTTTCACACTGGCGTCTGGTGCGGATCCGTCATGTATCTGCACAGACGGATCCGCACTGATAATACAACCGCATGCATCCGTTCAGAACGGATCTGTTTGTATTATCATGAACATAGGCAAAACGGATCAGTCTTGAACACCATTAAAAGTCAATGGGGGACGGATCAGTTTTCTATTGTGCCATATTATGTCATTGAAAACGGATCCATCCCCATTGACTTACATTGTATGTCAGGATGGATCCATTTGGCTCAGTTTCTTCAGACGGACACCAAAACGCTACAAGCAGCGTTTTGGTGTCCGCCTCCAGAGCGGAATGGAGACTGAACGGAGCCAAACTGATGCATTCTGAACAGATCCTTATCCATTCAGAATGCATTAGGGCAAAACTGATCCGTTTTGGACTACTTGTGAGATCCCTGAAACGGATCTCACAAGCGGACCCAAAAACGCCTGTGTGAAAGTAGCCTGGTGACGACTTTTCTGTGATGCTCGAATACCCTCAACAAGAATTATTTTTGTTCGTCCCTGATTGATTCGTTAAACTTTTTTATCAGAGCAATTTCTCTTTCTGCGGTATCATTGACCACCTTAAGAGCGTTCACATGGCTTCTTAGGGAACGTCTTTGTTTTATTAGTAACAAAATAGCTCAGGTCTTTTCCTTCAAAAACTAGGTTTTTACCCTCTAATTGTTTCATTTCCTTTTTCTTTGCAGGTTTGGTTTCTAAATTTTAGTCATATTTTTCTTAACAGCCTGAGTATTACGTTCGTCCAAAAAAGGTAATCCTACGTTTGTTTCTGACAGATACCAAAGGTGTCTCTTAGGCTAGGTTCACACAACGACATTTGTCGCGCGACAATTTTTATAATGGGAGTCTATGGTGTCGCATAGCGACATGCTGCGACTGCGACGTGACAGTCGAAGAAAAACCCATCTTGAATGGATTTTTTGCGACTGTCGCGTTGCAGTATGTGGCATGTTGCAATGCGACACCATAGACTCCCATTATAAAAATTGTGGCGCGGCAATAGTGCGTCTTCTTGTCGCGCGACAAATGTCGTCGTGTGAACCTAGCCTTAGCAACTGTGAAAGCACTTTTTTTGACGTCTGCATCTGGGTAAGTGCTCAGAAGCTGTAGCATATCCAAATCATTCTTTGGAGCCCATCGACTTACAATTGCCTCGTGCCATAAGTGAACATATATGAGGCTGACAAAATGTGCAACCCGTTTCATTCCCGTCAATTCTCATTGAGGAATATTCAACTGTTTAGTGAAGAGGACAATTTTAAGTGCATATATTGCCTTTGCTATCCACCTTGCTTGATGCAGAGCTCCTGGGATCCTGAAACTGGAGTAGTTTTTAGACCAATCTCCTAGGTACAGGAGTGAGAGTTGCAATAAAAGTGATCAATGTGTGCAACCCCTAAATATTATCAAATCTTCTTGAAATTTGGCATATATATCTTTTACATCAACGAGACTCGGGGCGTAAGCAGTCATATGAAAATCACATCTTTGGAAAAACACCCTAACATGGCCTGCATTTCATATTTACCATAGACTGACAGCTAACATCTGGAGCTTGCATTTTTACTTAATATTCTAAAAAAAGATGCAGGTGCAAGGAACATCTCAAAATAGGCAAAAGTGAAGAAAAATGTCAACGTTGCCCATATATTGCTGACCCGCTGTTTGCGGGCCAAAATATAGGCACGGCTGTTTGCATGAGCCCTAAGACTGGTGTATGAAACTAGTCATCTACCAAGGGCCGGTGCAAGGATTTTTGCCGCCCTAGGCAAAAGAAAAGTTTGCCGCGGCCCCCCCAAGTGACATCACAATGCCCCACCCATATGATCTGCCATATTAAAGGGGTTCTGCAGTTTATTTAAACTGATAGGCGGGGGTCCGACACCAGGGACCCCCGCTGATCAGCTGTTTGAAAAGGCAGCGGCGCTAGCAGTAGCGCATCGGCCTTCTCGCTGTTTACCGCAGGCGCAGTGACGTCAAGACTAATATCACTGGTCTGGGCGGGGCTAAGCTTCATTCAAGTGAACAGAGCTTAACCCCGCCCAGGCCAGTGATACTAGTCGTGACGTCACTGCAGCGAGAAGGCCGAGGCTCTACAGCCTATATGGTATGGTCTGCGTGTACAGGCGCTTTTATTTCCTGTACCCGAGCGGACTGATAGGAAGTGCACACTGTGTGCGCACTTCATGTCAGTCCAGGCCAGGTACAGGAGACAGATGCTCCCTGTACCCACGGACCATACAGGGCTCGGCCACACTACAATGAGGGAGTGACAGGAGGAAGCGCTGAGTGCTTCCATCCTGTCAGCCCCTCTCCTCTTGCTGCGCCCGGGCGGTGCGCCCTCATGGACACGCCAGCCCGGGGAGTGCTGCAGCCGCCAGAGGGTCAATAAAGAGCGCTCGGGCGGCTGCAGCATGAGGGGGGGGCTGGCACTCCTTCCTAAGAGGCGCTCTACGCAGCTGCTTAGCCGGCTTATAGGACGCGCAGGCCGTGAACCTACCCCAGCACCAAGTGGCTGTGCCAGGCATTGCAACTCAGCAAAACAAAGTCAATCAGACAGCAGCATCCGTATCTACAGCCCTTCTCAAGCACATTGTAGCGGATATACAATATTTCCAGGTTACCTCCGCTTATAATCCAAGTGGGACTCAGGAACAAGGCGATAGTAAGTCCATCAGCAAGGTTTCCAACAGAGAAAGTAATGCAGCAATATCCCAACAGCAATCCCAATAACTGGACGACACACAGTTTCAGGAGCAGAACAGGACACTTTAATGACAGCCAGCACTCACAATTTATACAATTCCACAGGCCAGGGGCACACCCCCTCTGCCTGGGATACAGTTAACTCAGACAATGGACTAACCTAATATACATACACAGTTCTGGTGGTCTAACATTATAACACAATCAAACATAATTGAAGAATAGGAAGAGAGGAGACACATGTGATGGGATTATCTCCTGAGTGTATCAGAGGGTGATCTACTCCTCTACCCCGGAGTCAGCTACTTAATCCCATCACTAGCACAACAGAACATAGGGACAAATGAACCAACACCTTTCCTGGGAGCCTCAGTGCAGAGTTAACCCTTCATGTATTGCTGGGTTCACCCCTGCACTTTCAATGGACAACAGGAAGGATATGGCCTATACAGTCCACACATAAATTAGGGCTCACTGTTCCTTGTAACCCCCAAGAGGTATGAGGGGTCTCCGCGGGGTTCGCCGGCTTGCGTATCCGTTTTTAGTTCCCGACGATTGTTGGCAAAACACCGCTGTTCGGGCGTAAGATGGCCGCGAACACGTGTAAAACATCCGAAATGGCGGCCACCTATACTTAACCCACAGGATTCGGGCTAATCCATACGAACGGCTAAACCAACCGAACTGATGTTAGAAGGACAGCCCAGGGTCTTCCGCTACACTGCTCCCCCTTGCCCACAAGCCGGCATACACAGCCTGATCCAACACGGATCGGCTTGGGGATGTCCGGGGGCTCACGGATCATTTTTCCAGGTCCGTTTGTCTTGACAACCCGTCCGCATTTCCATTCTGCTTACCCGGCCGGTACTGAATATCAAAATCAAAGGGCTGCAGCGCCAAGCTCCAGCGCAGCAGCCTAGCATTGTCCCCAGCCACCCGGTTCAGCCATACCAATGGGTTGTGATCCGTGAGCAAGGAAAAGGGCTGTCCGTACAGATAGGGCTGCAGTTTCTTTAAAGCCCACACCACAGCCAGGCATTCTTTTTCGATGGCGGCGTAGCTTACTCTCGAGGTAACAGTTTGCGACTGATGTAAGCCACGGGATGTTCTCCGCCATCAGCCCCAACTTGGCTCAGTACTGCCCCCAATCCAAACATAGAAGCGTCTGTGTGAACAAGAAATCGTTTAGTTGGATTGGGAGCTGCCAAGACAGGGGCATTTATCAGTGCCTTTTTCAGATGTTGGAATGCCTGCTCACACTCCGGGGACCAGGTTACTTGGCGGGGCAGATTTTTCCGGGTCAGGTCAGTGAGGGGTTTTGCTAGGGCACTATAGTTAGGGACAAATTTTCTGTAATACCCCGCGGTCCCCAGGAACGCTAAAACTTGGGTCTTAGTTCTAGGGGTGGGCCACTGAGCTACGGCCTCTACTTTGGCGGGTTCGGGTTTTGCTTGCCGCACCCCACTCTATGTCCCAGGTACTGTACCTCAGCCATCCCTATACTACACTTGGCTGGTTTCAGGGTCAAACCAGCTTCCCTAATCCTGTCTAGTACAGCTCCTATATGGGCCAAGTGTTCCTGCCACGTATTGCTAAAAATAGCAATATCGTCCAGGTAGGCACATGTATAGTCCTGGAACCCATCCAGGAGTCGGTCCACCATCCTCTGGAAAGTTGCTGGGGCGTTTTTCATCCCAAATGGCATGACCTTAAACTGGTACAAGCCAAATGGGGTGACAAAGGCCGACTTCGGGATGGCGTCTGGGGCCAGGGAATTTGCCAATATCCTTTACATAGGTCAATGGTAGTGAGGTATTGGCCCCTGGCCATCCTGTCTAGTAGTTCGTCTATCCGTGGCATAGGATAAGCATCAGACACGGTTTTCTCGTTCAATCTCCTGTAGTCCACGCAGAAGCGAAGTTGTGCCATCTCGCTCGGCACGAGGACCACAGGAGAAGCCCATGGACTATCTGAGGGCTCAATCACCCCCAGTTGGAGCATCTCATTGATCTCCTTGCGCATGTTTTCCCTCACCGCTTCTGGGATGCGGTAGGGGTCTGGCGCATGGGTAGTTGCCCTGGGGTCTCGACTCGGTGAGTGGCCAGAGGGGTGTATCCAGGTATATTAGAGAACGTGTCTCGTTTCTCCTCTAATAGCTGCTGTACCTCGATCCGCTCCTGTGGGCTCAGCCGATCCCCAGTACAACCTCTCCTAAATCCCCAGACAGCTGCCCATCTCCCAGTAAATCGGGAAGTGGTAAGCTGTCAAACTCTTCAGAATTGGGCGCACATATGGCGGTTACTTCCTCGGCGCGCTCCTGGTAGGGCTTCATCATGTTCACATGGAGCATGCGTCGCCCTCCGTTCCCGGCGCAGGGACCTATGATATAGGTGGTATCACATCTCTGTTCCACCACCTTATATGGTCCCTGCCAGGCGGCCTGTAACTTGTCATGTCGGACTGGTTTTAAAATTAGCACCTTCTGCCCGACCTGAAAGCTACGGTCCCTGGCTCCCCGATCATACCACGTGCGCTGGCGAGTCTGTGCCGCCTGGAGGTTTTCCCTTACCGTCCTAGTCAATGCTTCCAGGCGGTCTCGGAAGGCCAGCACGTATGGTATGATGGGAGTGCCATCTGCGCTCCGGTCTCCCTCCCAATGCTCTCTAATAAGATCTAAGGGACCTCTGACCCTTCTCCCAAATAGTAGTTCAAACGGGGAGAACCCTGTGGATTCCTGGGGCACCTCCCGATATGCAAACAGGAGATGCGGCAGGAATCGCTCCCAGTCCTTGTGGGTCTCTGCGAAGGTTCGGAGCATTTGTTTCAAGGTACCATTGAACCGTTCACAGAGTCCATTAGTCTGGGGGTGGTAAGGGGCACTGATAATCGGCTTAATGCCACAGATCCTCCAGAGGTGTTGGGTGAACTCTGCGGTAAATTGGGTACCCTGATCCGAGATAATCTCCCTGGGTAATCCCATCCGAGAGAATATTCGCATGAGGGCATCCGCGACTGTTTCGGCGTGAATATTAGTTAGAGCCACTGCCTCTGGATATCTAGTGGCATAATCTACGACTGTTAAGATATACCTTTTACCTGACGGGCTAGCTCTCTGGAGGGGCCTATCAGATCTACCGCTATTCGGCTAAAGGGTTCCTCAATTATGGGTAAGGGATGGAGCTTCGCCTTCCTTCGGTCTCCCCTTTCCCTACCCTCTGGCAGGTATCGCACGTAGTGCAATATCGGCGTACTTCCTGGCTGATCCCTGGCCAGAAGAAATTTTGGGTCAGCCTGTACCTAGTGCGACTGACCCCCAGATGCCCGGATAGTGGAATATCGTGTGCTATCCGGAGTAACTCCGCTCGGTACCGCTGCGGCACCACTAGCTGCCTCATCACTATCGGGTCTGATCCCACAATCTGCTTGTCTGTTTCCCTGTATAACAGCTGCTTATCCCAGACAAATCTCTCTCCCTCCCCGGGTGAGTCCGTGACAACCTTATCCCTATATACTTGAAGCGTAGGATCTGTTACTAGTTCAGCTGCAAATTCATTAGGTGGGGCCCAGGGAACACATTCTAAGGAAGGGGAGGATCTCTTACCTGGCCCTCCGGCAGTGTGTTGTAGTCCTGGGTGCGGGCTTGTTGTCGGGTGACCACAGGGTGTGCTTCTCCTGTGGTGGTTGTCTGGGGCTCAAAAGCCGATGTGAGTCTTCCCAGATCGTTCCCCAATAATACCTCCGCCGGTAACTGTGGCATCAACCCCACCTCCACATGTCCTGACCCCGCTCCCCAATGCAAATGTACCCTTGCTGTAGGTAGCCGGTATACTGCTCCCCGGCTACCCTGACGGCTACAGTTTTACTTAGTTTGGCTTGATCGGAAACCAGGTGGCTCTGTACCAGAGTGATAGTAGCGCCCGAGTCCCGTAGCCCTCGGACTGCTTTACCCTCCAGGTATACGGTCTGTCTGTGGTGCTGGAGATTATCCGTATTGGCCTGGACAGGATCGGCCTCGTGTAGTACCTCCCATTGTTCCACGGTGGTAATAGGAACGGCTGAACCGTATGGTGTGGCCACCATGTCCTGGTAGTGGTGGGCTGTGGCTGTTCTTGGTGGTGGTGGGCCTGGACGTATCCAGGTGGAACGGTCCCTCAGCTGTGGGCATTCTCTTTTATAATGCCCCCACTTCTGGCAGTGATGACAGGGCCCAGAAGTGGGTTGACGGAACTGCGGCTGGGCAGCGGGTGGTGGTGGCAGGGGTCTTGGTGGAGCTGGGGTGTACGTGGTTCCCCAAAGGTTTTAAATGTGGCTTTTGGAGCTGTAGGTTTTTGTTGCCTGCGTGCGTCTAGATACTCATCTGCCTTTCTGGCAGCTTCGGTGAGGATGTAGGATTTCTGTCCCGTACCCATTCCTGGACCTCGCCGGTTACTCCCTCATAGAACTGCTCCATCAGCATCATCTGAATTACATCCTCCATGGACCGTGCCTTGCTAGCTTGCACCCACCCGAGGGCTGCCCTTTGTAGTCTGCATGCCCACTCTGCGTGTGAGTCTTTGTCCACCTTCTTTAGATCCCTGAATCTCCGCCGGTATGCTTCCGGTGTTATAGCATACCTGGCCAGTATAATTTCTTTTACTTTGCTGTAATTCCGTATTTCCTCATTAGGTACAGTACGGTATGCCTCTGCTGCCCTCCCAGTTAACTTTCCGGCCAAAATGGGTACCCAGTCTTCTGCACTGATTTTATGTAGTGCACACAGTCTCTCAAAGTCTTGCAGGAAAGCGTCTATGTCTTCCTCTGCCTCCACATATGTTTTAAAAGCCTGGTATGGTATCTTAGGCTTACCTTCTGGTGGTACATTCCTTGCGGAGCTGTGTTCTGGAACTGCTGTCGTCTGTCTCCTTAAAATGAATTCTTGGACCTCTGTCATAGTTTTTGAAATAATTTCCTCTGAGGGGTTTTCCCATAAAAAGACAGCCTGAATCGAACCTGCCTCTGGAACTCCATCTGTTCCTGTGTTTCCCTTGATCCCTCTGTTCAGGAACCGAATCGCCATCCATTCCGTATTCTGCCATGAGTTCCGTAATGAGTACTGCTTTCTTCTTGTTGCTGGTTTGTATACCCCTTGCCTCTAGGAGGTCCTTTAGCGTGGAGCGTTTCAGCGTGGTAAAATCAATCTCCATCCGTACTCCATTTATGCTTGTTCCTCTGTGAGTCTGGATCCCAGCGCTGCCAACCAATGTAGCGGATATACAATATTTCCAGGTTACCTCCGCTTATAATCCAAGTGGGACTCAGGAACAAGGCGATAGTAAGTCCATCAGCAAGGTTTCCAACAGAGAAAGTAATGCAGCAATATCCCAACAGCAATCCCAATAACTGGACGACACACAGTTTCAGGAGCAGAACAGGACACTTTAATGACAGCCAGCACTCACAATTTATACAATTCCACAGGCCAGGGGCACACCCCTCTGCCTGGGATACAGTTAACTCAGACAATGGACTAACCTAATATACATACACAGTTCTGGTGGTCTAACATTATAACGCAATCAAACATAATTGAAGAATAGGAAGAGAGGAGACACATGTGATGGGATTATCTCCTGAGTGTATCAGAGGGTGATCTACTCCTCTACCCCGGAGTCAGCTACTTAATCCCATCACTAGCACAACAGAACATAGGGACAAATGAACCAACACCTTTCCTGGGAGCCTCAGTGCAGAGTTAACCCTTCATGTATTGCTGGGTTCACCCCTGCACTTTCAATGGACAACAGGAAGGATATGGCCTATACAGTCCACACATAAATTAGGGCTCACTGTTCCTTGTAACCCCAAGAGGTATGAGGGGTCTCCGCGGGGTTCGCCGGCTTGCGTATCCGTTTTTAGTTCCCGACGATTGTTGGCAAAACACCGCTGTTCGGGCGTAAGATGGCCGCGAACACGTGTAAAACATCCGAAATGGCGGCCACCTATACTTAACCCACAGGATTCGGGCTAATCCATACGAACGGCTAAACCAACCGAACTGATGTTAGAAGGACAGCCCAGGGTCTTCCGCTACACTGCTCCCCTTGCCCACAAGCCGGCATACACAGCCTGATCCAACACGGATCGGCTTGGGGATGTCCGGGGGCTCACGGATCATTTTTCCAGGTCCGTTTGTCTTGACAACCCGTCCGCATTTCCATTCTGCTTACCCGGCCGGTACTGAATATCAAAATCAAAGGGCTGCAGCGCTAAGCTCCAGCGCAGCAGCCTAGCATTGTCCCCAGCCACCCGGTTCAGCCATACCAATGGGTTGTGATCCGTGAGCAAGGAAAAGGGCTGTCCGTACAGATAGGGCTGCAGTTTCTTTAAAGCCCACACCACAGCCAGGCATTCTTTTCGATGGCGGCGTAGCTTACTTCTCGAGGTAACAGTTTGCGACTGATGTAAGCCACGGGATGTTCTCCGCCATCAGCCCCAACTTGGCTCAGTACTGCCCCCAATCCAAACATAGAAGCGTCTGTGTGAACAAGAAATCGTTTAGTTGGATTGGGAGCTGCCAAGACAGGGGCATTTATCAGTGCCTTTTTCAGATGTTGGAATGCCTGCTCACACTCCGGGGACCAGGTTACTTGGCGGGGCAGATTTTTCCGGGTCAGGTCAGTGAGGGGTTTTGCTAGGGCACTATAGTTAGGGACAAATTTTCTGTAATACCCGCGGTCCCCAGGAACGCTAAAACTTGGGTCTTAGTTCTAGGGGTGGGCCACTGAGCTACGGCCTCTACTTTGGCGGGTTCGGGTTTTTGCTTGCCGCACCCCACTCTATGTCCCAGGTACTGTACCTCAGCCATCCCTATACTACACTTGGCTGGTTTCAGGGTCAAACCAGCTTCCCTAATCCTGTCTAGTACAGCTCCTATATGGGCCAAGTGTTCCTGCCACGTATTGCTAAAAATAGCAATATCGTCCAGGTAGGCACATGTATAGTCCTGGAACCCATCCAGGAGTCGGTCCACCATCCTCTGGAAAGTTGCTGGGGCGTTTTCATCCCAAATGGCATGACCTTAAACTGGTACAAGCCAAATGGGGTGACAAAGGCCGACTCGAGGATGGCGTCTGGGGCCAGGGAATTTGCCAATATCCTTTACATAGGTCAATGGTAGTGAGGTATTGGCCCCTGGCCATCCTGTCTAGTAGTTCGTCTATCCGTGGCATAGGATAAGCATCAGACACGGTTTTCTCGTTCAATCTCCTGTAGTCCACGCAGAAGCGAGTTGTGCCATCTCGCTTCGGCACGAGGACCACAGGAGAAGCCCATGGACTATCTGAGGGCTCAATCACCCCCAGTTGGAGCATCTCATTGATCTCCTTGCGCATGTTTTCCCTCACCGCTTCTGGGATGCGGTAGGGGTCTGGCGCATGGGTAGTTGCCCTGGGGTCTCGACTCGGTGAGTGGCCAGAGGGTGTATCCAGGTATATTAGAGAACGTGTCTCGTTTCTCCTCTAATAGCTGCTGTACCTCGATCCGCTCCTGTGGGCTCAGCCGATCCCCAGTACAACCTCTCCTAAATCCCCAGACAGCTGCCCATCTCCCAGTAAATCGGAAGTGGTAAGCTGTCAAACTCTTCAGATTGGGCGCACATATGGCGGTTACTTCCTCGGCGCGCTCCTGGTAGGGCTTCATCATGTTCACATGGAGCATGCGTCGCCCTCCGTTCCCGGCGCAGGGACCTATGATATAGGTGGTATCACATCTCTGTTCCACCACCTTATATGGTCCCTGCCAGGCGACCTGTAACTTGTCATGTCGGACTGGTTTTAAAATTAGCACCTTCTGCCCGACCTGAAAGCTACGGTCCCTGGCTCCCCGATCATACCACGTGCGCTGGCGAGTCTGTGCCGCCTGGAGGTTTTCCCTTACCGTCCTAGTCAATGCTTCCAGGCGGTCTCGGAAGGCCAGCACGTATGGTATGATGGGAGTGCCATCTGCGCTCGGTCTCCCTCCCAATGCTCTCTAATAAGATCTAAGGGACCTCTGACCCTTCTCCCAAATAGTAGTTCAAGCGGGGAGAACCCTGTGGATTCCTGGGGCACCTCCCGATATGCAAACAGGAGATGCGGCAGGAATCGCTCCCAGTCCTTGTGGGTCTCTGCGAAGGTTCGGAGCATTTGTTTCAAGGTACCATTGAACCGTTCACAGAGTCCATTAGTCTGGGGGTGGTAAGGGGCACTGATAATCGGCTTAATGCCACAGATCCTCCAGAGGTGTTGGGTGAACTCTGCGGTAAATTGGGTACCCTGATCCGAGATAATCTCCTGGGTAATCCCATCCGAGAGAATATTCGCATGAGGGCATCCGCGACTGTTTCGGCGTGAATATTAGTTAGAGCCACTGCCTCTGGATATCTAGTGGCATAATCTACGACTGTTAAGATATACCTTTTACCTGACGGGCTAGCTCTCTGGAGGGGCCTATCAGATCTACCGCTATTCGGCTAAAGGGTTCCTCAATTATGGGTAAGGGATGGAGCTTCGCCTTCCTTCGGTATCCCCTTTTCCCTACCCTCTGGCAGGTATCGCACGTAGTGCAATATCGGCGTACTTCCTGGCTGATCCCTGGCCAGAAGAAATTTTGGGTCAGCCTGTACCTAGTGCGACTGACCCCCAGATGCCCGGATAGTGGAATATCGTGTGCTATCCGGAGTAACTCTGCTCGGTACCGCTGCGGCACCACTAGCTGCCTCATCCCTATAGGGTCTGATCCCACAATCTGCTTGTCTGTTTCCCTGTATAACAGCTGCTTATCCCAGACAAATCTCTCTCCCTCCCCCCCCGGGTGAGTCAGTGACAACCTTATCCCTATATACTTGAAGCGTAGGATCTGTTACTAGTTCAGCTGCAAATTCATTAGGTGGGGCCCAGGGAACACATTCTAAGGAAGGGGGAGGATCTCTTACCTGGCCCTCCGGCAGTGTGTTGTAGTCCTGGGTGCGGGCTTGTTGTCGGGTGACCACAGGGTGTGCTTCTCCTGTGGTGGTTGTCTGGGGCTCAAAAGCCGATGTGAGTCTTCCCAGATCGTTCCCCAATAATACCTCCGCCGGTAACTGTGGCATCAACCCCACCTCCACATGTCCTGACCCCGCTCCCCAATGCAAATGTACCCTTGCTGTAGGTAGCCGGTATACCGCTCCCCCGGCTACCCTGACGGCTACAGTTTTATTTAGTTTGGCTTGATCGGAAACCAGGTGGCTCTGTACCAGAGTGATAGTAGCGCCCGAGTCCCGTAGCCCTCGGACTGCTTTACCCTCCAGGTATACGGTCTGTCTGTGGTGCTGGAAATTATCCGTATTGGCCTGGACAGGATCGGCCTCGTGTAGTACCTCCCATTGTTCCACGGTGGTAATAGGAACGGCTGAACCGTATGGTGTGGCCACCATGTCCTGGTAGTGGTGGGCTGTGGCTGTTCTTGGTGGCGGTGGGCCTGGACGTATCCAGGTGGAACGGTCCCTCAGCTGTGGGCATTCTCTTTTATAATGCCCCCACTTCTGGCAGTGATGACAGGGCCCAGAAGTGGGTTGACGGAACCGCGGCTGGGCAGCGGGTGGTGGTGGCAGGGGTCTTGGTGGAGCTGGGGTGTACATGGTTCCCCAAAGGTTTTAAATGTGGCTTTTGGAGCTGTAGGTTTTTGTTGCCTGCGTGCGTCTAGATACTCATCTGCCTTTCTGGCAGCTTCGGTGAGGGATGTAGGATTTCTGTCCCGTACCCATTCCTGGACCTCGCCGGTTACTCCCTCATAGAACTGCTCCATCAGCATCATCTGAAGTACATCCTCCATGGACCGTGCCTTGCTAGCTTGCACCCACCCGAGGGCTGCCCTTTGTAGTCTGCATGCCCACTCTGCGTGTGAGTCTTTGTCCACCTTCTTTAGATCCCTGAATCTCCGCCGGTATGCTTCCGGTGTTATAGCATACCTGGCTAGTAAAATTTCTTTTACTTTGCTGTAATTCCGTATTTCCTCATTAGGTACAGTACGGTATGCCTCTGCTGCCCTCCCAGTTAACTTTCCGGCCAAAATGGGTACCCAGTCTTCTGCACTGATTTTATGTAGTGCACACAGTCTCTCAAAGTCTTGCAGGAAAGCGTCTATGTCTTCCTCTGCCTCCACATATGTTTTAAAAGCCTGGTATGGTATCTTAGGCTTACCTTCTGGTGGTACATTCCTTGTGGAGCTGTGTTCTGGAACTGCTGTCGTCTGTCTCCTTAAAATGAATTCTTGGACCTCTGTCATAGTTTTTGAAATAATTTCCTCTGAGGGGTTTTCCCCATAAAAAGACAGCCTGAATCGAACCTGCCTCTGGAACTCCATCTGTTCCTGTGTTTCCCCTTGATCCCTCTGTTCCAGGAACCGAATCGCCATCCATTCCGTATTCTGCCATGAGTTCCGTAATGAGTACTGCTTTCTTCTTGTTGCTGGTTTGTATACCCCTTGCCTCTAGGAGGTCCTTTAGCGTGGAGCGTTTCAGCGTGGTAAAATCAATCTCCATCCGTACTCCATTTATGCTTGTTCCTCTGTGAGTCTGGATCCCAGCGTTGCCAACCAATGTAGCGGATATACAATATTTCCAGGTTACCTCCGCTTATAATCCAAGTGGGACTCAGGAACAAGGCGATAGTAAGTCCATCAGCAAGGTTTCCAACAGAGAAAGTAATGCAGCAATATCCCAACAGCAATCCCAATAACTGGACGACACACAGTTTCAGGAGCAGAACAGGACACTTTAATGACAGCCAGCACTCACAATTTATACAATTCCACAGGCCAGGGGCACACCCCCTCTGCCTGGGATACAGTTAACTCAGACAATGGACTAACCTAATATACATACACAGTTCTGGTGGTCTAACATTATAACACAATCAAACATAATTGAAGAATAGGAAGAGAGGAGACACATGTGATGGGATTATCTCCTGAGTGTATCAGAGGGTGATCTACTCCTCTACCCCGGAGTCGGCTACTTAATCCCATCACTAGCACAACAGAACATAGGGACAAATGAACCAACACCTTTCCTGGGAGCCTCAGTGCAGAGTTAACCCTTCATGTATTGCTGGGGTCACCCCTGCACCTTCAATGGACAACAGGAAGGATATGGCCCATACAGTCCACACATAAATTAGGGCTCACTGTTCCTTGTAACCCCCAAGAGGTATGAGGGGGTCTCCGCGGGGTTCGCCGGCTTGCGTATCCGTTTTTAGTTCCCGACGATTGTTGGCAAAACACCGCTGTTCGGGCGTAAGATGGCCGCGAACACGTGTAAAACATCCGAAATGGCGGCTACCTATACTTAACCCACAGGATTCGGGCTAATCCATACGAACGGCTAAACCAACCGAACTGATGTTTGAAGGACAGCCCAGGGTCTTCCGCTACACACATTCTCAAGGCTCCTGGCAGCAATCACATTTACAGATCATTCTGCCAACTGTGCTGATTTTTACAGAGACAAAGGGGAGAATTTATCATTCCACCTATGCCAGTTTTCTGGCGTAAAAAAGTTAGAAACCCAATGTTTGCAACTTTTTAAATGCCATTGTGCAAGTGGCATTGCTACACCACCCTTGACACTTTCTGAAGGGGCATGTCTAGGATGTAAAGGGGGTGGGACCAGTGGGCCCGACACTTTTGTCTACTTTTACACCAGTTTTCTGGCATACAAGAAGACAGAAATCTATGGCAGCTCTGCTGTGGGTTGTAGTCTAAGCACACAAACTGATGAAGGGCGTGCCTCAATATAAATTAAGAACATCCTCCGGCAGAGCAGGGGATATCAAATACCGGCAAACATTGGTCTTTGATAAATTCCCCCTAAAATCTTCATAGGGCAACATTAAACAGTGGTTTTATAATGGATCTTTACATTCACTGGCAAATTATTGATATAAAAGCCCACAAAATAGAAAACTTTGATAATAATTGGCCAATGTAAAGAAAACTACAGGATATGGTCCCATGTTGCATGACCACATGGTATTCAGTGCCCTGCAGCCACATGGCCACCGCATCTGGTTCTACAGTAATTGCTGTAGTTGACAAGCACCATCTAACCATCTTGGACAAACTGGAACAGGTCTTCTAGGGCAGTGATGGCTAACCTAGTTGTGGTGAAACTACGACTCCCAGCATGCTCCATTCATTTCTATGAAGCAAGTGTACATCTTGGGAGTCGTAGTTTTACCACAGCTGGAGTGCCGGAGGTTAGCCATCACAGGTCTAGGGTGTACAGTATCAGTGAAAATCCCTTCCACCGGTCAAAGCTACTGCAGCAAAGGTTTAACATTTTTATATGTACCATATATATTAATATTACCTTGAAGTTTACTTGTTTGCAACATAAATACTATCTGGCGCAATCTATCATTTAGAATTCTAAAACCTGTCAGCTTTTTCTAGGTTTTAATACTGCATTTCAATCTGTCACCTCCGTATGGCCATATACAGCGCTTACATTGTCCTATAGCACACCTACACATGAATGTAATAGTACCTTTGTCTTTTTCTTTACACTTGCAGAAGCTGAAAAAATGAAGTTTAATTCATATGCAAATGAGCACTCGCAAGAGCCCAGGGGCAGCATTCACTGGAGCCCAGGCTGCTCTGCCTTCTTTCATTGTTTCCCCGCCCCAGCCTCTGCCCGCCCTCCTATTCCCTTGCGTCATCCTTCAGTCCGGCCGAGATCAAGCGCCTGTGCACTGCGATGCCCATTGTGGGCACGGCAGCATTTTAACTACTGCGAATGAGCCGGCGAACCCCCCATTGATGCTGGATTTGCGCCGTTCGCTGGCGCATGCACAGTAATTAAATCGATGCCGTGCCCACAATGGATAGAACAATGAATGGAACTGATTTTCAGCTGCAGAAAATTCTGAAACAAAATCCGCAGCCTGTGAATGCTCCCAAGGCACTGTATCCATTTGCAGTATAACGGTGTCTCTGTATCCTAAAGAAAGTATTCGCCCCCCTGATTTTTACACGTCAAGGATTAAGAGCTGCATGAGGAGACATCACGCACATCAAAAAAGGACAAATTATACATTTATCTTATAGGAAGTTATTGTGTTGTCTTTTAACATTATGAATATTTAGAAAAAGAGGTTAATGAAAAGTGGCAGGTACCAGTCACCAAACTAGATGCCTCTAAGGTTACTGATCTCACCTGTCACCAGTGACAGCCGAGCACAAAACCATCTCTGCCGACCTGCAAAATATGCGGATCTGATCCGGACCTAAACTGCGGTCGTGTGCTTGAGGCCTTTCATGGAAATGTTTTCCAACGTTGTAGAAGTGGCTAGATCAGGACATGAAGAAGACATATTACCTGAATGCTGCACTGCAGGTGTCCTTATACTCCTGGAGTTTCACACACACCATATTCAGAAACTGATCTGAGTAAGCACTTAAGTCACGCATCAAATTCATCAGGTCCTGAATACTCTTCTCCACGATGACGGTGCTCTGCAATAACAATACAGCACATTAGGAACAAGGGTCATGTGTTACTATAGCTCACAGGCAATGCTTGTGAATATCTAAATCTATTACAATAGATAAAGTTTGCAGTATGTTTGCAGTTATACTTCGCTCTGCTTGTAACTAGCCCTGCTTTAGCAGAGGACATGCAGAGGACAAAACGGTAAACATGGCGACGTACAGTAGGTATGAGATGGCTTAATAACCGGATCACTGCACTGCATTATATCTCCTCCATCGTGGACTAGCCACTGACCTCTCAGGGAGCCGCCCCAGCCATACAACTATCTCTGTGACAAAAGTGCATTGCAAATGTTTGTCATTGACTGTTGTTTCAGAGGGCCCGGATACATGTATGACACACTGATAAGCAGCGCTGTTGACGTACGCTATTAATCTCAAGATCTGTAGTCTTCAAGAAGCCACAGTAGAGAAGATTTGTCAATGCCGTAACACCATACTCCCACCGCAGCTAGGGACAGAGTGATCTACGTGGTGCATGCCCTGCTAATAAATCTGCTGTTCTCAGTGAGATAGAGGAGATGTCCCCTCTCTCCATTCAGGACACATGCTCGGCAGCACTGAATTTACACCACATCAATGGCTGTTGCTGTTGCATCATGTGGTGATCATACTCAGCTGGTTCCTGCAGTTGGGTTTGGTCTCTGTAGCTCCCAGGCCGACTCTTCTTTTTTCTGCGGCGCTTAAATCATCCTCCGTTGAAGTCGGACACATGACCGCTGCAGCCCATCACAGACCACAGCGGTTATGCTGCAAGGGGAGCAGGTCACTGCTGCAACCTGTGACTGGCTGCAGTGCTCACATGCCACCCCGTCACGACAGAAAGCAGGGAGAGGAAGAGTCGGCATGGGAGCTGCAGGGACCAGGTAAGTATGATCACCACAACAGGTCGGCCACACTGGGTGGTCTGTGTTAGTGCTGGATAACCCTTTTAAAGGGAACCTGTCTCAGTGAGGGGAGCATAGTGCAGCTGACAGGTTCCCTTTAACACTAACTTTTTTTTTTTTTACAGGATTTATATATCTTCGGGATAGGCCACTAATAATTGGAAGGGAACACACTTTTTCGAGATTAGCTCTGGCTACCTCTCCCATTGCTCCCATTGAAGTGACTCCCTATTTTAGGGCTCATTCACACGAAAGTATGTGTTCCGTTCCGTGCATTGGGGCCGCAATTTGCAGTCCCCAATGCACGGAGAATGTTCGTGAGGCCTCCGGGATGGATCCAGACCCATTCATTTTGAATGGGTCCGCATCCCTCCGTTCCGCAAAAAGATAGGACACGTTCTATCTTTTTGCTGTATGGAAAGGAACCCCAAAGAAGCACTCCGTAGTGCTTCCGTAAGGTTCCGTTCCGTGCTTCCGTTCCGCATCTCCTCATTTGAGGACCCATTGAAGTGAATGGGTCCCGATCCGTGATGTGGAATGCACACGGAACAGTGTCCGTTTATTGCGGATCCGCAATACGGAAAGGGAACCCATACGTTCGTGTGAATGAGCCCTTAGACAGATGTTTGGTGCAGAAACATTAGTAAATCTGGGCCACAGTTTTTGTCTTGGTCATAGTGGCTTTTTGTATTCAGGCTGTCTCAAAGTTTTCTTCAGGATTCAGCAATTGAGGATCCGTTAAAGAGGTCAGGAGCAGTGCTCAGTAACATCTCCATCCACGACAAAGTCTGGAGCTATTCCTGAACAGCTGATAGGTGGACGTGGCCACCCAGTAATCTATTCATGACCTATCCTAGGGAACCCCGATAATGACAACTAGCACTGATGTTATTAGTATTATTACTGTACTAACAATTACACCGGCACCTAACGCAGTATATGCATACACTGTTTATAGGAAACACTAGGTGCAACAAATGTGATGGCCAATACTTAAAGTGAACCAGTGAAATGATTTTTGCTGTTGTATCTGAGATCAAGATATGATAAAGGGAGAGAAGTTGATCTGTGATATATAAGTTTATATGATTTCGAGCAGGATTTCTGAGTAAATTCTGACAAGACTCTTGGGAGAATTAGTGAGGGTAATCAGGACTCTTACCGTCTCTCCTAGGAGTCCTATAAGGATTTAATCTGCTTTTTACTCAGAAAGGCTGCTCCAAATCATATAAAACTATAAATCACAGAGCTCAGCTTCTCTCCCTCTCTGCTCCCAGGACAGCAGAAATCACATGAGGGGTGCACTTTAAAGAAATTCCTTGGTTAGAAGTTGGATATAACGTTCAAGATTAGATATATAAAGATACAGACTATATAAAATAAAAAGAAGTCAGACAGTTAAATTATCTAAACTGTAAAATATCAAGATACAATTTGCATCTAATTAAAAGTGAAATGCGCAGAAATCTATCAATACACTTGTCTCATTGTTTCATTCTTAAGCTGCATAAAGTTACTTTCCAGTATCTGAGAAGCATTAAATTCCCGCGGAGAGATTTTCGAACATTAGTCATTCCCACTGTTGTCAGAGACGGGGTCTCTTCGGCAGGGGGCTCCAGTGACCCGAGGTGGCAGCTCTCATTAGGGAAGAGATGCTCATCTATAAATCAAAATGTCAGCATCTCCAGAGCCTGCTGCTGGTGGCAGCATGGAAGGGCTGAGACGTTCTGCTCCATGCAGCTTCACCTGTCATTGGGGACCGGCTGCAGCTGATCATCCATTATACACTGACACCTTTTACTGACTCAGCTTCCAATGTCCTCCTTCTAGCACACACTGGGAGATGTCTGATTCAGCTGATAGAATCTTGATAACTCTGCTCTACATTGCTAGAAACTTATTGGAAAACGGCCACGGCTACTCAGAAATGATAACTCAATTGACGCCTGCACACCAGAATGTATACCTTCAATCAGAAAATAGAGAAATCAAGGGTGTGTCATGTATCATTTAGATGAGTGTAGAAAAACTATGAAAAAATGCTTGGGTCATTTAGAAAATTGGACAAAGCTTTATTGTAATTCAGCCATTTATTTGAAAATATACTAGAACATTGTTAGGTTTGTTTCACACTAGCGTTAAAACCATCCGGCAGCCTGTTTTGGCAGAGGAATAGCCTGCCGAAGTTAATTGTATCAGGCACTAGCAGAAGGACCTGGCTTCGCACGGGTATATTTCATCTATTTTTGGTTGTGTAGTTAAAAGACATCGACAGTATCCAATATAACTGTGACATCTACAGTACCCCGCCCCTTTAACAGTGACCTCCACAGAGCTCTGTTCCCTTAAAATGTGACCTCCACAACACCCGCCGCCTTAACAGTGACCTCTACAGCACCCGTCCCTCAACACTGATCCCCATAGCGGACCGTCCCCTTAACCTCCACTGTTTCCTGCCCCTTTAACAGAGACCTCCACAGCGCCTGTTGCTTTAACAGTGACCTCTACATCATCCTGGCCCCATAATAGTGACCTCCACAGCAGCCCGCCCCTTTATTAGTGACCTCCACAGCGGCCACCCCTTTATTAGTGACCTCCACAGTACCCCATCTCCTTAACAGTGATTTCCACAACACCCCCCTTAACTGTGACCTCCACAGCAGCCTGCCCCTAGGGTCGCCAGAAGTCCAGTTTTAGGTCGGACAGTCTGGCTTTCAGACTCCCTGTTCTCCGTCCAGCGCTGGGCCTGGACGGACACAGGGATGTCCTTTTGAACAGCTCACTCTCAGACCGTAGCACTGTGCTGTCTGAGCGTGAGCTGCAGGGAAAAAGTCACCCTCCCTCTCACCCCTGCAGCTGACAAAAGTCGATTTTTACCTTCATTTTTTCAATCCCAGTCGGCTGCGGAGTGGTAGGGGGCGTGACCTAGCAGGTCGGGGCATGGCTTAGCGGGACCTGGGGGTGGGGTTTTTAAGTCCGTCTTTTGAGGGTGGCCTGAATGGCCACCCTACATGCCCCTGAACTGTGACCTCCACAGCACTCTGCTCCATTAACAGTGTCATCCACAGCGCCCTGACCCTTTAAAGCTGACCTACAGCAGTGAAGAAAAATGGCTGGGTTGTTATGGAAACCTGGTGTAAAACTGTGTGTATGTGGAGACTAAGGGCCTGCAAGCTTCTTTTGGCTGATAAATGTCATGTGACCAGGCTTCTATTGGCTAATGCATTTTTTGGGAATATCTCAGGAATGGTACGTTTTAGAGAGCTGAAACCCGGTCTAAAACCTTCCCGGACACCTGATGTACCTGTGTGACAAATTTTGTGATTGTAAATGCGACGTTGCAGATTTCTTTAGTGGACATACATACACACACATGCATATGCTCAACTTTATATATTAGATAGCCAGATACTGCCTTTCCACACAGGAGCCCATTGGCTATAATGGGACCAGGGCCAGTGTTAGGGGAAGAAGGTGGGGGGGCAAGCTGGGCAATTGCCCAGAGCCCTCATCTTCTAAGGGGCCCCCTGCTTTGTCGGAGTGGGCGCGGACTGCTGACAGGCAGTGTTTCTGTTCTGGCTTAGTCCCTGCTCTGACTCCATATATGGTCTGGGAGTCCTTGCTGAATGTCCATATATGAAATCAGTGCTTTTGGGAGTCCCTGCTCTAACTCAGTGCTATGAAGATGAAGGGGGTAACCGCAGAAGCATTGTAAGCAAGAACCTTAACCACTGAGCTATAAAGTTAAAGTGTGTAGAGAAACCTCATAGTAGTTTCTCATGTATTAAGTATTCATATATGGCTTTAGTATTAATTAATATTTTTTCTTAGTAATTGTAAAAATAAAAAAAAATGGACGTCACAAAACAAATATGTAATTACAAAAAAAATATATAAAATGATACTTCTGATATATATATGAATACAAAATACATGGGAAACTACTACAGAGTTTTTTAGCCATAATATATGTACAACATTTTAACATTGGGCTCTACAGCTCAGTGGTTAAAGCTTTTAATGTAGATGGTGGCGAGTTAAAATCCCAGCAGAAACATTTAAAAAATAGAGGCTAAATAAAACTTAAATACACAGGGTGTTCCCAACATTGAAAAGTTTGATTTTATTAAAAAAAAAAAAGCAAAATGTAAAATATGATCAAATAACACCTGCTGTTAGGCTACTTTAACATCTGCGCTTTCCCTTTTCGCTATTGAGATCCGTCATAGGATCTCAATAGCGGGGGAAAGAGCTTGTTTTGTCCCATTCATTGTCAATAGGGACAAAACTGAACTGAAGGGAATGGAGTCTACCAGAATGCATTCAGTTCCATTTCATTGTGTTGCCAGGATGCACACAAAAGGGCTTCAAGCAGCGTTTTGAGTGCGTCCTGGGATGCGGAGCAAGACGGATCTGTAATGACTCACAATGTAAGTCCCCCATGGACTTACAATAGTATTAGGCCCCTTTCACACGGGCGAGTTTTCCGCGCGGGTGCAATGCGTGAGGAGGACGCATTGCACCCGCACTGAATCCTGACCCATTCACTTCTATGGTGCTGTGCACATGAGCGGTGATTTTCACGCATCACTTTTGCGTTGCGTGAAAATCGCAGCATGTTCTATATTCTGCGATTTTCACGCAACGCAGGCCCCATAGAAGTGAATGGGGATGCGGGAAAATCGCAAGCATCCGCAATCATGTGCGGATGCGTTGCGATTTTCCCGCATGGTTGCTAGGATACGATCGGGATGGGGACTCGATCGTTATTATTTTCCTTTATAACATAGTTATAAGGGAAAATAATCGCATTCTAATTACAGAATGCAATGTTCCCCGGGCTTTAGAGGGTTAAAAATAATAAAGAGTTAACTTACCTTCTCCCATTGTACGCGCAGAGCCCCAGAACGTCTTCTTTCTTGATGGTTTGGATGCTTGAGGACCTGTGGTGACATCACAGGGTCACATGGTCCAATCATAGAAGCATTTGAGTGGACCATGTGACCCATGTGATCCTGTGACATCACGGCAGGTCCTTCATCCAACATCTGTAAAGCCCGGGGCACATTGCATTCTGTAATTTGAATGCGATTATTTTCCCTTATAACTATGTTATAAAGGAAAATAATTACACATACAGAATACTCATCCCGAAACCAGACTTCAGTGATGAAGTCTGACTTCGGGTCTGGGTACCAAGCATGCGGATTTTTTCACGCGCGTGCTAAACGCACTACAAACGTTAGCACACGCGTGGAAAAATCGCGGCGATTCCCGCAACGCACCCGCCTCTTATCCGGGCGTCAAACGTGACGCCCGTGTGAAAGAGGCCTTAGAGACGGGTCCGTCTTGGCTATTTTAGATATAATACAACCGGATCCATTCTGGGAACGTGCTGCGTGTGAGGTAAAGCTATCTCACTACTCGTGCAGCGTCTGACTTGATATAAGGGAAAAACAAGAGGAGGAGGATAGAACAGCTGGTGCTGACCACCATGGAGGGGCAGTTTCTGAGGAGATATTTTGTGCTGTTGGGAAAGTATATTGTGCTGCATTGTGGTACTTGGTTCTGCTGGGACAGAATTATGTCTTGCACTGGGTAATTTAATTCTGCAACAGAGCCAAACACCAAAGAGCAGCACAATATACTGTAACAGCAGAAACAAATACCACAGTGCAGAACAAAATAACAGTGCAAAGGCATTTGGTTCTGCTAGGGCAGTAATTTGAGCTGCACTGTGCCATTTGATTCTGCTGCAGAACCGAATACCAATGTGTAGCACAATTGCAGTATACCAGACCAACAGGGGAAATGTCTCTGTGAGGTCACGGTGTGAGTATAGGTAGGCCGAGGGTAAAAAACAGAGTTCTGGTTACTCACAGTTTTGTCTTCCCTGGGCAGGCCTGCACAGTTGAGGGGGAGAACAGCACTGAATTCTCTGGGACACACTCTGTAACAGGGGACACCGGCCAGATGGTGTTTCGAGGTGCCCTTGATGGTAACTGGGCTTGGTGTGCTTTGGCGGCTGGGCCCCTGGATTAAGTAAAGTCGTGACGCCAGTACCGTTACGGTACAACAATGATGAGAGTAGTAGTGAAGAAATTGAAGAGTGAGACAAAAGTTGAATCCAACTTACAACTTTTACTGTCTGCAGGTTCTCAGTAGAAATGACATCCAAATCCAACACAGTCATTATGCATATAGAGGAGGACTGCTGTAAATCCACTGTAAACAGGCTTTACGTGGATAAAACTTCAGGCTAAGTTATGTAGTTGTCCTTACTGGTAGGTGGCTTGTGACTGGTCCCTTTTCTTCCAGTTTAGATTGGTAAGGCTGCGGGAGGCTAGGGAATCCTTCACCTTGCTACAAAGGTCCTTAAAGCCTGATAAGATGGCTGCTGTCCTTTGTTTCAGTACTCCTTCTTCTCCTCCAACTAACTCTAGAGCTGACTCATAACTGAGTTTCAGCTATTACCCATTCTAGGGCTAACTCACAACTAACTTTTTTCCAGGCCTGGACTGGGATATTATATATATATATATATATATATATATATATATATATATATCTATATCTATATGGAGATTGTAATGATATCCCCATCTAGTGGTGCATGTATGTATTGCACCCTACAGCCTGTTACATGAATTTCACAGGATAAACCAGATATACATGTATAAATGGCATGAAATGCAATATGACATAAGATACAACAACTTTGCAGTGCCCACGTATATATAACCAGTGGGACGCTGCACAATATACTGCCCCTAAGGTATTGCTGGCCCTATCTTTGTATGTAAAACCCACCTTACTTGTGTTCACCCCACTTTCTGTCAATTTGGGCCCACCTACAACATGAAGCTTCTTTAAATTTCCAGCCTGTGACTGTACCCATCCCTCTCTTCCGTGGTGCCCCAGACAGCCACCACTCCATCTACTACTCCCCTCATCCTGGCCCTGAGAGGAAGTATTCAGACTTGGTGCCTAACATGACACCAGCTATAAATACAGGCCTGCTAGCATACATATTATATATATATATATATATATATATATATATACATAGGAGCGAAAACATTTATATGTGAATTGCGTTAGAAGGAGGACTGGCAGATACCGGTGAAGGATTTTTGATTACTGACTCTCTATAGTAACATCCATTCTGCCAATATTTCTCTCTAAGTTGTAGATGTAACAAAACATGCTACAGAAAGTGTGCCCAGCTTATTAAAGAAAACTGACTTTTTAGGATAGTTATATCTGGTGGCACTAGAAGCACAGTTTCTTTTCTTTTTGAAAAAATAGCTAATTTGCATACCTTTTTGCCTGGCCTATAAAACTCCACAAGGAGAAATAATACCCTCCACATCCTGACAAAGGCCTCTCACCCAGCTAAGCTAGTTCTCTCTGCTCTGCACTGATGAGGGGCAATCACCCTGAAAAAGTTGTCTGCAGATGAGATGCTGGCTTACCTATAACCCTAAATTACATTCCAAGACCTGATAAAAAGGTCGAACATTGACTTACAGGATAGCTACCTTGCATCTGAGGGTATTATAAGCTCTGCTTTCATTTCATTTTGCAAGGAGAGCTAATTTGCATATTTTTTCACAGAGCTGCATAGCCTACCCTATAAGATTCCTTACATCTATTAGGCACTCTCCATTAGGTCAGCACAGTGGCTCAATGGTTAGCACTGGGTCCTAGGTTAAAGTCCAACCAAGGACAAGTGAGTGATGATAACGTCTGTAAAGCGCTGCAGAATATGATGGTGCCGTATAAGTAAAATAAATAAAAATAAATAAGGAGAAATAGTACCCCCTCACCCCACCCTACCACTGGGGATCCTGACAAAGACCTCTCTCTCTTGCACCAGTTCTCTCTGCTCTGCACAGATGAGGGGCTATCTCTATGAAACAGCTGCCTGCAGATGAGGTACTAGCTTAGCGATAATTCTAAATTATTGCATACATTAAGGTTTGTTTTAAAAAGTTGAACACTGACTTATAGGGGAGCTACGTTACATCTGGTGGCACTAGAGGCACAGCTTTCTTCTCTTTTTTTGAAAGAGAACTCATTTGCATAAGAAATTCTATCTTGCACAGTATATTTTCCATTATTCGTGTATACTCCAGACTGCAGAAAACAGATTAAGCAGTTTTGTTGGAGGAGTACAGTATAATCCTCACTGCATAAATCTCTCTTCACTCCCATTGCTCAGTTTATGATTTTGATGGCAAAATGCATTAAATGGTGATTTGCTGATCATTAAGCCGCTCTCATCAGCCATTCACAATCTCTCGGCCCCCTGCCATTCAGCGGACATAAGCTGCTGTGAAAAGCTGCATTGCGATAGTGTTGTAGCTGGCTCTGCAGATCTCTGCAGTGTGGCTGGCAGACAGCAGAGACTGGAGCTGTTCACACCTTCTCTGCGCAGCTCAATAGTACACTGCAAACTCTGCCAGCCACCATTGTATCTGAAACCGAACACATCCAACAAATCAATCATTGGACATTTTCTCCCAACTTCAACATCCACGACATCTCTGATTTTTTAATGCTGCTATAACTGAATAATTAACTTATCTGCCCCCAAATTGTCCATAGTCCCAGGAGATTATCCAAGAAAAAAAAACTTTCCTAAAGGTTAAACCCTAGTACTGACACTTACAGAGGTATTAGACATTTCTCTGATGAACACAATTGAAGGTACATCAGAAACAATAAAACAATATCAGAGAAGAAGGTGCCAAATCATTATATGGCAAAGTGGAGAGAAAAATGTCAATGTCCCAAATTTACTAATGTATCTGCACCAAACATTTGTCTATAAAAGTGGGGCAAATTGGCGCATCTAGGGTTTCTACACTTTTTTCCTGACATGTTTGGAAAAGAAGTGGTGCTTAATGGGGTGGGGCTTCAGATGTGCAATTTTACTCCACAATTGTGGCTAATTCTGGCATAAAAATCTGTGGCAGAGCTCCCTGCCGGACCCCATTGACAATAATAGGGTCTGGCTGAGATCCAGCTGCTACCCGGCAAATATGCTGAGAATTCGCTGGACAAAAACCGTTGCATGCAGTGGTTTTTGTCCGCAAATTCCTGGCATTCTCTGCTGCAACAGCCAGTCGCAGATGTGAAAGTCTCCTAAACCAACCAATAGTTGGTACAGAGTTAGAAAAAAGTGTCTATCCCTACACCAGATTACTCCTGAGCCACTGCTGTCAGGGGCGGATTGGCCATAGACCTTACAAGGAAATATCCTGGTGGGCCGATGCTCAGGGGGCTGCCTAAGCCCTCCTCACGGACGGCCAGTGGAAGTTTTTGGGGATGTATTTTGTGCTTCTGGCAGTATTTTGTCATAGACTGTGGTATTTGGCTCGCCTACTTGTGTTGACCCTGCCTTCCATCAGTTTGGAACGGACTACAAAATGGGCCACTTTTAGTATTTGTTTTCAGGGCCACTTTAAGTTCCCAGTCCATTCCTGGCCACTGTGATAAATCTGGTGCAGGTTTAGACAGCTGGTCTAAGCTTACACCATCTACAGGCTTAGTAAATCTGAGCCAATGTGTTTGTCTCTCTACTTAGAGATATACTAGGTATACTACATATACTAGAGCAGGCATGTCCAAACTCTGGCCCTCCAGGTGTTGCATAACTACAACTCCCATCATGCTCTTCTGTAGGTTGATAGCTGTAGGTTGTCCAGGAATGATGGGAGTTGTAGTTTTGCAACATCTGGAGGGCCGGAGTGGACATGCCTGTACTAGAGAGTTACTATAGGTCTGCAGAGGCCTATTGCTTTACATGCAAGCCCACTCATAAGCACAACTATTTTTAGCCTATGATGTGGCAGGAAACTAGACTTGTTCAGGTTTTAAGCAAGTCAGGCAATGACCGATATAACCATAGTAGTATGATGAAGCACATCTCTGAAGAAACAAACTTGTTAAACCTTGAACGGGGGTGTCCAAAGGTTAAAAAATAATGTAAAAAAATCACCTGCATATGTGTTAAATACAAGATCCCAAGCTCAACAATTAGACACCATTCAGACATCCGCAAATGGGTCAGGATCCATTCTGCAATTCTGCGGAACAGGTATGGACCTATTCATTCTCTATGGTGGCGGACGTGATGCGGAGAGCACACTATGTGCTCTCCGCTTCCGCATTTGCGGAGCGCGGCCCCGAACTTCCGGGCTTCGGCCCTGAACTTCCGCTCCTCGGCTCTGCAAAGAATAGAACATGTCTTATTCTTGTCCGCAGCTACGGACAAGAATAGGCAGTTCTATGGGGGGTGCCGGCCGGGTGTGTTGCAGATCCGCAACACACCACGGACGTGTGAATGAACCCTAAATGGCGTTGACCACTTTCAGGCTACGGTTGACCAATGTGTACATAAATTGACAATATGATATGTCCATAAGATGGCTGCTAATGGAGGGTTATGTGACCAGGCAGATAACTCAGCCGCCTCCATTTTAAGGCTGCTTTCACACTAGCGTTTT
Organism: Bufotes viridis; assembly: GCA_033119425.1. NCBI lineage: Eukaryota > Metazoa > Chordata > Amphibia > Anura > Bufonidae > Bufotes > Bufotes viridis. The sequence goes on from CM065590.1 coordinate 170,294,575, forward strand.
TGCTGGATCCGGCAGGGTTCAGCAAAAACGCTTCTGTTACTGAAAATACAACCATCTGCATCAGTTATGAATGGATCCGGTTGTATTATCTTTAACATAGCCAAGACGGATCTGTTTATTAACTCTATTGAAAGTCAATGGGGGACGGATCTGTTTTCTACTGTGTGAGATTGTGACAGAGAAAACAGATCCATTCCCATTGACTTGCGTTGCAGGTCATGCTGACTCCGCATCCCAGGACGTTAAGCAAACTACAACATGCTGCGGTTTGCTCTCCGGTATGGGAACGCAACTTAACGGAACAGAATGCATTTTGGAGCATTCCGTTCTGTTTTGTCCCTATTGACAATAAATGGGGACAAAAGTGAAGCGTTTTTTTCTGGTATTGAGCCCCTATGACGGATCTTAATACCAGAAAACAAACGCTAGTGTGAAAGTAGCCTAACCCACTTAAGCTGCACTAAACTCCTAACACTGCAGATAACAGGTGCAAAAAAAATTGAATTGTGGAGACTTTATCTGCCTGGTCACATGACTCCCACATCAGCAGCCATTTTATGGGCGAGACCTCCATATGGAGAATGCAAAAGACTTAGCCAACAAGGGGACATAACTTATGAAATGTAGAAAAGGTGCAGAATGGCAACAAATGCTACATTAGTAAGTGCCATATAATCATCTTAGGGTACTTTCACACTTCAGTTGCTGGAACTGTCAGCATACAAAGACCGGGAAACGGATCAGTTTTTCCAGAACACTTGGTACTAGATCCGGCATTAAAACATTTCAATGGAACCGGCATTCCAGCAAGTGTTCCGGAATTTTGGCCAGAGAAAATACTGCAGCATGCTGTGGTATTTTCTCTGGCCAAATACTGTAAGATGAACTGAACTGAAGACATCCTGATGCATTGAGAATGCATTAGGATAAAACTGAAACGTTTTTGTCCGGTATTGAGCCCCTGTGACAGCACTCAATACCGGAAAACTTTAACGCTAATGTGGAAGTACCATTACAAACACAGTGGTCAACAGTAGCCAGAAAGTGGTCAACCCCTTTAAATGCTGCTCCAGCACAGATGATCCTATGGTCCTCTGCTGGTCCCTACTGACATCACTGCAGCAATTAAGTTCTGTACCAGCAGTTTACTGCTGTAGCCAATCATTGGCCACAATGGGAGTGCCAGAATGTATGGCATGTGTTGCTGTGATGTAAACCAAGACCGATGGAGGACCATTAGAGCATTGGCACTCGAGTGAACGGGTTTTTAAGAGGAGAGTAAGTGACCTTTGTTATTTTTACACATATGCAGGAGCCAGAACTATCCAGGACTACAGAAGAAGGGCTCCACTTCCCCAAGTTACAAAAGGGATATTGTGGATACAGTAGGAACAGACTTACTAAAACTGGAAAGTTAAAGAATTGCAAAACCTTGCTAAAACAATGTATATATGATGGGCAGAGGGGAGTCCCAAAGGAGGGACGGGACGGTTCCATATTGCTGCTTTCTGATGTCAGAATAAGAAAATTAGGTATACAAGTGAAACTCGAAAAAGTAGAATATCGTGCAAAGTTCATTTATTTCAGTAATGCAACTTAAAAGGTGAAACTAATTTTTGAGATAGACTCATTACATGCAGAGCGAGATATTTCAAGCTTTTATTTGTTATAATTTGGACGATTATGGCTTACAGCTCATGAAACCCCAAAGTCACAATTTTAAGGTACCCTTTGCTTAGGGGGTATGGATTATTTAGCCGACTAGAGTGTGACACTTTGAGCCTAGAATATTGAACCTTTTCACAAAATTCTAATTTTAAGCTGCATTAATACAATTCCTTTTAATTTGCATTACTGAAATAAATGGACTTTTGAAAGATATTCTAATTTTTCGAGTTTCACCTGTAGTCGGCAAAAATTATATGATTTTGAACAAAACACTGGTATAACTAAGAAATTTGGGGTCTGAAACAGTAGCTCATAATGGTTATTGACAAGTCTAGAGTTTTAAAATCTGAATATGGGTATAAGCTTAACATTTTAAACTAAATCTCTACAATGGTAGATGAATATTATTCCCTGCGTTAGTACTCAGGGAAATTACGCAGCACATGATATGATGGGGCATACATGCGTGCATTTAATATCCATGTGGCCAAAGCTACACTGAACGGTTTGCACCCTCCTCACTCCGCAGAGTTACAAACACTCCTCAAATCAATTTTCTCATCTTAGGTCAACACATTGTTCAAGACGAAGCTTCATATTCTTCCTACAAATATTGCTCCGGATGCAGGTGTAAAATAAATCAAATTTTCCTGGTTTTAGATTGCCTTTTTCCACTGCAGTTTCATCAACTCTGGTCAGTTGCGATGTCAGGCTTCATTTAAAGGAGACGGCCCTTTCTCTCAGCTGCATATCTAAGATGAGAGCAAATGAAGATGGGAGATGTGAGCGACACGTTCTGTGCTCCTCTCTTTCCGAGTTGCAAGTGAATGACAGCTGGATCTCTATCGCAAGAGAGCTTATTACAAAGAAAGATCAAATGTAACTCAGGTCCCAGAACGATGACTGACAGCAGATCAATGAGTTGACATTTCCATGTCAGCAGCCCACCAACACCCTAGGGGTGTTCAGAAAACAGCATCTAATATTCTACTAGCAGCACCTTGATAATTCCATTAATATGGGTCATATACTGCAATCTAAATGTAATTACTTTAATTCCATCGGTTCATATGGACAAAAACATTTGGTGCCTTGTAATTTGCTTCCTCTTTATTGTAGATGCAAATCATGGAAAAACATAAGTTTCTTCTCGCTTATGGCTATAGCATAATACTTAATACAGTCCACTATATAAACTGACTTTATTTTTTGTTTGCAGAGTTTTTATTTTATGTTATGTACATGACTATGGAGGCGGCCATCTTGCCTGAGCTGCTGTTAACAGCAGCCACATGGTCCATAGACACAATGGTCAGCAGGGGACCTCAGTGACTTCTATGGGAGAGTTTTCTAGGCCTGCTCTGTGACCTGTGGAGAGGTCACTGTGCAAGGACAGAAAAGATAAGCTTTGACAATCACCTACTGTGAATGGTGGATCCGGTGTTATTTATATACAGGTAATCCTGCCTGTCAAGACATGAATGCTGATAAGGGGTCTTCACAGAATAGATCAGTCTATTATTAGGCTTAGTGGCCAGTGAAACTACAAGACTTTGGGATTTTTTTTTGTAAAAATTAACAAAAAAAAAAAAAAAAAACATGGAAGTTGAATAAGCTCCCTCTAGTGGTGGCTGTAAACAGACATAATGTTATGCTTTAAATCTATGTCTATATGCAGGGGTTTTGAAGAATAGAAACGAAACTGTGACCCACGGCCCTGCCGTATCTCTATTTTTGTTAAAAACGTAGGCTGAAGACCCAAAATATCAGATTTGTATTAGGGCTAGACCAGGGACTGGAGTCTAAGGGATTGTGTGTTCTTTATCCTTAACCCCTGAAAGAAGGAATGGACTTCCACATAGACCGTCACCAGGTTGCTACCTCTGGAGTATTCTGCATTAGCAACAGTTGACGCAAGCACACGCAAATTACAGTACCACATCAGTAGGCCGGAATAGTCAGAGAGAGCGCAAACACTGAGGCAGCCAGACTTTAGTTGTATGCGAAGATCAGGCAGAGGTTATGATGGCATCAGACAAGAGAACGAGGAAAACAAACAGATTCATAAATGGAAAAAGCAGCAACAAATTCACACCAAAGCAGACTGGAGCCAAATGACCCAGAGAGGTGAGCAAAGGACCCAAAGGGTGGGCTCACACGTAGGTTTTTAGTGGTGCTTTTGTGCACTTTTGAGGTTTTAGTGGTGTTTGTGTTTTTTTAACAGCTGTGGTTTTTGATGCCTTTTTTCAGTAAAAATGCTAGCTTGAGATTATCGTTGAAAGTCTATGGGAAATATAAAACACGGGACATACAAGCATTTTTAGGTAGTGTTCTTGTTAAATAGATGGTATTTTTGGGGGTCTCTGTCATTTGTTTAATTACGTAGCTTACTGAAGCATTCTCTACAGGGAATAAAATCCCAGAAGAAAAAAGTGTCCACACAGTTATTTATTTTAAAAAAAGGCACCATGAGAAACACATGGCGGCACAAGCATCTTTTAATCACCATGCCCAATCATCCGGCTTTGTCTGTTTACTAGGAGTTTAGGTGAAAGTAACTAAGTTGTATCACAAATTTTAACTAGGTCTCAAATATTAACTTTTCCCACTACAATGGTCACAAATGACATAATCCCCCACAAATAATGGTCGGATTTACTTCTACATTGTCTTGCATTCTGTACAACAAAACTGTATGAGAACATGTAATATATCATTGTTGCTGTTGAAACCGAGTAAAAGATCCTCTGCGCAGGTCCACAGTACACTATGTGTCAAAGACCTTTTAAAGCATTTTCTCATAAATTATGTAAGCTGTACTGTGTGAGTGAAAAAAAATTACATTTTTATATCATGAGTAGATCAGTGGAGCAAAGGTTAAGAACAAGTACCTTTAACAGCCAAAACTTTTCTGAGGGAAACTATTGATCACTACTTCAGCTGACAACCTGCTCCAACATTAGTGCTTGAATGTGCAGAAATGAGAACTCACGCGGGTTTACACTGAGACAAGAAAATCAATGTGTCAGCCTAGGAAGAAACGCGGGCATAGTCTGTCGATCAGAGGGGAACATGGGTTACTGCCAGGGAAATGTTCTACAGTGGAAACACCATGTTGAGTGTACTGTCCAAGCTGTCATTGAATGGTGCTCATTTCATGGGGCAATGGAGAAGGGCAAGTGCACAATTTTAACCTGACAAAGAGCGAGTCTGATCTGCAGCTGGGAAGAAATGTGTGCGAAAAACCCATGAAATATTGCAATTTAATGCTTAAAAAAAGAAACATCAAAATATCAGACAGAAGATCGTTCAGCGTTGTTTTGCTGAACACCATAGGATTATGAGAACATTGTCTTCTTCACCTGACTTAGAAGATACAATGTGGCTGCATTAGCTGACAAATATAGTATGTGGTCAACCATTCGAGGCAGCAAATCTCATATGGTCCACAGGTAGACAAACAGCAGTCCCAATTCAAATGGATGAAGAATGTATTCACCCATGTCAATAAGTATATGAATTAAGGTAGTGTCATCTTAAGTGTCTCAATATGAGTAAATCATTTATTTTCTAGTATATTGGTTAAAAGTTACATCCGGTTCAGTTTGCTAAATCGCTCGGAATGCAAGTACAAGAAATCTAGCATTATTATTTATAATCAGGGAAAATAATCCATATGGCCAAAAGCATGTGGACATTTCTTCTAGTGACCACTTCAGCTACAAACCCTTGTTAGCAGAAGAATTTGTGCAAATAGCTATATGATATACATACAAAATATATCCAGCAGGGGAAAGAATACTGAAGAGGCAGTGAAGTGGCTACCACTGTTGCCTTGCAGTGCTGGGCTCCTTGGTTTGAATCCTACCAAAAGACAACATATCTTAATTGAGATTTTACGCTCTCCTTGGGTTCGCATGGGTTTTGTCTGGGTATTCTGGCTCACCCTCACACTCCAAAAACTTATCACCACCACTGTGCTATCTCAAAGCTTGACTGGGATCCATTGACATGCTCAGAAGGTCTGCTCCACTATGAGCACACACTCATCAAGCTCATTAGGCGTGTATTAGGTGGCACATCTGGGGATGGGGGGTACAGAATCAAGAACTTAATTAGCGTCCCTAGGTCAGTCTCAGCAGAACTACATATGCAGTGTGGCAGTTAATAGTGCTATAGCACCTGAAACTTCAGCACAAAAACTGTTGATTCTGAACTTCATGGATTGGCTTTTTACAGAGTGATCAATGTTTCACTATCCAGCAGTTTGGCAGCTAAATCTTGGTTTGGAGAATGCTTTCTGCACAAAAGTGTAAAACCAGGAATAATGGAATTTAAATTATGGTTTTAACTAGTGTAGGCTCCTTAGTTCCTGTGAAGGTAAACTTTAAAGGATTACTGGTCAAAAATACAAAAAAAATCAGCGGTCACCTTGCTTTCTGCTCCCCTTTATTTCCTGTTACTACGGATTTTCCACATTGTAGCGTCAAGTGGCTCCATGACACCAAGGTCAATAAGCGAACCTGCTGTATAGCAATTACCCCTCACTACATAAATGTCAGTGGGTGGTGCACATAGCTAAGCCCCTCAGAAGAGAAAATGTGAAACGAGTGTGAATGACGCGTCATGGAACCTGAGAAACATAAACCTGAGGTCATTTTACATCCTCACTTTCTCCCAGCCTCATCATCACTGGTGTCATGTTAGTATCCTGCAGAGGAGTAGTCATCATTGTAACCTTATGTGATGCTGTCTGGGTATAGTTCTTACAATGAAGTGGCTCAGGAAAGCACTGCTCTGATGTTATGGCAGCAAAGGCTTCAGCTGCGGCCTAGTAGGGGACAGCACGGAATCACTGGAATGGCACCACTCAAGTGAATAAACTTTGGGAACTTTGGGAGCATGTACAGCTCCATGACTTTGCCTGATTGTTTTAAACTGTATGAGGCGATACCATTCTAGAAAACTGACAATGTCCCCACACATAACAAGTCTGATACAAAAATACTTGACTAGCCTGGATTCTGTTCTCAGGTTAGGTCATCAATATCACATCTGCAGGGGTCCACCTCCCGGCATCCTTGCCGATTAGCATTCGGAAGAGGCTGTAGAGCTCTGTGAGCACTTAGGCCTATTCCTAGGCCAATGACATCACCATACATTGGTCACATGGCCTAGGCGCAGCTCAGGTTTATTCAAGTGAATGGGGCTGGGCTCCAATACCAAGGACAGTTGCTATACAATGTATAACGCTGTGCCTGCAAATCAATGAAATGACTGCATTGCTCACCGGAGGTCTGGTGAGAGCAGTGGCCTCCTCAAACAGCTGATCGGCAGGGGAGTTGGACCCCCACCAATTGTATGCTGATGAGCTATCTGGAGCATATTCCACCAATATCAAATTCCCAGATAACCCCTTTATAGGGGACCTAAACCTTTGGTGAAACCATGATCATGCAGCAATGCTTCTCAGAGTGTTCTCTACTGTCATGTTTCATCTGCTCTGCTCGGCTTTTCCAGCATGCGTACAGATCCACAGAAGGTATATGGGATCTGTACTCCATATGCAGGAAATGCCTAGCTGAGCAGATGAAACCCAATAGTATGGAGCGCTGTGAGAAATGCTACAACACAATCATGATTCCATCAAAGATTTGAGTTCAATAAATGTTCTAAATAAAGCTATTGGAATAAATTCCTAAATGCTGGATGCCTTCAACTTTTACAGAAGACTTTGTATTTGTGTGTCAAACTGCTTGACCGTGCACCAGAAGGCTTTTTTCTTCTCCCCCTAAAGAGGACTAGGTGAGCTAAACCACACACTGACTGCTTACCTTACTGTTAACTAGTAAAGCATTCTTACATACCTGCAACAGTGGGCGCTGGACTCCCAAAATTTTCATAGTGTCTGCATTAGCCAACAGCTTCAAAGGATCTGACACCTTGGTGACTCCTTCGATTTCCTTGTTGATCTCCGCTAATACCTGATTTAGGAAGATGTTCTTGATGTACATAGTGAGAAACTCTCGCAAGGGACATTGTTTTGTTGGTCCAAATCCAATGGCATGCTCAATCTCCTGAATAAATCTGAAACGATACAGCAAAAAGAGAAACGGGTCATTGTTTCCATTATGTACAGGTTCTGCCATTTATAATACACTCAACGACTGAATAATCAATGTCCACTTGTTTAGCTGATGAGCAATAGTTACTACGATCATTTGCTCCTCCATAAAGTTTCATTGTTTGTCGGTAGCACATCCCTGCTGACAAACAATGCATTTTAGTACTGCATAAATGAGTGGATCAGCTAACAATTACCAATGATTGTCCTTATTGTCTGCCTATGTGATTGAGCCCTTACTCTTAACAAAAACCTCATGTCCAACTCCTCCACAGAAGACATAACCCATTGTCCACGAAGGACCAAATTACTTATTTACTCTTGATGTTTAAGGTGAAATCCAAACTGCATATTCAGCATTTCATATGCAGCAGCATATAATTTAAGATTAATTGATGCTAATCACTTAAACCCATCTCATAATCTTTTCCAGTCTTCATGCAGTAATGATAGATGTGTTTATATCCAACGAGTCCTGCATATGTATAAATGCACCTGTACCTAGGGTCCCCAGAAACTGATTCTACCAGCTGTGGTTTAAATGTGCCTTTGATAAAACCGAGATATGTAAATGGGGTTGTCCTTCACAGAAGCTTAATGTCAGATCCAGGTTTAAACACAAAACGCCCCCACTATTCCAAACAGTTAAAACTGCCTACGAAGAAGATGTCTTGAAATTATTGGAAAACAGCATTTTAAGGGGGCTATGCAGCCAGTACATGTTGATGACCTATCCTCAGGACTGGTCATCAATATCTGATCAGTGGGGGTCCAACTTCCGACACCTCTGCCAATCAGCTGTTTTAAGAGGAGGTGGCACTTCCTCTTCGGGATTACACTGTGCGTTGTCTCGGAAGTCTTGGCGGGGCAGTGTAATTGCAAGTGCTTGGTCCAGTGCCTTGAATGGGATGAGCACTTGTAATTACAGTGCGGCTCCGCTGAAAAGGAGGGGGCGACATGCAGTGTAATCTTGAAGAGGAAGTAGCGCTCACACAAGTGCCGCCAGCTGATTAGTGTGGGTGGAAGGAATTGGATGCCGACCCATCAGATATGTACTAGCTGCACAACCCCTTTAACATGAAAAACTTCAAAGCTTAGGAAAAAAAGATCAGCCTTCAGCTACTACACTGTCGTTGTTATAAAGAAAAAAAGAAAATCAGAGCCCCGAAAAAAGGAAAAAAAATATTATATTTAATTAAGACTGTGGTCCCTGTCTAAAAAGTGGTACAAGTTGGCGCAATTTGGTTTTCTACATTTTGTTCCCAACTTACTCGAAAAGGGGATGGGGCTTTGTTGGAAGGGGCGTAGCCTAAGATGCAAAATTAAAACAGAATTTCGCCAAAATTTTGGCAACTGATAATTGGTATAAAGTCAGACAAATGTGTCTATTCCCTCTCCAGATTTATCATCCAGCCATCAGATTTAGGGTCCATTCACACATCCATGTGTGTTTTGCACGGATCCGCAAAACATGGACACCGGCAATGTGCGTTCCGCATTTTGCGGACCGCACATCACCGGCACTCTCCTAGAAAATGCCTTTTCTTGTCCGCAAAATGCCTTTTCTTGTCGGACAAGAATAGGCCATGTTCTTTTTTTTTTGCAGAACGGAAGTGCGGACCCGCAATTCCGGATCCGGGCGGGACATAGTGTGTCCCCGTAGAAATGAATGGGTCCGCAAATGGGGAACAGAATTGCGGACGTGTGAATGAGCCCTTATCCAGATTTATCATCCAGCAGATCAAGGCAACAAAAAGTAAAAAGAACAGCTCATTATAGATACAGTACACTATAATATGCTCTCAGAAGCAGCGTATAAAAACAGTTAAATAGGTGACGCTTGGTTACATGAACATATGGTTATTGTGCACATCTTAAAGCAGTGGTGAGACAGCCGGGAGGTGGGGTTAGGGGTATTTAGGATGAATTACACTTGCGATGCTAGTTGGCACATGCTGGGTTAGAGCTGGGAATAGCTCTCCTCCAGTGAAATCCCTGCTGTTTGTACATAAATGCAGCAATCCACAGTAGACGCACAGCTTCTCGTCTCGCTACCTCAGTGCTCTGCTTCTCAGCAGCTGCCTTTATTATCCCCATTGACAAGTTATTTCTCCCTGTGGTCTTTCCTTGCATTAAAAGGAAAAGTTTGGCAGCGCTGCATACCATGAACAGAATAAGATTTGTAACACAAAGTTCTTGAACCCATTACAAAGATGTACAGGCTTACAAATTTATTTTACTGGTGTGAGTACTAGAAACTAAAAAGAAGTGTAATAGACAGAATGGGGAGAGGAGAGAACGATGACGTGGCGGGCAGCACATGAATGACATGGCCAGCGGGTGGTCGCTGAAGTCAAGATCAACAAACGAAGATCATTAGGATAACAGGACAAGAGTGCTAGAGAACGTGGCTGCTTCTCAAGGGGTTTACCGATAGGTCGGATAATTCCTTTAAAGGCTCGGAGGCAATTTCATTTTTTTTTTATGATTGCATGTTACTCATTTTTGGCTAAAAATCATTTTTTCAATTGGCCTTTATTAAAAATATAGAGCTGTTCTGTGACAAAGGATTAACTGTTTTTCTAACTGTATGACTGGTACTTTTACTTTGTGCTGGTCATCTAATAACCCTTCTGTCTAAACTACTAAGAGGTCATAAACACTTATTTAAGCCACATTCTTATCAGTAAGGTAAGACTTGAGCTATAATAAGTGTTTAGGAGGTTATGTAGCAGACATAAGGAGTCCGCCTGCTCCTGGTCCAATGGAAAAGACAGAAAATCCAAAGGGTGCTTCTAGTGCGTGTCGGCTCTGTACAGAAAAAAAGGAAGCCATATTTTTAATAAAAATTTCTGAAGTTAAGTAGGTTCTTCCCAGGGCGCAAGAAAGCCGACCACAATCCAATCCAGATGGTAATGGGAAGTATAAATCTTTAATGCCGATCTACAACACGTTTCAGCGAGTAACTCCCCTTCATCAGGTATAAAAACACTGCATAAAATATCCAGTGTTTTTATACCTGATGAAGGGGAGTTACTCCCCGAAATGCGTTGTACATCTGCATTAAACGGTTTCTGTCACCAGATTTTGGCCTCATAAGCTGTCTGACATTAACTGTGGACCAATGTCAGACCAACCTAATAATGTAAATCAAATGCCCCTCTGACCTAGCATAACGTTAAAAAACGATTTTATATAATATGCAAATTAGGGAGGGCATGGCCCCTGCTCCTAGAGGCTTCGTGTTCCCACCTGCGGCCACGCCCCTCTTCTTTTGATTGACAGTGCCGGGCAGCTCAGCTCTCCTGCCTCTGGCCGAAATCCCGCGCCTGCGGTTTCCCTCCGCGGCTGCAGATCCACCACTAACCGTGACTCCAGTATACGTCTTGATGAGCTTTCACTAGAGTTGTGCCTACAGGTAGCACAACTACCAACGGTGAGCCTTGTACTGGAACCATCGTTTTACCTGTCTACAAACGGTATCACCCTATCTTTGTTCTCAACAGCATAGAGTAAATCCTGTGGATTTGAGATTTTTAATAAAAACTAATTTTTTTAAAAAATGTGCTCAAAATGTGCTCAGAGTACGGTGCAATAATAATAATAATAATAATAATAATAGAAAAATCGCCCCCAAAAGGTCTATATAGCCTCTAAATGTTTTCCAGAATGGCTATAAAGCATCATATACCAGGGACTTCCATCGGTGGTATATTACTATTATAATTATTAAAGGGCCATTCATTCCATGGCGTTGTACATATAAAAAGGGTGTAAATGCAAAACACAAAAACTGGTATAATAAGCATGAACAAGATAAGTTACAAACTAAACAGAAAGAGAGGACCCTGCCTCTGAGGGCTTACAATCTACGATGGGAGACTACTCCTAAAGGTGGAAGACATAAACATGATGTAAAGAGAGAACTAAACAACATATTTCTCAACTGTATGGCAAACTATATGGTGTGAACCACATACGGGACAACTGATCCCTAGTATCAAAGGACATTATAATACCGTGACTTGGAGGGAGGGGGGGGGGGGGGGGGGGGTTAGTCCTAGGACAAACCATATGAGCATTCATTCATGTATGCAACCAGAAGAAAAAAATGGCAAAAAGTAGAAAGCACGAAATGGCTGGTACAAATCACTCTTGGGTCTCATTCAGACAGCTGCGCTGTCCGCAAAAATGCGGATCCATTTTTTTGTGGATTAGATGCTGTCTCATTCACTTCTATGGGGCCCTTTTCTTCTGTTATACGGCTCAGTAAAACAAATGAAACATGTTCTATACTTGACAGTGAAAATCAGGACGTGGCCCTATTTAAGTGTATGGGTCAGCAAAAAATCGTAATGCAATCTGTTTTTTTTTTGCGGACAGGCTGAACTGTCCACAAAAAAACAGATCCGCATTTCTAGAGATCAAGCAAGCAAGGACAAGATACTGACTAATTATTTACGTACATTTTTATTTTTTGCTACAAAAACACAAGTTTTTCTTTTGTTACAATGAATCTTCCAGTAGTTATGTGAGGCAGCAGAAATACGGCAGGCATGCACAGTTATCTAAAAATGGGGTCTGCACTTTTAGTCTACATGTCAGTACAGAGCACTGGAGGATCGCGAAATCTGGGTGGGCTGAGTGCTACTTATCTGCTTTCAATTCCCATGTAAGCAAGACACGCTTCTGGGAGTGTGGACGTCATTATTATCAGATTAGTTATGCTACAGTTGCCTGCGCTTTTGCCGGCTTATTTCAATCAGATAATAACGGTATAATAACTGGCTTTGTGTCTGTCAATCCAATTACTTCCTACTTTGAATGTGCCGACATTCTATTAAAACTCACAGACACATGTCAGGCTTTATTATTACCACCCGATTGTATAATTAGCTTCTACGGTGAGCATGCTTATCAGTGGAATCAAAGTTTGCCACCTCCTGGTACAGAGAGGAAAAAAATAAAAAATAAAATAATAATAATAATAATAATAATACTACGATAAAACAGATATACAAGACAAGTAAAACTAAGAGAGAATAGCAATACAATAATGACAATACTCATTAAACCTTCTCACTTATCAGAGGTTATAAGGTGTTTGTATGTGTGAGTAAGACTAGATCTTTAGGTATGGTTGTCTTCATGCAAGCAAAATCATCAGCCTTTACACCAACAAGTTCCTCTTTGACAGCGTGGTCTTCATAAATTAGTATCCTCTAGCAATCCGTGCACCAAAAAGAAATGTTCAGCAGTTCTTAGCGATGCTCTGATCTTTGCTAAGAAGACTCTTGAAACTGAAACAACAGTTACACTTTAAATTACAATAAATGCTAAAGATTAATGTCATCCAAATTTCAGAATTCTAAGGTTTTGACTTGGAAACAGTCAACGCAGTGATGTCAGACACCCCTTAGCGTTAAAGGGTCTGTCCCATAACTATAGGGGATAAGAGTCTGATCAACAGGGGTCTGACCATGAGAAACCCAACAGTCATGAGGATAGGGAGCCTGTGTTCCCTTGTATGAATGGAGCACTAAGGGCCCATGCACATGAATGTGTGTGCCCGTGCTGAAGAACACAACTAGTTGTCCGCAATGCAGGGCGCCAGCCACCCGTAGGCTGCTTGCAGATGTGGACCCATTCACTTAAATTAAAGGGATTATCCCATGAGAAATGTAAAAAATGAAAATCAGATACCATACAGAACATGGAAATCTCTTTCTAACAAACTTACGGTACTTTCACACTAGCGGCAAGGAACTCCGGCAGGCTCTTCCGGCAGGTGAACAGCCTGTCGGATTCATGCTGCCGCTAGTGCACGCGTGTCCCCGGACTACAGCTCCGGCCCCATTGACTATAATAGGGACGGGACAGAGTTTCGGCGGCAGCACGGCAAACATGCTGAGAGGCGGCCGGAATAAAAGTACGACATGTCATACTAGCCTTAGATCCAGCCCTCTAACTCACATGGATCCAGAGATCTCCACATTCATTGCTCTGCTAGATTTATTTCAAGCTGGCAGCTCAGGGGGCTTGCACTTTTTTAGGGGTGTGTTCTTTCTGCTGCAGCTGGTGGCGCTGAATGATGGAACTGAGCATGTATTTCAACCTCAGTGAGCTGGATAGAGGCTTTACAAAAAGAGCAAACAGCAGGTGGCGCTATACAGATAGAGTTCAGCAAATAACTCAGTGGCCATACTAGATTTTTTATTACATGCAATTACAAAAGTATTTAGACCTGGGTGTTAGTTTGAAAAATGTAAAATATTTTTCATGGGACAACCCCCTTAATCATTGGCTGTCACCTTTGAGTTCAAATACAACATAGGTGGCTTATTAATCTCATTTACAGCAATAGCCTAAGCACCTATTACAGGGCTTACCGTTTTGCATTTATCATTAGCGGTATAAGGAATATTCTTCGGAAATTCAGACTAATCATCAAGCCATTTGTTAAGTCATTGTAAAACTACTCTGAAAATATGATCTTCTTCAGCCATGACCGTCACCCCTTAAGTCCATGTCGTACACAGGATTTTGTACCTCGGGGTACTTTTACTCTCTTCCCTCACTGTAAGCAGTCTGTAGCAGTGATCTATCAGAGCTGTCTCAGGGAAGACTCACCTTTCATTTATCAATAGTTTACAAGTCTAATAACCCTAAAGCGCTAATTAAAACTAATGTATTCAGTTTACATGGAAGTGAAATTCTTCACATTCTTTCACCCATCGGCTACTTATTTCCAATTTATAATGGTTGTTTATTCTGCACCACAACCATATCAATTAGTAAGAAATGGTGACAAAAGTCAAAAGTACTGGAGAAGAGAAAGTCAAAAGAACTGGAGTAGCTGGAGAAAGTTTATGATATCCTTGGATTTACAAAAAAAAAATAAAACAATAAAATAATTCATATATTATGTCCACGTTTAATGGCAGATTTACATTGTTTATGAGCCCAATGTGTGTCCAGGTTTAATTCCCCCTGGGGGTCAGGAAGCTAAGATTATAGGGATAATGCAGCAAACAGAAACTTTGCTTAGGTTGAATGAAAGCCGAGCCATGTCTCAGAGAAGGCTTGTGCACCACTTTAAGATCACCCATTGTTTCAAGTGACTTTTCAGAATAAGTTGTTGTTTTCCCCCCTCTGCGGGCTCAATCTTTGTCAGTTTTCCCTGAGAGAGTGGGGCACGACTAGCTGCTATAAGGTCTCCTATATACAGAACATAAAAGAGAAGATCCTGCTTCCTTATCTTTCTGTAGCTCACAGCAGTACCAGAACTTGTGTGAAAACTTGTTAGAGCTCTCTGATAAAGGGGTATTCCCATCGCAGACAATGGGGGCATACTGCTAGGATATCCCCCCATTGTCTGACAGGTGCGGGTCCCACCTCTGGGACCCGCAACTACACTGAGAACAGAGCGGGGAAAGGTGGTGGAGGGCACGCTGCGCATGTGCAGCCGCTCTCCATTTATTTCTATGGGGCCGCTGAAAATAGCCGAGCTATTTCCATCGGTCCCAAAGAAATGACTGGGAGTGGTGGCTGCGCAAGAGCAGTTTGCTCACTTTCATTTGTATAAGGAGAGCGCTCTTTGGTTGCCAGACACCAGGGTCCTCCAGCTACCATTCTTCCCTGTCTGTTCTCGGTGTAGGTGCAGGTCCCAGAGGTGGGAGCCGCACCTATCAGACAATGGGGGCATATCCTACCAATATGCACCCATTGTCTGTGATGGGAATACCACTTTAAGGGGTCACTCCTCCCATTCCCCACTTCCCTATCTACACACGTCTACAGGCACATAACCTGGTCATGCAGTTAGCTGAAAACCCAAACCATCTCTCAAGACGGGTTTCATCAGTGAATTAAGGGTGACTGATCAGGGCAGGAGCCAGGCACTAGGAGACAAAGTAGCTTATAAGTGGAAAAACAGACATTTTAGATAGGGGGGTGAGCAGGAAAAATACAACACCTAGATGGCACAAAAAATTTGTAATGATACAGTCCCATCAGGAAAAATGGATTACTTGACATTGGCATTATTTTACACTATCACCTAAAGAAATTGTTATGCAGTAGGTATGGACTCACTGTGCTGCTAAATGGATTCCACGTAGAGTTACTTCTAAGGGTCTTGTCAAGGTGGAGCACTCTTTCACTACAGGTGCCACCAAGCCACTAGTCATACATATACGTCAGGGCAGGTGTCACACTGTCAATCAAGAAGGTGTCAGGAAAGGCAGCACAGGGTCAATTCAGTAAACTGGCAGAGGTAGGGCAAGGGATGCCAGAACAATATAATAGGGCACCTTTGCAGGACTACACAAGCTATGAACCTATAGCTCAGGCACCTTCCCATAGAGTAAGGTGCCCTATATACCCCAGGAAATTCTGGCATTGGAGGGGGACATATTAGCACTGCATGCTGGCCCTTTAAAAGCTGGGGAAAGTGCGCACCCTAAGGAATTGAGAAGCAGTTAGCAGGTGAAGATGGCCTGTAACAGAAAACAGCAAAGAACAGCTGTAAGGGGCAGTACTCCAGTAGCCGTGCCTGCCGGGAGAGAGAAGAGACCGGCATCATAGGAATGAATGTAATAAACACTTACCCTCAAGATACTGTACAATCTAAGCACAGCGACAATTTATAATCTATGGCACAGCTCTATAGCGGTCTGTTCCTAGTAATTAAGCACGTGACGCTCAGTTGCCTAGTAAAGACTCGCCTCCAGCTGATCATGTAGTTTCGCCATACACGATACATGATCTGATAGGGAAAACATTGAGATTTTGACTGCACCTACAGGTTTTAGAGCTGTGTGGGAGGGAATTACTTGCAGTTCTCGAATTATGAAGAAGGATTCATTTGGTTTCTTTGATAATCAGTTCATATAAATCTCCTTAACACAGTAATGGTCACTTCCTGATAGAAGCATGCCAAAAAAAACAAGTTAACACATTATCAGAAGAGGGGAGACGAGAAACATGAAATGAGGCCTCATGCGTGAAATGTGATTAACAGCTTACAGTAAAAAGGCTACAGGAACAGCATAACACCCTTGGCCCTTCATTTAAGTTTGGATTTGACAGAGCAGTCAATGTATTAGGGCTTAATCAAGGACAATGTTAAGGAATTATAGCTGTGCAATTACGTTATAGCCTGGAGAAATAGTGGGGAGATGTTAACTGGAATTCACAAACCGCTACACACTCAGGAAATTTTTCATTTCATAAGTAAACTATTACTTCTCCCTGAATTGCAAGGCCTACCTGTTATTTCACAGGAAATTAAAGGGGTTTGTCCAGCCTCAAGAAAGGCCATCACTAGCTGATTGACCGAGATGGGAGCAGTGTTGTACCTACGAACATACTCCCTCCACTACAAGACTTACAAAGCGGCGTGCCATCACTCCGTAAAGGCTGATTCAACATATGGGATCGAGTTAATAGATTACAGGGAGGTGCTGGTTAAACTCAGTGGTCATGGTGAAGAAAATCACCAACGGCAAAGTTAGGTGGAAGGTCATTAAAAATGATTTCAGAGATTTAGGTCGCAAGCTCAGGGCAGGGAACTAAAATATACTATTTACTGAAATACTACTGGTACCACGAGCCACACTACAGAGGCAGCGGGAGATTAGAAATGTAAACTCAAGTGGCTCAAGAACTGGTGTAGGAAGGAGGGGTTTTGGTTCCTGGAGAACTAGGCCGACTTCTCTGTGAGCTACAGGCTCTATCGTAGGAATGGGCAGCACCTCAATGGGGCAGCTGTTTTGGGAGAGAAGATAGCAAAGAGGTCTGAGGAGTGCATGAACTAGGTTTGGGGGGGCTGGGGGGGTTGTCAAGAGGAAGTGACCTGGGCCTAGGTAATGGAACTGGAACTTAATTGTATGTACACAAATGCCAAAAGCCTGACCAATAAAAATGGTTAACTGGAATTAGTAATGTCTGAGGAGGACTATGACATAGTGGCAATAACTGAGATATGGCTGGGATGATAGCTATGACTGAGCGGTTAAAGGGATTTTCACATGAAAAATATTCTACAGTTTTCAAACGAGCACCTGGATCTGAATACTTTTGTAATTGCATGTAATTAAACATTTAGTATTTTATTTAGTATTTTTTAGTGTTTAGAATTTTTCTTTTTTCTTTGTCCAGCTTACTGAGAAGGCCGCACACGCTCAGTTTCATTCTTCAGCTGCCTCCTGAGCTGTGATAGGGAGAGCAGAGACACGCCTCCTGAGCTGTGATGCTGTGATAGGGAGAGCTGAGACACGCCTCCTGAGCTGTGATAGGGAGAGCTGAGACACGCTTCCTGAGCTGTGATAGGGAGAGCTGAGACAAGCCTCCTGAGCTGTGATAGGGAGAGCTGAGACACACCTCCTGAGCTGTGATAGGAAGAGCAGAGACACGCCTCCTGAGCTGTGATAGGGAGAGCAGAGACACACCTCCTGAGCTGTGATAGGGAGAGCTGAGACACGCCTCCAGAGCTGTGATAGGGAGAGCAGAGACACACCTCCTGAGCTGTGATAGAAAGACATGAGACACGCCCCTTTAGCTGCAGCAGAAAAGAAACTCCCATTGAGCTGTCAGCTTGATATAAATCTAGCAGAATAATGAATGGGGAGATATCTGGATCCTTGTGAGGTACAGGGCTGGTTCTAGCTTTGTTAGAAAGATATTGTCATATTATATATGATGTCTAATATTCATATGTTAATCATGGGAAAACCCCTTTAACTTACAGGGTTACAGTCTGTTTAGAAAGGATCGTCAAAACAGTATAGGGGGAGGGGTTCTCCTTTATGTAAAGTCCTGTCTAAAGCCCACAATCCGGGAAGATATGTGAGGGACGTGAACATGTGGAGTCACTGTCGGTAAAAATATATAGTGGCAGAACCAATAATAAAAGACTCACAGGAATTTACTATAAGTCACCAAATATACCTGAGTCCACAGAAAATCTACTACTAAAGGAGACAGATGAGGCAGTAAATCATAATGAGGTTGTTATTATGGGGGACTTCAACTACCCAGATATAGACTGAGAACCTCAAACCTGTACATCTCATAAAGGAAACAGGTTCTTGTCCATAACTAAAGACAATAACCTTTCCCAACTGGTTCAGGACCCGACTAGAGGGGTGGCATTTAAAGACTTAAAGGGAGTCTGTCAGGTCATTTTTACCAATATAAATAACAGCATTGCCCCTCAGAAGATTGCAAACACTGTCTAAACATACCTGTGTGTACTTGTGTCTTTATTCCAAGTCCAGGAAAAGCACTTTATTCTGCTGAAAAATGACTGGCAGGTGCTCGGCTAGGGGAGGTTTTGTCTTGGGTACATGGCAGGTTTTGCTGTTCCATGTGCCCAAGGCAAAGACTGCCCAGCTGTGCACTTGGGAGCTGTTTTCCAGCCCAATAAACATGCTTTTTGGACATGGAATAAAGACACAGAGCACACACAGGTATGTTTACAATGCGTTTGCAATCTTCTGTGTGGCAATGCTGTTATATTGGTTAAAATGACACGACAGACTCTCTTTAATATTAATCAATAGACAACAAGACCACAGAGGTGCAGGATGGGGGACACCAGAGTAATTGTTACCATAATATAATAGATTTCCACTTGTCATTTAAAAGGGCATTTGTCGGTGAGGCACAAAAAGACTTGGGGAGCATGAAAATGATCAGCTTAGAGAAGGCCTTAAGCTCAGTAACTGAGAAATGTTCTCAAAATTAAGAGTACAGACACTAAATGGAATATCTATAAAAACATCTTAAATTTTCATCGTGGGACAGGAAAAAACAATGTGGATAAATAGAAATTTAAAAGGGCATTAAATAAATAAAAAAGCATTTACATTACTTAAACAGGAAAGTAATGAAGAAGCACTAAGAAACTATAAGGAAAAAAAATAGAATATGTAAAAGACAAATAAAAGCAGCCAAACTGGAGACAAAAAGGCTCATCGCCAAAGAGCATAAAACTAACCCTAACATGTTCTTCAATTACACAAATGGTAAAAGGGTTAAACCTGAAAGTCTTGGTCCTTTAAAGTATAACTGTCAAATTTTTTTTTTTTTTTACTATTGGATTCTGGTGATTAATATCACCTTGTTGGCCCTGTTTTAATTTCTGATTGTTTAATAAATAACCCCTAAAAGCCACCTAAAAGTCCCCAGTATTGGCTATTTTTACCTGAGATTAAAATCAGGTTGCTATGCTCCTTCCGTCTACCAGATGAGCACGCTGCGTGCACTGGGAACTGATAGTGAGTCAGCATTGTAAGGGAATGTATAAAAAGCCAGGTTCTTCCTGACAGGAGATAACAGTGCTGGGCTTTGTGCACTTCTCCACATGCCTGTGCTTGGCAGACACTCCCTTGCAGGACAATGTGGCTGCTCAGTGTATAAATGAAAGCCTTATCTGATAAGAGGAGAGCTGGTAGGAGGACTACAGGCTTCAGCCAGACCTGGGAACTTCACTGCAAGACCCCCCTACACAGAGCTGGTCTTCACTAACTTCACTGCAGGTGTCCTATGGATTAGCCTCAGGGCTGAGGGCGGCCATTTTAACAGAATAGTGAAATTGCAGTTTTATGCAGACTGGTTGCTAAGGGCTGAATCTTATTAAATAAGGGGTAAGAAAGTCTAATAGTTATTGATTCAGGAATATTATCATATTAGTAACTACATATATGAAAACTGAAATTAGGGTCTAAATGTGACAGCTATCCTTCAAAAAGCGAGGAGGGTGGAGTTGTAGAAGATGATGAGAACGTGAATTTATTAAATATTTTTTCTTGAGTGTATTCAATGAGGAAAATTAAGGAAATTAATAGCCAAAGTGACAAAGTAAACTCCCCATTAAAAGTGGTCTGTCTGACCCAGGAAGAAGTGCAATATTGTTGGAAAAAGATTAAAATAGATAAATCACCTGGTCCAGATGGCATATATCCCTGTATACTAAGAGAATTAAGTAATGTAACAGTTTAGATAAAAAGACGACTGAGGGGTGATCTAATAACTATGTATTACATGAGGGGTCAGTACAGAGATCTCTCCTATAATCTATTTATACCCTGGACTGTGACGAGGGGACATCCTCTGTGCCTGGAGGAAAGAAGATTTGTACACAAACATAGAAGAGGATTCTTTACAGTTAGAGCAGTGAGACTATGGAACTCTCTGCCAGAGGTCTATCTCATGTTTTGTTTTGTTTTTAATTTCCTGTGAATGAACTTTGTAGAATAATAGCCAACAAACTATGTTACTATAAATCAATGGGGTCAGCGAGCGTTGTTGCTGTTCATCATAGGACAAAACAGGCACAGTTATGTTAGTTTTTTTTGCTGAAACAGACAAAACCAAAAACTTGGCAGAAGACTGAACAGAGCCTAATCTCATCAAACTAAGGTACCCAACTTTAAAAAAAAAAACATATTTAAAGGGGTATTCTGGTTGTGTGAGGTTATCCCCTATCCACAGGACAGAGGATAACTATCAGATCGGTGGGGGTCCTACTGCTGGGACCCCCACTGATCATGAGAAGAGGGACCCGATACCCCATGGAGCCCCCAAAATAAACGAAGTGGCCAATCAAGCATGTGCACAGCCGTGCCATTCATCTCTACGGAAGTTCACCAGATTATGCCACCATAGCTCAAAAGCAATTAGTTTTAATTTTCTTAATCTCTCCAAGCTTTGTGCAGCTCAGTTGATTCTACCAGGGTTTGCATTTTAAAAGCCTGGAAAACCACTTTAAGCTAAATTCATTTATAAGGCTACACTGGGATTCAGGATTCCAGTTCAAAGTTTTCCGCTCATGGGATTATGAAAAGTAGGTGAGCATGTTCTTAAAGGGGTGATCTGATTTTTCTTTTTTACTTCATGTTCCCCCTTGATTAGTGTAACAACTT
This sequence comes from Bufotes viridis, assembly GCA_033119425.1. NCBI lineage: Eukaryota > Metazoa > Chordata > Amphibia > Anura > Bufonidae > Bufotes > Bufotes viridis. The sequence continues at coordinate 170,316,295 of CM065590.1, forward strand.
TTTTATTGTTAGTTTTTCAAAGTTGCTTAACTGGCCAGTGATGCTCTCCTAGTCTAGTTATATGCTCCTGGCACAGAATTACGTGCTATGCATTTTGAATGTAATCCTAGCCTGGTTATAACTCACAGCACATGCATGAGTATGAATCACTCACCACAGTGCAAGCAAGAGATTCATTCTCACGCATGCGCTGTGGGTTCAAACCAGGCTAGGATTGTATGTACAATGTACGACACATGATCCTGGATGTGCCAGGAACATATGACTAGACCCGGAACGCAGCACTGGCCAGGTAAGCAACTTTTAATAAGTACCAATGAAAAAGTTGTTACGCAAGGGGGAATCTTGAAAAAAAAATAAAAAATTAACCCTTTAAAGGTTAATCTGTCAGATTTGTACCTATAAAACTGGCTGGTCTGTTACATGTGCACTTGGCAGCTGAAGACGTGTTAGTCATATGTGCCAGCATTGCTTAGAAAAACTATGTTTTAATATATGCAAATCAGCCTTTAGGAGCAAAGGGGGTGCAACTGCCGAGCCCTCGACTGTTTGATTGACAGGGCTAGACAGTGTAAACCTCATCACGTCTGGTCCTGTCAACCAAATTTAAACTGTGCTCTTCCATGCTCTTCACATTGCAGCACTTTGCAGTCAGCTCTTGCTAACCTGAACCCCATATCTTCCAAAGCTCTGTCTCCGTCCCCTCCAAATAAAATAGTCCCTCTTGCAAAGCTTCAGTAATTCCACAAATAGCACTATGGAATTGAATGCCACAGCCACCCCCTTCAACTTCCTTCCCTGGAGACAGATATAGCGGTGTTTAGGCCACTTCTCAATGAGATCCCTATGTTGGCAGTGACAGGAAGAAAGGAGCAGCCATCCTATTCACGTCGCCGCTGCAAAAGAGATAGAGCACAGGTAATGTTGAAGAGGATTGCTACCTCTTCAATCAGCTGATCGGCAGGGGTGCAAGGATTCGGACCCCTGCCAATCTGATATTGATGATCTAAGGATAGGTAAATCAATAGTGTAGCACTGCACAAACTCTTTAAGGACACATATCCACTAAGAGTCGTAGTTTTGTTTACCTTATTGCATATTAATCGTCTAATACGATTTATTATGCATAAACCCTATAATTTGTTGCAATTGTACAATAGAACACATTCTAGGAACATAAAGACATACAAAGGAAAGAAATTGTGCACTGACAGAACAAAGACTATTATTTAAAAGCTGTGCATGAAAGCCCAAGTACAAAAGGACAAGCATTTTGGCTGCTTCAGTAGCTACGGTTTGTGTTCCCTCAATTTTTTCTGCATTTGTCAATAAAACAATGAAATGAGCAGGAAGAAAATAAGAGAGGTTTTGATGGTGTTGTACAGAGAATGTAATGAGGAGGCACCACACAAACCTGTGCCGCAACTTTTTTATAATGAGATGCTGTCTAAGGCAATAACTAGTTGCCACATGCACATCTTTTGCTATGAAGGATAGAATGTATTCTTATTATCTCCTTCCTCTTTCTACAATTACACACCAGGTTAATGCTAACAACAGGTCTCATTTCTTATTTGCACCCTACATCACTCTCTTACAAAGGCCAATTTCAGACAAGCGAGCTGTCTACGGGAAACACGCTCCATGTGGGAGCATGATTTTCTGTCCTGAGCTCTGCTCCTGTAACAGGACCTCACGGCATTATAATGATTTATAATGTGTTCCTGCCAGAGCTCGGACCTCCTGAAGACATACTGGGTCACATGGTCCAATCACCAGCTTCTGTCATGGAAGCAGGTGATTGGACCATGTGACCCAGTGACGTCACTGAAGGTCCTTCATCCCCCTCCTGCTGAAGACAGAACAGAACGCCGGCAGCTACGCGATCAAATGGAAGAGGTGAGTTTATTTTGTTATTATTTTTAATCCTCTATTGCCCTTTTTACTTTACATTCTCTATTGAGAATGCTATTATTTTCCTTTATAACTATGAATAAAGAGAACTATGAAAAAAAGAATAAAGGTCGTCTCCTAGCAACCATGCGGGAAAATCGCACCGCATCCGCACTTGCTTAAGGATGCTTGCGATTTTCCCGCAGCCCCATTCACTTCTATGGGGCCTGCGTTGCGTGAAAAACGCACAATATAGAATATGCTGCAGTTTTCACGCAACGCAAAAGTCATGCAGGAAAATCACCGCTCATGTACACAGCCCCATAGAAATGAATGGGTCCGGATTCAGTGCGGGTGCAATGCGTTCACCTGACGCATTGCACCCGCGTGGAAATCACGCCCGTGTGAAAGGGGCCTTGGAGTTCTGGAATGTATTATATAACACTAACAGCATTATGCCATTGTTATTCAATACATTCCAGAACTGTAGGGGTTACATAGCATTATAAATGCCATCCAGCAGTATGGCTGTGAGAGAAATGTGTACAGTCAAGGCAAGCCACTGCATTTTCCTACTATAGAAACATGTCAGTTCAAAATCCTTTGTTCTAAAGTATTTACTACATACGGTATAGACACAGAGTTATGCTGTGAACAAGTGTGTATTAGGAGCATAAGTGCTGGACTTATACACTGATGCAGCTGCACTGGAACTATGAGCTGAAAAGATTTAATTATATGGTTTGGGCAGATAGAACAGAGGAGTAATTGGAAATAACAAACCATGGAAATGCAAATAAATTCTATTGTGTTGCATGGAGAAAGACTGGAGATGTCTACATGTAAGCAATTACAGAAGGGCTGCAAGTCACAAAGAAAGAGATCACACATTCAAAACATTGTGATGATTTTATTTGTACATGTGAGGTCCCACTTTACCTCAAATATTATATTAGGTCTAAATAAATTACTAGATAATTTTTCTAAAGTGCACAACATCCATTATGAATGAATTTAGGCCTGGTAATAAAACTGGAGTTTTTGTGCAATGTTCAGGATCTATATTCTTTCCACATAAAATAGGTCTTGAATATCAATGTTATTATATGAAGCTGTTGATACATCCCTATTTGAAAAATTATTTGCTGGATTGTTACATATAATGGCTGTATTCTCCCCATACAAGTCAAATGAAAAAAACTGACCCATATCGTAACTTAAATATAGTGTATGCAGACAGCCATATTTTGGGATAGGTTTTGTACAAAATCTCAAATAAAGAACCAAGATTATCATGTTCTAACCCTAACCCTATGAAATGCCTGTAGTGTCAAAGTGCTCAGTACACACCTCAAAAATGTCCTTAAGTGGTGTAGTTTCAAAAATGGGGTTAGTTTTGGGGAGTTTCCACTGTAGGGGTACTTCAGGGTCTCTTTAAATGTGACATGACACCCCAGAACCCCAAGATTTACCATCCAAAAACCATAGGACACTCCTTTCCTTCTAAGTCCTGTGGTGTGCCCATATAGCAGTTTACAACCACATATGGGGTATTTCTGTAAACGGCAGGGTAATAAATATTGAGGTTTGTTTCGCTATTTACCTCTGCTGTAAAGAAAAATGGATTAAAATAGAAGTTCTAAAAAGATTGAAATAGAAGTTCTAAAAAAAATTTTTAAATTTCACCTACATTTTGCTTTAATTCCACTGGAACACCTAAAGGGTTAACAGTTTCTAAAATTGGCTTTAAATTATTTGAGGTGTGTATTTTCTAAAATAGGCATATAAACACAGAAATGCAACAGCACTCTGCAACCAGCACTCTGCCCTGCTTCTATACTAGAAGTAATCAGAGGCGTCAGTGTACATTTTGATCAAAAAGTAATAGGCCACTCGCCACGCCAAGGCCGCCTCTATGATAGCCCTAAAATAGGGCTATCTATAGTGTAGTGACTTCATAACTGAATTCATCCTTTGGAAAGTCAGTTTTGGAAATTTTCTTGAAAATTTAAAAATTGCTTCTAAAGTTCTAGGCCTTCTAATGTCCTAAAAACATAAAGTAGACATATGGTGAAGGTTAATTAACACCTATTGTATCAATTATCAAAAAGCTAAGAAATAAAAATTTAATAAAATAGCAAATATTTCCATATTTTCTGTATTTGGATTTTTTTTCTTTATAAATAAAAGGTAAAAGATATTGACCCACATTTACCAATAGCATGAAGTACAATGTGCCATGGGAAAACAGACTCAGAATCAGTTGGAAGTAGTTATTACCACATAAAGTGACATGTTAGATTTGCAAAAACAGGCTGTCAGGAAGGTGAAAAATTACGGCCTGGAAGGGGTTAAATAATGGGATTTACGGTAGTTTGCTTTTAGATATCTGCTTTTTAAATTAATTTATTTGATGATCTTTATATTCTTTCTGCATATAGATTTTATGTTTCTCTGACAAAATATATCAGCTATGAAACAGTTCTGTGATTTCAATAAACTATTGTGAACCTTTATCACTACGGCTAATTGTCAGATTTAATGGCTTTTCCAACAATGCTCATTAGGATAATTAGCCAGCAGGCTAGCCGCGATCTGCAGCCGTCTTTTCATGGAGAGGAGAGAGTGCATCAGTATTATTATTACATTAGAGCTTCCAGGGGAGGTTATAAGATCAGATTTGCCAATTATATTTTCCTCTGCGTCAGTGCAGCTGCTGCAGGGGATACCTTTAACGCGTAGATTCTTTTCTTTTCCTACGTCAAGAAGCTTTCTATAATGAAATTAGAGCACAAAATGACTGCATGGGCCACAGGGATATCCATCTAGGTTTCTATAGGCCGGAAAGTAATTTGTCCATTTTGTTTACAGATTGCGCTCCTGTGAAACCTTTGATATCTTGGCACTTCATATTACTTCTGTATCGTTCAATAAAACGGCATGTGATAATCCAGAACTTGCACAGAGCAGGGGGCTGCAGAAAACATAAAACCTTATTCATCTTCAAAATGTCCCGCCGTTCCAGCACCTCTTCGCTCTGGTCCCCGCCATACCATATCGTACTATGGAGGTTTGTCTAACACTTTCCAAAAATGTGAAATAGGTTGCCAACCTTCTTTTTTTTTTTTTTTTTGTAAACTAAACCAAAAATCAAGGACAGACTAAAATGTTTATGGATATGTGTTCAACGCCATTAAATAAGCCACATCCCCAAATGCACCCTCCTTCCAATATTAATTAAGACAGACCTCAGTCCTCAAAAAAGGAATCTGTCAGCTCTGAACCCCCCCCCTCCCCCCCAAATTAAGTAAGCGCTGTATAGTGTAAGTGACGATGTGTCTGGTCATTTTTATCTTCATACTCAGTTCCATTCTGACGCTGTGCTCCCACAAACCAGCAGTAAAGTGCATCAAGAGGACTCCGGAGCTTAAGCACATTAGGGAGAGGACTCCTGAGCTCAGGCATTTTATGGAGAGGGCTCCTGAGCTCAGGCACATTATGAAGAAAACTCCTGAGCTCAGGCACATAATAGAGAGGACTCAAAGAGGAGTCCGCTCAATACATTTTACTGCTGGTTTGTAGGATCACAGAGTATGAAGATAAAAATGACATAACCGGACTCAGTGTCACTTTATACACCGCTAACTCTAGTTTGGGGATGTTTTGGAGCAGACAGAATCCCTTTAAAGGCAGAGATCAGGATTAAAGGGGTATTCTCATCTGGGGACATTTACATTATATCCACAGGATATCCCATATGTGTCTGATAGGTGGGGCCCCACTTCGGCGGCAGACTCAAATGGGACTCTCATCTATCAGACATTTATGGAATATTCTGTGCCAAATATTTTCGAGATGGGAATACCCTTTTAAAAGAAAGGGTTGTTCCCATCTCAGTTTTCCATGGATAAGATAGAAATAACCTGAGTAAAGGCTGGCCAGAGGTAGACAGAGTAACAGAAATGGACGAGTAGTCTGGACTCCCATAGCAGTCTGTGACTCCCATAGCAGTCTGGACTCTTTGCGTAGTCCCATTCACTGCCAGAGAAGGATTATAAAGCAGCAGCTGCTTCCGCCAGTCTGGCCATGCCATGTCAGCTCTTATTGAGGTTATTACCATTTTGAGGATTGAAGGTTGAACCCGGACAAAGCACTTTTTTCACCCAGACAGCCCCTCTGATATGAGCATAGAAGCCTTTCGTGATCTGATGCTCTCCCTTGTCCTGTTCTGAATTGTGCAGAAGAAGGGCTTTTTCATTAGATCTGGTGACGTACCGGGTCTCTGCTAGGTGGAGGCTTCTGCCTAGCAGTGAGCCCGGTGACATCACCAGCACTAATGGAGCTAAAGCCCCGCCCATTAGTGGCGGTGATGTCAACGTCAACACTGCTAGGTGGAAGCCTCCGCCAGGCAGTGTCAAAAATATAAACAAACAGCAGAGCATCGGGGCATTTCATACTCATATCAGAGGCACTGCCTGGGTAAAAAAAAGGGATATGTCCAGGTTCAGCTGTGAACCTGGACAATCCTTTTAACTAACAATAGTCATCTGGGTGGAGCCGTGGACCTCAATAGTCACACAGCTCTCGCTGACATCACGTCTAGTGAGGCATGATTAGTGTCCCAGAGATATCAGCAGAATCACTGGGAACTGAGGAGACATAAAGATACCTGCAAACGTAGCGGATTACGTGCACTTTTTTCATGCGGATTTTTGTACAGAAAATCTACAGCGTAATACAGAACTAGCAAAGTAAATGAGATTTACCAAATCATGGTGCACGGTGTGCATTTTGTATGTGCAGACAATGAACTGCGATGGAGATTTTAAAATCCACGGTATATCGATAGTTTTTTAAATACAACGATTTTATGTATATATTTACTTGATTCAATAAAATATATATTTTGTTACTGTATCTTTACGCTTCAGTTTTTGTAGGTTTTGTTTGTTATGGGTGAGCGGGTACTCCTTTATGGTTTCAATTGTTGGCCCCTTTATCTCTGCCGCAATATGTATTGCTTGTACTCACTGTAGTCTGGGCATGAGGGTCAAGGTTGGGCTTAGTTTGGTACTAATGTATATCAATAGGTTGTACGGATCCGTGGCTGATGTATTATCAATGGGCTTGTTAAAATACAATAAAAATCCCCACCCAAAAACGTAATACATTTTCCAGATTTACGTGTGGTTTTTATCATGTTTTTCATGCTGTTTTAATGCGGATTTTCTGCATATAAATCCGCACTGTGCACACTTTCTCAGTGACCCTTGACATCTCTATGTGGCTGGGAGTTAGAAACAGGCTTTTAAGTGTGGAAACTATGGGAAGTAAATGAAATAAATACACACACATCCAATTACAATTCTCTGCTGCAAATAATTTCACTATCATTTTCTGCAAGATGAAAGTTTCAATAACTTATTTTAAACTGCCAGTAGCCAAGTACATAGCAGCGCTCACTGACTCCTGTACTGAATTTCCCAGAACTCCTCTCATCTAGCCCAATGCTCTAGCTAGTTTAATTACTTTTCTCAGATGTGGGCAAGAAGCACATAGACTGAAATTGAGTCTGGAGAAACTGGCGATATTCTTTTTTTTCCTTCTCACCCCCCCATTCTATGTGGACTGAAAGATCTCTCATAAACTTGCCAAGTTTGTTAATAAAGGAATGGCTGCTGGTTCTGCCAGCCTGCGGTAATAATTGTTCTAAAGTCCTCGAAAACTCAATGTTATTAAAAAAATATATATAATATTAACATGTAGCCTGAAGGAGGGCAGTTGAAATTCCAATCAAAACAATATCAAGAAGAATGTACCCGTTTCCCAGCAGAGAATAGTAGGTGATGGCAGTTTTAGCTGTAATCTTTATGAAAGTTACAGTGTTAAGGAATTAAAACTCACAAGTGGCAGCGTTTCTACTCTCCCTAATATTTAGTGACGCATTACTTTTAGAATACATTAAGACATCAAACTGTAGAAACAAAAGAGGTCAGTTAGCATCTCACTGGCAGTAGTGGATACCAGTTACATTTTATTAGCACCACCAGACTTCTTTACTATCACACCGATACACTCTGGTCAGGTACGCCGCTCATTCTACTATTGTGGCTCCTCCCTAGTCTCCACCGGTAGTCCGTACATGGGTCATCTGGAACTCACAATGGGCAAAAGACATCCCTTACTCAAATTTCAAACATATGTTGGAACCGACACTTTGGAGGAATTGGCATATCATAGGGAATATAAGCACCTACAAAACTTGGCATAGTTGTCAAGATCAGGAGAGCCGATAGCGGTCACTCACTATTTATATAGAGATAGCTGTCAATTACTGATGAGGCATGTTACGGAGTTCAGAAAGTGCAGAGATTTAAAAAGGGCTGTTCAGGATTACAAAAAAAAGGGCTGCCATCTTCTATAAACGGTGCTACACCTGTCCACTGGTTGTGACTGGTACTATAGACAGTGTTGGACTGTGGTGCCTAGGACCCACCAGTACAATATATTTTGGGGTCCCACCATATGGATACATTCAAATATTACCTGATCACACAGCAGCAAGATGTTGGTGGAGGTGCTGTACATTGAATATATGTATGTAGTGCAGTAAGTCTACTGTGTTATTTGCCACTTGTGCAGGGGGTGGGAGACTAGGGGCTCACCTTGCTCAGGGGCCCACTGGGGGATTCACCTGTAATCCTGTGGGCCAGTCCGAGCCTGACTATAGATTAGCTCCACTGAAGTAAAGGAGCTGAGCTGAAATACCACATATGGCAAGTGGACAGGTATGGTAGGGTTTTTGTAAGAAAGCAGGCATGTTTTACTCATTCTTAACAAGCTTGTTAATAAAAGGGTTAGGGTGGTTCACATCACCGCCATTTTTTTCAGTTGTTCTGCTCTATTGCAGGAGCAGAACAATGGATATAATGGAAGTGCTGGAGGGAGCACATAACTAAACAGACTCTAAGGACTACAATTGAATCAGTTCAGAATCCTGTTGATTAATTTATTTTTAACGGAAAAAAAAGTCCTGCACGCAGGACTTTTTCGTCTGTTTTTTTGTTTCTGTTTTTTAACAGAATCTTTGACGGAGGCCTCAAACAGAGCCTCCAACGCAAATGTGAACTTGCTCTTATTCTCAATTAGGGATGAGCGAACTTGTGTTTTACAAGTTCGAGTTTGGTGTTTGGGTTTTATTACAATTCCGATATGGATTCTGTTACCACTGGCCATAACGGAATTCTATGACGGAATACATAACAGAATGCCTTTTCCATTATGCAGGAGTCCTCTTCAGTTCAGTTATGCGGCCTATAGACTTCTATTATGAAGGAATGTAAAACAAAATGCCTCTTTCGTCATAGAACTGCATGCTGGGCCCACACTCCCTGGATTTTGTGTGGCTGTCGTGGCCCATAACAGGTAATATTTAGCGTTAGGAGGATTTAATGTGGCTGTCATGGCCCATAGTAGGTCAGAATTAGCGTTAGTACCCACTCTAGGAGACAACCGTGTCGGGGTGAGTGGGCTTACTACCTTTTGATCAAAATGTAAACCAATGTCTCCACTGTTTGCATACGATATCACTAATGTCCTCTTATTGCTTCCATCTTGGGCAGAGCTCTTGTTGCAGAGTGCTGTGCATTTCTGTGTTTGTATGTATAGTTGCCATAGCTACGTGCACCTGCATACAGGGAGTGCTGACTGACCCCCCCTTGTGTTTCTGTTTAGTATGTGTTGGAGGTGTGGTGACCTCCACTTCAGTCGTGCACATCTGACTAGTGTTTCTGCCCTAGATGCTGGTTTTTAATCAGAGTGAGTATAAAGCTGAATGTGTACTCACATTGCCTGCTAGTAGCCATCTGGCTCCAGGAGGAGTGCACAGTTGGCTCGGCATGCATGTTGGTACCTGCATCCCTGGATCTAATGGAGGCTGTTACAGCACCAGAAGGGGTTAATGAGTACGGTTTATCCCAGCATGCATGCTGGGCCCACACTCCCTGGATTTTGTGTGGCTGTCGTGGCCCATAACAGGTAATATTTAGCGTTAGGAGGATTTAATGTGGCTGTCATGGCCCATAGTAGGTCAGAATTAGCGTTAGTACCCACTCTAGGAGACAACCGTGTCGGGGTGAGTGGGCTTACTACCTTTTGATCAAAATGTAAACCAATGTCTCCACTGTTTGCATACGATATCACTAATGTCCTCTTATTGCTTCCATCTTGGGCAGAGCTCTTGTTGCAGAGTGCTGTGCATTTCTGTGTTTGTATGTTTCGTCATAGAACTCCGTTATGGACCGTGGTAACTCAGAATTGCAATAAAATCCGGACCCGAACTTGTAAAACATCCCTATTCTCAATCTTTTCCCTTAAAACTACCGTATATATCAGTCTGCTCCTGCCCTATAAAATGCTGCAGAGAGATTGCTCAGCACTTCGTGGTGATAGGTCCACTTTGAGGCAGATACCAGTAGATACTCATATCCTTTACATATGAGCCCCAAACAGATAATGCTAATTAATTACACAAATGCAATCAGCTTTATATTACACATGCCATCTTAAACATAAAGTTGGTGCAGAATCGAAAAATGGGATAATGCATTTAACATAAGAACTACAGCTATTATGTACCAATAGGATGAAACTGCACGGAACATTAAGGGAAAATCTACATGAAGCTTCTGTCAAGGATTTTGTTGCATAGCTGCTACAGATTTCACCCGATGCATTGAAAAGTGTGAAATCTGCTGTGAAAATCCTCAGAAAGAACGGATATATTGCAGATTTAGAAACCGTGACGCATGTCATGCATTTCTGTCGTTTGTTCCATTCAGTGGCCCTCATTTTCTGCAATGGACAGAAATGATAGGCTGTCTTTTCATCTGAATCTGGTGATTCCTGGGGACCTTTTTCATCACAAAACATAATAAAAGCTGTGGGCCATTAGGAAGCCGCTCACACCTCCAGTGACATAGGAAAATGCTGAAATCTTTTTAAGATGACTAAACGGGCGCTTCATGAGATCAGTGCTTCAACGTGGCGCGCATTAGGAATTTATTTGTTCAATTGTTCTGTTGAAATGCCAAAAATGCATCACGTCAGAGCAGAAAAAAAGGTTTTCTGTAGCCTGGAGCTGCTTTGCCTTCCTCACCCTGTCTTTGTGAGTGAAATATCTTTCTATGTCTGAGTAATATCTGGGGAATATGACTACAGATCTGTCTGATACTCACTGTCACATTCATTATTTAAGCTAATCTTAACCTTCTGCCTGGTCACTATACATGTACTTACAAAGTCTTCTCGGATGCTCGGGGGAGAGTCATACAATGTGTCTGCGGGTGGATATTGTTCATCAGCAGATTGTCACAATGGTGGCTTCAGAACTATTTCATAATTAATATGCAGGTGAATAGAGTTTCTCTTGAAAGCCCTACATTGCAAAATGATGGATCTGAAATATAACTAGGATATCCAAGGCATTCATGGTGCTTAGTATTTGTATAATAGATAGTGATAAAAAAACAGAGAGCATGTTGAAAAGGTCATTTGTGTACCTGCTGCTTTGGAAGAACACAGAAGCAAAACTACAGCAGTGTAAAAGTATAAAGAAATACACACAAGTACTGCAATGTGAGACGTATGGGTCTTTACGGAAGCTTCCAGATGGTGCAAAAAAAGAACTTGGAAGTAATTAAGAAGGGTAATCCAGTGCAATTTAAAACATACTCAATGGCCTGCCAATGGTTAAAAACAATAAAGAATCTTATACTCACCTCACTGATCTCCTGGCGCTGCAGTTCTGGCAGTGCCAGAGCTGAGAATGCCAGGCAGTCAATGACTGGCTGAGGCTGGTCATCACTGCAGCCAGTGATTGGCTTTCCCAGCCATTTCCAACAGGAGTTGGAATTAAGAGTGCAGCGGGCACTCGAGCACCATCAGTATGACAGCGGTGGGGGATGGATGAGGTGAGTATAAGTTCATTTGTTTTTAGCTTTTATCGGGCCAATGAGAATGTTTTAAATTGCGCTGGAATACCCCTTTAATCTACTGCACAGCTGGCATTAGTTAATTTTTAGGCTCGGCTGTGTTTCACAATTATAAACTACCAGAACCATGGGTTTCATTGTACATCTCCATTATGGAAAATGTTATATATAAAAAAAGAGTGGGGGGATTTTAAGGGAAGATACTGGTGAGCTAAATAATTATTCTACATAAATAATGGAGGCCAAAAACGTAAGATGAGGGAGAGGACACTGGCAACATTGACCATGAAATTGAGGGACTACGGTGATGTACTAGAATGAATCTCAGATTTGGTTCACAAGAGAATGCAATAAGCTTTACCAAGTGTTTAATAGGGAGATTTATGTAGTGCTTCTGAAACACAGAAAAATGTATTGCACCAGGGTGTGGACTGCCATGCTCCTTTTCTGCTCATAGCTAGGTGCAAAGTTTGCCTTGAGTCGACTTGAGAAATAAGATCTTTGCTAGGCATGTGTTGTCTGACAACCTCATATATAAGGCTGTAAAGGCTTCCCTACACATACGATAGCTGTTGGCTAAGTAACTAACTAATAACACATGACTGACTAACATATGCCCGCTTGGCACAGTTGACCATGCATGTGTTTTCAATGGAGGAAAAGGGAATAAGCACCTACTAAATGATTGGACAATGTTGAAATCCAAAATACTTGTCAGCTGGTCCTGCTAAAAATAGGCAAGATAACTTACATCTAATGTGTATGGGCAAAGTGAAGGGGTTTTCAGAGATTTTTGAGCTGATGACCTCCAGGTAGGTCAGTATCTGATTGATGTGGTCAGATATAGGTACTCCCACTGCTCAGCTGTTTGACAAGGCACTGGCACTCACAGTAGCACTGCGGCCTTCTTTCTGCTTCATAGTACAGCAGCTGTGCTTGGTATCACAGCTCAGTCCCATTCACTGCCCTAGGAAAAGCTGGGAGAAAGATGCAGTGCCACTGCAAGCTCCGGTAACTTCTCAAACAGCTCATCAGCAGGGGTCCTGGGTGACCGATTCCCACTGATCAGATACTGATGACCTATCGATAAGTTAGGTCCGCAGTTCAAAAATCTTGGAAAACCCTTTTAACTGTTATGCCGTCTATTCCTAGAAACTGGTGTCTCATGCAACTCAACCGGAATGTCATTGGCTTCTGTATGAAACCGGATGAATACAGAGTAGGGATGAGCGACCCAAAACTTTACAGGTTCGGGCAGAACGCCAAACCCGAACCTGTAAAGTTCCGGCTTGCTCATCCTTAATACGGAGGAACAGTAAAGGCCCCTACAGGTGTACGATACTGAGAAACAATAAGGTTGCTCACATAAGTAGAGGGGGCATTTTATCATAACTTCTTCACAACACCCGGTTGTAAATCACATAATATACTAAATGCTGTTGCTTAGTAAAATCGAGTAATGAAGAAATAGAAGAGTAATATATGTCCATGCATGGCTGCATAACCAACAAAAACATAAATTAATAACAAGCAGGAAGAAAAAACCTAATTAAACAACAAAACAACGGCTTAATATGATCCGACTTTGTGCCTCCCGTCATTTGTCTGCCAGCATCAGGCTATAGATGGTAGCATTTCCAAATCTCTGCAGTGCACGCTTAAAAATAAGCCACGTGGATGGGAAGCTGAATGCAGCCGTGAGTTAATAGTATAATATCAGCAATGAGAAGAATGAAGTCTGGATGCACTCTGTTATACTACGATAATAGCATCATGTTTCATTATCTGCCTTCTCCCCTTGTATTCTATTTCCTATAACTAACCTAATTCATTATAGCTGTCAGGAGATTTTGTGACACATTACCAAGAAGCTGCTCTGTTTCATCAAGTTAATTGAGACGGTTTTCACCGGTTAGTCAGAATCTCGGCTGGTGGAGCAAACAAGGGCACCAAGCAGTGCCAGAAGGGCATGCCACAGATACCAGGACGATAAAAGGACTATGCAAATTGTTTCCCATCTGTACATGATTCCTTATAGTACACAAGCTAGAATCAAACAGTGTAAGGTGAGCTAGTCATAAATTTAGGGATAACGTTTATCCCACATGGCTAAACGAGCGGTCTAACAACAGTTCATGTATGAAACTTGTCCAGTGCTGGCCATCAACACCGCAATTCTATAGGACTATGAAAATGAGGTGGGGGTTAAGCTTTCTAAATGGGACACATTACACACTTCTTACAAACCCAAACTTGAAATGAGAGGGGGAGGTCAGAGAGATGATCAGTAAAGTAACCTACAATTTACACAGAGGCATATTACTGGGGAAAATCCTTACACTATCACAGGAAACGATACTACAGTGGTCCTTCAAGTTACAATATTAATTGGCTCCAGGACGACCACTGTATAGTGAAACCATTGCAACTTGAGTAATCGGTTCCAAAGCCACAAAGTGTCCTCCAAGATAATAGAAAAAGATTATTAAAGACAAATAAGCACATAACTAAGACTGATAAAACAAGTCCCTACCTAGAACAGTCAGGAATAGCTGCTAATTTACAACTAATACAGTTATTTTTACGAGAGAAGTCACCTTAATTGGTTGGATCGGAGTCTGAGGCATTGTATGCTGAGTCTGGTTTCAACTTACGATGAGTCGGAAAAGACCATTGCATGTTGAAAATATTGTATCCTGAGGCCATTGTATTTTGGGGGATCACTGTATTACTAAACATAACTGAAGTATTTCTTCCATCCTGGACACAAAATATGTGTGTGCATGGGCTGCTTCTCGCTAACAAGGTCTGTGGTGAGGGTACTAGGGCTTAATTGTACTCCTTGTCCGTTTCTCAACTAGACGTGGTAAGCTTTGCTGTTGAAACCTGCCTGACATTCTTCTGATGTAAAAGGGTCCGATTGTAGGAAGTGTGAGGGCTACCTGGGTATTTGACTGTGCATACACAACCCTGGACCCTGTTTCTTTGCCAGTAACAGATTGCCTAGTAGCAAAGAATTACTCGGCAATATACAAAGAACAGTTTGGTAAATTTCAGTGCGTAGAGCATATGGTACACAAAAAATTAGAGAAGAACAAACCTGATCGTATTGAGTGAAGCCTTTTCGTCAGAAAATTTCCCTTTTTTCCATGTCTACTTGTTTAAACAAAAAATAATACAATAAAAAATTGCACATCTAGACACAGGTTGTGTGTTGTGTCACAGCTCTGCCCTATCCATACAACCTATGGGCAGGTAAGGAGACATTTTTGGAAGAAAACAGGCTTCTAACCTTGGAAAATGCCTTTAGGGGGACCCCAGGAATCAAATGTAATCAATGTTCAATTACCCTAAAGTATGGGAAATGAAACAAAACCTTTTACTAATATATCTGTTTTAGTAAGTACTTGCATTCCTCATGTAATAAGAATTCTGGCACATCTATTCTTATGACTTTATGCTGTGTCATGCTTTATTATTCCTGCAAGAATTTATGACTTACTAAAAATTTGAAATGAAGGTCCAGATGGGTGTTACTAGTTGAGGAACTCTATTTCTACAAGAGATTCATCTGAAGATCTTATCGACTGTACTTAGGATCATAATCCCCGACAAGAAGAGGAGGATGAGGCAGTTCTATAGCTCAATGTCCTGAAGTACCTTGTTCTGCCGTGTGATTAGGACAGGTTTTGTGTGTACTAATAAGACGGTGGCCATTTTATCTCCCCTCATAATTGCTCCCTAGAGAAAATTAATTAAAGATATTTGGGAATATATTTATAATAAAGTAATGAACTATTTGAAGTAATCTTAATTTTATGAATTCCCGAATAACCCCTTTAAGCATACAGTGTCCAATGAAATGGACAAACTTCTTATGTAATACAAAAAATGTGCTGGGTCCTCCAGAGGGACAAATTCCTAATACAGTTTTTTTGAGAATGAGCATCCTAAACCAAACAGCGCCTAGTACTTTCTTTAATCATATTAAATGTATTTTTCTTTCAAGCCCAAGTTTTACATTTCTATGATATAAAGTCGATATCCATTAATACACACACATAGAACAGAGAGTATCACTAAGTCAGCCTCAACCCAGCTCCACAGGTTGCAAATTGGAATGTTTAGTGGCCCATTGCAGATAGATTGAATCTGAAAAGAATACGGCAATAAGTGTGAACCGAGGCATCAATATAATACAGTGAACCTCTCAGCAATGACAGGGATGATGGAGGGAGAATGGGTGAGCATTTGTTAAACTTCTAGCAGTGTGAGAACAACCTATCATTTTTCTGCTTGTTCTGCTGAACGCCTCAATCACCAGCAGAACAAGTCAGTGAGCAATAATGCAGTTCATTTTCTGTCGGTTTTGTGAGCAATTTAGACATGCCGTATCTTTTACTCCACCCCGTCTTTCCCACTCATTTACTTGTACATGTTCAGTTTTCCCTGCCGGGATGTGGCGAGGTAATTATTCTGTTTCTTAAGAAACACTCCTTTAAGCGTGCCAATTGTGCTGCCTTTAAAATTATTATAGTCTTGGGTAATTTAACATATTGTTATTGCTTGTTTTCTGTGCTAGGCCTTTTCTTTTAAGCTGTCAATATCACGACAGTAGATCCAGGAGCATCTTGCAAGGATATCAAAGACTGTTACCATGGCAGAAAAATTACGAAGCAATTTAAGCAAGCCATATAATTTGTCACACTTTGTAAAGAGGTCCAGCAGATACAAAGCAGCCAGCTCGAGATGACTAGGGCACTACACGTTTTAGGCTGTGTTCACACCCTAATTTTGTCCATCATTTAATGTATACATAAGGGTACTTTCACACTAGCGTTGGTGCGGATCCGTCTGTTTATTTGTACAGACGGATCCGCACCTCTAATGCAAACGTTTGTATCCGTTCAGAACGGATCCGTTTGCATTAGCTTTAAAGAAAAATAACAAAGTCCAAAACTGATCTGTTTTGACTTACATTGAAAGTCAATGGGGAACGGATCCGTTTTCAAATGCACCATATTGTGTCACTGACAACGGATCCGTCCCCATTGACTTACATTGTAAAAAAAAACGGATCCGTTAGGCTCCGCCTCTTCAGACGGACACCAAAATGCTGCATGCTGCGTTTTGGTGTCCGCCTCTAAAACGGAATAGAGGCGGAACGGAGCCTAACTGATGCATTCTGAACGGATCCTTATCCATTCAGAATGCATTGGGGCTTAACTGATCCGTTTTGGACCGTTTGTGAGAGCCCTGAAACGGATCTCACAAACGGAATCCAAAACGCTAGTGTGAAAGTACCCTTAGACATATATGTTAATTGGATGGCTCAGAGTTATAACATACAGTGACATTCGTCACCATAGGATCGCATTGTGAAAAAAAGGTACTACACTTTTCCATCTTGTTTTTCCCAAAGTATGCATTAAGCATGGGAAAAAAATCTGATGAACCAAGCCGTAGCCTCAAGCGGTCATACATCAAGGCATATATACCATTTTACCTAGTCCATTTTTTTCTTTACAATGTAAAAATGATTTGTATTTTGCAGCTGATGTGTGAAACAGTAAAGTGAGACTGGCATGCTACGTTTCATAAAAGTGCCCAATGGAAGGGAAAAAAAGAAAAACTTCTAAAAATTGGTGCTGCTTCGATGACAGCACAACTTGATATATTTTGTCCAATACCTTTGTAGCTGAAATAAATTTTATACTGTATGCGGCCAAAAAGAACATAAATGAGACACTGAATGCAAGACTAAAAGAATAATATGCCCATATTTAAAAAAGTGTAATTCAATAGATTTCAGGTCTCGCAGGGACACACAGCCTTATAAATAATGATAACGCTGTGCAATCCTGTCAGAGGAGCGGAGGTCAGAATGAGAAGTCACACTGCCACACGCAGTGAGGTTCTTGTACTGTACTCGCTCATCTGTATCTGGCAGCAGAAGCCACATGAACAATGAATGTCTGTGATCACTGCAGGCGAGGCGGGATATTTAAAAGGTCAGTGAGGGTTCGTCCTTTATGTCATAGGGCCCCATGCAGTTTAATTGGATGATTCTGTATGGAACAGTGAAGTGTGCCATATACCACAGAGGCCACGAGAACACTTTTGATCTCCAATGGTATAACGTTAACATATGAGCCCAATGCGTATGGCAAACATACAGAAAACACAGAATAAAAGATACAACTTTGGAAATAAAAAGTCATCAGTTCATTTAAATTGTTTACCATATAGCCAAAAATAGTATTGTAAGGGTATTTTATAAGTACTGATTGGTTCTGTCCCTTTAATTCTATTCCTTATTATTATTACTATTCTGTGTAATGATGTGCCTTGTAAATCTGGTAATAATCCCACATTGTGCTGATAAGACCACATTCTTAAGTGACCTCAGAGACATGCGTGTAGCACACTGGAGGAGGAACTAAAAGGTTTATACTCTGTGGCACACATACATTTCAGGAGTCTCCATTGAAGAATTCTACTCCTAGGTAGGATGTAAGGATGATTTGCCCTCTCTCTTGTACACCCTTGGGTGTTGGTCATGTGTTATAACGTGGTAGAGAGCCATGTGTTACAGCATGATTGACGGAGTCTCCATCCCATTTAGGCTAGTGATGTATTTACTCTTTATTATTCAGTATTTGATTTGTTTGTGTTAT
Source organism: Bufotes viridis (assembly GCA_033119425.1). Classification (NCBI taxonomy): domain Eukaryota; kingdom Metazoa; phylum Chordata; class Amphibia; order Anura; family Bufonidae; genus Bufotes; species Bufotes viridis. The sequence continues at coordinate 170,334,857 of CM065590.1, forward strand.
CCTACATTTAATCACATTTACTAAATCTATTTATTCACGCCTGTGTAAGCTTTTTCATTCTCAAATCTTTTGAATTCACGTTAGGTTACACGGAGGAATGAAAAAGGGGCGTAATTGCAGTGACCCTTTCCATCATATATAAATGTAACACAGAGATAGGATGGAAGAAAAATGTTATACCACTGGGAAAGCCTTATGTGTTTGTCAGTGTGAGATGATCATAGGATCTGAGTACAGGACAGCTCCTACAAAATGTAAAGCTTTTAAACCGACAATAATAATAAAAAAATAACATAACATAATCTCCTTATGGTTCTTTGCAATTTGCTCTTGATGCTAGTGCACATGAGCCAGGAAGTTTAGAAGGAGAGAGCTGGGTTTAGACTGGATCATTTTTGTCTACACAGTGAGCATGACAATTTTGTTGTAAGTAATCTCCTAGTTAGTAATAGCACAACATAAATTTGTTAACAGTACCAGCCATATACACAGCTGTTTTATTTGCACAATGTAAGTGTAACATTATATGTTTCGTGTATATAGCTCCACAAGACTTAAGATCCAGGTCTCCAACACTGATGAATGTCAAGTTTGCCTAGACCAGTAATGAGAAAATCCTCCTAGCTATATAGGCAAACTTCATATTCAGGCACTTGGGAAAGCTGGATAGCATTTTCTGGAATGTCATTGCCCTGGTACTGTTTAATATCACTGTTCACATTCAAGGAAAGGTTTTGTAAGAAGCTACTGAAGTTTTACAGCTTCCAGCTCTATCACAGTGTCTGACAGTCTATTGAAGTGAATGCAGTGTTAATCGCTGCCTCATTCCGGGACTTCTTGTCTGTCCGTTCTCTTGCCAAAGAAGGAGACGTAGGGAGAAATGAAGCACTTCGCTGACTGCAGGATATCTGTTTAACTGCATCCTGCAGCAATTTGCAGAGGTCCAAACTAAAGACAAAACTTTCCTGAGCAAGTAATAATTCATTTTTTTCTTGTTTTTCAGGGTTAAATGTTACTTTAACAGCAATGCATTAACTAAATTGTTGAAAAAATCTTCCTGAGAAAACACTACTCTTTGTGGTAGCAAACGTTTCTTGCTAAAAAGCTGGGTGGGGAGCTTTGGACAGTTGGCTTGAATGAGGGACAACTTTCTAGGACATGTAAACACTCTATTATTTGCCTCCTGATAGATAACCACAGCAAGGTGTCCAGTTCAGCTTGTAAATACATTCCATGGACTGTATTACTGTTCACTGCATAGTTTGGCCTCGACATCTGCTAACCTGTATTATTTATAGTAAAAGCTGAACACTAAAGATCCCTGCAGTTATCGTCAGGTACATCACTGGTAACACCAGAATATTTAGTATGAATCATTGATCAAAACTATTAGTAGCCATTCCTTGAGTCAGGTTTCAGCCCTTTGAACCAACAGACCTTTGCTTGCACATTAGCCATCTGTTTTCAGTTCAGAACAGATTTTTAATCCATCTGTCCTGTCCTCTTAAGGGCAGTTTCACACTAGCGTTAGAAGAATCCGGCAGGCAGTTCCGTTGCCGGAACTGCCTGTCGGATCCGGAAATCCGTATGCAAAGGGATATCATTTGTTTCCGGATGCGGATCAGTCTGACAAATGCACTGAAATACCGGATCCGTCTCTTCGGTGTCATCCGGAAAAATGGATCCAGTATTTATTTTTTTCACATTTTTAAAGGTCTGCGCATGCACAGACTGGAAAACCAGATCTGTTTTTTCTGGAAGACTTAGTACTGGATCCGGCATTAATACATTTCAATGGAAAATAATCCGGATCCGGCCAAATGTGCTGCGGTATTTTCTCCAGCCAAATACCGTAAAAGGGATGGAACCCTATGACGGAACTCAATGCCGGAAAACTTTAACGCTAGTGTGAAAATACCCTTAAGGAGCCCCTCTCACCACTCCTTGCATGCCTGTTTTAGTGAATACCTTCATTATTCATGAAATTATGGAGCATCTTTTCTAGATTTACTATATAATTCCATTCCTCTTGAATATTTATGAATTGGACAACTAGGTGTTACCATTCCCCTGGTCAAAGAGGAACAAACCCCGAACTACTAAAGCCCTGTGGTCTATGTATTCATATATATCCAAAAGAATAAACATGGATATGGCACAGTTCTTAGAAAACATGTACCAGAATAATTATTTCATGAAAAATAAAAAAAACTGAATTGACTACAATAGACATGTCAAGGGTGGCGATAGGTTATCTTAAGCTTATGAAAATCTATCCATCATAGCTCTTTATTAACATCTTTCCATCTCTGTCCCTAGAGAGCGGCAGGTACCTAACAACTAAGCACTTGGCATGCTCCCATGATTGACAATAGTTTCCTGTACAGTATTTTCCATAGAATTAGCTCATCACTAACGTAACCCCATGTATGCGCATTTTACAAACGGCTCATGTCATAAAAGCTTTCTGAGTTAAAGAACAATTTAATCCATTCCCAGAAGTGAAGCCTAATGAAAAACTGCTTTATAGTGCCATTTAAAGTGCTGACCTCTTTGCAAGACGTCTTTCAATAAAACTACAGAAAAAAAGGTGGACAGCTTGGGGACTCTTTCGGTGTGTAATTTATTATCGAATCCTTTGAGCGGATTGGAAGATAAAGACCGGTCCCTTGTCAAAGTATGAAAACTTAGCAGTGAAGGATTACCACAAAGAAATGACAAAAGGCTTTGTCAAAAGCTGACAAGTAAAATGAGGAAGTGATGAAAGCCAGGCGTTCATTATCTGAGCACCTTGCAATTGTGTGTTTTATCTTTTGTGTGTGTGTGACAAAGTCTTCAGCTGGCTACTATTAAAGCGCTCTGATTAAAAGAATCCGCATGCAAATTCTTACTGTCGTCCTTTCCTTAATTACAAGGATTTCAGAAACAGATGTTGGACATTAAGCATTGTGCCTATTATCATTTATATCTCTGCACTGCAGTACAATGTGGCAGACCATAGCTATGTGACAATTAACATACAAAGTGGGGGCCACAGCCAGAAGCCTAAATAAGATGATTCAGGCCGACTGTCACATACAGTATAAAGAAAGACTAAAAGAGTTTATGAAGATGCCTGCACGCCTTTCCGATATAGGCAACACATCCATGTCTGTTAGGAGGCAGACTCCATCCAGTCAGTCAGTAGCTTGTCTTATAGCTTAGAATATCTTAAACTAGATGAGCTAGGAAACTGTGCACAGAATCCCCCTTTAACGTTAACAAATAGTGTAATATATGGAAGTTTCATACTGCAATCAATCCATAGCTGAGCTCCTACAATACTATATTGCCCAGAATTACCAAAGAAAGCCCTGTGTAGACAAATGCTACTTGGCCTGTTCCTCCCTCTACTTATACATCTAAAACCAGAAAAAAAATGTATTTCACAAAGGTAAGTTGGGTACCAGGTAGAGCAAGGAACTCATGAATTAGGGGACTAGGAAAAAGCTTGTGCTATGCATTGAGCAGAATGCAATGCTTGGTTCACTAAATCTAATCAATACAGATTTCGAGAAAGGTACTGGGCCAAAAACAAACAAACCTTAGTTATCCAGAGTTACAATCAGGGCATCGGTCACTAGTTTACGCTGCCCTCAGATAGGGTTGTCCAAAATTTTTATTTTAATTTCCCCTCACTCACACAGCTATACTTTTGAAGAAATCCATATCTACCTGCTCCCCTGCATTTCTCTGTTGGTTCGCATAAGATTCATGGAAAAAGACTCCATGGTCCACCTAGTCAGCCCTTATATTATCTCTTATTTATCTTAGGATAGACATGTGTTTATCCCAGGCTATAGATTTCCTAACTACATCTGATGGGAGTTTGTTCCAAGCCTCAACTACTATTTCATTGTAAAAATATTTTCTGACAATTGTTCTGATCTTACCCCCAACTGGGGACCTGTCACCACCAAGGCTAGTAGATGGCTGCAGCGGCGCAGATGACCCTATCCATGCAGGAAGTTGACAGATGTGGATTAGAAGTCCAGTGAAGACAGCCTGAGAGCTAGAATCAAGTGTCAAGGAGTAGGTAAGTATGGATTTCTTCACAGATATCGCTGCGTGGATAAGGTGTGGGTTTAAAAAAAAAAAACATCCAAAGTACAGGAGAATATCCACATAAATAGATAAAGTGCCTACTTTAACAGTTCCATCAGAGCGACCCTACATCCACATAGACTAAGACTAGTGTCTCAATAAGTATTGCCAGAAGATGCCTCTCAAAGATGACCGTATTTCTCAATCTATGCAGTTTGTAAACTGTTGGTGTGCTACTGTGGTGAAAGTGGCACCACTGAGAAAAAGCAATGTGGAAACTGTGGAGTACCACGTGCTATTGGCATAAAGAGGTGCACAAGGGCTCATCACCAAAATGAACCAGGGGACTATCAGACGTGTGTCTAAAACAACAGTTCAGAGAACGCTACTACGTATGGGGCTCCCAAGCAAAAGGATGGTCACTGCACATCTGCTAACAAAGTTGCATCAGCAGAGGCAGAAAAAGCTTCAGGTTTCGCTCGCAGTATTATAAGAATTCGATCTTCACTGATTGGCAAAGGGTTGCCTTCTCTGATGAGTCACATTTTCTGCTTCATTGAACGGATGTACGTTAGTGTGTCAGGCGAGAAACATCAGAGAACAACAGCCTGCAACCATTGCTGGAAGAACATAAGTTGGTAGAGGCAGCGTTATGGTTTAAGGAATGTTTTCATGGCATTCTCTGAGCCCTCAGATTTGAACCCAATTGAGCCTCTGTGGGACCACCTTGATCGTTGTGTTTGCTCTATGAATCCTTCTCATGCACCTTTCAGCTGCTGTCGGATGCACTGCTGTCAGCATGGCTCCAGATAACTGTAACAACCTACCACCCTCCCAAAAATGTCACCTTTTTAACAGTACAATTTGATTTAATGTCTGAAGTAAATACAGTTGGCATAAAACTCAGGAGACTGAAATGCATTTTAACTTTAGAGCTTGCACATGTGCCATGTAGCAGGCAGCATAGTTCATTGAGGGAACCATGAATGCCAACATGCACTGTGACATACTGAAGCAGACCATGATCCCATACCTTCAGAAACTGGGCCGCAGGGAAGTATTTAAACATGATAACGAACCAACCACACCTCCAAGACGACCACTACCTTGCTAATGAAACTGAGGAAAAAGTTGCTGGGCTGGCCAAGCATGTCTCCAGACCTAACCCCTATTGAGCATCTATGGGGCATCCTCAAATGGAAGGTGGAGGAGCACAAGGTCTCTAACATCCACCAGCTCCGTGATGTTGTCATGGAGGAGTGGAAGAGGATACCAGGGGCAACCTGTGAAGCTCTAGTGAACTCCATTTCCAAGAGAGTTAAGGCAGTGCTGGAAAATAATGGTGGCCACACAAAATATTGACACTTTGGGCACAATTTGGCCATTTCCACTTAGGGTTGTAATCACTTTTGTTGCCAGCGGTTTAGACACTAATGGCTGTATGTTGAGTTATTTTGAGGGCCCACAAAATTTACACTGTTATACAAGCTGTACACTGACTACTTTATATTGTATCAAACTGTCATATCTTCAGTGTTTTTTTCCCATGAAAAGATAGAATAAAATATTTACAAAAATGTGAGGCGTGTAGTTACTTTTGTGAGATACTGTATGTTGTGTTGTTATCTTTAATGAAACGTCACCGTCCTGGGCTGTTTTACATAATAAATTAGCAAAGTACCTACATTTTTATTTGAATTTGATGAAAAGATGTGCCTAGATAATAAATAGGCATCAACTGATTATAGTTTATGTGTATAAGGGCTCTTTCAGACGACGGTAGTGTTTTGCGGTACACAAACTGCGCATTCGCAAAACACGGATACCGGCCTGTGTGTGTTCTGCAATATGCGGACAGCACATGGCCAGCGCTATAACAGAAATACCTATTCTTATCCGCATTTGAGGACAAGAAGAGGACATGCTCTATCTTTAGGACAAGAAAAGGACATGCTCTATCTTTTTTGTGGGGCCGCGGAATAGAACAACAGATGCGGACAGCACGCGATGTTCTGTCCTCATCTTCTGCGGCCCTATTGAAATGAAAGAGTTCGCACCCGCTCCGCAAAATTGCGGAATGGATGTGGACCTATTCATACAGTCGTCTAAATAGGCCTTAATGAGAAGGATAATCATTCTACTCATACTTGCTTTCAGAAGCAAAAGATAAGTTTTGACATTGCTAGTCAGACTATCAGACATCATTTTCAATAGAAATAACCTCTGACCACTGTGCATGGAGAAGAGAATCATAAAGGATATATATATCACATCAAAGTACTAGCAGAAAAGGAAAATGGATCTTAATATTTTACCACTTACCTTTATGTTATCATCAGTCTGTTAAATGTATAAATTAACACTCTCTTACAGTTCAATATCTTTTCATTTTGAATTCATTCTTATTCATGAAGCCTTCTGAGAAATGAGGTCATTTGACTGAGCCATTAATCACACGCCACTCGTTAAATGGTGTGACAGCGAGAGACAATACCTACTAGCACATACAGTATACACCTTTCCAACTGACAAAGGGCCTTTCACCTTCTTGTAAACGTCTTGCAAAGCAACAACAGATTTCATTGTAAGTAAAGCACAAGTATTTTTTTTCTACTGATAGGATCCTACATTCACAACTTTCCATTAGATGCAAAATAAATCACATGAAAAGTGCATCTAAAAATACCTCAAATCAAGTAATGGTAGCATTACATCACCAACAAATATTTGTGAGTAGTAGCAGATGAATTATTATTGAAGTGTCAGCCAAATTATTATAACCAACCCTGCCAATAATGAAGGCAAATGAAAATTATATTAAAAGGGTTGTCCATGATGGCAGATCTCTAAAACCAGCACCAATTTCCATAGATTGGTGCAGATTTACTAATTCTATAGATGGTGTGAACTTGGTTGGCTTACTTTGTAACAGAATTTAACACCAGAATTGTGGCACAAAATGTTACATGATAAATGGGTTTTCCAGGATTACTATGGTTTTTAACAGACATGTTCATGTAGATGTTTACCTTATGTACAACCTCAATTCCAAAAAAGTTGGGACACTGTGTAAAATGAAAACAGAATGAAATGATTTGCAAATCTCTAGACTCATATTTTATACACAATAGAACGTAAAACATGTATCAGATGCTGATATTTTTTTTCGTGAAATGGTAAAATGTAACTAATTTAGAATTGGATGGCAGCAACACATCTCAAAAAAGTTGGAAAGGGGGGTAACCAAAAAAAAAATAAAAAATCTGAAGAATGTTCATCAATGTAAAATTGGCATTGGCCAACTCATTTAAAATGGACTGAGGCAAAATGGAAAACTGTTCTGTGGTCAGATGAATGAAAATTTGATTTCCAGGAGAATTTCACAGACACAGAGTTCTGCGGACTTAAGATGAGAGGGACCGCACAGCCTTTTATTAGCTCCCATGTAGACAATGTCTCATTCAGGGAAGCCTTGCATATTTAAAGGGAACCTGCCAACGGGATATTGTGTACAGAGCTGAGGACATGGGTTGCTAGATGGCCGCTAGCACATCCGCAATATCCAGTCCCCATAGCTCTGTGTGCTTTTATTGTATAAAAAAAACGATTTGATAAAAACGATATGCAAATGAACCTGAGATGAGTCCTGTCCCTGGACTCATCTTAGAGACAGGACTCATCTCAGGTTCATTTGCATATGTATCAAATCGTTTTTTTTTTTTACACAATAAAAGCACACAGAGCTATGGGGACTGGATATTGCGGATGTGCTAGCGGCCAACTAGCAACCCATGTCCTCAGCTCTATACCCAAAATCCTGGTGACAGGTTCCCTTTAAGCTAGAGATTGCTAAACCACATACTGCATCCATCACAACAGCATGGCTTCACAGAAGAGTCCAGGTGCTGAACTGGCCTATCTGCAGTCCAGACCTTTCACCAAAAGAAAACATTTGGTGTATCATGAAACAAAAAAATCCATTAGAACACCTTATTAAGATGGTGTCTTTCCCTAAATAATTATATTTACTTCAGACTCTCCTTCTATTGCTATGCAAGTCTGACATTCGACTTCTTCAGAGAACTTTCCGGAGATTTATATGGGGTGCCTGGAGAAGTCGTATTAGTTTATTTAAATTGCAGCAATCCAGGGCACTGGGAGGTTTAAACTTTCCTGACATTTCTTTGTATAACCTGGCAGCTAATTTTAGATATGTTCTTGACTAAATGCCTGGCAAATCTCATTTTGCAAATGTTGAATTGAGACTTTCGAGACTTTCCAATCTTGTGGGACACAATTCAAGCCTGGCATAAGGTTTGGAAACTGTATAATTTGGACAGTTCCCATAGTTCCCGCCAATTGTTTATCGTACTCTGGCAACTCAGAGGTGTATCTGGATTCTCGACCTTCTGGATTATAATTACTCTATCCTTTCCTTTGCAGATGCCTCCCAGAAATACCCTGGATATATACTTTAAATGACTAAGACTAATTGACCAAATGATAGTTTGAAAAGTGGTCTTGAACACTCTCTCAATAAATGTTAAATCCAAACTTATCTCACACTTCTAACGCACATCATATAGAGGTTCTACATGAACGTACTCCTCTTTTAGTAATATCTCAATGGATGATTGCTTCCTTGAGCAGCTAGATTCCTACATCAGACAAGAATGGGACAACATTACTCTCTCAAAACTACAGCATTTGGTCTTCTCACCAGTTGTTAAAAGAAGAGGGGATGCTACACAATCGTAGACATGACCCTTGTCCCAACTCTTTTGAGAAATGTTGTTGCCACCAAATTTTCAATTGGTTAATTGTTTTTCATGAGATGGTAAAATGCCTCACTTTCAGCATCTGATATCTGTTCTATGATATATTGTGAAGAAAATACGGGCCTATAAACTTTGCAAATCATTGCATTCTGTTTATTTACCTTTTACACAGCAATCCAACTTTTTTTTTGGAATGGGGGTTGTACAATTCTAGAATTCTTTTTATCTTTGGCCTCTCCTGATCCCTTTTCACCACATAAACAAATCACTCTGCTTGGTTTCCATCCTATACGTAGCACATTGTTGCTGTATCCAACCAAACTCATGACCCCATTATCCTTTCTCTGTCAAAGCACCGCCCCTAACTACTAGCTACTTTATAGCTCCTCCCACCCAGCTAGTTACAAGGACTCTCCCTATCACTGCCCCTGTTGCTGCTTTGACACGCCCATGGACGTAACATCACAGGAAATAAGAAAGTGCTGTATGGACATGGTTATGTGACTATAGTTCAGAATGGAAGACAGGAGCAATAAAGGTAAAATAAATGCATCATAAAATAGTTACTACAAATAATTTTTTTTATAGGATGTTGATGCAAACCTAAAAACCTCTTTAGGGCACACCCTTTTCCCCACAAAGCCAAGTCCCTTTTACAGTAGCCCCCACACACCCATTTTTGGGCTAGGTGAAGAGAATGGGGGAACATTTATCATGGGAGTAATATTTGAAGTCAGTTTTGCCTAAGTCTGTGCTGATGTACTTTACATCAAATTTATTAAATGTGGCAATTTGTTGCATCTTAAACCTAACACTTTTGTCTACAATTGCGGTCACTCAGCGGTTTCCATAACTCAACTCCTTTAACATAAAAAGGTATTCATTTGTAGTATAAGCGCAACAACATACAGACCTCAATAATAGCTCTGTACAAAGATATAATACAATTACCTACATATAGAATGTTTATAGAAAAATTCTGATTATGATGCAGGTTTTTCTAGATTTTAAATTAATCCTTACAAATTAATTGTAGCACTTCCTAAAAGATAAACCTTCACTGCAACTTCTGGTGCTTATCGGTTCACACATCATTGGGTATTATTAGAAATGAAGGGGGTGACCCGGAAGAATTAGGGCAGACTAGTGTAATGATTTCACTCCCTTTTATCTACCTGATGACACTAACAAAAAGTCAGCTGCACAAACAATGTCAGCCCTGTACCAATGTAGAATTGAGAAAAAAGAAACAGGAAAAATAGAATGTGATCGAAAATGGTTAATCTTTCAAGGAGAAGATGAACTTTCTCTAATACACAACTCAACGCCTTCCATTATTCCTGAAAAAAAAAGCCTGTGATGCAAACAATTACTGATGTGATATATACGGTATATAGATTTTGGAAAAGTACTGTATGCTGAACTAGAGATGTAGAGACTGGAGGGGCAATACATATACATGAGTAAAGAATTGGTAAATGGACAGAAGACAAAGACTGCACCTACAGTGTAGCAATACAATTACAGCAGATGCAGTACACAGGAGGACAAAATTGCTGGTACCCTTCCATTAAAGGAAGAAAAACACACAATGGCCACCGAAATAACTTGAAACTGAAAAAAGTAATAATAAAAACAAACTGAAAATCAGCTAATAAAAATTAGACACTGCTTTTGAATTGTGGTTCAACAGAATAATAAAAAAATAAAAAAATTATAAAACTGGCCAGGACAAAAAAGATGGCACCCCTAGAAAAGACTGAAAATAATTTGACCACAGGGACATGGTAAACTAAGGTGTGTCCTGTAATTTGCATCACAGGTGTCTTCACTTGAATCAGTCTGCCTACGTAAAAGGGTAGAAAGTTGTCACTATGCTGTTTCTCGTTATGGTATGTATAGATTGGGGAGAAAAAAGGAAAAACAGCACCTCATGTGTGTTATCATTTCGATAAATAGTTAAAATAATAAGCTGATTCCGCTTACCGGATTTAGTTGTGAAGGAGTCACAACATCTAATTACGCCTTGCTGGATTCTACCCCACCAGCTCAGGTGATGTCTTGCCCCGCTCAGATTTTACGGATGGCTGAAGAAATAGATGTAAAAAAGTTTTCAAGACCATAGGAACGGCGCTGCAAAACGATGGATCACGTTAAAATGGTTCTTTTTTATTTTTAATGTCTACGCGTTTCACGGGTACAGAATGCCCCCTTCATCAGGACAATACAGTAGCAAGTTATATGCTACTGTATTGTCCTGATGAAGGCGGCATTCTGTACCCCCGAAACGCATAGACATTAAAAATAAAGAACAATTTTAATGTGATCCAAGAGTGATCCATCGTTTTGCAGCGCCGTTCCTATGGTCTTAAAAACTTTTTAACTGTGCATCCATTACTTCGTTATGGTATGTACCACACTGAACATGGACCAGAGAAAGCTAAGGAGAGAGTTATCTCAGGAGATTAGAAAGAAAATTATAGACAAACATGTTAAAGGTAAAGGCAATAAGACAACCTCCAAACAGCTTGATGTTCCTGTTACTACAGTTGCACTTATAATTCAGAAGGTTAAGGTCTACGACACTGTAACCAACCTCCCTGGACGGAGCCCAAAAAAAATTCAAAATAAATTAGCGGTGAACTCCAAGGTCAAGGTACGTCAGTGTTAGGTAGCATCATCCGTCACTGTCTTAGCCAAAGTGGACTTAATGGAAGACGACCGAGAAGGAAACCACTGTTGAAAGCAAATAATAAAAAGGCAAGACTAGAATTTGTCAAAGTGCATATTGACAAGCCACAAAGCTTCTGTGAGAATGTCCTTTGGGCAGGTGATCCAAAACTGGCGCCTTTTGGCAAGTCACATCAGCTCTATGTTCAGAGACACAAAAATGAAGAATATAGAGAAGAGAACACTGGGGGTCATTTATTAAGACCGGCCTCTACATAACTTCGCCGCATCCACCGCCGGTATAAATCTACACCAGCTTCCTTGCTGGCTTAAATTTAGACCATTTTCTATGTCTAAAACAGGTGTAGAAGATGATAAATGAGACAGGCCGCCCGTCCCCTTCCCCACCACAACCCCTTTTTTTTTTTAGACGTGGCGTGAGCAGGGGCTGCTTTGCTGCATCTGGTGGTGTGCTACCTCTGCACTTGGATGTGATGTATCATATTTTAGGATAATGTTATAGCATACAATAAATGCTATATTTTATTACATTTGTCTGGAGTGCTGGATTTGCTATCTTCTTCTTTCTTTACAGCGAGTAGTAGTCAAAAAAAAAAAATGAAAAAAAGACTAAGCGGGTCATTTACTATCAGATATACGCCAGTTTTTTGGCATATATCTGTCGCAGATTCCGGCGCAAAGGTTATTTGTGCGACTTTTACCTGCTCACGCCAGGTCTAAAAAAGGGGGTGGAGCATGGGCGGGGAAGAGGGAGGGCCAGAAGCCAGTGTCATTACCATTTTCTACGCCTGTTTCAGGCGAAGAAAATGTTCTAAATCTACACCAGCAAGGAAGCTGGCGTAGATTTAGACTGGCGGTGGATGCACAAAGTTATGTAGACACTGGCGCCTCAACATAACCTCGGCGGATCCATTACCAGTGCAGGGGTTATTAAACCTGGTGTCTAAAACACCGGACTTAATAAATTACCCCTAAATGCTTATCTAACAGCAAATGGCATTAAGGGTTATACCAGTAATTACTTTAGCACTACATGAGGAATAATTGATGAATAGGTCAGCTTTAAAATAATAATAAAAAAAGACTAATCGGGTCATTTATTATCAGATATACGCCAGTTTTCTGGTGTATATCTGTCGTAGATTCTGGCGCAAAGGTTATTTGCGCCGCAATGTGTGACTTTTCCCTGCTTACGCAAGGTCAAAAATAAAAAAAGAGGGCGGAACATTGGCGGGGAAGAGAGAGGGCCAGAAGCCTGTCTCATTATCCTATTCTTGTCCATTTTGCGGACAAGAATTTTGACAATAGGGCTGGGAAAAACTGAGCAATGCACACGGCGGATATCTTTATTTTGTGGATCTGCGGTTTGCGGACTGGAAAATACATATGGTCGTGTGCATTAGGCCTAAATTGGGAGATTATTGCCTAAAGCCCTATCTTCATCATACCTATGTTCCCATGTGTGTAAAGGTTCCAGCTTCTTCTAAGCACAGCATCATGCAGTACACTAGACACGAACTGTCAATCACCCTGCAGCAGATAAATTCAGATTTAAAGGGGTTATCTGAGATGTGCTGCAATCCCGTGCGGCAGCATTTCAAGGATGATTTGCCGTACATTGGGCACGTGATCCCAGCCTAGGAACACAACCTACAGCACGAGTCTGAGACTGACTCTTTCGCCAAAGCGCTTGAGAGAGATTCAGACTCATACATGCTCTGTGGGTCCCAACCCCAGGCTGGGATGCCCAATGTACGGCATGGGATTGGGAGCGCATCTTGGATAACCCCTTTATCGCCTCACTCTGCAAATGTGCAATGGTTACCTTTTTTTTTTTTTTTTCAGGCATACCTCACACAAATTCACCTGCTATTTTCAAGACCCATGAATGTTCCCTAAAATTGAAAAAGTAACAAATGATTTGTGGTGATCTCGGCAATCTTGATCAGGTCAGAATTCTTGCGATTGCAGGTAAACATTAAGGTTGAAGCAATTCTTGCCAGAGAAGTAGTCTCTAATTTATGACTTCCATTACGGACTGTGTTCAATAATAGTTACGTACCAGTATGTTCTCTTGCAGAAGCCAATAAACCAGTTTACAAGTGCCTGACTGGAGACCACTCAGCTAATTTCACACCACTATACAAACATTACAGGGAACTTGGCTGAAGAATCCCACAAGGGATTACATGTTACGATATGTGCCTAGAATAATACAAAGCGGAGAGTTGACTTCTTGTGATTCTGTTGTCCTGTCTTCTGCTGCTCTGTTTGGACATCCCGCTGGGTAACACATTTACAATAGCTACAGCGACTTTATTTTCTGGTATGATTCCTGTGTGGATCAGATCTAGATTTTTCTATTTTCATGTACACACCATACAGTCAGTTGCAGCAGGGAAGCTCAGTCTGTGCAATCAGCGAATAAAATTGTAACATATCACATAGAACTAAATGGAGCATGGACAAAATGAGGTAGTCGCAAAATAGTAAGACTGTGTACTCTTAAAGGGGCTATGCCTTGAATTAGAAACAAAACTGCAGTATTGCACACAATAATATTAACAAAATAATAAAAAATAGTATAATTTTCAATCTTTTAGCTTCTTCTGGCTTTCCTCGCACAGTTTTTAGTTACCCCTCTAATATAAGGGTTGTCAGGGGCAGACTGAGAACTAAAAGTCACGCTGGAAAAAAAGTTAAAAGAGGTCCAATGTTGTAGGAGGGTCCAAATTGGCAGAAGTTGGGACAACAGAAGTACGCTAGGCAGGGCCAGCAATACATTAGTGCAGGGTAATATACTGGCCCAACTGAACTAAATATCACAGTGCAGCAGAAAACACTGCCACCTGCGCCAGAGGATTCCACTGTATCGCTGTCCTGAGGATATTGATACAGTTAAATTCAGGAGGGCACCTGTGGCTGCTGACCAGATGTGTAAGAGAGAATCTGGTTGGCAGCCATGAGTAAGGCTTGGGTGGTCCTGCTAGTCATTGAGCCACTGGGAAATTTCCCTGCAGGGTCTATGGCCAATCGGCCCCTGGGGGGTTGTATTAAAAGGGCAAATAATACAGGAATGAAGGTGTGATCGTGCATGAGAGCTACTGAAGACCATAGCACCCTGGACACTCAAACCTCACATCCAGCATGTTATAGGCCACCTGCACACGAGTGTGGGTGAATGCACATAAGATCCATGCAGATTTCTGTGCATCTCTGCAACATATCCGCAATTTAGCCGCAGATTTTACTCACTAGAAAAGAGTGAAATCCACAACTAAAACCGCAAACATAATTGACATGTTGCAGATTTGGAAATCTGAACTAGAGGTCAATTTCTGCACAGAAAAAAATCTGCAAAGTGTACATGAGATTTATGTAATCTCATACACTTTGCTGGTACTGTACTACGTTGTGGTTTTTCTGCACGGGAATCCGCGCTAAAAAAACTGCACATATTTCACAACGTGTGCAGGTGGCCTTACAAGGATGGACAAACCTACAGGAAAGAAAAAGTTTGAAACTAGGAGCAGGGGGTCTGAAAAAAGATTGAGGATTACAGACTTTTTTTTACTCAAGGTAGCCTCTAAGGCCGACTTCACAGACATCTGGCGACCCAGTTCTGTTTCCCTCCGATGTGGTGCAGAAAATGCTGGAGGGAAAGTGAAGATAGATTGGATTTCACAGTTTTCTATGTGATTGTTCATATTCAATCAGTATGTTTCTTCATATAAATTAGCGCCAGACAGAAAAACACTGCACGTTATGTTTTTTCTGTCTGGCGCTATCAATCTACAGATGCCAGACTTGTGAACTATACATATATTAGTTGCGTCCAGTTCCACAAAAAAAAGCAAAAAAAAAAACTGACTGGAGACCACTGATGTATGTGTACCTAACCTTTATGTACAAATCATTTTTCCCATCTAAAAGTTGTTTACGGTCATTAATGTAGGAATTTAATTTATCCAGCAGGACAGTGGAAGAAAGGCAACGGGTGGAATAAGGGTGCATTCACAAATCCCAGTCAACTGCATTTAGCGCAGTGATTACTACAAAATGATACTGCTATGCTGTGCAGACTTTTCAGTGCAGATTTTACCCTTTGCAGAAAGTGAGAAACGGGGCATATCCGCCACAAAATCTGTAAGTAACACATGCGGATTTTGTTGTGGAAACGCAGGGAAAACCACATGAAAATTTGCATAAACTGCAAGGCTACTGTACCATTAGGGCTCTTTCACACTGCGGAATTTGCCATCGGAATTTTGGTGTGGCATCCACGCGTTGGTCAATCACTGCAAAAAGGGGCACCATAATGACATGCAACTGACCATACTGGCCGAAGCTTATCCACGTGTTGTCCATATCCCACTGTTTTCAATGGCAGGCAGGGTGGAGACTTTCAAGCTTCCGGCAATGCCAGATTGCAGAGAGTTCCAGCAGTTTGATCCTTGCCTGAAAATCCTGCCAGAAACTAAGCTGCAAGCAGGTCCGCCACATTCAAAGTGAACAACTTTGGTGGTTTCTGTTGTACAGTACAGTGACCGTTCTCTAATTTATACCGGTATTTTTCCTGTTTGAGTGCTGTCAGAGTTTCCAACTGACAGCACCCGGACTGAACACTGGCCCATCTTATTGGAAAGGTATTTTCACATGAGCAATTGTCTGCGAGGACCTTTGATCTGTGCCGAGAAACCTGCAGCATGTTCTACTCTTGTCAGTTTTCCTTACAAGACTCAAATGAAAGAGTCTGCAGGAAAAATGGGCCACACATGCTCCATGTGAAAACTGCTCTTTATTCACTAAGTGGAACATGGAGAACCTTCTAATCCTCTGCCTGAAAGAGGCCTAATGCGCTCTGATCATTCAACTGTATGTGTAATCTATCAAATGTGGAAATTTGGAAACAGTTGAATTGTGTTTTTGTAAGAAAAAATCTGCAATAATAATTCATAAGGACAAGCTATCAAATATACATCTGATAGCATGAAATTATGCACTGCTAATTTGCTTGACATGTATGACGACGCTGAGTTTTGTTCAGATGGCTTACTATCGTCCGCTGCATTTTCATGTTGATATTACGTCATAAAGACCCAGATGTCCCCAATGGCTCTTTTGATCCAAACTTAGTTCACCATAGAAGCCTAATTTATATAGTTTTTTTTAAGAACACATACTAAAACATGAGCCTGGTTGATCCATTTCCAGGGGAAGGCTTATCTGTAATAATTTATGGGGCCTATCGTGCCTGACTGTAAACAATGGGGCTTGTAAAAAGGTATAATGCGATTTAACTGGAAAATTGAGATTTCCTTCCTGCGCACAGACCACACGCATCACTCTGCTCAGATCCACATTAGGAATTGTAATTCTTTCTTTATTAGGCTCAGCTATATAAATGGTGACCAAGGGAGCCATGAGAATTTTGATCATTATTTCTTGGTTTAAGTTGTGCTAGTCTTCCTGCAGAGAAGATAATCACCAGACGTCTTCCCTGTGTGCTTGGTGGGGGCCAAGATTCATTAAACTGTGTTTTATAAGGCCAGGTAAACTGCAGATTTAACCCTTCCTAGACAAAGTAGGGCGGCAAATAACCAGTTCTTGAGAATGAAAAGATTATATCCAAGTAAGTATCTTTACTTAGCAATCATGTACCTAGTGCAGAATTAGTAAAAATGTAGGCATCATCAAAACTGAATAAAAAATCAAAACAAAAATACAGCCGTATAAACTCCTATAGCTGAAAACAAATATGGCTTTTAAACTAGGACACGATGCTCTTTATGGCGATGAGCAGCCTGTAGATGACAAACACTAACAATCTATCAAGACTGAAGCTGCAGAGAACCGGGGCTCTCTGAGAATCATTTAAAATGGCCACCAACAACCTGTCCTACAATTTGAGTAAGACTCGTTGCTCCACTAGTGGAGCTGCCTAGGGGCGAGGCCTCACTATACACTACACTGCTCTACAATAGATGGTAATGATGCAATACTGTCTATGATATGCCATCATGGCTGAGCAGCCTAACAGGAACGCTCATCAATATGTAATATATGCAAATGCCAGAGCATAGGGTGTAGTGAGGACCCACACCATCAACCTCCTAATCAGCTCTGCAAATGACCGCCACCAGTCCTGCTCATATCCTAGGACAGGTTGCTGGCAGACATATTAAATTATTTCTGGAGAACCCTTTTAAAGAAGACCTGTAAACTCTCCTGACATGTCTGTTTTAGCAACTATTTGCACCTCCCTTGTAATAACAATTTTGGAACATCTATTGTTATGACTCTATGATATGCTATTCCTGTATTATTCCTGCCAGAAGTTCTGAATGACTTACTACAATTTGCAATGAAGGTCCATGAGTGTTAGAAAGTTGGGATACTATGTTATCAGTGTTGACACTAAACCCCCCCCCCCCCACCCCCAACTGCTTGTAGAATAAAGTAATGGCCTAACAGTCATAAGAATAGATGCTCCAGAATTGTTATTACAAGGGGAATGCAAGTAGTCGGTAAAACAGGCATGTCATTAGAGGTTAGAGACTGGAATTATTTTGGGATTTTTATTCCGAGACGATGCATACAGCTACCTGGCACATTAGAGAACAGCAGTATTACAAAGGGACTGTATTAAAAAAGAAATAGGTGTTAGAACATATCATGTTAATTGCACAAATCTACAAATGAATAAATACCTAAATGTTATGATGCAAATAGCAACTAATAGAATGATCCAGCACTCTGGGCTAATGAAATTTGTGAAGTCTTTACTTGGTATACTTTTATTTCTGCAAAAAGACCCCTTAAACCCATCGAGGCCGCTACTACTCAGGCTGAAGTGTCAGATTACAGTACATGGACAAGCTAAACTGTTAGTTTTAAATAAAGTATACACTCTGAAGGGCCATTATATCAGAGACGCCCATCTAGCAACATGTTGGACTTCAGTTGGCTTCAGAATCAAAGCAAGTTGTCTTGGCATAGATTCCTCTAGGCGTAGAAACCATTCTGCAAGAATATTGGCCCATGCGGACAGAATAGTTTCTTACAGTTGCCGCAAATTAGTTGGAGCTACTAAAAAGCTCTGAACAGCCCATTCTACCTTGTCCCAGAGATGCTCTTCAGGATAAAGATCTGACATAGCTGAACTGGAGGAGATGTAGAGGAGCGTGTATACAGGCAAAACAAAGTTCTTGCAAGCATCTGTTCCTCTTTTGATGCATCCATAATTTTATTTGCCTTGGCAGCAGCTGCCTGGCACTGGTTGCAAAAGTTAAAGGGGTTGTCCGCTTTTTACTATTGATGATCTTTCCTCAGTATAGGTCATCAATATTAGATTGGCAGGTGTCCGAAGGAAGCTCTTGTACGAGCGCTGCATTCTCTGCTCTGTTTATCTGCTCGCCGTAGCAATTGCAGTGGTGAGCAGGTGTAATTACAAGTATGGTATCTCCATTTACTTCTATGGAACAGCTCTGTCTGTTCAAGTAAATACTACAGAGCCATCCCATAGAAGTGAACAGGGGCGCCATAGCAATTGTAGCAGCGAGCAGGTAAACCGAGCAGAGAAGGCAGCGCTCGTACAAGCACTGACTTTTCTTCAAACAGCTGATCAGCGGGGGTGCCCGCAATCGGATAGGTCATCAATAGTAAAACGTGGACAACCCCATTAAAGGCTATGTACACCTTTGGGGGAATTTTTTTTTATACTTTATACTTTTATTATACTTCTTTTGAGCTAAAAATTATTTTTCAATTGTCTTTATTAACAATATGGAATCCTTTTTTCTGTACAGAGCTGACATGTTCTAGTAGCTGCCTGTGGATTTTTTTTTTCTCGTTTCCATCATCTGAGGAGCAGACGGACTTCTTATCTCTGCTCTCTCACATCATAAACACTCATTAAAGCTCAATCCTTATCTTACTTATCTTAAAAAATGTGAACTAAGTATGTTGACATGTAAAGCGGCGCCCAGGGATCTCCCTGCACTTACTATTATCCATGGGCGCCTCTCCGTTCGCCCAATATAGGCTCCGGTATCATCTGTGACTTGGTTCTACTAGGCAGAGCCTAGTATCATTGGGTATACTAGGTTTATTCCAGGCTGCACCACTGGCCAATCGCAGCGCTCAGCTCACAGCCTGGGAGGTTTTTTTCTCCCAGGCTGTGAGCTGAGCGCTGCGATTGGCCAGCGCTACAGCCTGGGATATGCCTAGTATAACCAAGTGATACTAGGCTCCGCCTAGTAGAACCAGGTCACAGAATATACGGGAGCCTATACCCAGCGAACGGAGCAGCGTCCAGGTATAATAGTAGGTGCAGGGAGATCCCTGGGCGCCGCTCTACATGTCAGCATACTTAGTTCACATGTTTTACCCTGATGAAAGGTCCTCTTTAAATAAGTGCTTATGACTACAGTTGAGCGAACTTGTGTTTTAGGTTCGGCGTCCAAAGTTCGGGTTCGGGTTATCCAAGCATCCCGTTATGGATTCCGCTACCACGGACCATAACGGCATTTGGAATCACTAAGGGGATTCTTCAATGAACCCGAACCTTGGACAACACGGAGGACCTGGGGTGACGTCACCGTCATGTGATCAGTGCAGGGGGCGTGGCTCAGTACTGAATTAGATAAGAGGTGGTAGCCTATGACCTCTTATCCAATCCAGTACTGAGCCACGCCCCTGCACTGATCGTCACCCTGACGTCACCCCAGGTCCTTCACCCCGTGTTCCAAATGCCGTTATGGTCCGTGGTAGCGGAATCCATAACGGGATGCTTGGATAACCCGAACCCGAACTTTGGATGCCGAACTTAAAACACAAGTTCACTCAACTCTACTTATGACCTCTCAGTAGTTTACGAATAAGGGTAATAGATGAGGTACAAAGTGAAGGTGAAAGTACCAGTCACACAGTTAGAAAAACAGTTAACCCTTTGTGACTGAACAGCTCAATATTTTTAATAAAGGCCAATTGAAAATATGATTTTTAGCCAAAAATAAGTTAAATGCAATCATTAACAAAAAGACTCCAAATTTATACATAGCCTATAAGCTTACTATTCACTTTTCAGTCACAGTTTTACCAGGTCTATTACCGGTACTTACCGTAAGTTTGCATTTCTCTGCATTCTTACTTTGAAATTATATACAAATTGACATATAGCTTTAAAATAAAAATATCTTTACAAGAAGTGAAATAGAAAATTTGATTTTTAACATAGAGATCTACGGAAAAATCATGGATTGTCCCTTCATTATAAATCCCCCTTTGATGCAATCATTTGCAATAAATAGAACATGTCTAACACAGACTGAAAACAATAAAGAACTCATTTTTTTACTTGTAGGAGGTGGCTGTTAGGATTGTATGGAACCTAGCATGACCTTTGTCAGCATAGCACACCAAAACAAATTTGTTAATACAATCTGCAAAAGGTCGGGAGAGTACCTTAAGAAATGTCTATTACGGAGAGCCACCCTCAAACATTAAGGTAGCTCAAAAAATACAAAGAAAAATCATTCTTTTTACTGTAATGTTACATGCCAATTTATTCTAGGCTTCGGGCAATACATACAAAGAAGTTAAGAAAGGTTTTGCACTGGTATAGAATAAAAATAGAAAAACAATAAAAAAAAATGAATATAAGTATAAAATGTAAGAAATGTAGCAGCTGCCCTGAGTCCTGGTGCCTAGGGCAACCCAAATGCCTTAGTCACATAAGATAACACTAGTATAAATGCCTAAGGCTAGGGCTACACGACGACAATAAGTCGCGTGAAACATAGGGTACAACTACACTGCAACACGTGTCTCGAGATATTGATCCCGCACCAATATCGTGCGACAGTTTTTATAATGAAAGTCTATGGTGTCGCACTGCAACACGCTGCGACAGTCGGAGAAAAATACATCTTGGATGGATTTTTGCTACTGTTGTGTCGCAGTGCGACACCATAGACTATTATTCTAAAAATTGTTGCGCGACATTGGTGCGACAAAAAGTAGCCCTAGCCTTGCCTTATGGTGGAGCAGTTAATGATTTTGTACTGGGGCTCAGGAGCTTCAGGTTATGTTATGTTCAAATGATTATATACTTAAGGTCTACTAATTTTGAAGGTCTAACATCTTAACAATTGTGGACAAAAAATTGGCAAAAGAACCAATAATTTCAGTTAAATCCCCCATTGTTACAGGGCTGTCAGTGCTCTCTGTTTACTTGGCTGCAATGTGACCACTGAAGCCAATCACTAGCCTCACGGATTTACACTTCGAGACTGCTAAACGCAAGGATTGACTACACATGTGACCACTGACGCCGATCACTGGCCTAAGGGATGTACGCCTCGAGACCGCTAAGCCGGTCACTTCCAAAAACCATTCCAAGCCGCCAGCAGTACCGGAGAGTAGCCAGCAGCGTGTTTCCAACGATCATTTTCTTCCTGAAGGCAGATGAAGCAAAAGCACTAAAAGCGTTCTTTTATCCCCTGCCCGCGTGATTTTCTAGTCATGCTTGAAGTCAAGGGGGCAGTGGCCTGCTTGCTTCAAGTCAAGGTAACCGCGCCCCTTCCCTGCCCCTGTGACTGACAGCGCTTATGCAGAGCGTTCGGCTGGCATTGCTGAACTGCCAGTCACATGGGAAGGGGCAGGGAAGGGGGCGCGGTTACCTTGACTTGAAGCAAGCAGGCCACTGCCCCCTTGACTTCAAGCATGACTAGAAAATTGCACGGGAAGGGATTAAAGAACATTTTCAGAGCTTTTGCTGCATTTGCCTTCAGGAAGAAAATGATCATCATAAACACGCTGCTGGCTACTCTCAGGTACTGCAGGCGGCTTGGGATGGTTTTTGGAGGTGACAGGTTCCCTTTAAAGGTGAGTAATGTCTCTTTTGCTATTTGATCACATTGCCTGCCTTTACCCAAATTGTGTATGATAACTGTGTGAATAGCTGGTTGCGCTGCTTTAATACGCAATTACAATGTAAAAATGTCATGGTTACAAATTAAGTCCTATTCACACATCAGTGACTCATGTCCATGTTCTTCACAGATAGCATACGGATCCATTGAATTGTATATGCATATACAGATGGATCAGAATTTGTCCCACTTTCCAGCGAATATGGAGTCTTTGAACAATTGGAATCCATAGGGTCTGATAAAATTATTCTGAGCCTTGATAAATTGTAAATTTGTCTTAAAGGGGCATTCCCATCACAGACAATGGGGGCATAACGCTAGGATATGCCCCTATTGTCTGATAGGTGGGGGTCCCACCTCTGGGACCCGCACATACGCCGAGAACGGAGAGTGCTCTCCCCATACAAGTAAATGGGAGCACACCGCACTTGCGCAGCCACAGCTCCCATTTATTTCTATGGGGCAGACGAAAATGGCTGAGCAGGCACTCGGCTATTTTCGGCGGCCCCATAGAAATGAAAAGAGGGTGTCTGCGCATGCACAGTGCGCCCTCCACCACCTTTCCTGGCACCATTCTGTGGGTAGGTGCGGATCCCAGAGATGGGACCCACACTTATCAGGCAATGCCCCCATTGTCTGTGATGGGAAAACCCCTTTAACTGTTTGTGCGAGATCTTGTGCATTTTTGTCTGATAAAATAAACAAAGAAACTGGTCTAGAATATTTGTGGAAGGAATTGTCAATTTGATCTGAACAAAGAAGACATATGTACAAGGTATTATGCCATTTATTTGATGGCCTCTACTTTAACAAGGATTTGCTTGGAAATATGTGTACAAGAGAGTTAGCATTGTGTACAAAGTTTGCCTTGGGATTCTGATTTATTGTCAATAGGGATGAGCGGACCCGTGGATGTTCGGGAACGCCCGAACTTCGGGTCAAAGTTCGAGTTCAGGACCTGAACTTGACCCGAACTCGAACCTATTGAAGTCAATGGGGACCCGAACTTTGGTACACTAAAATGGCTGTAAAGTAGTCGGCTGTAAAGGGCTGCCAAAAACAAAATGGGGGTAAGAGCGTGACAATTGCCCTGCAAACAAATATGGATAGGGAAGTGAGTTAAAATAACATAGAATTTAAAAAATGTAAAAATAATAATCTTGAACTAGGAGGCAGAGGTCAAAGTGGAGTAGGGGGTTGAGAAGGAGGTAGACGTGGCGGTATAGGTGGAAGCAGTGGTGAAGGAGGAGGAAATAGCCAAGACTGTTTTTGTTTTTTCCTTTATTTTTTTATAAATTTGGGAAGGCCCCAAAACATTGGGAAATAGAAAAGTGAACACAAAGAGAAAGTTCACTGGAGTATAACAATGGCTGGGTGCGTTCTATATACTTGTCTATTCAGCACAAGGTACGCTCAAGTCCTGTGGGATCCATGCCTGGTTCATTTTAATGAACGTGAGCTTGTCCACGTAGGCTGTGGACAGACGGCTGAGCTAGTCTGTGATCACCCCCCCTGCCGTACTAAACACACGTTCAGATAATACACTGGCCGCAGGGCAGGTCAGCACCTCCAAGGTGTAAAGGGCAAGCTCAGGCCATGTGCCCAATTTGGAGACCCAGAAGATGAATGGGGCAGACCCATCAGTCAGTACATGTAGGGGTGTGCACAAGTTCTGTTGCCCATGTTCATGTTGCTGAAATGCAGCCTCCTGCTAAGACCTTCTATATTAGCTGGTGGTGCCGGTTGTTTGGCCATGCTAACCCTGCCTTCTGAGGTGATGGCAGTGCCCCAGCTGCACTGGCGACTTCTTCCTCCTCCTCCACAGTGTGCAGTTAGGGAGATATAACATCCCTGCCCGTGCTTACTGGTCCACGTATCAGTGGTTATGTGGACCTTGCCACAGATGGCGTTGCGCAGTGCAGACCTGATTTTGTCTGCCACTTGGTTGTGCAGGGCAGGAATGGCTCGCCTGGAAAAATAGTGGTGACTGGGAACCACGTGCTGTGGGACAGCCACCGCCAAAGGTTTTTTTAAGTCTCTGTCTCCACTAGACGGAATGACAGCATTTCAAAGATCAGGAATTTTGAAATGCTGGTATTCAGGGCAAGGGATTGCGGGTGGGTAAAGGGGTGCCTCCTCTTTCTCTTCAGTGTTTGGGGGACGGACAGCTGAACGCTTCCATGGGACAGTGTGGAGATGTTTGGTGACGGTGGTTGTGGTGTTGCTGATTCTTCCTGTTTGCGGGGGGGCAGGTGCCACTGTCACTCCAGGAAGAGGCCAAGACTGCAACAGAAGAGGGAGCAGGACGAGATTCAGATCTTTTGTGGTTTTTAAGGTGTGTACTCCACTGCAGCTCGTGCTTTGCATTTAGATGCCTGGTCATGCAGGTGGTGCTAAGGTTTAGAACATGCTTTTGCAACCTGCTTCATCTTTTGCTGTGTGACCACCTCTTTCTCCGAACTGCACACATCACTCGCATGACCTTAATTCCATGTGGGGTCTAGGACCTCATCATCCTCCACATCATCTTCTACCCAATCCTCAACCCTGCCCTCTTTGCCGGTCTGCACACTGCAGAAAGCTGCAGCAGTTGGCACCTGTGTTTCGTCATCATCAGAGACGTGCTGCGGTGGTCCTCCCATGTCCACATCCTGAAACATAAGTAGTTCGGCATCAGTGAACTCAATCTCTTCCACTTCTGGGGCAGGGCTAGGTGGATTGCCCACAGAAATCCTGCCAGCAGTGTGATCAAAAAGCATATAGAGACTGCTGCATGACTCCGGGCTCAGACTGCTTGCCTTATATGCAAGGGAGTGCGGTGAAAGACAGATGCCCATGGGCTGCAGGTGCCAACTCTGCACTTTCAGCAGGGGACCGGGTTGGAGACAATGTGAAGGAACAGGAGGCACTGTCAGCCACCCAATCTACTACCGCGTCTACTTGTTCTAGGCATACAAAATAACATTGAACGTTCTATCGCCTACGTTCACCTGAGGAAGGTGTTTTTATTTGGGAGTGTAGCTAACACAGATCAACCATGTCCTCTCCCTGCAACAGGAGCTCCACCAACACCAGCAGCACCACGACCAGACCCATGTCCCATATTTGACGTTCTCCTCATTCTTTGAGGTCACCCACTGAACTAACAGACAGATTAACTATATTCATTTACCTTCACGCATGCAGTGCAGCTGTACCTCATACAAAAAATGGGTATATGTCACCCGCCGATCTAACAGACAGATTAACTATATTAATTTCCCGTCACGGATGCAATGCAGGTGTACCTCACACAAAAAATGGGTATATGTCACCGACCGAACTAACAGACAGATTAAATATATTAATTTCCCTGTCACGTATGCAGTACAGGTTTACCGCACACAAGAAATGGGTATATGACACCCACCGAACTAAAAGACGGATTAACTATATTAATTTCCCTGTCACGGATGCAGTGCAGGTGTACCACACACCAAAAATGGGAATATGTCACCCACCAATCTAACAGATGGATTAACTATATTAATTTCCCTGCCAAGGATGCAGTGCAGGTGTACCTCACACAAAAAATAGGTATATGTCACCCACTGAACTAACAGACGGATTACCTATATTATTTTCCCTGCCAAGGATGCAGTGCAGGTGTACCTTACACAAAAAATAGGTATATGTCACCCACTGAACTAACAGACTGATTACCTATATTAATTTCCCTGCCAAGGATGCAGTGCAGGTGTACCTCACACAAAAAATAGGTATATGTCACCCACTGTACTAACAGACGGATTAACTATATTAATTTCCCTGCCAAGGATGCAGTGCAGGTGTACCTCACACCAAAAATGGGTATATGTCACCCACCAATCTAACAGCTATATTAACCATTATATTTTTGTGTCAGGGGTACAAAGATGGTGCATTGCACACACAAAAAAATTCGCTATAGGTCACCCACAGAATAACCAGCCAGATTAATTATGATATTTCTGTGTCAGGGATGCAAAGCTAGTGTATTGCACCCACAAAAAAAATCACTATAGGTCACCCACAGAATAAATAGCCAGATGAGATGCCTAACACTTTCCCTCACTTCAGCTTGCCTGCTTCCTGTCCCTGCACTACTCAGCTGATGGGCGGTGCTACAAGTCATCCAGCTTTTATCGAGGCTGGGTCACGTGATGCACCGGCCAATCACAGTCATGCCACTACTAGGCATGGCTGTGATGGCTTCTACATGCCCACAGTTCGTTGCAGTTCGGGTTCGCTTAACACTAATTGTGAACCTAAGAATTGGCCACATATGGCCATATGCACATTGACCATCATGGATTGTATAAGCTGGCTACACTCCATTAGGGGGTGAAGCTCTTTGCTTAAAACAATATAAAAGCTGGACCTTTTCAGTTAAAAAGTTGGAGTTCACCTATGAAAGACGTCTTTGCGTAGAAAAGATGGTGTTCCCAAAAAGAGTCTCTGACTGCTTTCGCTGAAACGGGCTCCCCTGCTGTCAGATGATGCTATCTCAATTAGTGATGCAAGTACCTTCAATCTAGATCTAGTAAGGAGGACTCTAGATGCAGTGTGGTTGTAATTACGCAATTAGTAATTATATGTTGTATTATCTAACCCTTACTTGTACGTTTTCTATGTTTGTATTTACCTAATTTGCTAAAAAGAGACATACATTTGCCTAATTATCCCTATTCCCTTAATAAATTTACTTGTTAATTTTACTATTCTGAAAGTGGTGTGTGTAGTATCTGAAGCTGAAATAGTGTATTTGTTAGCAATACATGCAGACAGAACGCTCCCCTTCTATTGAATAGGTCAGTGAAAACCACAGACCATACACGAATGCCATCCATTTTACACTGATCCATGTAATAGAAACAAGCTAAAAAGTTAGTAAAAAATGTTGTGTTTTTTTTGAAGACGCATCAACCATGCTTGAGCACTGAACGCACTAAATACCTTTGCAGAAGCAAAATGATCCAAGGATTTTCATCTGCAAAACAGACAGTCGCGTTAATAAGGCCTTACCCTGAAAAACCTTTAATTTAGACGAAAATCAACTAAATTATCCTCCATGTACATTATTACCGAATGAAGCCCTTTTCTCTATTAATTACCATGTAATAAATGTAAGACAAAAACTACAAATTTAAAAGTACTTTTTCCCACTGTTAGCTCATTTTGACATGAAGAACATCTATTTTGCTTGTGAATCACCCCTGTCTCTTTTATGCCCACTGTGCACAGGCGTCTTGCCTCCTATTGTCTCGGAGCAGGAGTCCTGCTGAGGGCAGCCTAATAAAATAAACTATTGTGGTTGCTGTCCTGTTGTTTTTAATAGATGTGCCTAATGGACTCCGAACTACCAGGCAAGACTCTGCTGTAGAATCTGAGTCACACACTGAAGCAACTTTTGACAAATGAAATCTCTACAAAACTCATAGGCTTACGGTTTTATTAATTCACAATGATAGAACATTGTGAATGATTGAAATGCCTCATGTCATTAAGTGGATGGGTGCTTAATGATTCATTTATGTGGGAACTACAGATATTTTTTACAGCACCATATGATAAATATTTAGCACCAAAGCTGCATACAATCCCTTTAAAAGAAATAAGTTTTACCGTACAAGACTGCACAATCAAAAAATCAGCTATAATGCAGTGTCTGTATGTGTTCTCTAATAGCATATGTGAAATAATTGCTATCCCTGAACTCACCGCAAAGTAGGGAGAGCTTGGGCTAAACCTATAAACCTACTGGAAGACTCAGCATAGGACTCCTTCCCTCAAATATGGAGGGGTATCACAAGTAGGGGAATTATGTAAAGTTCCTCTTATCTTGCTCTTCCAGACCCGGACTGGGAACACAAAGCAGCCCGGGCACACAAATCACCCAAACACACAGATAGAACCATACATTTCCACCCTAACAAGGGAGGTGGCAAAGGGGTTGTTTCACTTCAGCAAGTGGCACCTATCATGTAGAGAAAGTTAAGGGGTTATCCAAAGTCTGAAATATCCCCCCTAATGCCGCAGCATCTCCCCGTCGCATGGATCAAAACATCCGGCAATGGGAGGAGTTAACAGCCAATAGCAGGCCGCGACGCAGACGAGCCTCCCTAGCAGCTAGGGGACACGCAGTGGCGGAATGTACAAGGGTCCCGGGCATTGGGGGGAATATTTTAGACTTTGGATAACCCCTTTAATACACTTACTAATGTATTGCGATTGTTCATATTGCTGTCTTTGCTGGCTTGATTTATTTCTCCATCACATTATACACTGCTCGTTATCATGGTAACGACCACCCTGCAATCCATCAGTGGTGGTCGTGCTTGCACACTACAGGAAAAAGTGACGGCCACTCTGGTGGCTGGGATTGTGGAAGCACACATAGGCTAGTGCTTTTTCCTATAGTGTGCAAGTACGGCAACTGCTGGACTGCAGGGTGGTCTGTAACCATGGAAACGAGCAGTGCATAATGTGATGGAAAAATGGATCCAGCCAGCCAAGGAGGCAATATGGACAATCACAATTCATTAGTAGGTGGCTTGTATTAATTTTCTTTCTAAAGTGAGACAACCCTCAGAATGAAAAAAAGGATCCACATCCATTCGAATTTAGAGTCCTAACAGACATACAAAGTATTATTAAACAAATACAAAGAAGACATTATGCATTATCCCTATAACCCAGAGGATGATGAAAGGGATCACCTCTTACCTTGAGGCGATGTCAGCGCTACAAACAGACAATGAAAGTTTTAATGATGAAAAGATACACAGGAGACTTTATGCATTGTGCCTATGTACCCAGAGGAAGAAAGGCGCCAATGCCCCAACAGACAATGAATATTGCCAACAAACTACAGAAGTTTTACAGTGAAGAAAATATGGTTTAGTCTAAAGTCCACTGAGAGTACTGTAGATGTCAGTGTTATGGAGAGCGCTGTGGATGTTACGGTTATGGGGGCGCTGATGATGTCACTGTTATGGAGAGCGCTGTGGATGTTACGGTTATGGGGGCGCTGTAGATGTCACTGTTATGGAGAGCGCTGTGTATGTTACGGTTATGGGGGTGCTGTAGATGTCAGTGTTATGGAGAGCTCTGTGGATGTTACGGTTATGGGGGTGCTGTAGATGTCAGTGTTATGGAGAGCTCTGTGGATGTTACGGTTATGGGGGTGCTGTAGATGTCAGTGTTATGGAGAGCTCTGTGGATGTTACGGTTATGGGGGCGCTGTAGATGTCAGTGTTATGGAGAGCTCTGTGGATGTTACGGTTATGGGGGTGCTGTAGATGTCACTGTTATGGAGAGCTCTGTGGATGTTACGGTTATGGGGGTGCTGTAGATGTCACTGTTATGGAGAGCGCTGTAGATGTTACGGTTATGGGGGCGCTGATGATGTCAGTGTTATGGAGAGCGCTGTAGATGTTACAGTTATGGGGGCGCTGATGATGTCACTGTTATGGAGAGCTCTGTGGATGTTACGGTTATGGGGGTGCTGATGATTTCACTGTTATGGGGGCACTGTGGATGTTACAGTTATGGGGGCGCTGATGATGTCACTGTTATGAAGAGCGCTGTAGATGTTACAGTTATGGGGGCGCTGATGATGTCAGTGTTATGGAGAGCGCTGTAGATGTTACAGTTATGGGGGCGCTGATGATGTCACTGTTATGGAGAGCTCTGTGGATGTTACGGTTATGGGGGTGCTGATGATGTCACTGTTATGGAGAGCTCTGTGGATGTTACGGTTATGGGGGCGCTGATGATGTCACTGTTATGGAGAGCTCTGTGGATGTTACGGTTATGGGGGTGCTGTAGATGTCACTGTTATAGAGAGCGCTGTAGATGTTACGATTATGGGGGCGCTGTAGATGTCACTGTTATGGAGAGCGTTGTAGATGTTACAGTTATGGGGGCGCTGATGATGTCACTGTTATGGAGAGCGCTGTAGATGTTACGGTTATGGGGGCGCTGTAGATGTCACTGTTATGGAGAGCGCTGTAGATGTTACAGTTATGGGGGCGCTGATGATGTCAGTGTTATGGAGAGCACTGTGGATGTTACGGTTATGGGGGCGCTGATGATGTCACTGTTATGGAGAGCACTGTGGATGTTACGGTTATGGGGGTGCTGTAGATGTCACTGTTATGGAGAGTGCAATGGATGTTACTGTTATGGAGGTGCTGTAGATGTCACTGTTATGGGGACCACTGTCGATATCAATATTATGGGGGTCACTGTCGATATCAGTGTTATGGGGGTCACTGTCGATATCAGTGTTATGGGGGTCACTGTCGATATCAGTGTTATGGGGGTCACTGTCGATATCAGTGTTATGGGGGTCACTGTCGATATCAGTGTTATGGGGGTCACTGTCGATATCAGTGTTATGGGGGTCACTGTCGATATCAGTGTTATGGGGGCCACTGTCGATATCAGTGTTATGGGGGCCACTGTTGATATCTTTAAACCACACACACACAAACAACAACAAAAAATAGACCAGTGCAAAGCTCGGTAATTCTGCTAGTAAGCTTTATAAATGTTCTAAATCTGCAGCTTCTAAAGCCATTTATTATAACTTTCTATTTATTGAATATCGTCTTGAAGTCCTGTGAAATATATATTTATATACGGGGTATGTATGTGTATATATATATATATATATAACCACACTTCGTTCTACAGTGAGAAGACAATATTTATAGCGTAAAAAAATGTTTTAAACGATTTTTACAGATCATAGTCAATGGACTACTCTTAGGTTATTACTGTAAATGTGCCTTAAAGGAAATGTGTCACCAAAAATTTAACCTGCCATACTTTTTTCAAATCAGTTTTTTTTTTTTCTAATTGGAGATTTTTTTATTCTATTTCCTGAATATTATTATGGGGGTGGCCATCTTGCCAGAGCTGTTCTTAACAGGATTTACACAGTATTTCAAAGAAAACTGCTTTAAGGCCATAGACACAATGTCCAGGAGGGGAACTTATTGACTTCTATGGCAGAGTTTTCTAGGCATGGTCTGCAGAGGTCATTGTACAAGGAAAGATGAGATAAGCTCTGAAAATCACATATTGTGAATGGTGGATCCTGTCTTATCTATACACAGAGGTGATATCATTACAGGCAGGATTAGAATGAGTTACCTGCAGTAAGGTGATCTGCACAGACCAAGAAGTGGCGGCAATTATTAGGGTTATCTGCCAGTGCAAAAACTGCAGGATTTGGGGTTTTAGTTTAAATATAAAAAGTGATATGGAAAATTAAATCATCATCTAACTATATATTTAAATATATATGTTAAACATAAAAACGTGAATTAAACAGCGTGTCATTTTCTGATGACACATTCCCTTTAATGAGGACCTGTAACCTCTCCTAAAATGTCTGTTTAGTCAATACTAATAACAATGCTGGAGCACCACTGCTTAGAACAGTGCACTACCTCTGTTATTCCTCTTGGAAACGTATGACTAAATTGACAACTGGGTGTCATCATTACCCCTGTCAACAGGGTATGTCCTACATACTCTGACACCGTCAGTCTGGTAATGAAGGGGGAAAGTTTTTAATTTAGGCTCTGATCACATCAGAACTGTGATTTCTGTTTCACTGCTCTGTCAAAAGTGCAGAAAAAAAGAAAATGATATGTCACAAGACGGGCACCAACAGAGCATAACAGAACCAACTGACATAATAGGGTACGTTAGGCTCCATCACAGTGTCTGTCATTGTACTAGAAAAAATGGCACTGCATGCTGTGCTATTTTATCCGGCAAATATGATAAATATGTCACTAACGAAGTTTCCAATGCAGATGTAAAAAGATAATTTTTAAACAGACATGTCAGGAGTCTTAACAGTAAAATGTTGCTGTTTTGTTAACTTTTCTTTCCAAAACTTGGCAAAACCGCGATGTGTGAACATAACTGGGAACCCACTATGCACATGAATCAGTCTGGCATTGGACAGAAATGCCTGAGAGCAGTCTGACAAAGCCCTCTGATTTATACATGCCACTGGGTTCTACAGCATCGGGCCATAGGCAATGGAGCCGGGAGCCATATGCACTGATATAAGAAAGGATTAAAGGGAACCATGCAAAATAATCTAGAAGCAGCATGATATAGAGCAGGAGGAGCTGAGCAGACATACATAGTTTTAAGGGAAACGATTCAGTAAGGCCAAGCTGACATCAGCGTTCAGCCTTTCTATTCTCTTTCTCCTTTAACGGAGCAGGAGGAGCAGGAGAACGGAAAGGCTGAACGCTGATGTGAACTCAGCCTAAAACGTGTCCTTTATACACTTATATTCCTGCTCATTCTGGGCTTTGAAGTCAGGGAGTCGGCCCTATCAGTGACTGACAGCTCTCTCTGTATACACAGTCATAGAGGGAAGGTCCTATCAGTGACTGACAGTTCTCTCTGTATACACAG
Organism: Bufotes viridis; assembly: GCA_033119425.1. Classification (NCBI taxonomy): domain Eukaryota; kingdom Metazoa; phylum Chordata; class Amphibia; order Anura; family Bufonidae; genus Bufotes; species Bufotes viridis. The sequence goes on from CM065590.1 coordinate 170,367,813, forward strand.
TCATAGAGGGAAGGTTCTATCAGTGACTGACAGCTATCTCTGTATACACAGTCATAGAGGGAAGGTCCTATCAGTGACTGACAGCTCTCTCTGTATACAGTCATAGAGGGAAGGTCCTATCAGTGACTGACAGCTCTCTCTGTATACAGTCATAGAGGGAAGGTCCTATCAGTGACTGACAGCTATCTCTGTATACACAGTCATAGAGGGAAGGTCCTAACAGTGACTGACAGCCCTCTCTGTATACACAGTCATAGAGGGAAGGTCCTATCAGTGACTGACAGCTATCTCTGTATACACAGTCATAGAGGGAAGGTCCTATCAGTGACTGACAGCTATCTCTGTATACACAGTCATAGAGGGAAGGTCCTATCAGTGACTGACAGCTATCTCTGTATACACAGTCATAGAGGGAAGGTCCTATCAGTGACTGACAGCCTCTCTGTATACACAGTCATAGAGGGAAGGTCCTATCAGTGACTGACAGCTATCTCTGTATACACAGTCATAGAGGGAAGGTCCTATCAGTGACTGACAGCTCTCTCTGTATACACAGTCATAGAGGGAAGGTCCTATCAGTGACTGACAGCTATCTCTGTATACACAGTCATAGAGGGAAGGTCCTATCAGTGACTGACAGCTCTCTCTGTATACACAGTCATAGAGGGAAGGTCCTATCAGTGACTGACAGCCTCTCTGTATACACAGTCATAGAGGGAAGGTCCTATCAGTGACTGACAGCTCTCTGTATACACAGTCATAGAGGGAAGGTCCTATCAGTGACTGACAGCTCTCTCTGTATACACAGTCATAGAGGGAAGGTCCTATCAGTGACTGACAGCTGTCTCTGTATACACAGTCATAGAGGGAAGGTCCTATCAGTGACTGACAGCTCTCTCTGTATACACAGTCATAGAGGAAGGTCCTATCAGTGACTGACAGCTCTCTCTGTATACACAGTCATAGAGGAAGGTCCTATCAGTGACTGACAGCTATCTCTGTATACACAGTCATAGAGGAAGGTCCTATCAGTGACTGACAGCTCTCTGTATACACAGTCATAGAGTGAAGGTCCTATCAGTGACTGACAGCTGTCTCTGTATACACAGTCATAGAGGAAGGTCCTATCAGTGACTGACAGCTTCTCTGTATACACAGTCATAGAGGAAGGTCCTATCAGTGACTGACAGCTATCTCTGTATACACAGTCATAGAGGGAAGGTCCTATCAGTGACTGACAGCTATCTCTGTATACACAGTCATAGAGGGAAGGTCCTATCAGTGACTGACAGCTCTCTCTGTATACACAGTCATAGAGGGAAGGTGCTATCAGTGACTGACAGCTCATCTCTGTATACACAGTCATAGAGGGAAGGTCCTATCAGTGACTGACAGCTATCTCTGTATACACAGTCATAGAGGGAAGGTCCTATCAGTGACTGACAGCTCTCTCTGTATACACAGTCATAGAGGAAGGTCCTATCAGTGACTGACAGCTCTCTCTGTATACACAGTCATAGAGGGAAGGTCCTATCAGTGACTGACAGCTATCTCTGTATACACAGTCATAGAGGGAAGGTCCTATCAGTGACTGACAGCTATCTCTGTATACACAGTCATAGAGGAAGGTCCTATCAGTGACTGACAGCTCTCTCTGTATACACAGTCATAGAGGAAGGTCCTATCAGTGACTGACAGCTATCTCTGTATACACAGTCATAGAGGAAGGTCCTATCAGTGACTGACAGCTATCTCTGTATACACAGTCATAGAGGAAGGTCCTATCAGTGACTGACAGCTATCTCTGTATACACAGTCATAGAGGAAGGTGCCTATCAGTGACTGACAGCTATCTCTGTATACACAGTCATAGAGGGAAGGTCCTATCAGTGACTGACAGCTATCTCTGTATACACAGTCATAGAGGGAAGGTCCTATCAGTGACTGACAGCTCTCTCTGTATACACAGTCATAGAGTGAAGGTCCTATCAGTGACTGACAGCTGTCTCTGTATACACAGTCATAGAGTGAAGGTCCTATCAGTGACTGACAGCTCTCTCTGTATACACAGTCATAGAGGGAAGGCCCTATCAGTTACTGACAGCTATCTCTGTATACACAGTCATAGAGGGAAGGTCCTATCAGTGATTGACAGCTATCTCTGTATACACAGTCATAGAGGGAAGGTCCTATCAGTGACTGACAGCTCTCTCTGTATACACAGTCATAGAGGGAAGGTGCTATCAGTGACTGACAGCTATCTCTGTATACACAGTCATAGAGTGAAGGCCCTATCAGTTATTGACAGCTATCTCTGTATACACAGTCATAGAGGGAAGGTCCCATCAGTGACTGACAGCTATCTCTGTATACACAGTCATAGAGGGAAGGTCCTATCAGTGACTGACAGCTATCTCTGTATACACAGTCATAGAGGGAAGGTCCTATCAGTGACTGACAGCTCTCTCTGTATACACAGTCATAGAGGGAAGGTGCTATCAGTGACTGACAGCTATCTCTGTATACACAGTCATAGAGGGAAGGTCCTATCAGTGATTGACAGCTCTCTCTGTATACACAGTCATAGAGGGAAGGTCCTATCAGTGACTGACAGCTCTCTCTGTATACACAGTCATAGAGTGAAGGTCCAATCAGTGACTGACAGCAATCTCTGTATACACAGTCATAGAGGGAGGGTCCTATCAGTGACTGACAGCTATCTCTGTATACACAGTCATAGAGGGAAGGTCCTATCAGTGACTGACAGCTATCTCTGTATACACAGTCATAGAGGGAAGGTCCTATCAGTGACTGACAGCTATCTCTGTATACACAGTCATAGAGGGAAGGTCCTAACAGTGACAGACAGCACTCTGTATACACAGTCATAGAGTGAAGGTCCTATCAGTGACTGACAGCTATCTCTGTATACACAGTCATAGAGGGAAGGTCCTATCAGTGACTGACAGCAATCTCTGTATACACAGTCATAGAAGGAAGGTCCTAACAGTGACAGACAGCACTCTGTATACACAGTCATAGAGGGAAGGTCCTATCAGTGACTGACAGCTATCTCTGTATACACAGTCATAGAGGGAAGGTCCTATCAGTGACTGACAGCTATCTCTGTATACACAGTCATAGAGGGAAGGTCCTATCAGTGACTGACAGCATCTCTGTATACACAGTCATAGAGGGAAGGTCCTATCAGTGACTGACAGCTATCTCTGTATACACAGTCATAGAGGGAAGGTCCTATCAGTGACTGACAGCAATCTCTGTATACACAGTCATAGAAGGAAGGTCCTAACAGTGACAGACAGCACTCTGTATACAGTCATAGAGGGAGGGTCCTATCAGTGACTGACAGCTATCTCTGTATACACAGTCATAGAGGGAAGGTCCTATCAGTGACTGACAGCTCTCTCTGTATACACAGTCATAGAGGGAAGGTCCTATCAGTGACTGACAGCTATCTCTGTATACACAGTCATAGAGGGAAGGTCCTATCAGTGACTGACAGCTATCTCTGTATACACAGTCATAGAGGGAAGGTCCTATCAGTGATTGACAGCTCTCTCTGTATACACAGTCATAGAGGGAAGGTCCTAACAGTGACAGACAGCACTCTGTATACAGTCATAGAGGGAGGGTCCTATCAGTGACTGACAGCTATCTCTGTATACACAATCATAGAGGGAAGGTCCTATCAGTGACTGACAGCTCTCTCTGTATACACAGTCATAGAGGGAAGGTCCTATCAGTGACTGACAGCTATCTCTGTATACACAGTCATAGAGGGAAGGTCCTATCAGTGACTGACAGCTATCTCTGTATACACAGTCATAGAGGGAAGGTCCTATCAGTGACTGACAGCTCTCTCTGTATACACAGTCATAGAGGGAAGGTCCTTTCAGTGACTGACAGCTCTCTCTGTATACACAGTCATAGAGGGAGGGTCCTATCAGTGACTGACAGCTATCTCTGTATACAGAGTCATAGAGGGAAGGTCCTATCAGTGACTGACAGCTCTCTGTATACACAGTCATAGAGGGAAGGTCCTACCAGTGACTGACAGCTCTCTCTGTATACACAGTCATAGAGTGAGGGTCCTATCAGTGACTGACAGCTCTCTCTGTATACAGTCATAGAGGGAAGGTCCTATCAGTGATTGACAGCTCTCTCTGTATACACAGTCATAGAGGGAAGGTCCTATCAGTGACTGACAGCTATCTCTGTATATACAGTAATAGAGGGAAGGTCCTATCAGTGACTGACAGCTCTCTCTGTATACACAGTCATAGAGGGAAGGTCCTATCAGTGACTGACAGCTCTCTCTGTATACACAGTCATAGAGGGAAGGTCCTATCAGCGATTGACAGCTCTCTCTGTATACACAGTCATAGAGGGAGGGTCCTATCAGTGACTGACAGCTCTCTCTGTATACACAGTCATAGAGGGAAGGTCCTATCAGTGATTGACAGCTCTCTCTGTATACACAGTCATAGAGGGAAGGTCCTAACAGTGACAGACAGCACTCTGTATACAGTCATAGAGGGAGGGTCCTATCAGTGACTGACAGCTATCTCTGTATACACAGTCATAGAGGGAAGGTCCTATCAGTGACTGACAGCTCTCTCTGTATACACAGTCATAGAGGGAAGGTCCTATCAGTGACTGACAGCTCTCTCTGTATACATAGTCATAGAGGGAAGGTCCTATCAGTGACTGACAGCTCTCTCTGTATACACAGTCATAGAGGGAAGGTCCTATCAGTGACTGACAGCTCTCTGTATACACAGTCATAGAGGGAAGGTCCTATCAGTGACTGACAGCTATCTCTGTATACACAGTCATAGAGGGAAGGTCCGATCAGTGACTGACAGCTCTCTCTGTATACATAGTCATAGAGGGAAGGTCCTATCAGTGACTGACAACTATCTCTATATACACAGTCATAGAGGGAAGGTCCTATCAGTGACTGACAGCTATCTCTGTATACACAGTCATAGAGGGAAGGTCCCATCAGTGACTGACAGCTATCTCTGTATACAGTCATAGAGGGAAGGTCCTATCAGTGACTGACAGCTATCTCTGTATACATAGTCATAGAGGGAAGGTCCTATCAGTGACTGACAGCTATCTCTGTATACACAGTCATAGAGGGAAGGTCCTATCAGTGACTGACAGCTCTCTCTGTATACACAGTCATAGAGGGAAGGTCCTATCAGTGACTGACAGCTATCTCTGTATACACAGCAGTGGCGTACCGCCCATATAGGCAGACCACGCCACTGCTATGGGGCCCGCCGCACAGGGGGGCCCGGAGCGCAGGGGAAGCCCCGCCCCCTCTGCCTGGCCCCGCCCCCCTCTCCATCCACTGTGCGAGCAGTCAGCCAGCAGTGAGTGCCTATAAATAGTTAAGTTTTTCTACTCACAGCCCTCCCTCCGCCCCCCTCCCCCTCCTCCTTGTTTGCTCTCAGTGACCTTATTGATCCGGCTGCCTGCCGGGTGCTTCAGTTGCTTAGGAGTTCTTCTCACTGGCCAATCAGCGCAAATCAGCAAAAAGAGGCAGCTGCTGATTGGCCAGTGTGTATTAGTCTGTGTGTCACATGCTGCATCCGGCCCCAGGAATCCTTCATGGACGGCAGAGTGGCAGTGCAGACCTGTAATCCAGCCCAGCAGCCAGACAGTGAGCACAGTGAGTGGGATCTGCCTGCAAGTCAAGAGGACTCATAGAGGACAGTGTGCTTTCCTCTTACTTTGTCCTCTATGAGCCCCCAAAATGCCAAGGGGGGTGAGCACACTGTCCTCTATTAGCACCCCCCCCCCCCCCGAGTCCTCTATGAACCCCTCCAAGTTCTAACCCCTAATGTCCCCTAAAATGCCCAGAAGGGGGGAGTAGGAGGAAAGCACAATGTCTTCTATGATACTCCCCCCATCCTTGAGTCCCCCCTCCCCCCCACAAACCCGTAATGCCCTCAAAATACACATGGGAGGAGTAGGAAGAAAGCTACCAGTCCTCTATGAGCCTCCCCACCTTGAATCCCCCAACTTGTAATATGCCCCCAAAATGTCCAAGGGGGGGGGGGGGGGAGTAGGAGGAAAGCAACCTGTCCTCTATGAGCCTTCCCCCCTGAGTCCTCTATGAGTCCTCCAAGTGCCCACCAAAATGCCCAGAGGGCAAAAGAAGGAGGCAAGCACACTGTCCTGAACATTTTGAGGGGCATTATGGGTTGAGGGGGCTCATAGAGGACAGTGTGGTTTCCTCCTCCTCCTAGGATAACCCCGTTAACTCCTTGCGCTGATGCTGAGGGTGTACATAGCCACTCAGCATCAACAGCAAGGAGTTAAAGGGTTTTGGGCAGTGGCGTACAGTTGTACTGCAACTATTCGGGGTAAGAGAAGTGATGACAAAATGGCTCTAGTAGCAAAGGGGTTAGGATGTGGAGGATGGCCTACGTGCCTTTAGCACAGAGGACACAGGCAGGAGGAGCAATGTGTATGCGTGCTCCTGCCGGGCGCTCGTCCAGCTGTGCTCGCATACATATTGTGCCCTGTGTCCACTGTCCTGTGCCCACTCTGCTAAAGCCTGACATAGCCCATAACAGACTGGCAGGAGCGGTGATGTGATCAAATTTATTGTGTATGGGTGTGTGTGTCTCTCCCTGTGTATCACCATCACCATGCCCACATGTTCCTATGTCTTGACGCAGCTGTATCAGGACATTCTGTGCGGGGGAAGAAGAAGATGGAAGAGGAGGCAACGCCGCCAGCATGGAGTCCGTGGGAGAGACTGACAGCTATCTCTGTATACACAGTCACAGAGGGAAGGTCCTATCAGTGACTGACAGCTGTCTCTGTATACACAGTCATAGAGGGAAGGTCCTATCAGTGACTGACAGCTATCTCTGTATACACAGTCACAGAGGGAAGGTCCTATCAGTGACTGACAGCTGTCTCTGTATACACAGTCATAGAGGGAAGGTCCTATCAGTGACTGACAGCTATCTCTGTATACACAGTCATAGAGGGAAGGTCCTATCAGTGATGACCTCTCTCTCTGTATACACAGTCATATAGGGAGGGTCCTATCAGTGACTGACAGCTGTCTCTGTATACACAGTCATAGAGGGAGGGTCCTATCAGTGACTGACAGCTGTCTCTGTATACACAGTCATAGAGGGAGGGTCCTATCAGTGACTGACAGCTGTCTCTGTATACACAGTCATAGAGGGAAGGTCCTATCAGTGACTGACAGCTCTCTCTGTATACACAGTCATAGAGGGAGGGTCCTATCAATGACTGAAAGCTTTCTCTGTATACACAGTCATAGAGGGAGGGTCCTATCAGTGACTGACAGCTATCTCTGTATACACAGTCATAGAGGGAAGGTCCTATCAGTGACTGACAGCTGTCTCTGTATACACAGTCATAGAGGGAGGGTCCTATCAGTGACTGACAGCTCTCTCTGTATACATAGTCATAGAGGGAAGGTCCTATCAGTGACTGACAGCTATCTCTGTATACACAGTCATAGAGGAAGGTACTATCAGTGACTGACAGCTCTCTCTGTATACACAGTCATAGAGGAAGGTCCTATCAGTGACTGACAGCTATCTCTGTATACACAGTCATAGAGGAAGGTCCTATCAGTGACTGACAGCTCTCTCTGTATACATAGTCATAGAGGGAAGGTCCTATCAGTGACTGACAGCTCTCTCTGTATACACAGTCATAGAGGGAAGGTCCTATCAGTGACTGACAGCTATCTCTGTATACACAGTCATAGAGGGAAGGTCCTATCAGTGACTGACAGCTATCTCTGTATACCAGTCATAGAGGGAAGGTCCTATCAGTGACTGACAGCTATCTCTGTATACACAGTCATAGAGGGAAGGTCCTATCAGTGACTGACAGCTATCTCTGTATACACAGTCATAGAGGAAGGTCCTATCAGTGACTGACAGCTATCTCTGTATACACAGTCATAGAGGGAAGGTCCTATCAGTGACTGACAGCTCTCTCTGTATACACAGTCATAGAGGGAAGGTCCTATCAGTGACTGACAGCTATCTCTGTATACACAGTCATAGAGGGAAGGTCCTATCAGTGACTGACAGCTATCTCTGTATACACAGTCATAGAGGAAGGTCCTATCAGTGACTGACAGCTCTCTCTGTATACACAGTCATAGAGGGAAGGTCCTATCAGTGACTGACAGCTCTCTCTGTATACACAGTCATAGAGGAAGGTCCTATCAGTGACTGACAGCTATCTCTGTATACACAGTCATAGAGGGAAGGTCCTATCAGTGACTGACAGCTCTCTCTGTATACACAGTCATAGAGGAAGGTCCTATCAGTGACTGACAGCTCTCTCTGTATACACAGTCATAGAGGGAAGGTCCTATCAGTGATTGACAGCTATCTCTGTATACATAGTCATAGAGAGAAGGTCCTATCAGTGACTGACAGCTGTCTCTGTATACATAGTCATAGAGGGAGGGTCCTATCAGTGACTGGCAGCTGTCTCTGTATACACAGTCATAGAGGGAGGGTCCTATTGGTGACTGACAGCTCTCTCTGTATACACAGTCATAGAGGGAGGGTCCTATCAGTGACTGACAGCTCTCTCTGTATACACAGTCATAGAGGGAAGGTCCTATCAGTGACTGACAGCTCTCTGTATACATAGTCATAGAGGGAAGGTCCTATCAGTAACTGACAGCTGTCTCTGTATACACAGTCATAGAGGGAAGGTCCTATCAGTTACTGACAGCTATCTCTGTATACACAGTCATAGAGGGAAGGTCCTATCAGTGACTGACAGCTCTCTCTGTATACATAGTCATAGAGAGAAGGTCCTATCAGTGACTGACAGCTCTCTCTGTATACACAGTTATAGAGGGAAGGTCCTATCAGTAACTGACAGCTATCTCTGTATACACAGTCATAGAGGGAAGGTCCTATCAGTGACTGACAGCTATCTCTGTATACACAGTCATAGAGGGAAGGTCCTATCAGTGACTGACAGCTATCTCTGTATACACAGTCATAGAGGGAAGGTCCTATCAGTGACTGACAGCTATCTCTGTATACACAGTCATAGAGGGAAGGTCCTATCAGTGACTGACAGCTCTCTCAGTATACACAGTCATAGAGGGAAGGTCCTATCAGTGACTGACAGCTCTCTCTGTATACACAGTCATAGAGGGAAGGTCCTATCAGTGATTGACAGCTATCTCTGTATACACAGTCATAGAGGGAAGGTCCTATCAGTGACTGACAGATCTCTCTGTATACACAGTCATAGAGGGAAGGCCCTATCAGTGACTGGCAGTTATCTCTGTATACACAGTCATAGAGGGAAGGTCCTATCAGTGATGACAGCTCTCTCTGTATACACAGTCATAGAGGGAAGGTCCTATCAGTGATTGACAGCTATCTCTGTATACATAGTCATAGAAAGAAGGTCCTATCAGTGACTGACAGCTGTCTCTGTATACACAGTCATAGAGGGAGGGTCCTATCAGTGACTGACAGCTCTCTCTGTATACACAGTCATAGAGGGAAGGTCCTATCAGTGACTGACAGCTCTCTCTGTATACACAGTCATAGAGGGAAGGCCCTATCAGTTACTGACAGCTATCTCTGTATACACAGTCATAGAGGGAAGGTCCTATCAGTGACTGACAGCTCTCTCTGTATACACAGTCATAGAGTGAAGGTCCTATCAGTGACTGACAGCAATCTCTGTATACACAGTCATAGAGGGAAGGTCCTGTCAGTGACTGACAGCTATCTCTGTATAAACAGTCATAGAGCGAAGGTCCTATCAGTGACTGACAGATATATCTGTATACACAGTCATAGAGGGAAGGTCCTATCAGTGACTGACAGCTATCTCTGTATACACAGTCATAGAGGGAAGGTCCTGTCAGTGACTGACAGCTATCTCTGTATACACAGTCATAGAGGGAAGGTCCTATCAGTGACTGACAGCTATCTCTGTATACACAGTCATAGAGGGAGGGTCCTATCAGTGTCTGACAGCTATCTCTGTATACACAGTCATAGAGGGAAGGTCCTATCAGTGACTGACAGCTCTCTCTGTATACACAGTCATAGAGGGAAGGTCCTATCAGTGACTGACAGCTCTCTCTGTATACACAGTCATAGAGGAAGGTCCTATCAGTGACTGACAGCTATCTCTGTATACACAGTCATAGAGGGAAGGTCCTATCAGTGACTGACAGTCATAGTCATCCATCAGTGATGACAGCTCTGTATACAGTCATAGAGGGAAGGTCCTATCAGTGACTGACAGCTATCTCTGTATACACAGTCATAGAGGGAAGGTCCTATCAGTGACTGACAGCTATCTCTGTATACACAGTCATAGAGGGAAGGTCCTATCAGTGACTGACAGCTATCTCTGTATACACAGTCATAGAGGGAAGGTCCTATCAGTGACTGACAGCTCTCTCTGTATACACAGTCATAGAGGGAAGGTCCTATCAGTGACTGACAGCTATCTCTGTATACACAGTCATAGAGGGAAGGTCCTATCAGTGACTGACAGCTATCTCTGTATACACAGTCATAGAGGGAAGGTCCTATCAGTGACTGACAGCTATCTCTGTATACACAGTCATAGAGGGAAGGTCCTATCAGTGACTGACAGCTATCTCTGTATACACAGTCATAGAGGGAAGGTCCTATCAGTGACTGACAGCTATCTCTGTATACACAGTCATAGAGGGAAGGTCCTATCAGTGACTGACAGCTATCTCTGTATACACAGTCATAGAGGGAAGGTCCTATCAGTGACTGACAGCTATCTCTGTATACACAGTCATAGAGGGAAGGTCCTATCAGTGACTGGACAGCTATCTCTGTATACATAGTCATAGAGGGAAGGTCCTATCAGTGACTGACAGCTATCTCTGTATACACAGTCATAGAGGGAAGGTCCTATCAGTGACTGGACAGCTATCTCTGTATACACAGTCATAGAGGGAAGGTCCTATCAGTGACTGACAGCTATCTCTGTATACACAGTCATAGAGGGAAGGTCCTATCAGTGACTGACAGCTCTCTCTGTATACACAGTCATAGAGGGAAGGTCCTATCAGTGACTGACAGCTATCTCTGTATACACAGTCATAGAGGGAAGGTCCTATCAGTGACTGACAGCTATCTCTGTATACACAGTCATAGAGGGAAGGTCCTATCAGTGACTGACAGCTATCTCTGTATACACAGTCATAGAGGGAAGGTCCTATCAGTGACTGGACAGCTATCTCTGTATACATAGTCATAGAGGGAAGGTCCTATCAGTGACTGACAGCTATCTCTGTATACACAGTCATAGAGGGAAGGTCCTATCAGTGATGGACAGCTATCTCTGTATACACAGTCATAGAGGGAAGGTCCTATCAGTGACTGACAGCTATCTCTGTATACACAGTCATAGAGGGAAGGTCCTATCAGTGACTGACAGCTCTCTGTATACATAGTCATAGAGGGAAGGTCCTATCAGTGACTGACAGCTATCTCTGTATACACAGTCATAGAGGGAAGGTCCTATCAGTGACTGACAGCTCTCTCTGTATACACAGTCATAGAGGGAAGGTCCTATCAGGGACTGACAGCTCTTTCTGTATACAGTCATAGAGGGAAGGTCCTATCAGTGACTGACAGCTCTCTCTGTATACACAGTCATAGAGGGAAGGTCCTATCAGTGACTGACAGCTATCTCTTATACACAGTCATAGAGAGAAGGTCCTATCAGTGACTGACAGCTATCTCTGTATACACAGTCATAGAGGGAAGGTCCTATCAGTGACTGACAGCTCTTTCTGTATACACAGTCATAGAGGGAAGGTCCTATCAGTGACTGACAGCTATCTCTGTATACACAGTCATAGAGGGAAGGTCCTATCAGTGACTGACAGCTATCTCTGTATACACAGTCATAAAGGGAAGGTCCTATCAGTGACTGACAGCTCTCTCTGTATACATAGTCATAGAGGGAAGGTCCTATCAGTGACTGACAGCTCTCTCTGTATACACAGTCATAGAGGGAAGGTCCTATCAGTGACTGACAGCTCTCTCTGTATACACAGTCATAGAGGGAAGGTCCTATCAGTGACTGACAGCTCTCTCTGTATACACAGTCATAGAGGGAAGGTCCTATCAGTGACTGACAGCTCTCTCTGTATACACAGTCATAGAGGGAAGGATGTCAGTCACTGATAGGACCGTCTCCTCGTTTTCAAAGTCCAGAATGAGCAGGAATTTAAATGTATAAAATACAAGTTTTACATAATCTTTTCCCATAAAACTATATAACAATCCAATCAGCTCCTCCTGCTCTATAACACGCTGCCTGCAGCTCAGACACCATGTTCAACCTGACAAGTTCCCTTTAAAGGGGTTTTCTAGTACAATACTGATGACCTGTCCTCAGGATAGGTCATAAATATTTCATCGGTGGGGTTCTGCCAACTGACACCCCTGCCAATCAGTTGTTTGAAGAGGCCACAGTGTTCCAGCGAGCGCTGCAGCCTCCTCACAGCATACCAAGCACAGCACCCTATGTTGTATAGTGGCTGGTGACGTTATTAGCCTAGGTAGAGGCCGGAGTGCCAAGGTCTCTTCAACAGCTGATCGGCGAGGGTGCCAGGTGTCAGACCCACACCGATCAGATATTGATGACCTATCCTCATATATTACTCCCAGAAAACCCCTTCAAAAACTGTTCTATAAATAAATGAAAATCAGACCTCTTACTCTATATATATATATATATATATATATATATATATATACACACACACACACACACACACACACTAATACATAATGATGTATATAGTAATACAGTTCCCTTATATAAATATATATAAAAATTAATAATATACTAAACAATACAGTTTCCTAGTCGTACATATACAATAATAAAATAATAAAGTTTCCTAGTCGCACATATACAATATATAAAATAATAGTTTCCTAGTAATAAATATATATATATATATATTTTTTTTTAATACAGTTTCCTAGTCATTTATATATAATATATAAAATAAATACTGTTTCCTAGGTGTACATATACAATATATATAAATTAATATAAAAAAGTACTGCTTCCTAGTTGTACATATACAATATATATAATATAATACAGTTTTCTAGTCATTTATATATAATATATAAAATAAATACTGTTTCCTAGGTGTACATATACAATATATATAAAATAATATAAAAAAGTACTGCTTCCTAGTTGTACATATACAATATATATAATATAATACAGTTTTCTAGTCGCGCATATACAATATACTAAATAATATAAAATAATAGTTTCCTAGTCGTGTATATAAATATATATATTTTTTTAATACAGTTTCCTAGTTATTTATATATAAAATACTGTTTCCTAGTTGTACATATACAATATATATAAAATAATACAGTTTCCTAGTTGTACATATAGAATGTATATAAAACAATAAAAAATAATACAGTTTCCTAGTCGTACATATAGAATGTATATAAAATGATATAAAATAATACAGTTTGCTAGTCGTACATATACAATACTTGAGGGCACAGAGAGAATTTCATTCTAGGTAGGCCTTCTTTGCATACTTTCATTATATCTCAACACTCAGAGGTAAACACAGCACAGTTCAAATGTAGCTATGATTACAGTGTATTATCTATAGACCTGAATGACAATCAATATGGGATTACTGAACAGTAGGCTGACACAGAGATTATGAATCTCTCATTAATACAGGCAAAACGAACCAACTGCATTGAGGGGTTAAAAATAGCCTTCGTAATCGCACGTCAAGGAGGATTTGCTAGACCCGCGTTGCGTGTGCACATGGATATACACAAAGAAAATAAGAGAGTGATGAGTTTTGCGGGCAGCCTGTCAATCATCCTTTACGTGACCCAGTAAGGTGGCTAACAAAGCTGTGAAAAGAGCTTGCCCTGGGACACCCGACATACACATTGCCATTCAGCTGAGATCCAGAAAAAGCTGTCGTATTCTATTGTGTTCCTGCAGTACTGAGAAGATAAGCTTCAGGAAGGTTGTTAAAGGCTGTTAGAGGCAACGCTATCCTTCTGAATGATGTTACAAATGACAGTGACATGGCAAGTGTGATCTGACATCTTGTTTCTCCTCTCAGCACTGCAGGGGGGACTGCTTCCAGGCTTGAAAGAAGAATTCGGGTAGCAAGCGGTGCCTTGGACATAAGAGCACACTCCAGGAAATAAGCAAGCAGGTCTTACAAAGGAGCTGAAAGCCAGAATTGTGCTATATAATGGAGATCACTGATGAGCTGTGACAGACACCGTCCCTGCATGGGGTTCAGAAAACGGCACTAAAGTACATGAATGAATTCAACATTTTTAGAATTCCAAGCCATTATTACTGGGAAAAATACTAATATTCAAGAAAACACTTTTCAATAATTTAAAGGGGTATTCCGGTGGTTTAAAGTTATCCCCTATCCACAAGATAAGGAATAACTATTAGATCGGTAGGGGTCCTACAGTTGGGACCCTCATCGATCACAAGAACAGAGGCCCAAACCCCCCTGAAATGAATGAAGTGGCCAGTTGGGCATGTGTACATGCACTCCATTTATTTCCATGGTTAAGTCTGGAGACAGTGGAGTGCCATGCGCATGTGTGACCGTTCAGGGCGGATCCACAGAGTAGAGGGTCCCTGCTCTTATGATCATTGGGGGTCCCGGCAGGAGGACCCCCACCAATTTAATAGTTATCCCCTCAACTGTGGATAGGAAATAAATTTAAACAACTGAAATACCCCTTTAACCCATAGGATCCCAGCGCTGTACATGTAAGGTGCTCCGATAGGGCAGGTACAGGAGCTGTGCCTGCTCGATCAGCAGCTGGGGTCCGGCTATTACTTACAGCCTAGCCCCCTGCAGTACACACCAGCATGGGTGCATACAGCGATGAACACGGCATGCACGCGGTTTGCAAGGGTACAGGTGAGGGGGACGCTCTGGTGAGGGGGACCCAATGGCTGGAGAAGAAGCTAGATGCCTTACACAGGCAAAGGGGCTTGCCTCCTATGGAAGCCATTGAGACCCAGCCTACTGACTGTGTCTCATAGGTATATATACACATGTATTGTATACATGTACATGTATTGTAATGCACTGCACAGTGGATCAGACCCCCAAAAGTTGAAGTCCCACAGTGAGACAAAAACATATTTTTTATAAAAAAATATAAAAGTATCAAGTAAAAAAACAAAAAACCTTTATCATAATAAAGACTAGAGATGAATGAAGTTTTAAAAAATTTGATTTGGACGCTTCATCAAATTTTTTCAAAAAAATTTGCTTTTTTCCAAATTAGTCATCACTAAGCACGTTAAATCAGCTATATCTTGGCCTGCAGGGAGAGTGTATCTCCGGGTACATCACTGTGCATTGCAGCAACATGCAAAGCTAGTCCTTGCTGGTAGTTAAACAGTTACTATTGACAGGCAGGTGGACACCACAATAACAGTAGAATTAGACAGCTTTTTCACCCCAATTTGAGATTCAAAGCGTAATGGAATTGCTTTTCTGTTAAATAAGGTGGACACCCCTCTAACAGTAGAAGACAGGTCATGCTCCCCAATTTGAGAACCAAGGGCTAATAAAATTGCTTACCAATAAACAAGGTGGAGACCCCAATAACAGTAAAATTAGAAAGCTTAATCACCCCAATTTGAGAATCAAGGCCTAATGGAATTGTTTATCTATTAAACAAGGTGGACACCCCAATAACGGTAGAACTAGAAAGCTGATTCACCCCAATTTGAGAATGAAGGCATAATAGAATTGCTTATCTATTAAACAAGGTGGACACCTCAATAACAGTAAAATTAGATAGGTTATTCGCCCCAATTTGAGAATCAAGGCCTAATAGAATTGCTTTTCTATTGAACAAGGAGGACACAGTTCAATTAGATAGCTCTGTGCCCTAAACAGGGATTGATGCAAACGGCGCTGTCTCCTATGGATCCCTTCAGCTTCAGATTACAGCCCCTGCACTCTCCTTATGCTCTCCCTACATTGTGTAAAAACTGTCCCTACGAACCCCCTACACTGTCCCTTGACTGTCATTGCACTCTCCCTATCCAATATTCCACAATAAAAAGCTTTTAGCAACACTGTCCCTAGCGCTTGTCACGTCTCTTCCTATGCTCAGCTCACAGTGAAATGGCGGAGACTACGTGGGATGAGGCTTTTAAAGGGCAGTGACATCACAGGAGCTGGCTAGCTGTGCACGGGCTGTCTGCACAGCATTATGGGCGATCTTGCGTTCCGAGGCCTCTTATTTTCACTAGGTATCACATGAAGCCACCATTTTCAGAAAAAAAAAAAAAACATGTTACCACGAAGGGCGATGAAATTTGGATTTGTTGTGAATCACATTTTTTGGATCGAATTCCACTTCAGATGCTTCGATTCGCTCAACACTAATAAAGATATATAAAAGTGTAAAAAATAGGAAAAAGAAAGAAAATCAGGTTTCTGTAAACTGCAGAATCAGGGTAATAGTGTGAGTTTTGTTTTGGCTCTTAACCTGTCCTTTGTCACAGGAAAAATTTATTAAAATCGAAAATCTGCAAAAAAAAATATAAATAAAAATAAAAAAGGGACATTTTGAAATTTCACCTCTATTTTCCGTTTATCGGTGGTTTCTATCATATAAGCCCCACAAAATAACTTCATAACTGAACTTGTCCAAATTTTCTTAAAAATTTTAAGAATGCGTCTAAAACTCTAAGCCTTTGAATGTCTTAAAAAAATAAAATGTAATTTACAAAATGATGCAAACAAAGTAGACATACTGGGAATGTAAAATTATGACTATTTTATGAGGTATCACTATCTGCCTTAAAAACAGAGAAATTAAAATTATTAGTAAGTTTTGGATTTTTTTTTATGAATAAAGGTAACATAGTGACTCAAATTTATCACTAAAATGAAGAAGTGCACTGTGTCATGAGAAAACATTCTCAGAACGGCTTAGATAAGTAAAAGCATTCTAGAGTTATTACCACATAAAATGACATTTCAGATTAGCAATCTGCCTGGGATTTAAGGTGAAAAGAGGCTTGGTACTGAAGAAGTTATGTATCTTTGAAGTGGGCAGCACTGTGTTTCTATTGTTTGATGTGTAGCCCTGCATCATTGGGTACCTAGAATCAAACCCAACCAGGGCATTTACATAAAGTACTTCCCATATATGCGTGTTTCCTCTTCCACAAACTACCAAGATGCTTAGGGTGATGGCCATTCCATGAACTACCAGCATTTTATAGTACCTATTGGTTGCAAAGTAATCATTGTGTCATTGTCCATAGCTTAAAGTTGCCTACTGAAATCTGGGAAAAGGCCAGGGTATACAAATCAGCTCTGCTCTGCCTCTTAGCAAGTCAACCTTTAAGACTTGAACAACAACTAAGGCTGAGGTGACATCACCGTTATTTTTCCGTTCTTCTGGTCCATCAGGCATGAAGGACTTTTTTACCATCTAAAATAACAGATGGAAACGGCTCAAATGGATTTTAAACGTGCATAACTGATGCTCAGGATCAGTTTTTCTTTATTTTTTTTGTTTTACAGGATCAGTTTAAGTTAACAAATCAGAAGAACGGAAAAATAATGGTGATGTGAACTGAGCCTAAACCAATTTAACTTATCCAAGTCATGTCAGAAGGCCTGTTTACAAGGTCAAACAGCTACTTAAAATCTGATGGCATCAAAGGCAGATCTTGTCAAGAGCTGATTTGCAAACCGTCTTCCCAGAATTCCAGAGGAGCACTGCCTGGCCTATAAATCACCTCATGCCGATAAGGTGCTCTTTATAACAGGGTGGATTTGATTTAAATCACTAGTCAGTGATTGATTTAAGGCTTGATTTAAATCATAGTTTTCTACATAAAGACTAATTCTTGCTGGTATAACTTATAATATGCAAGTAGATGAAGATTTTTAGAATAACAACTTTTCATATTAGTTTTTTTTATCCCCAGTTTAATAGGTTAATCATTCATATTTGGACAACTTTTCTGTTGTACTTAGGAAGGATAAAAAATATTGTTTCTATTCTATTCCCTGAACTTCTTTAAACTTAGCACTGAAGGGGTTGATTCTGTATTCATAGGTTTGTAGAAGTTTGGATTAAGGTATTTTCTCAACTCTGTTCATGTTATAACATTTCTGCTGTGAAGAAGAGGCATATGATCTCTGCTGAGTCACATTCAGTTTTGAGAACTGCAAAAGTAAACCAAGCATCTGTGATAATATCTTGTAGGCAGAGAAACTGCCCAATAATCTTACAAAAACCTCTGGAAGAGCCTGACATTGTAAATGGATTAATGGAATTTATTTACCCAAAAAACGAAACATATACAGCCTTATTCTACATAATTAAAAAACTAATCTTTATTTCATGATGGAATAACCTTTGGATGGTAATATATTTTCCTCAAAAAGCATTTTATATAAAAAAAAATCTGATTTAAATAAAAAAATTGATTTCAATTAAAAAAAATCTGATTTTTTGGATTTATTTTTTTAAAAAAACATTGATTTGTATCCACCCTGCTTTATAAGGAGATATGGTATCCCCGATACTCAAATATGCACACTGTTTGTATGCAGCTGTGGGTAAAGCTCCTTCTGCAGCCAATATCAGGATGGACATTATAATAGTAATGCTTTGTGTTAAAGGCTAGATGTTGTAAATACCTAGCTAATCCCTAATAATACCTCAATGCTATATTGCATCATCACTACCCATGCCTGCTTGATGAGCTCATTCAGTACAATCTACGTGGAATCTGTTAGTCTTCGATGTAAACAAGTCCTTGACCAACCTGCTTCAAGACCCCAACAAGTCTTAGTTTTTTAATAGTAACCAGATCATATGTGGCCACTTGACATCACACAATTCCAATCCATCCCAAAACTACAATTTTTTTTTAATATAGAGGCACCCCTTCTGCAGGTATAAAAGCCTCCAGTGTTCTGGGAAGGCTTTCTACAAGATATAGAGTGCATCTGTGGGCATTTGGGGGTTTTATACAGTGCGGCAGATATACTGTATTGAGATTGGCACCGGGCTGTTAATAAAATTAAGGCATTTTCTGCCAGTCTGTGTGTCAGATATTCAAATCTAATATCCAACAGATTTCTCGACAGAGAAAAAATATGCCGTGGGACTAAAACAAAAACTCAACCCCCCAAGAAACACTGTTTATACAAGTTAAAAAGACTGCAAGAAAAACACATAGTGTGGCAGTGCTCTATGAGCTAGGTCGACATCCCATTCGAGAACCATGGGATATTATGGAGTTGGGCTCCTTCTGCAGGTAAAATAGCCCACAGTTGCCTGGAAAGACTATCCACAAAATGTTAAAAGGTGTCTGTGGAAACTTGTGACCATTCACCCAAAAGACCATTAGTGAGATATGGGCTCCATATAAAACTCAAAACTATGTCTTTATGGACTTTTGCACACAATCACAGTCAGCTGGAACAGGAAAGGTCTTTCCCCAAAACTGGAAGGATACAATGGTCTGAAATGTACTTGCATTGTTTAGCATTAAAATCAACCTTCACTGGATATATGTGGTCTAGCCTAAACCCTAAAAACATTATCCATCTTCCACCAAATGTTACATTAGGCAATACGCATTTGGGTAGACAACGTTCTCTGTGCATCCACTAACTCTGGATTTACTCATCAGGATGCAAGATACAGGAACATAATTTATTACAGTACATACATATTTCCACTGCTTCAGAATCCAATGGCAGTATGCTTTACATGACTCAGGTAGATGCTTGGCATTGTGTATTTTACGAAGGAAACCCATTTCATGAAGCAGGGGACACACAGTGCTTGAGCTGATGCCACTTCAAGAGGCAGTCTAAACCTTTGCAGTGGGTAACGAAAAACGACAGACATTGTTTTACTTGCCACATGCTTAAGTAGGCATGCTTGAAGGTCCTACTCTTTGAATTTGCACTGTCTACCACTTTATGGCTCAGCTATGGTTACCTCACAGTTTACTTGAGCAGATCTGATATTTCACAATTTGACTTTTGGCGAAGGAAGAAACCTAAGGCACGATTCACACACCCACAAAGGCAGAAAAACTTCTGACATTTTGATATAAATATATGTGCAGCAGGTCCTTACCTGTCTTGCAAGGGGAAGATTTGCATTAGGACCTGTATCACCTTATATGTGCTTTGTGTACTGTATGTGTCTAATTGAGTATATTATGTTTGTAAATGCATTTACACTTTATTTTGGATGGTATGTGGGACCAGAAACCAGATGGTGATGTAAAGATCACCATCTATTGAATATTGCCTACCGTTCCTTCCTGTGTTATGTTGTGAGTTTGGCCACTGATTTTTAATCATAGGTATTTAATAAAGCTGACATTTATATTACAATCAGTAGTAGTGCCAGTCATTACAGGTTTGCTATTTGACTTATGTCTGACTGATCCAGGTAGATATTATGAGAAAGGGGCTATTTGTACTGGAGTAATTAATAGGTCATTACCTGTCATTCACCTCCACAATGCCCCATGAAATACGTTGTACTGCATAACATTACCCTGGTTTTAACCCCAACACTTCATAATAGTCAGAAAAAAGATGCAGTGCTTGATGAATATGCCGTTCAGTCTAGAACACTTTCATTTTCAAAGCAACTGCGCTAGAAAACGGGAGCATTCATTGATAAATATGCACCTCCACGTCTTCACGATGGTCCCCGAGCTCTGAGATTTGCATATAAAACAGTGTTAGCAATTTTAGCACTCCGCCGAGCACTTAATTTTCAGAAGCCCTTCAAGGAAATGTCCACCGAGGTGTGAAAGTGCCTAAACTCCAAATTTAAATTGAAGCTCCTAAAACCACCCAAATACAGACATGTGCAACCATTTTCATTAGTCATATCCCTGTAAACAGCTCATGAGCCTACTTACAACTCCATCCCGTGAAGTTCCACATATGTGAGACTTTACTACAGGAGGGGTGATTTCATTCTGAGAACTTAATAGAATAAAAATGGATTTATTGACAAAAATACAATTTAGTTTAAAGGAAGATGAATGAAGATGAGAAAGAGACTAACCATCCACTGCCATATACCCTTTTGAATGATAAATTGTAGATGATCAAAGACAATATATGTCTTCACTGAGAAGGGGTCACAGACGACTCATCAGTAAAGTGTAACTAGAAAACCTATAATATTTCTCAGCCAAATAAGTTTGCCTTTACTGAGGTTAATAATATAATCCTTAGAGGTGACAGAAAAAGGCGAGTGATTAGTAAATGTCTCATAAATGGATACAAACAAACCATTCTTTTATTGATCTGGACAACCACCAAGAGAAAGTGACCTTTATTGTATGATCACTCAATCACAATGAAAACGAAAGAGCTTCATTCCATTATAGACATAATTCTCTTTATGAAATATATAGTCAGCAGGGCTTTTATCTTTATTTTAGAATTTATGATACATACTGTGTACACACACACATTGCATACAGATCTAAAAAAAAACACCACACTTAAAAAAAATTACCACACTTAAATACAGATGCAGCAAACTTTAAACACAACACACAACACAAGCCACTGAAAAAGTCAAGATTGCCGCAACGGTGTATTAATTCTCAGGTTAATGCTTGCCACCACTGTGCAACACAAGCAAGCATGAATGAAAATAATCGCTACAGTAAACACAATGCATTCAGAAAGTCTTCAGACCCTTTAAGGCGACTATGACACTAGCGGTTTTTGCGGATCCGTCATGGATCTTCAAAAACGCTTCTATTACAATAATACAACCACATGCATCCGTCATGAACGGATCTGGTTGTATTATGTCTTCTATAGCCATGACGGATCCGTCTTGAACACCATTGAAAGTCAATGGAGGATAAATCGGTTTTCTATTGTGTTAGAGAAAACGGATCCGTCCCCATTGACTTAGATTGTATGCCAGGACGGATCCGTTCGTCTCCGATTCATCAGGCAGGCAGCGTTTTGGTGTCCGCCTCCAGAGTGAAATGGTGACTGAACGGAGGCAAACTGATGCATTCTGAGCGGATCCTTTTCCATTCAGAATGCATTAGGGCAAAACTGATCCGTTTTGGACCGCTTCTGAGAGCCCTGAACGGAACTCACAAACGGAAAGCCAAAACGCTAGTGTGAAAGTAGCCTTACTTTTTAATATTTTGTTATGTTGTAGCCTTGTGGTAAAAAAATAAAAATGTGAGTGTTCCCCCCATCAATCTGCTTTTTGGAACAATTTAGAAAAACCAGGACTAGGTCTTGGGAAGACAGGTGATCAAGAACCCAATGGACACTCTGGCTGACCGCCAAAATACCTGTGTGCAAATAGGAGAAACTTCCAGAAGGTCAACCATGACTGTGGCAGCGCAACAATTTTGGCTTTACAGCAGAACGGTCAGAAAGAAGCTTCCACTGTATGCAGAAGACAATGAGCAATGAAAGGAGTTTTTAGGAGCATTTAGTAATGAACTTTTTCCCCCCTTGATGCGAAAACTCAAGTTTGCAGAGGTTTTAAAATATCATATGTACCCATTAGGGATCGACCAATTATCGGATTTACCGATATTATCGGCCAATATTCAGGATTTTTAAAGTTATTGGTATCGGCATCTAACCTTGTCGATAACGAATCGCGAACATGGATTGCGCTGCTGTCAGCGCGTTCCATGTTCCCTCAGCAGCACAGGGGAGAAGGAAGCAACCAAAGAGAGGAGAGAGAAGAGGAGGGGAGGGGCTGTGGCCACTTCGCAACCAATGAAGTTTACTCAGTTGTTAATTCAAATACAGGAGGCGGGTGAATCATATAGCCGGCCCCGACCTCTATGAAAGGTAGCTGCGATCCGTGGCAGTTAACTCCTGCCACACCTAAGGGGTTAACCTCTCATAGAAGTCGGTTGTGGCTGTATTTGAATTAATGGGCGAGTTAACTTCATTGGTGGCGCAGTGTGCCCCCCCCCCCCCCCCCACAGGGTCCCCTCTCCCCTCCTCCTCCTCATTGATCGGAGTGGCAGCTTCTGATCGGAGCCCCAGCAGTGTAATCCCGGGGCTCCGATTGGTTACCATGGCAGCCAGGACGCTACTGAAGCCCTGGCTGCCATGGTCAGCTCCCTGCTGCCGTGTGTACTATGCACAGGGCAGCAGAGAGAGAGTGTGAAGTCCTACTCACCCTAATAGATCTCTTCCATTACAACAGCATGGATTCTCAGAAGAAGAGACCAGGTGGCAAAAAATGGTCTGTCTGTAGTCCAGCCCTTTCATGAACAGAAAACATTTGGTGCACCATAAAACAAAAAATCCAGGAAGAAGACCCTGGACTGTTGAGCAGCTACAATCCTAAATCGCACAAGAACGGGGCAACATTCATCTCTCAAAACTTCAGCAATTGGTCCCACTTCCCAGATGTTAATGAACTTTTGTTAAAAGAGGGGTTTCTGCACAATTACAGACATTTTCCTGTCCTAACTTTTTGAAACCGAAGTTAACTATATACTGTAAAGCTGTTTCTCGCTGTCTTCTACTGTAAATGGTTAATGCTGTATATCCCTGATGACTCATTAGTTAGCACACGAGAAATACATAGTGCTCCCTACTGACAAGGTAGAGATGTCAGAGCATCAGGGCAGAAGTATTTCTCTAGTATATAAAGTCAGTTATATCGATATATAGGAGGGAGGCAGTGAAGGCACCAACTGGACAGCTCTGCATGTAACAGTGATCCGTCTTCAGCCTTCAGTACTGCATTGAGCGCTAAAGACAGATTTAGAGACGACTTCAGAGGCAGCTTTTTAGTAAAATAGTCCAAATCAGTTAGTATATTGAAAACGTATATTGCAAAAGAAATCAGAATCACTTCCCCTACCTCTTTTAAAAAATGCAGTTACTTTTGAAAGATGTATGTTTACCTGTGATTATTCTCCAATATTGCCATAGACTCTAATCATAGCCATTGTGTACCTATAGTCAGAACTACCCATCTAGATGGGTCGTATAATTGCCCAGGCGAATGACTTTGCATTTAAAATTTCTGTGATACCTGCAGATCTGAGATTGCCATTTTGACCATCCAATTTGATCATGCATGAGTATAGATTGAGTACAGCTTGACGAACACTTATATAGCGCTGCGGAATATAGCAGCGCTATAGAAGTGTGTCAAATAAATTAATTCATTTATTGGTTAAGTATGAACAGGAAACTTTAGGTATAGGAATTTTTGCATTTATCTCATATGTGCTTGGGGCAACTTTTTGCTGGATGGAAAAGAGATTCCTCTTTATCGAAATTATGAAGCATATTTTGCTGCTAACATGTCATTTCTGACCCACTATCAGTCAGCTGATTACTAGGCTGAAATTCCATTGACTTGTCTAATCATCTGGATCAATGCTGTCATGTTGTCTACAAGAATTATACTTCCTTTCCTACATCACATGGAATCTCCTTTAACATTCTCTCAAGTCTAAAAATTGTGTAAAAAAAAAAAAGATTAGTATTAAAAATGGGTCCCCCCCCCTTTTTTTTTTTCTGTGGGATCCAAAAAAAAAAGATTTAACTCAAAATACAGACTGCTTTACTGTATTATCTCATATATTCCTTTAGTAACCCAAGTCTGTAGGCACCTTTGACTCCCTGGGGCTCAACTATAGCTGGATGCTGATTTCAACACGCTGTCAGATTTTAGACATAAAGGGGCAAAGTCGATTTACAAACCTGATCTTAACTAATCAAATGTTGCACCTTTTTGACAGCCTGCCTAAGACTAATGTATTGCATTTTAGTTTCCTTTTTTAGGGAGAAAGAGAGATGTTAGGTGCTGTCACCAAGAATGAACAGACTTACTGTAACATTTTAGGAGCTGTCAGCTTTTGTAAAACAAATTGTTCAGGACTGTCAGTTTGTATGAGACACTAATGTGGAAAACTGTTAAAAACACGTTATGCGATATTTTCTCAGATAGTCTAAATAATCATCAACTATGTTGTAAAAAAAAAAAAAAAAGTTAAAAAGGAAAAACTCAACATACACTTTTGTTGTAACGTGTCAATGACAAAAAGTAACAAGCGAGTCAGTAATTGTAATAGTGACAGTTATCAGATTGCACATACTTTGCCTGGCCAGACCTGCACCTGTCCCTGTCTATGGTTTTGCCTGATCCCTCAGTGTTCCGCACTTGGGTCAGCAGTCACATAAACTGAAAATGCTCAGAGATTGGCCTGGTGGTTGCCCTGCAGTAAAGTCCAGATCCCTGTATAAGGGTAAATGCGTGAATACCAGGAAAGCCACTTAGATAACACCCTCTGCATAACATAAGGAGACACATAATTTGAGGACAATTCTTTAAGATTGTATTTTACTTATTTTGGCCTAAAAATAAATGTTTGAATTGTTTTTTTTCTAAAAATTTCAACAGTTTTTTTTCTTAAAACATCACTTCCAGTACACCCGCAGACTATTGCTTTTTGTATTAGACTGAATCTGTTAGGAATCTGCTCTGATGGCTGGATCTGTAGCCCTCATCGGTGAACTCCTGACAGTTCATAAACAGAGAACAAGAGAAAGCGGTGTGGCAATTATTGAATCAAAGCCATGTACACAAAAACATAAAAACAATTCAAATTGATGGGTATAGGAGGGTTGCAATGTGAGGCACCCATCCACACACCATTCCCCAAGTTAGAAAAAATATAATACCATAGACTAGATAAAAATATTATAGAATTACCAAACACATAGCGAATGGCTGTAATAAGCCTGCGATGTGAGATCTTGGTGACCTGACCACGTCAGGTAGAGGGCTGGTTGTAAGTTTGCTAGAAAGAGACTGGTCATGTACTATATGTTATCTGATTATCATTTTGTGTATCAGATTGCACATACTCTGCCTTCCCTTGACTTGTCCCTGCCTATGGTTTTGTCTGATTAAGAGACACAGTAGGTCCACATCCACAGGTCATTCGTCAGTAGTTGAAATGCTTCTGGTAAAGTATGAACAGGAAACTTTAGGTATAGGATCTTTTGCATTTATCTCATATATGCTTGGGGCAACTTTATGCTGGATGGAAGGTGCATAGGCTTCTGTGCATAAGTAAGTCCATAATGATTTAGCAGCCATTAATCAACATTCGGTCTAAAGCAATTCTGTTTAGTCTGGTGCTCTTTAAAAAAACTGATCTCTCAGCATCACGTATAGCTTATCATTACAGAATATGCCTGTACAGTATCTAGACTCATCATCAATCATCTCAGAGAGGGGTATTTAATACACGGCCACTATTGTAACATGGATCTCAAATACAGCTGCAAACATCATTTATGGCCGCATCGCTTCTAGGGTAAAATATGGGGCCTCCTAGAGGCACCATAGAGCTTCACACAGAGTGCCTTGGGTCTTCAATAATGTGCACCACTGTACAGTTCAGTGTACAAGAAACCCGTCCATCAAGAATATATTTTCTGTCTCTTCAATGCCAAAACACTTTGGGATGTCTTTAAAGTGCACACATTACAATGTGCTCCTTCCTTTGTCATATCCCTATCCCCTCTAATGCGAATAGAATCACTTTAGATTACAAGGGACTGACTCATTCTTCCAGGCTACATTTCCTTACTGTTAATTATTAATTGATTGTAATAAGATGTGGCTTATATTTGTACAGACATCTTCCAAATGCTAAACCACGTCTATTCAGAGCCTGTTAGCCTAACTGCCATTCTTAACCAGTGCCCAGCAGACAGCACTCCCCTGGCGCAGTCCTGCAGACATCTGTAACTGAACGCTCCATAAAACATATGTTTGATTATTACTGGCCTCCAGAGCCAAGTGCTTCTGGGTCATGAGGAATAGTATCAATGCATAACAGACCTGTACTTCACACCCAATATTACCCGAATGTTTTACTGCAAGCCAATACCACCAGTAAAATAAGCGGATATTTGTACTACAAAAGTATATTACCTAGGAGACACTGTCCAACAATGACTGGAGTGATACCAAGAACAGTCCATTAGTACCAAAAGAGACTGGAGTTTATTACTGGAAAACAAAGTCTGCAAAAATGGTCATTGAGTCTTCATTGAGTCTATATTCGGCATAGTATTTCCAGCATGTATAGGTATAAGAAAAACCAAAAGAACAAGTTATCATCACCTTTTCACTGCAACATAGAGAAAAAGGTATAGCTTTGATAAAGGCTATGGATACCTTTAGGGCAATTTTTTATGACTGCATTTTACTTAGTTTGGGCTAAAAATATTATTTTCAATTGGTCTTTATTAAAAATGTTCAGCCATTTTTGAGATACATGGGTTAAAGATAGCATTTTTCGGACTATAACACACACTTTCCCCCCAAAAGTGGGGGAAAAATGTCAGTGTGTCTTATTGTCCGAATACTGCTGACTACTTTCATTATGAAAGCTGTCATTAGCAAGCAGGAGGCACAGGGCACGGTTATAGAAGCGTTGAGCCAACAGTACTCACCCTCCCTTGTCTTCTTCCGGGCCCCACTCTGTATTGTGTCCTGGCTGTGTACAGTGTCAAGACAAAGATTGGTGGGGACCCGATCAGACGTCTGGTGGGGGTCCGATCAGAGGTCTGGTGGAGGTCCAATCTGAGGCTGATTGGAGTCCGATCTGAGGCTGGGGTGTGGGTCTGATCAGAGGCTGATGGAGGCCGATGCAGCTTGGGGGTCTTATCTGAGGTCCAATGGAACTTGGGGGTCTGATCCAAGGGCTGATGAGGAATGGGGGTCTGATGGAAAATATTTTTTCTCTTATTTTTCTACTCTAATATTTAGATTATGTCCCCTTTCCATAATGCTCATTTTGATACAAGGAATGTATGTGTTATGGTCACCAGGGTTGGGACTAGTTGCTACAGGGCATGCTTTTATTATTTTTTTCCTTTTTTTTTTACACTTTGTACACCCCCCTTTTCCAACCAAATTAAGGCTACTTTCACGGATGCGTTTCTGTCAAGTTTTGAAATCCAGCATGGGCTCTAAAAAAACCATAGCAATCCGTTTGAATAATACAACTGGCTGCATCCGTTCAGAACAGATACGGTTCTATTATATCGAAAAATGAACATACCGCATCCGGGACTAAAACCACTGAAAGTCAATGGGTGCCAAATCTGTTTTTTCATATCCAAAAAATGTTTGCAGCGGTTTTGTGTCCGGCACGGGAACGCAACAAACTAGAACACAATGCCTTCTGGTGTACTCGGTTACGGTTTGTTCAGTCTTGTCCCCATTGAAAAGGAATGGGGACAAAACTGACGCGTTTTCCTCTAGTTTTGAGATCCTCTGTCGGATCTCAAAACTAGAAAGGAAAACGCAGATGTGAAAGTAGTCTTAGTCATACAAGACCTTTGGGGGCATTTGAATCTTTTGTTTATTGCTGATTTCTCCTGTAACTGGGGCTGACATAGCAGTCCCAGTTACAACAGAAATACATACCACAGAGTCATTATAATGCTGTAATGCCTCTCTCCAGTGCTGATTTGGGTCCGCTAAAAGCAAACAACTCATGCAGACACCCGGCCACCAGTAATCACATGACCACTGGGACTGAAGAAGGAACCTACTGTAGCTCCAAAAACCTTCCTTTTATACAAGACACAGACAAAGGTAGTAATTCTGCTTCAGTAATAGCATTGGACACCTGCATGTTACACACTGATAGAAACACTACTTATAACAGATTGCTTGTGTTTTGTGTAATAAATCCAATTTGAACATTTTAGGAGTTCATCAATGTTTACCCAAAAAAAATCATCAAGAACTTTGGCAAAACTTTGTAATGACTGACCTGCTGTCAGCAGCTCTCAACTACTCACTACGAGTTGGTGACAGTCACACTGTTCAAAATCAGGAGAAATTAAATTTAATTTCACCTTTCCAGCTTAACCTCTGACCGGGCTCCAACTCTATCAGATCGAAATAGAAGCTTAATCATTTCTCTCTCTCTTTTGGTCTCTCTATCCCTCTCTGTGTTGACCTCAAAAGCCTCAAAAGCACCAGCAGCATGCTTCAGATAAATTGTCCACTGAAAATGTGTTGTTCAGATCAATGTAAGAAACTCAAAGCACAGTACATAGTGGGATAAATGGGTCACCAGCATGCTAGTTGCAAATACATAGTTAATTCTATTTTTTAAATCCTTCCATGTATTTCTCAGTAACTCTGCTGATGACCAACAGGGTTTGAATGTTATTCTTCTCAAACGGGATTGTTTTATAATGACAGCCCCTGGTCATATGCCTTATTAGGAGATATATCCATAGATATCTATATAGAGCCATAGAGGATCACACACGATAGGATTTTTTTATGAAAAATATCATAAATGAGTTCCACCGTGTGATCCCATAAAACTGATCATTTTTTCATTTGGATGACATCACTCACAGGTATATGGATCTCCACTGAGTAGTTCCGGTGAGCTGTAATATACATATAGCGGGTATTGATCATTCCACCCACAACAGTTTTCTGGAGTTAAATAGTCCAAAAGCTGGCTTTACAGTTTTTTATATACCACTGCAGCTTTTTTAGTCGCAACTGGGTCTCAATCCTGCCCTCAACAGGTTTCTGAAAAGTAAGCATGGTGAAGGCAGGGCATCTCAACATAATTTAAATTAAAGCCTTTTTTTTTAATGCCTTTTTCTTGAGCAAAAAAAGAAATACTATGTAATAATCACATTTAGTGCAAACTTACTTGAGCAAAGGGTGGAATATGATGGTAATGTTCCTGGCTCCGGGTTTGCAGACAAACCTTGATCCTCCGCCAATTAAATTGTCATGGCCACCTATGTAACAGAAGAAAATAATTGTAAGTAAAGTGAAACTTAAGCAGAATGCTATGATAAATGTGATTTATTCACCACTACCATGAAGAAGCAAGAAAAGCATAAGAGTAATATTACTTCTTGCCACTCAAGGGATCAATAGTATAACTTGAGCCACAATGAGCAGCTACAATAAGTGAGATACAGGACACAGGTGCTGGTAGACGTGCAGGCTTGGATGTGTGCTGAGGTGGTGACCAGTATCTGCCACATTCTAGAATGGGATACAGGTGCATTGGAGGTGCGAAGACCAGTATCTGTCTCATTCTAGAATGGGATACAGACTCAGTGCTGGGGCAGTAGTGCATAAACAACCCTGTAGCGCTTCCATCATGGGGACCACAAGCAAGAAGAAAAACATTTAGTAAGATCTTTATATACTATTGGAAAGAGGAAAAAGAACACTTGGAAAATTTAATATGAATCAGCTAAGTCTGACAATGTATAAACTGCTAATGGTCAATGATCATACAACCAAGGTGGTGCCCCCTTTATTTTGGGTTCTGCAGCACCGTATATGTTGGGGTAGGGTCACATTAATATTCGCTGGCATCTCCCCTTTCTGTGATACAGGTTGCCACTCTAGCATGGTAACGGTCATACAGATGCTGGATATCCTCCTGTGGTATGTCATTCCAAGGCCTTTCAGCTTAGATCCTTACCTCAGCCAGTGTGGTTGCTGACTGCTGTAATTATGAGACCTTTATATTACAAATGTTACTGTACATACTGTATATTATGCATGTAGTGATGGCTCTACTGTGTATCATAGCATCTGTATACACAGGCATGAGAGCTGTATACAGCGGATGACCACTGCAGCAAATCAAATATACAATGCATTGAGAGAGTCTTAGGTCCTTTTACTTTTTTCATTTTATATGTTGCGGCCTTGTGATAAAATAAAATAAAAATAATAATCAGGTTTTCCCATATCATTTAGCATAATAAAGTGAAAACAGAAGTATAGAAAGTATGGACATCTTTACAAATTTATTAAAAGGAAAACCTAAAATTTCACATGGTCATAACTATTCATATTCCTTGGTATGACATGAAATTTAGCTCTAGGAGCCTCCAATTTCTCTTGATCATGTTTGAGATGTTTCTACGCTTTGACTATAAGGTTAATTCAGTTGACTGGGCATGATTAGGAAAGACATACCCCTACCTATAGAAGGTCTCATAGCTGACAATGCATATCAGAGCAAAAACCACTCCATAAGGAGAAAGAACTGTCTGTAGAGCTCAGAGATAGAGCATAATTACCTCCATAATTCTTAAATAATAGACATTAAAAACAACCAGGACCGTTCCTAGAGCTGGCCACTACACCAAACTAAGTAATCAAATGCAAGAACCTTGATAAAAGAGGTGACCAAGAACCCAAGAACGGACACTGGCTGACCTCCAAAGATCCTGTGGTGCAGAGAAACTTCTAGAAGGTGAACAATGACTGCAGCACTCCACCAATCTTGGCTTTATACCAGAGTGACTAGAAAGAAGCCTCTCCACTTGGTGTTCGGGGGAGAGCACTCTCAGACTGTGAGAAACAAGATTCTATGGCCTGATGAAACCAAGATTGAACTCTCGCCTCAATTGTAAGTGTCATGTCAGCCACTGTTCCTCACCTTCCCAATAACATCCCTACAGTGAAGCATGATGGTGGCAGCATCATGCTGAGGGGGTGTTTTTCAGCGGCTGGGACAGGAAGACTAGTCAGGGTTGACAGAGAGCTGAATGGAGCAAAGTACAGCAATATTCTTAATGAAAACCTCATCCAGAATACTCTGGACTTCAGACTGGGTTGAAGGTTTTCCTTTCAACAAGACAATGACCCTACCTTAGCACACAGCAAAGACAACATGAAAGTGGCTTAGGAACACCTCTGTGAATGTCCTTGAGTGGCCTAACCAGAGCCCTAACTTGAACCCAATCTAATATCTCTGGAAAGACCTGAAAATGGCTGTCAACCAGTGGTCTCCATCCAACATTACAGACCTTGAGAGGATCTAAAGAGAAGAATGACAGAAAATATCCAGATCCAGGTTTGCAAACCTTGGTACATCAAACCCAAGCATCCGAAGCTTGCTTCGCTCATCATTAGTTACCACCACCTGCAGAGTTGCCTAGGGGTGTGAGAAGGCAAGGACTCACTAAATACTCTACAATAGATTGTAATGATGTGATTCTGCTACGATGTGCCATCATGGCTTAGCAGCCTGACAGGAAAACTCACCAATATGTGGTACATACAAGTGCCACAGTGTAGTGTGTAGGCAGCTCTGCAAGTGAAAGCAAACAGTTCTGCTGACATTCTATGACAGGTTGCTGACAGCCATATTAAATAATTTCAGAAGAACCCCTTTAACTAGCATATTGTAATCTTCACATACATTTTCATATAATTATTTTATTGCTGTAGGTTTTAGGCCAGTAACATTCTGTATAAATATAGGTATAACACCAATCTCTTTATATTAATTACACATGTAAAAACTCTAGGACTCCCATATAAAAACTTCTGCAGTACTGTAGGCTTCATTTTAAGCAATTGGCAGTACTTTAAAAATCTATTTATGATTTGGTCAGCAAAACATACTTGTCAAGAAACTTCTAAGAGAATAATCATGCTCCTGCCCTGGAAGATCTGCATGGCAGCTGCTGGGGAAATAGAGTTCTTCAATCTAGTTTAATTAGCGAGTAAATGTTTAATCTGGGTTATAATCTGCCAGTTGAATATTCAAAGAAATCCCAAAAGACAGATAAAGTAGACACATTTCATCATAGTAGACATCCCTTCCACATGGTAAATTAACGTTGATGTTAAGTGACTTAAAAAAGGACTTTTTGGAAATTCAGATGCTATAAAACGAATCAGTTTCTGAAAATTAAATGATAGAAAGGGTCCAGAAAATCAGCACTTTACTATTCAAGGCAGCAAAGTTTTTTTCCTCTCTTCACTTTTGCATTATCAAATGTATATCTGGTGTTAACCTACAGCTAACATAGTCCCCAACGCAGTGCATTGATTGTAATTACTTGTGGGAGAAGCTGTCTCCAGTAGGCTCCACAACATTGTCATGTGTTTGGAGTGAAGAAGGAAAATTAAGTAATCAGAGGAAAGCCACAAAAAAGAAGGACAATATCCAAACTACATTTAGATGTTCCCCCTTCAGTTTTGAACCAAGGATTCCAGGATATGGACAATTAAAAGAAAAGGGTACTTTTGAGATGGTACTATTGAACCACGCTTCTTTACAGGCACCACAATGGAAAACAAACGTTAAGCAACACATGTCGGCAGTATGTATGAAGCCATAGGATGAGGGCAGTCTGTTGTGAGTACTACTACTTGAAATTAGGGTTGTTTCGGGTATCGAAGTTTCGATACCCAATCGATATTTTTCTCTGGTATCGAGCTCGAAACCAGGATTAGTATTTTATCGATACTGGGCTGTGCTACTGCACAGCCCAGTATCAGAGAACGTGGCTGCGCCGCTCTCAGCGCGGAAATGTTCTCCTCGGCAGCACAGGGAGAAGGAGGCAGTCTCTCCCTCCCCCTGTGCTGCTTCTACCAATGAAGAGAGACGGGAGGAGGAGGCGGGGTCACTGGCCACCAATGAGGAGTGACGTTTACTATAGAAATGCAGGCATAAGAAACTCATTGCCGGCACCTGTGACCGGGCGTTGCGATCCGTGGCAATTAACCCCTCAAGTGCGGCACCTGAGGGGTTAACTGCCGCAGATCACAGCGCCCGGTCACAGGCAGGTGCCGGCAATGAGTTTCTTCTGCCTGCATTTATATAGTAAACGTCACTCCTCATTGGTGGCCAGTGCGCCCCCCCATTATTAAAGACATTGGCCAGTGTCCCCTACCCCTTTCCCCAGTATTAAATACATTGGTGGCCAGTGCACCCCCCCATCCCCCATTCCTCGCTCCCCCCAGTATTAAAAGCATTGGTGGCAGTGGCCACAGGGTCCCCTCACCTCCTCCTCATTGGTGGCAGTGGCAGTGATTGTAGCCCCAGCAGTGTAATGCTGGGGCTCCGATCGGTTACCATGGCAACCAGGACGCTACTGAAGTCCTGGCTGCCATGGTCAGCTCCCTGCTGCTGTGTGCACAGAGCACAGGGCAGCAGGGAGAGGGTGAAGTCCTATTCACCCTAATAGAGCTCTATTAGGGTGAATAGGGTGAAAAGATCCCAGGTTCTAGCCCCTAAGGGGGAAATACTTAATAAATAAACTGTAAAAAAAAAAAGTTAAAAAAGTACACCAAACTATTAAGTATAAATCACCCCCTTTCCCACTTTTACATATAAAATATATAAACAATAAATAAAATATTACATATCGCTACGTCTCAAGTCCAAACTATTAAAAAAATCCTCTTTTAAGCGGTGAACGCCCATAAAAGAAAAAAAAACTGCACAATTCGCCATTTTATTTTAGTCGCCTTGTCCCCCCAAAAAATAGGATCGGACTGTTGTATTATTGGCCGGACATTCCATAAAATGAGGAATGCACGCGGCTTTTTTTGGAATTTTTTTTTTTTGCATGGTATCGAATGGTATCGAGTATCGCAATACTTTTTTATGGTATCGATACCGAATCAAAATTTCGGTACCAAAACAATTCTACTTGAAATAACTCAAGTGTTTTTAGATGC
Source organism: Bufotes viridis (assembly GCA_033119425.1). Lineage (NCBI taxonomy): Eukaryota > Metazoa > Chordata > Amphibia > Anura > Bufonidae > Bufotes > Bufotes viridis. The sequence goes on from CM065590.1 coordinate 170,402,498, forward strand.
GTCACCAACTCTGACCAAGGGACAGACTTTAACTTACAACTAAGGATGGGCTCCCAAGGGAAAGTGTTGAAACATATTATTCAGTTTTAGAGAAAATGATTAGGGTTGAAGTGGAATTGTTCATCAAGATTAAGATTTCAATGTACTTCCTATAAGAAATATCTACCACTAGGACTGGGTTTATACATTCAAGTTTTTAGAAGCAGTGTTTGAAGACAAACCCAGGTATGGATCATAAAGGGAAAAAAGAGAACACAGAAAGGGCAATTAATTCTTCTCTTCTTTTTTGCAAACCGATCCTGGTTTTGGCTTCAAAAACTGCATCTAAGAATGTGAATGTGTACTACAACTACAACCAAGTGATTTGCTAAAATGCCTAAAGAAAGCATCCAAAAGCTATGGCTGGACTTTGGACATAGTTCTCGCCATGGCTCTAATATTCCATGAGACCAACACTGCCAAGCACATATTTTATCTAATCCCAAGTGAAGCGGGAAGAGATAAGTTATGAGACACAATTTACAGAATTGATTGCATATGACAGACAGAAAAAAAATGACTCCAGCCCAAATATTAGTATATTGACTGCTCGTCGGCGGGAATCCATTGCCCCCAAGTAATTATTGCTGCTGAGGCTCATACAGTTATTAGGCATCTTCAAACTTTGCGCACATTCCAACTGGATAATTTAAATGTAAATGAGGAGTGAAATGCTCAAACAAAATCTGTACTTTGCTCCCAAGGTGATGGCAATTTTCAATTTTTCTCCATGCATCACAGAAAATTAATATTTTGGAAACATACATATTTGAAGTGTAGTGTTCTTAAAAAAAGATAAAGTGCACATTTAAAGCAAGAGCATATTTTTATTGCGCCGCGCCTTCATATTCTAAATTTTCATGCTAAATCATTTTATTACTGTAAACATTCCTCTTCTATTGATCACAGAGTTGGTTTTTGTACAAAAATAAATGAAAATACACCATTTATTCAATTACACTGCAGAAAATACCAATCTGTAGAATAAAAGTTAGTTAAATTAAACCTGTTTTCCCTTCTTTTCTTTACTGTAGCAAACACTTCAATTTTATTCACGTTAGATAAATTACATGTAGATGTTCTATTTGGAGAGCAGCAAATAACTGCTCAAATGAAAACCTACTGTACAGTTGGTAAGTAACGTATGTACAGATTTTACAATTTACAGTTGCGAAACAGCCAATGACCAAAAGAATATAGAGAGTTGACTAGGGATGAGCGAACTTCAGCTTACAAGTTCGGCGTACAAGGTTCGCGTTATCAAAGAATTCCGTTATGGATTCTGCTACCACGGACGATAACTAATGTAAAGCAGTCAGCTCCTACGACCAGTGTTGTGGAAAGGCAGGGATACAACAAAGTCACTTCAATACGGTTTATTGATAGTTCCAGTCAACTTACAGTGAAGTACAGCCGAATCGCAGCCGGGTCAGGTAGTCCACCTGTGAAACCCGGAGGGGATCATGGGGCATAAGCATCCACCCAGCTCTTTGCTTATTCCTAATGAAAGCCAGGCCCGGATTAGCTGATACCAGCTTTACTAGGTACCAGCAGCGTCCACCATCTATTATAGTGGACGCACAAGCTAACGGCTTTTACTCCACCAACGTCGGGCACCTTGGTGACATGTCTCAGGTGAATCACAGCAAACGATGATATGCATCTCCTCTAATAGGTTTTCTTCACCATTCTAGGTGACACATATCTTCCTTCATATATGAGGCCTGTCACTGCCTCTCGCTAAGAAATCCCATACACACGCTGTTGTAAATATACAGAGCGTACATTGTAGCATGTCAATTTAGGCCTCAATACGACAGTATTTTTGATCCGCATCTCATCAACACTTGTTGCAGATCACACACAGACCCATTCATTATAAGGGGCTGCAAAAAATGAAGACAGTACACGGATGTCATACATGTGCTGTCCGCATCTGTGTGGCCATGCGGGAAATGGTAGAACATGTACTACCCTTGTTAGTTTTTTGGACAAGAATAGGCATTTTGACAATGAGGCCCACGGAAAGTGCTGGATCTACATAACCAGTATTTGCATTGTACAGATCCGCCGTTTGCGGACTGCAAAACATACGAGGCCGTCTGAAAGATATAGCCTTTTGCTGTAGATTTCACCCATCTGCAAGTAAGGCTACTTTCACACTAGCGTTTTGGCTTTCCGTTTGTGAGATCTGTTCAGTGCTCTCACAAGCGGTCCAAAACGGATCAGTTTTGCCCTAATGCATTCTGAATGGAAAAGGATCCGCTCAGAATGCATCAGTTTGCCTCCGTTCAGTCACCATTCCGCTCTGGAGGCGGACACCAAAACGCTGCCTGCACCGTTTTGCTGTCCGCCTGACGAAGCGGAGTCAAACGGATCCGTCCTAGCACACAATGTAAGTCAATAGGCAAGGATCCGTTTTCTCTGGCACAATAGAAAACTGATCCGTCCCCCATTGACTTTCAATGATGTTCAAGACGGATCCGTTATGGCTATAGAAGACATAATACAACCGGATCCGTTCATGACGGATGCATGCGGGTGTATTACTGTCACGGAAGTGTTTTTGCAGATCCTTGACGGATCCACAAAAAACGCTAGTGTGAAAGTAGCCTTACTCGTGGATTCTGCAGCAGATTTTTACACCACATATTATGTCCCGGGTGGACATTCACTAAAACGTACCAAAAAGAAACTGTCATTATTATTAAGAAGCCATTATAAAAAAGAATCTATTGAAAGGCCCACAGTTTTGATGAAAGTTCTCTGAATACAAACATCTCACATTACCACGATCAGTGCTGTATGAATGAGTAAGGGCTCTTTCACACGAATGGATGTCGTGCGGGTAATCCGCAGCGTGAATGACAGCCAAGCACCACTCTGGACAGCAGAGACAAGGAGAAGTAACATGACTGATAATGCTCCGTGCCGCTCTGTGATCTTTTTACTACAAAATCACAGTGAAATAAAGATTTTGCTGCAATTTTGTAGTAAAAAGATCACAGAGAGGCACAGAGCATTATCACTCATGTTACTGCTCCGTATCTCTGCTGTCCGGAACAGGGCTTATTATTAGCCGAAATGTTGCACCCGGATTAAATCACAGATTGCATTGGACGTACTGTCTCCGTTTTTTTTTTTTTGCCAGACGTTGGATCTACACGAACACAGGGACTTTTTACCACCCCTGGGAGACGTGCACCCAGAACCAAGGAAACATAGGAGTGCTGTATACATGTGATAACCTCGGAACAGGGCTTGGTCACTCTTTCACTCTGTGGAATCCACGCACGGGATCCACTCGAGTGAAAAAGCCTTATGCCTCTTTTACACGAGCGTGTCCGGATTAGGTCCGGATTAGGTCCGGATGCATTCAGTGAAAACTGTGCGATTTTACAGGCAAAGCCATTCAGTTTTGCCTGCGATTGCGTTCAGTTGTTCAGTTTTTTGCGCGCGGGTGCAATGCATTTTGATGCGTTTTTCACGTGCGTGATAAAAAACTGAAGGTTTACAAACATCATCTCCTAGCAACCATCAGTGAAAAACGCAACGCACCCGCACTTGCTTACGGATGCAATGAATTTTTCACGAAGCCCTATTCACTTCTATGGGGCTAGGGCTGCGTGAAAAACGCAGAATATAGAACATGCTGCGATTTTAACGCAACGTAGAAGTGATGCGTGAAAAAAAACGCTCATGTACACAAACCCATTGAAATGAATGGGTCCGGATTCAGTGCGGGTGCAATGCGTTCACATCACGCATTGCACCCGCGCAGAAAACTCGCCCGTGTGAAAGGAGCCTTAAGGGTACCTGCACATGTTGTGGATTATGAACAGTGTTTCCACGTGGAAAAAACGCAGAGTAATACAGTACCAGCAAAGTGTATGAGAATAGACAAATCTCTTGTACACTGGATTTTGTTCTTCCATGCGGAATTTAAACTGTCATGTGGATTTTGAAATCCGCAGCATGTTAATCGTTTGTGCGATATTGGTGAGGTTTTTACCCTTTTCACTGGAAAGAGTAAATTCTGTGGCAAAACTGCATCACATTTCCAACAATAGCCGCAAGTAAGTCATTCGGTTTTTGATGTTGATTTTACGTGGAAATGCACAGAAATCTGCACACGGAATTTCTGCAGTATACCCGCAGCAGGTAGTCTAACTCCAACTAAGTACAGTGATGCATTCCATCCATTCCATTAACAAGTATGACTAAACACAGAAAAGCTTCCATCTGCCTCCTCACATGCAGCTATAGAAGAATAGTTCATAGCTGATTGTGAACCTGCAGAAAGCCCGGCAATGCAGGATAGATCAAGGGCAAATTACAGAGGCATACATAAATGTCCTCATTAAATTTCTCTCTGTGAAACACAACACTGCTAAACTTATACAAGCTCAACAAGCCATCGCAGGAGCATCAAAGACGCTTTACTTTGAAGCTGGTTCAGAACATGCAACCATGGTTGGTGTTTGACCCTCCATGAAGACTATCTTCATCTCAAAGCAATCTACTGCTTATAATGGCTGTGGCTTTGATTTCAATTCAGGATCAGAGAACCGGAGCATGATGATACCTTCTGAGAACTGTGCGCGCTACAGTTTAAAAAGTAGTCTGTGTTCCCTCAGACATGGGCGAAAGATCAAAACTAACAGACTGGACAGAGCAGCACTAGCTAACCTTATTTTATCACTGATATTTCGGAACCGTCTCTAAATGCAACGTTGTGTCACGGTAACACCATCTGACTGCTCGATATTCAGCACTCGGTAAAGGGTACATCCTGTCATTGTCCAGAAAACAGAAATGCTTCACGAGATGAATATCAACGTCCATTAATCATTTTAGAGGCACACTTATATGTTTCATGACCACAGCTTGTCACATTTTCCATTCCTTTAAAAAAAAAGCATGTGCCACTTTACAAAAGTACGTCACAAATTGACAAGTTGTTCCCAAGTCGAAGTTATGAAGAGGCGCAGGCGCGATCGGGGCGAAGTCACAGACAAAGGCGCAACTAACCGTTGCACCGCCATCTGCGCCTGAAATAAGCCTAATTTTGGTGTATTTCAGTACAATAAATGACCCCAACAGCGTCTACAATGTGCGAAGTCAATTCAATGCATTGAGATCAGCATGTACATGAGGATTTGGTGCGAATATGCAGAGAAAACTGCATGAAAATCTGCTTAAACGACACTGCTGTGTGCATATACCCTTATGTGTATAGCGAAGCCAAATGATCTAGCCGGGACCAGCTGACTAGCTTACGTCTGGGGGTTTCATGAGACCTGAGAGATTCTCTGATGTGTACAGCTGAATCTGTCGATTTCAGCGGGACCCGGACTATGTTAAGTCTATCGGGCTGTCAGATGACAAGACAGAACGTCTTAAAGGGGTTGTGTCACTTCATTAAGTTGCATTTATCATGTAGAGGAAGTTAATACAAGGCACTTACTAATGTATTGTGATTGTCCATATTGCCTCCTTTGCTAGCTGGATTCATTTTTCCATCACATTATACACTGCTCGTTTCCAAGGTTACAGACCACCCTGCAATCCATCAGCAGTGGTTGTGCTTACATTAGAAAAAAGCATCAGCCTCTCTGGTGGCCGGGACCATGCTAGTGCTTTATTCTATATTGTGCAAGCACGGCCACCACTGCTGGATTGCAGGGTGGTCTGTAACCATGGAAACAAGCAGTGTATAATGTGATAGAAAAATGAATCCAGCCAGCAAAGGTGGCAATATGGATAATAACAATACATTAGTAAGTGGCTTGTAGTAACCTTTTCTACATGATAAATGCCACTTACATAAGTGAGACAACCTCTTTAAGTGTATGGGGGTTTTCTTATATGTACAGAGATGTCAAAAAGGAAGTGCATTTGTCATCAGTGGTCAATAAAAAACAACAAAAAAACAAAACAACACTATGAGGCCATAAAACTAAATATATTTAATTTTAAACATGGATAAAAGATAAAAACCAATGCCGTTAAGTGACAATTACAAATAATTCAGTGGCTCACATATAGCAAACGAGCTTATATTTCATAGGACTACCTCTATAGCTATCCACAAGAGCTGACCATCTAATTTCCAGTAGCCACAAGTTCTCACAAAAGGAAAGCTGGCCATATTACCACGAGATAGCACGGAGGAGAGGAGTGGGATAGATACACAAATGCCAGCCACTGAAATGGTAACTCAACCCTCGACAGACATTAGTAGTTTCAGGAAAACAGCCAAGACTTTAATCACATTTCTTTTCAAACACAGCCAGGGATTTGGAATTGCTGTTATTCCAGGAGATGACCCTAATACAGTGCTTAATCAAAGTCGTTGCCAGCGAGAGAGCATCCTGCAGGCTTTAATAAAAACCAATTTCACAAAAGTCACTATGTCAAAATCATGCTGAACCTGATTAAAAAAATACCTTTGTGGGGAGAGGAAAATACACAAAAAAGGGAAAGAACACTTTGCATCCGTGGACAATAACCAAATAATATGGCAAAATCTCTACCGTAAACAGGTATTTTATGATTTCATTTGATCAGGGAGTTCTAATCACTTAAAATCTATTTCATTGCTTCCCAGAGTCTCAAAACGCTGGCATCAGCTGCATACTGGAGGTCTTGTTAGTGTATATAGAAATTGAGCGAGAAATTGCCCTATACTGAGGTCAACATAACCTGCAAATTCAAAGGTTGCACGCACAGCAAGGTCAGCCTTGTGCCTCACTGATAAAGGAGAAATCAAATGCAATTGGTGTTCTGTGTCAAATCACAATACAGTCTTACAGCCATTAGATAAAATTCTAAATTACCATCTTAAAGGGAACGAAAGACTATAAATGTATTTTTATAAAAAGACGGAAAGAAAACACAAAGGACCTAGGAATTTTAGTGAACAGCAAACTAAGCTGTAAAAACCAGTGTCGGGCAGCTGCTGCCAAGGCCAATAAGATAATGGGTTGCATCAAAAGGGGCATAGACGCCCGTGATGAGAACATAGTCCTACCACTTTACAAATCACTAGTCAGACCACACATGGAGTACTGTGTACAGTTCTGGGCTCCTGTGAACAAGGCAGACATAGCAGAGCTGGAGAGGGTTCAGAGGAGGGCAACTAAAGCAATTACTGGAATGGGGCAACTACAGTACCCTGAAAGGGTATCAAAATTAGGGTTATTCACTTTAGAAAAAAGACGACTGAGGGGAGATCTAATAACTATGTATAAATATATCAGGGGTCAGTACAGAGATCTGTCCCATCATCTATTTATCCCCAGGACTGTGACTGTGACGAGGGGACATCCTCTGCGTCTGGAGGAAAGAAGGTTTGTACACAAACATAGAAGAGGATTCTTTACGGTAAGAGCAGTGAGACTATGGAACTCTCTGCCTGAGGAGGTGGTGATGGTGAGTACAATAAAGGAATTCAAGAGGGGACTGGATTTATTTCTGGAGTGTAATAATATTACAGGCTATAGCTACTAGAGAGGGGTCGTTGATCCAGGGAGTTATTCTGACTGCCTGATTGGAGTCGGGAAGGCATTTTGTTCCCCTTAAGTGGGGAAAATTGGCTTCTACCTCACAGGGTTTATTTTGCCTTCCGCTGGAACAACTCTGGACAAATGTCTTTTTTCGGCCTTATATACTATGTTACTATTTTACATGTTCATCAGTCTACAAGGGTCTCTTTGGTCTCCTAGCCAAGTGGATCATTTCACTGTATCTTCCACTTTTGGGTGAATATATTTGAGGAGATTAAAGGGGTTTTGTAAGATTTTAATAGTTATAACCTATCCTCTGGATATCATCAGTATCTGATCGGTGGTGGTCCAAACCAGAGACCCCCACTGATCAGCTGTTCAAGAAGGTCGCGGTGCTTGCAGTTTGCACCATGGCCTTCTTTCATCTTTCCCTAGGCCAGTTTATCAGTCACGTGACCGAGGCGCAGCTCAGCCCCATAGAAGTGAATGGGGCTGAGCATGATACCAAGCACAGCCGCTGTACCATGTATGGCTCTGTGTTTGGTAAGCTGTGAGAAAGCTGTCAGACTCCCACTGAGAATAGGTGATCAATATTAAAATCTCGGAAAACCCTTTTAAGTCTTATATGCCACAAAAGTGGCATTAAAAAATTGCAAATTATGGTTTACACATATTTGTTCCATAATTTGAGACTTTTTGAGCTTCTCACCTGCGTGAAAAGGGGCAGAGCTTATCAGAAGGGGACTGAACCACAATCGGCAAGCCATATTTACACAATAATGTGTGCCAGACACTAGCCCTTAGCTGGAATAGATTTGACTTTCTAGCACACAGAGGGCCAAAAATGTGCCTAATTTGTTAAGAGCCATCTGAAGCTTATTAAATTAGTTGCATCTCACTCCACTGGACAGAGACTCATGACGCCAGTCTTGATAACTCTCCCCCACTGAACAGGTAGGTTAAAGTATAACTGTCAAATTATTATTTTTTTTACTATTGGATTTTGGTGATTAATATTACCTTGTTGGCCCTGTTTTAATTTCTGATTGTTTAATAAATAACCCCTAAAAGCCACCTAAAAGTCCCCAGTATTGGCTATATTTACCTGAGATAAAATCAGGTTGCTATGCTCCTTCCGTCTCCCAGATGAGGACGGAGCACGCTGCGTGCACTGGGAACTGATAGTGAGTCAGCATTGTAAGGGAATGTATAAAAAGCCAGGTTCTTCCTGACAGGAGATAACAGTGCTGGGCTGTGTGTGTGAACTTCTCCACATGCCTGTGCTTGGCAGACACTCCCTTAGCAGTTCTGGAGAATGTAAAGCTCAGGGAAGATATGGGGCTGCTCAGTGTATAAATGACAGCCTTATCTGATAAGAGGAGAGCTTGTAGAAGGACTACAGGCTTCAGCCAGACCTGGGAACTTCACTGCAAGACCCCCCTATACAGAGCTGGTCTTCACTAACTTCACTGCAAGACCCCCCTATACAGAGCTGGTCTTCACTAACTTCACTGCAGGTGTCCTATGGATTAGCCTCAGGGCTGAGGGCGGCCATCTTAACAGAATAGTGAAATTGCAGTTTTATGCAGACTGGTTGCTAAGGGCTGAATCTTATTAAATAAGGGGTAAGTAAGTCTAATAGTTATTGATTCAGGAATATTATCATATTAGTAACTACATATATGAAAACTGAAATTTGGGTCTAAATGTGACAGTTATCCTTTAACTAAATTGGTATTCCAGTACCAAATGCGATTCCTATTGAATTTATGCAACGGAAAGTAAAACCTTCTATATATGATAATTAAATCGGTACAACCTATAATTCAGCTTGTTAGTCTAACACACTATTGGTTACAGGGGGCTATAATTGGGACTTAATATAAGATGCTCTGCAGTGAGGGAGCACAATATGAAATACAGAAAATGGGTGAGACCTGCTCTTCAGCAGGAATACAGAGGAGAAAAAAAGTCTGGGACAGAGGTTAGCAATGCACTAAGGAGGAGCACAAGGGGTGTGACAATGTGGCAAAAAGGTAATTAAAAATCTGTAGAATTTAAATAGTGTAGTACTGCTGCTCGGAGGGTTATGTCCCTGAAGTCTTGTTTCAAGTTTTGCCAGTATACCCTTTTAAAGAGTTGCCCCCCAAAAAATATTCTACAGCTTTCAAAACAGCACATGGATTGGAATTATTTTGTAATTGCAAATAAATATAAATTTTGCATAGCCACTGATTTATTTAACAAAATGTATCTGTATAGCGCCACCTAATGTTTTCTTTTTTATATATTTCTTTGTCCAGCTCACTGAGATGACCGCACATGCTCAGTTTCATCCTCTTGAGCTGTGATCGGGAGAGAACTGCAGCAGAATGCACATGCCCCCTTAGAAAAGAAACTCCCTTTGAGATGTGATATAAATCTAAATTTATCAGTGTGATATAAATCTAGCCGAGCAATGAAGGGGGAGATCTCTGGATCCATGTGAGGTACAGGGCTGGTTCTAGCTTTTTTAGAAAGAGATCGCCACCTACTATATGATGTCTGATTTTTATTTTTTACATTACTCATGGGATAATCCCCTTAAAGATATACCCCACCCATGAAAATTTTTATTCTCTGACTTGTTAGAAAGGTACATAATGTAAACTTTAGTGACGGTAATCTTCTTACCAAAGACTGTATTTATGAGTTAGAAACCTCCCTTCTGATCCTCAGCTGTGTCATGTGACCAGCACTCAGACTTTCCAAATAACACAGCATCTTATGTGTTGACAGAAAGCCAGTTTCTCTATGTGTTCCTATGGAAGCCTCAATGTTGGTCTCACAGGAATTAAAACAGTAACCGACTTTCTGTCCCATGTCAGTTGGAAATCTGAATTAATCACATGACAGCTAAGGCTCAGAAGGAAGGGGATAACTCACAAGTACAGACACTGGTAGGATGATTACCTTCACTACAGTTTACATCATGCACCTTTCTAACAGGTGAGAATAAACATTTTTGTAGGATTGATTCTTTAGCTCTCATCTGTTGAGCTCACCTTAATTTTGGAGACACCAGGGTGGTTTGTCAATTATCATGGACTAACCTAGTATCTCATTAGTAAAACCAAGCATAGCTGATGGAAGTCCGGTACTTGGTAGGGTATAAAATAATAGAGGCTCATGTTTCAGAGTTGAAATAAAAATTGTCATACTGGTATGAAATGTATAATTTACTCCATGTGATGCTTTCATTGGAGAAACATCAAAACACTGGCCTTTATCTTAGTTTGTTACTTGTATCAGTCACAGGTGACTTCTGCTTAACGATATGTGATGCCTACATATACATGTCACAATGATCTTGCTGGTACTGCCCATACATTCTCACAGAGCTGGGCCACCGAGTCCTGAAGTGTGTGTTGCATAAAAAGTGCCTATCCTCTCTTGGGTCATTCACTGCAATGTTTCAAACTGCCTCCAAGTGACATTGGTGCAAGAATTGTACATTGGGAGCTTCATGAAATGAGTTTCTATGATTAGCTGCACACAACACCAAGACCACCATGCATAATGCTAGGTAGAGACACAGTGAGCGAGCCCGATAACATCACAGGCACAAATGGGCGGTCCATAGCACTGCCCTAGGCTGTACTAGTGGTAGCCTCCTCTAAAACAGCCTAGGGCAGCATTACAGACCATTACAGAGTATGACGCCACCAGGCTCACTGCTAGGTGGAAGTCTCTGTCTAGCATAGTGATGTGAAGCCCAGTACGTCACCGGCAATAAACAAACAGACCTTGCCCTGCGCAGTGCAGCGCAAGGTAAAGGGGAGCATCGAAGCAAGGAACTGCTCCGATGCTCCACTCATACATGAGTAGAGAAGAGATTACATTCAGCTTCAGCTCTGAATCTGAACAACTACTTTAACTTTCATTATGTCGACGCCGCATTTCCATGCGCTTGTACCGCTGCATTTCCGCTGCATGTACAAACGCTTGTTATTGATAATCTGCCCGATTATCGTGCAGTGTAAAGTTTATCAAGTCTATCCTTTGTATGTTTGCATTGTATGCAATTTCATTAAAGGACATCATAAGATCAAGCAAGATGCTCCAGCAGAATGTGTGCATAATATTTTGTCCAGATGTTCGGTTACAAATTAGAGTTAAATAGGTCAATAAGACTAGAAAACAAAAATATGCATCTTATTAAAGGGCAATGACTTGAAATGTTATTAAAGACGTAAGAGCAGAGCCACCAGGGAAGCTATGTAGGAAAGTGAGCAGGTAGGTGTCAAGACAAACCTTTGACACTGACAGGCAATTATGTTTTAATACTTTTAATTGCACCCATTGGGTATGAGGCACAATTAAAGGGTGATTGAACATGCGTTAGGAGCCAACTTTCTTCTTGACTTCTGCTCTTCTTCTATACAAATCCAAGACATACGTAATCAATTTTTCATTTCAGTCCTATCATTTTCCTACCTGACAGGTCTAGAACTGCTGCTAATGAGTGTTTGGAGACCCACCAAACCCCCTAAAAAAGGAAACAAATTAATATTTTACATTCAATTACCTAGTATGCAAAACCAAGTGTCACAGCTAAATAATTTCAGAATACAGATTTCACTGTGTAATGATATCTTCTCCTCATCAGCAACGGGAACAAATGGATATCTGGCTTGGTCATTAATTATAAAATCCAAGAGACCTTTCAACTCGACTATAAAAGGGCAAGTCAGAATGGTCCAAGCAGGACATTTATGGCAAGATGAGAACATGTCAACAGCATATATAAAGGTGGCCAAAGACATAAAACAACAATTAAAAATTGTTCCCAACTGCCCCACACAGATGTAAAAAGCAGAATTAAAAAAAAGTCATATGTAACCAAAAACAGTACTAATGAAAACAGCAACTCATCCCGCAGAACAACTCTTTACACAGCACTGCATATGGAAAAACAAAAAACGTTATGGCTTTCATAATATGGCGACACAAAAACAAAGTTTTTATTGTGCAAAAGTAGGAAAAAACTAATATATGAAATTTAGTATTGCCATATACCAAAAACAGCCAATCAATATTGCTAAAAACACAAAATAACTGAAAATGGAAGTGATGTCCCACCTCAGCCAGTGATTGGCGACTAGGAATCACAGCCATTTTCGGCTTTGCTGAGACAGGAGCAGAAAGTGGAGAACAGTAGGGGCCCTGGCAGCATCAGAACAGCAGCGGCAGATGATTAGTAAGGTGGTTATAAGTTCTACTCATTTTTACAGCATATGCAGACCGTGGTTAAGAGTGAAAAAGAGGAAAAAGGTAAAAAAGGTTATTTGATGGACACACAGGTGAACTGCTTGTTACAAGACACAAACCTGATAACTGTACTTCTAACTGTAACCAATCCAGCACATCTGTTATCATCACATAACCAGGACACATTTTAAAGGGGTGTTACGGACAGGACCTTTGAAAACTGTTAAGATCAATGGTTGTAGAACCACTGTGCCAACTAACCGGTTTGACATTCAGTTAACTCTTAACGCTGTCCTGGCAATCCCCTGGTCTTCATCCTTTAACCAGAGAATAGGCAAAGCACTCAGGGGGATAACAGGCTACGAGAGTACAAATCCAAAGCAAACACAGACTAAACCAGACAAGGTCAGGCAAACAGAGTACATACTAATCCATGGAACAGACAAAGGGTGATGGCAAATGGAAGTAGGTCAGAATTCAGACACAGAACCTGAACAGATCCAAACACAATGGGAAAGATTTATCAAAAGGAGCTCTAAAAAATTGAATATAATTAGGATCACTGTGCTTTTTCTCTCTCCTCAGTACTTCTAGGTTAACCTTCCTTGGCACTGTGTGCACCTGTTTGACTAATGTGTTCTTTTTCCTTGCTACGCATGTTCTGAGTTGTGTGACCAGCCCCTGGTTCTGCAACAAATTCTGTTCTAATTCTGTCTGTTTGTTCAGTGTTGGAGCTTACATTTGACTGCTTGGTCTCTACAGATTGGGGAAGATTTACCACACCTGGCGTAAAGGAAAAACTGGCTTTGTTGCCCTATAGCAGTGATGGCGAACCTTTTACAGACTGTGTGCCCGAACTAGGACCCAAAACCCACTTACTTATCTCAAAGTGCAAACACGGTAATTTACCCTGAATACTACAGTCCAGTATAGTTCGCCATCACTGCCCTATAGCAACCAATTCACACCCATGAAGCAGAAGCCAGAATGCACAAAACAGTGGCAACATGAACCACCATTAAACACAATGGCCCTAAATCACTTGTCGCTTGAAACAATGGCGACAAGTGAACAAAGATTGTAACAAGGGGTTTTTACGGTACTTAGAAATTGATGGCATAGTCTCAAGAAAGATCATCAATATCACATCAGTAGGGGTCAGACACCTCACAATCTTACTGACTGGATGCTCTGAGGATAGGTCATCAATGTCCAAGTACTGGAAAACCCCTTGAACAATGAAAGCTCTCACTGAATGACAGTGAAAAGAAATTAAAGGCGTTTTATATTGATGACCTATCCTCAATGCCTAATAGGTGCGGCTCCCACCCTGGAGCCGGTACCTATCCTTAGAACAGGGCCCGCAAAATGCAGGAGTGCACACTGCACATGGACGGCCGCCCTCCATTCACATTAATAAGGCTTACGGATATAGCCGAGTGTTGGCTATTTCAGCAGTCCCATAAAATGAATAGAGGAAGGCCGGGCATGTGTGGTGTGTCCTCCTGCACTTTGTGGGTTCCATTCCAATGATAGGTGTGGGTCCCAGAAGTGGTACACCACCTACTGTATCAGACATTGAGGGCATATCCTAGTAATATGCCCCCAATGTCCAAGATGATACAACCCCCCTTTAAATAAAAATGATTGTAGCAGAAAGAGGACACACCGTAAATATGTATTTCAGTGATGATTTGTGCTATTAAAAATTTTCTCAAAAGTAGACCCATATTTTTCCCTTGAATTAGGAAAAAAAGATGCAAACATTTGAACATGGAAAAGTGTTATAGCATTCAAGGGTCATTGTCACCATGACCATCAATGATCATTTAAGGGTCATTGTCACCATGACCATCACTGTTAAAACAATGCAAGGAGGGAATGTCTAATCCAAGCAGTGTATCCTTGCTCCTCCTGCTTCCTCTTCCAGCCCCTTTCTCTTCTTGACTGAGAGGGTGAGGGTCCTGCATGGTCATCTTCTCTGACCTTGCAATCATGAAGGAGAGGGAGGATCTGGTAGAAGGAAGCAGGAAGAGCATGGGTGCACAGAGTGACTTAGGCCCGCCCTTGGTGCACTTTTTTGCATATGTATTAGAAGCATTATTTTTTCACCAAAATGAAGCAATACAAAAAGAACTGAAATGTTTCATTCCATTTACCTGACCTAGCCCCACAAGGCATTGTGCCTGGTTTAACACTGCACTTACAGGTGACATGAACCAAAGGAATTTATACAAAGTATATTAGAAATACAGAAAACCTCTTTTTTTTGCTTAGGCATAGCTTGGTGCACGGATGTTTTAACAATTAAACAGTGTAAGGATTTCTATTATGCAAAAAACCCATCTGTTTATTTTACAGTTATCATATTTTTATGTTTCAATAAATGTTTACCCAAAATTGTCATGCTAAATAGCTAACTAGAAAATATGTTATATACAATTAAGTAATCAAACCTTGACTTTTTCACATTTTATTACATTGAGGCCTTGTACTAAAATAAAAAGAAAATAATAATAAGTTTTCCCCTATCAGTCTGCAATTACCCTTAATGAGAAAGTGAAAATTTTAGCAAATTTATTAAAAAGCAAAAACCTAAATTTCGCATGGACATAAGTATTTGAGATTCTACACATTTATGGTAGTCCACCTGTGGTAAATTTAGCTGTTTGGAAAAGATTGTGAAAGATACTTCTGTCTATATAAGGTCTCACAGCTCACAAAGCATATCAGAGCAAAAAGCTGAATTGTCTGTAGAGATCAGAGACATGATTGTGTGGAGGAACATATATGTGGGAGGGTAAAAAAAAATTCTGCTGCAGTGAAAATTTTCAAGAGCACAGTGGCCTCCACAATTTTTAAATGGGACAAATTTAGAACAGCTAGGACTCTTCATAGAGCTGGACATCCCACCAAACTAAGTAATCGGTGGAAAAGGGCCTTGATAAGAGAGGAGACAAAGAACCCAATAGTCACTCTGGTTAATCTCCAAAGATCCTGTTTGCACATGGAAGAAAATTCCAGAAGGTCAACCATCACAGCAGCACTCTATCAACCTTGGCTTTATGGCAGAGAGGTCAGTGATAAGCCTCTCTTCAGTAAAAGACACATGACTGGTTTGCAAAAAAGCAGCCGAAGGGCTCTCAGACTGTGAGAAAAAAAAAAGATTCTCCGGTCTGATGAAACCAAGATTGAACTTTTTGTCCTTAATTCTAAGTATCATGTCTGAAGGAAACCAGGCACTGCTCATCTACTGCCCAATACCATCCCTATTGGTGGCAGGCATCACGCTGTGGGGATGTTTTTCAGCGGTTGGGACAGGGCGACTGGTCAGGGTTGGGGGAAATCTTAATGGAGCAAAGTACAGAGATGTTCTTAGTGAAAACCTTATCCAGAGTGCTCTGGACTTTGGACTGGGCTGAAGGTTTACCTTCCAACAAGACAATGATCCTAAGCACACAGACACAAGACAACACAGGAGTGACTTATGGATAATTCTGTGATAATTCAGAGCCCTGACTTTAACAAACTGAACATCTCAGGAGAGACCTGAAAATGGCGGTCCACCAATCGGCCCCTTTCAACTTGAGAGAGCCTGAGAACACCTGCAGAAGAATAGCAGAAAATCCCCAAATCCAGATGTGCAACGTGAAACCTTGTGGCATCATACCAAAGAAGACTGGAGACTGCCGTAATTACTGCCAAAGATGCTTCAACTAAGTACTGAGTAAAGGGTCTGACTACTTATATCAATGCAATAGTTAAATTTTACCTTTTGAATAAATTAGCAAAGATTTTGAACATTATGGCCTCTTTCACACGAGCGTGTGCGGATTAGGTCCGGATGCGTTGCGGATGCGTTCAGTAAAAACTGTGCGATTTCACAGGCAAAGCCATTTAGTTTTGTCTGCAATTGCGTTAAGTTGTTCAGTTTTTTCCGCGGGTACAATGTGTTTTGATGCGTTTTTTACGTGCGTGATAAAAACTGAAGGTTTACAAACAACATCTCCTAGCAACCATCAGTGAAAAACGCAACGCACCCGCACTTGCTTGCGGATGCAATGCGTTTTTCACGCAGCCCCATTCACTTCTATGCGTGAAAAACACAGAATATAGAACATGCTGCGATTTTCATGCAACGCACAAGTGATGCGTGAAAAAAAACGCTCATGTACACAGACCTATTGAAATTAATGGGTCAGGATTCAGTGCGGATGCTATGTGTTCATGTCACGCATTGAACCCGCGCGGAAAACTCGCTCGTGTGAAAGGGGCCTATGTTTTCATCATGAGCTACTGAGTGCAGAAGGATGGGGAAAAAGTTGATTTTTTTTTAATTTTAGGACAAGGCGGCAACATAACAAAATGTGAAAAAAGTGAAAAGGGCTGGAGACTTTTCTATGAAATATTTGCTGCATGTTATCTAGATTTCTCATTATATACAGGAAAAAGTTCCTGATAAAAAAACTTCTGTACATTCTTAAAGTTGCTCCGTACGTCTCAGGAGCTAAGCGAAATTAAACATACAAGGAGCATGAATGATGACCCTGTAACAGCACAGAACAGCCGCTTTTTCCGTTATGCTGAATGTTATTTAAGCTGAGAGTGTCAAATTTTACAGCGAACTGCATAAAACAATCTTGCTTCACAGATAGCGCTGGAGCCTTGTTATATGTTATAGCTCAGTGAGCAAAAATAAGTGCATCTGATGGGGCCATTTTTTCTGACAATGATTTAAGTGCCTTCCATAATCTAATAAAAGCTCAGTTTAAGGAGGGGAATAAAATGGAATAACACGCTTAAAAACAAAATTAGGTTTAAACTAAAAATCTTTAAAACCATTTGACATCTCATCTAAGCAAAAGGGTTGAATATTTTATAGTTTAGTGAGCAAGACCTCAAGAGCATGATTTAATTTATATAACAACATAATGGCCATCCTTTTAAAGACAGAACTGGGGCTCTAAGTAGAAGGCAGCAAAATCAGATAAAACTAGCCCAGCATCTGTGTGCCTAATACACAAAAACAACAGTAACAATAATGTTACTTTTGTATAATTTTTTCTTACTTTGAATTTGACATTTCAGTAATCTAATTGACATTAAATCCAACAAACTCATCTTCTCCTCTAGATCGATAACTCACTAACCTCTTAACATTCACGATTCTATACTTCTAACAAGGTTCCATACTACAGTACATACATGTCAGTATGTACATCAAGTTAAACTTTTTTATTATTTCAGTATCAAGAAGCATTTATAAATTTTATACATTTTTCATGTAAGTAATTACATAAATACATCAAGTTACCTTTGCGTCTGACTTGGACTACATTTACAATGTGTCCGGTATTAAAGGGATTGCGTCATCTCAGACAAATGGGGGATATCGTTAGGTGCACGTTCTACCTCTGGGACCAGCATCTATCTCGTAAACTGAGCATTGTAAGTCGCGGCCGCCCTCCATTGATTTCTATGGGGTCGTTGAAAATGGTCGAGAGCAGGCTCTGCTATTTCTGTCGGCACCATAAAAATGAATGGGACTTACGTGACTCTCTTTACGAGATAACTGCAGTGCGCTCTCATTCATTTCTATGGGGTGACAGAAATAGCTGAGCCAGTGCTCTGCTATTCTCAAAAGCCCCATAGAAATGAATGTAGGGCAGCTGCGCATGCGAGATGCGCCCTCTGTGACTTTCAAGGCTCTGTTTACAAGATAGGTGCACGTCCCAGAGGCGGTACCCGCACCTACTGTATCAGACATTGAGGGCATATCCTAGTAATATGCCACCAATGTCCAAGATGATACAACCCCATGTTAAAAAACTGATTGTAGCGGAAAGGGGACACACCGTAAATATGTATTTTAGTGATGATTTGCGCTATAAAAATATATATTTTTTTAAAGCAGACCCATATTTTTTCTGATATCACAAAAAATGTCCCTTGCATTAGGAAAAAGGATGCAAACATTTGAACATGTTTAACGAATGACCATTCGGTAAACAATTTGTATAGTCACGCTTTGTACTGTGATTGAATAGCGTTGGCATTACAAACATTTGAACATGGAAAAGTGTTATAGCATTCAAGTGCACATGTGATAATAAAAAAATACATGCCTAATCATTTACGGGTCATTGTCACCATGACCATCACTGTTAAAACAATGCAAGGAGGAAAAGTCTAAGCCAAGCAGTGTATCCTTGCTTCTCCTGCTTCCTCTTCCAGCCCCTTACTCTTCTTGACTGATAAGGCGGGGGTCCTGCATGGTCATCTTGTCTGACCTTGCAATCATGAAGAAGAGGGAGAATTGTCCGAGATGGAAAAAACGTTTTAAAGTTTAAATGGTCAAGTGATGAAAAAGTATGTAATTCTTTTGGAAATTTGAAGTGAACCTTTTGTTTCAGTTATCTTCCCAGAATAAACTGCAGTGGGTATACATGAGTGACCATTATAAGGCTTGTATCTGTATCTGGAATTTTCTGCAGTTTTTTCCTCCTGCAGACTACATCTCCTGATTCTCAGCTGTCTCTAAGCTAGTGGGTGGAGATTAGCTGGCATCATGTCTCCGCATAGTATACATAGAGACAACTGACTCTGCTTTCTTACTCTCTCTTACTCAGAATCACACAGGAGCACCACATAGGACATTGTAGAGAAGTACTGAGCAGTTAAGATGTAAATAAAGCACTTTGCGTGAGATGCACATCTTACTATTGGCTGCTCAGTCTGATTAATATTGCCAGTATTGTGTCTGTCCAAGTCTTCTCTCTCACTGCAGTTCATTTCCCCTCCTACCTCCTCCCCTCTACATAGACCTCCATGGGATGATAGTAAATGATCCTTCATTGAGCAGCCAGCCCATGCTTGTTTTAACAAGATGGATATATCAGAAATTTCAAAGAGAAAGTTATTTGAGGAACGGAGAGGGAGAAAACAGCTCATAACTAGAAAACTGGAAAACTCTGTTAAGATATAGTATACATTTTCTTATATTTCCTCACAATATTGGTGTGTGCAAAACTGTGTGAAACAACAGAGATCATATAAGTCCATTTTATCAGACTTTGTATGTTCTAAGTGTGGATTTTTCTCTATTCACTTCAGTTCTAACTCTAATATATATGTCTTAAAACCGAGATGAACACTAGCTTGTGCTTGGCACTGTTACATATGAACCTCTTTTTCCTAGCGATCGTTTAAAAAACAAATTAAATAGCTGAACTGTATGAAAAGAAAGATAGGGTGTGTCACAATTTATCAACTATACCTAGGACAGCAGCGGGATTGCTTAGGAACCCTACCCTAGTAATCTTGGCAGGGGGAGTTTCAGCAGTGGGGCCCAAAGGGATCAACTATTTATGTCTACTGTGGCACAACCACTAACAACACACAAGAATATGCGGAAAACATTTTTGTGTTGGACACAAACCTCCTTCAGAATAATTATGACACATAGTAATGCAGCTTTTTTCTTTTTGTGGTGGGTGAAACATTTTTAATCTTTTACTCTGCTACAGAGACCTTATGCCATTTAAAAGAAGCCTTTTTTCCCCTCTTAGAAGGCTTGTGTATTAGCGTGCATATGTCTAAAAAAAAGTCTATGAAACTTTCCTTTTATCAACATACTCTCTATTCTAAAAGCACCCAAGTACATACAAGAAAGAGTCCATGCAGCTCGAAAAATATGATGATTAAGCTGTCAGGCTGCAGGCTCAGCAATTAGAGTTGTAGAGGACAGCGAGTTAGATTTGTGAAAGCATCCTTTCAAATCAG
Organism: Bufotes viridis; assembly: GCA_033119425.1. NCBI lineage: Eukaryota > Metazoa > Chordata > Amphibia > Anura > Bufonidae > Bufotes > Bufotes viridis. Next base: position 170,423,077 of record CM065590.1, read on the forward strand.
TCAGAATCTAGCAATGTACAAAAAAAAATCATACAGACTGCAAGAGAACGTTTTAAAGTGAACATTTTGTGCCATGTAACTTTAAATATGTATAAGTGAAGCTTATAATACTTTTAACTACATTAGAAAAAATATCCACTTACTTTCTTTAAGAGGTTGGCCACTTTTATAGCATTTTATGTTTCTTTACTCGATGCGGTATTGTAAGGGTATTTTTAAGTACTGATTGGTTCTGTCCCCTTTAATTGTCTCATTTCTATTACTGTCAAATAACACCAATGGAAAATAGAGCAGCAAATATGCAAAGCAAAAATAGCACATTTTATTAAACAAATAATTTAAAAGTACACATATTGTATTTTTCGCCCCATTAAGACACACTTTTTCTCCCAAAAAAATGAGGGAAGTTGCCCCTGCGTCTTATGGGGCGAATGGTGACATTTAAACATCGCAGTCTGTGATGCTCAAGCATCGCCGGCTGTGATGTACGAGCGGGGAGGGACTGGGAGGAGGAGCTGGGGCCGGCAATTGCGGCGGGGCCGGTGCGTTCACTGTACTCCGGCCCCGCCGCTCCAGTGCTGCACTATAGAAATATAAAATGTCTCATTCAAATCAAGCTCATTAAAGCTGCCCCCTCACTTGTAATCACTTGTATATCTACTCACAACAGCTTTTTGTAGAATGCAGGCAGGCCAGGCAGGCGGGCGGTAGCGTAACTCACTGATGTCACGTGCCCCGCCGCCTACTTTATGAATGAAGCAGGCGGCGCAGGCACATGACATCAGTGAGTCACGCTGCCGCCCAGCCTGCCTGCGTTCTACAAAAAGCTGTTGTGAGTAGATATACAAGTAATATACAAGTGAGGGGGCAGGTTTATTGAACTTGATTTGAATGAGACATTTTATATTTCTATAGTGCAGCACTGGAGCGGTGGGGGGATCTGTGGATGAGATTTTTATTGGGGACATCTGTGGATGTGTGGATGGCACTGTTAAGGGGTGGGAGGGGGTCTGTGGATGGCAGTGTTATGGGGTGGGGGGTCTGTGGATGGAACTGTTATAGAATGGGGGATCTATAACAGTGTCCTTCACAGATCCCCCCCCCCTCCATAACAGTGCCATCCACAGATCCCCATAACAGTGTCCGTCACAGATGCCCCCCATAACAGTGCGTCATTCACAGATCCCCCCATAACAGTGCGTCATTCACAGATCCCCCATAACAGTGCCATCCCAAGATCCCCCATAACAGTGTCCTTCACAGATCCCCCCATAACAGTGTGTCATCCACAGATCCCTCCATAACAGTGCAATCCCCAGATCCCCCATAACAGTGTCCTTCACAGATCCCCCCCCCCCATAACAGTCTGTTATCCCCAGATCCCCCATAACAGTGTCCTTCACAGATCCCCCCCCATAACAGTGTGTCATCCACAGATCCCCCATAACACTGTCCGTCACAGATCCCCCATAACACTGTCCGTCACAGATCCCCCATAACACTGTCCGCCACAGATCCCCCCATAACAGTGTGTCATCCACAGATCCCCCATAATAGTGCCATCCACAGATCACAATTAGTTCAAAACCCTCCAAAAGCACACCTTTTGGTTAAAAATATTTTATTTCTTATTTTCCTCCCCAAAAACCTAGGTGCGTCTTATGGGCCAGTGCATCTTATAGGGCGAAAAATACGGTATATATAAAATACATCAAGATAAAAAAACTCCTGAAAGTAACTGGAGAGATAAAACATCCCCCAAAAAAAAAAAAAAAAATAATATATATATATATATATATATATATACAGTCATGTGAAAAAATTAGGACACCCTTTGAAAGCATGTGGTTTTTTGTAACATTTTTAATAAATGGTTATTTCATCTCCGTTTCAACAATACAGAGAGATTAAAGTAATCCGACTAAACAAAGAAAACTGAAGAAAAGTCTTTTCAAGATCTTCTGTAAATGTCATTCTACAAAAATGCCTATTCTAACTGAGGAAAAGATAGGACACCCTTGCCCCTAATAGCGAGTGTTACCTCCTTTGGCTGAAATAACTGCAGTGAGACGGTTCTTGTAGCCATCTACCAGTCTTCGACATCGGTCTGAGGAAATTTTACCCCACTCCTCAATGCAGAACTTTTTCAGCTGTGAGATGTTTGAGGGGTTTCTTGCACGTACAGCCCTTTTCAAGTCACCCCACAGCATCTCAATGGGATTCAAATCTGGACTTTGACTTGGCCATTCCAGGACTCTCCATTTCTTCTTTTTCAGCCAATCTTTGGTTGATTTACTAGTATGTTTTGGGTCATTGTCATGTTGCATGGTCCAGTTCCGCTTCAGCTTTAATTTTCTAACTGATGGTCTCACATGTTCTTCAAGCACCTTCTGATACACAGTAGAATTCATCGTGGATTCTATGATGGTGAGCTGACCAGGTCCTGCTGCAGCAAAGCAGCCCCAAACCATGACACTTCCACCTCCATGCTTCACAGTTGGTATGAGGTTCTTTTCTTGGAATGCTGTGTTTGGTTTACGCCAAACATGTCCTCTGCTGTTGTGTCCAAATAATTCAATTTTGGACTCATCTGTCCAAAGAACATTATTCCAGAAGTCCTGGTCTTTGTCAACTTTATCTCTGGCAAATGTCAGTCTGGCCTCGATGTTTCTCTTGGAAAGCAAAGGTTTCCTCCTTGCACACCTCCCATGCAAGTTAAACTTGTACAGTCTCTTTCTGATTGTAGAGGCATGTACTTCTACATCAACAGTAGCCAGAGCCTGCTGTAGTTCTCGAGATGACACTTTAGGGTTTTGGAGACCTCTTTTAGCATCTTGCGGTCTGCTCTTGGGGTGAACTTGCTGGGGCGACCAGTCCTGGGCATGTTGGCAGTTGTTTTGAAAGCCCTCCACTTGTAGACTATCTTCCGGACAGTGGAATGGCTGATTTCAAAATCTTTGGAGATCTTTTAAATCCCTTCCCAGACTCATAGGCTGCTACAATCTTTTTCTGAAGTCCTCTGACAGCTCTTTTGCTCTCACCATGGTGCTCACTCTCACTTCAACAGTCAGGAGCACACCAAACTAAATGTCTGAGGTTTAAATAGGGCAAGCCTCATTCAACATGCAGAGTAACGATCTACTAATTATGTGCACCTGGTGTGATATACCTGTGTGAGATCTGAGCCAATTTAAGAGGGAATACATGTGAGGGTGTCCTATCTTTTTCCTCAGTTAGAATAGGCATTTTTGTAGAATGACATTTACAGAAGATCTTGAAAATACTTTTCTTCAGTTTTCTTTGTTTAGTTGGATTACTTTAATCTCTCTGTATTGTTGAAACGGAGATGAAATAACCATTTATTAAAAATGTTACAAAAAACCACATGCTTTCAAAGGGTGTCCTAATTTTTTCACATGACTGTATATATATAAAATAAATAAGTAAAGTGCACAGTGGAGTAGTATAAATAAATACATACAGGAAACAATCGTATAAAAGCATACAGACCAATGTAGTCCTGATCCCGAATCGTGTTTGGGGTCGCTTTCTCAAGGGATCATCCCTTGAGAAAGCGACTGCGAAACACGTGTCGGGATGAAGACTACATTGGTCTGTATACTTTATACGATTGTCTCCTGTATGTATTTATACTACTGCACTCTAAACTTTACTTATTTAGTATACATTTTTTTTCTTTTTTTTTTTTTGGGGGAGGGATTTCTCTCTCCAGTTACTATCAGGAGTTTTTATCTTGATGTATTTTTAACTGTAGTCCTGTGGAGCATTTTTTCCTGTGAATGTTATGCTTCTAATATATATATATATATATATATATATATATATATCTAGAAAACAGGAAAGCAGGCAGCACTCCGGACTTTGTGGAAAAATCGTGGGATTTATTAACACCCAAACAACTGCAACGTTTCAGCTCAACTCAATGGAGCCTTTGTCGACAAAGGCTCCATTGAGTTGAGCTGAAACGTTGCAGTTGTTTGGGTGTTAATAAATCCCACGATTTTTCCACAAAGTCCGGAGTGCTGCCTGCTTTCCTGTTTTCTATTGCTTATCCCTGGTCCGGGACCCTACAGTGATTTGCACCTGGCATCATTAGAGTGCTGCTGTTCATAACTCTTGTTTTTATATATATATCTATATATATATATATATGTATATATATACACACACACACACATACTTTTAAATTATTTTTTGCATTACATATTTGCTGTTCTGTTTTGCTTTGGGGTTATTTGACAGTGTTTTCACAGGCAGTTTTGTAAAATCGGGCTTTTGTCTGATCATAGGGTGTGCTAATTTATATTACGCTTAGTATTCTGTGTAAGGTTATTCCTTGTAATTTCTTGCAATGTAGTACTCATCCCCCATTGTGCTAATTAGATCACATTTCTGAGTGATTTCAGGGACATGCGTGATGCACAACAGAGGAGAGGTTGATGGGAATAACTGTGGTCTGCACCGACAATTAAGGGGGACTCCACTTGGTACTTCATCCTAGGTAGAGTGTAAGTATTGATATGTCCTATCTCTTGTACACGCTGTGGTGTCGGTTATGTGTTATAATGTGGTTAGACAGCCATGTGTTATAGCATGCCAACCGGATCCATACCCCTAGGATAGTGATGCTTATTTATTTTTTATTATTCTGTAAGTGATTTGTCTGTTATCTTATATTTAGTCAAACTTAGTAAATATATTTATTCACTTAGTCTGCATAAGCGTATTCATTCTCAAATGTTTTGAATTCACGTTACAGATGCGCTTTAATGTTTCCATTGTATAAATAATCTTTCTTCCTGATCTCTGCTTTGCTGTTGGCTTGTGGCCACATCATCTGCTGTAAACAGTGACTGTACTGTTTGTGGCACATTTATATGACATCGTTCAGTGGAGGGCTATCTTAACACACCCATCCATTCAGCAGTGCACTCTCCCAGCCTTCATTTTTCTGTGCAGACTTAGTGTCATCCACCTCCGCTTGCTCCTGTCCCATCAAGCGTCATTACTTGCACTGCACAGAAGCAGGAGGAATTGTTCTTCTCCACTTCTTGATATATGCAGGCACCAATCCAAGGTTTCACTGCGTCAACTCCCTTTGAAGTGATTGCCGCATAGGCTGTCTGAACGCCGTCCTGCCTCCAGCCAGATAAACACAGATGCAAAACACAGACTAGGCTGGCAGTAAATGGAGTTTAGACAGCACATGCGCTAATCACTCCATTGGGCATAGGTGCAGTGAAAACTAGGACCAGAGCCTGTATACATGAAGGAGAAGACTAGGCGTGCGCAGAACGCTTCCCCCTAGATCCGTATAGTACAAGTGATGACGCTTGAAGGGACAGGAGCAAGCGGAAGCGGATGACACTGAGTCTGCTCAGGACGAGTCGAGAGAGCCTGCACACTAAAATGAAAGTCGGGAGTGTTCACTGCCGACTTCCACTGGATGAAGCCATATGAACGAGTACAATGAACAGAACAGTCACTGTTTACAGAACAGGATGCAACCACAAACCAGCAGCAAAGCAGGGATCAAGAAGAAAGGTAATTTGTACAATGGAAAGATTTAAGTGAATTTAGTAAGGAAACAAAGTCTTATAAAAGTGGCCAACCTCTTTAAGATAGAATGAAAAACTTTCACCAAGTACAATACACATTTTTATCTTGGAGGAACAGATGGCTGATAAAAATAAATGTAAATTGCATATCTCATATTGTGATACATAGGAGCACATTTACCAATACTGTCTAACAGACATAAACTTAGTCTGAAGATAAGGCAAATTTATTACAGTGGCTCACACTTTACAACAGATTTGATGCATCTGGCTACAAGTTAAATGGCTTCTTTACTAATGCCAACTTGGTTGACTTATTAGACAATTATCTGGTGCATGACAATAATATATTTTGGGCAAATTATGACACCACTTAGTCATCCCCACTTCCCAACTGAAAAAACAAAACTGTTTAGCATTGTACACACAGTCATTCCTCATGGTGAAAAAAAACATTAGTAAACCTGTAAAAAAAAAAAAAAAAACAGGGCACAAGAATTTTGGTACATAGCTTGTCAGAGGCAACAACGGTAGTAGTAAACATGGCCTGGTTCTTATATCCTTAGACTTGAATATCACTTCAAAGCCTTATCTGCTTAACATAGCTCACTGTTATAAGCACAATCACAGTATGCAGATTGGTTGGACTGTCTTCCAATAAGAACTTTTCCCTTTTAGTTAAAGGTTTTGTCCTGGATTAGAAAAACATTGCTGCTTTCTTCCAAAAACACCTCCACACCCATCCACAGGTTGTGTGTGGTATTACAGCTCAAATGGAGCCAAGCTGCAAAACCAGACAGAACACATGTACAGGGGTGGTTCTGTTTTTAATCCTGGACAACCATTTTGAATCTGAGGGTCATGACCACTGCAGCTCTGAGTTCGAGGACCACAGCTGCAAAGTGTTTCAGTAGACAATGAGCTATATCATAACGGGTTTAAAAGAAACCTACTCCATGAGCAGTTCACAAACTGTTCATAATTGCCCATGATTTTTGAGGTAGTGCTCGATTTGGCATTTCTGCCTAGAGAACTTTGTCCCACTACTATATGTGAGCAGGGTTAATAAAGATATATTTTTACAAATATCTGCCATATTTTCCAACCATTGGAACAGAGTTCCATACAAGTAATGATTTAACCTGTTGACAGTTGATATTGATCACTAGAGGTTAGAGTAGTTGGACAGAAATGCATTGCTCCTTTAAAGAGGACCTTTCACCACTCCTGACATGCCTGTTTTAATAGCTTCATGCATTTGACATGTAATAACAATTCTGCCAACTGGTTACCCCCCCTCTGTACCCTTACTGCAGACTGCTAGTAACTCATTCATAACATCTACTAGAAATAATAAAGGAATGGCACAACATAGAGCCATAAGAATAGATGAGATCATAAACAGCTGATAAGACAAGGTAAGTACCTCAGGAGGGGTATATTTCAGTGTAGGGAATTAGAAACTCTATCCCTCCAGTAACCCTATTCTAGACCTAAGCCCAGAGACATTGGTACATTACAAAGGTTTTCCTTAATATCCGGTTAGGGCCAACCAGGGCTGTCTAGTCAAGGCACAAGGACAGGGAGTCCCCACCATTAGGGTCGTCCCTGGGTTTAGGCCTAGAATAGGGTCATTGGAGGGACAGTGTTCCCCATTTCTTGAAGTTAAAACATACCCCTATATATGTTATTTCCTTTCTATATAAGGAAGGAGAGTAATTATCTGGCAAGGGCCAACCAGGGTTGTCTAGTCCAGGCACAAGGAAAGGGAGTCCCCACAATAAGGGGTCGTCCCTGGGCTTAGGTCTAGAATAGGGTTACTGGAGGGATAGAATTTCTCATTCCCTACTCTGTAATATACCCCTTCTGAGGTACTTACCTTGTCTTATCAGCTGTCTAACTTACCTTGTCTTATCAGCTGTTTATTATCCCATTTACTGTCATTTTTTATGAATTGAGGGAATTCGTTTTTTAATGAAATATTAATAACGTATATTTTTTAAGGGTTATTGTTTCTGTGCTGGAATTAGTGTTGAATTTAATACCTCAACTTCAACGTATAAACATTGTCTGATGCTGGATCTTTGCATAAGAATAGGTGCTCCAGAATTGTTATCACATTAAGATATTAAAACAGGCATTTAAGTAGTGGTGAAAGGTCCTCTTTATAAAAAAAATAATAATAATAAATTGTTGTCACAGACCCTGTAAACAGATATCAAGAGGCCTGAAGGCTCAGTACTACCAAACCATAGGCACTCCATACGCCACCAAATTCTGAGCGAAAACATTCCATCAAGTAAAAAAAAAGAAAAAGAACAAAATGTTGGCTGATAAACTAATGGACTACTGAAAGGCTGCAATGTTAATAAGCAGGCCTTGATTTCTTGCACTACGTATAAAACAGACTACAAAGTTTGGAACAAATCCTCTTAAGGTGACATCGTCTGTCCTTGATTAAAGTTTACACAAGCTAGCTGGGTCCATCACAGATGCAGCTGATGAGCATCTTATTTGGACGCACACAGAGAGGTGATTTCCATACACTTTACTAATCAGCAAGTGGCGATTAGTTGCTAATGCGGCGGTGACTGCCGAGAAATGACAGCTCTAGGCTGATTAAAACCTGAGAGATCTTCAACAGTGGCCCAACGAGAGTACTGAACATCCACACTGCAAAACAGAGGTGACTATGATACCAAGAAAACAAGAGCAATTACTAGAAAGCTTATCCGTGACTAGATAGCAGACACCTCTTCACTGCTGGATCGGCAGCCGTTAAAAGGCAGCTGAAGGACTTAAGTTATAGGTTGTTATAAATGCACATGTCCTTCCGTTTTCATGAATAAATCAGCTTCTTAATTAATTTGCAAGAAATATTTTTGAAATGCACAACAAGGAAGGATTAACTAAAGCTGGCTGAGGATAGCAGCTAATACTGCATGTGGACAAGTGAATACGCATTTCGGAGGTTTATAAACCGTTTTAATCTCTGATACAATGTTCATTAATCATAATACTAAAATAGCAGTAAAGAAAGGTACCGCAGTCCATATGAAAATGTGAAAGTATGCAAGTAAAGCCCCAGATGCGGAGAACGTGGCAAATTCCCACAATAAGGGTACGGCCACACAGAGCTTTTTAGACATAATTTTGAGGCAGATCTGCCTGCAGGATTTTTAGCCAAGGTCAGAAGTGGATTTGAAAGGAATCGGAAATATAAAGGAAGAATCTATAGCTCACTTTCCTGGTGGATCCACTTCTGGCTTTGGCTGAAAATCCTGCAGGCAGATTTGACTCAAAACCTCTGTGAGGCTGTACCATAACGGTGAGAAATGAGGAGAAGAGCATCAAGGAGTCCAAAATCACTATATACAGCAAGCAGAAATCGCTTCTGATTGTACATAAGACTAGTCATACGTTGTGGGGCAGATTTACCAAGACCGTTGACACAAGATACGCCAAACTTATTAAGAGCCATATGTCCTTCAATAAATTTGACAAATCTTCTGAAGGTCTGAACAACAGATATTCAGATCCAAGACTTCTTTCACATGAATTATTTTTAAGTGCATTATTTTTGACTTTTAATGCCCCAAATCTGCCCCAATATCTTCAGCTTACATCCCTTGTAAAAAAGATACTTCATACAATCTCTGGGACAGTAACGATAGCTAGGAGAAAACTTCTTCAACTATGTAAAAAATAAAAATACTGGGGTAAATCTACTAAGGTCTTGACAAAAAAAACATAGACCGGCACCAAATTTATCACTGCAGCTCATGCTGGATAATACATCTGATGGTGCACTGTCAGACTTCATGGGTGGCTTACTTTGCAAGACTTTTGTGCCACAATTTTGGTGCAAAATGGTGCATATTAAAGGGGTATTCCCTTTAAATAATAGGGGCATATCGCTAGGGGGCACCCGCACCTACAATGAGAACGGAGCAGGGAGAGTTGGGGTCCGTCCACCACCAAGCGCTGATCCCCGCTGCTCCCATAGAAGTGAATGGGAGCTCACCGCGCACGCGCAGCCCCTGATCCCATTCATTTCTATGGGGCAGACGTAAATAGCCGAGCCAGCGCTCGGCTATTTTCGGCGGCCTCATAGAAATGAATGGAGGACGGCTGTGCATGTGTAGTGAACCCTCCGTTCATTTCCCCGCTCTGTTCTCATTGTAGGTGCGGGTCCCAGCGTTGGGACCCGCACCTATCAGACAATGGGGGCATATCCTAGCGATATGCCCCCATTGTCTGAGATGGGAAAACCCCTTTAAGGGTACTTTCACATTAGCTATATTCTTTTCCGGCATTGAGTTCCGTCCTCGGGGCTCAATATCGGAAAAAAACTGATCAGTTATATCTTAATGCATTCTGAATGGAGAGAAATCCGTTCAGGATGCATCCGGATGTCTTCAGTTCAGTCACTGAATGGCGTTTTGGCCGGAGATAATACCACAGCACGCTGCGGTATTATCACCGCCCAAAATTCCACAAGACATGCCGGAATGTCCGATCCGGTAATAATTTCCATTAAAATGTATTAGTGCCGGATCCGGCATTAAAATTGCTGCATTGACGGAACCGGCATTCCGGTCTGCGCATGCGCAGACCTTTAAAAATGTGAAAAGAAAAAAATACCGGATCCGTTTTGCCAGATGACACCGGAAAAACTGATTTGGTATTGCGATGCATTTTTCTGACTGATCAGGATCCTGATCAGGCTAAAAAATGCCTGATCGGTCAGAAAAAATGACATACATTTGCATACAGTTTGCCTGCCGGAATCAAACAACGCAAGTGTGAAAGTACCCTAAGCCATGCCTCTTTTTAATATGCCCCATACCCTTCTCCACTGGATTAGTCTTTCATGGTGTATTGGCTTCACAAAAATGCGTGCCAGAAATGCACCACATTCTAAGTTCAATCGCAATAGTTAATGTAGGCCAGTGGGACCTCAATAGCACTAATCTCAAAATATAGAGGTCAAGATCATTGTGGCCCTTAGTTTTTGTTGGGATCCATTAAAAACATAAAACTGTAGATTTTACTATTCCACTCTTCAGGTGAAAGGAAGAGGCTGTAGTGAATCAACAGTGTTATACCTGGATTTTACCTGTTTCCCCCCCTGAGGTATCTACTACGTCTCATCCACATATACATTAACATGCATGTTTAGCCAAGCTGAACGTTCATGGTACATGGAAGATAGCCAACAGCTATATTAAGGAGGCTACCACACTAAGAGCTGATTATAACAACCATGATCTTTCACGGAAACACAGTCCTTGTGTGGCCACGTGGCTCTCATGAACTGACTGTATCATAGTGTTTTTTTACAGTTAGTTCATATGTGATCGCTGATCTATTGTACTGTACTCATATGATGATGGGAGTACAGTACAAGAGATCCAAGATCAGATATGAACTGACTGCCTCATAAATTATCATAGCAGCATCATTCACCAAGTTTTTTGTGTGGGGTGAAACCATTCAAAAAGATTTATTTTTTGCTTCCTGTGAAATTTTTCTGACCTGTAATGACAAGGTTCAGCACACAGATTTGGTCAATGCTAACAAAAACATAAAAGATGACATTTATAAAGTATTACATTAGTCTGGGGAGATGTAAAGCTAGAAGAGAGCTGATAAAGTCAAATATCATGTGTATTGCTACATAACATGTGGATCATGTTTCGGGAAACCCAAGGTCTACATAGCAGATAAAGATCAACCTTGTGGAAAGCTCTAAAGGGAGCACTGTAAAATGGTCAGCTATATCAGATCACCACTAGGTGACAGTAATGTTATGGTGATTCATAAGAACCTACGAGCAGAAATAAATGAATTTAGGATTTGTATGTGACGTCTTTGAATTTCAGAGGGGTCAGAATTATTTTCGAAGGGTGCTATTGACAACTAAAGTAAGGTACTCGCAATAACTCCCTAAATAAGGCATATCCTGACACGTTCTCTGCATCAAATTTAAATCCTTGCTGAAAGGATGTTCAAAATAAAAGAAATCATTTATTTGAAATCAACAATAAAATAACTGGGCTGCTAGCCCTAGCTATATCGAATCAGGCTCAAACAAAAGAGCGTGGTGTGCAGCATTGCTTAGGAAAGCAAATACATCTTCCACCTATAAGCAGATATGGTGACCACCAGGAGTACCCACAAATGCCTCACTAATAGGCAGTGGCAGTGAGGAGAACTGACTCCCTCTCACTAAAATAGCTCCTCTGTGTGCGCCCTATGCGTTTTGGTGTCCCTCGCTTCGGCACCTCATCAGGAACATAAATAAAAGCTTTACATATTAAACATTATAACGGTGTGGTTAGCCAGATTCGCCGTAGCTACTACAGCCATACTGGTCACATGATGTTGAAATTATTTACAGTCGCAGCATCTCTCCATGAGGCACTGCTTAACTGGTGGGGTTCAACTGGGAAAAGGGCCAGTAAACCGACAAGCCACTTGTAGGCTAGGGCAGCGGTAAAGCCCGCCCATCAGTTCCGATGACGTCACCAGCAACCCTGACCATTTACTTATCCAAGCCATTCTGAGATTGTTTTTTCGTGACACATTTTACTTTAATCCCTAGAGCAGGCATGCTCAACTTGCAGCCCTCCGGCTGTTAAACTACAACTCCCATAATTCCCAGACAGCCCACAGCTATCAGCCTACAGAACGGCATGGTTGGAGTTGTAGTTTTACAACAGCTGGAGGGCCACAGGTTGAGCATCTCTGCCCTAGAGGATGCGTGCCATACATATACAGCACAGCGAACAAAGTGCTGGACATGAGTGGTGCTACTAAAACTGGTCGACATGCCCTAAATCTCATGGTGACCAGGCTAAGATGGTGGCTGTCCCCAACAGCCAGCCAGCCAAGTGAAGGGAAGAGGGAGGTTGTACTTCCGCCTACCCCTGCAGCCCTGATCGCTGAGATTGGCAGGTCAATGCAGAGCTCTAAAGGAAGGTGATTTAAATGGACAGCTTCAGTTACCCCCAAGGCGAGACTGAGGACACCAGTGTTTGGCATTCCCTATTAGCGCTGCAATTGACTGCTAGGCTATGCCAGCCAATGGTAGCACTAGAGAGGCAGAGGAAACAGGAAGACTCTCTCTGCAAGCAACATTCTAGTTGGTGACTGCATGCAGAGAGGTTTTCTGTACCCCTCTGTGCTCTATTGACTGGCTGGAACTTTTGGTGCAACCGGGCTCCACAGCGATCTTTAGGGTTACTGTTAAAAGAAAAGTTCAAGATCTCTTAACCCAAGTCCCTGTAACTCTATGTCCGCTCCTCCTTCCACTGTCTGCTTTTAGTGAACAACAAACAAATACGTGTATGCTTTTTTTTACTTTTCCAACCCTGCACCAATATTTCTCTCTCCATATACAGATATGTTATATTTTGGCTAGTTTACAACTTTTTTAATTGTAGTTAAAAAACAGTTTTGGCATGCAAGCACACAATCAACATCGGCTTTCATGAGTCCTTTTGGTGTAAAAGGATAATATATAAATATATATATATGTTAAATATGAGGTAGTGTTTGTTTAGTTAGTGTCAATTACTGATCTTTATCCTTTTTACGAAATTTTTGCATTCACTTTTTTTCTTTTTGAAACTACATTTTTATCTTCTCTTTTATTCTTTCTCCTAAATTTTATTTCAAATGTATTACAACCCCTTCACTTGTAAAAGCACAACATACACATCCTTGAGAATAAATAAAATGAACACATACTTTACATGTGTTGAATCACAAATATTACACTCGGCAATAAAAACAAAATGGCTCTTTCATCTCAAAGAGTGTATTCAGTTGAGGAGGCATACTCCATCATTGCCTCTGAAACTGATACAGCCAGCGAGGGAGAGGAGGATGTCACATTCTTCTACTCCTCATAGTCATCATCCAGTGATAAGGGACCATCAAGAAGGCGCCCCAGGACAACAGCTAAAGCAGCCCCCCGTTCCGCCGAGTGTCCCCATATGGACTCTACTTAAGATTATCAGCAGGGTAGTTCAGGAACCTAAGTCAACACAACAGGCTAGATTAATGGCACACTGCCATACTTTTGTTGTACACATTTTGGCAGAGCCTGTATAATTAAAGTGGTAATCACTGATTATCTAAGGTGTATGAGGGTCTCCGTACTGGCCCCAAACACCTGCCTTCAAGCATGCTGGCTTTCATAGAGTTTTAGTAAAGTCTTCAGGAACAGGTTTTAGGCTGACAGTTTGCTTAAATGACTACTACTAAACCATATATACAGGTTATGTCTAAGGACGATTACCAACACGAAACTTAATGTGGATGAAAGAGATAACAATGCAATTATCTTTTTTTAAATGATTTAGGTCATCCCAATCTTAAAGTAGCCATACACATTTTACGCATGTCTGTTGAATCTGTCAATTTCAATAGGATCGGTGACTATCTAATCTGAATGAGGGGGTCTAGACTCGGCAGAATCGGGCAGCTGGATTTGAATATGCCTGATCCTGCTTTTCTCAAGGGGAGATAAGGTGGAAATGGTTGTAAGGAATAGCTGTTGGCTTAATGAGCGTTCACAACCCTTGATGTTATGTGTTTTATGATGATTTTATTTTATTTTGTAGCCTTAGCATTACACTTAAAAATGAATCAAAGTTTAAAACACATTACAGAAATACACACCGTATATTAATATTTTATAACATGTTCTCTCTTAACTATTTACTGTATACAATTCTCCAGCCTTCACCATTCTTCATGTCTTAAATTCAGAACTTTATTTAACCCTTTACTGCCTCCAATTTACATTTACGTCCTATAGATTTTAAGTCCTTAGCATACAGGCTATTGACAGAGCTGAGCAGAGCTGAGCAGAGCGAGCGCAGGTGGTCAAATAGCACATCACTCCTCTGCTATCCATTTCACCAAGGAGCCGGCCAGACACATGTACAGTATGCCAGGCTTGAGAAAGATCAGCGCTGGCACAGGTAGGAGAAGTAAAGCTCCAGCCTTTACAGAACTCAGTATGGCTACAGGGGAATCCGTACTCCCGTACACAGCGCTGTACTGCAGTATGTCAATAGGAAAACTGAAAAAAAATCGAAGTATATTAAAAATATTATTTTATGCAAATTTACAATAAGTTGCGTTATAAGTTTAGGTACACTTTAATGGCAGACTGCGCTGCACAGCCTGCTGCTGTTAGAGATCGGGCTGACACAATAATGCCTCTCATGTGTTTACAGACAGTTGAATTGCTCAATGTCTGTAGACATGCTAAACGCACGACTCAAAGTGAGCACTGTACATACTACTGGGATCCGAATGGGATCTCGCGCATTATAACACCTATGAATGTTGAGTAAAGTACACATATCTTCACTATGCTGAAAGAGATTATAGTTTACTATAAAAAAAAATTGGTTGAAGTAATTATATTAAAATATAAAAGAAAGAGAAAAAAAGGATTTTTATAATATTTGGCAATTTTTCCCTAGATAAAATGGAACAAATATAATTTACTAGTTTACATTTGGTACCAAGTAAATGCCCCACCAATGCAGCTGGAAAAAAATATATATAAGTATAAAGCAAAAATTAATATTTACCTTTAGAATATTCCTGTCATGGTGGTGCACTGTGCCGGCCATCATCCCACTACTGGGGTGGTGGTGCACTGTGCCGGCCATCATCCCACTACTGGGGGCTAGTGTGAGTGCTGCATCAATTACCCTTCTGATATTGCCTGGCGGTTAGTTCCTGCCAGCCCTCATCTAACAGGATTGGTCGTCAGAGTCCTTGTTTCCCATTGGAGGGTACAGCCAGCACTCGGCTGCTAGGCCTGTCTCTCTGTCCTGTAGGGCGCTCGCCTCCCCGCACCTCTTAAGGGATCAGCTCACCTGTTCTGCATTTTCACTATCCATTCATCTGTGGGTGCTTAAAGGGGTTATCCGACCCCTCAAATACCCCCCCCCCCATATGCCCAGGCCCTATACACACATACCAGGCACCTGCGTCTCTTCTGAAGCCCGCATGGCCGCTAATCTGACCGTTTGCCCATGTACCGACCCTCTGCTTGTATTACCAAGTCTGAACCTTCACTGCCTGTCTTGATCTTAGCCTGCCTTCCATATTGATCCATTGCTGCTAGCCCTAGTCTCTCCATTACGCTCAAATTCAGCCTGCCCTGACTTCTGCCTGTGGCCTGACTACAAATATTGCCTGACCCCTCGGTGCTTCATACTGGTGTCTCTGACCCCCTTGGGTCAGCTGCTAACTTCACTGGGATTATTCCAAGAAGTAGCAGCCTGATAGCTCCCTCGTAGCAAAGACAAGATCCCTGTATAGGGGATTAGGGGTGAAAATCAGGGGACTGCCAGGATAACACTCTTAGGGATAGCCCAAAGTGAAAGCGGCTAGTTGGCAAAGTGGTTCCACACTCTCCGCCCATTACAATTTCATTCCAAAAGGAGAAATGTTGCTGTGGTCATTCAGGCATATAGCCGCATTGGTCCTGAAAGGGTTAAAACACTGGGGAAACAAGTAGACGTTTATAAAAAAAGGAAAAAAAAAACAGCCAATACAATGGTTTAATTTGATTTTACATGTGTGAATAACTTTAACTTGTTTTCTAAGCAATTTTTCCATGGGTAGAGGATCACTGAGTGATTCTGGTTGTATGAAATCTTTATGAGACATGCATAGCCTACCCAACACATCAAAGCACGGATGATTACACCCAAACAATGACAACATTGTCAATTAAAATAATTGCCTTTCTATTCAGAAGACAGTGTGTAATTTCAAAGCAACCAAGGTTTTCCAATAGTCCTATAAATGCTTTATGAGAACGAGATATGAAACACGATAATGGCTCCTACTGAAGGGAATATGAATATACCAGAACATTCCAATATCCATTAAAATGTTTACTGTGTTGATAATTAGGGAATGGCATCAACACAGAAAACAGAAGATTATTACAAATGAAGATACAATAAAATATCTCAGCTCACACAATATTGTAGTTTCTACTGACCACTGCCATTCAGTTGTAGATACAGTGGAGCACCTACAATGGAGGCAGGCCATTCAACTGCTATGGGACACAGGAGGAGGGAAGGCCTGGCGTTCAATAGAAGATGTATAACTTCCTATGCGCTGGGCTTCCCCTAGTATTGGCTGCAGGCAGACGATTTTGTAATACTATGTAAAGAGAAACAAGGCTTTAGAGCTGTATGGGGGGTAATTTATCAATGTATTTATGCTAGGTGTCTTGTGTAAATACATTTAGAAATATGGAGCTCAGAAAAGGTGCCACATTGTGAAGCACCTGTTTCACTTTTTTCTTTTCGACATGGAAGTGGGGTACAGCGGGTGAGGTGGAGGGCAGTGTTTTTCATTATGATTTTTTATATATTAAACATTTCTTCCACTTAAAATTGTAAATTTGTCTGGGGAGTTGCGCTTTGAGTTCTACATTGCCTGGGTGGGTTTGATGCACATGTTCTGAGAAATGAATGGGGCAGGGGGGGGCCATATTATGTCTTGCAGTGGGGGCCTATAAGATCTGTGTATGTAGCTCAAGTAGGGGTATTGTAGCTGTTAACATATATCTCCAATTGAATAGACAACCCTCAACATTCATATAGGATGACAAGAATAATCCACCCAACCCTGGGTTTTGTGTGGCTGATATGGCCCATAAAAGGTAAGAATTAATGTTAGGGACCACTCGAGAGGCAACCGTGAAGTGGTGGGTGGCTTACATAATTTGGCCAAAATATAAACTAATGCCTCATCTAACATCCAGCATAGTGGCAGGACGGAGCTCTAGCTGCAGTGTGCCATTGCACCTTTGTTTTTACGTTTGTATGTGTATTTCACCATAGCAACGTGCACCTGCGTATTGGGTTGTGCTGACTGCCATCTCCATTTTTCAACCCTAAGAATAAGCCTATCAGCAATGGATGTTTCTAGCCTTTTTTTATGTTTACTCTCATTTTATTGAGCAAAAATTGTAAATGTTGTACAACATTTCATTATTTAATATGCAAAAACAATCTATTACATAACAAGTTTATAAAACCAATGTTTATAAATGTGTTCTGTATACGAATAAATCTGTGTTATTACATTAACATTTCCTATTACACCAATTATTTTCTAGCAATATCAATGACATTTATTCGGTGAATTCAAGAAATAAAAGGAGGGGATAAAGAAATAAAAAGAGCAATCAAGTGAGTGGGAAATAAACAAAAAGTCAGGTATCTGATAGGTAACCAAACTATTTTGCTTAGTCTTATCGAGATTTATCCAATGAAATCTGAAAATTCTGTGGAGTGAATAAACTCAAAAAGGGAATTCCATCTAGCATAAAACCTATCTCTCTGATCATTTGAGTGTGAAATCAGTTCCTCCTTTCTGAGCAAGTGCCTGAGTTTTACTGCCCATTCGCCTAGACAGGGTGTCACTCTCGATTTCCAATGCCTCAATATCACCAAACGTGCTGCCATAAGGAAGTGCGTTTTTCTTCAACTGGGCTAGAGTTCCCGTTGTTAGTGAC
The DNA here is from genome assembly GCA_033119425.1 of Bufotes viridis. NCBI lineage: Eukaryota > Metazoa > Chordata > Amphibia > Anura > Bufonidae > Bufotes > Bufotes viridis. The sequence continues at coordinate 170,441,233 of CM065590.1, forward strand.
AAAAGACTCACTTTGAGTGTGTTTTCTATTGTTTTCCCTGAGAATTTGTTGAATACCTGTAACACCTGTTCCCAGTATCTTTTTATGGGCTGACAGGACCACCATACGTGCAGAATCGTGCCCTCTTTTTCCCCCCTTTTCAACACATATTAGACACATTAGGAAACATTCTATAGAGAGGAGAGTAGATGAAAAATAATACCATCTAGACAAGATCTTAAAATTATTTTCTTTCGCTTGTGCCGAAATGGATAGACCATGAGAGAGCGTACACATCTTTAGGATGTCCTCCGGTGACAAGGTGAGTTGTAAATCTATTTCCCATTTTCGAAAATAGGGAGCCACATCTGAATTGCTTTGGTCTAATAATATTCTGTATAGCTGTGATAACAGTCTTAAGTGTGTGTCAGGTTTTAAAAAGAGGGTGTCGAAGTCTGTCATGTCAGGGCATTTCTTCTGATCAAACAAGCTACCTAAGTAGGACCTCAGCTGAGCATATGCAAACCACACAGAGTCTTGCCGTCTATCTTCCAGTACGCAAGATTCATAAGATGTCACCCTTGAGTTTTCCATTACTTCTCGTATTCTAGGGTATGATTGCGTATACCAATTCAGAAACGTATCTACCCGATATCCAGGCACAAACTCAGGATTGCCCATAAGAGGGATCATAGGACCCAGTCTATGTGATTTCTGGAAGTTTAAAACCTAAATGTCCCATAAGGAAAGCGTGTGCCATACTCAAAAGGGCCAATCTTCTAATGGATGTCTGCATTCTTTTGAAACCCATGGGGCCACCTTTAGATCCATAGGAAAGAGTTCTTGCTCTACCTGAACTCATAACTTCTCAGCTATCCCACTTGACAAGTTTAAAATCCACATGAGCAGTGCTGATGCATGATACTATCACAGATCTGGTAATCCCGTTTCTCCTCTACACCTGGGTTTATTCAATGTCTTAATGTTTAACCTGGGTTTATTATTGCCCAAAACAAAAACGTATCATAGCTCTTTGTAGGGACAGAAAAAAGCTTGAAAGGTATTGCTTGAAAGAGGTATAAGAATCTTGGTAAAATATCCATTTTAACCACACTCATCCTCCCAAACCAAGACATGGACTTCAGCGAATAGGTCTGTAGATCCTCTAGGGTCCTTTTTTGTAGTGATAGGTGGTTAAGTCGGAAAAGGAGATGTAAGTGTGTCGGGATATGTAACCCTAGGTAGGTTATACTCGCTTTCTGCCATTTGAAAGGAAGTTATCCTGAACTTGTTGTGTCTCAGTTGCTAGGAGTGATATGTTTAGCATCTCACTTTTGTGAAGATTAATCTTAAAGTTGCTGAGATGTCCAAACCGCTGAAATTCCCCAAGAATGGATGGGACGGTGATGTGGTGGTTCGAGATGTACATGAGAAGATCGTCCGCGTAAAGCACCAGTTTGTGCTGCCGATCTCATATTCTATTCCAGTGATATCTTGATTATTCCTCAATGTGTTAGCCAGATGTTCCATAACTAGTACGTACAACAGAGGTGAAAGTGGGCATCCCTGCCTGGTGCCATTATTGATATCAAAGGAAGGCGCGAGTATGCCATTAGTTCTAACTCTGGCAGTGGGGTTAGTGTAGAGAGCACATATCTTATCTACAAAGATGGGGCCAAGCCCTTATTTGTCTTAGCGCAGCTATCATGAATTTCCAATGTACCCTGTCAAATGCTTTTTCAGCATCGACTCTGATGATTCCGCGCCCTAGAAATAAGATTAATGGTTCTAATAGTGTTGTCCCTGGCTTCCCTACCCAAGATAAAACCAACCTGGTCTTTTTGGATAACCTGAGGAATCACTGAGTTGCGACGGTTTGCTAACAATTTAGAATACATTTTAATATCACAGTTAATTAGTGATATGGGCCTGTAATGACTACAAACGGTCGCATCCTTTTGGGGTTTCGAAATCACCACTATATGTGCCTCTAGGGCCTGTTTAGGAAAAGGACATGAGGGTGATATGCCATTGTTTATATACTAATACCCTATTTCCCTGATGAAGCCGCACATGCGGCGAAACATGTTGGGAGGGTTAGTGCCTGCTGCCTTTTAGACAGGGACCGAATCGGAAGCATACAATTGTATGAATGAATGTGTGGTTGGTAAGCGCTAAACAGCGTGTATCTGCGTGGCTGAGAAAGTTCGTGTGATATGGCTCATAGTAAAGAGGGGTGAGCAGTGGGTGCCCCCTTTACGATAAAATAATGAAATCATTCCCTGGTAATTTTGTAGGAATCTATTTCCTCTCTCATGAGCCAAAGTGTGACAAAGCATGTGTGCACAAACATAGGAATTAGTCAAGTGGTTCCAGCGCCATAATATAAGTGCAGTAAGAGCAAATAGAAATCTGCTCTATTATACAATCACATTATTGCAACACTGACTTACAATCAGAATCTGATTGCCAAGAAGCTTCAAAGAGTGAGCAATTGGCTACACATTCCAGTGTTGCAACAAAGTTGTAGGTTGCCATCAAGCACAATGTTGAGCAACGAAAGCGCTGGATTCCTGATAGTAATGTAGAAAAACATATGCATTAACCTACGGCAGATGCACACATTATAACACAGCAAAGTGAACTGCAGCCATAAGCAGTACCTCCAAGTAAAAGAGGATTACACCCATTCAGTATTGAGTGGAATATCTGATTCCTTCCCTGATCATTTTAATGGGACTGGGTGTATAAATAAATGTATCAGCTTTTATAAAAATATAATAAAGGTTACGTTTTAATATCTAAAAGGATTTAGTAGGTCTATGTGACCTTTTTGTAAATAAATGTGTAGTATCCTGAGGGTACAACGTGGGCATTGGTGTGGTTTGATATGCTATTAAACACCTTCAGGAGGAAAGGTACAAGCTGCTCTTTCTAGCCTCTTCTTAACACCTCTCCTTAGATCTTTCTGAATCTTTCTCTTGCAGTAAATAAATATTATAATGAGTATCTACTACCATATACTCAGGACTGTCATACTTCCACATACTAAGAAAAAGTATTTAAAGGGGGTGTTCTAGTACTTAATAATAATGATGACCTATCAATATTAGATATCTGACACCCCCATGATCAGTTTCGTCGATTGCACAGCTTCCAGCACCATTGTACTGTAGAGCACCTTCACATTCACAAACAAGAGCTGAGCTGCAGTACCACAGCATGGCCATTAGGGGGGAACTTATCATGAGGGGAAAATTTGAAGTCAGTTTTGCTTGAGTCTGCGTTGGAGTACTGTATACCACATTTATCAAATGTCTCATGTTACTTGATAAATTTGTCTTATCATTAGACCTAACACTTCTCTCTAGAGAAGCTACTCTAGTTTTCCTTCATCACTCTCGTCCTGGAGTGAGATTGCAACTTTTTTGGTACATTTTAAAAAAAAGTCTCAATGATAAATCAGGAGTGAAACTCATTAACATAGCTAACCACACCTACTTTTCCACCAGCATTACAAAACAGGAGTAAGTGGTGTAAGAATGCAAAAAGTTGCAAAATTTTGCCCAGCGAGTGCAAAAAAGTTTCAAAATTTTGCACAATCTCAAACTTTGTGCAAACGAAAAGTTGTAAAAGTCCTATTTTTAGGACTTTTTGACACCAGAATTCTGGAGTGAAGGTATGATAAATCAGGGCAAAAGTGGACAAAACCTTTTGCTTCTAGCTCCCTCCTCTGTATAGTTCCTGGCACCAGCAGACCGTAAACAGCTGATCAGTGGAGGTGCCAGATCCTACTGGTCTGATATTGGTAATTTATCCTGAGAATGGGCCATCAGTAAAGCAAAGTAGTTGATTGAGACAGCACCATCTGAGTTACAATGACCAATGATCCAAAGCGTGGCGGTGCAAGCGATGTTAGGTCCCGGCCAATGGACCCCGATTTCACAGCGAGATAGGGAAAAAAATCGCAGCAAGCTAAAGACCCCATATTGGGTCGAAACTTCACACTTTTTTGTGGTGGAATAAAGAAGATTTAACTGAAGACTTTGGAGTGCTGCGATTTTTTTTCCTATCTCGCTGAGAATGGGCCATCAATATCCAAGAAACAGAAAATGACTAACTAAAAAAAAAATGTATATATATATATAAAATAGCAAGCATTATGAATCTGTAAAAAATTATATATTTTTCCTTTCCTCCAAAACCAAGGTGCACATGTCCATTTTACAGTATAATTTTTAACCTCCTCTGGAACAAATTCTATTCTCCGTTTCATGCTTATCTATGTAGTTTTGCAGTTCTAAAAGTCATGAATAAACAGTTTTAAACCTAAAAAGAGTATTGGAGAGGCCTGATGCACACATTTAAGTGGGAGAACACATCAGTTTATCTTAACAGACAAAATGAAGTATATCAGTATATACTATACAAGTGCTCCATGTGCCAGTATTATACTAATGTCTGTTCAATGACCAGACAGTGCCCCATGCAGCTTTATTATAGAAGATATTTTTGATGGATTTCATGAAGCCTTCCAGCTCTATAAATCAATCTCGAAAACATTCACTAAGTTATTTGACAATGTTCAAATAGTATAAGTCGGACCATGCAGCAGTGGAAGCTTTACCGTAATTTGTAATCATGAGATGATGCCATTCATTTGCCTTAAGGTACACACAGACATGGAATAGGCTGAAATATTTTTGTATGGCAACTATCTACACAGATCTCTCCATAATCATTAACATTGTAGTCCTCTGAAAAGGCATACTATTCTCTACGGTGGAAGGAGGGGCGACAAGATGGCAGATATTTCTGGCATCTGTAATTTAAACAGCGGATTAAAACAATCTCACCTGTCCAAATTTCTGTCCCTGCACATCTCAAAAATCCAAAATCACCAAAGAAACAGTGGATCCAGCCAACAATGATCTAATAACTAGAGTCAGCTTTACGGTACTTTCACACTAGCGGCATAGCTATCCATCAGGCTGTTCCGGCGGGTGAACAGCCTGCCGGATCCGCCATGCCGCAAGTACCCGTGTGCTGCTGCTCCGTCCCCATTGACTATAATGGGGCAGGGGCGGAGCTACAGAGCAGTACGGCAGTGCACTGCCAGAGACTTTTTAGTCCGGCGATCTCTGCCGTGCTGCGCGGTAGCTCCGCCCCCCTGCCCCATTATAGTCAATGGGGAGGGAGCCGCAGCACACGGGTACTTGCGGCATGGCAGATCTGGCAGGCTGTTCACCCGCTGTAACAGCCTGCCAGATGGCTATGCCTCTAGTGTGAAAGTACCCTTACTTTAGCATTACAACCTTGCATTAAAATTACTCTGAAGGCTCATGTGTGTGTGCCAATGAGCTGATAATCTTGTTCCCACTGGTAGTTTATAATCATGTAGTCCTTTGAATAGAAATCAGCTTTTCATGCACTGACTTCCTGGTGACCCTGTGATGGGCTTGTGCTTACACATAGGAGCCAATCTGAAGAGGCAGAGCTCAGCCAATGATGAGGAAGGTGGTGAGTCTCAAACTACCTCAGACGCCCTGTAGGCACAGATCAGAACTCTGCCCTAAAGGAATTTAGTGCATTGAGAGCAGTGCATAAGTTAAATAACCGGCATCCATTACCTGACACATATTATTATGATGTAATAGGATTTAAAGGATTCAGGTACTATTACTTCATGGTGATGACATAGGAACTGCCACTGTCCCCATGCAATCACTGGCAGGAGATTGGCTGTACAAAACAACGCTCACGCCGCAAATGCTAAGACTGAAGCAAACTCTGATCCCACCAGCTAAATCTCGCAGTGCCTAGATCAAACCAGATTAGACGCCACTTGTAGCCTGGAATGCCAGGCACGTGCCTTCGACATCGAAACTAGCGTCACTAGCTTGGGCAAGATAAAGATCCCAGGGTTGTCTCTTGTAAAAGGATGTTAGGGCATACCAAGTGTATGTCCTAACAGAAGCATCTGCAAAATATATGTACACAGGATGTAAAGAAAAATACACAAAAAGAGATAAAATGTAAGTGTTGTAAAAAAATTAAAAAAATGAAATAAAAAGGAAAAATAATTGTAAAAAATCACAAAACATTGACTACAAATATGTCCAGCTATTGTAGGTCCCCTCAAAATTAGAAAAATAATTACAATACCCATTCCTAAAAAGTTGGGACGTAAATAAACACAGAATTTAATGATTTGCAAACCTCATAGAGTACTAATAAAAAACAGCCGGAGGAGTAATTTGCTACTAAGTCATGTGATTGGGTATAAAAAGAGAATGTTAGGGAGGCAGTCGATTAAAAGCAAATATGGGAAGAAGCTCCCCAATCTGCAAAAACTGTCTAAAATTAAATTAAAATGAGTGGAAATGGAAAAATCCATGTGTGCAAGTGACAAGGCTGACAGTCAATACTGGATGCTCGTAATCTATGAGCCCTAAGGTGGCTCTGCATTATAGAGGACCTCTCACCACTTCTGACATGGCTGGTTTAATAGCTTCATGCCTCCCCATGTAATAACAATTCTGGAGCATCTATTCTTATGTCTGTATGTTGTGCCGTTCCTGTATTATTTCTTCTAGAAGTTAAGAATGAACAGTGAGCAGTCTGCAGTAAGGGTACAGAGGGGTGGTAACCAGTCGGGGGGGTGTACCTGCACAGTTTGAAAATGGCAGCACTGATTTGATAGAGTGAGCCTGTGCAGGTACACCCCCTCCTCACCTCCCAACTAGTTACCACCCCACTGTACCCTTACTGCAGACTGCTAGCAATTCATTTATAACTTCTAGCTGAAATAATAAAGTAATGGCACAACATAGAACCATAAGAATAGATGCTCCATAATGGTTATTACATGGGGAACGCATGAAACTATTAAAACAGGCATGTCAGGAGTGGTGACAGGTTCTCTTTAAAGACAGTAACGATTCTGTACTGGAAATCACTACATGGGCTCAGGAGCATTTCCTGAAATCACTGTTTGCGAACACAGTTCGCTGTGCAGTGGAAGCCATATCTCAAGATGATCCAGAAACGCCGCTGTCTTCTCTGGGCCACAGCTCATTTAAAATGGACTGAGGCACAATGGAAAAGTTTTCTGTCATCCTGTTTTTCACCTACGTTTAACATATACATTGGGGGGGGGAAAAAAGAAGTAAAAGTATAGAACCCCAAGCTTTTTCCTTCCTCGTTAACGTATGTTTTTTTTATGATGAAACGGATGTGATGGATGCCACTGTATAATTTTTTTTGTATAAGTTAAACGTAATACAATAACATGATGTGAAAGCAGCCTAAGATATAAAATGAAAGTTCATTTTTAATGTATAATCAGAGAGAATAAAGCTACTTATTACTGAGTCTGGCTTTCTCCCAGCCCTCACCAACTCTCCCTGGCCAATAACTACAATTAATATGAGAAATATATCCTGTCTCCACAGAGAATTGAAATTCGAACCATTCAACAGTAGCCGCACAAAGTTAACAAGATACAAGAGTACATCAATGACAGACACAGCATGGTATCTCTTGCTTGAGCTTCAAGAAAAAAAACCTCAATTTAACTCCTTGTTATTTCTCCCATGGCAGTTCTCCAAATTTTTAAGAATTCATTTTAAATATCCCGATGAGACATCTAGAGGAAAAGCAGCCAAATTGTGCTTTCTATAGTACTCGAATGAGCATTTTTTCGAATGCAAACAGTGCTTATTCTACTGGGAGAACACACACATACCGTGAGTAGCTGTGCATGAGGTGGCTCGGTTAGAAAAGACACTTCAAAGGTTCATGTGTTTAACCCCTTGCTGCAAACTGATGCAACGGTACATCCATTTTTGCAGAAGGCCGTTCAGGTCTGTCTAATGCCTAGTGCCTGCGCCATTCACACAGGACTTTCCCTGAAACAGGTGAGATTGGGCGTCGCGTGGGCAGGCCCGTCTCATTTACCATTTTCTGTGCCTGTTTTAGGCGTAGAAAATGGTTTAAATGTAAGACAGCAAGGAAGCTGTCTTACATTTAGAAAGGGGCGGTGGATGCGCCGAAGTTATGGAGAGGCCGGCGCCTCTTCATAACTTCGGCGGATCTATCGCCGGCTTAGGGTTTTATTAAGACCGACATCTAAAACAGCACTGTCCTTTTCTGTTTGAACAAAACCTGTTTGGGTGAATCAGTGTGGAGAGGGTCATCACACAGCTCAGAGGTATGTACACACATATACACATGCATACAATTTCTCCTGTGTTTAATAATATTATTCAAGAAAGATGAACTCTAAAAGGCAGTATCTCAGTAGGAATGCCTACATACTCATTACACAGAAACAGATTACATTTATGATTTGACCAAACAAAGAGTTTGTGAAAGAATTAAAAAAACAAAAGAGGACAAATACAGTTCAACACAAAACACAGCAGTGATGGATCTCATTACGGATACCTGTACATTTAAAGTGGTTAAGGATATCTGCAAACTAAAGACTTGTAATAAAGATTCTGTGCAAATATACTAAATATCAATGTTCCATGATGAGAAAGGAATGGAAGAAAGTTCTGAAAGCAACAGTTTCCTTTAGGCTGAGTTCACATCAGCGTTCGGCGTTTCTGTTCTCCTGCTCCGTTATAAGAGCAGGAGAACGGAAAGGACGGATTCGGCACATAACTGAGCCGAATGGGAGCCAAATGGAGCCTACGGACCTCATAGACTATAATAGGGTCCGTTAGTTGTCCGCTCCAAAATAATTTTCGGAGCGGGCAACTAACGGACCCCATTATAATCTATGGGGTTTGTAGGCTCCATTTGGCTCCTGTTCGGCTCAGTTATGTGCCAAATCTGTCCTTTCCGTTCTCCTGCTCCTATAACGGAGCAGGAGAACGGAAAGGCCGAACGCTAATATGAACTTAGCCTTAGATTGAATGACCGTATAAATGCCAGCGGACACAAAACTTTCAGCATGGCATAAACAAGGGGAAGGTGACCGTTCAGTCTGGATAAACCGTATTTATAAAGATTTTATGGAAGAGAATAAACTGGGTCGTTTTTAAACTGCATGTAGCATATGGGCTTGCCATTCTGCCCCACTCAAATGATGCCACGTGAAATGTCATGTGTCTCTTGACAAAAATAACATTCTGGATGCATGGCACTGCCAAAACGAACATGTGGTCAAAGCATATGATGATCCTAACCTAGTCTTTGATTGCTTTATACAATTACAGCAAATGCTGATTTTCTTACATAAGATGGAAATCTAAGAATGTTTGATCTACAGCATAAAACGACAACATCAAGCTAGCCACACTTTTCCATGGATTCATTAGAAAATTATATATTTTTCGAAGTTCAAACTTTCACGCAGAAAAAAAGGAGAAAATTATGTATCAAACTATCACGCTCTCAGCCCAGCTACCCAGAATATTGCAAGAATGAAAGATGGAAAAATATATATACCGTAAGATACAGCCACATAGGATGAATTATCCACAGCGGATTTTGCCGCAAAGTTCTATGCGTTACATGTAAATTTAGCTTCAGATCTATCATGGATTTCACCCTATACATTGCAAAAGGTTGACATTTGCAGGCCAATTTCCTCTGAAGATTTTTTCTTGGACAGTGCAGATGGAGGACAGTGGGCGCATGCACAGTTACAGGGAATTCTTCTGCCTTTTTCTGTGCATGCGCAGGATGCGTCCATTTCCTGCTCAGTGTGTGCACAAAATACAAGATGCCCAGGAGCAGCCAGAGGAAGCAGTTCCGCCACCTCTTAGGCCATGGACGCGGAGGGAGACAGGCAAGTATGTTTGTCTAACAGACAGCAGAGCAGCTGGGGCCTCTATTAGGTCACCTGGGACTGTATACAGTAATGTATGCTTGTGTGTTGCATACATCACAAATTACATTACAAACCGGCTGACCTTTTTAAATCATAGTCAATGGCATTGCACACAAATCGGCTTTGCTGCGGTTTCACACTTTTGGTCTCTACTGTAACGTCCAGTTCATACCAAGTTTTTTGGCGCTGATTTTGGAGCTTTTCCACCTCAAAATCAGCTCCACCTACCATACCCATATGAAGCTCAGTATGTCACCGGTTGTAAGAGAAAAAGCCTGTATCGCGCAGGGCAAGGGGGAGCATCGGGGCAAGAAATGCTCTGATGCTCCAATCAGACTGGTAAACGAGGGAAGGGGAGCTTATGTCTGGGTTCAGCTCTGAACCCAGACAACCCCTTTAAAGACCGTTCCGTGTAAGTCCATGCATTTTTTGGCCCAGATCTGCGCCAAAAACCTTGAACTGAAAGTGCAGTTTTGTATTGAACCCATTTGTTTAAAAAAAATGCATAAAAAAACACATGAAAAATTACATGCAAAAAAAAAAAAAGTGTTGAATTTTGTAGGTGGATTTTCAAAATCCATCGTGTAAGCATACTCTAAGGCCTACTTTCACACTAGCGTTAATATTTTCCGGTACTGATATCCATCATAGGGTCTCAATACCGGGAAAAAACGCTTCAGTTTTGTCCCCATTCATTGTCAATGGGGACAAAACTAAACAGAACAGAACGGAGTGCTCCAAAATGCATTCCGATCTGTTCTCATACCGGAGAGCAAACCGCAGCATGCTGTGGTTTGCTTTCCGTCCTGAGATGCGGAGCAAAACGGATCCGTCATGACCCACAATGAAAGGCAATGGGGTTTTCTCTGACACAATCTGACAATAGAAAACGGCTATGTTATAGATAATACAACCAGATCCATTCATAACGGACGCAGATGGTTGTATTATCAGTAACGAAAGCGTTTTTGCAGAAGCCTGCCGGATCCAGTAAAAACGCTAGTGTGAAAGTAGCCTTAGAACAGTGGGCTAAAATTACTATTGGAAATGTGCCACAATTCTGGTACAAAGGCCGTGTACCATAATTATGCGTCACAAAGGGGGTTTAGAAGGGGGTGGTGGAGGGAGCATGACTTTAGATGTTCCAAAATTGCGTCAAAATTCTTGTACACAATTTTGGAATAAAGTAAGGCTACTTTCACATCTGCGTTTTTGCTGGATTCGTCATGGGTCGGCAAAAACGCTTCCGTCATGATAATACAACTGTCTGCATCCATTATGAACCGATTTGATTGTATTATCTCTAAAATCCAGCACTAAATCCACTGTAAGTCAATGGGAGCCGGATCAGTTTTCTTTTGTGCCCAAGAAAACGGATCCGGCACCATTGACTGACATTGTGTTTTATGTCGGATCCATCTTGATCCACATCCCATGCCTGCTTGCAGCGTTTTTCTGACCATGACGGGGACGCAACCAAATGGAACGGAATGCATTTTGGTGTACAGTTTTGTCCCCATTGACAATGAATGGGGACAAAACGGAATCGTTTTCCTTTCCGGTATTGACATCATATGACGGATCTCAATACCGGAAAGGAAAACACTGATGTGAAAGTAGCCTAGTAGTTGGTAAAAAAAAAAAAAAACTAAGACATATCAGTCTAAAGGCGTGCCAGATTTATCATCCAGCATTAACCACTGCGAGACCGGTGTACAAGGCTTCGTAAGAGAAAGAAAATAACATCTGAATTCCTGCATTATTCATTCTTTATCATTAGCAGTTCTGCAGATTACAGAACAGTTTGTGTCTAAATCAGACTAGAAAATTTCTCCCCGTCAGGCTGTGGTCTAAATGAAAACTAACCAACAAAATCAAGAAACAAATTATTTTCTTACACATCCAAACCCTCTGCTGTCAAGTGCCTGACCCCTGTTTGATAATCTTATTTCCTGAGAATCAAAAAGCTGGAAATATAAGCTTCCCAGAGTGTTAATTGCAGCCCTGCTCTGTTGCTAATCAAAAAATTGGATGTTTTGCATGAAAATACTCTAATTAATTCTCAGTCATAAAGCTCCCTGGTTTTAATAACTCCTCCTTGATTGGATGGTCTTTGTAGAGAGACTGTGGCTAATCCAACACGTAGGGGAAAAGAAATAAGTGGCCTTACAAAGGGTGACTGCATTAATAGCTACTGTAGGCAAGATACTGACAAACCAGTGTTCTGGGAGGAAGAAAAAGAGCACTTCTTCAAGTATTTCACAAAGACAACTGGCTCAGGGTCTCTTAACGAGACAAAGCCAGTTATCAAACCGAAGAAGAAACTAATAAAAGGACATCCTGGGCACAATAAAGTGCGGGTACAGAATGGTACAGAAATAGAGTGGCTCCATTCATTTAATGTGGCACTGTACTTTCAGGAAACTTTTCATAGGTCATATCAAAAGTTTCTCTTTAGAACGAGGGGAGAGAAGTCCTTCCTTAGGACGCTCTCTCCTCGCTGCAGGAGACGCCCTTATACAGTAGACTTTTCATTGAGTCCATCTCGCTTCCTGTCCTGCAGTGAGGAGAGAGAATGAACTAAGCGGGTGCTTTTCTCCCCTCGGTCTAGAGATCACTAGTACTAGTACTTTACACTAGGCTCAGCAGATGGTTAATAGGTGGACCTAATAATGTCCTTCAATGCCTGAAACAATCCAAGGGCATCATTTGGGAGACCAGCTGTAGGCACTTGAAAACCTGGGTTCGTCTATAGGTCATAAATGTAGATTTTGAAGATCTGGTCATAAACAAAAAATATGTCATATGTTTTTATGTTTCGGTGACTGGGCGCTCCCAATTAGCAGATATTGTAAAGAAGTATAAGTGAACAGGCACACTCTCACTTGGGCATATGTGGAAAACAAAAAGTATTTATTACTACAATATCATCAATAAAGACTAAACATATGCATAAAATATACATTAAAATGAACCAGATATATTCACTATGGGTAAATCGGTAAATATACACATTGCCGTATGTGCATTAGAAGATCACGATGGCTTAAAGGAGCTGCAAAAAAAAAAGAGGATAATCCACCTATGTCAAGTTCAAAGTGTTCAGAAAATAAGTGGTATATCCATTTAGGTTAGGAGACTGTTCACATTACAGTTGAAAGGGTCGCATGCTCTCTCATCATATAGGCTTATAAGATGATGTACTCCACTTAAATATATTATCAATATTCACGTCTCTAATGTGGAACTGTATATATTCAGTATTCCTAAGTACATGTACCCATCTGTGGCTGAATGTAGGTTAACTGGATCAGTTAGTCCTCTATTAGATCAATTAGTCCTATATTAATCTCTATTTCAGTGACAATATGTATGTTAACACTCCTGTATTGGCAGGCTGTTACTCACAGTTATAAAGTTCTAATTTCTAGGGCGGGGTGTTGTACCTAGACGTGGCGTCTCACGTGGTCTCCGGCACTAGTGTGTCTTACCTCAGCTTCTCCTTCTCGCTGTGAGCGTGGCAGCTTACAGATTCAGCCCGCTACCTCTGTATCTCAGCTACGGAGACCAACGTCCCACGTGGTCCAGAATCGGCACAGGCATTACCGATCTGGTGGTGTAGCGTCCCACGTGGTACGGAGTCAGTGCTGGTGCTGTTAGTATATGGGACGAAATCTTCCAGCGTACGAACTCAGGTGTTATTCACAGGATATTATAGATCCACAGAGCGCTCTACGCGTTTCAGAACCATAACTTGTTCCTTCTTCAGTGTTGGGTACCACCATCTTATGTGTTCTCTTAAATAATGTTATAAGGGATCTATATGGATCTATAATATCCTGTGAATAACACCCGAGTTCGTACACTGGAAGATTTTGCCCCGTGTAACTACTTTTTAGTTTCCACATATGCCCAAGTGAGTGTGTGCCTGTTCACTTATACTTATTATATTTTTATTTTTGACAGGGTGAGTCATTTGTAATAGTGCACCTTGCCCATTATGGTTAGCAGGAGAGCCACCTTTGCATAGTATTATCCACCTCTATTGTAAAGAAGCATTACCTCATGCAAGAATGTTTTGTGGAAACAATATTAAAAAATGTATGTATTGTGGGTATTTGATGGCACTACCTACCACCTTCCATACTATTCTTGCAAGTGGTCATCAACGGCTTATCACAAGATCTGTTATAAAGACACTACTCTTGTGTGTGGTGTTCTCCTTTTATATATTGAGTAGGTTACCTTGAAGTTCCCCGCTTTTGCTGTACAATTCTCTCCTTTGTTCTCTTAAATAGGCACTCATACTTATTGCGTGCGAAGACGACTCAAACCTTATACAAAAAAGAAACAAAAAAGAAAAAGTTGAAGATCCAAAGTTACATTCAACCGGTCATACACTCTGCATTCAAAGGAGTATTTCTTTAGTCACAGGAAAGGGGATAACTATGACCCCCACCGATCATTAGAATGGAGGACCTCTACTGTGGAGGGCCCTCCAAGTTAAAAAGAGCAGCAGGTCAAGCATGTACTCTGCCACCCCATTACGAATACAGTGATATTTCCGGCAGGTCCCACAGAGATGTATGAAGCTGCAGAAGGCATGCTCAACCTGCCGCTCCATTCATTTTTAGGGGGTTCTGCAGGGTGCGGACTCCAGTTCTTGTGATGGGTGGGGTCCAGAAGTGGGAAAGCCTACTGATCTAATATTTATCCCCTATCCACAGGAAAACTTCAGATTACTGGAAAAACCCTTCAATAGTTGTAGTGGAATATTGCACACTTCAAACTGAAACACAATGCACTTTTCAGTAACAAATACTAGAATCGCAATTAGCAAATAACTAAAAAAATTTATTCTCAGTTTTAAAGGGCTGGCACACTAGGCAAATGGCATTTATCATGTGAAGAAAGTTAATACCAGGCACTTACTGATGTATTGTTATTATCCATATTGCTTCTATGGTTCATTATTCCATCACATTATACACTGCAGTGATAGAGAGCCGCGATAGCGCCGCTCCCCATAATTTTATCCCTCAGATGCCGCATTCATACATGATTGCGGCATCTGAGAGTAATAATACAGTTTTAACAGAAATCATAATTACCACCTCCATTCGCATGCGACAGGCCAGTAGCCATCTTGCTTGAAGATCTTGCACGAAATCTCGCATGGCCCGAGATGACGTCATCACCACGCATGGGATTTCGGCAGAAATCTTTAATCAAGATGGCAGCAGCCGGCCGGAGATCAGTAGTTTTTTTTTTTTCATTTTGTTTTGTTTTTTACACTATTTCAGGATAAATCCTGAAATTTGGATCGAAGTCCACTTCGTTGGATTCGATTCGCTTATCTCTAGTTACGACCACCCTGCAAACCAGCAGCAGTGGCCGTGCTTGAACAATATAGGAAAAAGCCCTGGCCTCTCTGGTGGCTGGGACCACAGATGCACTAGTGTGTGCAAGCACGGCCACCAATGCTGGATTGAAGGGTGGTCGTAACCATGAAATGAGAAGCATATAATGTTTGGAAAAATGAATCTAGCCAGCAAAGGAAGCAATATGGACAATCCCAATACATTAGTAAGGGCCTTGTATTAACTTTCTCTACATGATAAATGCCATTTACTGAACCCCATTAAATCTTTAACAAGATGGTAAGATTTAGCTCTTAGCAGCTATTCCATCAATAAATAATAGCCCCTGAATAATAACGCATCCTGGAAAAGGCCAAAGTAGCAACATCCCCTGCATAGTGCTAACTGGGGGATTTATAATAATAAGTCCAAATGCTCAAAGCGACTAATCACTTCTTTCTATAATACTTAAACAAAGTTTAAACTAAAAAGATATTTAACTGACAGTTATTTTCCTTTTTTTCCATTTTTTAACCCCAGCCTTCCACAAGCCATAACTTTTTTATTTTTCTGTTTCATAGCCATATGAGGGGTTTTTGTGTGAAACATTGTACTTTCTAATGGCACCATTTAATATTGCATACAATGTGTAGGGAAGCTATATGAGATGGAATTGCAATGAAAAACATAATTCTGCCGTAGTTTTGTGGGTTTAGTTTTTACAGGATTCCCTGTGTGGTAAAAATGACATGTTAAAGGGCATCTGTCAGCAGATTTGTACCTATGACACTGGCTGACCTGTTACATGTGCACTTGGAAGCTGAAGACTGTGTTGGTCCCATGTTCATATGTGCCCGCATTGCTGAGAAAAATGTTTTAATACATGTAAATGAGCCTCTAGGACAGGGATCAGCAACCTTCGGCACTCCGGCTGCTGTGAAACAACTCCCAACATTTACTCAGCTAGTTTTGTAACTTCTTTAAAGCGAAAGAAAGATTCTGGAAGTTGTGGTTTCAGAAGAGCTGGAGTGCTGGAGGTTGCTGATCCCTGCTCTAGGAGCAATGGGGGAGTTGCTATTTGACCTAGAGGCTTAGCTTTCCCTGCAATGCCCGCGCCTTCTCCAGTTTGATTGACGGGACCAGGCAGTGTAAACATCATCACACTTGGCCCTGTTAATCAAAGGGGACTGGGCTCAGCAGTTGCAGAGAAAGCATAACAACGCCCCCATTGCTCCTAGAGGCTCATTTACATATAGTAAAACCTCATTTATCTCAGCAGTGCGGACACGTATGTACATGGGACCAACGCAGATGCCTTCAGCTGCCAAGTGCACATGTAACAGGTCAGACAGTGTCATAGGTACAAACCTGCTGACAGATGCCTTTTAACTTCAGTACAATCATACATAAGATACTACATTTATATACGTAGTTTTTCTTTATTTTTTATACACTAAAAAAAAAGAAAAACTTTGAAGAAAATACATTTTTTCTTTGCAGCACTATAATAAAAAATAATAAAAAAAAGGGGGGGGGGAATCGCTCATTTAGATTTTTTTCTGTTATGCCGTTCACCATATGGGAAAAATACCTTTATATATTTTACTAGCACAAACACATGCTAATGATCTTTATTGTTATATTTAAAGGGGAAAAGGGGGGGGGTGGAAATTACATTTTTATATCTTTTCATTTTTTCTTCACTTTAAAGCAGGCATGCTCAACCTGCGGCCCTCCAGCTGTTGCGAAACTACAACTCCCATCATTCCCTGACAGCCTACAGCTATCATCTTACAGAATGGCATTGTGGGAGTTGTAGTTTTACAACAGCTGGAGGGCCGCAGGTTGAGCATGCCTGCTTTAAAGGCTATGTACACGTTTGGGTGCAATTCTTTTACAATTGCATTTTACTCATTTTGGGCCAAAAATCATTTTTCAATTGGTCTTTACTAAAAAGATAGAGCCATTCTGTTACAAAGGGCTAACTGTTTGTCTAGCTGTGTGCATCCTACTTTTATTTTCACTGTCATCTAATAAACCTTATCTCCAAATTACTAAAAGTGCATAAACACTTATTTCAGCCACAATCTTATCAGTAAGATAAGAATTGAGCTATAATAAGTGTTTATAGGGTCAGAGATCAGAGAAAAAGAGCCTATCAGGTGAACTGCCTGACAGAACAGAGTGAAAATACAGATCCTGCTACTAGATAAACTCGCACAAAGACCGTGGTTCAAATTTTTTGAAAAAATGATTTTTTTTGGGCTCAAAAGGAGTACAAAGGTGTACATAGCCCCCAAAGGTGTACATAGCTTTTAACATGCGATCATCTGATCACTTTTCCAATGGACTACAATGGCAATTAATCAGTCAGGGATTGATACAAACTTTGCTATGGCAGGCCTCGGAGCCTTCAGAATGTCTGCCATAGCAACCAGACAGCTCTGGCGATCTTGCAGAGCTCACAGGAATCGACTGATCAGATGCCATGATCACAACTGACCAAGGCCTCTGAGGCGTTATAATTCTGTGTACGGAGTTATTGCCAATCACAGACTCTGTCCCCGGGTGTCTGCTGTGCAAAACAGCAGGTGCTCTGTAACTATGGTGTCTGATCAGCTTCTGAACGGGCATTATCTTTAAAAAACCGAAATCTGCCATATCTGTATGGCCGAAGTCAGGAAATATATCTATATAAACATTTGTGGATCTCTGACTGCAGAATGACACGAAAAGCCCACACACTCAGTTAAAAAATTACCATTCTTAGTCGCTATGAAGTGAGAAGGGGAAGAAAGGAGGCTGTGAAGAATCTGGGAATCTGTCAAACCACATCCAAGTGCAGATCTCAGGATGGAGTAATTAAACAGAAAACGACATAGGTTGCTTGTATACTAGAGCTGTAGCCGATTCTTAGCTCCCTCGAAGACTCCTCTCCTCCCTTGCCAGTTCCACTTCCATTAGCAGAGTAGATTTTTTAACGAAACACTGGAAACACTGGATACCATAATATGCCATCACACCATGTTTTTTTGTTATTTACAGCAGGGAACTTTTTTTTATTTTTTTATTTACAGAAACTGTATTTGTTTCAGACGCTCATGCAAAACTATGACAATTTTATGATGGATCCATTTTTAGGCTATGTTCACATCACGTTTTAGCCCACATTTAACATATAAACACTAAGGGCCAGATTTATCATTACACTTACATCTTACTCCACTTTTACATCTGCCCAAAGTCACTTTTAGTTAGTCAGATGTATTAATGGCCCTTGAATACTGTGATAAATGTGGTTTGACGGTAGCGGTTTATCCTTCAGTAAGCGGCTTTACAAAAGTCACACGTCTTTACAAAAAAGTCGCATGTTTTATTAAAAAGTCGCATAAGATAAGCATGGTCCTTACTGGAGTGAAATTGCTCATTTTTTTAGCGACTTTTTAAATGGTTGCAATAGTAGATATGTCTAGAGATTCATTTACATAAGACAAAACGCCCACTTTCACAAAACAGGAGAGCTTAGTGCAGAGCTTGAAAAAGTCGTAAAAAAATGCGCAATTTTACCGATTGCACATTTTTTTGTGACTTTTTCACTCCATTAAAGTGACTTTAGCTAATGATAAATCTGGCCCTATGGACTGTATATGTCAAACGTTAATGCCTCAGACGAATGCCATACAGTGGCAACCGTCACCATAAGGCTCCATTGTTACGGACAAAAAAATAGCTGCAAGCGTATGCGTTTTTTGTTGTTGCTGGACTCTACATTTTTGAATCCTTTTTTTCCCTCAGTGAATATGTTAAAGAGGACCTGTCCCCTCTCTTGACATGTCTGTTTTAGTAACTACGGCATCTGCAGTCCCCATATAATACCTATTCTGGAGCATCTATTTTTATGACTCTACATTGTGCCATTCCTGTATTATTCCTGCTATAAATTTATACATAAATTACCAGCAGTCTGCAGTAAAGGTACCAGTAGCTGCTGTATCTGACCCTGTTCAATCAGTGCACTTGTGTCAGACTGACAAGGACACCCCCCCAACTAGCAACACCCATCTGTACCTTTACTGCAGACTGCTGGCAACTCTTTCATACCTTCTAGAAGGAATGAAAAAGGAACGATACAACATAGAGTCATAGGAATAGATGCTCCAGAATTATTATAACATGCGGAATGCAAGTAGTTACAGGAGAGGCGACAGGTCCTCTTTAAATGTAAGACAAAAACGTGATTTAAACAGCCCCTTACCTGGAAATGAGGCAAATATAGGTAAGAAGCTGGAGTTTGGATTGTGTGACCTGTGATTGGTTGATTGACTTTTTCGCTATTTTAAAGACAAGGGTTGTCCGTGAGAGGCATTATATAAAGAAAATTATTGAAAGGAGAAAACTGACATTATTGTATGCAGTCCGTTTAATGCAGGGGTGCAAAACCTTTTCTGGTTGGGGGCTACATTGTCAGACTAAACCAATCACAAGTGCTGAAAATAACATTTAAAGGGATAGTACCAACTGAAAAACTCTATTCATGGCATATCGAACATACAGTATATCCAATAAATCCCGGGTAACACTTCCAGGACTCCCATCAAATAGGAGAATATATGGGCAAATACATGTGAGCAGCCACAAGACAGATACACATGTCTGTTACCAGATGGTTGGAAGCCGCACAGAATGGTATCGAGGGCTGCAGTTTGTTCACCCCTGATTGAATGAATCTTTCTATTACTGCCGAATTGCGACAAAGTTTTTTCGTTGGACAGAACAGTACGCACACCTGTGCTTTTGCAGAGTTAAGAAAAACAGACAGAAACTCAAACTAGGCAAAAGTATTTGCATTCATTTTTCTAATGTCTCTGAGTAAAAACCAATACGTTTAGAGTAAAATCAAAAAACATGGTGTGAAAGAGGCCTAATGAAATATATGGATCTGAAAGCTGAAATAAAGCGAATAAGAAAACCATTACATACTTAAAAAGAGTGTTTTTAGGTCTTTGAGGCTTCTTCTTTGCAAAGAAAGCTGCGAATTCTCGTCCAGTGCTAGCATAGCTTAGCTGAGCTGATGGTTCAGACGAAGTCTTGGTGTTCTTCATATCCAGATACTCAGTCAGAAGTATCTACAAGAAACACAATCGTTTACTGACAATTATAAAGACTCTTTTCAAAGATTTCAGTGGTCATTCATCAACAGTAATAATAGATCCATGCAAAACACTTTTGCAGATGACACCAAACTTTGTAATACAGTCCAGTCTATGGAAGATGTTAATAAGTTACAAGCGGACTTGGACAAACTTACTGTTTGGGCCTCCACATGGCAAATGAGGTTTAATATAGGCAAATGTAAAGTTATGCACCTGGAATAATAATCTGCATGCAGCATATGTCCTAGGGGGAGGAAAACTGGGAGAGTCACTTGTTGAGAAGGATCTGGGTGTATTAGTAGATCATAGACTAAATAACAGCATGCAATGCCAGTGAGCTGCTTCTAAGGCCAACAGAATTTTGTTTTGTATTAAAAGAGGTATGGACTCGCAGGACAGGGATGTAATATTGGCACTATACAAAGAATTGGTACGGCCTAAACTGGAATACACAGTTCAGTTATGGGCACCAGTCCATAAAAAGGATGCTCTGGTATAAGAGAAAGTGCAAAGTAGAGCAACTAAACTCATAAAGGGCCCGGTAGATCTTAGTTATGAGCAAAGATTAAATGAACTGAATTTGTTTAGCCTTGAAAAGAGACGTCTAAGAGTGGACATGATTAACCTGTACAAATATATAAACAGACTATACAAAAAATATCAAGGGAAGCTTTTCTGTGTTAAACCCCCTCACAAAACAAGGGGCCATTCCTAAAGCCTGGAGAGAAAAGATTCAGTCATAATAGGAGAGAAGCATTCTCTATGTAAATCTCTGGAATAGCCGCAGGAGCAGGTCACGCCAAATACAGTAGATGGCTTCAAAGAAGGTTAGACGTTTTTCTATTTCAAAATAACATTGAGGCTTATGACAATGTATAGAAATGTTGTTCTACACGCCCTTTCCCTTTGGCCCAACCCCTTTTTAAAAGGAAGATGGACATTGATCCAGAGATCAGCTTTCAAATTTAAAGGGGTTATCCCATGACTAATGTAAAATCAGACATCACATAGTCAATTACAACCTCTTTCTAGCTAGAACCAGCCCTGTACCTCACATGGATCCAGAGATCTCCCCATTCATTGCTCTGCTAGATTTATATCAAGCTTAAAGCTCAAGGGGAGTGTCTTTTCTGCTGCAGCTAAGGGGGCGTGTCTCAGCTCTCCCCATTACAGCTCAGGAGGGAGTTGAGGGGTGAAACGGAGCATGTGCGGCCATCTCCGTGAGCAGGTCAAAGAAAAAGAACAAACTGCAGGTGGTGCTATACAGATACATGTTATTGAATAACTCAGTGGCTATGAGAAATGTTTAATTACATGTAATTACAAAAGTATTCAGATTCAGGTGCTGAATTGAAAACTGTAGAATATGTTTCAGGGGACAACCCCTTTAAGTTAAAAGCAGCAATCCCTTGATAGTGACTTCGGGCTTCAGGGGCAAGTTAGTGAAATGAAGCATATAGCAGTCAAGAAGCAAAGCAGCAGTACAAACAGTGGAGGGAGATGGTTGGTTTACGTAGCAAGAATGTGATAACCTGGAAAGAACAGGTTATGGAGGAAGACAGAGTCGTTAGAAGAACTCTTGAATATGTTTAGTTTCTTTTTTTTTAAGAGCACCCTTACATGTACCATGTCTCTACTTGATTTTTCTGCTGCCTACACCAGTAGACTGATACCAAGAAAAGCTTCCTACAGGAACTTGGGTTATTGTCAGTTGGATTTTGGAAACAGTATGACCAGTAATGGGATCTAGTCACACTCTTCAAAAGTGTCTGTAACCTGGGTTATGTCTACCATACAGGCTTTAACTGAAATGGTTGTGGCCAGGCACACAGAAGACTGTTCTGGTGATAAGCATGTACATCTAATAAAATTTTGTAGTGACTCAAACTGCAAAATCACTGATAGACCTTATGGTAGCAAGGAGTGGAACCTTCAAGTGTGAATACGTTCCCATTATCTGGGGAGTAGCATTCTTGTGCACTTTTTGCCCCACCTATCCCACATGAGACTTTGATTA
Source organism: Bufotes viridis (assembly GCA_033119425.1). Classification (NCBI taxonomy): domain Eukaryota; kingdom Metazoa; phylum Chordata; class Amphibia; order Anura; family Bufonidae; genus Bufotes; species Bufotes viridis. The sequence goes on from CM065590.1 coordinate 170,463,586, forward strand.
GGTGGTACATATACAGTTGCTGTGTGTGCTCCTCCTCTCATTGGTTGCTAGATGCACATAGAGGTGACTAGGAGCAGCACATTATATGTGCAGGGTCTGTTTTCCTGAATGCAGATGTCCAACGTCATAGGTATGTTTAGAATAGGACCTGTCTGACTGAGACCACCTTAGCGCTGGTAGGCGGGCACTGATGTGTTTTGATCAAAATATATTGGTCGAGAGTCTCAGATTTTATCATATCAGAATGAGGGCTTAGTCCATATATAATGTTGTCTATTGTGTGAGTGCATTATTTTCCGTGATTCTTATTTTATAAATGTTGCCAAGTACATCCGCATATTTAGTTATCATATCATGCTGGATGTGTGGCATGTTTTTCTGTGATTTTTACGTCTACATAAGGTAAAAATGCAGGACCCCCATGGCCTAAAGCCATCACAGACAATCATTTTTCCCCAGTCCTGGTTAGAAACATTACAAATATCTGCAGTCAATTTCACAAATTTTCAAATAAATAAATAACTTATGTATACGTAAAGGCAAAATAAATCTCATTCTGCATAAAATGTAGCCCTAAGGGGCAGATATTTCTGCTGCGTATTCGGGTGAGATGTGGCTGTGGATCCATAGGCAATCTGCCGAAAAATCCACATACATTTGGCAGATTTTAAAACTTGCAGCAAACATCTATGTAGACTGGAGTGTAGGTGGGATTTATTAAAAACATATCTACTTTGCTGGTACTGTATTACGCTGTGGATGTTCCACTGGTAAATCCACATGTCATACGCTGCTACGTGTGCATGTGGCCTAAAAAGGACCTACATTAGAGTTAACAACTAAACAAGCTACCTTGATACTGTACAAAAACAGGACAAAACATTACCAGAAAAGCTTTAAGGGTAATTTAGGTAATGAAATAGCTGCCAGCAGAATTAAATCCATTAGCAATGCCAATTGTACAATTAGAAACACCATTAATGTAGATTTGCTAATGTTTCTTAACTCAGTGAAAACAAAAATTAAAACCTTTTACTTGATAGAAGCACTTTAGCAAACTATGGAAGAGGGCATTAAATTGCTTAAGCACCATAAACTCTACAAAAATGCCTCAGGCACACACACGCACGCTTCCACGTCTTGAATGTTCACTTAATAGGACTATTTCAATCATTAACCCTTAGATTGACAACAAAGCCACTCACAATTTTTACATTGACAACAGCAAATACGGAAGCACTGTACTTTCAAGAAATGTTGGCTCCTGCCAGCTGACGAAGAAGTGCAAAGTAGAAGAAAGTAAAAAAGTGTAAAAAAAAAAAAAAAGAAAAGGAAACTGGCAACACTAGAAGTCAGGACCTTAAGAAGAAAAACCTAAACACAAACACACATAGAAAACACATATAGACACACATTGAATAAAAAATGCCATCATACCTAGCGACGTATCTGAATTAATATCAACTGGCAGTTTCTGTTTCCAATTTAAAGGCAATCGGAGGCGACTAGCGGAGCGGAGTTTTATTTAGCACACCACGCATCATTCCCAGCTATTCAGATATTCTTACACTCTGGAGGCACATATATATTTGAATCCATTTTTTAAATCACATCATTACTATGTTGCCACATTTTTGCATACTGATGATTTTTAGTGACAGTTACAGCTTGGCGTTCTAATTTTTATGAGTTGATAGATGCCTCAATGATGAAGTCATGAAATAAAGATAAAACGTCTGATTTACCAAGCCTCAATTTTTTATTCATCGATGTACGTAGCTTCAAAAATTGCACCTTCTGGCATGGTTCCCCTTTTAAAGACGCATAGCGCTCATATATTCCTTAGTTCAATATTTATTAATTATGTGTATTTAACAGTTCAGCTCGGATGTGGATTAGACCTTACATCAGGTAAGAGCACCATTCTGCACACTAAAATCATGTGTTATAGTAAAAAAAAAAAAATTCTATTAGTGTAGTCATATGATTATGTCTTGCAGGATGAGTTCTAGTTTTGGAGTACATATAATTTCTCGAATCATTTAATAAAACTTTGTTTTTCATAATGGACTGAGCATCCGAAGGAGGGAAAGGGTGGGAGCAGCGAGCCTCATTGGACTCATCTCCCTCGTAGGGGTTCAGCATAGCAGTAGTCTAAGGCCCCTTTCACACGGGCGAGTTTTCCGCGCGGGTGCAATGCGTGAGGAGGACGCATTGCACCCGCACTGAATCCAGACCCATTCATTTCTATGGGGCTGTGCACATGAGCGGTGATTTTCACGCATCACTTCTGCGCTGCGTGAAAATCGCAGCATGCTCTATATTGTGCGTTTTTCTCGGAACGCAGGCCCCATAGAAGTGAATCGGGCTGCGGGAAAATCGCAAGCATCCGCAAGCAAGTGCGGATGCGTTGCGATTTTCCCGCATGGTTGCTTAGCAACAGGAGCCGATCTTTATTATTTTCCCTTATAACATGGTTATAAGGGGAAATAATAGCATTCTTAATAAAGAATGCATAGTAAGATGAAGTGGAAGGGGTTAAAAATAATAAAAGTTAACTTACCTTAGCCAGTTGATCGCGTAGTTGCGATCTCTCCTCTCTTTCCCTGCATCAGCTAAGATCTACAGGACCTGTGATGACGTCACATCACATGGTCCAATCACATGGTCCATCTTACCATGGTGATGGACTATGTGATTGGACCATGTGATGTGACGTCATCACAGGTCCTTTAGTTCTTAGCTGATGCTGGGAAAGAGAGGACAGATCGCGACTACGCAATCAAGTGGCTAAGGTAAGTTAACTTTTATTATTTTTAACTCCTTCCACTTCATTTTACTATGCATTCTTTATTAAGAATGCTATTATTTCCCCTTATAACCATGCTATAAGGGAAAATAATAAATTCTCCAGAAGACCCGAAACCGGACTTCAGTGATGAAGTCCGGCTTCGGGTCTGGGTACCAAACATGGCGATTTTTCTCACGTGCGTGCAAAACGCATTACAAACGTTTGCACCCGCGCGGGAAAATCGCGCATATTCCCGCAACGCACCTGCCTCTTATCCGGGCATCAAACATGACGCCCGTTTGAAAGAGGCCTAAGAGTAATCACTGCCAGCTCAGAAGTGATCACCGGGTCTGTCACTACGCTATACTGCCCCCAGTAAGGGCAGCATAGTACAGGTGACAGGATCTCTTTAAAAGGGTTCTCCAGCCATTTTGAGACATGACTCGGGTACTAAATAAGGCAGCACCTCATCTGCAGACAGCTGTTTCGGGGTGATTGCCCCTCATCAGTACAAAGCAGAGAGTACAGGCTTAACTGGGTGAGAGGCTTAAGTCAGGATTTGGGGGGTACTCTCTTTCCTTGTGGAGAGCGCCTTAGGGCTCATTCACATGACCGTTGTTTTGGTCTGCATCCGAGCCGCATTTTTTGCGGCATTTTTTGCGGACCCATTCACTTCTTTGGGGCCGCAAAAGATGAGGACAGCACTCTGTGTGCTGTCCGCATCCATTGCTCCGTTCCGTGGCCCTGCAAAAATTATGAGTCATGTCCTATTCTTGTCCGTTTTGCCGACAAGAATAGGCATTTCTATAAAGGGCCGCCCATTCCGTAAATTGCGGAAGGCACACGGGCGTCATGAACACGGTTGTGTGAACAAGCCCTTAATTGACATGAGGAGACTTAAAAGCCATACATGTTCCTCTGGAATTCTGGGAAGAAAGGGATGCAAATCGCCTATAAATGGCCTATAAGTCTCCTCACGCTGATTAAGGCGCTCTCTCCCCAAGGAGAGATAGTATCCCCCAAATCCTGACAGGCCTATTACCCAGTTTAGCCCGTTCTCTCTGCTCTGCACTTATGAGGGGCAATCACCCCGAAACAGCTGTCTGCAGATGAGATGCTGGCTTATTTAATATTCCAGTCATGTCTCAAGGTCTGTTTACATGGGTGAACATTGACTTATAGGATAGCTACCTTACATCTGGTGGCATTAGAGGCAGAGCTTTTTAAGAGCTCATTTGCATCCCTTTCTTCCCAGAATTCCAGAGGCGCATGTATGGCCTATAAGTCTCCTCACGCTGATTAAGGCGCCCTCTTCCCAAGGAGAGATGGTACCCCCCAAACCCTAACCTGTAGAAGGAAGCTCTTTTACATAGTACTTACCCATCCCTCGCTTCCCTCTCTGCTGCACTCGCAAAAGTTGTGGACTCTTCTGCCCAGGTACCATGTGAGCATTTATTTTCCTGTTCAGCTGCTTTTACTACTATGCAGAGCAAATCAGATCAACTGAAATAAATAGTGGTGATGTGAATGCCACCTGACATTACAAGCTGTTGTGTTATTCCAGCCTTAAAGGTTACATCATCACTCTTCTAACATTTCTGGTTTAGTACATACTTGTATTCCATGATAGAACACTTCTGAAGAATTTTTTTAAAGATATGCAATATTTCTCTATTATTCCTACAGGAAATGCATGAACAAAGTGGCACCCTTTTCACATGTGATTTGTTAACATAAAGTTGTTTATTCATACAGTACATTTCCAGAAGCAATAACTGAGGAGCAGCATAATAAGAGCTCTAAGAAAATATGCATTATATGGTGAATCTGCGGCGAGAAGGCCGCAGTTCTCACAGGAGCGCCGTTGCCCTCTCAAACAGCTCATCGGCTAGGGTCCCGGGTGTCGTATCCCCACCGATCAGATACTAATGACCTATTGTGAGGATAAGTCATCAGTATAAAAATACCAGAAACCCCAGTTAAGATAGTGGAGTTTATGCACCTCAGAGTATGGGTATTATACAATACACAGTAGTCTTATGACCTCAGAGTATGGGTATCATACAATACACAGTAGTTCTTTATGACCTCAGAGTATGGGTATCATACAATACACAGTAGTTCTTTATGACCTCAGAGTATGGGTATCATACAATACACAGTAGTCTTTTATGACCTCAGAGTATGGGTATTATACAATACACAGTAGTCTTTTATGACCTCAGAGTATGGGTATCAAACAATACACAGTAGTCTTATGACCTCAGAGTATGGGTATCATACAATACACAGTAGTCTTATGACCTCAGAGTATGGGTATCAAACAATACACAGTAGTCTTATGACCTCAGAGTATGGGTATCATACAATACACAGTAGTCTTATGACCTCAGAGTATGGGTATCATACAATACACAGTAGTCTTTTATTACCTCAGAGTATGGGTATCATACAATACAGAGTAGTCTTATGACCTCAGAGTATGGGTATCATACAATACAGAGTAGTCTTATGACCTCAGAGTATGGGTATCATACAATACACAGTAGTCTTATGACCTCAGAGTATGGGTATCATACAATACAGAGTAGTCTTATGACCTCAGAGTATGGGTATCAAACAATACACAGTAGTCTTATGACCTCAGAGTATGGGTATCATACAATACACAGTAGTCTTATGACCTCAGAGTATGGGTATCAAACAATACACAGTAGTCTTATGACCTCAGAGTATGGGTATCATACAATACACAGTAGTCTTATGACCTCAGAGTATGGGTATCATACAATACACAGTAGTCTTTTATTACCTCAGAGTATGGGTATCATACAATACAGAGTAGTCTTATGACCTCAGAGTATGGGTATCATACAATACAGAGTAGTCTTATGACCTCAGAGTATGGGTATCATACAATACACAGTAGTCTTATGACCTCAGAGTATGGGTATCATACAATACAGAGTAGTCTTATGACCTCAGAGTATGGGTATCATACAATACAGAGTAGTCTTATGACCTCAGAGTATGGGTATCATACAATACACAGTAGTCTTATGACCTCAGAGTATGGGTATCATACAATACACAGTAGTTTTATGACCTCAGAGTATGGGTATCATACAATACAGAGTAGTCTTATGACCTCAGAGTATGGGTATCATACAATACACAGTAGTCTTATGACCTCAGAGTATGGGTATCATACAATACACAGTAGTCTTATGACCTCAGAGTATGGGTATCATACAATACAGAGTAGTCTTATGACCTCAGAGTATGGGTATCATACAATACACAGTAGTCTTATGACTTCAGAGTATGGGTATCATACAATACACAGTAGTCTTATGACCTCAGAGTATGGGTATCATACAATACACAGTAGTCTTATGACCTCAGAGTATGGGTATCATACAATACACAGTAGTCTTTATTACCTCAGAGTATGGGTATCATACAATACAGAGTAGTCTTATGACCTCAGAGTATGGGTATCATACAATACAGAGTAGTCTTATGACCTCAGAGTATGGGTATCATACAATACAGAGTAGTCTTATGACCTCAGAGTATGGGTATCATACAATACACAGTAGTCTTATGACCTCAGAGTATGGGTATCATACAATACACAGTAGTCTTATGACCTCAGAGTATGGGTATCATACAATACAGAGTAGTCTTATGACCTCAGAGTATGGGTATCATACAATACACAGTAGTCTTATGACCTCAGAGTATGGGTATCATACAATACACAGTAGTCTTATGACCTCAGAGTATGGGTATCATACAATACAGAGTAGTCTTATGACCTCAGAGTATGGGTATCATACAATACACAGTAGTCTTATGACCTCAGAGTATGGGTATCATACAATACACAGTAGTCTTTTATGACCTCAGAGTATGGGTATCATACAATACAGAGTAGTGTTTTTTATAACCTCAGAGTATGGGTATCATACAATACATAGTAGTCTTGTATGACCTCAGAGTATGGGTATCATACAATACACAGTAGTCTTATGACCTCAGAGTATGGGTATTATACAATACACAGTAGTCTTATGACCTCAGAGTATGGGTATTATACAATACAGAGTATTTTTTTATTACCTCAGAGTATGTGTATTATACAATACACAGTAGTCTTTTATTACCTCAGAGTATGGGTATCAAACAATACACAGTAGTTCTTTATGACCTCAGAGTATGGGTATCATACAATACACAGTAGTCTTATGACCTCAGAGTATGGGTATTATACAATACACAGTAGTCTTATGACCTCAGAGTATGGGTATCATACAATACAGAGTACTCTTTTATGACCTCAGAGTATGGGTATCATACAATACATAGTAGTTCTTTATGACCTCAGAGTATGGGTATTATACAATACACAGTAGTTCTTTATGACCTCAGAGTATGGGTATCATACAATACAGAGTACTCTTTTATGACCTCAGAGTATGGGTATCATACAATACATAGTACTCCTTAGGGAAATAGTAATTTACAAACACAGCTCTATTTGGTTCTCTATAATGATTAATTATGGGAAATTAAATCATTTAAAAAGGGGAAAAAATATTTTTGCATACTTACTTAGTATCTACAACTAACAGATGCATTACTGACCCATGGAACTGCTCATGGTGTTGCCAGTGCTTAAAAATGCAAGCTGGTGTATCCGAACACTAAATGAGCCCTGCCGTCCCATCTGCTTTACACCACACAACATTGCTACTTGAATGTAATATGTTCCCCTTTGAAGGGAACATATTACATTCAAGATTAAAGAATAACTGTTGTTGTTTTTTTGCGGGTCAAGTTCTACTTTTTAATTCCACCATTTTATATTGCAGATGACGTAGTAGGGAGCTGGAAAAAAAATACCAAGTGAGGAAAAAAAAAAAAGCAATTCCACCGCAGTTTTATGGCTTTCGTTTTTATGGCATTCACTCTTCAGTAAAACTAACCTGTTATCTTTATTCTGGGGGTCAGTACAATTACAGCGGAACCACATTTGTATAGTTTTTCTTGCGTTTTACATTTTTTTTCTTTGCATTGCCATATTCTGATGCCCATTACTTTTTTATAGTTACGTCTATGAAGCTGAGAGAGAACTCATTTTTTGCAGGGCAATCAGTAGTTTCTATTAATACCATTTTGGAGTGTGTATGACTTTTTGATCACTTTTTATTCTTTTTTGGGGGGGAGGTGAAGCAACAAAAAGTAGTGAAATCTGCCATTTTGATTTTTTTTTCATCATGGCGTTAACCGCATAGGATAAATTCGATTATATTTTAATAGTATGGGCATATTGGTACTTAGCAGTGCAAGTCCTTAAATTTGTTTTTATTTACCGAATTTTTCGCTTTATAAGACGCACTTTTTTTGGGCTAATAGTTGGGGAAAAATAGACGTGCGTCTTATAAAGCGATTACTAGTGAGCGCTTCCATTATGGAAGCACTCACTAGTATGAGTTAGGTGCCGGGAGTTGGGAGCAAAGCACCGCAAGCGCTTGTAGTACTCACCCTCCCTAGTCTTCCTTGCGCGCACTATGACCTGACGCTGCACACAGTTAGGTGACAGAGTAGCGCAGGCCGGGAAGACAGGGGAGCACAACTTCTGCCGGAGGTGAAGAGGAGCCGCGGCACAGAATAGGTAGGAGGAGGTTTTTATTTTATTTTATATTCAATTTTTATTGAGGTTTTAAGTACAACATATTGTGATCATAACCAAATGATACAATCTTACAATAACGATGTAGTGGGATGGGCTGCAGGAGATAGAGTAATTTCGGCAACAAGGTGATTTTTAATATGCTAATTTTGCCAAACCAGGAGAAATCCTGTCGACGCCAGGCTTCCAAGTCTCTTTGGAATTGCTGAAGGAGGGGGTGAAGTTTAAGCTATAAAGTTGTGACAAGTCAGCTGCGATTTTTATACCAAGGTATGTTATCCCGTTTGATGACCAGGCAAAGAGGAAAGAGGGTTTTAAGAGAATAAACCAAGGCGTTGGGTAGGTGGACGTTTAGGGCCTCAGATTTAGTCATATTTATTTTGAATTTGGTCCAGTCGCTAAAGCCAGACATCTCACGGAGCAAAGATGGTAGGGAAATGTGGGGATTAGTTATATAAAGCAAGAAGTCGTCGGCAAAAGCCGCACATTTGAATTCATGATCTCCAATTGTTACTCTGAAGATGTCCGGGTTGGCACGTATAGAGGACATAAGATGCTCCATAACCAGGACAGAGAGCAAAGGAGACAATGGACATCCTTGTCTTGTCCCATTATGGATGGAGAAGGGAGAGGAAAGGGTCCCATTGATTTTGACTCGTGCTAAGGGTTGTTGGTACATACTGAAAATCTTTGACATAAATACCGAACCTATACCCAGGTGAGAAAGGACAGTGTGGATAGAGTACCAGGAGATGCGGTCGAAAGCCTTTTCCACGTCTAGAGATCATGAGGGGGATATTGTTTGTTTTTACGTGGTGGATGATGTCCAATGTTTTGAGGGTGTTACCCCGAGCCTCCCGTCCCGGCACGAACCCCACTTCGGTCGGGGTGGATGATCGAGGGTAGAAAAGCATTCAGTCTATTAGCCAGTAATTTGGCAAATATTTTAAGGTCTACATTCAGGAGGGAGATAGGACGATACCTGGCGCATAGGTGTGGATCCTTACCAGGCTTGGGGATGACTGCGATATGCGCCTCAGTGGTCTGTGTCGGAAAGGGAAGCCCAAGACACACCATATTAAAGATCCGAAGCAGAAAAGGGGACAAAGAAGTCGAGAAGGGGTCTAACATTGAAGGCTGATCTGAGGTCTGATGGGGGTCTGACAATGTGGGCTAATATGAGGTCTGATGGGGGTCTGACCGTGTGGGCTGATCTGAGGTTTGATGGGGTTCTGACATGGAGGGCTGATGTGATATCCTGAAAAGGGGGTCAGATGTGGGTGTCCTGATATGGGGGCCTGATCGGTTATCCTGATATTTATTGGGGGCGATATTTATACACTAAATTATGAATTGCTGATTTTCACAGAGAATATATGAAATTTACTTTTAAAGACAGAAAACCTCAAATAATAGACACAATTATACTGCCATTTTATGTCAGCTCTCTTGTAACCATTTCTCTCTAATCAGCTGGCTGGTTCAGTATCAGAAACTTGTGCCAGATCACAATTTCTGTAATACTGGGTTCCACACTACAGCAATCTTACAATTGGACAAATACTACCCTGTACAGCGCTAACTTGAACTTCATGGTCAGTAGGAAAAGAAATAATAGAATCCTTGCTCTATTTATGGCTGGGTGTAATTATTTTAGAGGAATGATTCATTGTACTGTTATTGTCTTCCGTTTCCATGTTGCTAGTTATGTCTTATTAGAAGGATGCTATTTGTATGGAATTGTTGCTGTCACTGCTGACAAACTACTTCTAATGGAACCTCTCCTTTGTTTTGTGTAATGGCCGTTATTCCACCGCATTAGCTTCAGAAGAAGAGAGGCAAAAGAAATAAAAAAAAAAATTCTAGCGTTTATCGCCTTTACTTACTTGAGGGGAGCTTGTTAAACTGACTTATTCTGGCACCCTGTCTCATTAGCTTCATAAAACACCCCTAGAAAGAAAATGCTCCAGCTCGCGCCTAAAGGTTCCGCTAATTGAAACTCGGCTGATTTAACAAAACACAGACAATTATTTCTTATATTTCAGATACATAAAGAATTATCCTGTACCATCGAAATCTGTAGCCTTACAACAATCTAAAAATATAAAGCATACAGGTATACAGCAAGCAAACTGAAAAAGTGTTTTCCAGGATTACTATTGTCTTTAACAGCTATGCTCATGTAGCTGCTTACCTCATGTACATCTTCCCCGTGTTTTGATTTTTATTTTCTATTCAGACTCTCCTGACTAGTTTTAACCATGCAAGCATATCAGTTTGGTCTGTTTCCGTCCTGTATGTTGCACTTCCTGTTGTATCCAACCAAACCCATGATGCACTTCTCCTTTCTCTGCCACAGCTACAGCCCCTAACAATGTCCAGCTAATTTATAGCTCCTCCCACTATTCTAGTTACATGGAAACTTCCCAATCACTGGTCATGTTGCTGCTTTGAATTGTCCATGACATGGCATAATAGGAAATAAAGAGCTGCATGGACACGGTCATGTGAGCACAGCCCAAAATAGAACATAGGAGCAATAAAAGAAAAAACAACGCATTACAAAATTACAGTTACCTTCAGAAATTATTATTTTAACCCTTTGGATACCTGAGGTTTTTTTGCGTTTGTTTTTCTTCCCCGTTTTTTATTTTTCCGTTCATATATCCATATAAGGGCTTGATTTTTGCAGGACAAGTTGTATTTTCTAATTCCACCATTTAATATGGCATGCAATGTAGTAGGAAGCAGGAAACAAAATTCCAAATGAGGTGGAATTAGGGAAAAAAAAACGCAATTCCTCCACAGTTTTACAGGTCTGGTCCCTACAGCGTTCCCTTTGCGTCAAAACGGACTTGTCCCCTTCATTCTCTGTGTCAGTACTATTACAACGATACCACATATGTATAGGTTTTATATGTCTAAATACTGTAAAAATGAATGAAAACTTTGAAAAAAAATTTTTTTTTTACATAACCATAGTCTGACTTTTTTTTATAGTTACGTCTACTGAGCTGTGTGGGGCTCATTTTTTGCGGGACAAATGATTTTTATTAATGCCATTTTGAAGTGTGTGTGACTTTTTTATCACACTTTATTACATTTTTTGGGGTACGAGAAGCGATGAAAAAACTGAGAATCGACAATTTAGATACTTTTTTCCGTTACGCCGTGTTGGAAAAATATTTTTATATTTTAATAGTACAGGTGTTTTCAGACGCGGTGATGCCCATGATGTTTATATTTTTCTATTATTTATGTACTTATTTCTTTATTCTGAGGAAAGAGGGGTGATTTAAATGTTAATATTTTTGAAATTTTTTATATAGATTTTTTTTATATTGTTTTTGTAGCCAGTTAAAGAGACTACAATGTTCAGTAGTTTGTTTTTATAAATTATTTCTATGCACCCATTGGGTGTATAGTATTACATAAATTACTAATTTCTATGTTGGCATCTAGCAGCCGTAATGACCGTCATTGCCGATCGCAGTCATTAGCTGCGGGCCTCTGCTGTTTGAAATGCGAGAGAGCGACATGTTTAAAATCGCTCCAGCGCCGTACATGTACGGTGCTGGTAGTGAAAGTGTGGCGTTTCGAAACGTCAGCCTTATACAAATCGCGCATCTGTGAGGTGACTTGTTGAATCAGACATTCTCCACTTACAGTTTACGCATCAGACACCCAGGAGTTAATCAAGGAGTCTTTAAAGGATAACTGTCACATTTAGACCCAAATTTCAGTTTTCATATATGTAGTTACTAATATGATAATATACCTGAATCAATAACTATTAGACTTACTTACCCCTTATTTAATAAGATTCAGCCCTTAGCAACCAGTCTGCATAAAACTGAAATTTCACTATTCTGTTAAGATGGCCGCCCTCAGCCCTGAGGCTAATCCATAGGACACCTGCAGTGAAGTTAGTGAAGACCAGCTCTGTATAGGGGGGTCTTGCAGTGAAGTTCCCAGGTCTGGCTGAAGCCTGTAGTTCTCCTACAAGCTCTCCTCTTATCAGATAAGACTGTCATTTATACACTGAGCAGCCCCATATCTTCCCTGAGCTGTATATTCTCCTGCACTGCTAAGGGAGTGTCTGCCAAGCACAGGCATGTGAAGAAGTTCACACACACAGCCCAGCACTGTTATCTCCTGTCCGGAAGAACCTGGCTTTTTATACATTCCCTTACAATGCTGACTCACTATCAGTTCCCAGTGCAGCAGCGTGCTCCGTCCTCATCTGGTACTCTATCTGGTAGACGGAAGGAGCATAGCAACCTGATTTTATCTCAGGTAAATATAGCCAATACTGGGGACTTTTAGGTGGCTTTTAGGGGTTATTTATTTAAGAATCAGAAATTAAAACAGGGCCAACAAGGTAATGTTAATCACCAGAATCCAATAGTAAAAAAAAAAAAAATTTGACAGTTATACTTTAATCCGGAGATTGTATTACAAGATATGCAGGGAATCCAGATGGTAAAAGAATTATGCCACTAATATTCTCCTTGATAAGAACATGAGATACACAGATTCACCTCAGATTCTCCTCAGAATCTCCTCAGAATTGGAGCACACAAAACAACAATGCATGACAGGGTAAACAGGAAGTGGCTAGACTGAACCAACTAGAAGCAGAAACAGAGGGGGAGGAGAAGAGAGGAGCATACCAATACACAATGCAAGATACTGAAACAGAACAGAAACGGTTTAAGTATGTTGATTCAAAATGGAAAACCCCTTTAAAGAGGACATGATTAGAAACTGATCTGCACCAGATTGACTTCCCCAGGAGAACAGGAGAAGGAACACCCTACAGAAGCATCAATACATTATGTAGCACTACTCATCACTATGATTGGAGCAGGTTCATATGAGAGACTTTTCAGTCTGTAAACGGAATACATAACAAAATCAACATTAAATTCCGCCTTTTGAAGATGCTCTTATGCAGTAATTAAATGGAATCTGTTACTTCCAAACTTAATATGCGGTGTATAGTGGAAGTCCGATTATGTACTTTTTATCTTCATACTCTGTGCTCCCACAAATCAGCAGTAAACTGCATTGAGAGGACTCCTGAGCTCAGGCACATTATGGAGTGGACTCCTGAGCTCAGGCACATTATGGAGAGGACTCCTGAGCTCAGGCACATTATGGAGAGGACTCCTGAGCTCAGGCACATTATGGAGAGGACTCCTGAGCTCAGGCACATTATGGAGAGGACTCCTGAGCTCAGGCACATTATGGAGAGGACTCCTGAGCTCAGGCACATTATGGAGAGGACTCCTGAGCTCAGGCACATTATGGAGAGGACTCCTGAGCTCAGGCACATTATGGAGAGGAATCCTCAGCTCAGGCACATTATGGAGAGGAATCCTCAGCTCAGGCACATTATGGAGAGGACTCCTGAGCTCACACACATAATGGAGAGGATTCCTGAGCTCACACACATAATAGAGAGGATTCCTGAGCTCACACACATAATAGAGAGGACTCCTGAGTTCACACTAGGGCTGCACGATATGGGAATTTTGTGCGATTGCGATTAGGGCCCTAAAAAATTGCGATAACGATATGCAATGCGATATTTTAAGGGAATTGTGCTAGAGGTCTATCTGCTTGTATTTTCAAGGCAAAAGCACACAAAGATGACTCATAATGTGAAATGTAGTTATGCTGAAATGCGCAGTGTTTTTCAAAATAAAATACATATTTGCATTACTGCAAAAGTACAAAATACAAAACTTGCCATTTTCGTAATAGCGCTGCACAGAACAGATAAATAGAATAAATATAAGAACAGGTGTTCATTAAAATAACGACTTTCCACCAGCCCCTCCTCCCTCCCCGCACTGTAACTGATGTATCGCTGGCCGCGCTGTGCAGCATAGCGGCCGGAGATACAGTGTCAGTGTCACGTAGAAAGTCAACCATCGCTTTATAAGACGCACTGCCATTCCCCCACACTTTTGGGGGAAAAAAGTGCGTCTTATAAAGCAAAAAATACGGTAATATAATTGCAGCATTTTTTGGTCAGCAAATTACGATTGCGATATGGCGATTAATTGAGATTGCGATTGCTTTTGCGATATATTGTGCAGGCCTAGTTCACACACATAATAGAGAGGACTACTGAGCTCATGGACACAATGGAGAGGACTCCTGAGCTCACACACATAATGGAGAGGACTCGAGCTCTAGCACATAATGGAGAGGACTCCTGAGCTCATGCACACAATGGAGAGGACTCCTGAGCTCACACACATAATGGAGAGGACTCTTGAGCTCAGTATCATTATGGAGAGGACTCCTGAGCTTACACATATATTGGAAAGGACTCCTGAGCTCACGCACATAATGGAGAGGACTCAAAGAGGAGTCTGCTCAATGCATTTTACTGTTGGTTTCTCATAGCACAGTGTCAGAATTAAAGTAATTATTAAGATGGACTATACACGGCTTACTTTCGTTTGGGGGTTAGAAAAAAATAACAGTACAGTCAAAATTATTAACACACTAAAAGATGCCCAAAACTAGCATAATTTTCACTTACATTTCGACTCCCAGTGGAAAACCGTAAACTGAAAATAAAACAGGATTCCATTTGGTCCTTCCAGACTAGTTCTGCTGATTGTAATAGCACTACATCAAAAAGGTAAAAGAAGGAGAGACAAATACCCAACTTTGTACAGATGAAAAAACCAAGGTCATTTTTGGCAGACATGACCTTGAGAGCTTCTGCGGCAGACAGATTTCTCTATAACAAGCAAAGCTTTCTTCTTCCACACATTCACCTACGCTATCTCTGACACTTTTGGTATAGTCTGAAGTTATCTTCACTCTGATCCTCCCTCAACTCGTAAAAAGTATAGGGACCCATTACATCTGACTGTTCTGCTGCAGGCACCCTATAAGAGCAGCCTCAAGCCATCTATAATTGCCTAAAAACGCATTTTTGTGGAATGAGCTAAAGTTGGCCCTAACCTAATGATTCCATTCCCTAAAGTAAAAGCTTAATAGGAGCATGTATAAAAATGTCTAAAGAAAGAAGCAGTCAAAGTCCAAACGTAAAGTCACTGTGCCCCTAAAAGTAAAATATACCATTAACAGCCTTCCAGCATTGATCTAACAGACACCATTATAACACACTCAGGAATTACGGTACATCCTCCTCCTTAACACATTCGACTGGACAGATTTCTACACAGGGCTCCTATGATGATATCACAAAATGCACAAGTATGTTTTATTTAATATAAAGGAAATACAATACATAAACTAGAGGCAACTGTATACAAACATAATTTCGTCCGGGTTACATCTGCGTTGGAGTCTATTTTAGGATCCTCCATCAGATTTCATAAAACAATGCCATAAAAAAAGCAGTACACCATCACAAACACCCAACAAATTCCACTAGAAGTCAATGGGGTCCATTAGGCACTATTGGTGTTCGTCATATGATGTCCCTGGCTCTACGTCATTCTCGACTGTCTGTTTCTATGATGGAACAGAGGAAGAAGCGCAGATGTAAACCTAGCCAAATTTCTCAAACTGAAGTCCCTTTGTACATTCCCATAGTTTACAGTAGTTCAGGCTGCCTAGAAGCTACTTGTCTACATGTCTGGTTGAGCAAATAACGGAACATGGAGTTATATACATTAAAGTGCTAACAGGACATTGCTGTAAAATAGACTGCTGCTCCATGTGTCACAGCTTTCTCCCACTTCATCTGTGCAACGTCTCAGCTTCAATCATTTTCATAATTTATTTTCTGTTGCACGTAGCTTTACTATTAGGATGTGACCCAATGACCCTAGAGCAGTTGTATAGGCTTCTCTATGGTATGTCCTTGGTCAATCATCAATAATCCAGAGAATATTATAAACATACAGAGGGATGGCTGTGGATGTAGTGTTTCTGGATTTACCAAATGCATTTGATGCTGTCCCATATAGACATTTATTAGTTAACGTAAGGTTTGTAGGCTTGGAAAGTATAGTCTGTAATTGGATTAAAAACTGGCTGAAGGAGCTGTGGTTAATGATTCCTATTCAGAATGGTCACGGGTTATCAGTGGTGTCCGCAAGGTTCAGTGCTGGGTCCTCTATTGTATAACTTATTTATTAATGATATAGAGGAAGGGATTAAAAGCCACGTTTCAATTTTTGCAGACTACACCAAGCTATGTTGTATTGTGCAGTCCATGGAAGAATTTCCAAAAACTACAAGCTGACTTGGACACAGTGATTGGGCATCAACTTGGCAAATAAGGTTTAATGTAAATAAATGTTATACATCTTGGTAGTAATAGTCTCCATACATCATATGTCCTAGGGGAAGTAACATATAAGTCATTATGACCCCCATCATCCTAAAGAATACACCAATGTACTGCAGGTACTGTACATTAGTGTATTAGTGTAAGGATGAGGGGAGTTATAGTCATATTTAAAATAAACACTGTCCAAGGACTGTTTTTTAATTGCCATGTGTCTATATTAAATATGACTATAACCCCTCTCATCCATAGGAATCCACACATACACTGCAGTACATGGGTGCATTCCTATGGATGAGGGGTTATAGTCATATTTAATATAGACAAATGCCAATTAGAGAACATTGTTTATTTTAAATATGACTATAACCCCCCACATCCATAGGAATCTACCTACTCCAATACATGTGTGGATTCCTATGGATTAGGGGGAAAGCTCATTGGTCGAGGTGGAGTTAGAGGTGGGGGTGGGGGAGCAGGACGCGCTGGATGCCGGCAGCAGAGAGGAGAAGGGGATCCTCCTGCTGTGCTGTGGTGAGTGAAGGACGTGCGGGCTGGCGGCATTACAGAGCATACAAAGAAGCCGCCAGCCCCCCCAATGACAGTGCACATGGAAGCGCAGGCTGCCGGCATCATTCAGCATTTAGTGAAGCCGCCAGCCCGCCCACCAGTGCCGGGATGTATGCGCAGGCTGGAGACTTCACTAAAGGCTAAGTGCTTTCAGCCTGTGCTGCGCCCTGCCACACTAACTTTTAACTGCCCGCCCGCCCTCCTGCATTGAGTCCCATACGCCCGCCTGCATGAGTGCGACAAGGCCGCCCGTCCACAGTCTCAAGGCAGCTCAGGAGTCGTTAGTGAGAGCTCCTGAGCTGCCATAGCCTGTACATTTGGGATCACCTTGCGTTTATAAGACAGACTGACCTTTCCCTCCACTTTGGAGGGAGAAAAAAGTGCGTCTTATAAAGCGAAAAATACGGTAATTTATTTAGTCTTCAGAAGAGGCGTCTAAGAGGGGCATGATTAACCTATACAAATATATAAATGGACCATACAAAAAATATAATGAATGTGGTGGGACCTGCCTCTGACTGGAGAAGACAAAGTTCAGTCTCCGGAAGCATTAAAGTTTCTTTACTGTAAGAACCGTGAATCTGTGGAATAGACTTCCTCAGGACATGGTCACAGCAGGAACAATGGACAGTTTTAAAAAGGGTTTACATGAATTCTTAAAAGTAAATGACAACCATATTAACTATGTACTTATGACAGCTCATCGTGTACAGCAGGTTACAATGTACACACTATGCAGTCCAGCGTACCAATACTGGAAACACATGAATCATATAAATAATATAAAATAGGATGTAGCAACCAGTTAAAGTGAACATTCTTTTATCTGTCTTCCGCTCGGTTAGCACTAACATTGTAGCTATCCCAAAACGCCTGGTCTAAACACTCTCAATGTAATGATGATGCGAGTAACCTGCCATTGTAGTAGGAGCCTCAAACACTAGATTTCATCCTTTGCAATACTAAAGTCTGTGAGGAAAAGATCAGATGTACTTTTTTAGCATCTAGAAGCAAAGCTTAATCCCATGGTGAGCCTGCTGCTCGGCTTATGCGATTATAGGGCCTTTCATGCACTAGAACCTGGATATCTGTTACCAAACATAAGAGTATCCAAAGCAGTGGAGATAATACTAAAATGGATGAGAACGACCCCTTTACAGCTTGAAAGGGATCTTGTTAGGTGTCAGTGCTTGAAGTGGTCTAATGCCAGAATGGCAGAATAGCTGCAGTATACTTTACAGGAGAGATCAGGCAGAATGCCATTACAAGCTGCGCTATAACAGTTTCTCTAAAGGGATAAACAGCGGAGACCCAAGTGAGTTGATTTTTACTAATACCTTTGAAGAACATGATGAAAGAAATCTAGGATATTAGAAGGCAGTAACAAAATATTAACACATTATCTTATCTGTTGGCTTACGTCCTTTCAGAAAAGCCTTGCGTCTGCCATAGTGCAAAAACTGGCAAATTAAATTATAGAACTGACACTGCATTGAAATGCTTAGCCGGAGCGTTTTTTGATTCATTTATACATTTATTTCTGGTGTGACACGTCATTTATTTTTTATTTTTTTCAAGGAATGGCAGGACACTGCAGACAAAGCAAATATGACAAGTAATACAAGTTTATACAGGATAGCTCGCCAGTACTTGCTGAAATTTATAATCTAAAGCTTCTTATAACCATAATACAAACCAAGCAATTTTCTATAATACTGTTCTGGCATTTTCTATAGGTATTCTATCAAATACAGTTTCAACTAGAATGTCTTTAGATCCTGTGTGTATATATATATATATATATATATATATAAATAACTGCCAATATATAGGATTCTAGGAGCCACTGCATTGGTGAAAATGGGCACCACCAGTCAGTTCATAGAAGGGACTTGTCAGTTCCTCGTCTCCCATACTATGCCAACATGGGACACATCCCTTGTATCACGGTATTTCCAGTTATGGACTTGGGTGTTCATGAGGATAGGAAGACTGTCTAACAAGTTGATGGACCTATTCATCTTCACGGTGTCTAAAGTTTATTTTACACTGGTGGATTTTCTGTCCTTTATCGAGTGCAGATCGGCGATACAGCATACCAATCGACGCTCATCAAATTCCATTTAAACTCGGCAATTATCGTAAGTATGGGGAGGAATGATCATTAAAGCCCCTACCACATAGTGTGCATCTTTTGGCAGGACATCTCCTTTTTTGATAACTGTACCATGGGTCTGCCGCTAAGGGGGACACTATTTATATTGGTTGTGGCCTTCAGTTTTGGTTTATTATGTCATTTTAGCACATATATGATAAAATAAAAACATATACCGTACACTGGTTCCTTTTATTATTGTGTTACTGCATCTAGTGATCACAGAGTCTTGTTTGTCCCATGTATAGCATCCCTAGTCGTTACTTTCATTTATTCTTTTAATTTTGTTGTGCCTGCCAAATTTACATATTCTGTGTGTCAGTTGATTTGTTCCAGTAGTGACCAACAAAAGGATGTGAGCTACTATGACACACGTGTCTATGACACACAAGGTATGGTGTAAAGTACAATAGTTGTTGGTTATAAAAGGCTGTACTTAAAGGGGTTGTTCCACGAAAAACATTCTACAGTTTTCAAACCAGTGCCTGTATGTGAATACTTTTGTAATTGCATGTAATTAAAAATGTAGCATAGCCACTGAGTTATTTCATAATGTACCTGAATAGCGCCACCTGCTGTTTGTCTTTTTCTTATTTCTTTGTCGTGCTCACTGAGATGGCCGCACATGCTGTTTCATCCTTCACCTGCCTCCTGAGCTGTGATAGGGAGAGCTGAGACACGCCTCCTGAGCTGTGATAGGGAGAGCTGAGGCACGTCTCCTGAGCTGTGATAGGAAGAGCTGAGACACGCCTCCTGAGCTGTGATAGGGAGAGCTGAGACATGCCCCCTTAGCTGTGATAGGGAGAGCTGAGACACGCCTCCTGAGCTGTGATAGGGAGAGCTGAGACACGCCTCCTGAGCTGTGATAGGGAGAGCTGAGGCACGTCTCCTGAGCTGTGATAGGAAGAGCTGAGACACGCCTCCTGAGCTGTGATAGGGAGTGCATGGACACGCCTCCTGAGCTGTGATAGGGAGAGCTGAGACACGCCTCCTGAGCTGTGATAGGGAGAGCTGAGACACGCCTCCTGAGCTGTGATAGGGAGAGCTGAGACACGCCTCCTGAGCTGTGATAGGGAGAGCTGAGACAGACCTCCTGAGCTGTGATAGGGAGAGCTGAGACACGCCTCCTGAGCTGTGATAGGGAGAGCTGAGACACGCCTCCTGAGCTGTGATGAGGAGAGCATGGACACGCCCCCTTAGCTGCAGCAGAAAAGACACTCCCCTTGAGCTGTCAGCAATAAACAGCAATGAGTCGGGAGATCTCTGGATCTATGTGAGGTACAGCGCTGGTTCTAGCTTTGTTAGAAAGAGGTTGTCATGTACTATATGATGTCTGATTTTCATTTTTCACATTAAAGGGGTATTCTGGTAAAGTAACTTCATTTTTTAAAAACTGGATTAGGGCTGCAAGCTGTGACCCAACCAGTACCCATACCTATACATATAAACCAGAGCTTCAATTTACCTTGCAATCCATTTGTCTAGCTCCTGTGTGAGCCTGCGACACACAGAGTATCATGGCACCTGATCTTCCCTCACAAGACTACAATCCCCACAATCCCTAGCTTTCCTGCGGTGAGTGTTGCTATTTATTGATTGGCTGCCTGATATACAGTCTGGTCACGCCCCCTCTACTCAGTAATCACCAGCACACTAACACGCCCTTTGTCTCACAAGACATTTAGCTAGAGAATTGACAGCAACACACTGAGCATGCTCGACCTAACAAAGGCTCAGAGCTACAGGTGGATGCCATGGTCATTTATGAGGAAACACAGTGGGTAGCACAGGGAGAAAACTACTGAACGGTAAATATGTGAAGTTTACATTATATTACCTTTTTATTGATGATGAATTAGTCTAAAACATAAGTTATATTTATGATAACCCCTTTAATCTACACCAATATGGGATACAGTTTGGTTATTTGAATAGGCCAGAGGGGTTTGGTAGATAAACATTTAAAGCATGAAGCCCATTCTCAAAGATGGAGAACTTCTATTGTTTTTTATCTAGCAGTCTGAGTTCAACTTAGGGTACTTTCACACTTGCGGCAGGACGGATCCGGCAGGCTATTCAGCTACTCAGCCTGCCGGATTCGCCCTGCCGCAAGTACCCGTGCACTGCCGTGCTGCCACTCTGTCCCCATTGACTATAATGGGGCGGGGGGCGGAGCTACAGCGCAGCACGGCAGTGCGTGGCCGGAGATCGTCGGACTAAAAGTCCTGCATGTCCGTCTTTCAGTCCAGCGATCTTTGCCGTGCTGCACCGTAGCTCCGCCCCCCGCCCCATTATAGTCAATGGGGACAGAGCGGCAGTGCACGGCTACTTGCGGCAGGATGGATCCGGCAGGCTGAATAGCCTACCCGATCTGTCCTGCCGCAAGTGTGAAAGTACCCTTACCATACAGCTGTTGGTTACAAATACCTGCAATTACAAAATAAGGTCAATGTGGAAATAACTAGGGAAGGTGGCAGATTTTTACTATAGTTTGAAACCCTACATCGACTATGGTAGCTCAGGGGAACTCTGTTGACCTCATATTCAAAATGTACAAAAATAAAAAAAATAGGGAAGAGGAGATTGGTGCCACAGAGGATGATCACTAGCGAGACATTTTTAAAAAGATGCCTTCACTGGCACTTAGTAATTCGCATAGGTTGTCTTAGCTTTATCTTTTAGACTACAGTATACGAAATACCATTTTCCTTTATAAAAATGAGGTGAGTGATTCTCCGACGACTGAGCAGGCAGATGTTTTGCACATGATGTGGGGATGTTCTCGATTAATGAGTTAGTAGAAGAACATGGTTGATTTCAATAACTCTGTATCTGAGCATTGAGAGGTTCCCATTTGTTTGCTTACTTGGCTATGTTGAAGATTTGCCCATCTCTGATTTGGTTAAGCTAGCCATAGTGAGAATGTTATACATGGCCAGTAAATGTATTGCGTGATACTAGTTGCAGGAGACCCCTCCAACATAAAGAGAATCCATAGGTGAATTGGCTGATTTCTATGTAGAAACCTATATACACATAATGGGGGGCAATAGAGAAATTCTAGAATGTCGGCTGCAGGGATTGATGTATCTCTATTGTGTGGTAGTAGTCATAGGTAATTATTGTGATATTGAATTTTGCGTCACATTTCCTTCCATAGATGACCAGATTCTTTCTCTTTTAATGTATGGTGTGCATATTTCGTGATAGGAGCCTGGGTGAGAAATACCTCTGGCACATGCATAGTACGGAAATTATAATGTACCTGTAATTTTTGGTTGGAGTTTTGTTTGGTTATTGTATTGAACATTAGAAAATGCTTAATAAAAATTATTGGATAAAAAAAAAAAAAGCATTTGAAGGAAGAAGTGGGTGACAATAGGCCCATAAAATATAATGTAATTCAGAGCCTACTACCTTTTGCAAAGGTGAACCGATACTATACGGCCTCATGCACACGAATGTTGGATGTTTAGGGGTCTGCAAAACACGGATACCGGCCATGTGCATTCTGCATTTTGCAGACCGGAAAGGCCAGCCCCTAATATAACAGTCCGATCCTTACCCGTGAGGCGAACAATAATAGGACATGTTCTATTTTTTAGCAGAGCAGACATATGGACCTGCTATGTTCGGCAGCGAGAAAGAGAGAGGGCTGTTGACTAGTGATGAGCGGCAGGGGCAATATTTGAATTTGCAATATTTCGCGAATATTCGTTAGAATATTCGTCATACATTTGCGAATATTCGTATTCGAGATTATTCTATTGATTGCGAAAAATTGGCACTGAAATACTCGCGTAATGCGAATATTCTAAAACCCAAATATATAGCACTGGAATATAGTGCTAAATATTCTTTTTTTAGAATACTCGTCATTTTTTCCAATTTAATGTGAACAGTTATTGGCCCAAAAGCAATTTAAGCAGGGAGGAATCATGACTTCAGATGGAAAAAAATAACGAATATTATAAAAAACGAAAATATAGCACTATATTCTATAGTACTATATATTTGGGTGTTAGAATATTTGCATTACGCGAATATTTCATTGCCGATTTTTCGCATAAGAGAAAAAAAATTGTAATAATGAAGAATATTCTAATTCACTACAGTATTGCAGCCTTCTCACATTGGCCCACAAGCAAGAAGCAGGTAGGTATACTAGGTAATGGGTTCAGATGAAAAAAATATATATAAATGAATATTCGTTTACTATATTTGAAATAGTCGTGAATTTTCGAAGTGCCGTTATTCACGATAAAAATTCGAAATTTGAATATTTGCGCTCAACACTACTGTTGACCAGAGTAGTTGCGGTCTCATTATACCAAGAAGGCCAACAAGAGCTGTAGGGTGGGGCATCTTTAATTTTACCAATTGTTTCGGTTTTAGGGTACTTTCACACTTGCGTTGTTGTGGATCCGTCTGTTTATTTGCACAGACGGATCCGCACCTATAATGCAAATGTTTGTATCCGTTCAGAACGGATCCGTTTGTATTAGGTTTAAAGAAAAATGACAAAGTCCAAAACGGATCCGTTTTGAATTACATTGAAAGTCAATGGGGAACGGATCCGTTTTCAAATGCACCATATTGTGTCATTGAAAACGGATCCGTCCCCATTGACTTACATTGTAAAAAAAAAAAACGGATCCATTAGTCTCCGCCTCTTCAGACGGACACCAAAATGCTGCATGCTGCGTTTTGGTGTCCGCCTAGAGGCGGAACGGAGCCGACCTGATGCATTCTGAACGGATCCTTATCCATTCAGAATGCATTAGGGCTTAACTGATTCATTTTGGACCGTTTGTGAGAGCCCTGAAACGGATCTCACAAACGGAATCCAAAACGCTAGTGTGAAAGTACCCTAAGCAACGTGGCCTTCACCCATACTATGTTCTGATATCAAGGATCTGTGCAGAAGATTCCCATTTATCTTAGTTACAGTTTATTATATCATTAGCAAACCTCCAGTTCCTGCCTAGCTAATTGAGACTGCATGTCTAGATGTAAAGCCCAGGTTTGATGCGTATGCTGTACACAGGATGAAAACAGTTTATGTCTCATCTTTATTGCCAGCACAAGCTACGTTCCTAGTATGTCCTTCCCCATATCTCTAGTGTTGAATTACTCACCGGCAATTCTAGCAGGTCTTATTCACCAAAAGGCCACGGTGAGTTTTGTTGTGACAACTGAGCGCTTAATTGTGTTGTTCTGTGAACCATGAATATTCATCGCAGCCGAGCAACAATTAAACGCTCTGTCACCACGCGTGTAAAAGCCGAGGAGAGGGCATGTCCGACCTGCAATCTGTCAGCTGGGCTGCCACAAGCAAAGCGACAGAGAGCCGTAGTGATGAGGAGACATATGAAAAGCAATGTTTATCCAGAAGGAGGGTAACTGTAGGCAGTAAGCAATTAAATGCTTCTCAGCCTGCAAGGAACTGGCACAAGGTGCTTTGCTGTTAATGCCAACATGCCAAGTGCGCTACCTCGCGGCAAACATCAGGAAACTCGATACAGAAAGCGATTTCAATGTTTCTGGACAGTCAAAGGACAAGTCAGTGTGCAGGACGATTTACACCGCACCCTCAATACCCTTTACTACCTGGTATAGCAGACCACCCATGTCTTCATTTCATGTAACAGGTATAGCAGACCACCCACGTCTTCATTTCATGTAACAGAAATATGTGAATGCAGGTCGAAATTGTTAGTACGGGAGAAAAATCTGTAAGTGAAGAAACTTAGGTTTTGTCCACATGGAGTTAAAAGGGTTTCACAAGATTTTTTATTCTTTTTTAAACTGATAACCTATCCTCTGGATAGTTTATCAGTATCTGATTGGCGGGACCCCTGCTAATCAGCTGTTTTGAGAAGGCAGCGGCGCTCGCAGATTTCCAAGCACAGCCTTGTACATTGTATAATGGCTGTGCTTGGTATTGAAGCTCAGCCTCATTCACTTCTATGGGGCTGAGCTGCACCTTTTGTAGGCCACGTGACTGATGAACGTGTTGTCACTGGCCTAGGAAAAGCAGAGGGAGGCCGCAGCGCTCACAGGAGCGCCGCTGCCTTCTCAAACAGCTGGTCGGCTGGGTCCCACGTGTCAGACCCCCACCAATCGGATACTGATGATCTATCTAATCTGCTGACAGATGCCCTTTAAGCCACAAACCAAACTGAAACAGAAACCCAATTTGTGCTTTTTTTGCCGCAAAATCCATGCCAAAATCTCTGTGAACGCTCAGATTACACAGACTGTATTGGAAGTGCTTCTGTGGCGCTCAGTGTGCTCCACTCTTAGTTGGCAGCGGTATCGCAGCAGGACCGCAAGGCCTGCTGCAATGGGAAAGCAAAACTGAATGTATAATCAAGTGGTACTGCGCTGATAAGTACATAGAACAAGTTGTAGTGAGGGAGAACGGGGTTTTGGCGATATCCTATCTAGCGAAATGCACACAGGTCTGCACACACAGGTACACTGTTTGTATGAGATATAATTACACTGCAGACCGGTGTGTGCATTTCGGTAGATAGGATATCGCCAAAACCCCGTTCTCCCTCACTACAACTTGTTCTATGTACTTATGAGCGCAGTACCACTTGATTATACATTCAGATTACACAGGCTACTGTTATTTCTACATGTTATAGCATGTAACTAGAAAACAACTTTTCTCATTAGGCGGGAGAAGGATAACATTAGACGTTCAGCGGGTCCCAATGAAATTGGCGGGTTTACACGACATTCAGCTAATAAGTATGGCTAATAGGTCATCTGATAAGTCAGTTAAGAAAATTAATTTATTTTATTTATTTTTTGTGGAAAGAAAAGACTGCGACCACTGTGTCTACCAGGGTCCATGTACATTAGAGTGCTGACAGAACCTAGCCAATGCTAGTGCTACGTTACATACCCGTGTGGACATCGACAAGTGTACTGCTATCTGTCTGCATTTGAAAGCAAGACTGAAAACTACTAGGACGAGTACGGTAATTTTGCTATTTGGCCTTTTAGTCTCTTTAAATATTATCAGTCAACATGCTGATAAAAAAAACTTTCATTCTGACAGCAGTTAAATATCTGGGTCCAGATGAAAGCAGGTTTTCTATTAATTTAGAAGGAAAGATCCAAGCCATAGACAAGTAGAAAGGCTCTGGCATTTCATTACATCAGTACAATGATGAATTTAAAGAGAATGAGGAGTATCTGACATCTGTTTCCTAGGTGTTCCTGCTGTTTTGATTCATAACTATTCTTCGGCGCCGCAGATTTTTATACTCAATCTTTCCAAATAGGGGAGGAAGCAAGGCAAGCAGAAGCTCCAATACTGCTGCAATAAATAACAGCGAATGCTTGATTTGTGCTGCGGTGAGTACATTAAAGCCAATTATCTTCAGAAAGAAAGTGAATAAGGAGGCTGCATATAATAAAAATGACAACCTGGGCATGTCTGAAAAACATCCTGCAATTTGTATTCGAGGTGCATTACTTGAGGAAAAAAAGTAATCACTTTAATTAAGAACACTAGAACACAGTTCTACGTAAATTAGGGTTTAATTATAAAAGGAAAACATTTACGGAAACAGTTGCTGTCACGCTAGTGCTAAAACCGGCGAAAAGCATTAACCTGTCCCAAATTAAAAGGACGCTCCTGCAGTGGAGGGTGCATTAACATTACTGACCAGGTTTCCCCGTGAAATCATGCTGGAAGATAATTTTTCCGACTTGGCAAAGTGTTACACTAAGCGATTTTGCTCTAATAACACAAAGGCAATTTCTGCTAACGGCAATTTAGTCCAGCAGATCGAAATGACTAAAAAATGCTGTTCTATTGAAATCAATGAAATCTGACAACTAGCTGGTGCAAGGAGGAAGAATAATCTATGTTAATCTGGAATTACAAAGATTTTGGTGGCTGCAAACTGAATGGTGGAATAGATACCCTCCGCCAATCGGATATTGATGGCCTATCCTAAATACCCCTTTAAAAGATAATGTTAAAACTAAATAGCACCACATATCTTTTCTTTTATGTGTTTTTATTTTGTAATTACAGATTTTTTTTTTTGTTTCTATTTTCTAAAGATGACTATGGGAGCGGCCATCTTGCCTAAGCAGATTCCTATCAGCATTAAAGGGGTATTCCCATCTCAGACAATGGGAGCCTATCGCTAGGATATGCCCCCATTGCCTAATATGTGCGGCTCCCACCGCTGGGACCCACACCTACAACGAGAATGAAGCGGGGAGCAATGTGGTTGGAGGACCCCGGATTTCCCAGGGTCCGTCCACCACCAAGCGCTGCTCCCTGCTGCTCCTATAGAAGTGAATGG
Source organism: Bufotes viridis (assembly GCA_033119425.1). Classification (NCBI taxonomy): domain Eukaryota; kingdom Metazoa; phylum Chordata; class Amphibia; order Anura; family Bufonidae; genus Bufotes; species Bufotes viridis. Next base: position 170,491,426 of record CM065590.1, read on the forward strand.
GAGTGCGCCGTGCCTGCACGGCCCATGCTCCCATCCATTTCGATGGGGCAGACAGAAGCCGAGCCAACACTAAGCTATTTTTGGCTGCCCCATAGTAATGAATAGAGGTCGGCTGCGCATACGCAGTGCGCCCTCCGTTTGTTTCCCCGCTCTCATTGTAGGTGGTCCCAGCAAATCCAGAGTTCTCCAGCCACATCGCTCTCCGCTTCGTTCTCTCCGCTGGGACCCGCACCTATCAGACAATGGGGGCATATCCTAGCGATATGCCACCATTGTCTGAGACGGGAAAACCACTTTAGGGTCCATTCACATATCAACATGATTGCAGAATGGGTGGAACCCATTTATTTCAAAGGGTCCGCAAAAGATGCAGACAGCACACAGTGTGCTGTCCGCATCCGCACTTCTGTTTCACGGCCATGCAAAAAAGATAGAGCATGTCCTATTCTTGTCCGCAATTGCGGATAAGCATAGCCATTTCTATCATAGTGCTGGCCATGTGCGGTCCAAAAAATGCGTAACGCACATGGCCGGTGTCTGTGTTTTTTGGATCCGCCGTTTGCGAACCGCAAAACACTTGTAGGCGTGTGAATGGACCCTTAGAGATATGCTTTAATGCAGTCACCATAGTCCATAGACACAATAAACAGGAAGAAAACTCATTTATTTCTATGGGAGAGTTTTCAAGGCATGTTCTGTGACCCGTGCAGAGGTCAGAAGCTCTAACAATCACCTACTTTGAACAATGGTTTTGGTCTCATCTATAAATAGGTGATATCTGTCATTTTAATCCGGCCTGTAATGATAAGCAGATAACTGCAGTAACATACTCTGTACAGACCAAGATGTGGAGCCTATTATTAGGTTTAGTGGTCAGATAAAAACTGCAGAATCTTATGCTTTTTTAATATAGATATTGACTTGGAAAATTAAAAACCATCACCAAAAAGTCTTTTAAATATTTTTAAAATAAAAAAATGGGTCACTTTCTCATGACACATTCCCATTATGTATCCTACAAAGTTTTAAGTGATCAAGGTCAAAATGGCATTTCACTTTCAATCCACAATGTCATTAATAAAGAGATTTAAAAGAATTGGACTCTCAACATAGATCCCTGCAGTTTCTCACTGCTGATTTCCGTCCAAGTACACAGAGATAAAAAAATAATAATTACAACTCTTCATGAAAATCAATCCTATTAGGATGGGGAACTCTTCAAACAGACTTGAGTCATTTGAAGTTGTTAGTGAAACATCCTGTTCATTCAATGGTTAACCTGAAGTTGTTTTTTCATGTAAAGCTCAGAATAGACAAGAAAAAAGTCAAAATCTTGTAAAGCTATATTAACATTGAAATCCTATAGAGCTCTAATATAAAACATTACCTGGATAACTGTTTGAATCTTCACCCAAACTTCAGCCATGTCATAGAGTTTAATGTCCCCATCTTGACTTGTGGGAGAAGCCACAGTTTCCTGGAGATATCCCAGAACTACAGAATGAGCAGAGGCCACTGCATTAAACTTATCAAACAAAAGCTCCAGAAGCTCGAGAAGAAGCCTGAAAGAGAAAAAGAGCAAACTTGTGAATGGGAAGCATTTTATATGAACCAACTCTACAGAAGAGTGTTATTAAAACGCGTAGCTCAGCAGTAGCATACTCTTTACATTCTACATTAACATTCTTCTTTCTTTACTTGGATATGTAGATGTTTTCTGGGCAATCTTTATCTGTAAACAAGCTGGATTTTTTTTCCTGTAATGGGAGGTAAAGCCGCTGAGGTATATGGCAGAGGCTCATTCCCCTCGCTACATTGACATAACATGCACATTCTGCTAAGCAGAGCGTGCGGGTTTATAGTGCAGATTTCAGGAGGTAACGCTACAAGCCAACTGAGAATAAGCGTTTGGCTAAACACAATCTCATGTGTATTGCCAGCTTTAGAAGATCTGTCATCACTTTCCCTCAAAACATTATTGTGTTATACTATTATCTAGTGTTAGGTCAATTGGCACTAAATAAGTGACTGTTACAGAGAGGAGTCATTATTACTTTTGTTTCTCACTATACAACTAACCGATCCATAAAGTCATGGTTTGGCCAGTTTGGTGTGAAGAAACTTGAGTGGCCTCCATATAGCTCTGGTCTCAACCCTCAACCACATCAGACACCTTAAAAATGAATTGGAACACTGATTGAGAGCCACAACTATTCACCTAACATCAATGCTTGACCTCAAACACTCTTTACAGATACGGTATGCTCCAACATTTGGTGGAAACCCATCCCAGAAGAATGGAGACAGAGGCTCCGTATAACCGAGCTAACTGTATAACCAATCATGGTATGAAACAGATGTCTAAAAAGCTTGTATAGGTTTGATAATCAGGTATCCACATATTTGTGGTCATATTGTCCATATGCAGTAACGTTTTACAATTGATAACCTATCCCTAAAATACGTTATCAATATCAGATTGGCAGAGGTCCAACCATTCTTCATCCCAGCCTGAAGCTGGAACTGAATAGTTTCATCCATTCTGTAGTGGATGGAGCGGCATACTGCTCCCAATGAAGTGAATAAGAGCAGCACTGCAGCCAGCAGCTTCCACCAGCTGGTGGCTGCAGCCACCAGCTTCGTCCTCTATACACCTATTTCTAGAGATTGAGCTTCCCCTGTACAACTGATCAGTGGGAATACAGGATTCTGAACTCCCACCAATCTGATATTGATGACCTATCGAAGGACGAGGTCATCAATTGTTAGACCCTGGGAGAACCCCTTTAAGAAGAACATGATATACACCCCCATAGCGATGAGGAGAAAGCAAAGGTATTAAACTTTTTTTTTTCTTTACTGTATTCACTGAGGAAAATAAACTGTCAGATGAAATGCAAAATGTAAAATAAATTTCCCATTAAAAGTGCCCTGTCTGACCCAGGAAGAAGTACAGCGGCATCTTAAAAAATTAAAATAGACAAATCACCAGGACCAGATGGCATACACCCCCGTATCCTAAGAGAATTAAGCAATGTCATAACCAGACCTTTATTTCTGATATTCAAGGACTCTATACTGACAAGGAGTGTTCCACAGGATTGGCGTATAGCAAATGTGGTGCCAATATTCAAAAAAGGTCCAAAAACAGAGCCCGGAAACTATAGGCAGGTAAGTTTAACATCTGTCGTGGGAAAACTGTTTGAGGTTTTTCTGAGAGATGCCAGTTTGAAGTACTTCAATGTAAATAAGTGTATAACACTGTATCAGCATGACTTCATGAGGAATCAGTCATGTCAAACTAATTAAATCGGTTTCTATGAGGAGGTAAGTTCTAGACTTGACCGGGTTGAGTCAATGGATGTCATATATCTCTACTTCTCCAAAGCATTTGACACTGTACCACATGAAAGGTTAGTATATAAAATGAGGATGCTTGGACTGGGAGAAGATGTCTGTAGGTGGGTAAGTAACTGGCTCAGTGATAGAAAACAGAGGGTTGTTATTAATGGTACACACTCAGATTGGGTCACTGTCACTAGTGGAGTACCTCAGGGGTCAGTATTGGGCCCTATTCTTTTCAATATATTTATTAATGATCTTGTAGAAGGCTGTGTAAAGTAATTAACACGGAAGAGGACAGTATACTGCTACAAATGGATCTGGATAGATTGGAGGCTTGGGCAGAAAAGTGGCAGATGAGGTTTAACACTGACAAAAGTAAGGTCATGTACATGGGAAACAATAATGCAAGTCACCCGTACATACTAAATGGCAATCGACTCTGAAATGTAATATTTACATGTAGAATACTAATTATATGATATTACATTAAAGTGACTCGCAATAGAAACTTTTTCACAGCAACAGACCTCTGAATTAGAATTTTTTTTGCATAAAACACTATGGGGGTCATTTAGAAAACCTAATAAGACAGCTTTGTGGTGTAACAAAGTCGCATGACATGGCAACTGAAACATTTTTGTGACATTTCTTGATCCTCACCACTTTTCATGGGAGTCTATGTTTAAGAGCTAAAGGACCTGGATTATGGCTCAGTTACTATGTGGGACTTTTGCACCAGGTAACCCTCTCTACTTTTACACCTAAAGTGTAAACCATATTACACTCACACCAGTTATATTATTAAGATGCACCAATTCATAAACCTGGTGCCGGTACACAAAGCAAAGCCAGACTTAAAACTGACACAAAAACAACCTGAAATGATAAATGACCCCCTTTGTGTATTGAGGTCAACTCTAAGCAAAAATGTCCTCAAATGTACCACAAAGATTTGCAGTAATGCAAAACCGTCAATAGGAATAAGAATCATACGACTAGGAAAACAAGGAAGTGACTGGTGAAAAACCGACAGATGCAGTGGCATTGTGACTTAAGGACAGGCACCATGACTGAATCGCAAAGTCTGTAAATGACAGATGCCTTTAGGCCCCTCATCTTGTTTTGGCTTGCTGAAATGAATGACCTTATTGGAAGTGACTGGTACTCTTCAACCTAATCACCAAAAGAATAACATGTTCTTCCCCCCAAACTCTATCCAACTACTGTAAATGTGGTACAGATGGGTCATTTGTGACTTCTGAGTGTCTGGAAGAAAAGACACAATCCGTCACAATGTAAAAGCGTTCTTTTTTGTGCAACTAAATGTAACAGTTAAGGATAGTTTCATACTAAAGCTAACCTGTTCTGGTAGAGGAACAGCCTGCCGGAGTTCATCATGTCCGGCATAGCCGGATACCACCTTGCAGTGCTATTTTTTCAGCACTAATGCCGGAAACAGGCCAGATGCCCACTGGGTCCTATTATAGTCAATGGGGCCGGACGGCAGTTCCGGCTGTGCTGGATCCGATGAACTCCGGCAGGCTGTTGCTCTACTGACCTGCCAAAACAGTTTAGCACTAGTGTGCAACTTGCCTTAGTTTTAGATTAATAAACCTAAATATTAATTACTTTTATTAAATTTTCTCTTCATTTTACGCGAGTAACATTGGCAGAACAATCCCTCAATACGGCATGATCTGTCATTACATTACTGACACATATTCCCATGCATCAGTTTGTTATATAGGCTACCTAGGTTACAATTTACACTGCGTTGATGAACAGACAATTATTGCTTCCTTCCCGACAATTGCCTGCTCATCAGTAGAGGTGTAGAGCTGCGTTTACATGTAGCAATCACCTCTGCGTGTGGTGGCTAATGCTATTCATTGTTTCTGGGCAGCCCATCACTGTTCAGACAGTTTTTCTGTTAATTGGCCAGTCTAAATGAAGTATTAATTATAATGCCTATGTCCACCTAAGGCTACTTTCACACTAGCGTTTTAGTTTTCCGGTATTGAGATCCGTCATAGGGGCTCAATACCGGAAAAAAATGCTTTTGTTTTGTCCCTATTCATTGTCAATGGGGACAAAACTGAACTGAACAGAACGGAGTGCTCCAAAATGCATTCCGTTCTGTTCAGTTGCGTTCCCATACCGGAGAGCAAACCGCAACATGTTGTAGTTTGCTTTCCGTCCTGGGATGTGGAGCAAGACGGAAACGGCATGACCCCCAATACAAGTCAATGGGGCTGGATCCGTTTTCCCTGACACAATAGAAAACTATTTACTTTCAATGGAGTTCATGACAGATCTTGGCAATGTTAACGATAATATAACCGGATCCGTTCATAACGGATGCAGATGGTTGCGTTATCAGTAATGGAAGCGTTTTTGCTGAACCCTGCCGGATCCAGTAAAAACGCTAGTCTGAAAGTAGCCTTACAAACTATTTTTTATTCTTTCAATGCATATATAATGAAAAACAAAAGCAACTTTGCTATAGGTGTTAAAGATTTCTTAATTTTTTTCTACAGCTCCTATGCAGACTAACGCTGCATTTTTTTACACTGTGCAACCTAGCAAGCAATTATTGGGAAGGCACCGTTCCTTCCTGATCACTGCCTGGTCATCAGTGGAGGAAAAAGCAGCAATCTTTTCCACAGTATGGGGAGAAGAGATTGGGGGGGGGGGACTAACAAAAGTCCGCACAGGCACTCTTTTTAGGCAGGAAACCGTTGGATCCAACAGGGGCACTAAAGGATGTTCCATCACCAGAAGGGTGATTGGACCAATCTGCTTTGACAGGAGTGTGTGTGTATGGTTTGAGTGTAAGCTCTCTCACTCTCCTTTCCCCGCTTAGGGGTGTAAGAAAGGAGCAAAGGAAGACCCCTTAAAGGGTTTCTGTCATCAACTTTTGACATTATAAGCTGTCTGACATTAGCTATGTGCTAATGTCAGACCAGCTTGATAATGTCTTTTTTATAAAAATCGGATGTATATTTAGGCAGAAAAACTTACTTTTATAATATGTAAATTATCCTCTAGGAGCAGGGGGGGGCGTTGCCCTGCTCCTAGCGGCTCCGTCCGGCAATCTGCTGGCACGCCCCTTCTTACTTTGATTAACAGTGCGGGGAAGCGATCCTCCTGCACTGTCTTTTCTTCTGAAATCCCGCGCCTGCGCCGCCGCTCTGTATTCGGCGCAGGCGCGGTGAGCAGAGGACGCTGGTGCCTGCTGTCCTCTGCTCACCGCGCCTGCGCCGAATACAGAGCGGCGGCGCAGGCGCGGGATTTCAGAAGAAGACAGTGCAGGAGGATCGCTTCCCCGCACTGTCAATCAAAGTAAGAAGGGGCGTGCCAGCAGGTTGCCGGACGGAGCCGCTAGGAGCAGGGCAACGCCCCCCTGCTCCTAGAGGCTAATTTACATATTATAAAAGTAAGTTTTTCTGCCTAAATATACATCCGATTTTTATAAAAAGACATTATCAAGCTGGTCTGACATTAGCACATAGCTAATGTCAGACAGCTTATAATGTCAAAAGTTGATGACAGAAACCCTTTAAGTCTAACTGATCTGAATGTGAATAGGCAGCCTCTGGACTCCGCAAGGATCCAGCAAGTAGCTTTGATCTACACTACATCTAGTTTGTCAGACCTGGGACTGATTGATCTGAGTGTAGTCTCTCTCTGTCTCCTTCCCCTACTTAGGGTGTAAGAAAGGAGCAAAGGAAGACCTCTTAAGTGGTTTCTGTCATCAACTTTTGACATTATAAGCTGTCTGACATTAGCTATGTGCTAATGTCAGACCAGCTTGATAATGTCTTTTATAAAATCGGATGTATATTTAGGCAGAAAACTTACTTTTATAATATGTAAATTATCCTCTAGGAGCAGGGCGTTGCCTGCTCCTAGCGGTCTCCGTCCGCAATCTGCTGGCACGCCTCTTCTTACTTTGATTGACAGTGCGGGAGCGATCCTCCTGCACTGTCTTCTCTGAAATCTGCGCCTGCGCGCCGCTCTGTATTCGGCGCAGGCGCGGTGAGCAGAGGACGCTGGTGCCTGCTGTCCTCTGCTCACCGCGCCTGCGCCGAATACAGAGCGGCGGCGCAGGCGCGGATTCAGAAGAAGACAGTGCAGGAGGATCGCTTCCCGCACTGTCAATCAAAGTAAGAAGGGGCGTGCCAGCAGGTTGCCGGACGGAGCCGCTAGGAGCAGGGCAACGCCCCCCCTGCTCCTAGAGGCTAATTTACATATTATAAAAGTAAGTTTTTCTGCCTAAATATACATCCGATTTTTATAAAAAAGACATTATCAAGCTGGTCTGACATTAGCACATAACTAATGTCAGACAGCTTATAATGTCAAAAGTTGATGACAGAAACCCTTTAAGTCTAACTGATCTGAATGTGAATAGGCAGCCTCTGGACTCCGCAAGGATCCAGCAAGTAGCTTTGATCTACACTACATCTAGTTTGTCAGACCTGGGACTGATTGATCTGAGTGTAGTCTCTCTCTGTCTCCTTCCCCTACTTAGGGTGTAAGAAAGGAGCAACACTCCACCATTATGTTAATTTATACTGGGCCACAAAAAATGTGGCAGCAACACCCCGATAGTTTTAATGGACTACACTTGTAGTACCCTTATATTAATAAAAACATTAAAAGTTAAGTTTTAACAATTTCAAGGGTGACCCTGCACATGGATCGATTTAGGGTTGATAGCCCCCTTTTTTTCTCTTTGGGACAAGAGATGGCTACTGCCATTGATTGTCCTCATACAGATTCATTGTTTCTGGGCAGCAGATCACTGTTCACAGCACGATCTGCTGTCCAGAAACAATTATTTAATGTGCCGCATGAAAGGTCAAATCACCTGATGAATGAGGGTTGCAGCATATTTACGCAGGCCGCTTATATGATTGGCCCAATAATTGTGTGGTGCAAATCCGTCTTAAAGGGGTTATCCAGTAATTAGTATTTATTAGTATCCTCTGGATAGGTCGTCAACATCAGATCGGCAGGGTCCGACACCCGGGACCCCTGCCGATCAGCTGCTACAACAGGCCAGTGCTCTGTGAGTGCCACAGCCTCTTCCTAGGCCATGTAATGTCCCGGCACATTGCTCAAATGGACAAGTTGCATCTTAGCCCCATTGATGTGACCGTGGCCGAGCTGCAATACTATGTACAGCGCTGCGGTAAGAGCTCCTTAGTAACAGCTGATCGGCGGGGGCTTTGGGATTTGGACCTCCCACCGATCTGATAATGGCGATTTTTCCTGAGGATAGGTCATCATTATATCTACCAGAATAACCCCTTTAATTGTCTCCATGGTAACAGACAACAAACAAACTCTGTTGTCCTATTCTATTTGTCCTCCACATCTGAGTAAAGATGGATTGAGCCGAACCAGATTATCGGGAACGACTGTTCCTGGTTACACTAATTCCTGACAATCTGCCCATCTAAATGTTCCACCAATCACCAGATAAACAAGCAAAAACGCTTGCTCATCAGGTGATCCTGTTCGAGTAGGCACCACCAATCATCATTTCTGGACAGCAGGAATCTGCTGCCGAGAAACAATAATTCTGTGTGGGGACGAGGGGTTGCTATAGCAGTCCCTCGTCCTCATACCGTGTAGGAGATCCCTGCATGTAAATGTGCGGTCTCCTTCACTGAGCGAGCAGCCGAGTGTCGGGAAAGAACGGTTCCTACCCGACAATCGGCTGCTCCATTGGCCCATCTAACCCCACCTTAACTTACCAAATGCACATTAGAACAAAGTAGGGGGTAAATGGACGAAAGTATGAGACTGCAGGATTCCACTACACCAAATCTGTTTACGATCTATTACCATGGAAAAGCTCAGTCTGCATAGGAGCCGTAAAAACAAGAATTTTTTTTGTAATGAAGCCATTTTGCGAAGTTGCGTTGTTTTTCACTTTAGATTTGAGACAACACAAATTCAAAGGTGGACATATGGGGTCATTTATTAACATTGGCATTTTAGATGCCGATCTTAATACCCCTTGCTTGAAGCATGATGCGCCTAAGCTATGTAGAGGTGCTGGCCTCTACATAACTTAGGCGCATCCACTGCCGACCTAAATCTACGCCAGCTCCCTTGCTGGAGTAGATTTAGATCATTTTCTATACACAGGCGTAGAAAATGATAAATGAAATGGGCAGGCAGGCCCACCCCCTTCCCATGTCAAGCCCCCCTTTTTTTTAGACCTGGCGCGAGCAGGGAAAAGTCCCAAGATTCGTCCACAAATCCCCTTTGCAGGCGAATCTGCAACAGATATATGCCAAAAAAATTGGCGTATATCTAATAATAAATGACTCCCATAGTCTTTAAATAAGATTCTTTATGGGTTTCTATTAACAATAAAACAAGGTCTAATAAGATAAAAATTCTGAACTATTAACACCGGCACAATGCCTTGTAGGACTATTTCTGCTGAATGTAATGAAACCTTCCACTTAGTGATGAGTTGCTTCGTTCATTTAATCGAAATGCAAATGAGCAGTTAAGTGCAACAAGGGCGGGCCCAAGCCTCTCTATGCACCTCTGCCTCCTGTATCAGAACCTCCCTCTCTTTCTTGATTGACCGGGACATGATCCTGTATAGTCATCTTCCCTCGTCATTAGCAGGCTTTAGAGCTGTGGGGATGTGTTTCATCAGCTCCTGCCTTGAACTGATGCCACAATATGACACACATTTACAGTACTACAGAAACTCTTAAAAAAAGGAGGCAATCCGTATTTTTAGCAAATTACATATAATTGTTCGCATGCAATAAACATCTTACTGTGGTTGATTTTCCTGGGTCACAGCTTCTCCTCGCTGATAGCCATTGTCGGCCACCTGGGTGGTAGAGCGTTTTACAATTTGTTTTAGCTCATGTTCTAGGCGCTCCTTTATGGCTTTCACCGTCTCGGGGATCTTTTTCAGCTTTGCCAGACCTTTAATGAGAACTCCCATAAACACTGTGCTGTTCTCCTCGGGGTCAGAATCAGGATCGTCTTTGATGTCTTGAAGGCTCAGGTCCTTTACTGTAAATAAAACCATCAAAGTAAGCACAAAGAAACAAAATGGCACAGACCGGAGCTGTGCATGGTGCTCAAGGGTACAGACACTGCCAAATTGTACACAGGAGAGAGTCAATAGCAGGGCACTGAAATACCAGTATACGCTGGTCACCTATAACCCCTCTAAAAAAAGGATTAGGCACCTTACATAGCGGAGAACAGACAGCCTTTTATACTTTATTGTAAAATACGTTACATGTACAACCAAAGTTGTAAAAATTCTAAAGGCTGTGGTGTACAGTCTGTGTTCAGCTAAGGAGAACTAATCAGATAGACACGAAGTCTTGGGTGAAATCAATCTGAAAGACTCCCAAATAAGTCAATTCAATGAAAACCTGGGAGTTCCTCTTTAATGTTTCAGATGATGCAACATAAGAAAATGAGAGCATAATAAGTACCACTGGATACATACCAGAGGAACAGCCGGGAGTGCCAAACTGAGAATTATCTAGGAACTTGCGTGGAGTAGACAGATTTGTCACATCAAGAAGAGGCAATGGAGAATCTTTTGCAAGTGAGCTGCATTATAAGAAAAAAAAAATGTAATCAGTGAAAAAAAAAATCATGCTCAAATGATCCCCACCCCATCTTTAAAGAGGACCTGTCACCTCTACTGACAAGTCTGTGTTAGCAACTGCTTGCATTCGTCATGTCATACCAATTCTGGAGCATCTATTCTTATCTTGTACCGTTCCTTTATTATTCCTTCTAGAATTTATAAACAAATTGCTAGTAGTTTGCAATAAAGTCTCTAATGGAGATGAGCTATTATCAATGAGGAAACTCTGTGTCCAGAAACTATATGCCCAGTGGACATCTGTGCCAATTTGCACAAAATATACAGTTGCAAGAAAAAGTATGTGAACCCTTTGGAATGATATGGATTTCTGCACAAATTGGTCTGAACATGTGATCTGATCTTCATCTAAGTCACAACAATAGACAACCACAGTCTGCTTAAACTAATAACACACAAAGAATTAAATGTTACCATGTTTTTATTGAACATACCATGTAAACATTCACAGTGCAGGTGGAAAAAGTATGTGAACCCCTAGACTAATGACATCTCCAAGAGCTAATTGGAGTGAGGTGTCAGCCAACTGGAGTCCAATCAATGAGATGAGATTGGAGGTGTTGGTTACAGCTGCCCTGCCCTATAAAAAACACACACCAGTTTTAGGTTTGCTTTTCCCAAGAAGCATTGCCTGATGTGAATGATGCCTCACACAGAAGAGCTCTCAGAAGACCTAAAATTAAGAATTGTTGACTTGCATAAAGCTGGAAAGGGTTAAAAAGTATCTCCAAAAGCCTTGCTGTTCATCAGTCCACGGTAAGACAAATTGTCTATAAATGGAGAAAGTTCAGCACTGCTGCTACTCTCCCTAGGAGTGGTCGTCCTGTAAAGATGGTCGTCCTGTAAAGATTTTGGAGTACTAGAGTGTCAGCTAAAGACTTACAAAAGTCTCTGGCAAATGCTAACATCCCTGTTAGTGAATCTACAATACGTAAAACACTAAACAAGAATGGATTTCATGGGAGGATACCACAGAGGAAGCCACTGCCACAGCAGTACTGGCAAAATATTCTGTGGACAGATAAAACCAATGTTGAGTTGTTTGGAATAAACACACAACACTATGTGTGGAAAAAAAGACGCACAGCACACCAACATCAAAACCTAATCCCAACTGTGCAGTATGGTGGTGGGGGCATTATGGTTTGGGGCTGTTTTGCTGTGTCAGGGCCTGGATGGTTTGCTATCATCGAAGGAAAAATGACTTCCAAGTTTATCAAGACATTTTGCAGGCGAACTTAAGGCCATCTGTCCACCAGCTGGAGCTCTACAGAAGGTGTTGCAACAGGACAACGACCCAAAGCATAGAAGTAAATCAACAACAGAATGGCTTAAACTGAAGAAAATACGCCTTCTGCAGTGGCCCAGTCAGAGTCCTGACCTCCACCCGATTGAGATGCTGTGGCATGACCTCAAGAAAGCAATTCACACCAGACATCCCAAGAATATTGCTGAACTGAAACAGTTCTGTAAAGAGCAATGGTCAAGAATTACTCCTAACCGTTGTGCACGTCTGATCTGCAACTACAGGAAACGTTTGGTTGAAGTTATTGCTGCCAAAAGAAGGTTCAACCAGTTATTAAATCCAAGGGTTCACATACTTTTTCCACCTGCACTGTGAATGTTTACATGGTGTGTTCAATAAAAACATGGTAACATTTAATTCTTTGTGTGTTATTAGTTTAAGCAGACTGTGATTGTCTATTGTTGTGACTTAGATGATCAGATCACATTTTATGACCAATTTGTGCAGAAATCCATATCATTCCAAAGGGTTCACATACTTTTTATGGAAACTGTATATTGGCCAATACTTTAAAGGTTTATTTCCATCTCAAAATGTATGTCACATCCACAGGATAAATAGAAGAGGGTTCCATCTTTAGAATGGAGTTCCCTGGCCCCTTCCACCCAGATACGTCTCGGCTGGATGGAATAGTATAGGCCAAAAGGACACACTTTATCTGCTGATAAATGGACCCCTAGGAATACCACTTAGCGTGTACATTGGGAGCTTTCCTTGTGCCCACAGTAAATATGAACAATAACGTGTGATGTGAATGAGGCCTTACAAATTGGATGTACTTGGCAATACACTTTAGCCTAAAGTCGATAAAAATGGACAATTTAACCAAAAGGATTGTTCATCAGGTGAAATTTAACAACAATCGAAAGGTTAAGGCAAGTAATGACAGACAAGACTTGTCTTAAAAGAAGTCAGTCGTGTGTGAAACTTTCATCTGATAGTCGGAAGAAAGATATTCCGTTCACACAAAGATCGCTCGTGGACAAAAGAATCTTTCAGGCCGGGGTCACATGTGACTCAATAGCTGCGGATATGCAGATGCGGATTTTCAAGCAGCAAAGTGGTTGAGAATTTCTAAATTTTCATCCAAACGTTGCTTAGAAAAAAGGCAGCAGAAAAGGTGCGGCGTTGCAGATCTGAAATTCACAGCATACAGATTTCACCTTTTGCAATGGAGAGGGTGAAATCCGCTGGATGTTCAGCAGCAAGAAAACTCATGTTGCGGTTTTTGCTGTCGAAATGCAGCAAAATCCACAGCGGATGTTTCACATGTGAACCCAACCTGAAAGAATGTTCCCAGAAAGAGCTTTCGTGCACTACCCCGGTTTCAGGGAACATGTACGGACAGTTTGAACAACAAGATCTGTATGGCTGGGTCTGAAAAATGGTCATTCACCAGATGATTGATGAACTGATGTTCAATCATCAACCAACTTCTGTCTAATGTGTATGGCCACCTTTCGGCTCACATTTAGAATGGTTGTCCAGCCAATACTCTCCCACTGGACCCAACATGGACTAGTTAAACAGGAGCAAAAAGGACACATGGCCTCCAATGGATGACTGGAAGCCTACAGATACATTTTAATTATGCACTTGAGGCATTACTGTTGCATACATCAAATTTATATTTAAAAGGGTTTTCCAGGATCTTTATACTGATGACCTGCCCTGGATAGGTCATCAGTATCTGATCAGTGGGGGTCCGACACCTATAAAGCACATTATCAAGCTGATCTGACATTAGCTAATGTCAGACAGCTTATAATGTGTAATCCTGGTGACAGAAACCCTTTAAAACTAATCTCCCTCAAATAATTTATTTATTTTTTTATATTATTGTTATATCTTCTTAACACATATGGATGAGCACACAGTATCAAACCATCTGCAAATCGAAGCACCCATTTGTAATTCGTCTTCTGCAGGCAGTACGCGTCCTCCAACATCTATTAGATTTGCAGTACAGCCAACGCTGAGAAAACGGCTAGATCAGCATTCTCTGCACTTCCTGGCTGACTGATTTCCCTTGGAAAATGAAGGAGATTCTACAGCTTCAGTATGTGCTGACTAGTGACCTTATATGATAATACAGCTCCAGAGGGTAATGCCCTCAAATTAAAAGCCGCAAAAATGTCACAATGGAACCATGCTCCATACTACTCAAATTCTGTGCATTTATTTCTTAACGATAGGCTAGGTTCAAAGTAAAACGTCTGCTAAAACCATAACCAAGGTGGAAACACCTCCAAGTATTTCAAACTTTTAAAAGAAGGAGACTACTTATAATGATTTTTTTTTGGTTGGTAGGGTGGATATAAAATTCCACGTTTCCACAATTTTGTTATTTTTTGGGTTTCCTTTACACGGCATACACCATGCAGTATAAATGACATGTGAAGTTTATTCTGTGGGTTATGTTTACAGTGATACCAAATTATACAAAGTCATACCAAAAATATACTTGTGCAAAAACAAAATTCTTAATTTTTACAAAGTGTTTTTGTGTGAACTTTTTCTGAGATCCGTTTTTTCTGTAAACGGAGCTGTGTAAGGTCTTGATTTTTTTTCAAGATAAAATTTACGTTTTCAGTGGTACTATTTTGCGGAATGTGTCACTTTTCAGTGTTGTTTTTTTTTCTTTCTATTATTGCAGTAGTTTGAGATACATTTCACTTTTTTTTTACGCCCACGAGAGCACTGGACCATATATGAGCCTGATCTTTCGTGTAATACAATACAATGGTGGAGATTTATCAAACTGGTGTAAAGTAGAACTGGCTTAGTTGCCCATAGCAGCCAATCAGATTCCACCCTTCATTTTCGAAAGGAGCAGTGAAAAATGAAAGGTGGAATCTGATCGGTTGCTATGAGTAGAGATGAGCGAATCGAAGTTGACAAACTGGAATTCGATCTGAATTTAAGGAAAAATTCAATTTGCACCGTATTCGGATTTCCTCAAGCTTAGTAGTAACAAAAATGGCTGCTGCACGTGTTAGGACATGGAGCAAAGAACTCTGGGAACGAGGGATCACCCACAATGCCATGCATGCAGCCAATCAGCAGCCAGCCAGCCTCTGTGATGTCACAGCCCTATAAATAGCCTCAGCCAAATTGGATTCAGCCATTTTCTAGTGTACTTAGTGCAGGGAGAGACATCAGCAGGTGCTAGGGACAGTGTTAGAAAAGACTTGAAAACTTATATTTTGCTGTATAGAAGTACAGGGAAAGATCATTAGAAGTGTAGGGAAAGGATAGGGAGGAATTATTCCACACTATAAAAGTTGAACAGGGTCCAATAGGGGAGTGTACAGCCTGGGTAATAGGAGCAATCCTATTACACCTTGCTACACTGACTGGAGATCCAAATTGCCATTATACTGCTGCTTTCAGGTTTGCAATAGATGATACCTCTGTAATTCCAGCAAACCATGCTTGTTATTGGGGTGCAAGTGCTGTGTGATACAGCAAAATTCCAGCAAATATAGTAAATCCCTATAAAAATTAACTTTTAATCTATAAGGTTAAAATAGAGAGGTCACATATAACCCCATGGATAACAAAAAGTAAAACAAACTATTATCAATGTGATAGCTAAAAGATGATGATCGTAACAGGGACTGTCCAGGTGATGATAATAGTCACTACACGGTCGACAAGCAGGGAGATATGGGATCTAGCCCTAGTATACCCCTATGCTAGTCCTCAGCCCGGGGAAGTCCCCTGTGTGATACAGCCATTAAGAGGGTGTATTACTAGAAAATATTTCTACGTCTTATTAGCCCTTGAGAGGTGTAGTTATATGTGTTAAAGCCTTTTGTAGGGTGTATTAGTGGGGGAAAAAAGGGCTTATTTTCCATTGTGCGGTGAAGTGACAAAATAACATCCTTTTTTGGGGTGTATTAGTGGGGAAAAAAAGTGTTATTTGCCGTTCAGGGGTGCAGTTATATGTTCTAAAGCCTTTTTTGGGGTGTATTAGTGGGGGGAAAAAAGTGCTTATTTGCCGTTCAGGGGTGCAGTTATATGTTCTAAAGCCTTTTTTGAGGTGTATCAGTGTTAGCCGTTGTGCGGTGAAGTGACAAAATTACATCTTTTTTTGGGGTGCATTAATGGGAAGAAAAAAAAAGCCTTATTAGCCGTTCAGCGGTGCAAGTTTTATCTTCTAAATTCTTTTTTGGGGTGTATTTGTGAAAAAAAAGAGGGGGCCTAATAGCGGTTCAAAGGTGCAGTTGTATGTTCTAAAGCCTTTTTTGGGGTGTATTACAAGTGAAAAAGGGCTTATTTGCCGTTCAGCGGTGCAGTTATATGTTTTAAAGCCTTTTTTGTGTTGTATTAGTGGGGGGGGGGGGGGAAGGTTTGTTAGCCGTTATGCGGTGAATTGACAAAATTACAGCCTTTTTTGGGGTGTATTAATTTCCTTTTTATGTATTTATTTGATCTAACAGTATGCCAGACAGAGAAGTGACAGGCCCTGCAGGCACAGGTCGCAGCAAAGTAAGGCGGCGTGGCAGCAGGGGTCGGCGCTGCATTAAGGAGGGTTGAGCCATGCGCCCTGCATGGCGCACATGTTCAATCTTGTTGTCAAGCAGTTCCTGAAGTCTTCCACCCATCTGCAAGACATCCTAAAAACGGCCTGGAAACTTTGCATGCACTTCAGCCACTCGTACACCGCCAAACAACCTCTTGAGCTGCAGTACAGCGTCCCTTCAACATAGGCTGACAATTCCAACTGTTGGAATTCCACCCTCAATATGTTGGACTGACTATAAGGAAAAGGCCATAAACAATTTCTTGATGATCCAAGCTGACAAGAGTACTCCCCTGCATAACTTTGATGTCAGCCAGTGGCAGCTCATGTGTGACACCAGCAGTTTGCTCAGGCCCTTTGAGGATGCCACGTTATTTGTCAGTTGCCAGGACTACGGGATAAACAACATCATTCCACTGCTTTATATCCTGGAACAGATTCTGATAAATCTGGCTGGTCAGGGGACTGGAGACGTGGTGCCTACATCTCATGTCTTTTTTTTTTTTCCTGCCTACATCTCACAGCCACATGAGCTCTGTGGGGGCTGAACTGGAGGAGGAGGACATTGAAGCACAAGCAATGTGTAGCGAAATGGGTGGTTTTTCTACACAGGTGACAGGAGAGGAGGAGCAGGAGCAGCAAGAGGGAGATGAGGAAGACGAGGCAGATGACCCAGGCACACCGTGGCAGTATGCAGTGGAGATGGAGGCAGGGAGTCCCTCCGAGAAACTTGCGCAAATGGCCCACTGCATGCTCACTTGCTTGGGTAGCGACAGCCGAATTGTCAGCATTCGGCAGAGGGATGACTTCTGGCTCTCCACCTTGTTGGACCCTTGCTACCAGTCCAAAATGGGGGTCTTTTTTACACCTGCTCAGAGGGAGGAAAAACTGAACTACTATAGACACATCCTATGTAGTCAATTGACCGCTGCCTCTCTGCGTCAGCGGGTACTGTTATTGCCACCCACCTCCCCACTCTGTGGTCTCCTGATGCTGCTGCCAACTCACCACTCAGGTCTCCTCATGCTGCTGTTGCCACCTCCACACTATGTCATGGTGCCACTCTGTGGTCTCCTCATGCTGCTGCTGCCACCTCCACACTGTCACCTTGCCACTCTGTGGTCTCCTTATGATGCTGCCAAATCACCCCTCTGTGGTCTCCTCATGCTGCTGCCACCTCACCACTATGTCACTGGGCCACTCTAGGGACTTCTCATGCTGTTTCCACCCTCCCCACTCCATGAATGAGCCACTATTTTGCCTTTTTGGCCTGGTTGACATCATTTATTTGACCCTTCTTCTGATCTGTCAGAAGGAAGGAAAAATGACACACAACAGATCCTGTCTATGTAGCAGCTGTAAGGCCTGTACGACATGGCCCCAATTTTGCATCAGAATTGGCTTATTATTTGGTAGCTAAAAGCAGAAGTGGGTACAAAGCACAAAATACATGCAAATATTCTATTTACGTGTCATCTCAGTTTTGGAGCCACTCATCTTTTTTTTTGGCTTTATCAATACTGATGGATTACTGACCAAATGCTGACCGGATGCTCAACAGACAGGATCAGTTTTTTGGGGTTATTGTTCTGACGGATCCGAGGAAGGGCAAAATAATCAGTGACGTCAACACAAACTTACTGCTGACACCCTCTCCACTCTGTCGGGAGGCTCTACTTGAATAAGCATTTACTAGAACAGGTACTGTAGAAATCTATTTGGAATCAGCTGACGACAGTGTAAAAGGAGTGCGCTTCTTCTTGATGCTAACATGCCCTGTTATGCGAAGTTCACACTTGCGTTATTTGGTCAGTTTTGGCCCTGTAACTGCCCAAAATAGTTAAGGGGGCAGTGATTCTAAGAGCAACACTTGTCATCTGCATGTCATACTGTACGTGTTACTGCAAGGCACAATGTTCTACACCACTGTACAGGCTCTCTGCAGCCAGGAAATAGCTGTTTTTTTAACAAGATTCGCCATGAATTAATTCGGATCTAATCGAATCTTTTCTGAAATTTCGGCGAACTGGCCGAATCGGATTATTGAGAAATTCGCTTATCTCTAGCTATGAGCAACTAAGCCAGTTCTACTTTACACCAGTTTGATAAATGACCCCAATATCTTTGCATTGCAGTGTATTAAGCCTGTCATTGTAATGCTAACAGCCATCTCACTACAGCCTGTCTCAGACCTGATAGGTGTAGGAAGCTGGCAAACTGGGAACCTTCACTAGGTCCCCAACTACTATGACAATCTTTCACCTTTCTGGCTGCAGAGGTGACCTTCTGTGGACAGACATCACCATACATCCAACCACTGGCCTCAGCAGTGTGTGGTATGATTGGCTGCAGAAGTAACGTGGTGCGCATAGAATGTCACTGCTGCAGCCAGGAAAACAAACAGTGGAGGGAGGACTATAGCACAGTGCTGAACGCAGCAAGGGAAAAAGGTACAAGTATCACGTCTTTTGTTATTTTAGACCGGACAAGTTTTTATTTAACTTTGACAAATAGGTTATAAAAAGTCACTTTACCCGCTTCTATTCTTATCCTGGTTCCACTGCCCCACACGACTGGTGGATTTAATGTACAGGTGACGGTGTAGCTCATCAATCAGAACTGAGTGCATGTTCATCTTCTTACTGTGAAGTTCAAGACGTAGGTCACTAAGACCTTCCACCTGGAGTAAAGGTCCTTCTAATGAATCCACTGCAGACACCTAGACCAGAAGCAAACAGAGGCAAATTATATAAATGTGCAATACGCTAGGATCACTAGTTTCTTTTTATAATATGTTATGGAAGTTGTGTCCCACTTTATGTGACAATCAATGAAAGTGGGAATGAACGGAAAGAGCGCACATAGTTCTGAAGATGCACATTCTAGAAGATTTGAAATAGAAGACACAGAAAAGTAAAACATCACAATATTTAATAGAAGTCCTGTAGCAAACATTCATTTTTTTTTACATATATTTTTTTTTTAGATACTTTGTTATTGGGTTTTCAAATAGATCAGTGTCAAGTAAACACATACAGTAATAGATAAGTACAAATCAAATAATCAGCCAAACTGAACAGATACATCCGTTATAATATAATTGTGCGAGGGTCCATGGTCTTTCAAACGGGACAGGGCACTGTAATAGTCTCTAAGTCGTGTTCTCTCAGGAACGAATAAAAAGAAAGAAAACTAGAAATATAACCAAAAGAAATGAACAAGCAACCACAAAGTAAAGTCTTCTAATCACACTGTGAGGGACGTCCTTCTGTAGATGATGTGACCCCAAGTGTAAAAGAAGTAATTAATGGTCTAATAATCTAATAATTACCAAGAGTCTAATCAGGCAACAGATAGTCCTGGGTGTAATGAAGTCCACTTTGATTATTGCTGGTAAAGGGCTTTTCTATTTTGCCTCTCTGATATGCTAATATTTTTTCAAAGATAAATTTGTCTGACACTATGGATTGCAACCAGTGGCGTAACTAGAAATGACTGGGCCCCACAGCAAATTTTTGAAAGTAACTTCTTTGCAACCCCTTCCTTTCATGCAACCCCCACTTCCGTGGCTAGTAAAGATCGCTCTCTCAGACCAGGCAGCTGCTCCATTCATTTCCTACACTTTATACACTGTCACTATACATAATGTCATTGTATAATACTATTGAGGGGGCCCTGACAATAAAATTCTTTAGTTCTCCCCAAGGTCCAGAGCCTAAAGCAGACGCTTCACCTGCTTCCCCTATAGCTAGGCCCCGGATTTCACCTCTGCTAATGTTGGTATTAAGGGAGACTTCCAATGTCTAGCTATTAAGAGCCTAGATTAGTGGAATATGTGACAATCTACAATTTTAACATCAGTTTGAGGGCTTAGTAAGACCGCAGTGTGCACCTGTTTTGTCATTTGTTATTGCTATATATTGCCATCTTGTGTAGGATGTCTATTGTGGTACTTGTGGTCCGCTGCGGGCATCCTCCACCGTATGCATTTTTGCTGGGGATCGCCATTAGCAACGGGCCACAAGTGCAGGATCTGCTCCCCTGTATATATATGCACAACTGCATTTTTGGGTTGAGCACATCCTGCTTCACGCCACCTTTCAGTTGGTTCGTGCAAGTAAGAGGAGACCAATACTGTCCCCCACCACAAGGAACATCTGCTCTAGTATTTGCTTATATATATATATATATATATATCTTTGTCCAGGTTTAATAGTCATTTGTAACGATTGTAAAGACGAGGATCGATAGAAAACAAAATGGAAAAGAGACGCATACTGCTTCAAACCAGAGAAAAGGCTTCAAACCATAATTTATATTCTCCGTCAATATGGAAATGGTTTAGACAAAAGGGTAATTATTTTTATTAACATTCTGGCATTGTTGTAAAGCAATCAGGACAAAGTGAGCGGGAAAAGAGCATTTGGCATAAAATCATAAACAAATGTTCCAGTCGGTGCATTTATTAGATACGGTCATTTGCTCGCACCATTATCCTCTATGCAGAGGGTTTAGGTTTAGGTTTGAATTTGTTTTTCTACTAAAGCTTGTAGGAATAGTATGACACATGAAAAATGTTTCCCTGGTCACACCAAGGAGGTGAATAATATAATACCATCTTAGGGCTCATGCAGCTGATCCGCAATTCACTTCTACATGTGGACAGCACACAGTGGGCTGTCTGCATCCGTATGTTCATTCCGTCGTCCCGCAATAAATAAATGAATAAAATATGTCCTATTCTTGTCTGTTTTGCAGAAAAGTATAAGACAGTTCTACAGAGGGCAGGAGGTTCCGTTTCGCAAAAAAACGGTTTCCGTGTTTTGCGGATCTTAATCTCTGAACCGGAAAAACCGGCTATGGCCTTGTGCATGAGCCCTAATAGAAAAGAGTGCCACTGCCAAAGTGAAAATGGACTTGCTATATTGCATTTACACTCTGCATCTAATGCGTCCTCCAACACACAGCAAAGCTGTAACATGATTAAAGGACACTTACGAGGAAAGTATCATTGTAAGCGTCTATCCTGGTTCATTCATATGGAGGACTTGGCAAGCAGATTTCATCTTCTATTCAATGTGAAATCTCTTTCTTGTTCTCGCTCCCTATGGGAAAGGTACCAGCAAAGCAAGCACTGGATTATCAATGCCGCCAGTGTCAGACACACCTCCCACTAGTAATACCCATCAGGACTTTCACTGCAAGCTGCCAGCAATTCATTCATCATTTCTAGCAGGAATAATAGGAATGGCACGTCACAGAGCCGTAAGAATAGTTGCTCCACAATTGTTATTACAAGGGGCATAAAAGTAGTTAAGAGAGGCGACGGGTCCTCTTTAAGGGCATCTGTAAGCATGTTTGCACCTATGACCTGTTACATGTGCACTTGGCAGCTAAAAACATCTGTGTTGGTCCCATGTTCATATGTGTCCGCATTGCTGAGAGAACTGATGTTTTACCATATGCAAATGAGCCTCTAGGAGCAACGGGGGCGTTACCATTACACCTAGAGGCTCTGATCTCTCTGTAACTGCTGCTTACTCTGCACTTTGATTATAATGTTTACATTGCCTGGCCCTGTCAATCAAATTACAGAGGACGCAGCAGTTGCAGAGAGAGCTGAGCCTCTAGGTGTAACGGCAACGCCCCCATTGCTCCTAGAGGCTCATTTGCATATAGTAAAACCTCATTTTTCTCAGTAATGTGGGCACATATGTACATGAGACAAACACAGATGTCTTCAGCTGCCAAGTGCACATGTAACAAGTCAACCAGTGTCATAGGTATGAATCTGCTGACAGATGCCCTTTAAGTTGCTTAAAGGTCAGTTGTAAAGGTCCTTTAAGGCTACTTTCACACTAGCATTTAAGTTTTCTGGTATTGACATCTGGCAGAGGTTCTTAATACCAGAGAAAAAAACGCTTCTGTTTTGTCTCCATTTATTGTCAATGGAGACAAAGCTGGACTGAACAGAACGTAATGCTCTAAAATGTCTTCCATCTAGTTGCGTCCCCATACCAGACAGCAAGCTGTGGTTTTCTTTCTGTCATTGGATCCGTCCAGACACACAATGCAAGTCAATGGTGCCGGATCCGTTTTCTGTGACACAATAGAAAAACAATTTGAATACTGGTTGGGTAGCGCTCCACTTGGTGGACGCGGGTCTCAGGGAATGGTTCCTTAAGCCAAATACTCATGTAGAGAAAGGATGGTTCCTGAACACCACTTTACTTTGCTCAATATAGGTTTATTGCATACATAAATTGCGGATTGCCAGTAATAAAAGTCGACGTTTCGGCATAAATGCCTTCATCAGAACACTGGGAGTGCCGCAGTATGGGAATTGGTATGTGGCTCTATGGCCTCGATGGCTAGATTGGTAGGGCAGTGTCTCTGCCGCTAAGGCTGCCATGTCATTGGGAAGACCAATTAGCTCAGGGGCACGACAATCGGCTGATTCCTGGTGGAGGAGACCACTGCACATGCATGCGATTTTCATCCCGTGTAACGGGTCCTATAGTGGCCTCTGCAAAAACTGCAGTATTTTATGGTATGGAAAAATCAAAAATAACCACCAAAAATTCTTTAAAAATGTTAAGCATAACAACGCAATTTGATACAATAGGTCATTTTCTGACAACACATTTCCTTTAAACTGCCTGTAAAGAGCACTGACTGACTACAAAGCAAGTAACCAGCATTCAATTCTCTTTCATTTTCATGTTAAAAATCATTTGTTCCCAACTCCTCTCATACAGTTAGATTAGCGTCAGCTGAACATCCCGGTTACATGAGGGAATGTGGTGTCGACAAATGATCATTTTTGATGGTATAAATGCAGGGAACAACAATAATAATAATAATCTTTATTTATATAGCGCCAACATATTCCGCAGCGCTTTACAATACAGGGGGGTTCATGTAGAAACAGTCATAGATTACATAGCAACAGACAAGTCAACAATTACAACAAGAGGAGTGAGGGCGCTGCTCACAAGAGCTTACACTCTATGAGGAGATAGGGGTGACACATAAGGTAACAAGTGCAGATTTTGTACAATGGTCCAGCCATCTTAACACAAGAGAGGAGAAGATATAAAAGTGGCATGACCCAGCCACCAGCTGATATCTGTAGTGCTTCTGATTGCACAGGGTGTGCTGGACACTGACAGATGATGGATCAACCTCTGATGGGTGAGGCTGAGAGGGTGGATGGAGCACAGTTAGATTAGGAGATGTAATAGGACACTCAAAAAGATGTTTTTTTAGAGCATAAAACTGTGGATGTTGTGAATTAACCTAATTGCGTGGGGTAGGGCATTCCAGAGAACTAGTGCAACTCGGGAGAAGTCTTGGAGACGAAAATGAGAGGTTCGGTTTGGACTATTGTGGATGGTAGTCTTAACTCATTTGCAGAGCACAGATATTGGTAGTGACCTATACTGATTATATAGGTTTATGCACATTCCTTTTCACTTGACTCAATATCACTAGGCATCTGAATTATTAAACCTAGGTTAAATTGCTGAGTTATCGAGCCGCAAAAAATACCCCTTATTTTCTAATATTTCCATACCAGGTAATTGACGATGTGAATGGCTATGACATTTGTCCCGAGTGCTGACCATTTACACACTTTTGGACTTCATTATTTATGCTGAGCCAAATTATCTCTGCAGAGGAAATAATCTACTTCCTATGTAGACAAATATCAGTATATCTTACAAACAACCATAAATGCACCAGCTTTATAGTTGACAATACGGTCATTCTGGGGATTGGGGTTTCATTTAATGATAAAGAATTGGCTCATCCCCTGAGCGCATGCGCAACTAATCGATGGCTATAAGAGACACACATCTGTAATCCTACTTTAGGGTTAAATTGGCCCAGGGGGCAGGCATTGATGACGCGGTATAGATACTTGGCGCCAGCGGTACACGCCCACTACAGGGATGTGCGCACCAGACGTGACATGCGCACTTCCTAGATTCTGGCCTGCATTGAGGTACTGACATTCAGAGCGCCTGCGCAGCCTCTCTAGCGCAGGCGCAGTGAACTTCTCAGCAGCCATTATCCTGGTGGAACGCACGCCAGGGTAATACACAAGAAGGTATTAACTGCGCATGCGCCCGACGCGGCGAAGCGCTGACGACGTCAACATGCCGCCACGCTCGTCACATGTTGACATCTAGCCTTTAAAAAAACTGCGGGAATCACTGCCTCCTCAGGTAACATCGATGCCCACAGCGTTTCTGTACTAGTTGGTGACACTTAACTGTTCCCTCCTAGGTTGTTGGGGACCATCTTCCCCAACACCACTATATACCAAATATAGCTAGCCCATGTATATTTCCCCTGATGACAAGGTTTCTTACTTTAGAAACATGCATGTTGGGAAGAATTTAGGGCAATAACAGGGAATGCAATTCCAGGTGTAGGTTCTGGATGGGGGCCCAACTAGTGGGATACTCCGTGGTTAGGACAAAAAGGGCTATTGTAGGGCTTAAAGGGCTGTATAGGGATAGAACAACTATCTTCCCTTGATTACAGGTCCAGCACACCATCCAAACCATCCAATGGACCACCTGGAATTTACAGGAACCAACAACGTGAGAGTCTGGACCTTCTATCAACTGTAGGGTAGGACAATTGGTTACAACAGTGCCGCCGAGCACATACCTATACATTATCATCATTGTGTCTGGCGGATCATCCGGTTGTATTGGAGTGGCTCCTGGCCTTACCGTGCCAGACAGCAGTGTTGTTGAATACTATTTGTTGTTCTGGTTTTTTGTACATTGAGTACTTTTAGTCCACCAAGCATCAAGCCCGGTGGGACGGTGCAGCTGTAATTATCATTAATAACCACTAAGTTTGTGGTTTATATCATAGAAACATAGAATGTGTCGGCAGATAAGAACCATTTGGCCCATCTAGTCTGCCCAATATGCTGAATACTATGGATAGCCCCAGGCCCTATCTTATATGAAGGATGGCCTTATGCCTATCCCATGCATGCTTAAACTCCTTCACTGTATTTGCAGTTACCACTTCTGCAGGAAGGCTATTCCATGCGTCCACTTCTCTCTCAGTAAAGTAATTCTTCCTGATGTTACTTTTAGACCTTTGCCCCTCTAATTTAAAACTATGTCCTCTTGTAGCAGTTTTTCTTCTTTTAAATATTCTCTCCTCTTTTACCGTGTTGATTCCCTTTATGTATTTAAAAGTTTCTATCATATCCCCTCTGTCTCGTCTTACTTCCAAGCTATACATGTTAAGGTCCTTTAACCTTTCCTGGTAAGTTTTGTCCTGCCATCCATGTACTAGTTTAGTAGCTCTTCTCTGAACTCTCTCCAAAGTTTCAATATCCTTCTGCAGATATGGTCTCCAGTACTGCACACAATACTCCAAATGAGGTCTCCCTAGTGCTCTGTAGAGCGGCACGAGCACCTCCCTCTTTCTACTGTTAATGCCTCTCCCTATACACCCAAGCATTCTGCTGGCATTACCTGCTGCTCTATGACATTGTCTGTCCACCTTTAGGTCTTCTGATTTAATGACCCCTAAATCCCATTCCTCAGATACTGGGGTTAGTACTGTATCACTGATTTTATATTCTGCTCTTGGGTTTTTACACCCCAGGTGCATTATCTTGCACTTATCGACATTAAATTTTAGTTGCCAGATGTTTGACCATTCCTCTAGTTTTCTTAAATCCTTTTCCATTTGGTGTATCCCTCCAGGAACATCAACCCTGTTACAAATCTTTGTGTCATCAGCAAAAAGACACCTTACCATTGAGGCCTTCTGCAATTTCGCTGATAAAGATATTAAACAATATGGGTCCCAGAACAGATCCCTGAGGTACCCCACTGGTAACAATACCATGGTCTGAATATACTCCATTGACTACAACCCTCTGTCTTCTGTCCTTCAGCCACTGCCTAATCCATTCAACAATATGTGAGCTCAAGCTCAAAGACTGCAGTTTATTGATAAGCCTTCTATGTGGGACAGTATCAAAAGCCTTACTAAAGTCCAGATAAGCGATGTCTACTGCACCTCCGCCATCTATTATTTTAGTCACCCAATCAAAAAAGTAAATAAGATTAGTTTGACATGATCTCCCTGAAGTAAACCCATGCTGTTTTTTATCAATCAACCCATGGGTTTTTAGATGTTCCACAATTCTCTCCTTGAGTATGGTTTCCATTAATTTCCCCACTATTGATGTCAGGCTTACTGGCCTATAGTTGCCCGATTCCTCTCTTCTACCTTTCTTGTGAATTGGCACAACGTTTGCTAATTTCCAATCTTCTGGGACGACACCTGTTACCAGTGATTGGTTAAATAAATCTGTTAATGGTTCTGCTAGTACACCTCTAAGCTCTTTTAATAGCTTTGGGTGTATCCCATGAGGCCCATGTGATTTATTTGTATTGATTTTAGACAGCTGACTTAGAACCTCTTCCTCTGTAAAGACACATGCATCAAAGGATTCATTAGTCTTCCTCCCTAACTGAGGTCCTTCTCCTTCATTTTCCTTTGTAAAAACTGAACAGAAGTATTCATTGAGGCAGTCAGCTAGTTCTTTATCCTCTTCCATATACCTTCCTTCTTTTGTTTTTAATTTGGTAATTCCTTGTTTTAATTTCCGTTTTTCATTTATGTATCTGAAGAATGTCTTATCACCTTTTTTCACTGACTGAGCTAATTTCTCTTCTGCCTGAGCTTTAGAAGCTCTTATAACTTGCTTAACCTCTCTCTGCCTCATCTTATAGATTTCCCGGTCATCCTCGTTTTGGGTGTTTTTATACTTACTAAATGCCATCTTTTTGTTTTTACTGATTTTGGCCACTTCTGCTGAGTACCACAGTGGTCTCTTCCTTTTTTTGCTTTTACTGACAAGCCTAATGCACTTTTCTGTTGCCTTCAATAGTGCCACTTTTAAGTAGTCCCATTTCTCTTGGACTCCATTGAAGTTGTTCCAGTCTGATAGGGACTCGTATACCACTGATCTCATTTTAGAAAAGTCTGTTTTCCGAAAATCTAAAACTTTTGGTTTTGTGTGGAGTCACTTAGTCACTGTACTTATAGTAAACCACACTGACTGGTGATCACTGGATCCTAAGCTTTCCCCTACAGTAATATCAGATACCAAATTGCCATTTGTGAATACCAAATCTAAAATGGCCTCCTTCCGGGTTGGCTCCTCAACTACTTGCTGTAGAGATAATCCCAGTAGGGAATTTAGAATGTCTGTACTTCTGGCAGAACTAGCTATTTTGGTTTTCCAGTTTATATCAGGAAGATTAAAGTCTCCCATAATGACAACTTCCCCTTTCAATGTCATTTTAGCCATTTCCTCAACTAGTAGATCATCCAATTCTTTGACTTGGCTTGGTGGTCTGTATATGACACCTACACGAGTTACCTTATGATTACATAGCTGCAACGTAACCCAAACTGACTCTAAATTAGTTTCGCTGACTTGTATTAGATTAGATTTTATGCTATATTTCACATATAGGCCACTCCACCCCCTTTCTTGCCTTCTCTGTCTTTCCTATATAGAGAGAACCCAGGTATTGTTATATCCCAGTCATTACTCTCATTGAACCATGTCTCAGTAACAGCCACTAAATCTATATTCTCAGATGCCATTACAGACTCAAGTTTGTTGATCTTATTCCCTAAACTGCGAGCATTTGTAGACAAGACTCTCAGCTTGTCATTTCCTTTCCCATCAGCTCCTGGCATCTTCTGGCATTGTTTTTTCGGGGGGCAGCCGAACTGATGGACTGTCTCTTTTCTGCCCCCCTTTCCTAGTTTAAATGTTCCTTTGCAAAAACTTTGAACTGTTCTCTGAGGACATTCGTTCCCTTGAGAGAAAGATGCAAACCATCTTTCTTGTACAGTTCTTTTCCATTCCAGCTAGAGCCAACATGAGACACAAAGCCAAATCCCTGGTTCAAACACCATTCACCAAGCCATGCATTGAATTCCTTAATACGCAACTGCTTGTCATGCTGACGGTTATGCACAGGCATCCCTGGCTTAACACCAGCAATTGCAGCTGCACATGATGATTATGACTATCTATTAGCAAAAAAGGGACCCTATTTAAGTGAATATCCTAATAAAGGTTAAGTTTTATTATTTGCCAGTTCCGGATCACTAGACGTTTAAGTAAATATATATGAGTGATCACGATTATCACAGATTTTCCCTTCAATGAGGGGAAGACCAATTAATGATGAGTTATAGTAATCAGAGCAACAATGAGAGTTTTTGTTGTTTCCAGCGGGGGTCTGACAACCGGGACCCCCGCCGCTCAGCTGTTTTGAGAAGGCACCGGCGCTCCTGGGAGCATCACATCCTTCTCATAGCTTGTACATTGTAGTCTTTATATAGCAGATAGGGGTTACTTCTATGTTAAGAGAGGAGGATATAATGGACATATTCTATTAGCACTAGTATGGTTAGTAACTTAGATCAGAGAATATAGCAGCTTTTCAGATTGTTGGTAGATGTAAGTATTACATTCAGTTTGTGCACATGGTAAATGCTGGACTGAGCAGATACCTTGTACTGACCTTGGATACACTTACAAATAGTAATCACATCCACAGAAAGATGCACGTTTTCTAATATAAATTATCAGAAAATTGGCTAGTCTTTGGCAATAAATCACGGCTCATATCTTGTGTGCTTTGTTTATGCACATACAATTAAAGGAACCTCTCTAAGGCGACATCTTTTCTTTATTAGTTTCATTGGCACAGGCCAATGATCAGGAATGAGCGTTTATTGGAATGTTTATTCAGCCGACCATCGGCTCATCTAATTATCCCGCAATCAGCTGAAAGACAAACAAATGCTCATTTATGATCCGATCAAATCTTTTACACTGCCGCAAAAATCATTGTCAGATGCAGGCGACCCTGTATAAACCTGCGGAAGTGCTGCCGACACTATGAACACTATGGTGGATGAATGATCGCACTAATGATCGTTTGTCCCTCCCATGCAGTTTGCATTAGCCATAAAGGTCCTTTAAACGAGTGCCGAGTGACTTGTTATACTGTTGATCAGAACTCGTTAAGACCTTCAGGCTATATACAATGACCCTAAAAAAGAATAAAGTATGTGGGGGGAGGGGTGATAAAGAATGAAAAAATAAACACCCAGTCACTAATCTAGTATGCCTCAAAATTAGTGTAGAGGAAAAGTGGAATATAATGAGCTTCAATGGGCAAGTCATTCATTCTGTGGTTGTATTCACTAACTGCGAGCATAAATCATGAAACTAGGGAAGCAGTCAATGATATTTCTGAAGGATTACTAGCATTGTAGAAACTTTCCCCTCTGAGTTGTGGTTACAAGAAAGGGTGTCAGATGACCCCCCATGGGTCTATTAAATGTTTGGAAGGCCATCTAGTGTTAGCTTCCCACAAATTTGGCGTTCTAAAGATGACTTTATAATAACCCAATATACAGGAGCATGTCTTGATGACGAAAGTTCAGTTACATTTTCTGCTGCTGAAAGAACCCTTAGGTACCTACACAAGGGTGCAGGTCAATGTGAAGAAGATCCACGTGAATTTCCATGAGACTTTCTGTGTGTCTGTAGCATATCTGTACCAAAATCCACAATTTCTAACAGCGTTTTTTGGTGCGGATTTGATGCTTTTTTACCGCAGATCTCACCCTTCATTAAAAAAGGGTGAAATCCACAGCTAAAACCGACATAATTGACATGCTGCTGATTTGGAAACCCAAACTGCAGGTTATAAGTTGAGAAGATGTATACCTCTGATGGTTGCTACAATACCATCAATCAACCATAGGTTCCTATGCTAAAAAATAAAAATAAAAAATATATATATATATATATATATATATATATATATATATACATACATACATACACACACACACACACACACACATAGATACATACATACGGTATGCACATATATATACACCACGTGGTATGAACTTTTTTGTTACTGGATGCCTCTGCATGAAATACTACTTCAGAATGCACTATTCCACGATATACCACGGTATACCCAAATGGAGGTCAGACGGCCAACAAGCATCCATCAGGTGAATGGGGGCCTATGAAGAGGTTTGACCGCCGCATATAGCAAGTGGACAGTGCAAAATACGAGTTTTAAAGTAATGCAAAGAACATGAAGTGAGCAAAACAACATTGAAAAGTAAATCTAACGCAACATGCAGAGAAAGTTCCTGCTGATTACAGAAGGAGTCATAAAAGGCAAACTTATGATCCCCTCATGCTCTACTAAATTACTCAGAAGGACTCTGTGGAGCAAATTAAAACCAGGCAATAACTGAAGCTCGTGTCTCACCACTTCAGTTTCAAACCGTATTAACCTTCCCCAATTACTGCAGAACCCATCTGGTGGTGAAAGGGTCATAACCGAGACGATACCCAGAACCACCATGATTTCTGACATAGCTAACTACAGGTTTTTAATTAATTTGTATTCATTCAGATGAAAAATCCTTTATTAGATGAGCTAACACTTGGGTGATCGCGCTCTAGGGAAATACTGTGCGTGTTGCTGAATAAGGAAAAGGGTGAATGAGTTGGGGGGTCAAGAATGTATGAATGCAAATGAAGGCAACCTCCAGAAGATAGTGGTAATGGGAAGCAGTAATGATAATGGAAACTGAAAGATGCACAGTGAGAGAGAGGGTAGGGGTCTGCAATTAGACACATATAGGCACGAGAATACTCTGGCAATGGTGTCAAACTCTGGCTCATATGCATAATTAGCAGTGAGTTCAGCAAACCTCCGATCTCTCGAGAGATTGTAGAATGGCATGCATAAGTGGTTACTAAGCACTGTATTGTCAAAAATAGTCTTAGAATTAGTTAAAGGCAATCATTTCAACATTTCCAGTTCTTTCATATAATTCATTAAAGGATACCTATCCTTGGAGCCTCCTTACGACCACATGGTCAGGTTCCTGATGCAGTTCTGGAAACCAGTATAATAAAGTATACATACCACCACACTACAACAACGATATACCACTGCGCTACCTAGCTTGCAGAGCCCATGACTCCACTCTCAATAAAACAGCATACAAATGCAAAGAACCTGTATTTATCACAAAAGCTTATTATTTAAGGCTAGGGCTACACAACGAAATGTGTCGCATGACATTTATTGTAATGATAATCTATGGTATTGCATTGAGACATGCAACACGCTGCGACTGCAATCTGACAGTCGCAAAAAATCTATCCAAGATGGACTTTTGCGCGCCTGTCGCATAGCAGTCGCAGTGCGACACCATAGACTATCATTCCAATAAATATCACACGACATTGGGGCGACATGAATGTCACGCAACAAGTCACAATGTATCTATCTGAATCCTTTTTGTCGCACACAATCCACATACAGAAAAAGCATCCATACCAAGTCCATGAGGGACCTGACTATTATCTGATTTCAGCAGTTACTTCAGCATTAGTTCATCACATGTAAGGGTATGGCCACACGGTCAGGTTTCCGGGTGCCTTTTTGGAAGTCAAACTCAGGTTTGGATTATAAATTTAGAAAAAAATGTAAAAAGGACAGACACAACCTAAAGGGGTATTCCCATATCAGACAATGGGGGCATAACGCTAGGATATGCTCCCATTGTCTGATACGTGCGGGACCCACATCTGGGACCCGCACCTACAACGAGAACGAAGCAGGGAGCGCTGTGGCTGGAGGACCCCAGATTTCCCGGGGTCCGTCCAACTCAAGCGCTACTCCCACAAAAGCGAACGGGAGCGCACCGCGCATGCGCGGCCCGTGCTCCCATTAATTTCTATGGGGCAGACGGAAATAGCCGAGCCAGCGCTCGGCTATTTTCGGCAGCCCCATAGAAATGAATGGAGGGCGGCTGCGCATGCACAGTGAGCCCTCCGTTCATTTCCCCGCTCCATTCTCATTGTAGGTGCAGGGCCCAGCGATGGGACGCAACGATCAGGCAATAACCACATAATTATTCATTAACAGGGCGGTAACATGTGAACAATGCAATTTTCAATACAAATAAAATACAATGAATGTAGAAACACATGTATTATGCTTTACATACATTTTACAATACCCTTTATTTTAAAAATTTACTTTAAAACCCTCCTATTAATTATAAGCTCCAATATTAACACAGGGCACACTATCAAACAGGCCCCGATCTACTCAACTCCAATACAGAAAAGAGCTGAAACTGCATAGCTCATTCTTTCCATTCAGACTTTTACAACCCAAAGTAGCAATCCAACGTGCTTCTCTGTGTAACAGTTTTACTTGAACCTGATAATCATCTGATCCTACTGTCTTCTCCAAAATGCGCCACTTCAGATCATCAACTCCATGGCGCCCTAAAATGTGGTGCTACCGTGGTTTCACCATATTTCCTTTCCTGACAATTTCCGTCCATGCCACCATTGTTCTGTGCAATATTTTGTTGAGTGCAGATCTACAACACTGATGCTGCGCCCAGGCGAACCGAACCTCGGCTAGGACAGCATCCCCTTACAGGTATTATACTGCAGTAAAGAAATTCAAAAATCCTTGTCAAATTCTCTCTGCAAAAGTTGTTGTGTGAGCGGACCCTTCTTTATAATTATTCCATTTAGTACCCTCAGGGCACAAGGGTGTACTGTTTTAAATATGCACTGCAGACTATACAATCAATATCAAAGTTCTGGATCAACCTCTTCAACACCCCCACTATTTGGCTCATTCATTTATCGGAATACATGGGTTATCATTAGAGATGAGCGACCTTCATATTTTGCAGTTCGTGTTCGGGTTGTGGCATATGCTGAAATGCGTTATGGATTCCGTTACCACGAACCATAACAGAATAACGGAATGCCTCTAAAGTTCGCTCATCCCTAGTTATCACAAAATATCTTATATCTGCATCACATATTTATGTGTCAAATAAGATGTATAGCAAACAGATTTGGTATGCTAAAAAGAAATTCAAATGTTTGTGTAAAAGCAAAGTGTTGTATTTTAAAGTACAACTCTTAAAAGAGTTCTGGTAAAAGTTGTTTAAAGGGGGTGTCCAGCAACATAGTTCCTTTTAGAAAAGGGGTAGAATAGTGAATAAAAAAATTAAAGAAGCATTACTGATCTCACCAATCTCCCATTGTTGCCATTTCGAAGCTTATCGGGGTACCAGATGGTCTCCACTTCCGTGTCCAGTCTTGACACACAGGAAACGGCAGGAAATGCATACTCAGCCAACCAGTGAGGCAGATTACCGCTGTATCCCAAAACAGGACCAGGAAGCAGACCGGCGGCGGTGAGGTAAGTAATGATAATTTTATATGAAAGCCATTCTGGCCATTTCTAAAAAGTTTTATGTTTTATCCCACCGGACTATCCCTTTAAAAGTTATTTCACTTGTAATTTCAACATGTTTTAAATGTAAATGAACATCTGAGCAACTCTGCTTGAGCTAATTTTGTTCCAATTTCCTGAGGTCTTTTATTCATATCCATAGCACCAAATTCTGCTGGTTGGTCTTGGAAACCGACACGCCGAACCTCACGATACAGTATCTCACAAAAGTGAGTACACCCCTTACATTTAGTAAATATTTTATTATGTCTTTTCATGGAAGAACACTGAAGATCTGACACTTTGATACGATGTAAAGTAGTCAGTGTACAGCTTGCATAACAGTGTAAATTTGGTGTGCCCTCAAAATAACTCAAAACACAGCCATTGGAGTCTAAACCGCTGGCAACAAAAGTGAGTACACCCCTAAGTGAAAATGGCCAAATTGTGCCCAAAGTGTCAATATTTTGTGTGGCCACCATTATTTTCAGCACTACCTTAACTCTCTTAGGTATGGAGTTGACTAGAGCTTCACAGGTTGCCACTGGAATCCTCTTCCACTCCTCCATGACAACATCACGGAGCTGGTGGAGGTTAGAGACCTTGTGCTTTTCCACCTTCCATTTGAGGATGCCTCACAGATACTCAATAGGGGTTAGGTCTGGAGACATGCTTGGCCAGCCCAGCAACTTTTTCCTCAGTTTCTTTAGCAAGACAGTGTTCGTCTGGGAGGTGTATTTGGGTTGATATCATGTTGGAATACTGCCCTGCGGCCCAGTTTCTGAAGGGAGGGGATCATGTTCTGCTTCAGTATGTAACAGTACTAGTGTTGGGCGTAAATATTCGAATCGCAAATATCGCCACTTCAAGAATTCGCGAATATTTAGAATAAAGTGCTATATATTCGTATTCGCGAATATTCTAGATTTTTTTTCCTGTGAACCCATGATCCCTCTTTGCTTCTTGCTCGTCTTTGTCTGAGCTTAGCAACATCCCTAGCAACCAATAGGAAAGTTGCCTACCCCTTTACTATATAAGAACGTCCCCAGCAGCCATTTTCTGCAGTTTATTACAGTTCTGAGAGAGACAGCAGTGTCATTGCTGTGCTCTGTGCTTTGCTGTGTCACAATACATTAGATAGTTAGCTTATATATATAATACAGATAGTTAGTGGGAGATAGTCAGTGTAGGTTACATTGTGATATAGTGTAGCTCAGGGAAGGCCAACCTGCAGCCCTCCATCTGTTGCAAAACTACAACTCCCAGCATGTCAGACAGCCTATAGCTAGCAGTCTACAGCAGTGAATGATGGGAGTTGTAGTTTTACAACATTTGGAGGGCCGCAGGTTGAGCATCCCTGGTTCTGCTGTCCATACATACATGCTACAGGCAAGTTCACAACAATACTTAGTGCACCAATCACTAATATGTAGTCAGACCTGCTAAAATGGGAAGTTGCATGTATTGTGCAAAAATATGCGCATCATTAATTGCTGATTTGCGCAATCGCGAATATATCGGAGCACTCTACCTGCATATAAAGCTACTGTAATGATCTGCCATGCCAACCATTTTCTCCAGTCTCAGTAAACTTCTAGCAGCTTGAAAAATGTAGCAATAGTGACCCAAGCTTGTATTGCGCACGCATTACACAAATATTACATTGCGATTTTCGCAATCAAGAAAATAATCGCGTATTCTCAAATTTATGATTAATATTCGCTAAATATCACAAATTCGAATACTGCCCCTGCCGCTCATCACTATACAGTACATGTTGGCATTCATGGTTCCCTCAATGAACTGTAGCTTCTCACAGCCAGCAGCACTCATGCAGCCCCAAACTATGACGCTTCCACCACCATGCTTGACTGTAGGCAAGACACACTTGTCTTTGTACTCCTCACCTGGTTGCCGTTACACACGCTTGACACCATCTGAACCAAATAAGTTTATCCTGGTCTCAATTTATTTAGAAAAGACAACCACTAAACATGACGATGAGCACGTACACTTAACCTCTTTGGTCGGCCATGGCGAGGCCTGTTCTGAGTCGAACCTGTCTTGTTAAACCACTGTATGGTCTTGACCACTGTGCTGCAGAGTTTCAGGGTGTTGGCAATCGTCTTATAGCCTGGGCCATCTTTATGTAGAGCAAAAAATTCTTTTTTTCAGATCCTCAGAGAGTTCTTTGCCATGAGGTGCCATGCTGAACTTCCAGTAACCAGTATGAGGGAGTGTGAGAGCGGTAACACCACATTTATTACACTTTCTCCCCATTCACACCTGAGTAACACTAAGGAATCACATTACACTAGAAAGGTAAAATGGCTAATTGGGCACAATTTGACTAGTTTAGCATTGTATCAAAGTGTCATATCTTTAGTGATGTCCCTTGAAAAGATAGAATAAAATATTTACAAAAATCTAACTTTTAGACTCACTTTTGTGAGATACTGTATAGACATATAGCAGCTTAGCTCTAAATATTTCATGGTTCACTAGAACGTCCTGAGCTCCTGTGCTCCTTCTCATTGCAGGACCGCAGTGAAGATAAGAGGGCATTCACATCAGCATTTAGCTGATCCATCTGAAGAACAGAAAAATACTAAATACGGCTGCATTTACATCTTCAGCAGCTGATCTGGCAGGCTGATTCGGCAGAGAGCAGCCCGCCAGATTTCGTTGGATCCAGCATTGCTGGAATCTATAGTTCACCACCGGATCTCCATTGACTGTAACGAGGTCTGGCAGTGATCCAGCCACTTTCCAGCATAAATACCGGGTTTCGGCTGGACAAAAACCGTTTGATGCAACAGTTTTTGGTCCAGCCAACAGCAGGCATTTGTGTCGGATCAGGCAGGACTAACTGGTCCATCTTTTTTTGAACATGAAGTATAGTCAGTTTGCATTACTTCCATCAGAGATCAGTTATTTTTGATGGGAGAAAAAATCCTGCATGCAGTACTTCTTCTCCCTCCAAAAATAACTGATCTCTGACAAGTGCTTTCACACTAGCGTTTTTACTTTCCGTCCTAGAGTTTCGTCCTCGGGGCTCTAGAACGGAAAGATACTGATCAGGATTATCCCCATGCATTCTGAATGGAGAGAAATCCGTTCAGGATGCATCAGGATGTCTTCAGTTCAGTCTTTTTGACTTTTCAGGACGGAGATAAAACCGGAGCATGCTGCGGTTTTATCTCCGTCCTGAAAAGCCTGAACACATGACTGAACGCCTGATCAGGCCTTAAGTCCCATTGATTTACATTGGGGCCGGATCCGGCATTAAAAAAAGACTGAAGGACGGATCCATCCTTCAGGTGTCTTGCATCGCAGACCTTTAAAACAGTGAAAAAAAATACAAGACGGATCGTCTCTCCGCATGGCAAACGGAGAGACGGATCTGCACTTGCAATGCATTTGTAGATGGATCCGCAAGCCAGATCTGTCTACAAATGCTTTCAGTTGTCATGCGTTGTGACGGATCCGGCGGGACGGAAGTGCATGCCAGATCCACACAACGCAAGTGTGAAAGGGGCCTTAGGCTACTTTCACACCTGCGCTTTCCCTTTCTGATATTGAGATCCGTCATAGGATCTCAATAGTGGGGGAAAATGCTTCTGTTTTATCCCCATTCATCGTCAAGGGTGACAAAACTGAACGAAATGGAATGCACCAGAATGCATTCCTTTTGGCTGCGTCCACATCGTGGACAGAATAATGCCGCAAGCAGCGTTTTTATGTCCTTGATGCAATGCGGAGCAAGACGGATCCGTCATGACATACAATGTAAGTTAATGGTCGTGGATCCGTTTTGACAGACACAAAAGAAAATGGATCAGTCCCCCATTGGCTTACAATGGATTTAGAGACGGATCCGTCATGGCTATTTTAGAGATAATACAACTGGATTTGTTCAAAACAGATGCAGACGGTTGTATTATTATGACGGAAGCGTTTTTGCTGATCCATGATAGATCCAGCAAAAACATTGGTGTGAAAGTAGCCTGATACAAATTGATCATAACTGATGCTCAAAAAAGAAAAAAACAATACGCATTGGCTCTTATTTCACTCATATTGACTCCTTAGTTTCTATTGTTGTATAGTTTTCAAAATAATTAAAATAAGAGTTTTCATTAAAAAAAAAAAAACGTATCATAATTTTTGGTGCAAACTGATGCTAACTGATTACAACTGATGCTTAAAATAACGGATCTGTCTATTTTTCTGTTCTTCTCAGGGCTCGGAAGAACAGAAAGCTAAACATAGGAAGGAGCCCTTTGTTTGAAGCGGTGGCCTAGTATACACAAAGCTGCTCCATTCAAAGTTTATGCGACTGGCGAACACAGCCGAGCACATCACTCAGATGTTTCCATCAGCACAAGAGACCTTGAAGAGAGCAGCAGTGCACATGCTTGACTACCGCTCCAATCAAGCTAAGGGTCCATTCACACGTCCGTGAATATGTCCGCACCCGTTCCGCAATTATGCGGACTCATTCATTCTCTATGGGGCAGGAATGGATGCTTCCGCATTTCCGGAGCGCGCCCCCGAACTTCAGGTCCGCGGCTCCGGAAAAAAATAGAACAGGTCCTATTCTTGTCCGCAATTGCGGACAAGAATAGGCAGTTCCATGGGGGTGCCGGCTGGGTGCATTGCGGATCCCCAATACACTACAGACGTGTGAATGGACCCTAACCCTTACTGTGGTCCTGTAGCAAGCACGATCAGGGTGCTCTGGCTCCCCATTCTAATGATCAGTGAGGGTCCCAGCAGCGCGGTTCCCAAAGGTCAGACAATTATCACCCATCATGTGGATAGGTGATAATTGTCCAATGTGAAACAACCCCTTTAGGCCTCTTTCACGCGAGCGTGACGGATTAGGTCCGGATGAAACTCGCACCATATTGCAAGCAAGTTCAGTCAGTTTTGTCTGCAATTGCGTTCAGTTGTTCAGTTTTATCCGCGCGAGTGCAATGCGTTTTGATGCGATTTTTTAAACTGAAGGTTTACAAACATCTCCTAGCAACCATCAGTGAAAAACGCATCGCATCCGCACTTGCTTCCGGATGCAATGCGTTTTTCACTGAAGCCCCATTCACTTCTATAGGGCCAGGGCTGCGTGAAAAACGCAGAATATAGAACATGCTGCATTTTTCACGGAACGCAGAACTGATGCATTGAAATGAATGGGTCAGGATTCAGTGCGGGTGCTACGCGTTCACGTCACACATTGCACCCGCGCGGGAAAACTCGCTCCTGTGAAAGGGGCCTTAGTCACTTATCACCGCTTCAAACCTTGGTGGATCCAGACAATAGCAGTCATGACAAAAGATTTACCTCGTTTGCTTGTCTCTCATAATACTACACAAACACATAAAAGTGAATGCCTGCTATAATTCCACTGAACTGCAGCAGACGGAGGGTAAAACCAGCTCCATAAAGCTGTCAAAATACTACCTGATGTTTACCCCATCCTACTGGGAAAAGGCTGCCATTCTTCTTTTAATAATTCTTGCTGGCATTAATCAGTCATTGTACATTAGAAGCAGCAGCTGGAGTGTTCCGAGTGATAATGAAACCTGCAACAAGCCATCTTCAGCCGTCTCTCGCAGACAATAAGGGAATTAAAATTTCAATTTAAATGCAGAGGTCTGAAACACGCTTCAGTGGCAAAATTACTTCAATTAATGTGAACGGAATATAAAGAGAGATGACTGCGCCAAAGGTGATGCAGCAAACCTAAGAGTTGTGTCAATTAATGAACCTGCTTCTAAGCCACAGAGTGGCGGCTGCCGGGAGTCTGTACCAAAGGATTTCATTTCTGCAACGCAAGCTGACCATTAACCCGTCCTCACAGTCAAGTACCAGCATCAACGACCATGGATGTAAAGGGGATGAATACAGGGAGGCATAACGTCACCAGTCTGTCCTGTTTGGTTTGAATCCCATATTAACACTCACAGGAAAAATTTACTAGGAGCTAGTTAAAAATAATCAGAATCAAACACAAGAAAAACTTGACATTTCTATGGGCAGCACTGTTTCCAAAAGGCCTCATGCCTGCCACTGTATTTTGGTCCGCCTCAGATCAGCATGTTTTGGGGTTCAGATGTCCTCTGTGTGCTGTTCACATAAGTGTGAAGAAGGAGGAAAATCTGCTTTTGGCGCTCCAAAACCTGGTCAAGACAATTTTGAGTTTTGAACTTCTTTTAATTCCAATTTAAAAAGGTTTTCAATAAAAACAACGCGTTTCGGGGGATTGAGACCCCCTTCATCAGGTCAAACAATTGGATCTGGTCATGTCAGTGAGGTACAAAGAGCAGTAAGGGCCCCATAGCAAGGATCAAACCAGGCCCCCCACATAGGACAGAAGGATTTCTGCCTAAACCCTTTTTTAATGACCCTTGGGCCATTTTTCCCACTGTCTCATTCGCTAATGAGTTTTTCCTTTAGAGGGTAAAGTCCTGACCAAGTTTCACCTCCAGTGGAAGAGGAGATAACTAAGACAACTAAGACTGGGCCCCCTCTCACCCTTGGCCCCATAGCAGTCGCATGGTCTGCCTCTATGACAGTTA
Source organism: Bufotes viridis (assembly GCA_033119425.1). Lineage (NCBI taxonomy): Eukaryota > Metazoa > Chordata > Amphibia > Anura > Bufonidae > Bufotes > Bufotes viridis. Next base: position 170,532,254 of record CM065590.1, read on the forward strand.
CGCCCCTGGGTCACGTGCATGAGGCCAATAATATCTGTAGCTAGTAAGAACATGAAGCCTCAGGAGGGGATGTATATTGTCATAAAACACTGATTTTGCTATGGAAAAAATATTGATATCTTACTTTTATAGCCCAGGTCCCTATATATCAGACAAAGGAGGGGGAAGGAGAATCTGTGACGCCTGGGTAACTTTCCATATTAATGACAGGTCTATATCTGCTTAAAGGGGTTCTCCGGGAAAGAAAAAAATAATTAAAATACTGATAAACATGTTGTTCTAAATAAACTGTTGCCATTAAATGCCTTTAATTATTTATAATGGCTTGCTTCGTCCATTGGAGGAATTAAAATGGCCGCCATCAGATTCCTGGACAAGGAATCCGTCCTCCTAATGACACTGCAGGATGGCCTGTGTGAGAAAGCAGAGCAAAGAGCCCTATTTAAACTCTGCTCTCTGTCTGCATCAGCACTGTGAAGCGCTTATCTGTCTGTCTCAGAAGAGAGCTGAAGTCACCTCACCTCGAACACACAGGCTGAAGTGTTTTGTAATGACATTCTTCCCCCACAGCAGCGTGCGTCTGGTCCTCATTCCTGCCCTTCAGCTTGTGAAGTGTACCGAAGCACACGGACGCAGCGGAGCAGTTATCTCAGCTGTCATCTGCACATAATATACAGCTTCACAGTGCTGATACAGGCAGAGAGCAGAGTTTACATGGGGCTCCTGCTCTGCTTTCTCACACAGGCCGTCCTGCAGTGTCATTAGGAGGGCGGATTCCATGTCCAGGAATCTGACAGCAGCCATTTTAATTCCATCACCGATTGCCTCCTAGACAAAATGAGCCATTATAAATAAAGGCATTCAGAAGTTTATTTAAAATAACATGTTTTTTCTGTATTTTTTTATTTTTCTTTCCCAGAAAACTCCGATAATGCTTTCTCTAAGAGTCTTGGCAGCATTTAAAGAGGACCTGAAACCTCTCCTGACATTTCTGCTTTAGTATTTTAACTACTATCGGGGGGATACTGATGACCGGGGGAGAAGGTGTCTGATCCTTGGACACCCGCCGGTCAGCTGTTTGAGAAGGCACTGGCACTCCTGTGAGCGTCGCTTCCTTCTTGCAGCTTGCACAGTGACGCACGTTGTATATGGCTGTGCCTGATATTGCGCTCAGCCCCTTTCACTTCAATGGGGCTGAGCTGCTCCAAGGCCATGTGATAGATGAAAGTGTATTCACTTGGCCTAAGAAAACTACTACGAGCGCCGGTGTCTTCTCGAACAGCTAATTGGTGGGGGTCCCAGGTGTCAGACCTCCACCAATAAGATACTGATAACCTATCCTGAGGATAGGTCATCTGTATAAAGTCTCGAAAAACCCCTTTAAGTATTAGTTCTCCCTGAGTTCAGCTCCATAAGGGGAACTTTATTAACTGTGATGTTTTCCATACTCAGGAACACTGCACCCTGTACCATGTGGCCTGGGGAATCTGTTTAGTCAACTGCAATGTTTAAATAAGGTAATTAATAGGGATCAGCTAACTTGTGTTTTCAAGTTCCGCATACAAGGTTTGGGTTCGGGTTATCTAAAAATTCAGTTATGGATTCTGCTACCAGGGACCATAACTTATGTTCCGTGGAAGCAGAATCTGTAACTGAATTCTTAGATAGCACGAACCTTGTACGCCGATCTTGAAAACACAAGTTCGCTCAACACTAGTAATTAACCATCTGCTCCACCATGAAAGGTAGCTGTAGCCGTCCTTGCCCTCCTCGAAGTATACACACTCATGTTAGAATAAAGAGTACCTCATCATTCAACAAATTTTCCATATATCAAAAGTGCAGGAATGAGGAGTGAGGAATTATACAGTATCTAGCAACAATATGACTTGTATCTGTCATTTTTAACAGTTTTCTCATCTGTATGCTAGATCTCTACTTTGCAGTTCTCCCTGAACTGATGGGTGGAGACTGACTGCCATCCACTGCATACAGAAAGTAGCAGAAAATCTACTTCCCAACTTTCTCTCACTAACTCAGAAGCAGCCCTTGAATCATGGATGATATTACAGAATAGTTCTGACTTCTACTGATGTGAATAAAGCACTTGAGCGGAGATAGAAACTTCCTATTTAGCTGGTAAAGTTTCTCTGTGTGCCTTTCCTCTCCTCTCTTATACATCTCCTTCTCACTCCCCTCTCCATAGATTACTACTGAATTGTGTTATCTGATACCTCTTGTGAGACAGACTCAGCAGAGATTTCAGAGAGAATGTTGGTTTAGGAAGGGAGAAGAGGTGGAAGATAACAGCTGACAACAGGAGAAAATTGCAATGACTTTCATGGCTAATAGTCAATGTTTTTCAGGGAGTGCAGTTTCTGAGCCGGTACAGACAGTACAATAATCGGTGCAAACCAGGTTTTGTGGAACACCTCTTCTTAAAACAGTTGTCCCCAACAGGATAAGCATTGTCCATATGCCCTATAGGCCCGGAGGTCTCCTTTATGTGCAAAGACAGATTTTGTCTGTAAAAACTTTTTTTTTTTCCTTGCAAATCTGCCACATTCATAAATTACATGGACAGTCATTCAATAGAAAGGCCGGGATCTAATGCTACATTTCCCCTGAAAGAAAATATGGGGGGCCATGGCTTTCTCTGGTGAGAACAGCCGATTACTGGGGGTTATAGAAGACAGTCCTGAAGTGTACAATATCTACTCCACCACTTCTTAATAACTCTGCTGTGATGTTCCACTGAGATGATGTGACCTGATATTTTTCCTTTTGACTAGTAAAGCATGCTGGCACAGTAACTTCTGAGACCTTTGTATGTATGTTTTCTTCCAAAATATACCTCACAACCTCCCACATATACAAGTCCTAAACTCTACATATCACTCCGAGACACACAAGTCAGCACTTCTTTAATCACACAGGAGACAAACCCCTGTCCTTTACAAATATAAGTATAATATGAGCAAGTAAGTTCTACTGTGTCAGCATTTTCCATAATAAATAAAAAAAAAGATGAACCCAAATTTCTTGTGGTTCATTTCAGGTGAATGAGAGTGACCCACATGTAATACTGCACTCGAAATGAGACATGCAAGCCACTTCTTCTAAAAGGACAAGAATACTTAGTGCCTCAAGAGAACATTTATCTGGTTAGCTGAGAGGCCTTGGGGGTACTCTTAAAGGGGCTATTTCTCATTGAAAAGACCAACAAGAATGGATGAGGAGTATTGTAGTCCAGCCTGCCTCAAACATTTATGCAAGTTTTAGTATCTTATATCTACTTTTATCAGAGAGGCTTTGTGTTCTTTCCTTCCTATATGTCAATTACACCAGTTTCTTAAAGGGCATCTTTACGTAAAGCCCAGTCTCTCCTTGTATCGTTACAAAAATAGCATGTAACCTGTGTTTTCCTTCTTTCAGCAAGGCTTCTGAAAATGTCAGCTGTGAGGGTAGTCTCTTCATTTATCATGATCAGCACTCTCAGATAATCTCCTCACCTTTGCACCAACTATTCCTTGTCATCTTTTTCTTTATTCTTTTACCCTATACAGATTTTCATGGAAGGGGGGACAGGGTCAATGAGGTTTCTGGAAACCCCATGTAGACAGAACACAGGCTGCTGGTAGACGGGTAAGATGTCACTTCCGCTAATGGCGCATATGTTACAGCTGTTCGGGAATTCCCATATGCCACTGATTTATGCAAACATCATGTATGCTTTACAATACTCTATGAATTACCGTAACAACTATCTTAGTTTTATGATCAGTGACTTTGTTTAATTGAGCATTGGGGAATTTTCACCATCACTGTCATTTGGAACTGTAAATAAGCCATACACATTCAAAAGGTGTCGGCATATAAGTGATGTCAATGGGGAGAAAAAACTGCTGCCAGACACCCCTGGCAGTAGGTTATCACAAGCGAGAACAAAAGAATAGGGCCACAATCATTTCCCCTGATTCTTCTCTTCCTCTACATCGTCTGATTAGGGGAAGTTGGTAGTTTCCAATACAGCTTTCCCTTGTTCTGAACAGGTTTGGCGGACTATGCACTAAAAAGTATGGGGGCCATAACTCTTACTACTTCACACCTTATAATGACATGCCTTTTCATGTACTTTAGACTTAAAAAGACCTCCAAGAGTGGCCAACAGGTGCAACGTGATCGCTGCAGCCACTAGGTCATGTGTTATACGGGTGACAGGTCATTGTTGCAACCAGTGATTGGCTGCAGCGGTCACATGGTGCCGTTTAACAGGATGTTGATGTCCGAGCATTGTGGAGCTGCAGAGATGGCTGGGGAGCAATGGAGCAGGAACCCAGCAGTGGGAACCAGTTAAGTAAGAATCCCACCGCGGGTCAGCCACTCCATGAGGTCTTTTTAAGTCTTGGATAACCCCTTTAACAACTTCCCCTATGTAGAAATACACCTTATATCAGGGCTGGCCAACCTGCGGCTCTCCAGATGTTGTAAAACTACAATTCCCACCATGCCCTGCTGTAGGCTGATATCTGTAAGCTGTCTGGGCATGCTGGGAGTTGTAGTTTTGCAACAGCTGGAGAGCCGCAGGTTGGCCAGCCCTGCCTTATATGAACAACCTCAAATGAACAGCATTGTAATGATAAAATGCATTAGTGGATTACATTCCTTACCAGCATGTCAGTGGCATTCAAGTAGTGTTTACTAGCCATGGATTGTTCCAGTTTCTGAGGCACCTGCTTGATATTCTCTATTTCATCCAATAGGTTCAAGACATGCTTGTGTTCAATTCCTTCAATCCACAGCTTTCTTAGCTCATCACGCTTGCAATGGAGAAGCATCTTACAGGACAAAAGGTTCTCTTTAACCTAACAGGAAAACAGGAAAATTTCAATAAGTAGAAATACTACTGCAGTCAGTGTGCCAGTTAAATAAGACCTGTCACCATGAAGTCTGCAGGCAGCATGTTATAGAGCAGGAGGAGCTGAGCTGATTGATATATAGCTGTATGTGAAAGGATTCAGTAAAACGTGTAATTTATACATTTTTATCTCTGCTTTTTCTGAAAGTAAGACCGCCCCCATGAACAGCTATTAGTGACTGACAGCCATACACAGTTAAACAGAGAATGCTATCAATCACTGATCACACCTCCCCTTATACAGCTATCAGTGACTGACAGCTATCTCTCTATACACACTTACACAGAGAATGCTATCAATCACTGATCACACCTCCCCCATGTACAGCTATCACTGATTGACATCTATGTATGTATATACACTTACATACAGAATGCTATCAATCACTGATCACATCTCGCCCATGTACAGCTATCAGTGACTGACAGCTCTCTCTCTATGCACACTTACACATAAAATACTATCAATCACTGATAACACCTCCCCTGTATACAGGTGTCAGTGACTGACAGCTATGAATGTATACACACTTATACAGAGAAGGCTATCGGTTACTGATAACACCTTCCCAATGTACAGCTATCACTGATTGACATCTATGTATGTATATACACTTACACACAGAATGCCATCAATCACTGATAACAGCTCTCTGTGTACAGCTATCAGTGACTGACATCTATCTCTGTATACACACTTACACAGAGAATACTAACAATCACTGATCACACCTCCTCTGTGTACAGCTATCAGTGACTGACAGCTGTCTATACATACGCACACAGAGAATACCATCAATCACTGATAACACCTCCCCATGTACAGCTATCTCTCTATACACACTTACACAGAGAATGCTATAAATTACTGATAACACCTCCCCATGTACAGCTATCAGCGACTGACTGCTATCTCTCTATACACACTTACACAGAGAATGCTATCAATCACTGATAACACCTCCCCATGTACAGCTATCAGCGACTGACTGCTATCTATATATACACAGTTACACAGAGAATGCTATAAATTACTGATAACACCTCCCCATGTACAGCTATCAGCGACTGACTGCTATCTCTCTCTATACACACTTACACAGAGAATACCATCAATCAGTGATAACACCTCCCCATGTACAGCTATCTCTCTATACACACTTACACAGAGAATGCTATAAATTACTGATAACACCTCCCCGTGTACAGCTATCAGCGACTAACTGCTATCTCTCTCTATACACACTTACACAGAGAATGCTATCAATCACTGATAACACCTCCCAGTGTACAGCTATCAGCGACTAACTGCTATCTCTCTCTATACACACTTACACAGAGAATGCTATCAATCACTGATAACACCTCCCCCATGTACAACTATCAGTGACTGACAGCTACCTACAGTTGAAATCAGAAGTTTACATACACTATATAAAAAGACACACATGCATGTTTTTCTCAATATCTGACATGAAATCAGAATAAACCTTTCCTGTTTTTGGTCAATTAGGATTACCATAATTATTATTATTTGCCAAATGTCAGAATAATGAAAGAGAGAGAATGTTTTAAGGCATTTTTATTACTTTCTGCAAAGTCAAAAGTTTACATACATTTCATTAATATTTGGTACCATTGCCCTTAACCCCTTCTACCCCGGGCCAGTTTTCACCTTCCTGCCCAGGCCATTTTTTGCAAATCTGACATGCACCACTTTATGTGGTAATAACTTTGGAACACTTTTACTTATCCAAGCCGTTCTGAGACTGTTTTCTCGTGACACATTGTACTTCACGATAGTCATAAATTTGAACAATATATTTCGCCTTTATTTGTGAACAAATCCCAAATTTACCAAAAATGTTGAAAAATTCCCAAATTTTCAAATTTCAATTTCTCTACTTTTATAATAGATAGTGATACCTCATATAATATTTATTGCTTTACATTTCCCATAGGTCTACTTCATGTTTGGATCATTTTGAAAATTAGATTTTATTTTTTGGGGACATTAGAAGGCTTAAAAGTTTAGAAACAAATCTTAAAATTTTTAAGAAAATTTCCAAAACCCAATTTTTAAGGACCAGTTCAGCTCTCAAGGTATTCAAAATTGATTTTACAAACTTTGCTAACCCTTTAGGTGTTCCACAAGAATTAATGGAATATGGAGATGAAATTTCAGAATTTCACTTTTTGGGGAAATTTTACATTTTAATCTATTTTTTCCAGTAACAAAGCAAGGGTTAACAGCCAAACAAAACTCAATATTTGTTACCTTGATTCTGCGGTTTACAGAAACACCCCATATGTGGTCGTAAACTGCTGTACGGCCACACGGCAGGGCGCAGAAGGAAAGGAACGCCATATGGTTTTTTGGAAGGCAGATTTAGCTGAACTGGTTTTTAGACACCATGTCCCATTTGAAGCCCCCCTGATGCAACCCTACAGTAGAAACTCAAAAAAGTGACCACATTTTTGAAATTACAGGATAAGGTGCCAGTTTTATTGGTACTATTTTGGGGTACCTATGGTTTTTAATTGATCTATATTACGTTTTTTGTGAGGCAAGGTAACCAAAAAACTGATATTTTGGCATCGTTTGTTTTTACTGTTTTTTTTACAACATTTACCTGACAGGTGTGGGGAGTCGCTCCGGTAGACAGCGGTACGGGTGCAGTTTAGAGGCAAAACAAGGAGTCCAGATTGTGCAACAAACAGTGTTTTATTCACACTTGCACACCATAAATGAAAACAGTCTCTTGGTGACAGTTCACACACAACGGAAATAACGTGGCAAAACAAAAACAGGCCAACACAGGTTCAGTCACCTGGGAGATGTAGGTGCAGGTTCGCACCACCCTGTCGGCCCAGCCGCAGGAGAATCCAGCTTCAGGTAGCCAGGAACAAAACACCTCCTTGCTGAGCTCTTTCCTCCAGGACAGAGAACTCCCAGCCCTGTTAGCAGCTCCAGGATAATCACTTCCTCCAGCTGCTGAGCTGGCTGAGCTTTAAACCCAGCCCAAAACCAGGACTGGGTCGTGGGGAGCAGCCACCCACCCTACACTTTAGCTGCTCCCGGTAGAGCCGGCCCGGATCGGCTTTGCAGCCATGCTATTTAATCTCTGTCAGTAGCACTAGCTGCTGCTGACATCAACAAAAACGGGCTCTTACCTCACCGAGGCTATGAACCTCGGTGACACATACCTGCCATCCACGACGGCACCCTGCACCTTACCACACACCCCCTTTGTTCAACCCTGAGAGGTGGACACATGTGAGGCAGTGGACGCGGGAAAGGGCATCTGCATTTCCCTGCAAGCGACCTGCCCTATGTTCCACGGAGAACTTGAAATTTTGCAGGGATAGGAACCACCTGGTGACCCGAGCATTCCTCTCCTTGGCCTGACTCATCCATTTGAGGGAATGGTCGGTCACCAGACGGAACCTCCTCCTAACAGGTAGTAGCGGAGAGATTCGAGTGCCCACTTGATAGCCAGGCACTCCCTCTCCACTATACTATATCTGGACTCGGCGGGACTGAGCTTACGGCTCAGGAAGACAACGGGATGTTCTTCCCCGTTGACCTCCTGAGACAGTACCGCACCGAGGCCTACCTCCGAGGCGTCGGTCTGTACGACAAACTCCTTGTTGAAGTCGGGTGTCACCAAAACCGGGGACCCACACAGGGCCGACTTCAGCGCGGAGAAAGCCTCCTCCGCCTTCTCACTCCAGCTAACCCTCCCAGACTTTCGCCCCTTCAACAGGTCTGTCAATGGCGCTGCTATTGTGGCAAAGTGGGGCACAAACCTCATGTAGTAACCTACAATCCCCAGGAACGACTTTACCTGCCTGGTGGTGACCGGTCGGGGCCAGTTACGAATGGCCTCTACCTTAGTTACCTGAGGTTTGATAACTCCCGCCCAATTACATATCCCAGATATTTTGTCTCCTCTAACCCTATGGAGCACTTCTTTGGGTTAGCGGTCAGTCCGGCTTTCCTCAGGGCATCCACTACCGCCTGCACCTTGGGTAAATGGCTTTCCCAGTCGGTGCTGTGGATGACTACATCATCTAAGTAGGCCGAGGCGTACCGACGATGTGGTCGCAGCACTATGTCCATTAGCCTTTGGAAAGTGGCGGGGCGCCATGCAGGCCAAAGGGTAACACCTTGTAGTGATACAGGCCCTGCGAGGTAACAAATGCGGTTTTTCCTTAGCCGACTCCGTTAAGGGTACCTGCCAGTACCCTTTAGTGAGGTCCAGCACAGAAAAATAACGGGCTTGTCCTAAACTTTCAACAAGCTCGTCTACTCGGGGCATGGGATACGCGTCAAACTTGGATACTTCATTTAACTTGCGAAAGTCGTTGCAGAACCGCAACGTCCCATCCGGCTTAGGTATTAGGACTATGGGACTGGCCCACTCACTTTTCGACTCCTCAATGACATCGAGCTTCAACATTAACTGCACTTCCTCCGCGATGGCCCGCCGCCGCGCCTCGGGTACCGGTATGGTTTTAACCGGACCTTGGCCTGAGGCTCAGTGACGATGTCATGTCGGATGAGAGGCGTGCGGCCAGGGAGGTCCGAGAACACATCCGTGTTCCGACTGAGGAACTCCCTGACTTCCTGAACTTGTTTGGAAGACAGGCTGTCTGCAATTTTTACCGTGGTTACGGCTTCACAGGCCTCGAACTGTGGGGCTGGACCCTTTTCACCCTAGAAGCCCTGGCCGGGGCTGTGGTCGTCGGCCGCGTCCCTATCTTTCCACGGCTTAAGTAAATTCACGTGGTACACCTGCTCCGGCTTGCGCCGCCTGGCTGGTGTACTTTGTAATTTACTTCCCCTACTCTCGATCACCTCATAGGGGCCCTGCCACCTAGCTAGGAATTTGCTGTCAAGGGTGGGTACCAGAACCAAAACCCGATCTCCCGGATTGAAGCCCGTACCCGAGCCTGACGATTGTACACCCTACTCTGGGCTTGTTGCGCTGCCTCCATATGCTCCCGGACCAAGGGCAACACCCTTTCCATCCGTTCCTGCATCTGGGCGACATACTCAATGACACTTTTGTGGGGACAGGCTGTTGTTCCCATGCTTCCTTGGCGATATCCAACAGGCCCCGAGGGTGTCTGCCATAAAGCAGTTCGAAGGGCGAGAACCCAGTAGAGGCCTGGGGCACCTCTCGCACTGCGAACATGAGATAGGGCAGAAGCAGATCCCAGTCCTTCCCATCTCTAGACACCACCCTCTTTAACATATTTTTTAGAGTTTGGTTAAACCTCTCCCACAAGACCGTCTGTTTGCGGATGGTAAGCGGACGTCCGTAACTGCTTTATACGCAACAATTTACACAGTTCCCTCATTACTTTGGACATAAAGGGGTCCCTTGGTCTGTCAGAACCTCTTTAGGCAGGCCCACACGGGAAAACATCTCCATTAACTCTTTGGCAATGAGCCTAGCTGAGGTATGTCGCAGAGGCACCGCCTCCGGATACCGAGTGGCATAGTCGAGAACTACCAGAATGTGTTGGTGGCCCCTGGCAGAACTTTGGTACAGGCCCAATTAAATCCATAGCGACTCGCTCAAACGGTACTTCAATAATTGGCAGAGGTACCAGAGGACTACGGAAATGTGGCTGGGGGCTAGTTATCTGACAGGTTGGACAGGACTTACAATAATCTTCTACCTCCTTGAACACACCGGGCCAATAAAACCGCTGCAGTATGCGGTCCTGGGTTTTCTGCCACCCCAGGTGTCCCCCAAGAACATGTTGGTGGGCAAGCTCCATGACAAGCTTGCGATACGCTGTGGGCACCACCAACTGTTCAACAGGTTCACCTCGGATTTGGTTCACCCGATACAACATATCCTGCAGAACAATAAATCGTGGGAACATTAATTCAGCCCCTGGTTTCTGGGGTTTACCATCAATTTCCAGCACATTCTCCCAGGCCCTGGTTAGGGTTTGGTCCCGGTGTTAGGCGGTCCCAAAATTATCTCCGGAGACGTGGAGGTCTGCCAACTCAGGACCTGGTGGCAAGTCCTCCATGTCTCCCACCATTACACTCAGTGGGGGTGTCTCCCCCTCTATCACAGAAGTGGTGGTCACCCCTACCGCAGGCCCTTCGGACTCGGGCTCCCAGGGCTCTGGCCTCCCACAGGAACCAGGCCACTCTGCTAGGGTTACCCCTGTCTCAGGGCTATTAGTCACTTTCACCTCAGGCCATAGTGACGGAAAACCAGGAAGTCTCTCCCAATTATTAGTTCATACGGTAGTTTGGCGGAGATCGCCACTTCACAAGTCCAGGTGCCGGCCGCCGTGGACAGAGACATTACAGCAGTGGGATAGTCCTTTAAGTCTCCGTGAATGCACACCACCCCAACTTTCCGGCCCGTATACTGGGTGGGCTGTACCAGGGCAGCACTTACCAGGGTTACCAGGCTCCCTGAGTCCAACAGCGCCACTGCCAGGTTATCCCCGACTTGCACCTGGCACAGATGACGACTGTCTATTGTCTCGGGGATGCCGGTCGCACACAGTCTCCGGGCATACATGGAAGCCCGGTACCCATAATTAGTCTCCATGGGTTCCCCCACTGTGGACAGTTGGCCCTTATGTGTCCAGGCTCCCGACACTGCCAGCAGACCACTGGGGACGGATCTGCAAGAGGTACATCCCGGGCGGGTTTGGCCGGCCGCCGGGACTGGGGTGGAGATTTCCGGGGTTTGACTGGCCCCCTCCCAAAAGAACCCCCTGCAGGTTTCTGGTGGCCTCATATCGTTCCACCAGGTCGACCATCTCAAGGGCATTGGTGGGGATACCTGGCCGATCCAGTGTTGAAGGGGGTAAGGCAAGGCCCTCCAAAACATGTCAGCCAGCAGCCGGTCCAGCATAGCAGTCGGACTCAGAACCTCAGGCTGCAGCCATTTTTGCAACCTGTGCAGCAACTCATAGTACTGCGGCCTGGCGGGTTCAGCCACGTTAAAGTCCCACTGGTGGACACGCTGAGCCCGGACCAACACGTTTACCCCCAGTCTGGCCAGGATCTCCCCCTTCACCGTGGAATAGTCAGCAGCCTGGTCGTCTGCCAAATCAAAAAAAACTTGCTGGGGTCCGGATGCCAGGAATGGAGCAACCACTTCGGCCCACTGGTCACGGGGTAACTTTTCCCTCACGGCGACCTTCTCAAAGACCGCTAGGTATGTCTCCACGTCGTCTGCGGGGGTCATCTTTGGGATCGCCGCACGGACCGCTTTCGGGCATCATGGACGTGGTGGGACGCTCCGGCCGCCTGTAATGCCATCACATGTTGTAGCAGTAACTGGTTGGTCTCCCGCTGCTGCACGTTAGCTTCCACGAGCCTTCACAGCAGCCTCCATGTTGCCAGAGATCACAGGCTGCAACTTTGCCGGCCTAATATAGGACATTCACTTTTGCTCAGCACAAAAACAAAGTTCGGCGTTCACGCCAGCCTCACTGCGCATGCCCGCATCCGACACCAAATGTGGGAGTCGCTCCGGTAGACAGCGGTGCGGGTGCAGTTTAGAGGCAAAACAAGGAGTCCAGATTGTGCAACAAACAGTGTTTTATTCACACTTGCACACCATAAATGAAAACAGTCTCTTGGTGACAGTTCACACACAACGGAAATAACGTGGCAAAACAAAAACAGGCCAACACAGGTTCAGTCACCTGGGAGGTGTAGGTGCAGGTTCGCACCACGCTGTCGGCCCAGCCGCAGGAGAATCCAGCTTCAGGTAGCCAGGAACAAAACACCTCCTTGCTGAGCTCTTTCCTCCAGGACAGAGAACTCCCAGCCCTGTTAGCAGCTCCAGGATAATCACTTCCTCCAGCAGCTGAGCTGGCTGAGCTTTTAAACCCAGCCCAAAACCAGGACTGGGTCGTGGGGAGCAGCCACCCACCCTACACTTTAGCTGCTCCCGGTAAGAGCCGGCCCGGATCGGCTTTGCAGCCATGCTATTTAATCTCTGTCAGTAGCACTAGCTGCTGCTGACATCAACAAAAACGGGCTCTTACCTCACCGAGGCTATGAACCTCGGTGACACATACCTGCCATCCACGACGGCACCCTGCACCTTACCACACAGGGTAGATCATGTGCTATTTTTATAGAGCAGGTTGTTACAGACGCAATAATATCAAATATGTCTACTTTCCATGTTTGTTTCAGTTTTACATAATAAAGTTTTTGTGTCTCCATTTTCTGAAGCCCTATTTTTTTATTTTTCTTCCGATCGTCTAGTGCAGGGGTTCTTTTTTTGCAGGAAGAGTTGACATTTTTATTGGTACCAGGTACCGTATTTTTCGCCCTATAAGATGCACTTTTTCCCCCCCAAAAGAGTGGGGGAAAAGGCAGTGCGTCTTATGGGGCGAATGCTGCAGTTTGTATACCACCGACCGCATGCTGCGCAGTGCGGTCGGCGGGTGTATCAGCGGGCAGGGAGGAGGGGCCAGCATTTAGCTCTGTAATTACAGCGGGCCCGGTGCAGTCACTGTATCCTGATACACCGGGCCCGCTCACTGTAGGAAACCTAACTGTAGGGAATGCTGTAGGCCGATTCAGTTAACAGTAGTCTTTTATCCAGGCTTTACTTACTGTATTAACTTTCCGGCAGGCAGAAGGCAGGCAGCTGAGCTGGTGGGCGGGCCCTGACAACGTAACTCACTACGTACTGCGCCTGCTCCGCCTTCTTCATTCATAAAATGGGCGGAGCCGGCGCGTGACATAGTAAGTAACGTTGTCAGCGCCGGCCCGCCGGCCCAGCCTCCTGCCTTCTGCCTGCCGGAAAGTTAATACAGTAAGTAAAGCCTGGATAAAAGACTACTGTTAACTTAATCAGCCTACAGCATTCTATACAGTTAGGTTTCCTACAGTGAGCGGGCCCGGTGTATCAGGATACAGTGACTGCACCGGGCCCGCTGTAATTACAGAGCTAAATGCCGGCCCCTCCACCCTATTGGGGGTCATTCTCTGGATGGCACTATTATGGGGATTTGTGGATGGCATATTATGGGGACTGTGGATGGCATGACACTGTTATGGGGGATCTGTGGATGACACATAGCATAAAATACTATTTATGTGTCATCAACAGATCCCCCCCAACAAGAGTGCCAGCCACAGTCCCCAACAAGAGTGCCAGCCACAGTCCCCAACAAGAGTGCCAGCCACAGTCCCCAACAAGAGTGCCAGCCACAGTCCCCAACAAGAGTGCCAGCCACAGTCCCCAACAAGAGTGCCAGCCACAGTCCCCAACAAGAGTGCCAGCCACAGTCCCCAACAAGAGTGCCAGCCACAGTCCCCAACAAGAGTGCCAGCCACAGTCCCCAACAACAGTGCCAGCCACAGTCCCCAACAACAGTGCCAGCCACAGTCCCCAATAACAGTGCCAGCCACAGTCCCCAATAACAGTGCCATCCACAGACCCCCATAACAGTGCCATCCACAGACCCCCATAACAGTGCCATCCACAGACCCCCCCCCCCCCCATAACAGTGCCATTCACAAATTCCATATAACACCATTAGGCACACTTTTTGGTTCAAAATATTTTTTTTCTTATTTTCCTCCTCAAAAACCTAGGTGCGTCTTATGGGCCGGTGCGTCTTGTAGGGCGAAAAATACAGGTATTTATTTTTCCAGCGTTCACCTGAGGGCTTAAGTCATGTGATATTTTTATATAGCAGATCATTACGGACGTGGCAATACCTAATATGTCTACTTTTACACAATAATAGCACTTTTTAAATGAAATAATGATGTTTTAGTGTCTCCATAGTCTGAGAGCCATAGCTTTTTTATTTTTTGACCGAATGTCTTAGGTAAAGTCTCATTTTTGGCGGGATGAGGTGTCGGTTTGATTGGTACTATTTGGGGGGTATATGCCTTTTTGATCGCTTGGTGTTGCAATTTTTGTGATGTAAGGTGACAAAAATAGCTTTTTTTAACACTTTTTTTTTTTTCATGGTGTTCACCTGAGGGGTTAGGTCATGTGATATTTTTATAGATCTGGTTGTTACGGATGTGGCGATACATAATATGTCTATTTTTTTTAATGTATTTCACTTTAGCACAATAATAGCCGTTTTGAAACAAAAAAAATTATGCTTTAGTGTCTCCATGTTCTGAGAGCTATAGTTTTTTTATTTTTTGGGGGATTGTCTTAGGTAGGGGCTCACTTTTTGTGGGATGAGGTGATGGTTTTATTGATACCATTTTGTGGGACAAACGCCAGTTTGGTCGCTTGGTGTTGCACTTTTTGTGACGTAAGGTGAAAAAAATGTCTTTTTTTTCCACCGTTTTATTTTTATATGGTGTTTACCGGACAGGGTGGATCATGTGATATATTTATAGAGGCAGTCATTACGGATGCGGCGATACCTAATATGTGTAGGGGTTTTTTCTGTTTTTTATTATAAAATACGGGGAAAGGGGCTTTTTTTTCTTTTTTTACTTAAAAACTTTTTTATTTTGTTAAAAAAAAATTTTTTTTTTACTTTATTTCAGAATTTTACTTTTGGGGGTCTGATCCCCTCTGCTATGCATTACAATACATCTGTATTATAATGCATCGTCTGTTAGTGTATGACACTGAGTCATACACTAACAGGTTGCCTAGGAGACACAGCCTGGGGCTGGATCTCCTTGGCACTAGGGCTGCACGATATGGGAATTTTGTGCGATTGCGATTAGGGCTCTAAAAGTTGCGATAACGATATGCGATGCGATATTTTAATGGAATTATGCTAGAGGTCTATTTGCTTGGATTTTCAAGGCAAAAGCACACACAGATGACTGATAATGTGAAATGTAGTTATGCTGAACTCAAGAACTGAAATGCACAGCGTTTTTCAAAATAAAACATCTTTTAGGGTACTTTCACACTAGCGTTTTTGTTTTCAGGCATAGAGTTCCGTTCTCTAGGCTCTATGCCGGAAAACTACTGATCAGGATTATCCTAATGCGTTCTGAATGGAGAGAAATCCATTCAGGATGTCATCCATTCAGTACCGAAGCATTTTTTGGCTGAAGAAAAAGCCGCAGCATGCTGCGGATTTTCCTCCGGCCAAAAATCCAGGGGATTTGCCGTAACGCCGGATCCGGAATTAATGCCCATTGAAGTGCATTAATCCAGATCCCGAATTAAGCTAATCAGCGTTTTGGCGCATCGCCAGGTCCGACACTTAGCTATGCGCAGCAGCAGTTCCGATCGGGGCCCCAGTGGGGCTCTGATCGATTACCATGGCAGCCAGGACGCTACTGAAGTCCTGGCTGTCATGGTAAGTACTCGCAGCAGTCTACTTACCTGCAATGCGACCGCTGGCGTGCCTTCATGGCGTCACAGGTCCGGACGGAGGGGACCTGTGACGTCATGAAGGAGCGCCCAGCGGCCGCAGCACAGGTAAATAGACTGCTGCGGAGTACCATGGCAGCCAGGACGCTACTGAACCTGTAAGCGTTTTGAAGACTGATCAGGATCCTAATAAGTCTTCAAATGCCTTCAGACGACTTGCGCTCTGACGGATCCGGCGGGCCGGAAGTGCCTGCTGGATCCCCAGAAAGCAAGTGTGAAAGGGCCCTTACTAAATTAAAAAACATATTTACATTACTGCAAAAGTAGAAAATACAAAACGTGCCATTTTCTTAACAGCACTGCACAGAACAGATAAATAAAATAGAATAGATATAGGAACATGTGTAATCACTCGTCTCCAGCCCTCCTCCCTCCCTGCACTGTAACTGATGTACCGCCGGCCGCGCTGTGCAGCCACATAAAAAGTCTACCATTGCTTTATAAGACGCAGTACCATTTTCCCCCCACTTTGGGGGGGGGGGGGGAGTGTGTCTTATAAAGCGAAAAATAAGGTAATATAATTGCAGCATTTTTGGATTGGCATATTGCGATTGCGATAATGGCGATTAATTGCGATTGCGATTGCTTTTGCGATATATTGTGCAGCCCTACTTGGCACCCATAGGTAGCAGGTCCCGATGCCGTGCAAGGCATTGGGCAGCCTCTGCATGGCATCGGGCTGCCTTTTGACACAGCAGCAGGGGGACTCGATGCGCACCCGCACCCGACACAAACACCTTCTATGTCGCGGTCAGCGCAGACCATGGCATAAAAGGGGTTAAACCGTCTGCATCGGCTTTTACAGCGATGCCGACGGATACAGCAGGGGCCTGGCTACCACGGACTGCTGGACCCCTGCAGTGATAGAGCGTGCACCGCTCCGATGCCTGCCCGATCACCATGACGTACTATTACGTCAAAATGCGGGAAGTCACTGATTTCCATGACGTAATAGTACGTCACATGTTGGGAAGGGGTTAAACTGTATGACTTGCCCCAACCTTTTTATATATCCTTCCACAAGCTTCTCACAATAATTGGTCGGAATTTGGGCCCATTCCTCCTGACAAAACTGGTGTAACTGAGCCATGTTTGTTGGTCGCCTTGCTCGCACCTGCCTTTTCAGCTTTGCACATACATTTTCAATATGATAGAGATCAGGGCTTTGTGATGGCTGCTCCAAAACATTAACACTTTGTAAACAGTTTGGCAGTATGCTTCGGTCATTGTCCATTTGGAAGACCCATTTCCCCCAAGCTTTAACTTCCTGGCTGATGTCTTGAGATGTTGCTTCAGTATTTCCACATAGTCTTGATTCCTCACAATGCCATCTATTTTGTGAAGTGCATCAGTCCCCTACAACCCTACAACATGATGCGGCCAACCTCGTGTTTCACTGGTAGGATGGTGTTCTTAGGCTTCGAAGCTTCTCCCTTTTTCCAAAAAAGTTACCCTATTTTGGAAACTACGGGATAAGGTGGCAGTTTTGTTGATACTATTTTAGGGTACATATGATTTTTGGCTGCTCTAACAATTTCTGATAGGCAAGGTAACAAAAAATAGCTGTTTTGGCACCATTTTTATTTTTTGTCTTTTTAAAATGTTCATCTGACAGGTTAGATCATGTGCTATTTTTATAGAGCAGGTTGTTATGGATGTGATAATACCAAATATGACTACTTTTTTGTTGTTGGTTTCAGTTTTACATAATAAAGCATTTTTGGAAAAAAATGATTTTTTTTGTGTCTCCATATTCTGAAAGCCATAGTTTTTAGTATTTTTGGGGTGACTGTCTTATGTAAGGGCTCATTTTTTTCGGTATGAGATGACAATTTGATTGGCACTATCTTGGGATGCATATGACTTTTTGATCACCTGGTATTACACTTTTTGTGATATAAGGTGACACAGTTTTTTTTTTTTTTTACGGTGTTCACCTGATAGGTTAGGTCATGTGATATTTTTATACAGCAGGTTCTTACGGACACGGAGATACCTACTATGTATACTTTTTTTATTTAAGTTTTACACAATAACAGCATTTTTGAAACAACAAAAAATTATGTTTTAGTGTCTCCATATTCTAAAAGCCATAGTTTTTTTATTTTTTTGGGTGATTGTTTTATGTAGGGGCTCATTTTTTGAGGGATGAGGTGACTGTTTGATTAGTACTATTTAGAAGGGCATACACCTTTTTGATCGCTTGGTGTTGCACTCTTTGTAATGTAAGGGGACAAAAAAATGATTGTTTTAGCAAAGTTTTTATTTTTTCTACAGTGTTCAGGTGAGGGGGTGGATCATGTGATATCTTTGTAGAGCGGGTCATTATGGACACGGCAATACCCAATATGTCTGGTTTCCATTTTTTTTTTTTTTGGGGAATTTTTTTCTTTTTTTCTTTTACTTGACACAATTTTATTATGAAAAACACAACTTTTTTTTTTTACTTTTTATTTTTGTCCCACTCTCGGTCTTCAACTTCTGGGGTCTGATCCCCTCTGCAATGCATTACAATACAACCTGTATTGTAATGCATTGCCTGTCAGCTTTTATGCTAAGGCCTAATAGCTGGATCTCACAGGCTTCCGTAGACGGCAAGCTCCGATGCCTATGGAAGGCATCGGGCTTGCCTTCTCTGCCATCAGGTCCCCACCACTGCAGCGCGGGGACCCGATGGGGAAGCCGTATCCTCCGCATGCGCGGTCAGCTTTGACCGCGGCATACAAAGGGTAAATATGCCGGCATCTGTGTTTTCCCCGATGCCGGAGTATGCAGCAGGGGCCCCGCTGTCAGTGACTGCCGGGTCCGTGCCGCTGATCAGTCGGGTGCAGCTCCTGCACCCGCCTGATCAGCCCGCCGTACATGTCCGGCGCTGGTCCTTAAGTCACATACACAGAGAATGCTTTTAATCACTGATAACACCTCCCCCATGTACAGCTATCAGTGACTGACAGCTATCTATATATACACAGTTACACAGAGAATGCTATCAATCACTGATAACACCTCCCCCATATACAGTTATCATTGACTGACAGCTATCTCTCTATACACACGTACACAGAGAATACTATCAATCACTGATAACAGCTCCCCTGTGTACAGCTATCAGTGACTGACAGCTATCTATGTATACACACTTACACATAGAATGCTATCAATCACTGATAGGATAGACTTCATGCACAACTAAAGTCAGAAATAGCAGAGATTTAAATGTATAAAAAAAGTTTTACTGAGTATTTTCAACCAAAACTATGTACATGAATCTGTTCAGCTCCTCTTGCTGTATAATTTGCTGGCTGCAGACTGCACTGCATTTTGCAGTGACTGGTCCTCTTTAAAGGCGTTTTCCCTCCCACAATGGACACTGGTAGACTTGAGTGAATCGAGCTTCGTTCAAAAACTTCAGCGTTTTAAATGTTGTTTCCGTACAGCATTAAAATGTACTGGCTTTGTAGAGCCAAACTTCTTCTCACCCAAAGTTGTGCGAGACTTTGGTGAATTAGTACTGTATTTAAAATAGGAATCCGAAGTGGGCTTTGGTACCGAGTCCTGCTCCTTCTCACTGTACAAGTGTAGATATCAAAAGTTGAGAATGCGCCCTGCTGCTGTATTCAACATCTATGGAGTTAGAGGAACAGCGCATGCTGTACTTTGCTGTCTCATAGACTCAGAATGGAGCAACACCAATCACAACATAGATTTAATTTCCCAAACTGCTATGAAAAATGAAAGCAGTTGTGTATTTGGTTGCCAAGGGCAACAAGGTCAATTCTTGTATCCGATGGTTCTGACGAATGAAGCACACAACTGCACAATTCTAATATGTAAAAGATAATCTACAGAGTAGACGCAAATAAGAAAAATAGCTGTGTAAGAGTTAACTACAATAGAAACTATTTATATTGTAAAAAAATGTTCCAATCATGGAAAACAGTTCACTGTGAGATTACGTGTCAAATAGTGATATACAATAGTTCTGTATACATAACAGTTAGTAACGAGTGGACATACGGATCACTCTCCAGTCTGACCATGCTGTGCTGTATATCAGTGACTGGAAGGTGATGATTTACATGTATTTTGGATAAAAATTATTAAAAACTTTACTTCATTTGGCGTGTTTTGAACTTTGATGTGATCATAAATCTGTTTAGAAGATCATTCAGGAGAGGTGAGAGAAGGTCTGGACAACGAGTGCTCAGACCGGCAGTATTTGTACTATGAAACGCAAGAGCTGCAGAAGCCAAGAGAAACAATATATTTAGAGGGCTTCTCCAGGAATTGTATACTGATGGCCTGTCTGTTAGGATAGGCCATCAATATCAGATTGGCAGGGGGTCCAAATCCTGTTCTACATTAGCTCCAGAAACAGGCACTGGAACTACAAAGCTCCATCAACTCCATAGCTCCATCCACTGAAGTGAATGGGAGCAGCACTGCGATAACCAGCTTTCTCCACTACACAGTTGATGGAGCAGAGAAGTTCTGGCGCCTGTAACCCAAAGCTGATCAGTGGGGGTGCCAGGAGATGAACCCCTGCCTAAGCCATCAGTTTAAAAATCCTATTAAACCCCTAAATAACAAATCTATTCCAAACACATCCTAAAATACATATCAAATCAATAAAAGTAAAATTGGCTCCCAAGGTGTCCATAGTCTTTAAAGGAAAGCCATTGCTTTCCTTTAAAGGGGTTATCCAATACTAAAAACTGCCCCGCATATGACCGGGCCCCTCACAAGGAATATACTTACCCCGCTCTGCTCCTGGTCCCCGTACAGCCGCTGCTGCTTCTCCCTGTGCACGGATGAAAACATCCTGTGTCGGGGAGGGGGAGCAGCCAAAGGCAAACGGGGACGAGCCACCCTAGCATCACCCGCGATGCTAGGGAGGCTCGTCCGTCCCCGCCTGCCATTGACTGGTCCCCCCCACCGACACCAGATGTTTTCCTCTGCGCACAGGGTGAAGCAGAAGCGACGGGGCGGGGACCAGGAGTGGCGGCGGGGAGCAGAGTAAGTATATTCCCTGCGAGGGGCCCAGGCATATGGGAGGGGGCAGTTTTTAGTATTGGATAACCACTTTAAAAAAAACAATGGCCTTATCCACATATAGGGAAAAATAAATCTGTGTTGTGGATTTTGACATAACCTCATTGTGCAATTATGGACTTTTATAGGACAGACACAATCAGGAGAAGGTTAGCTGACCTGCTTGATCTTATTGCGGGAGTTGGTAATACGTTCAGTTATGTTCTGGTACGTGCGTATGGCAGTAGTGAGTTCTGTAAAGTGCTGTTCGATCTTCTTATCCAGGTCTTTATCGCAGCTCTCATAAGCTGCCTCCAAACGTCCTCTCTCGGTCTCTCGGTCTTCCACATCATCACTTGTGGAAAGGGTCCTGGAGCAAAAACAAAAATGACATTAGTGTGTGTAAGACAAGCATTAGATGGAGATCATCTTCTCAGTCACAAACACTATAGATTCTTTATTTTTAAACTCATGGTGAACATACACTTGCAAGTTGGCCAAACTCCCAGATCTTGTGGGGACCGTCCAACTGTCTAAAGTATATGGGGGTTACCCTAATCTCTCCGTCTCAAAGGCTGATCTTGGGAGAAAGAAGGATCAGCGTGTTGGATTTAAACATCCCTGATAAGTTACACAGTCGAGTCATATAATTAAGACCACCAGCTAATATACAGAGTAACCACCATGCTAGATAGGCTGAGAGTGGCTCAATAAGGTCCTGGTAGGTTGTCATGAGTATCTGGAGCCATGCTGACTGCCTCCCACAGCTGCAGGAAGGTGTGTAGGGGAGGGTCCACAGCATGAACATGATGACTGAGGTGGTCCCACAGATACTCAATTGAGTTCAACTCTAGGGAAGTCTTCGTTATGCTCTTCCAACCAATGTCGGAGATTTCTAGCCGTGTGACATGTCACATTGTCTTGCTGGAAGATCACGTCCACCCCAGGGAAGACAATCAGAATATATGGGTGTACGTGATCTGCTAGGATGGGCACTCAAATTGGTTGATCATGCATTCCACATGGATGACTGAGACATCTGTTCAATGAAGGAGAAAATATGACTCGCTGGAGAAGGCAACCCTTTGCCAATCAGCGGAGGTCCAAGTTTGATACTGCAGTGAAAATGGAAGCCTTTTCCGCCGGTAAAACTTTGGTAGCAGAAGTGCAGTGGCCATCGTCTGCTTCGGAGCCCTATATGCAGTAGGGTTTAGACACACGTCTGGTGGCCCCCTGGTTTAGTTTGGAGGTGAGCTCCTCCGCTGTAGCGTGTAGGATCACCCTCGAGACCCTGTTGGTCTAACGCAGGGAGGGGCAAACTGCGGCTCTACAGCTGTTGCCAAACTACAACTCCCAGCATGCAAAGACTGCTTACAGCTATCAGCCTACAGCAGGGCATGGAGGGAATTGTAGTTTTACAACAGCTGGAGAGCCGCAGTTTGCCCATCTCTGGTCTAACGGAACCTTTACAATGACACTTTTTTCTAATAGTTAAGAGACTTCTCGCTCTTGTTTGTATAGATCTGAAAAAACCTTGTTTGTAAAGAATCTTACTGGTACCAAGAAAAGGAAATCTTGTGACTTGACCAGATTAGTTTTAAAACCCAGAGGAAGGCTCCTATAGCATCCCAAGCTTGGCCAAACTTTGAAAGCCTGCCCCGTATCGGACTTCTGGCATCATTAGGATTTTTTAGAAGAGTAATCGGGATTGAATAAAAATCCCCTCCCCCGGCCTCTAGAGGATTGCCATCTACCTGAAGAGAGTCTGCTTAAATCTAGCTTGGGAACGAAAAAAAAAATTCTCTGCTAAAAAAAAAAAAGGATTCAAATGGAAACCCCTTTCTTCATGTCCAATGCTTTATCCAGAATATCGTCCAATGCAGAGCCAAAGAGTCTATCCCCTCATAGGGAATAGCACAGATGCGACTCTTTGAGCCTGCATCCCCCGACCAGGACCTTAACCATATGGCTCTATGGGGAGCGTTTGATAGAGCTGTAGACCTGGCCGAGATCCACACCAAATCTGCTGAGGCGTCCGCCAAAAAATTAGAAGCCTGTTGTAAAACCGGGAGAGAGGATATAATTTCTTCCCGGGGGGTACCGGCTGCTAAATGGTTTTCCACCTGGTTGATCCACACAGAAAGGGAACTTAGCCGACACCGCCTCCAAGATTTTTTTAAGGAGCCCTTCACATTTTTGTCTATGAGGTCCTTCAGTAAACCCATGTCTTCAAAGGGGAGGGAGTTTTTTTTTGAAATTCTAGCTACCGGGGCATCAACCCTAGGGTTTTTTCCCCCATGCTTCACATTCTGAATCTGCAAACGGATATTTACGTTTGAAGGCTTTAGAAATAGCGGGTCTTTTTTCAGGGTCTTTCCCCCCCTAGATATAATGTCCCTTATATTATCACGAACAGGTAACACCCGTCCTTTCTTTTCCCCAATCCTTGAAACATTTGGTCCTGGATTGATAAGGGTTCTTTAACGTCTTCTAACTTCATAGTTGCCCGTATAGTTTTTAATAGAAAATCTGAAACCTCAGGGGAACATAACGAACGACCGGAGCCATCACCAGAGGAATCAGAGTTCCACCGATTTTGAAGTAGACGGATGGGGAGAGGAGGGTGCCATACGTTGGTCTATTGCCGAATTAACCTCATCCCTAATAAGGGTTCTAAGGTTTTCCATAAATGATGGCGACTCTTCTGCTACCACTTTTTCAGTGCACAGTGGACATAGCGGCTTTTTACTAGCCGGGGGAAGGCTCTTTCTGCACATAACAAATCTATTTTTTGTAGATTCACCACCCATGGACTTTGCAGGGCCAGCCTCTCTTACCTCAAGAGCACATACATTACATACATTAAGTTAGAAAACTAGACCCAAAGGGAGTAGCAATACCAGCATACGGATGGTGAATATGGAAATCTAGATAGGAAAATACCATTCATCAAACCCATAACATACACGGAGGAGGTCTTTTACCGGGATAAGGGCCTTATTTAGATCAGCAGATCTGCACGGGGCGTCCGTGTCAGCATCAGCAGAGGACATCCTGGCTATTCTCCAGAGCAAACCGCATCTTCCTGGGATTGCAGAGCCATTTTTAAGAGGACCTGTCACCGCTTCCTGACACGCCTGGTTTAATAGCTTCATGCATTCTCCATGTACTAACTATTCTGGAGCATCTATTCTTATGGCTCCATGTTGTGCTATTCCTGTATTATTTCTTCTAGAAGTTATGGATGAACAGTGAGCAGTCTGCAGTAAGGGTACAGAGGGGTGGTAACCAGATGGGGGGGTGTACCTGCACAGGCTCACTCTATCTAATCAGTGCTGCCATTGTCAGACTGTGCAGGTACACACCCCCGACTGGTTACCACCCCCCTGTACCCTTACTGCAGACTGCTAGCAATTCATTCATAACTTATAGTGCAAATAATAAAGGTATAGTACAACATAGAGCCACAAGAATAGATGCTCCAGAATTGTTAGTACATGGGGAATGCATGAAGCTATTAAAATAGGCAGGTCGGAAGTGGTGAAAGGTCCTCTTTAAACGTCCTGCCCTCCGCCCCCACACCGAAGCCAGAGAGCACGCCGCACTTCCTCCTGACCATCCACGCCCCCCCGGCCGGCATGCGTGATAACGTCAGCCGCCGCCGGAAGCGACCAGTACTGGCGGAGGAAGGGCAATGCAACATCCCTCAGGAATTCTCCTGCCCACAGAGGATTCCTTCTGCAAAGACGCGCAAGGCGTCGATCCCTCTGCCCAGATGCAGGAGCAGCCCGGGATGCCCAGCATGGTTCTTACACCGAGGGACAGAGAAGGAGAGCCCATGCTGCACTTGGAACCTCTGTCCCCTGCTCAGCCCTCCCAAGAAGGGGACAGATCCTAGGTTGAGCGCACCAATCTTCCAGCCAGTGCACTGGCAAGGCTTCCACCCGTCCTGAAGGACAGGAAACAACAACTGGAGTAGGTAGGAGGAGATGTCTTTTTATTTGGGCTTTTGCTGTAATTTCTTGTCCCTGGGAGGCGGGATCAAGCTCCTATCAGTGCCGGCGTGGAGGCGTTAGGGAAAAGACTTTTTAAACTTATGTTAACGAGGTTCGGCAAGTGCCCAGCGGTGGCGTTACTGCAAAAAGTGCCCAGACCCCTCGTGATGTGCCCAGAAAATCACACCTCTTTCACCCCTCTGGCCCACCCTTGTTTTCTATTATTACCTCCTCCTCTCCCTCGCAGATCTCGCGCCTGCGTCGCTCCCCACTTGTCCCGCACTGCGCACTGCTGTGCCCATTATGGTCAGAGGAACATGCAGTTGGACTGCGCTTGTGCCGGCGGCGCAGGTTTGAGATCTGGGAGAGAGGACGAGGCAATAATAGGAAACAAGGGTGGGCCAGAGGGGTGAAAGAGGTGTGGTTTTCAGGGCACGTCGCTGAGGGGCCTCGGCACTTTCTGCAGTAACGCCACCCCTGGGCACTTGCCAAACCTCATTAGCATACCTTTAAAAAGTCTTTTTTTAAAGATCTCAGTGAGGGACCAGAGTCTATAACTGGATCCGAGCAGTCTAAAAGGCTCAGGTTAGGTGACAGACTCCCTTTAAAGTATAAAATACACGTTTTACTGAATCTTTTCCCACAAAAGGATGTCTCCAGCTGCTCAGCTCCTCCTGCTCTATAACATGCTGCTTGGAGATTGCACTGAATTTTGCGGTTAATACATTTGACACATCTTGCGCCAGAAATTGAAATCTACACCAGCTCTGAACTACGATGTATGCCAGTTTCTGAAGCAATGATCGGAAATGAGGCCACTTTCTTTACCAGTTGAGAAAGAAGTGAAAGGTCAGAAATTATGATATGCGCCATAATGTGCAATCATTTGCTAAAACAAAAGTGGCGTAAAAATGTCACAAATGTCCCTCTAAGAATCAATCATCAGTGCTAAAGGTTCAGCTCTCACCGCGCCTGTACAGAACGCGTCAGAAGAGCGGTCACTATACGTTTCACAGAAAACAAGCTCCAGCTCCTTCCTGTGTCGCCCATGACTTCTGATATTTAGGAGCATCCTGTCCATTTCTGCACTTCCCTGTGGAGTCAGCCTCTGTTCCTGCCTCATTTCATGCCTGAGTGACACCAGGATCTCCATCAGGAACACTGGATTGTATGGCAGACAGTAAATGGCCCGGGCCGACATGCTATGTACAGTGTATAAAGGTCAGGGCTACATTTACTAAGACTGGCTATTTACGCCGGCCTTAGTTTCCCCCTCTGCGCGGCCGCTAGATATGTCTAATTTATGATGAGGTGGGCGTCATAAATTCAGCGCATCTATGGGGGTCCTTGCGCCTGGAGTAAGAACTACACCTGCCCCCGGGTGGTGTCGTTTTTAGCTTACATTTGCTCCTGTTTCCAGGCATAAATGTAAGTAAATTTGCCGGAGCACTAGCCCCTGTCACACCCAACTGGTGTACAGGGCGCAAAACCAGCCGTGTGCCAAAATTCTGTCGCATGGCGGACAGAAATGGAGACTTTCTAAAGTGCCATTAGTAAACGTGCCCCAGTGACTTTAGTCACGTGGCATGAAGCGCACAGTGGCACACTGCAACATCACATCTAATGACAGCCAACGAGGGTCCGGTGTGATAAAACACACACAAATATCCAAACCTGATAGACACGACTTTGAAAGCGCTGCCTAAAGCGGTTGGCCCATCTTGGTGGCACACCACTAGGTTATGTCAGATAGGTGTGGGTTCCACCTCTCTATTCACCTCTATGGGGGTTCCGGAAATAACTAAGCCAGTGCTTGGCTATCTTGGGCATTCCCATAGAAGTTAATGGAGCGTGGTCGCGATACACCAACGTGCGAGACGGACCTACCCCTGTAATGTAATACCTGTACGACTCCAGCTCACTAGCAAGATGCCTGTGGTTTTTTGGCTTTTTTTTTTTTAAAAGCAGAGCCTACATGCCCCGTGGCCAAACACCAAAGAGTCGCTCTCTCTGCAGCGCAGAAACTAGTGAAGCAGGTTTTCAGTTTGTGGCAACCTGCAGGTCGCAGCACGGCCCCGTTCACTTTCATGGGTTGCGATGCTGAAATCTTTGGCCATGCAATGTGGGGTGTGGCCGAAGTCACCATGTAGCCCCAGCTTCATCAGCCAAATCAGAGTTCTAAGAGTCACCAAGTCGCAGACAAATCACACACAAGTTTATGTCACATGACGTGTGGGAAACCAAAGCCCGATCATCAAAATGAAATACATTCTATCTGAATGGTGCCGTAACATGGCGGGAACACCCCCTAGAAGCAATGCTAGGGGATACCTTTATACTATAGATATTCAATGGAGCCTATATTTCTGTTAGATTATGGACGAATCAGTAAACTGATCAGTAAACTGATAAAACTCTGTATGAAAGTATCTACCATGCCAGTGCCGTACTACTAGTCTTTGTAATTGAAAGCTAGCTGTGATATGGCTATGTTCATTAGCCCTTAAAGGAGTACTCCAACCCTTTACTACTACTGCCAATCAGCAGTTTCAGAGCAGCTCCGCCTATTTGCAGTGATGACTCCAGCACTGCGCCCATTCACTTCAGTGGCAGCAGTGCTGCAGTAACTAGCAGTGTTCAGTGCACAATGGACAAAGCCAGGGCTACTCCGAAACAGCTGACCGGCCGGGGTGCGGAGTGTCAGACTCCTGCTGGGCCAATCCTGAGGATAGGCCTTCAATAGTAAAAGGAATGGATAATCCCTTTAAAGGGGGTGTCCCAAAGAATTGTTCCCAATACATGATGGAGAGAAGTATCTGACTGGTGTAGTCTAAATGCAGGGACCCCAATCGGACATAAGAGTGAGGGGTTGTGCATGGGCACTGCTGTTCCAGTCCAATCTACGGGACTGCCAAACAGAAGCAGTGCACCATGCTAGGCCATGGGGACTCTGGCAATCCCTTCTTTAGCGCTGATGGTCCGACAGGCCTTCAATGTTTCATCATGGCGGCCCCTGCCCCATTACATTATTTACAGTGGTTCGTCCTTACCAGTGGCTGTGGTAGCTACTGGAATGGGATGAGCTGCACTACCAATGTCCTGGAGATCGGCCCCCACATCCTCTAAATGGGACTGGAAAGGCGCTGCTCACATTCAGAAATGGGACTCGCCATATGGATATGTTCACACAGCGTAGGTTTGTGGCAGAAATGTCTACAATTGAAAATATGCTCCATACATGTGAATGGGCATGATTTATGCCAACACTATTCAGAGATTTGTGACATTTCTGAACAAATCGATCATGTGTGGAGAACTGCGACGAGATAGGTGCGGCACGTAGTGAAGGAGAGATGACCCGACACAGCAAGGCTAGGGCTACTTTCACACTGGATCCGGCAGGGTTCAGCAAAAACGCTTCCGTAACTGATAATACAGCCATCTGCATCCGTTATGAACAGATCCGTTGTATTATCTTTTACATACCCAAGACGGATCCGTCATGAACTCCATTGAAAGTCAGTGGGGGACGGATCCGTTTTATATTGTGGCAGAGAAATCCGGATCTGTTTTGCTCCGCATCCCAGGACGGAAAGAAAACTGCAGCTTCCTGCACTTTGCTCTCCGGTATGAGAACACAACCAAACGGAACGGAATGCATTCTGCTGAACTCCAGTCAGTTACGTTTTGTCCCGATTGACAATGAATGGGGACAAAACTGAAGCGTTTTCCTCCGGTACTGAGACCCCATGACGGATCTCAATAGCGGAAAAGTTAAACGCGAGTGTGAAATTAGCCTGACACAGGAATGGTGGCAGCACACTGCGTAGAATAAAGATTTGTTCACACCAGACGTGTTATGCTGTGCACACCGCGGACATGGCATGCAAATGGTCACAACACAAACAAGCTGCCAGGCCGACTGACCAGATCATAGGGGAGAAGACATCACCGGACAGGCACACTGCACAGGCACAGTCATCATCACCACGACCTGCACACTGCACAGCCGCCACCACTGGAGAACTGCACAGTCATTCATTACATTGCACAGTCTTCACTGGTCTGGCACACTGCACAGCCGTCACTGCCATGGTCTGGCACACTGCACAGCCGTCACTGGTCTGGCACACTGCACAGCCATGATCTGGCACACTGCACAGCCGTCACAGCAATGGTCTGGCACACTGCACAGCCGTCACTGGTCTGGCACACTGCACAGCCATGATCTGGCACACTGCACAGCCGTCACAGCCATGATCTGGCACACTGCACAGCTGTCACAGCCATGATCTGGCACACTGCACAGCCATGATCTGGCACACTGCACAGCCGTCACTAGTCTGGCACACTACACAGCCATGATCTGGCACACTGCACAGCCGTCACAGCCATGATCTGGCACACTGCACAGCCGTCACTAGTCTGGCACACTGCACAGCCATGATCTGGCACACTGCACAGCCATGATCTGGCACACTGCACAGCCGTCACAGCAATCATCTGGCACACTGCACAGCCGTCACTGGTCTGGCACACTGCACAGCCATGATCTGGCACACTGCACAGCCATGATCTGGCACACTGCACAGCCGTCACAGCAATGATCTGGCACACTGCACAGCCGTCACTGGTCTGGCACACTGCACAGCCGTCACTGGTCTGGCACACTGCACAGCCATGATCTGGCACACTGCACAGCCGTCACAGCCATGGTCTGGTACACTGCACAGCCGTCACTGGTCTGGCACACTGCACAGCCGTCACAGCCATGGTCTGGCACACTGCACAGCCGTCACAGCAATGATCTGTCACACTGCACAGCAGTCACAGCCATGGTCTGGCACACTGCACAGCCATGATCTGGCACACTGCACAGACGTCACAGCCATGGTCTGGCACACTGCACAGCCGTCACAGCCATGGTCTGGCACACTGCACAGCCGTCACAGCAATGATCTGTCACACTGCACAGCAGTCACAGCCATGGTCTGGCACACTGCACAGCCGTCACAGCAATGATCTGGCACACTGCACAGCCCTCACAGCCATGGTCTGGCACACTGCACAGCCGTCACAGCCATGGTCTGGCACACTGCACAGCAGTCACAGCCATGGTCTGGCACACTGCACAGCCGTCACTGCCATGGTCTGGCACACTGCACAGCCGTCACTGCCATGGTCTGGCACACTGCAAAGCAGCCATGAAGTCCCCAAGAGAAGGACACAGCCCTGTATCTGGTCACAGACCCGCTGTATCCCATACCACATACTGGATGTGCTCTCCCCATTAAGCCCACGTCTTGCGCTATGTACTACACTACAGCCGTCAGTATGACAGATGAGGGGGCAGAACACTGACGGGCAGAAGCACACCACGCACCTAATGACAGAGATCAGTAACCCAGAAGGGTCTTTGCTTTTGCTCATCTGGCCCCTGTATCCGGACATCTTCACGTTCCTGCTTCCTTCTCTCACACCAAAACAGTCACAATGTACTACTGCGCATGCGCAACAACTGCGTCAGCCAATAAGACCACTGCGTGCAGCCCCGTAATCAGTGTTCAGCCTAACTTCTAGCAGGCGCAAGGACCTTTGATGATGTCATGATCATGTGATCAGTCACGTGTGTGGGAGGAGCTTCTAGCCTTTACAGGCACAGCTCTGCCCTGTATCCTTTGCACACAGCTCTGCACTGTATCCCTTACACAGCTCTGCACTGTATCCCTTACACACACAGCTCAGCACTGTATCCCTTACACACAGCTCTGCACTGTATCCCTTACACATAGCTCTGCACTGTATCCCTTACACACAACTCTGCACTGTATTCCTTACACACACAGCTCTGTGCTGTATCCCTTACACACAGCTCTGCACTGTATTCCTTACACTCACAGCTCTGCACTGTATCCCTTTTACACAGCTCTGCACTGTATTCCTTACACTCACAGCTCTGCACTGTATTCCTTACACACACAGCTCTGCACTGTATCCCTTACACACAGCTCAGCACTGTATCCCTTACACACAGCTCTGCACTGTATCCCTTACACACAGCTCTGCACAGTATCTCTTACACACACAGCTCTGTGCTGTATCCCTTACACACAGCTCTGCACTGTATTCCTTACAGTCACAGCTCTGCACTGTGTCCCTTACACACAGCTTTGCACTGTATTCCTTACACTCATAGCTCTGCACTGTATCCCTTACACACAGCTCTGCACTGTATTCCTTACACTCACAGCTCTGCACTGTATCCCTTTTACACAGCTCTGCACTGTATTCCTTACACACAACTCTGCACTGTATCCCTTTTACACAGCTCTGCACTGTATTCCTTACACTCACAGCTCTGCACTGTATTCCTTACACTCACAGCTCTGCACTGTATCCCTTTTACACAGCTCTGCACTGTATTCCTTACACTCACAGCTCTGCACTGTATTCCTTACACTCACAGCTCTGCACTGTATTCCTTACACTCACAGCTCTGCACTGTATCCCATACACACAGCTCTGTACTGTATCCCTTACACACAACTCAGCACTGTATCCCTTTACACACAGTTCTGCACTGTATCCCTTACACATAGCTCTGCACTGTATCCCTTACACACACAGCTCTGTACTGTATCCCTTACACACAGCTCTGCACTGTATTCCTTACACACACAGCTCTGCACTGTATCCCTTACACACAGCTCTGCACTGTATTCCTTACAGTCACAGCTCTGCACTGTGTCCCTTACACACAGCTTTGCACTGTATTCCTTACACTCATAGCTCTGCACTGTATCCCTTACACACAGCTCTGCACTGTATTCCTTACACTCACAGCTCTGCACTGTATTCCTTACACTCACAGCTCTGCACTGTATCCCTTACACACAACTCTGCACTGTATCCCTTATACACAGCTCTGCACTGTATTCCTTACACTCACAGCTCTGCACTGTATTCCTTACACTCACAGCTCTGCACTGTATCCCTTTACACACAGCTCTGCACTGTATTCCTTACACTCACAGCTCTGCACTGTATTCCTTACACTCACAGCTCTGCACTGTATTCCTTACACTCACAGCTCTGCACTGTATCCCATACACACAGCTCTGCACTGTATCCCTTACACACAACTCTGCACTGTATCCCTTACACACAGCTCTGCACTGTATTCCTTACACTCACAGCTCTGCACTGTATCCCTCCACACAGCTCTGTACTGTATCCCTTACACACAACTCTGCACTGTATCCCTTACACACAGCTCTGCACTGTATCCCTTACACACAGCTCTGCACTGTATTCCTTACACACAGCTCTGCACTGTATCCCTTACACACACAGCTCTGTACTGTATCCCTTACACACAGCTCTGCACTGTATTCCTTACACACAGCTCTGCACTGTATTCCTTACACTCACAGCTCTGCACTGTATCCCTTACACACAGCTCTGCACTGTATCCCTTTTACACAGCTCTGCACTGTATTCCTTACACTCACAGCTCTGCACTGTATTCCTTACACACAGCTCTGCACTGTATCCCTTACACACAGCTCTGCACTGTATCCCTTACACACAGCTCTGCACTGTATCCCTTACACACAGCTCTGCACTGTGTCCCTTACACACAGCTCTGCACTGTATTTAATACACACAGCTCTGTACTGTATCTCTTACGCACAACTCAGCACTGTATTCCCTTTACACACAGCTCTGCACTGTATCCCTTACACACAGCTCTGCACTGTATCCCTTACACACACAGCTCTGTACTGTATCCCTTACACACAGCTCAGCACTGTATCCCTTACACACAGCTCTGCACTGTATCCCTTACACACAGCTCTGCACTGTATTCCTTTACACACAGCTCTGCACTGTATCCCTTACACACACAGCTCTGTACTGTATCCCTTACACACAGCTCTGCACTGTATCCCGCATACACAGCTCTGCACTGTATTCCTTACACTCACAGCTCTGCACTGTATCCCTTACACACAGCTCTGCACTGTATTCCTTACACTCACAGCTCTGCACTGTATCCCTTACACACAGCTCTGCACTGTATCCCTTGCACACAGCTCTGCACTGTATTCCTTACACTCACAGCTCTGCACTGTATCCCATACACACACAGCTCTGCACTGTATCCCATACACACACAGCTCTGCACTGTATCCCATACACACACAGCTCTGCACTGTATCCCCTACACACAGCTCTGCACTGTATCCCTTACACACACAGAGCTCTGCACTGTATCCCTTACACACAGCTCTGCACAGTATCTCTTACACACACAGCTCTGCTCTGTATTCCTAAGGGTCCATTCACGCATCCGCAATTCTGTTCCGCATTTGCGGAATGGAATTGCGGACCCATTAATTTCAATGGGACAGACGATGTCCCAGCCGGGTTCGCAATTGCGGACAAGAAAAGGCATTTTCTATGAGAGTGCCGGCGATATGCGGTCCGCAAATTGCGGACGCACATCGCCGATGTCCGTGTTTTGGGGACGCGTGGATCCGCAAAACACACCACGGACGTGTGAATGGACCCTTACACACAGCTCTGCACTGTATTCCTTACACACAGCTCTGCACTGTATTCCTTACACACACAGCTCTGCACTGTATCCCTTACACACAGCTCTGTACTGTATCCCTTACACACAGCTCTGCACTGTATTCCTTACACACAGCTCTGCACTGTATCCCTTACACACACAGCTCTGCACTGTATCCCTTCCACACAGCTCTGCACTGTATCCCTTATACACAGCTCTGCACTGTATCCCTTACACACAGCTCTGCACTGTATTCCTTACACACAGCTCTGCACTGTATCCCTTACACACACAGCTCTGCACTGTATCCCTTACACACACAGCTCTGCACTGTATCCCTTCCACACAGCTCTGCACTGTATCCCTTACACACACAGCTCTGCACTGTATCCCTTACACACACAGCTCTGTACTGTATCTCTTACGCACAGCTCTGCACTGTATTCCTTTACACACAGCTCTGCACTGTATCCCTTTACACACAGCTCTGCACTGTATCCCTTACACACACAGCTCTGCACTGTATCCCTTACACACAGCTTTGCACTGTATTCCTTTACACACAGCTCTACACTGTATCCCTTACACTCACAGCTCTGCACTGTATTCCTTACACTCACAGCTCTGCACTGTATCCCTTACACACACAGCTCTGCACTGTATCCCTTACACACACAGCTCTGCACTGTATCCCTTACACACAGCTCTGCACTGTATCCCTTACACACACAGCTCTGCACTGTATCCCTTCCACACAGCTCTGCACTGTATTCCTTACACACAGCTCTGCACTGTATCCCTTACACACAGCTCTGCACTGTATCCCTTACACACAGCTCTGCACTGTATTCCTTACACTCACAGCTCTGCACTGTATCCCTTACACACAGCTCTGCACTGTATCCCTTACACACAGCTCTGCACTGTATCCCTTACACACAGCTCTGCACTGTATCCCTTACACACAGCTCTGCACTGTATCCCTTACACACAGCTCTGCACTGTATCCCTTACACACAGCTCTGCACTGTATTCCTACACACACAGCTCTGCACTGTATCCCTTACACACAGCTCTGCACTGTATTCCTTACACACAGCTCTGCACTGTATTCCTTACACACAGCTCTGCATTGTATTCCTTACACACAGCTCTGCACTGTATCCTTTAGGCCTTACACACAGCTCTGCACTGTATCCCTTACACACAGCTCTGCACTGTATTCCTTACACACAGCTCTGCACTGTGTCCCTTACACACAGCTCTGCACTGTATTCCTTACACAGACAGCTCTGTACTGTATCCCTTACACACAGCTCTGCACTGTATTCCTTAGACACAGCTCTGCACTGTATCCTTTAGGCCTTATGTATACGACCGTACGTGTTTTGCGGTCCACAAATTACGGATCTGCAAAAAAAGGATGACGTTGCGTATGGCATCCGTTTTTATTTTTTTCTGCCGATCCGTTATTTTTGCGGATCCAATGTAATAATGCCTATCATCCGCAAACTAGAAAAAAATAGGACATGCTCTATTTTTTGGCGGAACAAAAAAAGGACATACGGAAACGGAATGCACACGAAGTACCTTCCGTTTTTTTTGCGGACCTATTGAAATGAATGGTTCCGCATATGGTCCGCAAAAAAACGGAAAGAAAATACGTTCGTGTGCATAAAGCCTAACACGCACGTCTCTGCACTGTATCCTTTACAGGCACAGCTCTGCACTGTATCCTTTCCACGCACAGCTCTGCACTGTATCCTTTACACGCACAGCTCTGCACTATATCCTTTACACGCACAGGTCTGCACTGTGTCCCTTACACACAGCTCTGCACTGTATCCCTTACACAGAGCTCTGTACTGTATCCTTTACACCCACAGCTCTGCACTGTGTCCCTTACACACACAGCTCTGCACTGTATCCTTACATGCACAGCTCTGCACTGTATGCTTTACACACACAGCTTGGCACTGTATCCCTTACACACACAGTTCTGTACTGTATCCTTTACACACACAGCTCTGCACTGTATCCCTTACACATGGCTCTGCACTGTATCTTTTACATGCACAACTCTGTACTGTATCCTTTACATGCACAGCTTGGCACTATATCCCTTACACACAGCTCTGCACTGTATATGGTATACGTTATGCACATGCAGATCCCTGCACTATATGCTTTACTCGCACACACATACAACTCTCCCCTGCATTCTTTAGGGTACTTTCACACTTGCGTTGTGAGGATCCGGCAGGCAGTTCCTTCCGAGTGCAAACGGAAAGCATTGAAACGGATCAAGTATTTTTTTTTGCCAGAAAATATGAAAAATAATGCCGGATCCAGCATTCCGGCAAGTGTTTCGGAATTTTGGTTGGTATTTTCTCCGGCCAAATACGTAAGAGTGTCTGAACTGAAGACATCCTGATGCATACTGAACGGATTGCTCTCCATTCAGAATGCATTAGGATAAAACTGATCAGTTTTTTACCGGTATCGAGCCTTTTGGACGGAACTTAAAGGGACACTGACAGGGCCAAAATGCGTTTTTAACCCTAAATATGTGGGCATAGATGGTCTAATGAGCATTTAAACCATATAAGGATAACCCCTGTCGACCTTATAAACAGCATAAAATGAAGTTTTATTACCTCTCCAAAGCGATCTTGTTTGTGCCCAAGGGGCGGTGTTTAATCTCCTGTGCTGCCGTTCACCCAATGAACGAGTGAAACGCTCATTCATCAGGTGATCTTGTCGTTCATGCGGGCACCACTGATCATGCCTTCTGGGCAGCAGATCGTGTGGTCTAAACTACGATCTGCTGCTCAGAAACCATCATTCTGTATGAGGACGAGGGATTGCAACCTTCGTCCTCATAAAGTGAAGGAGATTCCTGCGTGTAAATGCGCAGTCTCCACTGTACAAGCAGCCGACTGTTGTGAAGGCACGCTTACTTCCGGACAATCTGCTGCTACATCACCCCATGTAAACCCATCTTTAGGCTACTATTGTAAAAAATATATAGATCTAAATGACCAGGGGTCAGTCGAAAAACAACAGAGACATGCACTACTTTGGTCCTTGATGCGGAGCAGACACCCCTATTGAACTCTATTGATCTGTCGTTGCCTAAAAAGTAACTCAGTTTGGCACAACTAGCGTTTTTACACTTTTTTAAGACTTGCTCCACAAGGGGGTTATTCTCAGCAGATAAGGATAGAGCTTCATGGAAAAGGGGAGCCTAAGGCCCCTTTCACACGGGCGAGTTTTCTGCGCGGGTGCAATGCGTGACGTGAACACATTGCACCCGCACTGAATCCGGACCCATTCATTTCTATGGGGCTATACACATGAGCGGTGATTTTCACGCATCACTTCTACGTTGCTTAAAAATCGCAACATGCTCTATATCGTGCGTTTTTCACGCAACGCAGGCCCTATAGAAGTGAATGAGGCTGCAAGAAAATCGCAAGCATCCGCAAGCAAATGCGGATGCGGTGTGATTTTTCCGCATGGTTGCTAGGAGACGATTGGAATGGGGACCCGATCTTTATTATTTTCCCTTATAACATGGTTATAAGGGAAAATAATAGCATTCTAAATGCAGAATGCAAAGTAAAAAGAGTGATTGAGGGTTAAAAAAAAAAATTAATTTAAAGAGGACCTTTCACTGGTCCACAGTTTATGAGTTAAAGCTATGTACATTGAGAGCGGCACCCAGGGATGTCCCTGCACTTACTTGTATCCCTGGGTGCTGCTCCGTTCGTCCTCTGTAGCCCCCGGTACCGGCGCTCCTGCTGCTCTAATTTTGCCTGGGGCGGAGACTTCTTCTTCTGCCCTGGGCGTCTCCTTCTCCCAGGGCTGGAGCACTGGCCAATCGCAGCGCTCAGCTCATATTCTGAGCTGAGCGCTGCGATTGGCCAGCGCTCCAGCCCTGGGAGAAGGAGACGCCCAGGGCAGAAGAAGAAGTCTCCGCCCCAGGCAAAATTAGAGCAGCAGGAGCGCCGGTACCGGGGGCTACAGAGGACGAACAGAGCGGCACCCAGGGATACAAGTAAGTGCAGGGACATCCCTGGGTGCCGCTCTCCATGTAAATAGCTTTAACTCATAAACTGTGGACCAGTGAAAGGTCCTCTTTAATTCATCTCCTCCAACTGATCGCGTAGCTGCCGGTCTCCTGTTCTGTCTTCAGCTGGGGGGGGGGTAAAGGACCTTCTGTGACGTCACTGGGTCACATGGTCCAATCACATGCTTCCATCACCATGGTCCCTGTTCACATCTATGCATATTTGGGCACTTCGGATTATGTTCGCTGATACGGCTTTCAGCTCCTCAACAGTGATGCTGCGGATAGTGTTTGTGATGTTCTCCTTGAGCTCATCCAGGGGATGTGGATTGTTAGCGGACACTTTCTGCTTTAAATTTCCCAATAGATAAAAATCGCATGTGGACAAGTCTGGGGAACATGGTGGCCATAACCCCTTGCTCACAGTTCACTCCTCCATAAACAGTTCATGAACCCATGCCAGTGAGGTCCCTGAGGTACGGCATGTTTCCTCATCTTGTTGGAAAAAGCAGCACAGTTGATTTGAGGAAAATTGGGCCTACTATTCGTGTTCCTGACTACTTGCAATCCACTGCTGAATTTAATGCACAACTTCAGCCGTCATGATCGATGGAGGCCTCGGTTTCTTCATGTATGCAACGGAGTCAGTTTAATGCCATTTCCGAACCAGACTCTGAATACAACGTTTAGCTGGTGGTTTTGTTCCTGGGTAGAGATGAGCGAACTTTAACCACTTCAGCCCCCCTAGCTTAAACACCCTTAAAGACCAGGCCACTTTTTACAATTCCGCACTACACTACTTTACCCGTTTATTGCTCCGTCATGCAACTTACCACGCAAATGAATTTTACCTCCTTTTCTTCTCACTAATAGAGCTTTCATTTGGTGGTATTTCATTGCTGCTGACATTTTTACTTTTTTTGCTATTAATCAAAAATTACCGAAATTTTTACAAAAAATGACATTTTTCACTTTCTGTTGTAAATTTTTTAAAAAAACTACATTTCTATATAAATGTTTCTCTAAATTTATTGTTCTACATGTCTTTGATAAAAAAAAGTCCAATAAGTGTATATTTATTGGTTTGGGTAAAAGTTATAGCGTTTACAAACTATGGTGCAAAAAAGTGAATTTCCGCATTTTGAAGCAGCTCTGACTTTCTGAGCACCTGTCATGTTTCTTCAGGTGCTAGAATGTCAGGATAGTATGAATACCCCCAAATCACACCATTTTAGAAAGAAGACACCCCAAAGTATTCGCGGGTGGCATGGTGAGTTCATGTATCATTTCATTTTTTTCACAAGTTAGCGGAAAATGACACTTTCTGAGAAAAAAAATAAATAAAAAAGTTTCAATTTCTGCTAACTTCTGGCAAAAAAAAAGAAATCTCAGACGGACTCACTATGCCCCTCAGTTAATACCTCAGGGTGTCTACTTTCCGAAAGGGGTCATTTGTGGGGTGTGTTTACTGTTCTGGCATTTTGGGCGGGGCTAAATTGTGAGCCGCCATGTAAAATCTAAAGGTACTCGTTGGAATTTGGGCCCTTTGCGCACCCAGGCTGCAAAAAGTGTCACACATGTGGTATCGCCGTACTCAGGAGAAGTAGGGCAATGTGTTTTGGGGTGTATTTCTACATATACCCATGTTGGGTGAGAGAAATATCTCTGTAAACTGACAACTTTGTATAAAATTTTTAAAAGTTGTCGTTTACAGAGATATTTTCACACACAGTATAGGTATATATAAAAT
Organism: Bufotes viridis; assembly: GCA_033119425.1. Taxonomy (NCBI): domain Eukaryota; kingdom Metazoa; phylum Chordata; class Amphibia; order Anura; family Bufonidae; genus Bufotes; species Bufotes viridis. The sequence continues at coordinate 170,571,982 of CM065590.1, forward strand.
ACACCCCAAAACACATTGCCTACTCTCCTGAGTACAGTGACCCATGTGTGCCACTTTGCAGCCTGAAGTGCAAAGGCCCTAAAACCAATGAGTACCTTTAGGATTTCTGAGCCATTTTTACGCATTTGGATTCCAGACTTCTTCTCACGCTTTAGGGGCCCCTAAAATGCCAGGACAGTATAAATACCCCACATGTGACCCCATTTTGGAAAGAAGACACCCCAAGGTATTCTGTGAGGGTATGGTGAGTTCATGTAAAATTTTATTTTTGTCACAAGTTAGTGGAATATGAGACTTTGTAAAAAACTAAAAAAAAAAAAAAAAAACTATTTCCGCTGACTTGTGGCAAAAATAAAAATTCTGTGGACTCACCATGCCCCTCACGGAATACCTTAGGGTGTCTTCTTTCCAAAATGGGGTCACATGTGGGGTATTTATACTCACCTGGCATTTTAGGGGCCCCTAAAGTGTGAGAATCCAAATGCATAAAAATGCCCTGTGAAATCCTAAAGGTACTCATTGGTTTTAGGGCCCCTTTGCATCTTGGCTGCAAAAAGTGTCACTCATGTGGTATCGCCGTACTCAGGAGAAGTAGGGCAATGTGTTTTGGGGTGTATTTTTACATATACCCATGCTGCATGTGAAATATCGCTGTAAACGACAACTTTTTACATTTTTATTCAAAGTTGTCAGTTTACAGAGATATTTCTCTCACCCAGTATGGGTATATGTAAAATACACCCCAAACACATTGCCCTACTTCTCCTGAGTACGGCGATACCACATGTGTGCACTTTCTGCAGCCAAGATGCGCAAAGGCCTAAATCCAATGAGTACCTTTAGGAAGGGCATTTTTACGCATTTTATCTTCTCACGCTTTAGGGGCCCTAAAATGCCAGGACAGTATAAATACCCACATGTGACCCCATTTTGGAAAGAAGACACCCAAGGTATTCTGTGAGGGTATGGTGAGTTCATGTAAATTTTATTTTTTGTCACAAGTTAGTGGAATATGAGACTTTGTAAAAAACTAAAAAAAAAAAAAAAAAACTATTTCCGCTGACTTGTGGCAAAAAATAAAAATTCTGTGGACTCACCATGCCCCTCACGGAATACCTTGGGGTGTCTTCTTTCCAAAATGGGGTCACATGTGGGGTATTTATACTGTCCTGGCATTTTAGGGGCCCTAAAGTGTGAGAATCCAAATGCATAAAAATGCCCTGTGAAATCCTAAAGGTACTCATTGGTTTTAGGGCCCCTTTGCGCATCTTGGCTGCAAAAAGTGTCACTCATGTGGTATCGCCGTACTCAGGAGAAGTAGGGCAATGTGTTTTGGGGTGTATTTTTACATATACCCATGCTGCATGTGAGAAATATCGCTGTAAACGACAACTTTTTACATTTTTTATTCAAAGTTGTCAGTTTACAGAGATATTTCTCTCACCAGTATGGGTATATGTAAAATACACCCCAAAACACATTGCCCTACTTCTCTGAGTACTGGCGATACCACATGTGTGACACTTTGCAGCCAAGATGCGCAAGAGCCTAAATTCCAATGAGTACCTTTAGGAGGGCATTTTTACGCATTTTTCTTCTCACGCTTTAGGGCCCCTAAAATGCCAGGGCAGTATAAATACCCCACGTGTGACCCCATTTTGGAAAGAAGACACCCAAGGTATTCCATGAGGGGCATGGCGAGTTCATAGAATATTTTTTTTTGGCACAAGTTAGTGGAAATTGATTTTTATTGTTTTTCTCACAAAGTCTCCCTTTCCGCTAACTTTTGACAAAAGTTTAATTTTTCATGAACTCATTATGCCCCTCAGCGAATACCTTGGGGTGTCTTCTTTCCAAAATGAGGTCACATGTGGGTATTTATACTGCCCTGGCATTTTAGGGGCCCTAAAGCGTGAGAAGAAAAATGCGTAAAAATACCCTCCTAAAAGGTACTCGTTGGAATTTGGGCCCCTTACGCATCTTGGCTGCAAAAAGTGTCACTCATGTGGTATCGCCGTACTCAGGAGAAGTAGGGCAATGTGTTTTAGGGTGTATTTGTACATATACCCATGCTGGGTGAGAGAAATATCTCTGTATATTGACAACTTTGAATAAAAAAATGTAAAAAGTTGTCGTTTACAGCGATATTTCTCACACCCAGCATGGGTATATGTAAAAATACACCCCAAACACATTGCCCTACTTCTCTGAGTACGGCGATACCACATGAGTGACACTTTTTGCAGCCAAGATGCGCAAAGGCCCTAAACCAATGAGTACCTTTAGGATTTTACAGGCCATTTTTACGCATTTGGATTCTCACGCTTTAGCACCCCTAAAATGCCAGGGCAGTATAAATACCCCACAAGTGACCCCATTGTGGAAAGAAGACACCCCAAGGTATTCCGTGAGGGGCATGGCGAGTTCACAGAAAAAAAAATTTGGCACAAGTTAGCGGAAATTGTTTTTTTTTTTTTTTTACAGTCTCATATTCCACTAACTTGTGACAAAAATAAAATTTTGCATGAACTCACCATACCCCTCACGGAATACCTTGGGGTGTCTTCTTTGTAAAATGAGGTCACATGTGAGGTGTTTGTACTGCCCTGGCCTTTGAGGGTCTCCGCAATCATTACACGTATGGCCAGCATTAGGAGTTTCTGCGATTCTCCGTATATTGAGCATACGGGTAATGAGATTTTTTTCCGTTCAGCCTCTGCGCTGAAAAAAAAAAAATGAACGGCACAGATTTCTTCATTCGCATCGATCAATGTGGATGAATAAATCTCTGCCAAAAATCAGTGACTGCGGTGCGGTGGGATGAGCGCTAGCTACCTAACAAGTAGCTAACTAACTGGTGGTGATAGGGGACCCTTATGCCCCATTCACACGTCCGCAATTCTGTTTGCGGAGCGGAGTTGCGGACCCATTCATTTCTATGGGGACAGACTTTGTCCCGCTCGGATTCGAATTACGGATCCGCGCTTCGAGTCTGCACTTCCGTTCCGCAAAAATATAGAACATGTCCTATTCTTGTCCGCAATTGCGGACAAGAAAAGCATTTTCTATATAGTTCTGGCAATGTGCGGATCTGCAAAATGCGGAAAGCACATTGCCGGTGTCCGTGTTTTGAGGATCTGCGGATCGGATCCGCAGATCGGATCCGCGGATCGGATCCGCGGATCCGTGAATCCACGGATCCACAAAACACATATGGACGTCTGAATGGAGCCTTACAAGGGGTGTGATCAATGACAGGGGGGTGATCAGGGGTCTAGATGGGGTGATCAAGGGGTTAATAGGTGAGGGGGGTGGGGGGTTAGTGTAGTGTTTGGTGCAACTTTACTGTGTTACCTGGTCCTCTGGTGGTCGATCCCAGAAAATGGGACCACCAGAGGACCAGGTAGCAGCTATATCAGACGCTGTTCATAAAACAGCGTCTGATATAGCTGTTTGATGCGTTTATATCGCATCTACAGCCTGCCAGCGATTGATCATCGCTGGCAGGCTGTAGTACAACTCTTCAGGCGCCAGGCGCTGTGAGCGCGCGCGCCCGCGCGCGTTCACAGGAAGTCTCGCGTCTCGCGAGATGGCGCCCGGCGCGTCCGATCAGAAGAACAGGACCGCCCGCAGGACGCAATCCTGCGTACGGCGGTCCTGAAGCGGTTAAAAAAAAAGTTCGGCGTTTGGGTTGTGGTAATCGCCGCATCCCGTTATGGATTCCACTACCGTGGACTATCCCAGCATATGGAATCCATAAGGGGTGGCTTCCACGAACCCGAACTGTTGAACAGCCGAGGACCTGGGGTGGCGTCACCATCATGTGATCAGTGCAGGGCGTGGCTCAGCACTGGATCAAATCCAGTGCTGAGCCACGCCCCCTGCACTGATCACATGATGGTGACGTCACCCCAGGTCCTTCGGCTGTTCAACAGTTCAAGTTCGTGGAAGCCGCCCCTTATGGATTCCATATGCCGGGATAGTCCGCGGTAGTGGAATATTCCCATCTCAGACAATGTGCATATCGCTGGGACCCGCACCTATATCGAGAACGGAGCGGGGAGAGCTGTGGCTGGAGGACCCCAGATTTCCCGGGGTCCGTCCACCACCAAGCACTGCTCCCCATCTCTCATGCTCCCCCACATGGGCCACGCATGCGCGGTGCGCTCCCATTCACTTCTATGGAGCCAGCGCTCGGCTATATTCGCCGGCCCTATAGAAAATGAATGGAGGGCGGCTGCGTATGCGCAGTATGCCCACCTTCACTTTCGGGGCTCCGTTCTCGTTGTAGGTGTGGGTCCCAGCGGTGGAACCCGCACCTATCAGACAATGGGGGCATATCCTAGCTATATGCCCCCATTGTCTGAGATGGGACAACCCCTTTAAACTGTTTTCAGCTTCCCATTACATCGTATACAACACTAAATGGTGCCATTGGAAAACTGATTTTTAGACTTTTCACAATTATAGGTTAAGTGGTAATTCAACTAATCATCACTTGATCAAACTTCTTTCCTGATCGCCTCATTATTGCTGACGCTGACCCTTGGGGTACGACCACATGGCGCAGTTGTGTTGCGACTGCAACACAGATGCGCTTTGGTCGAGTACTACTTGGCCAGACAGGCCACAGCGTGCTCTAATTAAGCTAATGAAGACAGCACTGTTTAGTTGGTCTTCATTGTCAATGGCCATGCCACCATTAACAATGCAGAGTAAACAGTGCCGTCTTCTTTAGTTTAAATAGAGCACACTGTACTTGACCACAGTGAAGCCTTATTGGATTGTGTTAGGCCTGTTGTTCCATGGCTTTGACTCGGGCTTGTTCGAGACTTTGTTACTCTCTTTGTTGTTGGATTGCTCACACTTGGTGTTCTACAGCTTGCACTGGAATTTGTTATTGTTTGGTCCTGGTTGGTACTGATGTCCTGTTTCGGACCTCTGCTTGCACTAATTGGATTATGGCCTAGAGGATCCACTGTTGCACCAGTGTTGTAACAACTTTATTTATAGGGGTTGTTCTAGCATAAGGGTTAAGAATGTGATTAGTGGAGGTCCAACCACTAGGCCTCTACTGATCATAAGAACCAGCGACCCAAGTTGAATGGAGTGGCATCACCATGCATGGTGCACCTCCATACATTCCCTTTGTGACTGTTAAGTAGTTAAGTACAGCACTCAAATGGTAGCACCTAAGTATACATTTTTCATGCACTTCTAGGAGGAATAATAAAGGAACTGCACAATAGAGAGTTTAAAGTAAAAATGAACAATGTTTGTTATTTCCCCTAAAAAAAAATACCAGCACCACTTGGATAGTGCCCCCTTCAATAATTATTGGCACACAGTGCCCTTATAAATAACTGCGCCCGACACTAATAGTGCAAACATAATGTCCAAATCACAGAAAATGGTGCACTAAAATAAATGCAAACATTATGTGGAATAAGCCCTCATTCTGATAACGTCTGAGACACTTAGTCAACATATTTTGATCAAAACACATCTAAGCCCACCCACCAAGCGACAAGGTGGTCTCAGTCCAGGCGGGTACCTACGCTAAACCTATTAATGCTGTTGCGCATTTTTTCTACAGGAGCGCAGTCCCGCACATATGGTGTGTTGCCCCTTTCTACCTCCATGTGCTTCAGCAACCTGTGGGAGGAGGGACACACACACCTATATGTACCACCTTAATCAAGGTCGCCTATTAGATGGGCGGGACACTAGTGCGTAGGTACCTGCCTGGACTGAGACCACCTTGTCGCTTGGTGGGTGGGCTTAGATGTGTTTTGATCAAAATATGTTGACTAAGTGTCTCAGACGTTATCAGAATGAGGGCTTATTCCACATAATGTTTGCATTTATTTTAGTGCACCATTTTCTGTGATTTGATAAATGCAGCCATGTTCATCCGCGCAGGATGTTTTATCTATTTTTTTCTGTGAATTGCAAACATAATGTCCCCCAAAAATAATTGTGCTAATCTTGTGCTATGGGGTGCCCCCATAGTAATAGTGCTCCCCAATGCCCCAGCAATAGAAATAATTATCTTCCAGAGTGCACTTAGTGTTACCAGTTCCCTCAATAATTATAATGTCCCCACTGTACACCAAAAGTAATAATGTCGCATAGTGCCCGTACTATAAATTTGGTTCATTGTAGTCCCCCAGTAGTAATAATTCTCCTTATAATGTGTCCCTAATGTGTGCCAATATAAAAATACCCCCTTATAATTTGTGCCAATACAAAAAATACCCTTTTACAGTGTGGACCAGTACAAAAAATGCCCCTTATAATGTGCACAATCACAAAAAATACCACTTTCTAATGTGTGCCAGTGCAAAAAATGCCCCCTAATAATACATACCGTATATACTCGAGTATAAGCCGAGTTTTTCGGCACAAAATTTGTGCCGAAAAAACCGAACTCGGCTTATACTCGAGTCATAAATTTAAAGTCTGAAGAGCGGAGTGGGAGGAGGAGCTGGGGGCGGACATTTGCGGCAGGGCCGATGCGCTCACTGCGCTCCGTCCCCACCGCTCATGTATAGTTTTTAAATTTGATTATACTATACACTTATTCTTACTATAATTCTTGCCCCCTCTGTACCTCATCACATGCGGCAGGCGAGCAGTGAATACTTCAGCAGCGTGATTTGCTGATGTCACGTGCCTGCCCGGCCTGCTTTATGAATGAAGCAGGCGGCGCAGGCACGTGACGTCAGTCACACTGCGCTCGCTCTCCCGCCCGGCCTGAAGTATTCACTGCCCGACTGCTGCATGTGATGAGGTACAGAGGGGGCAAGAATTATAGTGAGAATAAGTGTATAGTATAATCAAATTTAAAAACTATACATGAGCGGTAATGGGGGGATGGGGGTGTGGATGGCACTGTTATGGGATGGGGGATGTGGATGGCACTGTTATGGGATGGGGGATGTGGATGGCACTGTTATAGGATGGGGATCTGTGGATGCCATCCACAGCCCCCCATCCCATAAGTGCCATCCACAGCCCCCATCCCATAACAGTGTCATCCACATCCCCTCATCCCATAAGTGCCATCAACATCCCCCTTCCCATAACAGTGTCATCCACATCCCCTCATCCCATAAGTGCCATCCACATCCCCCTTCCCATAACAGTGTCATCCACATCCCCTCATCCCATAAGTGCCATCCACATCCCCCATCCCATAACAGTGTCATCCACATCCCCCTCATCCCAAAAGTGCCATCCACAGCCCCCCATCCCATAACAGTGTCATCCACAGATCCCCCATAACAGTGCGTCATCCACAGATCCTCCCATAACAGTGCGTCATCCACAGATCCCCCATAACAGTGCGTCATCCACAGATCCCCCATAACAGTGCGTCATCCACAGATCCCCCCCATAACAGTGCGTCATCCACAGATCCCCCATAACAGTGCAGAATTCACAGATCCCCCCATAACAGTGCGTCATCCACAGATCCCCCCATAACAGTGCCATCCACAGATCCCCCATAACAGTGTCATCCACAGATCCCCCCCATAACTATGCGTCATCCACAGATCCCCCATAACAGTGACATCCATTTCCACCTCGGCTTATACTCGAGTCACTACTTTTCCCAGTTTTTTGGGTAAAATTAGGGGGGTCGGCTTATACTCGGGTCGGCTTATACTCGAGTATATACGGTAACTGCAAAAAAAGGGGGGTTAGTCAGCACATCCCAATGTGCAGGTGCACGCTGCCATGGCTAGAAACAAAAATATTGCAGCCAGATAAAACAATAGTCCTTAATGGGAACCTGCCACCTAAGAAACACTTATTAAGCTGTTCATATTACCCTATAGTGCCCCATAGTAGTTTTCTAAAGCGCTTTTTCTTACTTTTCCAGCATTTAGGCTCATAGAGAAATCGATGTTTTATTCAGTCAGGCTTGAAGTCAAGGGGGCAGTAGCCTAGGCGTCTTCAGTCCTGCTCTCCCCGCCTCCTGCTGCCTTGATTGACATCCAGCATCTCAGTGCCGGGACCGCGCGGTCCCGGCGCGTACATTTAGCCGGCTTTATTCTTGCTACAGCGCATGTGCCCGCCAGTCTGTCACAATCGCGCCCGCGCCCGGCATCTATTCTACCTGCGCATATTGAGCGTGATCTACGGCACGCCGCAGAGGCCAGCCGCACGGGTGCGATTGTGACAGACTGGCGAGCGCATGCGCATGCGCTGTATCAAGAATGAAGCCAGCTAAATGTACGTGCCGGAGCCGGAACCGCGCTCCTGCCTCCCTTTACTGCGCATGTGGGCTGAGACCGCGGTCCCGGCACTGAGATGCTGGATGTCAATCAAGGCAGCAGGAGGCGGGGAGAGCAGGACTGAAGACGCCTAGGCTGCTGCCCCCTTGACTTCAAGCCTGACTTGAAGCACGGGGCAGCGGCTGAATAAAACATCGATTTCTCTATGAGCCTAAATGCTGGAAAAGTAAGAAAAAGCGCTTTAGAAAACTACTATGGGGCACTATAAGGTAATATGAACAGCTTAATAAGCGTTTTTTAGGTGACAGGTTCCCTTTAAAAGGACTTTTGGGTCTCTAACACCTTTCAAGACTAAACCCTGCCTTAAAAAAAACTGTTCCTGTCCCTACACTATCTGTCCTTCTGCTGCAGCTCTCCCTGACAAAGACTTAGCCGAACCACGTGTCATCGGGTGCTATATAGCACTCGATGACGCGTTCCGGACAGCCAATCACTGTAATGCCAGTAACCAACATGGCTACAGCATTACATTGAGTGCCAGTACTTCCCCGCACGTTTATTGGCTGCGTAGCCTACCAATGATGCTCTCCTTTTTCTTCCCTATCTGAAAATATAATACACTGCAATAGTTATCTATTATTATTGTATTGTAACAGCGATTACACCATTGTATCTTCAAGTTCCCAAATGGGACTTAAAAAAAAAGTAAAAAAAAAAATATGTAAAACAAAATTTCAAGTTGAAAAAATTGCTTTTTTTCTATATCAACTCATTTATAATTAGTTAAAAAAATAAACCACATAATTATTATCACAGTGTCCATAACGGCCTGATCTATAACAATATCACGTTACATATCCTGCATTGTGAATGCCAAAAAAAAACTTAAAAACAATTAAGGAATTCACTTCAGCTCTAAAAAAAAGTATAAAAATCAATCAAAAAGTCATATGTACCCCAAAACAACACAGTATAAAAAGCCCCCACACAGCAACGTTGACAGCAAAATGAAAAAATTGATGTTAGTATATGGTGATGCAAAATACAATTGATCCAAAGGTAGTAAAACATGAAAAAATATATATATAAATTTGTTATTGCCATAATCTCATTAACTTGCAGACTAACGTTATCGTATACAGTATACCGCATGGTGAACCCCATAAACATTTTTAAAAAAAACAGACAATATTGCAATATTGGCCCACTTCACCTCCCAAAAAATAAAAAGTGTTCAAAAAGTCCAAAATGGTACCAATAAAAACTACAGTACTTTGGCAAAAAAATAAAAAAAGTTATGGATATGATAAAAGCAATCCAAAAGTTATAGCCACCACAAAATGGTACCAATAAAAACTACAACTTGTCCTACAAAAAGAAACAAATCCTCATATAGGTCAGTCAACCAAAAAATATAAAAATGTATGGCTCTTAAAAACCATTCCATGCTACAAAATCTAGATGCCACTCCTTCCCTTCTGAGGGCTACATTGTCCCCAAACAGCAGTTTATGATCAAATTTTGGATATTTTCCCAAAAATTGTGTAACAAATTATTTGCTGTTTTTTCTCCTTTTAACCATTGCAAAAATGAAAAATTTAGGCCAAAGCAAAGTACTATTTGAAAAAAGCTAGTTTTTTGGCTCAAAACCATCATTTGTGGGGTCACCACCATCACTACAAACCTAGCTGAATGCTTTAGGGATGGGACGTAGGTTTAAAAAATAAGTTATGTCTTCCATTGGAATTGCTACTGTACTGGTATCTCAGGGATGTTGCAGATTCGACATGGCACCAACACACATTCCAGTAAAATCTAGGTTTAAAATTCCAAATGGCACTCCCTCCCTTCAGAGCTTTGCTCTGTGCCCATACAGCCAGTTATGACCACATATCGGGAGCAATTGCATAACATTTTTTGAGGTGCTTTTTCTTCTGTTAAAGGGAATGTATCATCAGAAAATGACCTGCTGTTTAAATCTCTTTTTTATGTTTAACATATTTTTAAAGAATTTTTTATGTTTTTCATTTTCCATGTATCCCATATATTTAAACATAAAAGATAAAATCCTGCAGTTTTCGCACTGGCCACTGTCTAATAATTGGTCCCTCTTCTGGTCTATACAGATCACTTTACTTCAGTAAACTTATTCCAATCCTCCTAATTATATTATCTCTGTTTATAGATAAGGGTGAGTTCACACTTCAGGTATTTGGTCAGTTATTTCCATCATGTATTGTCATTTAGAGTCAAAATCATCTATTTTTTTGCAGTGCAGACGGATCATGGGACCATTCATGTTGAATGGGTCTAGATCCATCTGCACAATCCGCAAGGATGTTGCCCATGCATTGGGGACTGCAAATTGCGACCAACAGCCGTGTGCCTGAGCCCTAAGTCAGGATCCTTAATTTACAATGGGTGATTTTCAGAGCGTATCCTTTCCTTGTGCAATGTCCTCTGCACAGATCACAGAACATGCCTAGAAAATTCTCACATATAAGTCAATAGGGTCCCCTCCTGACCATTGTGTCTATGGCCCATGGGGCTGCGGTAAAGCAATTTTCTTAATGCTTTCTAAATGCTGTTAAGAACAGCTCAGGCAACAGCTCAGAAAACAAATCTACAATCAGAAAATAAAAACAGATTAGTATCTGATTTCAATTAGAACATTTTTGGTGACAACTTTCCTTTAACCATTGTAAAAATTAATATATTTTTTTAGCTAAAACTATATATCATTGTTAACATGTCATTTTTTATTTTCATGCCCCAATTCTAATAAATTCAGTGAAACACCTGTGGGGTCAAAACGCTTACAGCATCCCTATGTTAAGTCCTTAAGAGGTGTAGTTACAAAATGGGGAATTTGGAGGGTGTTTCTTATGTTTTTGCACCTCAAGGCCTCTGCAAACCCAAAATGGTGCCTTAAAAAACTTCTTAAAAATGGGAAGCCCAATTTTGAGGCCGGTATTTGAGTCAAGTAGCACTCAAGGGCCACAAATGGGATATAAAAAAAAAGCTGAATCAGGGTAATAGATTTTGAGTATTAGTTCTATCACCTGCTGTGTTCCAAAACAATGGATTAAATTGATCCCGTTTCAAAAACTCCTCAACTACAACACAGAGTGTAGCGAGTACTTTGAGCCCATATATTTTTTTTCAGAAATGAATGCAAAGTAGGAGTGAAAAATTAACATTTGTTTTTCTTTGTTTTGTTTATTTGTTTTTTTCTCATTTATGGGACTTTTTTTGTATAAAGTACATGAAGCTGAGGAAATACAACTTAACATTTGTAGCCCTCATTCTATAAATGTTCAGAATTTTCCCCACTTACATGGCGCTCAAAAGTGAAAGGAGCAACACGTTGTTTTCAGGATATAATTTTAGCTTGAATAACTTATGGCCCAATTCGCTAGCAGAATGATGTTACACCCCCAGAAGTGAACCCATTTAAAAAAAAAACTGCAACCCCTAAGGCAGTGGTGGCGAACTATTGGCACGGGTGCCAGAGGTGGCACTCAGAGCCCTCTCTGTGGGCACCCACACCCTGGAAAAACTATATGGTGTACCAATATGCCTTAGGGCTCATGCACACGAACGTATTTCCTTTCCATGTCAGTTCTGTTTTTTGTGGACTGTATACGGAATCATTCATTTCAATGGGTCCGGAAAAAACCCCGGAAGGTTCTCCGTGTGCATTCCGTTTCGGTATGTCCGTATTTCCGTTACTCAAAAAAATAGAACATGCCCTATTATTGTTCGCATTACGGACAAGGATAGTACTGTTCTATTAGGGGCCAGCTGTTCCGTTCCGCAAAATATGGAATGCACACTGACGCACATCAGTATTTTTTGCGGATCCGTTTTTTGGGGACGGCAAAATACATACGGTCGTGTGCATGAGGCCATAGACTTTTCCTGCTATTTATCAGCGCAGAGCACACTATGAACGACACAGGCAGTGCATTGAATGTAGGCAGGCTATTATAGCTAAATAATAAAGTACATGAAAGGTATACTATATTCAACTGTAGTGTTCAGGTTAATTTGCTGTGTTGGCAATCTGCAATAAATATGTGGGTTTTGGGTTGCAGTTTGGGAACTCTGTCTGTAAAAGGTTCACCATCACTGCTCTAAGGTATTTATATAGGGGTAGAAAGAGTGGGTCATTTGTGCCTATATATTGTTGACGCCTCATCATAAATCAGGCTCAGCATCTGGCAGTCTGTGCTCCTGAACTTCACAGGTAATTTACTTTTACAATGTTAAAAACATAGGCCCTCATTTATAAAGATCGTTGGTCTTAATGGGCCCTGTGCTGCCAGGCTGCCCCATACTCTTTTTGCTTTGTTGGTAATTTTACAAATGATTGATAATTATTGGGGTTGTAGTAATGTAATATATAGAATAAGAAGGATTCAGCAGAACATGACAATGTGCTAAAATCCAACTTTTCTACAAAGAAAGCATTTCTTCAACATCCAGTACCTTCATATTCCACTTTCTAATATGATATAAAGTCAGAATAACCTTGATTTAACAAAGACGACGGCAATGTTCTTATAATTAGAGGATGCATGTTCAGCATGTCCCTCTCAGGACCCTTGAAGTACACAATGCAGGTGCTTTTGTAAAGCATGCTCTTTCTTTTTCTCTTCATTTGTAAGGAATTCACAAAATAAGAATGCAGAGCATGTTCTGTTATAACCCAAAAGTAAGCTTTAGACGTAACCTATATGCTCCAGTAAGGAGCACGAAATAAATGGGCCGTAGCAAACAATATCTGGGTCATTAGTCATAGTCACGGGCCTATGTGTTTTATGTTATATGCTTGGCAGGGGAAGTGTAAGGTGTCCATTCAGGGAGTTTTTATGACTCTGTTCACTGACCATACAATTCATTTCCCTAATTTATCCACAAAAGGGAAAACTTTCGTTAGATCTGAAAATATAATCCTGGATAATACAGAATATGCAAAATGTATTAAAATATAAATGACCAAAAGGCTTTAATAAACTAACAACTAAATTGTTATATCTTTTTGTTTCTTATCTCATTTAGAACTTAACATTACGACATATACTGTATGTTGTCTACCAAAAATCTTATAACCTTCATTCAAATTACTGCAATAAAGCAGTTGCCCCACAAAAATGATTCTATATTTTTCAAACCAGCACCTAGATCTGAATACTTTTGTAATTGCATGTAATTAAAATTGTTGTATAGCCGCTGAGTTATTCATTGAAATCCATCTGTATAGCGCCACCTGCTGTTTGCTCTTTTTGTAAATTCATTGTCCAGCAACCTGAGGTGGAAGCAAAAGCTCAGTTCCATCCTTTAACTGCCACCAGCTGCAGCAGAAAGGACATTTCCCTTGAGCTGCCAGGTTGAAATAAATCTAGCAGAGCAATTGGAGCAATAAATTGGGAGATCTCTGGATCCAGAGATTTCTGGCCCATATGGGCACACTCTAGCTATCCGTGATAAAGGGCCCATATGGGCCAGAAACACTTCAGAAGAGTGTTACTCCGTTGTTGTGGACTACTTGTTATGCTGCTTTTAATATGATTCAATAAAAGCCAAGTTTTACTGAACCACAGTGCTAGATTAACTTCCTAAGTATTGTTTTATACGGATTGGGCTGCCCAGATCCTGTGCATTGGGGAGGTGAGCTGATCAATTTTTATATTTGTCCCACACTGTTTTGCTATTACTAGTATAATAATGTTGTACTGCAGCTTAGACTTACTAGACTGCCTAGACTTCCCAAGTTCCTCTGAGAGTGTCCTAGAAGGAGGACAGGGCTACAATTAGGGGCCTTCTCCTCCTTTGCCTTTTAGTGAGAGGTTGAGTTTAGAGCAGACTGTTGATAGAGTAAGACCTGTTTCTCAGGCCTGCCAGTCAGTCCAATCAGCTTTGGAGGCTCCAATGTACTCCTGTGACCAGGATACAGCTTTGGAAGAGGTGCAGTTGTAAAGTTTGGTGGGTGTAGACCGAATGTACCAACTAACCGGTTTGGCTTTGGCTGTCTCTAAGGGCGTTATCTTTGCAGTCTCCCGATTTACACTCCTTAACCCGTATACAGGGTTCTAGTCTTCGCTGCAGGGGAGCCACCAGGCTGCTAGTGGTGTAGCAACCCAGCGGGGTCAGAGAGACAGATGCAAAGCGCCAAGGGGTCAGGAAATATATACAATTTCAGGAGAAAGGGGTATGTAGCGTTCAAACAAATCTTATGGTCTGAGGTCAGGGCAGGTGGCAATGGAGCAATACGGAAAACAAGCAAAGGTCAGGACTGGCGGCAGGGAATTAGAATTGGTTGTCAGGCAGGAGTTTGGTACACGGGCAGAACCTAAAGCTCAGCCACCCTCTCACTGAGGAGGGCACCTTAAATACATAGGGACGACAAGCCATTGTGGTGCCAACACAATAGCAGTGTATAGAAATTAATAAAAAGGATTTAGCTGTAGACCTCAGGGCAGTTGTCAATGTGTCAAGGCCTTGGTCCCTAGTCAGTTGGATTTGCATCACTTGTCCGGGTGTAAAGGCTTCTGGTCCCTGTTTATATCCCTGCTGCTCGAGAGTGAGTCTGCAAAGCAAAAAGAAACACAAAGTCTTGGATTTGTGATGCACCCTTCATATTGAACTGTAAGGAGTTTTCTGCTTAAGTAGTTATTATTGAGACACCTCATAGGACTTGGGAGTAGAGATGAGCAAACTTGTGTTTTTCGAGTTCGGGGTTCCTGGTTTTATTACAGTTCCGTTAAGGATTACGCTATCACGGCTCATAATGGAATGCATAACGGAATTCCTTTAATAGGCATTCCGTTTTGTTTTCCATCATAATAGAAGTCTAAAGGACTCCTGCATAACGGAAACTAGACAGATCCGTTATGCGGCCCATAGACTTCTATTATGATGCAATGCAAAACAGAATGGCTCTTAAAGGAATTCCGTTATGCATTCCGTCCTAGAATTCCATTATGGCCCATGGTATCGGAATCCAAAACGGAACTGTAATAAAACTCGAACTCATACTTGTAAAACACAAGTTAGCTCATCCGCTCCTGGGAGGCATATGTCAGCAAGAAAGCTATTAGCGCTGTGTTTTCTCTAAAGGTTGTATTAGACAGCCGATACTGCCAGCTATTGTTGGGAAGGAAGCGTTCCTTCCCAGCAATTGCCTGCTCGCTAGCGGAGGAGACCGCTGCTATTACATGCAGCGATCTCCTCCCACAGCATGGGGAGCAGCGATCGTTATGCCATCACTCGTCCCCATATTAAATCACTGTTTGCCAGCAGCAGATTTGATTACACTACACCGAGAAATTTTTAAACCTGCTAAAAAATTCCAGTTACCCAATGAACAAGTGTTTGCTCATTCATTGGATAATCGGCGGCAGCATTACACTGCCAAATCATCGCTAACTTACATTCTAGTTATTTGCCAGCAGCAGTTGCCCGGTTGTTCGTTGAGCGGGTAATGGGCGGCAGTATCACAGCGATCATCTGGCAGAAAATCTGCCAGTGTAATACAGCCTTCAGATTGGTGTACCTCCATTTACATTTGAAACAGATCTGCACTATTCAACTCAGTAAAGACTGTGAGTTCAACTGTTTCCACATTTGTATGACTTTCCTGTCTTTGCACCGCTCACTTTCCAACATGAAGGGCACCCAACCTTCCATCAGTTTGGTGGCCCAGAGGAAAAAACAACAGCCAGATGCACCCCCTCTTCACTGTATGGCCCAAGGAGAGAGGGAGCATGACAGCCACTATGGTAAGAACCACCATTGCTGACACCACTCCCATCCTCCTCCCCTCCGGGTCGCTGCACCAGCACTACTTTACTGGTAAATTAGTCAATTCCCCTGGCTTTTCAGTCTTTCTCTTATTAATATGTACAGCAGATGGATTTAACTTTATCTCTTCGAGAAGGAAAGGATTAAGTGAATTGAAAGTTTTCCTTTCATTATTTTTAGTTGGTGAAATCCTACGGGTTGCTCATTCTATTGCTTCCTGTTTCTGTCCTGAGGATTTAATTACAAAGTGCCTTCAGCCAATATCCATCACATCATCTTTGCTGCACAATCTGATCTGGGTCACTTGTTCCTCTCCTCATCGCTTCCTTAATACTGTGACTTTTTTTTAACAACTGCATCCTTTGACAATGAATACGGGCTCAAATGTGTGGGTCAATTATGTTCTTCACTGACTCTGGTAATTACTTGCATTGGGTCAATATAGTTTGGGATCAACAAATCATCTTAGAATTATTTGGGTCATTTACCGGCTGCCCTTGTTTTTCCATTATGGTCTTGGTATTTTGGTTAGATTGTGCTACAGTGATACAAATAATACCTTCAAAGAAAGACATTTCTCCAAAGTATTGCACAAATTGAACAATCTAATGAAAGACCATGCAAACAACAACAATAGTTGGTAAATAAACATGGCTACATGTTACCTTCTAGATGTGATATGATGGCTCTGCCCTGATACTACATATAAAAATACAACTAAAATGTTTGATTATTGCTTGTGCTAACATGACAGCTGGTCAGGCTGGTGCACAATGGAGAAGAGTGGTCAAAAATTATCCTAAAATAATAATGTATCTTTTTGAGAATAGTACCTTCTATAATAAGAACTGAAGAGCAAGATCTCCAGGGTTCTAGGAAACAAAACCTGCACCAGGGGACGCTTGCTTACCACCATATTTATAATACATTTTAGATTGCTTAACACAATACCTCCGATTATGGGGGGTGGACTTCTGAGCACTGCTCTGGCTGAAGGGAGAGTGCACCCCTGACCTGGGCTGAAAATCACAAGTATAAGCAGCTACAGAATTATTGTACAATATATTAATTTATTAAAGGGTTTGTCTGGTTTCAGTAAGAAACGGGACAACGTCATATGTTGTCAATGAGATGTCACTGCTGCAGCCAGGTAAACAGAGCTCGGAGTGGTGGCACTGGGACCGCTAGGTAAGTACTGATCGGTTCTTTATTGCAGCCTATTTCTTTATTAGTGAAACATGACAACCCCTACATAAATGGATATAATTTAGTTGTTTCCCCGTCCCGATATACCAAGATCGCTCTTGCCCTGCTCTGTGATGTGCCAACAGCGATTGTTGCCATGATCCTCCTTTTTTTATTTTTTTTTATGAGCATCACTCTTCTGAGATGTCTGTTTTAGTAAATGATTGTATTCCCCATAATATAACAATTCTGCAAAATCCTGTCTAAGAACGCTGTGCACTATGTTCCTCTGTTATTGCTTGTAGAAATGTATCAATAGGGGGGCATTCACATGAACGTATGTCACGACCAGAGGATGTGGATCCTCTGGGTCAGCTGATAGTGGACTAGGAATTAGCCCAATATTGCTGACTGCTGCCTCCCAGAGTCAGGACCCTGCAGCATTGTGTACAGAGTCCAACAAAGGCAGAGTAATAGAACAGATGATCTTTACTGGCAGAAGGTAGACAAAAGTCACTTGAAACAAAGGCAAAACAAAGTTCCGAGTTATACGGTATACTGGGTCAGACGGACCCGTGGTCAGGCAGTGCAAGGTCAGAGGTCCAGACGAACTTACAGATAACATCAGGTGGAATCGTAGTCAGCCAATGCTTGGGTCAATAGTCCAGGTAATCAAAGTAACAGATAGCAGGCAGAATTGTAGTCAGGTAATACAGGGGTTAATAGTCCAGGTAATCAAAGTAACAGATGGCAGGCAGAATTTTAGTCAGTGCATGGGTCAATGCTGGAGGAAGGCAGGCAGAGAAGGTTAGGGTTAATTGGCAAAAGTCCAGTACACAGCAGAGCAGAGCAGCAAGAAGCTTCAGCCGAGGTTATGAGGTATAACAACCACGCCTGGGCACTTCATGGTCAGTGAAGCTGCCCAAAATACCAGTAACCCCATCTCCGGGACAGTAATCAGGAAGCGCGCTCTTCACTGTTATATCAAAGGGAGAGGTGTACAAGACGAGACCTGGCAGTGAGGGCGGATGCGGCGGTATGCTGGCGGGTGCCTACTCCTCCTGCGAGGTAGGCCAGAGCTGGGACCCATGGCGCTGCAGTGCGCAGACAGCGGTCTGCCACACTGCGGTGAGGTCACGGACCCAATACTGACAACGTATTTTCGGTCCGCATCCAATCTGCATTTTTTGTGGATCGGATTACAAAAGATTCATTACAAAGGCAACACAAAAGATGCAGACAGAATTTTTTGTGGCTGGACGGAAAGGAATATGTCCATACTGCGGCCCTGCAAAAAAGCCAGAACATGTCCTTTTTATGTCCGTTTTGCGTACAAAAATAGGCATGTCTCACAAAGGGTGAGACCTGCTGATCCGCAAAATGCAGAATGCACCGGCCGGTATCTGTATTTTATGGAGCCACAAGTTGCGGCCCATAAAACGAATACGGTCATGTGAATGTTACCAGTTGGAGGTGTATCACTGCACATTCTCACATGCCCAATCAGTACTACCAGTGTAGCGAGACAGCTATTTGGTAAAGGAAATGGCAATACCCAGTTGGTAATTTGTATATGTTTTTGGCAGTAATAACAGATAAGAACAACAGCTCACTGGCGATGCAGAGTTATAAGAAAAAATGCTCCAGAATTGTTATTTTTTGAGGAACACGAGTATTTGCTGAAGCAGACATGTAAAGAATGGGGACATGTCCTCCTTAACCACTTCCAGACCGGGCCATTTTCCCCCTTCCTGACCAGGCCTAATTTTGCAAATTTGACATGCGTCACTTTATGTGGTAATAACTTTGGAACACCTTTACTTATCCAAGCCGTTCTGAGACTGTTTTCTCGTGACACATTGTACCTCATGATAGTTATAAATTTGAGTCAATATATTTCACCTTTATTTATGAAAAAATCCCAAATTTACTGAAAAGTTTGAAAAATTTGCAATTATCAAAATTAAAATTTCTCTGCTTTTAAAACAGAAAGTGATACCTCATAAAATATTCATTAATTAACATTCCCCATATGTATACTTTATGTTGGCATCATTTTGTAAATATAAAACTGAAATGAAGCGGCTCACCAACCAATACAGATGGACAGGGTGCACACCTCGTGGCTTACCCCAAGCCACTATAGTGAAAAGATAATGACAAAAAATTGGGGCACTCAATATATGAGACTGGTCAGCAAATCAATGAATATGAATTATGAGCGCCGTATGGTTTTTGGAAGGCAGATTTTGCTGAACTGGTTTCTAGATGCCATGTCCCATTTGAGGCCCCTCTGATGCACCCTCACAGTAGAAACTCCCAAAAATTGACCCCATTTTGAAAACTAGGGGATATTATGATTTTTGATTGCTCTATATTATGTTTTTTGTGAAGCAAGATAACAAAAAAATTGCTGTTTTGGCAATCTTTTTATTTTTTATTTTTTAAAACATTCATCTAACATGGTAGATCACGCACTATTTTTATAGATCAGGTTGTTATGGACGAAATTATATCAAATATGTCTACTTTCTTTTTTTGTTTGTTTCAGTTTTACATAATAAAGCATTTTTTTTTAAAAAAAATATGTTTTTGAGTCTCCATTTTCTGAACGCCATATTTTTTTTATTTTTTGTTCAATGGCAGGGGATAGTTTTTTGAAGAAAGAGTTGATGTTTTTATTGGTACAATTTTTGGGTGCATATGATTTTTTGATTATTGATTATTACACTTTATGGGGCAAGGTGACCAAAAAATGTATTGTTTTACCACAGTTTTTGTTCACCAAATTTTTTATGTGATGTTAGATGACAAAAAATGGCTTTTTTGGCACTGTTTTTATTTAATTTTTATAGCGGTGTTTATGTGAGGGGTTAGGTCATGTGATATTTTTATGGAGCTGGTTGTTATGAACGCGGCGATACCTAATATGCCTTTTTTTCACTTTAACACAATAATAGCATTTTTTAAACAAAAAATGATCTTTTAATGTCTTTGTTCTGAGAGCTATAGTTTTTTTTTTATTTTTTGAGCGATTTTCTTATGTAGGGGCTCATTTTTTGCGGGATGAGGTGACGGTTTTATTGGTTTCATTTTGTGGTACATACGCGTTTTTGATCACTTGTTGTTGCACTTTTTGTGATATAAGATGACCAAAATTTTTTTTTTTACACAGTTTTTATTTTTATTTTTTTGTGGTGTTTATCGGACGGGGTTGATCATGTGATATATTTATAAAGCCGGCCGTCACAGACGCGGAAATACCAAATATGTCTATTTTATAAAAAAATTTCTATTTTCAACATTTTTTTAATTACTTAATTGGGGATTTTTTTTTGTAAAACCTTTCTTTTTTACATTTTGAGACCCCCATAAGGTCATACAAGACCTCTGGGGGACATTTAACTTCTCTACCTGGGAACTGTCCCTGCCTTCTCCATGGGTTGCCCTGCTGACAGCAGGCAACCCACTTGCCAGCTGCGCGATTAGCGTGCAGCTGCCATCTCTGAATGGACGTTCTAAAATTTCAGAGATAGACAACTGCCCATAGGACGTTTATATGCTATGGGCGGTCGTCAAGTGGTTAAGTTAAAAGGGGCTGGGACACCGTTAAACAGTATTTAAATGTAATTCAGCATAAAAAATGAGCTGTTAATTTACTTTCCGTTACAAAAATGCTGTAGTGAGACCTTATCCTTCATTATATTGACACCCCTGGTGTTTAATCTATATAGTAGTGTACACATCTACTTACAGAGGTGGTCACACATGTTTTGCGGACAAGAATAATCATTTCTACAATGGGCTGCGTTCCGTTCTGCAAATTGCGGAACAGAACACGGAGCAGCTTCCGTGTTTTGCGGATCCATGGTTTGCAGACCGCAAAACACATACGGTCGTGTGCATGAGGCCTTAGTAACAAAAAAGATCACAAAAGTTGACACGGATAAAAAAAGGGCGTGGCTTACCATGGGTGTTAATTGACTCCAGTGGTTCATTCATAGAGTTTTCTTTTTTTTTATTATTATTAAATTAAAATGTAAACAAAGGCAAATATACTTTTTTTTTTTTTTTAAAAAGCAGCAAAACAGAGCTGTTGTGGAGAAGCAAGTAGCCACAAAGTCAGGAAAAATGATAAATTTCCCCTTAGCTTTTAGAAATCAGGTTGAGAGTGAGAGAAGCAGGTTTATGCAGCTTTTAATGGGGCCTGTTTCTATCAGCTATATCCTGGTTTTATAGCAGCTAGGACCACGATCATGGTTTTGTTTTAAAGCTTATAGTGATGCATAAAACTTTGTGAACCCAAACAAAAAATGCATGGCAGCACACCATTACATATGCAAACAATAGAACTAAGGATTAATGATTAATGATACATGAAAAATGCAAGCTCTTTGCACACATTTTTGATCAAACATTTGTTGGGCCCATCTACCAGGCGTCAGGGTGGCTTCTGCAGATCGGTACCTAACAGTAACAGAACTGACTCTCCTGGGCCTGACCTAAGCCTACAATATTCAGGGTGGAGTAGGAACCAACTAGTTGGTTGGTAGCTGGTTCATTGATGCAGGTATATGGGCCCAACACACGTTTGATCACAAAAGTGCGCAAAAAACTTCAATTTTACATGTATAGTAGGTATAGTACCACTTTAATCCAGAATAATCCCCAATCCCTAGTTCTTTTGTTTGCATGTGTAATGGTATGCTGCCATACATTTTTGTTTGCTATCTGCATACTAGCTTTATGGATGTGCACCTGTGACTTCTGATGTGCTAGTCTAAATTTTCTTGTAGAACTTTGTGAACCCTTCAGAATTTTCTATATTTTTACATAAATTTGACCTCCGATTTTCACAGTAGATAAAAATAACCAAACAATTGAGTCAAAAATCTTAAACTTGTCCATATTTTTAGTGAGGGAAATGATCCAACATCACATATCTGTGAAAGGCAAAAGTATGTGAACCTTGTCTTTCAGTATCTGATGTGACCACTTTGTGCAGCAATAACTGCAACTAAATGTATCCGATAATTGTTGATGAGTCCTGCACATTAGCTTGCAGGAATTTTAGCCGATTCCTCTGTACAAAACAGCTTCAACTCTGTTTTGTTGGGGATTCCTCCTAACTTCAGGTCCTCCCACAATATTTTTATCAGATTAAGCTTTCCTGGCCCAGATGCAGCAAAACAGGCCCAATGCGTGATAGCACCACCACCACCATGTTTCACAAATGGAAAGAGGTTTTAATACTGGAATGTAGTGTTTGACCTCCAAACATAACACTTCTTATTTAAGGAGGACCTTTCTCCGCTCCTGACATGCCTGTTTTAAGAGTTACATGCGTTCCTCATGTAATAACAATTCTGGAGCATCTATTCCTATGGTTCTATGTTGTGCCGTTCCTTTATTATTTCAGCTAGAAGTTATGGATGAATTTCCAGCAGTCTGCAGTAAGGTTACAGGGGGTGGTAACAAGTTGGGGGTGTCACTGCACAGACTGACAATGGCAGCACTGACTGGATAGGGAGAGACTGGGCAGTTACACACCCCCAACTGGTTAACAGTGTCAGAATATGGCATTGCAAAATAACATTTTTTCAGCTATTCTTTTTAAGAAATAGTAAAATATAATGAAAAATATATACATTTTGTATCACCATATTCATACTGACACACATAAAAGGGTTGTCATGTCATTTTGAATGCTGTAAAAAGAATCGTGGCAGAATTGCATTTTTTTTTTTTTTTTTTTCAATTTCAACCCGCAAAGATTTTTTTTCTATCTTCTAGTACAAGGTATGGTAAATAAAATGGTACTTGCAAAAAAACAAGCCCCATACTTAAAATGTGAAAGGAGAAGTGAAAAAGTTACAGCTCTAGGAAGGAGGGGGAGGAAAAAGCGAAAAACCAAAAATTGGTCCATTCCTGGTGGGGTTAAAAATAATTCAATTCTTACGCTCACCACTTGTGAAATGCATACGTTTAAATTAAATTTCTCTGTGACAAAGTATCAGTATTTCATGTCAGTTTCCTCTCTCTGAAGATGAGATTCCTTCTCTCTTCCTGCCATTGAGCTGACAGGCTCTGATTGGCCCTTGGCAGTGACTGGCAGCTGGAGACGAGTGGAACAGAATAAATACAGGTGTATGAAGATTTCATTGTGGACAGGCATCTGTTCCTGAACTAAAGAACATGAGGCTGTTTGCTCTTTCAATTACAGTGCAGACAGGCATGGTATTACTCACTTTCTTTCCTTCGTCAAAGCTCCATAACAATTACGCTTCTTCTCTCCAGTAGTCTGATCATTCTGACAAACAAAGGACTTAAAAAAAACCTGTTCCCTTCGAAAAAGTACTTTTTTTTAGCAGAAATCTAGAATTTTGAAGTTTCTTTTACTCAGTGCTATAAGGCTATTTGAACATTGAGATTTCTTTCAGGGCCTTTAATGCGGCACACAGGAATACCTTGGAGGTTAAGAAACAACTTCAATCAAAAAAATATCTTTCCATCTGCCTGACAACATGTACTTTATCGGGACACCGAGGTGCCTTGTCAAAATCTCATTCTCACAATTCATATCCTGATGTCAGACTTGACGATCTTATTTTTTCATTGTCAGAGTTAATCACTTCAGCAATAAGGGTCATGCTTGAACATTCAGTGAAGCACCTCCTATTTGCTTATAGTTGATAAAACCTTTTCGACTTACATGGAACACCCATTGAGGTTACAGATTACAGTGCTGCAAACCTGGTGTAAATTTTTGTCTCAAATCTGAATAATTGAACATGAGTAACTTGTTATGTGTCATCTCAAGTTATTTCACGGCATGGGACAATAGGAACCAATCATCGGTTATCCTGTTATCTGGAGAAATATTCTGCGATGTTCACTGTGGCGTCGCTTCCAACAATATATAATGTGTTTTTAGCATATACTAACAGAAACAAACACATAGCCCATACCCCTCCCCAAGTCCTCACTACTGGCCATCTCAGGCAACCTGTAGCCCCCACCTCACCTCTTCCTGTTAGGCTTTATCTTGTCTCTGGATGCCATCTGTTGATAGGTATTCTCTTAGCAGGTTCTTCTTCATTGTTCTTCCTGACTGTTTACACTAGTTTTTTTTTTTACCTTGGACCTTGCTACTGACGTTCCTCTTGTGTTCTCCCCTGAACTTCTGTGTTATACTTGCTGTTCTAAACAGCCTTGACCTTGACTACGTCTAGACTACGCTTACTCTATTTGTCCTTTCTCCTTCTTCTGACCACCTGTTGCCAACTGCTGGGCAGCGAAAACCACATCTCTGTAAAGGAGTTAAGGGTTGAACTCCAGGAAATCCAATGGACTCTACCCCCCGATTTAGATTTCAGCTTAGAGGGTACATTTACCATTTGTCTTCCTGGTAACCTTTAACCAGGTTCGAAGGAACATCAGGGTTCTACCCTCTTTGGTTGTGTAATACTGTACTATACTCTTATATTATGTTTCTTGCCCCCGGCTTGTTTGCAATCACAATAACCTTTTTGTGATGCGTAACCTCAGCATCTTCTTTCAGAACAACTAGAGTGATATGGTAATAAAGGAAATCCAGAAATCCGTATGCAAACGGATAGCATTTGTTTCCGGATCCGCATATGGATCTGTCTAACAAATGTATTGCGGTAACGTATCCGTCTCTCCGATGTAATCTGGAAAACACGATCCGATATTTATTTTTTTCACAGATTTAAAGGTCTGCGCATGCGCAGACCGGGAAACCGGATCAGTTTTTCCGGAACACTTGGTACCGGATCCAGCATTAATACATTTCAATGGAAATTAATGCCGGATCCGACATTCCGGCAAGTGTTCCAGAATTTGGGCCAGAGAAAATACCACAGCATGCTACAGTATTTTCTCTGGCCAAATACCATACAAGGGACTGAACTGAAGACATCCTGCTGCATACTGAACGGATTGCTTTCCATTTAGAATGCATTAGGATAAAACGGAAGCGTTTTCTTCCAGTATTGAGCCCCTAGGACGGAACTCAATACTGGAAAACGTTAACGCTAGTGCGAAAGTACCCTAAGATTTTATATTGCCAAGGTGAATCCCCCGGTGGTCCCATAAGCAAGGTAGACCCAAGTCCCTTACTCTATGCACAAGTGGTACAAGGCACAGTAGAGTGACTGTACTACATACGGATAGCCAACTTACAGCATCTCAACCAGCCTATGTCGATATGAAACACTGGGTGGATTATTTAACAAACTACCCAGTTTATTGGGCGGCTGGGATGACTTCTAGACACAGAGGCAGGCTAGCCAGCATCCTATTTCCCCAGGGACCTGCCTTCTTGAAGTCGCTGCAGGGAGCCCCATAAACAGTCATCTTGCATCTTCTTTCTGCTGTCTGCCCCAGTGTGGGCAGGTAATATTTAAGGTAGCTTTACAGTAGGCCCCCAAGAATGAACTTTACTAGTGGGCCCTAGGCACCCCAGTCCAAAACCGGAGGCTGCAGTATTTGACCCTCCTGTAATTAGATTCTTGCAGATGATCTAAACGGCTTGGATTACTTTGTACTTTACAATGGCTGCAGTTCTCAAAGGTTAATAGCAGGTGGACCTCTTTTGCACATTTTTTTTTTTTTCACAGCAAAAAAATTTATTTTCACAATTAAAGCTAGTTTTACATCTGCGGTGAAAGTTCTGTTGGGTGCCTCCCTCGCAGATTCTATTCCTAGAGGGGAAGAATGAAAACGGAAAATACTTTGGAGATGTGAACCTAACCTAAATATTCTTTTTAGTTAGAAAAAAGCCGTAGACTGTTAATATATATAAAAAAAAAAAAAACTACAAATACACCCAATGCTTTATAAACTGCACATTACATTGGACACTTTATTCCCAGCACCAGAATTCTTTTCAGTCTGTGACAGAACGGCAGCATTTTCCGTACCATCTTCCCTGAATGTAATAATCTTGTTTTCCTCTTATTCCGCTCTGTTTGTAATCTGTCTCGCTTTTGTTACAGAACAATCACATTTGGTCTTTTTCCTGCGGCAGAAGTTGCACAAGGAGTGTTTTATCTTCTAAAGACAATAATGGAAATGAAATGAAGGCATTTTCATACTTCCTGTACACAGGCCCCAGAACAAATGTGTTGTTGATGTGATTTACATTTTAAGCATAGCCCTTTTAATTGCTAGTACAAAAGGGCACTGGATGAATTTCGATGCTTATTACATTGTGTGTTCTGATCTCCCCATAAACAACATAATCAGTGTAGCAACACTTGATTTATTTGCTAGTGGGCATTTCATTCCCATGCTCAGATTTGTTTTCAGCAGACTACATTAACTGTTGTGTTGTCTCAGAAAATCATATCAGTACTTTTGTTAGTAAATAAGCTAAATATCGTTGGAAATGAATTATGTATGAAATATTCTCTACCTGTTCATTGTAGGTGGAGATGCTAATGATTTGACCAATATTGAGAATGTTATCAATAACCTTTGTATTTCTTGAGATAAAACAATAGACATCACAGACATTCGTTGCAAGACTTGATAGATAATTTCTTTTCTTGGCAGACAGTAATTATACATTACAACTTTTAGGCCCCTTTCACACGGGCGAGTTTTCCGCGCGGGTGCAATGCGTGAGGAGGACGCATTGCACCCGCACTGAATCCTGACCCATTCAGTTCTATGGGGCTGTGCACATGAGCGGTGATTTTCACGCATCACTTTTGCGTTGCGTGAAAATCGCAGCATGTTCTATATTCTGCGATTTTCACGCAACGCAGGCCCCATAGAAGTGAATGGGGATGCGGGAAAATCGCAAGCATCCGCAATCATGTGCGGATGCGTTGCGATTTTCCCGCATGGTTGCTAGGATACGATCGGGATGGGGACCCGATCGTTATTATTTTCCTTTATAACATAGTTATAAGGGAAAATAATCGCATTCTAATTACAGAATGCAATGTTCCCGGGCTTTAAAGGGTTAAAAATAATAAGAGTTAACTTACCTTCTCCCATTGTACGCGCAGAGCCCCAGAGCGTCGTCTCTCTTGATAGTTTGGCTGCTTGAGGACCTGTGGTGACGTCACAGGGTCACATGGTCCAATCATAGAAGCATTTGAGTGGACCATGTGACCCATGTGATCCTGTGACATCACGGCAGGTCCTTCATCGAACAACAGATGTTCGATGAAGGACCTGCCGTGATGTCACAGAGATCACATGGGTCACATGGTCCACTCAAATGCTTCTATGATTGGACCATGTGACCCTGTGACGTCACCACAGGTCCTCAAGCAGCCAAACTATCAAGAGAGACGACGTTCTGGGGCTCTGCGCATAATGGGAGAAGGTAAGTTAACTCTTTATTATTTTTAACCCTTTAAGCCCGGGAACATTGCATTCTGTAATTAGAATGCATTATTTTCCTTATAACTATGTTATAAAGGAAAATAATTACACATACAGAATACTCATCCCGAAACCAGACTTCAGTGATGAAGTCTGACTTCGGGTCTGGGTACCAAGCATGCGGATTTTTTCACGCGCGTGCTCAACGCACTACAAACGTTAGCACACGTGCGGAAAAATCGCGGCGATTCCCGCAACGCACCCGCATCTTATCCGGGCGTCAAACATGACGCCCGTGTGCAAGAGGCCTTATTGTTGTGAGCTCCTTATTCTTGCTGGTCTTTGGAAATGTTCACTTTTAGGGCCCTCTGGACATGTCCTTTCTATATGTCCTATTTGGCCAAACAGATATCATGAAAGGTCCCCTGCTCCAGATCCCTCTCTGTTAGGGCTCATGCACACAAACATATTTTTCTTCCATTTCCGTTACGTTTTTTTACAGGTCTGTATACGGAACCTTTTATTTCAATGGGGCTTGAAAAAAAAATGAAATGACTCTGTGCATTCCGTTTCCATATGTCCACGTGTCCATTCTGCAAAAAAATAACAAATAGAACATGTCCTATTATTGCAACAGGCATGGTTACAATGGATCCATAAAAAAGGATGCAACACGGATGTCACACGGATGTCATCCATTTTTTTGTGGATTCATGTTTTGCGGACCGCAAAATACTCACGGTTATGTGCATGAGCCCTTAGTCTGGAGAGCTGGTGGCTGCATAAAGGCTGCAGTGCTTTCATGAGCTCCCCAGCCCCTTCTAAGAGCTGATCGGTGGAGTGCCGAGAATCAAACCCCTACTGATCTGATTTTGATGGTCTGACCTCTCCACTGCTATCCACCAGTCTTAATTTAACCATTTTACTGCTATAGACTACCAGGAATCCTTACTTTAACCACTTCCTTGCACCACCATGGATACCGTAAATAACCACCTCATTGCTTTCGACCACCAGGTATACTGAAATTAACATATTCAGTGTTCTAGAGCACACAGGCTCTTTACGTTTCCCTCTTCAGTGCCCAAGACCACCAGAGATACTGAAATGAGCTCCTTGACTGTACTAGACCACCAGCTATACTGATATTAACCCTTTCACTGCCTTAGATCTCCAGGGAGACTGACATAACAAGCACTTTTAACTTTTGTGTCACCCCTTTCCCCTCATAGATTGTAAGCGAGCAGGGCCCTCACCGAACCCCCCCCCCCCCCTATTTCTAATTATTGTCTTGTCTGTTACAATGTAATTTATGACTGTTTGTACATCAACCTCCCGATTGTAAAGCGCTGCCGAATATCTTGGTGCTATATAAATAAAGAGCACTATTTATTATTTTGCTGCTGTAGACCACATGAACATTGATGTTAACCCTTTCACTGTCCTAGATCACTAGAGCAGCATACAGGCCACCCAGCATATAGATATTAACCCCTCTACATATCTGTCTGCTTTATGGCTAGTTATTAGGGTTCTGTAGCTTAATATCTATTTGCTGTGGTTCTTATTTGCCCAGTTTAGAGGTAACAGTGCCCAGATCCCAAACTGGCCCACTCAGACGCTACAAAGGCTTAGAGGGAACATTGCTTTTCAGACAGTACTGGCAGCCACAACAGTTTCAAGTATAAATACAGTATCAGATTTAAGTTTAATTCTACTAAACCAAGGTCATACATAAATAGAGTGCCTGAACTGATCTCAGTACATATATACGTCACCAGAACCAAGCTGATAATTTTCCATAATCATTAATGTTATTATGTTCTAAGGTATGATCTAAGGCTCATCTTGAAGCCATCATCTGTTCCTACTGTGACCAGCTCCTGAGGTAGACTATTCCACAGATTCAAAGTTCTTACAGTGAAGAAGCTGTCTCCCCTCTGGAGGCGGACCTCTGGTTTCTCCAGAAGGAGGAAGTGGCCTCTTGTCCTCTGAGTGGCTTTACATGAACAGCTTTTCACTATATATTTTTGAACTAATATGAATTAACGATGTCCTCACTTCTTCTGAAGACTAAATAGATTGAATTATCTTTCCTCATAACTAAAATCCGCCATGCCCCTTGTATGTTTTCTAACTCCATGGCATCCTTTCTATAACCTGGTACTCGGGTAGCGAGGCTGCTCATCCTCTCAGCATAATGTTTAAGCTTAGGCTAATTGGCCCTTAGGTCAGTGATGGTGAACCTTTTACAGACTGAGCGCCCAGACTGGAACTCAAAACCCACTTATTTATTGCAAGTTACCTAAATACTACAGTCCAGTATAGTATATCCTCCATGTACTTTATCATTTACTTATAATAGCCGGCCTACATTCAGTGCGCTGCCTGTGCTGTTCATAGTGCGCCCTGCGCTGATAAATGGCAGATAAAGTCAAAGGGTCCATTCACACGTCCGTTGTTTCGTTCCGCATCTGATCCCGATTTTTCGGACTAGTCACGGAATAGTTGCGGACAGAATTCGGACCCATTGATTTTCAATGGGTCTATAAAATATGCGGACAGCACAAGGAGTGCTGTCCGCATAATTTTCTCAGTACATAGTGTCCGTTAAAAAATAAAACATGTCCTATTCTAATCCGAAAATTGCGGTCCGTTGTGCAATGCAAAGTCAATGGATCCGCAAAAATCGGAAGACATTCGGATAACTAATTCGTATGTCATCCGAAAAAAATGAAAGAACTTCCTGTTTTTTATTAAGTCCAGCACCCAGAGACTGTGTTATTCTTCTATCCGTTTTTTTTTGCGGATCTGCAAAAAACGGATGACAAACGGAAAGAATTCTTGGAAAATAGGATCCGCAAAAAACGTTCCTATTTTCAGATTATAGAAAAACAACGGACGTGTGAATGGACCCTTAAGGCATATTGGTACACCATAGACTTTTTCCAGGGTGCAGATGCCCACAGAGAGGGCTCTGAGTGCCGCCTCTGGCCCCGTGCCCTAGGTTCGCCACCACTGCCTTAGGGTATGATCACACAGGGGGGACTTTCCACAATGGCAATTCTGTTGCAAAGTTTGTGATTGATTTTGCTGCGGATTTGCATTGAGAAGAGTGAAATCCACACTGACCCTCAGTTCACACTTGCGCGTTTTACAGCGCGTTCGAACTTGCTGTAAAACGCTCAACAGGAGAAAACTCATGTTTCCCTATGGGCATGGTTCTCACCTGAGCGTTTTACAGCGCGTTTGAATGCGCTGTAAAACTCCCTACGCTCAAAGAAGTTCTTGAGCTTCTTTGGGGCGTTTTGTCGCGCGTTTGCACCCATAGACTTCAATGGGAATGCTCGTAAAACGCGCGTAAAACGCGCGTTTAACACGCGTTAAAGTGTAGATATGCCTTTTTCAATTGGTCTCCAGAGTCACGAACGCGCGTATGACGCGCGTTTCCTATTTGCAAAAACGCACTGTAATACGCGTGACAAAAACGCGCGTAAAACGCGTGTCTCAGAAACGCTCAGGTGTGAACCCAGGGTGAATGTCTGCAGCATAAATTGTCATGCCGTGGTTTGAAAATGTGCACTACTGGTCGGTTTACACCGTGGATTTTTTTCACCATGTGCGGATGAGAAATCTCGCTCACATTGCTGCTACTGTAAGCAACAGTGGATTTGCCACACGAAAATCTGCAGCGTTTACAGCCCATGTGGCTCTGAATATTTAAATTATTTAAGCTCTTTCTTACTGCGTAGATTTGCAATAGTGAGTGTTGGTAGGGGAGTGTCTATGTAACTAGCTGGTGGGAGGAGCTATAAATTAGCTGGGTGTGTTAGGGGCAGTGATAGGGGAGTGTCTATGTAACAAGCTGGTGGGAGGAGCTATAAACTAGCTGGGTGTTGTTAGGGGCAGTGATAGGAGAGTGTCTATATAACTAGCTGGTGGGAGGAGCTATAAACTAGCTGGGTGTTAGGGGCAGTGATAGGGGAGTGTCTATGTAACAAGCTGGTGGGAGGAGCTATAAACTAGCTGGGTGTTGTTAGGGTCAGTGACAGGGGAGTGTCTATGTAACTAGCTGGTGGGAGGAGCTATAAACTAGCTGGGTGTTGTTAGGGGCAGTGACAGGGGAGTGTCTATGTAACTAGCTGGTGGGAGGAGCTATAAACTAGCTGGGTGTTGTTAGGGGCAGTGATAGGGGAGTGTCTATGTAACTAGCTGGTGGGAGGAGCTATAAACTAGCTGGGTGTTGTTAGGGGCAGTGATAGGGAGTGTCTATGTAACTAGCTGGTGGGAGGAGCTATAAACTAGCTGGGTGTTGTTAGGGGCAGTGATAGGGAGTGTCTATGTAACTAGCTGGTGGGAGGAGCTATAAACTAGCTGGGTGTTGTTAGGGGCAGTGATAGGGGAGTGTCTATGTAACTAGCTGGTGGGAGGAGCTATAAACTAGCTGGGTGTTGTTAGGAGGCAGTGATAGGGGAGTGTCTATGTAACTAGCTGGTGGGAGGAGCTATAAACTAGCTGGGTGTTGTTAGGGGCAGTGATAGGGAGTGTCTATGTAACTAGCTGGTGGGAGGAGCTATAAACTAGCTGGGTGTTGTTAGGGGCAGTGATAGGGAGTGTCTATGTAACTAGCTGGTGGGAGGAGCTATAAACTAGCTGGGTGTTGTAGGGGCAGTGATAGGGAGTGTCTATGTAACTAGCTGGGTGGGAGGAGCTATAAACTAGCTGGGCGTTGTTAGGGGCAGTGATAGGGAGTGTCTATGTAACTAGCTGGTGGGAGGAGCTATAAACTAGCTGGGTGTTGTTAGGGGCAGTGATAGGGAGTGTCTATGTAACTAGCTGGTGGGAGGAGCTATAAACTAGCTGGGTGTTGTTAGGGGCAGTGATAGGGAGTGTCTATGTAACTAGCTGGGTGGGAGGAGCTATAAACTAGCTGGGTGTTGTTAGGGGCAGTGATAGGGAGTGTCTATGTAACTAGCTGGTGGGAGGAGCTATAAACTAGCTGGGTGTTGTTAGGGGCAGTGATAGGGAGTGTCTATGTAACTAGCTGGGTGGGAGGAGCTATAAACTAGCTGGGTGTTGTTAGGGGCAGTGATAGGGAGTGTCTATGTAACTAGCTGGTGGGAGGAGCTATAAACTAGCTGGGTGTTGTTAGGGGCAGTGATAGGGAGTGTCTATGTAACTAGCTGGTGGGAGGAGCTATAAACTAGCTGGGTGTTGTTAGGGGCAGTGATAGGGGAGTGTCTATGTAACTAGCTGGTGGGAGGAGCTATAAACTAGCTGGGTGTTGTTAGGGGCAGTGATAGGGAGTGTCTATGTAACTAGCTGGGTGGGAGGAGCTATAAACTAGCTGGGTGTTGTTAGGGGCAGTGATAGGGAGTGTCTATGTAACTAGCTGGTGGGAGGAGCTATAAACTAGCTGGGTGTTGTTAGGGGCAGTGATAGGGAGTGTCTATGTAACTAGCTGGTGGGAGGAGCTATAAACTAGCTGGGTGTTGTTAGGGGCAGTGATAGGGAGTGTCTATGTAACTAGCTGGTGGGAGGAGCTATAAACTAGCTGGGTGTTGTTAGGGGCAGTGATAGGGAGTGTCTATGTAACTAGCTGGTGGGAGGAGCTATAAACTAGCTGGGTGTTGTTAGGGGCAGTGATAGGGAGTGTCTATGTAACTAGCTGGTGGGAGGAGCTATAAACTAGCTGGGTGTTGTTAGGGGCAGTGATAGGGAGTGTCTATGTAACTAGCTGGTGGGAGGAGCTATAAACTAGCTGGGTGTTGTTAGGGGCAGTGATAGGGAGTGTCTATGTAACTAGCTGGGTGGGAGGAGCTATAAACTAGCTGGGTGTTGTTAGGGGCAGTGATAGGGAGTGTCTATGTAACTAGCTGGGTGGGAGGAGCTATAAACTAGCTGGGTGTTGTTAGGGGCAGTGATAGGGAGTGTCTATGTAACTAGCTGGTGGGAGGAGCTATAAACTAGCTGGGTGTTGTTAGGGGCAGTGATAGGGAGTGTCTATGTAACTAGCTGGTGGGAGGAGCTATAAACTAGCTGGGTGTTGTTAGGGGCAGTGATAGGGGAGTGTCTATGTAACTAGCTGGTGGGAGGAGCTATAAACTAGCTGGGTGTTGTTAGGGGCAGTGATAGGGGAGTGTCTATGTAACTAGCTGGTGGGAGGAGCTATAAACTAGCTGGGTGTTGTTAGGGGCAGTGATAGGGAGTGTCTATGTAACTAGCTGGTGGGAGGAGCTATAAACTAGCTGGGTGTTGTTAGGGGCAGTGATAGGGAGTGTCTATGTAACTAGCTGGTGGGAGGAGCTATAAACTAGCTGGGTGTTGTTAGGGGCAGTGATAGGGAGTGTCTATGTAACTAGCTGGTGGGAGGAGCTATAAACTAGCTGGGTGTTGTTAGGGGCAGTGATAGGGAGTGTCTATGTAACTAGCTGGGTGGGAGGAGCTATAAACTAGCTGGGTGTTGTTAGGGGCAGTGATAGGGAGTGTCTATGTAACTAGCTGGGTGGGAGGAGCTATAAACTAGCTGGGTGTTGTTAGGGGCAGTGATAGGGAGTGTCTATGTAACTAGCTGGGTGGGAGGAGCTATAAACTAGCTGGGTGTTGTTAGGGGCAGTGATAGGGAGTGTCTATGTAACTAGCTGGTGGGAGGAGCTATAAACTAGCTGGGTGTTGTTAGGGGCAGTGATAGGGAGTGTCTATGTAACTAGCTGGTGGGAGGAGCTATAAACTAGCTGGGTGTTGTTAGGGGCAGTGATAGGGAGTGTCTATGTAACTAGCTGGTGGGAGGAGCTATAAACTAGCTGGGTGTTGTTAGGGGCAGTGATAGGGAGTGTCTATGTAACTAGCTGGTGGGAGGAGCTATAAACTAGCTGGGTGTTGTTAGGGGCAGTGATAGGGAGTGTCTATGTAACTAGCTGGTGGGAGGAGCTATAAACTAGCTGGGTGTTGTTAGGGGCAGTGATAGGGAGTGTCTATGTAACTAGCTGGTGGGAGGAGCTATAAACTAGCTGGGTGTTGTTAGGGGCAGTGATAGGGAGTGTCTATGTAACTAGCTGGTGGGAGGAGCTATAAACTAGCTGGGTGTTGTAGGGGCAGTGATAGGGAGTGTCTATGTAACTAGCTGGTGGGAGGAGCTATAAACTAGCTGGGTGTTGTTAGGGGCAGTGATAGGGGAGTGTCTATGTAACTAGCTGGTGGGAGGAGCTATAAACTAGCTGGGTGTTGTTAGGGGCAGTGATAGGGAGTGTCTATGTAACTAGCTGGTGGGAGGAGCTATAAACTAGCTGGGTGTTGTTAGGGGCAGTGATAGGGAGTGTCTATGTAACTAGCTGGGTGGGAGGAGCTATAAACTAGCTGGGTGTTGTTAGGGGCAGTGATAGGGAGTGTCTATGTAACTAGCTGGTGGGAGGAGCTATAAACTAGCTGGGTGTTGTTAGGGGCAGTGATAGGGAGTGTCTATGTAACTAGCTGGTGGGAGGAGCTATAAACTAGCTGGGTGTTGTTAGGGGCAGTGATAGGGAGTGTCTATGTAACTAGCTGGTGGGAGGAGCTATAAACTAGCTGGGTGTTGTTAGGGGCAGTGATAGGGAGTGTCTATGTAACTAGCTGGTGGGAGGAGCTATAAACTAGCTGGGTGTTGTTAGGGGCAGTGATAGGGAGTGTCTATGTAACTAGCTGGTGGGAGGAGCTATAAACTAGCTGGGTGTTGTTAGGGGCAGTGATAGGGAGTGTCTATGTAACTAGCTGGGTGGGAGGAGCTATAAACTAGCTGGGTGTTGTTAGGGGCAGTGATAGGGAGTGTCTATGTAACTAGCTGGGTGGGAGGAGCTATAAACTAGCTGGGTGTTGTTAGGGGCAGTGATAGGGAGTGTCTATGTAACTAGCTGGTGGGAGGAGCTATAAACTAGCTGGGTGTTGTTAGGGGCAGTGATAGGGAGTGTCTATGTAACTACCTGGTGGGAGGGGCTATGAACTAGCTGGGTGTTAGGGGCAGTGATAGGGAGTGTCTATGTAACTAGCTGGGTGGGAGGAGCTATAAACTAGCTGGGTGTTGTTAGGGGCAGTGATAGGGGAGTGTCTATGTAACTAGCTGGTGGGAGGAGCTATAAACTAGCTGGGTGTTAGGGGCAGTGATAGGGAGTGTCTATGTAACTAGCTGGTGGGAGGAGCTATAAACTAGCTGGGTGTTAGGGGCAGTGATAGGGAGTGTCTATGTAACTAGCTGGTGGGAGGGGCTATAAACTAGCTCGGTGTTAAGGGGCAGTGATAACGAGTGTCTATGTAACTAGCTGGTGGGAGGAGCTATAAAGTAGCTGGGTGTTAGAGGTAGTGATAGGGCAGTGTCTATGTAACTAGCTGGTGGGAGGATATATAAACTAGCTGAGTGTTGTTAGGGGCAGTGATAGGGAGTGTCTATGTAGCTAGCTGGTGGGAGAGGCTATAAACTAGCTGGGTGTTGTTAGGGGCAGTGATAAGGAGTGTCTATGTAACTAGCTGGTGGGAGGAGCTATAAACTAGCTGGGTGTTGTTAGGGGCAGTGATAGGGGAGTGTCTATGTAGCTAGCTGGTGGGAGGGGCTATAAACTAGCTGGGTGTTGTAAGGGGCAGTAATATGGAGTGTCTATGTAACTAGCTGGTGGGAGGGGCTATAAACTAGCTGGGTGTTGTTAGGGGCAGTGATAAGGAGTTTCTATGTAACCAGCTGGTGGGAGGAGCTATAAACTAGCTGGTTTGTTAGGGGCAGTGATAGGGGAGTGTCTATATAACTAGCTGGGTGACAGGAGCTATAAACTAGCTGGGTGTTGTTAGGGGTAGCGATAGGGGAGTGTCTATGTAACTAGCTGGTGGGAGGAGCTATAAACTAGCTGGGTGTTGTTAGGGGTAGTGATAGGGGAGTATCTATGTAACTAGTTAGGTGGGAGGAGCTATAAACTAGCTGGGTGTTGTTAGGGGCTCTGGTAGAGAAAGGAGAAGTGCATCATGGGTTTGGTTGGAGACAGCAGGAAGGGCTACGTACACGATGGAAACAGACCGGAGTGATTTGCTTAAATTGTGAACACAGGTCAGGAGAGTCCAAATTGAAAAAACGCATGGGGCAGATGTACATGCGGTAAGCAACCACATTACAATAGCTGTTAAAACCATAATCTTCTCAGCAAACCCCTCAATATAATAAAAATGTTAATACGGATCACTAACATATTGACACTTCCTATTTTCTCAGCTTACACAGTGTCCCTGTGGTTTTTCGTGCTATCATAATATTGAGTGCAGTATCTATTTCGTTTATCCAGAAGAACGTAATTGCCACTTGTCACGTGCAGAGTAATGCAAGCAGCGGGCTGCACTGGGCTCTATCAATCAGCCATCCGGCAGGTAATGCAGGACGGCAGTGAAAGCCATGCCAGTAAATAACTCACATTGCTGGAAACAAATGTGTTTTTAATGAATTTGATTTGCGGAGACTGAAGTAACTGCTGAAAGCACATTTTTACAGCGGCTGCTTTGACTTGTAAAGACATGTTCTATACAGGTACAATAAAGCAGAGTCAGGAAAACAGATTCTGAGATTCTAGAATATTTGGTGCTGAAAACACACTTTACTTTAGACTCCTATATTATCCATTTTCAGTAGGCATTTGAGCTAGAATGCCTGGGTGAACTATTGGATATCATTGGCATACTGCATGATAGTGGTCAACGTTGGCCTGGTCTTTCAAAGCATCCTTCAGTGGATCCCAGCTGTAACATATATGTATGTACTTTAGAATGCTGCTAACATACATGGTGATTATTCCTATTTAGGGTGCCTTCACACCAGGGGCGTAGCTATAGGTGATTTTGAGGTAGCAGTCGCTACTGGGCTCAGGAGCCTGAGGGGGCCCAAAGACCATTGTGCCACGTAGGAAGACACCTGTAGAAAGTACATGCAGGTCAAGTTACACCTCTGGCCATGGTTGTACCACCAATGAAGCCAGGTGAGGCGATCACCTCAGGCAGCACAGGGTAGGGGCAAGAGAGGGGCAACTGAAGGGCCATGGGCCGAAGGGAAGGAGTTAGGTTAGGAAATTGGCATTGGGGAGGGGGGGGTGTCATTTAAGTTTTCGCTTCAGGCAGCAAAAAGGCTAGGTGCACCCATACCTCTAGCTGGATGGAAGGAGTTTGGTCAAGAATTTGGCATGGGAGGTGGGGGGTACCATTTAAATTTTTTCCTCAGGCAACACGAGGGCTATGTGCTTTCCTGCTTCTGGCCAAAAAGACTGAGGAAAAGGGGCCCCAAGCTAAACTCTTACACCAGGGTCCATAAGTGTTTAGCTATGCCCCTGCTTCACACACAGCATAATAGGGCACAAAAATGTATGCAACAAAATCTGCCTCAGATTGTTTTTATGCTCTAGGTAAGTTATTAAATAGGACCAACATTAGGATTTTCCACTTTATTTTTAGTTCTCAGACCACTCTTCATTAAGCTTGAAGGTAGGCATAGTAATCAGTAACCGCTGACCATCACTATTGGCTGGATGAAACCTGAATATGTCCTCACCCTGGGAGGTGACAGGACAATGATTTAACATGTTTCATCTTATCCCCCAAAATAAAAATTTGCTTGCCTGCCTGATAGAGAATGAAAGGTGGAGCATAATGTTGGATAATGTTATGCTGGTGATGAATCTATCACTATTAGGCCTGATGCACAGGCCCCATCCATGCGGTTGCCAACTTGAATGAGTCCGTTATCTGTCCGCACTGCAAATAAATTTTTTTTGCGGTGTGGAAGCACAGAGAACCGTGGGGTTCCATGCCTCTGTTCTGCACCTTCCAAATTGCGGACCCATTCAAGTGAATTGGTCCGCATCCGTGATGCAGTGCACAAACAGACGGAGCCTGTATATTGCAGACCCGCTGTTTGCGGCCCGCAATACAGGCATGGTCGGGCAACGGCTGTGTGCATGAGGCCTTATAGGGGCTCTGGGTTTATCAATATTATGAGAACGCTGT
Source organism: Bufotes viridis (assembly GCA_033119425.1). Taxonomy (NCBI): domain Eukaryota; kingdom Metazoa; phylum Chordata; class Amphibia; order Anura; family Bufonidae; genus Bufotes; species Bufotes viridis. Next base: position 170,610,579 of record CM065590.1, read on the forward strand.
GGCTTTTACAGTTATTAAAGGGCCACTAAACCCAGAATCCAAACATAAAAAGTATATTGTGTTTTTATTTTATGAAAAAAGTGTTGTTGGTTTTTTTCTTTAAAATCCACATCCAAACTTCAGCATGCAGATTTTGTCAGATATTTGATATAAAGATCCGCACAATAGGTACATTTGTGCACAGAAATATCTGCATCATGTACATGACAATTTGGAAATGTTGACTTTAATGTCATTGTATTATGCTGCAGATTTCCTGCACAAAAAACAAATCCATACCTAATATGCAAGGTGTGCATGTAGCTTTAAAGGGAATGTGTGACCACATCCTGAGACTGACTTCCTCTGATAGGACAGGAAAAACACAGAGAGGTTTAAATCCCACCCCTTCCCTTCCATCACCAGTGTATTGTCAACGTAACCAGGATAAAGAGATAATAAGTGACTTAGATTTAGGAAAACAAATATATAATCAATCTATGTACTAAAATAAATGGGTGAGAAATATGTGGTGTCATGGAGACTTCCAGGAAACCGGATTACAGGTGAGTGTAATACTCATTTACCTAGTCGTCTTCATGACCCCACATCCTGAGAAATAACAAAGAATATATTAGGGGTCACAATAGCACAAAGGACTTTCTATCCAAAGACCATGTCTTCGCTAGAAAAAATGTCTAGCTTGTAATGCTTGGTAAAGGTATGTATTCTTTTCCAGGTTGCCGCCCTACAAATCTGTTGTAGAGATGCTGATGATCTCTCTGCCCAAGAAGCAGCAATGCCTCTTGTAGAGTGTGCTTTGAGTGAAGAAGGGTCTTCCTTCCCTTCCAATTGATGGACTTCTGAAATAGCTGTTCTTTATCCAGTGGGAAATAGAACTTTTCGCCACTCTTCTACCTTTATTTGACCGCAAAAGTGGACAAAAAGGTTCTTGTGAATTTTCCAATCCTTTGTCATTTCAAGATACCTTAGTACTGCTCGTCTGACATCTAAGGTATGAAAAATAGCCTCTTGCTAATTTTTAGGGTTGGAACAAAACGAGGGAATTACTATATCCTTCGATGGAATCCTCCTATGGAAAGTAGAAACAACTATTGGCAAAAAACTGGGATCTAACTTAAAGGGAATCTGTCACCTGGCTATCCACAATATTTTTTTCCCTTTAGCCTAGGGCAATAAAGTACCTTATATCCGGATCTGTTGTTCTTTTTTCCGTGTGTCTTGTATTTTCTGTTAAAAACCGCTTTATCCATTATGTAAATTAGGCTGTAAGGAGCCCAGAGGGCGTTTCTCTTCAAGGAGCCCAGGAGCGCCCCTGATGTGCCCAGACCGCCTAAATTTTAATCTAAGAACGCCTCCAGCAGCTGAAATTGCGTCCCAGAGGCGAGGCTCTACTGCTCCGCCAGCTACATCGCTCTCTGCCCGGAATACATCCCGATCTTCTTCTTGGCGGCGCTGGAAATCTCGCGCAGGCGCAGTGCCGGCGATGCCTGCGCCTGCGCGATCTAACGGCAACTGAGGGCAGCAGCCTCAATAGTGTCACTGGGCATGCGCCGAGCCCAGTGATGTTTTCGGACGCTGTTGCCTCAGTTGCAATTGGATCGCGCAGGCGCAGGTAACCGCCAGCACTGCGCCTGCGTTGAGATTTCCAGCGGCCGCCGAAGAAGATCGGGATGTATTCCGGGCAGAGAGCGAATGTAGCTGCGGGCGGAGCCGTAGCCTTGCCTCTGGGACAAGATTTCAGCTGCTGGAGGCGTTCTTTAGATTCAAATCTAGGCGGTCTAGGCACATCAGGGCGCTCCTGGGCCCTTGAAGAGAAAACGCCCTCTGGGCTCCTTACAGCCTAATTCATAATGGATAAAGCGGTTTTTAACAGAAAATACAAGACACATGGAAAAAAGAACAACAGATCCGGATATAAGGTACTTTATTGCCCTAGGCTAAAGGAAAAAAAAATATTGTGGATAGACAGGTGACAGATTCCCTTTAAACACTAACTTGTCCTGAAAAATACTGAGGAAAGGATCCTGAATGGACAAGACCTGGAGTTCACAGATGCGTCTCGCTGATGTTATAGCTACCAAAAAAATGGTTTCTAAGGTGAGCCATTTTATGGAAATAGATTCTAATGGTTCAAAGGTGCCGGAAGTTAACCGTGACAAGACTGTGTTAAGGTTCCAAGGGGCTACCATATTCCTGATTGTTGGTCTAAGCCTGTCTGCTGCTTTCAGGAACCTGGCTATCCAGGGAAACTCTGCCAGACTAGTATTATATAAAGCCCCCAATGCTGAAACTTGGACCCTTAGGGTATTAGGAGAAAGCCCTTGGTCTAATCTGTCCTGAAGAAAATCTAAGATCGTCGTTATGTTAAGTCTAAATTGATCAAACGAATCTCAACACCAACAGACGAATTTCCTACAAACTTTAAAATATGCCTTGTTTGTATTTTGTTTCATGTTAAGGAGTAGGGTGGAAACCACCTTATTAGATAACCTCAATTTTAAGGGGATGGATTCTTCAGAATCCAGGCCGACTTCTTTAGGATTTTTAAATTCGGGTGGAGAACGGGACTTTGATACAACAGATCCGATCTCAGAGGTAGTAGAAGGGAGGCTTCTATGCTGAGTGACTTTAGTAGCGCAAACCAGCTCCTCTTGGACCAGAAGGGAGCTACTAAAATCAAGGTACATTTTTCTCTTTGAAATTTCTAAAGAACTTTGGGAATTAGAGGAATGGACGTAAATGCGTAAACTAGGAGAGATATCCAGTCCTCATTGAAGGCATCCACCGCAGTTGGTAGATCTCTCGAGTTGAGGGACAAAAAATTATCTATTTGACGATTTTTCCGGGAGGCAAAAAGATCTTTTGATCGTTTGCCCCACTTTCTTATTAGCTGAAATGATTCTGGGCATAATGTCCACTCCCCCGGGTCCAGAACATGATGGCTTAGGTAATCTGCTTTTGTATTTAAAGATCCCTTTAGATGAACTGCCGAGATCGAGATTATATTTTGTTCCACCCAAGAAAATATTTTGTTTGTTAGACTTTAAAGTGGATGGTGTCTTGTCCTCTCTGATGCAGAATGAAGGATACTGCTGTTGAATTGTCCGAATAGATTAGAACATGACGGTTTCTTGATAAATGTGATGTTTTCTTCAGAGATTCCCAAGTTGCCTGTAGTTTTCTGAAGTTTGATGATTGTTGTCTTATGAGGATTGGCCATTTGCCCTGGTAGGTTTTATGCTGAACTACAGCCCCCCAACCCTGAAGACTGGCATCCGTTGTGGTTGCTGTCTATGAGCCACCACTTTAGGGAGTTTTTTACATTTCCATCTAGAAAAATCTGTTTGTCTAGGGTCACTTGGGACCTGTTCCACCTGGATAGAATGAGTTTCAAAATGGGTCTTAAATGGAATTGAGCCCAAGCAACTGCTGGGATACATGATGAGAGACTTCCTAGAATCTTCATTGCTGTCCTGATAGAGCAGGATCTCCTCTTTTTGAATTCTGTTATCTGGTTTTTCAATTTCTCTATTTTGAGAGAAGGCAGGAATGATCTCTGAGAAACAGAATCCAAAGATATTCCTAGAAACATTTTCAGGCTGCTTGGAGAAAGGATTGATTTCTCCCAATTGATGATCCACCCTCATGATTGGAGGTGGTTTGGAACCTTTGTTGTCCGCTATCACTAGAAGATCGTCCAAATATGGGATGACACTGATTGCTTCTTGTCTTAGGGCTGCTACCACCTCCGCCATGATCTTGGTGAAAACTCTTGGCGCTGAGGAAATTCCGAAGGGGAGAGATACAAATTGATAATGTTAGCTGTGACCCCTCGCCTGTATTGCAAATCTTAAGAATTTTCTCAATGTTTTGTGTATCGGGATATGGTAATAAGCATCCCTCAAATCGATTGAGGCCCTTACGCTCTCATTTTTATTACTTTTACTGCTGATCTTAAAGTTTCCATCTTGAACTTTTGATATGTAACATGTTTGTTCAAGGATTTTAGATTTATTATAATTCTGGACTTTCAGTTTTTTTTTCTTTTTTTACAAAAAATAGGCGAGAATAGTGGCCCTCTCCTAGCTGATTTTCCAGGACAGGTTCTATTGCTCCTAATTTTAGTAAATATTCATGCCTATCATTAAGGTACCTTGTTGAGAGGGAGGAAGAGTGGTAATAACACATTTTTGGAAGAGTGGTAATAACAAATTTTATGGAGGGGAAGATTCTAATTCTAATTACACGGTAACCTTCTCTTATAATGTTTAGGATACATGAATTTGATGTTTTTTGCTCCCAAGTTCTTAAAAAGGAGCTGAGTCTTCCCCCTACTTGTATGGTGTCATTGTTTCGGATTAGAGGAGGAGGTCTCACCTCTGTTAGGGTTGAAAAGAAAATTTCTTCCCTTAATCCTTTTGCATAACTCCACCTCCCCCGTTTTTCCCTTATCTTTCTTTTGTTCCGAATGGTACTGACAGCCACGGAAATTCTGTCTTTTTAATTTAAATCTCTCTCTGGAAAACCTTTCTTCTTATCAGTGGCATTTTCTAAGATCTTGTCTAGATCTGGTCCAAAAACATAGTGACCATGAAAGGGAAGAGAAATGAGTTTGTTTTTGGATGTAATATCCCCTGCCCATGCTTTGAGCCATAGAACCCATCTGGCTGTGTTAGATAAAACTGCCGTGCATTCTGAAAGTTTAAAGGATTCAGCTGCAGCATCCGCCAAGAAACTAGTTGCCATTTTTAGTAATGGAATGCTCTCCAGAATCTGATCTCTCTGCGTTTTATTTTATTAGATGAATCTCCAATTGCATTAACCACAAATTAAGGGTTCTAGCTACACAAGTAGAAGCCACCCCTGGCTTAAGAAGAGCTGCCGTAGCATCCCAGATTTTCCTTAGTAGGCTCTCTGCTTTCCTATCCATGGGGTCTTTAAGTTGAGTTGAATCTTCAAATGGCAGGACGGTATGTTTTACTACCTTAGCCACAGGTGCATCTACTCTGGGAATGGATTCCCAATCGGCGCAATCCTCATCGTTAAAAGGATAGCGCCTCTTGATACCCCTAGGAATGAAAGATCTTTTATCTGGCTTCTCCTATTCTGACCTGATTAACTTTTTAATATTTTCTGGAACTGGGAATACAGACTTTCTCTTTTCCCCTACCCCCCCAAATATATCTTCCTGCACCGAGGCATTTTAGGCAGCTCCGTCTGTATTGTGGCTCTAATCGCTTTAATAAGCTCATAAATGTCATCCGGATTAAATAAGAAACGCTTATATTCATTATCTTCGTCAGAAGATGCATATTTTTTTTATACGTTTCAGCATCCGAGCCTCCCAAAACATCAGAATCCGAGTCATACAATGGATTGCCATTATCACGGATGATTTGAGGAGGGTTAGGAGGAGCTGGATCCCGGGAAGCTAGTGCAGGCTGAACTTCTTCTTTAACTAATGTCCTGATATCTTCTAGGAAACTAGAGGATTCAGCTTTTACCACATTAGAAGTACATTCTTTACATAAGGGTTTAGCTCCTGTGCTGGGTAAACGTTTATAACATATACCACATTTCCTTGTCTTTTTAGGAGCTGAAGCAAAATCCTTTTCTCCCTGAAAAGTGTAAGGAAGAGAAGGATAAGCTAACCTGGGTATAGGGGTGGTACACCATGTGCTTGATACCAGGCTACTCACAACTCCTGGATTTGCTCCAGAGCCCGACATGATGGGGGCACTTATCTATAAGACAGCAACTGTCTGTGCCCGTGCACAGGCCCCCAGAAGAGCAGAGAGAGCCTGGTAGGACAGGAAAAACACTGGTGATGGAAGGGAAGGGGTGGGATTTAAACCTCTCTGTGTTTTTCCTGTCCTATCAGAGGAAGTCAGTCTCAGGATGTGGTGTCATGGAGACGACTAGGGAAATAAGTGATATCTGTCATTCTAATCCTGCCTGTAATGATAATGATGAAAAGTGATCCGTACAGAAGTGGCGCCTATTATTAGATCACCAAAAGTTCTTTTAAAATATGTTCCCTTTAAAGGTACTCAAAACAATTATTTGCCAATGTATTTTTAATAATATAAAAATGAGAAAAATAAAAATAAAATAAAATTAAAAATATTATTTGAATAGATACATAGATATATAAAACCCAATAGGTGAGATTTCATAAAAACATACCAGTTCATCTATCAAACTGCGGGCCCTGCCGTTATATACTTATGTGGATTTTTATTAAATTTTTTATTTTATTGTTATTTTTAGTTTCTCATTTCTGTATTAAAAATACATTGGCAAATATTTGTTTTTAGCACCTGCCCATTATTATATCCTTCCAAAACAGGCTGACAGTGTATTATGAAACATTTAGTGATAAATTGCCAGCATTGTGTTTCCATGCTCCGCATGGAATAAGGATTTGTGCCCGGTCTTGTTTCCTAGAAATTGCTGTAAGACATTGATTGGCTGTTTGTTTAGTTTATTCCCTCTCATTGCTGCCTCTGACCCGTCTGTTTACTGGATTAATTTCATTGTAGTAGCTTGTATTGTCAATCTGTATTTTCATATTGCTCACAAAGGATCCGCTGGCGCAATAATAAACCGTTTACAAAACTGTAGATCAGGGGCATAGCTAAAGGCTCATGGGTAGAGTTGAGCGGACACCAGGTACCCGAACTTGACCCCAAACCCATTGAAGTCAATGGGGACCCGAACATTGGGGCACTAAAATGGCTCTAAAAGAGTCATGGAATGGGCTAGAGGGCTGCAAAAGGCAGCAGAATGTTGGTAAGAGCATGACAAGTGCCCTGCAAACAAATGTGGATAGGGAAATCATTACTGATTTAGAATATTCTTCATTATTTAATGTAGTTTATGTTATGCGAAAAATCGGTATTTAAATATGCGTATTAATCGAATCGCGCAAGGCATTAAGCAACTTTCCTATTGGGTTGGCTTGGGAGAATTATTGAATATGTAGAATATAGTGCTATATTCTACATATTTGACAATTCTCATAATGAGTCAATTCTCATAAATGCGTGTTAATCGAATCGCGTAAGGTCTTTAAGCAACTTTCCTATTGGGTTGGCTTGGCTTGGTAGAATTGTCGAATATGTAGAATATAGCGCTATATTCGTAATTTACGAAGATAGCGCTATATTCTACATAATCGACAATTCTACCAAGCCAACCCAATAGGAAAGTTGCTTAAAGCCCTTACGCGATTCGATTAACACGCATATTTAATTACCGATTTTTAACATAACATAAACTATATTAAATAATGAAGAATATTCTAATTCACTAGATATTGCAGCCTTCTCACATTGGCCCACAAGCAAAAAGCAGGGAGGTAATTCTCTAAGTTTCGCTATTCGCCATTAAAATTCGCTATTTGAATATTCGCGCTCAACACTAGCCATTAGTAGGCATGGCTGTGATGGCTTCTAAACCCGAACTTTTACGGAAATGTTCGGGTCCGGGTACCAAAAACCCTAAAGTTCCATACAAACCCGAACTTTACAGTTCGGGTTCGCTCAACCCTACTCATGGGCCCTGGGGCAAGAGTTTAGCTTGGGTCTCTCTACACTCAGTACCCCTTCACACCTCAACCTCATACCTCAACTTCAACCTTAGCCTCAACTTCATACCTCAACACACTGTGTATGATCCAGCTTCACTCATACTGGAGGCCACCCCCACGCCACTCTGCAGACAGGATCTGTGCTCTGCCAGCAGCTTACCTGCGTCTCGGAATCACTTGGTTCAGGCTGTCTCCTACACTACATATCCTGAACATGTCTGGAAGTGCCATTTGTATATTCCCATAGCAACTAATCAGATTCCACCTTTCATTTTTCATAGCTCCTTTGGAAAATGAAAGGTGGAATCTGATTGCTGTGGGCAAGTAAGCCAGTTCTACTTTACACCAGTTTGATAAATGACCCCTTTGTGACTCTATCTCTATTTTATTTTCTAAAACATATGTATATGCTCATGAGTCTTGCCTTTTATTTGCTGTGATCCTGATACTTTATTAGGGAACTACTAACATATTTTGATAGCTAATATGTGGTCCCTACCTGTTATCCTTCTTTGGTAATATCTAGCTACTTTAAATGTATTATACTTTAAACATGTGGTCCGTCGCTCGCATCCTCCATTTTATGCACTTTTTGCTGGGGATTGCTGTTAGCAACGGATCATATGTGCAGGATTTGCTCCCCCGGTTATAAATGCGCAACCGCATATGTGGGTTTGAGTATTTTCTGAATTTAAGACCTGTGTAGGATGTTTTTGTATTACATGTGGTCCGCTGCCGGCATCCTCCATTGTATGCATTTTTGCTGGGGATTGCTGCTAGCAATGGATCACATGGGCAGGATTTGCTCCCCTGGGTAGAAATGTGCAACAGCATTTGGGGTCTTGAGCATCCTTTGCCATTTAGACCACTTTATTCTGTGATTTTGTCTGTATATGTATGCCTGGAGGTGGGGCAACCTCAGGTTTGAATGTGCCTTGATTTTGATCTATGGGTAACATTCAGCTGCACCTAGGCAGCCTGCGTCACATGAGCCAGTTATAGGTGGGACTCACAGCCTCCTCCCTCCTCCCAATGTATGTGTTTTTTCACACTGGAGGTAACTGGGAGCTGCTGGTTTTGTGTCAGACTTTATGCACCCATCATAAACTGTCCATACGGCATAGGTAGGTTAGCGTTAGGTCCCGTGCCACATTGAGTGACCTTGACGGGGTGCGCGGGCTCTGGCATGGTCTTGATATAAGAATAAATTGGCGAACATCTCATTTTAATATTAGTGTGAGGGTTTAGCCATATACTGTCAATTGCATTTACCATTGTAGTGCACCATTTTCAGTGATTTTTAAGTTAACTAGTAAGTCTAAAACATGGAAAGAAAAAAGTTGAAATTTAAAAAGAACATTAAAGGAAAAGACATATCATAAATATTAAAAGAAGAAAAAAGTTAAATCACTTTTTCCCTAATTTAAATTATGTATAAAAATAATCAATAAATAATTGGTATTGGTACTCTGTCTGTAACAACATAAATTGATCATGTTATTTAACCCACAGGATGAAAATAATTAATAAAAAAAAACAAAAAAACACCAGCATTGCTGTTTCCCAAAATGCCACGATGAAAATAGTTCATACTTAAAAAAGCACTGACACAGCTCAGTTGATGGAAAAATTGTAACATAAAAAAACGTTATGGCTTTCAACACAAAAAACTAATGACTTTTTTTTTTCACTTTTTTGTATCAGTTTGTTGTCACCATAATTGTACTGACCTGCAGAATAAAATTAACATGTCAGTCATACTAGCTAATGCCATAAAAAAGGAATCCAAAAACAAAAACCCAGTTGCGTAATTACAATTCAGAACCAAATTAATAACATTTTACAATGCATCATACACCATATGTACTCTCTCTCTCTCTTTATATGTACCTAAAATTAATTATATATAACTAAATATATGAAACTAAATGTGTAAAGTACATTTCAAAAAGGTAGACCTCTGTGACTGCATTATGCCGAGCCTCTTTAAAGGGAAGAAATGTGGATAGTTTCTATAATTTAGGTAACAGATCTTTAGAAATAGTAAGGGCATCTAGCAGACAGGAAAGATCTCACTTGTTCAAAGACACTGTGTTCTCTGTATGTTCCCTATTATGTCCTTGAGACGCAAGTATGTATAATAATATAAGCTTTGGGACCCTTTAATCTTGCTAGTATTCAGCTAATAGCTCATAAGCTTAAACAAGCTGCTTTTCCCATCTGACTTCCAGGCAGCACATATCTTTAATCAATCTACCGTATTCACTGCTTATGCAGTCTTATTGATCTGTGCCCTAGGGAGAATCAATGCATGTAACCCATGTTATTACATTTAAACTGAAACTAGTGTAGATGAGGTGGGAGTAAATGGACATATTTCAAATTTATGTCATTTTTTATTCTTTATTCTTTCTGGCCTTAATTACAAAATACTATATATACCATCTATTCCTATACTAACATGGTTTCAATTCACTTGACAACATATCCCATTGTAATTTCTGTCAGGTAAAAGGAGAAAAGACAGGGAAGGTTTGGACAAGTGAAGTGAGAAGGTCTACACTCTGGTGTTACTGCTGGTCAGGGGTGCACCTAGCCTTTTGGCTGCCTGAGGCAAAAACTGAAACAGCACCCCTCCCCCAATGCCAATTTCTTAACCTAACCGCTTCACTTCAGCCCATGGCCCTTCTGCTGCCCCCCTCTTGCCCCTACTTAGTGCTGCCTGAAGCGATCGCCTCACCTGGCCTCATTGGTGGTGCACCCCTGCTGTTGGTGTATGTACCTTCCTTTTCCTCCTGCCACCCTGCTGACAAACATGGGCTGCAACTTGCTTAGCTCTGCTACCTACGTTCCATGCCAGTTTCCTTCCTGCTGGACTTGCATCAGTACTGAAGCTAGCATGGGTGTGTCTTTCTGCATCTATTAGGCAACACATACACACCCTCTGTCTCAGCAGCCTATGGCTGCATTGCAGCAGGTATTTAAAGGCACTTCCTACTACAGGAAGTTGCCTGAGCAACCTCAGTCTCTAGCCACTGTGCAAAGGTGTGTTATTTTGTCTGCTTTTCTGTGTACCGACTACTGCTATTATACTCCCGAACCTCGCTGGATTGCCGCCTGCCTCTTACCCCGGACTTCGTTCATGGACTTTGCCTGTTTTGCCGACTGCCCCTGACCTCGAATCTTGTTTACGGACTTTGTTTGTTGCCGCCTGTCCTGACCCATTACCTCCAGGCCTCGCAAGTCCCCTCGGTGCTCGCACCAAGTATTCTGACCCCCTGGTCAGCTGCCACTGACTTGGGGACTACTCTGGAGTGGCATGTGGGCAGCTACCCTATGGCCCAAGTCTATCCCCACCACCAGGGGCTCTAGTGAATACCAGGTAGCTGCTTAGTTACGCCCCTCCAGAGTATACCCAGTCAGTGGCGCAGTGGGTCCACACCCGCTTGAATAACAGTTTGCTAAGACCATGGACCCCGCTGATCGGAACCCTCCAAGTACCACCGAATTACACCAGGAGTTGGCTCAACAGCGTGAGCATCAGGATCAAATATTATCCTACCTGCGTAATGTGAATATGCGTCTAAATGACCTGACATCTGCTAACCCAGCGTCATCAAGCTTCTCTAGCCTGGTTAACGCGACTTCTGCTCCGCCCTCTTCCTACATACTTGGATCTGGACCTCGTCTTTCAGCTCCTCCATGTTTCAATGGTGACCCCAAGTGGGGGTTCATAAACCAATGCACCCTTCATTTTGAACTTTTTGCCTTGGACCAAGCCAAAGTGGCTTATCTTATGTTACACCTCACAGAGGAAGCACTGGCCTGGATCAATCCCCTCTGGGAAAGGAATGACCCAGTCATAATGGATCTTCAGCTCTTCCTAGAGACCTTCCGCAAGGTGTTCGATGAGCCCGGATGCACCACATCTGTCACATCCTCTCTATTGCAATTGCGTCAAGGGAATCAATCCGTGGTCCGGTATGCAGTCCAGTTCCGTACGCTAGCCTCTGAACTTGGCAAGAATAATGAGGCACTGGTGGCCATTTTTTGGGAAGGCCTCTGTGGGAAAATTAAAGATGAGCTGGCCGGATGGGATGTTCCTTCCACTCTGGATGACCTCATCTCCCTGGCTACTCAAATTGACTTACGGTTCCAGGAACGTGCCAGAGAGGTGGCATGTGAGGAGAGGCCTTATCATCCAGCATCTTCTCTTCAGCAAGATCCTAACCCTCTGCCTTCCATGTTGTCTGCAGTTTCTGAGCCCATGCAGGTCGACCGAGTTAAGCTGTCTGAACAGGAGCGTGATCACCGCCGTGCGAAAAGACTTTGTTTCTATTGCGGTGGTTCTGATCATGTACTCCGTGCTTGTCCCCTGAAGCCGGGAAACTCCCAAACCTAGGGTCGGTTGGAGAGGCGGCCCTAGGTGAAGATGATTCCTCTCCCCCCCGACTCTGCTGGCAACTACGTCGTTTGGAGATAATCGGTTCACGAAAAAGGCTCTTCTTGATTCCGGATCAGCAGAAAACTTTGTGCAGCAAGCCATAGTGGATCAATATCATATTTCAGTCCGACGTCTGCAGAGACTATTGATGGTGTCATCCGTTGATGGAATGGCTCTATCTGAGTCCGTACAATTTTGTACTGAATCTGTAAGAGTACAGGTCGGGGCTCTTCATACAGAAGAGATTTCGTTCCTGATTCTTCTAAGCCTTTCTCACCCTCTCCTCTTGGGGCTTCCATGGCTCCGTACCCATGAACCTGTTCTTGACTGGACATCTGGAGAGGTGCTTCGTTGGGGGCAGTACTGCCTTGGGAAGTGTCTTTCTCCTGTTTCAGATTAACTCAATATAAGTAAATAGACGTACAATGCATAATATAGTACGATATGAACTGCCTGAAAAAAGTACGTTAAAAATATTTTTATTAATTGCTATTTGTTAAAAATGGTTCTCCACCAAAAGGGACAATTCAGGCTGATGGTGTGAAGTAAGAGCCTGGAATTAATGAATATATCCAGCTCAAACAGGATTCACATCCACCAATAAATGCTGAGGGCTAGGAGTGGGTCCCTGTACACGGCGGGATAAGTGTACCAAACTATCTCAACATACTAACACCGTTATATATAAAACCCATTGATTGCTGGGGTATCGGTGCTGTTGTATAGCAGTCTGGTAATTCCCTCACTCCTACGTAGCTTAACGCCCTCAGATGAATGGGCTCAATATAGATATATACAAGGTGGCGCTCGGTTGTCCACCTAACCGTTTATCATTGTTAGAGGCGCTCTTATTCGCTCTATTCGCTCAACGCGTTTCTTTACCGCTATATTGTGGTTATTCATCAGGAGCAGTCACAGAGCACTACTTTGTTAAGACTCTGTTGAATCCACACACCTAATAGCAAGTGTGTGGTGTAATGACGAACATTGGTGCTGCACACCTTTATTTATATGTGTGCAGCCAGACATTGATTGTCATTTAGATGTATCAACCACAGCGCTGTGCACCTCTGATAGTGTGCGCACAGTCACAAAGTTGGCGATGTATTAGATAGATTATAGCGCTGCACGCCTCTGATATCGTGCGTGCAGCGTACTCGAGCCTCCGGCATGTAGTAGCCATGCCGGAGGCTCAAGTACGCTGCACGCACGATATTGGAGAGACGACACAAACAATTAGGGATCACATTAGGAAGCATAAGTCTACAATTAGAATTAAAAATCTAATGTTACCCATCCCGTTCCATTTTGATCAGTGCAAACATACTGTAGCCTAGCTTAGGTTCCAGGTATTGGAACAAGTTAAAAGACAGAGGAGAGGTGGAGATATAAAGAAACTGCTATTACGCAGAGAGGCCTATTGGATTCATATGTTGGACACTCTGCATCCAAGGGGCCTTAACAGGGATTATGAGATCATGCATATTTGACTTGTGATTTATTCATATCATTTATGATTTTATTATAATTTTTTTCAGACATCTATTAGCCATTGAGGGATCCCACACCTAATAATATGATATTTGTTATGTTTAATTAGGATACTCCAACTCATTTACTCTCTTTGTTTGCTTCTAATACACTGTTTAATTTTGTATTCATGTTGGTCCGCCCTTTCTGGACGTATGACGTCATTGTAAGGAAACCGAATATATTTAAACCACATTCGGTAGTTTTCTCCCGAACCGCCCGAGCCTGGTGAATATAGCGCTCTGTTCGGCCATTGAAGTGGACGAATTCCATACGAAATGCCAATAACTTTATAAGATGATTCCCTTAATAAAGCATGCGAATCCCCAAACATCAGCCGAAGTCAAGAAGAAGGGTACAAATAGAACACGCCTTTATCAACACACATAGGCTTTTATGCAAGTCCCCATGCAAGGAGACATCCCACAGGGAGGGACACAGTATAGCCAATCAAGTACAATGGAAACATAAAACCCTTGCCTTTTACTGACCTGAGCGGCCCCGTGTCCCACCCCTCCTGTCACTCGGTACAATAACCCCTTATGCCATTCAAATCTTTCGTGGGTGCTTTCCCCCTGGGTAACGTCTATTGCCTTTCTATACCCTTCTAGTGTGGGGTCGGTTCTCTGTTCCTGTTTAAAACCCTGTGGCGTATCCCAGAAAGGGGACGGGTGGTCAGGTAAAGGGGGTATTTCAACTCCCACCTGGCTTTCCTCAGCGTGTAGCGGTGCTTCCAGTCTGGCTTGAGCTCAGGTGGTAACCGGGTATGCTTCTGAAGTGGTGTCCCGTGATAGTTGGGAGGTTAAACAGCCTACATCGTTGCCCAGTAGGTCTTCTGCCAGCAGTTCCTGCATAATGCCAACCTCCAACTGTTTGGATCCAGAACCCCAGTCCACAAGGACACTGGCTGTAGGTAACTTGTGTATGGCGCCCCCAGCTACCCTTACAGCTACTGTGCGACCATTGCAAGCTTGGGCCTTGAGCGTGTGTGGTTGTACCACGGTTAGAGTGGCCCTAGAGTCTCTCATAGCTCGTGTCCCCATGCCATCCACTGTAATCCATTGCCGATGGTGGTCTCGGTTGTCACCTCCCGCTTGCACTGGATTAACCTCGTGCAGTACACTCCACTGCTCTTCTTGATTAGGGACGTAGGTTGTACTTTCTTGCTGGACACAATGAGCGGATGCCCTGGGTTGTTGTGGTGGTTGCCTTTCCCAGCCTCCCCGGTTCAAACGAGGGCACTGGTTTTTGTAATGTCCCGGCTGCTTACAATAATGGCACACTGCAGGGGGTCGAGGGGTTGCTGCGGAGCCCGGCGGCGGGTGGTTTATGGAGGCCCTAGGGGCTGCAGATATTGTTGGACCCGGGTAGTTGGGCTTAAAAGTTGGTCTGCTCACCCCCTGTTCCCTCCTGCTGTTGTCCTGGTATTCATCTGCTAGTCTGGCGGCTTCCTCCACCGTTTTAGGCTTTCTGTCCTTTACCCTATCTTTTATATCTTCTGCAGTGTGATTGAAAAATTGATCCAATAGCAGGAGCTGTAAGGCATCCTCCAGGGTAGTTGCTTGGCAGCCCTGCATCCAATTATGGGCTGCCCTGTGTAGCCGAAAAGCCCATTCAGTGTGTAAATCTCTCCCGGTCTTCCGAAGTTCCCGAAACTTTTTCCGGTATGCCTCAGGGGTTACAGCATATCTGGCTAACAAAATGTCTTTTATCTGGACATAATTATGTATGTCCCCATCAGGTACTGCTCGCAACGCCTCTGCTGCTCTTCCTGACAACTTGCTGCTAAGTACTGCAGCCCATTTTGTGGAGTCTAATCCCTCCAGCGCACATTGACTTTCAAAGTCTTGCAAATAACTGTCAATTTCCATTTCATTGTCATTAAAAGTTTTAAATGCTGCATAATTTACCTTCTTTGGTAGGTCATTGGTACTTCCCGGGGAGTGTAGCAAATCTCCCTGTGTCGGTCTGTCTCGGTCCTCTCGCTCTTTTTGCGATTGCCTGGCTTGTGCCATGACCTGCAGAACCACCTCTGTTGATAGATTGGGTCCCAATACACTGAGCATCCATCTGATGTCCTTCTGCATCGCGGTTTCTTCCTCGTGCTCCATTTCTGTATTGCTGGTTCCGTCGCTCTGTAATAATTCTGCAATTAACGTGGCTTTTGTCTTGTTACTTGCCACTACGCCTCGAGCTTCCAGTAAATCCTTTAGCGTGGTCCTTTTAAGTAGCTGGTATTGCTGAGCCATTTATTCCCTTGCTTGGTTCAGGACGTCCCTTCCGGATTCGAATCCCTCTGCTTGCCACCAGTTGTAAGGAAACCGAGTATATTTAAACCACATTCGGTAGTTTCCTCCCGAACCGCCTGAGCCTGCTGAATATAACGCTCTGTTCGGCCATTGAAGTAGACGAATTCCATATGAAAAGCCAATAACTTTATAAGATGATTCCCTTAATAAAGCATGCGAATCCCCAAACATCAGCCGAAGTCAAGAAGAAGGGTACAAATAGAACATGCCTTTATCAACACACATAGGCTTTTATGCAAGTCCCCATGCAAGGAGACATCCCACAGGGAGGGACACAGTATAGCCAATCAAGTACAATGGAAACATAAAACCCTTCCAGCATAAACATACAATTCCCTCCCCTAGTCCTAGAGATAATCAAGCCTGATAAAGTAATCACTTGATTATCTCTAGGCAGAAAAGTCACAGTTTTCTCCAATATCTGGAACACCCCTTTATACATGAGGTATCCCCACAAATCATATGTCCCCTGATAGCCCCGATCTGGGTGATAAACATATTCAAATTTCACCCAGATCGGTTTAGGGGTTTTCAAAAAACATGGAAGTTTTCTGTGACCGGTTCACCCTGGATGGGCTGCCCAAAATAGTTCCATAAGTCTGGGTGTTTTTGCCGGTCACTTTAGAAAAAGGGGAATTTCTTCACAGTCATGGTCATGATATGCGGTATTATCCTTTTATATATACCAGTTCCTTTGAGTATACCTTCACCTGTTGATTAAGGCATGCTTGCAGAGACGCGTCCTGGCTGTAGGACACATTGATTTGATGTAATAAAACATCACAATTATACAAGACACGACTGCTGGGATTTCTTTTGGATTTCAAGTGGGTGCCGGCTGATTCCTTAATTAGCAATTTTAAAGTGGCCTCGCCCTTCAAGTTGAAAGGCAATCCAGCGGTTCCTGGGCCTCGCCAACTACTATCACCAGTTTATGCCGCACTTCTCGTCCTTGACTGCTCCGATCTCCCGTAAGGGAGTCAAACCTAAGAATTGGACAGCTGAGGCTGAATCGGCCTTTCAAGCCTTGAAGCAAGCCTTTTCTACTGCTCTGGTTCTCCATCGTCCTGATTCTAACAAGCAATTCTACCTGGAGGTGGATGCATTGTCTCTTGGAGCTGGGGCGGTGTTTTCACAAAAAGCTCCTTCCAGTAAGATGGTAACTTGTGGTTTCTTCTCAGGGCCTTCTCTGCTTCTGAGCGCAACTATTCTATTGGGGACAGGGAGTTATTGGCCATCAAAATGGCACTGGAAAATGGTGTTACCTTCTAGCATCTCATCCTGTGGTGATTTACACCGACCACAAAAATCTAACCTATTTGCAGTCTGCACAAAGACTGAATCTTATTCTTTGCTTGTTTTGATTTTGTTCTTAATTTCTGTGTAACAGAGAAAAATATCAAAGCAGATGCTCTCTCGAGGTCCTTTGATGCTACTGATCGAGAGGAGGAGCCTCAACACATCATTGATCCTGCAAAAATTGCTGTTTGTCCTGTCAAGTTGTCTGAGATTCCGCCCGGAAAGACTTTTGTGGCACAGAACCTCAGGAAGCAAGTTCTAGTCTAGGGTCATTCCCCTTAAATCGCAGGCCATGCTGGGCAACAAAAGACTTTCAAATTCATTGTCGCTGAGTTTGTCGCTGCCTGTCCGTCATGTGCACAGTCTAAAACCTCCAAGCAACGTCCTGCGGGTCTCTTGCTTCCCCTACCTGTTCACGAGACTCCTTGGCAACAGATAGCCATGGACTTTATCACTAATCTACTCTTGTCCTCTGGGTGTTCTGTGATCTGGGTAGTTGTGGAAAGGTTTTTACAAAATGGTGCACTTTGTCCCTCTGCCTGGTTTTCCTTCTGCTTCTCAGCTGGTAAAAAAATTTATTGAACATATTTTTCGTCTCCACGGTTTCCCCCTCTGTATTGTGTCTGATAGGGGTGTACAGTTCACGCCAAAATTCTGGAGAGCTCTCTGCAAGTTATTAAATGTATCTGGACTTCTCGTCAGCATATCACCCTCAGTCCAACGGTCAGGTGGAACGTGTAAACCAAATTCTGACTAACTTTTTTGTGCCACTTCACTAACATTTATCACGACAACTGGGCTGAACTATTGCCTTGGGCTGAGTTTTCTTACAACAATCATGTCAGTGAGTCCTCCAAGAATTCGCCATTTTTTTATTGTTTTTGTCAACAGCTGAATATCCCACTTCTGGTTTCTTCTTCTTCCGGTATCCCTGCTGCAGATGCTACCTCAAGAGAATTCTCAAAAATCTGGGAGGTGACCAGGGGAGCTCTTAAAGAGCCTCTTTTGTGCGCTGAAGGAGACCGCGGATAAAAAGCTTAGTGTGGCTCGCCTCCAAATACATTTAGCTCAAAATACCCTCCTACAAATTGGGTCCACGATTCATTGGTCCATTTGAAATTCTTGAACAAATCAATGATGTGTCCCTCAAACTTAAGCTGCCAGCCTCCCTCCGGGTACCGAATTCCTTTCATGTCTCCCTACTGAAGCCTGTCATCCTGAATCATTTTTTCAAGAAACCTGTCTCTGCTCTTGTTGCGGTCAGTGATGTAAACGTCTATGAGGTAAAGGCCATTCTGGGGATGAAGAAGAATAGAGGTAAGACCCTGTTTTTGGTGGATTGGAAAGGGTTTGACCCTGAGGAGAGATCTTGGGAACCCAGAGAGAACATCAATGCCCCTCTCCTTCTGAATTTTTTTTTTCCAGGACCAGGCCTGAGGAGAAGGGGCGTAAGGGGGGGGGGGGTACTGTTAGGCCAGCAGTCTGTGCCGGCGGCGCTGCCCCTAACCGCAGGCACGGGCGCTGGGCTCCTTCTTTTTCCTCCTGACATCCTGCTTACAAAAATGGGTTGCAACTGGCTGGAGACTTGCATCAGTACTGAAGCTAGCATGGGTGTGTCTCTCTTCATCTATGGGACAACACATACACGCTCTCTGTCTCAGAAGCCTATGGCTGCATTGCAGCAGGTATTTAAAGGCACTTCCTACTACAACCTCAGTCTCTAGCCTGTCTAGCCACTGTGCAAGGGTGTGCTATCTTGTCTGCTTTTCCGTGTACTGACTCCTGCTATTATACTCCTGGACCTTGCCTGATTGCCGCCTGCCTCTTACCCCGGACTTCGTTTATGGACTTTGCCTGTTTTGCCGTCTGCCCCTGACCTCGGATCTTGTTTACGGACTTTGTTTGTTGCTGCTTGTCCTGACCCATTACCTCCAGGCCTCGCAAGTCCCCTCGGTGCTCGCACCGAGTATTCTGACCCCCTGGTCAGCTGCCACTGACTTGGGGACTACTCTGAAGTGGCACCTGGCAGCTACCCTACGGCCCAAGTCTATCCCCACCACCAGGAGCTCTAGTGAATACCAGGTAGTTGCTTAGTTATGCCCCCCAGGAGAATACCCAGTCAGTGGCGCAGTGGGTCCACACCCGCTTGCATAACACTGGTATTCAATCCAGGCCTGTCTTCTGCCCCTGGTTCCATTCTATCCCATCCATGCTCCTCACTTTGCTACAGCTCCTCCACAATTGTAATTTACCCTTTTGTTTTCTCATTGTCTGCATTTTCTGCAGATGGCACGCGTGATTTTAATGTTTTTTTCATACACCATTATTTTTTACTGATCATGAATGAATAATGGTGACTTGTTGCAGGTCACAGGTCACAATTGTTGACTATAAAATTTTAAAATAAAGGTATTCTCCCACTCTACTTTAATTGCTCCCCAGCACTTCCCAATATTGCATCAAGCATTTTGAAACTATATGGGCTAACCATATATATATCTTGTATTATTAAACTGTTTTAAAATAAAATAAAATAAAATTGCCAAGCCCCTGAATATGTGCTAAAATAACAAAAGAACTGACACTTACCCCTTTCTCTCCTGCAGGAAGAACTGGAGCTCAGTGCAGGAAGCAGCAGGGGAGACCCGGAGCACAGTGCAGGAAACAGCAGGGGAGAAACAGAGCGCAGTGTAGTAAGCAGCAGGGGAGAATTAGAGAACTTTCCAGTAAGCAGCAGGGCAGAAGTGGAGCGCAGTGCAGGAAGCAGGAGGGAGAACCAGAGTACAGTGCAGGAAGTAACAGGGCAGAACAAGAGGACAGTGCAGGAAGTAGCAGGGGAGAACAAGAGGACAGTGCAGGAAGTAGCAGGGGAGAACAAGAGCACAGTGCAGGAAGCAGCAGGGAAGAACCAGAGCACAGTACAGGAAGCAGTGTAGGAAACAGCAGAGGAGAACTGGAGCACATTACAGGTAGCAGCAGGGGAGAACCAGCACAGTGCAGAAATCAGAAGGCGAGGACCAGAGCACAGTACAGGAAGTAACAGGGGAAAACCAAAGTACAGTGCAGGAAGCAGCAGGAGAGAACCAGAGCACAGTGCAGAAAGCAGCAGGTAAGGACCAAAGTAAAGTGCAGGAAGCAGCAGGGAAGAATCAGAGCACAATGCAAGAAGCAGCAGGGGAGAACCAGAGCAAAGTGCAGAAAGCAGCAGGGGTAAACCAGAGCACAGTGCAGGAAGCAGCAGTGGAGAACTGGAGCACAGTGCAGGAAGTAACAGGGGAGAACAAGAGGACAGTGCAGGAAGCAGCAGGGGATAACAAGAGCACAGTGCAGGAAGCAGCAGGGTACAACCAGAGCACATTGCAGGAAGCAGCAGGGGAGAACCAGAACATGATGCAGGAAGCAGCAGGGGAGAACCAGAGCACAGTGCAGGAAGCAGCGGGGAGAAATAGAGCACAGTGCAGGAAACAGGAGGGAACAACCAGAGCACAGTGCAGGAAGCAGTAGGGGAGAACCAGAGCACAGTGTAGAAAGCAGCAGGGAGAACCAGAGCACAGCGCAGGAAGCAGCAGGGGAGAACCAGAGCACAGTGCAGGAAGCACGAGGGGAGAACCAGAGAACAGTACAGAAAGCAGCAGGGGAGAACCAGAACACAGTGCAGGAAGCAGCAGAGGAGAACCAGAGCACAGTGCAGGAAGCAGCAGGGAGAACCAGAGCACAGTGCAGCAAGTACCAGGGGAAAACTGGAGTAAAGTGCAGGAAGCACCAGAGCACAGCGCAGGAAGCAGAAGGGGAGAACTGGAGCACAGTGCAGGAAGTAACAGGGGAGAACAAGAGGACAGTGCAGGAAGCAGCAGGGGATAACAAGAGCACAGTGCATAGAGTAGCAGGTGAGGACCAGAGCAAAGTGCAGGAAGAAATAGGGGAAAACCAGAGTACAGTGCAGGAAGCAGCAGGGGAGAACCAGAGCACAGTGCAGGAAGCAGCAGGGAGAACCAGAGCAAATGTACAGCATGTAACAGGGGAGAACCAGAGCACAGTGCAGGAAGCAGTGTAAGAAACAGCAGAGGAGAAGTGGAGCACATTACAGGATGCAGCAGGGGAGAACCAGAGCACAGTGCAGGAAGCAGCAGGGGAGAACAAGAGCCCAGTGCAGGAAGCAGCAGGGGAGAACCAGAGCACATTGTAGAAAGCAGCAGGGAGAACCAGAGCACAGTGCAGGATGTAACAGGGGAGAACCAGAGCACAGTGCAGGAAGCAGTGTAAGAAACAGCAGAGGAGAACTGGAGCACATTACGGGAAGCAGCAGGGGAGAACCAGAGCACAGTGCAGAAAGCAGCAGGTGAGGACCAGAGCACAGTGTAGCAAGTAACAGGGGAAAACCAGAGTACAGTGCGGGAAGCAGCAGGGGAGAACGAGAGCACAGTGCAGGAAGCAGCAGGGGAGAACCAGAACACAGTGCAGAAAGCAGCAGGTGAGGACCAGAGCACAGTGCAGCAAGTAACAGGAAATCCAGAGCACAGTGCAGGAGACAGTGTAGGAAACAGCAGAGGAGAACTGGAGCACATTACAGGAAGCAGCAGGGGAGAACCAGAGCACAGTGCAGAAAGCAGAAGGTGAGGACCAGAGCAAAGTGTAGGAAGTCACAGGGGAAAACTAGACTACAGTGTGGGAAGCAGCAAGGGAGAACGAGAGTACAGTGCAGGAAGCAGCAGGGAAGAACGAGAGCACAGTGCAGAAAGCAGCAGGGGAGAACCAGAGCACAGTGCAGAAAGCAGCAGGGGAGAACTAGAGCACAGTGCTGGAAGCAGCAGTGGCGAACCAGAGCACAGTGCAGGAAGCAGTGTAGAAAGCAGCAGGGGAGAACCAGAGCACATTACAGGAAGTATCAGTGTAGAACCAGAGCACAGTGCAGAAAGCAGCAGGTGAGAACCAAAGCAGTGCAGGAAGAAGCAGTGGTGGACCAGAGCACAGTGCAGGAAGAAGCAGGGGTGAACTGGAGCACATTACAGGAAGCAGCAGGTGAGAACCAGAGCAATAGTGCAGAAATCAGTAGCTGAGGACCAGAGCATAAGGCAGGAAGCAGCAGGCGATAACCAGAGCACAGTGCAGGAAGCATCAGGGGAAAACCAGGGCACAGTTCAGGAAACAGCAGGGGAGATCTGGAGCACAGTGCAGGAAGCAGCAGAGGAAATCCAGAGCACAGTGCAAGAAGCAGCAGAGGAGAACCAGAGCACAATGCAGGAAGCAGTGCAGGAGAACCAGAGCACATTGTAGAAAGCAGCAGGGAGAACCAGAGCACAGTGCAGGAAGTAGAAGGTGAGAACCTGGAGCAAAGTGTAGGAAGTCCAGGAAAACTGATACAGTGTAGGAAAAGCAGGGAGAGCAGAGTACAGTGCAGGAAGCAGCAGGGGAGGACCAGGGCACAGTGCAGCAAGCAGCAGGGGAGAACCAGAGCACAGTGCAGAAAGCAGCAGGGGAGAACTAGAGCACAGTGCAGGAAGCAGCAGTGGCGAGACCAGAGCACAGTGCAGGAAGCAGTGTAGGAAAAAGCAGGGGAGAACAGGAGCAGATTACAGGAAGCAGCAGGGGAGAACCAGAGCACAGTGCAGAAATCAGCAGGTGAGGACCAGAGCACAGTGCAGCAAGTAACGGGGCCTCCCAACTGTGTCCCAACAGAAGATGTTGGAGAAAAAGCCTTCAAGCTTGTTGGTTCTAACATACATGTTCCTTTGTTCCTGTGGTAGATAAGCTGCCGCCAAATGGGCTTCCACTTACTCCCCTCTCCCCATTGAAGTAGCACGTGGGCAAGCTGACCATGCATGTTTATGATGAGTAGGGGAAATACCATGGCTGTCAGCCAAACTATCTCAAGTGTATGGCTGGTGTTCTAAGTAAGATAGGATTGTTAAATCTGGAGCAACAATTTTATTTTCTAATTCCACAATTCAACTTCTACTTTCTGTGATCAAATGAAATGGAAATGGCTGTTCACGCTTTAATCACATTCTCCTCAAGTTACTGGTGAATCATTTCATACAGAGATATCCCATACTGAAAACCTACATAAGTTATAATTTTCAGTTGTTATAGATATAATTTTTTTTTTACAGATTTGAACTTTAAACATTGTGACTTTGAGTGTAATCATTCCCAAGTTCAGAAAGTATGGAATTTATTACACTGATAAAATCAAAAGATTCATCTTACAAAGCTGCTTATGAAGGATTCTGCAGACGTCAAACTGCTCTTATAATTGCGTTTATAAAGCAGTTATCCAATCTCTCAATGGCACAGGGCATTGATTTAGCAGGAGATACTTCAAGGTTCTTTAGAAATTATTTCAAGTAGAAAAGTTGATCATTACAATTTCAAATAGTCTGAATAGCCATAGGATCCTGTGCTTGCTAGCACAAGACACAATAGTATAGCATTTGGGGTGTCAAAGGGGTTTTCCAGGTGTGTAATATTTATGACCTATCCTCAGGATAGGTCATCAATATCAGGTTGGCAGGGGTCTGACACCCGGCAACCCCCATCAGCTGTTTGAGATGGTCATGGTGCTCAGGTGGGTGTCCTGGCTGGCTCACAGCTTACCAAGCTCAGTGCCTTCCTTTGGATAGCAGCTAGGTTTGGAATTGCTCAGCCCCATTCACTTGAACATTTCCGAACTGTTCAGTATCAGTTCATTAAAATGTTTATGATGTTTCAGTGCTTGTGTTTAGAGGCTAAAACCTATAAAGTGTCACTGAGTTGAAATCCCCACCAAGCACTAGAACGAAAAAAGAGAAGCACTCGCATAGTTTACTGGAGCAGTTGTAACCAGTGGCCGATTACAATAGGGGCATTGGAGGTCAGCAGCCACGGGCCCAGCACCGACCCGAATGCCCACATATTGTGGCGGGGCACGGGAGCGCATAGTTCCCTGTCCCGCCGCCGATCACCGCCATAGGCTTCAGGCCTAGTAGGACTAAGCTTATGCGGTACTGAAATCCTGGCGCAGGCGGGTGTGATGACGTAATCGCGCCCCTGTACCGGGACGCAGCACTGTGACGTGTGCGCGCCTGCCTCATCCCGCCTTCCTCTGCGAGCAAGCGCCTGGCCCAGTACATAGGTGAGTATTTAGCTTTTAATAATTTTTTTTCATTTTTCATTTTTTTATTTCATGTGCCTACTTTGGGGGACATGTGAGGACAGGAGGACATATTAGTGAAGAGACATTGAGTACATCAGGCG
The DNA here is from genome assembly GCA_033119425.1 of Bufotes viridis. NCBI lineage: Eukaryota > Metazoa > Chordata > Amphibia > Anura > Bufonidae > Bufotes > Bufotes viridis. The sequence goes on from CM065590.1 coordinate 170,634,988, forward strand.
AAAATTACTATATTGGGGCTTCTGTATGTGGGCAAACTACTATGTGGGGGAAAATTATTATGGGAGGTTTGGATTACCATGTGGGGGCTGTGTGGGGCCAAATTATTATGGGAGGTTCTACTATGTGGGGGCAAATTACTATGTGGGGCAGTGTGGGGGAAACTACTTTGTGGTATAGTACCTGGGGCATTGGGGAGCACAACGGGCACAGTATTGTGAGTAGCAGCAGGATGACACTGTGGGGACACCAGGATGGGGAGGTTGATGGAAAAATTGAGAAATCTAACGTGTCTGTGTTACAAACTCTTCAGAGACGAGATGCGGTTGAAAGAATTTGCCATGGCGGTCTGGATCAAATGGAGAAGAAGAGGAAAGAGAAGGTTTACATTACAGGAGATGTCACTGGATGTAAGAGGTATGTGGTGCTGTATTCTCCTCCATGTCTTTTTTATTATAATTATATGTATTTTAAATTTGGCGACCCAATTTTTCAGTTTGGGACCCAATTTGTGGTAATTTGGGGTATTTTTTATAGTCTGAAGATGTCGTATGGAATAGAAAGAGACTGTGGTTCTCATGAAGCACCGCAGCCTCTTCATAAAAAAAAAAAAATAAATAAAATGGAGGGAGGGGCCCAAATTGGGTAGACAACCCCGGGCCTATCATGCACTTAATCCACCCCTGGTTGTAACCTATCCATTTCAGATTTCATATTCCAGGAGACTTCTCAAAAATGCTCCACCTTTCTCTTAGGCTACTTTCACACTAGCGTTTTTGCTGGATGCGGCAGGGTTCAGCAAAAACGCTTCCATTACTGACAAAACAACCGTCTGAATCTGTTATGAATGGATCCGGTTGTATTATCTTTAACATAGCCAAGACGGATCCGTCATGAACTTCATTGAAAGTCAATGGGGGACGGATCCGTTTTCTATTGAGTCAGATCGTGTCAGAGAAAACGGATCCGTCCCAATTGACTTGCCTTGTGCGTCATGATGGATCCATCTTTCTCCGCATCCCAGGACAGAAAGCAAACTGCAGCATTTTGGAGCATTCTGTTCTGTTCAGTTATGTTTTGTCCCCATTGACAATGGATGGGGACAAAACGGAAGCGTTTTTTTTCTGGCATGGAGACCCTATGACGGATCTCAATACTGGAAAATATTACCTGTGCCGTGCTGAGAAGTAAAATCTGTGCTGCACTTTTAATGCGGGAAAAAACTGCATAAAAAAACACGAGGTTTTTGCAACAACATACCTACGTTTATGATGCATTTTCCTTGAGCAAAGGAAAAACACACAGCCAAACTGAATAATATTTATTACAAAATAAATTTAAATTGCAGCGGCAAGCAGTGTAATTACATGGAGCCGTCCTATAAAAGTAAATGGGACGACTTGTAATTACACTATGCGCTGCTGTGATGTTGACAGCAAGCAGGTAAACAATGAAGGGAAGGCAGCACTCGCACGTGCGCAGCCTTCTCTTCAAACAGCTTATCGCGGGGGGTGCTGGGTGTTGGACCGCCGCTGATCTGATATTGATATCTTATCCTGAGGATAGGAAAGTAATATTAAAATCCAGGAAAACCCCTTTAAAATATAGGATTTTCCTTAGACCAATACAGTTGAAACTGGAATCCATTGACAGTGTTATAAAGGCATGCTTCGTGCAACACAAGCACCCACTCTCCCAAAAATCCAGTGAGATACAGTGTTGATATATCCGGAACTTGGTCAATAGTCACTGCCAACAAGGTTGGCAACCATTTTGCTGAATTTTTCTTGTCTATGGTTGGGTTGACTGGCAAGACACAATACTTCAACGTGGACGTCACTACAGCAGATATCCTTCTGTTCTGCACAATTAAAGTCCATACGTGATACCCACAGTACATTTATTTGAGCTTGAGAAAGGTTCCTGTCTGGAACCGAAACGTTGCTGCTACACTTATGGGTGAATAAACGACTAACACTTTTTTCACATCATCTTTGGAGTGCTTTTTGTTTTTTCATGGACTATATATATATATATATATATATATATATAATTGAAATGTTTTTAACTTACCTCTTTATTAAATAAAATATGCTACTGAATTTCTGAGTTTTGTGCTTGTATAATTGTGTTGTTTTGTATACCACCATTAATATCACATCTCTTTTGGTATGTTATTTTCCCATTTTCTGTTATTAACCTCTTAAGGACACAGGACGTATGGGTATGTCCTAATGTCCAAGTCCTTAAGGACACAGGCTGTACCCATACGCCCTAAATTAAATCGTGTCTTTAAAAAAAAGTTCTGGCAGCGGGTGATGGTTACATTGGCAGCAGGACGCTTTTAGAAGCGTCCTGCTCTCCATGGTGCTGAAACTTTGAATAGACTTTTGCTAAAGGCAAAAGTTTATTCAGACTTTGTAAAGTAAAAACATACAGTAAAGTACACTATATAGTATAATTTACTGTATTATATAGAAACCAGATCCACTGGATCTTCAAAAAAGAAGTGGGTCTGGGTAAAAAAAAAATGTAAAAAAGTTAAAATAAAAAAACACATATCACTGAATAAAAATCAAACTACACTACACATATTATGTATCGCCACGTCCGTAAAAACCTCCTCTATGAAAATATCACATGACCGAACCCCTCAGGTGAACACCATAAAAAAACAAAAATGGTGGAAAAAAAAAAGCCATTTTTGTCACCTTACATCACAAAAAGTTTAATACCAAGCTATCAAAAAGGCGTATGCCTCTCAAAAAAGTATCAATCAAATCGCCATCTCATCCCGCAAAAAATGAGATTTTTCGATTTTTTTTTTGGCAAATTTTCCATTTGAATCCATTTTTTCCAGTAACAAAGCAAGGGTTAACAGCCAAACAAAACTCAATATTTGTTGCCCTGATTCTGTAGTTTGCAGTAACACCCATATGTGGTCTTAAACTGCTGTATGGCCAAACGGCAGGGCTCAGAAGGAAAGGAACGCCATATCGTTTTTGGAAAGCAGATTTTACTGGATTGGTTTTTAGACACCATGTCCCATTTGAAACCTCCCTGATGCAACCCTAGAATAGAAACTCCAAAAAAGTGACCCCATTTTGGAAACTACAGCATAAGGTGGCAGTTTTTTTGGTATTATTTTAGGATAAATATGATTTTTGGTTCCTCTATATTATACTTTTTTTGAGGCAAGGTAACAAAAAATAGAAATTCTGAAATTTCACCTCCATTTGCAAAAAAAAAGTGTAATATAGAGGAACCAAAAATCATATTTACCCTAAAATATTACCAACAAAACTGCCACCTTATCCTGTAGTTTCCAAAATGGTCACTTTTTGGAGTTTCTATTCTAGGGTTGCATCAGGGGGGTTTCAAATGGGACATGGTGTCTAAAAACCAGTCCAGTAAAATCTGCCTTCCAAAATCCATATGGCGTTCCTTTCCTTCTGAGCCCTGCCGTTTGGCCATACAGCAGTTTACGACCACATATGGGGTGTTTCTGAAAACTACAGAATCAGGGCAAAAAATATTGAGTTTTGTTTGGCTGTTAACCCTTGCTTTGTTACTGGAAAAAATGGATTAAAATGGAAAATTTGCCAAAAAATTGAAAATCTGAAATTTTATCTCTATTTGCAATTAACTCTTGTGGAACACCTAAAGGGTTAACAAAGTTTGTAAACTCAGTTTTGAATAAATTGAGGGGTGTAGTTTCTATATTGGGGTCATTTTTGGGTGGCTTCTATTATGTAAGCCTCACAAACTAATTTCAAACCTGAACTGGTCCCTAAAAAGTGGGTTTTTGAAAGCCTTGTAACGTCCACAAAAAATAAAATGGCATTCCCAAAATGATCCATACATGAAGTAGACATATGGGGAATGTAAATTAACAACTCTTTTTGGCGTTATTACTATGTATTATAGAAATAGAGAAATTAAAAATATGGAAAATATCAATTTTTTCAAAAGTTTTGGTAAATTTGGTATTTTTTTATAAATAAAAATACATTTTTTTGACTCCATTGTACCAGTATCATGAAGTACAATATGTGACAAAAAAACTATCTCAGAATGGGCAGGATAAGTAAAAGCGTTTTAAAGTTATCACCACATAAAGTGACACAGGTCAGATTTTCAAAAAATGACCTGGTCCTTAAGGTGAAATAGGGCCGTGTCCTTAAGGGATTAATGACATCTCCAATCAGCTGTTTGAGGAGGTAGCAGTGCTTGTGTGAGTGATGTGTTCTCTTCTATGTTTAATTGCATGCCATCGATATTAGGGCTCATGCACACGAACATGTGCCAGCTGTACCCATATTGCGGCCCTCAAACAGTGGGTCTGCAATATATAGGCACTTGATTGGGACAGAAATCCGGAAGATACAGAGTGGAGGCAGAAGGCGGAAGGCCATTGAACACTACAGAGAGCTTCAGTGGCATTTTGGTCCATGCCTCGACATTGTAAAAAAATGGGACATGCTTTAGTGTTTTGCAGTGCGGACGGATCGCGTTCCCATTCAAGTTGAATGGGTCTGCATCCGCCAGTGCAAGCCACACGAATGGTGCCCATGCATTATGGACCACAATATGTGGTCTCCAATGCACAGCACTGGTGGCGCACATTCCTTAGTGTGAAATCGGTGTGGTCAGGCATTCAGGTCCCATTATAGTCAATTTGAATCCAGTGGTATGCTGCAGTATTCAACTAGTGTTTGGAAATCGGGCAGGTTGTTCAAACAGAGGACCAGCCTGATGAAGTTCACCAGATCCAGAATTGCAGGACACGACTAGGCATCATCGGACCCCATTGACTAAATTTGGATCCAGCCACTTTCCAGCATATATCCAAAAAGTAATGTATGCATCCAGTGAACTATGGCAGGCTGTTCCTGTAGTGGATTTCCAAATGCTACTGTAAACCTAGCCTTAGCAGGATAAGGTATAGTCTGGTAGTCTGTTCCTCTGCCTGGAACATACCACGACAGTTGATGCTGCATATGTGAACTCAGCCTTTGGGGGCATTCTGGGAGGAGTGAGGTTGTAGGTGGCCACAGGCCAGCCTATAACAGCTGATAGTGGGGGAATGTGGGCCGGTAGGAAAGTTCTAAAACAATTTTGACCCCTTCTGTACAAAAATACTCATGTCGTACTACAGAAAATACAGCAAGATTGTCAGATTTCTTTGCCAATAGCAACCAATCAGATTCCTTCTTTTATTTATCAAAGGAGCTGTCCAAAATGAAATGTGGAATCTGACTGGTTGAGGGGTGGAAGAGCAGAGGCACCTAAGGACAAATTGGCCCCTCTATCCACAGTTGTTGCTTCAGCCACAGCACTCATAAAGGACTCCCTTTGTCTGGGAAATAGTGCAGGAATGTTTGGGATGGGGATGTGAAAGGAATAGAAAGGAATAATATTCTGAAAGGGAAGCTCATTCATGGATACGGGGTGTTGATGGTGTGGGACAGGTAGCTAAAGAGAAGAAAAAGTTAAAGAATGAGTACAATGGGAGAACAATGGAGTGTAGGAATGGGTTGGTGGGAAGGACTGGGATGGGGTAGAAGGTTATAACAGGGTAGGATGTTGGGATGGGGGGGTTTGTTGCAGTATTTCCCAAACAGAGTTCTTAATCTTCAGTACTATTTTGGCATTATGAAACTGATCAGGCATCATCTTCTGCACCAAAGGGAGAAGAGTAACCTGTAGAAGAAAATAATGGCCTGTTGAAAGGCGACCCAACAGCACTACCCCCTACTTTTGCTGGATCATATCCTGCCTTAAATGCTCCATATTCTCATTTAAGCCCAGCAGTCACGCATGACTCTTACAAGATCCTCTTAATCCATTTGGTTTTACCTGCCCAATCTATGCCTCCTTATTACTCCCTGAAATTTTGCTGTATATACACGTGCGCGTGAGGAGAAGGCATCGGGTAGGGGATCTTCAGTGTCCTGAGCAGTTGCATGACGGATAGAGGTGCCCGCTGTGGCGTCTTCTTCTTGGACCATTTCAAGGGGGACTTGGGGCTTCTACAGTTGTGTTCAAAATTATTCAAACCCCAATGCTGTAAAGGGTTTTAGGGAATTTAGTGTACATTTGTAATTGTGTTCAGAATGAAATCTTACAAGGACTTTTTAAAGAACCAAATGCAACTAAAATTACATCAATTGTTTTTGTAATACAGTATTAAATGTTTTTTTTGTGATTTCTTCATCGATACAATTATTCAACCCCTTAAAGACTACCACTCTTAAGAACAGAGGTTCATTCAAGTGTTTTCGATCAGGTATTGAAAACACCTGTGGATGTCAAGGAGCAGCAATCAAGCATAATAAGCACCAATTAGGCAGATTTAAAATGACTGTGATACTCAGCTCCTTCTAGACCTTTACTGGTGTGTCTACAAACATGGTGAAGTCAAGAGAATGGTCCAGGAAGACAAGAGAAGAGGTGATTTCTCTTCACAGGAAGGGCAATTGCTATAAGAAGATTGCAAAGATGTTAAACATACCAAGAGACACCATAGGAAGCATCATTCGCAAATTCAAGGCAAAGGGCACTGTTGAAACGCTACCTGGTCGTGGCAGAAAGAAGATGCTAACTTCGACTGCTGTGTGCTACCTGAAGCGCAAAGTGGAGAAAAGTCCCCGTCTGACTGCTGAGGAACTGAAAAAAGATTTGTCAGATGCGGGTACTGAAGTTTCAGCTCAGACAATAAGGCGCACACTGCGTAATGAAGGCCTCCATGCCAGAACTCCCAGGCGCACCCACTTGCTGTCTCCAAAGAATAAGAAGAGTCGACTGCAGTATGCCAAAAGTCATGTGGACAAAGCACAAAAGTTTTGGGATAGTGTTCTGTGGACTGATGAAACAAAATTAGAACTGTTTGGGCCCATGGATCAACGCTATGTTTGGAGGAGGAAGAACAAGGCCTATGAAGAAAGAACACCTTGCCTACTGTGAAGCATGGCGGGGGTCAATCATGCTTTGGGGCTGTTTTGCTTCTACAGGTACAGGGAAGCTTCAGCGTGTGCAAGGTACCATGAATTCTCTTCAGTACCAGGAGATATTGGATGAAAATGTGATGCAGTCCGTCACAAACCTGAGGCTTGGGAGATGTTGGACCTTTCAACAGGACAATGATCCCAAGCATACCTCCAAGTCCACTAGAGCATGGTTGCAGATTAAAGTCTGGAACATTTTGAAGTGGCCATCGCAGTCACCAGACTTAAATCCGATTGAGAACCTCTGGTGGGACTTAAAGAAAGCAGTTGCAGCGCGCAAGCCTAAGAATGTGACTGAGCTGGAGGCTTTTGCACATGAAGAATGGGCGAAGATTCCCGTAGATCGCTGCAAGACACTTGTATCAAGCTATGCTTCACGTTTAAAAGCTGATATAACTGGAAAAGGATGTTGTACTAAGTACTAAGATTGAATGTCACTTGGGGGTTGAATAAAACTGATAATGATGTGAGCACAGAAAAGACATTTGTGGTTATTTCATTATAAATGTTATGTTATATTTGTCTGACTTACAAGTGCCTCTTTGATTTAATTGTAAACAAGATGACTGAAATGATCAAAATCAATGTCAAACTGGCCAAAACACTCAATTTCAGTGGGGGTTGAATAATTTTGAACACAACTGTAGGTGCCAGTAGTAGTTCTGGTAGGACAAAAAACAAGAAAATTGTTAGCGACAACAAACAACAAGATTTTAACAAACAGAATCTAAGATTTTAACAAACAAAATCGACAGTGTACATGCAACTAATATTCTTTGTAGCAGTCGCGCAATGGAGATGGAGTGCTGGTAAACTTTGAAAAGGACTCACTGCTCCATTCACTTATATGACAATGACGAGTATAGTGCTTGCACTAATCTTATAGAAGTGAATCAAGCTTTGTACACACATGCACACCACTGCCCTATTCTCATGGAACACTCGCTCATGCTTCAGGATCTGTGTTCACGTGCATTCAAACAGTTCTCCTGTACCATTTAGATATGGGTTACATGTCATTAATAGCACAATCCCTTTAATGTCATGTAGAAGAGAGAAAATAAGAAAAATTAATTTGGATGGGAATGCTTTTAAAAGACAAGCAGCAATTGGACCAGGCCACCATTGGACCACCATTTTTCCATCATTGGCATCGTGCAATGACTATTAAACAATAACATAGAAAACATTTTTTCCCACCATGATATATCAAATAAGAAAGATCAGTAGTTATTATAAATTAAAGTCGTGTCAAAAATAGGTAGACTTGTGGTGTTGAATGAGCACAATTAATTGTAATCTAAATATATTGTCTAACTTGCATAATAGATACAATGTAAATCCCGCATGTCTTGTCCATAAAATAATTCAGCTTAGAAAATGATATTAAAAAAAGGCTGCAGCATTTAGCCATGGAGTCTGCCATTATCACAGGTGTATAACATCCAGGTTCTAGTCATGCAGTCTGAAATTACCACAGGTGTATAACATCCAGCCTCTAGCCATGCAGTCTGAAATTACCACAGGTGTATAACATCCAGCCTCTAGCCATGCAGTCTGAAATTACCACAGGTGTATAACATCCAGCCTCTAGCCATGCAGTCTGAAATTACCACAGGTGTATAACATACAGCCTCTAGCAGCCATGCAGTCTGAAATTATCACAGGTGTATACCATCGAGACTTTAGCCATGCAATCTGAAATTATCACAGGTGTATAACATCCAGCCTCTAGTCATGCAATCTGAAATTACCACAGGTGTATAACATCCAGGCTCTAGCCATGCAGTCTGAAATTACCACAGGTGTATAACATCCAGCCTCTAGCCCTGCAGTCTGAAATTACCACCGGTGTAAACCATCCAGCCTCTAGCCATGCAGTCTGAAATTACCACAGGTGTATAACATTCAGCCTCTAGCCATGCAGTCTGAAATTATCACAGGTGTATAACATCCAGCCTCTAGCCATGCAGTCTGAAATTACCACAGGTGTATAACATCCAGGCTCTAGCCATGCAGTCTGAAATTACCACAGGTATATAACATCCAGCCTCTAGCCCTGCAGTCTGAAATTACCACAGGTGTATAACATCCAGCCTCTAGCCCTGCAGTCTGAAATTACCACAGGAATATAACATCCAGCCTCTAGCCCTGCAGTCTGAAATTATCACAGGTGTATAACATCCAGCCTCTAGCCCTGCAGTCTGAAATTATCACAGGTGTATAACATACAGCCTCTAGCCATGCAGTCTGAAATTACCACCGGTGTATACCATCCAGCCTCTAGCCATGCAGTCTGAAATTACCACAGGTGTATAACATCCAGCCTCTAGCCCTGCAGTCTGAAATTACCACAGGAATATAACATCCAGCCTCTAGCCCTGCAGTCTGAAATTATCACAGGTGTATAACATCCAGCCTCTAGCCCTGCAGTCTGAAATTACCACAGGTGTATAACATACAGCCTCTAGCCATGCAGTCTGAAATTACCACCGGTGTATACCATCCAGCCTCTAGCCCTGCAGTCTGAAATTACCACAGGAATATAACATCCAGCCTCTAGCCCTGCAGTCTGAAATTATCACAGGTGTATAACATCCAGCCTCTAGCCCTGCAGTCTGAAATTACCACAGGTGTATAACATCCAGCCTCTAGCCCTGCAGTCTGAAATTACCACAGGTGTATAACATCCAGCCTCTAGCCCTGCAGTCTGAAGTATTAATATTTAAAAGTAGAAGCGTTTAGGAACTGCAGCAATTCAGCCATGAAGTTGAGACCACACAAATTTACAGAGTAGTCGCCAGCGCTCTGCTATCACAAAGATGCACGCATATAGATGTTGAACCACACCTGTAGCCCACAAGAAGAAGAAGCTTGTAGCCCACTACATACAGTTACACAACAATCCAACACACAATTGTGAACCTAAATGATATCCCAAAAACCTGTGTTTAAACTTGTTGCACCATCTAGTTAGCCTCTGTCTTCCTCAAGTAGTGATGCAATTAAGTTTGTGAGCAATCATGTGACTTCCTGCTCCTGTAGGAAGTCACTAGAGGCTGCGGTCATGAACATCTACTGTTGAGCATGCGCAGGAGAGAAAAATAGTAAATTTAATGCATGTATGAACCAGGCCTAAGATAAACAGGCTGAATATTTTGCCCACACTGATACATTGGGGGTTTATTGTAGGTGCATTTCACTATACAGGCACCTAGAGAGAAATTTATTAAGAGTGACATATGAAATGCTATGGAGTAATGTGCTGGAGAAAGATTTGCTGAGTGTATTAATAGTTGTACACCTTACAAAATTTGGCACATCTTCTAGGAGTCTGTGCACCAGAAGCCAAATCTAGATTTGTACTAAAGTTTGCAACAGTTCTTAAAGTAAGTTATGGAGCATCTTTTGGACCATGAGAGGCTGCACCCCTCTTGGTAAACCCACTTCTTGCTTAAATGTGTGACTTTTGTACCCCAGTAAACTGGTGTATTGGTTTTGATAGATTTCTCTCATAATTTCATACATCCAAGGCATTTCTTTGGAGCCATTCTTTGAATGTTTCCACCCAAATGAATGACCAAACTCACTGTGAACCTAGCCTAAGCAATAATCTGAAGAAAGACTGCTTTATCCCCTGTGTATGGTCCACTTTGCAAATTTTATAAAGGGCAATGAAGTTATGTAACCTACTTATAAGGTACATACTTGTTAGTATTTGTAGTTCTCCAGCAATTTAAAAATGACACTTTCCCTGATCAGTCTACGCATATGTATACCGTATATGCTTTGGATAATTCCAAACATAATGCCTGAAAGCTGGCAGACATAATTTCACCATTTAGGCTGCTAATAGCTTTACAGCACTGTGTGACTTAATGAATTAGTTAATGGGCATATATGAATATTTAACTCATTTGTACATTAATTTGTTGAAACACAAAGCAGCGAAATTTTCTGTGCCCCAGGAACGTGAAAATGGTCATATGTTTTATAGAAATAGCCATATGGCCATCTTTCAAGACATTAACCTTCTGGCAAATCTGAATTTAAATGTTATGTCTTGTTTTGCGCCCATAATTCTATATCCAGCCACAGTGCAAGCCTGTACTTTTATCCGAGAAGCTTCTTCATAGCCTATTAGAGGCTCTTTGAAGACATTCCATTCTAAACGAACATAAAGTATTACATTATGCCACAAACTCTTACTAGCATTTAACTTATCTGTAAAAAGGCAAATAGCATTTATTCTGTACAGGAAGTTAAAGGGGTTGTCCGGGCTTTTCATATTGATGATCTATCCTCAATATCAGATTGGCTGGGGTCCGACACCTGGCACCCCCGCCAATCAGCTGTGTGAGGAGACGGTGCGCCCTCTTCCTGGTTGCTGCTTCTTTGCCATAGACAGCAGCGGTGATCAGGAAAAGAGACGGCACATACACACTGCGTGCGCCATCTCCTCTTTCAGCTGATCGGCGGGGGTGCCCGGACAACCCCTTTAATACAAGCCACTTACTAATGTATTATAATTATCCATATTGCTTCCTTTGCTGGCTGGATTGATTTTTCCATTACATTGTGCACTGGTCGTTTCCATGGTTACGACCACCCTGCAATCCATCAGTGGTGGCCGTGCTTGCAGCCAGCCAGCAAAGCAATATGGATAATTACAATACATTAGTAAGTGGCTTGTATTAACTTCCTCTACATAGTAAATTCTATTTGCTGAAGTGAGACAACTCTTAACTGTACTCCCATATTCAGGGTGATATGTTCATTTCCTCCCCTACCTGAGTCCTGTGTTTTATGAAATTCTTGTCAATGAGCAATAAAATGTACCTTCCCCTAACATTATTGGGTTATAGGAGCTCAGAGGGCGGTTCTGCATATCACTGAAGTAACAGAGTGTAACTCTGGTGTTGCATGACCGCTGCTATCTCACTGCTCCGGGTGGGCAGAGCGCTAACCAGTCCTTCTTTTTGGGAACTCCAATGGTTCATGCCTGCTGGCATCTATCTGCCTCTTCCTGGCAGGCACATCTGCCTACTCCATGCTGCGGCTGCACCTTCTCTCTTTAAAATATTGTTCCTGTTCTGCCTGCTCTGAACTTGCATGTTTATTGTACTGATCCTGCAGTACCTGCCCCTTGGCCTGGTTACCAGTGCGAATAAACTCTACCTCTCCTGATCTTGGCTTGTCCACTGACTTTGATTCTGCCTGTCACCTTTGATGCCCCGAAGCAGCATCTTTTGATCCATCTGGGTCAGTGGACATGAGATCCCTGTATAGGGATGAAAGGGTGAAGACCAGGGGATTACCAGGATAATGCCCTTATTTATTTTACGCACTTATATAGCACTGACATATTCTCAGCAGTTCACAGACATTAGCATCATGCCGTCCCCCAATGAAGCTCACAATCTAAGTTCCCTATGAGTATGTCTTTGGAGTGTGGGAGGAAACCGGAGGAAACCTGGAGGAAACCCACACAAGCACAGGGAGAACATACAAACTCCATGCAGATGCTGCACTTGGTTCGATTTGAACCTAGGACCCACCACTACAAGGCACCAGTGCTAACCACTGAACCACCATGCTGCCCAACAAGTGCTCAGAAGTAGCCCTAAGTGACAGTGGTTTCACACCCACTTCTGTAACAGTTTTCTCAAGTCATGGAACCCACTGGTCCACCCAAGATCGGTCTGCCCAAAGTTTATAAGGAGTTGGCTAGTCAGCATGATTGCCAGGAGCAACTTCTGTGTTACTTCAACACTATTTTAGCCCATCTGGATGCTTTTACCATTGCCACTCTAAAGTAGCCCTAAACCAAATCTATTCAGTGACACAGCGAGTCCACATCTGCTTTATTACACACAACTGGTATATGGAAACTTATTTCTAGGCAATGCTCCATGGAAAAAAAAAACATTTAAACTAGCTCCCTTTAAAGAGAAACAAAACTATCTGATACCAGCCAAACTGAAGACTCTTCCCAAAGGAAGAGGAACTCAGCTGTAGACATCTGTTTCAGGGTTCTTGCCCCTCATCACTACCAAGTCCCCATACACCACACACACACACCATAGCTGCATCGAGCAACATCTAAAGTACCTCATCGAGACAATAAGTACCTTGCTCAGTACTGATGAAGGGAAATAACTAGAAATAGCTCTTTGCAGATGGGTTCCACCTCCTTTCGGAGGAGTCTCTGGGTTGGCTAGTTTAAGATAGCTTTCTTTCCTTTCAAGGACAGCTAATTTGTATTAAGTACATAATTCATGTGATGCATTTAATACTAATGTTTTGTATGGGTTTGGAACTGAAGTTTTCAGTGTTTACTTTCCTTTATTGCCATGGAGGTAAATATATATAATTGATTTGATAAAGATGGGCATACTTCCAGCATGCTTTTGTTCTTGATTGTGCATTTCTGGAACTAAGTCCCCTTCTCACCTCTTGTAGAAGACTGACATTGTTGCAGGTACTGTACAGTTTTTTGAGAAGACATTATGCGCTGGTAACTCCAAGGTGGTTCTTGATCGCGCAGGGCAAGAGCTCTTTTGTTTACAATAACACACCGCCCGGTAGTGTATTCGGTGATGTCACCGGCTCTGATGGGCATGCTTTAGTGCTGCCCTAGCCATTTTACAGGCTATGTACACGCTAAAGCCTGCCCACCAGTGCCAGTGATGTCACCGGGCTTCCTGGCAGCCCCATGAAGACGCTGGTTCGTCACCGGAACTCCGGAAAATGCCTTTGCCCTGCGCGATTTAGCGCAGGGCAAAGGAGAGCATCGGAGCATGAACTGCTCCGATACTCAAGTCAGGGGGGCTGCCTGGGTGAAAATGGGGATATGTCCTGGTTCAGCTCTGAACCCGGACAACCCCTTAAAGTTCGTAGCATGTAAATATTCATTTTCCCTGTGGTTACTCTGCAGGGAAAAGAAAATTACTAAGGAGCCTATAAGATTTTCACAGCATATGCCAAAAATGTCTGAGGTGTGTTCCACATCCGGGGAAAGTACCTATGTTAATAATGGGGGTTCCCAAACCCCTGCTCCACATAATGAGGATAATGGACGGACAGAGATGTGGCTGTGCATATGTGCAAACCCACTTCTATCAGACACTGTTTACAAGAAAAAACATTTTGAAATTGTACCTGACATGAGCTAAATGCAGGGATGGAGGGATGGAGTCTCCCTGCAATGGTCGCATCACTGGGTCACCCATCTTACTTCTACTGACATGCCCCTAGCTCGGCCATGTCATCCTTGGCATGTCTATAGATATTACTTATAAGTGTTTGCTTACAAATGGGGCATTTTTTAGGCATGAATTAAGATAACAGGCAAGCTCTTTAAATGTAAATCAGGTATTGGGTCCCTGGTAATTGGTGGAAACGATGGCATGGGAGATCTTTGAAAAGCTGATAAAAGTACAATAGGGGAGCTTTTTCATGGCACAGCCACATACGCTGGGCTATGATCATCAGGCGCACTGCTGGATGTCTCATCATAAATTAGGCGTAAAATCTGGTAGTCCATGCGCCTATAGTGACATCTACGCCTGCCACTGGGTGCTGACCCCACCCCCTCTCTGCCCTCATCATGCCTCTTTTTGGGAAAGTGGCAAGGCCTCTGGAGAAACGCCCCTTGCGCAAACATGTTTGTGCAAGTGGCATTTAAAAAGTTGCAAATGTGTTGTGCTGTTGGCAATTTTTACATGCCACAAAAGTTGCATATTTTAGTGATAAATTTTCTGGCCAAATGTATTTTCAATCTTTTATTTAGACTTTTATCTTTATCTTAACTGTAAAAGGGGGAACTTTGTAAATCAACAAATTAACTATAAATATATCATTCATTTTTTAAATCTCCTGCTCCTGCTTTCAGACTTTTCTCATATGGGCATGCTCCCAATAATATATGCTGGATGTGAGGTCTATGTGTCCAGGATGTTGATGGCTTCCCCCTGCAAAATGCTTTGTGGATATTTTCCTTCTTGTCTACAGTCTTTATGAGCTGCTTACCATAGTTTCTTTCCCCCCTCTCCACTCTTTGATCTGTCGTGTACAATTTTCTTCTCCTCCCTGCTACTATCTCTATGACTGTAAAAAAGGAAGGAGAGCAAAGAGAAACAGTAGCAGTACTCTGACTGATTTAGGTCAGATTCAGCAGCACCCGCAGCTAGTCTGACTCTGTCAGATTTTTTTTTTTAATTGAAGCAAATGAAAAGTAAATAAAATAATGCAACGGTGTCCATAGCTTTTAAACTAGCTCACAGTAGTATTTATGCTGATGACAGAGGCATGGCTGAAATAACGTAAGCCACAGTTTTACACTTTCAGCACATATGGTCATGCTGTTGTGAAATACCATTTTGTTTGACTATTGAGTATTCTGCATTCTGAATTGCCAGCAGCCTTCTTTCAGAAAGCCAATATTTCCTGAGGGAGAATTCATAGTGACACTAAGGTATTGATATAATACAATTATTCAGTGTGTGGAACAGAAACAAAGTGTAAAATAAAACATTTGCAAGAAACTTTTGTGTAAATCGATCCTTCTATCTTTATCTGTTTCTACGACTAATAAATAGTGTATGTTAGGGCATTTTCACATGTTTTTTGCATTATGTTCTTTGCTTTGAACCTATCATCAGTTTGTATCAGCTTTTGAATCCATAGCTCAATGATTTCAATGGGAACAAACTGACCAAACTAATGAAGATTGATATAAACGTCTCTAACCTAATGAACCTTTCCTTATCAGTTTTTAACAAAGGGTCAATTTTTAACGTTTATCTCTTTTCCTACGACCCTAACAGCAGCAGTATAATGGGGTATTTCTGTGTAATGTAAAAAATATGGAAATTTTAATAAAATTAATTAGAACACTGCTTCTTAACTATAAAGGCTGATGGTTCCACCCCCTGATGTGATATAAAGGACAAAAAATAAACTAAACCAAGGGAAGCTTGTGCTGATGTTAGGACTAAGGGAAAGCAGAAGTAAATGATTTCCTTACGTCCTACCAGAAACTCAATAATGGGGAGTTAACAAATAGTATCCACATCGGGAAGGTCTTCTTGTAAGATAGAATTCAGAATTGACTGCACGAACGCCATACTTCGTGAAATCTGGGCAGATAGACTATAGCAGTTGAAAAAAGTCAAACATAAGCTCCAAGAGGCTACACTACAAATCTTATCCAAAAGGGATTATACTTCTCTCTGCCCAGGAAGTGGACACAGACTAGCTGGAATTAACCTTAAAAGGGATATTTTGGTTTTAATTATTATTATTTTGTTAAGAATAGGATGTTGAACAATTTTCTAATATACATATATTTAAAATTTTGCTTACAGACCTTTAATATATCCATACATTATCCTCTCCCTAAAGAAAAATAGAATGGTACTACTGCCCATTTTAGGCCTGTAAAATGCATCCATAGGAGAGCTGGGTAAGACTATATCAGTCATATGAGCTGTCATGTGACCCTCACAAATATCATGTGTCCTGGCTCTTAGTTAACTATAAGTCAGAGACAGGAGAAAAAAAGGAGAGGGTTAGTCACAGGCCTTCAGGTGAAGGGTCTGGGAAAAACTGGCAGGGTGCCAAAGGGTGGACAGTGGATGGAGTCTCTAAAAAATATACCAGTGAGTAAATTTGAGAAGTTAGGCAGCCTGGGGCATGTAATCCATCGGGGAGAACTTTCTGATGGGTTTGGTGTGTATATATTTTCAAGAGAGAAAAGAAGAATAGCCACAAACCTCTATGATTGTTAAATAGTCTAATGAAGACGTAGTAAAATCGCCTGGGTCGCCTATAGAGATCTTTGGAAATAACGGCAGTCCAATCCATGGTACTTCTCATAATTTTCCTTTATTGAAGCACTGGGTAGGGGTCAAGGTCAGGCTTCACCCCTACCCTGTGCTACAATAAAGGAAAATTACGAGATGTACCATGGATTGGACTGCCGTTATTTCCAAATATCTCTATAGGCGACCCAGGCGCAGGAGGAAGCATTGTGGGTGTTATGTGCTTTATCCCACATTGCTCCCCCTGGGTGAAGTGAGTTACTTCTAATATTGTTTTTAGTTACTATATACCTTTTATTCATATTGTTACAAGTGTATGTTTTATGTGAGTACCGGTTTTATGAACTTTGATCTCTGCTTTCCTCTATTATAGCCGAGACCTCGTTCTCCTCAGTACGTCCATTTTCATCATGTCACATTGGTAATAAGATTTTACTACGACTTCATTAGACTATTTAACAATTATAGAGGTACTTGGCGCCGGATTGTGGCAATTCTTCTTTTAGTTAACTGCCCAGGTATCTAACAGGTGAATAGCAGTGTATTGAGAAGCAGAATATATAAAGTATATACAGTATTACTACTTGTAGCAGCACATGTCTGTCAGTGTTTGTGTATTGACAGATCTGTATGTGTTGTGTTTGCTTTTTTAACACTAAACTTTATTGACAACAGGACATCACCTACAGACAGTTAGCCATTTTACAACATCACATAGATTCAGGTGGCCATTTAAAAAAAAAATCAACTACAGAGAGGCGGCCATGTAAATAAACACAGTAATATAGCCACAATATTTCAAACTAGTCCTATTTACTTATTACATGAATGTGTCCTGACCAGGGTCGTAACTACCATAGCAGCAGACCATGTGACTGCTATGGGGTCCAGGGCAAGAGGGGACCCAGTCTTAGTTGGGATTATCTCCTCTTCTACTGGAGGTTAGAACTTGGTCAGGACTCCACCCTTTAAAGGAAAAACTTTTAGCAAATAAGGCAGTGGAAACATGGGCCAAGGGTCATTGAAAAGGGTTTAAGCAGAAACTCTTCTGCCCTGTGTGTGTGTGTGTGTGTGTGTGTAGTGGGGGGTGTTTCGGGGGCTGGTTTGATCCTTGCTATGGGACCCTTACTTTTCTATGTACGCCACTGGTCCTGACCCAGCACATTTCATGTCATGTAACTTGCTTACATAATGTTAATGATTATATGTGAAGAGTGTCACATGACAGGGGCCATTTTTTAGTTAAATCATAGATACTTTACATGGTTGGACTGTTACATGGGTGATGCCATTCTACTGCATAGCATATATGGGTCAACTGCCTGATATAAGAAATGTATGTATGGAGAATTTTAAATACCTGCCGATTAGAAAATTGTATGTTTTCTTATTATATAAACAAATAAAAAATAAAATAAAACTGGAATACTCCATTTAACAAACATGGGTGGATCTAAATCCTGGGACACAAAGGAAAGCTTAATAGCTTTCTGAATCCATCTACTCAAAATAGGTTTAGAAACCTAACACCCTTTATCCCTGCCTGAAAAGAGAATTAAAAGATTCTCTGCCTTCATGAAAATCCAGATAATTGGAGTCCTATCCAGATAAATCCTCAAACACCTATAAAGGTCAAGGAAATGGAGTGTATTCTCCTCCTCAAATGAAGGATTGGGATAAAACATAGGAAAATGGATATCCCGATTAATGTTAAAAAATGATGGAATATTTGGAGACATGTTTGGAAGGGACTTTACCAATACTTTGTCATGCTGGAAGGTGATAAAGGGATAAGGGATCAGAAGCAGAAAGGGCTTGAAGTTCCCTTTCCCTGTAATTGCTAATAAGAAATGTATCTTGAGGGAAATAAACTTGTGGTCAACCTCCTCTAAGAGCTCAAATGAAAGAGCACACATGCCATACTGATTGATCTATATTTTTGTAGGAAACCATTCAGAAACACTTTTAAAACCCTTTTAAAATAATTCTGAGCTCATATGCACACTGGACTATCTTATCAGTGATTAATAGCCTTCTTTATATGTGTGTGTGTATATAGAAATAGTTGTCTGTCACCGATAAGAGAGCCCACTTGTACAACTGAACAAAGAAAAAGCTTTTGATGGATAAAATTACAAGTTTTGCTGAATCTTTCGCAAACAAAACTACATATCAATATGTTCAGCTCCTTCTGCTCCATAACATGCTGCCTGTAGGTTGCACTGCATTTTGTAGCAACAGGTTCTCTGTAAGAAACCTCTTGACAAGAGGGCCCTTGATAAGGGTCTGTCTAAGAAGGCATTTGTCTAGGCTGTAACGAATAAAGTGCAGAATATTGCATAGATATGAATTATATAGCTGTCCACTTTCTTCTGGGCATATCAGGATATTAAGATCTGCTTCGCTCCTACATAGCTCCTCTTAGTAGATTCAGCTCTAGAGTGAACCTGTATCCTTATGACTGCTTCATAAAGCTCTCTAAATTGAAGTAGGGCTGGTGAACCTCCAGGATGTCAGGTTGAGCCTCTTCAGATCTGGGCTGAGCTGAGTACCCTGAGATACCAGGTTCTGCACTGGAATAAATCTCCAATATTTACATTGGCCAGAAGGCTTTAATGACTATTACCTTGCCTGAAGGGTTTGATGCTCTGGTCTTGGCTGATTTTCATCAATACTCACAGTATCATGGAAACAGGAGTGAATAGATAGGCTAGTCTGAACTTCTATGGAATAAGCAGAGCACCCACTACCAACAGACTGTGCTCCTGATATAGTGATCTGCTGGAAGATCTCTGGGCACAGAAACAATTCTCCCAGGACTGTGTGATCTCGACTCAGGTGTTTGGCCCAACATTGAGAGATCCTTAGTTGTGGACTGCAAAAAGGTGGGGACAAGATCATTCAGACTTCTGTAAGAAGGCATTGAGATTGAGTGCCTCTCTGTTTATTTATGTGTAAACGGAGGTCATGTTTTCTCACCTGATCTTCGGTGGTTTCACTGGGAAAGTATCTCTTCAATAGTTAAAATCCAGATGTGTACATAGTTTAATACTGACGCATTTCGGTTGATAGCATAGTCCTTAATCGTAGCATATATGTTGAGGCAATGCTCATAAGATAATTGGTAAACCACATTACATGTTTGACTCCTCACCTGTGACAGCACGCAGGGAATACTGAATATTCGTAATTGCACCTGATGCCACAGCAGGGAAAGAGTTAGAGAACCAGCAGGATGTTAGATGAAACACAGAAGCGAATCAACATATATCATACAGCAAGCTGTGAAATCATATAACATCCCTCATGTCTGTGTTCTGTCTAATATTCTCCCAGTTCTCTAACTTTTTCCCTGCCCCAACATATATGCTAAAATTAAGGACTATGCTATAGTCTGAAACGTGTCAATATTTAATGATGTGCACATATGGATTTTAACTATTGAAGAAATAAGGCTTACATGATTTTACTACTACTTAAGGCTACTGGATACTTTCCCTGTGCACCTGTTGGATGTACTGCATTACGGCTTTCCCTTAAATCAAGAGGGCTTGATGAATAGCTCAGACTTCTCTTAGATTGGAGGACATTAATTTCCCCTGAGGACCTCAAGTGCTTTGCACAGGAATTTGGTCAAGATGGGCTTCTCAACCTAGTTGGGATGCATTGGTGGTTAACAGAAACCATTGAGGTTGGGCAATTGACTTCCAATCACTGAGATGGCTTCACCATTTGAAGGAGCTCCAGTGACAGGGATTACTTCTTGTCCAACCGTTTTCTGGTTGCGGTCCCATCTGACGCACAGGTATTTCCTGAAAAGACTGACAGGGTTCTATTGCCTGTTAATCTTCCTTCACAATGGAAATCTGTTGGCCTAGCTTCTGGGGCTGCATCTAATTTAGTTCATTTTGATTTTGTGATTGCTTTGGGATTCAATGTATTTAGGTTACCATAACCAATTCCGGTATCTGGGGTATACACAAGTCCTTTTGCCGGAGTTAGGACTCCTGATTTGGCAATGAAAGTCGGTTCCATTCATTCTGAAAGGTGTGCCTTCATGGAAAAATTTGTCTGCTGACGTTGTCCTGGGATTACCATGGTTGAGGATACATAATCCTATCTTTAATTGGAGTATTGGTGAATTGATAAAATGGGGTCCCAGTGCTCTAATCATTGTATTTCTATCCAGCTTACTGGTCTGCATTTAGAGAAAGGATTTTCTTAAGGATTTTCGGGATGTTTTTTCAACCAAAAAAAAGCATCCGAGTCCTTGTCCCCGCATCAGGATTATCACTGTGCTATCGAACTAATAGCCAATGCTAAATTCCCTAAATTCAAGATCATACAGATCATAAGAATCTGATGTATAGTGCACAACACTTGAATCTAAGACTAGCACATTGAGCCTTGTTTTTCACCGGGTTTAAATTTATCGTTACTTATTGTACTGGCTCTAGTAATGTGAAAGCGAATGCTTTATTTGGCAGTTTTGGTACCTGTGACTCTACTGACACTAACCCTGTTAATATTCTCCCTCCTGGTGTTGTCATATCCGCTGATGGTCCTGATTTGGCTTCTGAAATACAATCTTGTCAGGATTTGGCTCCTTGCAACCTTCCTTCTGGTAAAATATTTGTTCCTCCAAATCTGAGTCTTAAAGGGAACCTGTCACCAGGAAATTCCCTGATAAAGCAGGCACGCTGCCTTGTAGGGCTCATCCTGCTGAATATAAGGATACCTCTCACTTGGTGATCTGTTGCCTTATTGTGGAGAAAAAGTACTTTTAACCCATATGCTAATGAGCTGATTTGAGTCCAGTAGTTGATAGGAGTCCAGCGTTTTTTCTATTCAGAGCTGTACTCCCTCCCCTATTCACTTCTATAGATATAAAACGGGGGTGGTTTATTACATCCTTCATTCATTTTAATAATTGGTGGGGAAAATGAATAACAGGGAATGCTAAGGTATTATATTACTAAGGTAAAAAAAAGGGGGAGGAATATACTATTGAAGTTAGTAATTATATTAAGGGCTAGTTTGTTCATGGGGTGATAAACACATGTTTGATGAACAATTATTAAAATGAAGGATGTAATAAGCCACACCCCTTTTACATCTGAAGAAGTGAATAGGGGAGTGGCTACAGCTCTGAATAGAAAAAACACTGGACTCCTATCAACTACTGGACTCAAATCAGCTCATTAGCATATGGATTAAAAGTACCATTTCTCCACAATAAAGCAACAGATCACCAAGTGAGAGGTGTCATTATATTCAGCAGAGTGGGCCCTACAAGGCAGCGTGCCTGCTTTATCAGTGAATTTCCTGCTGACAGGTTCCCTTTAAAGTTTCAGAGGATTCACAATTCTCTGTACTTGCGGGTCATCCGGGTATTGTTGGTACTAAACATTTGGTTTCCAGAGTATACTGGTGCCCTACTTGGTCACGAGACAGGGTTGCCTTTGTCTCTGCATGTGACGTTTGCGCTAGGGCCAAGGTATGAAGGAGACATCCTGAGGGTTAACTTTGCCCTTTGTCCATTCCTCAGAGACATTGGACCCATATTTCAGTGGATTTCATAACTGACCTTCCTCTCTCCCAGGGGAG
The DNA here is from genome assembly GCA_033119425.1 of Bufotes viridis. NCBI lineage: Eukaryota > Metazoa > Chordata > Amphibia > Anura > Bufonidae > Bufotes > Bufotes viridis. Next base: position 170,657,424 of record CM065590.1, read on the forward strand.
GACAGTCTTCTGGGTGATCATTGACAGGTTCTCTAAGATGAATCATGTTTTTTCGTTAAAGAAACTCCCTAGCACTAAAAAATTGGTCAATTTGTTCATAGACAATATCCTGGAATTACATGGGATACCTGAGTCCATTGTCTCAGATAGGGGAGTGCAGTACCAGTAAAGAAGGAAGAGTAGAAGACCATCAGGTCTGAGCCTCCAGAAGAATGTAGGGGGCAAGAGTGTGTAGTGATGCCGGGTGTGGGCTGTCCCTATAACAAAATGCACTACAAATACCTTTTAAGCATTTTTCCTGACTTTTGCTGCATTTTTGTGTCTTTATTTTTTCCAAAAATGCAGCATGCACTAGGTGTAGCCAAAAAAAAATAATTCTTAATTTTGGGGCCCGATGATTTTTGTGTACAATACTTAAAGGGGTTATCCGAGATATATTAAGTTAATCCAAACTTCTTTATCGATATATATAAAACATTTTTGTAATTGACTTACTTTAAAAATAATGCACCGTTTACAGTCTGTAGAATGTTGTCATTTGTCCACTGACGTCACCCTGCTTGAGGATTTTGTGCGATCCTTACCAGAGCCGTGCTGGCAGATTCCACAGCGTTCAGGCTTTGGAAGCCCGCCCCTTCTGCCTCTCTGTCTTCATTCAGCGCGGCTCTGGTAAGGATCGCGCATGCGCGATCCTTACCAGAGTCGCGCTAATAGAGCAGAGACCAAGAAGGGGTGGGCTTCCAAAGCCTGAACGCTGTGGAATCTGTCAGCACGGCTCTGGTAAGGATCGCGCATGCGCGATCCTTACCAGAGCCGTGCTGAATGAAGATGGAGAGGCAGAAGGGGCGGGCACAAAATCCTCAAGCAGGGTGACGTCAGTGGACAAATGACAACATTCTACAGACTGTAAATGGTGCATTATTTTTAAAGTAAGTCAATTACAAAAATGTTTTATATATATCGATAAAGAAGTTTGGATTGACTTAATATATCTCGGATAACCCCTTTAATGAATGTGTGTATGTACAGTATTTGTGCTCATATAAGTTTGCTATTGTGTATATAGAATGCACTGTAAGCTCATAGGTAGTGTATATGTGTCAGTATGTGTGTATGTGCTTGTACATAGCGAGTGTATATAATTAAATATGTATGCTCTATGTATGTGTGGCCTGCTGTGATTTGCCTGCCAGGGACAGTGTAATTTCTAGCCAGGCTCTAGTTATCCCAAATCCAGTTGCGGCAGGAACCTCTAGCTCATTTGTGCACTGACATGCACTGATTTATATTTTATCATTTTGATAAGTTCCTATTAGCTATATATCTTACCATTTATATTGATGGTCTATGAATATACATTCTGATATACAATCGGTCTGAATAACGTTCATGTCATGCAGCTACAAGAGCGAACAAAGGTGTAGTTCTACTGTTGACCAACAGGTGGAAACATGTGACCTAAAAACTTCTGCAGTGCTAACATGATGCACTGCAACTCCAGTAGTACAGAGAGATGTAGTATTGTCTCTTGCATGGTCAATAGTTAAGTAATATATACATAACAAGAAATATTGGATATCTGTCACTGTGATGGTGTGAGATATAACCCTATCAGAGCAGAATGAATACTAGCATGTCTGTACAGTTTTTATTGCACTTTGTTTGCTGTAAAAAAAAAAAAACAGTGGCTATGTTTTAGGCTACATATTTTTTTTCTGTGTCCTTTCTGTTTTTTATCTTACGGATTGGATGAGGACCCATTCATTTCAATGGGTCTGCAAAAATGCAGTGTGCTATCTGCATCCGTATGTCCGTTCCGTAGCCCCGCAAAAAATGTTTTGCGGACATTGTTACAATGGATCTGCAAAAAAATGGATGCCATACAGATGTCATCCGTTTTACTTTTGGATTCGCAATTTGCGGACCACAAAACACATACAGTAATGTGAATCTAGCCTTAAAGGGAATCTGTGCCCACAAACTTGGAAAATAATCTACTTTAATATGTGGGTAGTGCTGCACCTTAGGAGTCCAAATCACAATCTTTTCAGGTGTCAGTGTTATATAATAGGAAATTCTAATATATATATATATATATTGTGGGGGGTTAGCTCTGGTCTCGAGGATCGTTCACATACAGATAGTCGTCCACCGCAGCTTTAGGGGCCAAAACATCGCTTTATTGTCCCAGCATCAACATAAATAAATGAAATTCAAAACAAACACCTGCCCGGCTGGGCTCTAACTTAACACAGTGTGTCCCTGACTCACCTAAGACACTGTTCACACACACGGCACCCATGCGGCTTTCCCAGCCCAATGTCCATCAGCCTCCTGGCTGTTACCTCACCGGTGTCTTTTGGGGGATTGTGGTCCAGTCGTCCGCCCGACGCTGACCATGCGACCCTTATCCCTAGGCGTCGCGGGACCCCCCAAACTTCAGGCTACTCCCAGCCTTGTGGTCTCTCAGCGCTCCCAGATCAAACCACACACAGAACCACTCCAGGCTTCTGTACCTCACAGGACACACCCATCTCACTGTGAGGACAGCTTTATGCTCTCTTGATTGTGGCACCTGTTGCTGCCTCAGACCTGCCCACTGATGGGAAAGAGATGGATACTCCTGCCATTCCTCTCTTCTATCAGCCATGAGGCCTGTCACTGCCTCACAATATATATATATATATATATATATATATATTTATTTATTTATATATATATTATATTTAAATTTTTGCTTACATATCTCTCTTATATCAGGTTGTTGATACCTATCTACACAGTAAAATGGTTTAGCACATGAATCGGTCAGTCCTGTGTAATGCATCAATGGCTTAAAGGGATTCTGTCACCTCTGATAACACAAATTTAGCTTTTAAACCAGCCATGCTCCACAGATTACCTTGAATCAGCTTTGCTTTTCTGTAATGAAATCCGTCCAGTAGTTTTGCAGAAAAACGACTTTTATAAATATGCTAATCAATCGTGAAGGTGCCCAGAGGGGCGTTATCTTCTACTTTGGGTGCCCAGTAACGCCCCCCTGCAGTGCCCAAAACCGGCTCCTTAGTCAATAAAAAACGCCTTCCTCCAGAATCCCTAACCGCCCACAGCGCCTCATCCCTCTCCTCCCCCTCCCTGACGGCCGAGCGAAGTCTCGCGCAGACGCAGTACCCACTGAGGGCTGCGCCAGTGCGATGTGCTGCTGACTGTGGGCAGGAGCTTCATCGTCGTCACTGGGCATGCGCCGAGCCCAGTAACGTCCGATGCTCGCTCTTCCCGGCCGTCAGGGAGAAGGAGGAGAGGGATGAGGAGCTGTGGGCGGTTAGGGATTCTGGAGGAAGGCGTTTTTTATTTAGTAAGGAGACGGTTTTGGGCACTGCAGGGGGGCGTTACTGGGCACCCAAAGTAGAAGATAACGCCCCTCTGGGCACCTTCACGATTAATTAGCATATTTATAGAAGTCGTTTTTCTGCAAAACTACTGGACGGATTTTATTACAGAAAAGCAAAGCTGATTCAAGGTAATCTGTGGAGCATGGCTGGTTTAAAAGCTAAATTTGTGTTATCAGAGGTGACAGAATCCCTTTAACTAAAACATGGCATCAGTCATGTGACACCCCACTGAAATTAATTAAGCAACGGTGTTACATGACATGTATGTGCTGGGTCAGCAAACAGGACACTTCCATGGATTAACTACATAGATAGGATTAATGGTGGTCATTGTGTCTATTATAACCACTTCACTGTCTGTGTGTGTGTGTGTGATAATTTTTTAAATGGCTGCCTGTCTCTAGGTGATGTCATGTTGGTAATAAAGTAAACTGTAAAAAAATGACTAGCATAACACATACAGGGGGGACAGGGAGAATAATGACAGATATGCTTCTATACAGGAACACTGACAGAGATGACGCTGTGCTGCTGTATATGTTCTGCTTCTCAATAAACTGCTATTCACCTGTTAAATACCTGGGCAGTTAACTGAATGCTAAAGGTCGCATGACAGGCTTGAGGGTCACATAACTGACACGATCTGTAGTCCTATTCAGATCTCCTACAGATGCATTTTACAAGACTAAAATGGGCCGGACCATTTTATTATTCTTTAGAGAGAGCCTATTGTGGGCATCTAATAAAAGTTTTAGAGCTAAATTTTCAATTCATGTATATTACAAATTTGGATAGCTGCCTAGTCTCTAAACAATTAAATGTAATCATTAAAACCGGAATACCTCTTTAAGTTAGTATGGTGCAGAACTCCGGACTGTGTATTTCAGCACACATTTCAGCACTGATAGTAGGAGAGCATGGGGTATCAGGAAAGTAAAAAATGATAATTTGGACTCCTTATGTGCAGTACTACTCATGTATTACTGCAGATAATAGTCCAAGATCATGATGAGAGATTCCCTTTAACTCTAGAGAATATATTGTGACTTGTTATAGTCAATTCAGTTAAATCAACAAAACCATGGAACTCTTCCATCTTTACTTATTTCACATATAGATGAAGCAACTTCTCATGGTATCAAAATATACCATTTAAGGTTCTACAAAAAAATACTGCACCACATCTGGAAAAAATGCTCCATTGAAATTTGATGGAAAGAATCACTCTACATGCAGTACTATTATTGTAGCCAAAGCAACAGACATCATGATAGAACCCAATATTTTGCTTCTGCAGGGTGTGTGTAAGTCCTTTGCCTAGCTGCTGGTGCTGCTGAATCTGACATAGATGTAGGAATGAGAACTGCAGGCTGAAACTTAGTGAAATGTTTTAACTCAATGTTATCACTAACATACTGTATGTACATGTGAAATTGAGAAACAGCTCTTATTGCATGGACACTGTTTAAGTTAAATACAGGACTGTTATTTTGCTGTTTGTTTAGCTACAAGAGGCCGCTGTTTCCCCACACAGCTAAACAGACTGCTCAGATTTAAATATTCATAGGAGGTGGAGTTGAACAGTCTGAAGAAGAAGCAGGCGACCATTTTATGAGCAGACAGAAGGACTGTGCAGTAGCGTACATACAGGGTTTGCAGGGGTCGTATTTGCGAATGGGCCCGGCCACCTGTGGATCCCTGGACCCGCCCCCTGCACTAGTGCTGTGCTGTATTTAGATCTCTATCCTAGCCTCCGCCCGGCACTTTAGGGGGCCCGGCTGCCTGTGGACCCCCTGGCCCTGCCCCCTGCACTAGTGCTGCTGTATTTTTTTTATCTCACCGGCCGGAGCCCAGTGCTAGCCTCCTGGAATGGTATCCGTGCGGCCCGCCCCATTAACCTCCCCAGCAGGCGCTGGCTTCACTGTCATGGCGTGAGCGCGTATAGCCTCTGATCTGAGGTCTGATGGGGGCTGACTGGGGGTCTTTGGGCTAATATGAGGTCTGATGGGGGCTGACTGGTGGTCTTTGGGCTGATCTGAGGTCTGATGGGGGCTGACTGGGGGTCTGATGGGGTCTTTGGGCTGATCTGAGGTCTGATGGGGGCTTACTGGTGTTTTTTGGGCTGATCTGAGGTCTGATGAGGGTCTTTGGGCGGATCTGAGGTCTGATGGGGGCTGACTGGGGGTCTTTGGGCTGATCTGAGGTCTGATGGGGGTCTTTGGGCTGATCTGAGGTCTCATGGGGGCTGAATGGGGGTCTTTGGGCTGATCTGAGGTCTAAAGGGGCTGACTGGGGGTCTTTGGGCTGATCTGAGGTCTGCTGGGGGTCTTTGGGCTAATCTGAAGTCTGATGGGGGTCTTTGGGCTGATCTGAAGTCTTATGGGGGCTGAGTGGGGGGGTTGATGGGGGTAGAAAACTAAGATGTCTGTCTGTCAAACATTGCAGAGATGAGATGGCTGAAAGAAATCATCATGGTGGTCTAAATGGAGAAGATGAAGAAAGAGAACATCTTCATCAAAGGAGACATCACTGGATGTAATAGGTATGGGTGCGATATATGGGTGGGGCTGTGTGTGGGTGTGGCTTGAGGGTGGGCAGGGACACAGGGGCCCCATGATCTCTTATTGCCTGGGGAAGTGCCCCTCCCAAGACCAGGCTCTGGATCCGCCACTGGGGCGGCGGCGGCGGGGAGGGGATGACAGAGGGGGGTGGGGCCCCCATGGATTGTATGTACGCCACTGGGACTGTGTGTGAGAAAGAGGATCTGTCTGCATCCAGGTCTGGAGCATTCTTCAGCGATCGGAGCTGCAGCTGAGTGACCTCACCGTTTGTTCCAGAACCAGATTCTGTTCCGAGGAAAGAGCATCGAAGGAAACTGATGAGAACTGAGGAGCAAAGTTACAAACCCTGCAGGATTGCATGTTGTGGCAGAGACTTGTTGTTCCGTCCTGAGCTGCCAGCAGATACAGTACAGACCCGGGTCAGTAAAATTGTGCACGCACCTCATAGAAGTTTTGGCGCCTAGAGACTGAGCTACGGCCTGTAGTTAGCTAGTTAGGGCCTCTATCTTGTGTCAGGCCGAAAGTGTTACTATAATTCATCCCAGTACTCCATAACTTAAACGGACACTGCACAACTGATAAACTTTCCAGGATCTCCAGCCAGTTTAATGTGTTTGCTCAGGAGTGATTCTTAGGCACCTGCTACGTTATCAGTTAGGGGAAAGGGGGGAATTCTGCGTAATGTTGTAAGATTGTAGCTCTTGTGTTGCACTGCAGGCTAACCAGTCCTACGCACCAAAACAGTTATTGTTTTGCTTAGGGTAATAATAGGTACGGCGAGGCAGTTCTATTTGAGCCCGTCAGTTGGTAAATTACCTTGATCTTCCTTTAGCATCCATCAGAGGGCACCGTGCTGTGCAGCATAAGGGTATCAGCCTTTGGGCTGGGTATATGTACCTCCATTTTATGTTTCCTAGCAGTTGGGATTGTGTTTATTGCTACATTCCAGTAAAAGTTCTGTCTTTGCAAAACTGGTGTCTGAGTTGCTTTCCTCGTTCGTGACTTTGCTGTATCCTGGGGAGCCCACCCCGGAACACGGCTTACAACTATATCATTTGTTCCATGTCACAGTGTCCATAACATTTAAAGCTTACCTTCAGCAAAGAAGATGATGCTCCTTAAAGGGGTTGTCCGAGAGTTGAATAACTCAGACAAGACCTTTAATAGCGTCCTAAAGTAAAAACAAAACAAAACAAAAATATCTTACACTCAATTCCCTTCTCCAGCACTGTTCTCTAAGCGCTGATGTGGTCCTCCTGCCAATGCTTGATTAGGACATTAGGACAGTGATTTGATGCAAGTGGTAATCTTCTACTCCTGAATGTAAGGATGCTGTCCGTGTTCTGTCAGTGTTTTTCAGAGACCGATAAACTTTAAAGGATGTGTTTGGTCCGCAACATGGACCAGAGTAGTGCTTTTCCATTGAAAGGGTGTGTGGATAAACACAGTCAAATGAATGGATACATGGGAACATGGACAGCAGGCACCCCTGATTCACTGATATGACATACTTAAAGTGAGTCTGTCCCCAAAGTTGGACATAATCGACCGCTTACATAGCTTTGTAGCATCACTTTAGATGAATGAAATGGTACCTTTGTTGTCTTCTTCAGCGCTTCACCTGCTTCAAAAACTGACCTTTATTTATATGTAAATGAGGGCTCGCAAGTGCCCAGGGGGGGCGTTAAGTTCTTTGGAGCCCAGGCTGCGCACTGCAATGCCCACTGTGGGCACGGCATCAATATATAGCTATTGCGCATTCCCCGGCTGATGCTGCAAACCCAGCTGTAAGGTAGTGGACATGCACAGTAGCTACATTGATGCTGTGCTCACAGTGGACATCGCAGTGCGCATGCCCGCAGGGGCAAAGCTGAGCGCAGGAGTTCGCTACCAAAGGAGGAGGAAGAAAGGGAATAGAAGGGCGGGCAGAGGCAGAGACAGGGGCGGGGATAAGAACTAAAGAGGCCGAGCAGCCTGGGCTCCAAAGAACTTAACGCCGCCCCTGGGCACTTGCGAACCCTCATTTACATATAAATAAAAGTCCATTTTTGGAGCAGGTGAAGTACTGAAGAAGACAACAAAGGTACCATTTCATTCATCTAAAGTGATGCTACAAAGCTATGTAAGCGGTCTATTATGTCCAACTTTGGTAACGGCGGTCGGTCCTGTTGTTCTGGCTGGACGCATCCGTGCGTCATCTCGCGAGACCCCATTGGGGGTTATTGGAATTTGGGCCCCTTTGCGCACCTAGGCTGGCCCTAATTCCAATGAGTACCTTTAGGATTTCACAGGGCATTTTTACGCATTTGGATTCTCACGCTTTAGGGCCCCTAAAATGCCAGGGCAGTATAAATACCCCACATGTGACCCCATTTTGGAAAGAAGACACCCCAAGGTATTCTGTGAGGGGCATGGCGAGTTCATAGAATTTTTTTTTTGGCACAAGTTAGCAGAAATTGATATAATTCTTATTTTTTTCTTACAAAGTCTCATATTCCACTAACTTGTGACAAAAAATAAAATTTTACATGAACTCACCATACCCCTCATGGATTACCTTGGGGTGTCTACTTTCTAAAATAGGGTCACATGTGGGGTATTTATACTGCCCTGGCATTTTAGGGGTCTCTAAAGCGTGAGAAGAAGTCTGGAATCTAAATGCGTAAAATTGCACTGTGAAATCCTAAAGGTACTCATTGGAATTTGGGCCCCTTTGCGCATCTTGGCTGCAAAAAAGTGTCACTCATGTGGTATCGCCGTACTCAGCAGAAGTAGGGCAATGTGTTTTGGGGTGTATTTTTACATATAACCATGCTGGGTGTGAGAAATATCTCTGTAAATGACAACTTTTTAAAAAATGTTATACAAAGTTGTCAGTTTACAGAGATATTTCTCTCACCCAGCATGGGTATATGTAAAAATACACCCCAAAACACATTGCCCTACTTCTTCTGAGTCCGGCGATACCACATGTGTGACACTTTTTTGCAGCCTAGTCGCGTAAAGGGGCGTAAAGTCCAACGAGTACCTTTAGGCTTTACAGGGCTGCTCACAATTTAGCCCCGTCCAAAATGCCAGAACAGTAAACACACCCCACAAATGACCCCATTTCGGAAAGTAGACACCCTAAGGTATTCACTGAAAGGCATAGTGAGTCCGTGGGAGATTTTTATTTTTTTTTGCCAGAAGTTAGCAGAAATGGAAACTTTATTATTTTTTTTTTCCTCAGAAAGTGTCATTTTCCGCTAACTTGTGAATTTTTTTTAAATGATACATGAACTCACCATGCCCCTCCGCGAATACTTTGGGGTGTCTTCTTTCTAAAATGGTGTGATTTGGGGGGTATTTATACTATCCTGGCATTCTAGCACCTGAAGAAACATGACAGGTGCTCAGAAAGTCAGAGCTGCTTCAAAATGCGGAAATTCACTTTTTTGCACCATAGTTTGTAAACGCTATAACTTTTACCCAAACCAATATATGTACTTTTATTGCATTTTTTTATCAAATACATGTAGAACAATAAATTTAGAGAACAATTTATAGAGAAATGTAGTTTTTTTTTAAAAATGTTACAACAGAAAGCGAAAAATGTAATTTTTTTGCAAAAATGTTGTTAAATTTTTATTAATAGCAAAAAAACTAAAAATGTCAGCAACAATAAAATACCACCAAATGAAAGCTCTATTAGTGAGAAGAAAAGAAGGTAAAATTCATTTGGGTGGTAAGTTGTATGACCGAGCAATAAACGGTGAAAGTAGTGTAGTGCAGAATTGTAAAAAGTGGTCTGGTCATTAAGGGTGTTTAAGCTAGGGGGCTGAGGTGGTTAAAGAGTAACTAAACTTTTATGCAACTTTAAATGTTCCAAATGCTCTAAAACGATTTTTTATAATATACTTTGTGAATGAATTGCTTTTTCAATAAAGAAATTGTTCCCAAAGTCCTGTTTTCTATAGTGTTGTAAATGTACTATTTTTGCTTATCATTGATTTCTCAGCGTTGTACGGAGTACAGACTCTGCATTGTAGCAATGGGGTAGTAGCGAACAGTGTATGGGCAGGATCACGCATCGCTGCTCCTGTCTCTGCCCACTGAGGTGAGCTAAAGGCTGGCATAACACATGGGGACCATGTAACAATGTGCTATACCAGGATTAGCGGAGAGGAGCGGGCCACTTCCTGTGCCCACTGCATTCAGCTAATCTAAAAGCTGAGTGGTGCAGGCACAGGCAGGAGCCCGCTCCACTCAGCTAATCCTGGGTGTCAATTTCTTTATTGAAAAAGCAAAATCCAGGATCTTAATCCCTCTGCACTGCCGGTGGATACGCCAAAGTTATGTTGCAGCGACGCCTCTACATAACAATGGTGCTTTCTGCTGCTGGCCGTGCACCATGCTTAATCAATGCCAGCTCCCTTGCGGGTGTAGATTAGGATCTTTTTCAATGCCAAAAATGTTTTTCCAGCTCCCCACTACACCATATGCAATATTAAATGGTGGAATTAGAAAGTGCATCTTGTCCCACAAAAAAGAAGGAAATTCAAAAAATATGGCTGCAGAAAGGCAGGGAGTGACAAATTAAAACACAAAAATAAAAATAAAAATCTCCAGGGCTGAAAAGGTTAATTAACAGGGCCAGGCAGTGAAAACATTATAACTGTCAATCAAAATACAGAGGGCGTCGCAGTTGAAGAGAGAAGTGAGCCTCTAAATGTAACGTCAATGTGCCCATTGCTCCTAGAGGCTCATTTATATATAATAAAACCTCATTTTGCTCAGCAGTGCAGGCACATGATATGAACATGGGACCAACACAGATGTCTTCAGCTGCCAAGTGCACATGGAACAGGTCAGACAGTTTCATAGGTACAAATCTGCTGACAGATGCCCTTTAAGGCATTATTCCTGAGTTGGTGTCATTGACAACATCCGTAAAAAAAAAAATGTCAGTTTTCCATCCTTGAAAATGTCCATGAAGGGTCCATGTGTCTATTTATTGCCCTTCATGTGTCATCGGTTTACCATGTGCACTCCTTAACTAAAAAAACTAAATTGAGAGAATCTCCTACCCATGGTCTGTGAAGACCACTGACAGAACATGGATGGCAACATTCTAAAAGCAGAATTTTACATGACACCTTTAGTTCCAGTCGCTAATAATTCCCGAAGTAAAAGAAATGTTCAGTTCTGTAATGGCAAAAATGTCATTTTCATTTCTTAACTTGCGGTTAGAACATCTTTTTATAGAACCAACAATACAGGTTCTGGTTAAAATGGATTATTCCCCTAACTAGACAAGTTGTTCCATATGTTACCTAAGCGGCAGATCATCTGGGGCAGTACAGTGCTCCCTCAGGATACAATGGCCTCAGGATACAATATTTTTTAACATACAGTGGTCTTTTCTGACCCATCGTAAGTTGAAACTAGACTCGACATACAATGTCTCAGACTCAGATCCAACCAATCAAGGCCACTTCTCTGGTAAAATAGCTGTATTAGGCTACTTTCACACTGCCATTTCTGGGTCCACTTGTGAGATCCGTTTCAGGGCACTCACAAGCGACCCAAAACAGATGAGTTTAGAATGCATCAGTTTGGCTCCGTTCTGTCTCCATTCCACTCTGGAGGCGGACACCAAAACGCTCCTTGTGGTGTTTTGGTGTCCGTCTGACGATGCGGAGCCAAACGTATCCGTCCTGACTTACAATGTAAGTCAATGGGGATGGATCCGTTTTCATTGACACAATATGGTGCAATTGAAAATGGATCCGTCCCCCATTGACTTTTAATGGTGTTCAGGATGGATCCGTTTTGACTTTGTTCATGATAATGCAAACGGATCAGTTCTGAACGGATACAAGCATTTGCATTATCGGTGCGGATCCGTCTGTGCAGATACAAGACGGATCCGCACCAAACGCAGGTCTGAAAATAGCCTTAGTTACTAGTTAGCAGTTGTCCCTGACCATTATATGTAAGGACATGTTTAATCTGCCTTAGTTATCTGCTTATTTTTCTTAAATCTTCATTTTCTCTAATCTTGGATGACATTTTGGGTCTTTGGAACCGATTACTCAAGTTACAATGGTTTCAATATACAATGGTGGTCCTGAAACCAATTAATATTGCAACTTGAAGGACCATTGTACAGAGTGCCAACCATTTCAAACAATTATGAATTGATAAAAAATATGGTTTGCAGAGTATAAATCTTTACCAATACTATTAAATCAGCAGAACAGAGCAGAAGGAGAAACACAAAGCTGTCTCAGAAACCTCGCTATGTAATCCATAGATCAGCTGGCAAGCTACCAGTTAATCTGTTATTTTATTTTGGAATATAAGCTCCTATTTAGTGAGTGGAGGTTTTCTCAGGCCACAAAAGTTACAGATGAAACTGTTATCTCATTACTATATACAGGGTGGCCTACGAAAAAGTAGCCCGCCTCCAATATCTCCAAATCCAACTGCCTAATAATGAATCTGTCTTAGTTGTCTATAGAAACCAATCAGAGCTCAGCTTTCATTTTTTCAGAGCCTTGTATGCATAACCGGAAACCAGATGGATCTGTTATGCGGCCCATAGACTTCTATTATGACGGAATGCAAAACGGAATGCCTCTTAAAGACCTTCCATTATGCATTCCGTCATAGAATTTCATTATGGCCCGTGGTAACGAAATACATATTGGAATTTTATTAAAACCCGAACCCTGAACTCGAACTTGTAAAACACAAGTTCACTCATCCCTAAGGCAAGGGCTACACAAAAACACTGGTCACGGCCAGGATCACTGAGCAGCGGCGATCACACAGAAATGACAGCTTTATGTCGCTATGATTCTGTAGAAGTAAGATCATGCAGAGGCACACAGAATTATAAATCATGATAATGCTGTGCGTTCCTGCAGGTACAGAATGGAGGATCACATTCACACATTGAGGGTGATTCCCACAATGGAGTCGCTCGTGTGATACAGGGTTTAGGCTGAGCTTACATCACATGCATGCAAAGGCATAGTACACTATACTTTTCCATCGTGCAAAAAAAGTATACGTTATAAATGCCAATTGTTTTTGTTTGTTGATCTCACCTTCCAAAAAGTGATCAAAAAGTCGTATGTGCCTCAAAATGATTCTAATGAAAATGTCCACTCTACCTACAAAAAAGCCTTCTGACTGAAAAAATGTAAAAGTTATATATGTTAGAATGTGTTACAAAAAACTTTTTTCTTAGGCTACTTCCACACTAGCGGCAGCCTTCTCCAGCAGACTGTTCTGGCGGGTGAACAGCCTGCCAGATCCGTACTGCCGCTAGTGCACTGTGCCACCGAAAGTCTGCTCCGGCCCCATTGACTATAAGGGGGGGGGGGGGATGAGCGGCGGAGCTTTGGCCCCATTGCTGCAGACATGCCGAGAGGCGGCCAGAGTAAAACTACAACATGTCGAGAAGGATGCCGCTAGTGTGAAACTAGCCTAAATTGTGTTTCTTTTCTACAAAAGCAGTCAAACGTAACACTATAAATTTAGTATCACTGTAAGAATGAAGTTACTGAAAATGAAGAATGAAGTTACTGAAATCACAAAGTGATTGCCTTAAAGGCAAAACTCAAATAGCAATGGCAGAATTGCTGCTGTTTTTTCTAGCTCCCACCAAAAGATGAATAAAATTTAAAGGGGTTTCATATCCCCTTCTTCACATATACCCTTCTTCACCCAGGCAGCCCCTCTGAGATCAGCATTGGAGCATTTCAGCTTTTTTTTTTAGCAGCACCAGGTCTCTGCTAGGTGGAGGCTTCGGCCTAGCAGTGTTCCCGGTGATTTCATTGGCACTAATGGGAGGGCTTTAGCGTTGCCCTAGCCTGGGTGAAGAAGGGGATATGTCAGGGTTCAGCTCTGAATCTGGACAACCCATTTAAACAATATATTACATGATATATTGTATTACTTTCATTTAAATTCCTGCTCATTCTGGGCTTTGAAGTTAGGGAGTCGGTCCTATCAGTGACTGACAGCTATCTCTGTATACACAGTCATAGAGGGAAGGTTCTATCAGTGACTGACAGCTATCTCTGTATACATAGTCATAGAGGGAAGGTCCTATCAGTGACTGACAGCTATCTCTGTATACACAGTCATAGAGGGAAGGTCCTATCAGTGACTGACAGCTCTCTCTGTATACACAGTCATAGAGGGAAGGTCCTATCAGTGACTGACAGCTATCTCTGTATACACAGTCATAGAGGGAAGGTCCTATCAGTGACTGACAGCTCTCTCTGTATACACAGTCACAGAGGGAAGGTCCTATCAGTGACTGACAGCTCTCTCTGTATACACAGTCATAGAGGGAAGGTCCTATCAGTGACTGACAGCTATCTCTGTATACACAGTCATAGAGGGAAGGTTCTATCAGTGACTGACAGCTCTCTGTATACACAGTCATAGAGGGAAGGTCCTATCAGTGACTGACAGCTCTCTCTGTATACACAGTCATAGAGGGAAGGTCCTATCAGTGACTGACAGCTATCTCTGTATACAAAGTCATAGAGGGAAGGTCCTATCAGTGACTGACAGCTCTCTCTGTATACACAGTCATAGAGGGAAGGTCCTATTAGTGACTGACAGCTCTCTCTGTATACGCAGTCATAGAGGGAAGGTCCTATCAGTGACTGACAGCTCTCTCTGTATACACAGTCATAGAGGGAAGGTCCTATCAGTGACTGACAGCTATCTCTGTATACACAGTCATAGAGGGAAGGTCCTATCAGTGACTGACAGCTATTTCTGTATACACAGTCATAGATGGAAGGTCCAATCAGTGACTGACAGCTCTCTCTGTATACACAGTCATAGAGGGAAGGTCCTATCAGTGACTGACAGCTCTCTCTGTATACACAGTCATAGAGGGAAGGTCCTATCAGTGACTGACAGCTATTTCTGTATACACAGTCATAGATGGAAGGTCCAATCAGTGACTGACAGCTCTCTCTGTATACACAGTCATAGAGGGAAGGTCCTATCAGTGACTGACAGCTCTCTCTGTATACACAGTCATAGAGGGAAGGTCCTATCAGTGACTGACAGCTCTCTCTGTATACACAGTCATAGAGGGAGGGTCCTATCAGTGACTGATAGCTATCTCTGTATACACAGTCATAGAGGGAAGGTCCTATCAGTGACTGACAGCTCTCTCTGTATACATAGTCATAGAGGGAAGGTCCTATCAGTGACTGACAGCTCTCTCTGTATACACAGCCACAGAGGGAAGGTCCTATCAGTGACTGACAGCTATCTGTATACACAGTCATAGAGGGAAGGTCCTATCAGTTACTGACAGCTCTCTGTATACACAGTCATAGAGGGAAGGTCCTATCAGTTACTGACAGCTATCTCTGTATACACATAGAGGGAAGGTCCTAACAGTGACTGACAGCTATCTCTGTATACAAAGTCATAGAGGGAAGGTCCTATCAGTGACTGACAGCTCTCTCTGTATACACAGTCATAGAGGGAAGGTCCTATTAGTGACTGACAGCTATCTCTGTATACACAGTCATAGAGGGAAGGTCCTATCAGTGACTGACAGCTCTCTCTGTATACACAGTCATAGAGGGAAGGTCCTATCAGTGACTGACAGCTATCTCTGTATACACAGTCATAGAGGGAAGGTCCTATCAGTGACTGACAGCCTCTCTGTATACACAGTCATAGAGGGAAGGTCCTATCAGTGACTGACAGCTATCTCTGTATACACAGTCATAGAGGGAAGGTCCAATCAGTGACTGACAGCTCTCTCTGTATACACAGTCATAGAGGGAAGGTCCTATCAGTGACTGACAGCTCTCTCTGTATACACAGTCATAGAGGGAAGGTCCTATCAGTGACTGACAGCTCTCTGTATACACAGTCATAGAGGGAAGGTCCTATCAGTGACTGACAGCTCTCTGTATACACAGTCATAGAGGGAAGGTCCTATCAGTGACTGACAGCTATCTCTGTATACACAGTCATAGAGGGAAGGTCCTATCAGTGACTGACAGCTCTCTCTGTATACACAGTCATAGAGGGAAGGTCCTATCAGTGACTGACAGCTCTCTCTGTATACACAGTCATAGAGGGAGGGTCCTATCAGTGACTGACAGCTCTCTCTGTATACACAGTCATAGAGGGAAGGTCCTATCAGTGACTGACAGCTCTCTCTGTATACACAGCCACAGAGGGAAGGTCCTATCAGTGACTGACAGCTATCTGTATACACAGTCATAGAGGGAAGGTCCTAACAGTGACTGACAGCTATCTCTGTATACACAGTCATAGAGGGAAGGTCCTATCAGTGATGGACAGCTCTCTCTGTATACACAGTCATAGAGGGAAGGTCCTATCAGTGACTGACAGCTCTCTCTGTATACACAGTCATAGAGGGAAGGTCCTATCAGTGACTGACAGCTCTCTCTGTATACACAGTCATAGAGGGAAGGTTCTATCAGTGACTGACAGCTCTCTCTGTATACACAGTCATAGAGGGAAGGTCCTATCAGTGACTGACAGCTCTCTCTGTATACACAGTCATAGAGGGAGGGTCGTCGGTCACTGATAGGACCGTCTCCTTGTCTTCAGAGTCCAGAATGAGCAGAAATTTTAATGTATAAATTACAAGTTTTACTGAATCTTTTCCCGTAAAGCTATATATCAATCTGCTCAGCTCCTCCTGCTCTATAATATGCTGCCTGCAGATTTCACTGCATTTTCAATGTGGCAGGTTCCCTTTAAGACACAAAAAGCAACCAGGAGGAAGATGTTAAAGGGAATGTGTCACCAACATTTTTTTCTGCTAGTCAAAAACCAGATAATGGCACTTTTTTTTTTTCTATAATGTTTTTTTTTCTGATTGCAGATTTTTAATTCTGTTTCCTGAAAATGATTATGGAGGCATCCATCTTAGCTGAGCTGTTCTTAACAGCATTTACAGATATGCTTTACGGCAGCTCCGTGGGCCATAGACACAATGGACAGGCGGGGACCTCACCGACTTCCGTTGGAGAGTTTTCTAGGCCTGCTCTGTGACCTGTGCAGAGGTCAGGAAGGAGTAAATAAGCTTTTACATTACTTATCTGTCATTGTAATTCTGCCTGTAATGAGAAGCAGATAACTTCAGTAAAGTGATCTGTACAGATCATAAAGTGGAGCCTGTTACTAGGCTTGCTGGCCAATGCAAAACTGCAGGATTTAGTTAGTGATGTGGAAAATTAAAAATAACACCAAAGTTCTTTAAAATATGTCTCCATAGAGCATTAAATTGTATGGGCTCCGGCGAGGCGAAATGGGCTCGGTGAATAACTTCAACATTTGATTATAAAACTTGAAAACAATTTTAAAACAGGTATTAGAAATTGGTTTCAGTACCGACTGGTACCTCTGTACCGATGCCGACTTTGCAACCAAGTTTTAAAGTTAAAAAATCAAATCCCAAAGTTATTCACTGAAGTCTCTAATTTTTCGGAGCCCATACATCTCTATACAGCATTAAAACGAAGTTTTGACCAAAGCAACTTCGGATCTTGGATCCGCCCATCCCTAATGTTTAACATAAAAATGTGATTTAAACAATAGGTCGTTTTCTGATTCTTAATACACATTCCTTTGAAATAGCATGAGGGCTCATGCACACAAACGTATTTTCTTTCCATGTCCGTTCCATTTTTTTTATATATAGTATGCGGAACAATAGTGTAGTATGCGGAACTATTAATTTCAATGGGTCCTCAAAAAAAAATGGAAGTTACTCCTTGTGCATTCCGTTTCTGTATGTGCGTATGTCCGTACCGCATTATGGACAAGGATAGGACTGTTCTAATAGGGGCCAGCTGTTCCGTTCCGCATAATATGGAATGCACACGGACGTCATCTGTATTTTTTGCGGAAAAATACATACGGTCGTGTGCATGAGCCCTGAAGGAAAGTTCCCATGAAGACAACAGCAAAACGGGTGCCGCTTAGGAATGGCAAAATGATTTCAGCCTGATCCTTGATGCTTGTCTTGGTGTCATGGAACTGCAGAAACGTTTCCGTCACTCGGTTTTATCCGAGCCAAGTCTCCCTTTGGTGTGAACGGGAGTAGGGGCAGCTTTTTTGTGTTGATAGCCCCTAAAGCACTAAACACAATTCAGTTCTATTTTGCACACCATAAGAAAATAAATACTACATTTCCAAATGAATTATCCACAGGGACTGAATAATTGCTGATACAGAATACTGTCAAGAATAACCCACAAGTAGAAAAGTGACATGCTAATCTCTTCATATTCTTCACATTTACATTATGCATATTCTGCTTAATATAAATGTCAAGAACACTATATAATGACAGTAGGTAAAATCTTCCAAGAAGGTGACCGTCAATAACGTTGGACTGTAAGTGGATCCATTCTAGTGATGTCCATTTATCTGTAATATACAGCTTTTAAGCAGCATTAGTAGATACAGAGCGCTGCCTCATTAGATGTGCATCAGACAGTTTTTGCCATTACCAACATGCTCACTGTGCAACCCTTGGCGGACAGCACTCAAAAAGTAAATGTTATCAGTGGCAGAAAGACAATGATGGGAAATTGTGATTGTTATTTATATTGGTCATCATGACAGTCTGTCAGTAAATGCCATGCTGCGGCGTTAAATTAGTGTGGGTGACTAGTAAATGTAAAATCTTAGAGGAAAACAAAAGCTAAATTACCCATGAAACATTCTATAAAATGTCAAAGCATGTTAAGGTTTACATCTCTAAAACCATCTCTAACTTTTGACTGCAGCCATTTTCTGTTCTTGTGTTTTCATTTTTTTACTTCCTGCATTTCAAAAGCCGTAACCTTTTTATTTTCCCTTCACATAGACATATGAGGGCTTGTATTTTTATGGGACAAGTTGTACTTTCTAATGGCGACATCTTATATACCATACAATGTATTAGGAATCTGGAAAAATTGGATGGGTTAGGAAAAAGAAACAATTGAACCATGATTTTATGGGTTGTGTTTTTACGGCATTCACTCTGCAGCAAAAATGACAAGTTACCTTTAGGCTACATGCACACGACAGTTGTTTTTTGCTGTCCGCAAATCGCGGATCCGTCTTCCTTTTTTTTTCACATCCACATCCGTTCCGTGTGTCCGAAAATTTTGTAGGTTGTGTTTCCGTGTGTCTTCCGTTTTTTTTTGCGGATCCGCAAAAAAAACGGAAGGCTTGAAACAGTTTCTTAAAGTACCTGCACAAGTGCCCTGGTTTGCAAGCAACCATCCGCAAAAAAAACGGATGCGGATGGAAAAACGGAAGGCTTCAGTGTGGCTTCCGTTTTTTTTGCGGACCCATTGACTTCAATGGGTCCGCAAACCGTTTTTTGCGGACAAGAATAGGACATGCCATATTTTTTTTGCGGACGTGAAATGCGGAATACGGACGCGGACAGGAAACGGAAGAGGCATCAGTATTTTTTGCGGATCCATAGAAATGAATGGGATCCGCAAAAAAAACGGAACGGAAGCCGCAAAAAAATACTGTCGTGTGCATGTAGCCTTATTCTGCACTTCAGTACCATTACAGCAATAATAGATTTATATAGTTGTTATGTTTTATTACCAGTAATGTTTTAATAAAAAATATAAAACTATGAAGAACAAACTTTTCTTTGCATTGCGATATTCTGATTTCATACCTTTTTTTTTTTTTCTATTTGCAGAGCTACGTAAGCGCAAGCTGTAGTTTTTATTAATACCATGTTGAAGTAGTCACCAATAAATAAAAAACAGCCACTGGATTACCTTATGGCATCATAGTTTATGAGGCCCCTAAATGCATGTCCATGTATTCCATGATAAATACAAGACACTTCCAAACATTGCATCAGTTCTTTATTGAGGTCTTCTTTAATCCCTTCTCAATGTCTGCCATAGATGTACAGTGTAGCAGGATGTGAGTTCCTGCATTGTGCTGTACATGTACGGTACAACATAAGCCGGTCACTATGTATAATGACATGGTGACCGGGTTCAGATGGCTGCTGTCCCCGACAGCCAGCCATCTTAGCTAAAGGCCTTACTAACCCCTGCCACCATAATCATTGCAATTGGCTGGTCAATACTGACCGATCAATGCTGAGATTGGCTGGTCAATGCTGACCGATCAATGCTGAGATTGGCTGGTCAATGCTGACCAATCAATGCTGCGATTGGCTGGTCAATGCTGACCGATCAATGCTGCGATTGGCTGGTCAATGCTGACCGATCAATGCTGTGATTGGCTGGTCAATGCTGACCGATCAATGCTGCGATTGGCTGGTCAATGCTGACCGATCAATGCTGCGATTGGCTGGTCAATGCTGACTGATCAATGCTGCGATTGGCTGGTCAATGCTGACCGATCAATGGTGCGATTGGCTGGTCAATGCTAACCGATCAATGCTGCGATTGGCTGGTCAATGCTGACCGATCAATGCTGCGACTGGCTGGTCAATGCTGACTGATCAATGCTGCGATTGGCTGGTCAATGCTGAGATTGGCTGGTCAATGCTGACCGATTAATGCTGAGATTGGCTGGTCAATGCTGACTGATCAATGCTGAGATTGGCTGGTCAATGCTGACCAATCAATGCTGCGATTGGCTGGTCAATGCTGACTGATTAATGCTGAGATTGGCTGGTCAATGCTGACTGATCAATGCTGAGATTGGCTGGTCAATGCTGACCGATCAATGCTGAGATTGGCTGGTCAATGCTGACTGATTAATGCTGAGATTGGCTGGTCAATGCTGACTGATCAATGCTGAGATTGGCTGGTCAATGCTGACCGATCAATGCTGCGATTGGCTGGTCAATGCTGACTGATCAATGCTGCAATTGGCTGGTCAGTGCTGACTGATCAATGCTGCGATTAGCTGGTCAATGCTGACCGATCAATGCTGCGATTGGCTGGTCAATGCTGACCGATCAATTCTGAGATTGGCTGGTCAATGCTGACCGATCAATGCTGAGATTGGCTGGTCAATGCTGACGATCAATGCTGAGATTGGCTGGTCAATGCTGACCGATCAATGCTGAGATTGGCTGGTCAATGCTGACGATCAATGCTGAGATTGGCTGGTCAATGCTGACGATCAATGCTGAGATTGGCTGGTCAATGCTGACCGATCAATGCTGCGATTGGGTGGTCAATGCTGACCGATCAATGCTGAGATTGGCTGGTCAATGCTGACCGATCAATGCTGACCAGCCAGTTGCAGCTCTTACACTGTAATAGCCAGGGAGGGGGCTGTAGGTGGTCTCAGACTGAGGTAATTGGTATGCTATACCAGCCAATCGTAGAACAAGAGGAACATATAGAATAGTAAAACACTCTCTGCATGTTGCTATTTCAATTGGTGACAGCGTGCTGAGAGGTTATGTGCCTCTCCTGTGGCCTGCTGGGAATTGTGGTGGACCTACACTGTGATCTACTGTAGGGGATAGCTATTGGATTTGTGGGGGTCCTACCACAGGAACCCCCAACAATCATGAGAATAGGCATCCCGTACCCAGTGGACAGTGAGGCTGGTCGGCTGGAAATGGATGGTGAGGCTGGTCGAAAAAGCATGCCACGGCTCCATTCTATTGGATGGGAGCACTGGAGAAAGCTGAGCAAACACTTAGAAAGGGTGACAGCAAGGCGCTCCTCCAACATGTTTTTGGTTAAATACAAGTACAAGAGGGATGTCCTTGTACTGACCACAGTTTATGGTAATAGCACCTCACCTACCCCTGTATGAGGTACCACTACCACTATCCACAAGTCAGACTGCATCCTGGAGTATGTCCCCCAAGTGTCCCTCTTTTGGAGGGACAGTCCCTCTTTTTTAACCTTGATACTTGTGTTCCTCTTTTTTACCTAGGTAATTCTATACAATAATCAACTTACTAAACTAATCCAGAACTGAACTGATTCAGCCAGTGATTGGATCTTTTACACAATGGGCCATAAGTTTCCTCTTTGACTGGCCAAAAAGTTGGGTGGTATGCTGATAATGTCCCTCTTTGGGCTTTTCAAAAGTTGGGAGGTATGAGTACAATATGAACATGGGAGGGGATGATCTTTCACATCAAGTTCTGAAGCCATACAGTCCCATGCTGAAGGTGTGGTGTGTACAAAAAGCTGGAGGTGCACATTGTACAGATGTCAGTGCATAATGCTTACATGTTATTTCGATCTACAGGCCAGATGGGAACATTCCTTTATTTTTAAGAGGTGGTGATCAAGGCACTAATGTTTCCAAACCAGTCTTGTCACTTTTTAAAAGTGGAGATAAAAGTGGTTTGGGCTTAGTTGGAGGGGCGTATGGACTGCCTGGAAGTGCAGCATATTTATTAACCTCTTAAGGACACAGGACGTACATGTACGTCCTGTGTCCGCTCCCTAAACATGGCGCCGGCTCCTGCCCGATGCGGGCGCCATAGCCGCGGGTGGCTGGACATTTAACCCCTCAGATGCCGTGGTCAATCCTGACCACGGCATCTGCGCGCACAAACCGAAGGTTTTACTTTCGGTTTGCGCTCCGGCTCCCCTGTGTGGCGATCGGAGGAGTTGGAGCTTGCTTGCAGCAGCCTGGGTCTCTATGAATGAAACCTAGTCTGCTGTATAGTATTTCCTATGGAGCCATAGCCTGTCATAGGCTCCATAGGAAATATGCAATTTTCTCATATATTCCAATGCTATTGCATTGGAATGTATGAGAATAGCAATCAGATCATTGATTGTTATAGTTCCCTATGGGAACTATAGGAAAGTGTAGAAAAATAAAATAAAAAAATAAAATAAAATAAATAAAAAAAGTTTGAATCACCCCGATTTTGCCAAAATAAAAAAAATAAAAAAGTTCACATCATGGGTGTCGCCATGTGCGAAAACGTTCATACTAAAAAATATAAAAATATATTCCCCATATGGTAAACAGAAAAACGGAAAAAAGCGTCCAAATGGCCAATTTGCCATTTTTGGACGCTTCATTTCCGCACAAAAAATTAAATAAAAGGTGATCAAAAAGTCATACACACCAGAATGGTATCAATAAAAAGATCAGATTACGACGCAAAAAATGATCCTGCATACAGCTCCGTACACATAATTACAAAAAAGTTATAGGGGTCAAAATATGGCAACAAAAAAGTTAAACAGATTTTTTTCCCACTTTTGAATATTTTTTTTGCACTATCAAGACGCAAGAAAACCTATACATATAGGATATCGCAGAATTCGTACTGACCTGTAGAATAAAATTAACTGGTCATTTTTATCGCACATCGAACGTCGGAATTTAAAAACCCGCAAAACTGTGGTGGAATTGCTTTTGCAATTTTAACCCATTTGGAATTTTTTTCCCGCTTCCCACCATACCATACGCAATATTAAATGGTGGCGTTGGGAAGAACAACTTTTCCCGCAAGAAACAAGCCCTCATATGGCCATGTGAACCAATAAATAAAAAAGTTATGGCTCTGGGAAGGCATGGAGTGCAAAACGAAAACACAAAAAAAAATGTAAAGGAAATGTGTCACCAAAAACCAGATAGGGACACATCTCCTTTTTTTCTAATCTGTTTTTATTTTCTGATTGTAGATTTTTTTAGTTCTATTTCCATCCATCTTGCATTAAACTGTTCTTAACAGCATTTACACAGCATTAAAAAGATTGCTTTATGGTAGCCCTATGGTTCATATACACAATGGTCAGGAAGGACCTCACTGACTTCTATGGCAGAGTTTACTGTAAATGGTGGATCCTGTCTTATCTATACACAGAGGTGATATCATTACAGGCAGGATTAGAATAGAGTTCACTACAGTTCAGATAAGCTGCTGTGAAATCACAAGTGGCTTTTAGTCAGATAGGCTGTTGTGACATCACAAGTGGGTTACATTCAGAACGGCCGTCAGCTTCTGTGACATCACGTGTGTTAAAAAAAGGTAAACAGTTGTGACATCACCCCAGGCAACATTCTGTGGCATTACAAATGTTTAACACTTAGGTATATTGTGTCCTGCATAACGGAAACCGTCCGCATCCGTTATGCTGCCCATAGACTTCTATCATGACAGAATGCAAAACGGAATGCCTCCTAAATTAAAGGCTTCTGTGGTGCATTCAGGCATAGAAATCCATTATATTCCGTGATAACGGAATCCATAACGGAATTCCCACAGAACCCGAACTTGAAAACAGCGAGTTCGCTCGTCCCTAGTGGACACTTTTAGATTGAACGATTTACCTGCACACTGATATCATTTGGGTATGTGCACATGGCTTAAAGTTCACATGTGTTTTGGGGTACATTCCATGTTAAAAACCACAGCAAATGCACACTCATTGTTTCCAATTGGAATCTGCAAATGGGCAAATTGAGCTCCTGACATTTCATAGGTATGTGGCAAAAGATAAAATCCATGGAAAGCATGTATTTAGACCCCCAGCCTTTTCCAGATTAAATGTATGGCAGCACAGGCTAGAATTACCACAGAGGATTTTACTGTGTATTTCATGGACAGTGAAATCCGCAATGGAAATCGTCAGAATAAATTCTGCAGACTTAAACGGACACTGCATGTCAATTTGTGCTGTGTTTTTTTTTTAATGTAGTGTGTGGATGAGTTTTCTTTAAATCTAATCCTAATTACTGTTAGGCCTCTTTCACACGGGCGTTGCGTGTGAGGGCCGGACAAGATGCGAGTGCGTTGTGGGAAAATGCGTGATTTTTCTGTGCGAGTGCAAAAATCAGTATGTTTGGTTTCGGTTCAGTATTCCTTAGATTTTATTATTTTCCCCTCTATCTTCATTCAGCAGGACCTGCGCTGACGTCACTGCGCTCACTACGTGGTGAGAGTGATGACGTTACCAAAGGTCCTTTTCCTTCCAGGTCCTCAAAGAGAAGAAAGAAGATGCGCCGGCTGCGCGATCAACTTGATGAGGTGAGTAATTATTTTTTTTGAACCCCTCCACCACTATTTTACTTAGCATTCTGTATTAAGAGGGAAAGTAATAAAGATCGGGTCCCCATCCCGATCATCTCCTAGCAACCATGCGGGAAAATTGCACTGCATCTGCACTTGCTTGTTGAAGCTTGCGATTTTCACGCAGTCCCATTCACTTTTATGGGGCCTGCGTTGCGTGAAAATGCACAATATAGAGCTTGCTGCAATTTTCACGCAACGCACAAGTGATGCGTGAAAATCACCACTCATCTGTACAGCCTCATCTGAAGTGAATGGGTCCGGATTCAATGCGTTCACCTCATGCATTACACCCGCGTGGAAAACTGGCCCGTGTGAAAGGGGCCTTACTGTACAATGCTGCAGATTTACTGCATGCAAATGCCCTACAGAAAATCCACAGCATTTACTTGACAGGTGGCTGTACCCTAAAAGGGGGACGTAGCACTCCGCAGAACAGGCAGATCTCTTCAGTACCATTTAGACGTTTTCAGTTACTGAAAATTAACATAATAAAAAAAAATAGAAATTTGCTGTTTCCTGATAGGGTTTGGATGTGGTAAAGCAGGGTTTCTCAACTGGTGGAGGATGTTCCGAATATGAGCTGCCGACGCCAGCTGTCTGGATCCCCTGCAGTGTAGACCAGAGGGCAGTGAGTATATCCCATGATTGATGTAAAAAAATCAGAGATCATATAGTACATGACAATCTCTTTCTAACAAAGCTAGAACCAACCCTTTAACTCACATGGATCCAGAGATCTCCCCATTCATTGTTCTGCTAGATTTATATCAAGCTGGCAGTTCAGGGGTGTGTCCTATGTGCTGCATCTCTCTCCCTGTAACTGCCACAGCTTCTAACAGAACACATGGCAGTTGAAGATTAAACCTCTTCCGGACACATGACGTACCGGTACGGCATGTTGTCCCAGTACTTAAGGACACATGACTTACCGATACATCATGTATAGTTCCGATCACCGCCACCTGGCGGTGATCGGAACTGGGTGCCTGCTCAAATCGTTGAGCAGGCACCTGGGGTCAATGCCCAGGGGGGTTGTTCTGTTTCAGCATCTTGCATTGTGTATTAATATGCTCCTCTCTTCTTCTCCCCCCTCTGTTTCAGCTTCTAGTTGGTTCAGTCTAGCCACTTCCTGTTTTCCCTGTCATGCATTGTTGCTTGTGTGTGCTCTAATTCTGAGGAGAATCTGATCAGAATCTGAGTAGTATCTCATCTTCTTATCAAGGAGAATATTGTTGGCATAATTCTTTTACCATCTGAATTCCCTGCATATCTTGTAATACAATCTCCGGATTAAAAACTACTTGATAACTCTTGGGTGTCTGATGCGTAAACTGTAAGTGGAGAATGTCTGATTCAACAAGTCACTTCACAGATGCGTGATTGTATAAAGCTGACATTTCGAAACGCCACAGTAAAAGAATTGTCTTAGTACTCTCCTTCTCACGCTAAGAAAATAATATTCTCCTCCTCCAAGTAATAAGCCATTATCATTTGTCTCCTGTTATGCTAAAGTGGAGGGTACAAGATATCACAACAATATGAAACTGCGTCCCGCCATTCTAACCTTTCAAGGCACTCCAAGGCTTCATCCCGTTCCTCGAAATCTATTGCTCAGTCCTCATCGCTAAGGTCTCGCTCTCAGCACTCTTCGCTGAGTACCTCATTAGTGTTGGCACGCGCAAAAGCGGAAGCAGCGAAGGTACAAGCTCACTGCATTAGGAAGCAGTTATTAAGGCACAAGTCACAAAGACACAAGCCCAATCTCAAGCTAATCAAGCAGCTATACAAGCCCAATCTCAAGCTAATCAAGCAGCTATACAGGCTCAGGCGCAAGCGACCAAAGCCAAGGCCGAAGATGAGTTGGAGGTCCTTCAGAAGGAAAGGGAAGAAGCAGCAGCCATGGCTGAACTTACAGTTCTTGAAGAAGCTGCTGAAGAGAAGCTTATCATCCTATGTCCAAGATATCTAATGACTCATAGGAGCGTATCCTGCAATTCGTCCTAGACCAAAGCAAAGTCAATGCATTTGCACCAGAAGATTTGGGCTCTGCACGCCAGCCTGCTGAACTCATGCGAGTAGAAAAAGAGGCAGCTTATAACTATACAGTTGACCCCAGTCCAGTGGACATTTCTCTTTCTTTCAAACCTATGGCACCTTACACAGTATTTGAGGCACCATTAGAGACCAAGCCGCTTCAAGATCATCAAATCACATTAAAACCTCCTGAGACTAGTTACATAGCAACCAAGACGCTGGTGCCAACATTACCAGATGTGGAGCCTTCATTTACACTCAAACTAGCTGCCACTCTATTCCATCTTCCAATCCCCAAACATAGGGTATCAGATGGTGCCAACAACACCAGCGAGGGAGAAGTTCCCATCACCATGATGCAGGAAAGAAATAACGCATCAGAAATCGCTAAGTACCTTACTCTCAAGGACCTCATCAGTACTAGCCTTACGATATTTGATGATCGCCCAGAGAACTATAAAAGTTCGAAGGCCACCTTCAAGACAACAGTTCAAATCCTTGGTATGCAAGAACTTGATTTACTAATTAGATGGCTAGGTCCATGGTCGTCAAAATGTGTTAAGAGACTCAAAACCGTTCATATCTACAAACCAGTCAAAGGCCTTTGTCTCACATGGGAAAGATTAGAGCAGACATACGGCGGCTCGGAAATAGTTGAACATGCCTTATTTAAACGACTATATGACTTTACTGAATTAGCCAATACAGACCGCCAAGGGTTTCAGGAATTAAACGACCTTCTTCTTGAGTTTGAAATCGTCAAGGGAGACCAGCAGCTACCAGGTCTCAGCTTTCTTGATACCTCCCATGGTGTGGGCCTGATTGTGGAGAAATTACCCCTCAATATTCAAGACCAATGGGCAACAACAGGTTCAAAATACAAGGAGCAACATCGTGTTCCCTTTCCACGAATTTCATTCTTCTGTAAGTTCATCAAGGACTTGGTTAGAGTTAAAAACGATCTGAGCTTCAACACCTTGGGAACCAACATCTTTGGCTCTACTAAACAGAGACACGAGACTTTCAGTCCCAGACAGGGGGGCCCTAAAGGTCTAATTTCAGTAAAAAAAGACAGGGGTTGTGGCCACTACTAACAATGGAAATGAAAGCCCTAAGGAACCTGATCATCATTGCCCTATCCATGATAAACCACATCCTTTAAGGACATGATGTGTCTTCATAGCAAAGCCCTTTGAGGAACGTAAGGAGTTCCTAAGGAGTCATGATATCTGCTTCAGATGCTGTGCATCCACTGAGCACTTCGCCAGAGACTGTAAGGTTCCAGTCAAGTGTTCTGAATGTAATAGTGATGTACATGTGTCCGCTGTTCACCCGGGACCAATCAGGCAGAACCTAGAACTAGTTAGCTGGCACAAGCCCCATTCCAATCAAGGCGGGGAGAGTGTCAGAGAGTCATGGCGGGGAGAGTGCCGACCGACCAACCACAACCATCACCCCCAAATGCACAAAGGTATGTGGAGAAGGACTTGTGTGCGGTAAATCTTGTTCTAAGATTTGCCTCGTGGATGTGTTTCCTACTGCACAACCAGAGAAGACCATAAGAATGTATGCTATTCTAGATGACCAAAGTAATCCTTCCCCAGCTAGCCCTAAGTTCTTTAATCTGTTCAGGATAGAGGGGAAAACTACACCCTACACCCTAGGAACATGCTCTGGTCTTGTGACAACCTCAGGAAGAAGAGCTAATGGTTTCACCTTGAAGCCCATCAAAGGAGATAAGTAAGTCTCTCTTCCAGCCCTTATAGAGTGTGACAAATTGCCGGACACAAGGGATAAAATTCCCACACCTGAAGCCGCACACATCACCCTCATCTCAGGAACATAGCCAGAGAGATTCCTCCCCTTGATAACCATGCCAAGATCTTACTCTTGCTAGGTAGAGACATTCTTGAGACTCATAAGGTCCTTGAACTTCGCAATGGCCCTTTCAACGCTCCATATGCCCAGAAACTTACAGTGGGTTGGATCATCGTGGGGGATGTATGTCTGGACAGAACCCGCAGACCCTGCCAAGTACACTCTTTCAAAACTGACGTATTAATAGGGGGGCGAACTTCTTACTTCAGGCAGTGTCCTAACCACTACTATGTGCAAGATATGCCTTGCCCAAATATTCTAAAAACATCAGAAAGCAGCTTAAATCCCAAGGAGTCAGCTGCAGAAGAATGTTCCTGGACAGAAGGGCAGCTTGTAGAAAGGCCTTCAGGATCTCAATTGGAGCCCTCTTCAAGCCCTTCCCAGCTTTTCAGTCCTCACACAGTTTCTCATAATGAATCCTATATCATCACTGACAACAAGCCTTCTGATTCATGTAGTTCTGATGAAATACCACAGAAATGTGAGCCTTCCAGTCAACTGTTTGACAATAGGTTAAATTCTGTAAAAGAAGTATCTTCTGAACGTTCTATAAAGGAGGTTCCTTCAACAGAGGAAGAGTTCATTTCAGAAACTTTGCAAGAACCTTCAGTTCCATCTACAGTTGTTGATTGCACCCAAGAGGATTACAGTTCTTCCCAGTCTTCAACGGATGAGCACCTTCATATTGCTCAGCCTTTCCTGGAAACCACAGGGAAAAGTTTACTGCCAATGTCCATGACAAATACTGCATGTCAACAACCCAAGTCCGTACGTACAAAGACAGATCCCATTTCAGAAGTGAAAAGCAGACAAGAGCATTCGCGTTCACGATCCATAGACAAAAAGCAATCTACATCTAAATCAGCCTCACAAAATAAGCGCTCTCGCTCTAAAACTTTGGCAAGATCAAGGAGAACCAAGTCTTGCTCAGCTTCTAATGAAAGCAACAGACAATCTCCTGTAGTAAAAAAGAAGAAATCCACATCTGGGGTGCACATAAGATCACTCAAGAATAAACCAGAAAAGATAGGAAATATTCCTGTGCCATCTGGCGTTTTCAAAGAGCACAACCTTTATAAATTTCGGTGGAAGCAGGTACAGCATCTCGCCAGTCAGTTCTGGAAAAGGTGGAGAAGAAAGTACCTCTGCCTCTTGCAAGAACGCAGAAGGTGGCAAGAACCAAGGCCTAATTTAAAGGAAGGAGATTTTGTTCTGTTAAGAGACAAACAAGTTGATCGCCTCGACTGGCCTACTGGACTTATTACTAAAGTAGTTTCTAGTTCGGATGGAAAGAACTTCCATGTTGAGATTCCTTCTAACAAAGATACTCATCATCTTCTAAGACTGTTTCCAGTACCAGCTCTATGGTCTGAACTGAAGACATTTCCTTTTTGGTTTGAATAAATGTTCATTGCATGTTTACTTTTCAGGTTTATGGACATTATTCATCTGTTTATTCATCAGGTTTATGGACATTATTAATTGTTACTTTATACAATTCCATTGTATGCATATACATAGTGGTATCTACCGATACCAGACGGGGAGTGTTCTGTTTCAGTATCCTGCATTGTGTATTGGTATGCTCCTCTCTTCTCCTCCCCCCTCTGTTTCAGCTTCTAGTTGGTTCAGTCTAGCCACTTCCTGTTTTCCCTGTCATGCATTGCTGTTTGTGTGTGCTCTAATTCTGAGGAGAATCTGATCAGAATCTGAGTAGTATCTCATCTTCTTATCAAGGAGAATATTGTTGGCATAATTCTTTTACCATCTGGATTCCCTGCATATCTTGTAATACAATCTCCGGATTAAAAACTACTTGATCAACTCCTGGGTGTCTGATGCGTAAACTGTAAGTGGAGAATGTCTGATTCAACAAGTCACCTCACAGATGCGTGATTGTATAAAGCTGACATTTTGAAACACCACAGGGGTCTTGTGACCTCCCCGTGTCGGCGATTGCAGCAAACCGCAGGTCAATTCAGACCTACAGTTTGCTGCGTTTCCGGGTTATTTGGGTCTCTGGGGACCCGATAACCTGGAACAGGAAGGTGATCAGTGGTGTAATAATACACCACCAATCACCATCCTGAGATCCTGACAGGTGATGGTGACATTACCTCTCAGGATCGGCTCTCATTGGTCGGCTGGGTGGCCGGGCGATTCAAATTACTGCAGCGCTTCTCTCCTCCTTTTGTGTCCGGGAGCCGAGGAGAGAGGAGCATTGCACATCGATTTCCAGAGCTGCAGCCAGCACCCCCACCTGTGCCCCAGCACCACCACCCAGGTATTAGGGGAAAGGTTAGGGACAGGTTAGGTTAGGCAGGGATATACAGGGAAAGTTAGTGAAAAAAACAAACGTTTTTTGTTGCATCACCCTAATACCAGGGGTCTTGGGATTACAGCATAGCTGTGTGACCCTAGACCCCCCCCCTTCCAGGGGTACTGCAGCTTTCCCTCCCTTCCCCACCACAACTTTTTTGGGGGCGCAAGCAGTTTTTTTTTCTGCATACCCTGATTGTGGCCGGCACTCTTAGCGTCCGGCCACTGTTAGCGCATCGCACACCCCACCGCTGATCAACTTCGGACGGTTGATCAGCGTGTTTAAATTATTTATTTTTTCACATTTTTTGGCCTTTATTTTTTATTTTTTTTTGGTTTAGGGTAAGTTTGCAAACACCCGTGCCCCCACACACGCACACCAAATAAAGTTTATCACGCACACACACACACGCACACACACACTCCTCAATGGCCCGCCGGACGTTCTCAGCCAGGGAAGCATACGCCCAGCTTGCCTTCTAGTCCGAGAGCCACAGTGAGGACGAGGATGACTTCACTTTCCTTTTGTCATCCGTGTCCTCCTTATCTTTTTTTACAAACTTTGTTAACCCTTTAGGTGTTCCTCAAGAGTTTATGGCAAATGGAGATTAAATTTCCAAATTTCTATTTTTGGTAACCTTGCGTCACAAGAATGTAATATAGAGCAACCAAAAATCATATGTACCCTAAAAATAGTCTCAACAAAACAGCCTTCTTATCCTGTAGTTTCCAAAATGGGGTCACTTTTAGGGAGTTTCTACTCGGGGGGGGGGGGGAGGTACATAAGGGGGGCTTCAAATGGGACATAGTGTAGATAAACCAGTCCAGCAAAATCGGCCTTCCAAAAACCACATGGCGCTCCTGTCCCTCTACGCCCTGCCACGTGGCCATACAGTAGTTTCCGACCACATATGGGGTGTTTCTGCAAACTACAGAATCAGGGCAATAAAACTGTTTTTTTTTGGCTGTTAACCCTTGCTTGGATACTGGAAAAAAAGGATTAAAATGGAAAATTTGCCCAAAAAATCTAAATTCTGAAATTTTAGCCCCATTTCCCATTAACTCTTGTGAAACACCAAAAGGTTTAAAGACGTTTGTAAAATCTGCTTTGAATACCTTGAGGGGTGTAGTTTCCAAAATGAGGTCACTTTTAGAGAGTTTTTACTCCGGGGGGGCATCAGGGGGGCTTCAAATGGGACATGGTGTAGATAAACCAGTCCAGCAAAATCGGCCTTCTAAAAACCACACGGCACTCCTTTCCCTCTATGCCCTGCCGCGTGGCCATACAGTAGTCTACGACCACATATGGGGTGTTTCTGCAAACTACAGAATCAGGGCAATCAAAATAGTTTTTTTTTGACTGTTAACCCTTGCTTAGATACTGTAAAAAAAGGATTAAAATGAAAAATTTGCCCCCAAAAAAATTATCAAAATTCTGAAATTTTAGCCCCAATTCCCATGAACTCTTGTCAAACACCTAAAGGGTTAATGACGTTTGTAAAATCAGTTTTGAATACCTTGAGGGGTGTAGTCTCTAGAATGGGTGGTTTCTATTATATAAGCCTCACAAAGTGACTTCAAACCTGAACTGGTCCCTAAAAAGTGGGTTTTTGAAAATTTCTGAAAAATTTCAAGATTTGCTTCTAAACTTCTAAGCCTTGTAACGTCCCCCCAAAAAAAAATGGCATTCCCCAAATGATCCATACATGAAGTAGAGATATGGGGAATGTAAATTAATAACTTTTTTGGCAATATTACTATGTATTATAGAAGTAGAGAAATTAAAAGTTGGAAAATTGCACATTTTTCCAAATTTTTGGTAAATTTGGTATTTTTTTTATAAATAAAAATGAATTTTT
This sequence comes from Bufotes viridis, assembly GCA_033119425.1. Taxonomy (NCBI): domain Eukaryota; kingdom Metazoa; phylum Chordata; class Amphibia; order Anura; family Bufonidae; genus Bufotes; species Bufotes viridis. The sequence continues at coordinate 170,690,491 of CM065590.1, forward strand.
TGGACTCTATTTTACCAGTGTCATGAAGTACAATATGTGACAAAAAAATATTCTCAGAATGGTCTGGATAAGTAAAAGCATTTTAAAGTTATTCACACTTGGGCTGCATTCACACGAGCAAGTTTTCCGCGCGGGTGCAATGCGTGATGTGAACGCATTGCACCCGCACTGAATCCTGACCCATTCATTTCAATGGGGCTGTGCACATGAGTGGTTTTTTTCACGCATCACTTGTGCGTTGCGTGAAAATTGCAGCATGTTCTATATTCTGCGTTTTTCACGCAGCACTAGCGCCATAGAAGTGAATGGGGCTGCGTTAAAAACGCATTGCATCCGCAAGCAAGTGCGGGTGATTTGCGTTTTTCACTAATGGTTGCTAGGAGATGTTGTTTGTAAACCTTCAGTTTTTTATCACGCGCGTGAAAAACGCATCAAAACGCATTGCACCCGCGCGAAAAAACCCTGAACAACTGAACGCAATCGCAGGCAAAACTGAATGGCTTTGCCTGTGAAATCGCACAGTTTTCACTGAACGCATCCGCAACGCATCCGGACACTCTCGTGTGAACCCAGCCTTAGGCCTCTTTCAGACGGGCGTTGCGGGTGCACTCCGTCAAACAGTGCGGGTGCGTTGCGGGAATCGCCGCGATTTTTCCCTGCGAGTGCAAAGCACTGTCATGCGTTTTGCACGCGCGGGAGAAAAATCGGCACTTTTGGTACCCAGACTAACCTGCACTTCTTCACAGAAGTGCATGTTTGGGTCAGAATATCTCGCTGGTATTATTTCACATTATAACATAGTTATAATGTAAAATAATACCCTTGGCCATCTCCCTAATGTTTAAACAGGTGCAGAATGGGTTAAAAATAATAAACTAATCATAACTTACCTGTTCCATTTGATCGCGAAGCCCGGCCTCCTCTCCGTTAGCTTGAAAGATGAAAAGGACCTGTAATGATGTCACAGCATCACATGGCTCAATCACCTGCTCCATCACTATGGTGATGGAGCATGTGATTGGTCCATGTGACCACGTGACATCATCCAAGGTCCTAAGCACTAGCCACAGCCTGAGGATAGTGATTAAGGACCTTGGATGATGTCACATGGTCACATGGACCAATCACATGCTCCATCACCATAGTGATGGAGCAGGTGATTGGGCCATGTGATGTGACGTCATCACAGGTCCTTTAGATCATCGATGCTGCAGGAAAGAGAGGACAGATCGCGACTACGCGATCAAGTGGCTAAGGTAAGTTAACTTTTATTATTTTTAACCCCTTCCTCTTCATTTTACACAGCATTCTTTATTAAGAATGCTATTATTTCCCTTATAACCATGTTATAAGGGGAAATAATAGAGATTGGGTCCCGTTGCTAAGCAACAATGCGGGAAAATCGCAACGCATCCGCACTTGGTTGCGGATGCTTGCGATTTTCCCGCATCCCCATTCACTTCTATGGGGCCTGCGTTGCGTGAAAAACGCAGAATATAGAACATGCTGCGATTTTCACGCAACGCAGAAGTGATGCGTGAAAATCACCGCTCATGTGCACAGCCCCATAGAAATGAATGGGTCCGGATTCAGTGCGGGTGCAATGCGTCCTCCTCACGCATTGCACCCGCGCGGAAAACTCGCCCGTGTGAAAGGGGCCTTAAGGGGAAAATGAGCCTGGTCCATAAGGGGTTAAACTGAGTACGTCCGAGCAGCTCATTGAAACAGACAAAAAATAAGGACAAGAACAAAGAGCAGGTGGCGCTATACAGATACTGATCACTGAATAAGGGCTCATTCACACGGCCGTAGTGTTCTGTGGTCCGCAAATGGCGTGGCTCAGCACGGGATCAAATCCAGTGCTGAGCCATGCCCCCTGCGCTGATCACATGACGGTGACGTCACCCCAGGTCCTTCGGCTGTTCAACAGTTCGGGTTCGTGGAAGCCGCCCCTTATGAATTCCATATGCCAGGATAGTCCTCGGTAGTGGAATCCATAACGGGATGCGGCGATTACCACAACCCGAACGCTGAACTTTTTTTTAAAGTTCGCTCATCTCTACTCGTGACACATCCCCTTTAAGCAGGGCAGCTGTGGGTCTTCTGGGATAACCGCAGTGAGGGAGGTTTCCTCCAAGTTAGCTTATTGCTCCAAAGCACACGCCAGAGCAGAGGAGGAACACTGACCACTGCTACCAATATAATGCTCTGCTGTCTCAGCAACTGCCGCCACCTCTCTACTTTGATTGTCAGGCAGGGTAAACATCATCACTAGGGATGAGCGAATTGACTTCGGATGAAACATCCGAAGTCGATTCGCATAAAACTTTGTTTCAATACTGTACGCAGCGAGCGATCCGTACAGTATTAGAATGTATTAGAAGCTCGCTCCGTACAGTATTGAAGCAAAGTTTTATGTTTCAACCAAAGTCGATTCGCTTATCCGTAATCGTCACGCCTGGCCCTGTAAATCAAAGGGGAGAGGGTGTGGCGGTTTCAGAGAGAGCAGAGCCTCTAGGTGTAACGGCCAGTCAGCCAGTGTCATAGGTACAAATCTGCTGACAGATGCCCTTTAACCACTTCATTCCCGGAATGTTCATCCCCCTTCCTTAGGGTACTTTCACACTTGCAGCATGGCTATCCGGCAGGCTGTTCCTGATCCGCTATGCCTCAAGTACCCGTGTGCTGCCGCTCCTTCCCCATTGACTGTAATGGGAATGGGGCGGGGCTACGGCGCAGCACAGCAGTGCACGGCCGGACTAAAAAGTCGGACCTGCAGTACTTTTAGTCCACCGATCTCCGGCCATACAGTGACGTGCTGCGTCGTAGCTCCGCCCCCACCCCCATTATAGTCAATGGGGACGGAACGGCAGCACGGCAATGCACGGGTACTTGCGGCATGGCAGATCCGGATAGCAAATTCCACTATACTATTGCTAAAACTAATAAATATATATAAATATAATACATATATATTTTTTGTTTTATTTTTTATGAATGAAAAAGGGGCGGGATGTTTGTATGGGTGTGTACGTAGTCTAATTACTATTGCTAATACTAGTAACTATTGCTATATCTTTTTTATTTTTTTATTAGATTTTTTTTATTTATTTTTACCTTTTTTTTTTAAGTGAATTAGCCCCTTTCTGCCACAGTCAAGGCAGGAAGAGGTTAATTTCCAGCCTGCAGGCTGACATTTCATTTTAAAGCCAGCAGGTGGCGCTCTTACATAAGAAAAAGCGCTCCCTGCCGACTTTCAGCTTCTTCAGTGTAATGCACACTTGTAGCAGAGTGCTACAAGCGTGTATTACAGCCAGACCGCTGCAGCTGACCACGGCACATCTGTCTGTGACCGCAGCTGTCTAATGACAGCAGAGTCACAGCGATCTGCGGCGGCACGGGCCACCAGCAGATTGCGATGTAACCGGACGCTTTTATGCGCCACCGCGACGTAGAAAGTCGTGCAGCAGTAGGCAAGTGGTTAAAGCACATGCAGTTTCTAACTTGTGCCTCACTTCAGCAACCCCATATGCCTGACATTACTAACACAGAGACTGTATTCACATGTTGTGACGCGATTCAGCTGAAAACATCGCCAACGTATTAAATGACTCCAGCTAAAATACCTTAATTTGTAATGAATGTGCAGAGAATTGCCATTTCACTGTACAATGGTACATCCGTAAAAAATGAAAGTGCTTTCAGCTGCAGCCATTTGAAACTGCGCTGAACTCTATGCGGAGTGTTGTTTGGCTTCATCCCAGGTGCACACAAGAAACAATGGCAGAATAATTTTTTCCCCCGTTCCCCCCTCCCAAATAAACAAATGTTAATCAGTATGCCCCATGTATCCCAGATTTGATTTTAGATTTTTGACACACATGAATGGTATAATTATTTTATGGGTTGGCCAGCTTTTAGAGTGTTTTTGGCAAACCCTTCTCAGGACCAGACCTGTAAAAGGAAGGGATACTGGATCCCAGCTACTTTGGGTCCCCTGGTGTAATCATTCACAGTGGTGCCCCCCAGTGCAGGGGTTGAGGTTGCCGATGCAGCCAGTCATTGGAGCAGTGCTTAAACACCCAAAAATTGGCCATTCCATTTAATTAGGTCAATATTAAAGGGAACCTGTCACCTGGAAAACACTTCTTAAACCAAACACAGTACCTTAAAGTATACCCCAGAGTGTCGCTAAAGATAATTTTATTTCCTCTTTCTGTCTTCTCAAATCTGTAAAAATCGTATTTTAAATCTCTCTTGGCGCCGTTTCAAAGTCGTGCTTGAAGTCAAGGGGGCAGCGGCCTCCTTCCTCAAGGTCCGATAAGCCCGCCCCTTACCCCTCCCTCCTCTCTACATTTTGATGGACATCTTGCCGTGATGCCGGGACCGCGCTCTTCGCACATGCGCTGTGCGCATCCTGTTACAGCGTGATCCCGGCCAAATTGAATAAAAAGTGATCAAAAGTCATACACACCCCAGAATTTTATTATTGAAAAGTACAGCTTGCCCTGCAAAAAATGAGCCCTCACACAGTGCTGTCATTAACATGTTATTTCCATTCAGTCCACTTACTGATTAGACTGTGTTAGACCTCTTGCACACAAATTTTTTTTTCCGTTTACGTTCCGTTTTTTGCGTTACGCATATGGAACCATTCATTTCAATGGGTCCGCAAAAAAAACGGTATCTACTCTGTATGCACTCCGTTTCCGTTCCGTTCAAAGATAGAACATGTGCTATTATTGCCCGCAAATCACGTTTCGTGGCTCCATTCGTCAATGGGGCTCTAAAGAAAATCCATATGTCTTCCGTATCCGTTCCGTTTTTTGCGGAACCATTTATTGAAAGTTTTCTCGCCAGCCCAATTTTTCAATGTAATTACTGTATACTGTATATGCCATGCTTCCGTTTCCGTTCCACAAAAAACGGATCACATATGGAAACCATGCGGAAATGGAATGGAAACACTACTGAAACAAAAAACGGAAAAACTGATCCGTTTAAAACGGTCCGCAAAACACTGAAAAAGCTACACGGTCGTGTGCAAGAGGCCTTATATGGAACATAATGACAAACTGCACTGTGGAAAAAAGAAGTGCTTTGTCCATTCTTTATGCGCTTTCTGCACGAAATTCAGGTCCAGAAAATCCTCGCCAAAACTGTGTTACTAAAAACCTCAAGAAAAAATAACTCATGGAAAAAAAAACCCTGATGGGGAGTCTGCATAAGGTTTTTTCATTGCTGAAAATACTCCATGTGAACCTAAGATCATGAGGAGTATGGCTTGGGTTTTGTAATGCTAAATGTGTTCCCTTTTTACAGATTTAAAAATAAAAAAAAGTTATGGGGTCAGATTATGGTGATGCAAAGAAAAAAATTATTTTTTTCCCCCCAAATTTTTTTTTCTTCAGTATCAAAACATAAGAAAAACGATACAAATGCGGCATCGCCATAATTGTTCTGACCATGTAGAATAAAGTTAAAGGGGTTGTTTGCATTTTTTTTGTACTTTGTATGTTTCTAACTAATCATATGTAAGCGGTTTATATTTTACTTCCTTCATCTGCAGTGGCTCCTTACTTAGAGTTTACTGACATGTGATGTCAGCTTCTCCCCCTGCTCTAATGATGTTTTGTGCACAAGCCTGAGGGAGCAGGTCTGTGTCTGTGCACACGAGACACCACTATGCTGGCGACACCCTCTGCCCTGCTGAGCTGCTGCTCTCTGCCCTGTGTCTCCCTCCCACTAGATTCTTCAGGAAAGATTAACCCTTGTACCATCAGCACCACAGACTCAAGGGCTGGAGGCTTTGCAGAGCATCTGCAGGCAATGAAAAGACAAATGCTGGGCACAGGAGCTGACGGACTGGAGAGTTCTGCAGAGCATTGCACAAGAACCGGTAGGGGGAAGATCCCATGTTTATCAGCAGTGCCATTGTACAGCTGGGACTTGTAGTCCTACACATACAACGTGCTGCTGAGTATCCAGACAAGTCACTCAGGGTATTCACTCCCTTTGCAGAGCAGTCGGAGGGGGGCACAAATAATTCATGAGAAAAACCTCAGAGATTGTTGTTATTGCAGGTAAACAGAGACCAGAAGAGAACCAGGGAAATGAGGAGATAGTATTTTTTTTTTACCTAAAACTTGCTTAGCTTAGTTATATATTGCTGACTAGCAGATTTACAGTGCTATTTTTTTTTTTTACATAACTGTAAAACAACCCTTTACCAGGTCAGTTTTACCATAGGGAATGCCATAAAACAAGAGGCATAAAACTATGGTAGAATTATCTTTTTTTTCCCAATTCCACCTTATTTGGAAGTTTTTCAGCTTCCTAATACATTGTATGCTACAGTAAATGGTGCCATTAGAAAGTACAACTTGTCCTGCAAAAATACAAGCCCTCATTTTCCATGCAAAAATGGAAAACCACCCAGGGTAGGAAGGGTGGTGCAGAGTTTGAAGAAAGGATAGTGACGCTTTACAGAGAACCTATACCCACTCCTGACATACCTGCTTTAGTAAATAACTAGCAGAAGGACCCGGCTTCACACGGGTATATTTCATCTATTTCATTTAATGTTTGTGTGTGTCATTAAAAGATATCGACAGTATCCCCCATAACAGTGACCTTCACAGTGCCCGCCCCCTAACAGTGACCTCCACAGTGCCCGCCCATTTAACAGTGACCTGCACAGTGCCCGCCCCTTTAACAGTGACCTCCAAAGCGGCCTGCCCCCTTAACAGTGACCTCCACAGTGCCTGCCCCTTTAACAGTGACCTCCACAGTGCTCACCCCTTTAACAGTGACTTCCACAGCGGCCTGCCCCCTTAACAGTAACCTCCACAGGGCCCACTCCTTTAACAGTGACCTCCACAATGCCCGCCTCCTTAACAGTGACCTCCACAGTGAACACCCCTTTAACTGTGACCTCCACAGTGTCCGCCCCTTTAACTACTACAGGACCGCCGAACGCAGGGATGAGTCCTGCGGGCGGTCCTGTAGCTCTGTGTGGACGCATCGGCGCGTCATCTCGCGAGACGCGCGAGTTCCTGTGAACGCGCGCGCACGCGCGCGCGCGTTCACAGGGGCGCGCGTCTCAAGAGTTGAACTACAGCCTGCCAGCGATGATCAATCGCTGGCAGGCTGTAGATGCGATATAAATCGCATCAAACATGTATACCAGACGCTGTTTTGTGAACAGCGTCTGGTATACCTGCTACCTGGTCCTCTGGTGGTCCCATTTGCTGGGATCGACCACCAGAGGACCAGGTAACTATGTAAAGTTGCACCAAACACTACACTAACCCCCCCACCTGTTAACCCTTTGATCACCCCATCTAGACCCCCTGATCACCCCCCTGTCATTGATCACACCCCTTGTAAGGCTCCATTCAGACGTCCATATGTGTTTTGCGGATCCGTGGATTCACGGATACGCGGAACTGATCCACAGATCCGCAGATCCTCAAAACACGGACACCGGCAATGTGCTTTCCGCATTTTGCAGATCCGCATATTGCCAGAACTATATAGAAAATGCTTTTTCTTGTCCGCAATTGCGGACAAGAATAGGACATGTTCTATATTTTTGCGGAACGGAAGTGCAGACTCGGAAGCGCGGATCCGTAATTCCGATCCGAGCGGGACAAAGTCTGTCCCCATAGAAATGAATGGGTCCGCAATTCCGCTCCGCAAACAGAATTTCGGACGTGTGAATGGGGCATAAGGGTCCCTTATCACCGCCAGTTAGTTAGCTACTTGTTAGGTAGCTAGCGCCCAGCCCACCGCACCGCAGTCACTGATTTGGCCGAGATTTTTTCATCCACATTGACCGATGCGAATGAAAAATCTGTGCCGTTTCATTTTTTTTTTTTTAGCGCAGAGGCTGAACGGAAAAATCTCATTACCCGTATGCTCAATATACGGAGAATCGCAGAAACTCCTAATGCTGGCCATACGTGTAATGATTATGAGACCCTCAAATGCCAGGACAGTACAAACACCTCACATGTGACCCCATTTTAGAAAGAAGACACCCCAAGGTATTCCGTGAGGGGTATGGTGAGTTCATGCAAAATTTTATTTTTTGTCACAAGTTAGTGGAATATGAGACTGTAAAAAAAAAAAAATCAATTTCCGCTAACTTGTGCCAAATTTTTTTTCTGTGAACTCGCCATACCCCTCACAGAATACCTTGGGGTGTCATCTTTCCACAATGGGGTCACTTGTGGGGTATTTATACTGCCCTGGCATTTTAGGGTCCTAAAGCGTGAGAATCCAAATGCGTAAAAATGGCTTATGAAATCCTAAAGGTACTCATTGGTTTAGGCTTTTGCATTTGGCTGCAAAAAGTGTCACCATGGTATCGCCAGACTCAGGAGAAGTAGGGCAATGTGTTTTGGGGTGTATTTTATATATACCATGTTGGTGTGAGAAATATCGCTGTAAACGACAACTTTTTAAATTTTTTATTCAAAGTTGTCAATTTACAGAGATATTTCTCTCACCCAGCATGGGTATATGTAAAAATACACCTCAAAACACATCGCCCTACTTCTCCTGAGTACGGCGATGCCACATGTGTGACACTTTTTGCAGCCAAGATGCGCAAGGGGCCCAAATTCCAACGAGTACCTTTTAGGAGGGCATTTTTACACATTTTTCTTCTCACGCTTTAGGCCCCTAAATGCCAGGGCAGTATAAATACCCACATGTCCCCATTTTGGAAAGAAGACACCCCAAGGTATTCGCTGAGGGGCATAATGAGTCCATGAAAATTAAACTTTTTGTCAAAAGTTAGCGGAAAGGGAGACTTTGTGAGAAAAACAATAAAAAATCAATTTCCACTAACTTGTGCCAAAAAAAAAATCTTCTATGAACTCGCCATGCCCCTCATGGAATACCTTGGGGTGTCTTCTTTCCAAAATGGGGTCACATGTGGGGTATTTCTACTGCCCTGGGTATATGTAAAAATACACCCCAAAACACATTGCCCTACTAAAGTAATAACTGGAATGGGGTGACTACAGTACCCCGAAAGGGTATCAAAATTAGGGTTATTCACTCTAGAAAAAAGACGACTGAGGGGAGATCTAATAACTATGTATAAATATATCAGGGGTCAGTACAAAGATCTCTCCCATCATCTATTTATCCCCAGGACTGTGACTGTGACGAGGGGACATCCTCTGCGTCTGGAGGAAAGAAGGTTTGTACACAAACATAGAAAAGGGTTCTTCACGGTAAGAGCAGTAAGACTATGGAACTCTCTGCCTGAGGAGGTTGTGATGGTGAGTACAATAAAGTAATTCAAGAGGGGCCTGGATGTATTTCTGGAGCGTAATAATATTTCAGGCTATAGCTACTAAAGATGGGTCGTTGATCCGGGGAGTTATTATGACTGCCTGATTGGAGTCGGGAAGGAATTTTTTCCCCTTAAGTGGGGAAAATTGGCTCTACCTCACAGGGGTTTTTTGCCTTCCTCTGGATCAACTTGCAGGAAACAGGTCGAACTGGATGGACAAATGTCTTTTTTCGGCCTTATATACTATGTTACTATGTTACTATGTTACTTCTCCTGAGTACGGCGATACCACATGAGTGACACTTTTTTGCAGCCTGGGTGCGCATAGGGGCCCTAAAACCAATGAGTACCTTTAGGATTTGACAGGCCATTTTTATGCATTTGGATTCTCACACTTTAGGGGCCCCTAAAATGCCAGGTGAGTATAAATACCCTACATGTGACCCCATTTTGGAAAGAAGACACCCCAAGGTATTCCGTGAGGGGCATGGTGAGTCCACAGAATTTTTATTTTTTGGCACAAGTCTGCGGAAATTGATATATATTTTTTTTTAATTTTGTTTTTTTACAAAGTCTCATATTCCACTAACTTGTGACAAAAAATAAAATTTTACATGAACTCACCATACCCCTCACAGAATACCTTGGGGTGTCTCCTTTCCAAAATGGGGTCACATGTGGGGTATTTATACTGTCCTGGCATTTTAGGGGCCCCTAAAGTGTGAGAAGAAGTCTGGAATCCAAATGCGTAAAAATGCCTCTAGAAATCTCTAAAGGTACTCATTAGTTTAGGGCTCTTTAGCACTCAGGCTGCAAAAGTGAGACACATAGATTGTCAGCTAGAGAGTAGAATGAGCTTGGGGTGTATTTTTATATATATCCATACTTTGTGTGAAAAATATCTCTGTAAACCACAACTTTTAAAAATTGTTATACAAAGTTGACAATTTACAGAGATATTTCTCTCACTCCAACATGGGTATATGTAAAAATACACCCTAAAACACATTGCCCTACTTCTCCTGAGTACGGCGATACCACATAAGTGACACTTTTTGCAGCCTGGGTGCGCAAAGGGGCCCAAATTCCAACGAGTACCTTTAGGTTTTACATGGCGGCTCACAATTTAGCCCCGCCCAAAATGCCAGAACAGTAAACACACCCCACAAATGACCCCATTTCGAAAGTAGACACCCCAAGGTATTCACTGAGGGGCATAGTGAGTCCGTCTGAGATTTTTTTTTTTGCCAGAAGTTATCAGAAATTGAAACTTTTTTTTTTTTCTCAGAAAGTGTCATTTTCCGCTAACTTGTGAAAAAAATGAAATGATACATGAACTCACCATGCCCCTCCGCGAATACTTTGGGGTGTCTTTTCTAAAATGGTGTAATTTGGGGGTATTTATACTTTCCTGACATTCTAGCACCTGAAGAAACATGACAGGTGCTCAGAAAGTCAGAGCTGCTTTAAAATGCCGAAATTCACTTTTTTGCACCATAGTTTGTAAACGCTATAACTTTTACCCAAACCAATAAATTAACACTTATTGGACTTTTTTTTATCAAAGACATGTAGAACAATAAATTCTATATGTCTTTGAGAAAAATTTATATAGAAATGTAGTTTTTTTTAAAAAATTTTACAACAGAAAGTGAAAAATGTCATCTTTTGCAAAAATGTCGTTAAATTTGTATTAATGGCAAAAAAAGTAAAAATGTCAGCAGCAATGAAATACCACCAAATGAAAGCTCTATTAGTGAGAAGAAAAGGAGGTAAAATTCATTTGGGTGGTAAGTTGCATGACGGAGCAATAAACGGTGAAAGTAGTGTAGTGCGGAATTGTAAAAAGTGGCCTGGTCATTAAGGGTGTTTAAGCTAGGGGGGCTGAAGCGGTTAACAGTGACCTCCATAGTACCCACTCCTTTAGCAGTAACCTCCACAGTGCCCGTCCCTTTAACAGTGACCTCCACAGCAGCCTGCCCCTTTAACAGTGACCTCCACAGTGAACGCCCCTTTAACAGTGACCTCCACAGTGAACGCCCCTTTAACAGTGACCTCCACAGCAGTTGCCCCTTCAATAGTGTCCCCTGCCCCCTTACAATGAACTCCACAGTGCCCGCCCCTTTAACCCCTTTAGGACACATGACGTACCGATACGGTATGTTTCCCGAGTCCTTAATAAAAACTTTGTCAAAAAGCCATTTTTTTGCCACCTTACATCACAAAAAGTGTAATAGCAAGCGATCAAAAAGTCATATGACCCCCCAAATAGTGCCAATCTAACCGGCACCTCATCCCGCAAAAACTATACCCAACCTGAGACAATTGCCTAAAAACTTAAAAATATTTGGCTCTCAGACTATGGAGACACTAAAACATGTTTTTTTTTTTGTTTCAAAAAGGATATTATTGTGTAAAACCAAAATAAATAAAAAAAGGTATAAATATTAGGGATCGCCGCGTCCGTAAGGACCTGCTCTATAAAAATATAACATGATCTAACCCCTCAGATGAACGCCGTAAACATAAAAAATAAAAACGTTGTCAAAAAAGCCATTTTTTGTCACCTTACATCACAAAAAGTGTAATAGTAAGCGATCAAAAAGTCATATGCACCCCAAGATAGTACAAATCGAACCGCCATCTCATCCCGCAAAAAATGAGCCCCTACATAGGACAATCGCCCCAAAAAAAAAAAAATATGGCTCTCAAACTATGGAGACACTAAAACATGATTTTTTTTTGTTTTAAAAAATGATATTATTGTGTAAAACTTATATAAATAAATAAAAAGTATACATATTATGTATCGCCACGTCCGTCACAACCTGATCTATAAAAATAACACATGACCTAACCCCTCAGATGAACACAGCAAAAAAATTAAATAAAATACGGTGTCAAAAGCCATTTTTGTCACCTTACATCACAAAGAGTGTAATAGCAAGCGACCACAATGTCATATGCACCCCAAGATAGTGCCAATCAAACCGCCATCTCATCCCGCAAAAAATGACCCCTACATAAGACAGTCGCCCAAAAAAAAACTATGGCTTTCAGAATGCGGAGACACTAAAAAATAATTTTTTTCAAAAATGCTTTATGTAAAACTGAAACAAAAAACCAAAAAGTAGTCATATTTAGTATTGTCGCGTCCGTAACAACCTGCTCTATAGAAATAGCACACAATCTAACCTGTCAGTTCAACAATGTAAATAACAAAAAATAAAAACGCTCCCAAAACAGCTATTTTTTTGCAAATTTTTTAATCCATTTTTCCAGTAACAAAGCAAGGGTTAACAGCCAAACAAAACTCAATATTTTTTTGTCCTGATTCTCTTGTTTGCACAAACACCCCATATGTGGTCGTAAACTGCTGTATGGCCAAACGGCAGGGCACAGAATGAAAGGAACGCCATATGGTTTTTGGAAGGCAGATTTTGCTGTACTGGTTTTTGGACACTATGCCCCATTTGAAGCCCCCCTGATGCACCCCTACAGTAGAAACTCCAAAAAAGTGACCCCATTTTGGAAACTACGGGATAAGGTGTCAGTTTTGTTGGTACTATTTTAGGGTAAATATGATTTTTGGTTGCTCTATATTACACTTTTTTTTAAAACAAGGTAACAAAAAATAGAAATTCTGAAATTTCATCTCCATTTGCCAATAACTCTTGTGGAACACCTAAAGGGTTAACAAAGTTTGTAAAACTGGTTTTGAATACCTTGGGGGGTGTAGTTTCTTAGATGGAGTCACTTTTATGGAGTTTCTATTCTAGGGGTGCATCGGGGGACTTCAAATGGGACATGGTGTCAAAAATCCAGTCCAGCAAAATCTGCCTTCCAAAAACCATATGGTGTTCCTTTCCTTCTGCGCCCTGCAGTTGGCCATACAGCAATTTACGACCACATATTGGGTTTTCTTGCAAACTGCAGAATCGGGGGAATAAATATTAAGTTTTGTTTGGCTATTAACCCTTGCTTTGTTACTGGAAAAAATTGATTAAAATGGAAAATTTTACAAAAACTTGAAATTCTGAAATTTTATCTCCATTTGCCATTAACTCTTGTGGAAAACCTAAAGGGTTAATGACGTTTGTAAAATCAGTTTTGAATACCTTGAGGGGTGTAGTTTCCAGAATGGGGTCATTTTTGGGTGGTTTTATTATGTAAGCCTCACAAAGTGACTTCAGACCTGAACTGGTCCCTAAAAAGTGGGTTTTTGAAAATTTCTGAAAAATTTAAATATTTGCTTTTAAACTTCTAAGCCTTGTAACGTCCCCAAAAAATAAAATGGCATTCCCAAAATTATCGATACATGAAGTAGACATATGGGGAATGTAAATCAATAACTTTTTTGGCAGTATTACTATGTATTATAGAGGTAGAGAAATTGAAACTTGGAAAATTGCAAATTTTTCAAAAATTTTGGTAAATTTGGTATTTTTTTATAAATAAAAATGAAATTTTTCGACTTCATTTTACCAGTGTCATGAAGTACAATATGTGACGAAAAAACAATCTCAGAATGGCCTGGATAAGAAAAAGCGTTTTAAAGTTATCACCACATAAAGTGACACTGGTCAGATTTTGAAAAAATAGCCTGGTCCTTAAGGTGAAATAGGGCCGTGTCCTTAAGGGGTTAACAGTGACCTCCACATCAACCTGCCCCTTTAAGAGTGGCCTCTGCCCCATTAACAGTCACCTCCACAGAGCCCTGCCCTTTTAAGACTAGGGCTACATGACGACATGTGTCGTGCGACATTTTGTCATACCAATGTCGCACAGCAATTTTTATAATGATAGGCTATGGTGTCGCACTGCGACACGACAGTCGCAAAAAATCCATCCAAGTTGGATGCATTTAGCAGTGTAAGTGTGCCCTATGTGTCGTGTAGCCCTAGCCTAAAGCTGACCTACATCAGTGAAGTAAAATGGCTGGGTTGTTATGGAACCCTGGAGTAAAGCTGTGTGTATGTGGAGACTAAGGGCCTGCGAGCTTCTATTGGCTGATAAGGGACATGTGACTGTGTGTATGGCAGTTGGGATATGAAGAGAAAGACTTGCAGGCTTGTATTGACTAATGCAGGTCATTTTTTGGGGAATATCTCAGGAACGGTACGTCCTAAACTCTAGAGAACTGTGGCCCCCACAAGATTTCTTTCCAGGTAGCAAGGGATGTGTATACCAAGTTTAGTTGAAATCGATGGTTGCGTTTTTGAGTGATCGCGGAACATACCTACTTAGATACACACACATATGTACGTCCTTCTTTATATATATAGATTGTATTCGACGTGAAGCTACAACTGTGGAGAATCTGTTCTTATAACTCTTGTGCCATTCTTTTATCATTCTTGAAAGAAGTTTATGAATAAAGGTACAGATGGCTGTTACCAGATGGGGGTGTGTCCCTGCACAGTCTGACCTTGACCAATCAGTGCTGTCAGTGTCAGAATGTGTAGGGACACACCAGCTTGTAACACCCATGTGTACCATTATCAGTAAACTTCTAGCAGGAATAAGAGGAGAACGACACAACATAGTCATAAGAATGGATGCTCCGGAACCGATATTATATGGGGAACACAAGTAGTTACTAAAACTGACATCAGGAGAGGGGGGCGGTCCTCTATAACCCTCTTAGAATGGGGTAACCTAAAATAATTCTTTTTAACTGAGCAACATTATATAAATGATTGTGCAAAATTAGTAACGCCTAAAAAATCTATATTGTAGGTATTCCAATAATTGGGTGATGGGCTCGGGGACCTGGACCATTCTAAGAACTAGCTGAGTACCCCTGGTGTGAAGATACATAGAATGGGTGCTGCACTGGACACACATAATGAGTCCCTTCCATGGATGAGAATCCAGAGCAGACACCGAGTCCTGCAAACACCAACACAGCGCAGCACTACACTGACGAATGACACTCAACCCACTTTTCAACCTGAAAACTTTCCGCTTCTGAGTTGTCCGGTCATCCTCCGACCAATGAGCGGCCAGTATCATCACTTGTGGGCGTGGCTTCGTCGCCGGTGACCAATCGGCAGCGTTGTAGTTGATGAGCCGCTGCCGGCTGGTGTCCCCTTGCTGCGGCCTGCACGGTTTGACCTGGCTGCTGTCCCCGGGATAGTGGCTGTCAGGCGGACTGTGTGACATGGGAGGCAGCGGCAGCACCAGGAGGGTCTCCTTCGAGGCGGACGAGAACGATAACATTACGGTGGTGAAAGGAATCCGGGTGAGTGATGGCGGAGGACGTGACAAGGGCGTCACACATGGCACGGGGATGAGTAGATAGGACATGGCACCGGCTGCCCCAGCCATATTTACCCGTGAGCCAGGGTCACCAGTGTGCCCGCTGGGCATTAACATGGCGAGCTACGGTGCCTCTGCGTGCTGCACGTATCGCTGTCAGTAATAAACCGCTGCTTCTGTCTACCTGTGTGTACATGTGTCTAATGGAGCATCCTTACTGGTGTCCCTGAAGGTGAAGTGCCAAGTGACTTTCCCAAAGGTGACCTTTCTCAAGGTTGAGTCACCAAATCGCCTTCATCACACTGTGATTATGATTGTGCTCCCGGAAAACCCCTTTAATGCTGCTTAAAGGGGTTTTCCACCCTTGTCCTACTTTTTAAACCCCCCCTCCTCCTCCTGTGCCGCTACCGCATCAGCATCCTGTTTGCACTGCAGCGGTCATGTGACCTGCGCTGATATACACCCGGCAGCATTAGGCCTCTTTCACACTAGCGTTTTAGCTTTCCGTCCTAGAGATCCGTCCTCGGGTCTCTAGGACGGAAAGCTACTGATCAGGATTATCCCCATGCATCCTGAATGGAGAGAAATCCGTTCAGGATGCATCAGGATGTCTTCCGTTCAGTATGTCAACGTTTTTTGGACGTTGACAAAAGCGCAGCAATCCGGAAGACATGCCGCAACGCCGGATCCGGAATTAATGCCCATTGAAGGGCATTAGTCTGGATCCGGCCTTTAGCTAAACGCCGCTTCCGCGCATTGCCGAACCGACGCTTAGCTTTTTGTCAATGGTTACTATGGCAGCCAGGACGCTAAAGTCCTGGTTGCCATAGTAAAGAGTAGGGGAGCGGGGAGCAGCATACTTACATTCCGTGCGGCTCCCGGACGCTCTAGGATGACGCCAGGGCGCCCCAGTGCATAGATCACGTGATCGCACGGATCACGTGATCCATGCGCGCGGGCGCTCTGACGTCATTCAGAGCGCCCGGGGAGCCGCACGGAATGTAAGTATGCCGCTCCCCCGCTCCCCACTGCTACTATGGCAACCAGGACGCTAGTAGCGTCCTGGCTGTCATAGTAACACTGAAAGCATTTTGAAGACTGATCAGTCTTCAAATGCTTTCAGTTCACTTGCGTTGTGCAGGATCCGGCGTGCATTCCGGCGACGGAAGTGCACGCCGGATCCTAACAACGCTAGTGTGAAAGAGGCCTTAGAAATGTCATAGTGACAGTGACATATATGGCTATGGGTAACACATGGCTGACAGTGTTAGGGTACTTTCACACTTGTGTTGGTGCGGATCCGTCTGTTTATTTGCACAGACGGATCCGCACCTATAATGCAAACGTTTGTATCCGTTCAGAACGGATCCGTTTGCATTAGCTTTAAAGAAAAATGACAAAGTCCAAAACGGATCCGTTTTGAATTACATTGAAAGTCAATGGGGAACGGATCCGTTTTCAAATGCACCATATTGTGTCATTAAAAACGAATCCGTCCCCATTGACTTACATTGTAATTAAAAACGGATCCGTTAGGCTCCGCCTCTTCAGACGGACTCCAAAACAGAATAGAAGCGGAACGGAGCCGAACTGATGCATTCTGAACGGATCCTTATCCATTCAGAATGCATTGGGGCTTAACTGATCCGTTTTGGACCGTTTGTGAGAGCTCTGAAACGGATCTCACAAACGGAATCCAAAACGCCAGTGTGAAAGTACCCTAAGGGGTAGTCCGTTTTTTTTCTTTTGATGACCTGTTAGCTGTATGAGGAGACGGTGCGCGCAGTCTCCTTCTGTTCTCTGCTGTATGTCTATGGGACAGCACTGCACGCTCCGTCTCCTCACACAGCTGATTGGTGGTTGCCCCCCCCAAATCTGATATTGATGACCTATCCTGAGGATACGTCATCAATAGAAAAAGCCCAGACAACCCCTTTAAAGGTGTTTTCCAGTCTTTTAAAGGGGTTGTGTCACTTTAGCAAATGGCATTTATCATGTAGAGAAAGTTAATACAAGGCACTTACTAATGTATTGGGATTGTCCATATTGCCTCCTTGGCTGGCTGGATTCATTTTTTCAACACATTATACACTGCTCGTTTCCATGGTTACGACCACCCTGGAATCCATCAGCAGTGGCCGCTCTTGCGCACTATAGAAAAAAGCACTAGTCTATGTGTGGTACCACGGTCCCGGCCACCAGAGAGGCTGGCCCTTTTTCCTATAGTGTGCAAGCACGGGCACTGCTGCTGGATTTAAGGGTGGTCGTAACCATGGAAACTAGAAGTGTATAATGTGATGGGAAAATGAATCCAGCGAACAGAGGAAGCAATATGGATAATAACAATACATTAGTAAGTGCCTTGTATTAACTTTCTCTACATAATTGTCACTTTTTGAAGCGAGACAACTTCCTTTAAGTGATTGCCACTTCCCTTTAAGTGATTGCCTATTCTCAGTACAGGCCATCACTCACTAGTGCTCGGGGGTCCGACACCCTGCCGATCAGCTGTTCTGTGTAGTGTTGGCACTGCTCCTACTGAAGTGACTGGGAGCAGCATATCGGTGACCAGCACTGCCCCCTACAGCACTGACAGTGCAGTGTAGTTCTGGCGCCTATTGAAAAGAAGGCTGGACAACCCCTTTAACAAACGACCTGTGTAATAACACATTGCACCATCTGATTTTATATTTTTTAATTAAAACATGGTCCACAAATTAACCCTTTTGGGTGGCAGATGCCTTCTTCCCTGTCTTCTGACCCATTGGCCGCCATTTTGACAGATTCATCTGAATCAATTCACAAAAGATTTGGATTCGGCTGGAATCAGAATTTTTGGGAACTTTGAGAGAATTTGGTTTAGAATCGGTGCGCTCTTCTGTAATAGTCAAATATAGAAATTGAGGCAATTGTATGCGTTTAGTATGAAAAGTGCTACCAGTGAGCTTCAAGCTTTAGACTGCTGTTGGACGTCTGTCCATAGATATAAGCGTATCTCCCTACATGATCACGGGGGTGCGCAGTCCCCCCAGATGACACAACACTGTCACTTCATTTATTCTCATGGGACTGCAGGAGATGCCAGGTACATTGCTCAGCCTGTCACATGGCTGGAGGGACAGCTTTAGAGCTCTGGTTCACGCCCCATTGAGAATTGGTGGAGCAGACGGCCACTTGGACGGTGCATGACGGGAACATAGGAGCCTGGGAGGCGGGATATGTGGAGCGGTAGCTCTGTATGCACACTCGTACTAGGAAGGCTGCCAGTCACTGCCCACGTGACTACTGAGCTCAGGGGTTTAAATGAATGACAAGTCAGGCTACTTTCACACTAGCGTTTTTACTGGATCCGGCAGGATTCAGCAAAAACTCTTCCGTTACTGATAATAGAACAGTCTGCATCCATTATGAACAGATCCGGTTGTATTATCTTTAACATTGCCAAGACGGATCCGTCATGAACTCCAAAGTCAATTGGGGTGCATCCCAGGGCGGAAAGCAAACCACAGAATGCTGCGGTTTTCTCTCCGGTATGAGAACGGAACGGAATGCATTTTGGAGCATTCCGTTCTGTTCAGTTACGTTTTGTTCCCATTGACAATGAATGGGGGCAAAACGGAAGCCTTTTATTTTCCGGTATTGAGACCCTATGACTGATCTCAATACCAGAAAATATTAAAGGGGTTGTCCGAGTTATTTTTTTGTTCTTTGTATGTTTCTAACTAATCAAATGTAACAGCTTTACCATGCACTTACTGCATCTGTAGTTGCTCCTTTCTCAGATTTCACGGAGGGTCACATGACCTGTGATGTTAGCTTCTCTTCCTGCTCTGATGATGTTTCCTGCACAATCATGAGAGAGCAGATATGTCTGTTCTGGCCACGTCACCCTGTACTTCTGTCTGCCCCCACTGGATACTTCAGGAAAGATTAACCCCTTCAGGAGCACAGGCTCAGGGCTGAAGGCTTTACTGGGCACAGGAGCTGACAGACTAGAGGAGTTCTGCACAAGAACAGGTAGGGAGAAGATCCTGTGTGTATCAGCAGTGTCACTGTACAGCTGGGACTCATAGTCCTACACATACAACATGCTGCTGAGTCTCCCAGCAGGCAGACATGTCACTCAGGGCAGCACTTGTATTCACTCCCTTTGCAGAGCAGGGGGAGGGGCAGAGATTGTTGTTATTGCAGATAAACAAAGGGCCAGAAGAGAACCAGGAAAATGAGGAAATATATATATATTTTACCTAAAACTTGCTTAGCTCAGTTATATATTGCTGCCCATGAGATTTACAGTGCCAATTATTATTATTTTTTTCATAATTCGGACAACTTCTTTAACCACTTCAGCCCCCCTAGCTTAAACACCCTTAATGACCAGGCCACTTTTTACAATTCCGCACTTCACTACTTTCACCGTTTATTGCTCCGTCATGCAACTTACCACCCAAATGAATTTTACCTCCTTTTCTTCTCACTAATAGAGCTTTCATTTGGTGGTATTTCATTGCTGCTGACATTTTTACTTTTTTTGCTATTAATCAAAAATTACCGAAATTTTTGCAAAAAAATGACATTTTTCACTTTCTGTTGTAAAATTTTTCAAAAAAAACTACATTTCTATATAAATTTTTCTCTAAATTTATTGTTCTACATGTCTTTGATAAAAAAATCCAATAAGTGTATATTTATTGGTTTGGGTAAAAGTTATAGCGTTTACAAACTATGGTGCAAAAAGTGAATTTCGGCATTTTGAAGCAGCTCTGACTTTCTGAGCGCCTGTCATGTTTCTTCAGGTGCTAGAATGTCAGGAAAGTATAAATACCCCCAAATTACACCATTTTAGAAAGAAGACACCCAAAGTATTCGCGGAGGGGCTTGGTGAGTTCATGTATCATTTCATTTTTTTCACAAGTTAGCGGAAAATGACACTTTCTGAGAAAAAAAAAAAAAAAAAGTTTCAATTTCTGATAACTTCTGGCAAAAAAAAAAAAATCTCAGACGGACTCACTATGCCCTCAGTGAATACCTTGGGGTGTCTACTTTCCGAAATGGGGTCATTTGTGGGGTGTGTTTACTGTTCTGGCATTTTGGGCGGGCTAAATTGTGAGCCGCCATGTAAAACCTAAAGGTACTCGTTGGAATTTGGGCCCCTTTGCGCACTCAGGCTGCAAAAGTGTCACTCATGTGGTATCGCCGTACTCAGGAGAAGTAGGGCAATGTGTTTTAGGGTGTATTTTTACATATACCCATGTTGGGTGAGAGAAATATCTCTGTAAATTGTCAACTTTGTATAAAAATTTTTTAAAAGTTGTCGTTTACAGAGATATTTTTCACACAAAGTATGGGTATATATAAAAATACACCCCAAACACATTGCCCTACTTCTCCTGAGTACGGGATACCACATGAGTGACACTTTTTGCAGCCAAGATGCGCAAAGGGGCCCTAAAACCAATGAGTACCTTTAGGATTTCACAGGGCATTTTTACGCATTTGGATTCCAGACTTCTTCTCACGCTTTAGGGGCCCCTAAAATGCCAGGGCAGTATAAATACCCCACATGTGACCCCATTTTGGAAAGAAGACACCCCAAGGTATTCTGTGAGGGGTATGGTGAGTTCATGTAAAATTTTATTTTTGTCACAAGTTAGTGGAATATGAGACTTTGTAAAAAACAAAATTAAAAAAACAAAAAAAAACAATTTCCGCTGACTTATGCCAAAAAATAAAAATTCTGTGAACTCGCCATGCCCCTCACAGAATACCTACGGGTGTCTTCTTTCCAAAATGGGGTCACATGTGGGGTATTTATACTCACCTGGCATTTTAGGGGCCCCTAAAGTGTGAGAATCCAAATGCATAAAAATGGCCTGTGAAATCCTAAAGGTACTCATTGGTTTTAGGGCCCCTTTGCGCACCCAGGCTGCAAAAAAGTGTCACACATGTGGTATCGCTGTACTCAGGAGAAGTAGGGCAATGTGTTTTGGGGTGTATTTTTACATATACCCATGCTGCGTGTGAGAAATATCGCTGTAAACGACAACTTTTTAAATTTTTTTATTCAAAGTTGTCAATTTACAGAGATATTTCTCTCACCCAGTATGGGTATATGTAAAATACACCCTAAACACATTGCCCTACTTCTCCTGAGTATGGCGATACCACATGAGTGACACTTTTTGCAGCCAAGATGAGCAAAGGGCCCTAATTCCAATGAGTACCTTTAGGAAGGGCATTTTTACGCATTTTCTTCTCACGCTTTAGGGCCCCTAAAATGCCAGGGCAGTATAAATACCCACATGTGACCCCATTTTGGAAAGAAGACACCCCAAGGTAATCCGTGAGGGGCATGGCGAGTTCATAGAAGATTTTTTTGGCACAAGTTAGTGGAAATTGATTTTTATTGTTTTTCTCACAAAGTCTCCCTTTCCGCTAACTTTTGACAAAAAGTTTAATTTTTCATGGACTCATTATGCCCTCAGCGAATACCTTGAGGTGTCTTCTTTCCAAAATGGGGTCACATGTGGGGTATTTATACTGCCCTGGCATTTTAGGGGCCCTAAAGCGTGAGAAGGAAAATGCGTAAAATGCCCTCCTAAAGGTACTCATTGGTTTTAGGGCCCCTTTCGCATCTTGGCTGCAAAAAGTGTCACTCATGTGGTATCGCCGTACTCAGGAGAAGTAGGGCAATGTGTTTTGGGGTGTATTTTACATATACCCATGCTGGGTGAGAGAAATATCTCTGTAAATTGACAACTTTGAATAAAAAATTTAAAAAGTTGTCGTTTACAGAGATATTTCTCACACACAGCATGGGTATATATAAAAATACACCCTAAAACACTCGCCCTACTTCTCCTGAGTACGGCGATACCACATGAGTGACACTTTTTGCAGCCAAGATGCGCAAAGGGGCCCTAAAACCAATGAGTACCTTTAGGATTTCACAGGACATTTTTACGCATTTGGATTTTCACGCTTTAGGACCCCTAAAATGCCAGGGCAGTATAAATACCCCACATGTGACCCCATTGTGGAAAGAAGACACCCCAAGGTATTCCGTGAGGGGCATGGCGAGTTCACAGAAAAAAAAAAATTGGCACAAGTTAGCGGAAATGGTATTTTTTTTTTTTTTTTTACAGTCTCACATTCCACTAACTTGTGACAAAAATAAAATTTTGCATGAACTCGCCATACCCCTCACGGAATACCTTGGGGTGTCTTCTTTCTAAAATGGGGTCACATGTGAGGTGTTTGTACTGCTCTGGCATTTTAGGGGTCTCCGCAATCATTACACGTATGGCCAGCATTAGGAGTTTTTGCTATTCTCCTTATATTGACCATACGGGTAATGAGAATTTTTTCCGTTCAGCCTCTGCGCTGAAAGAAAAAATGAACGTCACATATTTTTCCATTCACATTGATCAATGTGGATGAAAAATCTCTAAAAAATGTGCAAAAAAAAGAGGAAAAGCTATAAAGCTGCGATCGCTAAGGGACCCTAAGGCCTCATTCAAGCGTCCGCAATTCTGTTCCGCAAAATTTTGCGGAACAGAAATGTGGATACATTCAATTCTATGGGGACAGACTTTGTCCCGCTCGGATCCGTAATTGCGGATCCGTAATTGAAGATCCGCAAAAGTATAGAACATGTCCTATTCTTGTCCGCAACTGCGGACAAGAAAAGGCATTTTCTATATAGTTCTGGCAATGTGCGGATCCGCAAAATGCGGAAAGCACATTGCTGGTGTCCGTGTTTTGCGGATCCGCGGATTTGCGGATCCGTGGATCCGCAAAACACATGCGGACATCTGAATGAGCCTTACAGTGGGTGATCAGTGACAGGGGGTGACAGGGGGTGATCAGGGGGTGACATGGGAGATCAGGGGTTAATCAGTGACAGGGGGTGGTGGGTGGGTGGGGGCGGTGGGGGGTTGTGTGGTGATTGGTGCACTTTGATATTTTTCTCTGGTGGTCCCAAGCAAAGGGACCACCAGAGAAGCGGGCAGCAAGCAGATCAGACGCTGTTCACAGAACAACGTCTGATCTGCGATTTTTTCTGCCATATACAGCCTGCCAGCGCACGATAACTACATGCGAGCGCGCCGATGGCGCGCATTGCGCATGTGCGGGCGCATCCTCGCGTCATCTCGCGTCTCGCGAGATGACGCGCCGATGCGTCCGATCAGAGCTACAGGGCCGCCGCCAGGACGCAATCCTGCGTGCGGCGGTCCTGTAGCGGTTAACGCTAGTGTGAAAGTAGCCTTATACTGCATCTTTTCCTGTAAAACTTTATATCAATCTGCTCAGCTCCTTCTGCTCTTTAACCCCTTAAGGACCCATAACGTATGGGTACGTCATGGGTCCGATCCCTAAGTATGGCGCCCGCTCCTGCCCTCTGTGGGCGCGATCGCTGGGGGGGTCCGGCTGTTTCCTGTAGCTGACCCCCGCGGCTAATGATCGCGGCCGGCAGCGATGCCGATCGCAATCATTTAACCCCGCAGATGCCGTGGTCAATCCTGACCACGGCATCTGCGCGCGCTAAAACCGAAAGTAAAACTTTCGGCAGCTCTCCGGTTCCCCCTAGTGGTGATCGGGAGAATCGGAGCGCTGTAAGGGATAGCCTCAAGCCTTTCATTCAGCATGAGGCTATCTCTTACTATTTCCTATGGAGCCCTTGTTAGCAATAGGGCTTCATAGGAAAGTAGTAAAATCCTCATAAACTCCAATATGTTAGAAGCAATCAGATGACTGATTTATATAGGTCCCTATGGGACCTATATAACAGTGTAAAAGAAAAATAAAAGAAATAAAAAAAATAAAAAAATAAATAAAAAAAACCTAAAAATTCAAATCACCCCCCTTTCCCCAAAATTAAAATAAAATAATAATTTTTTTAAAAAAAATACACATCATGGGTGTCATAATGTGCGAAAACGCCCGTGGTATAAAAATATAAAAATATATTCCCCATACGGTAAACAGAAAAACGGAAAAAAGCGCCCAAATGGCGGATTCGCCATTTTGAGCGCTTCATTTCCTCAAAAAAATTAAATAAAAAGTGATCAAAAAGTCCTACACACCCCATAATGGTATCAACTAAAAGTTCAGATCGCCCACAAAAAATAAGCCCCCATACAATGCCATACACTTAATTACAAAAAAGTTATAGGGGTCAAAATATGGCGACAAAAATAAAAAAATAAAAAATTTCCCACTTTTGACTTTTTTTTCACTATCAAAACGCAAGAAAAACTATACATATTGGGTATCGCCGGATTCGTACTGACCTGTAGAATAAAACTAAATGGTCAGTTTTATCACACATCAAACGTCGTAATTTAAAAACCCGTAAAATTGTGGTAGAATTGTTTTTTTTTTGCAATTTCACCCCATTTGGAATTTTTTTCCCGCTTCCCACTACATCGTATGCAGTATTAAATGGTGGCGTTGGAAAGTACAACTTGTCCCGCAAAAATAAAGCCCTCATATGGCCATGTGAACGTAAAAATAAAAAAGTTATGGCTCTCGGAAGGCATGGAGCGCAAAACGAAAATGCAAAAATGAAAAAACCCCGAGTCCTTAAAGGGTTAATATGCTGCTAGGTGAATAGACTTCCTCTTAACGATTAAAATACCTGAGCTTTCTATGTCCAGTGGGCAGTCCTATACAGTGACTGATGGATGCTCCTACAGGAAGGGCTTCCAGTCAATGAGTGAGACCTCCCACTGGACTCCTAAGCATAGATGTAGCAGGTATTTCAACAGTATATACTGACTATGTGCCCATAATACCAGGGCTGTGGAGTCGGAGTCGAGGAGTCGGAGTCGGAGGCAATTTTGGGTACCTGGAGTCGGCAAAAAATGGACCGACTCCGACTCCTACTAGATTTAAATTGGAATAAAAAAAAAATAGAATTAAAAAAAAGCAAGTTTAAATGTCCCAATTCAGATAAAGTTATAATGAATTACTTCTCTACTGTAAGAATAAAGGCCAATGCATGCAGTGCGTCACGTTACCGCTAAACAAAGACGTTAAGTGACCGTGAAGAAGCATGCTTTTCATATGCTTTACTATGCAGTTAAAGGGACACTGACAGGCTGATTTACCGGCTAAAGATATATCTGCTGGTATTCATCAGAGGATTAGAAATACAACTAGACGACTGTTACCCCCAGTTGAGGTTTACTTGTGTTTAAAAATGTTTTAATCAATATGCAAATTCTCTACCTTTGTGCCCAAGGGGGCAGGCGCACATGTAGAGTACTGGTAGCACTAGACAGGACTAGGTAGCGAGGAGGAAGAGAGAAAGCTGGCACAGCCTCAGCATAGCCAGACCAGGCTGCTGCCAGCACTCTACACGTGCGCCTGCGCAGGAATTCAGCGTTCGGCTAGCCTGAAAAAAAAAGGCCAGTGCAGTGAATAATAACGAGGGGAACAGCGCTGGGAAGCTGTACTTCGGGCGCGGCTGGGCACAAAGCCGCAGGAGACGCTGCCCCATTGGGCACAAAGATAGTGAATTTGCATACAGATTAAAATGTTTTTTAAACACAAGTACAGCTTAACTGGGGGTAACATTAGTATAGTTTTATTCCTAATTCTCTGATGAATACCAGTATATATATATCTTTAGCTGGAAAATCAGCCTGTCAGTGTCCCTTTAAGGAGCGGCAATACTTACACGTTCCATTGTCTTGTGGTCTGCTGTTACAGGGAACCCATGGTTATCCTAGCCTCTCACTGATAACTGATTAAGGACTGGAGACACTTGTATAAGTGAAGGGAATGGATAGTCAATAGTTCAAGACTGAAGCTGTAAACCATTTGAAAAACTGCTATCATTCAGCTAAGGCTATAAAACATGTAAACTCAGATTGTTAGCTTAAATTTTAAACATGACTATGGGATTCTACTAGGAAAATCATGTTTTAAAATAAATGCCCCGTCCCCTGCCCCTTCCTGGATCCTCCCACTGCTCTATCTTCAGCAGAAGATCAGCACACAAAGGAGAAGGCAGCAGCTTCTGCTCAACTACCTCTCTGTGCTAGAGGAGATTAGAAGAACTTGGTGGAACAGCTTCGTATTTGCATATTAAATACAGAGGAGTCGGAGTCGGAGTCGGAAGTTTCAAAATCTGAGGAGTCGGAGTCGGACAATTTATCTACCGACTCCACAGCCCTGCATAATACGATATAGCAATCTGCTCAGCTCCTCCTGCTCTATCATGTTACTGACAGACAGAACACTGTGGGGGAGGGGGGGGCGAGTTCATGAAGACTGATATTTCAGAAGCCAGGCTTAACCACTTGCCGCCACGCTAACGCTGATGGGCGTCAGCGCTGCGGCTCTCTCAGGTCTCACTGCCACCTATCGGCGTCATCTCGTGAGATCCGAGATTTCACATGAACGTTCATGCGATCGTAACCGGGACAACTGAAACTACAGCCTGCCAGCGCTGATTATGCGCTGGCAGGCTGTAGATGCGAATAAAAGCGCATTGAAAACCAGGGCTGTGGAGTCGGTAGATAAATTTTCCGACTCCTCAGATTTTGAAACTTCCGACACCGACTCCTCGACTCCGACTCCTCTGTATTTAATATGCAAATACGAAGCTGTTCCACCAAGTTCTTCTAATCTCCTCTAGCACAGAGAGGTAGTTGAGCAGAAGCTGCTGCCTTCTCCTTTGTGTGCTGATCTTCTGCTGAAGATAGAGCAGTGGGAGGATCCAGGAAGGGGCAGGGGAAGGGGCATTTATTTTAAAACATGATTTTCCTAGTAGAATCCCATAGTCATGTTTAAAATTTAAGCTAACAATCTGAGTTTACATGTTTTATAGCCTTAGCTGAATGATAGCAGTTTTTCAAATGGTTTACAGCTTCAGTCTTGAACTATTGACTATCCATTCCCTTCACTTATAAAAGTGTCTGCAAATTCACTATCTTTGTGCCCATTGGGGCAGCGTCTCCTGCGGCTTTGTGCCCAGCCGCGCCCGAAGTACAGCTTCCAGCGCTGTTCCCCTCGTTATTATTCACTGCACTGGCCTTTTTTTTCAGGCTAGCCGAACGCTGAATTCCTGCGCAGGCGCACGTGTAGAGTGCTGGCAGCAGCCTCGTCTGGCTATGCTGAGGCTGTGCCAGCTTTCTCTCTTCCTCCTCGCTACCTAGTCCTGTCTAGTGCTGCCAGTACTCTACATGTGCGCCTGCCCCCTTGGGCACAAAGGTAGAGAATTTGCATATTGATTAAAACGTTTTTAAACACAAGTAAACCTCAACTGGAGGTAACAGTCGTCTAGTTGTATTCCTAATCCTGTGATGAATACCAGCAGATATATCTTTAGCCGGTAAATCAGCCTGTCAGTGTCCCTTTAACTGCATAGTAAAGCATATGAAAAGCGTGCTTCTTCACGGTCACTTAACGTCTTTGTTTATTGCATTGGCCTTTATTCTTACAGTAGAGAAGTAATTAATTATAACTTTATCTGAATTGGGACATTTAAACTTGCTTTTTTTTTATTCCAATTTTTTTTTATTCCAATTTAAATCTAGTAGGAGTCGGAGTCGGTCCATTTTTTGCCGACTCCGACTCCAGGTACCCAAAATTGCCTCCGACTCCGACTCCACAGCCCTGTTAAAAAAACGCATATCAGACGCTGTTTTGTAAACAGCTTCTGATATGCCTGCTGTCTGGTGGTCCATTTGTCTGGGACCACCAGAGGAAACATAAGTAAAGTGCACCAATCACTACACAGCCCCCCACCCCCCATCACTGATTAACCCCTGATCACCCATGTCACCCCCCCTGATCACCCCCTGTCACTAATCACCCCCCTGTAAGGCTCATTCAGACGTCCGTATGTGTTTTGCGGATCCATGGATCTGCGGATCCGCAAAATACGGACACCGGCAATGTGCTTTCCTTATTTTGCGGATCCGCACATTGCCAGAACTATATAGAAAATGCCTTTTCTTGTCCGCAATTGCGGACAAGAATAGGACATGTTCTATATTTTTGCGGATCCAAAGGTGCGGATCCGGAAGTGCAGATCCGCAATTCCGGATCCGAGCGGGACAAAGTCTGTCCCCATAGAATTGAATGTATCTACAATTCCGTTCCGCAAAATTTTGCGGAACAGAATTGCGGACGTGTGAATGAGGCCTAAGGGTCCCTTAGCGATCGCAGCTTTACAGCTTTCCCCTCTTTTTTTTTTTGCACATTTTTTAGAGATTTTTTCATCCACATTGAAATCTCATTACCCGTATGGTCAATATAAGGGGAATAGCAGAAACTCCTAATGCTGGCCATACCCATACATGTAATGATTGCGGAGACCCTCAAATGCCAGGGCAGTACAAACACCTCACAAGTGACCCCATTTTAGAAAGTAGACACCCCAAGGTATTCGCTAAGGGGCATAGTGAGTTCATGTAAAATTTTTAGTTTTTTGACACAAGTTAGCGGCAAATGAAATTTTTTGAAAAAAAATTCCATTTCCGCTAACTTGTGACAAAAAATAAAAAATTCCATGAACTCACTATGCCCCTTAGCGAATACCTTAGGGTGTCTACTTTCCGAAATGGGGTCATTTATGGGGTGTTTCTACTGTCTGGGCATTGTAGTGCGTCAGGAAACAGGACAGGTGCTCAGAAAATCAAACTGCGGAAATTCACTTTTTTGCACCATAGTTTGTAAACGCTATAACTTTTACCCAAGCCAATAAATATACACTTATTGCATTTTTTTTTATCAAAGACATGTAGAACATTAAATTTAGAGAAAATTTTAAATTGAAATGTAGTGTTATTTGAAAATTTTTACAACAGAAAGCGAAAAATGACGTTTTTTTGCAAAAATTTCAAAAAAAGTAAAATATCAAAAAAAGTAAAAATGTCAGCAAGAATGAAATACCACCAAATGAAATCTCTATTAGTGAGAAGAAAAGGAGGTAAAATTAATTTGGGTGGAAAGTTGTATGACGGAGCAATAAACGGTGAAAGTAGTGTAGTGCAGAATTGTAAAAAGTGGTCTGGTCACTAGGGGGGTATAAACCTGTGGTCTTCAAGTGGTTAAAGGGCATCTGTCAGCAGGTTTGTAGCTATGACACTGGCTGACCTGTTACACGTGCACTTTTCAGCTGAAGGCATCTGTGTTGGTCCCATGTACATATGTGCCCGCGTTATTGAGAAAAATTTGGTTTTACTATATGTAAATGAGCCTCTAGGAGCAACAGGCTCAGCACTCTCTGCAATGGATCATTTACATATAATAAAGCATAATTTTTCTCAGTAATGCGGACACATATAAACATGGGACCAACACAGACGCCTACAACTGCCAAGTGCACATGTAACAGGTCAGCCAGTGTCATAGGTACAAATTTGATAAAAAAAAACTAACAAAAAAAACTGGAGAAAGATGTGCAAGTATATCAAGAAGCGCTGGCATCTTATCTTTGCCACATTTTCTGGCAGCCTGTGTGCTAGAAAAGCAAATCTACGCCAGATGTGAGCAGTCACATGGGTAAATCGCCACCACCATTTTACTTACATGAAAACCAGTCATTTCCAGGGTTTACATTTCAATTGAAGAGCCAGGGTAAAGGTGGGCATATGCATAAGATGAAAGTTGGTTGATGGTTGAATATAAGTTTAACGATCAGTTTGCAGACACGGCAATACACATTTTGATCCATATTGGCCATTACAGTTGCTCAAACTGGTCATACATTTTCAATGAACCCGAACAGTGCACAAAATATTTTTCAGGGAAAAGATCTGTTGTCTATCGGATAAAAAAATTAAACACGGCCGACTTGTTTTCGGATGTTAATTGTCTGCCATCGGTCGGCCAAAATGATCATTCATTGTCAAATTTCACTTGACAATGATCATTTTGATCAAATTTAGACTAATGGCACGTTCACATAACAGATTTCAACGCTGTTTTTCTGTTTGGATGTTGCGGACCCGCTCACAGCTTAGTGCACAGTTAAGTTACAAGCAGACACCCGCCTTAGTCCCTTGACGCGGTCCTATCTTTAAGCCGCTGGCCTAGAAACTGCAGCACTGCCTGCCTTTGAAAACAATAGGAGGACAGACGCCACATGGGCGATGGCGGAATTTTGGCATGTCAAAATTCCTCCATGTGACCAGGCCCCTATATTTGTGGATACCTTAAAGTGAATCTGTCAGGTTCGAAGCACTTCCTAAACTAAAGTAAATGGTGTATAGTGTAAGTGACACTGAGTCCGATTATGCAATTGTTATCTTCATAGTCACTTGAATTCTGACGCTGTGCTCCCACCAACCAGCAGTAAGGCTGAGTTCACACTTCAGTTTCCATCAGTTATTGTGAGCCAAAACCAGTACTGAAGCCTACTCAGAGATAAGGTGTAAAGGAAAGATCTGCTCCTCTTCTGTGCTTCTGACCCACACCTGGCTCTCAATAACTGACCAAATAACTGAAGTGAGAGCTCAGACTAAAATGCATTGAGCAGACTCCTCTTTGAGTCCTGTCCATTATATGTGTGAGCTCAGGAGTACTCTCCATTATATGTGTGAGCTCAGGAGTACTCTCCATTATATGTGTGAGCTCAGGAGTACTCTCCATTATATGTGTGAGCTCAGGAGTCCTCTCCATTATGTGTGTGAGCTCAGTAGTCCTCTCTATTATGTGTTTGAGCTCAGGAGTCCTCTCCATTATGTGTGTGAGCTCAGTAGTCCTCTCTATTATGTGTTTGAGCTCAGGAGTCCTCTCCAGTATGTTTGTGAGCTCAGGAGTCCTCTCCAGTATGTTTGTGAGCTCAGGAGTCCTCTCCAGTATGTTTGTGAGCTCAGGAGTCCTCTCCAGTATGTTTGTGAGCTCAGGAGTCCTCTCCATTATGTGTGTGAGCTCAGGAGTCCTCTCCAGTATGTTTGTGAGCTCAGGAGTCCTCTCCATTATGTGTGTGAGCTCAGGAGTCCTCTCCATTATGTGTGTGAGCTCAGGAGTCCTCTCCAGTATGTTTGTGAGCTCAGGAGTCCCCTCCAGTATGTGCCTGAGCTCAGGAGTCCCCTCCAGTATGTGCCTGAGCTCAGGAGTCCCCTCCAGTATGTGCCTGAGCTCAGGAGTCCTCTCCAGTATGTGCCTGAGCTCAGGAGTCCCCTCCAGTATGTGCCTGAGCTCAGGAGTCCCCTCCAGTATGTGCCTGAGCTCAGGAGTCCTCTCCAGTATGTGCCTGAGCTCAGGAGTCCCCTCCAGTATGTGCCTGAGCTCAGGAGTCCCCTCCAGTATGTGCCTGAGCTCAGGAGTCCCCTCCAGTATGTGCCTGAGCTCAGGAGTCCCCTCCAGTATGTGCCTGAGCTCAGGAGTCCCCTCCAGTATGTGCCTGAGCTCAGGAGTCCCCTCCAGTATGTGCCTGAGCTCAGGAGTCCCCTCCAGTATGTGCCTGAGCTCAGGAGTCCCCTCCAGTATGTGCCTGAGCTCAGGAGTCCCCTCCAGTATGTGCCTGAGCTCAGGAGTCCCCTCCAGTATGTGCCTGAGCTCAGGAGTCCCCTCCAGTATGTGCCTGAGCTCAGGAGTCCCCTCCAGTATGTGCCTGAGCTCAGGAGTCCCCTCCAGTATGTGCCTGAGCTCAGGAGTCCCCTCCAGTATGTGCCTGAGCTCAGGAGTCCCCTCCAGTATGTGCCTGAGCTCAGGAGTCCCCTCCAGTATGTGCCTGAGCTCAGGAGTCCCCTCCAGTATGTGCCTGAGCTCAGGAGTCCCTCCAGTATGTGCCTGAGCTCAGGAGTCCCCTCCAGTATGTGCCTGAGCTCAGGAGTCCCCTCCAGTATGTGCCTGAGCTCAGGAGTCCCTCCAGTATGTGCCTGAGCTCAGGAGTCCCCTCCAGTATGTGCCTGAGCTCAGGAGTCCCCTCCAGTATGTGCCTGAGCTCAGGAGTCCCCTCCAGTATGTGCCTGAGCTCAGGAGTCCCCTCCAGTATGTGCCTGAGCTCAGGAGTCCCCTCCAGTATGTGCCTGAGCTCAGGAGTCCCCTCCAGTATGTGCCTGAGCTCAGGAGTCCCTCCAGTATGTGCCTGAGCTCAGGAGTCCCCTCCAGTATGTGCCTGAGCTCAGGAGTCCCCTCCAGTATGTGCCTGAGCTCAGGAGTCCCCTCCAGTATGTGCCTGAGCTCAGGAGTCCCCTCCAGTATGTGCCTGAGCTCAGGAGTCCCTCCAGTATGTGCCTGAGCTCAGGAGTCCCCTCCAGTATGTGCCTGAGCTCAGGAGTCCCCTCCAGTATGTGCCTGAGCCCAGGAGTCCCCTCCAGTATGTGCCTGAGCCCAGGAGTCCCCTCCAGTATGTGCCTGAGCCCAGGAGTCCCCTCCAGTATGTGCCTGAGCCCAGGAGTCCCCTCCAGTATGTGCCTGAGCCCAGGAGTCCCCTCCAGTATGTGCCTGAGCCCAGGAGTCCCCTCCAGTATGTGCCTGAGCCCAGGAGTCCCTCCAGTATGTGCCTGAGCCCAGGAGTCCCCTCCAGTATGTGCCTGAGCCCAGGAGTCCCCTCCAGTATGTGCCTGAGCCCAGGAGTCCCCTCCAGTATGTGCCTGAGCCCAGGAGTCCCCTCCAGTATGTGCCTGAGCCCAGGAGTCCCTCCAGTATGTGCCTGAGCCCAGGAGTCCCCTCCAGTATGTGCCTGAGCCCAGGAGTCCCCTCCAGTATGTGCCTGAGCCCAGGAGTCCCTCCAGTATGTGCCTGAGCCCAGGAGTCCCCTCCAGTATGTGCCTGAGCCCAGGAGTCCCCTCCAGTATGTGCCTGAGCCCAGGAGTCCCCTCCAGTATGTGCCTGAGCCCAGGAGTCCCCTCCAGTATGTGCCTGAGCCCAGGAGTCCCCTCCAGTATGTGCCTGAGCCCAGGAGTCCCCTCCAGTATGTGCCTGAGCCCAGGAGTCCCCTCCAGTATGTGCCTGAGCCCAGGAGTCCCCTCCAGTATGTGCCTGAGCCCAGGAGTCCCCTCCAGTATGTGCCTGAGCTCAGGAGTCCCCTCCAGTATGTGCCTGAGCTCAGGAGTCCCCTCCAGTATGTGCCTGAGCCCAGGAGTCCCTCCAGTATGTGCCTGAGCCCAGGAGTCCCCTCCAGTATGTGCCTGAGCTCAGGAGTCCCCTCCAGTATGTGCCTGAGCTCAGGAGTCCCCTCCAGTATGTGCCTGAGCTCAGGAGTCCCCTCCAGTATGTGCCTGAGCTCAGGAGTCCCCTCCAGTATGTTCAGTTGCAGGGACCTTGAGGCTATGTTCACACAGCTAAAATCTGCCACTGATTCAGCAGCGGAAAACAGGCGTTCACAGCCAAAACCCCCCAACAGATTTCTCTTTGACTTTAATGTCAAAAAGTCACCCTGTGCACAGAGTGTAAAATAGTTTTTTTTTTAGTAGCTGATCTGAAAAACGCTTGATTGAGGATTTCATAGAAGTCACTGGGGAAGCATAGAACCAAATACTCTTCTAATACCCCTGTAAAAAAACCTCATCTAAACCTCCACCAAATTACAACTCTGCCACCAAAATTAACCTGTTTCAGCCAGTATTCTACTACTGATTTTTCAGCTGCTGATTTTGGATACTCACTGCGATAACTGCATTAGTAAAGCCAGTGGAATCACATAATTTTGTTTAGGATTTAGTAAATTATGAATGACGGGATGGGAAGCTGTTGTCAGCCATGATTTCATGTGATGTTACTTACATTTATTGCTTTTTTTCTTTTAATAGCTGTCTGACAATGTTATCAATCGCATGAGAGAACCAGCTTCTCCTTCCTCCAGACCACAGCCACCTCCAGCACAGCCAAAGCTTCCCACTGAGCAGCCCATCTCTAGTAGTTATGCAGGTATGTATACAGCTAGTATTGTCCATGCTAATGTCATTCTCTGAGAGGGGTTCAATCTCTTCTGGATTTGAACTTACGATCCCTACATGCATGGTAAACCACTAAGCTATAGCATCACCACATAGAGATGCATGTCTTTTCTATGCTTAGACACCTATCACTGGTATCTTTATAATCATACATTGTGTCTGTGAATAAAGCAGTAATGTGTATATTAGGCTACTCTCACACTTGCGGCAGCAGGGTCCGAAAGGCTGTTCCGGTGGGGGAACAGCCTGCCAGATCCGTGCTAACGCTATCCCACTGTGCCGCGGGAAATCCGCTCCAACCCCATTTGCGGTCGGACAAAAACTACAGCATGCCGAACGCCTCTTGCCGGAACAGCCTGCTGAACCCTGCTGCCGCTAATGTGAAAGTAGCCTTAGCTTTCTAAGCAGATCTCAGTGTAGTGAAGCTATAGTACATAGAGTATATGATATGTAGATGCTAGGACACAGCTCTACCCTCAGCATGTGTAGCCCTGTCAATCAGGGGGAGTGTGCAGAGCACAGGGGGTGTTACTAAGCAGTGCTCAGATGATTCAGCCCCCAACTCCTAGTGCTCAAATTGCTTATTTGCATGTGAATAAAAAAAATGCATATTTCTCTGTAGCTATTTATCATACAGACAAGAGAAAGGTATTGTCTGGTTTAATAGGGTTGATCCTGGTGGCAGAGCCTCTTTCAGTAAAAGTGCAGCTTTTTGTGGTTGGATATGGAATTATAGACTTATCATTGCAGCCACATCACTTTATGGTGCTTTACTCGGGTATTATGAAACTATCAGACTTTGGTTAGATACAAGTCTTTTGCCCTCTAAGAGAGTACTTGTGAGTGCAAAACAGTACATACTTCAAGGGGTAGTCCAAGTTATTTTTTTGTTCTTTGTATGTTTCTAACTAGGCAAATGTAAGGACTTTACAATTTACTTACTTTATCTCCAGTTGCTGCTTTCTCAGCTTTTACTGAGGGTCACATGACCTGTGATGTCGGCTTCTCTCCCTGCTCTGATGATGTTTTGTGCTCAAGTCTTAGAGAGCAGATATGCGTCATCACTGTGACCACGCCCCCTGCACTGGTCACTGTGCTGGCCATGCCCCCTCACTGCCGATTGCTGCTTATTTCTCCCTGGATTCTTGAGGAACAAACATTAACCCCTTCAGCTGCACAAACTCAGGGCTGAATGCTTTACTGAGTAGCTGCAGGCAGTGAGGAGACAAATGCTGGGCACTGGAGCTGACAGAGGAGTTCTGCAGAGCAGTGCACAAGAACAGGTAGGGGGAACATCCTGTGTGTATCAGCAGTGTCATTGTACAGCTGGGACTTGTAGTCCTACAAATACAACATGCTGCTGAGTCTCCCAGCAGGCACACCTGTCACTCAGGGCAGCACTTGTATTCACTCACTTTGCAGAGCAGGGGGAGGGGGGCAGAGATTGTTGCTCTTGCAGGTAAACAAAGGGCCAGAAGAGAACCAGAGAAATTAGGAAATATATATTTTTTTGACTAAAACTTGCTTAGCTTAGTTATATATTGCTGCCCATCAGATTTACAGTGCTATATATATTTTTTTTTCATAACTCGGACGACTCCTTTAACCACTTCCAGACCGGGCCATTTACCCCCTTCCTGACCAGGCCTAATTTAGAAAATCTGACGTGTGTCACTTTATGTGGTCATAACTTTGGAACGCTTATGCTTATCCAAGCCATTTAGAGATTTTTTTCTCGTGACACATTGTACTTCATGTTAATAGTAAATTTGAGTCAATATGTTTTACCTTGACTTATAAAAAAAAATCCAAAAGATAATGAAAATGTGAAAAAATTTACTGTTTTTCTAAATTTGAATCTCTCTGCCTCATAAAATATTTATGAATGAACATTCCCCAAATGTCTACTTTATGTTGGCATTATTTTAGTAATGTAATTTAATTTTTTTATGCCTCTAGAAGGTTTAGAATTTTAGAAGCAATTTTTGAAATTTGTAAGAAAATTTCCAAAGTCAACTTTTTTAAGGGCTAGTTCAGTTCTGAAGTCACTTTATGGGGCTTACATAATAGAACCAACCCATAAAGTACCCCATTTTAGAAATTACACCCCTCAAACCATTCAACTATTCAAAACTGGTTTAAGAAATGTTGTTAACCCTTAGGTATTCCACAGGAATTAAAGCAAAATAGAGGTGAAATTTCAAAATGTCCCTTTTTTTTTTTTTTTTTGCAGATTTTCCATTTTGATTAATTTTTTCCTGGAACACATCACGGTTTAACAACAAAACAGACCTCAATGTTTATTATTTTGATTCTGCAGTTTGCAGAAACACCCCATATGTGGTCGTAAACCGCTGTTTTCAGAGATGGACAAAGTGGGAGTTAAAGGGGTTAACTTTCCGAATGTGAAACTCTTTTTTTTAAATCATAAATTTGACGGACTTTCTTCCCTTTCTGTGGGTGGTCAGCATAAAGTACTTGCATCTCTCAGGATGCATTTTAACTGGCTCTTGTTAAATCCCTCCTCATCTGCATATTAT
The DNA here is from genome assembly GCA_033119425.1 of Bufotes viridis. Taxonomy (NCBI): domain Eukaryota; kingdom Metazoa; phylum Chordata; class Amphibia; order Anura; family Bufonidae; genus Bufotes; species Bufotes viridis. The sequence goes on from CM065590.1 coordinate 170,727,468, forward strand.
TATTATTATTTATTTGAAAGTGCCATTAATCCCAAGGTGCTGTACATCTAAAAAAGGTATACATACAGAATACAAAAACACAAAACCAATAAACTTGAAACTATTAACAGACTGGCATGGAGGGGGAGAGGACCCTACCCACGAGAGATTACAATCTACAAGGAAAGGGGAAAGACACAGTAAGTGCATAGAAAATAGTCCGACACTTATACCGTAGTCCCATAGATACATATGGTATTAAATGGCTTCTCCCAAGTTACACGTCCACTGTTTAGAGAGGTATACAGCCCCTTAAAGTATTCATACCCCTTGAACCTTTCCACATTTTTTCACGTTACACCCACAAACTTAAATGTATTTTATTGGCATTTTCTATGATAGACACAATGTAGCAAGTATGTGTGAAGAAAAAAGAAAATGATACACGGTTTTGTACATTTTCATAAACAAAAGTCTGAAAAGTGTAGCATGCATTTGTATTCAGCCTTCTTTGCTGCCTGTGCCGTTCGCAGCACGCCCTGCGCTGATAAAGATCCGTTACTGCGCGGGCCGCATGACACGGCTTTGCGGGCCGCATTTGGCCCGCTGGCCGTAGGTTGGGCATCACTGGTTTAGATCAAAGCATATTCATGTGTTAGAATGGCCCAGTCAAAGTCCAGACCTAAATTCCATTGAAAATCTGTGGCAAGACTTGAAAATTGCTGTTCACAGACACTCTCCATCCAATCCGACTGAGTTTGAGCTTTTTGCAAAGAAGAATAGATGTGCAAAGCTGGTAAAGACATACCCCCAAAGACTTGTAACTGCAATGAAAGGTGGTCCTGAGTATTGACTCGGGGGCTGAATATAAATGCACACCACGCTTTCCAGATTTTTAGTTCACACATACTTGTTACTGTGTGTTGGTCTATCACATAAAATCCCAATAAAAAAATTTAAGTTTTTGGGTGTATCGTGAAAAGATGTGGAAACGTTCAAGGGGTTTGAATACTTTTTCAAGGCACTGTAACTCTATTCTACAAATATAGAAGCAGTGAAGAAGGAAATATCTGTTAAGACGTCACTATAGCTTGAATGGTCTACCCCATGAACACAGCATTGAAAATGAATTATTATTGCAATTTATATGCAATAAAAAAAATTATTTTAACATTAAATTTTCCATGACGCTAATAAATGAGACATGGTCAGTAGTTTCTCTGCTATCTTCCTCTTCTCAGTGCCAGTAGAGTGATTTCACAGTAAAGTGGTCCACAAAAACCTTACATTTTTCACCTCTTAAGTCCATTCAGGGATCGCAGCTGCACGCTAATCATGCAGCTTCTGAGCGGGGGGCCTGCTGTCAGTGACAGCAGGGCACCCCAGAGAGAAGGCAGGGACTGTTCCTAATTTTGTCCCTGCCTTTTAGATCACTGTATACACAGCGCTCAATGAGCGCTGTGTATATAGACCAGGAAGCGCTATGTCCCGGCCCGGTCGTCATGTGATCGCCGGGGGAATGTAGGAGCCATCGGGTTTTCCACAGACCTCGATCAGCCCTGCACTGAGGTTGTACAGCGCTGAATACTGCTGTACAGCCTCTCTGTGGGGTGTATTTCCCCTGTAACTGGGGCTACTATGTTTCCCGAATACTTAAGGAAACATGACGTACCGATACGTCATGAGTAGTTCCGATCACTGCTGTTCAGCCGGCAGTGATCGGAACAAGGTACCTGCTGAAATCATTCAGCAGGTACCTTGTTACAAAGCCCAGGGGGGGTCATGTGACCCCCCCCCCCCCCCCGAATTAGCGATCGCTCCAAACCGCGGGTCAATTCAGACCTGCGGTTTGCAGCTTTTTTCGCGATCTCTGAGAGTTAATGCCCCCAAAGTTGTAAACTTTAACCCCCCCCTGCAGCCCCCAATCATATTGTGGCTGCGGGTGGTGCGGCAGGCGAGATCGTGATTGCGATCCCCCGCCCGCCTCCTCTGTAATATTCCCTGGTGTCTAGTGGATCTATCAGAGTGTCAGCACATTGGTGACGCTCTGATAGAAACAGCTGCCATCTGTGCTTGATCAGATGCCAGCCGTTTAACCCCTTCCATACCGCGGTCCGTATGGACTGCGGTATGGAAGGGTTAACAGGGAGGGAGCTCCCTCCCTCTCCCATTGGGGGGCTGCTGTGCCTTTGCAGCCCCCCGACAGGATGGTTGCCATGGAAGCCCCGACAGGATGGTTGCCATGGAAGCAGGACGCTTTCAGCGTCCTGCTCTCCATGATACTGAAAGTCTGAATAGACCTGCTAAAGGTCTTTTCAGACTTTGTAAAGTAAAAAATACAGCACAGTGCACTATATAGTGTACTGTATTATACAGACACTAGATCCACTGGATCTACAAGAACCAAGTGGGTCTGGGTAAAAAAAAAAAATGAAAAATGAAAAAAACACCTATCACCGAATAAAAATAAAATATACTACACATATTAGGTATCGCTGCATCCGTAATCACATGAATAAACTCAAAATATCACATGACTAAACTCCTCAGGTGGACTCCATAAAAAAAAAAAAAATGGTGTAAATAAGCCATTTTTGGCACCTTACATCACTAAAAGTGTAATACAAAGTGATCAAAAATGCGTATGCCTCCCAAAATAGTACCAATCAAACCGCCATCTCATCCCGCAAAAAATGAGCCCCTACCTAAAACAATTGGCCAAAAAACTAAAAAACTATGCCTCTCATGTCCGTAAGAATGTGCTCTATGAAAATATCACATGACCTAACCCCTCAAGTAAACTGTAAAAAAAATTTGATAAAAACTTTGTCAAAAAGCCATTTTTTGTCACCTTACATCACAAAAAGTGTAATCGCAAGCGATCAATAAGTCATATGACCCCCCAAATAGTGCCAATCTAACCATCACCTCATCCTGCAAAATTATACCCAAACTGAGACAATTGCCTAAAAACTGAAAAATATATGGCTCTCAGACTATGGAGACACTAAAACATGTTTTTTTTTTTGTTTTAAAAAGGATATTATTGTGTAAAACCAAAATAAATAAAAAAGGTATACATATTATGTATCGCCGCGTCCGTAAGGACCTGCTCTATAAAAATATAACATGACCTAACCCCTCAGATGAACGCCGTAAACATAAAAAATAAAAATGTTGTCAAAAAAGCTATTTTTTTGTCACCTTACATCACAAAAAGTGTAATAGCAAGCAATCAAAAAGTCATATGCACCTCAAGATAGTACCATTCGAACCGCCATCCCATCCCGCAAAAAATGAGCCCCTACATAGGACAATCGCCCAAAAAAATAAATAAATATGGCTCTCAAACTATGGAGACACTAAAACATGATTTTTTTTTGTTTTAAAAAATATTATTGTGTAAAACTTGTATAAATAAATAAAAAGTATACATATTATCTATTGCCGCGTCCGTCACAACCTGCTCTATAAAAATAACACATGACCTAACCCCTCAGCTGAACACAGCAAAAAAAAAAAAATAATTATAAATACGGTGTCAAAAGCCATTTTTGTCACCTTACATCACAAAAAGTGTAATGGTAAGCGACCAAAATGTCATATGCACCCCAAGATAGTGCCAATCAAACCGCCATCTTGCAAAAAATGAGCCCCTACATAAGACAGTCGCCCAAAAAATAAATAAAAAACTATGGCTTTCAGAATGTGGAGACACTAAAAAATTATTTTTTTCAAAAATGCTTTATGTAAAACTGAAAAAAAAAAAAAAAAGTAGTCATATTTGGTATTGTCGCGTCCGTAACAACCTGCTCTATAGAAATAGCACACAATCTAACCTGTCAGTTCAACTATGTAAATAACAAAAAATGAAAAAGGTTCCCAAAACAGCTATTTTTTTGCACATTTTCCATGACGTTTTGACATTTGTAAAATCAGCTTTGAATACCTTGAGGGGTGTAGTTTCTAGAATGGGGTCATTTTTGGGTGGTTTCTATTATGTAAGCCTCACAAAGTGACTTCAGACCTGAACTGGTCCCTAAAAAGTGGGTTTTTGAAAATTTCTGAAAATTTTGAAGATTTGCTTCTAAGCTTCTAAGCCTTGTAACGTCCTCAAAAAATGAAATGGCATTCCCAAAATGATCGATACATGAAGTAGACATATGGGGAATGTAAATTAAATAACTTTTTGGGCGGTATTACTATGTATTATAGAAGTAGAGAAATTGAAACTTGGAAGATTGCAAATTTTTCAAAATTTTTGGTAAATTTGGTATTTTTTTATAAATTAAAAATGAAATTTTTCAACTTCATTTTACCACTGTCATGAAGTACAATATGTGACGAAAAAACAAACTCAGAATGGCCTTGATAAGAAAAAGCGTTTTAAAGTTATCACCACATAAAGTGACACTGGTCAGATTTTGAAAAAATGGTCTGGTCCTTAAGGTGAAATAGGGCTGTGTCCTTAACCCCTTAAGGACGAAGGGCGTACATGTACGCCCTTGCGTCCTGGTACTTAAGGACCAAGGGCGTACATGTACGCCCTGTGTTTAAACTGCTACTGCACCCGATGTGGGCGCAGTAGCAACATGGTTCCTGCTGATGTAGATCAGCAGGAACCATGTTCTAATGCCGAGGGGGGTCATGTGACCCCCCCGTATCGGCGATCGCTGCGAACCGCAGGTCAATTCAGACCTGCGGTTTGCAGCGGTTTCAGCGATCTCTGATCCCGCGGTCTGTGACCGCGAGGGATCAGAGAGTTAATGCCCCAAAGGTAATTATTTTAACCCCCTGCAGCCCCCAATCTTGTTATGGCGGCGGGGTGCAGAGGGTGGTTGCGCGGCGGTAGGCGGTGCGGGAGGCGGGCGGTGCGGCAGGCGGGATCGCGATAGCGATCCCCGCCCGCCTCCCTTGCAATAATTCCCTGGTGTCTAGTGGTTCTATCAGAGTGCCAGCACATTGCTGGCACTCTGATAGAAAACGGCTGGCATCTGTGCTGCAGATGCCAGCCGTTTAACCCTTCCTTACCGCGGTCCGGACGGACCGCGGTATGGAAGGTGTTAACAGGGAGGAGCTCCCTCCCTCTCCCATCGGGGGCTGCTGTGCCTATGCAGCCCCCAGGATGGGATCGCAGAGGAGGGAGCTCCCTCCTCCCTATCCATCACCCACTGCTCTCTAATGGCAGTGGGTGATGAGTTACCATGAGCAGAAGCGTCCTGCTTGCCATGGTATAGTAACTCTGGTCAGACTTCTGCTAAAGGCAGAAGTCTGACCAGACTAGTAAAGTAAAAATACAGTGCAGTACACTATATAGTGTACTGTACTGTATTATATAGACACCAGATCCACTGGATCTACAAGAACCAAGTGGGTCTGGGTCCAAAAAAATGTAAAAAGTGAAAAAAAAGTAAAAATAAGAAAAACACAAATCACAGAATAAAAGTAAAAAAAAAATACACTACACATATTAGGTATCGCGCGTCCGTAAAAACAGCTCTATAAAAATATCACATGACTGAACCCCTCACGTGAACGCCATAAAAAAAAACCAAAAATGGTGTAAATAAGCCATTTTTGGCACCTTACATCACTAAAAGTGTAATACAAAGCGATCAAAAAGGCGTATGCCTCCCAAAATAGTACCAATCTAACCGCCATCTCATCCATAAAAAATGAGCCCCTTCATAAAACAATTGCCGAAAAAATAAAAAAAAACTATGCCTCTCAGACTAAAACATGATTTTTTGTTTCAAAAATGCTTTTCAGTGTTAAATGTAAAAAATTTAAAAAAAGTAGACATATTGGGTATCTCCACGTCCGTAAGAATCTGCTCTATAAAAATATCACATGACCTAACCCCTCAAGTAAACACTGTAAAAAAATAAAATAAAAACTTTGTCAAAAAGCCATTTTTTGTCACCTTACATCACAAAAAGTGTAATAGCAAGCGATCAAAACGTCATATGACCCCCAAATAGTGCCAATCTAACCGCCACCTCATCCCGCAAAAATTATACCCAACCTGAGACAATCGCCTAAAAACTGAAAAAAATATGGCTCTCAGACTATGGAGACACTAAAACATATTTTTTTGTTTCAAAAGGATATTATTGTGTAAAACCAAAATAAAAAAAAAAGGTATACATATTGGGTATCGTCGCGTTCGTAACAACCTGCTCTATAAAATATAACATGACCTAACCCCTCAGGTGAACGCCGTAAACATAAAAAATAAAAACGTTGCAAAAAAGTCATTTTTTGTCACCTTACATCACAAAAAGTGTAATAGCAAGTGATCAAAAGTCATATGCACCCCAAGATAGTACCATTCAAACCGCCATCTCATCCCGCAAAAAATGAGCCCCTACATAGGACAATTGCCAAAAAAAAAAAAAAAACTATGGCTTTCAGAATGTGGAGACACTAAAAAATCATTTTTCAAAAATGCTTTATTATGTAAAACTGAAACAAAAACCCCAAAAAGTAGACATATTTGGTATTGTCGCGTCCGTAACAACCTGCTCTATAGAAATAGCACACAATCTAACCTGTCAGTTCAACGATGTAAATAACAAAAATACAAAACTGTCCCAAAACAGCTATTTTTTTGCAAATTATCCATTTTAATCCATTTTCCAGTAACAAAGCAAGGGTTAACAGCCAAACAAAACTCAATATTTATTGCCCTGATTCTGTAGTTTGCAGAAACACCCCATATGTGGTCGTAAACTGCTGTATGGCCAAACGGCAGGGCGTAGAAGTAAGGGAACGCCATATGGTTTTTGGAAGGCAGATTTTGCTGGACTGGTTATTTGACACCATGTCCCATTTGAAGCCCCCCTGATGCACCCCTACAGTGGAAACTCCAAAAAAGCGACCCCATTTTGGAAAGTACGGGATAAGGTGGCAGTTTTGTTTGTATTATTTTAGGGTAAATATGATTTTTGGTTGCTCTATATTACACTTTTTTTGAGACAAGGTAACAAAAAATAGAAATTCCGAAATTTCATCTCCATTTGCCAATAACTCTTGTTGAACACCTAAAGGGTTAACAAAGTGGGTGTAGTTTCTTAGGGTCCTTTCACACTTGCGTTCTGAGGATCCGGCAGGCACTTCCGTCCTGCCGGATCCGTCAGAACGCAAGTCACCTGAAGCATTAGAAGACTGATCAGGATCCTGATCAGTCTTCGAATTGCTTTCAGGTTACTATGGCAGCCAGGACGCTACTAGCGTCCTGGTTGCCATAGTAGAGCGAGGAGCGGGGAGCGGCATACCACATTCCGTGCGGCTCCGGGCGCTCTGAATGACGTCAGAGCCCCATGCGCATGGATCACGTGATCCATGCGATCACGTGATCCATGCACTGGGGAGCCCTGACGTCATCCTGGAGCGTCCCGGGAGCCGCACGGAATGTAAGTATGCCGCTCCCCCGCTCCCTGCTACATTTTACCATGGTAACCAGGACTTTAGCGTCCTGGCTGCCATGGTAACCAGTCAGAAAAAGCTAAATGTCGGATCCGGCAATGCGCCGAAACGACGTTTAGCTTAAGGTCGGATCCGGATTAATGCCTTTCAATGGGCATTAATTCCGGATCCGGCCTTGCGGCAAGTGTTCCGGATTTTTGGACGGAACAAAAAGCGCAGCATGCTGCGGTATTTGCTGCGTCCAAAAAACGTTCCGGTCCTGAACTGAAGTCATCCTGATGCATCCTGAACGGATTTCTCTCCATTCAGAATGCATGGGGATGATCCTGATCAGGATTTTTCCGGCATAGAGACCCGACGACGGATCTCTATGCCGGAAAAGAAGAACGCAGGTGTGAAAGGGGCCTTAGATGGAGTCACTTTTTTGGAGTTTCTACTCTAGGGGTGCATCGGGGGGCTTCAAATGGGACATGGTGTCAAAAATCCAGACCAGCAAAATCCGCCTTCCAAAAACCATATGGCGTTCCCTTACTTCTGTGCCCTGCCTTTGGCCATACAGCAGTTTACGCCCAAATATGGGGTGTTTCTGAAAACTACAGAATCGGGGCAATAAATATTGAGTTTTGTTTGGCTGTTAACCCTTGCTTTGTTACTGGAAAAAATGGATTCAAACGGAAAATTTTCCAAAAAATCGAAATTCTGAAATGTTATCTCCATTTGCCATTAACTCTTGTGGAAAACCTAAAGGGTTAATGACGTTTGTAAAATCAGTTTTGAATACCTTGAGGGTGTAGTTTCTAGAATGGGGTCATTTTTGGATGGTTTTTATTATGTAAGCCTCACAAAGTGACTTCAGACCTGAACTGGTCCCTAAAAGTGGGTTTTTGAAAATTTCTGAAAAATTTCAAGATTTGCTTCTAAACTTCTAAGCCTTGTAACGTCCCCAAAAAATAAAATGGCATTCCCAAAATGATCGATACATGAAGTAGACATATGGGGAATGTAAATCAATAACTTTTTGGGCGGTATTACTATGTATTATAGAAGTAGAGAAATTGAAACTTGGAAAATTGCTAATTTTTCAAAATTTTTGGTAAATTTGATATTTTTTTATAAATAAAAATGAAATTTTTCGACTTAATTTTACCAGTGTCATGAAGTACAATATGTGACGAAAAAACAATCTCAGAATGGCCTGGATAAGAAAAAGTGTTTTAAAGTTATCACCACATAAAGTGACACTGGTCAGATTTGCAAAAAATGGCCTGGTCCTAAGGTGAAATAGAGCCCGGTCCTTAAGGGGTTAAGGGGTTAAAAAATAGAACAAAAAAAAAAAGACAAATTTGGTATAACCGCGTCCGCAACAACCAGATAAAACTGATAACTTTTTTTTTAGTGAGCTCAGCTAAGGTAATCAATCAAAAAGTCATATGTACCCCAAAATAGTAGTAATAAAACCTCGTCCCAAATAAAAACAAGCCCTCACACAAAACTATAGCCAGAAAAATGAAAAAAAAATATAGCTCACAACACAAAAACATGATTTTTGTTCTAAAAATGTTTTTATTGTGTAAAACGTTAAACTACCCCCCCCCCCCCAAAAAAAAAAGAAAAACTAGATATTGGGTATCATTGAGTCTGTAATTAGAGATGAGCGAACTTCTATTTTTAGTTCGGCGTCCAAAGTTCGGGTTATCGTAGCATCCCATTATGGATTCCACTATCGCGGACCATAACGGCATTTGGAATCCATGAGGGGCTGCTTCATTGAACCCGAACCTTGGACAACCCTAAGGACCTGGGGTGATGTCACAGTCATGTGATCAGTGCAGGGGGCGTGGCTCAGCACTGGATCACCTCTTATCCAATCCAGTGCTGAGCCACGCCCCCTGCACTGATCACTGATCACGCCCCCTGCCTTCTGTGCCCTGTCGTGTGCCCATGAGTTGGAGGTAGTGATATATTGAGCATCCCTGAGTTAGGTACCTCAAGCATATCTTTCCTAACACCTCTGTTTTTCTGTCTTTTGTAGAACTGGTAGCTATTAGATCCTGAGTTCAGATGTTTCAGCTTTGTTAGGGCTCTTTCACACTGGCGTTTTTGTTTTCCGGCATAGAGATCCGTCGTCGGGTCTCTATGCCGGAAAAATCCTGATCAGGATTATCCCAATGCATTCTGAATGGAGAGAAATCCGTTCAGGATGCATCAGGATGTCTTCAGTTCAGGACCGGAACGTTTTTTGGACGGAGCAAATACCGCAGCATGCTGTGCTTTTTGTTCCGTCCAAGAATCCGGAACACTTGCCGCAAGGCCGGATCCGGAATTAATGCCCATTGAAAGGCATTAATCCCGATCCGGCCTTAAGCTAAACGTCGTTTTGGCGCATCGCCGGATCCGACGTTTAGCTTTTTCTCAATGGTTACCATGGCAGCCAGGACGCTAAAGTCCTGGTTGCCATGGTAAAATGTAGTGGGGAGCGGGGGAGCAGTATACTTACCATCCGTGCGGCTCCCGGGGCGCTCCAGGGTGACGTCAGGGCGCCCTACACGCATGGATCACGTGATCCATGTGCATGGGGCGCTCTGACGTCATTCTGGAGCGCCCCGGTTGCCGCACGGACTGTAAGTATACCGCTCCCCCCTACTACTATGGCAACCAGGACTTTAATAGTGTCCTGGCTGCCATAGTAACCTGAAAGCATTTTGAAGACTGATCAGGATCCTGATCAGTCTTCTAATGCTTCAGGCGACTTGAGTTCTGATGGATCCGGCGGGACGGAAGTGCCTGCCGGATCCTCCGAACGCAAGTGTGAAAGGACCCTAAGTCTGTTTGGGCACAGTTTGCTTCTTTTACAGATCTCTTTATCTTGCTCGAGTTTGGAGACTATTTTATATGTCCTCCTCCAGCCTAATCATGCCAAGCCTTTTGATAAACCCTCAGTAAATGGACGGCGGATATACCAGAGCTCAGCGCAGATGATTGTGAGGATGTGGAAGATCTCTTTGTGTCTACTATTGTTAGTGCCCAAGATGCATTCAATGTAAATTCCTACACAATGCTTGCTACACTCCTGTTAGGTGCTCTGTGCGCTTCTTTCTCTTCATTCTCGCAATTGGTGGGGGTCCCAGCTAGGGCTGAAACAATTTTTCGAATTAATCGATTAACTCAACACAAAAAAATCCTCGTTGCAAATTTTTTGCATCGATGATTCGTTTGTGCCATGTGACCACGGAGTGTGAGTGAAGAGCTTGCTATTACTCACGCTCCGTGGTCACCTGCCTGCCCGCACCGCGCTGCACTGGATCCTGAAGTACACACATCGTCAGGACACAGTGCATGGCCTGATGCTGTGTGACGTCGGGTCCCAGTGCAGCGCGTGAAGAAGACGATGGAAGATCTCTGGGGTGTCAGCAGTGCTCGTACAGGAAAGGTAAGTATTTTAGTTCACTGGCGCTGCGGCTGGGCACTGATGGATAGGGGGGGAGTGGGGGAACTGATGGCAGTGGGGTCAGCTGGTGGCACTGGGGGGGAGCTGATGGCATGGAGCGAGCTTGTGGCACTGGGAGGGGGAGCTTGTGGCACTGGGGGAGAAGCTGGTGGCATTGAAGGGGGAGCTGATGGAACTTGGAGGGGGGGGGGTGGTGGCACTGGGACTGGGGGGAGCTGGTATTACTGTTGGATGAATTAATTGCATTGGAGGGGGAACTGATGGCAGGGGAGCTGATGAGTTTTTTATAGAAAACCTTCTTTATCCCCATTTTCACCCAGGCAGCCCCCTTGACTTGAGCATCGGAGCAGTTCATACTATGATGCTCTCCTTTGCCCTGCGCTGAATGGCGCAGGGCAAAGGCATTTCTGGCGTTCCGGTGATGAATCGGCCTCTCCATAGGGCTGCCAGGTGGAGGCTTACACCCGGTGACATCACCGCCACTGATGGATCAGAGCCAGCAACGTCACCAAACACACTGCTGGGCGGAAGCCTTTGCCCAGCAGCGTGTTATTGTAAATAAAAGAGCCCTTGCCCTACGCGATTCTGCGCAGGGAAAGGGAGAGCATTGGAGCATGACATGCTCCAATGCTAACATCAGGGGGGCTGCCTGGGTGAAAATATGGGTATGTGCGGGTTCAGCTCTGAACCCAGACAACCCCTTTAATTAGCTTTTTCTTCTTAGAGTACTTCATTAATCGGTGAAATACTTGATGAAATAATCTATAGCTGCAGCCCTAGTCCCAGCACTCGAACTCCCAGCACTTAAAACATTTGATATGTTGCTATGCCATCACATATCAAAATTATATATATTTTTTTACAAAGTTACTGTTACAATGTCAAAGTTTCGTAGTGTAAAAACACAAAAAGTATTACATATACGTGTGCCAGGTTTTTCAACGTAATTTTTTTTTTTTTACGGCAGGAAGCGAGTGCAAATCAAATGATGATTTCCCTCAAAAATCCATGGTAGCCAACTTTCCACTCTGTCTGAGGGCTTTCCTTTGTTTGCAGCATTGGCCGGTCCTGAACATTCATTCTCTTGTTGTAGTCTATGGGAGATAGAGATACTGCAGAGTTACCATAGCAACTGCTCTTGATACATGTGACCCCTGTTCTAGGGATGATGGGAGTTGCAGGTGGTATCGAAGGATGTTCTGTTGAGCTAATGGAGTTTATTGCTGCACGTAGACTGTATTATGAATGATTTGGGCCTGTAGAGCAAGTTTTGCTTGCTGGGGCTAAAGCACCTCCTGAGGTTCTCTAGATCAGTCTTTGGCTGTGTGGGCATGCTGGGAGTTGTAGTTTTGCAACAGCTGTAGGCACACTAGTTGGGAAACACTGCACTAGATGGTGCATGAAGAATGCTGGTATAGCATATAGTATACACTGTACTGCAGAGTGTTGGTTACTGGAGTAGTGGCCTATACCAGACCGGGTCTTGTGTTCCTGACTACTGCTCCACTTTTCCTGTGAATGGTGCCACATCCATTTAATGTCTGTCCTGGTTACGTTGTTATGGGTTTGAGCACCACATGTTCTACAAAGTGTCTGCATAAATACATGAAATTGGCATGGATGTCATTAGTGAGCCCATGAAACGATAAGCGCTGTCTGATTCGAGAGGCGGCTGAAGTACTTACTTTGTGTCGTGAATGCCATAGCCTCTCGCTCTCCACGAGGGAGCAGAGACTCGGGATTTGGAGGACCTTGTGAAGAATTGTTTGCCAGACGACTCCTTGCTCCAGAGAAGTGTCTCCTTAATATTTGGGATCTGCAGCTGCTGCCTTCTCGACTGACTCTCACATCAGGCACACAATGTAATGCTTTCCACTGCTTTTTATTTCCCATATGTTCCTCTGTGTAACCACACAGAAGGCGAGCACTCAGAATATCCAAGAGGCATCTGTACTTTCCATGCTGAATGTGTAATTAGTTTGATCTCCTTCTGTAGAGCTTTATTTACAGCATTTATGAAAATGTGACCTTTTGCAGTTTTGGCAAAGTTTATGGCTTATCGGCATGCTTTCTCTCTTTATTATTCATCACCTTTTCTTTTCTTCCTTTACAGTACATTACGAAAATAATTCATTTGAGCAGTTTTACACTGTAAAAAAAAAAATATTTTTTTGTGTTATAGTAGAGTGTGTGTGAGAACAGTGGATTTAAAGGGATTGTGCAACTACTAACACTAATTCCCTATCCACGGGATGATGGTCCACAAGTACCACTGGACCTGTCACTTCTATAGGACTGCTGCAAGCACTGTATTCGGCAGTGCAATAGAAGTAAATGCAGCACTACCGCTCCATTCACATGAGGCAGTTCAGCCGCATTGGTGGACCTCCATTTTTGTGATCGCTGAAGACCCTAGCAGTCTGACCCCCAACGATCAGGCACTTATCTCCTATCCTGTTGATAGGGGATTAAGGGGTATTCAGGCTGGTACAAGGTATCCCCTATCCACAGGATTGGGGATACCTTTAAGATCGTGGGGGTCCTGCCTCTCGGACCACCGATCACGAGAACGGGGGCCCTGTACCTCTTGCAGGCCCCTGCAGCTCCCCTGAAATGACTGGAGTGGCCAGTCACACATGCACTAGGCCGCTCCGTTCATTTCTATTTCTACTCCCATGTGAATGGAATGGGAGGGCAAATGTGCGACCGGCTGCTCCAGTCATTTCAGGATAGCGATAAGGGGCCTGCAGATGGTATGCGGTATGGGGCCCCCCTTTCTTGTGATCGGTAGGGGTTTTACTGCTGGGACTTAAAAAGTTATCCACTATCCTGTAACTTGTATATAACTTGTTCCAACCGGAATACCCCTTTAAAGGGTTTCTGTCACCAGATTTTGGCCTCATAAGCTGTCTGACATTAGTTATGGACCAATGTCAGACCAACCTAATAATGTAAATCAAATGTCCCTCTGACCTGTCATAACGCTAAAATACGATTTTATATAATATGCAAATTAGCCTCTAGGAGCAGGGAGGGCGTTGCCCCTGCTCCTAGAGGCTCCGTGTTCCCACCTGCGGCCACGCCCCTCTTCTTTTGATTGACAGTGCCGGGCAGCTGAGCTCTCCTGCCTCTGGCCCAAATCCCGCGCCGTCCGCTTGTGTATTCGGCGCAGGCGCAGTGAGCTGAGGAGCAGGGAGGGCGTTGCCCCTGCTCCTAGAGGCTAATTTGCATATGATATAAAATCGTTTTTTAGTGTTATGACAGGTCAGAGGGGTATTTGATTTACATTATTAGGTTGGTCTGACATTGGCCCATAGCTAATGTCAGAAAGCTTATGAGGCCAAAATCTGGTGACAGAAACCCTTTAAATGGTGACTTTTCCTTCCATCCCGCAAACGGGGCAATAAAGATGCCTGTTTTGGTTGGCGTGAGCGTTTTTATTGTTTTTCTTTCTTTGTACGAGGGGATGCCCATTCCTGGCCTTGCCCCCTTCCAGTCGGAATTGAACAATGAATTTGGTACCATATGAAAGCTTGATATCTTGTTATGTACCTGCAAATATCAGATGGTTACTATTGTTATAGCTATTTACAATCTCATGTAGAACCGGAGATGGCAGAGGCACAAGGAAGCTTCGCGTCTGTGGAGTTACGGGCCGTCGTGCAGTTTTTGTTTCTCCAGGGAAAGGACATTCACCCTGAGATGTCACACACACTAGGGGAGAAGTGTCTTCAGTGTGAATGTCCTTTCCCTGGAGAAACAAAAACTGATCGCAAACATCAACTGGCATCCCCTCGTATTTAAATATTTAATATCATTTTTTGTTTCTTTTCTCTTAACTTTTGGACTTTTCATTTTTGTTCTCTTTTTTTTTTATTTGCATTTTATAACTTTTTTTTAATGGTTTTTTTTTTTTTTTTTTTTTTTTTTTTTACATATAGTGTCATTCGAGAGGTCATTGGAAAACCTCTGGTAGACTCAAATTTAAATTTTTTTTGTATTTTGCCCTGTTTCCACTGTAACTTGTGCATCCTGGTCATGTGAATGAACCCTTATGCCTTGAGCCTCATTCACACGTCCGTGTTTGGTCAGTGATTTCCATCAGTGATTGTGAGCCAAGACCAGAATTGGAGCCTCCACAGACATGAGGTGTGAGGGATGGAACTGCACCGGTTCTGTGTTAGAGCCGCACCTGGTTTTGGCTCAGAATCACTGACCAAAACGGTGATGTGTGAATGAGGCCGATGTACAGGGATGTCACATGACCTAGGAAGAGACCTCCGTGCTCATGGTGCGCCCAGCCTCTTCTAACCGCTGATTGATGCCAGGACACCCACCGATCTGATATTGATGACGTACCCAAAGGATAGGTCATTAATAGTAATTCCTGGATAACCCCTTTAAGGCTGGGCACTCTTTTCTGGTCTTTTTTTGCCAGCTCCAGATGTTACATAGAATTCTACGTGAATTATTAAACAGCACAAACATGCATTTTTTTTATGCTACTTCTGGACCCTTGAGGTATATATTTTGGGTCAGTAGCATTTTCTGAAATTGCAGCGTGCTATGGCATCTGTGCCATAGATATCCATGTTTTGTTTTTTTTTTGCTTTTTTTTTTTGCTTTTTTTTTTTGCCCTGCTTTAGGCCCCTTTAACAGGAGCGATATTCTGCATTTGTCACGCAGCCCTGGTCCCATAGAAGTGAATGGGGCTTCAGTGAAAAACGCATTGCATCCGGAAGCAAGTGCAGATACATTGCGTTGCTCACTGACCCTAAGTTCACACCTGAGCGTTTTACAGCGCGTTCAAACGCGCTGTAAAACGCTCAACACATGAAAACCAATGCTTTCCTATGGCCCTGGTTCTCACTTGAGCGTTCTACAGTGCGTTTGAACGCGCTGTAAAACGCCCGACGCATAAACAAGTACTTCAGCTTTTTTTGGGGCGTTTGTTGCTCGTTTTGTGATTGACACCACAGTAGTCAATCACAAGAATGCGCGTACGAACGCGCGTTTCCTATTTGAAAAACGCGCTGAAATACGCGCAACAAAAACGTGAGTAAAACGCACGTTTCTAGAACGCTCAGGTCTGAACCCAGGGTGATGGTTGCTAGGAGATGTTGTTTGTAAACCTTCAGTTTTATTATCACGCTCGTGAAAAACGCATCAAAACGCATTGCACCCGCGCGGAAAAAACTGAACAACTGAACGCAATCGCAGACAAAACTGACTGAACTTGTTTGCAAAATGATGCGAGTTTCACTGAACGCACCCTGAACGCATCTGAAGCCAATCCGTCACGCTCGTGTGAAAGAGGCCTTAAGAAATGCCAATGTGTGTAGCATTTTGGCATGGTGTTTTTTATTTTTTTTATTTTACCGATGCTTTTTTTTTTTTCATTATGCTCTATAAAGAAAGTGACATTACAAGGGGATACGTATGTTCCTATATGAATAAAAACAAGTCAAGCATTTTTGGACCAAAAAGCCATATATTAAAGTTTTCTGTTCCCTGCATGTTTAGTACATTGTAATACTGAACATTTTATTTAGATTTCTCTGCATTGTCGTTTGGCTGCGTCTTCTGGAATAGACGAATGACATAGCTGTCACTGATATTTCTTATCAAGATCCAAAAGCTCATATATTTCCCTTCACTGTTGTGGCGTTCATAAATGTGCTTTGTCTTCATGTGGCTTGCAATATCCAAGCGTGACACATCCTGCAGTCCTTATTAGGTGGCGCTCAATAAAAGGAAGATTATTTGCATATTATGCGTTTCAAATTGGAATGAAATAAAGGAGCAGATTAATCCTGAAGGAGCAATAAAAGCAGATAATAAACCCTCGCCTTGCTGCAGGTCACCGTACTGTTTGTAACTCTCTGCTTTCTGACTTAATATTTATTATTATTAGTGTGTTGTTAAGACTTTTCTTTCTGACGTCTTCATTAACTTTTATGTCTGCGGAGGTGCCGCCGCCCCGCCAGCTACGGTATTCAGGCAGATGGTGCGCTCATAAAAAGGCTTTAGGACCGCCGTCCTTTATTGGGGACCTCATGAATGTATAAATTAATGCAAATCTGAGCTGTAAATAATAAATTTTTTTTTTTTTGCTTGGTTACTATTAAAAACGTGAAATGTCTAATAGACACATGATGCAGTTGCATCCAGATGTGATCCGTATTTTAATGAATTTCCTTTTGTGTTGGTACGTTGCAACGCCCACTGCAGATAGGCCCTGTTCACACATTAGCACAGTCTGCAGTGCTGTTGTGCAGAACCCTGATGGAAATTTGACACCCCATTTATGAGTAAGGCCCCTTTCAGACGAGCGAGTGTCACGCTCCGGCTCCGCAACGCAGCTCCCGAGCACTGCCTTGGTCGCGTAGCATTATATTGATTTATGATGCTATGTAACCCTTACAATTCTGGAATGTATTGTGCATTATGTCAATGTTATCCAGTACATTTCAGACCTCTAAGGGTTACATAGCATCATAAAGCAATATAATGCTATGCGAACCCAGGTGCTGCAATGCGAGTCTGGAACGTGACAGTCGCTCGTCTGAAGGGGCCTTAAGTTCCTTTTACACAGACCGATAATCAGGCAGATTATTGGGGATGGACATTTGTACAATCGCTTGTTCCCAATAATTGGCCTGTGTAAAAGGCGCAGGCGCTCGTTCATTGGGTGATCCTATCGTTCTGCCGCTCCTGTGCTGCAGATTGTACTGTCTAAATAGTGGTCTCCATTAATACTGATTTTCAGTGGGGACAAGTGATTGCTGTATCATTTGCTTGTGCCCATACAATGGAGGTGTTCGATGCGTGTAAATGCCGCCCTCATCTGTGCTGACTAGCAGACAATTATCGGGAATGGCTAGTTCGTTCTTGATAATTGCCTGACCAATGGTCCATGGAAAAGGACCTTTAGTGGCATCAGTCGGGATTTTATGGCATCACTTATGAATGAAAGCTATGATGCCAGATCCTTAGCATCTTGTGTTATTGCCGCTTTACACGGGCTGATTCTCGGCCAGATAATCTCTAAAAAGCGTTCATTATCTGGCAGTGTAAAGGTGTCACCGATTACTCCATGAACGAGCAAAACACTTGTTCATCAGGTAATCACATCTTCCACATATTCCTTCCTGGCAATTGCCCTTTTGTCAGTGGAGGAGACCAGTGCATTAACATGCAGCGATCTCCTCCACAGTATGGGGAGGAGGGATCGCTAATGCCATTGCTTGTCGCCATACAAACTCGTTTGCCGCCAGCAGAGTGCTGATTAGACTGCACGATCTGCTGCCAGCCAATAAAGATTTAGGTGCCCACACAAACAATCCAGTTACCCGATGAACAAGCAGTTCACCTTTATACCGGCAGCATTGAATGGAGGAGGCTGAGTGATTTGCCTGGTCACATGACCCTCCATCAGCAGCCATTTTATGGACAAGACCCCTGTGTGGACAGCACAAAAGACTTGGCTGACAAGGGGCAGACCTCATGAAATATAGAAAGCGGTACAGAATATCAACAAAGACTGTATTAGTAAGTGCTTCATAGTCATCTTACATACACATCGGAAACTGTAACTAAAAAGTGGCCAACCCTTATTAAATTTGCTGATGTCAAGCAGGCATACAGCGAAAAGGTGAGGATGATATCTAAGAGGTTTCTCCACAATGGATGTTTATTGCTTGTCCACGGGGTAGGTGATGAATGTTTGACTCCTCGGGGGCCCACTAATCACTAGAACAGGGGTTCCGCCTTACTGCAAGACCGCATTGTGGAGGAGTGTGAATGGAGTAGCAGTAGAGCACGCTCACTGCTGCTCCATTCACTGTCTGCGCGGTGGAAGAAAACCGCCACATGGTGTACTCTGCTCTCTACGTTGGTCCCATAGACTGTACATTAGGTGGCATGCTTGATTGAGACACCATTCAAAGCTCTCACTGCGGTTGCCCATTCTGGAGGAACCAGCGGGAGGGAGGAGCCGGAATACATGCAGTAGTTTTCCTGTTTTCAGGTCCGCGTGAAGACCTGAAACAGGAAAGTTTTGTCCGTTGGAAGAGATCTGATGGATTGGTACCGGTATGTGTGGTCTTTCAAGGTTTTCCATGCCTTTAAGGTTTATTTAGGCTTTGTAACGTGATGGGAACGTTCTGTCATGCAGGGCTGTCGTCTAGCGGAAGAATCTGTTTTCTTGATAAATGGCTGAAACCTACCTTTATTTTACTGTGCAAACAGAAAACGTAAAATCTCTGCAGCTAGAATTAATGGGATTATGCGCTTAGCTGTTTTCAGCTCATTTTCTCCAAGGTCTGCAGCTCCAGGAATTAATTTTTGGAGACCTCCATAGAAATCCCTCTTAGAACTAATGGTAACTACAATATATTGGGCAAGTACATTCAGTGTAATAGCCTTGTAACGCCAACACTGCATTAAAGGGGTTGTCTCACTTCAGCTAATGGCATTTACCATGTAGAGAAAGTTAGTGAAGGCACTTACTAATGTATTGTGATTTGTCCATATTGGGTCTTATGCTTGCTTGATTCATTTTTTTCAATCACAATATACACTTCTCGTTTCCATGGTTACGACCACCCTGCAATCCAGCAACGGTGGTCGTGCTTGATGGACTCCCTGGTGGCCAGGACTGTGGGACTGCACATAGACACCCATGCGCTGCAGTGGTGGCCGTAACGAGCCGCGTATAAAGTAATGAAAGAATGAATCCAGCCAGCAGAGGAAGCAATATGGACAATCGCAATACATTAAGTGTCTTGTATTAACTTTCTCTACAAGATAAATGCCATTTTTATAATACAATGGTGTATGCATACCGGTATGTATAGTATATACAGAGTTTACACAGAATGGCAGATTATCTTCAATATTAAATGTTAACTTTCCAGGATCTTTGAACTGTTAGCGTTATATTTTATCTGTACGATTTTCAGTAAAACACTGGTATAATTCTAGACTCTCTCTTGTTCCTCTTAGTTAACGAAGAAGAGCTTAGGAGGAAAATTGCCGAGGAACTGGCTTTCGAGCAGGCAAGGAGAGAATCCGAGAATCAAAGGTTTGTTTCCCTGTGACTTATAATGGCTCCGATGGGTAATGGGCCTCATTTTACCAGAAGCAGTCCATTCAGGTTTTTTGATGCAGCCGTAGGCCGGAACACATTAAATGGAGGTCAAGTATAAAGGAAAGACTGTCAAGCCAATTTAAGCCAAATTGGTAAAACAGGACCTTTCACAGGTCCAAACATTACAATCGAAGTACCTGGCAGTGTAGGGCACATTGAGGAGATGTGATATCACTTATTTTTTACCGATGGGCGGCTCAGTTCTGGTTGCCCGCCTATACGCTAATCCATACTATCGTTACAGGGAGGAGGAGACGATGAACGTGTTTTTTGCGTCTCCTTCTCCCTGGCCAATCACAGCAGAGCACGTCACAGCGAAGGAGAAAAAAAAAAGTTAACCTCCTCCCTGAGAAACACAGCCATCTCCTCCTCTCTGTACCAATGATATGGAATAGCATAAGGGGGGTGGTGGTGGGGTACAGCGGGGGAGCGGAGCAGCCCATCGGGGAAAACAAAACAAAACGGGTATCACATCTCCTTAATATGTCCTACGCTGGCAGGTACTTATATTGTAATGTTTGTCAGGACCGGTGAAAGGTCCTCTAAGTCCCAAACTTGTTGCAGTCTTAGGGCTCGTGCACGTGAACGCAAGTGCTCAGTGCCTGTATTGCGTACCGTAAACGGCCAGGCCGCATTATACGGGCACTGGCCATGCGCATTCCTTGGTGCGGATGTGGACCCGTTTACATGAATGGATCCGCAATCCGCAAGATACGACCGAGGATAGGACTTCACCTATCTTTTGCGGCGCAAGGGCACGGATCGAAAGCCCATGGAAGCACTACGAAGCGCTTCCATGGGCTTTGTGGTCCATGCCTCCGCACCAAAAAAAGGTAGAACATGTTCTGTCTTGGAATGTATGTTGAGGATCGTGGACCCATTCTAGTCTATGGGTCCGCATCCAGAAACAGAGTGCACATGGCTAGTGCCCGTGCATTGTGGACCGCTATTTGCAGTCTGCCACACAGGGCTCTTGCGCTCGTCTGCATGAAGGTGGGGTGGGGGGCGTAGAAAGTGGGGTAACATCTGTAGACAGAAGTGTTCTTGGAGGCCGGTGATGGCTGCAGTGGCGCATATGACCCAGAGTGAAAGCGTACAGACTGGGCGTTAGAACCATCTCTGAATGGAGTCTTGGTGCCTAAACTGGGTGGCAGGGAGCACATGAGTTATTTTCTTATTTTAGGTGGAGCATATTCAGTTAGGAAGTAATTTAACCTTGACAACCCCTTTAAGGTGCCTATTCATAGAAAAATATTACTAAACTTATAAATGCCAACAGCACACGAATGTCACCCATGTGCTGTCTGCAGATTATAGAACATGCCCTATTCTTGGCCGTTTGGGGACAACACTAGCCATTTCTATAGTAGGGGCCGAGGAACCTGCGGGATGCTCCAGGCTGGTATCTGTATTTTATAGGACCAATGTTTGTCGTGAGGCTTTGCGTCTGTGCTCTGGCCATGTTCTAGGTTTAATGTTGATGGTGTACGGGTCATAAGTGATGGTTCTGTAAAGCAGTGTCCAGATGTGCCAGAGGTTTAACACCCAATGGCTTCATAAAGATTGGCTAATTGTGTCTTGGTTGATGCAGTGAATGACTTGGCGGAGGCAGATGGTGCCATGCATCATGGACTTTTGGAATGGGAACGTACATCTGGTCAGCTGGGTTCAGCTGCTCCATTAACTTCTGCTGGAAAAGAGATTAACCAGCTATGAAGTGCGTGTCTATGGGAAGAGGAAATATATTTTTGTAACAGAAAGGTTGTAAATTTGTGTTAAAGTGCGCAGTGTCTCAGTACGTGTAGGAAATATGATTCCATAGAAGCAACATGGCTACCTTTCAGCCTGTCAATCCAGCCAACCCGGGCAGAGTCCAATCGCAGCATGAAACTGCGGAGTTTCCCTTTAAAGTGTTTTCCTTGCTTTTATTATTCTTTTTCTCAATATTGAAGAATAAGATTGCTTTCCCAGCACGTGTTCTCCTCCGCCGCTCACTGACCCAGGTGCCACATGCAGGACTACCCCTCTCTCGCAGTCTGCCGTGTCACATACTGTCAGTATATCCACAGGTTATGCTATAAATGTCTGGTATTGGCCCCACCTTTGGAACCTGAACGGTTAGGCAGCCAGTAGCCATTGTATCATGATAAGAAATGATGCGGAGGAGGCTTTGCTTCTGTGGGAAGTGCAGAAGCAGCAGAGCAAGTGTGGCACCCGCACCCAGCAGACATTTTTACAGCCATACTTAACCGCCTTTTACTTAGCATTTTATAATTTCTGTAGAAATAGAACTTACGGAAACGGCCGAGCAAGCAAGCTTGACTATTTTTCCATCTTCGGGGTGTTTTGGCCATAACTTATATGGTCCATGATAGCGGAATCCATAATAGAATTTTTAGATAACCCGAACCTTGTACGCCAAACTTGACACACAAAGTTCGCTCATCCCTAGTGATGACGCATTCCTCTTGTGTCATGTGAGCCCTTATTGGGGGATTCGTTGCTGCTGAAGCCAGTGATTGGCTTCAGCAGCTGTCCAACTGCATGTTGATACATTGGGATCCGAGCGCTGAGTTGGTAGGGAAGCAGAAACCAGAAAAAAACGAAAAAAAAAACGGATCCTGTCCATCAGTTATGCACATTTGGCACCTATTTGAGCCATTTCCAGTGGAGATCTTTTTTTTTTTTTTGTTTGTTTGTTTAGATGGAAAAAAGTCCTGCGTGTAGTACTTTTTTTTTTTTCCCCGCCAAAAAAACGTATCTCAGACAGAAATGGCTGAAGCAGATGCCAAATGTGCACAACCTTTTAAAATAGATAAAAAAAATCTTTTTTTCTTTTCTTTTTTTTCTGTTCTTCTGACGGTGAACGCAAACGGTGAACACTCCCTTATGGTTTATGCACACGGCTTTTGGATGTTTTGCGGTCCGCAAATTATGGATCTGCAAAAAAATGGATACCTGCTGTGTGCTGTGGGTATTTTGCACAGCTCAATGTCTGGCCCCTAATAGAACAGTCCCATCCTTGTCTGTAATGCGGACAATAGTAGGACATGTTCTATTATTTTGCGGAACAGCTATGCGGACATACGGAAATGCAATGCACACGGAGTCGTTTCCATTTTTTTTTGCGGCCCCATTGAAGTGAATAGTTCCGCATACGGGCCACAAAAAAAAAAACGGAATGGACATGGAAAAAAAAATAAGTTTGTGTGCATGAGCCCTCCACAGTTTTGGCCGTATGGGGGGTGGGGGATTTGCCCTGAAGGCCCGTGAAGACGGAAACCCCTTTAACTCTTTCTTTAGCTGTAGAAATAAAAAGAGAAAGGCCTAGAGGTGGGACCCACACCTAGCCAGCCTTTATGGCATATGGCAGCACCCCTTTAATTTGGCTTATTACTACATTTTCTAGAATAATTGCAGTTTTGTTTTCCGCTTATCATCTAGGACAGGGGTCTTTTGTTGCTGGAAGTAATGTAGACGTCCGTTTTCTGCACATTCCCATGCCATTGAGTTTTATCAATGCATTTCAGTTTTTTTTTCCAGTCAATAGTCTACTGTTTCCTTTTTTTCCACGCAGAATAACACATTTCCCAGTCCCGATACAAAGTGAAAGAAAAATGAAGAGTAATATTAAAAAGGAACCCTTTGGGAAGCCGAGCGAGAAGTGTTATATTAAAATCAATAGTTGGGGTCTAACCTTTTGTGGGTTGGTACACACGAAGGCTTTATTCTTATTGATCTCTGCTTTAATAACATGTTTATTCTAGTTTCCTTGGCCGGGCCTTGAGAGAGTAGCAGATTAAATTCTGTATTATCACAATGACTTGGGTTTGGCTATGGTATTCCCTGTTGCAGCTCGTGTCTGTATGGCGTGAAGTTACAATAAATGAGCATTTATAGCTGGCGTCTGTATTACTGGTTGAGGAGAAAATAGAAATGCTCAGTATCAGTATTTTTGCAGAGGTCTTAGGAGGTAGAGATGTGCCACTAAAATCACGTTGTACCATTGCGTATACCGTGTCTCTTTAGCGCAGGCATAATTGGTTTCTGGGGGGAAAAAAATGAAAAAACAGCACATTTCTCACCTAGATTTATCCCTTTCAAGTTTGCTTATATATCTCTATGTACAGAATAGGCACCTTAAAGGGATTGTCCAGCTTTAATCACTACCTATACCCCTTAATGTGCCCCAAATTAGCAATGCTTCCAATTCCCAGTCTGTAAACTTCCAGGTTGGGTCGCATGCGCCGCTGCAGTCATCACTGGCCTTGCTGCAGGGACACGTGACCACTGAGGCCAGCCATTGACTGCTGTGACCTCGTCCTGAAGTGTACAGGCCGGGCACCAGAAGCATCTCTGTATGGAGCCTCAGCATTTGAACCGAACATGGGGGGAGCCGATGGAGTACAAGTGCAGCCAACGCTCCATTCACCTCTATTGGGGCTGGTGCTCGGCTATTTTCGGCACTCTCATAGAAATGAATGGAGGGTGGCTGCTCTTGTGTGGTTTGCTCCCCTTCACTTTGGAGGCTCCATTCTAGAAATAGATGCGGGTTCCAGTGGTGGGATCTGCACATATGAGACGTTGGTGGCATATCCTAACGATATTCCAGCAAAGGGTGAGATGGGGCAACCTCCTTTAACTCCCTAACGACAGCTTGCTATCTTTTGACAGCATGTGGTGCAGGTACCGAGCTTTCTGCGATGTTTTTCGGTGAACGTGCTGTTACGAACAGCTGGTGTTCCTGTAGCAGGCACCTGACGACGTCGGGGATTGAACGTAGCTCCAATCCCAGCTGTTTAACCCTTTGATTGTCATGGTCTGTGAGTGTGGCATGATCAAAGGTAATATCCCCTTTGATCAGGTCCCTTGTAAACTTGTCATCTGATCAAGTGGGACCTTACCTTTGATCATACCGCACTCAAGGACCAAGACAATCAAAGGATCAGACACTGGGGGTCCCTGCTTGCATCGTTTTGGTGTCCGTCTGACGAAACTGAGCCAAACGTATCCGTTCTGACATACAATGTAAGTCAATGGGGACGGATCCGTTTTCAATGGCGTAATATGTCATAATAGAAAACGGATCTGTCCCCCATTGACTTTCACTGGTGTTCAAGACGGATCCGTTTTGCCTATGTTTATGATAATACAACAAATGGATCTGTTCTGAACGGATGCATGTGGTTGTATTATCAGTGCAGACCCGTCTGTGCAGATACAAGACAGATCAGCACCAGACGCCAGTGTGAAAGTAGCCTAAGCTAGCAGTCAATCGGCTGATGAATGAGCAAACGCTTGTTCGCCGGCTATCGGGCATTGTTCATCATTATGAAACATGCTCGATGATCGGCAGCACATTTCCCTGTGTAATCGGGTTTGTGCTGCTGGTAATGAATGGAACTGAATAAGGGAGGAACAAATCAGTCCTCCTCCCGCATTCAGTGTGTATGGGCCTGTGTAATACCATTGTAGAGGAGATCTGATTGAAAAGTACACATATATAAATGGACAGTACAGAGATCTTCCTAATGATCTTTTATACCTGTACTAGGACACAGGGGTGTACTGTGTCTTGAGATGACAGATAGCTTCACCATCAGTATAAACAGGATTCTTTACTTTTCCGCAAAGATGGGCCACAAATATAAAGAGGCATCCAGCCATTCATCAGCGTAGGGCGCGCTGTGAACTGCACAGGCAGTGAGCGATGCTACGTGTGCCTGAATTGACCAATAGCACAGCTCCGTACAGCAGTGAGCGTTGCTGTTGGCTGGTTTGGGTGGGCTGCCAGACCGATGGTGTCCTAGTTGTTTTTTTATCCTGTCTTTTTGGCAGAATCTGTGACAGAGGCCCCGAACAGAGCCTCCAACACAAGTGTAGGCCTATGTATTATGTATTTAAGAGTACTGCAACTTTTGTACTCCTCCCCGGGTAAAAATACTCCTCAAAAATGGTAAGAGGAGGATTTTTACTCTTCCGGAAAAAATGCAGCACAACCTCTGCATGCATCTTTTTAATAATTGTAGGGCTTCCAAAGCAAGCAGGGGAGAGATTAAAGCGGTTTTGTGGGATTGTAAAGAATGTCATGTAATTGTGTAAACCTCGTCTAGTCACCTACATAATCGAGTACCCGTCAACTTTTCCTGAGTCTTCACTTCAGTCCCCATGCTCCCGCTGCGCTATGTTGTTTTCAACTCGAACTTCTGGGTTGTGGGCGTAGATGAGCTGCCGCCACAGCTCTTTCCATAGTGCTGGGCACTGAGCTAGATCAGCCAGAAATATTAGCGACCACTACACCTTTCCCTGCCCACTACACCCTCCATCATCCCCTTTCTGACTCGTCCTAATCTTTCCTCCCACATAGCTGCGGACTCTGCCTATCCTGCTTGCCTATTCCAAGATCACATGGCTCTGACATCACGACCATTTGGGAGGGGGTCATGGGAGGCCTAGGAAATAGTCTCCACAGAGGGAGCAGTCATGGGACCACTCCCACTCCCAATCTCCAGAGCGAGACAGAAAAAGTAGTGCAAGTACATTAGCAAGTTGCAGGGCCTGGCAGAGGAAGCACAGGGTAAGGGAAAAACGTATAACCAGATAACCCCTTTAAGACAGATGTGATTGATGTGCCATTGGGAAATGTTTTTTTCTCTAAAAAAAATTTTTTCTGTTAAAAATTTTTAAAGAGTTTTTCAGGATGCCAATTTTCCATGTCAATATCTATATTAAAAAAAAGCAGTTTTTACACTAAGCTAAATAAATCCTCACTGGCAGGATTACAATGACCTATATCACCTCTGCATCCATAACACTGGATCCACCATTCACAATAAGTGATTTTCATTGCTTATCTTCCCCCTCAGCACCGTTCACAGATCAGTGAAGTCTCCGCCCGTCCATTGTGACTACGGCCCACGGTGGCTTCTGCAAAACCTATCCCTAAATGCTGTTAAGAACCCCTCAGGCAAGATGGCCGCCCCTCGTAATCGTGTTCAGGAAAGAGAATAAATTAATCTTCTATCAGGAAATAAAAACTGATACGTGTCAATATCTGTTTTCAACTGGCAGAAAATTTTTGGGTGACAACATTCCCCTTAATACATGACAATAGCCGGATACGGTTGTATAGGCCACTGTTCGGCCGAACTGCAGCTGAAAACCGTGCCAACGTGTTATGAGGTTTTTCCAATGACTAGTAGTTTTCTATTTTGTTAGATAGTGTATGAAAGATGCTACTGTGTCAGTGATTTTATTTTTATTTTTTTTGGCCAATATAAAGAAAATATTCCTAGAATGCAGTTATGTTTTTATGTGCATTTTTATTATGTTTTTCTTTTCTTTTTTTTTAAACTCTCCTGTGGAGTAAATGATAAAAAATTGCACGGTCTATTACTGATGTGGCAGAAATTTGAGATTTTAACAAATCTTCAAAAATCAAACCTCTTTTCAGCTGCAGGCTTAATGCTTATTTAGGTTCAGTAATTTAGCATTTTGCCGTGAACCATTTGTACAGTAGAAGTTGCCTTGGTAGAGATGAGATTTGCCTTGTATTTTCACCCCCCGCCCCCTCACCACAATACCTCTTTTCCGGGGACTGGGCTCCAATCCTTGATTGTTTAAGAATCATTATAGAAACATCTTGTTTTCTAGAAACTATTGCTATTGTTATATTGTGTTCTGGGCAGAGACGCGCTGAACCGTGCTGAAAATGTACTGTAAAATGTCTGTATAATCAATGCTTAATCATCGGCTTCTGAAGCTGCAATGGCAGTTATGTACATGCGGTCAGCTTGACGTCTGCCGGTGAATTTCCTGATTTCCCGTGGTGTAGAATAGGAAGACTGAACTTTTTAATTACAATATTGACTTTCTTTGTGATTGTGGAAGTAATTGAATCCTGTGGGAACGTGCTTCATTATAACTTTTTTTTTTCTGAATTGACTGATTTACCTTCTTTGCAGTTATTGCCATTTTTATATACATACACTCAGCGCACAGCCTGATGGCTCTGGGTAAATAGCTGGTGCTATAATGAAGTTGAACTGACGCAGAGCTAAATTATTCACGTTATTACTGTAAGAGCTTCTGTTTCAAATAGTGACAGGTTGGGTGTATGCTTCTGCGCAGCATAATTAAAACCACTAGTTGCTGACCACTTGTTCTTTCTGTTGGTTACATTTAGATTTCACCATGATGTGGTAGTTTGTTCTCCGTTCAATATACTGGAAGCAGTCTTCCCTGTAAGCCTTGTGGAATCAGATAAATGTTAACGTACAGCGCGCTAATACCTTATCTCCCGCACCATGAGATGCACCGGACAATAAGGCTAGGTCCACACCTGAGCGTTTTACAGCGCATTCCTACGCTGTAAAACTCTCAACAGGTGAAAATCCATGTTTCCCTATGGGCATGGTTCTCACCTGAGCATTTACAGCGCGTACGAACGCGCTGTAAAACGCCCTACGCCCATAAAAGTACAGGAGCTTCTTTGGGGCGTTTTGTCGCACGTATTGTGATTGACGCCAGAGTGGTCAATCACACGAACGCGCGTATAACGCGCGTTTCCTATTTCCAAAAACGCGCTGTAATACGCGCGACAAAAACGTGCGTATCAAATACGCTCAAGTGTGAACCCAGCGTTAATAAGACGCACCTAGGTTTTAGAGAAAGAGGAAAATAAGAAAACATTTTTTTTCATCAGACCTCAAATCAGACCCCCATCAGACATCAAATTAGACCCCCATTGCTTATCAGATCCCAAATTAGACCCCCATTGCTTATTGGACCACTCAATCAGACCCCCATTCCTCATCAGACCTCAGATTATACCTCCATTCCTCATCAGACCTGAGATGAGATATAAAATTAGAGTAACTTGCCTCTTCTGCTCTGGACGGTACTGCCACTCGCAGATCCTGCGCGCTCTTCCTGCACTCACCGCTCTCTGGTTGTCTTCTGCCACCTGGGACCTGACGTTGCACATCTTTTGGTCATAGTATGTGTTTACCTTGTGCAACGTCCGGTCACGGCATGTGGCAGCGGCAGAAGAAGACCAGGCAGTGGTGGTGAGTACAGCCAGCACAATGTAGGGAGCAGTATTCCCCAGTCCTACTATGTAGTAGTGAACCCTTCCATAATGGAAGCGCTCCCTAGTATTTGCTTCATAAGATGAACTGCAATCCCCGCCCCCTGCAATTGCAATGCGTCTTATGGAGCGAGAAATACAGTAATTAGCTTTGTAGGGCTATATGGCATCCAAGCAAATAATAGTGGAGTGAAGGTTATTAACAGCATCCTTGGTGGTGTGTGGCAGTTAATGTGTTGGTTTCAGAATCCTTGGTAATCTAAGATATAGTAAAATAGTTAATGTCAGTATACCTACTGGTCTCGGGCATTTAAAGGGTTAATGTCAATATCCCTGTTGTGCGGCAATGAAGAGGGTTAATGTCTAAATTCCATGTAACCTAGGGCAATGAAAGATTAAATGTCGGTATCCCTGGAAGTGTAGGGATTAATGCTGGCATACCTGGTGGTCTATTGCAGTGAGAGGGTTAATTTCAGTATCCCTAGTGGTCTAGGGCAGTGAAGGCGTTAATGGTAGGATTCCTGGTGGTCGAGGGCAGTCAGGAATGAATTACAAGATCTCTGTTGAAAGGCAGTGAAAGGGTTAATGCTGCATACCTGTCCAGTAGTTACTTACCTCTCCAGGCTCAAGCATGGTCATTGTGACAGGAGACGGAAAGCTGATTTCTTAGTTTTCTGCTTCCTTCGTGTATTGATCATGTTGGTGAGGGAGAGGACTGTGCAGCCGTTAACTGTAGGTCCACCCAGTTCTCTTTATGATTGGGTAGAGCGTAGTGCTCTCCCTGTTCACTCACCAGTTCCCTACTGCCGTACAACTATTTATAGGCGGTAGGGTCTTTAAACTTGGCACCCACTTCTTAGTGGAGTGGGCTCCATAGCTGCCAGGTTTCTGCCAGACGTAACTTTAAAGTTATGGAGGTCAGAATATGGCGATATAAAGAAAAATATTTTTTCCAAAGCTGCCGACGTCCACACACTGTGCACAGGTTACAGCACAGTGTGAGGAGTCTGCAGAAGACCAGGGAGCTCTGCATTCACCGCTTCCCGGTCCTCCTGTACTAATGAGCACTTCCATAATGGAAGCACTCATTAGTATTCCCCCCATAAGACGCACTTACATTTTTCCTCCACTTTTTTCCATGCTTTACATCTCATATCTTCACAAATATAACATCTAAACTCATTTTTAATGTTTTTTTTTTATCAATGTACCCTTTTTAAAAAAAAATCGGCACATCCGTGTGTGTTTTGCAGACACCGGCAATGTGTGTTCCGCATTTTGCGGACCGCACATCGCCGGCACTCTCATAGAAAATGCCTTTTCTTGTCCGCAATTGCGGACAAGAATAGGACATGTTCTTTTTTTTTTTGCGGAACAAAAGTGCGGATCTGCAATTCCGGATCCATGCGGGACATAGTGTGTCCCTATAGAAATGAATGGGTCCGCAAAATCCTGAAAACACGACAACGGGTGGGCCCGGGACTGGACTTGAGGAACACTGATTTTAGATTATAACTCCTATTACTACCACACAATATAGACCTCGTAGTTGTATGGTCTTGAGTATGGAAATTGGTGCACACATGAATAAAAGCTGCAGAGGATGGGAAAGTAGTTTGCTGCTGTATGTACTTTCTACAGCATGCAGAGCAATGAAATGGCTGAGGCAGGTGGCTCTATTTATCACCATATACGCGATATGGCCAAGTATGTGGACAGGGGGCCATCACACCAATGTAAACTAGTAGAACATCTCATTCATTCCCTAGTGTGTCTTTGGGAACTTGTGCCCAATGAGTTTTAAGAGCAAGAAACTAGGACCATTTTTCAATAAGCTTCACCGATTAAATGTTTTTTTGTTTGATGCACTTACTACTTTAGTACTTACTAAGGGAAATCACAAAATTATTAGTGAGAATCTGACTGGAGGTTTTACTTTTGCCTTTTTCAGACTAGAACACAGTAAACTGTTGGTGCAGGATGAAATCGGAAAAGCTCTGGAGAGGGAACGAGCGTCCTCTACTGAACAGCTTACAAGGGCCGTACTCCGTGAGAAAGCTACCACTGAGGAAGAGCGGCTGAAAGCAAGAAGTTTTGTAAGTGTTTTCAGTTTTGGTGGCTTAAGTCTAACAGTTCCTATGGCAGGGCTTCTTTAAAGAGAACCTGTCAGGAGCTTTATGGTACATGGACCACGGACTGCATAAAATACCAACAAACTCCCTCGTTTCAAATTTCTCCTTACCATGGCAATCAACAGCCCAACAGAGGGTCTCCTTGGTCTACATAGGTATTGGCCTATTAAGCCAGGCCAGAAGCGTAGCCTGATAGTATGACACTGACAGGCTGTAATGCTTTGGGAGTATGCCACAGCATTATAGCTGCGTTCAAAATACTGAAGCTTCAAGGAGAAAGCTGCTTCCACTTCCAGGATGTCCTCTTTACTGCTCTTCTAGTGGCATAAGAGCCCCCTCGGACTTTTCTGATACTCCTTACACCATAGGCTTGCCTCAGGAAGGACCATTGGTCCGAAACGTTGCTAAGTGTTTGCAGCAAGTTTAGAGTGCTTATCTGTTCTTGCATGCTGCGTGCAGCTCTGACACCATGTTCAACGTTCCCTTTAAGACTAGTGTTGCACTGAGACCGATCATATTACTGATTTGATTTTAAAGGTATTTTTTCAGTATGAATTTAACCTGCCTGTTAAAGGGGTGGGAGAATCTTTCCTCACCTTCCCAAATCCCCTCTGATCTAACGCTGCTGCTCTATCATTTTGTTTTGGCTGCAGTGGCGACATCCAGTATACTGCTGCAGCCATTTACTGGCTTCAGTGGTCTCATGCCATAAAGTGCTGCGGCTAGTGATTGGCTCCATTGGTATACGGATCTCATTGCTGCAGCCACAATTTTTTTTGTTTTTTTTTTCCCTTTCCAAAAAGAGCAGACAAAAAAAGTCCTACATGCGGCACCTTTTTTCCTATAAAAATGTTAATTGCTGAACAGAAACCGAACAGACCCAAATATAGTATATTGTGGCGGATATGCCTTAAAAATTGCATATTTTTTTTAAATTTCCTTGTCGCCCCTAGTGCTTGGCACACTGCATGAAACTGCGTCTATCTTTTTTTACACAATTGAATGTTTCCCATGTTGAAGGGGAATAACCCAATCTGCAGTGTTATTAGATAGACGTGATTGGGTTGTATGCTTCCCAGGTACAAATCGAAATATCTGGGTTGGTTCCAACTGGAAAGATAATGCAGCAGGTGCAGGCAGCACTTTGTAGCGTCTTCTCCTAAAAATCTGCATAGGGAAAATCTCTGCAATATAGTTATCAGTATGAAATGATGTATCAATTATGTAATTACCAACCTGCAGCACTAATGGAGGATAACGAAGCCCACCTAAAGCACTGTTCTCAAGTCTGGGAGCACCGGGGCTGGATCGCATTGGTGGTGGTGGTCATACACATGACTCTCAAATCTTTCCTGAATACGCAGTGAACAGGATTGTACCAGTTTGGGATATTACAGAATTATTCCCGTGTACAAGCGTTATAACAATTTTGATGTTGAATATGTTGTAACCACTAGAAAATATCTCTCCACTGTACTCCACCGAACCTCCGCTGATGCCGGGTCCGACCTTGCAAATTCCCAGTTAATCAATATCTGGTTTATGTATAGAACAGACCCAAAAGCCTGACTTAAAAGGGTTATTTGGCTGATATAGTTCGTTAGTAAAATGGTTAAAAAAGACATGTAGCACATGGTGTATATGCCCAGCCAATCAGCGACTGAGGTGGGTAGCCGCCGTGACCAGCGATTAGGGGTTTACTGCACTGGACCAGGAAGTGTTGGAAAAGACGCAGTGTGGCATCGGCCAGGCGAGTCATTTTGTGTTCTGTTACAACCCTTTGAAAAGTGGGCGCATATTACGCCTCATTTATCATCCTCTTATCAGCCAAAATGGCTGTAAGCCAGCTCGTGGTGCTGTTTTGTGTCAAAAGTCGCATTTATGGCATAAAGATGCTACTTTTGTCAATAAGTCAAATTTAGGCTACATGCACATGAACGTTGTTTGTTTCCGTGTCCGTTTTTTTTTTATGAGGATAGGATGCGGACCCATTCATTTCAATGGGTCCGCAAAAAATGCGCACAGCACACCGTGTGCTGTCCGCATCAGTATGTCCGTTCCGTAGCCCCGGGAAAAAAAAAAATATAGAACGTCCTATTCTTGTCCGTTTTAGGCATTGTTACAATGGATCCGCAAAAAAACAAAAAACAGATGGCATACGGATGTCATCCTTTTTTTTTTTTTTTTTGTTTTTTTTGCACATCCGCAATTTGCGGGCCGCAAAACGCAAACGGTCGTGTGCATGTAGCCTTATGAAAAGAAAACCAACTCGTAGTAGGAAGACGTAATAAGTAGTAATACAGGCTGCGTTTACTTTTAACTAATATTATCAAAAACAGGGTTTTGTCAGTAAATTGACATTTAACAAAACAATACCAAAAACGTCCCGCGTCTGAGACAAAAGTCGTAATTTACCAGTGGAAATGTCACAAGCAGGGCTGTGGAGTCGGAGTCGAGGAGTCGGAGGCAATTTTGGGTACCTGGAGTCGGAGTCGGCAAACAATGGACCGACTCCGACTCCGACTCCTACTAGATTTAAATTGTAATAAAAAAAAATTGGAATAAAAAAAAGCAAGTTTAAATGTCCCAATTCAGATAAAGTTATAATTAAATACTTCTCTACTGTAAGAATAAAGGCCAATGCATGCAGTGCGTCACGTTACCGCTAAACAAAGACGTTAAGTGACCGTGAAGAAGCTTTTCATATGCTTTACTATGCAGTTAAAGGGACACTGACAGGCTGATTTACCGGCTAAAGATATATCTGCTGGTATTCATCAGAGGATTAGGAATACAACTAGACGACTGTTACCCCCAGTTGAGGTTTACTTGTGTTTAAAAGCGTTTTAATCAATATGCAAATTCTCTACCTTTGTGCCCAAGGGGCAGGCGCACATGTAGAGTACTGGCAGCACTAGACAGGACTAGGTAGCGAGGAGGAAGAGAGAAGCTGGCACAGCCTCAGCATAGCCAGACGAGGCTGCTGCCAGCACTCTACACGTGCGCCTGCGCAGGAATTCAGCGTTCGGCTAGCCTGAAAAAAAGGCCAGTGCAGTGAATAATAGCGAGGGAACAGCGCTGGGAAGCTGTACTCGGGCGCGGCTGGGCACAAAGCCGCAGGAGACGCTGCCCCATTGGGCACAAAGATAGTGAATTTGCATACAGATTAAAATGTTTTTAAACACAAGTACAGCTTAACTGGGGGTAACATTAGTATAGTTTTATTCCTAATTCTCTGATGAATACCAGTATATATATATCTTTAGCTGGAAAATCAGCCTGTCAGTGTCCTTTAAGGAGCGGCAATACTTACACTTTCCATTGTCTTGTGGTCTGCTGTTACAGGAACCCATGGTTATCCTAGCCTCTCACTGATAACTGATTAAGGACTGGAGACACTTGTATAAGTGAAGGGAATGGATAGTCAATAGTTCAAGACTGAAGCTGTAAACCATTTGAAAAACTGCTATCATTCAGCTAAGGCTATAAAACATGTAAACTCAGATTGTTAGCTTAAATTTTAAACATGACTATGGGATTCTACTAGGAAAATCATGTTTTAAAATAAATGCCCCTTCCCTGCCCCTTCCTGGATCCTCCCACTGCTCTATCTTCAGCAGAAGATCAGCACACAAAGGAGAAGGCAGCAGCTTCTGCTCAACTACCTCTCTGTGCTAGAGGAGATTAGAAGAACTTGGTGGAACAGCTTCGTATTTGCATATTAAATACAGAGGAGTCGGAGTCGAGGAGTCGGAGTCGAGGAGTCGGAGTCGGAGTCGGAGTCGGAAGTTTCAAAATCTGAGGAGTCGGAGTCGGACAATTTATCTACCGACTCCACAGCCCTGGTCACAAGCATGCTTCAAAAGTCGCAAATATATTTATTTCAAAAGTCGCAAGTGTGGTCTGTCGTGTGGTCTGTCAGGCAGTCTTAAATGGCGCATTTCAGTATGCAAAAGTCTTATTTTAGTGCCATTGGTGTTAAAATGTCACAAATCAAGAGAAATAGGTGGATAATCAAGTTCATATTTAAAAAAGTCTCATTTTAAAAGTTTTTGATATATGAGGTCACCACTTTTGATTTGTAATGTTAGTATATTTTTGGCGCAAATTAAACCGTTCTTGATAAATGTCCCCCTGTATGTATTTGGTTAAGCAACATTTAACCTTCAAACTGCAAGGTGTTGCTGGTCCAACCATATATTAGTTGCACTACATATATAATTTTATTTTTTAATTTTTTATTTGACAAATTCTATTATGATTTGACGCGCACGTATTCCTCCAATTTCTCCCTCTGGTCTGAATAATTTATAAGAGAGCTGTAATATATTCATATTTAAGCCCATAAAAGACTAGAAAAAAAAGGCTGAAATAATTTTCTTTTCAGTAGCGGGTAAGTATACTGTATTCGGCGCACTCCCTCTTTTGATTGCTTCTGGTCTTTTGAAGTACGCAAAGCGTGCATGACAAGCAACAACAAAAGAGGAATCACAAAGTTGTCAGGTTTTGTCCTTGTAAATGGCATATGACAGATGTATGCATTGGTTTCAAAGATGTTTCCCTTGACAAGCCTCTCATTGTAACACAAGAAAGGACCCCTGTTATCTCACAGCTGTATTGGGGAAATTTGAAACCATTTTCTTAAGTTCATCTATCGGTGTATCGCGGTGTGTATTGTTACGTAGGTAAGTAATTCGTAGATGTTTGCCTATTGTGACTGCCCAGAAAGATAACGTGTTTGAGGTAGGATGCCATTTAGATTGGTGCCTGTGCCAAGTAAAAGATCCCCATTAGGGAATATGAACGGTATATACAGAATCCCAATATCTGCATTTGATGTCCTTCAAGTGCACCATTTTGTGCTTCAAGAATATGGCGCTCTGGATTTTTTTTTTAAATTGAAACACAATTTCTGTAACTTGCCTCTAAGTCAATTATATGTTTGACCACATATAGCAGTCACATTTTTAGTTTGAAAATTTTGTATGGCCCCCGAACGATGTTACAAATATCCAAATGGTCAAAAAAGGAGAAATAAGGTGTGCACTCCTTCCTCTGGTATTGCATATAAGGTAAGTTATTCAATTAATCAAAAAATTGAAATATACAAAACAGCCCCTAAATATATATGAAATACCTAGAAATAGTTACTAATTCATTCCAGATCCATAGATATAGCTGTGTGAGGAATATATATCAATGCCTGATGGTAGAAGAATATATGATAGTGGGGGAGTGAAGTATTGCCAATACTCAATTTCCACAAACATGCATTGTCCTACATATAAAACATATTAAAAATGGCCAAGTAATCATAGAGGGTTTGACGTTTCTAGCTCAATGCTGCATATACAAGGGTCTATTAGTATATTAGTTAATGACCCTCACAATAGTAATACTGGATACATCTATGAAGGCAAGATTTATATACCGTAATATAATATTTAGCACTTAAGTATTGTGGAAAAAGCGCTGAAATGATTAACAAATCCCACACATCTTGCCTACTTTGGAAATAAGTGGATACATTATTAACATATCGGGTATAACTGTTCCGACGTAATTTGTATTTATAATATCAAGAAAAAGTTCATCCTGAATCCGATAGTTATTGTCAGCAGATTGGATGTAATAATCCCAATGCAGTCACTTGTAGGTAGTAAATAGCAGCAGAAAAAAGTTCCTATCTACAAGTGACTGCATTGGGATTATTACATCCAATCTGCTGACAATAACTATCGGATTCAGGATGAACTTTTTCTTGATATTATAAATCAGGCTAGACACGCTCGTTTAGCTTGGCATTTGGATACGTGCGCGGAGCCCGACTGTATTGCGACTGTTTCGTTTCCACAGCGATTACGTCATAACAGTTATACCCAATATGTTAATAATGTATCCACTTTTTTCTCGCCATGTTTGCCGTGCTGCGGCCGCTTCTCCTGCCCATCCCCTAAAGTGTTTACATCCGCTATTGAGATCCTATGACTGATCTCAATAGCGGAATTGAAAACGCAGATATAAAAGTAGTCTAATGCTGTGTAACCCTTAGGCCCCTTTCACACAGGCGATTTTGCCGCGCGGGTGCAATGGCTTGACGTGACTGCATTGCACCCGCGTTGATCCTGACCCATTCATTTCAATGGGGCTTTGTACATGAGCGATGTACACCTGAGCGCGATGACGTCAGCGCAGGTCCTGCAAGAAGAAGAAAGAAGACGATAACGGCTGCGTGATCAAGTGGATGAGGTGAGTAATTTTTTTATTCTTTTTTAACCCTCAATGGACATTTTACTAAGCATTCTGTATTAAAGAATGCTATTATTTTCCATTATATCCATGTTATAGTGGAAAATATTAAAATCTACAGAACACCGAACCCAAACCCGAACTTCAGCGAAGAAGTCCGGGTTCGTGTCTGGGTAGCAACACTCAGTTTTTTATCATGTGCATGCAAAACGCATTAATACGCTTTGCAGTCACGCGGAAAGAACTGAACAATGCAATGCAATCGCAGACAAATTGCGTGCGAACTCAAGCGGGTTTCCCTGAACCCGCCCGCAACGCATCCAGACTGAATCCGGCACGCTCGTCTGCAAGGGGCCTTAGAGCCCTGGAATCTACTGAATTACACTGACATAATTCTGTCAGTGTAATACAATAGATGGCAGGACTCTCAGGGTCACACAGTGGTATAAATCATTAGAATTCTCTGTGATCCTTTCAGGGGGGTGGGGGGGGGGTCAGAATGGGAACTCCCACTGACATACGCTGTGAGTTTCTCTCATTGAACTCGCACTTGTGTGTTTGGCCTATTAGCACATACAAATCAATTATTCTACAAAGTATAAGCTTGTTCTAATTATGACATATTCTACAAAAAAAAGTCATTTGAATCAAGCCTCAGTTATGGAGCAATTTTTCAGTGATTTTCATGCAGATAAACAGTGGGGATCTGAACATTAGGATGAGTGAGTTTGCACCCCTCACTGTTTCTTCCCTGTAGGCTACGTGGTGATAATAAATGAGCAAGTTCAGAGCACTTTATGATAGCTAGTTAATGTGCTGTGCCTGAGCCAACAGGCCTGTATCCTCGGCATCTGTCACAATTCATAGTCATTAGCATACCTTTTATGGTTTCTTTTAAGAATAATTTCACCCATGACGTGTGGAGTACATCTATAAATGGATGAGGGGCTACTTAATCATAGACGAATAATGGCGTCTATCCTAATAGCTCATATTGGTAAGCAAAGGTTGTTTGCAAGACCTGGAAAAACGTGATCTTGTGCGCTCCAGTCTATGAATAGAACAATATTAGAACTTTACAATTAACCTTATTTTGAAATGGAAAGACCTTAAAGTGGTTGTGCGGTGCTACAATATTGCTGACCTGTCTTCAGGATAGGTCATGTCAGATGGACAGGGGTCCAACTCTTGGCACTGCCGCCGATCAGCTGTCTGAAGAGGTAGGTGCGCTTGGCTATCTGCTGCGTTCTCTTCAAAATGACCTGCGCAGCGGCATCTCAGTGTGATTACAACTGCTCGTCCCATTCACTTTAGACTGTGCCACCTCAACAAAGGAGATGACCTTACATCTCCAAACACACGGGTGCAAAATGGTCATGAAAAACTGACCGTGTATCTGTTTTTAATGGCTTATTTTTTTCTCTGTTGTGTCAATGTAGCCTATGGGTGGCTGCACACGGTGCATATTCCGCACAGTTTTACATGCAGCAAAGTAAAGTACCAGCAGAGTGTATGAGATTAGACAAATCTGAAGTACACTTTGCTGCTTCTTCCGTGCAGAAATTGACATGATGTGTGCAGTTAGAAATCCGCTGCATGTCAATTGTTTCTGCCGTTTTTGGTACGGATTTCGCCCTTTTCAATGCAAAGGTAAGATCTGCGGCAAAGCCACGTCAAATCCGCACCAAGAACACAGGTTTACTATTTTAAAAAACTGCAGTCGTGTTCAGGTACCTTTAGGCTACTTTCTCACAGGCCTAGTTCATACTTGATTGATTTACTTCAGTGATTTTGACCAAAAACCAGAAGGGGCAGAAGCCTACACAGATGTAAGGTGTAGAAATATTTGCACCTGTTCAGTGTTTTCCACCCGCATCTGGCTTTGGCTCACAATCACTGATGGAAACGAAATGCTGTGTGAAAGCAGTCTTAGGCCTCTTTCACACGACCGTATGGTTTTGCGGTCTGCAAAAAACAGAACCGCCAAAAAAAAAACACGGATGACATCTGTGTGCATTCCGTTTTTTATGGAACATCTGTCCCCTAATAGAACAGTCCTATCGTTGTCCGTGATGCGTATCCGTATCTCTGAATGGAAATCCGGAAATGGAATGCATACGGAGTACCTTCCTTTTTTTTTTTTTTGCATACCATTTGAAATTAATGGTTCCATATACGGAACGCAAAAAACGTCCCGTTCACACACCAAAAAAAAAAGTTTGTGTGAAAGAGGCCTTAGACTTAGCAGTCTCTGATCTCTTGACCTCATAAACACTATCAAACTGATAAGAACATGGCCTAAATAAGTGTTTATGGGGTCAGGAGATCAGAGATAAGAACTACAGCCCTCAGTTGATGGGATTCAAAGAAAACACAAAGTGACATATTGCAAGCAGACTAAATTTTAACTCTTGCATCCCAGAAACAGCTGAGCACTTTTAATGAAGACCTATTGAAAAAATGATTTGTAGACCAAAATGAG
This sequence comes from Bufotes viridis, assembly GCA_033119425.1. Classification (NCBI taxonomy): domain Eukaryota; kingdom Metazoa; phylum Chordata; class Amphibia; order Anura; family Bufonidae; genus Bufotes; species Bufotes viridis. The sequence continues at coordinate 170,767,425 of CM065590.1, forward strand.
TAAAGTGCAATTGTAAAAAAAAAGGCCAACAAAGGTGTCCATAGGCTTAAAGGGTTGTCTCATTTCAGTAAGTGGCATCTGTCACGTAGAGAAAGTTAATACAAGGCACTTACTAATGTATTGTGATTGTCCATATTGCTTCCTTTGCTGGCTGGATTCATTTTCCCATCACATTATACACTGCTCGTTTCCATGGTTACAGACCACCCTGCAATCCATCAGTGGTGGTCGTGCTTGCACAATATAGGAAAAAGCACTAGCCTATGTGCACTCCTACGGTCCCGGCCACCAGAGAGGCTGACTCTTTTTCCTATAGTATGCAAGCACGACCACCACTGATGGATTGCAGGTGGTCTGTAACCATGGAAACAAGCAGTGTATAATGTGATGAAAAATGAATCCAGCCAGCATAAGACACAATATGGATAATAACAATACATTAGTAAGCGCCTTGTATTAACTTTTTCTACATGATAAATGCCATTTGCTGAAGTGACACAACCCCTAACTGTTGAGTGACAGCTGCAGTGCACAAGATTGTCTAAAAGTCTGTATACTGGTTTGGACTACAGCTGTACCTCAGTATACATTAGGGATGTCCCGATACTGGCCATATGCACGAGTACTTGTACTAGTGCATATGTCGCCAATAGTACTGCCGATACCTGATGGGCATGCAGTGGAGGGTCCCGTGTCCCATATGATCAGCGGTAGGGACGGTGGAGGGTCCCGTGTCGGCTTCCGTGCTGCGGCACTCCCAGTTGATCAGAGTGCCTGCTTGATTCGGTTCGATTGCTCGGGTCTGGATATTTGTGTACAGCGTGGGACAGGCAATAACAGGAGCATCGATAGCCGCTGTTTCCGATAGGTGAGTGCGGTGTGCTCTCCTTTACCGCGTATTCACTGCAGGTAATCACGGAGGAGGCTGCAGCAGTGAGTGGGCGGCAGAAGCTGCAGTTTGGCTCCTAGTGGTGTGGCTGGGCCTAACCTGTGTAGTTATATTGGTTGGCATTGTGAAGGCTGCAGTGTGATGTACAGGCTGAGTCTCCTCAGGCCTATATGGTATAGTAAGGGCAGTACCATGCCCCTGGCTTGTGCTGCTGCCGTGTGCAGCATACTGCACACTAACATTATGGCAGCACTCCACATGACAGCTTCATTATGAGCCAGGTGTACTGGCTGAGCGCTCCACTAGTCTGAGGGATGGCGCAGTGTACCCCACCGCTTCAGTGAAAGCTTTGCCCCCTATTCTTGCACTATTGGACCTTCATGCTGAATCCCACTTTATAAATTCACGTCAGGCTTTATAGTTTCCTGTATACACTATAAAACTGGAGAACTGGTATCGACAACAAAAGTTTTGGTCCAAAAAAAAAAAAAAAACCTGACTATTACAAATCAGCAGAATGACAGAAACTGGTAGGACCCCCTTATAATCAGTGGTGTCTGTCTGACACGGTTTGTTCCATCATATACTCAATCCTGATGGGGTCCGTCCACCACCGTTGGTTCCTTCATATACTACATCCTCTGCTTTTTTTTTTTTTTCATTTTATTCTTTTTCCTGTTTTTTCACCGAAACTGCCCATTTATTAACTTATTAACCCTTGTACAAAGGAAAAGTAAAGCAGTTGTCCATAGCAACCAAATTCCTGCTTTAATTTTTTTAAATTGCTATCAGCAACTGCGCCGCTGTTTCTTTGTATGTTTCTATCTATGACTAAATTATGTGTTCTTTATTTCATTGTTATAATTGGTATCGGTGAGTACTTAAATAAAAGTATCGGTGCTTGATCTTAAAAAAATGGTATCGGGACATCCCTAGTTTACATCAATTAAAAGTACTACAAAAAGTCTAGGCGTAGCCCCAGTTTTAAACATTTAAATTATATGTACCATAGAATGGTGCCCTTGAAAACTGCAACGTGTCCACACACACACAATTCCTCTCTCATCTACACTGATGAAATAGTAAACAATACTGTGTCCATAATTGCGTAGTTCTTGGTTATTAAAGGGGTTTTCCAGTCTCTCGATATTGATGTCCCTTTCTCCAGATATATCATAAGTGTCAGTGTCTTGTGTGCGTCCAATACCCAGCAGCACCAGCTGATTTTGGCACGCTCAAACGGTGGACAGAGCTGAAAAAAGATGGCCCCGTCCACTGTGTAGTGGCTGTCCCAGTGTACTACAGCTTCCGCTTCTGGTTTCTTCCACAGTTTACTTTCTGGCACTGGATAGGCATTTGGCAAACAGGTCTGTTGTTAAGGGGTTAAAGTGATTGTTAGAAATATGAAGAAAAGAGAATACAAATAAGGCAATATAGATCCCATTATATATGTAGGTATATTTTTGAGTTGAAGGTGGGTAACAGCAATACCATTAAGACGTTGTAAGTGCCTCACTTACACAATTGGTGCATAATAAAATAAACCTATATTGATTGTGAATTTGCCATTGAACTGATTTTGTGCTTCGTGAAGATTTTCTCGGGTAGGATGTAACACAAGGTGCAATACTATGAAAAATTATTAACAACAAGTCCAAATGTTATTTGGGTGCGCTCACCTTAATAGACAACACTCCGGAAGGCACGGACTGGAGTTGGAAACAAGAACTCCGTAGAAGAAAACAGGAAAAATATAAGCGCCATGACGCTGTATGGAGAGTATGGATTTTATCTGCACGTTTTTGATTTGAATAAAGAATATCACTTTTGGAGAAGCTGGACTTTGCTACTTATATTTTTCCTATGAAAAATTATTGATAGCCTATTACAATATAGCCTTGAATTGCATCATACACAGTAGGAACGGTATAAGTGAAATTTAAAGTCAGATTATTATATCCCCAGGTACAATGGCATGCAAAAGTTTAGCCCCTCCTGGTCAAAATTACTGGGAACAATTAAGCAAATTGAAGATGAAATGATCTCTAAATTCTTAAAGTTAAAGATGACAGATCCCCTTTTGTATTTTAAGCAAAAATAGAACAAAAAAGGAAAAGGGCCAGAAGCAAAACTTTGGGCTCTCTGCATGGTTAGTATCTGGTAGCACCCCGTTTGGCACGTATTGCAGCTTTTAGTAACCAGCCAAGAGTGATTTTTATCCATCCTTCCTTGCAAAAGTCTTCCAGTTCTGTGAGATTCCTGAGATGTTTTCCATGCACTGCTCTTTTTGAGGTCTATTCACAGATTCAATGATGTTCAGGTTGGGACTGTGTGGACCGTGGTTAAACCTTCAGCGTGCACCTTTTGAGGTAGTCTATTGTGGATTTTGAGGTGTGTTTAGGATCATCACCAATTGAAGCCACCATCTTTTCAACTTCAGCATTTTACAGTTGGTGTTATGTTTGCCTCCAGAATTTTCTAGAATTTCATTGAATTCTATTTTAACCTCATCAGTCCACAGGACTTGTTTACAGAGTGAATCAGGCTTGTTTAGATGTTCTTTTGCAAACTTCTGATGCAGAATTTTGTAGTGAAGATGCAGGAAAGGTTTCCTTCTTATAATAACTCTTGCGTGAAGGCCATATTTGTGCAGGTATCTTTAGGGCGATGTACCACAACTCTAGAATCTGCTAAATCTTCCTGAAGGTCTTTTGCAGTCAAGTGGACGTTCCTATTTACCTTTCTAACAATCCTACAAGCAGTTGCCTCTGAAAGTCGTCTTGGTCTTCCAGACCATCTTTTACCCTCTGCATTCCTGTTAACTGCTATTTCTTAATTATATTTGGAACTGAGGAAATGTCAATCTAAATATGCTTTGATACCTTCGTATAGCCTTCTCCTGCTTTGTGGGCCTCAACCATTTTCATTTTCAAAGTGTTGCTTAGAAGAACCCATGGTCACTGTTTTTTGGAACAAGATTAGAGGAGTCTGGGTATTTGTAAAGCTTTTAGATTTGTATCACCTGGTCTTTTCTAACGATTGTGATCAAGCCCTATCCCTAACAGACTATTAAGGTCTGGGACCTCGGTCAAAGTTATCAGAGTGCTTAAATCTCCTTAGGTTCCCATACTCTTTCATGCACTGCTCTTTCCTTTTTTTTTTTTTTTTTTTTACTCTTAAATTGTACAAAATCAAAATTCACTGTTATTATTAACCCGTTCCCGACCAGCGCTGTAATGGTATGGTGCTGCAGGACGTGACTTCCCGGCCAGCGCCGTATTACTACGGCGCGTTGATTGGGCAGGTGCAGGAGCTGCGGCCGCCCGATCAGCTGCAGGGGACGGCTGTTCCCGTTAGCCAGACCCCTGATGTATGGTCCGGCATTGGTGAAAACACCAGTGCCGGCGCATTAACAAAATCCTTAGCTCAACCCCCTGAAGAAGCCACATACGTGGTGAAACATGTTGGGGAGCTAATAGGGTTTTTTTTTTTTTTAACTAAACGAGGTTGTGGTGCAGCAAGGGGCTAAGGTCCGTACTGCAGACGGATCCCCCATTTGAGCACTGGTGGAGATAACCAGTGCTCTTACACTGGCTTTGACGTTCTAAGACTGATCTTGTCACAATGTTGCGAAAATAGTGTTACTCTGTATACAATTGTAAATCAATCAACAGTGATATAAACATACAGAGCACCCTCCTCGCTGTTTTTAAAGGGTTTACTAGTTTGGCAAGAGGCATATTAAAATGCTCCCCTTTTTTATAAATGAATTGAATAAAGATTAAATTTTTTATTAGCCATAAACAGGACATTTTTTGGCCTTAACAGGTCATTATGTGTTGATTGCAAGTAATTTAAGTCCTGGGCACCATAGGGTCTTTCTTGGTGTGACTTAACTCTCACTATGCCGCTGTCATCGCTGTAATAAACTTACAGGCAAAGCATTACAATACAGAAGTATTGTAATGCATTGTAAAGGAGATCAGACCCCCAAAAGTTGGGAAAGTTTCAAGTTAGAAAAGCAGACATATTGGGTATCGCCGTGTCCGTATCAACCGGCTCTATAAAATATTCACATGGTCCACCCCATCAGGTGAACGCCGTAAAAAAATAAAAACGTGTCAAAAAAGCCATTTTCTGGTCACCTTGCCTCACACAAAGTGTAATACCAAGCGATCAAAAAATCTTATGTACCCCAAAATGGTACCAATCAAACCCAATCAAATTTTCGTCCCACAAAAAATGAGCTTCCACATAATACAATCACTCAAAAATAAAATAAAAACAATGGTGCCCATAAACCAATCCAGAAAAATTGATTAACATGAAAAATCTGCATAAAAAATAAAATTTTTAAATTTCGCCTCCATTTTCCTTTAATTCTTGTGGAACAAAGTTTGTAACATCACTTTTGAATAATCTGAGGGGTGTAGTTTCTAAAATGGGGTCATTTATGGGTGGTTTCCATTATGTAAGTCCCCTTTATAACTGAATTGGTGCTTAAAAAAATGGTTTTGGAAATGTTGAAAATTTTAAAAATGTCTTCTTAACTTCTAAGCCTTGTAACATCCTTAAAAAATAAAATTACATTTACAAAACGATGCCAACATAAAGCAGACATATGGGGAATGATGAATAATAACTATTTTATGAGGTATTACTATCTGTCTTAAAAGTAGAGAAATTCAAACTTAGAAAATTGTGAATTTTTCCTCATTTTTGGTAAATTTGGGCTTTTTTTTATAAATAAAGTTAAATATTGACTTAAATTTAGCACTGTCGTGAAGTACACTGTGTCACGAGAAAACAGTCTCTGAATGGCCTGGATAAGTAAAAGCGTTCCAAAGTTATTACCACATAAAGTGACACTGGTCAGATTTGCAAAAAATTGCCTGGGCAGGAAGGTGAAAACTGGCCCGGGCTAGAAAGGGTTAAAATGTGGAAAATTGTATGTTTATCTTTAACTTTACGCCTTTTGGGAGATCATTTCATCTTCAACTTGCTTAACTGTTCACAGTAACGGTGATTTTGATCAGGGGTGCCTAAACTTTTGCATGCCGCCGTATTTTATCTCGGCACTATGGACTGTAGCTTTCTCCTCAATTTCTGGTGATGCTGCTGTCGTCAGCAGGGTTGTCAGCTGGTATGGGGAAAACGGACAGCTGGTACAACCGACATTAGCGGGAATGCTTGAGTAACTGTTCTGTGGGTATATTAAAATTAGTTTTTTTCTTTCCCTGTAACTGCAGAAAATTAATAGGGCATTAAATTCTAACTGCAGTGCAGTACGCCCCATGTAAGACTTGTCCTTTGACAAATTAAAGATCATTCTTTTTCATTGTGTGGGACAGTGTATCACAGCCATCCGCCATATTAAAGCTTAATCAGTAGCAATGTTACATTAATTACTGGAATGACTTTATATATTAGCTAGATTGCTGAATGTAAATGTTGGATTACATTAACCAAAGCATCTAATTGCCAGAAGGAAAATAACCATCAGGTTTGCTGCAGGCCTCAATCACAATGTTTCAGCTGTCATCACAGAATGTGGTGTTGGCGTTATAAATACATTTATTATACAGGCTGATAACTTCTCACATTTGTGTGACTGTTAATGCATTACAAGTACACTATGAAATATGAGTTTTGAAATGCGTTGCGGCTGCGGTAGTGTTGAAAAATAGTTGAGTAGGGAAATGGAATAAATAAATGAGCAGTCTATGAATCGTTGTGTTGAGCCATATAATGATCTCTGTCTAGGGACCTGAACTTGTTTGTGATTGTATAGGACCTTAAAAGGGGTTATCCTCGGGATAGCCCATCGGTATCACATTGGCAGGGGTCCGACACACCGAACCCTGCAGATCAGCTGTTGGTGGTTAAACTGCATGTCCTTCCATTGTGTAGTGGATGTAACTGGTAATTGGGGGGTTACTACCATTGATGTGAATGGGAGCAACAGGGTCATTACCCGTCTGCGCTCTGCCTGCTATAAACAATGAAAGGAGCTGTTCACTTTCAGCGCTGGATCTACAAGGTAACATTTAAACAACAAGAGTATGGGTTGTCAGACACCCCCCCACTGATCTAATATTGATAGCCAGTCCTGAGGATAAGCCATCAAAATCCTGGACACCCTGTTAAAGGCTACATTCACACGTCTGTGTGTGTTTTGCGGATCCGCAAAACACGGACACCGGCAATGTGCGTTCCGCATTTTGCGGACCGCACATCGCCGGCACTCTCATAGAAAATGACTTTTTGAATAGGACACGTTCTATATTTTTCAGGAACGCGAATGCGGAACAGAATTGCGTACGTGTGAATGGGGCCTACAGGGAATGTCTCATGTATTTAGTTTTAGTTTCATTAGGCTACTTTCACGTCTGCGTTTTTGCTGTCCATTTTTTTGAGATCCGACAAGTGAATCTCAAACCCACAGCAAAACGCTGTTCTAGTAATACAACCGGCTGCATGCGTTCAGAATGGATCAGGTTGTATTGTATCGAAAATGAAGAAACCGGATCAGGCACTAAAACCATTGTAAGTCAATTTGTGGCGTACATGGAAAAAAAAAAAGGGATCCGGCACCATTGACTTAAATGGGCATGGGCTTCTTCAGTTTCCCATGCCACACACAGAAAAGCGATTTTGTGTCTGGCAGGGGAACGCAACAAACCAGAAAGGAATGCATTCTGTTCCGGTTTGTTCGGTTTTCTCCCCATTGACAATGAAGCAATGTGCTGCTGTTTTTTGAGACCCTGTGCCAGATCTCAAAACCGGACAGCACAACGCTGATGTGAAAGTAGCCTTAATTAGATGCAAGTCCGTAGACATATAATGTGTGTTCTTTGCAGTTTTGTGGCAATTTATTTTTAAAAGACTGACCCACAATATTGAGAATTTGTCAGGAGTTTTTTGACCTCCTAAAAATTGCTATAGAAACAGCAATTTTTCCATACTGCATGTGTTTATATGGCCTTTTTTTCTTTAACCACTTGAAGACCACAGGTTTATACCCCCCTAGTGACCAGGCCCTTTTTTACAAATCCGCACTACACTACTTTCACCGTTTATTGCTCCGTCATGCAACTTTCCACCCAAATGAATTTTACCTCCTTTTCTTCTCACTAAGAGAGCTTTCATTTGGTGGTATTTCATTGTTGCTGACATTTTTACTTTTTTTGCTATTAATAAAAATGTAACGACATTTTTGCAAAAAAATGACATTTTTCACTTTCTGTTGTAAAAAATGAACGGCACCGATTTTTTCATTCGCATCGATCAATGTGGATGAAAAAATCTCTGCCAAAATCAGTGACTGCGGTGCGGTGGGCTGGGCGCTAACTACCTAACAAGTAGCTAACTAACTGGTGGTGATAGGGGACCCTTATGCCCCATTCACACGTCCGCAATTCTGTTTGCGGAACGGAATTGCGGACCCATTCATTTCTATGGGGACAGACTTTGTCCCGCTCGGATCCGGAATTACGGATCCGCGCTTTCGGGTCTGCACTTCCGTTCCGCAAAAATATAGAACATGTCCTATTCTTGTCCGCAATTGCGTACAAGAAAAAGCATTTTCTATATAGTTCTGGCAATGTGCGGATCTGCAAAATGCGGAAAGCACATTGCCGGTGTCCGTATTTTGCGGATCCACAGATCCATGGATCCGCAAAACACATACGGACGTCTGAATGAGCCTTACAGGGGGGTGATCAGGGGGGGGTGACATGGGTGATCAGGGGTTAATCAGTGATGGGAGGTGTGTAGTGATTGGTGCACTTTACCTTTGTTTCCTCTGGTGGTCCCAGACAAAGTGACCACCAGACGAGCAGACAGCTGGCATATCAGACGCTGTTTACAAAACAGCGTCTGATATGCGATTTAAATGCGTTTTTTTCCGCATCTACAGCCTGCCAGCGCATGATCAGCGCTGGCAGGCTGTAGTTTTAGTTGTCCCGGCTCCGATCGCATGAACGCACAACGCGCGCGCGTTCATGCGAAATCTCGGGTCTCACGAGATGACGCCGATAGGCGGCAGTGAGACCTGAGAGAGCCGCCACGTTGACGTCCATTGGCGTTAGCGTGGCAGCAAGTGGTTAAAAAAATGTGGATGGTATTTTTGTACTTCATCTAAAAAACAATAAACACTAAATATGCCACAAAATGGGAAGAAAACGCTACTAGGCAAAAAATGTTTATGGTGCCCCACATGTCTTATTTCCCATAGATGTTTAGCTAACATCTGGGGATGGCATTTTTTCAGATAAAGTGGCACAAGCTAATCTAAAACTTGAAAACGTGTCGGTCCAGGAAGAGGGGTGGGGTAAAGGTTGTGGTGAGAGTGCAAGTGAGCTGTATACATACATAATATGCTATATAATAAAAAATCAAGACCTATAACCCATTAATGCCCTTTTTTTTTTTTTTTAAGAAATAAAGTTTCACAAAATGATAATATAGCCATGATTCACATATTTTCTGGTACTACAGTAAGTTTGAGACAGAGGCATCTTTCTACTCTCACTTTCATTACCTGTATAATGTGTTTTTTTTTTGTTTTGTTTTGTTTTTTAACAATAAAATTATGTATTAGTGAGTTTTTACTCGTCAGAAATTCTCATTCTTAAAGGGGTATTCCAATATGTACAAGTTATCCCCTTTCCACAGGATAGAGGATAACAGATCAGTGGGGGTCCTACCACTCGGACCCGCACCGTTTACGAGAATGGGGCCCCATACCCCCTGCAGGAGCCATGCTGCTCCCCTAAAATGACTGGAGCGGCCGGCCATTCCATTCATTTCTATGGGAGTTTCAGAGATAGCCGAGTAGCCAATAGCCTGGTACCTACCGGAATAGCCCCTTAAAGTGGATGCGGCTTGATAATTTGTATGCAATGTGATGCAGCATCTTTGTACTTTTCTCCAGAAGATGGCTTGATGCAATTGCCTCCTGTGTATTGTATGCTGATGTAGTTATGATAGATCGCCTTTTAGAACGTTTGCCCCAACCATTTGTGTAAGATCAGCGCAATGGTCAGAAGGGACTCGGCCTTTGACCTTTAAACCTCGATGGAAAGGCAACCTGTCTCCTTCCGTAATGACTTGTGCATTTAACATGGATTTTTCCAACAACTGGGCATCTCGTCATGAGAGTTTTTTTTTCCCTTTCACTTGTTACTGTCTGTTTCTGACAGTAAAGAAGCACTTCATTTTATTTTATTATAATTTTACATATATTACTTACTCACCCCATGTTTTCTAGCAGGGTAAACTCAGTTGTATCCATCCATTTTGAAGCTTTTCAATATGGGAACCCGGTCATTTGATCTCCACCCTGACAGCTTGCTCTACAATGTAAGCAGGAACTCAGTCTCTTTCGGGGTGCAACTGGGAACAGTACCCCCTCATCCCGCAGTGCGCTGTTTGGCCTCTCCCTTGTAGGTTTTTACTACCACTTTGGTTGTTTACATTTTATTTATCCTTATTGTTGTTATTTTTACCCATATTTATTAAAAGTTAAAGACGTATTCAGATTTTAATAATTACCAGTACATTTATTTACGAAGAAAATAGGACTTTGGACAACAGCTTTAAACAGCTGATGGACAGGGTGCGGGTATTTGGACCCCCACAATCTGATGCTGATGACCTATCGTCGGTATCCTTTCAGCTCACAGTATATTTAGAAGTTCTTTTCCTTCCCTTTTTTTTAGTGTCTCCCGTGTTTTTCCCCCTGGTATGTACTAGTTAATCCTAAGCATTTCTTCAGTAAAACTGTGCTGCCGTTTCTGAAGTTGGAAATCACTTTATCACCTCTTTACGTGATAAATGTAACAGCAGACAAATTCCTCTCGATGTCTATATGAGTGCCATCTTGATAGATGGGCCTCCCACCTCAACCGCTGTAATCTGATTTATGTAAGGCTCGGCACATGGCAAATCGGATTGCAGCAGATAACTTACGGGGGAGCTGCTCTTTGCACTCTGCAGTAGTGTCACTAGAGGGCTTTAGTTACAGATCTCGAGCTGAATGCTAACATCTGCTGTGTAACGTCTTCCTGCAGACCGGCTTTTTGTTATGCTGCCTTTTATTATGATGCTTTTATGGTTTCTAAAGACCACACCGGTCAAACCTATTACCGTACATAAAGGTTATCCAAAAATAATGTACATGCACTATTATGAGTGGAGACATTGGGAATTTTCAGAGCGTTAAAATGATACCACCGTAGTACTGTTGGATTTGTCAACTGCATGTTAGACAAGCCTATAAACCTCCTTAATTAATTAAGATGCAAGCCTTTGCGGTGGTGCACCCGAGTTCTTAAAGGGCTTCTGTCACCCCCACTGACGAATTTTCACTAGCTGACATTAGCTACTTGCTAATGTCAGCTGAGTTCAAACATATGTTTAATATCTTTTTTTCTGTTTGCAATCTTCTTAAAAACTTACTTTTGTCATATGTAAATTAGCTTCGCTACCAGCAAGTTGGGCGGGTACTTGCTGGTAGCCGCCGCATCTTCATGGCCTTGGAACGCCCCCTCTTCTTTTGATAGACAGGGCCAGCGCGCTCTCCTCCTCTCGCTGGCCCTGTCTGCAGTTGCAATCCCGCGCCTGCGCCGTCTCGGTCTTTAGTCGGCGCAGGCGCTCTGAATGAAGGAAGCTCGCTAGGCGCTCCGTCCTCAGTGCGCCTGCGCCGATGACGCCAGCGCTACACCCGGAAGAGAAGACGCCGGCATCCCTGGTAAAGAGCAGGCGATGCCAGCGTCTTTTCTTCCGGGTGTAGCGCTGACGTCATCGGCGCAGGCGCACTGAGGACGGAGCGCCTAAGCGAGCGTCCTTCATTCAGAGCGCCTGCGCCGACTAAAGACCGAGACGGTGCAGGCGCAGGATTGCAACTGCAGACAGGGCCAGCGAGAGGAGGAGAGCGCGCTGGCCCTGTCTATCAAAAGAAGAGGGGGCGTTCCAAGGCCATGAAGATGCGGCGGCTACCAGCAAGTACCCGCCCAACTTGCTGGTAGCGAAGCTAATTTACATATGACAAAAGTAAGTTTTTAAGAAGATTGCAAACAGAAAAAAAGATATTAAACATATGTTTGAACTCAGCTGACATTAGCAAGTAGCTAATGTCAGCTAGTGAAAATTCGTCAGTGGGGGTGACAGAAGCCCTTTAAAAGGACCCTTTTTTAAAACAAAAAAAAGAGGCTTTTCATTTCATTTGTGTGAGACCTGTTTTAAGAAACATTATAATTGACAGGATTTTACCAAAGATAATCCCTTGTATTTTTAAATAGACATGTCCCATGTCTTATTCGACAGACGTGGCCAGCGGTCCTTCTCCCAATTCTAGGGGCTTGCCTAGGTTTTCAGTATCAGAATGATGGCATCCTTCCAGAAGTGTGTAGCAAGGGGTTCAAAAAGGGAGGCCTGAATGGGCCTCCAATCCAGGTAGTGCCACACCATGACCACCACCAGTACTACTAAATAGTGACTGAGCAATATGAAAATACTATTGCTGAAGAACACATACTATAAAGAGACCAGTATTCTCAATAATACCACCACCAGCACCACACATTAACCATATAGTGGTGGATGTTGGCGTTACACAAGTGCTCTGCAGAATGTATAGGTAATTACCAGGGGCAGATTGGCATTGTAACCCACCAGGGAAATTCCTGGTGGACTCGGATCCTCTCTTTAATACACATGGCAGGGCACTGGCCCTACTCTTCTGTCATTATTATACACTTCGAAATCATAATGTAAGTCACATCGTAGGCCGCTAGACTTGCTGCCAGGGAAGCTTTTGTGATGATCACAGGGCAGTTTACAGTGTCTTTGAGAGGGGCAATGCAGTTAACAAACACTGGCTGATGCCTTCTCCCTGCGTTCACACTCCATGGGCGGCAGTGCAGATTAAGGCCTCATGCACATGAACGTATTTTTTCTTTCCGTGTCCGTTCCGTCTTTTTTGCGGACCATATGCGGAACTATTTATTTCAATGGGTCCGCAAAAAAAACAGAAGGTACTCCATGTGCATTCCATTACCGTGTGTCTGTTTTTCCGTTCTGCAAAAAAATAGAGCATGTCCTATTTTTTTATAGTTTGCGGACAAGGATAGGCATTATTACAATGGATCCGCAAAAATAACGGACCCACAAAAAAAACGGATGCCATACGGAACGTCATCCGTTTTTTTTTGCGGACCGAAAAACTCATACGGTCGTGTGCATGAGGCCTTATAGTTCCTGCTTTCGGCCATACTCCATAGTGCTGGTTGTATCGGCTGCTGATCTGTGATCGGTTGACAGGTCAGCTGTAGACAGTGGAGGAGGGCAGAGAGCTAACTTGCTGCTGTCTGCAGTGCCGCTCTTCCTATGGTTCATCCTATCCTAGTCCTCTCTGTGGCGCAGCTTTACTGGCAGCAGGCTCATTAGTTCCCAGTCGTGCCATCCCGTACACCGTATTAGCAAGGTGCAGCAGACCGGTGACCAGGTCTCAGGCGGCAGACTATAGTACAGTGCTGCCTCGGTGTACAGGGGCAGATTGGGAACTCAAAGTGGCCCTAGGAAAAAACATATAAGTTGTAGTCAGAGCCAAACTGGCAGAAGTTATGTTTATTTTTCTTATTAATATGGGGAAAGGGGATTTTTTACATAGTTTTAAAAACTTTTCATTTCTTTTCACTTAAGTCCCCCTATTTTAATTTATTTTGCTCCATTACATTTTTGCCCCAGGACTCACGAGTTTTGTATGGAAAACTGAAGACTTACCAGTGTGCTACAGAGTACAATGTGATCAGTTAAAGGAATTTTTCTAACTAAAATGCCCTGGTATAGAAGTTGTTTCTGTAGTTACATGCATTGTAACGCGAATATTAATAAAGGTATTTATTCATAAAAATTCTTCTCAGACATTGCACTACACTGGTAAGGCATCAGTCTCCCACGCGGAAGGTTGTAAGCTTGAATCCTGGTGTAACCACATAAGTGAAATTTCTTTAGTAATCACCACAATGTAATGGACCAAAGTAAGTTACTGTAAAGATATTTTTGTATATATGTATATGTAGTGCCTTGAAAATTATTCATATCCCTTGAACTTTTCCTTATGTTTTCAAGTTACACCCACAACCTTTAATGTTTTTATTGGGATTTTATGTGAAAGACTAACACAAAGTAGCAATCATGTGTGAAGTAAAAAGAAAATGAGCAAATGATACATGGTTTTCAAAAATGTTAATAAATAAAAATCTAGAAAGTCTAGTATGCATTTTTATTCATCCCCCTGAGTCAATACTTTGTAGGACCACCTTTTGCTACAATGGAGTATTTCTTTACCAGCTTTGCACATCTAGAGGCTGACATTTTTGCCCATTCTTTCCTATGGTTCTTTGCAAAATAGCTCAGTCAGATTGGATGGAGAACATCTGTGAACAGCAATTTTCAAGTCTTGAAACGGATTCTTAATGGGATTTAGGTCTGGACGTTGACTGGGCCATTCTAACACATGAATATGCTTTAATCTAAACCATTCCATTGTAGCTCTGGCTGTATGTTTAGTGTCTTTTGCAGCCTCTACCAGGTTTTCCTCCAGGATTGCCCTGTATTTAGTTCCATCCATCTTCCCATCAACTCTGACCAGCTTCCCTGTCCCTGCTGAAGAACAGCATCCCCACAGCATGATGCAGTGTTAGTTTTCCTCCACAGATAGCGTTTAACATTTAGGCCAAACAGTTCAACTTTAGTCTTATCTGACTACAGCACCTTCTTCCATGTTTGTTGTGTCCCTTACGTTGCCTATGGCAAACTGCAAATATGACTTCTTATGACTTGCTTTAAAAAATAGCTCTCTTCTTGGCACTCTTCCATAAAGGCCAGATTAGTAAAGTACATGACTAACACTCAGTTCACACTTTCGCGTAAAACGCCGCGTTCGAACACGCAAAAAAACGCACAACAGTACAGGAACCATGCATTCCAATGGGGGTGGTTCACACTTGCGTGTTTTTATGCGCGTTCGAACGCGCCTAAAAACGTCCGACGCATAAGCAAGTATGTTCGCGTTAATTCGGGCGTTTTTCGAGCGTTTGGTGCCAATATACTTCAATGGGAAACGCGATACGCGTGTTGTTCGGGCGTTTGTGCAGCGTAAAACGCGCCTATGGACGCGCGTTTTTCAAAGTTTGCAACATGCTGGATCAGCCACCATGGAATTTCACACCTCTAAAGCACTCAGATTGGCCAAACTATATATAGCGAGGGCTGTTTGGTCATTGGCCAACTATGCAGTCAATCACATAAACGCGTGTCAAACGCGCCTACACTATTTACCAAAACGCTTGAAAAAAACGCGCGTTAACGCCCGTCTTGAACGCTCAGAAAACGCTAGGCTTCAAAACGCTCAGGTCTGAACCCAGTGTAATAGTTGTCCTTTGGACAGATTCTCCCACCTGAGCTGTGGATCTCTGTAGCTCCTTCAGAGTGACCAGTTGCCCTTTGTGCCATACTTCCTTCATTATTGGATGATAATTAGGGATGTCCCGATACCGATACTAGTATCGGTATCGGGACCGATACCGGCATTTTCACGAGTACTTGTACTCTTAAAAATGCCGCCGATACCACTGCCGATACCGGAAGTTCCGGTTCGGCAGCGGCTATATTCTGTTTCATTAACCCTAACTTACTGTGCCCGTGATTACTAACTATTAATGCGCAGTCCCTCCATGCTCCTGCCCCGCACGCTATTATATTACCATTTATTAATTTATTAACACTTGTACAAAGGAAAAGAAAAGCAGTTATTCATAGCAACCAAATTCCAGCTTTAATTGTTTTCATTGCTATCAGTATTTGCGCCGCTGTTTATACGAGGTATCGGTAATTGGTATCGGCGAGTACTTAAATAAAAGTATCGGTACTCGTACTCGGTCTTAAAAAAATGGTATCGGGACATCCCTAATCATAATGGATTTAGTACTTGGAATTTATTTTTTTTTTTTTATAAACTAACCTTACTTTACACTTCTCCACAACTTTATCCCTGACCTGTCTGGTGTGTGTTCCTTGGTTTTCATGATGCCGTTTCATCACTAATGTTCTCTAACAAACCTCTGAGGCCTTCATAGAACAACTGTATTTATACTGAGAATAAATTACACACTGATGGACTCTATTTACTAATTAGGTGACTTCTGAAGGCAGTTGGTCCCACTGGATTTTATTTTGGGTATCAGAGTGCAGGGGGCTGAATACAAATGCACGCTATACTTTTCATTTATTAAACATTTTGAAAACCATGTATTACCTTCTTTTCACTTCACACATACTTTCTACTTTGTGTTGGTCTAGTACATAACTATTTAAAGGGGCATTCCCATCACATACAATGGGATATGCCCCCATTGTCTGATAGTTGCGGGTCCCTGGGGCCTGCACCTACAAGGAGAACAGAGTGGGTATAGCTGTGGCTGGAGGACTCCGGGTTTCCCAGGGTCCATCCACCACCAAGCGCTGTTCCCCCCTGCTCCCTGCACGTGCAGTCACTGCTCCTATTCATTTCTATTGAGCAAACGGAAATAGCCGAGCCAGCGCTTCTATTCCCCTCTCTGTTCTCGTTGTAGGTATCCTAGTGATATGCCCCCATTGTATATAATGGGAAACCCCCTTTAATTTTTTTTTTAAAGACTTGCATTTTTGTGAGTACTGAATTAAGCTTTTTCTGTATCTGTAGATACCAGTGCACTTTCATAAATACTAATTTTTTTTTTTTTTGTTTGTTTTTTTGAGAAGTTTGTTCAGTAAACAGTACTGTGCTGTGGAGCACAGTGGTAAGGCTTCTGTCTCCCAAACAGTAGGTTGTGAGTTAAAACCCCCCTGGTAACAGTTTAAAAGTATAGACTAAACATTTTTAAGTATACAGGGGTATCCCCATACCCTGTCAAAATGATGTGTTTGAGGATACCCCTCAAAGATGACTCTATATATGGAAATGGAGTCAGCATAGGACTCTAAGAGCAGAGCAGGGGCACCTTGCTGTGTTAAAGAGTGGACATAATGTAATAGAGAACATAGACCCACTGCATTGAAAGACAATCAGGCCACAGAGAACAGAATGTTACATTGCCAATCTGCCCCTGTCTGTGGAGGAGGGCACAGCATGAACAGGTTTGCAGTATGATGGTGATTCAGCCCATAGCTGGGCAGTATTTAGTGCCAGGTGCCTCAGCCAGCATTTAAACTGCCCTTTCCTGGCCTAGATGTGACACCTCTAAGAAATGGAAACAGCTGCTGCAGAACCTCCTTGCAAGTCTCTGCATCACAGTATGATGCCACCCAGACAGTGCCAAGGCCCTTTGTGACAGTTCCTCACTACCGCAGTGCTCTGTACTCTCATTTCTGTGCCGGGTATCCCGCAGATGCCCTTTCGCAGCGCACATCATTCTCCTCACACTCCAGTTTAGCCTCCCCCACCCTAAGGAGTTTCTTGGCCAGTATTGGGGGACCTGAGGTGTTTCAGTTTGCAGCATAGACGCATTTTTACTCCTCACTTTTCTAGTACCCTCTGTATGTTTTTCCAACCTACTGAATATTCCCATCTTGCTGATAAATACTTGCTGAGAACGCGATACAGCCCTAAGTATGCACTGTTCAAAGTAACAGTGCCACGTGTGCCCTTTAAATGTAATAAGGCCTCAGAGTGCCCACTAAAAAGTAATGTGGCCTTTAAAAAGTAATTTCTTTCTAAATTTCCCCTTAAAAATGAATACGTCCTGAGTGCCTCTTTAAATAGTAATAATGCCACGAGTGCTCTCTTAAAAAATAAATAACGCCTTATGTGCCACGAACGTACCGCAAACAGGTATAATTGCCACCTTTTTTCCCAGGTTAAAAAATAAAACTCATACTCTCCTTAGTGTGTTCTCTTGATCAGGGCATGAAGGCATCCTCTTGCCCTGCATAGTTAGGGGTCCTGGCACAGGCATGTAATGCAAATACCTCATTGCACTACCTGCGCAAAGACAATGATGTCTGGTGCGTGGTATTCAAGTTCTGTAGGCTGAAGATCTAAAGTTGCCTGTGGCCTATAAGACGGTGAGTGGCATGATGCTTTGGCTTCCTGCTCTGCCACAGGTTTCAATTGTACTGATACTGTTGTATCATAGATTCCACCCACTTGAGTCATCTCCACCCTGTTGTGTATGTACAGTATTTTTCGCCCTTCAAGATTCTCTTTTTCCCTCCCCAAAAGTACCAAAAAAATGCCACAGAAAATGCAGGTGGCCAAAAATAAGTGTGTGGTTATTCTAGTATTTTTACGGCGCAAAAGAACAAACAAAAAAACATTAAAGTGCAAATTTATTGATAGTATTTGAAACTAGTCTTTGTGGATATTACGGAAGAATATTGTGCCACTGTCTGCTGTTGATCTACAAAAATTGGAAAATGTGCAACATGAAATAAAGAATTTTACCTGTCGCCTATTGGACCACTCTTGTTGAACCTTTATACTGCAGCCAAAATAATCTTACAGTATGTATTGTGGCCAAATGTTTCTTTTCTTTTACCTCCTGTTTGTCCAACTGTGAATTTAAATTGAATTTTATATATGTAGAGCTGGAAGCTTTAAATTGCTTCCAACTGTTCAAGAAACGTGCAGTCTCCTGCCAGGGGAGTGTATTCTTTATTTTTATTCTTTTTGTGTGTGATAATCCTGTTTATCTTTCACGTGTTCCATGTTTTTCTGCCTTAAAATACACTTGCGATGAGAATTTGTTTTTAATTTTCTGGTAATATTGGCTTACAGCATTACGGTAATATTTACTGGGTATCCTATGGGCATCCTTTTTATTAGTGTCTTTTGAGTCCCAATGTTGAAGGTCACAAGTGTAACAGCTGCTCGTCTTTCGACCTTTCATCATGGTCTTGACCTTCTCTTTCGTGTGTACCAGTCAGAGGGTCCGTATGTTTTTCATGTTGTGTGACCTTTTTCTTTCTTTCCAAGTGGCTTTTAATAAGAAACAACAAGAGCAAGAAATCATGAAGAATAATACATGTATTACTGTTACTAGGGCTGTATAGGAATAAAAGCATGGATATAGCACAATGTAAGCTAGTACGTGTGCTGTTTGCTGTCCTTTATTCGGTGATGCAGATATTGTAAACCAAAAAAACGTGGATCGCACATCTGCATACTATGCAGTGATCTCTTGCTTCTCAGCATCATTAACTGTGCATCAGGCACTTTGTATACTTTTTGACCAAAATGCATGGCAGCCGCTGCCAATACAGAACCGCATTCACAGGCGGCGCGACCTGGCAGCCAAACGACACCCCAGCTGTTCAGCTAAGCCCCTTTGGAACTGAGCCACACCAACCCACATCAACAGCCGCCATACCGCACTGCACCATGTGAACAGATCTCAAAAAACTCATCTTACCATGTTGTCTCAGAAAGTAAACTGAGACCAAGTATGTATTAATTCTTATGCAGTCTCCTGCTAAATAAAAACATCTGTGTCAAGAGAGAGGAATCAGAGAAAAAGCATGGCTCTCACAGCCACATGCCATGCTCCTTTGCTTGTCAACATGAATAATAAACTGTTCACAAGGCACTTTGTATACTTTTTGATCAAAATGCATAAGCCCACTCACTGCGTCAAGGTGACCTCTTTCGACTGCTCGCCTTGTCGTGCTGCTCCAATTTAGCTTAGGGACCACTTGAAAGAGGCCACCGTGATGTGGTGAGTGGGCTTATGAATTTTGATCAAAAAGTATATTAAGTGCCTTATGTACAGTTTTATTAATTATGCTGAAAAGCAAAAGATCAGTGCATAGCATGTGGATATGTGATCCATGCGTTTTCTTCAGTTAGTAATATACACCCTCTTCAATCCCAGCTCTTCTACATTCAGGGGTTGTACTACTCAGGGCAGGTGCTCTTCTAAATTAGAGTAAGGTTAGGGTGACGCTAGGGGTGTCGCAGTGTACTGTACATTTTTGTGCACACCCCATTATGTTTATTATTGGCCCAGATGGGCTTTTTTGTGTATATCTAATAAAAGTTATGTTTTTTTGATGGACATTCTGTGATATAAAATGACTTTCTCAGAAGATCAAACTGGTATCTAATGGTATTTTCATTCCCTTACAAAATGGTTCTGTAATGTCTTAATCACGATTGGGTTTGCTTTTCACAAAAGAGAATGTAAAGTACATATAAAATCTTTCTGTTCATGTTGCTTGTATTTTCTTGTTTTCCATGCATGTGCATAAGGAACTAAATGGTCAAGTAAGTAGATATGCATTTGTTGCTTTTTCTTTTTTTTTTGTGAGACCAAATTGTGTCTTGTTTATAATGGTAATGTGCCAGCTAGGCTAGGTTCACGGTAGTAGTCTTTTCTGGCATAAGTGCCGGCTTTCTGCCTGGGAAATACTGCTGCATGCCGGATATAGTGTACTGTGTATAGCGGATCGGGATTCGGGATACAGTATGGTTCAGTCGTCTGTTACCGGTGTACACATTAAAGGTGTGAATGAAGCCTCAGCATTTTTTACTCTTTTATATATTTTTTCATTTGGTAGATATTTGATCTTACTATTTTTTTTTAGGGGTTATTACATGATAAAGGTAAAAAATAAAAATCAGACCTCCTCTTTATACGTGTCGGGCTCTTTCCAACAAAGCTAGAGGCAGCCCTGTACCTCACCTGGATCCAGAAATCTGTCCCCTTTATTTCCCAAATCGCTTTGCTACATTTAATTCAGGCTGGAGCTAGGGTGGCGCAGGGCTTGGACGGACGCAGGGATGTCCGCCCCTTCAGTAGCTCACGCTGAGACAGCGGCACTGCGCTGTCTGAGCGTGAGCTGCAGCGACTTACTGAGGCTTCTCTCACCCCAGTCAGTCACTAGAGCCCACAGACATGGCTCCCTGTGGCTGACTGAGGGGGAGAGAAGCACCCTGGGCTGCCCCCAGCTTATTTCCCCTCAGAAACTTCTTCGCCTCCCCCTGTTTTTTTTTTCTGCTTGCGATGGGGGCGTGGCTTCACAGACCATGGCTTATGCATTTGGGGGCGTGGTCCGTGAGGTCCAGCTTTCTGGGATAAAGCCAGTGGCCACCCTACTGACAGCTGATGGGGCATGTCCTTCTCTGCCTGTAGTAGTCACAGCTTCTAATAGAATATATGGCTGGTGGCAGTTGAAGGATGGAACTGAGCATGTGCGACCACTTCAGCAAGGAGGACAGAGAAATGAGGAAAAGAAAAAAAACAGCAGGTGGCGCTATACACATAGTTTTATTGAGTGGTTGTACTGAATTTTTAATTACATGTAATTACAAAGATATTCAGGTCCAGGTGCTGGTTTGCGTGTGTGCACGTTTTGTTTTACATTCTGATCCTTATTTCATTCTAGGCTAAGAAGCTGGAGGAAAAGGAAAGAGAGCTTAAAAGGCAGGATGAATATTATAAGGAGCAGCTGGCCAGACTGGAAGAGAGAGTAAGTGTGGATGTGAAGGAAATAAACTTCTAAAGTGCTATATACTTATAATAACATCTTGCTAAGATAGAATTTTCTGTAGTGTTAAAGGGAACCTGTCACCATGTTTTCACATATATGTACCTTCAAGTTTGTCTACCTTGATAGTTACCAGCGATCCATCCATAACCATCTCAGGACTAACGGGTTCTATTATATCACCCTCTAAAGATTCCCCGCCGTTATGCTCATTTGCATAAATAATTCCTTCCCCTCCCACTAGACTTTGATTGACAGCGAATCTGCTAGATTTGATCTATAGGGGCGTTTCTTAGGCGGAGCCGAGGAGCTTGACTCTTCTCTGGTCTCACAAGTAAGATATGACCCTTATCTTGAT
This sequence comes from Bufotes viridis, assembly GCA_033119425.1. Lineage (NCBI taxonomy): Eukaryota > Metazoa > Chordata > Amphibia > Anura > Bufonidae > Bufotes > Bufotes viridis. Next base: position 170,789,201 of record CM065590.1, read on the forward strand.
TTGCATAAAAGACGGGAAGTACAAAATGCATCATACTTATTTAATTTGGCTGCAGATGAAATTAAAACTATGTATGTTTAGGGCAACACAATAAACATTTAGAAATGCTTAGCATAGTAGAGGTGAAAGGTTCCCTTTAAAGAGGGTTATCCCGGAATTTGATATTGATGGCCTATGCTCAGGATAGGTCATCAATATCAGATTAGCGAGGTCCCGGGAGCTGAAGAGGCCTCTGTGCTCACCAGAATTCTGGTGATTGTTGCGTTCTCGTCACAGCTCACCGAGCACAGTGCCGCACATTGTATAGCTGCTGTGCCTGGTATCGCAGCTCAGCCCCATTCACTTGAATGAGAATCCGCTACACCTAGGCCAGGCATGTCCAAACTGCGGCCCTCCAGCTGTTGCAAAACTACAACTCCCAGCATGCCTGGATAGCCTACAGCTATTAGGGCATGCTTGGAGTTGCAGTTTTGCAACAGCTGGAGGGCCGCAGTTTGGACATGCCTGGCCTAGTGTGTCATCACCGGCGTGCCCATGGAGCGCTGAGGCCTCTTCAAACAGCTGTATGTGGAATATACAATTGGAAGTGCTGTCTCTGGAGCTCCCATACAGATGAATGTAGCAGCATGCTCTAAGGGGTATTCATTTATTCATTCTCCCAGCAGTAGGATCCCCACCAATCTAATAGATATCTTTTAACAACTGGAATACACCTTTAAGATCAACCAAAGCAGTAAAACTGAGGCTTTTATTACAGATAGTCAGGCCATAGGGGTTAAAATTTTCGAACCTGGGGTACCATGCCATATTCGCTATCCATGATCTCTATAGCTAAAATTGTACTAGTGTCCTGTTTGCAGAGAGCACAGCTGAGCTGAGGCCTTTATTTTCTCCAAGGACGAGCAGTAGAATTTGTATATAAATGTATGTGTATAGAAAGTGAATCTGAAATTGCGGCAGACGAACTGTTTCACAACCCCTGTGACTAGGCATTGTGAGCCTATCCCCCGCTCGAGGCACTGAACTAATTCTACAGAGGTGAGTATGGTGCAATATACAGTACACGGCATCCCATGGATCTAGCTAGGATTTATAGGTGTACCGCAGTATGTATGCATACAGTTTTCAGTACCTGTGTAATGCAGAATACAGGGACAGAGCTTCAGCACATCCACTAGTTCAGGTTCAAATACTCTACTGATGTTGAAAGCAATCGTAGCATTCATCCTTAGAACATAGAGAGAGCTTTATTCACCAAACAACCAGTTTTTAGCCCACACGAGGCCGATGTAATGTCCGTGAATCTTTAGTCTGGTCTTACCTTTTGCAGTAATCCTACTTGTGATCCACGCATTCAGCCTCATGAACACCGCTGTATTAATCCTTGTATAAAGCCTCTGATTATGATTATTATCAAGGTATTAAGCTTTCAGGGGAGAAATGGTGCCTCACCATGAATATAGTTTAGTATGGATCATTACAAGGGAATCTGTCACCAGTTTTATGATGCCCTGACTTAGGGCAGCATAAAGGTGTGCAAGATACCAGATACCCAGGCATTAACGGCATTGAACTCATCCAGAGCGTGTCGGGTAGTCCTCCTATCTACCTCTGCTCCTCCCCCATCCCCCCCCCCGGCGCTAATTGCAGTAAATGGCTCGGAGCTGAGAGAGTTGGAGCTCGTGACTATGAGGAATCTCTGACCCGCGCTGGGTATTTAACCGTTTCAGTGCTCCACGCACTGATGCTAAACGGGCTCGGTCAGTTCACATAAGTGACCTAGCGATTTGCTCAGGATGTCCGTTACCAGTTAATGTGCCCCCGGAACAGCTGGTAAAACTGGTAATCAATTCCCTAGGTGTGATCTGCAGGGTCTGGATGTGGCTTAAGGCCCCTTTACCTGGTCCGAAGGGGTAGATGATTTTTGGGAAGGAAGCGTTCTTTCCTGACAATCACCTGCTCGTCTGTGGAGGAGATCGCTGCATGTAAATGGGGAGGAGTGATCGCTAATTCCATCGCTCGGCCCCATACAGACTCATGGTATGCAGCAGCAGCAGAAAGTGTTTAGAGGGAGCAATCTACTGCTGTCAAACGATGATTGAGGTGTCCACAAAAAGGATCATATTACCCGATGAACGAGCGTTTTGCTTGTTCATCAGGTAATTGGCGCCCCTTTCACACTGGCAGATTATCATCAATGAGCATGCGCATTAGCAATAATCTGCCCAAACATTGTAAAAGGGCCTGTTGCCATAGACACAAGCTCTTATGCAAAACATAGACCAAAGGCTGGCGCTGGATGGCCATTATTCTATGTTGACAATTGAAAAAGGCTCCTTTTTTCACATACGTGTTGATCACGACAAGTCAGCCAAATTTTGAATACCAAATAAATTGCGCTTACAGTGATGACGCTTATCACCTATTGTACATGACGACTTTGGTCATTTAGGCACAGTTCTTAGTCTGCAGTCATGAACATAGCTTGTACACTCAGCCCACTCTCTAATTTATAATCCCGGCAGCTCCACCGCCAATGACCACTATTCACCCCTCCCCCGTCCAACTTGTGTTATTTTGTTGTTTCCTCTTCCCCAGATAGGTTGACATGTCTTCACTGAAGGCTGCTTGATATTTTAAATGTGACAGCCATCATCTGCCTGTGAACATGTATAATAATTTCTCCTCATAAGGAACTGGCTGAGCTGACACTAATCTGTTCTCTTGTCATCTCGCTTTATTATTATTGCTTCTGCTTTTTCTCCTCTTAGCACAATATAGGAAGCGTCTAATTGGAAAAACCAAAGTAATCAAAAAGTCAATTAATCATATAGATGAGCTGTGACACTTAGTGATGCAATCACCAAGAACACATTGCTAGCTGGATGGCAAGGTATTAGAAAGCGTCTTTTAATTTGCTCATGATGTGAAGATTTCCATGACATTTACTGAAGGATAAGTGGCCTTGACACACTTCTTATTGACTGTTAAATAATCAGATAATCCATTTCTAAGTTTGGAATCAGTTGGAATATAAATGCTTTGTAATTTTTGTCCGTTACTTTATTTCCTGGATTTGATTGCTGACAGCTCAACAATATTAGGGTACTTTCACACTTGCGTTATTCTTTTCCGGCATAGAGTTCCGTCAAAAGGGCTCTATGCTGGAAAAGAACTGATCAGGATTATCCCCATGCATTCTGAATGGATAGAAATCCGTTCAGTTTGCATCAGTATGCCTTCCGTTCAGTCACTGTCAGGCGTTTTGGCCAGACATAATACCGCAGCATGCTGCAGTATTATGTCCGTCCAAAATGCATGATCAGTCGCCGGAATGCCGGATCCGGCACTAATTTACATTGACTTGCATTAGTGCCGGATCCGGCATTGCGAAACAACTGAAGGACGGATCCGAAAACTGTGAAAAAGACTGCAAGACGGATCCGTCTATTCGCATGACAAGCAGAGAGACTGATCCGTTCTTGCAATGCATTTATAGCCTGATCCGCACCCGGATCCGTCTACAAATGCTGTCAGTTGTCACACTGAACAGCGGATCCGGCTGGCAGCTCCAACGATGGAACTGCCTGCCGGATCACACTAACGCTAGTGTGAAAGTACCCTTAAGGAATTGTGAGAGGAATTAAAGAAGAGCCTACACAGGAATTTCCTGTTATCATCAGAATGGCTCCTTTTCATCTCTGCAACCTCATAATAACATGCATGGCTACAAAAAACAGTTTCATAGCTACAGGGCATCAAGTCCAACCTATAATTCTACTTTTTGAATCAAATCTTTTTTTATTGATTTTCAAAAAGGTTTTGTGGACAAACAAGCAACCCCACAGAAAAAAAATAAAGCACAAAGCACAATCCCACCATTTCCCTCTCCCCCAACCCCCTCTCAGTTCCGAGTTCGCAGTCACTGGAAAGTCCACAGAAGAGAGGTACCAAGTGAATTCTTCTCGGTTTCGAGAGTCCATCGTGCGGTAATCCCTCCAGGGTAGTCCTTTCTATAAGTGTCTTTTAGGACTTCGAGTCCAAGATTTCCTCCATCAGTCACACCGTCAAGCAAGTGGTCTTGCATGGCAATCAAAAGGCATACCACACCGAGCATCATGCAGAACAACCACACCAGGTTACACTACAAGATTGTGATGTGCCACCCACAAGGACCAAATCTTCTCAGACTTCTTGTTACCACCCCGTTTTTGATACACATAGCTTTCCAGTCTCACTAACACATGAATCCTGACAAGTAAGTCCTGGATGACCAGGGGAGCATCCAAACGGAATTTCCTTGCTTGGTAATGGATTCTCATAACCGCTAACTTAAGTTCAGGAGTAACTCGTAGCATTTCAGTACATCCCAATATACATAATGTAGAAGATAAGTCAATACACAGCATGGATTAGACCTACACCCTCAGACCAATATCGCCGTAGTCTCGGGTAGTTTTTACATCAAGTGAATCAGATCAGCATTGTGTGCTCCGCATCTAGGATAGGTATCATCTGTCCTATATCCCATCCTGTGATCCAACCTATAATTCTACTTTTGATCCCGAGTAAGGCAAAAACCCCTGTGAGTCGGATACCAATTACTCTATATAAGAAGGTATATTACTTTCCAACTCAAAATATAGAAATCACAATAAATCCCTCCTAGTTTTGGAAATCTAGTACCAGTACCTAGATTTCTCATCATCACGAGTTCTTCGCCTAAGAGGGGCTGTCCCTGCTGCTGAAGAACCCCGTATAGCTGCGCTAGCAGAGAGGCTCTGCTTCAGCTACCGGAGCAGCGTCTGTGCATACATCATTACACTTCAGTGAGCTGGATGGCTTCAAGACACATTTCAAAGAGGAAGGTATTTAGCAAGAATGGGATGGGTCGAGAGTGGTAAATGGCTGATAACAGGAGAACTAGACAGTTCACTCTGATAAGATATATTTCTTATGGCATCGCCTTCTATTGAGTTATGCAAAGTGTGTAAAAAGTTAGGCCAGCATCTTGTCGCAGATAGCTCCATAGTGTCAATGTGTGTACACTAAAGAATCCTCATCTTTGATGGTTGTGAAACCTTCTTTCTTTTAGATGTAGAGGGCGTCCTCTTGTCATGGTTGCAGCTCCAGGTATAAAAATATCAAAAGATCTTTGTAGTCCATTCCTATAATCGTACATTGTAATTAGATCTCCTGTAAGGAGTCTTTTTTTCAAACTCAACCCCCAAGTTTGAGAACCTGTCTTGGTAGTGTAAACCATCCATTCCCTTAATTACCTTTGATGCCGTCCTCCACACTCAGTCAATCATGACAGCCCAAAATTATGCACAGTATTCCATGTGGATAGACATAGCTATGTTCTTGTCATGTTGATACATCTATACGTCTTTGGATGCATCCCAAGCTTTAATTTGCCTCGACAGTAGCCTGGTCACGAAGGTTGAGTTTGCAGTCCACCAATATCTCCAAGTCTTTTAGTGTCATTTTTAACCAGTGTTTTACTGTAATAATTGTAGTATGTTTGCTGTACCCAATGATCCAGCTTCCTCAGATCACCAGGAGACTTGAGCATGGGTACTGTCTGTACTCTGGGTTTCATTACTAAACTACAGGCCTGCATTCTGCTTGTAGATCATTAATTCCTTGCAGCCCTTTCTGTCATCAATTTTTTTTAACACTTTACGTCACTAAATACCACCCCCTATATTGACTAGTAGGAATGGTTTTCCCACGTTTCACCATCATAAATGTGAACACTTCCGCTGTATCTAAGCAGTTTAGGAGCGATCTTGGAGACGAAGAGCTTATTCTTTTCCCCACTGTGGTCCATCTTTGACTAGAGAACGGCTAGCTGAACGTGCCTGACGTCATCACACACACTAATCAAGAAGTTCAGGAGGGGGCCTGTGCTTAACCAACTACACTAAACTGCCTGCAATACTTACGGAGTTCCTGCCCTAGGTCCTCAGCCACTTTCTTTACCACTCTCCTGAGACCTAGCAGCTGCCTCCCAACCTTTTCAGCTTGCTGTTTCCACTACAGCCAATTTACCCATTGAACCAGCTCAGGAGTACAGAGAAGTGTTGAAGTAACTGTAAGGACCTGTGTGATGGGACACTATGGGTGGAGACCCTCTGCGGTGTGTGTGGGAGGGTAGTGTTTTCCTCTTCATGTAATGTCTACTGATACCTATAAGAGATCTGAACGTTCTGGGAGTTATAGTTCTCTCCTCTTGTACCCCTCTCTATGTAATGGCCACCGATGCCCCATAATGTCTGGTCATGCTGGGAACTGTAGTAGGGTTGTTTCGGGTATCGAACTTTCGATACCCGATCGATACTTTTCTCTGGTATCGCACTCGATACCAGGAAAAGTATTTTATCGATACTGGGCTGCGCTACTGCACAGCCCAGTATAGGAGAGCATGGCTGCGCCGCTCTCAGCGCGGCCATGTTCTCCTCGGCAGCACAGGGAGAAGGAGGCAGTCTCTCCCTCCCCCTGTGCTGCCGCTTCAACCAATAGAGGAGAGGGGGCGGAGCGGGGCGGGAGGAGGGCGGAGCTGGGGACGGAGCACTGGCCAGCAATGCCGGTAGTTCTCATATAATGCAGGCAGAAGACACAGCCTGCCAGCACCTGCCTGAGACCCAGCACTGCAATCAGAGGCAATTAACCCCTCAGGTGCGGCACCTGAGGGGTTAATAGCCTCTGATCGCAGCGCCGTTCACAGGCAGGTGCTGGCAGGCTGTGTCTTCTGCCTGCATTTATATGAGAAACTACTCGGCATTGCTGGCCAGTGCTCCGCCCCCTCCCTAGTATTAAAACATTGGTGGGCAGTGGGCAGTGTGCCCCCTCCCCTCCCTAGTATTAAAACATTGGTGGGCAGTGGGCAGTGTGCCCCCGCCCTCCCACCCTTCCCCCAGTAATAAAATCATTGGTGGCAGTGGCCACAGGGTCCCCTCACCTCCTCCTCATTGGTGGCAGTGGTAGGATCGGAGCCCCAGCACTGTAATGCTGGGGCTCCGATCGGTTACCATGGTAACCAGGACGCTTCTGAAGTCCTGGCTGCCTTGGTCTGCTCCCTGCTGCTGTGTGCACTGTGCACAGGGCAGCAGGGAGAGGGTGAGATCCTATTCACCCTGATAGAGCTCTATCAGGGTGAATAGGATGAGAATATCCCAGGTTCTAGCCCCTAAGGGGAAAATAGTTAATAAACTGTAAAAAAAAAAAAAAAAGTTAAAGTACACCAAAATATTAATTATAAATCACCCCTTTCCCAATTTTACATATAAAATATATAAACAATACATAAATAAAATATTACATATCGCCGCGTCTCAAAAGTCCAAACTATTAAAAAATCCACTTTTATGCGGTGAACGCCGTAAAAGAAAAAAAAAGAAAAATAAAAAATGCACGATTCGCCATTTTCTTTTAGTCGCCTTGTCCCCACAAAAAAGTAGGATAGGACTGTTGTATTATGAGCCGGCGGTTTCATAAAATGTTGAATGCACGCGGATTTTTTTGGCGTTTTTATTTTTTTCGCGTGGTATCGAATGGTATCGAGTATCGCAATACTTTTTTATGGTATCGATACCGAATCAAAATTTTGGTACCGAAACAACTCTAAACTGTAGTTCTCTCCTCTTATACCCCTCTTCCTATAATGTTGTAGAATGTATCATTATGTAGCAATTATGCTTTATTTGCATAAAACTGGAAAAACTTTTTTTCATGAAGTCGATTTGTTTACTCCTGAAGAATTATAAGAAAGTATTTAAAGCTGATCCCACCCCATGCACCAGGTATTAAATAGTATTATCAACCCTGCCTTCCGCAGTAAATAGGATTTCACCATTATTATGTGTCAGGATTTTCCGCAAAATGAAATTTATGAGACACTAAATGTCCATCTCCACAGCAGAGCGGCTTTATTCTGTAACTCTTTCACGCTAATCTGTTTGGTAGGATATACTCGTAGCAATTGTGCCGTGGCATGATAATGTAATGATCTCTTCTTTTTCTCTATTCAGGGCTTAGCCAAGTGTCACTGCGCTTTTCAATAATAGCCTGTGGGCTCTAGACAGCAGAAACTATATAATAAAAAATTCAGGTTAATGGACAGAAGTTATTTTTTTTTTTTGGTGTGTGGGCATAATAAGATGAGCAGTCAAAGCACATATATCTACCTAGTATTAATGAAGTTTTAGACCAAATTCCGTAATTTATTCCACGGTTCTGTCTATACACATTTAAAGTATTCACAAATAAGCACAAAAATAAGCATTAGGTATTAAATGAGGTGTTTGTTAATCCTTAGTTTTTATGAAATAGACATTTATTCGGTTATAATTAATCGTGACAGACATACAGGTGTGGGTAATAGCTATTCAACAAGTGTTCTATGAAAGGCCCTTTTAGTATCAGGGCTGTGGAGTCGGTAAGCCTAAGCTCTGACTCTGACACCTGCATTTTATCACACTCTCGACGTGATAAATGGCCAATAATATAGTAATAACAGATTTGCAGTAGTAAACTGGTAACATCAGGCCTTCTCTTACTATCATGTAAGTAATCAGGCTACATAGATAGAACTTAAACCATATTTATTGGGATACAATCCAGGTCGTTACAGATGCAACAATACCAAATATGTCTATTATTATGTTGTTTATTTCAGTTTTACATAATAAAGCATTTTTAAAGAAAAATCCGATTTTTGTGTCTCCATTTTCTAAAAGCCATTTTTTTTTTTATTTTACTGACATTCGTCTTGTGTAGGGGCTAGTATTTTTTGCAGGAAGAGTTGACGTTTTATTGATATCATTTTTGGGTAAATATGTTTTTTTGATCGTTCAATATACTTTTTGGGGCAAGATAACAAAAAATGAGACCCTACCTAAGACAATCGGTAAAAAAATAAAAAAGCTTTCACTCAGACAATGGAGACACTAATATATATATATATATATATATATATATATATATATATATATATATATTTTTTTTTTGTTGCTTCAAAACTGCTATTATTGTGTTAAAGTGAAATCAATGAAAAAAGTAGGCATATTATGTATCGCCGTGTCCGTAAACCTGCTCTATAAAAATATCACATGACCTAAACCCTCAGGTAAACGCTGTAAAAACTCTTGATTGCAATATAGAGCGAATGGTGTAGGCTCAGATAACACTCCAAAAAATCGTGTACATTTGCTAACCCCAAAGGGTAGAGTGAAGTTAGTAAAAATTAACTTTTAATCCTAATGTTTAAAAAATAGGGAGACATGTATCATGGTACCAAGACAAGACAATACAACAAATATAAGGGTGACAGGTGGTGCACCCTACAATATGGTAGGTAAAAGGAACGGATACTGCTGCACCTCGGCTGGGGTGCATGCAGTCTTACCCGACCCAGGATAGGAACCAGGATGGATGAAAGGACAACAGGTCTCAGCATAGGTTGACGATGGCGGGTGTCCGGTGTCAGCGGCTTGAAGTCCCCGGCAACAACGGTGTGGGGGTCCCTAAGATGTGGCGGGGTCTGTGGTAGGCAGATGGGTCCTAACCCTAAAAAACCCTAACAATGCGGGAGGGGGACTATTTTACTACTGCCTGCCTACACAGAGCACCACCCCGTCCGGTAGCCTGTCCCTAAACCCGGTCCTTTCCCTGGCTCTAGGTTCTAAACATGCTATGCATCAATGTCATCTATGCCATCGTCAACCTATGCTGAGACCTGTTGTCCTTTCATCCATCCTGGTTCCTATCCTGGGTCGGGTAAGACTGCATGCACCCCAGCCGAGGTGCAGCAGTATCCGTTCCTTTTACCTACCATATTGTAGGGTGCACCACCTGTCACCCTTATATTTGTTGTATTGTCTTGTCTTGGTACCATGATACATGTCTCCCTATTTTTTAAACATTAGGATTAAAAGTTAATTTTTACTAACTTCACTCTACCCTTTGGGGTTAGCAAATGTAAACGCTGTAAAAATAAATAGGCCCTTCCCATCAGAGCTCTGTACATGTATGGTGCTGGGACTTAAGTCACGTCTTCTTGCAGACCTTGTACATGTTCGGCACTGGGATTCTACGTTTTAAAGAAGACCAGTCAGCTCTTCTGCATTTCATTTTTAGTAAATACTTGAACTTGACATGAGGTATAGGTAGATCCTCCTGGTTGCTATGGATTTGTCTGATGGCCAAACCGAGGAGTACAATCTAAAGGAGTATGCATTTTTCACTCTGAACACCCATGGGTATAGAATTTCCCTCAGTGAATCCCTAAGTTGCAGCACTGGAGGAGTCTCCGTTAGGGTTGGATGGAACACCAGTTCACAGCACCAAATCAGAAAACAGAAACGTGGTGGGTCAGTGCAGGCATTGTTCTTGCAACACAATAATCAGGAAGAAGGTAGGGCAGACATGAGTACAAAGCTAGGACAAGTCAACTCTATACAGCAGGAGAAATAATTTCACAGTGCGCTTGTTGGAACCTATTGCTCATGCACTGGAGTAATGGGGGTGTGGTCAATAAATAACAAATCTAGATGACATCATCATCATAGGATGTAGCATAGTGTTGCATAACCCCAGAACACTGAACAGAAAAGGTTGATCATGACTTGATTGCGAGAGAGATGTGCGCTGTGGCAACAGACATGGCACACAGTGGGTGTGACATTATTCTTCTCAAAAGTACAGTTCTGAGGCATAATTTCATGGAACGCTGCATTTTGCTATTCCTCCTAAAATGTATGAATAGTTTGACAACTGGGTGTTCCTGTTGGTGTGTGTCCCTACAAACACTGCAAATTTCCGTACACACACCAATACTGGGTCACTACACACTCTGACAGTGTTTCTAGTGCCAGACTGTGTAGAGACAATGCAGGGTTCTAAGTAAAGGTACTTTAGCTTTATTCATGGGGGAAAAGAGTGCTTCTAAAAACAGATGACGGATCCTTTTTAATAACTGGTTTCTTTCCTAGTTTCCTTGAAGTTACAGACTGTCTCCAGCTCGCTTGTCTCCAGAATAACATTTTCTGCCATGGCTTTGGAGCAGATTAAGAAAGATTAAAGGGCATATTTATTAAGATGAGCGTTTTAGACACCAGTCATAATATGCCCCTGTACTGGAGGTAGATCCGCCGGAGCTATGAAGAGGCATCGGCCGTATCCAGCAGCGCCGATTCTAAATGTAAGCCAGCTTCCTTGCTGTCTTACATTTAGACCATTTTCTATGCCTAAACCAGGAGTAGAAAATGATGAATGAGACGGGCCTGCCGGCCCTTCCCCACCCACACCTGCCCCCCTGACGTGAGCTGGGAAGAGGTTGCAGATTCTGCCGCAACATGGCGTGTGACAGAATCTGAATATATGACCCCTTTGTCTGAGATGAGACAACCCCTTTAAGAAACATTCTTATCAGTAAGATAAGAACTGAGCTATAATGAGTGTTTAGGAGGTCATAGAGTAGAGATAAGGAGTCTGTCTGGCCCTGGTCTGATGGAAAAGACAGAAAATCCAAAGGGTGCTTCTAGTGCATGTCGGCTCTGTACAGAAAAAAGGATGCCATATTTTTTAATAAAGACCAATTAAAAAATATATTTTTAGCTCAAAATGAGTACAATGGAGTAATAAAAACAATGTCCTCAAAGGTGCATATAGCCTTTAAATTCCACAGCACACTGTCAGATCCACTGTGTATTACTTCAGATTTCTTTTGCGTTCTGCCTTTTTCTTTAGTAAAACATACAGTATTTTACAGGCATTTCCTTCCATGCTTACAATTTTTTTTTGTCTGCAGTAGGAAATTATAGATTATTGGTAGGTAGGCTACACTGTGAACCCTACACCATGTGTTCATGTAAGTGATCCTATGTTTCACAGTTTCTTAGTGCGTCTTGCAGAACACCCTACTAGCTAAACGTGTCTGGTCAAATCAATGCCATGTCTATTTTCTTTGAGTTGTAACTGAAGAACTGTACAGTGTGTGTATATCTGTGTGTATGTATGTGTATATATATATATATATATATATATATATATTTATAAAAAATGTGTACTATGTTTTGTTGCAACCTTGAGTGTGATCCTTTGTATCTCAAGTCTTGTGGACATCACCGAAATATTAGCAGTTTGATATTCCATCTATCTGCTTGCTTCTCCACTTCTCCGATTGTGACAGTTTGATGAGGAGGTTGCCGTCTTGACTCTTTGAGATTAGAAAATTTCCTGCCAATTTTAAGATGTCATATCTCCACCTGTCAACTGACCGCGTGATTTGCAACCAAGAATATTGCACTTCCCATGTACAAAGTATCTCGCAGTTTTCCTTTTTGTTTGTGAGCTTTCACCTTCTTCTAAATGTTTTTTTCATGTGCTAATCATTTTTAATTTGCTTAACATACCATAAGCCAATCCAGCATTGCTGGATTTTTGCGACTCGCACAGCGTTCACATTCATTTGTTTCACCGCTACTCTGCTATCCTGGCCACTACACATGTCGCCATGTAGCTGTACCCTTAAAGGATGTCTGTCAACAGGATCAACCCTCTCAAAGCAAGCTCAATGCCTGGTAGGGTTGCCGCAGCTTCCAGACCTTTATTACCCCAATCAATTGTGGCCCTCGGGAGAAATGAGTGGCTCCAGCCACTCGATGGGCCTTAGCTCCTCTGCAGTAGTCTTCTTTGCAGCTGGCCGAGGACAGTAAGAAGTCACACATGCAATTGTTTAGACCTCTCGTTATGTAAAAACACAAATTTATATATGCCTATTGACGCAAAAATAATGCACCAGGAAGGAGGTGTTGGAATCAAATGAAACTTCATATAGTATGTGTGAATATAATGATGATAAATGTGAAGTGATTATATTATTAGTGTAAAAGATAAGTTTATTGGTGAAAACTGTACAATTGAAAGGAAGCTCTAGTCCCCTGTTGGTCTGCCTATAGCCTGGATACAAGAAGAGATACGTTTGGGTATGGAGGCATACAGGTTCCATATGGTATGTTTTGGCACATTTGCCCGCAGTTGTTGCAGCTGAGTGTGTAGAGGCTGCATATTCGTAGGTTGCCGAAGCTGGTGTCCCAGCTAGTCCCACAAATGCTCAATTGACTATAAATCTGGTGATCGGGCAGGCCAAGGAAGTGTTGCAATCTGGCAGAGACATTTCTGGGAAACTATACTGTGTGTGGGCAAACATTATCCTACTGAAAAATGCCAGCTGGAAGCCCTGCTTTAAGAGGAAACACATGTAGCTGCAGGATACCCTACACATTTGGCTGAGCTTTCCCTCGTATCACTATTAGGGGTGAATGACTGTCTAATGCGATGGCTTCTCAGATCATCACACCAGTAGTTAAGGCAGTGTGTCGCTCCACAGCAAAGGCAGGATTGAAGCGCTCACCATGAGTCTTCCATACTTGAACCTGACTGTTGCCGGTTCCAGTCTGTAGCAGTCCAGGTTTTTTGTTCCCGGCACTGGCTGTCAATGGCAGGACAGGTTTTGGGTGCCGTGACAAAATTTCCTTGTGCTGAGAACTTGAAAGTGGGCCTGGCAGAGACAGGGATGTCTAATAAAGTTGCCACCTTTTGGATGGTGGACAATAAAACCGTGGAATCTGCTTGTGCTTGTCAGCAGATCAAACGATTCTCTCTACTGGACTGTCCTGAGCCTGTTTGCCATCTATGTGTGCTCTCAAGTATGTGTGCTCTCAAGTAGTCGCTGCTCCCAGCACCTCCTAACAGCTTTGTCATAGCGGCCTAGATGGTGGGCAGTTTGTCGAAATGACCATCCTTCCTTCAAGTCCAATGATGCGCCCCATCTCAAAGTCTGTCAGCTGGGCAAAATGTCTCTTGAGTGCGTCGTAGAGGCATGTCTAGCAGTCAAATGTCTTTCAACATCCAAAGTAGCCTCTGAGAGCCTTTTTTATAGGACAGTTGGGGAAGCACTTGTACGGCTTCATATGTCTAATCAGACCACACCTATAATCATTAACATATCTGCCTGAGACATGACATCATGCTGGGTTTTGCAGCAATCAGACATTTTTATCTCGGTACATTGTGTTAATTTTTTGACAGTAAGTATACATACAGAATAATTGTACTTTTTTTTTTTTATGTATGTAAGAACGATTTACATAAGTCACTAGAAAAATGTTACCTATAGGCAGTATATATGAAATTGATGATAGGTAATTGTATAGCTAAAGATCAGAATTGCAGTTATTGTTGGTATTGCTGGCTCACTCAAGGCATGTGAATAATGCTATAATCTTTTAATATTAAATACTGCTGCAAAAGAAATATTTTACCTGTTTGATGTACCTAATACTTCTGTAATTGACAAAGGGATTGATGTGTCTTATGTTTACCCCTGATATTTTCAGTGTTTTTATTGTTTCTATTTCCGGGGGGAAAAAGGACTTTATAATTTATTTATGCAATTTGTGCGGACAATATTTCTTGTTTTTATGTAGGAATTTTATTTAAAAAGAGGTACTTGTCTCACCAATCATCTGCTGATCCCATTCCAGAACTTACTGGGTACTTGCTGGTCTCTGCTTCCTGGCCCCTCTTTTCATTAAAGGGGTGTTCGAGGGTTCTAATATGTATGACCGATCCTCAGGATAGGTCATTAATATCCGATCAGCTGTTTCTTATAACCTCCGGCGGTGAAACTAGGGCTTTGAATGGAATAGTGCTTCTTGCTTTACTCCCATTCACTGTGCATCTGTGTTTTGGGATAGGTTATTATGAAGCTTGGCCTGGTTGTTGCTGATTGCTAAGCCTTTATGTGTCCAGGACTTTTGCTACTCTGGTTGCCAGGGATAGCATATGCCCTGTGCACTTTTTTCCTGATTCAGTATCTTCACTATGTTGTGTTTTTACAGTGTTTCCTGGGACCTGTGGCCATCCATTGTTGTCAGCATTGAAGTTTGTCTGTCTTGCTGATTTGTATTTTAGGCCGGAGTCAGTTCAGAGTATATTTTTCAGGGTCCTGTTTTTCATCCACTCTCTTTCCTGTGTGTCATTACACATTGACATTACTTCTATGGTCTAATATTACAGAGTTAAAGGCTACGTATTTATTTTGTAACAATTTTTTTCTCTTCCAGTGTATCTTTGTGGGTGTCTACCTTTTTGGTGTATTCAACCCATATACAAACCTAAGTGTCACCATTAGAGATGAGTGAATGTTTTGGGAAAAAATCGGTTTGATTTGAATATATTCACAGCGAATTGTGTTAAAAAAAAAATGCTATTTCCTGGCTGCAAAGAGCCTTTATAGTGGTGTAGAACACTGTGCCTTGCAGTAACACGCATAGGGAGTCTGCTTGGGTAGGTAAATAATACTGTGAGTCCGTATGACATGCAGATGACAGACGTCCATCTTAGAATCAGTGCACACATCACTTATTTGGGCAGTCACAGGACCAAAACTGACCAAATAACTGAAGTATGAACTCAGTCTTACATGTCGCTGTTAGCTCCAAGAAGAAGCGCACTCCTTTTACACGGTCGTTAGCTGATTCCACATAGATGGCTACAGAACCTGTTCTATCAAGTAGAGCCCTCCTGACAGAGTGGAGAGGTTATGCGCAGTAAGTTTGTGTTGACGCCACTGATTAATTTGCCTTTCCTTTGATCCGTCAAAGCAATAACCCACAAAAAACGGATCCTGTCTGTGGAGCATCTGCCTTTACTCGGTCAGCATTTGCTCAATAATCTATCAGTATTGCTAATGCCAAAAAAACAGGAGTGTATCTAAAACAGAGATGACACGTAAATGAAATATTTGTATGTCTTCTCGTGTTTTGTACCCACTCCTGCATTTGGCTACCAAATCATAAGCCAATTCTGATGGGACCATACAGGCCTTACACCTGCTACACAGGCAGGATCCGTTGTGCATCTCATTTTTCCTTCCTTCTGACAGATCAGAAGAAGAGTCAAATAAATGATGATGTCAGCCAGGCCGAAAGCCAAAATAGTGGACCAGTCATGAAGTGGGGAGGGTGGGAACAGCATAAGGAGACCACAGAGTGGCCCAATGACAGTGTGGAGGTGGCGGCAGTAGCAGCATCAGGAGAAGGCCACCAAGTGGCACAATGACCGAGTCTGGAGGTGGCGATAGTAGCAGCATCAGGAGGATACCACAGAGTGGCAAGGTTACATAGTGTGGAGATTGCAGCAGCAGCATTAGGATACCACAAAGTGGCAGGGTGACATAGTGTGGATATGGCAGCAGCAGTATACCACAGAGTGGCAAGGTGACATAGTGTGGATATGGAAGCAGCAGCAGCATCAGGATACCACAGAGTGGCAAGGTGACATAGTGTGGAGATGGCCGTATCAGCAGGATACCACAGAGTGGCAAGGTGACATATTGTGGCTATGGCAGCAGCAGCATGAGGATACCACCGTGTGTGAAGGTGACATAGTGTGGAGATGGCAGCAGCAGCATCAGGATACCACAGTGTGTGAAGGTGACATAGTGTGGAGATAGCGGCAGAAGCAGCATCAGGAGACCCCAAAGTGACCCGGTGACAGAGTAGAGCGGTGGGTAGCAATACCAGTACTCGCTGACGAAGGTGGGTGAAAGAAGGAACACTTGGCATCAGATGTGTGGCATCAGGCGGATGGCAGCATCAGTGAAATAGCTGAGGCAGTTAGCCAGAAGAAACTGGTCTCTTTTTTTTCAAGGTTTGTGTGAGGCAGCATGAATGATCTAATCAGATGCATCAGGACTTGGTGGGTGGAAATCCTGGCTGATCCACGCCTGATTCATCTTGACAAAGGTCAGTCTCTCCACATTTTGGGTGGACAGGCGAGTTCTCCTTGGGGTAACTATGGCCACCGCCGCACTAAACAACTGCTCTGATGCCACACTACTGGCTGGGCAGGACAGCTTTTCCAGGGCAAACTCGGCCAGTTGCGGCCACAAATCCAGTTTGGCTGCCCAGTAGTCCAGCGGATCTTTAATGTGGGGTGCCAGGGTGCTGTCCAAAAATGCCACCGCCTGCTGGTTCAGGTCCTGCTCCAGGTCTAGTTGCTGGTGAGTGGTTTCTTCACTATGCGAGTGAAGAAAGCTGCTCATCAGTGACTGTAGACTCAGGCAGCTGCTAATGGAGCTGGTACTGCTCCTGCCACCCTACCCCTCCCCAGCAGCCATGACAGTGGAACGTGAGCGCAGACGGCCTCCCCGGTCAAACCTGTGAGAGGATGGACGATGGCGCAGATAGGCAGCGGCCAATTGACTACATAGGATGTCTCTTTAGTAATTAGTAATTAAGTTTGTCTTCCCTCTCAGTGGGTGTAAAGAAAGGCCCCCATTTTGGACCGGTAGCGAGGGTCCAACAAGGTGGAAAGCCAGAAGTCATCCCTCTGCTGAATGAGGACATTTCGGCTGTCACTACGCAAGCAAATGAGCATGCATCGGAGCATTTGTGCAAGTGACTTGGAGGGACTCCCTGCCTCTATCTCCACTGCATACTGCCACAGTGTTTCTGGGTCCTCTGTCTCGTCTTCCTCATCGCCCTGTAGCTCCTCTGGCTGCTCCTGCTCCTCCTCTCCTGTCAGCTGAGTAGAAAAACCACCCATTTCGCTACACATTGCCTGTGCTTCAATGTCCTCCTCCCCCTCTCCTCTTCCAGTTCAGCCCCAACAGGGCTCAAGTGGCCATGAGATCTAGGCGCCACGTCTCCTGTCCCTTGACCAGCCACTGTTACCACCATCTGTTCCAGGACAAGAAGCAGTGGAATGATGTCATTCATTCCGTACTCCTGGTGACTGAAAAATAACATGGCATCCTCAAAGGGCCTGAGCAAACGGCAGGTGTCACGCATGAGCTGCCTATGGCTGACATCGAAGTTGCACAGGGGAGTACTACTATCCACTTGGATAATCAAGAAATCGTTGATGGCCTTTCTCTGTTCGTATAGTGGGTCCAACATATGGAGGGTGGAATTCCAAGGAGTGGAAACGTTACTTATCGGCCTACGTTTGGGGATGCCTTTCTGCCGCTGCAGCTCAAGGAGGGTGTGCTTTGCGGTGTACAAGTGGCTGAAGTGCATGCAAAGTTTCCTGGCCATTTTTATAATGTCTTGCAGATGGCTGGAAGACTTAAGGAACCGCTTGACAACCAGACTGAACACGTGGGCCATGCAGGGCGCATTGCTCAGCTTTCCTTGACGCAGCACCGACACCATGTTCTTACTGTTGTCGGTCACTATGGTTCTGATTTTGAGTTGTCGCGGAGAAAGCCAGGATTTGATCTCTTCATGAATCACATGGAGCAGTTCCTCCCTTGTGTGACTCCGTTCGCCAAGGCAAACCAGGTGCAGAACAACGTGACAACACCGTGCCCTGCACATGTGATATGCTAGAGAGGCACTGTGACTTGGTGGAGGATGAGTAGGCAGAGGCAGACATTGTCGCAGGACCAACGGCGTGACAACAGGGTGGCAGAAGTGGCGTGACCTGGCCAAGTTGCTGGTGTGGCTGTGCAGGAACCACATTCACCCAGCGGGTCGTAAAGGACATGTATTGTCCCTGACCGTAGTTACAGCTCCACACGTTAGCGCTGCCGTGCACTTTGGCAGACACCGACAGGCTCAAAGACTGGCGCACCTTCTGCTCTATATATGTGTGCAGGGCTGGTACTGCCTTTTTGGCAAAGAAATGACGGGTTGGGACTCTTCACCTTTGCTCGGCACAAGCCATCAGTTCTCTGAAAGGTGCAGAGTCCACCACTTGGAAAGGGCGGGACTGCAGCACCAGCAACTTGGCCAGGAGCACATTCAACTTCTGCGCCGTTGGATGAGTGCACGCATACTGCTGTCTCTTGGCAATCGCTTCGGTGACTGCTGACAGAATGACTGATGAGAAGGAGCAGGAGCATCGGGACCAGCAGAGGATGGAAATGACAGACAGCTCCCTTCGGCTGAGGTGCCGGAGCCTTGACTACATGAAACCTGGTGCGTGCCACTGGGTGATGCAGCGGTTGCTGCGGCAGGCTAGACCGCCACATCGGAGTCATGGTTCTCCCAGGCCACTTTTTGGCGACGCTGCATATGTTGTCACAGGGCTATAGTGCCAACATTGGCATGCTGGCCACTCTTCACCTTCTCCCCCACAGATTCTACATATGGCCACGTTCACCGGGAACCCCTGCACCACTACTTCCTGGACAGGTAGGCTGCTGCGAAGCAGGTGGTCTACCCTGGGTGTGTTTAGCTCCCGACCTCCCACTGCTGCCACCCTGCTGACTCCCAGCCATGCTACCACCTTGCTGGCTCAGCCGCTGCCTCACAAGCAAGCTGTCACCCATTTCTCCTGATGATGAAGTCCCTTCTGCACCTGGCTTTCAAGTGCGATCGGCATCATCATATCATCATCTAGTAGTGTCTGCACGTCACTGATGTCCTCCTCAACGGTCTTTGACCGCCTGCAACACCACCTCCCATCTTGGCTGTGCAGTAGCTGCTGACTGCTCGTCGTCGCTGTATAGTGGAGCTGAGCCCACAGCTGCCACGCCCCCTTACAGTGCTGTGACTTCTGCCTGCGCCAGAAACATTTAAGCCTCTGCCACTCCTCTGTGCAGGGCCTGGCACTTCAATGTCTGACATACTTTTAGCTGAACTAAATAAACTAAAAGCAAATTAAAACACCCCTAAAAGCGACGAAAATATATATATATTTTTGTACTGAAATAGGCCACTAAACGCTTTTGCCACAAATAACTGCAGGAGTGAAATGCGTATATATTTTATTTCTTAAGTGAAATAGGCCACTAAACGCTTTTACAACATAGAACTGCAGAAGTGAAATGCGAATATATATTTTTCTTTCTGTGTTGAAATAGGCCACTAAATGCTTTCACCACAGATAATTGCAGAAGTGAACTGAGAGTATATTTTTCATTTTGTACTGAAATAGGCCACTAAACGCTTTTACCGCAAATAACTGCAACAGTGAACTACGTATATATTTTTCTTTTTGTAATGAAATACGCCACTAAATGCTTTCACCACATATAGCTGCAGACGTGAACTGCAAATATATTTTTCTTTTTGTAATGAACTAGGCCACTAAATGTTTTCACCACATATAGCTGCAGAAGTGAAGTGCGTATATACAGTTGTGTTCAAAATTATTCAACCCCCACTGAAATTGAGTGTTTTGGCCAGTTTAACATTGATTTTGATCATTTCAGTCATCTTGCTTACAATTAAATCAAAGAGGCACTTGTAAGTCAGACAAATATAACATAACATTTATAATGAAATAACCACAAATGTCTTTTCTGTGCTCACATCATTATCAGTTTTATTCAACCCCCAAGTGACATTCAATCTTAGTACTTAGTACAACATCCTTTTCCAGTTATAACAGCTTTTAAACGTGAAGCATAGCTTGACACAAGTGTCTTGCAGCGATCTACGGGTATCTTCGCCCATTCTTCATGGGCAAAAGCCTCCAGTTCAGTCACATTCTTAGGCTTGCGCGCTGCAACTGCTTTCTTTAAGAGGTTCTCAATCGGATTTAAGTCTGGTGACTGCGATGGCCACTTCATATTGTTCCAGCCTTTAATCTGCAACCATGCTCTAGTGGACTTGGAGGTATGCTTGGGATCATTGTCCTGTTAAAAGGTCCAACATCTCCCAAGCCTCAGGTTTGTGACGGACTGCATCACATTTTCATCCAATATCTCCTGGTACTGAAGAGAATTCATGGTACCTTGCACACGCTGAAGCTTCCCTGTACCTGTAGAAGCAAAACAGCCCCAAAGCATGATTGACCCCCGCCATGCTTCACAGTAGGCAAGGTGTTCTTTTCTTCATAGGCCTTGTTCTTCCTCCTCCAAACATAGCGTTGATCCATGGGCCCAAACAGTTCTAATTTTGTTTCATCAGTCCACAGAACATTATCCCAAAACTTTTGTGGTTTGTCCACATGACTTTTGGCATACTGCAGCCGACTCTTCTTATTCTTTGGAGACAGCAAGGGGTGCGCCTGGGAGTTCTGGCATGGAGGCCTTCATTACACAGTGTGCGCCTTATTGTCTGAGCTGAAACTTCAGTACCCGCATCTGACAAATCTTTTTCAGTTCCTCAGCAGTCACACGGGGACTTTTCTCCACTTTGCGCTTCAGGTAGCACACAGCAGTCGAAGTCAGCATCTTCTTTCTGCCACGACCAGGTAGCCTTTCAACAGTGCCCTTTGCCTTGAATTTGCGAATGATGCTTCCTATGGTGTCTCTTGGTATGTTTAACATCTTTGCAATCTTCTTATAGCCATTGCCCTTCCTGTGAAGAGAAATCACCTCTTCTCTTGTCTTCCTGGACCATTCTCTTGACTTCACCATGTTTGTAAACACACCAGTAAATGTCTAGAAGGAGCTGAGTATCACAGTCATTTTAAATCTGCCTAATTGGTGCTTATTATGCTTCATTGCTGCTCCTTGACATCCACAGGTCTTTTCAATACCTGATCGAAAACACTTGAATGAACCTCTGTTCTTAAGAGTGGTAGTCTTTAAGGGGTTGAATAATTGTGTCAATGAAGAAATCACCAAAAAAAACATTTAATACTGTATTAGGGCCCTTTCACACTGGCGTTTTTGTTTTCCGGCATAGAGATCCGTCGTCGGGTCTCTATGCCGGAAAAATCCTGATCAGGATCATCCCCATGTATTCTGAATGGAGAGAAATCCGTTCAGGATGCATCAGGATGACTTCAGTTCAGGACCGGAACGTTTTTTGGACACAGCAAATACCGCAGCATGCTGCGCTTTTTGTTCCGTCCAAAAATCCGGAACACTTGCCGCAAGGCCGGATCCGGAATTAATGCCCATTGAAAGGCATTAATCCGGATCCGGCCTTAAGCTAAACGTCGTTTCTGCGCATTTTGCCGGATCCGACATTTAGCTTTTTCTGACTGGTTACCATGGCAGCCAGGACGCTAAAGTCCTGGTTACCATGGTAAAATGGAGCGGGGAGCGGCATACTTACATTCCGTGCAGCTCCAGGATGACGTCAGGGCGCCCCAGTGCATAGATCACGTGATCGCATGGAACACGTGATCCATGCGCATGGGGCGCTCTGACGTCATTCTGGAGCGCCCCGGGAGCCGTACGGATGGTAAGTATACCGCTCCGTGCTCCTACTATGGCTGCCATAGTAACCTGAAAGCAATTCGAAGACTGATCAGGATCCTGATCAGTCTTCTAATGCTTCAGGCGACTTGCGTTCTGACGGATCCGGCGGGACGGAAGTGCCTGCCGGATCCTCAGAACGCAAGTGTGAAAGGACCCTTACAAAAACAATTGATGTCATTTTAGTTGCTTTTGGTTCTTTAAAAAGTCCGTGTAAGATTTCATTCTGAACACAATTACAAATGTACACTAAATTCCCTAAAACCCTTTACAGCATTGGGGGTTGAATAATTTTGAACACAACTGTATATATTTTTTTATCCACAGATATAAGCCACTAAACTCTTTTCAATATAGAACTTTCACCCCGAGAACAAATTGCTAGAATATTAGAGCTTTCTAATGGCTATTTGGATCCCCAAATAATCTTTCCCTGCACTTGTAAATCGCTTTTTCATCACTGAGGTTTTTCCTTTCACTGTCCCTAGCACCTTCTGACATCTCTCCCTGCACTAAGTTGTGAAATGATTCCTCCCTGCATTTACAAATAGTTTTTTTCAGGTTCTTTTTTTCACAATGAGGTTTCTCCTATTGCTGTCCCTAGCCCTCTTTGTGAACCAAATTTTTCTTGAAATTCGTAACAAATTCGACTTTGTCAGCTTCGATTCGCTCATCTCTAGTCTCCATGACCACAGACTACAAATAAACCCTGTGTAGTCTGATCCTGCAGTGCGTCATCCGGCAATGTTACTGTCTTCCATTTGCTCCTTTTCTTGATTAAGGCCTCATGCAAATAATTTTTATTTTTATTTTTTCTTTGTTTACATTCTGTTTTTTGCGTTCAGTATACGGTCCATATACGGAACCATTCATCTCAATAGATCCGCAAAAAAACGGAGGGTACTACTTATGCCTTCCATTTCCGTATTTCCATTTTTTCGTTCCGTTCAAAGATAAAACATGTCCTATTATTGTCCGCATAACTGACAAGGATAGTACTGTTCTATCAGGGGCCAGCTGTTCCGTTCCTTGCAAAAAACGGAATGCACACGGTCGTCATCCTTATTTTTTGTGGATTCGTTTTTTGCGGATCGCAAAATTCTGAAAAAGCCATACGGTCGTGTGTAATAGGCCTAATAGGAAGGGGGATGGGTAATAGAGAGTAACACACGAGTGAAGGTTCATACTGTTTTATAAATTAAAGATTAAATCATGACTAAATATTGCCATCAAGCTTAAACTTTATGAAAATGGTTATTAAAAAGAAATAACGAATGCACCTATTTCACAGATGTGTCATTTTGAGGAAAGCTAAATGAAATTAAAGTAAATTAATAGAAGGGTGTGCTGATATATGTCCATTCACCATCTCAAGCAGAAGGCTTTTTTTTTACTTCAGGCTGCCCTTTGCAAGTGTACCAGCTTTAGGAAATGTAGCTCAACACCTTCCTGGTGTAGGACATGTGTAGATCTAGTGTCATAAATTTAGGACGACTGATGAATGTTTGATCAATTTTCTTTTGGTAAAAATATAGACTTGCATGCAGGTGCCCTGCTGGTATGTGTCAACGCACAGAAAGCTGTAGTATCATCCATAGTGACCATACAACAGGGGGCAGTCAGAGGTGTTTGCCAGCTCTACTTGTGAAATGTTGGTACTATAACTGTCATGTATGCAAAGATGTGACCAGGAACCCCAGTGGTGAGAATACAGTTCAGAATCCTAAAATTAGTATATTATCTATGTGACTTTAACTTGTTCAATGCACCCCAAGCTATAAGAACCTTTATAAAAAACAATAGAAGAAAAAACGTGGTGCCCGTTGACCGTTTTTAGGCGCACTGGCTTCTGAGATTTTTCAAGCCCTATTCTAAAGCGCAGTAGGAAGCAAGTGTAACGAACTGGTTCTTCAAGGGGTCTTGCCCGGCCCTCGGTTCTCCAGTTAGGTTATAGGCATATTAATAAAAATGCTGTGTTTGTCAGTAGTGAGGCCACAGTGAGTTATTGTTATTATCAGCATGATCAACCCTACCAGGTTTAATAGGGTTGATAACACTTACCTGTGCTTTTAAAAGGATACATCTATATCATGCTCTTTCGATTCAGGATTGGGGGAAGGCTACTGCCAGACAACTATGACAGCTGCTTATCTTGCCAAGAACAAAAGGATCAAGCAGTTGAAATTCCAATACCCATCCTTAGCGCCCCTACATCAGCTGTCAGAGAAGAGTTGGGAGGCCCCATATACATTAGATGTTTGGCCAGTCCTGCTGAAATTGGCACGTGCAGCAGAAATGTGGCTGATGTGTATCGCCTGCTTAATTTGTAGCGTTTCATGTTTGCTGAAGTTATCTTTTTTGATCAACTTTATTAGGTGACTGTGTATGGATACTTTTACCACAATATCCAAAAAGAGAGGCATATTAAAACTTTTTCTAATATAGCCTACAAATCAAACCTACCATGTCAGTAAACTGAAAATGTGTCTGTACTAAAATCACAGTGCGGCGAGAAGCACCTGCGGGTAAAACACAAAATATCGTCTACACCCTGTGGCACTACTCATGCCACTGATGAAAGTACCAAAACATAATAACTACCTTTAGGAGTAAGCAGGATGTTCTTACCCACCAGGTGTTCTAGTAGTTTAATCTATTTGACTGTAACATCGATGCCCGGTGGGTGCATCTGTTCTTGACATTGCATACTGTCAATATAAACCCTTGGCGGTCCACTAGTAAAAATCTAAGATGGATGCAAAGCCGAGTCGCCTATGTGGTAAGACAAATTGCTAGCCTTAAGTTACCCTACGTGATGAAGGGTATAGGGGCTATTAAACCCTAAATGCCTAATCACAGTGCAAACGCCCTGACAAGGGCAACCCTGTTGGAACCTCACCCTAGTTATGGTCCTGTACCCAATGTTATCCCCAGCATCTCCTGATGTGCAATGTTTTTGTCTCATTATTAGACTGATCAGGGGACTGAGTAGCTGCTGAGGTTCTCTGCAGACTTGGACAACTTAGTTCGGTGAGGCAATTCCTTAGTCCACCGACCGGAGTCATCAGTACCCATTTGGCATATGCAGCTTGTATATTGCCTGCTTTTTGTAACCTTGCACATCTAGTTTTGGCTTTACTTTGCAGATATTCAGTCTCCTGATGAGTCTAATTAGTGAGACAGGAACATGCATGTCGTTAAATGATAAGGTACAGGACCACGTGTGAAGTCGCCCTTGCCAGGATGGGTGCTTCGTGGTTAGACATTTATCCCCTTCATCATATAGGGTCAGTTAGGGCCAGTAATCTGTCCTACCATACAGACCCAACTCTGCATCCATCTGAAGTTTTGAACATTGGACCGCCACGGATTTACATTGCAAGCAAATGATGTGAAGAAGTCGTCACCCGCTTTCAAATTTATTACATTCAGATAGACTGAACTGCTAGAACGCCTGGTGGGTAAGAACATCCTGCTTACTCCTTCAGTTCCTGTTTTAGCATTTTCATCAGTGGCATGAGTAGTGCCACAGGGTGTAGACAGAATTTTCTGTTTTACCTGCAGGTGCCCCTTCCTGCACTGTGATTTTAGTACACACACATTTTCAATTTACTGACATGGTGTTTGATTTTTAGGCTATTTTAGTAAATGTGCAGTTCTAATAAGCCCCTCTTTTTTTGTATATTGTGTTTTTTGATTCTGAGGGGGATTTCTCACACACTATACCACGGATACCATTGTGTGCATTTATGGGCACTTTTATAAAGACCTGAGATCACAGCAGAATCTGCACTGATTCAAGTAGGCAATTATTCTTTCCCTCTCCCATCTACATCCACTCTCTCTACCGCCCCCTTTTTCCATTTTGAGACCGAAATGTGAACTAATCGTTTTCATCTGTTTTGTTTGCAGAGTGCTCAGTTTTATAAAGTCACCACTGAACAGTACCAGTCAGCTGCAAATACTGTGGAGGCAAGATTTAAGTAAGGCTTTTTTTTTCTTTTACTTAATTCTAAGTGATAGAATAAGACTTGTATGTACATTTAATAGCGTAGATTGAAGGCTAAAGCATACATATCTGTAACAATGCAAATCAAAATTATATTCGCAGACTCGGATATAATCCTTGGAATCTGCCAGTAGTGTAATATATGGTACATATGTTCTGGCCGACCTGCCGTGACATACAAAGGGGAACTGAATCCGTTGAATTATTTATTCATTTATTTTCTGTCTGGGAGTTATCACACTCCTGCTCCCCCCATCTGCGCTCATTTGACATAAGGGCCCTTTACACGGGCCAATAATTGAACAGATCATGGCTAACCACCGTTACTAATAATGCTAGTTAGCAATGATCTGGCGGTGTAAAAGCTCCGTCGATTACCCGATAAATGAGCAAAAAGGGTCATTCATCGGGTAATTGTATCTTTTGTGCAGAACAAAAGATCATCATTTCCCAGTGGCAGAATGTGCTGTGTGAACACGATCTTCTGCCGGGAAGCAACGAGTCTATGGGGAAGAGCGATGGCATTAGTGATCGCTCCTCCGCATACTCTGGAGGAGATCGGTGATCGGTGTAAATTCACTGGACTCTTAAGCTAGCGATTGTCAGGAAGGAACAATTCCTTCCCGAAAATCTGCTAAATCGTCATTCCACGTAAAGGGACCTATAGTGGTAGCACAGTGAACAAAAGGTAAAAGCGTGTATAGATGGCCCATTCTTTACTGTTTGCGTTTTTAGTGGGATTTTTAACACTATAGTTAATATAACTATCAACAGGCATCCATAGCCAACACTAGCTCAGACAATGGTTCGTTGTCATTGGCAATTTGCACATGACTTTCAATGTCAAAAGCCATTTTTTGCTTCAAGGTGAAATGTAAAGGTAATACCATCTAATACAGCATGTCCTTGGATTTCATGTGCAAAAAAGGATCCGGATCCTCTCTATGTTCTGTTGTTAAATAATACAAATAGGTCTGCTTCCTGTCACCACTAGGGGGAGCTAACTGCGTATGTTTTCTACTTTGAACTTAAAGCTGTAGCTAGGAACTCCTCCTAATGGTGGCTGCAAGCAGCTGGAGAAGAGGGACTTGAAGCTGAAAGAATGGCCATTATTTTTTATTATTTTTTTAAAATCAAAAACTACAATATAATTCCTATCATATGGTTCATAACAATGTATGTGCACTGTGTAAAAACCTGACGCTTTGACACTGGTACGAAGAATTTAAAGCAGTGGTGCAACAAAAAGTACCGGAATACCTCCTGAATCAAGTGTGTAATAAATGATTGGATTGTACATAATGCATTGAAAGAAGCTTATTACCTCTTTCTCTTAGTGCAAATGAGCTAACAATTATGCACACTCTTGATAAATGCCTTATCTGCACTCGGCCTCAAGAAGCATTGATCAAATTCCCAATGATCAAATGCTTTATCTCTTTGAGGCACTAATTCACATTGATCACATTCTAAATGATCAAGTTCAATGGGCTCCTGCACAGCACAAATTGCATTAAAAGAACATTACTAAAACATGCGACTGTTTCTAATGCAGGAATAATATTTCCAGGAGTTGCATTATAACCATTTTTATTAGATTATGAAGATGTCTTCTTTGTAATGAAAAGTTTACACAAGAAGAGAAGAATGTGATATTACAGGAAGAACATGGCTTTGGGCTAGGATTTGGGCTTTTACAAAGTAATTACATTTCTACATTTGTATTAGCTTTCCTCCCCTTTGTAATTAAAGGGATGGTAGCAGGAAGCACAGCAGATGCCTCAGTAACATTGTATTCCCGATGGCTATCTGAGTCAAAGTATAACGGCTTTATTATTCTACCATAATGACAGTAATTAAGAATCCGATATGGGGTCCCTAAAGTTTTTTCCCTGCTTTGTTAGTTTATTTTAAACAGGGCAAAGGGCATAAAGTAGAATCGTGTTTTAATTGCAGAACTGTCATAAGTCTGTTAAAGAGGACCTTTTCACCTGAAAATGCATGTGAAACTGAAGATATACCCTTACTTGCCTGTCCCCTGTGGTGCTTAATCAGCTCTTTTTTCAATATGTGCCCCCGTTTGTCCGCGGTGCCCCCTGCAATATCTCCCGCCATGTATGCTAATGAGCCATTCGGCTCAACTGGGCGGGCCTGCAAAAGTTCTCCTGGGCGTGTCTTTCTTCTCCCTGGCATGGAGCGCATCCAATCAGCGCGCTCCGCTCTTAGCCAGGGAGAAGAAGCTCCAGTTCTCGCGAGAACAGGAGCAATTTCATCCATCCTACTTCTGCCTCCGACGCTGCTCCCGTGGGAATACAAGATGGCACTGGCAGCAGGATGAATGAAGATGCTCCAGTTCTCGCGAGAACTGGAGCTTCTTCTCCCTGGCTAAGAGCGGAGCGCGCTGATTGGATGCGCTCCGTGCCAGGGAGAAGACAGACACGCCCAGGAGAACTTTTGCAGGCCCGCCCAGATATTGGCGGGAGATATTGCGGGGGGCACCGCGGACAAACAGGGGCACATATTGAAAAAAGAAGAGCTGAATAAGCACCACGGGGGACAGGCAAGTAAGGGTATGTCTTCAGTTTCACATGCATTTTCAGGTGAAAGGTCCTCTTTAACTTCTAGACAGTATCATTGATACTCTATTTATAAAGTGGGAGCAGTGAATGAATTCCTATAATACCGCACAATAGGGCTCTCCGATCTGAATGGCGTCCTGGCGTGTAACTACTGCAGCCGTCCAGTCAGGTTCTCAGAAATGATAATAAAGGCTGCAGTGATTTTCACCAGTGATTGTGAGCCAAACTAGGTGCGGGTCTTTCCTTTACACCTGATCTCTGTGTAGCCTTCACTCCTGGTTTTGGCTCACAATCACTGATGGAAATCACTGATTGTGTGAAAGCAGATGAAAGAGTGCGGTACACTGCCTGATGGGCGGGCAGATTATTGCTATTTATTAAGCGTCCGTACAATCGCTAGTTAGCGGTAATCTGCCTGCGTGAAGGTGCTGCGACACACTCATTCCTCTGGTAGTGGATTGTTTGTGCGGACACCTACATCATTGTTTGCCAGCAGCAGATGGTGCCATCTAAACAGGCCTCTGCTGCCGGCAAATAATGAATCTGTATGGGGACGAGCAGTGGCATTAGCGATCGCTCCTCCCCATACTGTGAATGAGATTGCAGCATGTAAAGGCCAGAAGTAACAGTTTGCCAGAAATAAACTGACGAGCTGGCGATTGTCAGGAAAGAATGCTTCCTGCCCGACAATTGTCTGCTCAATTGCTCATTTGGGCAGTGTAAAGGGGACTTTAGTCAGTACCTGCACAGGAAGATAACCTGCTATTTCTTATTTAGCCCAACACTATGATAGATGGCTGCAGTTCCTACAGGGAGTCTGAGGTAGTCTGAGATGCACCTTCTGTTTAATCATTGGTAGACTGTACTGCTCTCTTCCTCCTCGTGACGTTAACTTCATTATGTGAGTCAATTTTTGTAAAAAACTAAAAGCTTTTCATCTTAGGGTACTTTCACAGTTGCGTTACTGGATTCCGGCAGGCAGTTCCGTCACCGATGTGGATCCGTCTCTTAAATGCATTGCAATACCGGATCCGTCTCTCGAATGCATTGCAATACCGTATCCATCTCTCAAATGCATTGCAATACCGGATCCGTCTCTCGAATGCATTGCAATACTGTATCCTTCTCTCGAATGCATTGCAATACCGTATCCGTCTCTCAAATGCATTGCAATACCGGATCAGTCTCTCGAATGCATTGCAATACCGGATCAGTCTCTCGAATGCATTGCAATACCGTATGAGTCTCTCGAATGCATTGCAATACCGGATCCGTCTTTTGAATGCATTGCAATACCGTATCCGTCTCTCGAATGCATTGCAATACCGTATCCTTCTCTCGAATGCATTGCAATACCGTATCCGTCTCTCAAATGCATTGCAATACCGGATCAGTCTCTCGAATGCATTGCAATACCGTATCCATCTCTCAAATGCATTGCAATACCGGATCCGTCTCTCGAATGCATTGCAATACCGGATCCGTCTCTCGAATGCATTGCAATACCGGATCCGTCTCTCGAATCCATTGCAATACCGGATCCGTCTCTCGAATCCATTGCAATACTGGATCCTTCTCTCGAATGCATTGCAATACCGGATCCGTCTCTCAAATGCATTGCAATACCGGATCCGTCTCTCAAATGCATTGCAATACCGGATCCGTCTCTCGAATGCATTGCAATACCAGATCTGTCTCTCCGGTTGTCATCCGGAAAAACGGATCCGGTATTTAACTTTTTCGCATTTTTAAAGGTTTGCGAATGCGCATAGCGGAAGACCGAATCCGTCCATGTGGTAATTTTAATGCCGGATCCGGCACTAATACATTTCAATGGAAATGAATTCCGGATCCGGCATTCCAGCAAGTGTTCCGGGATTTTGGACGGAGAAAATACCGCAGTATGCTGCCGTATTTTCTCCGGCTAAAAACGTAAGAGAGACTAAACTGATGCATCCTGAACGGATTTCTCTCCATTCAAAATGCATAAGAATTAAACTGATCAGTTTTTCCAGGTATTGAGCCCCTAGGACGGAACTCAATGCCGGAAAAGAATAACGCTAGTGTGAAAGTACCCTTATAAAAAAAAAAATAATAATAGCTTTGTGTCTGTGAGAACCATTACTTCAGTGTTCATCATGCAGATAAATAACTTGATATTTCAGACAATACCAATAGTTATTTTTTTTTATTATTGATTCTATTTTTTATATGACAAGTGGGGAAAGTGGTGTTTTTTTAATATTTGTAGGGTAGGCCTGGGGATATTCAATTGGCACCCTGTAATTGCATTGTGCGAGATTGTGATTGGGGGACAGGGGGAATTATTGACCATAACCAACATCTTGGATCCGAGTCATTTAAATTGGTGATTCATGGCGTGGAAGATAGATCACATGTAGGTGGTAGTCTGTGGGTAAGTAGTGCAATTGATAGTCTCCATAGAACGCTGTAGTATGAATGCAATCAACAGAGTGACCTTTCTTGGGAGTGAGGTCATTTATTAACTCTTAATAACCCTTTGCTGGTACCTGATGCGGTTATATAGCGGTGCCACCCTCTACATAACTTGGGCGCATCCACTACCGGCCTAAATCTAGACCAGCCCCCTTGCTGGCATAGATTTAGATCATTTTCTATGCCTAAAGCAGGCGTAGAAAATGATAAATGAGATGGGCCTGCAAAGAAGTCGCAGATTCGGCCGCAAATCCCCTTTGCGACCGAATCTGTGACAGAAATCTATTCATAAATTACCCCCCCCCCCCTTGGTCTTCTGAATGAGATCCAAGGAAGAGGTTAAGAAGAAAGGTTTAGAGATGCGTATTGTAGCCATGGGGCCTGAGACCAGCACTTGGAATTACATTAGGCATTTTGAACACGTCTAGCGCTCTGTCATTTTCGGCTCATTTTTATAGTACTGGAGAATGCCTTTAAAGGCCAGCATTGGCTTACATGAGAATTGATGTTTCTATGACCAGCCTCGATTTCCTTTCTCCCAAAATCATATTATTTTTGATGGAATTGGGAGATTTAGCTTCTCCACATTCTCTTTTGGCACCCTAATATATAATGTCTAAATGTGCGCATTTGTGTCTCTTGGCTGAAATACCGCCAGTGAGAGCGTCATGTACCCTTCAGAGCTGTGTATCCAGCAGCTGTGCACACGCATTCATCTGCTCCTCTTAGCCACGACGGAGCTCAATCCATTATTGATTATGATGGTTAAAGAATCGGAGTGCGAGAGAATGAGGCAAGTCTATTTCAAGAGCTCTTAATTCATGTGCAACTGTATTGGATTGCGGATTAGTCTAATGTGCCACACGCTCAGTGCTTGCCAAGACAGACACCTGTAGATGTTTAAATATTTGTCCCTTCATCTGACAGCAATGAAGCCGTCTACCCGATGAATAATACATCTTCTATTCCAGCCATTTAATGCCTCCACCTCCAAGACGTGAGGAATTTAGTTCAGCTTTAATAAAAATGTAAATTCTCGAGGAAAATTGTTTTGCTCATTTTAAAATTGATTTAACGGGAATACAGTGGTTCTCCATTTGTAATACAAGTTATTAGGAGCATTGTTATTCATAAAGTCCCAATATTTCTGTGTAATGTGAGTGAAAGCTCGCAAGCTGTTCCTTATTCTGTCTTCTGCTGCTGGCTGAGTTACAAAATATACAAGGTATGCAGTACAAGCAGCTCCTTTGTGTGCGTTATTATGCCTTATGCTTACTGAGTGCAGACATGTTATGCTTTTTTATTGACTTCTCATTATATATTGTGGTCGTCACCTAAGGCTACATTCACACGACGTCAACGTGTCCGCATCCGTTCCGCAATTCTGCGGAACGGGTGCGGACCCATTCACTCTCTGTGGGGCCGGACGAGGTGCGGAGAGCTCTCCGCTTCCGCATTTGCGGAGCGCGGACCCGAACTCGGTCCGCAGCTCCGCAAAAGATAGAACATGTCCTATTCTTGTCCGCAGCCTGCGGACAAGAATAGGCATTTCTATGGGGGTGCAGCAGGGTGTATTTCGGATCCGTAATACACTACGGTCGTGTGAATGTAGCCTAAAGGGGCTTATTCCTCAGGATAGACCAGCAATATCAGACTCTAGGCACCCCCGCCTATACAGCTGTTTGAGGGAGCCGCAATACTGGTGTGAATGCTGGGGCCTCCCGATTGTTTACATGGGACTGCAGCGAAGAGGCTGCAACACTTGCATCAGGACCCTTTAAACAGCCAATCGGCAGGGATAGGCTATCAGAATGTTGAAAACAGCCCTCCCCCCCATTAACATTTGACCACCATTTCAGCTCCAGGGTCATGTGCATGTAATGAAATATAACCACATCATATGGTGGCTTTATCGCTTAACAGATATAGCACCAGGACATTCTGCAATGCTGTACAGAGGTTGTCATTATTCTGTCATTTCCTATCTCACACGCAACACTTGAGCCAATTTTATAAAAAGCCAATTGACCTATTAGTATTTTTTCTGTTGTGGAAGAAATCCCACAGAAACACAGGGAGAATATATAAACTCCATGCACATTAGAAGTCAGGCCCACAGTGCTAGATAGTAGCAGTGCTAACCCCTCATTTTTATGCTTCCATCCAGATTTCTATTCTGTTCTCCTGTCTGTACTAGTGTCTATGTACTGTGATAATCCCTACAGTATTATTCCGAAGTTATGACCGAAGCGACTTCGGAAGTAACATCCAAAGCGCGCTTCTCTAACCTCTAGCTATACAGCCAAGCATCCTACTTGCGTTCCCAGCTGCACTCATTTTGAAGCTGCCTGAAATCTGGACCCCTAGATCCTTCTCTTCTGAAGTCCAGGCTAACGCATAACTGCCAATATAATAGAAACATGACTCCTCCCTCAGTGCATTATTTCACATTTGGAAACTTGGTTAACTGCATTTTCCATTGGTTGGACCATTTATCTAGAGCAGCTAGATCTTCTCCCATTTCACAAATCCTTCCAGGAATATCCACCCGATTGCCCGCTTTGCCGATGACACAAAAGTGTGCAAAGAATAGGACCCAAGACAGACCCTTGAGGTACACCGCTTGTGTCTGCTCCATTAACAACAGCACTGATGTCTATTCTAGCAGGTGTAGATGTCATTTTCTGGAATTGATGGTCCATTATGTGCTAAACTTATTAATAACCGTGTCTCAATAAATTTGCTGCCTTTGATTCCAAATCTTGAGGTTAAGACTGGCGTATGCAACGCCAGTCTTAATAAATTTGCCCCAAGTCTTTAGAGGCTGGGGTATACATGAGCATTTCCAACTCCATGGACCCTATTATATTGGATGAAGACCAACTTTAAGCTGGACGTAAATGGAATAATGAAATCCCTTCTATCCTGATTAAGGCTTGTAGCAAATGTCTCTAGTATTATATGTGTGGAAAGAGACAACACACTGTAATCTAGTCTTGAAGAAACAAATCCATCTCCTGGAAGCGGGGGGGAGGGGGGCTTAATTGTCAGTTTTGTTTATGCCTTATTCAGATATGCAAAAAAAAAAAAAACTAAAATCCCGAGAGGCAAAGGCCAATATCAACACAATTCTATCCAAACTAAAATAGTTTCATTTTACCCTACAGCAGTACAGACATTTAGCTCTTGTGTTGTGATCAATACGGCCCATTAAGAATGCAGTGTAACAAACCCGGCACATGAAATATTAATTGCATGCATTTAAGCTAGATAAATGCAGATTCATCTCTCACTGGTGATGTTCTACAGCCTAGATCCATAACAAAGAGATTTATATTATAGACCTGCTCTCCGAAGCGTTAGCACGAGGTCGCCAGAAGGCTTCTGCAAACGATGGGCTTTTTTCTATATTATTCTAGTTGGCAAGAGGCTGTATTGTCATAAAAAGACCACCCATGTCCTGCTTGTTATCTGCATATCTGTAAATCTCTCTGATGTTTATTACCAGGGTAACCTTAGGAATAAATTGTACAAATACCATGCTTGGCTTCTTTAATGACCTAGAAACCGTTTGGTAAATCGATATGTGCTGCTTTTTGGGGTTTTTTTCAAGCAGAACAAGTAATCTGCATAATACGGCTAGATCTGGCTCCCTCGATTTTTAAATTAAGAGGACAGTTACATTTATGTGATCTCTTTAAGGACGATCGATCACACCTCTGCAAATGTTACCATCAGTTTCAGTAGACGATCTGTATTAAGGCCTCATGCACACGACCGTTGTTTGTTTCCGCGTCCATTCCGTTTTTTTTCACGGATAGGATGCTTTCCCATTCATTTCAATGGGTCCGTCAAAAAATGCGGATGGTCAACCGTTTTTGTTCCGCATCCGTGATCCGTGTTTTAATTCCGTCAAAAAAATAGTGCATGTCCTATTTTTTTTCACGTTTGCGGACAAGGATAGGCATTTTTACAATGGATCTGCCATAAATATCGGATCCGTCAAAAAAAACGGTCCGTCATCCGTTTTTTTTTGACGGACGCAAAATTTGCAGGAGGAGCGGACGCGGAGGCAGGCAACGGTCGTGTGCATGTAGCCTTAGGCTGTGTTCATATCTACATTTTTGATGCATCCTCCAGGGGATCAGCAAAAACGAATGCGTTCAATAATACAACTGTCTGCATCCATTCAGAACAGATCCGGTTGTATTGTCTCCAAAATGAACAAGATAGATCCGGCAACAAAAACATTGTGTCTGAAAAAACAGATCCGACACCATTGACTTACATTGTGTTTCACATCGGATCCGTCTTGCTCCGTATCCCATGCCGTACACTAAAACGCTGCTCGCAATGTATTTTTGTGCGGCATGGGAACGCAACGAAACAGAACAGAGTGCATTCGGATGCACTCCATTCAAGTTCGTTCAGTTTTGTCCCCATTAAAAATTATTGGGGAGAAAACTGAAGCGTTTTGCTGCGGCTTTGAGATCCTGTGACGGGTCTCCAAACCGTACAGCAAAACGCAGATGTGAAAGTAGCCTTATGTTATAGCTCACCTATTAATTCCCTAAAATCATCCAGTTTTCCAGAAGGACATGTTTGTGCCTAATGATGTAAATGCCCAGCCAGTTATCGGATATTTGTTCCAAATGCAATTAAACGGAAATGACCCTTCTTCTGTGTGGCGGGATGATGCCGCAAGGTAAGTGCAGGTATATGGGAACACAGGCAGCATTTAATATTCAGCGCAGATTACTGCAGTGCTTGTGCTGTAATTACCATCAATTATCATTAATCATCATCAATCAATTTTATTTTACTTTGAATCAATTATGAAAAGTTTATGTACTGTAATTATGTGCAAAAAGCTCTCCACAGCCACCTACTGGCTGTGATGGGGTATGACACAAATAAGGACGGAGAATTACAAAGTAGGTATATTAGCTCACTTACGAGTCCTGTTTTAGATTCCCTAGCCCTAACATGTGTTGTGCACTCTATTTAGGGCTGGTATTACAGTCCATTAAATTAGAAGACTGTGTGATGTCTGCTGGGTCAACTAGGGCCAGATACTGTATCGCGCAATGCTGTGACACACCACGAAAAGCTTTGTGTCATCTTCTTTGTATATATATATATAGCCTATTCGCAGCAGCTAAGAGGATGGAAAGTTCAGTAAGTATTCTCTCCTCCCCGCACAGTGCTCGCTTCCTTTCTGCCGAGGCTCCACTGCCACCCCTGAATGCCTAGATAGAAGTCACAGTGCATTAGTAAAATCATGTATTGCTGACCTTTGGTGCTCAAACTGCCTAATTTGCATAAATATGGAGGCCACATATCTCCAGATGGGTACAAGCTATAAAGAAAAGCATTGTTATAACCAGCATGATCAACCCTAC
Organism: Bufotes viridis; assembly: GCA_033119425.1. Lineage (NCBI taxonomy): Eukaryota > Metazoa > Chordata > Amphibia > Anura > Bufonidae > Bufotes > Bufotes viridis. The sequence goes on from CM065590.1 coordinate 170,825,819, forward strand.
CAGGCAATATGCCAGGTTTAGTAGGGTTGATCATGCTAACAGAGGCTCTTAAAAGGGAGTTTGTCAGCACAGACCTCCCAATCAGGATTCTTGGATGCGATTGTAGCCTGTTTTGCAGTCCACAAAACACGTATACTGGCCGTGTGTGTTTCACATTCTGCAGAAAGCAAAGTCCTGGCTCAGCATACAGTCCTATCCTTGTCCGTAAAACAGACATGTTCTGTCTTTTTGCAGGTGCCACAGAACGGACATACTTGGGCTGTCCGCATCTTTTGCGGCCCCATTGAAGTGAATGGGTCCACATCCGACCTGCACAAAAGGCGGATCGGATGCTGAAAAAAAATAAGTTTGTGTGTCTTAAACACAGAGCACTGTTAGGTAGCCTTTGCTTTTTCTGATCCCCTTTCTGATCCAAAGCTCTGTTCCTGCGATATCAAGGTTTTCTAATATGTAAATGAGCTGTTTGGTGCAATGATTGTGTCACTGCTGCTGTCGTCGCACCAAAGCTTCACTCCTTCTAGCATTCCAGATCCTTCCTTCCTGCTTTGATTCACAGCGCCAGATTACATTGCGCTGCCTGGCTCGGTCAATCAAATAAGAAAGGAAGGGACTGGCAGAAGAGGCAGTAGGGGCAAGTGTGTACAATGTGGCTTGGCCCCTCCCTTGGTGCCCTTAACTGTTCATTTGTATATGGATTAAAAGTAATTTTTCTCCAGAATGAAGCATCAGGTCACTTAGCGAAAGTCATTTGCCTGGTTTGCCTGGTGACAGACTCCCTTTAAGGGCTCATGCACACGGACGTGTACGGCCTGTAAATAGCGGGTCCACAATATTCAGGCGACCATATACGAGCTGAAGCCCACGGAAGCACTATGGAGTGCATTGTGGAATTTTGGGCCAAGTTTCCACACAGCAAAAAGAAATAGAACATGCTCTATTTTTTTGGTGCAGAGTGAATCTTGCATATCACGGACACATTCAAGTAAATAGGTCCACATCCGCAAACAGCGTTCACATGAACGGTGCCCATGCATTGCGCACTGCAATTTGCTGTCCACAGCACGGGGCACACACGTTCGTGTTCATGAGCCCTAAAACTGTTTTATAGAATTAGGTGCACCCTTTGATATAAACACTGCCTTTATTAGTAAGAGGATGGTGTGGACTTTCTTTGATAGAATCCTCATTGCACCATAGTGGAGAAAACTTATATTTCCAGACAAAATTGCCATTGGCTATACATTTAGGTAGTATTGTATGCATCCGCTGTAAGGAATTAGTCCACTAGGGTGAGAACAGCGGTTTGCTAGCAGTTCTACCACTGACTCATAGAGGATAGTGGTTGATTTTTATAAGAGGTTATTTAGCCAAAAGTGTTTGACCTATCCACAAGATAGGTGATAAATATTGGATGGCTTTAGGTCTGACCCCTCTTTGAATGGAGCAGAGTTCCATAGAAATGAATGGGCCGACATACACACTACTCTATTAAGAGATGGAGACCCCAACGATGTGACATTTATCAATTATCCCGTGGTTTTCATGGGAAAATCCTTTTATGGTTCTGTGCAGTGTAATAGATACAGTATAAATAGAAGAAAATAGAATGTAACAGTATATTGAGAAATTAATCGGCACAGGATGCTAGACCTAGAAATGACATGGGGGGGGTTGGGTTTATCAATGTCCTGGAGTGAGATGCACCTTATTTATTAAGAGTCTCAGGCCTGTTAATGAATTGGTACATCTCTGGCCCTCCGTGCTCCAGAAAGTCAGATATATGATAGCTAGCAGAAGTGCAAAAAAAATTCAACTTATGGTGTCTGCTGTAATTTGTGACCTTTTTATGCCACAAAAGTGACGTAAAAGGCTTCATAAATCCTTCCCATGGTGTTAACAGGTGGACATTTTGTGTTTTAGAGTATTTGGCCATTTTGAAATAGTTCCTAAATGCAACAATAACTATTTTTCTCCATCCAAGTTCAGAACCCTATTTTTTTTGTTTATACTTATATTTTCTACCATTCCTACATATTGTGTCTACTTCGTTATTCAATTCTTGCCTAACACTTCACCATATAACTAGGTCAATATATGGCCTGTCTTCATCTTAGGATCCATATTCATTTAACCCTCTTTATGATAAAAGGGCCAAGCACTTACTGTCTCCTGACTTCCTGCAATTAATGTCTTTTGGCCACTGCGAAGGGAGCTCTTACGTGCATGCATTACCGGCACAGTAATGGAGGAGAAGGCATGCCATATCATGGACACATTTGGAAAGATTGATCGCAGGCAGGCTTCACCGTTAACTTCAGTTGTCACACAGACCGGAGGAGGAGACGGCTTTGTATTGGCTTTTCCTTTTGATTTATGAAAAGGTTGCAGTATAAAAGAAGATATCACATCCTGTAGACAAAGGTGGCATTAGCTGTATGCAGCGCAGCTTTAAGAATAGCAAGCAGCAGTTCTTCTCATTACAGATCCTAAAGCTCCCTGTATACTTGATGGTTCCTTTCAGAAATATTTACTGTGTCAGTAGTGGTAGCAGTGCAGAATTGAGAGAGCTGACCTCACAGAAATTGTTAATATTTGTTATTCTCCTACTTGAGAGGATTATTTGTTACATTTAGGGATTTTCCAAGATCAGCACACTCATCTTCTGATGGCACCAAACAGCCTGCATTTCATTTTCTTTCATTCAAAGCTTTATATTAAAAGATCAATGGCAATGCAAGTGGTTGTCTGTTCGGTTACTGCCTTTGGAGAATGCAGTACGAAGTGTGAAGTGTTACTTCACTTTCAGAGAGCATGAACGCTAATGTCAGTAACAAAGTAATACATGAAACAATAGAAAAGAGATCAAAAGGTAAAAATACAAAATCCTCCGTAATTGTTCTGTTGATGGAGCAGTGTCCCCTGTACTCAAAATACCTCAAAGATCTGAAGCAAGTTCCCAATACATTTATTATTGTGAGTAAATGCATAAAAATACACCGTACATTAAAGAAATGGATATAAAGAATTAAATTACCATATCCTGGCTCCTTAACCTGTTCTGTTTTCCTACTGATGACACCAGGTATCCAAACCGTGGAACTGTGTTTGAGGAGGAATCATAGGGCTATATTAGGGTTCAATAGGATATTAAAGGGGTAGTCTCGCTTCAGCAAATTGCATTTTTCATGTAGACAGAGTTAAAGGGGTTGTCCAGGTTCTGTTTTGGGTACATTGTATAAACAGGATTATTGATCTGTATAGCATATTATGGTATTATTTGTGCATAGTGTATGGGAGAAGCACTATATGGTGGAGTTACTGGTGTGTGCAACAACATTATTGGTGTGTAACGTGTGATAGATCATATTTTTTGTGTATAACATATGATGTTCACGCTTTTGTGACTTTAAAGTCATTATTCATGATAAATGGCAATTTTTTCTCATGGTAAACTAAGCATCAGCTGCAAGGAGTTAATTCTCCCCAAAATGCCAGGGCACCTAATACAGGTAATACTTAGCCCGCTCCCGACACCCGCGTCACTAATGCCCACGCGGCCACCACTGCATCCCCCCCGTCACATGAATGAAAACATCCGGAGACGTGGGGGGCAGTCAATAGCAGGCCACAATGGGAACGGGCTCATTTTCTTTGCAGCCTGCTATTGGCTAAAGTTATGTTTTCCCTTTATGAAGAAATTGCCGTTTTAATCTGTCACTCAAATATTAAGTTTCTAGTAAGTTCCCACATTCCAAAAATATAAATATCCTTTGCGTGACAGCACTGGAAATTATCCATGGGTACGGTTGGTTCATTTGACAGTTTATAGGATGAGTTGTATGCAGGGTCACAACATAGAAACCATTAATCCCGAGTTACCTCATTTATTCAACATTTGGACTTGTAATGGAGGAGAAATAAGAGCTTCCTGCCAATGAAGCTTGTAGTAATAGGACATTGTTGGAACAGATCCTATTGCCGATTGCCAGTCAAAAGAAAAGGCTTTGGAGAGTAGCAGTAAATGAACACTGCAAACAAGTCATCCTGACACAGGTCTGCAAGCCTGGCATTTAGGATAGGTCAGTATCCTTCACCTATTGCTCGCTGGGAAAATTTACCAGGATTTTAAATGTCATTTTACAATGATTGTAAGTCTTCAAATTCGCACTTTTGTTTACATTCATATCAAATGATTAGAGTATTTTTCGCTCTATAAGACGCATCTGACCATAAGGCGCACCTAGCTTTTAGAGGAGGAAAATTAGAAAGAAATATTTTGAATTAAATGGTGTGCTAAACTATTTTACTAACTCCAGTTTAAAAGGAATTTTATTGGATAGTCTTTTCTGCTTTGTCATCTTCAAAGTGTTCCATATACAGCAGAAGACTACGGTATTTTCCTGCAACAAAATACAGTAATAAATAAACTGTCAGCAAACGATCAGACCTGCGGCCGAAACACAGTTATGGGTGATCTGCTGCTGAGACTTTAAATGGGGATCTGAGCAGGACACACTGTTTGGGGGCTTCTGACATGCTCGCTAGTATGGCCAGTGGGGGACGGAGGAAGTGTACTACACACGTGTGTACCGGTACATTGCATGTCCAAGACTTCCAAGGCAATCCGTTAATCCGGTGCCAATGTATTAGTATTGCTGAGGAGAAAGCAACACGCAGACCCACAGTTATAGAGGGCTTCATGCATCAGATAAGCGAGTCGCACAATCTTACAGTTCGACGGGCAATTAATAGGTATAGTAATTATATGTAATAAAGGCTCAGCATTTAATATGATCTATTGTGGTGTGCCATAGATCTTCGCTCTACCCTGGATCTACTCCTCTATGAGCACCCACCGCCCCAAAAAAGGTGTGCAGATCTCAACTACCTTTTAGTAATTATAAGTAGACATATGAGGTTAATTGGTTTTAATGATTAGTAGAACACTAGATGGCAGTGTGTTTTAGCACTTATGGTTCTGTTTAGTTCTTGTTGATTGTGGTTTGTTCCTTTATCCTTAGAGCGGTACAGCAGCACTGCACTCTGTCACATCCCTAAGCACAAGAGGACAGTAAAAGTTAGTTAACAGGCAGGCATTTCTAAAGGCTTCATTACACCCAATGATAATCTCTAACGAGCGTTCGTTCGTCCCACCAATTACCCAATGAAAGAGCAAACGCTCATTCATCAGGTAATCAGAGTTTTAAAAATCCTTGTTTGTCGGCAGCAGATTATGAATAGACAGCATGCCGTGATAAAAGTCCAAACTTTGTTTATCAGGTATTCGGCAGCATCTTTACACCTGTAGATTATTGCCAACAGTATTCGTAAAGGGCATTTAAGTGAGTTACGTCAGACTGTCTGCCATGATAAAAGTCCAAATAAAAAAAGAAGTTAAAGAGTCAGGAAGTAGAATACGTGGAGTGTGACCTAAAATGTATTAATGTTATGCATCAATAAGAAGTTTTCTAAGACAGTACTTTATAAGATAAAAAAGTTTGGGGGAAAATGTCAGTGTCTCTTAGAGCGAATATAGCGAATCTCGATGGCAGCAACAAGGCCGGAACATCACAGGCCATGCTGGATAGCGGTGGCAGCCATCTGCAGTTCGGCATACAGTGTGTAGATGCATGTGGCTATGTAGAGGAGGAAAGCTGACCTTCTGCAGACGCTAACTGGAGCAGGCCAAAAATGGATGGACGAGATGCCAAGGAGGGCAGGAGCACAGCTGGAAGACGCACTTGAATTAGGGTCCAGAATGAGCAGCCTGAACCGAAGAAGGGGAAAAGTGCACAAGGACCGAAGTATTACAGAGCGGTGCAGTAAGATTAGACTACAACAAGGTATTTCAGCCTAGTGATTAATGCTGAACCGTCCAGGGCTTGATTAGTCTCTGAAGAATTGAAGCAATTCTAGTTAACCCTATCTGCAAGATACAAGCAGCAGTGCCACATTTATGCTATTCGGTTCAGGGGCTGAGTGAGTATGGGCCCCGTTACATCTGCAGATGAAGCGGGTGATTGTCAGGAAGGAAGTGTTCCTGCCCAGCAATCATCTGCTCACTATTGGAGGAGACCGCTGCTGTTACATGCAGCAATCTCTAATTTCATCGCTTGTCCTATACTGAATACTGTTTGTCAGAGGACGCCGTGCGCTCCGGACCGTATGTGGATGGCACTTGGGGGTGGGGGTGGGCTTGGTCGGTGGTGATCTGTGGATGGCACTTGGGGGGGATTGTGGGTGACACTTTCTACTCGCTGGAGCGCACGGCGTCCTCTACATAGATAATGTGCAATATCTCTGTAGGGAAGAATTTTTAATAAAAGAATGTATTTACAAAAATGATCAGTAGCACATGGGAAATAATTTAAAATACAATCAATAAGATGGGAATACCCCTTTAATGAAGAGGATTAACCTGCAGATAGCTTTCCCTTACAGCAGCAGTAAACTGACAATAGTTTACCTATCTATGTAGCAGTTTTTATTCTCTTTGACTAATACAGAAGGACAATATTTAATCCATGGTATACTTCTACCGAAATGAAAAAGAAGCAAAACTCGAAAAATTAATTTTCTGAAAATTGGGTTTAACCTGTTCACTACCAGTGCTGTACATGTACGGCGCTGGAGCGATCTTTAAACATGGTGTCCGTGCGTACAGAAGAGCCCCATGGCTAATGTCCCCGACAGGCAATAATGGCAATTATGGTCATTACAGCCTTTAGATGCCGTGGTCAAGCGTGATCACGATATCTAAAGGCTAAAAGCCCCGGGAAACTAGAACTTTTATTATATACTGTCGCACACAGCATTCTAATGTTTTCATGGATTAGTCACTAGAAGTATGCTTTAAATAATAGATGTGGTGCTCAAATCCATTCCTTCTTATTCAGTAGTGGTAAGAGGCATCATTTTGTGGTCCATAAACTCCTGGATCCACAAAATACGGAAGCTGTCCCCATGCTTTTTGCATCCGTAAGTTCGTTCCACAAAAGAGAGCATTGTGAGAATCGGGACATAATTTAGGGTCTTTTCTTGCTTTATGTCAGATGCCCTCGCATGAATAAACTATGCATGTGATTGGTAGGAAACCTGGGAATAGGTTTATGTCTTGGTGCAGACCCTTTATAAGAGATATGTATAAGATGCCTATATGATTTACGTAGGGTGAGTTAAGTTTTTTTTTCTTTAAGATAATGCTGTATTCATTGCTAACAAGGCTTGCAGTGCGTCTGTGCATGCATGGAGTGGTGTCTGGCCCTGTGTTTTATGGCTGTATCATGTCTGACAGTAATCTCATTTAAGGTTTTCCCAAAAGTCTAAACGGTGCATTAAGCAGCATAACAAATACCCTGAATCAATAAAAGGCCACCACTTCTGCCTTGTATGCTAATCCAGGAAAATTCTTTGGCTCTGCCGGAGTTGCTGGAGCCATTTTGTTGATGCTCATCAATATCACGTTCGAGTGCCTAAAGAGATAGGAAGTGGATATGTGAGCATATGAAAGTACAGTGAGCACTAGCCATAAGCAGACGGGATGTCAAGGGACTGAAATGGGTATTGACTGTGGAATGAGAAAGCTCATTTGATTTATTACATGTCAAACGTGTTGATATGTGTGGATCTCTGGTAATATCACCCCTGGCATTCTTTATAATAATGTTCTGCTGCTTGCCTTACATGGCGTCTAGAACTTTGTTACCTTGAGGGATTAATAGCCTAGCCTTTCCATGTGCAACAGACAGACATGGGAGCATTTGATGAACAGTAGCAGGGTCAAGCAGCGTATTCCAGGTTTCACTTGTCAAATGCAATGATGGACAGTTTTGATAGACTACCCCAGTTTCCGGTAAGCCCCTTTTGCAGTTTACAACAACCACTCTGAATATTTAAACTACATGATGATGATATGCGGGCTTCCCTTTGAGTTGAAGATTTTAGCTAGTTTAGCATCGGTCATTGTTAAAAAGAACCTGAAATACTGTGCACGCAGCATGTTATAGAGCAGGAATAGCTGAGCAGATTGATATATATATCCTAGAAAACATACCCGTCGCTGCCCGAGTATGAAGTGTTGGTCTGTTTGTGTGTTTATTGGATTTGTTCCAAGGGTGCCCAGGAGGCCAATCTATACCGTCTTCTTTTTTCTTTTTTTTTACCTGCGAGATCGGTGGTAACCCTCAGTTAAACCCTGTTTATTTTATTTTTAACTGTCCTCCACAGGTAATTATAGACCAGTATGCCTAACTTCTGTTGTGGAAAAATGTTTGGAGAACTCTTGAGTGACTATATGCAGAAGTATGTGATGCACTGTAAAAATCCTGCTATTGTAGACTGGTAATATTGAGGTGAAACAACAATTCTGCCACGCGTAACTATGAACAATACCAAAAGTTAGCAGAAATTGTGTCAACCTCTATTGCATTCAACTTTGGCCTGGTGCAAATGTGTTACGCGGAGTGGAGAGTCTCCTTCTACGAGTCTGGTGAACAAATCTTTGCCAATATTCCGAAACCCTGCAGTCCAATACACTGGATTCTGGGAGGTTTTCTTCTTCTTCTTTTCCTTTGCGCATTCCCCAGTATGATGACTACATAATACATAAATCATGTTAGCAGAACATGCTCTGTGTAGATGAAGAACCAGCAGGATGTATTGGGAGATACAAGCTCAGGAGAGAGTAGCATTCTAGTGTCAGCTAGGTATGGTAATGAATTATTAATATTGAGTAGCACGGTATCCATCAAATATAATGTAAGTATTTGCCAAACAACCAACTAGAGTGCTCCCCTCAAAATCTGTTGCAATCTCATCCAGTAATGGAATTGCGTAGAAAGTGGAGTAACATCTCAAGAAAAGAGTTCCTTCACACGTCATCAGTGACTGTGAGACAAAACCAGGTGCAGGTCAACAATACAGAACAGGTACAAATCTTTCCTTGATGCCTTATCTCTGTAGGCTCCACTCCTTGTTTTGGTCCCCAATCACTGATGCATATCACTGACCTAACACAGACGTGTAAACTAGGCCTAGGATTTAAAGATGATCCAGATTTATTAAACATCATGCAATATTTTATAAGTTTGGCGCAAATTACTATACAGGCTCCTGTAATTGACTTTAAAACTTCTGCTCTTGATAAATCTTTTCCTTTATATGTAGTGTACATGTTATCATATGGCTCTAAATTGATTATGAGCTCCACATTCCCTGCATATTCATAGTGTTAAATAATTCTAGCTGCCACCCCCACTAGGGAGAACTTAGCAGCATATTGCATACGTCCTATACATTGACCACCCATAATAAAGCAGTATGCTCTAAGAGTTTGGGTTCTTCCTATTGGTCACTACAGGTGCAGAAAAAATGTGTAGCTGTTTATGTTAAAAGCTTGCTGAGGCGGCCATATTGAACATTCAGACTTCCTTCTTATATTGCTTGTATAGCCAATACAGCAAGGGTTGTTTGCTATATGGCGGCAGAAATATCACAGTTTAATAGATATGTCATTGATTATTACAGTCTCCACGAAATGTTACATAGAGACAGGATAGATACATACAGAGCTGTATCTGTGTATAATAAGTGCATAGTGTTGCTCGCCTATGTGACCTAGGTTCCCAGCAGTACAATAGTGCTGTCATTAACATGCTCATCCTCTAATGATGTAACGACTTGGCTATTCTAATCTTTACAGCAAAGCTGACAAATGAGCTGCAGAAAACGGGAAGCATGGGCATGCTGAGTGCGCACTAGGGACCAGTGTCAAATCTGGAGCTTTTCAGAATTTATTTTTTTCATATGAATTGTCACATAAATAAATAAAATAAGCACCGCCCAATACAAGTGATGTCATTTTTTGACAGCTCTTACCCTTTAAATGGAATCCGTCCCGTAGTTTTCGCTAGTATAACTATCCGCAATGGCAATTAGGACATTGTACAAGCATGCCAAACTTGCCTTATTTTGCTAAACATCCATATTTTGCGAATCTGCAGACTGAAAAACTGCTCCCAAGCCCGCCTCCCTTCCCCACAGTGTGCTACTTTGCTAAGCTCTCAAGGCTTCCTCCACACAGCAGAAAAGAGCTGATTCCTCATGACGTCAGGGGAGAGGGAAGGAAGCGTTGCAAGGTTAGCAGAGGAGCACACAGTGGGGAAGGGCAGTGGGCTTGTGACATCAGGGGAGATGGGGAAAAAGTGTTACAAGGTTAGCGGAGGAGCACACAGCGTGGAAGGGCAGTGGGCTTGTGACGTCAGGGGAGATGAGAGTAAGCGTTGCAAGATTAGCGGAGGAGCACACAGCAGGGAAGGGCAGTGGGCTTGTGACGTCAGGGAAGATGAGAGGAAGCGTTACAAGGTTAGCCGAGGAGCACACAGCGTGGAAGGGCAGTGGGCTTGTGACGTCAAGGGAGATGGGAGGAAGCGTTACAAGGTTAGTGGAGGAGCACACACCGTGGAAGTGCAGTGGGCTTGTGACGTCAAGGGAGATGGGGGGGAAGCGTTACTAGGTTAGCGGAGGAGCATACACCGTGGAAGGGCAGTGGGCTTGTGACATCAGGGAAGATGGGAGGAAGCGTTTCAAGGTTAGCCGAGGAGCACACAGCATGGAAGGGCAGTGGGCTTGTGATGTCAGGGGGGATAGTGGGAAGCGTTACAAGGTTAGCGGAGGAGCACATAGCGTGGAAGGGCAGCGGGCTTGTGACGTCAGGGGAAATGGAATGTGAAAAGTAAAGCCCACCCAGCTGAGCACTTGGGAATGATTTTTCATAGGATTTAAGTGCTTTTCCTGCACCTTCCTTACACAGAAATGACATAAAGAGAAGTTTGGCATGCTTGTACAATGTTCTGATGGCCATTGTTAGATGTACTAGTGAAAATATGTGACAGATTCCCTTTAACCCTGTTGCAGGGTAGCAGTGGATTCCTGACCCCTATAGTATTAAGACATCTGCTTATATTTTTAGACTATAAAATATATGCTTCGCATATTAACACTGGTTTTGCCTTCCCCAGGAGATATGAGTCACACCCAGTATGTGCTGACCTGCAGACACAAATTCTCCAGTGCTATCAGCAGAATCCACAACAGACCCTGAGCTGCTCTGCTTTGGCAAGACAATACCTGCAGTGCGTCACCAGCGCCAAACAGGTGAGAACATGTGCATTTATTGGATACTATGTCTATGCCCCCATTAGTATATGAAACACCTTTTTTTTTTGTGTGTGCTGAAAGTGCATTTCCTTTGTTTTTTTTAGTGATATATACTGTTAGGTTCGTGAGTATTCTGTCATCTGTAGGATTTCTGTCTTAAAGCTTTGTTTGGTCTTGTTGGATTTACTTGTTTGCTTCCCCAAATAATCTCCGAATATGCATACTGTGTACGCTTGCCTAAAGAATTCCATAAAGACTGTAAATAGGCTGTTTTGCACATACTGAAACCTAATGACTTCAAATCTAGATACACTGTTTTATTCATTGATAAACACAGAAATGGGCAAGGAAGAAAGTGTAGAAGTAAGTAATCCATCCTGCTGCTCCATAGCTCAGACTACCTGGTACTACAGACCACACCAGCACTGACACGTATCCGCTCTCTGCACTATGTGACACAGCAGTGTCTGGTATCACACTGTAGATTGCATGCTGCGCTCATTCTGTAGTGATTATAGGATGCTCGTTTTTAGAAAAGAGGAAAAGCAGAGCATTCCCACAGCAGGGAACCCAATCCCACAGTGCAGCACAAAATAATGCAGTGCAGCACAAGTACTGCCCCATAGTGCCCAAAATACTGCCACAGGAAAACCAAATGCCAAAGCGCAGCACAATATTCTGTCCCAGCAGCACCCAATCCCACAGTACAGCACAAAATACTACCTCAGCAGAACAAAATACCTCTTTACCCTACTGTGGTGGCCAGTGCCAGCTGCCACTTTCTGTCCTCCTACAGTTGTCTATAATTAAGATATGGAGGAGGAGGCTGGGGAGGTAAGACGCAGGCCACAGCACTGAGCCAAGCCTTCCTTCAGCATCTTGCCTGAACTTTCAGTGCTACAAAACATACAGGATTGTTCAGAACTACCGACCTAGATGTCCTCTTTCCTCATCACCAGTCAAACTAGACCACCACAACAAATTCTTTCAGCGATATGTCTTCTGACGTAGATGTTCTCTTTCATCATCTCCATTGGACCAGAACACTAGGTTGACTTCCAGTTCACACGGCTGTGTTTCAAAATACAGCTGTAAAAAATCGGGGTTCTCAGAATGAATGCCTCAGTAAAGCCTGCTAAAAGGTCTAAAATATTAAAAATTCTCCCTGTGATGACCTTTATAGTGTTCCCAGTATTAAAAATGTCCCCAGTAACGCCTTTTATAGTGTCCACAGTATAAAAAATGTCCCTAGTAATAACCCTATAGTGTCCCAGTATTAGAAATGCCACAGTAATGCCTGCTATAGGGTCCCAAGTATTAAAACGCCCCAATGCCCCTATACTACCCACATTATTAAAAATGCTCTCAGTAATACTCTCTATGGTGCTTAATATTAACAGAAATGCCCCTGACGCCTTGGTGCTGCCCCCTATAGTCCACCTCAAACCGCACTCTACTGTCTGGCAGTGAAGTAGGGCTTGTTCGGCCCTCTGGGCATTAGCCCAATGGGAATCTTTCCAGTAAGGTCTAGAGCCAGTCCACCCCTGGTTTAATACTTCACCTGTCAGTTATCTCTTCAAAAATGAGCAGCAGTTAAGAAAAGAAGCAATATATAAATATAGTACAGGGGTGTGGAAATTTAAAAAAAAAATACTTGTCGAAGGACTAAAGCGGGGGCTCGATCTACTTGTCCCTCATAACAATCTACTTGTCCTGATACAAAAAATAGTTTTAAATAATGGAGATGTGACATGGAAGTGGAGAGATGTGACATGGAGGTGGAGAGATGTGACATGGAGGTGGAGAGATGTGACATGGAGGTGGAGAGATGTGACATGGAGGTGGAGAGATGTGACATGGAGGTGGAGAGATGTGACATGGAGGTGGAGAGATGTGACATGGAGGTGGAGAGATGTGACATGGAGGGGCGGGAGATGTGACATTTTCTCCCCCTCATGTCACATTTCTCTCCCCCCATGTCACATTTTCTCTCCCCCTCCATGTCACATTTTCTCTCCCCCTCCATGTCACATTTTCTCTCCCCCCTCCATGTCACATTTCTCCCCTCTCCCTACACCCTCTATTAATGTGTAAAAACCATCATGCTCACCTGATCCCGTCTGCAGCCAATCCCCTTCTCCTCTATATAATCCTGGTATTTTAGGCTCTCGACAAGTTGTTTGAGGACCTGGGAAAACTCAGCCAATCAGTGGCCGCAGCTGTGTCATGTGTCAGGCCAGGGATTGGCTAAGCAGGAAATCCCTAGCCTGACATGTGATACAGCTGCAGCCACTGATTGGCTGAGTGTTCCCAGGTCCTCAAACAACTTGTCGGGAGCGCAAGATATTATGATCAGAGGAGAACAGCCGAGGCGCGCAAGTGATTTATTTAAATTTTTCCTCCCCCTCCCGTGGCCCGGCGTCTCTGCGCCCTAAGGCAGCCGCGGTCAGCCTTGCTACTTGCCCGAAGCAGGGCTAAGCTACCGAACAAACTACCTGCCCGGCGCCCGGAACTGCATGTCCCAGGCGTCGGGCGATGCAATTTCCACACCCCTGTAGTATGTATACTGAACCACAAAACCTACATGTACAGGGCAAGATCCCATGGATGATGATTGCCTGGGTGTGATATCACGAGGATGACCTTGACAGATGCGTACAAACTCTTCTTAAGCTGGATTTACACGGCCCGATGTCTGGGCCAGTTATCAGCAATGAACGTTCCAACAAACACTCGTTCCCAATAATCTGCCCGCCTCTAGGTGCCGCAGATCATGCAATGAACTCGTGTATCCGGTGAAACACCTCAATCATCGTTCCCGGGCAGCAGATCGTGCGGTCTAAACAGCAACGATTTTGTATGGGGACAAGCAATAGCAGCAACCATCACTCGTCCTCTGTGGAGATACTGTGGAGGTGATTACTGCATGTAAATGCAGCGTTTCACCTCCACTTAACGAGCAGTTAATTGCAACAATCGGTGGCTCTTTGCAACATCTAAATGCACCATTATTTAGCTAATTACATAGTCAAGTCACATTATTATGACCACTTCTTACTTTTGAAGTCATGAGCTGGATTGGTAGGTATATATGGTGTACAATAACTGTCTGTACACGTATCCCTCATTGCTGGCACGGGTAAAAGAGGTGTTGGAAGGCTGGGGTACATTTTAATATCTACATGTAAGGAAAAAGAATAAAATGCATCTGGTCTGGTTATTTCTCTTGACTCTCTTCTGTTTTTCCCCCTACATAGAGCATGCTTGGAAGAGGTGGGTAGAGCCTCAGCATTTCAACCTACTCCAACTGCAGTTTGTGCTGGAAGAGCATCAGAATGCTGTTTAAGATGAAGAGCAGAAGCGTCCCACCACAGTACTAGGGACACTGTTCTTTTCTTTATTTTCTAAAACCACCGTTTAAAAAAAAAAAAAAGTTATGATCGAGCAAGTTAACATTGGTTCACCTCTTTATTTAAATTGTGTTTCTGATGCCTCTTTTATTTCATAAATTGCAGCTATATTATCACCACTTGTTATACTGGACACCCGCCTGTTGACATCTCATCTCTGTTTTATGTCCAGATTCCTAATAAAGTATATATATTTTCCAAGTTATGTTTTGTAACACCGACCTTTTTATATATAATCTGAAATAGTGTTTGGTGAAATGGTTTTTATGGATTGCACTAAATCTGTACTTTATACTGCACCAACGACCACATAAAGCATCTGCCACGTTCACATATGGTACATTTATTGTAATAGACCATAGTCTGAACCACATTTTTCTTCAGTGTGCTATCCATTTTAAACTGGATAACACACTGACCTGTATAAGTCGCTGGGGCAATTCACACATCCATGTCCCGGATCAGAAAAAAACTCACTACAGGTCCTTTTCTTCATGATTCTTTTCGTGGGTCAGACTTGCACATTCAATTTACAAAAAATAAAATAAAATCAGCGCACATAAACCACCTGTGCTATCCCTTCTTCACTGTCATAAGAACTGGACACATCGTGTGAATGAGCCCTAACTGTTGCCTGCTGATATATATATATTTTTTTCACATATGTTCTATATACAAATGAAGCTACATTTTTAAGGTGTTCAGACAATGACATATCATTGAAATCCATGTTTTATTATATATATAGATTTTTTTTGTTTTTAGAACTTTTATCATGTTTTCAATACATGCACTGATCGAGTGACCTATATAAAGTGATGAAAGCAATACAGCAATTTACTTTATAGTTCAGCCCTTTCATGACCAAGGGTCATTGATGCTCCTGTCTTTTAAATAATAATATATTTACAACTGCATTGCATGACGTATAGGGAGTCATTTATTAACCAGAAATACGCCTATATCTACTCTCGCAAGGTCTAAAAAAGTGGGCGTAGGCTGGGTTGGCTGGCAGGCCCGACTCATTCATCATTTTCTATGCCTGTTTTAGGTGTAGAAAATGGTCTAAATGTAGGACAGATAAGCTTTCTTTTATATTTAGAAGCGGTGCTGGATCCACCGCCAGCACACGGGCCTTTTTTTAAGGGGTTTTCGGGGATTTTTATACTTATGACCTATCCTTAGTATGGACACCCTGGAACCCCGCCGATCAGCTGTTTGAGAAGGCACTGCTGCTCCTGTAAGCTCCCCTGCTTAACACGCACAGCGCCATTCATTGTATAGCAGCTGTGCTTGGTATTGCACTCAGCCCCAGTGGTACTTTTTTGCCTTTTGAGTGCTTTTTTTCATGGTTACTTTTAAGCCACCATCCTATCTTTGCGATGTGTCTTTACACTTATTGCACCATATTAGGCCCTTAAAATACACCTCTTTACAAAATAGACACCCCAAGATATACAACACTGGTTACATTTTAATAGTGGCACATTCCATTTTTCCTACCTTTTGTTGGAAAATTTAAAAAAAATTATAAAAAGCAATAAATAGCATTTTTTAACGTTGCTGTTCATGTAACTGAAATGACAACAGACACACTGCAAACTATTGAGAAATAGCACCCCAATACCAAAGCAGCACTTGTGTATGTAACCCACTGTCCAGAAGTAAAGGTGTACATTCCTGCTTTAAAGTGGCATTTTTTCCCATAGTTTATTGGATACCAGCACGTTGTCTTTGCAATAACCCTATGCAGTAAAACCTTACAAATCCTCTAACGTTACAGACTAAAATATACACACCAGGGGTATATTTTTACATATTTATCCACATTGACGCGAATAGACGACCAATAGAAGTGTTTTACCAGTGAAATGGCCATGTTGATTGGTTGGATCGGAGTCTGAGACATTGTATGCTGAGCCTAGTTTCAACTTACCTAGAAAAACCATTGTATGCTGAAAAAATTGTATCCTGAGGCATCACTGTATTACAAATGCATGAAAATGTGGAACCCTCCAGATGTATGACTAGTTATAACTAATACGTCTCACAAATATAATTATAGCTAAAATATCTTAGTGGCTAACTGTAAAACTAATATATGTCTATATACTTATTTATGAGAATCCAATGAATGCACCTAATTAATTAGAAATATTAATTCTAATTAGCGCTAAATTAACCCTCAAAATAGCTTATCTGCCTAACTGTAATACTAATGAAGATAGGGTACACGATATGTATGCGAGATGCATACCACTATTGGCGAACGCACTAGAAGTAATTAGTATATATACTTTTTTATATATAGCTATATCACAACAAAAACGAAATGAACACAATTTAAACTACAGCAATAAAATTAGAAGTAATAACATTTTGACTTGTCTATGACACTAAAGTATATATTTATGGATAAATGTATTTATATAAATTTTTAGGTGGGGGCAATCTCAGGTTTGAATGTGTCTTGATTTTGATCTATGTGTAACATTTAGGTGCACCTGGGCAGCCTGCGTCACATGAGCCAGTTATAGGTGGGACTCACAGCCTCCTTCCTCCTTCCATTGTATGTGTGATTTCACGCTGGAGGTAACTGGGAGCTGCTGGCTGTGTGTCAGACTTTATGCACCTATTGTAAATTGTCCATACGGCATAGGTAGGTTAGCGTTAGGTCCTGCGCCATTTTTAGAGACCCTGACAGGGTGCAGCGGCTTCGGTATGTTCTTGATAATAAGAATATATTGGCAAAAGTCTCATTTTAATATCAGCGTGAGGGTTTAGCCAAATATTTTCAATTGCAATTACCATTGTAGTGCACCATTGTCAGTGATTTTATATATATATATATATATATATATATATATATATATATAAGCACGGGTATATTTCATCTATTTCATTTAATGTTTGTGTGTATCAATAAAAGATATCAATAGTATCCACTATAACAGTGACATCTAAAGTACTGAGGCCCCTTAACAGTGACCTTCACAGCCCCCCACACCTTAAACTGCCCCCCCCCCCACAGTGCCCTCCTCCTGAAAATGGGGCCTCAACAGCAGCCCACCCCCTTAATTTTGACCTTCACAGTAGCCTGCCCCTTTAACAGTAAGTTTCATAGCACTCCATCCCCTTGACAGTGACCTCCACAGGGGGCTACCCCCTTAACAGTGACCTCTACAGCACCCGCCCCTTAACACTGACCATAGGTTACAGTCTCCTTAATTGTGACCTTCACCATTCCCGGGTCCCTTACCAGAGATCTCCACAGCGACTGCCCCTTTAACAGTGACTGCTACAGTACCCTGCTCCCTTAAAAGTGACCTCCACTATACACTGAGCCCTTAACAGTGGACTCACAGTACCCCGCTGCCTTAACAGTGACCTCGCAGTACCCCGTTGCCCGTTTAATAGTGGCCTCCACAGTACCCTCCTCCCTTAACAGTGACCTCTACAGTGCCTGCCCCTTTAACAGTGTCCTCCACAGCGACTGCCCCTTTAACAGTGACTGCCACAGTACCCTGCTCCCTTAACAGTGACCTCGACTGTACCCTGCTCCCTTAACAGTGAACTCACAGTACCCTGCTCCCTTAGCAGTGACCTCACAGTACCACTCTGCCCCTTTAATAGTGGCCTCCACAATCCCCTCCTCCCTTAGTACCAGCAACCTCCACATCGGCTGGCCCTTTATTTGTGACCTCCACAGTACCCTGTCTCGTTAACAGTGATTTCCACAATAACACGCCCCATTTAACAGTGACCTCCACAGAGCTCCGTTCTCTTAAAATGTGATCTTCACACCTCACCCCCTTTAACAGTGACTGCCACAGCGGCCGCCCCTTTATTAGTGACCTTCACAGTACCCCATCTCCTTAACAATGATTTCCACAACACCCCGCCCCCTTAACAGTGACCTCTACAGCAATCTACCCCTTAACACGGACCTCCATAGCGGACTTTCCCCTTAACTGTGACCTCCACAGCCGTCTGCCCCCTTAACTGTGACCTCCACATCACTCTGCTCCCTTAACCGTGTCAACCACAGCACCCTGCCCCTTTAGAGCTGACCTACAGCAGTGAAAAAAAATGGCTGGGTTGTTATTGAAACCTGGTATAAAACTGTGTGTATGTGGAAACTAAGGGCCTGCGAGCTTCTATTGGCTGATAAGGGTCACGTGACCGTGTGTATGGCAGTTGGCGAAAGACCGGCAGGCTTTGTAGGTCATGTGATGGTGCTAAATTTGCATTTTTGTTTGGAATATCTCAGGAACGGTACGTGCACACGACCGTATGGCTTTTCCAGTGTTTTGCGGTCCGTTTATAACGAATCTGTGGTTCCGTTTTTAGTTTCCGTTCCGTTTTTCCGTATGGCATATACAGTATACAGTAACTCCATAATAAAAATCGGGCTGGTCTTAAAATTTTCAATAGATTGTTCAGCAAAAACGGAATGGATACGGAAGACATACGGATGCCTTTCTGTATTCTTTCTGTTTTTTTTTTTAATGGAGCCACTGAACGTGATTTGCTGACAAGAATAGGACATGTTCTATATTTAAACGGAAAGGAAAACCGGAAACAGAAGGCATACGGAGACACTACAGTATTTTTTGCAGACCCATTGAAGTGAATGGTTCAGTATACTGAACTGAAAAAACTGCCAGTATACGGTCCGCAAAATACTGTCATGTGCATGAGGCCTTATATAACAAGATATCAAGCTTTCATATGGTAACAAATACATTTTTCAATTCCAACTGGAAGGGGGCAAAGCCAGGAATTTCTCAACATCCCCTCTTATATACCAGAACAGAAGTGAAATGAAGTCAACTAAACTACCTGTGTGTGTTTATTTGTGTGTATACATGTCCTATTGAGAGAAGTGTAATCCTAGGTGGAATATTCTAGTTGTTTTGGAAGGAAAATTAAATGCTTATGCTAAAAAAAAAATACATCCGTTTTTTGTTCTTTTTTAAATTTTCTGTTCTTCTGACGGATCCGAAGAACGGAAAGCTAAACTGTGATGTGAATGCACCATTAGACTCGCACACACCAAATAAACATGAGTCTACAAGAGAGACCTACCCCATCCTTGGCCTTGGGAAATACTGGTTGGAAATTGTGGTGCTCTTTATCATTAGGGAGACCAAAAATATTAATGATGAGTATTGTACGCCAGGTAACACTGCTCTCGCTTTCGTGGAAGAATAGATGCAAATTTGCATATCTTAATTCTGCTGGCATTAGACAGAGATATCTCTCTTTGTTTTTGTCAGGCAAGCTAATTTGCATACCCTTTGGATTTCTGGGAAATAGATTCAAATTAGCTTTTCTTCCAAAACACAAAAGAATTCTAATCTTATCTCATGCCACCCGAATTAAGATATGTGAATTTGCATATATTCTTTCTAGAAACCAAGAGTAGTATCGCTTGGTATACAAACTCATCATGTATATTTTTTGGTCTCTCTAATGATAAAAAGCACCCCCAAGGCACGTCAACCAAGCAAGGCTAATTTTTCTTGAGATATTCTGGTTCTCTTGTCCTTCTAGAAAGAAAGCTAGCTTGCATGTCCTATTGAGAGAAGTGTAAGTTTTGTTGGGATGTTCTAGTTCTCTTGTCTCACTTTCAGTTGAATATTACTTTGGTTGTGGTCTCTCTGGTTCATCTGAAATTAATCTCAAAATGGTAAAATGGATTTGCTCATTCTAAAAGGGATTGTCTGCTTTGTTATATTGTTGACCTATCATCAAGTGAACAAATGATGACCTATTCTTAAGTGAATAGGAAGGAGCTGTTCGATTGAAGTGAAAGGAGACAGCAGAGCTGTAATTACCACTGCTTGCTGCTCCGATGTTGATGGCGAGCAGGTTAACAATGAGGAGTTTACATTTTCAAGAAAGTCCAGATGAATCTACTATTACAAGATAAACTATTTTGTCATCACAGGTATGTGCACGAATCTACAGTATCTTGTATTCTTGGACATCAGTTTTAGCAACGCAATGTCTACAGTCTACTTAGCTTGTAGCAGAACATCATACTGAAGAGTTTTCACTAAGATGGGAGTATTGCAGTCCACATACACATACTTGTTCCGTTCATCCAAACATGTATGTGTGTTAATTGTGTACAGAGGAGAAAGCTGTAGCAAGACACCTCTGTCGGTGGCTTATCTCCTGGAAGGAGGCTGCTATGGCAGTAGGTGTGGAACCACTGTGTCAGCCAACCTAAGGGTTTTATCCTGGTGGTTCCCTGCTATGCACTCTTTAATCCCTATACAGGGTTCTGGATTACACTGCATGGAACCACCAGACTGCTACCTCCTGGGGTAGTCCTGGTGTGGTCGACAGCTGACCTGCAGGGTCAGAAACCCCAATGCAAGGCACCGAAGGAACAGGAAAAACACACAATAACAGGCCGAGGTCAGGACATGCAGAGTTCATGCAAATCTGTGAAACTGGTCCGAGGTCAGCAGTGGGTCACAACAGTAAACAGGCAAGGTTGGTACACGGCCAGACAACAAAGAACAACACCTTAACAAGGAGCGAGAACACTAGGAACCTTAATCACTGAGGAGTGAGAAGGCGGCACTGCATATATAGCAAGATCTAATCAGTCATTTGAAACAATCAGGGAGCAGTATACAGACCGAGGAGGGGAGTGGTTATTAATGAATAATGTTCCTAATAGAAATAGCGGGGCCACAATGGTCATGGACTGATAATGTAACCTGTGCAAAAATATTCAGTTTGTTAATTTCTGTCCCCCGACAACATGTCTGGAGAGAGTTGGGAGCTTCCCATACAAATGATATTGTTAGCCAAACCCACCATTCTCAGTGACCGATAATACCTTAATGTATATGGGTGCCTTAAATAAGTTTTCTGGGTTTTTAACATTGGTGACTTATCACCAATATTAGGATAGGTCATCGATATCTGATCTGTGGGGGTCTGACACCTGGCATCCCTGCTTATCTTCTGTTTGAAAAGTCTCTGGCACCCCACTGAAAGCTGCAGCCTCATCCTAGACCAGTGATGTCACATTCATTGATCACATGGCCTAGGCACAGCTCAGTCCCTTTTCAAATGAGTGACCTCAGCAGTCACTGGTAGAGAACAGTTCATCAATATAGGCATGATCACTTTTACAATGCCTGGCCCTGTCGATCAAAGTGCAGAGGATGCTGCAGTTGCAGAGAGAGCAGAGCCTCTAGATGTAATGGCAACGCCCTCAGTTGCTCCTAGAGGCTCATTTGCATATAGTAAAACATAATTTTTCTCAATAATGCAGGCACATATGAACATGGGACCAACACAGATGCCTTCAGCTGCCAAGTGCACATGTAACAGGTCAGCCATTTCATAGGTAAAATTCTGCCGACAGATGCTTTCTAAGGATCCAGAACAAAAACGCCTAATCTTATTTTATTATAGAATCATTGCCTTTTTTTTTCCACTGGGTAGAATAGGCCCACTGACTTTGCATCATTTAATTATGGAAGAAAGCAGGTACGTTTTTCTGATCCTCTTTAAATGTGCTGATGGTTGTGATTTCATATAAATAGTAGTTTATCAAATATTCTTATTGTCTCACCAATCCAAAAATATAGTTGTATTCTAGGATCATTCTGGGAAGGGAACCCATTTTACTAGTAAGAACTACTGATGGTATTATCGTCTGCATTTCAAATGTATAAAATACATAAAAGGAGCCTCTGTTATAGGACATACGTGAATGTTTCCTGGTGTTGCATTGCTCTTGACATTTCTGGTAAGGACAGCTAAGCTTTATTGCCTGTCTTTGTGGTTATTTTATGGCCCTGCTCTTTGGTCATTTCTAGCTCTTCTATTATATTTTGTGGTTCTTACTTACTAAAATACTGTTATCTTTTCCTCAAAATCAATAACTGCCTCCTGGATAGGTTATTGATGGTATTAGGATAAATGGTCCAAAACTGAGTTATGTTCTTTGCAGTTTTATACCCTCTACACAAATGAAATTCAGTTTACAATTAGATGCCATTTGTTTGCATCTGCTGTTGTTTTTTTTTTGTTTTATGAATATAGAATGTAGCCGTGCGTTTAATCATTAAGAACATTGCGCTATGTAATTGTTTCTGTGCTGTTTGGTTACTTCTGAATTCTTGATAATGAAGATCAGCCAGTGTATCAGCCAACATCCTTGTCTTCTTTACCTCTTTATATTATGAAAGTCGTGTATTTTGGAACCATTTAATACAATTAGGAGTGAGCAAATCGATCCAAGATCCAAACTCAATTCCTTCCCCAACTTTGGATTCCTGTTTTAAAATATTTTTAAAGTCAGAGAATCGAAGGCTGAAGTTATTCACCGAAGTCTCACACGATTTTGGACTTAACGAATTTTGCATCCGCAAAGTACGTACATTTTAATGCTGTACGGAGATGGGTCTCCGTACAGCATTAAAACACAGTTGGGGAACGAATCGGCTTCGGATCTTGGATTCGAAACTCGATTCGCTCATCCCTAAATGCAATGTTTTATGTTTTTATTGTTCCAATGCTCCTAAAAGAGTTTAAATTAGCCTACTGTTTATGTAAACAGCTCCAATGCAGCCTTAAAGGGGTTGTCCCATGAAAAATATTCTACAATTTTCAAACCAGCACCTTGATCTAAATACCTTTGTAATTGCATGTAATTAAAAATTTAGCCACTGAGTTATATAAAATGTATCTGTATAGCGCCACCTGCTCTTTGTTCGTTTACTCATTTCTTTGTCCTGCTTACTGAGAAGGCCACATGCTCAGTTTCACCCTTCAACTGTCTCCTGAGCTGTGATAGGGAGAGCTCCAGAAGAAAATACACGCCTCCTGAGCTGCAGCAGAAAGGACACTTTCTGTCAACAGTCAGCTTGATATAAATCTAGCAGAGCAATGACTGGATATCTACGAACCTATGTGAGGTACAGGGCTGGTTCTAGCTTTGTTAGAAAGTCATATACTATATGATGTCTGATTTTCATTTTTAACATTAATCATGGGATAACCCCTTTAATAAAGATTGCTCCCAAAACCTGTGTGTAGTCTGAGGCTAGTTTCATACTGCCGTAAGTAGTTATCTGCAAAAACAGCCAGCCAGAGCTCTCTGGGTCTGGCATTGCCGGATGTTACCGGAATGCAGCTATACGAATGCTTGTCCCCTTGCTGTCTAGTGCCTGCAAACACAGTTTTTTTAACCTGTCAAAAGATTTGGATTGCCCGATGAACGAGCGTTTGTTTGTTCATTGGACGATCGGCAGCAGTATTACACTGCAAGATGATCGCTAACGAGCGTTTATGCAAAAAATTATGCAATACAGCCTTAAGAGTTACAAACTTCCCAAATCTGGGGTATACGACTCCAGGGACAATGGCACCTGTGTTAAACAACTACACCTAGTTATACAGTACTAGACATTAAGCCTGTTACAATAACGGGCGCTAGAACAGTAGTGCATAAACATTAGTAGGAACAGTCTATATTAAATGGAAAGGGAACTTTACCACACTGATTGGTGGCTGTGGCTGGTGGTTGAGACTGGTGGCTGTGGCTGAGACTAGTGGCTGTGGCTGGTGGCCAAGACTGGTGGCTGTGGCTGAGATTGCTGGCTGTGGCTGAGACTGCTGGCACTAACTGGTGGCTGTGGCTGAGATTGCTGGCTGCGGCTGAGACTGCTGGCACTGACTGGTGGCTGTGGCGGAGACTGCTGGCTGCAGCTTGTAGCTGAGACTGTTGGCACTGACTGATGGCTGTGGCTGAGACTGCTGGCTGCGGCTTGTGGCTGAGACTGCTGGCACTGAGTGTTAGCTGTGGCTGAGACTGCTGGCCCTGAGTGCTGGGTGTAGCTGAGACTGCTGGCACTGACTGGTGGCTGAGACTGGTGGCACTGACTGATGGTTAAGATGGCTAGCACTGACTGATGCCTGGCACTGCTGGGACTGTGACTGGTGGCTGTACGACTGGCACAGACTGCTGGTGCTGAGACTGCTGGTAGTGACTGGTGGGTCAGACTGCTGACAGGGGCTCCTCTCTATATGGCTGATAGTGCTGTGACTTACGAACAGAAATGGTGGCGCTCCAACCTGCTTGCTGGCGCGCAGGTGTGGACGGTACAGGCGGCATGTGGAGCTCCGTGTCCTGATTGGTCGTGCATGTTATTATTAGAGTTATTCCTGCAGAAATCTTTTGCTAGCGGTAGTTCTGCATTGTAATGTGTGTGTTTGTGTATATATATTACTCTTTTTAGGCAAGGTAACCAAAAAATGGCTGTTCTGGCACAGTTTTTATTATAAGTTTTTTTTACAATGTTCATCTGACAGAGTAGATAATGTGATATTTTTCATTTTTTTTATTTTTTATAAAAATTATGTTTTTGTGTTTCCATTTTCTGAAAGCCATATTTTTTTTATTTTTTGGGCGACTGTCTTAGGTTGGAAGAGATGATGGTTTGATTGGTACCATTTTGGGGCACATATAAATTTTTGATCGCTCGGTATTACACTTTTTGTGATGTAAGGTGATAAAAAATGCCTTTTTTGGCACATTTTTTATTTTTTTTGCGGCGTTCACCAAACAGGTTGGATCACATACTATTTTTCATAGAGCAGGTCATTACGGGCATGATGATACCTAATATGTGCTTTTTTTTTACTTTGTTATTCAATAAAAGCATGTTTGAAAAAAAAAACGTGTTTTTGTGTCTCCAAAGCCATATTGTTTTTTATTTTTTTGGACGATTGGCTTATGTAGGGGCTCATTTTTTGTGGGATGAGGTCATGGTTTGATTGGGGCTAATTTTGGATACATATGACTTTTTTGATCACTTTTTATACCATTGTTTGGGAAGTGCGGTGGGCAAAATTGCAATTCTATCACAGTTTTTCTTTCTTTTTTTTTTATGGTGTTCACCTTGCGGAAAAAGTAACATGATCCTTTTATAGATCAGGTCTTTACGGATGCGGTGATAACAAACATGTTTAGTGTTTTTTATTTTTTACATTTTTAACCAATTATGTGTGGATATAGGAAGTTTTTATTTATTTATTTTTTTACTTTTCTTTTACTTTTTTTCAAATTTTTTGGACCTTGAAGATCCAGTGGGTCTGACGGCTTACAGTACACTATATAGTGTACTGCAGTGTATTGAACCTAGGGCTTGGCGATATGGCCTAAAATCTATATCGTGATATCATTTGCATGAGCATGTGCGATAACAATATACATCGCAATATATTATTTTCTATATTTTGGGGTGAGGTTAACCTTTTTTTTTTTCTACTTTTTGTTTACTAACTATTAGCCCCCTTAGAGGCTAGAACCCTTGTCCTATTCACTCTAATAGAGATCTATTAGGGTGAATAGGACTTCACAGCCTCCCTGCTGCCCTGTGCATAGTGCACACGGCAGCAGGGAGCTGACCATGGCATCCAAGGCTTCAGCAGCGTCCTGGCTGCCATTATAACCAAATGGAGCCCCAGGATTACACTGCTGGGGCTCCAATCACAACTGCCACTGCCACCAATAGGGGGGACCCTGGGTCCATTGCCACCAATGATTTAATACTGTGGGGGAGGAGTTCGGGGGCTGCAATTTATACTAAGAAGAGGGGGAGTAGAAGGGGAGGGACTGTGCCCACTACTGCACCACCAATAATATAGTTAATGCTTGAATACAAACGTAGCCTGCGTGTGCCGGCCATATCCCATACCAGGCCTCTATGACTGAGCGATACGATCCACCGCAATTAACCCCTCAGGTCCGCGGCATGGAAGGGCTTAAACAGTTATGGAGCGCTGTGTGTGTGAAGCGCTGTGTCCTGATTGGACGCCACACATGCCCAGTACAAAACTGGTGACACGCACACAGACACAGCGCACTGACACAGGGATTTTATTATGTAGGATATACATCTGAATAAAACTCATTTAAGGGTACTTTCACACTAGCGTTGGTGCGGATCCGTCTGTTTATTTGTACAGACGGATCCGCACCTCTAATGCAAACGTTTGTATCCGTTCAGAACGGATCCGTTTGCATTAGCTTTAAAGAAAAATGACAAAGTCCAAAACGGATCCGTTTTGACTTACATTGAAAGTCAATGGGGAACGGATCCGTTTTCAAATGCACCATATTGTGTCACTGACAACGGATCCGTCCCCATTGACTTACATTGTAAAAAAAAACGAATCCGTTAGGCTCCGCCTCTTCAGACGGACACCAAAATGCTGCATGCTGCGTTTTGGTGTCCGCCTCCAAAACGGAATAGAGGCGGAACGGAGCCGAACTGATGCATTCTGAACGGATCCTTATCCATTCAGAATGCATTGGGGCTTAACTGATCTGTTTTGGACCGTTTGTGAGAGCCCTGAAACGGATCTCACAAACGGAATCCAAAACGCTAGTGTGAAAGTACCCTAAGCTATGCCATCCAACCACTTTCTTCATTGGTACTGTTCCCCAAGACAATAGCTCAGACTACATGTTCTCTATGGAATTTTGCCTATAAATGTTGCTTTGATTTTTTGTTTTTAATTATTATTATTAATTTAGCCAATTTTTAAAATAAATTTATGTTGCTCTAAGTTGATTTATATGTTGTAAATTTATAAAATAACATGCATTTTCTATACTCCTAAGCCCTCTTTTAGTCCTACATGTGAAAACAAATACACAGTTTAGTTTTCTTTAAGGACTTTTTTGTTCTTTACTAACCGGAATCAAGTGTTAAAAAGTACATTATGTACATGGCTTTTTAATTTTCCTACACACTGATATTATGAAAGGCTATTAAAATGATGTACTGGTGATAAAAAGTCAAGTGCTTGGTTCACTTACAGGAAATTTACGAGGAGAGGACAAAGAATAAGTATTGTTTGCATTTGACTGTCATCTAGTCTTGGCGCTTTCACTGACCTCTCCATAATTTAGAGGAGAAGATCGGGGTAGTGGCAGAGATGGAAAATGGCCATTGAAGCTATTTATCA
This sequence comes from Bufotes viridis, assembly GCA_033119425.1. Classification (NCBI taxonomy): domain Eukaryota; kingdom Metazoa; phylum Chordata; class Amphibia; order Anura; family Bufonidae; genus Bufotes; species Bufotes viridis. The sequence goes on from CM065590.1 coordinate 170,853,397, forward strand.
AATTCGGTATCCGAGCAAAAGAAAGAGAGGTATATATAAAAAGTTATGCTGTAAATGTGTTCTGATAAGGATGTAAGCACCTTCCTTGGGACCCATAACTCTTTCATCCGCAGACTGGTCTAACCTTCACAGGACTTGGAAAGAAGAATAAAAAAAAGACTTATACTTCATCCCACAGCCCCTACACTTTCAAATATATGAGTTGAGGAAAGAGCTGAGTAACTCAAAAGCAACCATCTTTTTCTAGCCCTGGACAGCTCCTTTAATCCATTGGTTTATTTGCATGGTTCATTTAGCTGCATCAGTCACTGAAGCTGAAGGAATATTAATAGTAAACAGATATGGATGGATCAATATTAGTTGTAATTTAGGGTTCGGACAGTAGCAATTTAAAGCTCCATTGCCTATTTTTGTTCATGCATTGTTTGAATAAATGAGGGAAAAGATATGTGTTAACGTGCCCTAAGCAAGAATTACACTGTCCTTTAAAAATAGCGATCAACATGTACCTTACTGCTGACAGATAAACCTTTGACCTGCGGAAACGGAATGACTTGCTGCAGATACAGGGACCATTAACAATAGGATAAAGAAGGGAAGGTTGAGTCAAGATCAACCTCAACCTTTTGTGTTTTGTGCAAGTGAAAGGTAAATGAAACAATCAAGTGCTAAAATGCCTCCTGGATAAGTTCTAGATACCACATTTAGCTTCAAAGTGTCCAGCTATGAGAGATTTTAAATTAACAATGTTATATCATATTTAAAACAATAGTCTGAGATCATTTTTGTTTTCTTTCTTCACGTTGTGTATTTAGGAAGATTCATGAGCACAGCTCCCAAAGAGTCTTGCAAAAAATGTAAATTCAAGAAGGTAAAATGCAAAATACAAAACTGTGTGGTCTACACCAAAGGATTTTGGACCGGCACTTCTCCCAGCTAGCATACTGTAGGTGTTTGAATGTAGCTGTTCCTGCCTAGGTACATAGGGAGTACTACTTTGTAAGGTCATAATCAATCCACCCTGGCATTAAGTTGATGGTTGTAGTTCAGTAATGACTATTGTCACATCAATCACTGAAAAAAAGTGCACCACAAGGCTTGCTGCGAACCACATGCGGAGGAGCTCCTCCCCCAGATAGAGACCTACAACAGTGTTTGGGGTTTGAGCAGTTCCTCCTATTTAGGCCACGTTTATTTCAGTGTTTTTTGTTTTAAATGACTATTGTCACCTGAGACCCTTAGCTGCTGGCAGTGGGCAAAATTAATTGGAACCCCATTCCAGATTTTGCCATAGGGCCCCATGAGAGGCATTCACTGTCTTAAAGGGATTGTGCAAGAATGGAGGGGTTTTGGCAAATTCCCCCCTCCCCCCAACCTAGGCCAGACCTGTAAAGGGAAGTTTACTTAGGCTACTTTCACACTAGCATTTCTGTTTTCCGGTATTGAGATCCATCACATGGCCTCAATACTGGTAAGAAGCACTTCAGTTTTGTCCCCATTCATTGTCAATGGGGACACAATGTAACTGAACAGAACGGAATGCTCCAATGCTTTCCGTCCTGGGATGCGGAGCAAAACGGATCCGTCATGACCCCCAATGCAAGTTAGTGGGGACTGATTTGTTTTCTCTGACACAATAGAAAATTATTGACTTTCAATGGAGTTCATGAGGGATCTGTCTTGGCTATGTTATAGATAATTCAACCGGATCCATTCATAACGGATGCTGATGGTTGTATTATCAGTAACGGAAGCGTTTTTACTGAACCCTGCCGGATCCAGCAAAAAAGCTAGTGTGAAAGTAGCCTTACCTGCTTCGTGGCACTGGCTCCCTGCTCCTTCTCATCCCAGCCTGTGATGCTCTGCCGGGCTCCCTCACTGAAAACATCTGATTTTACATGGCTGCAGCCAACCACTGGCTGCGGCGGTTACTGGCTCCTCTTCCGTCATGACAAATGGTCACATGACGCAAGGGGATCCAGTCATTGATTGGCTGCAGCCATGTCAAGATGCAGCCAATGTCAAGATGACGGAGTATCGCAAGCTGGGGGGAGAAGGAGCGGGGAGCTAGCTCTTGGAAGCAGGTAAGTTTCTCTTTACAGGTCCAGCCAAGTGATGGAGCTTGCCAAGCTTTATGTTATCTTGGTTATTTTATGTTTTGAGATCACAGGATATCTTTCATTACCGTATGATTTTCTGATAACTTAGTTCAGAATTTTTTTTTTCAACGCAGCCTTTTGACCATATTAACTTATATGGTTGATATAAAACCATGTTATAGTATGCAATGATAAAACAATGGAATGATAACAGATTTCTCATTTTGTATAGTGTAAATGTCTCTGCTCTTAAAAGTAGTGACCCTCAAAAGTCACCAGAATAAAAAGGCAACTACAGAAGGAAAAGACCAAATGCCCCTTATCTACTGTCGGCTCTACTTGGCTAGACTATAATTAGCAGACTACAGTATGTCACCTCATAGAAAGGAGAGGATATCCAGTATGAGAAAAAGTGGTACAGTGGTTTCCCAGTACCATTGTCACTTCTTTTTAGAGATCAGCTATGATCACAGAGGTTGGACCAAAGATATAGTGATAAGTCGACACACTTCTGTTCAGATGCAAATTCCAACTAGTATAACACCAATAGAGCAAAAATAAATGCATAAAAACTTTGAGAATAGTTCCATAGAGGGGCTGAAATGTTGCTGTTCACTGGAGAAGATTTTTGAAGTGCTGCTTTTTTTATATGGATATTGTGGTAAGGTGCAGGGTGCCGTCCTAGATGGCAGGTACGTGTCACCGAGGTTGCTGGCCTCGGTGAGGTGAGAGCCGGGTTTTTGTCTGCAGCAGCTAGTGCTGTTTGACTTTGTTAAATAGCATGGCTGCAAAGCCGATCCGGGCCGGCTCTTACTGGGAGCAGCTAAAGAGTAGGGTGGGTGGCTGCTCCCCACGGTCCAGTCCGAGTTTTGGGCTGGGTTTATAAACTCAGCCAGCACCACCAGCTGTGAGTGTGATTATCCTGGAGCTGCTAACAGGGCTGGGAGTTCTCTGTCCTGGAGGAAAGCGCTCAGCAAGGAGGTGTTGTGTTCCTGGCTACCTGAAGCTGGATTCTCCTGCGGCTGGGCCGACAGCGTGGTGCGAACCTGCACCTACACCTCCCAGGTGACTGAACCTGTGTTGGACTGTTTTTGTTTGGCTACGTTATTTCCGTTGTGTGTGAACTGTCACCAAGAGACTGTTTTTCATTTTGTGTGCAAGTGTGAATAAAACACTGTTTGTTGCACAATCTGGACTCCTGGTTTTGCCTTCTAAACTGCACCCGCACCGCTGACTACCAGAGCGACTCCCCACATTTGGTGGAGGATGCGGGCATGCGCAGTGAGGCTGGCGTGAACGCCGAAGTTTTGTTTTTCTAAAGTGTATGGAATATATTAAGCCAGCAAAGCTGCAAGCAGGAGTTTCTGACAACATGGAGGCTGCTGTGAAGGCTCTCATAGAGGCTAACGGCAGCAGCGGGAGACCAACCAACTATTGCTACAACATGTGATGGCGTTACAGGCGGCAGGAGCGTCCCACCACGTCCATGATGCCCGGAAAGCGGTCCGTGCGGCGATCCCAAAAATGACCCCGCAGACGACGTTGAGACGTACCTGGCGGTTTTTGAGAAGGTCGCCGTGAGGGAAAAGTTACCCCGTGACCAGTGGGCTGAGGTGGTCGCTCCGTTCCTGGCTTCCGGACCCCAGCAGGTGTTTTTTGACTTGTCGGACGACCAAGCGGCAGATTATGACACTGTGAAAGGAGAGGTCCTAGCCAGACTGGGCGTGAACGTGCTGGTCCGCGCTCAAAGAGTCCACCAGTGGGACTTTAAAACGACTGAACCCGCTAGGCCGCAGTTCTACGATCTGCTGCACAGGCTGCAAAGTGGCTGCAGCCCGATCTACTAAGTCCCACTGCCATGCTGGATCGACTGTTGGCGGACATCTTTGGAGGGCCCTGCCTTATCCCCTCCAGCACTGGATCGGCCAGGTATCGCCCACCAATGCCCTGGAGATGGTCGACCTGGTAGAGCGCTACGAGGCCACCAGAAACCTGCAGGGGACTCTTGCGGGAAGGGGTCAGTCAAACCCCGGAGGCCTCTGCCCCAGTTCCGACGTCCGGCGACAGAGCGGCCTGCCCGGAATATACCCCCTGCGAGTCCGCCTCCCGTGGTATGCTGGAGGTGTCAGGAGCCAGGCCACATCAGGGCCGACTGTCCGCATCGGGATGAGCCGATGGATATGACCTACGGGGGTCGCCACTCCCTGTATGCACGGAAGCTGTGCGCAACTGGCACCCGTGAGGTGCAGGACCATAACCACCTGTGTCAGGTAGAGGTGGGAGACTCTCTGGCGGTGGCTCTGCTGGACTCCGGGAGTTTAGTCTCCTGGTAAGGGCTGCACTTGTACGCCCTGCGGAGTATACTGGCCGTAAAGTCGGGGTCCTGTGCATCCACGGAGACCTGAAAGACTACCCCACTGCACTAGTGACTTTGTCCACCGCGGCTGGTAGGTGGACCCACGAGGTGGCTGTCGCTACTAAACTCCCACACGAACTGATACTTGGGAGGGACTTCTCGGTTTTCCGGCGCTGTGGCCGGTAATAAAGGTATCTGAGGGACCCGAGACAGGGGTGACCCTAGTGGAGTGGCCTGATACCACTGGAAGGCCAGAACCCTGGGAGCCCGAGTCTGACGGGCCAGCGGTAGGGGTGACCACTGCTCCAGCGGTAGAGGGGGAGACAACCCCACTGAGTGTAATGGTGGGAGACACGGAGGACTTGCCACCGGGACCTGAGTTGGCAGACCTCAATGTCTCCGGGAAAATTTTGGGACCGCACAACACCGGGACCAAACCCTAACCAGGGCCTGGGAGAATGTGCTGAAATTGATGGTAAACCCCAGAAACCAGGGGCTGAATTAATGTTCCCACGATTTATTGTTCTGCAGGATATGTTGTATCGGGTGAACCAAATCCGAGGCGAACCTGTTGAACAGTTGGTGGTGCCCACAGCGTATCGCAAGCTTGTCATGGAGCTTGCCCACCAACATGTTCTTGGGGACACCTGGGGTGGCAGAAAACCCAGGACCGCATACTGCAGCGATTTTATTGGCCCAGTGTGTTCAAGGAGGTAGAGAATTATTGTAAGTCCTGTCCGACTTGTCAGATAACTAGCCCCCAGCCACATTTCCGTAGTCCTCTGGTACCTCTGCCAATTATTGAAGTACCGCTTGAGCGAATCGCGATGGATTTAATTGGGCCTGTACCAAAGTCTCGCCAGGGGCCACCAACACATTCTGGTAGTTCTCGACTATGCCACTCGGTATCCGGAGGCGGTGCCTCTGCGACATACCTCAGCTAAGCTCATTGCCAAAGAGTTAATGGAGATGTTTTCCCGTGTGGGCCTGCCAAAAGAGGTTCTGACAGACCAAGGGACCCCTTTATGTCTAAAGTAATGAGGGAACTGTGTAAATTGTTGCGTATAAAGCAGTTACGGACGTCCGTTTACCATCCGCAAACAGACGGTCTTGTGGAGAGGTTTAACCAAACTCTAAAAATATGTTAAAGAGGGTGGTGTCTAGAGATGGGAAGGACTGGGATCTGCTTCTGCCCTATCTCATGTTCGCAGTGCGAGAGGTGCCCCAGGCCTCTACTGGGTTCTCGCCTTCGAACTGCTTTATGGCAGACACCCTCGGGGCCTGTTGGATATCGCCAAGGAAGCATGGGAACAACAGCCTGTCCCCCACAAAAGTGTCATTGAGTATGTCGCCCAAATGCAGGAACGGATGGAAAGGGTGTTGCCCTTGGTCCGGGAGCATATGGAGGCAGCGCAACAAGCCCAGAGTAGGGTGTACAATCGTCAGGCTCGGGTACGGGACTTCAATCCGGGAGATCGGGTTTTGGTTCTGGTACCCACCCTTGACAGCAAATTCCTAGCTAGGTGGCAGGGCCCCTATGAGGTGATCGAGAAGGTAGGGGAAGTAATTACAAAGTACACCAGCCAGGCGGCGCAAGCCGGAGCAGGTGTACCACGTGAATTTACTTAAGCCGTGGAAAGATAGGGACGCGGCCGACGACCACAGCCCCCGGCCAGGGCTTCTAGGTGAAAAGGGTCCAGCCCCACAGTTCGAGGCCTGTGAAGCCGTAACCACGGTAAAAATTGCAGACAGCCTATCTTCCAAACAAGTTCAGGAAGTCAGGAGTTCCTCAGTCGGAACACGGATGTGTTCTCGACCTCCCTGGCCGCACGCCTCTCATCCGACATGACATCGTCACTGAGCCTCAGGCCAAGGTCCGGTTAAAACCATACCGGGTACCCGAGGCTCGGCGACGGGCCATCGCGGAGGAAGTGCAATTAATGTTGAAGCTCGATGTCATTGAGGAGTCGAAAAGTGAGTGGGCCAGTCCCATAGTCCTAATACCTAAGCCGGATGGGACGCTATGGTTCTGCAACGACTTTCGCAAGTTAAATGAAGTATCCAAGTTTGACGCGTATCCCATGCCCCGAGTAGACGAGCTTGTTGAAAGTTTAGGACAAGCCCGTTATTTTTCTGTGCTGGACCTCACTAAAGGGTACTGGCAGGTACCCTTAACGGAGTCGGCTAAGGAAAAACCGCATTTGTTACCTCGCAGGGCCTGTATCACTACAAGGTGTTACCCTTTGGCCTGCATGGCGCCCGCCACTTTCCAAAGGTTAATGGACATAGTGCTGCGACCACATCGCCGGTACGCCTCGGCCTACTTAGATGATGTAGTCATCCACAGCACCGACTGGGAAAGCCATTTACCCAAGGTGCAGGCGGTAGTGGATGCCCTGAGGAAAGCCGGTCTGACCGCTAACCCAAAGAAGTGCTCCATAGGGTTAGAGGAGACAAAATATCTGGGATATGTAATTGGGCGGGAGTCATCAAGCCTCAGGTAAATAAGGTAGAGGCACACGGAGTTGGCCCCGACCGGTCACCACCAGGCAGGTAAAGTCGTTCCTGGGGATTGTGGGGTATTACATGAGGTTTGTGCCCCACTTTGCTACTATTGCTTCGCCATTGACAGAGTTGTTAAAGGGGCGTAAGACAGGGATGGTCCGCTGGAATGAGCAGGCGGAAAAGGCTTTCTCCGCCTTGAAATCGGCCCTGTGTGGGTCCCCGGTTTTGGTGACACCCGATTTCAGGAAGGATTTCGTAGTCCAGACCGACGCCTCTGAAGTTGGCCTTGGTGCGGTACTGTCGCAGGAAGTCAACGGGGAGGAGCATCCCGTTGTCTTCCTCAGCCGCAAGCTCACCCCAGCAGAGACTAGGTACAGTATAGTCGAGAGAGAGTGCCTGGCCATCAAGTGGGCACTCGAGGCCCTCCGTTATTACCTGTTGGGCAGAAGCTCGCCTGGTGACCGACCACTCCCCACTCAAGTGGATGTCCCAAGCCAAAGAGAGGAATGCCCGGGTCACCAGGTGGTTTCTGTCTCTACAGAATTTTAAATTCACGGTGGAGCACAGAGCGGGCCGGTTATTAAAAATGCAGACGCGCTCTCCCGGGTACACTGTTTGTCCTGTGTCCACCCCTCAGGGCTGAACAAAGGGGGGTATGTGGTAAGGTGCAGGGTGCCGTCCTAGATGGCAGGTACGTGTCACCGAGGTTGCTGGCCTCGGTGAGGTGAGAGCCGGGTTTTTGTCTGCAGCAGCTAGTGCTGTTTGACTTTGTTAAATAGCATGGCTGCAAAGCCGATCCGGGCCGGCTCTTACTGGGAGCAGCTAAAGAGTAGGGTGGGTGGCTGCTCCCCACGGTCCAGTCCGAGTTTTGGGCTGGGTTTATAAACTCAGCCAGCACCACCAGCTGTGAGTGTGATTATCCTGGAGCTGCTAACAGGGCTGGGAGTTCTCTGTCCTGGAGGAAAGCGCTCAGCAAGGAGGTGTTGTGTTCCTGGCTACCTGAAGCTGGATTCTCCTGCGGCTGGGCCGACAGCGTGGTGCGAACCTGCACCTACACCTCCCAGGTGACTGAACCTGTGTTGGACTGTTTTTGTTTGGCTACGTTATTTCCGTTGTGTGTGAACTGTCACCAAGAGACTGTTTTTCATTTTGTGTGCAAGTGTGAATAAAACACTGTTTGTTGCACAATCTGGACTCCTGGTTTTGCCTCTAAACTGCACCCGCACCGCTGACTACCAGAGCGACTCCCCACAATATGTATAAATGCCGATGTCGTCCAAATAAAGTCCAATGATTACCGAGGTGGAAAAATAATTCAATAAAGTTCAGTTCATGTGGCAATGAGAACACAGTAGCTACAATGTGTGTGTGTTCATGTCAGTGTCTCCTGCAGTGTCCTCGTTGCCTCATAGACTTTTCTTTTTTCACCCCAGGAATAATTTGAACTTTTGCATCTGTTATTGCACAGAGGTTGGACCCCCATCAGTTAGACACTGGTGCCATATCTCAACAATATTAGCTTAACAGGCGATGATTTTCTATGAAAAACGCAACAGTCGTACCATAGGGTAGTACAGTCATATAAAATGAACACGATTCAATCCATAATGGGAGGATTACCTTGATGTGTTGTGCAAATAATAGGCACAACACTACTGTAGGCTTGAGGAGGGGTGTTGTGAACCCCAGAGGCCGATGGTCATGCAGCCAGGGATACGAGCGCTTCCATGTAGGGATGCCTGGGGTCCCCAAGAAGGCAAATGGATCCAAGGAAAAGAAGATTATCCAACGGCGCAAAGAACCAGCCTTTGATGTCGACACAATCTTGGTTTATTCATTTAGCAGATGGTTCCTTGGATGTCTCAACAATCTGTCATTGATGTCTATCTCTAGTGTTGGGGGAAAGGTGACATCATCACAGCAGTGATTTTGTCTGACAAGTTGCTGTGACATCACAAGTAGATTTCATTCAGATTGCTTGCTGTGCTTATACAATGAGGACTCAATCATGGAAGCTGCTTTGATGTCACTGATGGGTTTTGAGCGAGGTAAGCTACTGTGACATCACACCTGTGTTTTTGTCTGACAAGTTTCTGTGACATCATAACTGGATTTCAGTCAAGATAACAACTATCCCCCTTTGTGACACCACATGCAGCAAACTGCAAGTCATTTGAGACATCACACTGGTAAGGGGTTGTTCTCATTACCCTCCCTGTTCCACAGTTACCGGTACATTGGTACACCGATGAGGAATTTCCTGGAGCACCATGAATAAGGTGGTCTATGGATATAATTTCATGTCAAGTTAGTAGAGACCCTATATACAGAGTCATAACTGGAAAGTATCCATCCAGAAGGCCACCTACCTCTCCCAAGATCCACATAATGTAAAGGAAAATCATTAATCAAACCAGGCCACCTTCTTTAATTGCTCTATTGGCTAGTTTTGATAAGGGGTTTGGCATCATCATGCGCACTTCAATTGCTCCACAACTACACAGTCCAATAAGAATCCAGTTGAGAAGCACTTCTGATACCTTTCCATCTTAGTCAATGTCATGCCCACAAGACCTTCTACTGTTTGCAGATGCTCTGACTCGATTCTCTAGCCATCACAATTTGACCCTAGTCAAAGTTGCTCAGATTCCTATGCTTGCTCATTTTCCCTTCTTCCAGCATAGGATCTGACTATTCACTTGCTGCCTAATAAATCCCACCCCTTCACAGGTGACATTGTCATGAGATAATGAATGTTATTCATGTGACCTGTCAGTTGTTATGGCTGGTTGGTGTGTATATCATATACTGCATATAAATGTATTTTAGCAGAAAGCTTATTGTGTTCTGTGCCATGTAGTATATGGATATTCTGGTAATAGTCTTTCCAATTCAGGCCAGAAAAGCTATTTAACCTTTACTTCACACAATAACTTTATAATGGGGAACAGGGTGTTAGGAACGGGGCAGCATTAATTGTTTGTAACTACTGATAAACATTGGTTTGATTGGGGACCTAGTTATTTTTGTTCACGCTCAGTATTGCACCTATGACTACATTATTAGTCATTAAGTACTTCATAAATCCACATGAGGAAGCGTTGTAGCTGTGTGATGCTCTCTGCTTACTTAGTAACATATAATCATTAAAGAAGAGAAAAAATTAAAGGGATTGCCTTAAATAATAAAAAATCTCAGACAGGCCCTAAAATGGCTTAAAGGGATTGTCCAACTTTAAAACAGTTTTGAGTGGGCAGCTCCCATCCCGCCAGACCTGTGGAGGGAAGCATACTTACCTGCTCCTTGCTTGTCAACTTGCGGAATGGATGGTAGTCACGTTTGCCGCTGCAGCCAATGCAGCATTAAGTGTGTGTCCCCAAGCAGCACCTGACCTGTAACACTAGAGGGAAGTTGGGGATTGTGGGGACTACCTACTGAGCTTACAATGGCAGGCCTGGGAGCTTTCAGAAGGCCCCCTGCAATTTTAGAAGACAGAATGAATCCCCTTCTTCTGTCTAACCATTCAGATGCCGTGTCATCTGAGATGTTAAATGACCGGGATTGGAGTTATCTCCGATCCTGGTCACTTTAAGTGAGTGTCAGCTGCCTTGAAAGGGACAGCAGTTCACACAAGGGAACCCTTTTTTGTTTCAATGAATAGAAAAAAAACATGATTTAGTGACTAGATGCAGAAAATACTTTGCTTCTCACTGAAACACATTTTTAGTATTTGTATGGGGTAAATACACACATCAGCACTATCAAATTACCTACTTCACCACTTGATTTTAATGTGAACAGTAAACTCTCCCAGCCCATTACTAACATTCAATTTTAATTTCATTCATTCTTAACTCAATACTTTACTAAACAAATTATCTCACTTTCCATCCTCTGTGATAATCCAATAGATTGTATGCAGAAAACCCATGTGAGCTCTTAATACGCTACTCTATAACCCAAAGCTTTTTTTGTTTGTTTTCTAAGTGAGCTGCAAACTCATTTTGACGGCTCCGTTGGTTATAGATCTTCAATTTGGCATATGAAAGCATATACTCGCATTTGATTTATATCATATATCCCTAAGTGGTATAATATCAGACTATTCCAATGTACAGTAGTTAGGTGTACGTAGGTGCAACGCCAACTTTTTTTTTCAAGAGCAATTGAATGCAATTCACTTTTTTGGATGGTACATTGTTACAATGGCAGATTGTCCAAGAGCAATTACCCCACTCTTATTGAGAATGTTGCAGCAGCATGCAAACTCCAGACTGCAGAATGGTGGGCGTATGGTGAGCAACCACATTGTGGAACTTAGTACCTTGCACCATCAACCTAGCTCCCATAATTCATAGTTTTATGCATTCCTTGAAAACGAATTACCATATACCTCTTAATTCCACCATTATCTACAGGATAGGTCGTAAATGTCTGATCACTAGGAATCCCACCACTGTACTCAACTTCTGTTTGGCGGTCCAATAGACAATGTAAGGATTCTTGGCCACTTCTGCATTCAAGCTCCTCCACGTTCTTGTGGATAGGTGATATATGTCAGTTATGGGAATACCTCTTTAATTTTCTCCCTTAGCATTACTGCACTGTGTATCTGGGCTGGCATACTCGGCAGCTGGCTGAATGGTTTTTGCAACTTTGTGTTTATTCCATTAATGTGTATGCAAGTGGCTGCATTTTTTTTTGTCTATTGCATGACTTCCTTATCCCCTTTAGTGTATGTTCACACAGTCATAATAGCATGCTGAAAATTCAGTCATAGAAACCGCATAAAAAATTCAATACATTTTCTAAGCTGATTTCCTTATGTATTTTGGGTGTGTGGGTTTTTAAGTATCCCATTAATTCCAATAGGAATTTTTATCTGGAATCTGCATTTATATAGTTTTTTTCTGTGATGCACAAAAAATGTTCAGAGAGCCATTAGAACACCACAGAAAACCTGACGGCATCGTACTCGTCTATATATTCTTATAACTTTCCTGCCCTACTTCAGGATCTTAAGCGTCACATGACTAAATGGATGTCTCTTCCCATATCTATGTTTGGCCGCATAGCGGCAGTTAAAATGTCTATTTTGCCGAAATTACTCTATTTATTTGAGACTCTCCCGGTACATGTACCAAGAACGGAAATGCGGGCATTGCAGGCCGGTATATTTAAGTTTATATGAAATGGGAAGAGACATAGGATAGCTAGTAGCACCCACATGGCCCTGAGGACTCAGGGGGGGCTGGCAGTCCCAGATATTGCCAAATATTTTTGGGCCACCCACCTTAGACGGCTTCCGGCCTGGTCTAGGCTCTATGCTTATTCCAGGTGGATGGAAATTGAAAAATTATGCATCGCCCCAATACATTCTAACTCTCTGTTGTGGTCCCCAATCCCCCAATCTCAACTACCAGAATTATTAGGGCCAATGCTACACACATACAAAATATGGCAATATTGTAAACATCCTTTTTCTCTAGTTTCCGAGAGATCCTCCATGACGTCCTTCTTATTTACCCCCCTTTTTAGTACTGGGTCACAAGTTTCTTTTTTAAAACCGTGGTTTTCTTAGAAGCTGTTTAGATTTGCAGATTTGGTCGATTACAGAATGTTACAATTACTTCCATTCGACGAACTTAGGAGCTCTAGGTCGCTTCCGGAGGCATCTAGGTACCATTACCTACAAATTCAACATCTGTTTACCACTCTGTTTCACTTGAATCAAGTATCTACCCCCACATCCTTTGAGAAGACGTGCAAGCTTTCGGAATCGACCAGAGGTCTAATATCTGAAATATATGTACTCCTCTCATCCGCAGCCTCTCCTACATCCATCCGGCACCCATATATGTCTAAATGGGAATCGCTCCTACACCACCCTATTCCCCTGAAAGAGTGGAAAATGATTTGACGAAGGGCTGCAATGACGTCAACTTGTGTTACTCACAGGGAGAACACTTAAAAAATAATGATGTTCTGGTACCACACTCCACGATTATTACATAAGTTTAATCCTAATATTTCGGATCAATGTTGGAGATGTGGCACAGAGGAAGGTTCACATATCCATATTTTTTGGGACTGCCAGATTATTACTCCTTTCTGGACCATGGTGCAGGAAGTTCTCTACAGTCTGTTTAAGGTTAGGTTCCCCTTTGACCCCTTCACATATCTGCTAAATATCCCGCATATACCTTTGAAGAAACACTTATTGAAGTTAATGCTATATGTTCTGACTGCGGCCAGGCGTTTACTGGCTAGATTTTGGAAATGGACAGACTGCCCGTCACGGGCTGAACTCATCACTAGCATACTGGAAGCCTCGAACATTTGTCGGCCGCCTTGCTTGCTTCGGTGGATAAATTCGACCGAGTTTGGAAGTAATGGGACCTGGTGTTTGATGCTCCAGAATGATTAGGCCTCTACCTTTCTTCCCCCATCCTAACCCTACTGTGTTGTGTCTTGTTACTTCCCTATGTGTGTCTAATCTCTCTTCTCCAGTAACTTTTTCGCGCCTTCATACAGGTTATAGGATAATAGACACTTTGTCATTCTATGATTATTGTATCTCTATTTTTTGGTACATGCTTTGAACCTGTTTGTTTGCATAACTGTGCAATCAGGGGCGTAGCTATAGGGGGTGCAGAGGTAGCAGTCGCTACCGGGCACAGGAGCCTGAGGGGGCCCAAAGATCCTTGTGCCGCATAAGAAGACACACAAAGCACTGAGGGAAGGGGGGCCCAAGTTGAACTCTTGCACCAGGGCCCATGAGCTGTTAGCTACGCCCCTGTGTGCAATGCATGTTATCTTTTGCTCAATGCTCTTCATTATGTCTCTGTATCACGAATATTGTATACCAGAGGTACTGTTTTCATACATGTTTATTCTTGAAAAATCTCAATAAATAGACAATTGAAAAAAGAAAAGAACAGCACAGAAAGCTCCAAAAAACAGCAAACACATCCCCCCAGTAACTGACAGCCTCTATACTGCAAATGTGGATGATGTTTTGTGGCTGTCAGATAGAGACTCATCTCTGTAATGTCAGTAATCCGAAATATTTATTTCACTAGCGATCCAGAATCAATGATCTACTCATAGCAGTATAGTTATATAGTTATTGCTGGCTTTTATTGTCCTAAGGATTTTCAGATCTTCAGGATTTGAACTTACATTTCTATACTTGTTCTCATCAAACTAATATGTAAAAAGCAAGTTGGGCTGCAAACGACTCAACAGCAAGTTGTAGCATACATACATATTGCTAACTTTAACTGCTGAGGCACGGTTTCTCAACCTGCCTCTCATCACCCTGCATTGACTTTTTTAATAATAGTGCTGTTTCACATGTAAACTGTATTTAGCCTATAACAACTAATCATAGTAACATATTCCTCTGGATCAACTTGCAGGATAACAGGCTGAACTGGATAGACAGAGGTGTTTTTTCAGCCTTATAAACTATGTTACTTTATGAGGTCATTTATCAAACTGGTCTAATGTAGAACTGGCTTAGTTGCCCATAGCAACCAACTAGATTCCACCTTTCATTTTGGACAGTTTGGAAAATTAAAGGTGGAATCTGATTGGTTGCTATGGGCAACTTAGCCAGTTTTACTTTACACCAGTTTAATAGGCTGAAAAAAAAGTTTAATAGGCTAAAAAGTCATCTGTCCTTCCAGTTCAGCCTGTTATCCTGCAAAGTTGATCCAAAGAAAGGCGAAAACCCCAATTTTTATGGAAAGAAAGACTTTCCGAATCCAATCAGAATAACTACCTGGGTCAATACACTCCAGAAATACATCCAGGTCTCTTTTGAACTCCTTTAGTGAGTTCACCATCACAACCTCCTCCATTCAATAATCTCAATAGCTCAATAGTCTCACTGCTCTTACAGTAAAGAACCCCCTTCTAGGTTGGTGTACAAACCTTCTTTCCTCCAGACGCAGAGGATGTCCCCTCATCACAGTCACAGTCCTGGGTATAAAGAGGATAGGGGAGAGCTCTGTATTGACCTTTGATATAGTTATACATAGTTATTAGATCTCCCCTCAGTCATCTTTTTTCTAAAGTGAATAACCCTAATCTTGATAATCTTTTTCGGTACTGTAGTCCACCAATTCCAGTTATTACTTTAGTTGCCCTCCTTTAAACCCTCTCCAGCTCTGCTATGTCCACAGGTGCCCAAAATTGTACACAATACTCACTGTGCAGTCGTCATACAACTTTCATGTTACCAGAACAGTTTAAAGAGGACCTTTCACTGGTCCACAGTTTATCAGTTAAAGCTATGTACATTGAGAGCGGCACCCAGGGATGTCCCTGCACTTACTTGTATCCCTGGGTGCCGCTCCGTTCGTCCTCTGTAGCCCCCGGTACCGGCGCTCCTGCTGCTGTAATTTTGCCTGGGGCGGAGACTTCTTCTTCTGCCCTGGGCGTCTCCTTCTCCCAGGGCTGGAGCGCTGGCCAATCGCAGCGCTCAGCTCATATTCAGGATATGAGCTGAGCGCTGCGATTGGCCAGCGCTCAGCCCTGGGAGAAGGAGACGCCAGGCAGAAGAAGAAGTCTCCGCCCCAGGCAAAATTACAGCAGCAGGAGCGCCGGTACCGGGGGCTACAGAGGACGAACGGAGCGGCACCCAGGGATACAAGTAAGTGCAGGGACATCCCTGGGTGCCGCTCTCAATGTACATAGCTTTAACTGATAAACTGTGGACCAGTGAAAGGTCCTCTTTAAGAAATGAAAGCCAAGCTCTAATTAGTTGCAAACTAGTTTCTTTTAGATTGGTGTCCACTATTCAATACTCCTCTTGTCCTTCTACTCCTCTGCTCCAGAAAGAAGTGTATTGAATAGTGGACTCTGCCAGCATGGGTGTAAAGCAGGTTACATTGTTCCAGTAGGTGGGTATGGAACAGAGTATGCATTTGGTGCGGGTGAAGAGTGGGTTGCCTTGTGCCTCCTTTAAGTAGTTATGAGTAGGGATTCAATCACAATCTGAAGATCAGTGTGGGGATATAGTCAACATAATAGATATGGGGGACCAAAAAACTATGAAGCTACATGGAGAACAGGGTCCCTGTCTCCTGCCCTGGGATCATCCACATGTATTTTAATATTTCATGAAAAATGAAAGACATGACCGACAAGAGTTTTCTAGAGCCCATAGTATTTTTTGCACAATTTGCGTCCAGGGGGCAGAGTATTGACACACAGGGGACAGTGGTGGTATACACGGGGGACAGAGTGGTGGCATCCAGGTGGCAGAGTGATAACCGGGCAGAGTTTTTTGGAGCCTGTTGTATTTTTTCACATAATGGACTTAGTACAAATATAATCCAGGGAGCAAGGAACAGTGACCATCAATGCACAGAGGAGAAAGCTTTTGAGTAATTAGGTCTGTTTATGATAAGTGGGGTCTTCAAGAAGGAATTTCCAGTTAGTGGTGCACAGATAAAGCCATTAATAATAAAAAAATGAATATAATACACATTGTACATCTCTTTCCAACCATCATTAATTCACATTATGACTGCTGGCTAAGGACTTAGATAGTGGCAGAGATATTTGTTCTCCTATGTTTTCAAAAGGTCAAAAGTAGCAGAAAAAGTGAATGTTTTATTTTACGTAAACCACTGTTCTTAGATCTTACTGTAAAAAGTCTTGAGATACGTTTTTCTGGGGAAAAAAATGAGGTTGTCATGGAGATAAAAATGTTATTTACAGTGAGATATATCTAATGGTAACTCATTTTCCAGATATAGCATATCAGACGTGGTGAAAAATGGATGCAATTTTATCATGGATGCATTTTAATATATTTGATGGCGCTGCAGTTTAGATGCCCATGTACAGGTCTAGCACACAAAACTCAAATGTCTTGTCATAAGATGGAAACGGGATTATTTTATAAATAATGTTGTTTTCATTGGTGTAGCCATGTTCCCTCTATCCGATGAGCTCTGGAAAGGAAATAGTTAAGGGGAGCTCTTGGACCAGGAAACCTTTTGATATTGCCAGGCATGGTGCCCAGATTATTATTTTTTTTTTTTAAAGACTCACCTGTCACTGCCTCTTCAGTTCTAGTGTTAAGCTTTTTGCATCTCCACTTTCGACTTCTGGCCCACTGGACTGGAAGTTTGATGTGGTTTCTATATGCAAGATATTGCTGCATCCACAACCAGGGAGGGTCACTGCTTTTTGTTATCCCAGTCAGGAAAACAGGATCCCACCAGCGGTAAGCCATATTTATACAGTGGCAGTTCTCACAGGAGCTTCCTTAACGAGGCTGTCCAAGATTTTGTATTGATGGCTAATCCCCTATCTCCAGGATACTGATAAATATTGGACCACAGCGGTCCTATGACTGGGATTGGTGAAAAAATCATTTCTTGGGATAACCTCTAGTGATGAGCGGGAGGTGCCATATTCGATTTTGCGATATTTCGCGAATATTCGATTGAATATTCGTCGAAATCGAATATTCGTCATTATTTTATATATTGCGAATTTTACGCGAATTTATATTCGCGTCGCGAATGAAACTTAGATCTGAGTTCCTAATGGTTAACTTGTATTGCTAGAATTGACAAAGATAAAGAATATCACACGAATATAGCACTATATTCTCAATCTTCGTTATATTTTAACAATACAGCCACTAGGAACTTAGCTCTAAGATCAATTCGCAATGCGAGTATATGTTCGCCTCGCGAATGAAACTTAGAGCTGAGTTCCTAATGGTTGTATTGTTGCTAGAATATAACGAAGATTGAGAATATAGTGCTATATTCGTGAATTCGAGATATTCTCAATCTTCGTTCTATTCCAGCAATACAACCATTAGGAACTCAGCTCTAAGTTTCATTCGTGAGGCGAACATATACTCGCATTGCGAATTGATCTTAGAGCTAAGTTCCTAATGGTTGTATTGCTAGAATAGAACGAAGATTGAGAATATCTCGAATTCACGAATATAGCACTATATTCTAAATCTTCGTTATATTCTAGCAATACCACTATTAGGAACTCAGCTAGCTCTAAGTTTCATTCGCGAGGCGGACATATACTCGCGTTGCGAATTGATCTTAGAGCTAAGTTCCTAATGGTTGTATTGCTAGAATAGAACGAATATTGCAATGCGAATAATTCAGGTTATATTAATCGCATTGCGATTACAACTTAGTCAAATTTGTGAGATCGTGATTCTCACATCCGACAGTACATTTTAGCATGGAGGCGTTCCCATAGGGATGGGGACGCTCCATGCACACGGGAAGTCGGCAGAAGCGGCAACGGGCATTGACTGAAGCGGGTAGGGAGCTAAGAATCCTCCGGACAGATAAGAACAGCTTTTGGGAAGTGGGAAGACAACCAGAGAGCAACAAGAATGAACAACTAAAAAAAAACAAACAAAAAAAAAGAATATTCGAAATTGCGAATATATAGCGATATATTCGCAATATTCGCAAATTATCGAAGTTGCGATATTCGCGATAAAAATTCGCAATTCGAATATTCGCGCTCAACACTAATAACCTCTTTAAAGTACTAATTACTTATATTCTAATGCCCACAGCCTGCTTCTAAAAACAGAAAATTCATACTTACCTGTTCTCTGCCTCTCCAGTCCTCCACACTGCCTCTGCTGTGTCTATGTTCTATTCCCCTTAGTTTTTACCTCTGGAGGTGCGTGAGCATGGTCACATGCTCTGCTGCATCCAATAACTGGCTTCAGCAGTGACGCAGCCACAAGCAGCTCAGCACCGCTAAAGCCAGTCATTGGCTTCAGTGGAGCATGTGACCATTCCCATGCAGTGCTGATTGGGGACCAGAAGATGGAGACAGTAGAGGCAGCGTGGAGGACTGCAGCAATGGGAAACGCAATGAGGTACGTATAAATCTTCTGTTTCAAAAGACAGGCTGCAGGCATTAAATTAAAAGTAATTATTACAGGAAAACCCATTTTTACCAATCTGGTGATTTAGAAGACTCCAACACCTGCTTATGCATCCTTGGTTACTCAGGTGAGCCCGTTAATCTGGAATACAAAGGGAAGTGAAAAATGTCACCCTGTTCAATGGAAATCACATTACCAATCTTTGAATTGCATCTTTCTGTTGTGGACAAGTTTGTTTGTTGCTTTGATGAGAAGTTTATACGTCATTATTTTCCATTGTCTCCTATTAATGGTGTGAATAAAAAACTATAACTCCAGACCATCCTTCATGTGGCTTTGAGATTTGGAATAGGATATGAAACAAAGTTACAGAGCAGAGGAAATCCTTATTACACCAGGTAACTGTCATTGTCATTGATTTTACAACATTTTCCCATAATGTTTTATCTACTGGGCCATATCTCCTTCAGAGGTTGTCAGAGGCTGTCAGAATGAGCTACGTGTATAGACTTCAATGTATGTTCAGCATCCAGTCAGCCTGGATGATCTTCCCTAATATCTACTCTCAACTGCCATTTGGTAACAAATTCATTACATTAAAAGAGAATAACACTGATCATTTTGTTACAATGGGGGGGATATTTTATATAGCAAGAGAACAGCCAGTTCTTAAAGCTGGGTCAGAGAATCTTCAAAAGGGTGGGTTTTGTGGGGTATTCCTGGTAAGCAGCAGATAGTACCTACCAAAAGTGGTCCAAGGAAGGACAATAGGTGAACTTGGCGAGTCATTAGTGTACCCATTGACTGGTCAGCGTGCGTATGCAAACTCCAGTCCTCCGCCCAAAGTGCCTACAGTGGGCATGTGTGAGCATAAGAACTGGACCATGAAGCAATGAGAGAAGATGACCTGGTCTGGTGAATTACTTTTGCTTAAAGCCTACAAAGAAATGCTACTAACCCCATACAAAATATAACACAGTGTATTTAAAAACATCAATGTTTATTAGGAACATAAAGAGAAATAATAGACAGGTGATAATGTAGGGGCCAGATGTAAAAAACTCCACGATACTGCCACGGTATATAAACAGTTCTTTCTGCTTATAGATACTGCGGCCCTGCTAAATTTGTCACCAGGCATATTATTTTTATTCTTCTCCTTGGTTTGGGATTTTTACATGTCTCCACAGTTTTGGCCGGACTCGCCGTAAACATTCGCTGTGATCCAGCATTATACTGTGCTCGCTTTAGCCGGTTACCATGATGGCGGCTTGGTGTGCTTTCTGTCGTGATGATGCATGATGAGCGCTTTTGGCAGCATGGTTGCATCGTTTTGTGGGATGTGCTTCGCCTCACGTGACCGGGTGCGAGTCGAGTGCAGTGGTGATGCGGCGGCTCTCATCATGTCAGGTGGGCAACCTCTGTTGGTCACACATATGCTTTTTGGCGACACCTATATAATTCCCCACACTGCATCATACTACTGCCTTCTGACAAAGCCAGCTCAGTAGCGAAACGCACATCTTGTTTTTCTCCAAGGTGGTACAGACCGCTCCCAACATGCGCAATTATTTGTTATCTATTTACTCTGCCCTTATTTCTTTCATCTTTTGCTACTAGCTGCTATTAGTACCTCTTTTACTTGGTGACTGAGGACATTTGTACATTTGATTCAATGATTCATATGTTGGTACTTTGATTCATAGTTTATGTGATTACGATTACACTCAAAGGGCCAAGGAATATATTATTTTATACATGATTATGATGTGATATGACTTTAAGGCACGTATGTGGTCTGTTCATGGTGGGTGACTATTTTTTCATGTGATTTATTGCCTTATTTAGACCTAGTGTGTACATTTTGTATTTTTAGCATTGCTGTGCTTATTTACATTTAGACTTTTGATCCACCCTCGTGAACTAATATTTATGGTGGTCCTTTTTGAGCAAATGATACCTTTTGCAGATACTATAGTACATATTGTTCTCTCTAGTGGCATTTATGCTCCTTTGTACCACTGTATATACCTACAGTACCTGTATGTATTTCTTTTTTTCACATCAACATATACGTGTCATGTTTCTATATAGGGCTATGGCCGTCAGTGATTAAATTTTGATCTAATTTGACCACTTGGTTGCTTCCAAGTCTGCAGAAGTATAGTGGGTTTTTACATCTGACCTCTACATTATCATCTGTCTGTTATTTGTCCTTATGTTACTAATAAACATTGATATTTTTTACCTACCGCATGTATGTTATATGTTGTATGTGGTTAGTAGCATTTCTTTGTAGATTTTAGTGTTGTCTGACTAGATCCCCAGTATATTGTTTGTACGATATGAAGTTCTTATTGGTTTCCAAATTACTTTTGCTTTTCATCATGTGAACAGCTGGGTGCATGTGGGTGCTTACCTAGGGAAGACCCCACCTTTCTATTTTCAGGATCTGCTGCTAACATCTTGATGCCAGTTACCGCAGAACACCTACAGGGATCTTGTGAAATACATTCTTCGATAGAGCTATTTTGGTAGCATTAGGGGACCTACATAATTGTAGGCTTTCGTGTTATGACACTTATCTTGTCAGTTTTTTACCATTTTACCACTGCTACTGTCTAGGTTTGCCATCATTCCTCTGGTGATTCAAGAGGTGGCATCCGAAGTGATATATTCTGACCGTGCTGCCAATTGCTTCCTGTTCTTGGCCGACACTAGCGTTGAGCGAATCTAAGTCCATGAAGTTGACTTCGATCCGAATATCAGGATAAATTTGATTTGCCGTGGAGTCGAATTTCCTTGTGCTTCATGGTAGCGAATCTATTTAACCTGAAATAGTGCAAAAAAAACTATAAAGAAAATCATACTTGCCTGCTGTATTTGCTTGCGACGGGCCAACCGCCGCTATCTTGCTTGAAGATCTCGTCCGAAATCCCCAGCGTGAGGAAGTATGATGTCACCATGCTTGCCGGCGTGATGATGTCATCGAGCAAATGCATCTGGTAAGTATGATTAAAAAAAAAGTTTACACCATGTTATGTATATCAGATGCCGTGATCCTGTATGAACACAATATCTGAGGGGTACCACGATGGGGGGCGGTTCAATTGCTGCTCCTAGTCATTGCACCCACTACTTGCGCTTCGCAACTAAGCAATTCTTCACAAAGCGATTTCTTTTTTGTAAAATTCGGCGAAGCAGTCAAATCGAATTTTTAAATTCTTCGCTCACCTCTAATCACTACACACTATTATCAATAAGGACCAATTCCACACACCACACCGAAAACCAAAGTAGCTTAAGTCCCCTAAAAGTCAAATAAAATGTAGCATGCTATAAAACAACTAAAATGCTACAGGAGAAAAAATACACTATGTGACTGTATTAATTCCATACCAATAATACTTAAAATCTAGTCACTGCTGTAGAAGGATGCAAAAATAACCTGTGTGAACCAAATCTTATTAAATATTTACTCCTTAAATATGGCACCGTTATTTGGAGACAAAAGGGGAGGTTTATTAAGAAAGGCATTTCACATGCCAGTCCTAATTAAAATGATGCTGGAGTAAAATATGTCAAATCTATTAAGTGGCACTAAACCGATCAAGACCACAGATATCTTATTAATTAGAAAAATATCTTTATTAGAAAAATACTATGCACAAACACAATTTGCTATACAGGAGTAAAGTGCAGGAGAGTAAGTAGATGTAGCAAGTGACACACCTGATACAGGGAAAATTTTGGCTGGGGGTCAAAACACCGCAAATTACATTGAATCAATTATACTAGGTTATATGCAATAGATGTATATAGTTGTACAAAGCTAAATCTATGGGTATATATTGATTATATAAGGATCTAAGCTGTCTCAGATATCCAATAATAAGAATTGGTCATGGCAGCGGTCATATTAAATAGCTGATCCAACAATGTGGAATCATAAACAATATCCTGTGATGACCGCAGCCAGGACCAAACAACATTGTCAAAGTGGTAAAAAGTAGTAAAGAAAAGAGTTCATAAATAGTTAGATCAAACAATAATGAATCTAGGGATTACCAGTTAAAGTCAGATCCTGTGCACAAATACAAAGACAATTTCAGAGCATACCCATAGTAGCGCAGTGTGAACAGACCCCAGTCAAGCAAACACCTCGACACGTGTTTCACCACCAGGCTTCGTCAGGAGGTCAAGGAAATCTATTAAGTGGTGCATGCCTGTTAACAAATTTGGCAAATCTTTGCCTGTCCATAGCACTTTTAAATTTGCATTATAATTTATGCCGTTTGCGTTGTAATTTACACCAATTTCTGAACTAAATGATAGTAAATGTGCCAGCCTGCAGGAGACTGGCTCACTTTTCTTATCACTTTTGAAAAGTGAGGAGAGAAGTGCAAAATAACAAAAAAATTGCACATTTTTCACAAATTTGGCTTTTTGGATGCCAAAAAACTTCTGCAAATAGATTGTTAAATTCCTTTCACAGATCTTAAAGATTAAAACACAGTTAAAGAGTAACTTAACTTTTGAGTAAGATTTTAATAAGATGGTCCTAATGCCCTATATAATAGTTTTTCTGATATACTTTATGAATGGATTTTCTATTTTTATTAGTCCCTACCTAAAGTGCACCATTCACTGTGCGCTTAAAACTGACATTTCTGTACACCGCTGTACGGGCTGTAGACACTTTATCAATAGGGCCGCAGCAGCAGTGTGTGCGGGCAGGAGTGCATATTGCTGCTCCTGTGTGTGCCCTCTGGAGGTTTACTAACTCTTGGCATAGCACATGGGTAACCTGTACCATATACTATGCCAGGATTAGATGAGCGGAGCAGCTTCTAGTGGCTCCGCTAAGCTGAGAGAACTGGATGTCGGCTCTTAGCTTAGCGGAGCAGGCAGAAGCAAGAGCTCGGTCCGCTCAGCTAATCCTGGCATAGTACATGGGTACAGGGTACGCATGTGCTATGCCATGAGTTTGTAATAGTCCAGGGAGCACGGGCATGATCAGCAATATGCATTCCTGTTCGTACGCACTGCTGCTGCCCCATTCATAAAGTGTGTACAGCCTGTACTCCGTACACATTGGCTGATAATCAACAGCTGTCTTTTAAATATACTCCAAAAATGTATCCTAACTCAAATTATTTTAATATATTAAATTCCTATAGTAGATTATGCTTCTTCTTTACACTATTGTATGAATAGGAATAGGGATAATGCATGTACCATATATGTAAACAGTGAATGGTGCGCCAAATAACTATCTACTGTAGATAAACAAGAGATCATTAAAGGGGATGGCCAGTTCATTAAACTCCTATAAATTACCCTTGCTGCACATCACAAGACCTCTGAGTCTACATAGTGCTGTGTAAACAATCACCACTTGTCCGCCATTGTGTCTATAGGGTACAATATGGCAGCAATAAAGTGATTCACCCACGTCACCCCTCTCTGTGCTTCCCAGGACGAAACCTCTTTCCTCTTCTGTGGATTTTTGCGGTTCATTTACTGTTCAGCTCATGCACAGGTGAGGAAAGAAGGATCCATCAATGGGCAGCACAGACAGTGGTGACATAAGTGAATCATCGCGCCATATTGCACCCTATGGACACAATGGGGGATGAGTGTACAGCACACAGATGCAGACTTAGGGTGGCGGGGGTAATTTATTGTGTGACATACAGATGTATGTCACACAATAAATAGATGAGGACCTATTGGCAATTACTTTTACAAAATGGCTACCCCTTTAACCCATTAGTTAACTTAAAATGTGTTCATTATAAAAAAAAAATCAATTTTAGCATATGTTACTGCTGGTGCAGCATTATGCATGAAGCAATCTTTAGTTTCTTCACACATGGCTGTTTTAACCTCTACAATATGATGATCTTCTCAAGATGGTTCCACTGCCAGGTCTCTGAGGCCAAAACTGCCTTCCCTCACTTCACAACTGCCTTCCCTCACACTTGCTGTAGTCAGCAGCTCTCTGCCAGCCAATCAGATTGAATTACTAAGAGACACGCCTCCTCACTCTGAAGCCTAATGCAGGCATGCAGTGTGAAGGACCGCCCCTCCGTCTTCTGTTTATACTAAAAGGAAGACAGACATGCCCTAGAAACGCTCTTTTAAGGGACCATTGGAAAGGGACAGGGGACATTAATGAAAGCTGTTGTTATAGGGTAATTACAGATTTTTTGGCAGTCATTGACAGACTAACACTGGTATACATGCCTAGTTCTACTAAACTAGCAAATAAAAAAAATATGACAGTTCCACATTAAAGCTCATGGGTCCTAATTCAAAATCTGTAACAGGCCCTCGTCTACAATGTGCTGCTTATGATACTGGTGACTTCTTTGCCTTTGGGTCTGGAGACAACAGAAAATGCTACCTCTACTCCCTCTATGGCTGATTCCATGGGGTAGAGACTTCCAGTCCAGACACCTCTGGCCAAGACAAAGTCTACAGCTTTAGACCCTATCAATTATGCAACATGTTTGGTTTCTAGAAAAATAGTAAAGTAGAATAACAGCTTTTACATCTGACACTAAATCACTAATATGACATGTAAGGTCTCACTGACAGGTCTTACTGTATAAGGTAAGAGCTAATTAGCCACTAATGGTAATTAGCAGAAACCATTGTGGAACTGGAAATATTTTTTTTTAGAACTGAGAAATCAATTATTTATGTACAAAGTGACTAAATGAGTCTGTCCATGTAAATCACCACCATTATTCATCTCTAACCTTTTGAACTAATATTTCTGTGTACAGCGGAAAGATCTCTATAACGGGAAAATTTGATCTTTAACCTTTTATACATTCCATATTTCATATTATGCAACCTCTGCTTTCACTATTAACCCCTTCCTGATGCAGCAATTTTCCATTTTTTACTTCTTGTTTTCCAAAATCCATTCACACAGCCATCATTTTTTCTGTCCCCTATAAAATAAGAAAAACTTTCAAATGTTTTTCTCTTTGCATTGCCATAATCTGAAACCCTTACCTTTTTTATATTTCCATCTACAGAGCTGTATAAGGGTTCTTTTTCTGGGGAAATCTGTAGTTGCTATTGATGACATATAGACTATGTTTGACTTTTTGATCACTTTTTGTTCCAATTCTTTTGGGAGGGGAAGTGAACAAACAATAGTGATTTGACCATTTAGATTTTTTTTTCTCCATGCCATTCACCATGCTGGATAAATACTTTTATATTTTAATAGTTTGGACATTTTCCAGTGTGGCAATACCAATTATATTATTTTATATTGTTTATTTTTATCTGCAAATTGGGAAAAGAGGTGATTTAAAATATTTTTCTTTTTTTCATATTTGTAAAAAATTTATTTTTTTACTTATTTTTTTAAAAGCTATGGACACCTTTCAGGTCATTTTTTATCATTGCATTGTACTAATTTTTAGTTAAAAATAATTTTTTCAATTGGTATTTATTAGAAATATGGAGCCCTTCTTTCTGTACAGAGCTGAGATGCTCTAGTAGCAGTCTGTGAGTTTTCTGTCTTTTCTGTAATTTCAGGAGATGATGGTCTCCTTATCTCTGCTCTCTGACATTATAAACACTCATTATAGCTCAGTTCTATAAGAATGTGGCTTAAATAAGTGTTTCTGACCTCTTAGTAGTTTAGAGATAAGGGTTATTAGATGACCGGCACAAAAGTGAAAGTACCAGTCGCACAGTTAGAAAAACAGTTAACCCATTGTGACAGAACGGTGCTATCATTAGATTACTCCTAGCTTAGATTGCAATGGTTTACCATTGCAGTCTGTGGTTTCATTACTCTAAGAGGGAGTAGCCCACTCTCAGTAAATGACTGATCAAATTGTGACCACTGTATCTGAAAGATTAAAGTTCTGTGCCTGCAGGTGTACGTCAGCAGGCACCTGCCAGCTATCACACCCGCTCAGCTTCTAAGTTCGTGCCATCTTTAAAGACCTGCCACCTGTTGTACATGTACATAGCGGATATCAGAAATGGGTTAAATAAATACTTCTTATAAGTGAACAGAAAATTCTGAAAGACTGGTGATAAAGGTAATAACCGAAGAACTATGTCTCACCTTGATCAGTTGAAATAACATTGAATTCTATTTATCTGAATACTAAGAGTTTATAGAAATATTCATCATGGTGCCTAGACTCTACCATTTGGAGAGGACCAGTCAGCTCTTCTGAGATGTCTGTGTTAGAAAATAATTTTCTATCAGTGGTGCTGAGGTTTGCCCTGAGGGGTGGGTATATAGGGAGTCGCTTTGGTTTCTAAAGTACCTTGATCTTGTTTCCTCCAAAACATCAAAGACCATCACTGGTATAGTACTGCAGAAAAGATGGATGCCAGGTGAAGATGCCAGGTGCTTGAGAACTGGGTGTGATGCATTGGGAGTCAATTATAGAACTTCAAGGACTAGAATGGGCACTGTGCCAGACCTGTCAAGGTGCTGGATAAAAAATACTGCAGTCAGCATGATTTAATCTAGGCTCTTGGACCAGTTTTCTTCAACAATTGACATGCTAGATGCCAGAAACGAAACCTATAGGAAACAATAGGATTAGTTCTGGCATTATCAGGGATGGTTATATATATACATATGTATATATAGGTATCCGGCCTGAAAAGGAATGTATAACCTATACCTATTATATTAGAGATTTTTTTATTCTATTTCCTGAAAAGGATTATGGGGCGGCCATCTTGTCTGAGCTGCTGTTAAAAAGCATTTAGAGATACACTTATACAGATGCATAGACCTTTTTGCAAAGTAGTTGTTTTTTTGGATGCAGGCACGTTGTAGAAATACCTTATAGTGTGCTTTACAAATTCTGTCTTATAACAGTAATTTTGGTGAGGTGTCTTGTTTTGCATTTAATGGTTCATATATTTGGAAGGTTTCCAGGTTGTCTCAAGCTGTTGAATGCAGGTCATGGAGAGTCGATTCATTTTACTGTTGTCATTTAAAAGACTGAAACTCATGCAACAAAAATCTTCAAAATGTTACTTGAAATAAGCATGGGACAAAGGTCAAGATCAAGAGGCTTGTATGATCACAATTATAAGGTTGGTGTAGGAAACTGGTCCTAAATCTTATTGTAAATTCCACCAAAATATAATTCACATATTTATAAAACAGGAGAGGAGGAGAATTAATTTACAACCCTGAACAATTTCCCTTCGGCACTGTATGTTAATTACTTACTTAAAGGCTATGGATACCTTTGGGATATTTATTAATATCGCAGCATACTTATTTGGGGCTAAATGCATTTCCCAATTGGTCTATATTCATTTTTGTAACTGTTTCAGGTTATCTCATCTCTGCAGACTGTCCTATACCCTTCTCACTGAAATCAGTCAGGAAGCCGCTCTGATGGTCCCATTTGTAGCCCAGTCTCTCCTGACAACTCATAAACACTTGTTTAAGCAGAACTCTTATCAAATTGCTAAGAATTCGTAATAATGATCAATTGGAAAAGTGCTGTTTACCCAAAATAAGGACAGTGCGACATTAAAAACATTTAAATGTGTTCATAGTCTTCAACCCTTTCATACCTGGGGATATTTGGGGCTTCATGATCACATCACAACATTTTTTTAGGTTGTTTTTGTTTCTCAGTTTTGTTTGTTAATTAAGTAATGTTGTAGGTCTTTTTATGGGACAAATGGTCAAACACAGGAAAAAATATATTTAAGGGTACTTTCACACTTGCGTTGGTGCGGATCCGTCTGGTTATTTGCACAGACGGATCCGCACCTATAATGCAAACGTTTGTATCCGTTCAGAACGGATCCGTTTGCATTAGTTAAAAGAAAAATGACAAAGTCCAAAACGGATCCGTTTTGAATTGAATTGAAAGTCAATGGGGAACGGATCCATTTTCAAATGCACCATATTGTGTCATTGAAAATGGATCCGTCCCCATTGACTTACATTGTAATTAAAAACGGATCTGTTAGGCTCCGCCTCTTCAGACGGACACCAAAATGCTGCATGCTGCGTTTTGGTGTCCGCCTCCAAAACAGAATAGAAGCAGAACGGAGCCGAACTGATGCATTCTGAATGGATCCTTATCCATTCAGAATGCATTGGGGCTTAACTGATCCGTTTTGGACCGTTTGTGAGAGCCCTGAAACAGATCTCACAAACAGAATCCAAAACGCTAGTGTGAAAGTACTTAATGCTATGTTTTAACATAGTTTGTTCGATAACTTAAAAAATTAGTCCTCTATTGCTCCCGTGCATAGTTATGTCAAATATGTGTACATAGTGAAACATACAATGTTGCTATAGCGCCAAAACTCCATTTTCGCTTTATATGGATCACCCTTAGTTAGCTTTAAATGTAGCCTCTGTGGTTGGATGATAATCATCCATGTATAGACATTGTTTAGCAAAGGTGTATTTTTTTTGAAGGGTTTGTTTTTACTTTTTTTCATTATAATTTTTTTCACATTTTATTTTTATTTTTTAGAATTTTCTTTATCAATTATTATTATTATTATAAATTTTTTTTCACTATGGGACACAGGTCAGTAGGGAACACATTATCTATGTGTTCCCTGCAATCACCATACACCATATACAGATCACTGAAAACAGTGATCTAATGGTAACAGTTCAGCCCATAGATCACCAGCAATCTGTATAGGACAGACATGCAGAGAAGATGGCGATTCTTTGCATGCCTCCATGCCCCCTGTGCACAAGGAATTACTGTGATGTCATCACTGACATCACAAGGTTCCCTAGCAACTAGCTGAATGAAGAAGCAGCTCTTTTGCATTTGAGAGCACAACACTCAATATAACAGCTGCGGTGAGTGGTTTCCTGTGACACAGAACTGATTATTTCTGTTCTGTGTCACAATGCAGTATGTGTGACAGCCCATTCTGCCAATGGCAGGAGCACGTAGTGTCAACAAACTCACAATGGAAGTTAATGGGCATTAGCCATTCATTTACATAGTGTGGTCTGGAAGGGGTTAATAGGAGTCACTGGTCCTGGTGCCCAGTGTCTGCTAGTTATATCCATACTTGATCTCTCCCTGCCTGAGAAACCCTGGAATTAACGGGGAAAGGGACCAGAAATATATGGCAGTTTTTCAGATTGGCCTTCTACATACTGCTATATTTTTACACAATGTGGTCGGTAAGGGGTTAAATCTGAATCTTGCGACTAAATCCCAAATATTCAAAGCTTCAAATGTCTTCAACCTTAGAGAAAGCCTTCACAAAAGGGATGTATGTGGTCCCAGTAGTCAGAATCTGTCAGAGTACCTCCACGTTCAGATTCGTTATCAGAACCAGCTGTCATGTGTGTAATAGGAGCACTATATCTGACCATTATATTACTTATTGATCATTTTTAGTAGTAGTAGGTTCCTATATGCCAGTCTTGATCCCCTGAAGTAAGATGCGCCTAATTGATTAAGAGGTGCATCTCTGGTACTCTGTGCGCCAGAAACTCAAATCTGCGCCACTTATTCCTTTAGGGGCATGGCGAGTTCATGGAAGATTTATTTTTTGGCACAAGTTAGCAGAAATAGATTTTTTTAAGTTTTTTTCTCACAAAGTCTCCCTTTCCGCTAACTTGTGATAAAAAGTTAAATTTTTCATGGACTGAATATGCCCCTCAGCGAATACCTTGGGGTGTCTTCTTTCCAAAATGGGGTTATATGTGGGGTGTTTGCAGCAACTCTAGCCTCTCGCGAGATGACGCGCCGACGCGTCAAGGAGGAACATCCCGGCCGCCCGCAGGACGCAGCCCTGCGTCTGGCGGTCGGGATCAGGTTAAACTTTTTACTGTCAAATGACCGCCCCATTGTGTGGGTGTCACGGGCCTATATTTTGTTTACTTGCTTGCGGTCTTGGTGGGAGACGTTTAACTCTTTTTCCTGTCAAATGACTGCCCCATTGTGTGGTGTCAGGGGCCTATATGTCGTTTAATCATTTGTTGCTTTGTTGGGTGACATTATCCTCTATGTACTGTCAAATGACCTCTACATTGTCTGGTTGTCAGGGGCCTATATTTCGTTTCATCGCTTGCTGCATTGGTGAGAGATATTAAACTCTTTATACTGTCAAATGACTGCCCCATTGTGTGGCTGTCAGGGGCCTATATTTCGTTCACTTGCTTGCTGTCTTGGTGGGAGTCATTTAACTCTTTGTACTGTCAAATCACTGCCCCATTGTGTGGGTGTCAGGGGCCTATATGTCGTTTAATCATTTGTTGCTTTGTTGGGTGACATTATCCTCCTTGTACTGTCAAATGACCACTACATTGTCTGGTTGTCAGGGGCCTATATTTCGTTTCATCGCTTGCCTCATTGGTGTGAGATATTAAACTCTTTATACTGTCAAATGACCTCTACATTGTCTGGTTGTCAGGGGCCTATATTTTGTTTCATCGCCTGCTATATTGGTGGGAAACATTAACCTCTTTTGACTGTCAAATGTCCGCCCCATTGTGTGGGTGTCAGGGGTCTATATGTCGTTTAATCATTTGTTGTCTTGGTGTGAGAGATTAAACTCTTTTTACTGTCAAATGACCGCCCCATTGTGTGGGTGTCAGGGGCCTATATTTCATTTACTTGCTTGCTGTCTTGGTGGGAGACATTTAACTATTTTTTACTGTCAAATGACTGCCCCATTGTGTGGGTGTCAGGGGCCTATATGTCGTTTAATCATTTGTTGTCTTGGTGGGAGATATCAAACTCTTTTTACTGTCAAATGACTGCCCCATTGTGTGGGTGTCAGGGGCCTATATGTCGTTTAATAATTTGTTGTCTTGGTGGGAGATATCAAACTCTTTTTACTGTCAAATGACTGCCCCATTGTGTGGGTGTCAGGGGCCTATATGTCGTTTAATCATTTGTTGTCTTGGTGGGAGATATCAAACTCTTTTTACTGTCAAATGACTGCCCCATTGTGTGGTTGTCAGGGGCATATATGTCATTTAATCATTTGTTGCTTTGTTGGGTGACATTATCCTCTTTGTACTGTCAAATGACCTCTACATTGTCTGGTTGTCAGGGGCCTATATTTCATTTCATCACTTGCTGCATTGGTGGGAGATATTAAACTCTTTATACTGTCAAATGATCTCTACATTGTCAGGGGCCTATATTTTTTTATTGCCTGCTGTATTGGTGGGAGACATTAACCTCTTTTTACTGTCAAATGACCGCCCCATTGTCTGGTTGTCAGGGGCCTATATTTTGTTTCATCGCTTGCTGCATTTGTGTGAGATATTAAACTCTTTATACTGTCAAATGACCTCTACATTGTCTGGTTGTCAGGGGCCTATATTTCGTTTAATCGCTTGCTGCATTGGTGGGATACATTAAACTCTTTTTACTGTCAAATGACAGCCCTATTGTGTGGGTGTCAGGAGCCTATATTTCGTTTAATTGCTTGCTGTCTTGGTGGGAGACAATAAACTCTTTTTACTGTCCAATGACCTCTCCTCTGTCTGGGTGTCAGGGGCCTACATAAATGATAATGGCCTGTTCCATTGCAGGTTGACCTAAGGCCTTTGTTGCTGTTACGGGACCGCTCTCCTCTTTGCGGGTGCCATGGTCCTCCTGAATTAGTAAATGAGGCCTGTGACACTGCTGGGTGAAATCAATACTGATTTGTCATGATTGTAACTCTCCTCTTTGTGGGTGCCATGGGTCTGAATCAGTGAAGGCGGCCTGTGGCATTGCTGGGTGAAATCAATACTGTCTTGGCATGATTTTAACTCTCCTCTTTGTGGGTCCCGTGGGCCTGAATGTTTGAATAAGGCCTGTGGCCCTGCAGGCAGACATGATTCCTGCTTGGCTGTGATGACAACTTCAACTCCCATGTATGGTTGCCATGGCCCTGAGTCTGTGAATGAGGCCTGTGGCACTGCAGGCAGTCATGAATCCATTTTGGCTGTTATGAGAACTTCAACTCCCATAGCATTCCCACCTGATGCAACCCCAACCTCCTATTCCGCCTCCTCCTCCAAGTTGCCAATTGATATTGGTTAATTTTTATTTATTTATTTTATTTTAATTAAGATTGATTAAGAGGTGCATCTCTGGTACTCTGTGCGCCAGAAACTCAAATCTGCGCCACTTATTCCTTTAGGGGCATGGCGAGTTCATGGAAGATTTATTTTTGGCACAAGTTAGCAGAAATAGATTTTTTAAGTTTTTTTCTCACAAAGTCTCCCTTTCCGCTAACTTGTGATAAAAAGTTAAATTTTTCATGGACTGAATATGCCCCTCAGCGAATACCTTGGGGTGTCTTCTTTCCAAAATGGGGTTATATGTGGGGTGTTTGCAGCAACTCTAGCCTCTCGCGAGATGACGCGCCGACGCGTCAAGGAGGAACATCCCGGCCGCCCGCAGGACGCAGCCCTGCGTTCGGCGGTCGGGATCAGGTTAAACTTTTTTTACTGTCAAATGACCGCCCCATTGTGTGGGTGTCACGGGCCTATATTTTGTTTACTTGCTTGCGGTCTTGGTGGGAGACGTTTAACTCTTTTTCCTGTCAAATGACTGCCCCATTGTGTGGTGTCAGGGGCCTATATGTCGTTTAATCATTTGTTGCTTTGTTGGGTGACATTATCCTCTATGTACTGTCAAATGACCTCTACATTGTCTGGTTGTCAGGGGCCTATATTTCGTTTCATCGCTTGCTGCATTGGTGAGAGATATTAAACTCTTTATACTGTCAAATGACTGCCCCATTGTGTGGCTGTCAGGGGCCTATATTTCGTTCACTTGCTTGCTGTCTTGGTGGGAGTCATTTAACTCTTTGTACTGTCAAATCACTGCCCCATTGTGTGGGTGTCAGGGGCCTATATGTCGTTTAATCATTTGTTGCTTTGTTGGGTGACATTATCCTCCTTGTACTGTCAAATGACCACTACATTGTCTGGTTGTCAGGGGCCTATATTTCGTTTCATCGCTTGCCTCATTGGTGTGAGATATTAAACTCTTTATACTGTCAAATGACCTCTACATTGTCTGGTTGTCAGGGGCCTATATTTTGTTTCATCGCCTGCTATATTGGTGGGAAACATTAACCTCTTTTGACTGTCAAATGTCCGCCCCATTGTGTGGGTGTCAGGGGTCTATATGTCGTTTAATCATTTGTTGTCTTGGTGTGAGAGATTAAACTCTTTTTACTGTCAAATGACCGCCCCATTGTGTGGGTGTCAGGGGCCTATATTTCATTTACTTGCTTGCTGTCTTGGTGGGAGACATTGAACTATTTTTACTGTCAAATGACTGCCCCATTGTGTGGGTGTCAGGGGCCTATATGTCGTTTAATCATTTGTTGTCTTGGTGGGAGATATCAAACTCTTTTTACTGTCAAATGACTGCCCCATTGTGTGGGTGTCAGGGGCCTATATGTCGTTTAATAATTTGTTGTCTTGGTGGGAGATATCAAACTCTTTTTACTGTCAAATGACTGCCCCATTGTGTGGGTGTCAGGGGCCTATATGTCGTTTAATCATTTGTTGTCTTGGTGGGAGATATCAAACTCTTTTTACTGTCAAATGACTGCCCCATTGTGTGGTTGTCAGGGGCATATATGTCATTTAATCATTTGTTGCTTTGTTGGGTGACATTATCCTCTTTGTACTGTCAAATGACCTCTACATTGTCTGGTTGTCAGGGGCCTATATTTCATTTCATCACTTGCTGCATTGGTGGGAGATATTAAACTCTTTATACTGTCAAATGATCTCTACATTGTCAGGGGCCTATATTTTTTTTATTGCCTGCTGTATTGGTGGGAGACATTAACCTCTTTTTACTGTCAAATGACCGCCCCATTGTCTGGTTGTCAGGGGCCTATATTTTGTTTCATCGCTTGCTGCATTTGTGTGAGATATTAAACTCTTTATACTGTCAAATGACCTCTACATTGTCTGGTTGTCAGGGGCCTATATTTCGTTTAATCGCTTGCTGCATTGGTGGGATACATTAAACTCTTTTTACTGTCAAATGACAGCCCTATTGTGTGGGTGTCAGGAGCCTATATTTCGTTTAATTGCTTGCTGTCTTGGTGGGAGACAATAAACTCTTTTTACTGTCCAATGACCTCTCCTCTGTCTGGGTGTCAGGGGCCTACATAAATGATAATGGCCTGTTCCATTGCAGGTTGACCTAAGGCCTTTGTTGCTGTTACGGGACCGCTCTCCTCTTTGCGGGTGCCATGGTCCTCCTGAATTAGTAAATGAGGCCTGTGACACTGCTGGGTGAAATCAATACTGATTTGTCATGATTGTAACTCTCCTCTTTGTGGGTGCCATGGGTCTGAATCAGTGAAGGCGGCCTGTGGCATTGCTGGGTGAAATCAATACTGTCTTGGCATGATTTTAACTCTCCTCTTTGTGGGTCCCGTGGGCCTGAATGTTTGAATAAGGCCTGTGGCCCTGCAGGCAGACATGATTCCTGCTTGGCTGTGATGACAACTTCAACTCCCATGTATGGTTGCCATGGCCCTGAGTCTGTGAATGAGGCCTGTGGCACTGCAGGCAGTCATGAATCCATTTTGGCTGTTATGAGAACTTCAACTCCCATAGCATTCCCACCTGATGCAACCCCAACCTCCTATTCCGCCTCCTCCTCCAAGTTGCCAATTGATATTGGTTAATTTTTATTTATTTATTTTATTTTAATTAAGATTGATTAAGAGGTGCATCTCTGGTACTCTGTGCGCCAGAAACTCAAATCTGCGCCACTTATTCCTTTAGGGGCATGGCGAGTTCATGGAAGATTTATTTTTTGGCACAAGTTAGCAGAAATAGATTTTTTTAAGTTTTTTTCTCACAAAGTCTCCCTTTCCGCTAACTTGTGATAAAAAGTTAAATTTTTCATGGACTGAATATGCCCCTCAGCGAATACCTTGGGGTGTCTTCTTTCCAAAATGGGGTTATATGTGGGGTGTTTGCAGCAACTCTAGCCTCTCGCGAGATGACGCGCCGACGCGTCAAGGAGGAACATCCCGGCCGCAAGCAGGACGCAGCCCTGCGTTCGGCGGTCGGAATCAGGTTAAACTTTTTTTGACCGCCCCATTGTGTGGGTGTCACGGGCCTATATTTTGTTTACTTGCTTGCGGTCTTGGTGGGAGACGTTTAACTCTTTTTCCTGTCAAATGACTGCCCCATTGTGTGGTGTCAGGGGCCTATATGTCGTTTAATCATTTGTTGCTTTGTTGGGTGACATTATCCTCTATGTACTGTCAAATGACCTCTACATTGTCTGGTTGTCAGGGGCCTATATTTCGTTTCATCGCTTGCTGCATTGGTGAGAGATATTAAACTCTTTATACTGTCAAATGACTGCCCCATTGTGTGGCTGTCAGGGGCCTATATTTCGTTCACTTGCTTGCTGTCTTGGTGGGAGTCATTTAACTCTTTGTACTGTCAAATCACTGCCCCATTGTGTGGGTGTCAGGGGCCTATATGTCGTTTAATCATTTGTTGCTTTGTTGGGTGACATTATCCTCCTTGTACTGTCAAATGACCACTACATTGTCTGGTTGTCAGGGGCCTATATTTCGTTTCATCGCTTGCCTCATTGGTGTGAGATATTAAACTCTTTATACTGTCAAATGACCTCTACATTGTCTGGTTGTCAGGGGCCTATATTTTGTTTCATCGCCTGCTATATTGGTGGGAAACATTAACCTCTTTTGACTGTCAAATGTCCGCCCCATTGTGTGGGTGTCAGGGGTCTATATGTCGTTTAATCATTTGTTGTCTTGGTGTGAGAGATTAAACTCTTTTTACTGTCAAATGACCGCCCCATTGTGTGGGTGTCAGGGGCCTATATTTCATTTACTTGCTTGCTGTCTTGGTGGGAGACATTTAACTATTTTTACTGTCAAATGACTGCCCCATTGTGTGGGTGTCAGGGGCCTATATGTCGTTTAATCATTTGTTGTCTTGGTGGGAGATATCAAACTCTTTTACTGTCAAATGACTGCCCCATTGTGTGGGTGTCAGGGGCCTATATGTCGTTTAATAATTTGTTGTCTTGGTGGGAGATATCAAACTCTTTTTACTGTCAAATGACTGCCCCATTGTGTGGGTGTCAGGGGCCTATATGTCGTTTAATCATTTGTTGTCTTGGTGGGAGATATCAAACTCTTTTTACTGTCAAATGACTGCCCCATTGTGTGGTTGTCAGGGGCATATATGTCATTTAATCATTTGTTGCTTTGTTGGGTGACATTATCCTCTTTGTACTGTCAAATGACCTCTACATTGTCTGGTTGTCAGGGGCCTATATTTCATTTCATCACTTGCTGCATTGGTGGGAGATATTAAACTCTTTATACTGTCAAATGATCTCTACATTGTCAGGGGCCTATATTTTTTTTATTGCCTGCTGTATTGGTGGGAGACATTAACCTCTTTTTACTGTCAAATGACCGCCCCATTGTCTGGTTGTCAGGGGCCTATATTTTGTTTCATCGCTTGCTGCATTTGTGTGAGATATTAAACTCTTTATACTGTCAAATGACCTCTACATTGTCTGGTTGTCAGGGGCCTATATTTCGTTTAATCGCTTGCTGCATTGGTGGGATACATTAAACTCTTTTTACTGTCAAATGACAGCCCTATTGTGTGGGTGTCAGGAGCCTATATTTCGTTTAATTGCTTGCTGTCTTGGTGGGAGACATTAAACTCTTTTTACTGTCCAATGACCTCTCCTCTGTCTGGGTGTCAGGGGCCTACATAAATGATAATGGCCTGTTCCATTGCAGGTTGACCTAAGGCCTTTGTTGCTGTTACGGGACCGCTCTCCTCTTTGCGGGTGCCATGGTCCTCCTGAATTAGTAAATGAGGCCTGTGACACTGCTGGGTGAAATCAATACTGATTTGTCATGATTGTAACTCTCCTCTTTGTGGGTGCCATGGGTCTGAATCAGTGAAGGCGGCCTGTGGCATTGCTGGGTGAAATCAATACTGTCTTGGCATGATTTTAACTCTCCTCTTTGTGGGTCCCGTGGGCCTGAATGTTTGAATAAGGCCTGTGGCCCTGCAGGCAGACATGATTCCTGCTTGGCTGTGATGACAACTTCAACTCCCATGTATGGTTGCCATGGCCCTGAGTCTGTGAATGAGGCCTGTGGCACTGCAGGCAGTCATGAATCCATTTTGGCTGTTATGAGAACTTCAGCTCCCATAGCATTCCCACCTGATGCAACCCCAACCTCCTATTCCGCCTCCTCCTCCTCCTCCAAGTTGCCAATTGATATTGGTTAATTTTTATTTATTTATTTTATTTTAAAGGGAACCTGTCACTGGGATTTTGTGTACAGAGCTGAGGACATGGGTTGCTAGATGGCCGCTAGCACATCTGCAATATCCAGTCCCCATCTCAGGTTCATTTGCATATGTATCAAATCGTTTTTTTTACACAATAAAAGCACACAGAGCTATGGGGACTGGATATTGCAGATGTGCTAGCGGCCATCTAGCAACCCATGTCCTCAGCTCTGTACACAAAATCCCGGTGACAGGTTCCCTTTAAGTCATTTTCCTATTCACATTTGTTTGCAGGGGATTTACCTGCATTTTGCTGCCTTTTTCTGCCCTCTAGCCCTTTCCTGATCTATTTTACAGCCTTTTTAGTGCACAGAAGTTCGGCTCCCCATTGACTTCAACGGGGTTCAGGTTCGGGATCGAGTTCGGATCCCGAACCTGAACATTTTTGTGAAGTTAGGCCGAACTTCTCGAACCCGAACATCCAGGTGTTCGCTCAACTCTAATCAGAATTTATCATGGGGGAATATTCAAAGTTGGTTTTGCTTGAGTCTGCGTTGGAGTACTTTGATTAATTTATCGTATCCTTAAACCTAAGTTTTCCTACTTCGGCCCCCTACTAGAGTGAGATTGTCTCGGTGATAAATCTGGAGTGAAGATCACTAAGGGAGAGTTCACATCACCATTTAATTTTCGGTTCTAATCCGTCAGAAGAACAGGAAAAAAACAGTATCCTTTAAAAAAACTGATCCTGTTAGGGCTCATGCACATGACCGTTGTTGTTTTGCGATCCGCAAAAAACTGATACCGGTGATATGCATTCTGCATTTTGCGGAATAGATCGTCCAGCCCCTAATAGAACAGTCCTATCCTTGTTCATAATGCGGATAATAATAGGACATGTATCTTTTTGCAGAATGGACATACAGACACAGAATGCACATGGAGTCATTTCCATTTTTGCGGCCCAATTGAAGTGAATGGCTCCGCGTATGAGCCACAAAAAAAAAACAGACACGGACAAAAAATAAGTTCGTATGCATGAGCCCTTATGCACATTAGCCATCCGTTTGAGCCATTTCCGTAAGAGATCCATAATTTTAGAGGGAAAAAGTGCTGCATACTTTTTTTCTTTCTAAAAAACGAATCTCAGACGGAATTGGCTCAAACGGATGTCAAATGTTTAACAGGTTTATTTATTTTTTTTTTGCTTTTCTTCTGATGTTTTTCTGATAAAATGAAATGGAGATGTGAACTTTCCTTAACATAGCTAACCACACCAAGAAACGTACACAGATCTCACAGGGCCCCATAGCAAAACTTAGTATGGGCCCCCTGCACCTAGTTTCCCAGTGTATTATGATTGGTTGCTATGGGCAACTAAGCCAGTTTTTCTTTACACCAGTTTTGATAAATCTCCCCCACATATCTATTGTTTCAGTCCTCTATGACTATCATTGTCCTATTAATAATATAATAACAGTACCCCTGTACTGGAGCCGCCACATTGCCTGGGAAGGCTACTTTCACACCTGAACTTTCCCTTTTCGCTATTAAGATCCGTCATAGGACCTAAATACCTCAGGAAAACGATTCAGTTTTGTCCGGCTGAAGGGAACGGATTCCATAAGTTTCATTGCGTTCCCATGACGCACACAAAAGCGCTGCAAGCAGCGTTTTCGTGTGTGTCATGGGATACTGATCAAGATGGATCCGTCATGTCTCTTAATGTAAGTTAATGGTGACGGATCCGTTTTCTCTGACACAAAAGAAAACGGATCCATCCCCCGTTGACTTACAATGGATTTAGTGATAGATCCCTCATGGCTATTTTAGAGATAAGACAACCGGATCCTTTCATAACGGATGCAGACAGTTGTATTATCATGATGGAACCGTTTTTGCTGATCCATAACAGATCCAGCAAAAATGCTAGTGTGAAAGTAGCCTGACACTTGACCATGACACCCTTCTATAACAGTTGTTGTATATGTTAAAACATCTGACACATAAAGTCCTGCATTTAAAGAGGTTTTATAAATTTGGCAACTAAATGTTATTTTTTGTATAATAAAAAATGTCAGTATACATTGTGTATCAGTTCCTCACTGTTTTCACTGTCATTCAATAGGATTCTTCATTGTTTAATTCCAGTGCAGGGCTGATTCTGATTATAGTACAGTGATCACAGCTATGTCTTGTAAGGAGCCCTGCCCCTTTGTCCATCACATGACATCACTGGACTGGACAGATTTTAATAGACGTGTAAATAACTGCAAGCAGAGATCTTGAGGCACTGACACAGAAACTATACTGGAAAGGCATATCTAGCTTTCTTTATGCAATATGAAATGTTTATTCCTAAAACCGCAATACTCCTTCTGGATTAATCTGTCCAATTTTCAATCTACAGTACAATGCATGGATATTTATGTGTTATCTCATATCTCATATGTATTTATGTGTGATATTTATGTGTTATCTCATGAGTGATGAAAACCTTGCAAGTCACCTTTGCTTTTCTCCATGGCTCTTTTTATATAATAAAAAAAAGCATGAGTACTGGAACTTCAGTTGGAAGCTAGGAGGAAATTTATGGTATGCTTCTGTGTAGGCTTTGTATACACATTTGATGATCACTCATCCAACATGTAAAGCATTGAGGTGCTTCATATTTATCAAGCTGCTGAAAAGATTTTTTTTAGTTTTGAAATTTGTCTTAAGAGGCAGTTCCAAAGGCATGGTGGGGATGGGTATTGCATACCACCCTTAGCTATAGGGCAGGCTCTCCAGCTGTTGTAAAACTACAATTCCCACCATATACCAATTTCAAGATCTGTATTTTTATATGAATTGTATTACTGATCAAGTGATTTTTTTTTCAGTGTATATTTATTGATGAACTGTCACTTTAATTCATTCATTCTTAGGTTATGGTATCATGTAAAATAGCGGTTTCCCCCTTTTTTCTATTTTCTATTTTCTATATTTTATTTCATTATAGTAACATCAGATGCGTCTTGTTTTTATTAAGGGATTGGAGTCTCCGGTCTCGCATTTCTATTTACATATGAAATCATGTGGGTTGTATATTTTACGTTTACCTGTCTCTGTGGCAATGGTACACCTGATTGTGCACCTGATAAGTTGGTTGTAAGCGTCACCAGGGTGGGCTACGTGGCTGCGTCACGTGGCATCGCCAGTTTTGGCCTTGGAGGGTGGGTGGATCGCCGATAGTTATGTGACTTGCGGTCCACCCCTCCCTCTGATGCTGTCAGCTCTGCTGCGGTGACGTGGCACACATCACCCGGTGATTACGCGCCATATACTTACCACCTATGTTTTGGTGTTTTTGGCGCCAAAGTACGAAATATAATGACGCCATTGTCAAAGCACCTTTGACCTCCTGATGAAGCTGAGAGAGCGAAAAGCGCGTTGAGACGTTTTTCTGGCCATTTTTAAACTCTCTTGCCCTGATCGTGTCTACAGGTGAGCCCAGTGGGTGAAAATATTGGAGATGAGTGATTATTTGATAGCCTGTATCCACTAAAGGACATCCCTTCTGTGAATGATGTAATTGGATATTGGCTGGGTTATATAGACTATGTGTATTATTATCTGGCCTCACCTGTGATGCTTTTTCTGGGACGTGATATATTCTCTTCAGGGGAAGGTAGATTAATGGCTAGTGATTCAATACAGCATTAAGGTCATTGTTACCTATTTCTGACGTTGATATCCCTGACATATTTTTTATTGTGTATTTTTTTGATTTTGTGTAATAAATTGATAATAATTTTATGATATATTTTTTCGGCATGGTTCTTTTGTTCTTTTTGGGAACATTCCTGTAGGTTCCATGATAGTTGTAGACAGCCTGGGCATGCTGGGAGTTGTAGTTTTGCAACAGCTGGAGAGCCACAGATTTGCCATCCCTGCTATATCGGGTGCATGGGTAGATTTTCTATTACAATCCAGGAGCTTCCCCTTACTCCTCTAGCCATAAGACACATTTATCAATGTCTAGAAACAGAATTTGGTCTTACAAAAAAATGGTGGGGAACTTGTGGCTGTTTGATAATAGTGGTAATTAGAGATGAGCGAATTTTATAAAAATTAGATTCGCGGGTTCAACAAATTTTTCAGGAAAAATTCGGTTCGACCCAAATATATTCGTGGCTGCTGAGAGCCTTTATAGTGGTGTAGAACACTGTGCCTTGGAGTAACACGAATAGGGAGTCTGCTTTGGTAGTGAAATAATACTGTGAGTCCATATGACATGCAGATGACAGGCGCCGCTCTTAGAATCACTGCACATTTCACTTATTTGGGCAGATACAAGGCCAAAACTGACCAAATAACTCAAGTATGAACTCAGCCTTACAAGTCAATGTTAGCATCAAGAAAAAGCACACTCCTTTTATACCGTCGACAGCTGATTCCACATAGATGTCTACAGAACCTGTTCTGTTAAACGCTTATAGAAGTAGAGCCCCCTTGACAGAGTGGAGGGGGTGTCAGCAGTAAGTTTGTGTTGACGTCACTAATTAATTTGCACATCCTCTGATCCGTCAGAACAATAACCCCCAATAAAAGGATCCTGTCTGTGGAGAACCCGCCTTCACTCAGTCAGCATTTGGTCAGTAATCCATCAGTATTGCTAATGCCAAAAAAAAACAGGAGTGGATCCAAAACAGAGATGACACATGAATGGAATATTTGCATGTCTTCTATGTTTTGTACCCACTCCTGCTTTTAGCTACCCAATCACAAACCAATTCTTTTTTTTTTTTTGAACAGGGGAGAAAAAACAACAACTTTTATTTAAAGGATTCTGTCAACTCTGATAACACAAATTCAGGTTTTAAACCAGTCATGCTCCACGGATTACCTTGAATCGGCTTTGCTTTTCTGCAATGTAATCTGTCCAGTAGTTTTGCTGAAAAACGACTTTTATAAATATGCTAATTAATCCTGAAGGTGCCCAGAGGGGCGTTATCTTCCACTTTGTGTGCCCAGTAATGACGGCCGAGCGAAGTCTCATGCAGATGCAGTACCCACTGAGGGCTGCGCCAGTGCGATGTGCTGGAGACTGAGGGAAGAGCGAGCATCGGATGTCATTGGGCTCGGCGCATGCCCAGTGGCGACGATGAAGCTCCTGCACATGCGTCTGCGCGAGACTTCGTTCGGCCATCAGGGAGGGGGAGGAGAGGGATGAAACAATGTGGGCGGTTAGGGATTCAGGAGGAAGGCGTGTTTTAGTGAGTAAGGAGCCGGTTTTGGGCACTGCAGGGGGGCGTTACTGGGCACACAAAGTGGAAGATAACGCCCCTCTGGGCACCTTCAGGATTAATTAGCATATTTATAAGAGTCGTTTTTCAGCAAAACTACTGGACGGATTACATTACAGAAAAGCAAAGCCGATTCAAGGTAATCTGTGGAGCATGACTGGTTTAAAAGCTCAATTTGTGTTATCAGAGGTGACAGAATCCCTTTAACAAACAGGACATTAACACACATAAAATACAACACAGAAGGGGCAAAACCACAAAATGTAAAAGACAAACAAAAAAAAGTGCTTCATCAACAAGAATATATTGACCAGTGTCTGGGTGACCATGATGGTAATGCATATTGATCATGAAATGTATGGCTATACGTACAGGGGTTATGGCTGATAACTGGAGGACAGTCCAACAAACAAGCCAACTCCAGCTCATTCTCACAGT
This sequence comes from Bufotes viridis, assembly GCA_033119425.1. Taxonomy (NCBI): domain Eukaryota; kingdom Metazoa; phylum Chordata; class Amphibia; order Anura; family Bufonidae; genus Bufotes; species Bufotes viridis. The sequence continues at coordinate 170,897,288 of CM065590.1, forward strand.
GCAGGCTACACAATCACAGCTGGAAGGTAACTGGTCAGTACAGACAACACCCGAAAATCTTTATAAATAAGCCTTAGTATGTGCCGGTCTCACAGCCACTGTAACAGAACGGTAAGAAGTGGTATAACATGTAGTAAGCACTGCAGGGATCATGTCTAAGACATGCAAGACGTCCGGGGGGTGCCGAACATTGTTGGCAAGGTCTGAGATGAGTCATTCATGTGGTCAATACTGGATGTTATTGATGGCCAGCTCCGTGATGAATCCCAGCACTCGGATTAGGTAGTCCTTACTGAGGAACTTCACTATGCGCTGATGCCACAGATGCCGTCACCTTGACGAGCTGGGTTGCTGATAAGTGGATTCTAAAGTGTCTGGAGAAATGCAAGTAAAGACATTCGAATAAATTGTCCACTTCCCCCAAGTGACCTCGTCCTTTGATTTATGAATATCATTCCATAAAGTCTTGAAGTCCTCTGCGTGCATGGCTTAAGAAATGTCTATGGAAGGTTCGACGCGCACAGAGAAAACAAGCTCTGTGACCGACACTGATCCAGACACGTCATACCTGGTCCACATCGCTGCTAGCCACGTAAGGTCCTGAGAACTGATCACCAGCTTACCAAAACAACAGTCAAAGTTTCTTTGGAACCAAGTCCCTACGATAGCCGTGAGTGCCTCAGAGCTGTTATACAGGAAAACCGGGAGGCAAGTAAATGTCTTTGGTAACACCTCCAATAGATCGTCATCTGTGTACGTCCCGCAGAACCAACCTGTCCACACAATCCGGTCCTCTGTGCTTGCCTTGGTGAGTGGAGGCTTGGATGAAATCTGTATGAGCAAAGCCAGTGGATCTCTGTCCTTTTCTTTTGAGTCCAGGTAAACAGGAAAATTTGGCTTTTAGGTCTGAGCCCACTTCAATGGTAAGACCCTTCTGCTTCTCGGCAGCTGTGTGGGCTTGGACTACTCTTTCAGTCTTGTGTATGAGAAATTATAAATTGGTGTGACGCTGTACAGAGTCTATTGCTTTTGAAGGAGCAAAGCAGCCTGTGCCTGATCAAGAGTTTCCTCCCAGTGGGTGCACTGCGGGATTTTTCTTTTAGACAAGCTTCGCAATGCAGACTGTTGATGTTCAGAGGTCAAGCTTCTGGGAGGATACCTCGGGCTGTGAAAATGACTGCTCCTTCTTGCCAATGACCTACTTCTGGGGGTTAACACCCTATCGGTTGGTGTTTCCATATCCTTGCAATAAATGATGTTCCCGTTCACTGACTGTAAACAGAGATCTTGACAGACAAATGTATAAAACTCTGCTGCCATTTTTCTAGGCGCCATGTCTCCAGTCCCCTGACCAGCTAGATTTACCAGTATCTGCTCCAGGAAATGAAGCAGTGGAATAACATGCTCATCCCGTGGTCCTGGCGACTGACAAATAACAGCGCCTGAGCAAATGGCAGGTGTCACGCATGAGCTTCCACTGGCTGACATCGAAGTTACACAGGGGACTACTTCTGTTCGCTTGGATCATCAAGAAATCGTTGATGGCCTTTCTCTGTTCATATAGTCAGTCCAACATATGAAGGGTGGAATTCCAACGAGTGGAAACGTTGTATATCAGCCAATGTTGGGGGGTGCCGTTCTGCCGCTGCAGCTCAAGGAGGGTGTGCTTTGCGGTGTACGAGTGGCTAAAGTGCATGCAAAGTTTCCTGACCATTTTTAGGATGTCTTGCAGATGGGTGGAAGACTTCAGAAACCACTTGACAACCAGATTGAACCCATGCGCCATGCAGGGCGCATGGCTCAGCACTACTTGACGCAGCGCCGACACCACATTCTTCCCGTTGTCGGTCACCAAGGTTCCGATTTTCAGTTGTCGTGGAGAAAGCCAATATTCGATTTCTTGATGAAGGACACGGAGCAGTTCCTCCCCTGTGTGACTCTGTTCACCCGGGCAAACCAGGGGCAGAACAGCGTGAGAGTGATGGGAGGGGGTTGCACATGGCTTGCATACATAATTCTTGGATCTCTACATGAAAATAATGTATTTGGTGTAAATCGCGCAAGGGGCATAGTTGGAGACATTAACCTCTTAAGAGATACAGAGCAGCGGAGTTTGCTTTACAATTAAAAATTTCACCACTGCGTAATTCGGCCCATACAGCAAAAGGAGGTGTACAATCACCCATAACTTTGACTAAAATAAGCACGTTTCATATTCTAAATTTCACCACTAAGTAATTCGGCCCGTACCGCAAAAGGAGGTGTACAATCACACATAAATTTGACTAAAAAAAGCCAGTTTCATATAACAAACTTCACCACTACGTAATTCGGCCCATACCGCAAAAGAAGGTGTACAGTCACCCAGGAATTTGACTTAAAAAATCCTGTTACATTTTCCAAATTTCACCACTCCATAATTTGCATACCGCAAAAGGAGATGTATAGTCACCCATGAATTTTCCCCAAAAAAGCCTGTTTCACAGAAAAAATTTCACCACTATGTAATTCTGTCCATACAGAAAAAGGAGGTGGACAGGCACCCATGAAATTTCCCCAAAAAAGCCCGCTTCACAGAAAAAATGTGGCCTTTGCCACATATAACTGCCCCGCTTTACGGCAAATAGGCCTTTACTTTTTTTAAACTTTTACACTACACAAGGCTTATCAACAGATAAATGCAAAGATGAATGGTAAATATATGTTTTTCTTCCATTAATACATGGCAAACTGGGCTTCCGAATATATCACTGCACCGCTGAGTGGCAATTAGGCCCTCTTTTACACAAAAGGCTCTTCAACAGATAAATGCAAAACTGGACAGCAAATATATTTTTATTTCGCCACTAATACATGGCAAACAGGGCTTCCCAATGTATCACTGCACCGCAGAATGTCAATTAGGCCCACATTTTTTTCTACTTTTACACAACAGGCTGTTCAACAGATACATGCAACGCTGGACGGTGAATATATTTTTATTTCGCCACTAATACACGGCAAACTGAACTTCCCAATATATCACTGCATCACAGAACGTCAATTAGGCCCAAATTTTGTTCTACTTTTACACAACAGGCTTTTCAACAGATACATGCAAAGCTAGATGGCGAATACACGGAAAAAAGGGCTTTAGAGGCTTTAAAGGGCACATAACTGCACAGCTGAGCGGCAAATATTTTTTTCCTTTTTCCACTAATACATGCAAAAAAGGGCTTTAAAACAGATAACTGCACCGCTGAGCGGCAAAGATATTTTTCCTTTTTTAACTAATACACGGAAAAAAAGGGCTTTAAAACAGATAACTGCACCGCTGAGGGGCAAATATGTTTTTTTATTTTTCCACTAATACGCGGAAAAAAAGGGCTTTAAAGCAAATAACTGCACCACTGAGCGGCAAATATATTTTACTTTTGCCACTAATACATGACAAAAAGGGCTGTAATTTTCACCCTTTACCACAAAACGGCTAATAAGCCCTTTTTTCCCACTAATACAAGCCAAAAAATGAAGAAAAACATATAACTGCACCGCACAAGTCCAAATAGAACATATAAATATTTCCTTGTAATAAATCCAGTTAATGGCTGTATAAAACAGCACTTGCACCCTAATAAGACAGGTTTGCTGGAATTACAGAGCTGTATAATGGCAATTTGGGTGCCCAGTTAGTGCAGCAAGGTGTAATCGGATTGTTCCTATTACTCAGGCTGTAACCTCCCCTATTGAACCCTGTTCAACACAAATGCTAGTGGAATGATTCTACCTTATCCTTTCCCTACACCTTGTGTAATCTCTCCCTGCACTTGTTAATCTTTTTTTTTCACCACAATCAAGTCTTTCCTATTACGGTCCCTAATGCCTACATAAATGTCTCTCCCTGCACTAAGTACACTGGTGAATGGCAGAATCTAAGATGGCCGCTGTATTTATAGGGCTGTGACATCACAGGGCTGGCTGGCTGCTAATTGGCTGCATGCATGTCAGTGTGGGTGATCCTGCCTTCCCAGAGTTCCTTTCTCCATGTCCTCACACGTGTAGCAGCCATTTTAGGAAAAAATACGATTCTTTACCATGAGGAATTTCAGCTTCAGTGTTAATCGAATCTTTAGTGAAATTCGGATTGAATTCCACTTCGTCAGCTTCAATTCGCTCATCTATAGTGGTATTATTAGAGACATTTATCATGAGTTGTGAGACTTTTTAATAAATATGTTTGAGATGTATTTGAAATAAATGACACTTTATAAATAAATCTGCCTCACTGTCCATTATTAATATGTAGACTAAATTACGTTCTAGATTATTATGACCTGAAATCGATTACCTAAGTGTACCCAATAGTCGCAAATGCAACTAAATTCAACTGAAGTCCATAGCTTACGTCTTGTGTATCCTCTGTGGTGCTATAGAAATAAATTCTGAGCGCTCAAGAGCTACTTTCAAGGAACATTTTTCCTGCATTCACGTCTATTGCTTTTATTACTACCCTATTATTAGATTTTTTGCCAAATCAAGCCAACAATTGAAATGTCACATGCGCTGTTGGACCTAAATGCTTTGTGATGAATATGAAATCAATAGCAAGATGCTCCACTGTGTTGTAAAAGAGTTTATTAATGAATGAATTAATAACCACATTATGGGTCCAGCCACTGTCTCCTGTCTGTCTCGCCTTGGTGTCTCAAAGAGACGTTATACGCTGTGCTAATAGTGGCCCCCTTATTTCAGGGAGAACAAGCTCAGTAATAGGACATGAGGAATCAATGATGTCCTTGTCTGTTCACAAGTGATAATGATAACAAATGGCTCAGCAGTGATTACAGCTGCCCATGTCAGTCTCCCAACACACTGATTTGACTTCCTTTTCTGGGTTGGGACTTAATAGAAAAATCCTGCATTGACCGACAGTCAATAAAGAAAAGGAAGTCGATAGTCATTTAAAAAAAAAAAAAAAAAAAAAAGACATCATTGTTGAGGTGTGGGCAGGAAAGCAATGACAAAAAGGTGACCTGATAACAGCACTGTCAAAGAAATCCTTAAAGTGAAGGTTATGTGTAGACCTACAGTGCAGGATATTAGAGGGAATCTCTGGTATACTATTTGTAGTGGAATCCCGACCGCTAGCTAGCATACATGATCTGAATATTTTGCAAGACTGCAGAAGGAGTTTCACATGTAGATTAGGCTCTGTTTGGTGTATACTTACAGCATATCCACTAGGAAGATCTACTGAATTACTTTAGACTTACTATATATACCGGTAATTGTATGCCAGGCAGTCAAATTCATCTGCTATTGATTTCCATAGTAAAAAAAAAATTATAGTGCAGTGGAATCTGGGGTCTGTTAAACAGAGGGTCTCTATTAGTTTAAGGTGTTTGGAAGAACCTGTATTTATTTATGGGTCTATATTTTTAGGCATGGGCAGACTGACCATAGACCCTACCGGTGGGCCAATGCCCAGAGGGCCACCCAAGCCCTCCTCTTGGCACCCAGCTAGGTACATCTGATGCTCTCAGCGTAGTCTGGTTCTGCTGGGGCAGTAGTCTGTTGTCTTGTCCTCTTATTGAGATCTGGTCCATGGTTGTGATGCCTCCACTATTCATTAAGTGATGTGGAAGAACATAAATCCATAGCACACATGCATTCCTGTTCTGAGGGTGTCAAAGGTTGTCATTAATTTGTATTCCAAGACCTTCCTGCCTCTCTGAGATTTGAAATTACTTTTCGATACAAAAAAAATTATGCCTCTATGTCTTTATGCTTGGGCACCTGTAGATCCACCTTTTTTTCTTTTATGGTATGATGAGCAGTCATTCTTGCTTTTGGTGTCTTCCCTGTTTTACCTACACAAAGAGCCTGGTAGGACATTTGGTACATACAATGAAGTGGACTGAGGACTTTCAGATTTCACCGTTTCTATCTACTGGCTATTGCAATACAAAGAATCTTTGAGACCTAATAAAAACCTTATTTGTATTCATTTTGACTTCTAAATCCTCCCCCCTCATGGACGATGTTACAATCTGTGGATGTGGTTGGCTGCTGACCCAAGGACCAGAGACACCAGAGCGAGACACAAGGAATTGGGCTCTACTCATAGTCAAGACACAGACTGCAGTCTTGGGCAGGCAAAATGTGTGCAAAATCTGAAATGCAGCTGAGAAGTTGGTACACAGTAAGCAAATGTACTGTGTTTGCAAGGTCTAACAGGACAGACCCAAACATAACCTGATTGATCAGGCAAAGGGCTCATGCCCACGAACGAAAGGGTTTTGTGCCCATACTGCCGACTGCAAACCATTGACTCAAATGGGTCCATGAGCCGTAAGATACAGACGAAAATAGAACATAGCCTATCTTTTGTGGTGCAGATTGTCTACAAAGTGCTTATCTTGCGAATTGCGGACGGAACCATTCAAGTGTGGGTCTGCATCCGCAGCATGGAGTGCACACGGCCAGTGCCCATGGATTGCGGACCGCTATTTGCAGTCCACAGCACTGAAACGGAGCCCCTATGATCGTGGGCATGAGATTGAGGGAGACAGACAGGTATATATAGGAACAGCTAATGAGCAATTGGATACAGCCATGCAGCAGCTCCCAGGAGAAGGTTAGCTGCCAAAATGCTCAAACAGACGTGAGATACAATGAACAACTTCTGCCATGTCATTCCCTCCATGGCTGCCAGAGTCTGCTCTCTGTTACATAACAGACGTTGAGCACTCCATACACTGTACAGAAAACATTCAGTCAAGAAGCCTTTTAGATATTGTGGCTAGGCACTAGGTTTCCTATAGGAGTAAACTACAAAAAGGATTTTCCATATATTGAGCTATATTAGCACCTCCATTGCCACCTTTCATCATACACGCTCTTATCTCTATCATTAATGTGGAATCCTAGCCAGTTTATCTATGCACCCTGAAGGGGAGGGCTTTGTGCACGGACGTAGTTCAGCATTGCGGTTAAATAGTTCATACACAAATAGACAAATATACAGTGAACAAGGGCTCTGTAAACAGTCTGAAATGCGTAGGTCATGAATGAACTACTATACAGCAGATTGTAAACAAAAAATAAAATAAAGGAAAGGCCCCATGCACACGACCGTTGTTTGTTTCCGTGTCCGTTCCGTTTTTTTTCACGGATAGGAAGCTTCCCCATTCATTTCAATGGGTCCGTCAAAAAATGCGGATGGTCAACCGTTTTTGTTCCGCATCCGTGATCCGTGTTTTCATTCCGTCCAAAAAAATAGTGCATGTCCTATTTTTGTCACGTTTGCGGACAAGGATAGGCATTTTTACAATGGATCTGCCATAAAAATCGGATCCGTCAAAAAAAATGGTCAGTCATCCGTTTTTTTTGACGGACGCAAAATTTCAAGGAGGAGCGGACGCGGAGGCAGGCAACGGTCGTGTGCATGTAGCCAAATTGTGATGTTACAAATCTTTGGATTTGGCTTCTTGATCTTGAGTAAAGGGTCTGAATACTGATGTCAATGCAAGATTTTAGTTTTTCTTTGTTTTTATTTTTTGGCTAGTAAAAAAATTCAAGAATTTTTACATATTTTTTGTGGGGGTGGGGTCGGGGTGTTTTCAGTAGCGGCAGTTTTTAGTCACACATTTTACTTCCATAATTTTCATACTTTTTTTTCCACCTAAAGCAATGAAAAAGAGAAAAAGCAAGATAAAAGCCACAGTCAGAGCATGCTGTTATTCGGAAAAAAACAAAACAAAAGGGAAAAAGAAAAGCACTAGGAAATTGTCTTAGGCCCCTTTCACACGGGCGAGTTTTCCGCGCGGGTGCAATGCGTGAGGAGGACGCATTGCACCCGCACTGAATCCTGACCCATTCAGTTCTATGGGGCTGTGCACATGAGCGGTGATTTTCACACATCACTTCTGCGTTGCGTGAAAATTGCAGCATGTTCTATATTCTGCGTTTTTCACGCAACGCAGGCCCCATAGAAGTGAATGGGGCTGCGGGAAAATCGCAAGCATCCGCAAGCAAGTGCGGATGCGTTGCGATTTTCCCGCATTGTTGCTTAGCAACGGGACCCAATCTCTATTATTTCCCTTATAACATGGTTATAAGGGAAATAATAGCATTCTTAATAAAGAATGCATTGTTAAATGATGAGGAAGGGGTTAAAAATAATAAAAGTTAACTTACCTTAGCCACTTGATCGCGTAGTCGCGATCTGTCCTCTCTTTCCCTGCAGCATCTCTGATCTAAAGGACCTGTGATGACGTCACATCACATGGCTCAATCACATGCTCCATCACTATGGTGATGGAGCATGTGATTGGTCCATGTGACCATGTGACATCATCCAAGGTCCTTAAACACTATCCTCAGGCTGTGGATAGTGGTTAGGACCTTGGATGATGTCACATGGTCACATGGACCAATCACATGCTCCATCACCATAGTGATGGAGCATGTGATTGGGCCATGTGATGCTGTGACATCATCACAGGTCCTTAACATCTTTCAAGCTAACGGAGAGGAGGCCGGGCTTCGCGATCAAATGGAACAGGTAAGTAATTATTAGTTTATTATTTTAACTCATTCTGCACCAGTTTGAACATTAGGGAGATGGCCAAGGGTATTATTTTACATTATAACTATGTTATAATGTGAAATAATACCAGCGGGACAATTTCTGACCCAAACATGCACTTCTGTGAAGAAGTGCAGGTTCGGGTCTGGGTACCAAAAGTGCCGATTTTTCTCCCGCGCGTGCAAAACGCATGACAGCGCTTTGCACTCGCAGGGAAAAATCGCGGCGATTCCCGCAACGCACCCGCACTGTTTGACGGAGTGCACCCGCAACGCCCGTCTGAAAGAGGCCTTAGAATGCCTCCATGAAAAACAGGGGTTTCTGTTGGTCACCATGTAACATCTGTGCATGATGGATGATCTTTGCTGAAAAAAAAAGTGGAATTTTTGAAAAATAAAAACAAGGGGAAACCATCTTAACTGAATGTGTTATTTTGATACATTTTCCCCATTTTTTCAATCATGAAATTATACATTTAATGGCACTAAAAATATGGCATTAGGGCAATTATCATGATAACGTGATGTTTTATGCTGCTATGTAGCCATCTGTTCCCTTTTGTTTCATCATTTACCTGAAAACACACACACACAAAAACTATTGAGATTATCAAATAGCACTGGCGCAGTAGATATATCTTGAAAAATAAATGAAACAAAGGGAAATTCTCATTAAAATATAATCTTGTTTTGCGCAGACTTCTCCAGCATTCATCACTGTGTGTACTTTTCTCTACAAATGAATTTATAATTCTCATTTAAGTATAGCAGTATTGACTTATAGATTCAAAATTCCCTTGCCTTGTGCTGTCTTGTCAAGAAGAAATGTAGATTAATTATTTTATTGTTGCCATTTGTTTGGTTACAACACAGAAAGCTCATTTTTACCCCGTGTCTCCTCCTTAAGCCTAAAACTCCTGTGACCTTGTGTTTTCAATGTCATTAATCTAAATGCGGAAGGCCAGGCAAGGTCCCCAGCCAGCATCTATCTAGTATATGAAACCACTATTGCATTTCATGGTACACTGCCATCAAACTCAATGTCTGGGATTTCTGCATCCCCCTTATGCCCATCACATGCAGCAGACTTGCCTGGTGGGTATTCCTGAGCCCCGGGAGATCCAGCATATTGATTGACTAAGGGATTTGTTACCGAGAACGTTGCTTGATCACAATAATTCAATCATGTTAGATTAACAACATTAATTACACTCATTACAAGGGTTTAGCGCAAATCCAAGAAATAAAGCATCCACTGTTTACAGCATCAGAGGTAAGTCATTCATCGAAGGGTCATAAATGGATTGAAGAATATTCAGACTGTAGGCATCATGAATATTTTTTATGGGTTCTGTTGTGGGTGTCATTTGCTGTCACCTGTGTCGAGCAGGCTGCTGCTTGTACAGGACAAGTATTGCAGATGAGCATTTCTACAAACGCTCATTCCTGATAATTGCCACGTGTAAAGGTGCCACTCATCATCTAACAAAAGGGCAAACACTTGGTCAGGTGATCAAGTCTTCCATGCAGCTCATAAAAATCTTATTCCATCACATTATACACTGCTCATTTCCAGAGGTTACGACCACCCTGCAATCCAGCAGTGGTGGCCGTGCTTGCACACTATAGGAAAAAGCGATGGACGCTGGTGGCTGTGGCCATGGGAGGGCACATAGACACACATGTGCAGCAGCTTCCGTTCCGGCCACCTCGTATCTGTGCTGCAGCAGTGGTTGTTATCCCTGTAAACGAGCCGTGTACAATGTAATAAAAAGATGAATCCAGCTAGCAAAGGAAGCAATATGGATAATACCAATACATTAGTCAGTGCAGTGCATTAAAGGTGTATTCCCATCACAATGATCACTGTATGGAGGGGGGTGGGGGGGGGGGTGGGGGCTGTGTGAGATTGTATGGAGGGTTTCTTTGTGGGATTGTATGGAGGGGTATTCTGTGTAAGATTGTATGAAAGGGGCTGCTGTGTGATATTGTATGTTTTTTTTGTGTGGGGTTGTATGGAGGGCGGCTGTGTAAGATTGTATGGAGGGGGGCTCTGTGAGATTGTATAGAGGGAGGAGCTGCTGTGTGGGGTTATATTGGGGGGTTCTGTGTGGGATTGTATGCTGAGTGGGGAGGAGCTACTGTGCGTGATTGTATGGTGGGGGTTGCTGTGCACAATTGCATGGCGGGGGCTGCTGTGCGCAACGATATGGCAGGGCTGCTGTATGCGATTGTATGGCGGGGGCTGCTGTGCGCGACGATATAGCGGGGGCTGCTGTGTGCGATTGTATGGCGGCGGCTGCTGTGTGCCATTGTATGGCGGGGCTGCTGTGTGCAATTGTATGGCGAGGGCTGCTGTGCGTGATTTTATGGCGAGGGCTGCTGTGCGTGATTTTATGGCGGGGGCTGCTGTGCGTGACTTTATGGCGGGGGCTGCTGTGCGTGACTTTATGGCGGGGGCTGCTGTGCGCGATTGTATGGCTGGGGCTGCTGTGTGTGATTGTATAGCTGGGGCTGCTATGCGCAATTGTATGGCTGGGGCTGCTGTGCGCGATTGTATGGCTGGGGCTGCTGTGTGTGATTGTATAGCTGGGGCTGCTGTGCGCAATTGTATCGCTGGGGGTGCTGTGCACGATTGTATGGCGGGGGCTGCTGTGTGCGATTGTATGGAGAAGGCTGCTGTGTGCGATTGTATGGCTGGGGCTGCTGTGTGTGATTGTATAGCTGGGGCTGCTGTGAGCAATTGCATGGCTGGGGCTGCTGTGCGCAATTGTATCGCTGGGGGTGCTGTGCACGATTGTATGGCGGGGGCTACTATGCGCAATTGTATAGCGGGGGCTGCTGTGTGCGATTGAATGGAGGAGGGGGGCTTCTGTGTGCGATTGTATGGAGGAGGGGGGCTGCTGTGTGCGATTGTATGGCGGGGGCTGCTGTGCACAATTATATGGCGGGGGCTGCTGTGCACGATTATATGGCGGGGGCTGCTATGCGCGATTGTATGGCGGGGGCTGCTGTGTGCGATTGTATGGTGAAGGCTGCTGTGTGCCATTGCATGGTGGTGGCTGCTGTGTGCGATTGTATGGCAGGGGCTGCTGTGCGTAATTGTATGGAGGGGGCTGCTGTGCTCGATTGTATGGAGGGGGCTGCTGTGTGCGATTGTATTCTGAGTGGTGGGGGTGTTCTGTGTGGGATTGTATGGAGGGGGGGCTGTGTGGGATTGTATGGAGGGGGCTGCTGTGCACGATTGTATGGAGGGGGCTTCTGTGCGCGATTGTACGGAGAGGGGGGGCTTCTGTGTGCGATTGTATGCTGAGTGGGGGGAGTGTTCTGTATGGGATTGTATGGAGAGGGGGCTGTGTGGGATTGTATGGAGGGAGGGGCTGTGTGGGGTTGTATGGAGGGGGGGCTGTGTGGGATTGTATGGAGGGGGGCTGTGTGGGATTGTACAGGGGGCTGTGTGGGATTGTACGGAGGGGGAAGGTGTGTGATTGTACAGGGGGCTGTGTGGATTGTACGGAGGGGGGCTGTGTGGGATTGTATGGAGGGGCGGCTGTGTGAGATTTTATGGAGGGGGGCTGTTGAGATTGTATGCTGAGTGGGGGGCTGTTCTGTGTGGGATTGTATAAATGGGGGGGCAGTGTGGGATTACATGGAGGGGGGTCTATGTGGGATAGTATGAAGGGGGCGGCTGTGTGGGATTGTATGGAGGGGACGGATGTGCGCGATTGTATGGTGGGGGCTGCTGTGCGCAATTGTATGGTGGGGGCTGCTGTGTGGGATTGTATGGTGGGGGCTGCTGTGTGCGATTTTATGGAGAGGGCTGCTGTGTGCGATTGTATGGCGGGGGCTGCTGTGTGCCATTGTATGGCGGGGCTGCTGTGTGCGATTGTATGGCGAGGGCTGCTGTGTGCGATTGTATGGCGGGGGCTGCTGTGCGCGATGGTATGGAGAGGGGGGGTGGGCTGTTGTGTGCAATGTTATGGAGGGAGCTGCTGTGTGCGATTGTATGGAGGGGGCTCCTGTGCACGATTGTATAGAGGGGCTGCTGTGTGCGATTGTATGCTAAGTGTGTGTGTGTGGGGGGTGTTCTATGTGGGATTGTATGGAGGGGGGCTGTGTGGGGTTGTATGAAGGGGGGGCTGTGTGAGATTGTACGGAGGGGGCTGCTGTGCACTATTGTATGGAGGGGGCTGCTGTGCACGATTGTATGGAGGGGACTGCTGTGTGCGATTGTATGGAGATAGGGGCTGCTGTGTGCGATTGTATGGAGGAGGGGCTGATTTTTGCGATTGTATGCTGAGTGTGTGTGTGTGGGGGTATTCTGTGTGGGATTGTATGGAAGGGGGGCTGTTTGGGTTGTATGGAGGGGGGGGCTATGTGGGATTGTATGGAGGGGACGGCTGTGTGAGATTTTATGGAGAGGGGCTGTCTGATATTATGTGGAGGGGGCTCTGTGCCATTGTATGGAGAGGGCTGTTGTGTGAGATTGTATGCTGAGTGGGGGGCTGTTTTGTGTGGGATTGTATGGATGGGGGGGCTATGTGGGATTATATGGAGGGGGGTCTAAGTGGGATAGTATGGAGAGGGCTGCTGTCTGCGATTGTATGTCGGGGGCTGCTGTGTGCCATTGTATGGCAGGGCTGCTGTGTGCGATTTTATGGCGAGGGCTGCTGTGTGTGATTGTATAGCGGGGGCTGCTATGCACGATTGTATGGAAAGGGGGGGGGGTGCTGTTATTTGGTATGGAGGGAGCTGCTGTGTGCGATTGCATGGAGGGGGCTCCTGTGCACGATTGTATGGAGGGGCTGCTGTGTGCGATTGTATGCTGAGTGGCAGGGCCGGTGCAAGGATTTTTGCCGCCCTAGGCAAAAGAAAAGTTTGCGGCCCCCCCCCCCCCCATGTGACATCACAATGCCCCACCGATATGACCTGCCATATTAAAGGGGTTCTGCAGTTTATTTAAACTGATCGGCAGGGGTCCGACACCCGGGACCCCCGCCAACCCTGTTTGAGAAGGAAGCGGCGCTGGCGCCTCAGCCTTCTCGCAGTGACGTCACGATTAGTATCATTGGCCTGGGTGGGGCTAAGCTTCATTCAAGTGAACAGAGCTTAACCCTGCCAAGGCCAGTGATACTAGTCGTGACGTCACTGCGCCTGCGTTAAACAGCGAGAAGGCCGAGGCACTACTGCCAGCGCCACTGCCTTCTCAAACAGCTGATCGGCGAGGGTCCCGGGTGTCGGACCCCAGCCAATCAGATGCCGATGATCTATCCTGAGGATAAATCATCAGTTTAAATAAACTGCAGAACTCCTTTAACTAACGCCAGTTCTCTCTCTCCCCCCCTTGTCATTCTCTTTTCCCCCCTTGTCATTCTCTTTGTCCTTCTTGTCATTCTTCCCCCCCCATGTCATTCTTCCCCCCCTTGTCATCCCCCCCCCCTTGTCATTCTTTCCCCCCTCTTGTCATTCTCTTTCCCCCTTGTCATTCTTTTTCCCTTTCTTATCATTCTCCCCCCCATACCATTCTCTAGTCTCCCCCTCTTTTCATTCTCTTTGAACTCTTGTCATTCTCCCCCCCCCCATGTCATTCTCTAGTCTCCCCCTCTTTTCATTCTCTTTGATCCTCTTGTCTTTCTCTCCCTTTCTTGTCATTCTTCGCCCCACCATCCCCTCCCATGTAATTTTCTTTCCATTCCCCCCCACCTCTGGTGTAGCGTGGCCAAGCTCTGTATGGTCCGCGGGTACAGGCACTTTTGTTTCCTGTACCCGAGCAGACTGACAGGAAGTGCACACTGTGTGCGCACTTCATGTCAGTCTGGCCGGGTACAGGAGACAGATGCTCCCTGTACCCGCGAACCATACAGGGCTCGGCCACGCTACAATGAGGGACTGACAGGAGGAAGCACTGAGCGCTTCCCTCCTGTCAGCTCCTCTCCCCTTGCTGCGCCCAGGCGGTGCGCCCTCATGGACGCGCCAGCCCAGGCAGTGCTGCAGCCACCAGAGGCTCAATATAGAGCGTTCGGGCGGCTGCAGCATGAGGCGGGGCCGGCGCTCCTAGCAGCGCCCCTTCCCAAGGGGCGCTCTACGCGGCTGCTTAGTCCGCTTATAGGACGCGCCGGTCCTGCTGAGTGGAGGGGGTGTTCTGTGTGGGATTGTATGGGAGGGGGCTGTGTGGGATTGTACGGAGGGGGCTGCTGTGCACTATTGTATGGAGGGGGCTGCTGTGCACTATTGTATGGAGGGGGCTGCTGTGCACTATTGTATGGAGGGGGCTGCTGTGCACGATTGTATGGAGGGGGCTGCTGTGTGCGATTGTATGGAGACGGGGGATGCTGTGTGCGATTGTAGGGAGCGGGGGCTGCTTTGTGCGATTGCATGCTGAGTGTGTGTGTGGGGGCGTGTTCTATATGGGATTGTATGGGGGGGGGGCTGTGTGGAATTGACGGAGGGGGGGCTGTGTGGGATTCTATGGAGGGGTAGAGGTGTGGGATTGTACGGGGGCTGTGTGGGATTGTACGGAGGGGGGCTGTGTGGGATTGTATGGAAGGGGCAGCTGTGTGAGATTTTATAGAGGGGGCTGTGTGAGATTGTATGGAGGGGGGGGGGTCTGTGTGCGATTGTGTGGAGAGGGCTGCTGTGTGAGATTGTATGCTGAGTGAGGGGGGGGGGGTTCTGTGGGATTGTATGGAATCCCACACAGCCCCTTCTCCGTACAATCCCACACGGCTGTGTTGAATTGTATGAACGGGTGGTCTATGTGGGATAGTATGGAGGGGGCGGCTGTGAGGGATTGTATGGAGTGGGGGCTGTGTGGGATTGTATGGAGGGGGGGCTGTGTGGGATTGTATGCTGAGTGGGGGCTGCCGTGTGAATGTACTCTTACCCATAGTAAACTAACTACACAGATCGGATGCAGAGAAATCCAGCATTTTATTAATATGCAAATGATTCTCCGCATACAATCCCACACTACCCCCCCCCCCATAAAATCCTATACTACTCCCCTTCCCAGCATACAATCCTACACAGCAACCCCCCACCATACAATCCCACATAGCAGCCCCCCCCCTCTCCATACAATCCCACACAGCAGCCCTCCCTCCATACAATCTCATACAGCAGCCCCTCTTCATACAATCCCACACAGCAGACCCCCTCTCCATAAAATCCCACACAGACATCCCCCCACCCCCTTCCATACAATCCTCAATCCTAGTTATCATGTTCCCTGTCTGATATCTCCTACGGTACATGTAGAGGTGAAATCTGCCGGTTTATTTGTCTTCAATAAAAACTAATAGTTTCATCCAATCTTTTTAAATTAATTTGTCGTTGTTTTTTTCGCCTCTGCTGGCGTTCTTTTGTCTGCTCTGAGCTTGTGCTTCTACATGATGCCTGTACTGTCTGCCGCTTGGAGGGTCTTCATGACCCCTGCAGCTTCATAGAGCCCCAGGCCCCTGGTGCACATGGCTGTGATAGAGGAAGTCTTGTGGCGTAGTCTGTTCTATCATTTCCTCTACAATGACAGCTGGATCTTTTCCAGTGTTGCCCTTCAAAAGGCTCTGCCAATGTCCCTGGTCCCTAAAGGTGGCAACCATGCTTGAATCAACATGTGCCTGCCCATGGTGAGTCACCTCGCTGTACTGCCTGAGGGTCATCAATTACAGTGATTTGATGTGATTGTGACCTAGTACGTGAGGCTCCTTTTACACATGGCCAGGGACAAGTGACGATCGATGATCCACTAGTTGATCGCTTTTCTCTAAAAGGTTGACAGAGGGCAGGACATTATTGAATGGAGGGACACAGGGGAGGACATTATGGAATGGAGGGACACAGAGGGCAGGACATTATAGAATGGAGGGAAACAGGGGAGGACATTATGGAATGGAGGGACACAGAGGGCAGGATATTATGGAATGGAGGGACACAGAGGGGAGGACATTATGGAATGGAGGGACACAGAGGACATTATAGAATGGAGGGACACAGAGGGGAGGACATTATGGAATGGAGGGACACATGGGAGGACATTATGGAATGGAGAGACACAGAGGGCAGGACATTATGGAATGGAGGGACACAGAGGGGAGGACATTATGGAATGGAGGGACACAGAGGGGAGGACATTATGGAATGGAGGGGCACAGGGGAGGACATTATGGAATGGAGGGACACAGAGGGGAGGACATTATGGAATAGATGGACACAGAGGGGAGGACATTATGGAATAGAGGGACACAGAGGGGAGGACATTATGGAATGGAGGGACACAGAGGGGAGGACATTATGGAATGGAGGGACACAGAGGGCAGGACATTATGGAATGGAGGGACACAGAGGGGAGGACATTATGGAATGGAGGGACACAGAGGGCAGGACAATATGGAATGGAGGGACACAGAGGGCAGGACATTATGGAATGGAGGGACACAGAGGGGAGGACATTATGGAATGGAGGGACACAGGGGAGGACATTATAGAATGGAGGGACACAGAGGGGAGGACATTATGGAATGGAGGGACACAGGGGAGGACATTATAGAATGGAGGGACACAGAGGGGAGGACATTATGGAATGGAGGGACACAGAGGGCAGGACATTATGGAATGGAGGGACACAGAGGGCAGGACATTATAGAATGGAGGGACACAGAGGGCAGGACATTATGGAATGGAAGGACACAGAGGGCAGGACATTATGGAATGGAGGGACACAGAGGGCAGGACATTATGGAATGGAGGGACACAGAGGGCAGGACATTATGGAATGGATGGACACAGAGGGCAGGACATTATGGAATGGAGGGACACAGAGGGCAGGACATTATGGAATGGAGTGACACAGAGGGCAGGACATTATGGAATGGAGGGACACAGAGGGCAGGACATTATGGAATGGAGGGACACAGAGGGGAGGACATTATGGAATGGAAGGATTTAGAGGGCAGAACATTATGGAATGGAGTGACACAGAGGGGAGGACATTGTGGAATGGAGGGACACAGGGGAGGACATTATGGAATGGAGGGACACAGAGGGGAGGACATTATGGAATGGATGGACACAGAGCGCAAGACATTATGGAATGGAGGGACACAGAGGGCAGGGCATTATGGCCGCAGCAGATCACGGACCATTCATTTAAATGGGTCCACGATCTGCTCGTTCCGCAAAAAGATAGGACATGTTCTATCTTTTTTCGGGACGGAAGTACGGAATGGAACCACACGGAAGCACTCCGTAGTGCTTCCGTAGTGTTCTGTATCTCCGGATTTGCTGACCCTTTGAAATGAATGGGTCCGCATTCGTGATGTGAAATGGCCATGGAACGGTGCCCGTGTATTGCGGATCCGCAATACGGGAAAGGGCGCACACCTTCGTGTGCAAGAGGCCTAAGACTGTATTAGACTGCAGGCCAGCAGCATGTTACTGTCTACTTAGCTCACTTATCACAGCTCTCTGAGTGATGATTTCCCAGCAGCGGGGATGGGCCTCACAGACACTGCAGGCTGATGACTCATACTATCAACATTAACGAGCACGCAAGGACTAAACTCTCAGTGTGATGTCATAAGGAGGCGTGGCCGGCCTTCACTCAACTGCCTAAGCCCGCCCAGCCTTAGAATCAGCAAACCAGGAAGTGAACAACAGAGTCGGCTGAGGTGAGGACGAAATAGCAAGATGGGAATACCCCTTTAACTTTCTCTACATAAAAAACGCTATTTGATGACGTGAGACAACCCCTGAAGTTCAGGTGTCTATCGAACCTTGGAATCCGTACACTCGCACACTGCTAGCATGTACTGGTGTATGCATCCCACTGGGGCTGCAGTGAGCACTGTACAGCAGAACCACACATTGCTGCTCCTGCTTGTGCCAGCTCTGCTCTAAAGCCTGGCATAGATGTTCACGGTGACATACGACGTCATCACGCACCACGCTAGATCTCACATGGGATCTTCAATCAAGATGGCCGTGGCGGCCTCTTTGCGCTTAAAAGTATTTTTTTACCGAATAACCCCTGTGAGCCCTAATTTTTTATCTGAGCTACTGCGATCAGCAATAAACGCGGCATTTGAGAGGTTCAATGACAGGGAGCTGCGCACTCACAGTTCCCCATCATTGCACTTGCTACTTACAAAGAAATGCACTTCGTGACTAGGTAATTCGTCACGAAGCGAATTTCTTTGTGGCAGAAACTGTAAAAAAAACAACAAAGTTAGTCAGCACATCTTATAAAATGAAGCAACTGCACAAATACGCGTCGCTGTGTCTGAAAATATAAAACCAACCATAATGCAACAGCGCTCTGCAATGTTCTACTTTTTTGTGGTGCGGAGACACGGAGAGGAACCCTACGCAGGCACTCCGTAGTGCTTCTGTGCCTTTGTTCCACACCGCTCTTTCCACATTGTGGACCCATTCAATTTAATGGGTCTGCATCCATGATATCGTGTGAACTTGGCTGGTGTCTATATGTTTCAGACCTCCTGTTTGCGGGCCGCAATACGGGCATGGCCGGGCAACGGCCGTGTGCATGAGGCCTTAGTGTAGGTATCTCTGTTGGTCTCCAAAAGTGAAGGGGGTAATTCCAGGGCAGTTACTTAAATTGAACATCTCTGGTAGAGGGTAGTCATTTCGTATTGTTGCACATGCCCAGTGGTAACTCACCTTTTCAGGAAATGATGGGCTATGAAACTGATGGTTGAGCTTCCACATCTCTCTGGTGTGCAGGGAGAAGACAAAGATTCTCTCCTGCATTGCTTTGCCTGATCATAGGGAGAACTGTGCAGCTGCATAGTCCTCTCTAAATCCTCCATGACTCTTCCTTATGGTCAGTGCAGGGAGAAAATGGGAAGTTGATTGTTAAGGCAGACACTTTTACCTGAGAGAGGGTAATTTGTCAGCCATGTTGCAAAAAATGCACGCTGAAATGGAGTTCTGGAGAGGCAAAGGTGGGGGGCAGGGGAGGGATTTAACCATGGTTAGATGAAACAATAGTTTGAGGGGCATCATTATTATTTTTTTCAGTTGACACTGGAAACATTTGGAGGACAGGAGGGAAAGAGATTGAATGCAAACTCAAAATTTTCCTATATTCATTTGTTCATTTATAATTGATTTACCAGAATGGTAATTGTGCTGGTTCATTTATCAGGTCCATCAGAAAGGTTCAAGTGTTCAACCCATCAAAAAATAGAAAGTCCTAGCATGAGGCTGCACAGACCAAGCATACGACAGACTGCTGAACAATTATACTTCTGATGAATGAGAGCTAAATTTGATTATCAGGCTCCTAATTCATCGATCCAAGTGGATGCAATGTAAATGTGACTATTACATCCATAAATTAATTGTCATGCTTGGTAATATAATGGACATTTCAAGCCATCAACAGGCACTTTTTTCTGATGATCCTGCTAGAACACTGTACGTGATCACAGTTTATAGCAAACCTAATAATAAGAGGTAAGTGAGATGCAGTTTTTTGAATTTCCTTACACTGATATCCCACAGCTGAAGTAAAACGGACATACAGAACTGTGTCTTGCCACTTTTATGGGGGGCTTGGGGCTGACACCATCATGGTAGCTAGAGATAAGTAAAGTTCTCAAAAATTTGATTTGTCTGCTTCGCCGAATTTTACAAAAAAATAAAAAAATAAAAATTGTGTTACCATTAATTACTTTGTAATGAAGCACATTTCTTTGTAAATAACAAGTCCAATGCCAGGGAGCGGCGATTGAACCCTCTCAGATGCCGCATTCATCGATGATCGCAGCATTTGAGATGAATATTAAGCACTTTCAGGGGTTGATCAACAAAAAATAATTTAAATCATACTTTCCATCCATTTAAGGGCAAAGAGGCCACCGCGGCCATCTTGCTTGAAGATTCTGTGCGGATCTCATGTGGCGTGTGATGATATAATCATGTCAGCTGGTGTAAAGACGTCATATGTCACCACACACGACATTTCACACAGGATCTTTAAGCAAGATGGCTACGGAGACCTCTTTGTGCTCAAATGGATGAGGTAACTATGATTTTTTTTTTACTGCCATTTCAGGAAATTCTATTTGTTACCATGAAGCATGAGGAAATTTGTTTTTGTGGCGTATCAAATTTTTCCTGAAATTCGGATCGAAGGCCAGTTTGTGAACTTCGATTCGCTCAATACTAATGGTAGCATTCTTCATGTTACTGTATGAAATCACTTGCTGACACTGTTATTGGGGATGGTTGCTAGAAAGGTTATGGTGCACAGTGACAAACAATCTTTGGGGGCTCTGTGACTGCATCGTCCACGTCATGCCCCCTTTTTATTTAGACGCAACGACATTTCAAAAGTCACTGCAAACTGCCCCAATAATGTTTTACAGGTCCTCAGTGTTCACATTCTGCTGTAACATCAATGGGCTTGCTCTGTATGGTTCTGTTCATTGTATTATGTAGGTGTTTTGGTTTGATCTCTGGCTACGGCCTTATAGCAATCCAGTAGGCACTCTGACCTTTTGAGGTACTGGCATACATGGTGTATATGCTTGGGTTCCCAGTTGGTTCTCCACTGCATTTACAGCACAAACAAAGAGGATGAGATTTTAGAAATC
Source organism: Bufotes viridis (assembly GCA_033119425.1). Classification (NCBI taxonomy): domain Eukaryota; kingdom Metazoa; phylum Chordata; class Amphibia; order Anura; family Bufonidae; genus Bufotes; species Bufotes viridis. The sequence goes on from CM065590.1 coordinate 170,918,470, forward strand.
TTATCCACGTGCTGCAGAAAAGTGTAATTTTCTGCTGTCTTTTTTTTCCCCTACAGATTTCACCCTTTGCAATGTTGTTGTGATTCCAGCAGCAACGCCCCAGCCGGGTGTGGCTAGGGTCTCAAAAGATCCGCGGCCCAAGCCCCAATGCATATGGCCCAATTCTCTAAGTTGAACCCCCCCCCGCACACTGCATTGTACTTTATTTGCTATACAGCAGCACTTATCTCTCACATCCAGTGCCACCCGGGTGGCCAGGTGAAATCTCCTTTTCTTTCATCTTCTCCATTCAGTCCAGACAACTTCTTTCAGCCGCGGCTCGTCCCTGCAGACTGTGACACACAGACATCTTAGCTTCCTCACATTTCTGTCATCATCCCCCTACCTCGAGTCCCCACAGTGTTATCCTGCTGCTCGCTGTGCCCCCCAATACCCCCAAATACTATTTTGAAGAAATAATACTGCCCCCATAGTAATAGTGCTCCTCAAAGTCCTACTAATAGTAATTCCCTTCTAGAGTGCCCTCATTAGTAATACTGCTCCTTACAGTGCCCCCAACAGTGATAATGCTCCCCAAGAATGCCCTTATTATTAGAAGAGCCCTCCAGTATTAATAATGCCCTCACAAAGCCCACAGTACAAATAAGGCCTCCGCTATTGTTCTCACAGTGGTAATAAAGCTCTCTACTGACCCCTCAGTAGTAATAGGGCCCCCCATAGTGTTCCCCTTCCCATAGTAGAAATAAGGCAGATCTATAAGTCCCTCCCAAAAAAATACCCAGTAGTAATAAGAACACCTAATGTCACATGGATTTAAAATGCCCCAACAGTGCCCCCAGTATTTATACTGCCCCCTACTGTTATAATGCTCTCCCTGAAGTGCCCCCAGTATTTATTTTGCCCTCTATTGTTATAATGCTCACCCTGAAGTGCCTCCAGTATTTATTCTGCCCCCTACTGTTATAATGCTAGCCCTGAAGTGCCCCATTATTTATATTGCCCCCTGCAGTGCCCCCTGTAGTTATATTCCACCCTCCACCATACAGTCCCATGTAAAAGACATTACACCATCCCTCCTGCCCCCTCCAAAATACAGTCCCATGTATAGAGCATTACTCCCCTCCCTTCAGCCCCTCCAATATTCAGTCCCATATAAATAACACTATTTCTCCCGCCATAGAGTCCCATGTAAATAACATTACACCATCTCTTTAGCCCCCTCCAATATACAGTCCCATGTAAAAAAAATCCCTCTCTATCTACTGCCCCCTCCAAAGTACTGTCCCATATAAATAACATTGCTTCCCTCCCTTTAGCCCCTCCAATATACAGTCACATGTAAATAACATTACTCCCTCCCACAGCTGCCATAAACATACAGTCCCATGTAAATAACATCACTCCCTACCACAGCCACCATCAACATATAGTCCCATGTAAATAACATCACTCCCTCCCACATCTGCCTTCAACATACAGTCCCATGTAAATAACATTACTTCCCTCCCTTCAGCCCCTCCAATATACAGTCCCATGTAAACAACATAACTCCCTCCCACAGCTGCCATCAACATACATCCCCATGTAAATAACATCATCCCCTCCCTAGCCCCCTCCAACACCTATGTAAATAATATCATCCTGCCCCAGCCACCTCCAACATACAGTCCCATGTAAATAACATCACCCCCTCAACATGCAGCCTCATGTAAATAACACCCCTCCCTTAAGCCCTAACATACAGTCCCAGTTAAATAATCACAACTCTCAACATTCCTCTGCCTCTCCCTTCACTTACCCAGTGGCGGATTACAATAGGGTCATTTGGGTCGACAGCCCTGGGCCCAGCACCGCTGGGGGGCCCAACGCCGACCCGAATGCCCACATACTGCGGCGGGGCATGTGAGCGCATAGTTCCCTGCCGCCGATCGCTGCCATAGGCTTCAGGCATAGTAGGCAGTGAAATCCCTGCACAGGCGGGCGTGATAATGTCATCGCGCACCTGTGACGGGACGCAGCATTGTGACGTGTGCGCACCTGCCTCATCCCGCCTTCCTCTGCGAGAAAGTGCCTGGCCCTGGACATAGGTGAGTATTTAGCTTTTTATTTTTTACTTTTTAATTTCATGTGCCTACTTTGGGGACATGTGGGGTGGGGACACACAGGAGGACATATTAGTGAAGAGACATTGAGTACATCGGGGGGAAATTACTATGTGGGGGGAAATTATTATGGAATGATGTGGGGGCTGAGTGGGGCCAAATTATTATGGGAGGGACAACTATGTGGGGAAAAATTACTATGTGTAGCAGTGTGGGGGAAATTACTATGTGGGGGAAAATTACTATATGGGGCAGTGTGGGGAAAAATTACTAAGTGGGGCAGTGTGGGGAAAAATTACTGTGTGGGGGCACATTACTATGTGGGTGCAGTGTGGGGGAAATTGCTGTGTGGGGGAAATTACTATATGGGGAAGTGTGGGAGAAATTACTATGTTGGGGGAGTGTGGGAAAAATACTATGTGGGGTCATATTGCTATATGGGGCAGTGTGGGGGAAATTACTATGTGGGTGCAGTGTGGGGGAAATTACTATTTGGGGACAGTGTGGGGGAAATTACTATGTGGGGGCACTGTGGGGGAAATTACTGTGTTGGGGCAGTGGGGGACAAATTACTATGTGGGGGAATTTACTGTGTGTGGGCAAACTACTATATGGGGGTAGTTTGGGGGGCATTAAACTGGGGTAAATTAGAACTGGCTTTCTTGCCCATAGCAGCCAATCAGCTCTTTTGGAAATCAAGTTCTACTTTACACCAGTTTGATAAATGACCCTAATTATGTCTTTTAGGGTCACTATCTTTTCAGCAGTATAGTACCTGGGGCATTGGGGAGCACAATGGGCACAATATTGGGAGTGGCAGCAGGATGACACTGTGGGAACACCAGGATGGGGAGGTTGATGGAAAAATTGAGAAATCTAACGTGTCTGTGTTACAAACTCTGTAGAGACGAGATGTGGCTGAAAGAATTTACCTTGGTGGTCTGGGTCAAATGGAGGAAAAGAGGGAAGAGAAGGTGGAAGGATGAAAGAGGTATGTGGTGCTGTATTCTCCTCCATGTCTTTTTTATTATAATTATATGCATTTTAAATTTGGCTATTACATTTTTCAGTTTAGGACCCAATTTGGGGTAATTTGGGGTATTTTTTTTTAGTCTGAAGATGTCATATGACCTAGAAAAAGACTGTGGTGCTCACAAAGCACTGCAGCCTCTTCATACATAAAAAAACTAAACTAAAATGGAGAGAGGGGCCCAAGTTGGGTAGACAGCCCCGAACCTATCATGCACTTAATCCCCCCTGCACTTACCTCTCCTCATGTAGCTGACCCCACCACAGATTCTTCCCCAGGACTTCTCCTCTTCACTGCGCTCCTCTCCTGCACTGGTCACATAATGGTAACATCATTGCAGGTGCTCAACCACTGCGTTTTACTGGTTACATGACTTGTGATGTCATCACAGGTCCTTCAGCTTTTCCAGTGCATTAGATGCAATTGTATTGCCATCCTGAGGACTGCAATACAGTTTTATGTACCTGGCAGGCAGTACATTAAGGGCCTGGCAGGCCGTAAATTCGGGGCCTGGGGCCACTGCAAAAAAAGTCCTCAGTGGGCCTGCTATGTGTTCCCATACCCTTACTGTGTAAAGATCAGAATGGATACTGACCAGTGCAGTAACTCTCAACAACGCTTGTCTTTCAACTTTGGATTCTCGATCACATACAGTATAGGAGACTACACTGCAAATTCAATGAAGAAGATACACAGAACATTCAATCCCTTTCATGAATTGCTGTTGAAATGTAGAAATGCAGCAGGGGATTTTAGACTGAAATTGAATTTCAACAGGATATACACTACTCACAACAATTTAGGGATATTTGGCTTGTGGATGAAATTTCAGGATGAAAATCCACTTTAACCTTTACAGGTGAACTTAATTTGTAACCAGACGGGCCTTTGGTGGGGGCGGTATTACAGTGGGGGCAGGTGTGTCTAGTCAATACAGTGGACATTCTTTGACCACATACCACAATGATTATAGCTTCATTGTGAACAGTGTTCTGATGATGAATGCCACACAACTCCAGGCACATTTAAGGACGGTGAGAGGCACCCAAGTGTCACGTCAGATCATTCAAAACTGTTTACTTCAGCATGGCCTGCATGCTAGATGACCTGCAAGGGTACCTGACCACATGTGTCATCATCTTGCGTGGGCCAGGGAGCATCTACACTGGACGAGGGACCAGTGGGCCTCAGTGCTGTTCAATGATAAAAGTTAAGGAGACAAGGAGAGCGCTATGCATCTGCCACTGTTGTCACCAGACGGGCCTTTTGTGGTTGTGGTGTTACAGTGTGGGCAGGTGTGTCTAGTCAATAAAGAACGCCCTAAAGTTTGTGAATGGTACAATGACAAGCCCATACTACTTGAATAACATAATTAGTCCAGTCATTGTGCCTCTGCATGAACAACACAGGCCTTATTTAATCTTCACAGACGACAATGCCCCAGCTCATCGGGGTGACCTCATTAGTGAACGCCTGCTGGAGACTGGGGTACCTCAAACGGAGTGGCCTGCACTTTCTCGAGACCTGAATCCCATTGAAAACCTATAGGATCAGCTGATTTGCAGTGTAGAGGCTCGTAACTCTGTCAACTTGTGAACAGCATGAGACGTCGTTGTTAAGCTTTAATTGATGCTGAAGGCCACATGACAAATTATTGAGACACTGACATTTTTGTGGGGTATACCCACTACTGTTGTTGGCTTTTATTTCAATAAATTGTTTGAGATGAGGAAATTACCATTGCATACTTCTACTTAAATGCCCTATTTTCATGATATAATATCACTGTAGCGTGAAATTTTTATGTTTTCTATAAATTTCACCCGAAAGCCAAATATCTCTAACTTTTTGAGTAGTGTATATAGGCACCTTTAGGATGCTTTCACACATAAGTTTTTGGTGGAGTTTTTCTGCATTTTTATTGGTGTTTTTTCTTTTTGCCTCCTGTGTTTTTGCTGTAGTTTTTGGCTAAAAGTTTGTGGGAAATGTAAATTACAGGACATCGACCTTTTTATTTTTTTTTTTTGCTCCTGCTGTGTTTTTTAGGGGGTGTATTTTGTCTTTCTTGTTTGTTCTAGCATGTTGGACCTTTTGATGATTTTCCAGGTGCTTTGACAACAGCCTTTCTATAGGCGAAAAAACGCCATGAAGAAAACATTAGTGGTAAGACTGGAGCGTTAATAAATGAAACATGGAATCTGATTGGTTTCCCCTACAATGTGCAAAAAATGCCAGAAAAACATCACAAAAATGCAGGTGGCAAAAAAGAAAAAAGAAAAAAAACGGAAACAAAACTGCTACAAAAATACAAAAACAAAACTGTCAGCAGTTATTTTAGTGTTTTTACAGGTAAAAAAAAAACATATGCCAGAGACAAGTTCATATGTGACCCTTAAAGAATATTCCCATAATCACAAGGATGGGTAACATGAAAGTGATGAACACTGACTTCAAAGTAAAGTGTTCTAAATCCATTTTACTTTTATTATCAGTCAAGTCAAGATTATTATTGTGGAATTGAGTTTAAATAATAGTTCATCATAAAAGCTTTCATAGGAAGAGATACTATTCTGGCTATACTCTTAAGAAATGAAATAATTCTGATATGTTTAATGTACAATTCCCAGGATTTCCATTATACGGTCTTCATCCCCTTTGTGGCAACACATATGGTCCTGGGAGAATGGCTGTATTCCACTCCTAATGGATCATGCATTAGCTAATCTAGTAATTCAATTAGCCCTGAATACACTATGATGGTTGGAGCTGACCTCCTTCCCCCATTTACCTGGCTCTCTGACATCATGGAGACATTCATTATAGAGCTCCGGACAGTGCACAGACACCAGGACTTTTTTCTATAGTCCATAATGGTGTTTCTGCGGATGTTGGTGAATTATCTATGCTGATATCATGCAGCTGAAATCGGCAATAGACAAAAAAGTTTGCAGCTCTAAAGTTTGTGATTAACAGGGAAGTTCATTCTATACAACAATGCAAAAAGCCCAACTGTATATTTCCTGTCCTGTGCTAAAATGAATGTGTGTCCCTGTACAGTCATACTTTTCATCCATGACATGTATCTGAGGATCTGCTTCATCACAATAACAGATTGCCTTTGATGGCCACAGCTTGAAGCATTACAAAAGGGGTACATACCATTTAAAAATTGAAATAATATTTTAATATTTTTAGCAAATGTTGAAAAACATGTGGTGCTTTTGCTCGATAAAAATGATGCATTTGGATTCTGAGAAAATCCTGTTCATTTGCACATATTAGCATATCTGATTGCCACAAGTTATTTTAGCGATAAAAGAATGTATAATCTTTCTAATAATTGTGGCTACTAAAATATATGCACGTTGGAAGCTAAGACGCTGTGTGTAGCAGACCCTAGGCAATTTAGGAATAGGGTTCCTAAACAGGGTCATGGCAGGACAGTGATTTTCCGAGACTCCCTAATGGAAGCCTGCAGATACAGAGGATTTGGCAACTCCATGCATTGCTAGATATGTGTATAATGCTATAATCATAAAACAATAAACATCTCTGTATTGCTTTGGGTGAGGCTCCTAATGGATTGCCTAGGGCCGATTGACTTCAAAACCACTAGCTCAGCCATTTAGCTTCTCTAACACAGTTAGTAAAGGTACATATGGTCAATTAAGACAATCCATCCCACAGTGGTATATGAGAACAATACATTTCTCATGAGAGTGCATGGGCCAGCTACTTCATTCTGCTTTTTGAAGGCATTTTGTTTCTATGCAGTGTGGTGTAATGCTAGGAACTTGTTCATAGTTCAGAAAACCATATAAGACAGGCAAAAATTCATCATGACCGATTAAGTTAAAGGGGTTGCCCTGGATTTTAAAAAATTTGCCTAAGAGTTGCTAATAGTAAAATCTAGAGATGAATGAAGTTTTAAGTTTTGTGAAATATGATTCGGCAACTTCACTGAAGTTTGCCAAGAAATTTAATTTGTTATGAATTCAAATGTCACAAATTGCTATAAATCAGGTATACCCAAGCCACTCTGCCTTAGGGCTCATGCAAACGGCCGTTGTGCAACCATTTTCGTGCATTTGGGACCGCAATTCGCGGTCCCCAATGCACGGGCAACATCCATGCGGCGGCCAGGACAGATCCAGACCCATTTAACCTGAGTGGGTCAGTGATCCGTCCGCACCGCAAAAAAATAGAACATGCCCTATTTTTTTCCGGTGCGGAGGCATGGACAGAAACACCACGAAGGCACTCCGTAGTTCTTCCGTGGGGTTCCGATCCTTGCTTCCGTTCTACATCTCAGTGATTGCGGACCCATTCAAGTGAATGGGTCTGCATCCGTGATGGGGAGTGCACACGGGCTGATGCCTGTGTATTGCGGACCCGCCGTATGCGGGCCGCAATATGGCTACGGGCACACAACGGCTGTGTGCATGAGCCCTTAGAGTATAGCAACATGGCCACAGGCGGGTTGTGGCCATGCTGCAGTGAAGAATCGTGCAGCCAATTAGCAGCTGCCTTTCATTTAATAATGATGACCACACTGTATAGTCCTTCTTCATTATTAATGGCCCTGTGGCACCTTTAATGCACCTTTAAACAGGGGCTATTGCTAGTATGGGGTTTGGCTGGTTAGGTGGGGGCACAATATTCATATTATTGCTGTTCTGGCCTGCAAACTCCTGCAGGTTATTTGTCACTAAACAGCGAATATTACTCTGCTCTGGCATACCCACTTCTCCAACCCCAGTGCTCTCTTGCCCTACAGGTGGGAGCCCTTCTTCTGCCATCTGTTTTTCCTTCTTTTCCACATCATCTAATATTGAAGAGAATATGTCATCGGAAACATCCAGCTTCTCCTCTCTCTGCATCTTGCTGGCTTCTCTAGGGAATGAAGACTTTGAAGGATGATTTGGAAGAATTAAAGCCAGCAAAAGATGAGGATGTTCATCATTAAGACCTGGCCCCCCTAAGGGGTGCAGACTGGATGGTATAGGTTAGCATGCTGGTAGCGGAATAATAGACCGTGTGGGATGAGGGTTTTAAAGGGATGTGACATCACAGGGGATTGCTATCTGCGGATTGTCTGGCAGCACGTGTCACGGACTTTCCCGTGGCAGGAGATCGGCGAGACTGGCAACACTTGGTTTGATCTGACATGTTTTCCGTTTGGGTCATATGACGTTTGTGTTGTTTCTGGTGCTTGCCACACCTTCTTTCCCCAGGTGTGGCTATTATGGTCATTTAACCTTCTCTATTTATTGTTGTTTCTCCCACTATGCTATGCAGTTTATAGCTTCTGTTGGAGTTGTGGCTAGCTGGTGTGTGGATCTCTGCTGAGTTCCTGGTGCTGCTATAGCCACTTAAAGTTAAGTGTTTTCTTTCCCTTTTGTAGTTTGTTTTGGTAATTTTGTGTGTTGCATTTTCCTGTCATTTGTATTAAGGTTTGGGGGGAGACTCCTGTTCGTCCTTCGTTTTGGAGAACAGGTTGTCTCAGTCCTGACAATCCTGACAGTTTTTTTCCTAGAGAACTGGTTCATCCCACGAAGCACAGCCGCCTTCAAGGCCCTGTTACTGGAAATGTTACTAAGGAGTAACCCCCTCATAAAGGCCTTAAAGACGTCCCACAGCAGCTGAATTTTAACTGATTTGTAGTTAGTGTCCCAAAAGTACACCACCTCCTGTTTTATCCAGTCATGATTATCTATTACCGATAGCCAATAGGGATTTAGTCTAAAGGTAGGTACTACCCTTCTTTATCACCAGTCATACACAGTTCAAGGGATACTGGCACATGATCCAAGAGCGACCTGGCTTCATATTTCATTTGTCTAATATATCTCAGATATTTCTCATTTATTAAAGCCAGGTTGATCCTGGACATGCAGTTCTCAGACTTAGACACACAGGAATACACTCTTCTCCCCCGTCCTAAAAACCCCCAAATGTCTATAAAGCCCGCCTCCTGGCAGAATCGAGCTAAAGGGACCCCTGATTAAGTACAGGAACATAAGCATCTCCACTCATGGAGATCCGATCTATCTTGGGATTAATAAAACTGTTAAAATCCCCATTTACTAGAGTAAGGCAATCCGGGCATTGTTCCATAAACGTTAATATACAATTCATTACATAAAAAGAAAAGGGAGGGGGAATGTAAATAAAAGCTAGAATACAATGCGTTCCAAAAAGTTTTCCATAAAGAAAAACAAATCTCCCGTGTTTATCAATAGAGGATGCCTTGCAAATAAAATCAATCTTTTTATGGATAAGCACAGTCACTCTTCTGAAGTGGCTGGTAAAAGTTGAATGAAATGCCTGCGAGACCCATCCTCTATTGATCCGCATCAGAACCTCATCAGTAAAATGGGTTTCTAATAAACAGACAACCGCTGGTAGGTGTCTCTGAACTAAATCAAGCACTGCCTGTCTTTTTAATTTGTCCATGTTTATTCCAGGTTAAAATTCTTGCAGACTTGTCATCAAATAATCAAAGAATGGAAAAAAAAAGGTTCCTAGAGGATGCAACCCTCCGCTCTCCTCCCTTCTCTACTCGGACCATCCCTCCACCTCCCCCAGACCCGCTCCCACCAAAGAGAAACCAGAAGAGACAAAAAAGAAAAAAACAAGAAAGTGCCCCTCTATTTAAACATTATTTCGATCAAGCCAGTCAGTGGCAAGGGCTGGAGTGTCAAAAACATGAGTTGCTCTGTTAAAAATTTTCCAAAGTTTGGCTGGATACCAAAAGGAATACTTAATGTCTTTACCCTATAAAAGTTTTTTAACAGCCAAAAAACTGCATCTCTTTTCCTGTATCTCTTTGGAGAAATACAAAAAGAAAGACTATTCACTGCCAATATATAAAATGGGAGGGCACTCCCTAGCCTTCTTCAGGATCATATCTCTGTCCGGGAAACAAGGATTTTTGCCAGAAGTACCCGTGGATACATTCCGGGTGTTGGTTTTCCCCCGAGGATCTTAAGGGCCCTCTCAAAGAAAGACGAAAAGTGTTCCTTTCCAAAGTTCTCCAAAAATAAGAGATTGTATCATTCCAACAGGAATTTTTTCCTTTGCACCCTCCGGCAACCCCAGGATTTTCAAGTTGGATCGTCTCGACCTGTCTTCTAGGTCCACAAGTTTTTTTTGTAGATAATTATAAACCTTTCTCAGAGTGGAAACTTCAGATTTTATTACTTTCACCTCTAAGGGGCCAACAGACTTTTCTATAGCGGTGACCCTGAATTTTTGTAACATCACCTATTATTAATGACACGTCCGACTGAACTGCCCCCAACCCACAGGCACTATCTTGTAACACCTTGCCATTGTTTTTAACTGTGGCTAAGATCTCCTATAGGGGGGAGAACTCTGTCATAGGAATATCCACTTCATCCGCCCTCTCCCCATCTCCTTCCTGGAGATAGTCATCTGCTGCCTCCTCCGGTCTAAATCCAGCAGTATTTTATTTCAAGTTTGCATCCTGTTTCCCCCTTTGTCCGGTTCTGGTATTAAGGTTTTGCGATTTCAAAAACTGATCAATTTTAACAGGCTCTAGTGATCTCTGTCCAGTGTTAGACAATGACAGGTCTGTTGAATGAACGCCTGTGTTGTTTAAGGCTTATTTTCTTCACTTTCTCCTCCAAAACCAAAAGATCCAAAACAGAAAGTTCTCACCACACTTGCAGAGATCTTGTGGAGGACAGTGAAGACTCACGAGTTCTTAGACAATTCTTCTCCTAAGCTGGAGAAACAAGGGGCGGAGAGGATATCCAAAATGCGCACACGGGTAGTAAGCAGGCATCCAGCCCACTCCTGCCGAATTGGAAGGAGAGCGCTACCAGAGCCAGCAAGACAAACAAACCCGGCACTTACCTGGGCCCCAGAGGCAGCCGGAGAGAGGACAACAGAACCCCAGCAGTGAGGAATAGAGTAACAACAAGGGTAGCAGGCAGGAGTAGATACCAACGGATCCTTCTCACATCAATGGCTAGCTCGGGTCTTGGCATCCAGAAGCATAGCCCTCCAGCAGGGGAGCATTTTTCCAAGCAGCCCCACAATCATGGGAAGCCGGTTAGGCAGAGGAGGGAGCGCGACGTCACATCCTCACGTCCATTAGTCTGCCTTTTTAAATGTATTTTTAGGAACATTACCAATATGTTGTAGGCTTGCTAAAAAAATAGATACTTGTCAACAGGCTTTGAACATGGCAGAACATTTTATGTCTTCTCTTAAATTCCAACTTACAGAAGGTATTGTAATATTAATAGATCCAAAATTCTGTGCCGATTAATTTCATCATATATCATTTATAGGGGATTTCATCATATATATTTATAAGGGATTGAATAGGATAAAGCAGCAAAAACCTGCACCATGGCTGCTAAGTAGATATAATTCAAGTAAAGAATGAAGAAGCTGCCATGATTACCACAGCCCCTTCAAACAGCTGATCAGCCAGGGTGCCAAGATTTGGACTTCAACTGGTATGATATTGTTGGCCTAACCAGAGCATAGTCCATTAATCCGAACATCTGGAAAACCCTTTATATTATGCTATTATTTTTTGCATTGAATGGAGGGGGAAATCACACAAACTTCATGTGGGGAATGTACAGCAAATAGCCTTTGTGTGTGGTTTGTGCATGTGTGGTGTAGCTCTTGTTCCCTGCCTGTATGCCTGTATGCTATGTGTGATTAGGTGTGTGTGTATACAGTATATATGTATGTGTATATATATATATATATATATATATATATATATGTGTGTATATATTGTGGTAAGGTGCAGGGTGCCGTCCTAGATGGTAGGTACGTGTCACCGAGGTTCATAGCCTCGGTGAGGTAGGAGCCGTTGGTTGATGTCAGTAGCAGGTAGTGCTACTGACACATTTGCTAAGTAGCATGGCTGCAAAGCCGATCCGGGCCGGCTCTTACCGGGAGCAGCTAAAGTGTAGGGTGGGTGGCTGCTCCCCACGTCCCAGTCCTGGTTTTGGGCTGGGTTTATAAACTCAGCCAGCACCACCAGCTGGGAGAGTGATTGTCTTGGAAGCTGCTGCTAGTGGTGTGGAGCTCTCTGGGGTGGAAGGACGTGCCCAGCAAGGAGGCGTGCAGCCGTCCTGGAACCCTGAAGGAGGATTGTCCTGCGGCTGGGCTGACAGCCAGGTGCGAACCCGCACATCAAACCTGCCAGGTGAATGGAACCTGTGTTTGGACATTTTGTTTTCCCCTTCATTTGCTGATGTGTGTGACTTAACACCAATTGACTTTCTGCTGTTATTTTGATACAAGTGTGAATAAAACACTGTTTTCCGCACCTTCTGGACTCCCTGTTGCCTCTATACTGCACCCGCACCGCCGTCTACCAGAGCGACTCCCACATTTGGTGTCGGATGCGGGCATGCGCAGTGAGGCTGGCGTAACGCCGAAGTTTTGTTTTCCAAAGTGAATGTCATATGTTAAACCAGCAAAGCTACAAGTAGGAATTGCTGGCAACATGGAGGCGGCTGTGAAAGCTCTTATAGAGGCTAATGTGCAGCAGCGGGAGACCAACCAGCTACTATTACAGCACGTGATGGCTTTGCAAGCGACTGGAGCCTCTCACCGTGCCCATGATGCCCGGAAGCGGTCCGTGCAGCAATTCCCAAGATGACCCCGAGGATGATGCTGAGACCTACCTGGCAGTCTTCGAAAAAGTGGCCGTGAGGAGAAGCTGCCCGTGACCAGTGGGCTGAGGTGGTCGCTCCGTTCCTGGCTTCCGGACCCCAGCAGGTGTTTTTCGACTTGTCGGACGACCAAGCGGCCGATTATGACACCGTGAAAGGAGAGATCCTAGCCAGACTGGGGGTGAACGTGCTGGTCCGCGCTCAAAGAGTCCACCAGTGGGACTTTAAAACGACTGAACCCGCTAGGCCGCAGTACTACGATCTGCTGCACAGGCTGCAAAAGTGGCTGCAGCCCGATCTACTAAGTCCCACTGCCATGCTGGATCGACTCTTGGCGGACATCTTTTGGAGGGCCCTGCCTTATCCCCTCCAGCACTGGGTTGGCCAGGCGTCTCCGGTAAGTGCCCTGGAGATGGTCGACCTGGTGGAGCGTTATGAGGCCACCAGAAACCTGCAGGGAGTTTTGCTGGGAAGGGACCAGTCAAACCCCGGAGGCCTCCACCCCAGTTCCGACGACCGGCGACAGAGAGACCTGCACGGAATGTATCCCCTGCGGATCCGCCTCCCGTGGTATGCTGGAGGTGTCAGGAGCCAGGCCACATCAGGGCCGACTGTCCGCATCAGGGTGAGCAGATGGATGTGAACTACGGGTATCGCCACTCCCTGTATGCACGGAAGCTGTGCGCAACTGGCACCTGTGAGGTGCAGGACAATAACCACCTGTGTCAGGTAGAGGTGGGAGATTCTCTGGCGGTGGCCCTGCTGGACTCCGGGAGTTTAGTCTCCCTGGTAAGAGCTGCCCTAGTACGGCCTGCGGAGTATACCGGCCGTAAAATCGGGGTCCTATGTATCCACGGAGACTTAAGAGACTACCCCACTGCATTAGTGACTTTGTCCACAGCGGCTGGTAAGTGGACCCACGAGGTGGCTGTCACTACCAAACTCCCATACGAACTGATACTTGGGAGGGACTTCCCAGGTTTTCCGGCGCTGTGGCCGGCAATAAAGGTATCTGAGGGACCCGAGACAGGGGTAACCCTAGTAGAGTGGCCTGATACCACTGGAAGGCCAGAACCCTGGGAGCCCGAGTCTGAAGGGCCAGCGGTAGGGGTGACCACTGCTCCAGCGGTAGAGGGAGACAACCCCACTGAGTGTAATGGTGGGAGACACGGAGGACTTGCCACCGGGACCTGAGTTGGCAGACCTCAATGTCTCCGGGGAAAATTTTGGGACCGCACAACACCGGGACCAAACCCTAACCAGGGCCTGGGAGAATGTGCTGGAAATTGATGGTAAACCCCAGAAACCAGGGGCTGAATTAATGTTCCCACGATTTATTGTTCTTCAGGATATGTTGTATCGGGTGAGACCAAATCCGAGGTGAACCTGTTGAACAGTTGGTGGTGCCCACAGCATATCGCAAGCTTGTCATGGAGCTTGCCCACCAACATGTTCTTGGGGACACCTGGGGTGGCAGAAAACCCAGGACCGCATACTGCAGCGGTTTTATTGGCCCAGTGTGTTCAAGGAGGTAGAAAATTATTGTAAGTCCTGTCCAACCTGTCAGATAACTAGCCCCCAACCTCATTTCCGTAGTCCTCTGGTACCTCTGCCAATTATTGAAGTACCGTTTGAGCGAATCGCTATGGATTTAGTTGGGCCTGTACCAAAAGTCTGCCAGGGGCCACCAACACATTCTGGTAGTTCTCGACTATGCCACTCGGTATCCGGAGGCGGTGCCTCTGCGACATACCTCAGCTAAGCTCATTGCCAAGGAGTTAATGGAAATGTTTTCCCGTGTGGGCCTGCCAAAGAGGTTCTGACAGACCAAGGGACCCCTTTTATGTCCAAAGTAATGAGGGAACTGTGTAAATTGTTGCGTATAAAGCAGTTACGGACGTCCGTTTACCATCCGCAAACAGACGGTCTTGTTGAGAGAGTTTAACCAAACTCTAAAAAATATGTTAAAGAGGGTGGTGTCTAGAGATGGGAAGGACTGGGATCTGCTTCTGCCCTATCTCATGTTCGCAGTGCGAGAGGTGCCCCAGGCCTCTACTGGGTTCTCGCCCTTCGAACTGCTTTATAGCAGACACCCTCGGGGCCTGTTGGATATCGCCAAGGAAGCATGGGAACAGCAGCCTGTCCCCCACAAAAGTGTCATTGAGTATGTCGCCCAGATGCAGGAACGGATGGAAAGGGTGTTGCCCTTGGTCCGGGAGCATATGGAGGCAGCGCAACAAGCCCAGAGTAGGGTGTACAATCGTCAGGCTCGAGTGCGGGACTTCAATCCGGGAGATCGGGTTTTGGTTCTGGTACCCACCCTTGACAGCAAATTCCTAGCTAGGTGGCAGGGCCCCTATGAGGTGATCGAGAAGGTAGGGAAGTAAATTACAAAGTACACCAGCCAGGGCGGCGCAAGCCGAGCAGGTGTACCACGTGAATTTACTAAAGCCGTGGAAAGATAGGGACACGGCCGACGACCACAGCCCCCGGCCAGGGCTTCTAGGTGAAAAGGGTCCAGCCCCACAGTTCGAGGCCTGTGAAGCCGTAACCACGGTAAAAATTGCAGACAGCCTGTCTTCCAAACAAGTTCAGGAAGTCAGGGAATTCCTCAGTCGGAACACGGATGTGTTCTCGGACCTCCCTGGCCGCACGTCCCTCATCCGACATGACATCGTCACTGAGCCTCAGGCCAAGGTCGGTTAAAACCATACCGGGTACCCGAGGCTCGGCGGCGGGCCATCGCGGAGGAAGTGCAATTAATGTTGAAGCTCGATGTCATTGAGGAGTCGAAAAGTGAGTGGGCCAGTCCCATAGTCCTAATACCCAAGCCGGATGGGACGTTGCGGTTCTGCAACGACTTTCGTAAGTTAAATGAAGTGTCCAAGTTTGGCGCGTATCCCATGCCCCGGGTAGACGAGCTTGTTGAAAATTTAGGACAAGCCCGTTATTTTCTGTGCTGGACCTCACTAAAGGGTACTGGCAGGTACCCTTAGCGAGTCGGCTAAGGAAAAACCGCGTTTGTTACCCCGCAGGGCCTGTATCACTACAAGGTGTTACCCTTTGGCCTGCATGGCGCCCCGCCACCTTCCAAAGGTTAATGGACATAGTGCTGCGACCACATCGTCGGTGCGCCTCGGCCTACTTAGATGATGTAATCATCCACAGCACCGACTGGGAAAGCCATTTGCCCAAAGTGCAGGCGGTAGTAGATGCCCTGAGGAAAGCTGGTCTAACCGCCAATCCAAAGAAGTGTGCGATTGGGTTGGAAGAGACCAAATACCTGGGATATGTCATTGGGCGGGAGTCATCAAGCCTCAGGTAAATAAGGTAGAGGCAATACGGAGTTGGCCCCGACCGGTCACCACCAGGCAGGTAAAGTCGTTCCTGGGGATTGTGGGGTATTACATGAGGTTTGTGCCCCACTTTGCTACTATCGCTTCGCCATTGACAGAGTTGTTAAAGGGGCGTAAGACAGGGATGGTCCGCTGGAATGAGCAGGCGGAAAAGGCTTTCTCCGCCTTGAAATCGGCCCTGTGTGGGTCCCCGGTTTTGGTGACACCCGATTTCAGGAAGGATTTCGTAGTCCAGACCGACGCCTCTGAGGTTGGCCTTGGTGCGGTACTGTCGCAGGAAGTCAACGGGGAGGAGCATCCCGTTGTCTTCCTCAGCCGCAAGCTCACCCCAGCAGAGACTAGGTACAGCATAGTCGAGAGAGAGTGCCTGGCCATCAAGTGGGCACTCGAGGCCCTCCGTTATTACCTGTTGGGCAGAAGCTTTCGCCTGGTGACCGACCACTCCCCACTCAAGTGGATGTCCCAAGCCAAAGAGAGGAATGCCCGGGTCACCAGGTGGTTTCTGTCCCTACAGAATTTTAAATTCACGGTGGAGCACAGAGCGGGCCGGTTATTAAAAAATGCAGACGCGCTCTCCCGGGTACACTGTTTGTCCTGTGTCCACCCCCTCAGGGTTGAACAAAGGGGGGTATGTGGTAAGGTGCAGGGTGCCGTCCTAGATGGTAGGTACGTGTCACCGAGGTTCATAGCCTCGGTGAGGTAGGAGCCGTTTGTTGATGTCAGTAGCAGGTAGTGCTACTGACACATTTGCTAAGTAGCATGGCTGCAAAGCCGATCCGGGCCGGCTCTTACCGGGAGCAGCTAAAGTGTAGGGTGGGTGGCTGCTCCCCACGTCCCAGTCCTGGTTTTGGGCTGGGTTTATAAACTCAGCCAGCACCACCAGCTGTGAGAGTGATTGTCTTGGAAGCTGCTGCTAGTGGTGTGGAGCTCTCTGGGGTGGAAGGACGTGCCCAGCAAGGAGGCGTGCAGCCGTCCTGGAACCCTGAAGGAGGATTGTCCTGCGGCTGGGCTGACAGCCAGGTGCGAACCCGCACATCAAACCTGCCAGGTGAATGGAACCTGTGTTTGGACATTTTGTTTTCCCCTTCATTTGCTGATGTGTGTGACTTAACACCAATTGACTTTCTGCTGTTATTTTGATACAAGTGTGAATAAAACACTGTTTTCCGCACCTTCTGGACTCCCTGTTGCCTCTATACTGCACCCGCACCGCCGTCTACCAGAGCGACTCCCCACATTATATATATATATATATACAGATGCAGCCAAGCTAATTGATGGTTAACGCCTTAAGTAAACAATGGCAAGAAAATGTTAACTGACTGAATGTGTCATCAGAGTCCATTTTAGCTTGGCTACATCTGTATATATATACAGGTGCATCTCAATAAATTTGAATATCATCAAAAAGTTAATTTATTTCAGTAATTCAATTCAAAAAGTGAAACTCATATAGATTCATTACACACAGAGTGATCTATGTCAAGCATTTTTTTTCTTTTAATGTTGATGATTATAGCTTACAGATTAGTAAATTAGTATCTCAAAACATTAGTCAGGTAATCAACACAATTAGAGATTAAAAATTCAATTCACAGCTTCAACAACATTTGCCAAGAAATTTTATTTGTCATCAATTAATTCTAATTCAGGTATACCCAGGCAACTCTGCCTTAGGGTATGGCCATGGGGCGGCCATGCAGTGGTGAAGAACTGCGCGGCCAATTAGCCCGCAGCTGCCTTTCATTTAATAATGGAGACCACACTGTATAGTCAGTCTTCATTGTTAATGGCTGCACAGCACCTTTAAACAGGGGCTTTTGCTGGTATTGGGTTTGGCTGGTTAGGTGGGGGCACAATATGCTGGCATACCCACTTCTCCAACCCCATCGCTCTCCTGTCCTACAGGTGGGAACCCTTCTGCTTTTCGTCCTTTTCCACATCATCTAATATCGGTGAGAATATGTAATCAGGAACATTCACTGTGCATTGCAGTAACACGCATAGGGAGTCTGCTGTGGTAGTGAAACAATACTGTGAGTCAGTATGACATGCAGATGACAGGTGTCGCTCCCAGAATTACACTTCACTTCACTTATTTGGGCAAAACTGACCAAATAACTCAAGTGTGAACTCCGCCTTACAGGTCGATGTTAACGTCAAGAAGAAGCACACTCCTTTTACACCATCGTTAGCTGATTCCACATAGATGTCTACAGAACCTGTTCTATTAAATAGTTATACAAGTAGAGCCCCCGACAGAGTGGAGAGGGTGTTAGCAGTAAGTTTGTGTTGACGTCACTAATTATTTTGCCCATCCTCTGATCTGTCAACTCAGAACAATAACCTCCCAAAAACGTATCCTGTCTGTTGAGCATCTGCCGTCACTTGGTCAGCATTTTGTCAGTAATCCATCAGTATTGCTAAAGCCCCCCAAAAAACAGGAGTGGATCCAAAACAGAGATGACACGTGAATAGAATATTTGCATGTAGAATATTTTGGATGCCAAATCATAAGCCAGTTCTGATGGGACCATACAGGCCTTACAGCCACTACAAGACAGGATCCATTGTGCGTCTCATTTTTCCTTCCTTCTGACAGTTTAAAAGAAGGGTCAAATAAATGATGATGTCATCCAGGCCAAAAAGGCAAAATAGTGGCCCAGTCATGAAGTAGGGAGGGTGGGAACAGCATGAGAAGTCCACAGAGTGGCCCAATGACATAGTGGTGAGGTGGCAGCAGCATGAGGAGAGTACACAGTGGCTCAGTGATATAGTGGTGATGTGGCAGCAGCATGAGGAGACCACAGAATGGCTCAGAGACATAGTGTTGAGGTGGCAGCAGCATGAGGAGACCACAGAGTAGTGATGTGACAGCAGCATGAGGAGACCACAGAGTGGTGAAGTGACAGCAGCATGAGGAGACCACAGAGTGGTGATGTGGCAGCAGCATGAGGAAACCACAGAGTGGTGATGTGGCAGCAGCATGAGGAGACCACAGAGTGGTAATGTGGCAGCAGCATGAGGAGATCACAGAGTGGTGATGTGGCAGCAGCATGAGGAGATCACAGAGTGGCTCAGTGACAGAGTGGGTAGGTGAGGGGCAAAACCAGTACCAGCTGAAGATGATGGCTGACAGTAGGAGCACCTGGCAGCAGGTGTGGCATCAGGCAGATGGCAGCATCAGAATACTAGCTGAAGCAGGTAGCCAGAAGAAACAGGTCTCTTTTGTTAAAGTGTTGGTGTGGCACCATGGATGATCTAGTCTGATGCATCAGGCATTGGTGTTTGAAAATCCTGGCTGATCCACGTCTGATTCATTTCCACAAAGGTCAGTTTCTCTACATTTTGGGTGGACAGGCGAGTTCTCCTTGGGGTAACTATGGCCCCTGCCACACTAAACACCCGCTCTGATGCCACACTGCTGGCCAGGCAGGAAAGCTTGCCCAGGGCTAACTTGGCCAGTTGTGGCCACAAATTGTTTGGCTGCCCAGTAGTCCAGTGGATCTTCGATGTGGGGTGGCAGGGTGCACTCCAAGTATGCCACAACCTGCTGGTTCAGGTTCTGCCCTGTGTCTACCTGCTACTGCTGGTAAGTAGTTTCTTCAGTAGGCAGGTAAAGAAAACTGCTCATCAGTGACTCTAGACTTAAGTTGCTGCTGATGGGGCTGGTACTGCTCCTGCCCCCCCATCCCCCCAGTAGCCATGGCAGTGGAACGTAAGCGCAGAGGGCCCTCTGGTCAGACCTGCGTGATGATGGGCGATGGCGCACATAGGCAGCGGCCAACTGACTACATAGGATGTCTCTATAGTAGTTCTATTTGTCCTCCCTCTCAGCGGGTGTGAAAAAGGCCCCAAATTTGAACCAGTAGCGAGGGTCAGTAGTCATCACTCTGGCTATGGGCGTAGCTATAGGGGGTGCAGAGGTTGCAGTCGCTACCGGGCCCAGGAGCCTGAGGGGGCCCAAAGACCCTTGTGCCACATAAACACACAAAGCACTGAGGGAAGGGGGCCCAAGCTGAACTCTTGCACCAGGGCCCATGAGCCATTAGCTACACTCCTGACTCTGGCGAATGGTGACAATTTGGCTGTCACTATTCAACCAAGTGAGCATGCATTGGGCCATTTGCGCAAGTGACTCTCTGCCTCCATCTCCTCTGCTTAATGCCACGGTGTGTCTGGGTCCTCTGCTTCGTCTTCCTCATTGCCCTGTAGCTTCTTTGGCTGCCGCCGCTCTTCACCTCTTGTCACCTGTGTAGAAAAACCACCCTTTTTTCTACACATTGCTTGTGCTCGATTGTCCTCCTCCTCCTCCTCTAGTTCAGCCCCCACAGGGCTCTTGGGGCCATGAGATGTAGTCGCTGTCACATGCCGGAGGCCCATGGTATACCTCTGGGAAGTCTTGCAAACAGGACAATGGCAATGATTCAGACCAGGGACCAACAGAATACTTATTACACATGTAATAAAGGAACATGACAGTATGATATGCAGGTTAGGCAATAGTGGTAGCACTACCACAGAACCAAGTGCACCGGCAGACCAGAGGCAAAACCCAGAGAGCGGAGAGCCATTGAGCCTCGTTCTTCACAGAGCCACTTGTGGTGGGGATGAAGTGAGCCGAGGGCACACTGGTCGCAACCTCCAGGAAGGTCCCGGTACACTTGGCTGCTACCTGCAGAGAACCACGCTTTTGCAAGCAGCAGTGGAATAGACAACAGAACTGGAACCCAAGCAAACACAGGACATGGAAAAGACTTGACAAATTGGAACCAGCACAGAAGCAGATACCTTGACCCCAAGCGGAATGGAAGCATGGCGGTCTCAGACAGAGCTGCACACAGACTAGAAATCCTCCCTTTGGGGAACCCAGGGACACTCTCACGAAGGACAAACACAGGACAGGAACAGAAGAAGTAAGACACCGCAGGACAGACATGGAACAGACTGACGCTGCCATACTCAGCGCCCACCTGACACTGCCATACACAGGCCCCACATGACGCTGCCATACACAGCGCCCACCTGACGCTGCCATACATAGTGCCCACCTGACACTATTATTTACATATCACATACACAGCTCTACCATATGCCCATTACACAGATAGAACTTCTGTGTGCACATTACACACAGAAAACTTTACAATAGACTGGCGACACTGACATAGCCCTGCTTTATACACACCTTCCATACATAAAGTACTTATGCATTCTCCAGCAGAACTGTCCTACACAGAGCCTGTGTTCCCCTAACTCCTCCCACATATTACATGGTTGGTGGCACTCCTCCATCACATGACTGCCAACACAGGTCCTGTAATCACAATGTAGTCTGGAGCTGCTCCTGGTCAGAGAGATGTCAGTGAGGGGCATGACTTCTTGGGAAAGGGGCGTGGCTTCATGTGTTCCGCACCTGGCAGCTTCTGATACAGTGCTTCTAACTAGAAAAAGACCATGCGTAAAAATATTTTCCAGGGAGTAAAATGGCCTGAACAGGCGTCTGTGACTATGTCACCACTTGGAAAGGGAGGGACTGCAGCACCAGCAACTTAGCCAGACTTGGCCAGCTTCTGTATCGTTGGAGGAGTGCACGCACACTGTTGTCTCTTGGCAAACGCTTCGGTGATCGACTGCTGACGGAATGACTGACGAGGAATAGGAGGAGGAGCAGGAGCATCCGGACCAGCAGATGATGGGAAGGACAGACAGCTCTCTTCAGCTGAGGTGGTGGAGCCTTGACTGCATGAAATTGGGTGTGTACCACTGGGCAATGTAGTGGTTGCTGCGGCAGGCTGGACCACCACATAGAAGCCACGGTTCTCCCAGGCCACTTTATTGTGACGCTGCATGTGTTGATGCAGGGCCGTGGTGCCAACATTGGCACCCTGGCCACGCTTCACTTTCTGCCCAGAAATCCGGCAAATGGCCATGTTCACCTCCTCCGGTGGCCTAACAAAAAATTGCCACACCGCCGAGTATGGCATATTCCTACCAACACTCTGCGCTGACTGCCTGCGCTGACTCCGTGAACCCCTGCACCACTACTTTTCGGGCCAGTAGGCTCCTGCAAAGTGGGTGGGCTTCCCCAGGCACGTTTGGCTCCCGACCTCCCACTGCTGCCACCCTGCTGACTTACAGCCACGTTGCCACCCTGCTGTCTCAGTCACTGCCTCACACACAAGCTGCCACCATCTTCTCCTGATGTTGAAACTCCTTCTTCACCCGGCTCCCAAGTGCAATCGGCTACATCATTATCATCCGCTACTGTCTGCAAGTCACTGATGTCCCCCTCAACGGTCTTACGGCCAGGAGCCTGACCACTTGCAACACCTGCTCCTACGCGACTCTCCTCATCACTACTTGCCTGCCTGCTGGAGGAAGCGGCAGATGTCTCCTCCAGATCTTGGCTGTGCAGTAGCTGCTGACTGTCCTCTAGTACTGTAGCTCGTCCTCGCTGCAAAGTGGAGCCGAGTCTACAGGATATAATACTTCTCGCGCTGTGGAAACTGAAAATGACAAAGGAAGGTTCAGGACAGGTTAGGGCACAGGACCTGCTCCCAGGCCATACAAACTAAGGGTCGTGTCAGAGGAACCCACCAACTCTTTACTGGGGGTGTCTGATGTCACTTGCGACGAACTCAAAGACCAACTCCACCATTCAAGCACTAATGGGTTGCTGGTCAAGACATGACACCGGGAGCTCAGACCTCTCCCTGTGACTCCTGCTGCCACCCCCCTTTCTTCTGCTGCCTGCGACAGAAACATTTTGACCACTGCCCATTCCCTTTGAAGGGCCTGTCACCTCTCTGTCTGACATACTGTATGATAAAAGAATTAAATTAAAATTAAAATAGTAACCCCCAAAAAAGCCTGTAGTACAATGTTACTTCACCGCTGAACAGCAATTAGGACATATATATATATATATTTTTCTAAATACTAAACTCCCCCCCCCCAAAAAAAAATAAAAAATAAAAAAAACTATAATAATTCACTGCTGATAAAGACATATTGTTTTTCCTATTTCTACACCCCAAAAAAAGAAATATAACAATCATAATTTACTGCCAAACGTCTATTGGGATGTACGTATCTTTCCTTGTAATACACCACGTAAATGGCTGTAGTACAATGTAACTTCACCGCTAAATGGCAATTATGACATATATTTTCTCTTTTTTTTTTTCCTTTTTCTACATCACAATTCACTGCAGAATGGGTGATGGGACGTATGTATATTTTCTTTTTCTACCACACGTAAATGGCTGTAGTACAATGTAGCTTCACCACTGAATGCCAATTATGACATATATTTTCTCCTTTTTTTCCTATTTTTACACCCCAAAAAAGAAATATAACAGTCACAATTCACCGCAGAATGGGTGATAGGACGTACGTATATTTTCTTTTTCTACACCACATAAATGGCTGTAGTACAACTTCACCGCCGAACAGCACTTATGACATATATATATATAAAAAAAACAGAAAAATGAGGCAGCACTCCATATATAAAAATATATGTCTCCTTTATTCACCCATGTGAGCAGTGCGATGTTTCGGCTCCAAACAACTGAGCCTTTCTCCTCCTTCCTCTGAGAAAGGCTCAGTTGTTTGGAGCCAAAACGTCGCACTGCCTAGGTGAATAAAGGAGACATATCTTTTTATATATGGAGTGCTGCCTCATTTTTCTGTTTTATAATTAGGACTGGCTGGTCCCGGCGAGGCGCTGCACCCGGTTTTGAGCATTTGATACGGTTCTGCCATTTTTCTATACGTGTATGTATATATATATATATATATATATATATATATTGTGGTAAGGTGCAAGGTACCGTGGTCGATGGCAGGTACGTGTCACCGAGGTTCCTGGCCTCGGTGAGGTAAGAGCCGGGTTTTCTTGCGTGTCAGCAGCAGCTAGTGCTGTTTTGACACATTGCTATTTAGTTTGGCTGCAAAGCCAATCCGGGCCGGCTCTTACTGGGAGTAGGCAAAGAGTTGGGTGGGTGCCTACTCCCCACGGTCCAGGCCGGGTTTTCCCAGGCCTTTATAACACAGCCAGCAGCTGGGTGTGGGTGTGTGGTGATTGTCCTGGAGCTGCTGTTAGGCTGTGGAGTCATTTGAGTTTGGGAGTTCTGATCCATTCTGTGCTATGTGGAGTTCCCTGGGCTGGAAGCCAGAGCCCAACAGGGAGGAGTGCAGACGGCCTGGAAAACCTGACGTCGACTGTCTTGCGGCTGGACTGACAGCCAGGTGCGAACCTGCACCTAAAACCTCCCAGGTGACTGAAACCTGTACGGGACTGTTTTGTTTTGCCTTAATGCTTCTGATGTGTGTGAATTAACACCAAGAGACTGTTTTTCGTTTATTTTTGTGCAAGTGTGAATAAAACACTGTTGATTGCACGTTCTGGACTCCTTGTTTTGCCTCGGTACTGCACCCGCACCGCTATCTACCAGAGCGACTCCCCACAATATATATATATATATTTATTTTTTTTTCCCTCTTAATACACCCCCCAAAAAAAGTAAAACAATGTAAAATCAACATAGAACGCTAATAGGACGTACGTATCTTTCCTATTAATACACCCCATAAATGGCTGTAGTAGAATGTAACTTCACCGCTGAACGGCACTTATGACATATATATATATATATTTTTTTTTCCTATTAACCCTTTTTAGGATAGAGGGTGTACATGTAAGCCCTTGTGTCCTGGTACTTAAGGACCAAGGGTGTACATGTACACCCTGTGAAGTTCCAATCACCGCAGTGCCACGGGTGGTGATCGGAACGGGATGCCTGCTGAAATCATTCAGCAGGCATCCTGTGACAATGCCGAGAGGGGTCCTGCGACCCCCCCCCTCCGTATCGGCGATCGCAGCAAACCGCAGGTCAATTCAGACCTGCGGTTTGCTGCGTGTCTGGGTCATTTGGGTCTCCGGTGACCCGAAGACCCAGAACAGGATGGTGATCAGTGGTGTTATAATACACCACCAATCACCATCCTTACTTTTTAGGGCGTTGGTGGCATCTCCTCCATGATTGGCTGGGCGGGGGGGGCGGCAGATGCAAACTGCCGTAGCTTCTCCCTCCCCGTCTACAGCCCACTGCCTTCGCCTGGAGTGAGGATCGCCAGCAGAAGCCCAGTAGGACCCCAGGACCACCCCATCAGCACCCCAGGAGCACCCCAGGAGCAGCCCCAGCAGAAGCCCCAGCACCCCAGCGCCCCAGCAGCGGTAAGCAGCTTTCTTTTTTTTTTTTTTTTTGCACCTGGGTGTCTGGGGTCCACAGCACTCAGTTGTGCGACCCTAGACCCCCCCAGGGGTGCAGCAGCTTGTCCCCCCTCCCATCCCACACATTTTTTGGGGGGACAAGTTTTTTTTTTGTGTGCGCTGACTGTGGCAGGCACTCTTAACGTCCGGCCACTATTAGCGTATCGTTCACCCCACCGCTGATCAGCGTTGTACTGCTAGTCAGCAATTTTTTTTCTACACTTTTATTTTTTAGTTTAGGTATTTTAGTGCGCGAACACCCGACCCCAAACACATGCACACTTCAATAAAGTTTATTTTACACACACGCACACTTGCACAACACACACTCCCATGGCCCGCAGGATGTTCTCGGTAGAGGAGGCATACGCCCAGATGCTCTTCGACGACGAGAGCGCAAGTGAGGATGAGGATGACGCCACGTTCCTTTTGTCATCTGCATCCTCCTCATCATCATGGAGGATGTATAGAGTACTGTATCTAAGCATAATAATAGAAAGTCAAGTGGAAGGAAAAAGTGCAGTAGAAAAAAAGTGCACAAGTAACAGGAAAAACCATTGCCTTGAAGGGATTGTCCAGAAAAGGCCATTCAAGAATTTGGGGGAGATTCACAAGGAGTGGACTGCGGCTGGAGTCAGTGCTTTAAGAGTCACCAGTGCCAGACGTATCCAGACTATAAGCAACAACTGTTGTATTCCTTGTGTCAAGCCACTAATAAATCAGAGACAATGTCAGAAGCCTCTTTTCTGGGCTAAGGAGAAAAAGGACTGGACTGTTGCTCAGTTTTCCAAAGTTCTGTTTTTAAATTAAAGTAAATTTTGCATTTAATTTGGAAATCAAGGTCCCAGGGTCTGGGAAGATTGGAGAGGCACACAATCCAAGTTGCTTGAGGTCCAGTATGTAGTTCCCACAGTCAGTGATGGTGTAGGGAGCCATATCATCGGCTGGTGTTGGTCCACGGTATTATATCAAGGCCAAAGTCAGCGTAGCCATCTACCAGGAAATTTAAAAGCATGCTTCTCTTTTCTGACAAGCTTTATAGAGATGCTGATTTCATTTTCTTGGCACCTGCCCACACTGCCAAAAGTACCAATACCTGATTTAATAACCACAGTATCACTGTGCTTGATTGGCCAGGAAGCTTATCTGAGGGCCTTTTCACACTAGCATTTTTGTTTCCCGGCATAGAGTTCCGTCTTCAGGGCTCAATGTCGGAAAACTACTGATCAGGATTATCCTAATGCATTCTTAATGGAGAGAAATCCGTTCAGGATGCATCAGGATGTCATCCGTTCAGTACCCAAACGTTTTTTGGCTGGAGAAAAATCCACAGCATGAATAATGCCGATCCGGAATTAAGCTAAACATCGTTTTGACGCATCGCTGGATCCGACGTTTAGCTCTGCGCATGCGCAGCAGCAGTTATGATCGGGGCCCCAGTGTAAGCTGGAACTCCGATCGGTTACCATGGCAGCCATGACGCTACTGAAGTCCTGGCTGCCATGGTAAGAACTCCGCAGCAGTGTACTTACGTGCGCTGCAACCCCCGGAGGCTCCTTCATAAAGTCACACATCATGGCTGCGCATTGATCTATGCGCCACGGGGACCTGTGACGTCATGAAGGAGCACCTGGCGGCCGCAGCGCAGGTAAGTACACTGCTGCGGAGTAGTATGGCAGCCAGGACTTCAGTAGCGTCCTGGCTGCCATGGTAACCTGAAAGCATTTCGAAGACTGATCAGGATCCTGATTAGTCTTCAAATGATTTCAGGCGACTTGTGTTCTGACAGATCCGGCGGGTATGAAGTGCCTGCTGGATCCTCAGAACGCAAGTGTGAAAGCACCCTGAGCTAGATTCTTTATGGGGCATTATCAAGAGGAGAATGAGAGACCATATACCTAAGAATGCAGACAAGCTGAAGGCCCCTATCAAAGCAACCTGGGCTTCCTTAACACCTCAGCAGTGCCACAGGCTGATTGCCTCCATGCCATGCCATGCCATGCCGCATTGACGCAGTCATTTATGCAAAAGGAGCCCAGACCAAGTATTGAGTGCATATACTGTACTGTATATACTTTTCAGTGGGTCAAAATCTTTTTTTTTAAATCTAATTTTCTGAGATACTGACTTTTGGGTTTTCATTAGCTGTAAGCCATAACCATCAACATTAAAAGAAATAAAAACTTGAAAAAGATCACGTGTGTAATGAATCTATAGAACGTATAAATTTCACTTTTTGAATTTAATTAATGAAATAAATGAACTTTTTGATGGTATTCTAATTCATTTTGATGATAGTCTAATTTATTAGGATATATACAGTATATATATATATTATTTTTTTTTGCTTATGTGTTATTTTTTAATGGGAGCTCACTAGTGTTGGCCGAACACCCAGTGTGCTCGAGCCTGATATTCAAGTCTCCTCCCCTACTAGATATCTCAGGTAGTCAACTGTCTGTTCAAGCAGCAAAGCATGAGCTGAAACGCATTCTTTGTATCTGAACAACATTCTGAAGAAAAGGTACCTCTCAGCCTTTTTATATAATATCTATTTTTTGGACCATGCTGGTATAACCTGGCGATCTCCTGTATATAATTATATGTTTACGGCTGGTATAAGTTAGACATCTTCTTAAATATAGTGATATGGACCATGCTGGTATAACCTGGGTATCTCCTGTATATAATTATACATGTACAGCTGGTATAAGTTATATATCTCCTTGTATACGACCTGGGGGTCCAAGATGCATCCAGACATCCTCCCCATGCTGTTTCCAAACAATTTCAGTGGTGTTTCCATCAATTTCTGTCCTTTTCCTGTGAACCAGACACCCTCTTCTCTTCAGAGCAGGGGATGTCTGGTTTAATGCTCTGGTTCTACCATTGACTTTCATTGTGCTTGGTGCCCGAGCATCCCAATGTGTTCGGCTCAAGCACCTAAGCACTTTGGTGCTCGACCAACACTAGAGCTCACACTTTTGTATGTATAATTGTATCTAGTAAGATTAGGAATGTCCAGTGGGGAGGTTTGCTATCCATGGTGCTGATTTGTGAATGGCAATATTGTATCTAACATGCTGTTCTCTTTTCAGTGCATATGATAACAGATATGCCACATATACACACTGCAGAAATGTGCTAATTTTTACTATACTATATACTTAAAGTGGACCTTTCATCTGAAAATGCATATTAAAATACATATATCCACTTACATGGCGGCCCCCGGTGGTGCTGTTTCAGCTTTTCATTTTCCAAAATGTGCCCCCGTTTGTCTGCAGTGGCCCCCGCAACAATTCGCGCCTCATATGCAAATGAGCCATTCGGCTCAACTGGGTGGTCCTGAAAAAGTTCTCCTGGGTGTGGCTTTCTTCTCCCTGACACGGAGCGCATCCAATTAGCGTGCCCCACTTTCAGCCAGGGAGAAGAAGCTCGAGTTCTCGTGAGATTCTTGAGAACACGAACGATTTCACACGAGTTCGCAAGAATCTCGCGAGAACTCGAGCTTCTTCTCCCTGGCTGAGAGTGGGGCACGCTAATTGGATGCGCTCCGTGCCAGGGAGAAGAAAGCCATGCCCAGGAGAACTTTTGCAGGACCGCCCAGTTGAGCTGAATGGATCATTTGCATATGAGGCACGAATTGTTGCGGGGGCCACTGCGGACAAACGGGGGCACATTTTGGAAAATGAAAAGCTGAAACAGCACCACCGGGGGCCGCCATGTAAGTGGATATATGTATTTTAATGTGCATTTTCAGATGAAAGGTCCTCTTTAAATACAAACAAGGGATATGTGTTAGGTGTAAAGATGTGGGATCTGATTAATGGAAATAGATAATATAAGTGCTTAGCTGGGTGGCGAGAATAGTTTTATAATTGAGCCTCAGCATATTTACTGTGTAGAATTATGTAAATTAGTACTTGCACACATGCTAGAAACTTGGGTTATTGGGTTCTGTAGTTCAGTGAAAATCATTTACCAGTTGGGCATTATTACCTATTTAGATAAAATCCAAATTCAGATAATAGATATAAATCATACCCTCCCATTCCTGGTGTTTGGTTCCTAATTATAGTCTTTCCTATTCCTACTATTTGGTGACTAATTGCGATTCCTCTTATTCCTTATATTCACTGGATAATCTATTTGCCAGGGTTTTCCACATAGGGATATCAAACTCTATCATGGGGACCTGGGGTGTCTGGTCACAAATAGTATACTGAAGTACAGGAAACCAATAAACCATAACAAGTGGGAGAGAGAATAGGGAAAAGAGTTATACAACTCAGATTAGGTTTTCTCTGAAGATGACTTCTGAGTGGCACTGTGTCATATATAATATTTTTGGGGGCTTTTTTGTTTGATTATTTTATTTATCATATTTTCTGATATTTTGTATTACCAATTATCTCTAGGTATTTGCTGTTTGCTACCTTGTCTCTACAATTGAAAATAATTTCTCATAGATGGTTCTGATAATAAGTATGTACAGCTGCTGTGGTGTTCTAGGGTTGGGGGTTGGGCAACAGTTGCTTTTGGTTTTGCAATTGTATTTCTAGACTTTTCGAATTTCCAAACTTTTATGCATTAGAAATATGTTTAATTATGACCACTAGACTTATACACAATAGTAAGATGTAGTATTAACTAATACATTATCTTATTTGTCTTTTACTTTACCAATATTAATATTATAAGAGCATATTAGATAAGATGGTTAAGATTCGGGATGAGCGAATTGACTTCGGATGAAGCATCCAAAGTCGACCCGCTCATCCCTAGTTAAGATACCTGAGCAACATAAAATTACCATTATACTGTAACAAGGCTCTTTTAAACAAATAGCATGGACCTAAACTGATAGAAAGTAAAATGTTTCAAAAACATCCCAAGTTTACCAAAAGGTAATTTTTGTTTTAGCACTTTTAGTTATTGGACATAATATTTGGCAAGATATTTCAATGCCAAACGGACACAACAAAGGAGAAAGAGGAAGGACAGCGGACTTTTAAATATGCACATCTTATATAAGACCCAAGAGATGTATGAAATCGGCCCTTATTATTATATTTGCGCATGCACACACATGCACATACTTTGTAATCACAAAAATTTTCTTTGTGTTAGTGTAAACTGAGAACCTGTCACAGGGTCATAAAGTTGTAACTCATCACAGTCCATCATCATCACCTTGCTGCTGGCTCCTTGAGCATTTTGTTTTTTGTCCTATCTCAATTCCTACCCCACCCCTGTTTCTGAAATATGAACTCCAATATTGGGGCAGTAACTACTCACCAGGGGTGAAGTTCTATCCCTAGCTCTTACACTGTCTACATCAGAGAATGGGGCACAGCGTGTATACAGGCAATTGCAGAAGAAGCAGAGGACTGAAGACAAATCAGTAGTGTGGAGCGGCATAGGGAATATTTTAATTTGCTATATTTTGCGAATTTTGGGCAGAATATTCGCCATAAATTAGAGAATTCGAGAATTCAAGAATTCATGATCTCCGGTCATTATTTACTTGATTGTGAAAATCGGCAATGTAATATATTCGCGATAAAAATTTGCGATTAGAATATTCGCTATCAACACTAAGGGGTAGGCAACTTTCCTATTGGTTGCTAGGGATGCTGCTAAGTGCCGATATTCACGATCAACACTATTTGCGAATATGAATATATAGCACTATATTTAAAATATTCGCGAATTATCGAAGTGGCGATATTCACAATTAAAATTCGCGATTCGAATATTCGCACTCAACACTACAAATCAGTAGGGACCAGAAGAGATCAGGATCTTCCCACTTACTTGTGTTCTCTGCTGCAGCTGCTCTTCTGCCTCAGTCTCCACTCTGCTACTTTTGGTTAGTGTACAATTGACAAACTTTGAGAGGGGGCTTATCATTGGACAATGAGAATCAGGATGGTCACTTTGACGAACTGCCCAACATCTCAGCTGTTCTGACTTAGCTGTTGTGAGGTGTTGGGAGCAATGCTTTAATGAGGGCACATAGCAAGCAGGCTGTGGACAGCCCAGACAGACTACCACTAGAGAGAATTGTTTGATCCGCCGACCAGCATGGGCAACTCCCACAGTTTCTTTGTGCCTAGCTTTTAATGCAGGAGGTCATGAGGTCGAATTCCAGCAGAAACATTTCTAAAATACAGGCTAAATTAGATTTAAATACACTGGGTGTCCCAAAGCACTGACTCCATATATGGACATAGCTATATATGGAGCAGGGACTCCTAAGCCGTGGACTCACACTGAGGGATTCCCTCACTGTACAGCGATCTTCTGCATAGAAATAGAGGCTAAATTAGATTTAAATACACTGACTGGAGCATCGCGCTCGAGCACACGCAGTGTTTGGCTGAAATCTGCAATGTGCCGGGCATAGCGAACTGGTGTTCGGCCGAGCATGCTCGCTCAACACTAGTCCTCTTTAATATGGGTACCGATAAATCGATTTGGTGATATTGCAAAGCCATTACTAACTGTGTTAATAACTATTATTATGCAATGGTAGAATATATTATACACAAATGGCTTTAAAGCCCCATTTCTGCAACCATTACTGCAATGTCCTTAAAGGACTTTTTAAATGAAGTGAGGATTGGGACATTTATCAGGGATGATCATTTAAAAATGCTTTCTCCCAATAAATGCACAGTACCTGATGAATGAGCAAACACTTGTTTGTTGGGTGATTACATCTTTCATACAAGACCTAAAATCCTTGTTTGTTAGAAGCACATTGCCCTGTGTAAACAGGACTCTTCTGCCAAGAAAAACAAAAACTGTATGGGCAACGAATGATTGTAATAACTATTGCTTATCCCCATGCAGAGGGGGTGATTACCTCATGTAAATACAGTTAATAAAATGGCAATGCTTGGGTACTAATGATCCTGTGAATGTCTGTTCCCAATTATTGCTTGCACGGCCGGAGTAAAAAAGGGCTAGCTCTCTTTCCATACTGTAGCTCAATCTTAGTTCATATTTTGTGCTAGACAGACCTTTGTTATTCTGTTTAATATAAAATCTGACTTTTTGTTTTCTTGTGTTGCAAGGTTTGTAGATTACTGGCCCCTCTAAAACTGAAAAATTGTCAAAATAAAGCTACTTTCAAGAAACCTAAGTCTATTGTTTTATGAAGGTCACTCGTCAATTTGACAACAAAAAAAAACAGGTTTACCCCAATGTGTTGAGAGGAGAGGGACAAGTGGATCTAACCAGGACAGAAAAAAATAGAAGCAAAATGACTTGCTGTACAAGAGGATAAGTGCATCAGAGTCTGCATCAAAGGATGCTTGAGGAGTTCTTGATGCATCTGTCAAGCCTAGTAGAAAAATTGTATGGAGTTACTCTGGCGCTAGTAGGTGGGAAGATTTACACAGAGAGCTAGGAATTATAAATTAGAAATGTTAACACCATTTTACAATGTCTTGCCATGTCCTGTTGTCAAAGCTTTGACTGAAGCCTACTTCTGGCTGTACAGAAACTTCTAAGGGACTGTCTGTCTATATAGGTATATATCTATCTGAAAATCTAAATGCTATGATAGTATGCAGTAATCACAATCATATATTAATTTTCTACTTTTGTATTCTCATTATATACCCAGAATTTGATAAAGAAAAAAAAATGTTTCTGTTAAAACTGGTTTCCATCCAGTCCCTCAAAAAGCACTTCTTCTAAAAGAGAGACAAACCAGATGTTGTTTTATACTGGTATTAGCAGGATAGATTTGTTTTTCTCCACAGCTCAGATAATGGTCAGAAATATTTCAGCTCATTTGTTCTCTTTAGAACAAATAATTGTATAAATATGCTCTTTTCTTATCTGCACTTATCACTCTCGTAGAGCAGACACCACCTACAGAGCACTCTGCTCAATATCCTATTCTTTCTATCTGATTCTTTATAAACCTTTATACTCTGCTTGCAATGATGCCACACCAAATATCTCTAACATGATCAGTAGTTTGCAGTGTCGTCTGTAATATTTCCTTTGGTAAAGATATTTTATCTAACTTTCTTGAGGGCTTTCACTTCTTTTCAAAATGAGATATCAAATATTATTATGTAGGATCAATGTTTAGCCATTTTTATCTACAGTACTGGGGAAACTTGGCTTTTAAATCACTTTAATGCTTTGTTCTAAATAATAGACCTTATAAATTAGTCTATGTGCTATTCACATATACTGGCATGTTGAGAATGATTGAGAAATGTAATTGTTTTTTCTTTTTTTTTATGAAAATCACTTATCCACTGTTTTAAAGTGAACATTTTTAAAGGGAACTTGTCAGGGATGTTGAGTCAAGTTATTGCATACCAAACTCATTCAACTATGGACTTTTATTTGTGCACTCAGGCAGAGTAATTTTGGAACAGAAAAGGGGCATCCCAAAACTTTTCACACAAAGTTTAAAGTATACAATTGTCTAAAATGTGTTGGAATACTGAAGCAATAGGATTTCTCTTCACTAGAACTAAGGGGCCAAGGCCAAACCCTGTAAACAGCCCCATAGCATTTTCCCTCCAACACCAAACTTCAGAGTAAGCACAATGCAGTCAGACAGGTAACAATCCCCTGGTATTTGCCAAACCCAGACTCATCCTTTAGATTGCCAGATAGAGAAGTGTGATTTGTCACTCCAAAAAACATGTTTTCTCTGCTCCAGAGTCCAGTGGCAGCGTGCTTTACACCACTCAAGCTGACGCTTGGCATTGTCCTTGGTTATGTATGACCTGCATGTAGCTGCTCAGCCATGGAAACCCATGTCATGAAGCTCCTGGCACACAGTTTTTTGCTGATGTTAATACCAGAGGAGGTTTGGAGCTCTACAGTCACTGAGTCAGCAGACCATTGGCAACTTTTATGCCCTATGCACCTCAGCACTTAGTGACTCCATTCTGTTATGTGTTCTCCTTTTCGTGGCTGAGTTGCTGTGGTTCCTAAACGCTTTCACTTTTCAATAATGACACTCACAGTTGGTCTTGGAATATCTAGGAGGGAAGCATACTATTACAGCACCAAACTTGAATTCACCAAGCTCATTAGAACAACCCATTCCTCCACAAATATTTGTAATTTGGAAGATTGGTTGGCTAGGTGCTGGGAGTTGAGAATTCCCAGATAATTCTTCAAGACAATAAACCTTTAGAAGTTTGTTCAATGATTCTTGAACGGAGGGAGGGGAAGTTTGAAAGTCTAGAACTGTCTAGAACTGTCTTTAACTGTATAAGAATTGTATAAGAGTTTCAAATACCTTTTTCTGAGACAGGTATCAAGTTTATCCTAACCTACTCACATGGCTTCTCTAGATATGTTTCACTTCTAGAAAGCACTAGTAAACTATTGTGTAGGTGGTAAAGAACCCTTGGGCTACTTCACCACATCTGCTTATGTGATTATACTGGAAGTGTAAAACTGTAGGCTCTCTATGATATATTTTGTGGTTCTGTCTCAAGCGGTCCCCTTTTTAGAGAGACATAGAATGCTATCTGTGACAAATTGGAATTTTAGGGTGCATATAAACCAACAGATTATTTGACCAATTACTGTCCAATCAGACCAATAGTTGGCGTGTATAACAAAAGATCTAGGTGTGTAAATAGCTATCTAACCAATTATTGGTTAGAAAATCTGTCAGATAATCTGTTGGTGTAAATGTATCCTTAGACTTCCCTATAACAATAGAAGGTTTTTTTTTTTTCTAGCCCTTCAAAGATTTATCAACCCTCTGAGCATAACTTGTTATTATGTCTACTAGCTTTAGCTAAACAACTGGAAATATTTTTGAGAAGGCATATCAGGCAATATAGAATGTAGCCCACAAATATAGTAAGTGGGTGTCAATGCAACAACATTGTGATGTTTGATCAGTGACAACTTTAGTGCACTTAGAAAGCACATATATACTGTTTGCACTTTAGTTGAAAACACACATGCTAGTTACATTAGTAGCTGATTTGAAGCTACCCTGTTCCCACACTGTTCCCTCTGTATTGAAACCAGTTTCTTTGGAGAAAACATTTGGACATTTAACGATTAGTGATGAGCGAGCCAAAAGTTTTCGGGTGTTCGGTCTAAGCACACCACGATATTCGTGCACTCGGCCGAGCACCCGAGTATAATGGAAGTCAATGGGAGACAGCCAGGCACTCGCTGCTCTGAAGAGAGAAGGGTGCCTGATCCATTGGAAAATGTCTGAAAGTGACACAAAAACCACCGTAAAGTATCGGGAACAGCATGAGGACGATGTATGGATGCATCTTGGACTCCCAGGTCGGTGTTGGGAACCATGTTGTCCGAGTTGTACTCCACTTTTACAGACTGACAAAAATACGCCCCCCCAAAAAAACAAAACAAACAAACAATTTTTTTAGGAAAAAATGGTAGGAAACATTCCTGTATATTCAATTGAATATAAAGTGCAAGTGCTGCCAAAAATTAAAAGTAAGAGGCACTCCAAAACAGCCTGTATATCACATAAAAGGGGGCCCCGTTCACATTGTGGTGCAATTGTTCAGGTGGTGGAACTCCTACACTCATAAAGCCTATGTGAAAGGGCTGCAAAAAGTTACAAGGAACCGACACTACAATACACCCTTTATTACACATAAAGGAGGGCACCATACACACCCTTGAAAAATTATGATTGGTGGCCTGCTGGTGACCCTCAAAAACATTTAGAGCAAGGGCCTGCTGGTGACTCTCTAAAACATTACGGCGAGGGTCTGCTGCTGAGCTGACCCTCTAAAACATTAGGGACGAGAGGCTGCTGGTGAGCTGACCCTATAAAACATTATGGTTGAGGGCCTGCTGGTGAGCTGACCCTGTAAAACATTATGGTTGTGGACCTACTGGTGAGCTGACCCTGTAAAACATTATGGTTGAGGGCCTGCTGGTGAGCTGACCCTGTAAAACATTATGGAGCAAGGCCTGCTGGTGAGCTGACCTTCTAAAATATTATGGTTGAGGGCCTGCTGGTGAGCTGACCCTCTTTAAAAATTGTAGTGGTGGAAATATATACAATCTGGAGAGGAGGAGGAGGAGGATAAAACAAGATTCAACAGTAAACACTTTTTTTGTGGTGGAAAGGGTGCATGGGAATACACAAACAGTAGACTGAGTACATTATAAACAATACATTAAAATTGTCTTTATGTTCATCATTATCTCAACTCTCCTCTGGTGGATGTTGAGAAGTCAGGGGCAATCCAGGCCTTGTTCATTTTTATCTGAGTTAACCTGTCAGCATTATCAGTGGACAAGCGGATACGCTTATCAGTTATAATGCCACCAGCAGCACTAAATACATGCTCAGACAAAACGCTGGCATCAGGGCAGGCCAGCACCTCCAAGGCGTAGAGCGCAAGTTCGTGCCACGTGTCCAGCTTGGACACCCAGTAGTTGTAAGGCACTGAGGAATTATTTAGAACGCTGACACGGTCTGCGATGTATTCCTTCACCATCTTCCAAAACTTTTCCCTCCTTGTAGCACTAGGGTGAGGTTGCTGGCGGGGTGTTTTGAAAGTGTCCCATGCCTTGGAGAGTGTTGCCCTGCCTCTGTTGCCCATTGTCTCCCTTCCTCGGTTGCCTAAGGAAGTACGGACTCTGCCGGCCGCGTTGTCAGATGGAAAATTTTGGAGCAATCTCTCAACAAGTACCTTCTGGTATTTCACCGTTCTACTCGTCCTCTCCACCACAGGAATGAGAGATGAGAAGTTCTCTTTGTACCGGGGGTCGAGAAGTGTGAACACCCAGTAATCTGTGTTATCTAAAATGCGTATAACGTGATGGTCGCGCGAAAGGCAGCCTAACATGAAGTCAGCCATGTATGCCAGAGTACCAACAGGCAAGACGTTGATGTCAACATCAGAATGACTCTCCATCCTCCTCCTCCTCCTGCCCATCCACGCTGAACAGATGGAATTAAAGTTCCATGGGTACTACCCTCTGTAGCAGAGGCAACTGTCTCCAGCTCCTCCTCCTCTTCATGGCCCAATTCACGCTAAGAAGATGAACTGTGGGTTGTCTGGCTATCATCCTGTGTAATGTTCTCTTCCATTTCCTTGTCTGCCACATTCAGAGCGTCATCCTTAATTGTGAGCAGCGATTGTTTGAGTAGACACAGCAGTGGGATGGTTACGCTGATAATAACGATATCACCACCAACCATCTGTGTGGATTCATCAAAGTTTTTTAAAACCTCACAGAGGTCTGACATCAATGCCCACTCCTCGCTTGTGAATAGTGGCAGTTGACTGGAAAGGCGACGACCATGTTGCAGCTGGTATGCCACAACTGCCCTCTGCTGCTCACAAAACCTGGCCAACATGTAGAACGTAGAGTTCCAGCGCGTGCTCACGTCGCACAGCAGTCGTTGAGCTGGAAGCCGCAAGCGCTGCTGCAGCGTTGACAAACTGACTGAAGCTGTGGACGATTTGCGGAAAGGGGCACACACGCGGCGTGCCTTTACTAGTAGCTCTGCCAAATTGGTGTAGGTTTCTATAAACAGCTGAACCACTACGTTTAAGACGTGGGCTAGGCATGGGATGTGTGTCAGGTTGCCGAGCTCCCAATCCACCACCAAGTTACGGCCATTGTCAGACACAACCATGTCTGGTTGTAGGTTCAGTGGCGAGAGCCACAGCTCAGTCTGGTCCCTTATACCCTGCCACAGCTCTGTGGCAGGTGTACTGTTTGTCCCCTAAGCAGATCAGCTTCAGCACGGCCTGTTGACGCTTACCCACAGCAGTTCTACACTGCTTCTAGCTAGCGACTGATGGCTGACTGCTGTTGGAGGTGGAAGTGGAGGAGGAGGCGGCGGAGGAGGAGAAGTGGGGGTTGGAACCAGTAACAAAGCTGCTGGCGGAGACCCTGATGGACGTAGGGCCCAAAATCCTGGGCGTGGGTAGCACCTGTGCCATCCCAGGGTACGACTCACTCCCGGCCTCCACAACATTCACCTAGTGTGCTGTCAGGGAAATGTAGCATCCCTGGCCACCAGCACTTGTCTATGTGTCTGTGGTGAGGTGGACCTTCCCAGTAAGTGAGTTGATAAGGGCACGGGTGATGTTTTGGGACACATGCTTGTGTAAGGCGGGCATGGCACTCCGTGAAAATTAGTGGCTGCTGGTGAATGCGTACTGAGGGACGTCCGCCGACATCAGGCTGCGAAAGGCCTCAGTGTCCACAAGCCTAAATAGCAACAGTTCAAGGGTCAGTAATTTCAAAAGTTGCGCATTTAGTGCTAGGGCCTGTGGGTGGGTATTTGCGCTTGTGTTCAAATGCCTCGCAGGGACAGGGAAGTGGATGTTGCTGCTGACGTTTCATCCAAAGGTCCAGGTGCAGGGCGTGGGGCTTCCAGATCTGCGCCTTCGACAGGGGATTGGCCGGCAGTGTGTAACACAGGGGAAGAGGAGGCAGTATTGTGACCTGCAGACCCAGATTGTGGACCCAGGTGTTCAGCCCACTTAGTAGGGTGCTTGGATGCCATGTGTCGGATCATGCTGGTGGTGGTGAGGTTTCTAGTGTTCATGCCTCGGCTCATTTTGCTACGGCACAGGTTGCAAACTACCACTCTTTTGTCGTCTGCGCTTTCCTCAAAAAAGCTCCATACTGCGGAACACCTACCCCTTGGCAAGGTAGATTTACGCACGGGGGTGCTCGGTGTAACGGTTGCGGGCCTGATTGGTGTGGGCTGACTTTTCCCTTTTGCAACCCCACTGCCTCTTCCAGACTGTTGCGGTGCTGCGGATCCCTCCCCTCTGTAACAGCTTCGCCGGTGCTCATCTCTCTCCCCGACTTGGCCCAGCACAGCCCCCAGTCCATACATAGAAGCGTCGGTATGGACGAGAAAACGTTTGTTAGGTACTGGGGCAGCCAAGACAGGGGCATTCACAAGAGCCTGCTTCAATGCCTGGAACGCAGCTTCACAAGCCAGAGACCACAGGACCTGCTTAGGCAAGTTCTTCTTGGTCAGGTCTGTCAGGGGCTTAGCAATAGTGCTGTAGTCAGGGACAAAACGTCTATAGTACCCTGCCGTCCCCAAGAAGGCCAATACCTGAGTCTTAGTGGTAGGTGTGGGCCAGTTAGCCACCGCCTCTGCTCTGGTCTCTGGCTCCCACACCCCACTCTGTGACCCAGGTACTGTACCTCAGCCATACCTAGATGGCACTTCTCTGGCTTCAATGTCAGGCCAGCGGCCCGAATCTTATCCAGCACTACCCCTACATGTACTAGGTGTTCCTCCTAGGACCCACTGTAAATTGCAATGTCATCCAAGTATGCACAGGCAAATTCTTGGAAGCCATCCAGGAGTCTATCCACCATCCGTTGGAAGGTAACCGGTGCATTTTTCATCCCAAAGGGCATGACCTTAAATTGGTACAAGCCAAATGGGGTGACAAATGCCGACTTGGGGATAGCATCCTCGGCCAGAGGGATCTGCCAGTAGCCCTTACACAGGTCTATGGTGGTCAGATATCTCCCCCTGGCAATACGATCCAGCAATTCGTCTACCCGGGGCATTGGGTAGGCGTCAGTGGTGGTCCGCTCGTTGAGCCGCCTGTAGTCCACACAGAACCGAGTGGTCCCATCTTTCTTGGGCACCAGGACTACAGGCGAGGCCCAAGGGCTGTCGGAGTGCTCGATGACCCCAAGCTGGGTCATCTCCTGTATCTCCTTCCGCATTCCTTCACGGACTGCTTCAGGGATACGATAGGGGGCTGTCGTAAGGGGGTCTGTCCAGGGGTCTCTACCTTATGTACAGCTAGGGTGGTATAACCTGGCTCCTGGGAGAACGTCGCCTGCTTCTCCCACAACAACTGCTGTGCCTGTACCTTTTCCGTGGGGTTCAGCCGTTCCCTAGCTGTACAAGGGTAGTAAGGTCAGTCTGGGGCTCCCTTTCTAACAGATCGGGAAGGGGTAAATTCTCAGAATCATCTGCAGCTGGGGCACATACTGCTGCAATATTCTCAGGTCTCTCCTGGTACTCCTTTAGCATGTTCACATGAAAGGATCGCTGAATCCTCCTCATCTGCACAGCTGGCTATCACGTAAGTAGTGTCGCAAATCTGCGCCACTACTTTGTACGGGCCCTGCCAAGATGCTTGCATCTTGTTGGCCTTCACAGGTTTGAGCACCAATACCTTTTGCCCAACCTGGAAGACCCGCTGTCGGGCACTCCTGATCATACCATCTCTTCTGTCTCCTGGGCCGCCTGGAGATTCCCCTACCATCAGGGATAGTTTCTCCATGCGGTCCCGGAGTTCCAGAACATATGGCACAATGGGGGTCCCTTCCTGCTCCGTCTCCCCTCCCAGTGGCCTCTAATGAGATCTAGGGGTCCGTGGACCCTCCTCCCATACAGCAGCTCAAAGGGGAGAACCCAGTAGATTCCTGGGGCACCTCTCTATACGAAAACAATAGATGAGGCAGGAATCTCTCCCAGTCTCTGCAAGCGTCTGTAAAGGTCCTCAGCATCTGCTTGAGGGTACCGTTAAAGCGCTCGCAGAGACCGTTAGTCTGTGGGTGGTATGGTGAACTAAGTAACGGCTTAATACCACACACCTTCCACAGCTGCTGGGTGAGCACAGCGGTGAATTGGGTTCCCTGATCGGAGAGAATCTCCTGAGGGAACCCGACCCTAGTAAAAATCCTAACCAGGGCATCAGCAACCGTCTCTGCCTCTATATTAGACAGCGCTACTGCCTCTGGATAGCTGCGTGGCATAGTCCACCACGGTAAGAATATACTTCTTACCTGATGGACTAGCCCTGGCCAGTGGACCCACAATGTCAACGGCTATGCGGAAAAGGGTTCCCAACAATAGGCATCGACTGAAGCCTAGCTTTTGGGTGATCCCCGCTTACCTACCCGTTGACACGTGTCGCACGTACTGCAGTACATCCGCACAGCCTGGTTAAAGTTTGGCCAAAAGAAATTCTGTGATATTCTGTAGGCTGTACGGCGGGACCCTAGATGTCCAGCTAGCGGAACATCATGCCCTATCCGCATAATCTCCAGCCGGTACTTTGCGGGTACCACTAACTGGCGATTTGGCGGAGAGGCAACACTCTTCCGGGAGGGCTTAGGGATCCTATATAACCTGTCCCCCACCCACTCATACCGCTCCCCATCTACCCCTTCCTCCCCAGCATCGGCCCTGGCTCTGTACTTTTGGAGGTTGGGATCCGCCCGGGTTTCCTCCCAAACTCCTCTGGGAGGCCCAGCTTAAGGGGACCTGATCTGGGGTAACAGTCGGGGCAGTAAACCTTACCTGGGTCTCATCAGCAGGTGGGCTGGTTCCGGCAGCACGGGTCTGGGCACGGGTGGTCACAGGGTTCACCTCTGCAGGGCTCATCGGGGCATAGGCGGAAACCAGAGGGGCCAAATCGTTTCCCAGAAGGACATCTGCCGGCAAGTCTTTCATCACCCCCACATCCACATGTCTAGCGCCCACTCCCCAATCCAAATGCACCCGGGCAACAGGTAAACGAAACACGGCACCCCTGCTACCCTTACTGCCACAGTGTCCCCAGTGTGCTGATGCTCTGAGACCAAGTTCTTTGGAGCAGTGTCATCGTGGCTCCTGAGTCTCTCAGCCCATTTACCACCCTGCCATTCAGCTTCACAGTTTGCCGATGTTGCTGGCGGTTATCCTGGTGAGCTGCTTGCACTGGGTCGGCCTCGTGTAAGATGCCCCAAAACTCCTCCTGCTCTATGCAGTGCGCAGCAGGCTGAGGGGGCCGATGATTGCCATTGGCTGGTTTTCTCCAAGACTGGGCTTGGTTGGCACTGTTCAGGGGCACTCTGGGCGCTTGTGCCCCAACTGGTTGCACAAATAACACCGGAGAGGCTGGGGATATTCCTGGCATTGAACCGGAGGGTGCACATATTTGTTAGCTGGTGGGGATGGGGCTGGAGTGCGATGTACTGGGGTTGGTAGGCTGGAGGAGTGGGTGCTACAGCTGGTCGATACTCCAGTCTGGCAGGGACTTTGTTAGCTGTACCATCTAACTTACGGGCATCCGTGTACTCATCTGCCAGACGAGCAGCCTCGGGTAGGGTAGAGGGTTTCCTGTCTCTGACCCACTCCCGGACCCCAGCAGGTAGTCTATCAAAGCAATGCTCCAGCAGGAACACTTGGAGCACCTCCTCCCCAGTTACCGCTGGCATCCTGCCATCCAGTGGGCTGCGGTACGGTGAACTCTGCAGGCCCACTCCACATAAGAGTCACCAACCTGCTTGTTGGTTTCCCTAAACCGCCTTCTGTAAGCCTCTGGGGTCACTGCATACCTGGCTAGGAGGGCATCCTTCACAGCCTGGTAGCTGGTGATCTCCTCCTCTGGGATGGCCCGAAATGCTTCACTAGCCCGGCCGGATAACTTCCCAGAGAGGATGGTAACCCACTCATCTACGGGTACCTGGTGTAGGGCACACTGCCTCTCAAAATCCGCCAGGAACCCATCAATCTCCCCCTCTGCTTCAACAAAGTTTTTAAATGCAGCAAAGGGTACCTTTTTCCTGGCAAAATAGTTATTGGGTACCTCTGCTGTTGCAGCTCCTCTTTCTCTCGCCTGGTGTGCTGCTACTGCTGCCTGTACACGCTCCACGATGTCGGTTGAGGGGTTGGGGCCAAAATGTGCCAGCCTTATTTGCACTGCCCGGTTAAATTGTATTTCCTCAGGTGTTAAATCCAAGGGACTGGCCACATTGACTCTCTCCATTCCCGGTGCTGTATCCATCTCCAGCAGTAAAGCAATAATCTCCCAATTCTTCAAATTGCTTGCTGCACGCCCTCGGCATTCCAATATGTCTTTAAGGGTAGCACGCCTTAATTCCTCGTACTGCATGGTTTGTAGCTGACCTCCAATGCTGTGGGATTCATCCCGTCGCTTGCCACCAATTGTTAAGACACCTCCTGTGTCTTTAAACCAAACCGCCGTTTAGTAGACCTTCCCCGGCTGGTGTACACATAACCTCCTTTCGCATAAACTGGAGGGCACGAACCAAATGCAGGGGAAGCGGCAATCTCACGAACGGCTCCAAACACACGAACGGTAATCCACGAACTGCTGCAAGCCGCCGAACAATCACACTCACCAAGCGGCTTCCATTTCCATTCAGCAGTCTCTAAACGCCAATAATAAATCCCCCCAATAACGAGACAGAAGCTCCGCATTGAGGGTCAAATAAGAACTCTTTTAATGACCACACAAGCATTTCCTTTATACACATTTTCCAACAAGGTTACCACCCACGTGGTATAAACATAGCAGCCAATCATTTACAGTTTCACATTTTAAACAGAACCCATTCGTCAATGTACATTTAATAACCACAATGAGCATTGTCCGTGATCCAATCAACAACACAATGGCATTGCCTGTGATACAATCAACAACACAATGACATTGCCCGTGATACAATCAACAGAATAATGACATTGTCTGTGATACAATCAACAAAATAAAAGTTAGGAATCCAGGCAATAACAGGTGTTCTGTTGTTTCAGC
Source organism: Bufotes viridis (assembly GCA_033119425.1). NCBI lineage: Eukaryota > Metazoa > Chordata > Amphibia > Anura > Bufonidae > Bufotes > Bufotes viridis. Next base: position 170,962,457 of record CM065590.1, read on the forward strand.
GGTGTTCGGCAGAAAAAGTGTCCGTTTTTAGTTCCATGAAAATAGAGCCGAACACCGCTGGGCTTTCGCATAGTTTAAAATGGCCGCTGCCTCGTGGTTGACATACGAACGGAATGCAAACAGACGAATACAGCAGGGAAACAAGCATTAAAAAAGAAAAATCAGACAGATGGTTCTGTCACACTAGTGAACCCCATAAAACATTGCAGTGATGGCCTACAGGTGAGCAGACTGTATAAAACATAAGAGGTGAGGGCCTGAAGCCGAGCGAACCCCATAAAACATTGCAATGATGGCCTACAGGTGAGCAGACGGTATAAAGCATAGGAGGTGAGGGCCTGAAGCCTAGCGAGCCCCATAAAACATTGCAGTGATGGGCTACAGGTGAGCAGACCTTATAAAGCATTGAAGGTGATGGCCTGAAGCCTAGTGAACCCCATAAAACATTGCAGTAATGGCTTACAGGTGAGCGGACTGTATAAAACATTGGAGGTGAGGGCCTGAAGCCTAGTGAAACCCATAAAACATTGCAGTGATGTCCTACAGGTGAGCAGACGGTATAAAGCATTAAAGGTGAGGGCCTGAAGCCCAGCGAACCCCATAAAACATTGCAGTGATGGCCTACAGGTGAGCAGACCTTATAAAGCATTGGAGGTGAGGGCCTGAAGCCGAGCAAAACATTGTTGTGAGGGCATATATATTCTGTATGGAACAAGAGGCGGATGAGAAAACAAAATTCAAACATATACCCTTTTTTTTGCAGTGAAAAGGGTGCATCTGAATGTTGTGGATTTAAAACATTATAAAGCATACATTTAAATTGCGTTTTTGTTCCTCATTAGCTCAGCTTTCCTCTGGTGGAGTGGAGAAGTCAGGGGCAAGCCAGAGTCAACCTGTCAGCATTGTCAAGCGGATACGCTTATCTGTTATAATGCCACCAGCAGCACTAAATACACACTCAGACAATACGCTGGCGGCAGGGCAGGCCAGCACCTCCAAGGCGTAGAGCGCAAGTTTGTGCCACGTGTCCAGCTTTGACACCCAGTAGTTGTAAGGCACTGAGGGATCATTTAGGACGCTGACACGGTCTGCAATGTATTCCTTCACCATCTTCAAAAACTTTTCCCTCCTTGTAGCACTAGGCCACGATTCAGGGTGAGGTTGCTGGCGGAGTGTCATGAAAGTGTCCCATACCTTGGAGAGCATTGCCCTGCCTCTGTTGGAACTACTGTGTGTTCCCCTTGTCTCCCTTCCTCGGTTGCCTAAGGAAGTACGGACTCTGCCGGCCGCGTTGTCAGAGGGAAAATTTTGGAACAATCTCTCAACAAGTACCTTCTGGTATTGCACCGTTCTACTCGTCCTCTCCACCACAGGAATGAGAGATGAGAAGTTCTCTTTGTACCGGGGGTCGAGAAAGGTGAACACCCAGTAATCTGTGTTATCTAAAATGCGTATAACGTGATCGTCGCGTGAAAGGCAGCCTAACATGAAGTCAGCCATGTATGCCAGAGTACCAACAGGCAAGACGTTGATGTCAACATCAGAATGACTCTCCATCCCCGCATCCTCCTCCTCCTCCTGCCCATCCATGCTGAACAGATGGAATTAAAGTTCCATGGGTACTACCCTCTGTAGCAGAGGCAACTGTCTCCAGCTCCTCCTCCTCTTCATGGCCCAATTCACGCTAAGAAGATGAACTGTGGGTTGTCTGGCTATCATCCTGTGTAATGTTCTGTCCCATTTACTTGTCTGCCACATTCAGAGCGTCATCCTTAATTGTGAGCGCGATTGTTTGAGTAGACACAGCAGTGGGATGGTTACGCTGATAATAACGTTATCACCACCAACCATCTGTGTGGATTCATCAAAGTTTTTTAAAATCTCACAGAGGTCTGACATCAATGCCCATTCCTCGCTTGTGAATAGTGGCAGTTGACTGGAAAGGCGACGACCATGTTGCAGCTGGTATTCCACAACTGCCCTCTGCTGCTCACAAAACCTGGCCAACATGTAGAACGTAGAGTTCCAGCGTGTGCTCACGTCGCACAACAGTCGGTGAGCTGGAAGCCGCAAGCGCTGCTGCAGCGTTGACAGACCGGCTGAAGCTGTGGACGATTTGCGGAAAGGGGCACACACGCGGCGCGCCTTCACTAGTAGCTCTGCCAAATTGGGGTAGGTTTTTATAAACAGCTGAACCACTACGTTTAAGACGTGGGCTAGGCATGGGATGTGTGTCAGGTGTGTCAGCTCCAAATCCACCACCAAGTTACGGCCATTGTCAGACACAACCATGTCTGGTTGTAGGTTGAGTGGCGAGAGCCACAGCTCGGTCTGGTCCCTTATACCCTGCCACAGCTCTGTGGCAGGTGTACTGTTTGTCCCCTAAGCAGATCAGCTTCAGCACGGCCTGTTGACGCTTACCCACAGCAGTTCTACACTTCTTCTAGCTAGCGACTGATGGCTGACTGCTGTTGGAGGTAGAAGTGGAGGAGGAGGCGGCTGAAGAGGAGAAGTGGGGGTTGGAACCAGTAACATAGCTGCTGGTGGAGATCCTGATGGACGTAGGGCCCGAAATCCTGGGCGTGGGTAGCACCTGTGCCATCCCAGGGTACGACTCACTCCCGGCCTCCACAACATTCACCCAGTGTGAGGTCAGGGAAATGTAGCATCCCTGGCCACCAGCACTTGTCTATGTGTCTGTGGTGGGGTGGACCTTCCCAGTAAGTGCGTTGGTAAGGGCACGGGTGATGTTCTGGGACACATGCTTGTGTAAGGCGGGCAATAGTGGCTGCTGGGGACTGCGTACTGAGGGACGTCCGCCGACATCAGGCTGCGAAAGGCCTCAGTGTCCACAAGCCTAAATGGCAACAGTTCAAGGGTCAGTAATTTCAAAAGTTGCGCATTTAGTGCTATGGCCTGTGGGTGGGTATTTGCGCTTGTGTTTAAATGCCTCGCAGGGACAGGGAAGTGGATGTTGCTGCTGACGTTTCATCCAACGGTCCAGGTGCAGGGCGTGGGGCTTCCAGATCTGCGCCTTCGACAGGGGATTGGCCGGCAGTGTGTAACACAGGGGAAGAGGAGGCAGTATTGTGACCCGCAGACCCAGATTGTTGCCCTAGGCGTTCAGCCCACTTATGTCACGACGGGGAGTGGGGAAACCCCCCCGCCGCGCACTATCCACGGCCGCTGGGCCAAAAAGGACTAAAAGCAGGGACATAGGAACTGCCAAACTAGCACATCCCTAACGCTGGCCCTGGTCTCCTAACAGTATGGGCTGACCCCGAAGGTAGGAGGGCCCATACGTCCGGAACCTAGAGCCCTGGACATCCCTGCTTCACCCTGGATCTAACAGGGCAGAGACCACCTGCTCACCCAGGGACACGGTTGAGCAGGAGTCTCCCGAGGCCCCTCTGCAGCCGGGACCCTGACAGTGTGAACCCCAGTACCGCAGGAGAGCATACAACCAAACACTCTTACCTGCCGCACCGCAGAAGATAAAGCGGATCCAAGAACTCCCGACCTCCCATGCGGACAACTGACGCATGCGGATGGGATCCCAAAGTGGCAGCACACCATCAGGTAGGGTACCAACACCCCCTCCGGGCAGGCAAGCCCCTTCCGGGAGCGTAACACCGTGTCAACAAACACCAAACATACCCACACCATACTACAACAACCAGGTGGGGAAGGATACACAGACACTCACCGGGAAGGAACCACATAGCAAACAATATAACAAATAAGGGTGGCTCACAGACATCCAAGTGGGGACAGACAACAAGCTCCAGCCATGCTCACACCATGACTGGACAAACCAAACTGACCTCCAGGCTCCAAACACAGGAATCTTAAAGGACGCCTGAGGACACACTCCACAATGCAGCCACACCTTAGCCACACTTAACCCCGTGCACGCCACACAAACACAGAAGACACTAAACAAGGGAATCGTGCACAGGAAAGGGGGAAAGACACACATGCACCACAAGAAGTTGCTAGCAGCAACCAGCATGTGTGTCTATGTGTCACCACACCAAAGACAGAGCAGCCGTGGCCCTGCGTCAAACATAACACATACACATACGAGATAACATACCTCAGTGTATGCAAGGCCACAGGTAAAAGCCACGACCGCCAGGCAGGTGACCCGTTGCCAACGGCAACCGCACATAGGGCAACGGGGTAGCAGCCCTCCGTGCAGACGACACGTTGCCGCTGACAACCACACGCACGACCTAAACCTGGGTCGTGACAACTTATTAGGGTGCTTGGATGCCATGTGTCGGATCATGCTGGTGGTGGTGAGGTTGCTAATGTTCATGCCTCGGCTCATTTTGCTATGGCACGGGTTGCAAACTACCACTCTTTTGTCGTCTGCGCTTTTCTCAAAAAAGCTCCATACTGCGGAATACCTACCCCTTGGCAAGGTAGATTTACGCACGGGGGTTCTCGGTGTAACGGTTGCGGGCCTGATTGGTGTGGGCTGACTTTTCCCTTTTGCAACCCCACTGCCTCTTCCAGACTGTTGCGGTGCTGCGGATCCCTCCCCCTCTGTACTGCTGTCCTCGCTCGACTTTTCACCTTCCCATGTTGGGTCAGTGACCTCATCGTCCACCACCTCCTCTTCCACTTCCTCCCTCATCCTCCTAACTTGACCTAACCACCACCTCAGTGATTGACAACTGTGTCTCATTATCATCCACCTCGTGAACGAATGATTGCCGTTCACCACCGTCATCTTCTTGAGACTGTGAAGGCTCAAGAGGTTGTGAATCAGGGCACAATATCTCAGGTACCTCTTCAAGCATTCTTGGCGAGAGAGCCAAACCAAGTACTGGCGATGAAAAGAGGTTTTTGTCCAGACGCGACATGATGGGAGAAAGGCGGATCAGAGTGAGGATTCGGTTGACCAGACTCTTGGCTACAAAGACTGGACTTAGTAGAAGAGAGGGTGGTGCTTAACCTGGAAGCATTATCTTCAGCGATCCAACCGACCACCTGTTTGCACCGGTCCGACTTGGACAGTGTTGTCCTGCGCCGCCCAGCTAACTTGGACATGAAGCTGGGTAAAGTGGATTTCTTTGTTTTTTTTCTGGTGCACTGGCAGCAGGCACAGTTTCATTGCGCCCAGGGCCATGACCTCTGCTTGACCCGTCAGCATCATGACCACTTCCCCCTCCCTTTGTGCTTACCTTCTTCATATTAATGGTTTTGTCTGGCGCAGATTGTTTTACTGTCTGCTAAAGACACAGTTTTCTGATGCAGGACAGTATTAGTTACAGAACACCACCGATTTTGGACACTACACTAGGCCCAGATTAATGAAAGTTGGAATATAGACAGTGTTTTTAGATGCTGTTTAGTATTGGATACAAAAACTTACAGATTGTGGACACTTTGCTAGGCCCAGATTAATGGAAGTCGTATTATACACACGTTTTTCAGATGCAGTTCAGTATGGGATACAACAACCCACAGATTTTGGACACTTTACTAGGCCCAGATTAATAGAAGTTGTAACATACACAGTATTTTCAGATTCAGTTCAGTATTGGTTATAGAACACCACGGATTACAGACACTATATGAGGACCAGAGTATTGGAATTTGTAATACTGACAGTGTTTTCTGAGGCAGGACAGTATTGGTTACAGAGAACACCACAGATTATGGACACTAGATGTGACCCAGATTATTAAAGAGTTAGTCTGCGGATAATGTACAGTATATGTCACTAATAGTTAAAAAATAAAAATATTTTGCTGCTGTGAAAGAAACACAGTAGCCCTTAACCCTTTAAGGACACATGACGTACCGGTACATCATGGTGTCCTGGTACTTAACCCTTTCAAGACTAAAGTCCATTGATGCCCCGGTATCCAGGTCAAAATTTGCAAATCTGACATGCACCACTTTATGTGGTAATAACTTTGGAACGCTTTTACTTATCCAGGCCATTCTGAGATTGTTTTCTTGTGACACATTGTACTTTATGATAGTCATAAATTTGAGTCAATATATTTCACCTTTATTTATGAAACAATCCCAAATTTACCAAAAATTTCGAAAAATTTGCAATTTTCAAAATTTCTATTTCTGTGCTTTCAAAACAGAAAGTGATACCTAATAAAATATTCATTACTTAACCTTCCCATATATCTAATTTATGTTGGCGTCATTTTGTAAAGGTCAATTTTTTTTAGGATGTTAGAAGGCTTAGAAGTTTAGAAGCAATTCTTAGAATTTTTAAGAAAATTTCCAAAACCCACTTTTTAAGTACCAGTTTAGGTCTGAAGTCACTTTGTGGGGCTTACATAGTGGAAACCCCCCATAAATGACCCCATTGTAGAAACTACACCCCTCAAGTTACTCAAAACTGATTTTACAAACTTTGTTAACCCTTTAGGTGTTCCACAAGAAAGAAAGGAAAATGGAGATGAAATTTCTAAATTTCACTTTTTTGGCAGATTTTCCAATTTAATCCAGTTTTTTTCTTTAACACAACGAGGGTTAACAGCCAAACAAAACTCAATATTTATTGCCCTGATTCTGCGGTTTACAGGAATACCCCAAATGTGGTTGTAAACTGATGTAAGGGCGGACGGTAAGGCACAGAAGGAAAGGAGCGCCATATGGTTTTTGGAAGGCAGATTTTTCTGGACTGATTTTAGATGCCATGTCCCATTTGAAGCCCCCCTGATGCACCTTTACAGTAGAAACTCCCAAAAATGGACCCCATTTTGGAAACTAGGGGATAAGGTGCCAGTTTTATTGGTACTATTTTGGGGTAAATATGATTTTTAATTGCTCTATATTACGTTTTTTGTGAGGCAAGGTAACCAAAACAGGGCTGTTTTGGCACTGTTTTTATATTCATCTGACAGGGTAGATCATTACAGACGTGGCAATACCTAATATGTATACTTTTTCTTATTTATTTTAGTTTTACACAATAATAGCATTCAGTTTTTAGGCGATTGTCTCAGGTTGGGTATCAATTTTGCGGGATGAGGTGATGGTTAGATTGGTACTATTTTGGGGGTCATATGACTTTTTAATCGCTTGCTTTAACACTTTTTGTGATGTAAGGTGACAAAAAATGGCTTTTTCACAAAGTTTTTATTTAATTTTTTTTTACATTGTTCAGTGATACATAATATGTCTACTTTTTTTTTAAAAAAAAGAATTAAAAAGAATTACCGGTACATTTAACACAAAAAAGCATTTTTAAAACAAAAACAATCATGTTTTAGTCTGAGAGCCATAGTTTTTTTATTTTTTGGGCGAATGTTTTAGGTTGGGGATCATTTTTTGCAGGATGAGGTGACGGTTTTATTTTGTACTATTTTGGGGAGCGTACGCCTTTTTGATCGCTTTGTGTTGGAATTTTTGTCATGTAAGGTGATAAAAATTGCTTTTTTGACATGCTTTTTATTTTTTTTACGGTGTTCACCTAGGGCAGTGATGGGCAAAGTGCGGCTCTCCAGCTGTTGCAGAACTACAACTCCCAGCATGCAAAGCCTGTCTATAGCTATCAGCCTACTGCAGGGTATAGTGGGAGATGTAGTTTAGCAACAGCTGGAGAGCTGCACTTTGCCCATCACTGACCTAGGGGGTTAGGTCATGTGATATTTTTATAGAGCAATTTTTTTACAGACGTGGCGATACCAATTATGTATATATATATATTTATTTTTTATGACAAATGGATTTGAGAAAAGACCATTTTTATTTTATTTTCATTTACATTTTTATTTATTCACTTTTTCACTTTTTTTTTTACACTTTTTTTTTTTTTTATTACTTACCAAGACCCATCTGGATCCTGAAGATCCAGTGGGCCTGATCACTATACAGTGCATTGCAATAGTCATCTATTGCAATGCACTGTATAGTCAGTGCTACACTTACACTAAGGCCTATCAGAGCTCAGGGTCTGATCAGCCTTAGATAACTTGGCAACCAGGGCGCCTTTGTAAGACGTATGGTTGCCATGGCAACCATCGCGCTGCTGCGATCGCAGCAGCAGCAGCGCGATGGAAGACAGAGGGAGCTCCCTCCCTCTTAACCCCATGGATCCCGCGGGTGGCTGCTGACCGCGGCATCTATGGGGTTAAATGCCCCAGATCGGTGTCAGCACTGATCTGGGGTGTAGCAGCAGAGTGTTAGCTGTAAGTCACAGCTAACACTCGCTGCTGATGGCAGAGGCTCCGTACCCGAGCCCTGCCTCTACAGCGCAGCACGGAGGAGGAGGAGGAACGGCAGAGGCAGCGGGGGATATATTATGGCATATGGGGGCAATGATGGCCGCATGTGGGGGGCAGTGGGGGCATTTATTTATAACAAGGCTCTGGCAGCCTGAAACCGGGATTTTAACACTAGAGAGCTCCTATTGGTTAGTCTGTACAGACTAACCAATCGGAGCGATCCTCGGCAAGGAACCACTCCTTTTGGTCCCTTGCCAGAATGCCTGGGCTCTAAGCTGTCCGAGACAGCAGCAGTGCAGGGAGAGAAGCTTTAATCCAAGCTCTTTGCAGGCTTGGAGTAAGATCCGCCATGACGTCTATATACATGCTAGCTGCACGGGGTATGTGCAGATAAGACGTATATAGCCGTATGGCGGTCGGGAACCGGTACGTCATGTGTACTACCGATCACCGCCGCGCGACGCGGCGTAATCAGAAGAAAGTGCCTGCCGAAATAATTCAGCAGGCACTCTGTCACAATGCCTAGGGGGGTCCTGTGAGCCCCCCGCAGCGGCGATCACAGCAAACCGCAGGTCTGGTTTTCTGCGTTTCCGGGTTATTCGGATCTGTGGTGACCCGATAACCCGGAATAGGATGGCGATCGGTGGTGTGATAACACACCACCAATCACCATCCTTAGATCCTGTGAGGTGATGGTGACATCACCTCACAGGATCGAATGCAATTGGCTGCATGGGCAGGCGGGGGTTAACTTCCCCCTGCTCTCCTCTCCTGCTCCATTCCGTCGGTGGTCCGGTGGAGCGAGGAGAGAGCAGCCTGCAGCAGAGCCCAGCACCCCCAGATCCTCCAAAGTGCCATCTGGCACTAAAAGGTAGGTTAGGGACAGGTTAGGGAAAGGCTTAGTTCAGGCAGGGAGACTTTAGGGAGAGTTTAGATTGTCCCCCATTTTGGGTGTTAGCAGGAAACTTGTGTGGGACCTTATGCACCCACTGCTAGATAAGGGTTACCACCTGTATGTGGATAACTTTTATACTAGTATAGCCTTGTTCAGGTCCCTCGCCGCCAGATCCACGTCTGCTTGTGGGACCGTGAGGAAAAATCAACGCGGCCTCCCTACCCTCCCCTCCAGGGACCTATCCCCAGGGGTGAGACCCATCCCTTACCAGTGGAAACCTGTTGCTAGTCAGATATAAAGACAAGAGGGATGTCCTTGTACTGACCACAATTCATGGTAACAGCATCACCCCTGTCCCGCGGCAACGGTCCTCAAGCCCGATTGTATCGTCAACTACAATCAGTATATGGGAGGAGTTGATCTCTCTGATCAAGTCCTCAAGCCATATAACGCCATGCACAAAACCCATACAAAAAAGTTTCGATCTACTTCGTGCAGGTTGCCATGTACAACTCTTTTGTACGGTTCCAGTGCGCTGGCAACACAGGGAAATTCCTGCAGTTCTATGAGGCAGTCCTCAAGGTCCTGATCTTTTCTGACTGGGAAAGAGCAGGCCGGAGTATCTCGGGAATTGGAGGCGCCCGGATCGTCCCTGGCCAACACTTTCCAGGTGTCGTTCCCCATACTAGAAAGAAGGGACGGACCCAAAAAAGGTGCAGAGTGTGTCACAGAAGGGGATTACGGAAGGACACCACCACTCATTAGATATCACCGTGTACGTAATAATCTGCATTATAAAAATACCCCATGACCTAACCCCTTAGATTAACTTGGTAAAAAAGGAAAAAGGATTTTTTTTGTCACCTTACATCACAAAAAGAGTAATAGCAAGCGATCAAAAAGTTATATGCCCCCCAAAATAGTGTCAATAAAACCGTCCTCTCATCCCGCAAAAAGTTGAGCTCCAACCTAAGACAATCAGGTAAAAACTCAAAAAAACCTGACTCTTAGACTGTGTAGATAGTTTAATTTTTTTTTGTTTCAAATAGGATAATATAGTGTTAAACCTAAAAAAATGTTAAAAAAAAGTAAACAATCTAGGTATCGCCACGTCCGTAATAATCTGCTCTATAAAATACCCCATGACCTAACCCCTCAGATTCACACGGTAAGAAATGTAAAAAAAAAGGTGCAAAAAAAGGAATTTTTTGTCACCTTACAAAACAAAAGCGTAATAGCAAGCGATCAAAAAGTCATATGCCCCCCCAAAATAGTGCCAATAAAACTGTCCTCTCATCCTGCAAAAACTGAGCCCCTACCTAAGACAATCGGGTAAAAACTTTAAAAAAGACTCTTAGGCTATGTAGATAGTTAATTTTTTTAGTTTGTTTCAAATAGGATAATAAACTGTTAAGTATATATAATTAGAGAAGTACGTTAAAATAAAACAAAAAAAAACTTTTATTAGTAGTACCAAGTAAAACGAAACCGCGGGTACTGCCTCAAATTACTAGTTACGGTTACTACGTCCAAAATTGACATATCCAGAGATAGAGAAAGATTGAAATTGTGTTATATTCATTGCTCCACCTCTGTGATCATGAAATAGCAACTGAAGTGTAAATACCAGTGGAAGGTAGTATACCACCGGTATAGCCGTAATTAAAAGAGTATGGTCGCGTGCATGACCATCTCTGTATTACAGAATGGGTGCTGGATTTGCACATCAAGTGTAACCATCAGGTAAGAATAAAGTATTCACCTGTGGCAAAATAATGTGCAACTCCGCTGATAAATTGCTCAACGCGTTTCTGTGTGTATTTGAACACACGTCATCAGGAGCACATATGCACCTAGAGTAACGAGTACAAGTGGACTTAACCAAGCACCACTGTACTTGAATCATTGCTGAGACTATGACCGCTCAGCACAACAGAGTAGTTGCTGCAGGCAGAGTGCTAATAGCGGACCAGTGAATTGATAATGGCCAGTAGTGTAAGGTAACATCACATCATTCAACTCTACCTAGCGCCGGACCCCTGATGTGAGGATCGGCAATTAAATATGGCTCGCCTTGACTCTGCCTGAGCCGTCACCTACTAAACCGAGGGATGGCGTGCTGGTGTGCACTAGTGTCCGGCGCTGTAATGGCCGCAAAGCGGCTCATACACGCCGAACATATAAGGACATCGCCCCGCCCCTGTTAGACAGGCCACAGCCCGGCTGCCAATCACAACGCCAGAACGGCTCGTGTCTCAAGATCAGCTGACCGGACTGAGAGCAGAGAACTGTCCCGGGGAAAACGCAATGCGCTACATTTCAAGGAGGGATAAGAAAGGCGGCATATTCTTTCGCATATCAGGATTGATATCGGACTCAGGATAAGGAAGACTAGAGGAATAAAGGATATCCCAAAAAGGGGCGAATAGACATAAAAATGATTATAAAACAACGCTATATCTTAATTACGGCTATACCGGTGGTATACTACCTTCCACTGGTATTTACACTTCAGTTGCTATTACATGATCACAGAGATGGAGCAATAAATATAACACAATTTCAATCTTTCTCTATCTCTGGATATGTCAATTTTGGCAGTAGTAGCCGTAACTAGTATTTTGGGGCATTACCCACGGTTTTGTTTTAACGTGGTACTACTAATAAAAGTTTTTTTGTTTTATTTTAATGTACCTCTCTAATTATATATACTGTAAAACTGAGGACGTATACCATTATATCTCTTTTTTCTTTGTTTTAATATAGTGTTAAACCTAGATAAATTCAAAAATGTAGACAAATTAGGTATTGCCGCATCCGTAATAATCTGCTCTATAAAAATACCCCATGACCTAACCCCTCAGATTAACACGGTCAAAAAAATTAAATAAAAACGGTGCCAAATCAGCAATTTTTGGCAAATTGTCCATTTTTTCCAGTAACAAAGCAAGGGTTAACAGCCAAGTAAAACTTAAAATCTTTTGCCCTGATTCTGCAGTTTACAGAAACACCCCATATGCGGTGGTAAGGGCACATGGCAGGGCGCAAAAGGAAAGGAATGCCATATGGTTTCTGGAAGGCAGATTTTGATGGCCTTTTTTTTTTAAACCATGTCCCATTTGAAGAACCCCTGATGCACCCCTAGAGTAGAAACTCCATAAAAGTGACCCCATCTAATGAACTACACCCCTCAAGGTATTCAAAACTCATTTTACAAACTTTGTTAACCCTTTAGGTGTTCTTCAAGAGTTTATGGCATATAGAGATGAAATTTCATAATTTCTATTTTTGGCAACCTTGCGTCACAAGAATGTAATATAGAGCAACCAAAAATCATATGCACCCTAAAAATAGTCCCAACAAAACAGCCTCCTCATCCCGTAGTTTCCAAAATGGGGTCACTTTTAGGGAGTTTCTACTTCGGGGGAGGGGGGGGCATCAGGGGGGCTTCAAATGGGACATGGTGTAGATAAACCAGTCCAGCAAAATCTGCCTCCCAAAAACCACACGGCGCTCCTTTCCCTCTACGCCCTGCCGCGTGGCCATACAGTAGTTTACGACCACATATGTGGTGTTTCTGCAAACTACAGAATTGGGGCAATAAAAGTTGGGTTTTGTTTGACTGTTAACCCTTGCTTAGTTACTGGAAAAAATGGATTGAATTGGAAAATTTGCAAAAAATCTAAAATCAGAAATTTTAGCCCCATTTCCCATTGAGGCCTCTATTCACACGGGCGTCACGTTTGATGCCCGGATCAGAGGCGGGTGCGTTGCGGGAAAATGCGTGATTTTTCCGATCGAGTACAAAGCTTTTAATGCGTTTTGCACGCGCGTGGGAAAAATCGGCATGTTTGGTACCCAGACCCGAACCTGGACTTCATCACTGAAGTCCGGTTTCGGGTTGAGTATTCTGTAGATTTTATTATTTTCCCTTATAACATGGTTATAATGGAAAATAGCATTCTCAATACAGAATGCTTCGTAAAATGTGGACTAAGGGGTTAAAAATAAAAAAATGAACTCACCTTATCCACTTGATCCCGTAGTTGCGATCTCTTCTTCATTCATTAGCTGTCAGCTAAAGGACCTGTGATTACGTCACTGAGCTCATCACATGGTCCAATCACATGGTCCATCACCAGCTAATGCTTGAAGAAGAGAGAAGAGATCGGCAACTACGCGATTAAGTGGCTAAGGTGAGTTCATTTTATTTATTTTTAACCCCTCCATCCACATTTTACTAAGCATTCTGTATTGAGAATGCTATTATTTTCCTTATAACCATGTTATAAGGGAAAATAATAAAGATCGGGTCCAGTCTCTTAGCAACCTTGCAGGAAAATCGCACTGCATCCGCACTTGATTGCGGATGCTTGCGACTTTCCCGCACAATATAGAGCATGCTGCGATTTTCACGCAACGCAGAAGTGATGCATGATAATCACGCTCATGTGCACAGCCCCATAGAAATGAATGGGTCAGGATCCAATGTGGGTACAATGTGTTCACATCACGCATTGCACCCGTGTGGAAAACTCGCCCGTGTGAAAGGGGCCTAACTCTTGTGAAACACCTAAAGGGTTAACGTTATTTGTAAAATAAGTTTTGAATACCTTGAGAGGTGTAGTTTCTAGAATGGGGTCATTTTTGGGTGGTTACTATTATGTAAGCCTCACAAAGTGACTTCAGACCTGAACTGGTCCCTAAAAAGTGGGTTTTTGAGAATTTCTGAAAAATTTCAAGATTTGCTTCTAAACTTCTAAGCCTTGTAACGTCCCCCAAAAATAAAATAGCATTCCCAAAATGATCCATACATGAAGTAGACATATGGGGACTGTAAATTAATAACTTTATTTGGCGACATTAATATGTATTATAGAAGTAGAGAAATTGAAACTTGGAAAATTGCTAGTTTTACCAATTTTTTTATTTGGTATTTTTTTTATATATAAAAATGATTTTTTTTTACTCCATTTTACACGTGTCATGAAGTACAATATGTGACGAAAAAACAATCTCAGAATGGCATGGATAAGTAAAAGCGTTTTAAAGTTATTTTAAAAAGCGTTTTAAAGTTATTCGCACATAAATTGACACTGGTCAGATTTGCAAATAATGGCCTGGTCCTTAAGGTGAAATATGGCCGAGGGGTTAAAAGGATTTTGAGTTCTTTGAAAAGCTTTTGGTATTAAATACAGCAAATTTCTCTCCCTGCACTATCTGTCCCTTCCTTAGCACGGATGTCCCTGACACTGCTGTTAAATATATTGTTGATCTAAAACACACACACACACACAGTAGTCCTTAAAGGGACTTTTGGGCCTTTGAAAAGCTTTCTGTAACTAAAATCGCTCAATTTCGCTCCCTGCTCTGTCTTACCCTTTCTACCCGATGCTCTCCCTTACTACGTCTAGAGATGTCCCAAACTATTCACCGGCGAACAGTTCCCGGTGAACATAGCTTGTTCGTGTTCGCCGCGGCGGGCGAACATATGCGATCTTTGGTCCGCCCCCTATACATCATCATTGAGCAAACTTTGACCCTGTACCTCACAGTCAGCAGACACATTCCAGCCAATCAGCAGCATACCCTCCCTCCCAGACCATCCCATCTCCTGGACAGCATCCATTTTAGATTCATTCGGAAGCTGCAGTCTTAGTGAGAGGAGGGACAGTGTAGCTGCTGCTGATTTAATAGGGAAATCGATAGCTAGGCTAGTGTATTCAGTGTCCACTCCAGTCCTGAAAGACTTATCTGATCTCTGCTGTAAGGACAGCGTCCTGCTAGCACCCCAAAAAGCCCTTTTTAGGGCTGCTACATTAGTCTGCTTTTATTTATTTTTTCTCCATATATATATTGCAGTTGCCTGGCCTGCCCGTGTGTGAGGAGCTGCAGGCCCACAGACTGTAGTGTGCCCACTGCCAGTGCCTACCACCCATACCGGGTGTCACAGGACTTTGCATCAAAAAAAGGCATTTCATTTTTACCCTTTAATCTAAGGTTAGTTGCCTGCCAGTGTGGGTCAGGCCGACTTCCACTGACTGTAGTGTGCTCACTGCCAGTGCCTACCACTCATACCGGGTGGCACAGGACCTTGCATTAAAAAAGGCATTTAATTTTTACACTTTAGTCTAATTTCAGTTAGTTGCCTGCTGCCAGTGTGTGTCAGGCCGACTTCCACTGACTGTAGTGTGCCCACTGCCAGTGCCCACCACTCATACCGGGTGGCACAGTAGCTTGCCGATAAATAAGGCATTTCATTTTTACACTTTAGTTTAATTTCAGTTGCTTGCTGCTGCCAGTGTGTGTCAGGTCGACTTCCACAGACTGTAGTGTGCCCACTGCCAGTGACCACCACTCATACCGGGTGGCACAGTAGCTTGCCGATGAATAAGGCATTTCATGTTTACACTTTAGTCTAATTTCAGTTGCTTGCTGCTGCCAGTGTGTGTCAGGCCGACTTCCACAGACTGTACTTTGCCCACTGCCAGTGCCCACCACTCATATCGTGTGGCACAGTAGCTTGGCGATAAAGAAGGCATTTAATTTTTACACTTTAGTCTAATTTCAGTTGCCTGCCTGCTGCCAGAGTGTGTCAGGCCCACTTCCGCTGACTGTAGCGTGCCCACTGCCAGTGCCCACCACTCATACCGGGTGGCACAGTAGCTTGCCGATAAATAAGGCATTTAATTTTTACACTTTAATCAAATTTCAGTTACTTGCCTGCTGCCAGTGTGTGTCAGGCCTACTTCCGCTGACTGTAGTGTGCCCACTGCCAGTGCCCACCACTCATACCGGGTGGCACAGTAGCTTGCCGATAAATAAGGCATTTAATTTTTACACTTTAATCTAATTTCAGTTGCCTGCCGGCCAGTGTGTGTGTGTCAGGCCCATAGACTGTAGTGTGCCCTCAGCCAGTGCTGCCCATCAATCATACCGTGCGGCACTGGAGGTTGCCTAAAATAAGGCACTTTATCTGTATACTTAAATCTAATTTCAGTTGCCTGCCTGCCAGTGTGCCCTCTGCTAGTGCCCAACACTCATACTGGGTGGCACAGTACCTAGCACGCGTAGTACCACTTATCTAAAATCCATTCAATACACGTCCTGATAGGGGACGTAACAGGGATTAAACTGATGAGAATAGTACTACAGAAAATACCACTCATATCGGGTGTGACAGTAAATTGCACGGCGCAGACGCAGTGACCGTGGTTTAAAACAAAGGGGAGGGAGCCAGCGTTTTTTTAACCATCTCCCCGTTCGAAAAATCAATTCAATAAATGGACCCCAGATTGGGGACGTAACAGGGATTAAACTGATGAGGAGAGAACTACAGAAAATGACACTCATATCGGGTGTGAGAGTAAATTGCACGGCGCAGACGCAGTGACCGTGGATTAAAACAAAGGGGAGGGAGCCAGCGTTTTTTTAACCATCTCCCCGTTCGAAAAATCAATTCAATTCACCTTTCGGGGACCCTTGGTGTTGTACGTGGCTGGGTGGAGAAAGAAACCTTCAATGACACCGGGACGTGGCTAGCTTGGTATCCAACCTTGTGCAAATGGGGAGTTTGCGGTTGTGCAAATAGACTGTTTGCGGTTGTTTGCGGAGCATTAAAAGGGGAGTTTGGTCTGTCAATGTCTGTGAAGCGGGCATAACCCTTACACTACCTAATCGATACAACATCATACCTGATCGTATACACACACTGGATGTTTTAAACCACGTTGTTCAAAATATTTTAGGATTGTTAGGTGATTTATGCCTTTTATGGATTAAAACCCAACTCTGCGTCAACTATGTAATTTTCCATGGGAGTTTTGCCATGGATCCCTCTCCGGCATGCCACAGTCCAGGTGTTAGTCCCCTTGAAACAACTTTTCCATCACTATTGTGGCCAGAAAGAGTCCCTGTGGGTTTTAAAATTCACCTGCCTATTAAAGTCTATGGCGGTTCGCCCGTTCGCGAACATTTGCATACGTTCGCGTTTGCCGTTTGTGAATGGAAAATTTTATGTTCGTGACATCACTAACTACGTCTGAGCCGAACATGCGTCATCGGGTGCTATATAACCTCCGATGACGCGTTCCGGCCAGCCAATCTATGTAATGCCAGCAGCTAACATGGCTACTGACATTACAGTGAGGGCAGTACTTACCTGCACCTTTATTGGCTGCTTAAAACCCGCAAAACGCTCAGGGCGGAGACTCGAGCATTTAGCACGAGCACATGAGGTACTCGGCCGAGTTCTGCCATGTGCCGAGCATAGCGATGCTCGAGCCGAACCGATACTTGGCCGAGCATGCTCGCTCATCACCTGTCTTTGATACAATAGCATCGTAGACACTAATGTAAAACAAGGACAGACTATCCCATCACTCCTGCAGCAAATTTTCACCTACCACAGGAGCTACATTTGTCCTCAGTCTAGAACTGTATAGTCATGTTATGTTCATTATATTCATCTCCTGTAGATATTTAAAATGCATCTCCTGGTTTATGATCTTAGCATGGGAGAACTAAGAACAATGTTTCATCCAGTGTTTAAGTAAACTCAAGCTTTAAAATACGAATAATTTTAGTAAAAGAAATGGCACCTTAAGAGGGAAATGCTGAGTAATTCAGAGAAGGGCTAAACAGATGGATGTGATGATAAGAGCTGATTATGAGTATGTTAGCAGCAAGCAATCTGGGTCCGCCAGGGCAAAGTGTCTGCACACAACTCTTCATCATAGTTACTGGCTTGATTAAGCACCTTGGGGGATAAGTGGATAATTATTAGAGATCTGAAATACCTCAGTCTGCCTCCAGTGTATAGATTTTATAGCTTACTGCCCAATGTGATAGATACAGTGTCTGTAAATACAGATGTGACCTGGGCCTTCCAGTTTTAAGAACACTTTATTATGCATCCCATTGCAGGAGCAGAAGATTCCTAAAACTGTAAAAAAAAGAAATGAATTTCCTGCAGATGACTGAATCTGACAGACATCTGTCCTTGTATATTTTGTTAAAGAATATAGAAATTTGTGCACAAGACTATATTCTCCAAAAACATAGCAAAATGTTTGCAAAGTGAACCTTGCCAAATTAAAGCCATGTATAATAAGAGTAGAAATATGGGATAGTATATTAACTCCTTAAGCCCTATTTCACCTTAAGGACCCGGCTATTTTTTGCAAATCTGACCAGTGTCACTTTATGTGGTGATAACTTTTAAATGCTTTTACTTATGCAGGCCATTCTGAGATAGTTTTTTTTGTCTCATATTTTCCAAGTTTCAATTTCTTTACTTCTATAATACATAGTAATACCGCCAAAAAAAGTTATTGATTTACATTCTCCATATGTCTACTTCATGTATCGATCATTTTGGGAATGCCATTTCATTTTTTGGGGACGTTACAAGGCTTAGAAGTTTAGAAGCAAATCTTGAAATTTTTCAGAAATGTTCAAAAACCCACTTTTTAGGGACCAGTTCAGGTCTGAAGTCACTTTGTGAGGCTTACATAATAGAAACCACCCAAAAATGACCCCATTCTAGAAACTACATCCCTTAAGGTATTCAGAACTGATTTTACAAACGTTAACTCTTTAGGTTTTCCATAAGAGTTAATGGCAAATGGGGATAACATTTCAGAATTTCGAATTTTTTGAAAAGTTTCCATTTTAATCCATTTTTTCCAGTAACAAAGCAAGGGTTAACAGCCAAACAAAACTTAATATTTATTGCCCTGATTCTGTAGTTTACAGAAACATCCCATATGTGGTCGTAAACTGCTGTGTGGCCAAACGGCAGGGCACAGAATGAAGGGAACGCCATGTGGTTTTTGGAAGGCGGATTTTACTGGATTTGTTTTTTTGACACCATGTCCCATTTGAAGCCCCCTAGAGTTGAAACTCCATAAAAGTGACTCCATCTAAGAAACTACACCCCTGAAGGTATTCAAAACCGATTTTACAAACTTTGCTAACCCTTTAGGTGTTCCACAAGAGTTGTTGGCAAATGGAGATGAAATTTCAGAATTTCTTTTTTTTGTTACCTTGCCTCAAGAAAAGTGTAATATAGAGCAACCAAAAATCATATTTACCATAAAATAGTAGAAACAAAACTGCCACCTTATCCCGTAGTTTCCAAAATGGGGTCACTTTTTTGGAGTTTCTATTGTAGGGGTGCATCAGGGGTGCCTTCCAAAAACCATGTGGCGTTCCCTTCCTTCTATGCCCTGCCGTTTGGCCATACAGCAGTTTACGACCACATATGGAGTGTTTCTGCAAACTACAGAATCAGGGTAATAAATATTGAGTTTTCTTTGGCTGTTAACCCTTGCTTTGTTACTGGAAAAATGGATTAAAATGGAAAATTTGCAAAACAAACAGCTGTTTTGGGACCGTTTTAATTTTTTGTTATTTGCATAGTTGATCTGACAGGTTAGATTGAGTGCTATTTCCATAGAGCAGGTTGTTACGGACGCGACAATACCAAATATGACTACTTTTTTGTTTTTTTGTTTTAGTTTTTCATCAACAAAGCATTTTTGAAAAAAATGATTTTTTTAATGTCTCCACATTCTGAAAACAGAACCAATAGAGCTGTATGGGTCATATCATAACAATAACTCTAGACAAGGGTTATCTGTGATAGTACCAAAGGCTTTATTAAATTGCATAGGACACATGATTGACATAACACAGAACTCACATGATTAAAAAAATTTAAAAGATATACTGGACTGGTGATGTAGGGAGAGCGCACAAGCAAATATAAGTAATTAAAGTGCAAGTGCAAACTATTCAAATGTAATATGACATAAGGGTTAGCAGGCCTAGTATCTAAGTTTTTCAAAAAAGCATTGCAGAGGAAACCGTGCCATTGGAAGACTCGGCATCCAGTTCTATATGTGTAGTGTATTTTTTTTTTTTTTTTTTTTTTATTCAGTAATATGTGTTTTTTCACTTTTTTGCATTTTTTTTTGACCCAGACCCACTTGGTTCTTGAAGATCCAGTGGATCTGGTGTCTATACAATACAGTACAGTACACTATATAGTGTATTTTTTTTACTTTACATAGTCTGATCAGACTTTTGTCTTTAGCAGAAGTCAGATCAGACTTTCAGTACCATGGAGAGCAGGACGCCTCTGAAAGCATCCTGCTGCCATGGTAACCATCACCCGCTGCCACAACAGAGCAGCGGGGGATAGAGAGGGAGGGGAGCCCCCTACCTCTGCGATCCCATGAAGAAATGGGGCTGCAAGGGCACAGTAGCCCCCGATGGGAGAGGGAGGGAGCTCCCTCCTGTTAACCCCTTCCATACAGCAGTCCGTACGGACCGCGGCATGGAAGGGGTTAAACTGCTGACATCTGCAGCACAGATGTCAGCAGTTTTTAGCAGAGTGTCAGCAATGTGCTGACAGTCTGCTAAAATCACTAGCTACCAGGGAAACATTACAGAGAAGGCGGGCGGGCCTCCCGCACCGCCCGAGCCGCTCTAAACTTACTGATTTCACTCCAAAAACCTTATTAAAAGATCTAACAGTCCTTTTAAGGACTAGAGTGTGTGTTTAACAGCAGTTCTGCACCTTTTATTTATTTTTTTAAGAAGGGGTTTGCTTCAGCACTATCAGGGACAGGCGTCACCAGGAAGGGACAGATAGTGCAGGGCTTGAAAATCGCTTTCATAACTTCTAAAAGAAGAAATATTTCCGATTAGTGACATCTACAATACGCCATTATTAAGCAGTGTGTTGGGCAGATATTATAAAAAGGGGGTTATTCACTACAGTGTTCCTTGGTACTGAGATATACAATGCACCATCATAAAGCAGTGTGTTGGGCAGACATTATAAAAAGGGGCTTATTTACTACAGTGTTCCTTGGTACTGAGATATACACTGCACCATCATAATGCAGTGTGTTGGGCAGACATTATAAAAAGGGGCTTATTCACTACAGTGTTCCTTGGTACTGAGATATACACTGCACCATCATAAAGCAGTGTATTGGGCAGACATTATAAAAAGGGCCTATTTCACTTCAGTGTTCCTTGGTACTGAGATATACACTGCACCATCAAAAAGCAGTGTGTTGGGCAGACATTATAAAAAGGGGCTTATTCACTACAGTGTTCCTTGGTACTGAGATATACACTGCACCATCATAAAGCAGTGTGTTTGGCAGACATTATAAAAAGGGGCTTATTCACTACAGTGTTCCTGCTACCGAGATATACACTGCACCAGCAAAGAAATTATTTGTTCTGGGGAAATTAACCTAACTTGTGCCACATCTGTGTGTGCGTTCAATCCGCAACCATTATATTAATTACTCCAGCAGAGAGTAGCCACAGTTAACTAGTTTTGGTCATATCTGTGTGTGCGTTTAGACCGCAACCGTATATACAGTATTCCTGTAGAGAATACATTTTATTTGGGACAAATTTGTATCCAATATAGAACTACATCTGAATACAGTGTGTATTGTCAAAATTACATTATCTCTGGGCTAGTGTAGTGTCTAAAATCTGTATTTCTCAGTATCCAGTACCTTACTGGAAGCCAATACAGAGTGTATTGTAAAAATTACATTATCTGTGGCCTACTGTTGTGCCGAAAATTAGTATTTCTCTGTCTCCAGTACATAACAGCAAGCCAATACAGTGTGTACTGTAAAATATTGAATTATCTGTGGCCTACTGTTGTGCCAAAAATTTGTATTTCTCTGTCTCCAGTACATTAAAGCATGCCAGTACAGTGTGTATTGTAAAAATTACATTATCTCTGGGCTAGTGTACTCCTGAAAATCTTTATTTTTCTGTATTCAGTACATTACAGCAAGCCAATACAGTGTGTACTGTAAAAATGTAATTATCTGTGGCCTACTATACTGCCGAAAATTTGTATTTCTCTGTCTCGAGTACATTATAGCAAGTCAATACAGTGGGTACTATAAAATATTTCATTATCTGTGGCCTACTGTAGTGCCGAAAATTTGTATTTCTCTGTCTCCAATACATTACAGCAAGCCAGTACAGTGTGTATTGTAAAAATTACATTATCTCTGGGCTAGTGTAGTGCCGATAATCTGTATTTTTCTGTATCCAGTACTGTCCTGCATCAGAAAACTGTCTCTTTAGCGGACACTAAAACAATCTGTGCCACATCTACAGACAAAACCATTAATATGAAGAAGGCGAGCACAAAGGGAGGGGAAGTGGGCGTGATGCTGATGGTGCAAGCAGAGGTCGTGGCCCTGACCGTGATGCTGATGGTGCAAGCAGAGGCCGTGGCCTTGGATGTGATTCTGATGGTACAAGCAGAGGTCGTGGCCCTGGACTCAATAAAACTGTGCCTGCTGCCAGTGCACCAGAAAAACTAAAAAATCCACCTTACCCAGCCTCATGTCCAAGTTAGCTGGGCGGCGCAGGACAACACTGTCCAAGTCGGACCAGTGCGAACAGGTGGTTGGTTGGATTGCAGAAGATAATGCTTAAGCACCACCCTCTCTTCTACAAAGTCCAGTCTCTGTAGCCAAGAGTCTGGTCAACCAAATCCTCACTCTGATCCTCCTTCCTCCCACTATGTCGCGTCTGGCCAAACAAGTGATCCCACACTCGGATATTCACATGACCTCTTTTCATCGCCAGTACTTGGTTTGGCTCTCTCGCCAAACACGCTTGAAGAGGTACCTGAGATATTGTGCCCTGATTCCAAACCTCTTGAGCCTTCACAGTCTCAAGAAGATGACGGTGGTGAACGACAATCATTCGTTCACGAGGTGGATGATGATGAGACACAGTTGTCAATCACTGAGGTGGTGGTTAGGTCAAGTCAGGAGGATGAGCAGAGTGAGGAAGTGGAAGAGGAGGTGGTGGACGATGAGGTCACTGACCCAACATGGGAAGGTGAAAAGTCGAGCGAGGACAGCAGTACTGAGGGGGAGGGATCCATAGCACCACACAGTCTGGAAGAGGCAGTGGGGTTGCAAAAGGGAGATGTCGGCCCACACCAAACAGGCCCGCAACCGTTACACCGAGCTCCCCCATGCATAAATCTACCTTGCCAAGGGGTAGCTGTTCCGCAATATGGCGCTTTTTTGAGGAAAGCACAGATGACAAAAGAGTGGTAGTCTGCAACCTGTGCCGTACCAAAATGAGCCAGGGCGTGAACACTAGCAACCTCACCACCACCAGCATGATCCGCCACATGGCATCCAAGCTCTCTAATAAGTGGGCCGTATGCATGGGTCCACACTCTGCGTCTGCGGGTCCCACCACTGCCTCCACTTCCCCTGTGTTACGCACTGCTGGCCAATCCCCTGTCGAGGCGCAGGCCGGATGCCTCATCCTGCACCTGGACATTTGCACGAACCGTCAGCAATAACATCCACTTCCCTGTCCCAGCGCAGCGTCCTAATGTCGATAACACTGGCATTTGAACGCAAGCGCAAATACCCACCCACCGGCGATAGCACTAAATGCGCAACTTTCAAAATTACTGGCTCTTGAACTGTTGCCATTTAGGCTTGTGGACACTGAGGCCTTCCGCAGCCTGATGTCGGCGGCCGTCCCTCGGTACGCAGTCCCCAGCCGCCACTATTTTTCACTGTGTGCCGTGCCCGCCTTACACCAGAATGTGTGCCAGAACATTACCCGTGCCCTGACCAACGCACTTACTGGGAAGGTCCACCTCACCACGGACACATGGACAAGTGCTGGTGGCCAGGGATGCTACATTTCCCTGACCGCACACTGGGTGAATGTTGTGGAGGCCAGAAATAAGTCGTAACCTGGTATGGCACAGGTGCTACCCACACCCAGGATTGCGGACCCTACGTCCAACAGGGTCTCCGCAAGCAGATATATTACTGGCTCTAACTCCTACTTCTCCTCCACCTCCGCCATCTTCTCCTCCACCTCCAACAGCAGTCAGCGATCAGTCGCTAGCTGGAAGCAGTGTAGCACTGCTGTAGGTAAGCGTCAACAGGCCGTGCTGAAGCTGATCTGCTTAGGGGACAAACAGCACACAGCCACAGAGCTGTGGCAGGGTATAAGGGACCAGACCGAGCTGTGGCTCTCCCCACTCTACCTAGAAACAGGCATGGTTGTGTCTGACAAAGGCCGTAACTTGGTGGCGACTTTGAAGCTCGGCAACCTGACACACATTCCATGCCTATCCCACGTCTCAAACTTAGTGGTTCATCGGTTTATCAAACCTAGCCCAATTTGCAGGAGCTACTAGTGAAGGTGCACAATGTGTGTGCTCATTTCCGCAGGTCGTCCACTGCTTCAGCCGGTCTGTCAACGCTGCAACAGCACGTGCGGCTTCCAGCTCACCGACTGTTGTGTGATGTGAGCACACAGTAGAACTCTACGTTCTACATGTTGGCCAGGCTTGGTGAGCAGCAGAGGGCAGTTGTGGAATACGAGCTGCAACATGGTCATCGCCTTTCCAGTCAACTGTCACTATTCACAAGCGAGGAGTGGGCATTGATATCAGACCTATGTGAGGTTTTAAAAACTTTGATGAATCCACACAGATGGTTAGTGGTGATAATGCTGTTATCAATGTAACCATTCCACTGCTGTGTCTACTCAAACGATCGATGCTCACAATTAAGGAGGATGCTTTGAATGTGGCAGACGAGGTAAAGGGGGAGGAGTTGACACAGGGTGATAGCCAGATCTCGCCCAATTCGTCTTCTCAGTGCGAATTGGGCTATGAAGAGGAGTAGGAGCTGGAGACACTTGCCTCTGCTACAGAGGCTAGTACCCATGGAACTTTAATTCCATCTGTTCAGCGTGGATGGGCAGAAAAGGAGGAGGATGAGGGTATGGAGAGTCATCCTGAAGTTGACATCGACGTCTTGCTCATTGGTACTCTGGCACACATGGCTGACTTCATGTTAGGCTGCCTTTCGCGCGACCCTCGCGTTATACGCATTTTAGGTAACACAGATTATTGGGTGTTCACCCTTCTCGACCCCCGCTACAAAGAGAACGTCTCATCTCTCATTTCTGTGGTGGAGAGGACGAGTAAAATTGTGCAATAGCAGAAGGTACTTCTTGACAGATTGCTCCAAAATTTTCCATCTGACAATGCGGCCGCCAGAGTCAGTACTTCCTTAGGCAACCGAGGAAGGGAGACAAGGGGAACACACAGTAGTTCCAACAGAGGCAGGGCAACGCTCTCCAAGGTATGGGACACTTTCATGACACTCCGCCAGCAACCTCACCCTGAATCGTGGCCTAGTGCTACAAGGAGGGAAACGTTTTTGAGGATGGTGAAGGAATACATTGCAGACCGTGTCAGCGTCCTAAATGATCCCTCAGTGCCTTACAACTACTGGGTGTCAAAGCTGGACACGTGGCACGAACTTGCGCTCTACGCCTTGGAGGTGCTGGCCTGCCTTGCCTTTAGTGTATTGTCTGAGTGTGTATTTAGTGCTGCTGGTGGCATTATAACAGATAAGCGTATCCGCTTGACAATGCTGACAGATTGACTCAGATAAAAATGAACAAGGCCTGGATTGCCCCTGACTTCTCCACTCCACCAGAGGAAAGCTGAGCTAATGAGGACCAAAAACGCAATTTAAATGTATGCTTTATAATGTTTTAAATCCACAACATTCAGATGCACCCTTTTCACTGCAAAAAAAGGGTATATGTTTGAATCTTGTTCCATACAGAATATATATGCCCTCACGACAATGTTTTGCTCGGCTTCAGGCTCTCACCTCCAATGCTTTATAAGGTCTGCTCACCTGTAGGCCATCACTGCAATGTTTTATGGGGTTTGCTGGGCTTCAGGCCCTCACCTTTAATGCTTTATACCGTCTGCTCACCTGTAGGCCATCACTGCAATGTTTTATGGGGTTCACTAGGCTTCAGGCCCTCACCTTTAATGCTTTCTAAGGTCTGCTCACTTGTAACCCATCACTGCAATGTTTTAGGGGGTTCACTAGGCTTCAAACCCTCGCCTCCAATGCTTTATAAGGTCTGCTCACCTGTAGGCCATCACTGCAATGTTTTGTGGGGTTTTCTAGGCTTCAGGCCCTCACCTCCAATGCTTTATAAGGTCTTCTCACCTGTAGCCCATCACTGCAATGTTTTATGGGGTTCGCTAGGCTTCAGGCCCTCACCTCCAATGCTTTATACTGTCTGCTCACTTGTAGGCCATCACTGCAATGTTTTATGGGGATCACTAGGCTTCAGGTCCTCACCTCCAATGCTTTATACAGTCTGCTCACCTGTAGGCCATCACTGCAATTTTTTATGGGGTTCACTAGGCTTCAGGCCCTCACCTCCTATGCTTTATAAGGTCTGCTCATCTGTAGGCCATCACTGCAATGTTTTATGGGGTTCACTAGGCTTCAGGCCCTCACCTCCAATGCTTTATAAGGTCTGCTCACCTGTAGGCCATTACTGCAATGTTTTATGGGGTTTGCTAGGCTTCAGGCCCTCACCTCCAATGCTTTATAAGGTCTGCTCACCTGTAGCCCATCACTGCAATGTTTTATGGGGTTCACTAGGCTTCAGGCCCTTACCTCCAATGCTTTATACTGTCTGCTCACTTGTAGGCCATCACTGCAATGTTTTATGGGGTTCACTAGGCTTCAGGTCCTCACCTCCAATGCTTTATACTGTCTGCTCACCTGTAACCCATCACTGCAATGTTTTAGGGGGTTCACTAGGCTTCATGCCCGCACCTCCAATGCTTTATAAGGTCTGCTCACCTGTAGACCATCACTGCAATTTTTTATGGGGTTCACTAGGCTTCAGGTCCTCACCTCCAATGCTTTATACCATCTGCTCACCTGTAGCCCATCACTGCAATTTTTTAGGGGGTTCACTAGGCTTCAGGTCCTCACCTCCAATGCGTTATAAGGTCTGCTCACCTGTAGGCCATTACTGCAATGTTTTATGGGGTTCACTAGGCTTCAGGCCCTCACCTTCAATGCTTTCTAAGGTCTGCTCACTTGCAGCCCATCACTGCAATGTTTTAGGGGGTTCACTAGGCTTCAGGCCCTCACCTCCAATGCTTTATAAAGTCTGCTCACCTGTAACCCATCACTGCAATGTTTTAAGGGGTTTGCTAGGCTTCCGGCCCTCACCTCCAATGCTTTATAACGTCTGCTCACCTGTAAGCCCATCAATGCAATGTTTTATGGGGTTCACTAGGCTTCAGGCCCTCACCTCCAATGCTTTATAAGGTCTGCTCACCTGTAGCCCATCACTGCAATGTTTTATGGGGTTCACTAAGCTTCAGGCCCTCACCTCCATTGCTTTATAAGGTCTGCTCACCTGTAACCCATCACTGCAATGTTTTATGGGGTTCACTAGGCTTCAGGCTCTTACCTCCAATGCGTTATAAGGTCTGCTCACCTGTAGACCATCACTGCAATGTTTTATGGGGTTCACTAGGCTTCAGGCCCTCACCTCCAATGCTTTATAAGGTCTGCTCACCTATAACCCATCACTGCAATGTACTAGGGGTTCACTAGGCTTCAGGCCCTCACCTCCAATGTTTTATAAGGTCTGCTCACCTGTAGCCCATCACTGCAATGTTTTATGCGGTTCGTTTGGCTTCAGGTCTCACCTCCAATGCTTTATACCGTCTGCTAACCTGTAGCCCATCACTGCAATGTTTTATGCGGTTCGTTTGGCTTCAAGCCCTCACCTCCAATGCTTTATACGGTCTGCTCACCTTTTGGCCATCGCTGCAATGTTTTATGGGGTTCACTAGGCTTCAGGCCCTCACCTCCAATGCTTTATAAGGTCTGCTCACCTGTAGACCATCACTGCAATGTTTTATGGGGTTTACTAGGCTTCAGGCCCTCACCTCCAATGCTTTATACCGTCTGCTCACCTGTAGGCCATCACTGCAATGTTTTATGCAGTTCGTTTGGCTTCAGGCCCTCACCTCTAATGTTTGATTCGGTCTGCTCACCTTTAGGCCATCACTGCAATGTTTTATGGGGTTCTCTAGGCTCCAGGCCCTCACCTCCAATGCTTTATACAGTCTGCTAACCGGTTAGGCCATCACTGCAATGTTTTATGGGGTTCACTAGGCTTCAGGCCCTCACCTCTAATGTTTTATAAGGTCTGCTCATCTGTAGGCCATCACTGCAATGTTTTATGGGGTTTTCTAGGCTTCAGGCCCTCACCTCCAATGCTTTATACAGTCTGCTAACTGTTAGGCCATCACTGCAATGTTTTATGGGGTTCACTAGGCTTCAGGCCCTCACCTCTAATGTTTTATACGGTCTGCTCATCTGTAGGCCATCACTGCAATGTTTTATTGGGTTCGCTCACCTTCAGGCCCTCAGTACAATTTTTTATTGGGTCTGCTCACCTTCAGGCCCTAAGCTATAATGTTTCAGAGGGTAAACAGCACGCCCTTGCTCCAAATGTTTTTGTGGGTCACTAGTAGGCCATCAATGATAATTTTTCAAGGGTGTGTATGATGTCCTCCTTTATGTGTAATAAAGGGTGTAGTACCGGTTCCTTTTTATTTTTTGCCAGCCTTTTGCTTAGTGAATAGGCTTTATGAGTGCAGCAGTGTACCTGAACAATTGTAGCATCGTGTGAATGAGGCCCTCCTTTATGTGATATACAGGCTGTATCGGAGTGCTTCTTCCTTGTAATTTTGGCAGCATTTGCACTGTATATACAATTGAATATACAGGAAAGAATGTTTCCTAACAGTTTTACCTCTAAAAATGTCATTTTTTTTGAGGGGGCGTGATTTTGGCCATGATTTTGTCACTATGTAAAAGTGGTGGACAACTGGAACAATATGGTTCCCAGCAGCGACATTGGAGTCCTAGATGCACCCAGACATGGTCCCCATGCTGTTCCAGATCCATTTCGGTGGTGTTTCTGTCACTTTCTGACCTTTTCCAATGGACCAGACACCCTCCCCTCATCCGAGCAGGGGGTGCCTGGTTGTCTCCTATTGACTTCCATTATACTCTGGTGCTCTGCCGCACGAATATCACTATGTGTTCGGACCGAGTACCCGAACACCCGAACACTTTGTTGCTTGCTCATCACTAATTAAGATGTTTTATTAACCTTTTATCTAATTGTGTAACAATAGGAGCTCACGTGGTATCAATTGGGCATGGATGGACCACATTTGACAAAATCTATTTGTAAAAATTCTATGAGTCTGTCTTGTTGTCTTTCTGTCTATCTTTCTGGTTGTCTGTCTAATTAAGGGACAAAAGAAATGTAATTTTCAGAAAAGCTCCACCAGAGTTTAAATCCAGGTAATGTTTTATGAAACATTTAGAGTTAGAGGGCTCCAGCTGTTAAAAATACTTCAATGTGAAAGGGGTTTGAGATTAGCCTAATACTAATGTATATGTACTCTTTGGCTAATAATTGACAATGTCTTTCCTCTTTGCTCTTGAAGACTACAGCTTAGTACCAGGATTCACAAAGAAGTGTACAAAGAAAGCAATTTGCACTATTACTCATATAGTGTATATTATAATTCTACATAATACAGCTTGGTCACAATGTATGCAGTAAGAAGACCTCTATTTATAAGGCAGGTAAAATCCACTTTTTGTGTGCTTGCGTCTCCAAGCCTTCACTTTCTATCTAATTTTTTTTTCTTTTACATTCTGGCTTACTTACCTTTACAAATAAAATACCTGAAACTTGTGTTTCTTTTCAGTTGTATATTACAGCTAGGATAATTACATGCAGCCCTCTATAACTTTGCCTTCTCTTTGCAACTAAAGTGGAACAAATTTGAGTCATTTTCTAGCTCTTGGTATAAAGGGACTCAGGGCTCCTAATCACTGACTGTGGGTTTGACTCAGCCATCCATAAACTGCAATATCCACTCATTTATTACATTTCATTCAATTGACTTCAAATTACTCCAAAAAAGCTTCCTTGCTACAAATAAGAAATGCTAGCTTTATTACCTTTGACAAGATATTTTATTTTAACCCTTGGTTTTAGGCAAATTGCTTCTGATATTGGCTGCACCTGAAATAATTGGGTGCACTGGCCATGAAGCACACTCAGTGAGCATTCACACGACAAAAAGGTGAATGCTCCCTAAGACGAACCTTTTTTTTCTTCCGTGTCCGTTCCGCAATTTTTGCAGACAATGCACAGACCCATTCATTTCTATGGGTCTGCAAATATTGCAGAATGCCTTTTAGTGTCATCCGTGTGCTGTCCGTTCCGTGTGTCCGTTCCTTTTATTTTAGAACATGTCCTATACTTGCCCACAAATTGCAGTCCGTGGCCTCATAGAATGTCAATGGGTCAGTAAAAAATGGATAGCACGCAGAAATGCATCCATATGTCATCCGTTTTTCACGGACCCCTGGACTGAAAACATTCTAGGAAACCCCATTAACCTAACCATCAGATTAGTGGGGATCGGACACCCTGCACCCCTACTGAACAGCTGTTCTCAGCAAGCATCACAAGTAGATGGAGCTAGAAGCAGAAAGCTCTGTCCAATGTGTAGT
This sequence comes from Bufotes viridis, assembly GCA_033119425.1. Classification (NCBI taxonomy): domain Eukaryota; kingdom Metazoa; phylum Chordata; class Amphibia; order Anura; family Bufonidae; genus Bufotes; species Bufotes viridis. The sequence continues at coordinate 170,993,059 of CM065590.1, forward strand.
CGCTATGCTGGGGTACTAAATAGGAGCTGAGCTGTAGTAACCTGGCACAACCACTACACAGAGAATAGAACTGACGCTGTAGTAATCTGGCATGGGCACTATAAAGTGGACGGAGCTGTCTGGTTGATGAGAACAATTAATAGGTGGGATGCCACCACAGATATGTTATTGATGACCTGTTCTGGGGATAAATGATATATATCTAGAACCTGAAAAAACACCTTTAAGAGATAATCCTTAAATTGTGTCCAATCCAAGGCATTTGTCACAGTGACTAAGTAACACTACACTTAGTAGATGCTCATTTCATGTTGCTAAACCTCCCACAATTTGACTGAGGGAGGTCCATTACAGGACTGGAATGTCATCTATATATGTGGATTGCATATAATAATAATTCTTCATGTTTAGCTCCCTAGCCTTTTTAAAAGTTGAGTGGCATGTGTGTAGTGTATATACGGTATATTTATGTATGTGTTCCATGTATATGATGCATTTATGTGTGTTGCATATATATGGTGTAAGTATATGTAAACATATGTCGTGAGTGACGCCACGTGTCCGCCATTGAGTAGGGAACCTGTTGTTAAAAATGTGAATCCCGCCCCTATATAGAGGTCAAAGTGGATGAAGACAAACTATTGGGTTCAGCACAGACCTCACTTGAATCTAGTAGAGGTGCTAAAACAGTTTATGCACATCATGTGGCTGATATGTCTCTGAATCACATCACTTTTGCATAGAATACTAGGTCACTCTTCCTAATATTCAACAATGACGTGAAGGGAAGCATTTTGTTGGAATTATTGCTACTTGAGGCATTACAACACGTTAATAAGCTGGAAGGGACAATATAATTTCCACGTGATAATAGGGTGATGAATGTGCCATTTCCTAAGGTAAATGCAGCAATAATTCAAAATTGTTAAAATGTGTAGTCAGCTTTTCATTGTGTGATATTATATTTCTTAAAAAAAAAAAAAACTATTTGTGTGATAAACATGCATTAATAAGTGACATCTGTTAGGTGATGAAGATCTATGTGTTATAAGAACTGCTATCAATTCAAAGGCTTTTTAGCATATATCATGTTGGGCAAATTAATGCAACTTTTTGGAAAATCTGCATTTGTAGTGTTTTGCAATGAAACGCAATACAAGCATATAAAAGCACATGCAATACGCTTTGTTTTACGCAAGAAATATGTTCTCAAAGAAAGTTTGGTACGATTAATATTTTGTTTATGACCCTTTGGCCATTTTCAAGGATTTAACTAGTTCAGGCATTGAATAAACAAGTTTATGGCAATGTTAAATCTTTCAGGCATTATGTACTCAGGCTGAAATTAACTCATCAGTCAGTTGCTGCTTGTTTGTTATTGCCATTTTCTTTATCTCTGACTTTAGAACTGTTCAAAAGTTTCATCGATTCATATCCAAGCTGATGTCACCCAGTGCTAATGTCATGATCCTAAAGGAAATGTTTCATGTCATGAATCTGATGAAGTGGAGCACCATTGTTCATGTGGTTGAAGTCTCCTGTGCTTCTAAATCCTTTTTGTGCTCAGTCTGCAGCCGAGGGGATCCAACATTGCTCTGCCTCATGTTATCCTGAACAACGTAAAGCTAACATGTCCCAAAGATGCTCATAGCTCATGAACAAAGATGCAATCATCCCTCATCTGTTCTATAGGCAACAATATTAATATTATTTGTTGTTTGGAACACTAGCAGATACTCTCATAACTGAAGCATAATCTTTTACAAGTAACCAAAACTATGCAAAAAATGATAAAAAATAATCATACTCAAATCTTATGGGGAGATTTAGCAAAACTGGTGTAAATAAAAACTGTCTTAGTTGCTTATAGCAAACAATCAGATTCTACCTTTCATTTTCTAAAGGGGCTCCAAAAAATGCAATGTGGGTTGGTTGCTATGAGAAACTAAATCATTTTTCCTTTACACCAGTTTTGATAAATCTCCCCATATATCATAATAAATAGCAATAAAATTTGAAGTTTCTCATTCATCCCCTTTCTTCTGTTAAGTTTTCAAACTGTTTAACCAGTCAAATCTGTTTAATTTACTTTTTTAGTCAACTTCTTTAAAGGTCTACTGACTAGAAGACTGAAATTAAAGCCTCCATTGAACTTATTGCAGCTGTTCCATCAACCCCTACAGTTATCCTTCCACAATCCCAAGTGGTTGTTGCCCTTCAGCAACCACATTTACTATAATGTCTGGCAACAGTTCACTTGAGATCAATTTCTTTTAAATTCGGCTGACAAATGCTGAGAAAAATTTCATAAGAGGCACATCCAGAGCTATCTTTAATTTTGCTGACATAACTGACAATGTTACAAAGGTTGTGAGCTTCCTAAACTGCATTCCATGGTGCTGGGAAACTGAATTTATAAATTAAGTAGCAGTACTACTTCAATTACTATCCTACAAATTCATCAGCTATGTGATGTCATTGGTTCAGGTTCACATTATTTTCCATACCTTTGTATTAGTATGCCTCTATAAGTATACCAACCTACTGCCTCCATCTACCATGTAATATTTGGGTCTTTGTATGTGGCAGAAGTACACTTGGGCCCCCATAGACATCAGGGCTGGGCACAACTGCTTCCGCTGTTTCTTCTATAGTTACATCTTATAGTTATATCTTTGGCAGACTAAAACAGTCTGCCATCCATCTTTCCTTCAATCTTGCCCAGTTTTCCAGTACTTGCTGATGAAAAGCATTTCCAAAGCATGATGCTGCCACTACCATGCATCCCTATGGGAATGGTGTTCTTGGGGTGATATAGCTTTTCCAAAGGCCAAACGGTTGTATTGTAATACCATTTAACTATTTATGTGTATTTGGGTTGTCTTCTTCATGCTGTTTGGTTAACTCAAATGTGTTTTCTTATGTTGTTCTTTAAGGAGTAATTTTTTTCTGCTCCTCCTTCTATGAAGCCCCACTGGAGTGTACAGTCGTGGCCAAAAATATTGGAAATTGGAAAAGTTGCTGCTTAAGTTTTTATAATAGCAATTTGCATATACTCCAGAATGTTATGAAGAGTGATCAGATGAATTGCATAGTCCTTCTTTGCCATGAAAATTAATTTAATCCCAAAAAAACCTTTCCACTGCATTTCATTGCTGTCATTAAAGGACCTGCTGAGATCATTTCAGTAATCGTTTTGTTAACTCAGGTGAGAATGTTGACGAGCACAAGGCTGGAGATCATTATGTCAGGCTGATTGGGTTAAAATGGCAGACTTGACATGTTAAAAGGAGGGTGATGCTTGAAATCATTGTTCTTTCATTGTTAACCATGGTGCAAAGAAACGCGTGCAGCCATCATTGCTTTGTATAAAAATGGCTTCACAGGCAAGGATATTGTGGCTACTAAGATTGCACCTCAATCAACAATTTATAGGATTATCAAGAACTTCAAGGAAAGAGGTTCAATTCTTGTTAAGAAGGCTTCAGGGCGTCCAAGAAAGTCCAGCAAGCGCCAGGATCGTCTCCTAAAGAGGATTCAGCTGCAGGATCGGAGTGCCACCGGTGCAGAGCTTGCTCAGGAATAGCAGCAGGCAGGTGTGAGCGCATCTGCACGCACAGTGAGGCGAAGACTTTTGGAAGATGGCCTGGTGTCAAGAAGGGCAGCAAAGAAGCCACTTCTCTCCAAAAAAAACATCAGGGACAGATTGATTTTCTGCAGAAAGTATGGAGAATGGACTGCTGAGGACTGGGGCAAAGTCATATTCTCCGATGAAGCCTCTTTCCGATTGTTTGGGGCATCAGGAAAAAGGCTTGTCCGGAGAAGAAAAGGTGAGCGCTACCATCAGTCCTGTGTCATGCCAACAGTAAAGCATCCTGAGACCATTCATGTGTGGGTTTGCTTCTCATCCAAGGGAGTGGGCTCACTCACAATTTTGCCCAAAAACACAGCCATGAATAAAGAATGGTACCAAAACACCCTCCAACAGCAACTTCTTCCAACAATCCAACAACAGTTTGGTGAAGAACAATGCATTTTCCAGCACGATGGAGCACCGTGCCATAAGACAAAAGTGATAACTAAGTGGCTCGGGGACCAAAACGTTGACATTTTGGGTCCATGGCCTGGAAACTCCCCAGATCTTATTCCCATTGAGAACTTGTGGTCAATCCTCAAGAGGTGGGTGGACAAACAAAAGCCTACTAATTCTGACAAACTCCAAGAAGTGATTATGAAAGAATGGGTTGCTATCAGTCAGGAATTGGCCCAGAAGTTGATTGAGAGCATGCCCAGTCGAATTGCAGAGGTCCTGAAAAAGAAGGGCCAACACTGCAAATACTGACTCTTTGCATAAATGTCATGTAATTGTCGATAAAAGCCTTTGAAACGTATGAAGTGCGTGTAATTATATTTCACTACATCACAGAAACAACTGAAACAAAGAACTAAAAGCAGTTTATCAGCAAACTTTGTGAAAACTAATATTTGTGTCATTCTCAAAACTTTTGGCCACGACTGTACACTTATTGTTCTCCTATGGAAACATATTTCCGTCTTGGCTGTTGATACTTGGTGCTCCCTCAGTGTTAGGCCTTATGCACATGGCCGTGGAACATGACCGTGGTATCCCGGCCGTGGTATCCCGGCCAGCTGACAACAGGAGCGCACGGCGTCATTGGTTGCTAAGACGCCGTGCGCTTCATGCTGCCGCTGGACTACAGTAATACGGCCAATAGGGTACAGGTTCATATTTTAAGGTAAGGTTTCCAGACAGGGTCGCTTTTATCTGGGTTTCTCTGTGGTTAAGGCTCTTTAGCCCCCTTAACATGTCATCTTAGGGTGTAAAAGGGCTAACTGTCCTCACTTTTTGTGAACCAAGAGACCCGAACCTGCCTGTGATCCAAGTCTGGAATAATCATATGCACCACACATACCGTAAATGCACCACAGTGCAACAATACAAGGACTGCATCACCGGTTGTTCCCACAGCATGAAGCAGTAATACACCCTCTATGATTACTGTGGGTAGGACCCCATTTTCTTGGTTCTTTAAAACACTGTGTTTAATGGTATCTCTAACTAAGTCTATATCAGCCCACAGTGTGGGGGATTATAGTTTGTAATAATAGAGCACTCACATTGGGTTCTATATATTTTATGAGAGTATTTTGAATTATTTTCGTGTTTTCCTGATTAGAGGCATGCCTCACTCTTTTATGTTATACACTAATAAAAGTTAGATTTTAGCATACTCTTATTTTTGGATTTTTGGCCCTTTAGCCTTTTAAGGGTTTTTTTAAATAAATTCTCTACCTCCATTGTTTTAATTTGCACATACAGATTAGTTTTTTTCATATATATATTTTTTTATAACTCAACAATGAGTTATACTTCTCCAGAACTTTGTCTCTGACCTGTTTGGAGCTCCTTGGTCTTCATGTTGCATGCTTAGTAGTGTTGCAGACTCAGGTGTATATATACTCACATCATGTGACAGATAATGTGACATTTTGATTGCAAACAATGAGACCTTATTCAAGTAATTATGTGACATCAGAAGTTAATTGGTTGGACCTGGCATTATTGAGGGGTTTCATAGGGAAAGAGAGGTGAATAGATGTGCGCTCACAACATTTAATACTTTTATTTACACCTTTTATTTTTATTCTCTTCCCACTGAATGCAACTACTTTTTACAGGAGAACTGTCAATTTTGGGGTACACATTTACTACAATTTACTAGTTAACTTTGTTTAAAAGAAAACTCTCATCATGAAAATGCAATATAAGCTACAGGCAGCATGTTGTAGAGCAGAAGGAGCGGAGCACATTGAAATATAGTTTTGTGGGATAAGATTCAGCATATTTATTCAGTTAAATTCCTGCTAATTCTGGACTGAAGTCAAGGAGGTGGTCCTATCAGTGATTGACAGCCTTCCCTCTATGACTGTGTATACAGAGATACTGTAGCTGTAAATCACTGATATGACCACTTCCTTGCAAGTTATAAAATCTGCTCAGCTCCTCCTATTCTACAACATGCTGCATGCAGGTCAGATACCACGTTCAACATGACAGGGTCTCTTTAACTCTTTCTGGATGGGATGGAAAAAAACAGCAATACTGCCAATAAGTTTTTACGTTGTAAATTTTGTGACATTTACTTTGCGGCATAAATAACATGATAACTTCTCTGGGTCAGTACGATTACATTAATACCAAATATGAATATATATTATGTTTCATGTTTTACTACTTTTGCTCAATAAAAATTATTTATTTATTTGTTTTATACTGTCAGTAAATTATTACACTATTGGCACAGCCTTATAGGCATACACCGCAGGCAGACCTAGGGGCGTTCAATAGACCCTTGGCTGCCATGTGAAGACATTGGCACCCTGCAATCTCACTTGCGGGGTGCTGATGCCTGACAAAAGAAGCCCCCTCCCTTTATACAACTTAGATTCCACAGTCGCTAAAACAGGACTGGATCCAAAACAGAGATGACACATGAACGGTATATTTGTATGTCTTATGTATTTTGTACTTACTTCTGATTTTGGCTACCAAATCACAAGCCAATTCTGATGGGATCTGATGGGATCATACAGGCTACACAGAGAGGATCCGTTGTCTGTCTCATTTTTCCTGGAAGCAGCATGAGGAGACCACAAAGTGGCCCAATGACAGAGTCTGGAGGTGGCAGAAACATCAGGAGGCCACAGAGTGGCAAGGTGACATAGTGTGAAGATGGCAGCAGCATCAGGAGGCCATAGAGTGGCACGACGACGAGAGATTGTGGAAGTGGCAGCAGTAGCATGAGGAGGCCACAGAGTGGCATGACGACGAGAGGTTGTGGAGGTGGCAGCAGCATTAAGAGGCCACAGAGTGGCACGACCATGAGAGATTGTGGAGGTGGCAGCAGCATGAGGAGGCCACAGAGTGGCATGATGATGAGATATTGTGGAGGTAGCAGCAGCATGAGAAGGCCACAGAGTGGAACAATGACAGAGTATGGAGGTGGCGGCAGCAGCATCAGGCAGAGGCCACAGGGTGGCACAATGACAGAATGTGGAAGTGGCAGCAGCATCAGGAGGAGGCCACAGGGTAGCACAATGACAGTGTGGAGGTGGCGACAGCATCAGGAGGCCACAGAGTGGCACAATGACAGAGTGTGGAGGTGGTTGCAGAATCAAGAAGAGGCCACAGGGTGGCACAATGACAGAGTGTGGAAGTGGCAGCAGCATCATCTGGAGGCCACAGAGTGGCACAATGACAGTGTGGAGGTAGCGGCAGCATCAGGAGGCCACAGAGTGGCAAGGCGACATAGTGTGGAGGTGGTAGCAGCATGAGGAGCTCACAGAGTGGCAAGGTGACATAGTGTGGAGGTGGCAGCAGCATGAAGAGGCCACAGAGTGGCACGACGACGAGAGATTGTGGAGGTGGCAGCAGCATGAGGAGGCCACAGAGTGGCAAGGTGACATAGTGTTGAGGTGGCGGCAGCATGAGGAGGCCACAGAGTGGCACAAAGACAGAGTGTAAAGGTAGCGGCAGCATAAGGAGGCAAGAGAGTGGCAAGACAACAGAGTGTTGAGGTGGCAGCAGCATGAGGAGGCCACAGTGTGGTACAAAGATAGAGTCTGGAGGTGGCGGCAGAATGAGGAGGCCAGAGAGTGGCAAGACAACAGAGTGTGTAGGTGGCAGCAGCATAATCAGGAGGCCACAGAGTGACACAAAGATAGGGTGTGGAGGTGACGGCAGCATAAGGAGGCCACAGAGAGGCACAATGACAGAGTGTGGAGGTGGGGGGAAATGACAGTACCAGCTGACGATGGTGGGTATAAGAAGGAGCACTTGGCATCAGATGTGTGGCATCAGGCGGGTGGCAGCATTAGAATAGTAGCTGAGGTAGGTAGCCACAAGAAACCGGTTTCTCTTGTCAAGGTTTGGGTGAGGCTGCATGGATGATCTACCTGATGCATCAGGCATTGCTGGGTGGAAATGCTGGCTGATCCACGCCTGATTTATCTTGACAAAGGTCAGTCTCTCCACATTTTTGGTGGACAGGCGAGTTCTTCTTGGGGTAACTATAGCCCCCGCTGCACTAAACACCCACTCTGATGCCACACTACTTGCCGGGCAGGACAGCTTTTCTAGGGCAAACTCTGCCAGTTGCGGCCAAAAATCTAGTTTGGCTGCCCAGTAGTCCAGCGGATCTTCAATGTGGGGTGGTAGGGTGCTGTCCAAGTATGCCACCACCTGCTGTTTCAGGTCCTGCTCCAGGTCTAGCTGCTGCTGCTGGTGAGTAGTGACTTCACTAGGTGGGTGAAGATAGCTGCTCATCAGCGACTCTAGACTCAGGCTCTTGCTGATAGAGCTGGTACTGCTCCTGCAACCCCACCCCTCCCCAGCAGCCATGGCAGTGGAACGTGAGCACAGAGGGCCCCCCAGTCGGACCTGCGAGAGGATGGATGATGGCGCAGATTGGCAGCGGCCAACTGACTACATAGGATGTCTTTATTAGTTCAGTTTGTCCTCCTTCTCAGCGGGTGTAAAAAGGCCCCTATTTTGGACCGGTAGCGAGGGTCCAACAAGATGGAGAGCCAGAAGTAATCCCTTTGCCGAATGCTGACAATTCGGCTGTCACTATGCAAGCAAATGAGCACGCATCAAGCCATTTGTGCAAGCAACTCAGAGGGACTCCCTGCCTCCATCTCCACTGCATACCGCCACGGTTTGTCTGGGTCCTCTTCCTCATCTTCCTCATCGCCCTGTAGCTCCCCTTGCTGCTCCTGCTCCTCCTCTCCTGTCACCTGTGTAGAACAACCACCCATTTCACTACACATTGCTTGTGCTCCAATGTCCTCTTCCAGTCCAGCCCCCACTGGGCTCATGTGGCAGTGAGATCTAGGTGCCACGTCTCAAGTCTCCTGACCAGCCAGATTTACCAGCATCTGTTCCAGGACATGAAGCAGTGGAATGATGTTGTTCATCCCATAGTCCTGGCGACTGACAAATAAGTTGGCCTTCTCAAAGGGCCTGAGCACCGCTTGACAATCAGATTAAACACATGTGCCATGCAGGGCGTATGGCTCAGCCCTCCTTGATGCAGCGCCGACACAGTGTTCTTTCCGTTGTCGGTCATCATGGTTCCGATTTTGAGTTGTCGGGAAGAAAGCCAGTGTTCGATTACATGACAAAGGACACGGAGCAGTTCCTCCCCTGTGTGACTCCGTTCGCCCAGTGAAACGAGGTGCAGAACAGCGTGACACCGCCGTGCCCTGCACATGTGGTATGCTGGAGGGCCCCTGTGAATTGTCCCTGCAGTGGAGGCTGAGGACACGATGGAGAAAGAGGAGGCAGAGGCGGACATTATCGCAGGACCAACTACGTGGCAACATGGAGGCGGAAGTGGCATCACCTGGCCAAGTTGCTGGTGTGGCTGTGCAGGAACTACATTCACCCAGTGGGCATGTATTGTCTCTGACCATAGTTACAGCTCCACACGTCGGCGCTGCCATGCACTTTGGCAGACACCGACAGGCTCAAGGACTGCCCACCTTCTGTTATACATGTGTATGCCGGGCTGGTACTGCCTTTTTGGCAAAGAAATGACGGCTTGGAACTCTCCACGTCGGCTCGGACCAAGCCATCAGTTCTCTGAAAGGTGCAGGGACTGCAGCACTAGCAACTTGGACAGGAGCACATTCAGCTTCTGCGCCGTTGGATGAGTGCACACATACTGTTGTTTCTTGGCAATCGCTTTGGTGATCGATTGCTGACTGAATGACTGATGAGGAGTAGGAGGAGCAGTAGCATCAGGACCAGCAGATGATAGGAAGGACAAATAGCTCCCTTCGGCTGATGAGGTGGAGCCTTGAGTGCCTGAAACCGGGTGCGTGCCACTAGGTGATGGAACAGTTGCCGTGGCAGGCTGGACCACCACATCGGAGCCATGGTTGTCTCAGGCCACTTTATGGTGATGCTGCATATGTTCACGCAGGGCCGTGGTGTCAACTTTGGCACCCTTGCCCCTCTTCACCTTCTGCCGACATATTCTATATATGGCCATGTTCACCTCCTCCTTAACAAAAAACTACCACACTGCCAAGTAAGTGATTTTACCCCCAGGAATATACACTGACTGACTACTACCACTGCTCCCTCCGTGAACCCGTGCACCGTTACTTTCCGGGCAGGTAGGCTCCTGTGAAGCGGGTGGTCTACCCCCGACACGTTTCACTCCCGGCTCCCACTACTGCCACCCTGCTGACTCCCGGCCACGCTAGCGACTTGCTTGCTCCGCCGCTGGCTCAAGGGCAAGCTGCCACCCTCTTCTTCTGAATCCTGATGATGATGAAGCCCCTTCATCACCCGGCTCCCAAGTGCGATCAGCTGCATCATCATCATCAAGTACTGTCTGCACGTCACTGATGTCCTCCTCTGGGTCAGGAGCCTGACCTCTCGCAAAACACCTGCTCCCACGCCACTCCCCACATCACTAGTGGCCCGCCTAGTGGAGAGAGCGGCGGATGTCTCCTCCACATTTTGGCTGGGCAGTAGCTGCTGACAGTCTTCTAGCTGCTCGTCCTCGCTGAAAAGTGGAGCCGAGCCAAGGGAATATAATACTTCTCGCGCTGAAAGAACTGAAAATGATAGAGGAAGGTTCAAGACAGGCAGGAGCACAGGGCCTGCTCCCGGGCTATGCCAGCTAAGCGTCGTGTCAGAGGAACCCACTGACTCTTGGCTGGGGGTGTCTGATGTCACTTGGGACGAAGTGGATGACCGAATCAACCATTCAAGAACCGCTTGTTTGCTGGTCAAGACACGACCCGTAGATGACACTGGGAGCTAAGTCCTCTAGCTGTGACTCCTGCTGCCATGCCCCCTTACTCTGCTGCGAACTGTGCCTGCACCAGAAACATTTAGGCCTCTGCCACTACCCTGTGCAGGTCCTGGCACTTCTCTGTCTGACTTAGGCTTCATGCACACGACAGTTGGTGTTTTGCAGTCCGCAAACCACGGATCCGCAAAACACGGAAGCTGCTCCGTGTTCCGTTCCACAATTTGTACACAGAGTGCTGTCCGCTTATTTTTTTAGCCCCATTGAAATGAATAGGTCCACGCCGAGCCGCAAAATATGCGGCTCGGATGCGGACCACAACAACGGTCGTGTGCATGAGGCCTTACTGTTAGATCAAATAATCAAATGTTAGATCAAATATTTTTTATTTTGCCACAAATACACAGCAAACTGTGCTTTAGAATATATCACTGCAGCGCAGAACGGCAATTAGGCCCTAATTTTTTTCAACTTTTACACAAAGGCTTTTCAACAGATAAGTGCAACGATGATTGTCGAAGATATTTTTATGTCACCACTAATAAACAGTAAACAGGCCTTCAGAATATATCATTGCACTGCAGAACAGCATTTAGGCCCTCATTTTTTTCTACTTTTACACAGCTCAAAAGGCTTTTCAACAGATAAGTGCAATGATGAATGGCTAATATATTTTTATTTCGCCACTAATACACGGCAAACTGGGCTTTATAATATATCACTGCATCGCAGAATGGCAACTAGGCCCAAATTTTTTTCAACTTTTACACAAAAGGCTTTCCAACAGACAAGTGCAATAATGAACGACAAATATATTTTAATTTCGCCACTAATACACAGCAAACTGGGATTTAGAATAGATCACTGCATCGCAGAATGGCAACTAGGCCCTCATTTTTTTCAACTTTTACACAAAAGGCTTTTCAACAAATAGGTGCAACGCTGAATAGAGAATATATTTTTATTTTGCCACTAATACACGGCAAACAGGGCTTTAGAATATATCACTACACCGCAGAACGGCAATTAGGCCCTAATTTTTTTCAACTTTTACACAAAAGGCTTTTCAACAGATAAGTGCAATGATGAAGGGTAAATATATTTTTATTTTGCCACTAATACATGGCAAACGGGGCTTTAGAATATATCACTGCACTGCTGGGCGGCAAATATTTTTTTCCTTTTTCCACTAATACAGGTCACAAAAGGCTTTAGAAAAGATAACTGCACCGCTGAGCGGCAAATATATTTTTACTTTTTTCACTAATGCACAGAAAAAAGGGCTTTAAAACAGATAACTGCACCGCTGAGCGGCAAAGATATTTTTCCTTTTTACCCTAATACAGGCCACAAAAGTCTTTACAACAGATAACTACATCACTGAGAGGAAAATATTATTTTTCTTTTTCCACTAATACACGGAAAAAAGGGCTTTAAACAGATAACTGCACCGCTGAGTGGCAAAAATATTTTTCCTTTTTCCACTAATACATGCAAAAAATGGCTTTAGAACAGATAACTGCACCACTGAGTGCAAAGATATTTTTCCACTAATAAATGCAAAAAAGGATTTTAAAACAGATAACTGCACCGCTGAGCGGCAAATATATTTTTTCTTTTTCCACTAATACACGGAAAAAAGGGCTGTAGAACAGATAACTGCACCACTGAGTGGCAAATATATTTTACTTTTGCCACTAATACACAACAAAAGGGCTGTAATTTTAGCGCTTCACCACACAATGGCTAATAAGCCCTTTTCCCCCACAAATAAGAGCCAAAAAATGCTTTAGAACAGACATCCTCAAACCGCGGCCCTCCAGCTGTTGCAAAACTATAACTCCCAGCATACCCGAACAGCCTACAGGTATCAGCCTACAGCAGGGCATTGTTGGAATTGTAGTTTTACAACAGCTGGAGGGCCGCAGTTTGAGGATGCCTGCTTTAGAACAAATGACTGCACCGCACAAGGTCAAATAAACGTAGAAAAAATGTCCTTGTAATAAACCCTGTTAATGCTTGTATCAAACAGAATTTGCACCCTAATAAGAACGGTTTGCTGGAATTACAGGGCTGTATAATGGCAATTCAGTCAGTGTAGTCAGTGTAGCAAGGTGTAATCGGATTGTTCCTATCACCCAGGCTGTCACCTCCCCGACTGAACCCTATTCAATATAAATGCTGTGGAATGATTCCTCCCTATCCTTTCCCTACACCTTAAGTAATCTTTCCTTGCACTTGTAAATCTTTTTTTTTCACCACAGTCAAGTCTTTTCTATCACTGTCCCTAGCGCCTGCAGACACGTCTCTCCCTGCACTAAGTACACTGGTAAATGCCAGAATCTAAGATGGCTGACGCTATTTATAGGGCTGTGACATCACAGGGCTGTCTGACTGCTGATTGGCTGCATGCATGTCAGTATGGGTGATCCCGCCTTCCCAGAGTTCCTTTCTTCATGTCCTCACACGTGCAGCAGCCATTTTAAGAAAAAATGCGATTGGTTAGCGAATCAAATTTTTCCTGAAATTCGGATCGAATTCGAATTCATCAGCTTCGATTCACTCATCTTCTTCTCAGTCATGACTCACTGGAGTCCCTACTGGGGAATTTAGAACTAAATATAACAATTAATACCTTTTAAAATATAACTTTTAATACATCCTTAAAAGGAAATACATGGCCCCAAATAGTAACACAAAAAAAGAAGAGGCTCAAAGCCCCCAGAAGACATAAAAGAAACAGGATAGATGAAGGGGAAGAATGTCGGGACTATACCCCTAACAGCTCCTGTTATATGTGAATTGTTATTCCCTGAGTTTCCCTGCCGACAGGACAGCGACTGCCCAACTTCGTCGAGACAAAAAGATATAGAAACGTAGATAGTCAGGGAATCACAAAAATAGGTTATGTTTATAGTTGAACGAGGAACAAATGTCCCATGTAATTACATCCCAACGCGTTTCCTTAGCATCCAGCTAATTAATCAGGGGATCAAATCTCAATGGATGGACGTAATTATCAATATACCATAAGCAACTGTGATAATAAACCGTGATACTGATCATTCAGGTGAGATGCACAAAAAGGAGGAACTGATGTCGTCCAGCCTTTGTAGGAAGCAGCCAGGTAGATGTGAAGATATAGGCTGCATCCGGCGCCCAAAGGTGTTGGCAATTAGAAGTACATAGCCCAGAGCAGATGACAGCCCTGGCTAGGTCCCAAAAGTCCAGGCAATGGCACATGGACCAGAGTGTATGGCTTGCATGTAATAGCAATGGCAGCACCTGAATCAAGTTTGCCTCGTTTAAAAAGGCCGCGGGTGGCTACAAGTACCCCCCCTAAGGCTGCGTCAGGTGTCACGTGATCTACTATGACGCTCGAATACCGATCACGTGACCCTGAAGCCGCGCCCCCTCAGGAGGCAACAAGGATACGTCACTCTCCACCTGATCAAGCACAGGGGAGTGGCCAAAGGTCCTTCAGCCTAGAGAGGTGATATCGGGCGGGTATTAAAGGGCATATATGGAGGGAGGAACCAAACCTCTTCAAATTTCTTAAGCCCCAATAAATGAACTTATTGATAGATGATGCCAGTTTAAAATAAATCAGCAATACGGCATCTTTTTAGCTGAGGTTTAAGAGGCAGGTCAATTGATGCTCGCAAGAAAGAGGTACCTACATAAGGAGGATATATATGTGTTATATGTTATAGATACCTTATGTCCATCAGAAGAAATGTAATTAATTAATTAAATGGATGAAGAAAGACACACATGATGGCCTATACAGGCTGATAAGTTGTGTTATAGCCTGTAAGCCAAGATTGCACACATGTAACCGTGCAGATACCAGTTTGAAGGGTCATTTAAATAGATGCAGAGTACATATACATGGACACAATCATCCCCCCTTTTTAAAAAAAAATTATTATATACATATCCCCCTTGTATAGAGGGAGGCCGGGGTGTCTGATTAGTATTGTACTCTGCACCAGAGGATTACAACATTGGTAGTTAGATATAGCAACCAAAAAGAAGCTGGTCATTTAGCCCACTGGGAGCCATGGTATGTAGTTCATATATCCACCATGTTTCACGTTGGAGGATCTTACGGTTCCAGTCTCCTCCTCTTGCTGGAACCAGGATCAATTCAATTCCAATGAATCTGACCCCCTTGTAAGAGCCTCCATGGTGGATCGTAACATGACTCGCCAGTGATGTCTCTCTTTGATGTTTCAGATCACCTAAAGTTCTCCTACTCGGCGTCTGAACTCAGAACTAAAACAGCATCCGCTACTTCTTGAAGTTGTTACAGGGTCCGATGCATTTCTGCATTAGTAGTGGTTAAGCAGGGGACACAGTACACAAATGAACTCTTAACAAGCTCTGCCTCTAGCGCCATCAGATGTAAGGTAGCTATCCTATAAGTCAATGTTCAGCTCTTTAAATAAGCCTTGATACATGACTCGGATATTAAATAAGGCAGCACCTCATCTGCAGACAGCTGTTTCTGGGTGACTGCCCCTCATCAGCGCATAGCAGAGTACTAGCTTAACTGGGTGAGAGGCCTAAGTCAGGATTTGGTGGGTACCATCTCTCCTTGGTGAGAGAGCGCCTTAATTAGCTTGAGGAGACTTATAGGCAATTTGTAGGCGATTTGCATCCCTTTCTTCCCAGAATTCCATTGGAGCATAAATGGCCTATAAGTCTCCTCACACCGATTAAGGTGCTCTCTCCCCAAAGAGAGATAGTACCGCCCACAAAAAAGTACACAAATATAACCGTGCTGTACACATCAAAAACTTGTAAAACAGCCATCCGTGAAGCAGCTGGTTCTCCTAACAAAGGCCATCTATTTTTCAGATTAAGTAGATAAGCAATTGGTTCTGAATTCCTGTCTAATGGATGTCCGTCAAATAAATGTTATATAATTAACCCAGCCATAGCTGATATGAACCTATTACTTATGTGTCTTTTGGGGTGCATTGTAGTTTTGGGTCTATTTTCAGTGTATGCTGTGATTTTTTTTTCCAAATTGTAGCTCATAGCTGTTATCCATTCTATGAGAAATATCTTGGATCAAATGAAAGAATATTTCATTTTCACACAGTGATGTGCTCTTCAAAGGTCACCTGCACACCATCTCCTTTTTAGCTGTAGAGCAGTGTAATTAAAACAAAGTGAATTGGATGAAGGAGCTGGAATTACACCTGCTCGCCACTGTGGTGTCCACAGCAAGCAGGTAAAAAGTGAGGAGAACACAGTGCTTTTACGAGCTGATGGTTGGGATCCCGGATGTTGGACCCCTACTGATCTGAATCTGATGACCTATCCCAAGGATAGGTCACCAATATAGAATAAGTGGGCAACCCCTTTAAGTTGCTAGCCTGATACTTCTGAATTAATATTGAGATCATTCAATAAAAAGCATTAGAAATTGGAAGCAAGAATACAGTAATGACTTTGAAGGAGAGCTGGACTTTATCAGCATTCTGTGGAGATGAATATGAAATGCCAACAAGCACTTTTCATTAAATGCTGATAGAGAGTGAGATGCAAATTTTCAAACACAAAGAATTGTTTTAAAACATTACTTTGGGCTGCATTAATAACCACCAACATTATAATGAAAATAAATGTATTATTAATTTGCTGGCTTGAGGTTTCTAGCATGAAGGCTCGTGTACACTAAGTGGTGTACTGTCTGTGAAGAAGACTGGCTGTGAAGAAATTCATACCACTGGAAATACATAAAATTATTGAGCCGGGTATTGGAGGATCATTTCTGACCAGTGACTGCAGGAGATGTCAATTTTATTCCTTGTAAAGTGATAACATTTCTCCATATTTACTGTTGGGATCTGTGTATAAGGCCTCATGCACACGACCGTTGTTGTGGTCCGTGTCCGAGCCACATATTTTGCGGCTTGGGAGCATCCGTTGCTCCGTTCCGTGCCCCCACAAAAAAAATAGAGCATGTCCTATTCTTGTCCGTTTTGCAGACAAGATGAGGCATTTCTACAATGGGCCGCGTTCCGTTCCACAAATTGCGGAACGGAACGCGGAGCAGCTTCCGTGTTTTGCGGATCCGCGGTTTGTGGACCGCAAAACACCAACGGTCGTGTGCATGAGGCCTAAGGGGAATGTTGCTTTGCAGGCTTTACAGGCCCAAAATAATCCGTGGCAGCATTGTGGTGCAGCACTTTTAGCACATCGTACGAGCAATAGGAAAAACTAAACCCAGATTTCCTCACCTCACTCATAAATTCAGTAAAGCACATGGTCCATTTGGTCAGTCTACTTATGTCAGACATAGGGCGCATTCACATGTCATTTTTTAGTGGCGCTTTTATGCACTTTTGAGTTTTTGCTCCTGCATTTTTGGTGCGTTCTTTGCTGCAAAAACACCAGCTCCAGATGTTTATAGAAGGTCTATAGCAGGGATGGCCAACCTGCGGCTCTCCAGCTGTTGCAAAACTACAACTCCCAGCATGCCCAGTCTGCCTACAGCTATCAGCCTACAACAGGGCATGGTGGGAGTTGTAGTTTTACAACAGCTGGATAGCCACAGGTTGGCCAGCCCTGGTCTATAGGAAATATAAAACACAGGACATTAAGTGACCATTTTTTTACCTTTCCTGCATCTTTTGGAAAACAAAAAATGCAGTAAGCTGTAGCATTTGGTATTTTTTCAGGTTTTTTGCCCCCTACAGACATAGATAGGGGTAAGGCACACTGTGTGCAGAAAAAAACACACAAAAAGCAGGTGGCAAAAAACACTTGCACTAAGGGCTCATGCACACAAACGTATTATCTTTCTGTGTTGGTTCTGCATTTTTTGCGGACCGTATGTGAAATCATTTATTTCAATAGGTCTGCAAAAAAAAACGGAATTAATTTTGTGTGCATTCCATTTCCGTATGTCCATGTTTCCGTTCTGCAAAAAAATAGAACATTTCTTTTCATTGTCCGCATTACAGACAAGGATAGTACTGTTCTATTAGGGACCAGCTGTTCCGTATCGCAGAATACGAAATGCACAAGGACATCATCCATATTTTTTGCGGATCCTTTTTTTTGCGGACTGCAAAATACATACGGTCGTGTGCATGAGCCCTTATTCTGGCGTTTTCACATTTGACCCAAATTCATGCGTGACCCAAATGTTGCATCCTCTGACATGCTCTGTAAGATTGCAAACCAGGCTGGGGCTACATGGTGAGGCTTCACACATCAACAATTCTCAGAACAGTCGCAAATAATTTTTAATAAGTAGGTACGTTTCACACTTAATGCCTCATGCACACATCAGTGTCAGTTTTGGATCAGTGGTAACACGGACAGTGTTCAATCCGTGTTTCCTCCTGTGACAGATCCGTGTTGGGTCCGTGGATCCGTTTTTTGCTGACCGTGTGCCATCCGTTTTTCACTGACACTGAGCAGCTGGAAGATAATTTTCAAACAATCTCTTTTTAATGGTCCGTGAAAAACGGATGCAACATGGATGGCATCCGTGTTGCATCCGTGTTTTTCACGGACTCATTGACTATAATGGGTGTGAGAGATCCGGGAACACGGACAAGATAGGACATGCATCCGTGCAGAAAACTGTTCTAACATAATAGAGAGACCTCTTGTGTGCATGAAGTGCAGTCCTGACAATGTATTTCAGTGCAGCTCTGAGCGCTGACAGTGGGGGAATGAGAGGCAGTAGGAAAATAAAGAATAGTGATCTGGACTCCTTATCTGCAGTACTACTCATGTATTACTGCAGATAATGGTCCAAAATCGGGGTGAAAGATTTACTTTAAACCCTGCAGTACATTGCCCCATTTTTCGGCAGATAATCCCTAATGACCATTTGCATGAACGTTCGTTAGCGGTTATCTGGCAGTGTAATACTACCGCCGATTGCCCAAGGAACTAGCAAACGGTCGATCATCAGGCAATCCAAATATTTTGACATGTTAAAAAAATTATCGTTTGTAGGCGGCAGATCTTGGTGTTTAATAATGATCTACTGCCAGAAAACCACTGTACAGCATGGGGACGAGTGATGGCATTAGCAGCAGTCTCCTCTGTTAGCAGGCGATTGTCAGGAGGGAATAGTCACATCGAGCTATGTAATACAGCCTTAAAGGGTTTCTGTCACCAGGATTACACATTATAAGCTGTCTGACATTAGCTATGTGCTAATGTCAGATCAGCTTGATAATGTGCTTTATATGTATTTCTGATGTATATTTAGGCTAACCTGCTGCCACGCCCCTTCTTTCTTTGATTGACAGTGCCGAGCAGCGATCCTCTCCTGCCTCCGGCACTGTCTCCCTGCTAAATCCTGCGCTGCCGCTCTGTATTCGGCACATTCGCGGTGAGCTGAGGACGCTGGTGCCTGCTGTCCTCAGCTCACCGCGCCTGCGCCGAGCTGAGCCCCCCCTGCTCCTAGAGGCTAATTTACATATTATAAAAAGACGTTTTTTAGCCGAAATATACATCAGAAATACATATAAAGCACATTATCAAGCTGATCTGACATTAGCACATAGCTAATGTCAGACAGCTTATAATGTGTAATCCTGGTGACAGAAACCCTTTAAGGGCTGAGTAGGGGAGGTGCTTGGAGAGGGTTAATTAGCTTAACAGTAGTAGAAAGGAAAAGTCCAAAACTTTTCGAATTTGGATGCCAAGTGAACAAAACTTTTTACTATTGCAGATGAATTTTCACAAGAGCTAACATGGAAAATCAAGGGATTAAATTGTAGATGTAAATAAATATATGTGGCTTGAATACCCTGGGACACTTCCTTCCTCCTGGACCTTAAGCTCATGAGAGAGTGTTGGAATAAGAGACAGAAAAATAAGTATCAAAGATAGATAAATACATAAGGGAAATAAGTCTATAGAGGATATATCATAGGTAAAATAAGCCACTATAGATGGGGAAAACAACAAAGGGGTTAGCAAATAATTGGAGGTCACTAAAAAATATACAAATTAAAAAAATATTAGCTAGCTTGGCATAACAGAAAGAGACTTTCTAATCAGGTCTTATACAAGGCAAAACAAACTGGATAAAATAATGAGAAACCTAAGTGGAAGAAGAATTAGCCTAATATTATAATATTAGTGTTGAGCGACGCCAAACTGCAAAGTTCGGGTCTGTACCGAACTTTGCGAGTTCGGGTACCCGGACCCGAACCCGAACTTTGCAGCAAAAGTTCGGGTTCGAGTTCGCTGTTCAGGCATTTAATAAAGCTTGTTGAAAGGCTGCAGGGCAGCCAATCAACAAGCTTTTAAGCTGTGGGCACTTAGAAGCCATCACAGCCATGCCTAGTAATGGCATGGCTGTGATCGGCCGGTGCTTCATGTGACCCAGCCTCTATACAAGCTGGATCACGTGTAGCACCGCCCATCAGCTCTGAGTAGTGCAGGGACAGGAAGCAGGCAGCTAAAGTGAGGAAGAGTGTTAGGAATCTCATCTGGCTATTTATTCTGTGGGTAAACTATAGTGATTTTTTTGTGGGTGCAATACACCAGCTTTGCACCCCTGACACAGAAATATAATAATTAATCTAAGAAAATCAAGTTAAAAGTCACTAATCCTAAGCAAGGATGTATCCGCAGTGAGTCTCTTATGTGACGTGGGTAGTATTCACACTGTGTAATCAATATGCAATTATGAGACCGGGCGTTAAAATTCTAACAGTCCGTGTCAAGCTTGCACCCCTCTGCGAATGGGGATCCGGGTTTAGCAGGTGTCCACTCTTCCAGGTCACCAAGGGTAAGACGAGTTAGAGCATATCAGGCAATATCCCAAGGGTAGTGGGGGAGGGAATGAATGACGTACTCCCTTGACGACGCTCCGGGCAACGAAAGGATGCGGAATATTTTGATTACACTGCACTTTTAAAAGATTATGTTTGTGAGTACGATTTGAATACAATCAACTGGATTTCACTATAGTGGAAGCTTTGGTTGTTTTAGATACATCTGAGTAGCACCTTATCCACGGCAGATGAGACGAAACTAATCTTGGGATATTGCCTGATATGCTCTAACTCGTCTTACCCTTGGTGACCTGGAAGAGTGGACACCTGCTAAACCCGGATCCCCATTCGCAGAGGGTTGCAAGATGGACACGGACCGTTAGAATTTTAATGCGCGGTCTCACAATTGCATATTGATAATAATTAATCTGGCTGTTAATTCTGTGGGTGACCTATAGCAATCTTTTGTGGGAGCAATGCACCATCTTTGCACCCGCTGACACAGAAATATAATAATTAATCTGGCTGTTAATTTTGTGGGTGACCTATAGCGATTTTTCTGTGGGTGCAATGCACCATCTTTGTACCCCTGACACAAAAATATAATAGTTAATCTATCTGTCTATCTGTTCAGTGGACATGCCCTGCATCCGTGACAGGGAAATTAATATAGTTAGTACGTTTGTTAGGTACACCTGCACTGCATACGTGACACGGAAATTAATATAGTTAATCTATCTGTTAGTTTGGTGGGTGACATATACCCATTTTTGGTGTGAAGTACACCAGCACTGCATCCGTGACAGGAAATTTAATATAGCTAATCCGTTTGTTAGATCAGTGGGTGACATATACCCATTTTTGGTGTGAGGTTCACCTGCACTGCATCCGTGACAGGGAAATTAATATAGTTAATCTATCTGTTAGTTCAATGGGTAACATATACCCATTTTTTGTGTGAGGTTCACCTGCACTGCATATTTGACAGGGAAATTAATATAGTTAATCCGTCTGTTAGTTTGGTGGGTGACATATATCCATTTTTGGTGTGAGGTGCACCTGCACTGCATCCGTGACTGGGAAATTAATGCAGTTAATCTGTTTGTTAGTTTAATGGGTGACATATACCCATTTTTTGTGTAAGGTACACCTGCACTGCATCCGTTACAGGGAAATTAATATAGTTAATCCGTCTGTTAGTTTGGTGGATGACCGTGACTGTGACGAGGGGACATCCCCTCTGCGTCTGGAGCAAAGAAGGTCTGTACACAAACATAAAACATAGAAAAGGATTTTTCACGGTAAGAGCAGTGAGACTATGGAACTCTCTGCCTGAGGAGGTGGTGATGGTAAGTACAATAAAGGAATTCAAGAGTGGACTGGATGTATTTCTGGAGTGTAATAATATTACAGGTTATAGCTACTAGACGGGTCGTTGATCCAGGGAGTTATTCTGATTGCCAGATCTCAAATTTGGTCTCATCAGACCAAAGCACAGATTTCCACTGGTCTAATGTCCATTCCTTGTGTTCTTTAGCCCAAACAAGCCTCTTCTGCTTGTTGCCTGTCCTTAGCAGTGGTTTCCTAGCAGATATTCTACCATGAAGGCCTGATTCACACAGTCTTCTCTTAACAGTTGTTCTAGAGATGTGTCTGCTGCTAGAACTCTGTGTGGCATTGACCTGGTCTCTAATCTGAGCTGCTGTTAACCTGCGATTTCTGAGGCTGGTGACTCGGATGAACTTATCCTCCGCAGCAGAGGTGACTCTTGGTCTTCCATTTTTGGTGTGAGGTACACCTGCACTGCATACGTGACACGGAAATTAATATAGTTAATCCGTCTGTTAAATCGATGAATGACAAATTCCCGATTTTTGATGAGAGGTACACCAGCACCGCATACGTGACAGGGAAATTAATATAGTTAATCCATCTATTAGTTCGGTGGATGACATATACCCATTTTTTGTGTGAGGTACACCTGCACTGCAGCCAGGGCCGTAGCATGGGGGGGGGGGGGCGGGGGGCCGTTGCCCCGGGTGCCACACTGCAGGGGGGCGCTGGCCGGCCACTGTGGATTTTTTTTTCTTTTACATAACTAGGGTCGAGGGGGAACGGCGTTCCTGTACTTTTTTCATGGCAGGAACGTCGTTCTCGTTCAGGGTAAAGGACCAGTAAGCAGTGAAGGCTTTGTACTCACCGCTTCCTGGTCCTCGGCTGTCGGCTATGAAGACTGCGCACTGTAATGAGTCGCTCTGTGCAGCAGCCTTCACAGCACAGCCGACAGCAGCAGAAGAGGAGCAGCGTCCAGGAGCAGGAGAGGGTAAGTGTTTTTTTTTATATATATTTTATGGGCTGGTGAGAGGCACTGACTCTGACTGGGGGCTGGTGAGAGGCACTGGGGGCTAATGTAGAGACACTGGGGGCTAATGGAGAGGCACTGGGGGCTAATGAGAGGCACAAGGGGCTAATGAGAGGCACTGGGGGCTAATGAGAGGCACTGGGGACTAATGAGAGGCACTGGGGCTAATTGAGAGGCACCGGGGGATGGTGAGAGGCACTGGGGGCTAATGGAAAGGCACTGGGGGCTAATGGAAAGGCACTGGGGGCTAATGGAGAGGCACTGGGGGCTAATGGAGAGGCACTGGGGGCTGATCAGGGGGTTTACCTGTTTCTTCAGTATAGTATCGGGGAACACAGCAGCACAATATTGGGCGTAGTAGGATGGTTTGTCCAGAAGATGGGAGGATGATGGAAAAGTAGTAAACTGAGATTTTTTTGTTAAACTGTAGAGACGAGAAATGGCTGAAAAATGGCGGTCTGGTCTGAAAGGAGAAGATGAGGAAATAAAACATCTACATCAAAGGAGACGTCACTGGATGTAAGAGGTATGAGGCACTGTATTACCCTGTATGTTCTGTAGTGATAGGGGGTAGATATAGAATTTGGCCCACACTGTAGCAGCTCGGCCCCAGACTTCAAGTCACACTGTGCGTGTTCTGAATTCTGGAGGCTCACACCCATCTACTACATTATCCGTACTCAGAGAGTTATAACTGTTTTATCTGTGGGGTTACGTATGACTGCAGGTGAGATCTACTCAAAAAAGGGGTGGGGGGGGGGGTTGGGCGCAATACTTGGTTCGCCCTGGGTGCTGGCAACCCATGCTACGCCACTGACTGCAGCTGTGACAGGGAAATTAATACAGTTAATATGTTAGTTCATTGGGTTACATATCACCATTTTTGGTGTGAGGTACACCTACACTGCATCCGTGACAGGAAAATTAATATAGTAAATATGTCTGTTAGTTCATTGGGTGACCTCAAAGAATGAGGAGAGCATCAAATAAGGGACGTGCCCATGAGCATCTGTCTTTCACCTCACCACTTTACAAATCAGGAAAGCAGTCTGAGCCCCAAGTCATGCAGCAGTCTCTTATGATTTTTGATGACTCTGCTGGCAGGGTTTCCGTTGGCCATCCACCTAGCCCTGCTTCAGAAGTGGAAGAGATTGAGTGCACTGATGCCCAACCACTTATGTTTCAGGATGTGGACATGGGAGGACCACCGCAGCACATCTCCGATGATGACGAAGCACAGGTGCCAACTGCTGAGGCTTTCTGCAGTGTGCAGACCGGCAAGGAGGGCATGGGTGGAGAGTGGGTGGAAGATGATGTGGAGGATGATGAGGTCCTAGATCCCACATGGAATCAAGGTCATGCGAGTGACGTGTGCAGTTTGGAGGAAGAGGTGGTGGTCACACAGCGCCAGCCGCACAGCAAAAAAGGGAGCAGGCTGCAAAAGCAGAGTGGCCATCCCCTAGCAAGTACGTCTGCTACTGCCCCCCGCACTCAGGGACTAAGCACACCAAAACCAGCTCCAAGGGGTTCCCTGGCATGGCAGTTCTTCAGATAATGTGACGACAAGACGAGAGTGGTTTGCACGCTGTGCAATCAGAGCCTGAAGCAAGGCATTAATGTTCAAAACCTGAGCACCACCTGCATGACCAGAAATCTAAATGCAAAGCACGAGCTGCAGTGGAGTACACACCTGAAAAACCACAAAAAATCTGAGGCTCCTCCTGCTCCCTCTTCTGCTGCAGTCTTGGCCTCTTCGTCCCCCTCTGGAGTGACAGTGGCATTTGCCACCCCGCAAACAGAGGATGTGGCAGCCGACAGCCGCAACTTCTTTTCCAGGCGAGCCATCCCTGCCCTGCACAACCAAGTGGCGGACAAAATCAGGTGTGCACTGCGCAACGCCATCTGTGGCAAGGTCCACATAACCACCGATACGTGGACCAGTAAGCACGGGCAGGGATGTTATATCTCCCTAATTGGACACTGGGTAAGTGCAATGGCAGCTGGGCCTGAGGCGGATAGCAGTTTGGACCATGTTCTTTCGCCACCGAGGATTGCAGGACGTTTCTCGTTGCCTCCTCTTTCTACTCTTCTTCCTCCTCTAACGCCTCCTCATCCAGTCAGCGTAACACCTGCACCACCAGCTTCAGCACAGCCAGTGGGAAACGACAGCATGCTGTTTTGAAACTCATCTGTTTGGGGGAAAAACCCCACACTGCGCAGGAGCTGTGGACGGGCCTTTAACAACAGACTGATGAGTGGTTGGTGTCACTGAGCCTCAAGCCCGGTCTGGTGGTGTGCGATAACGGGTGAAATCTCGTAGCAGCTCTGGGCCTAGCTGGTTTGACACACATCCCTTGCCTGGCACATGTGCTGAATTTGGTGGTGCAGAAGTTCCTGAAAAATTATCTCGATATGTCAGCGCGGCTGCAGAAAGTGCGGGCTGTCTGTGCGCGCATTCGGCATTCTCACCCTGCTGCTGCTCGCCCGTCTGCCCTGCAGCGTAACTTTGGCCTTCCTGTTCACTGCCTCATATGCGACGTACCCACAAGGTGGAACTTCACCTTGCACATGCTGGAGAGACAGTGCGAGCAGCAGCAGGCGATAGTGGAGTTTCAGCTAATGCACACACAGATGAGTCGCTCTGCGAAACAGCACCACTTCACCACGAATGAGTCGGCTTCCTTTCGGGACGTGTGTGCCATGTTGCGCTGTTTCGAGTACTTCACCAACATAGCCAGTGCCGATGACGCCGTCCTCAACATTACTACCCCACATCTATGTCTCCTTAAAAATACTCTTCGGGCGAAGATGGAAGAGGATGTGGATCATTTCCACGGTTATCAGGCCAGTCATTGACAAGTGGCTCGGATGGTGGGTTCCTGCACCAACAGAGGCCAGGTACACAACTGTCTAGCCAGGACACAGTTCTGGAGGATGATGAGGAGGAGAAACTGTGTTCACAGCAGGGTGGCACCCAAAGAAGCTCATGGGCATCACTGGACTATGGCTGGGGGGAAACAGAGGACAGAGACAGCTTGACGTTGCCTCTGGGCAGCCTGGCACACATAAGCAACTACATGCTGCAGTGCCTGTGCAATGACCGCTGAGTTGCCCACATTCTTACGAGTGCTGATTACCGGGTGGACACCCTGCTGGATCCCCGCTACAAGGACAACGTGCCGTCCTTAATTCCGCCCCTGGAGCGTGATCGGAAGATGTGCGAGTACAAGCGCACACTGGTAGATGCGCTGCTGATGGCATTCCCACCTGACAGCGGGGGCTCAGTGGAAGCACAAGGCGAAGGCAGAGGAGGAGGAAGAAGTCGCCAATGCAACTAGGGCACCGCCAGCACCTCAGAAGGGAGGGTTAGCAGAAATGTGTAAAGCTTTGTCAGCATGCCACAACAACCAGCACCACCAGCTGATACGGAACTTCTTAGCAGGAGGTAGCATTTCAACAACATGGTGGAACAGTATGTGTGCACACCCCCTCACATACTGACTGATGGGTCTGCCCCATTCAACTTCTGGGTCTTCAAATTGGGCACCTGGCCTGAGCTTGCCTTTAAGCCTTGGAGATGCTGGCCTGCCCTGTGGCCAGAGTATTGTCCGAACGTGTGTTTAGCACGGCAGGGGTGGTGATCACAGACAAGTGCAGCCGCCTGTCTACAGCCAACGTGGACGAGCTCACGTTCATTAAAATGAACCAGGCATGGATCCCACCAGACTTGTCCGTACCTTGCACTAAATACACAAGTATACCGGCCGCACCCAGCCATTGTTATACTCCAGCGCACTTTCACTTTGCGTTCTCTTTTTTCTCAATGTTTTGGGGCCTTCCCAAATTTATAAAGAATAAAGAAATAAAGGAAAAAAACAAAACAAAAAAACAAAAACAGTCTTGGCTATCTCCTCCTCCTCCACCACCGCTTCCACATCTGCCACTTCCTTAACCTCCCACTCACTTTGACCTTCAGCCCTCCTAGTTCAAGATTATTATTTTAAATTTATTTTCTATTCTATGTTATTTTAAGTAATTTCCCTATCCACATTTGTTTACAAGACAATTGTCCTGCTCTTACCCCCATTTTGCTTCCTTTTGCAGTCCTCTAGCCCTTATTATGACTATTTTACAGCCATTTCAGTGCCTCAAAGTTCAGGTCCCCTATGACTTCAATGGGGTTCGGGTTCGAGTTTGGGTCAATTTCGGTTCCCAAACCTGAACTTTGACCCTCAAGTTTGGCTGAACCTGGCGAACCCGAACATTCACGGGTTCGCTCATCCCAATATATAATACAATATACTAATACAGTGCCTTAATTCATCTTGAACTTTCCCATATTTTTCACATCACACCCACAAACTTAAATGTATTTTGTTTTTTATTTTTTATGTGATAGGCTAACACAAAGCAGCACGTATGTATGTATTGCAAAGAAAATGATACATGGTTTTCAAAATTCTTAATAAATACAAATCTGAAAAGTGTGGCATGTGTTTGTATTCAGCCACATGTACTCTGATACCCTTAAATAAAATCCAGTGTGACAAATTGCCTTCAGAAGTCACCTAATTGTTACATAGAGTCCACCTGTGTGTAATTTATTCTCAGTATAACTAGAGCTGTGCTGTGAAGGTGTCACAGTCCCTCTCATGGCGGAGGTGAGAAGATCTGAGAGACTGGCGGCATGTGAGGGTATCTGAGTCTCTATGTTTTCATCTTGCAGTGTTGTTGTTTGGTAATGACCACACCTCTTGTCAGGTGCAGCTTGTGGGTCATTACTGAGGCTCTATTTAGTTCTGACTCATACTGCTTACAATGCAGTTGATATTTCCTGCTGGAGTTGGTGTGTTGTTCGTTTGGATCTCCTGCTCCTCCATTCTTCTTTATGCTAAGTGCATTTTGTTTAGCATTTTGTTGTTCGCTTGTGTGTGTTGTTGTCTTGGCCTCAGAGAGACGCTGGTTCCTTCATCATGGGAAGGAACCAGTAGTCTCATTCCCTGCCACCACTCCTAGGGCCTTCCAGGGTCTCCAGGGCTAAGGTTCCGGTGTTTTCACCTTCTGGGTCTACTTATACTGGCAGGAGTCAGGTAGAGGTCTAGGGATTCCTAGGAGGTCACCATCCCTCTCCCTTAGCTTTGAGGCCTAGACTCCGGTCTATTCATTCTGTGTGTTATCTGGTGTTATCCCCTCCCCATTACCCGTGACAGAAGGCCTCAGAGGGTTGTTAGAAAAAGGCCGCTTTCAGACGAGCGAGTGTCACACTCCGGCTTACGGTGCAGCTCCCGTCCTGAACTTCCAGCACTGCCAGGGTTGCATAGCATTATATTGATATATGATGCTATGTAACCTTTAGATGTCTGATATGTATTGGATAACACTGACATAATACTGTCAGTGTTATCCAATACATTCCAGAACTGGAATAAATCAATATAATGCTATGCAACCCAGCAGTGCCGAAAGTTCAGGACATATGCTGCGCTGCGAGTCCAGAGCTTGACACTTACTCGTCTAAAAACGGATAAAATTAGTGATCAAACAGTATTATGAAAACAAAAGAAACACACCAGACAGGTCAGGGATAAAGTGTAAATCAGGTTTAGATTATAAAAAATCAAGTTCTGAACATCTCACGGAGCACTGTTCAATCCATCATCAGGCCAACTTTGAGGACAGACATGTGTACACTGATCCACTTTTCAATGAATTTGCCCTTTGTTGGCTCAGATACATTGATGACCTATTCTTGCTATGGAGTGGTCTCCCCAATATTATTAATTTTTCTCCCCTTCCTCTATAACAGACAACATAGTAATTTAGCTACATTAAACACTATCCTATGTATATATATTACTTGTACCATAGTAGTATATTTTATTACATTATATTAGGCTACGTCTGCCTCTTATATAAAAATTCATCTGCACTAATAAAACATTTTGTTCACTGGGCATCCGAATTGGAGAGCATTTTTGTACTATAAGATGCATCTGACTATAAGACGCACCCCAGGTTTAGACAACAAAAAATAAAAATCTTTGCATCCATGTCCAATCCTCATTTTTTGAAGATTGCACATCTGTGTGCTGTCTGCAGCTGTATGTCTGTTCCATAAATTATAAAACATGTCCTTTTCTTGTTCGTATTGCAGACAAAATTGGCATTTCTAATGATGAGAGTGAGAAAAATGTGGATTTAACATGGAAGGTATCCTTATTTTGTGGCTCTGTGGGACCACTAGGAAACCTACCAATCATGAGAATGGCAGATCGTGCATTTGCACTTCCACTGCCTTGATTCTCTATGGGAGCACCAGAGATAGCTGAGCATTGTACTTGGCTATCTCCAGTGATCCCATAGAAAACTAATGGAGCGGAAGTGCGCATGCATGACCTGCCACTCCATCAGAGTGGGGGAACAAGACCCCTATTCTTGTATTCGCAGGGGGTCCCAGTGGTTGGACTCCCAGTGATCACCTCCTTATTCACTGTTCTGTGGATAGGCATAACTTAAAAACTTGACACAACCTTTTTAATAAAAATTTATTTGCCGGCACTTCCTGGTTCTGGCCCCACCCACTTGTGACATCACTGAAGGCCCTTAAGCTGCAGTTTGGAGCTTTTATATCGTTTCACTGCAGCTTAGAGACATTCATCATGGGGAATCCTGGGTTTGTCATCATGGGTGAATTGGTCATAGACCGTACTGGGAAATTTCCCTTAATCCCTTCTCTTGGCCGTCAGCAAGGTACATAACAGCATTAATTAATGTAGGATCATCAGGCACTTATGCACCTGGCATGCGGAAGCGGGTGCCCTCCTGTAGTTAATGATATTGCCGTCCTCAGGATGATGATACAGCTTCATACTGAGGGAGGCCTTCAGTCTTTTGTACTGCACTGTGGTATCTGATTCTGCTAGAGCAGTATATTGTGCAGCACTGTGGTATTTGGTTCTGCTGAGGTGGTATTTTGTCCTGCACTACAGTATTGCGGGCCCTGTCTACTTGTGTTGCCCCGCCTTCCGTCAAGTTTGACCTGCCTACAACATGAGGCCTCTTTTAGTGTTTTTTTCCAGGGCTACTTTAAGTTCCTAGTCTGCCCATGTTTTTCACAGATCTTTGTAGGTGTTGACCTTTCAGCCTCTTCTCCTGCCTGCAACATTGCACAAATTGGTGTCAGGCCAAGTGTGCAGATGCACACCTCTCTTATTGATCAGGAACCGTGCTGTATGAGCACTCTGCTATTCAGCAAATAGCGTTTATCATGTAGAGAAAGTTATTACAAGACACTTACTAATGTATTGTTATTATCCATATTGCCTCCTTTGCTGGCTGGATTTTTTTTTTCATCACATTATGCACTGCTTGTTTCCATGGTTATGACCACACTGCAATCCATCAGTGGTGGCCATGCTTGCATAATACTGCAAGGTGGTCATAACCATGGAAATGAGCAGTGTATAATAGAAAAATGAATCCAGCCAGAAAAAGAGGCAAAATGGATAATAACAACACATTAGTCTTGTATTACATTTCTCTACATGATAAATGCCACTTGCTGAGGTGACACAACCCCTGGCAGGGGGTCTGGCCCTGCTGGACCATCCAGAATGCGGACTATAAGATGCAGGCATATTTTAGCAAGATTTTTTATGGCTAAAAAATGTGTCTTATAGTCCCAAGAATACGGTATATTAGAGCTGTGATTTGGCTGGAAAAATACAACTAAATTGCGCAAAAGTCAACGGCAAGTTACACTATGGTCTGCAATAGCAAAAATGCATGTGACTTACAACCAAAAATCAAGGTGTTATATTTTCCATGTCATGTTGCAGTTGCGGCATGTTGTGTGCCACATTGGAACTCCATTGACAATCATTAGATGTCATGGTGAAATGCAGCATTGTGATCATGTCACCGTATTGCCCCAGCCTTAGCCCCCAGTCATTAGCCCCCAGTCATTAGCCCAGCAGCTTCACTTGATGAGAACCTTACACAAACCCTGTATTTTAGGGAATGGGAATGACAGGCCCACTTCAATCTTTACACCATTCCCTATAAAAATCTAACCCAAGAAATCACTTACGGAAAGCATGCTGAGCATCCCGTCTTTCCTAGATTTTCCTATATCATTGTGTGCAATAGGCCTAATACACATTTTTGAGTTCCTAGATTATCTTCAGTATGGATATGCAAATACCTTATGTGATTATAGCTGTGATGTTCTATGAATTCTTAATGCAATCAGGGCAAAAGCCCAGTGGATTGTGTAAAACTTGTAGCTTTCACCTTTTCAAAAAAATAAAAAAATATTTAGAATCGAGACCAAGGCCTCATGCACACCAGTGTGTTTAGTCTGTCTAATCTTACACGATTTTGGGCACTATATTCCGACTGCTTACTTGTGTTAATGAACAAACCAAAATTTCTGTTAAAAAAATATAATTTGTTTTGAGAACCGCATTTAAAGGGGTTCTCCAGGAATGATTTAAAATGGCCGCCAGCCACCTGTCCTAGAATGTGAGCAGGACTGGTTGCCACCACTTGCAGAGCTGTGTAGGGGGGTGAGGGAGTGAGACCCCACTATACATTGCGCTCTGGCACCTGCATATACTAAATATTGCAAGCTTACTGATGCATGATTTATTGAGTGCCGTAGCAATTTCTACTGGTATACCTGAAGCCTGTGATGCGTACATGTGATTTATGTTTCCTCTTGTGTTCTCTCATTTGTGGAATACTCCAATGGAAAGGGGTATCTGCAATTGTTTGGTAATGTTCTGCACTGTAATGTTATATTATACACTGCCATGTAATGTGACACACCCAGTGTGCTTAACCTCTTGCCGACCGCCTCACGCAGGATTGCGTCCCTGCGGGCGGTCGGTCTGTTCCTCCTTGACGCGCTCGCGCCATCTCGCGAGAGGCGAGATTTCCTGTGAACGCGCGCGCGCACGTGCGCGCTGCTCACAGGATCACGTCGGGACAGGTAGCACAGCCTGCCAGCGCTGATCGTGCGCTGGCAGGCTGTAGAAGTTAAAATGGCATATCAGACGCTGTTTTGTTAACAGCGCCTGATATGCTTGCTGATCGTTCCTTTGGTGGTCCCATTTGCTTGGGACCACCAAAGAAACTTTTATAAGTGCACCAAAACACCACACAGACCCCACCCATCCACCCACCCCCACCCCGTCACTGATTAACCCCTGATTAACCCCCGATCACCCCATGTCACCCCCCTGACACTAATTACCCCACTGTAAGGCTCATTCAGACGTCTCGTATGTGTTTTGCGGATCCATGGATCCACGGATCCGCAAAACACGGACACCAGCAATGTGCTTTCCGCATTTTGCGGATCCGCACATTGCCAGAACTATATAGAAAATGCTCTTTCTTGTCCGCACTGCGACAAGAATAGGACATGCTCTATCTTTTGCGGAGCTGCGGCCGGATGCTTGGGGGCCGAAACCCGGAAGTTTGCGGCCGCAGCTCGCAAATGCTGATGCGGCGAGCGCATAGTGTGCTCTCCGCATCACCGCCAGCCCCATTCACACTGAATGGTCCAGATCTATTCCGCAGAATTGCGGAATAGATGCGGACATTTTTGCGGACGTGTGAATGGGGCCTTACTACTTTTTTTTGCACATTTTTGGCAGAGATTTATTCATCCACATTGATCGATGCGAATGAGGAAATCTGTGCCGCTTTTGTTTTTTTTGCACATTTTTAAGCAGAGATTTTTTCATCCACATTGATTGATGCGAATGAAAAATCTGTGCCGTTTCATTTTTTTTTCTTTTCAGCGCAGAGGCTGAACGGAAAAAATCTCATTACCCGTATGCTCAATATAAGGAGAATCGCAGAAACTCCTAATGCTGGCCATACGTGTAATGATTACGGAGACCCTCAAATGCCAGGGCAGTACAAAAACCTCACATGTGACCCCATTTTAGAAAGAAGACACCCCAAGGTATTCCGTGAGGGGTATGGCGAGTTCATGCAAAATTTTATTTTTGTCACAAGTTAGTGAAATATGAGACTGTAAAAAAAAAAAAAATCAATTTCCGCTAACTTGTGCCAAATTTTTTTCTCTGTGAACTCGCCATGCCCCTCACAGAATACCTTGGGGTGTCTTCTTTCCACAATGGGGTCACATGTGGGGTATTTATACTGCCCTGGCATTTTAGGGGTCCTAAAGTGTGAGAATCCAAATGCGTAAAAATGGCCTGTGAAATCCTAAAGGTACTCATTGGTTTAGGCCCTTTGCATCTTGGCTGCAAAAGTGTCACCATGGTATCGTCGCACTCAGGAGAAGTAGGCAATAGTTTGGGGTGTATTTTACATATACCCATACTGTGTGTGAGAAATATCACTGTAAACGACAACTTTTACATTTTTTTATTCAAAGTTGTCAATTTACAGAGATATTTCTCACACAAAGTATGGGTATATGTAAAAATACACCCCAAAACACATTGCCCTACTTCTCCTGAGTACGGCGATACCACATGAGTGACACTTTTTGCAGCCAAGATGCGCAAAGGGGCCCTAAAACCAATGAGTACTCTTTAGAGGGCATTTTACGCATTTCTTCTCACGCTTTAGGGCCCCTAAAATGCCAGGGCAGTATAAATACCCCACATGTGACCCTATTTTGGAAAGAAGACACCCCAAGGTATTCGCTGAGGGGCATAGTGAGTCCATGAACAATTTAACTTTTTGTCAAAAGTTAGCAGAAAGGTAGACTTTATGAGAAAAACAATAAAAATCAATTTCCGCTAACTTGTGCCAAAAAAATCTTCTATGAACTCGCCATGCCCCTCACAGAATACCTTGGGGTGTCTTCTTTCCAAAATGGGGTCACATGTGGGTATTTATACTGCCCTGGCATTTTAGGGGCCCTAAAGCGTGAGAAGAAAAATGCGTAAAAATGCCCTCCTAGCAGGTACTCATTGGTTTTAGGGCCCTTTGCAGTTTGGCTGCAAAAAGTGGCACACATGTGGTATCGCTGCATCAGGAGAAGTAGGGCAATGTGTTTGGGGTGTATTTACATATACCCATACTTTGTGTGAGAAATATCTCTGTAAATTGACAACTTTGAATAAAAAATGTAAAAAGTTGTCGCTTACAGCAATATTTCACACGCAGCATGGGTATATGTAAAAATACACCCCAAAACACATTGCCCTACTTCTCCTGAGTTCGGCGATACCACATGAGTGGCACTTTTTGCAGCCAAGGTGCACAAAGGGGCCCTAAAACCAATGAGTACCTTTAGGATTTCACAGGCCATTTTTACGCATTTGGATTCTCACGCTTTAGGGGCCCCTAAAATGCCAGGGCAGTATAAATACCCCACATGTGACCCCATTTTGGAAAGAAGACACCCCAAGGTATTCCGTGAGGGGCATGGCGAGTTCACAGAATTTTTATTTTTTGGCACAAGTTAGCGGAAATTGATATATATATTTTTTTTATTTTGTTTTTTTACAAAGTCTCATATTCCACTAACTTGTGACAAAAAATAAAATTTTACATGAACTCACCATGCCCCTCACGGAATACCTTGGGGTGTCTTCTTTCCAAAATGGGGTCACATGTGGGGTATTTATACTGTCCTGGCATTTTAGGGGCCCCTAAAGCGTGAGAAGAAGTCTGGAATCCAAATGCGTAAAAATGCCCTGTGAAATTCTAAAGGTACTCATTGGTTTAGGCCTTTGCGCACTTCAGGCTGCAAAAAGTGCACACATGGGTAGTCGCAGATCAGGAGAAGTAGGCAATGTGCTTGGGGTGTATTTTTATATATACTCATACTGTGTGTGAAAATATCTCTGTAAACGACAACTTTTAAAAAATTTTATACAAAGTTGTCAGTTTACAGAGATATTTCTCTCACTCCAACATGGGTATATGTAAAAATACACCCTAAAACACATTGCCCTACTTCTCCTGAGTACGGCGATACCACATAAGTGACACTTTTTGCAGCCTGGGTGCGCAAAGGGGCCCAAATTCCAACGAGTACCTTTAGGTTTTACATGGCGGCTCACAATTTAGCCCCGCCCAAAATGCCAGAACAGTACAAACACCCCACAAATGACCCCATTTTGGAAAGTAGACACCCCAAGGTATTCACTGAGGGGCATAGTGAGTCCGTCTGAGATTTCTTTTTTTTTGCCAGAAGTTAGCAGAAATTGAAACTTTTTTTTTTTTTTTCTCAGAAAGTGTCATTTTCCGCTAACTTGTGAAAAAAATGAAATGATACATGAACTCACCATGCCCCTCCGCGAATACTTTGGGGTGTCTTCTTTCTAAAATGGTGTGATTTGGGGGTATTTATACTTTCCTGACATTCTAGCACCTGAAGAAACATGACAGGTGCTCAGAAAGTCAGAGCTGCTTCAAAATGCAGAAATTCACTTTTTTGCACCATAGTTTGTAAACGCTATAACTTTTACCCAAACCAATAAATATACACTTATTGGACTTTTTTTTATCAAAGACATGTAGAACAATAAATTTAGAGAAAAATTTATATAGAAATGTAGTTTTTTTGAAAAATTTTACAACAGAAAGTGAAAATGTCATTTTTTTGCAAAAATTTCGTTAAATTTGTATTAATGGCAAAAAAAGTAAAAATGTCAGCAACAATGAAATACCACCAAATGAAAGCTCTATTAGTGAGAAGAAAAGGAGGTAAAATTCATTTGGGTGGTAAGTTGCATGACGGAACAATAAACGGTGAAAGTAGTGTAGTGCGGAATTGTAAAAAGTGGCCTGGTCATTAAGGGTGTTTAAGCTAGGGGGGCTTAAGTGGTTAAAGGATATGGACACCTTTGTAAAAATAAAAAAGCATTTTTGTGTAACTCCATGACCTGTGGTGATGTCACAGTCATGTGATCAGCCGGGTGTAGGAGGAGTTAGGGGAACACAGGCTCTGTGTAAGACTGTGCTGGTGGAGAATGCAGAGGTACTTTATGTATAAAGCAGGGGGGTAATGTACACACATTAGTTCTATCTGTGTAATGGACATATAGCAGAGCTGTGTGTGCAATGTGTATATAGTAAACTATCTGTGTAATGGGCATGTAGTTGAGCTGTGTAAGTAATATGTATATCGTAGTGTCATGTGGGCGCTGTGTATGGCAGCGTCAGGTGGGCGCTATGTATGGCAGCGTCAGGTGGGCGTAGTGTATGGCAGCGTCAGGTGGGCGTAGTGTATGGCAGCGCCAGGTGGGCGCTGTGTATGGCAGCAGTGGTCTTATGTTTAGTGTATGATGTTGGATAAATGTAAAATTGTCTACATTTATTTCTGCACGGGAGACTAGCAATGGCTTACCTGCAGAAATATCAGCCTCATAACGTTATGTGGGCCTATGCATTATATATGTGAATTACCGCAAAATTCCTCCTCCTCCTTGGCTAAAAATACTCCTCAAAATTGTTAAGAGGAGTATTTTTACTCTTCTAGAAAAAATGTAGTGCGACCTCTGTAACATACAGCTGACAGTCTGCTTCAAACTGCAGACATAACCCCTTCCATGCCATGGTCCCTAGGGACCACTGTATGGAAAGGGCTAACCATCGGGCCTCTTCTCTGCTATACAGTGTACAGCAATGTATTGTAGAGGCATCAGACCCACTGGATCTTCAAGATCAAAAAGTGTAAAAAAAAAAAAGGGAAAAAAAGATAGAGGCATCAGACCCACTGGATCTTCAAGATCAAAAAGTGTAAAAAAAAAAAGGGAAAAAAAGATCTAACTTCTTCCTATATCCGCACATATAATTGGTTAAAAATGTAAAAGATAAAAAACACTAAACATGTTTTGTATCTCTACGTCCGTAATGACCTGATCTATAAAAGGATCATGTACTTTTCACGGACGGTGAACGCCATAAAAAAAAAAAAGTAAAACTATGGTGGAATTGCAATTTTGCCCAACGCACTTCCCACAAAATGGTATAAAAATTGATCAAAAGAGTCAGCACTATCACAAAAAATGAGTGAAAAGAAACACTTTATTCACCCCTGTGGTCGCAACTAGGGATGAGCGAACCTGTCTTTTAAGTTTGGCGTACAAGGTTCAGGTTCGGGTTATGTAAGAATTCCGTTATGGATTCTGCTACCATGGACCATAACTAAGAGTGCATTCACACGTTCGCATAATTAGCCTGCATCCGTTCCACAATTTTGCGGAAGGAGTGCGGACCCATTAATTTTGAATGGGGCCGCAAAAGATGCGGACAGCACCACCATGTGCTGTCCGCATCCGCACTTCCGTTCTGCGGCCCCGCAAAAAAAAAAGAGCATGTCCTATTCTTGTCCACAGCCATGGACAAGAATAGGCATTTCTATCAAAGTTCCGGCCATGTGCTGTCCGCAAAATGCAGAACACACATGGCCGGTGTCCATATTTTGCGGATACGCAATTTGCGGACCGCAAAACAGTTGCGGACGTGTGAATGGACCCTTATGGTCCGTGGTAGCGGAATCCATAACGGAATTCTTAGATAACCTGAACCTTGTACGCCAAACTTGAAGCACAAGTTCACTTAACACTAATCGCAACGTTTTAGCTCATAGCTTGAAAAAAAGGACTCTGTGAATGAGCTGAAAACATTGTGACCACAGGAGTGAATAAAGTGTTTGAGAGTTGGCTCAGTTGGCCATTCATATTATTGGGACCCCACACGATTGTGTGAATTGCGGACATTGTGACAGATTACAGTAGCTAGCCAGATATTCCAATACTAGAGACTGTAACAAGAGAAAGACCTTTCAGAGGGCCATTGCTGTAAACTACTTGCTTAGCTTGTGCATGGACATCTGGGCGGAATTCACACTGTGTACAAATAATTGCTGTGTGCTACAACTCCTTTTTGGTGCAGAGCAAAAATAGACTTTTGTTACATTCAATCTGGCCTTGTTACTGACTATCCTAACACCATCTGCTGGCTATTGCATCCTTTCAAGCCCTGCCTTGCACCCACACAGACATTTAACATCAAACTACTATCGGTAGCTACAGAGAGTTCCCCGAGGGGATATAGGGTGTCTCTCATTCACTGCACAACCCCAGAGAGTGATGGCCTGAGGGAGTACCCCGTGACACTACCACTTCAATCCTCTGCTTCAACTCCTCAGGGTCTCACTGCATTTGCACATGGTAGAGCTCATTTCAAGAATACTATAAAATAAGAAAATAGATTGTAAACTATTAGAGTGTCATACACAAATTTTTAGGTCAACTGGTGCACACTTTCGATTCAGGTAGAATTGATTTGGACCCAAATTGAACCCAAATTGAATTCTGAGTGATTTGCCCATCTCTTTATACTATGGGAGAGATTAATTAAAACTGGTACAAAAAAACTCACCCACCAGGTCCCACCTGAGGCTGATTAGGGCTCAGGGGTCCAATTCGGAGGCTAATTGGGGGGGTTATCTGAGTCTGATGGGGGGCTGATCTGAGGCTAATAGAGGCTCAAGATGTCTGTAGCTGTCCAGCTAAGACCTGTCCTAGGTTACTAATATGACTTACATGTATATACAGCTAGACCTGCTAATAACCTTAATACAGTTCATATGTTTACATGTTAAAGACAAAAGCAGAGTTATTTACTGTGACTTCATGTTTTTCGATTTCATGTAACAGTTAAATATTGTGTTCACAAAAGCAGAAAAGAAAATATGCCTTTAGGATTTATTATATGAATGTAAGGTAAGCTCAATGACACAGCAGAAAGCTCAGAGTTAAGCTGTTGTTATTGAGCTGGGGTCTTAACCAATCAAAGCCAGCCTCACACTGAGCAGGAGTCTTCGCCAATTGCAGCCAGCCTCACACTCAGCCTGTCTGGGAAATTCTATAGCAGGAGCTGCTAGAATTCATTACACCAGAGGAGAGAAGCTGAACAGACATTCACTCCACTGAGAGTTCCGTTTTATGGAAGCAAAGAGGCCAAAATAGGTATTTAATACAGTTATAGATGTTTCTATTCTTAATGTAGTGAGATCATAAAGAGAGATCATAAAGTGCTTAAATAACTTAAAGTGAGAGTACGGATACTGAAGATAGAAATATATCCACCATTTTATGTTGAATGACAAGATTAAACAGTTGAACCGCCATTTTGTGTTTTGTACATGGACTGTCTGCTGCGAAAGTGGCAGTGCTATATATGAAGAGAAGTTAAAGTTTATGAAGAAGTTATCTTAAGCATTTGGTGTGCTCTTTAAACCTACTGCTTCCATAGAACGGCGCTAGTGGAATCACAGAGTAATAGACAGTCTGGTTAGACTAGAAAAGTAAGAGATATCAAAATTCTTCTAATGCCACAGCGCATAAGGCACTTCATTGTGCTGCGCCTGCCATAATGTCTGATCTAAGGCTGTGGGGGTCTGATTGGAGGCTGGGGATTCTGATCTGAGGCTGATGGAGGTTGAGGGGTCTGACTGAGGCTGATAAAGCTTCAGGGCCTGATTTTGCGGTCTGATCTGAGGTCTGATGAAGAATGGGGTCTGATTTTGGGGTCTGATGAGGGTCTACTCTGAGGTCTGATGTAAAATATTTTTTATTTATTTTCCTCCACCAAATCCAAGGTGCGTCTTATAGTCAGGTGCGTCTTATAGTCCAAAAAATACGGTACTTAGTTGACCCTAGCAACTAATCAAATTGATCCATTTATTTTCCAAAGGAGCTCTGAAAAAGAAAAATGTTTTCTTCGGTGCGCCTATTTATCATGTGCTTGCTGTGTTCCACTGTGGAACGCATCATAGGCTTCCCATATACATAATGACTACATCTGGTCCTTCCCTGCTCTCCAAGTGCACTGAAGATTGGAAGGGTGGATCTCTTATGTAAGCTATTATGATTTCCCACCTCTATTATCCCTGTTTGATATTCTATAGCTGCAAGAATTAGTATAATTTGTATAATTAATCAATGTCAGCACCATGTCATTTAACCCTGAGTAGCCACATAGAAACATGTGTTGAGGTGTGAGGGCCTTTTTGGTCTGGATAGTTGTAATATACTCAGTGTGGATTATGTCTTTATATGATTGCATTGATGCTTATGCCCCTATAGAATAATGTTACCTGGTGACACTTT
Organism: Bufotes viridis; assembly: GCA_033119425.1. Taxonomy (NCBI): domain Eukaryota; kingdom Metazoa; phylum Chordata; class Amphibia; order Anura; family Bufonidae; genus Bufotes; species Bufotes viridis. The sequence goes on from CM065590.1 coordinate 171,033,152, forward strand.
AACTTTTATGTGTAGGTAATTACTATTATGCCGTACATATGTTTTCCCCTACTATCATGACATTGTAGTTGTTGTGTATACTTTGGTACATGTATCCATCTTTTACAGTACATATGTATAAAAAAGAGTGACATATTTAGGCCCTCATCTTTCATTGTGATTGCTGCTATGATTGCTGCCTTTTATATCGGGTTTTATTAGTTATTATGTTTAATAAAGCTTTGACTATTTTTCATAATATGGTGTGTGCACTGTACAGTATGTTCTTTGAAGGTGATATAATTATGCAAAACAGTGGCACAAAACACTGCAGTTACATAAAATTATTACAGTGACAAAGCACTCCACTTCAGAATAAAATAGTATATGCTATATTCATTTCTAATAAACAATCTTTAATTACAATGAAAGGAAATGGCCTGGCTATAATTAGAATTGTGTTAAAATATGTGCAAATGGCATTTTCTATTGTTTGTGAGGCTTTATAATTACAGAGGCAGGGTTTTTCATTTGCCTGTTGCCAGAAAAATGAATAAGATCACTAGGAGCAAAGCATCAGTGCAAGCATATTGTATATTCATCTTATGTGATTATTTTAAATATATTCTTTACTTATTTCGTTTTTTTGTATTTTGCTAAACTAAAACAACTCATCACAAACTGACAACATTGGGGGAGATTGCCATTCCTTATTTATTATTCCTTTACTTTGCACTTGCTTTGTTTGTAACAAGATGGTGCGATTTTGGTTTTATTTCTTATTTTGGTACAGTGATGCATATATATGTTGTACCTAAGAACAGGCTGCACTCTGTACCAAAATGCTGTTACACTTGAAGGTCTCATTTTAGACTAAGTATGTATTGAAACTAACTGTGCCCCTTTTTTCTTCTAGAAACATATTTTGAACTTTAATAGTAACATAGTAACATTGTAACATAGTATATAAGACCGAAAAAAGACATTTGTCCATCCATGTTCTATAGGTGTGGGTCTCACCTCTGAAGAAGGCTGTGAATGGAGAGCAACCGTGCATGCATCACCATCTTACACTTTGTGTGATGAGAACATCTGCAGTGTCCAGATGGATCGCTGCAAATGGGTTTAAAATCTGCAGCATTTTATGTCTGCTTTATTTATTTTTTTCAAATGGTCGTTTTTATAAACTTTTAGTTGGAGCTCCCTTTAACATCCACTGTTGAACTATGGCAAAAATATAACCCCCCCCCCCTTGTTTGTGTGCAATTTCAAGAATTCAGCATTGAAATAAACCTGATTTATATTCTTCATACATGTATTTCAGTGGAGTTGATATTGTCTGATAGATGATTGAGGAGTAAGTATCACAGGTCAATAGAGATAACTGTAGTTTCATGAACCTCAACAATTACTGCCTAATTATTGAGTCAGAATAGGTTAATACAAGTTTCAGCTTTAGACCTGTTATTTTACCTAATTGTTCAAACTGACCAACAAACATAAGTCCATTTATATCATTCTTAAATATTTGAAAGTTTGTTGTTTGGACCCTAAAAGTTACAGAAAAAAATGTATGTTCTACTTTTTTGAGCTTTAAATCTCTATCAAATTTCACTGAAAATAGGAAAGCCAGGAACCGCGCTTCAATCCGGAAACCACGTAGAATAGCACAAACTGTAGCGAGGTCTTCAACACTGGAAAGCCACTTTAACGCCACGAAGCCGACCAAACAAATTTCCAAATATGGCACACCTTAAGAAGACAAACACATAGTGCAAAACCCACAGTGCTTGAAACCTTTGAGGCTTTATTATACTCACAGCGGTAAGAATAAAAACAGCATAAATGTCATCCACAACTGCTCTGCCCGACCCGGGTTTCGCCACGTTGGCTTCGTCAGGGGCTTGGCGAAACAATAACCCGGTAGCTATTTATCTACATCAGGTTCTGCTTCCGTATCAATTAATAAAATAAAATGCAGCAGGTTAGCAATACATAGTAAATAAATAAAAACGCATAAAATTAAATGACAATAAATGCATACTTACAGAAATATGTTTAAATCTAAACTCCAATCAGTGGATACCGCTCATTAATCACAGCGAGAGGACGTATCCCTACCTGAAAACTAACACGGACACAACGCTACCTTCTAAAGGGTACTTAGAAAACTAAGGGAGATGAACTTCCTGATGCAGCTCTAACCCCTAGAGCAGCGCTACCTAGGTGAAGCTAATGATAATATAGTCAAATATAGTCAAATGAAGGTCACATTGCAGCTCTAACGTCCCATTCGATATTCAGACCAGTAGGTTGGAGAGTTTCCATGTCAAAAATCCACTGTACTTCCTTTTTGTTAATATGCTGTACAGGGTTTCCCCCTCTCCAATGAGTAGTAACACGTTCCACTGCTGTAAATTATGGACCGGACGGATTTTTTTGATGAACATTCTTAAAGTGGGCTGAAACACTGTGTGTAAGGACACCTTTCTTAATATTTCTAATGTGCTCACTGATACGTGTTTTTAATTTGCGTAGAGTTCTGCCTATATATTGTAAACCGCAGGGGCACTCTAACATATAGATAACCCCTGCGGTTTCACACGACATATTGCCCTTGATTTTAAATACCTTCTTGCTTGTATTACAAATCACCTCTTTAGTGTGCATAACTTTTTTATCGTTTTTGTTGCGGTTTTTACACGCAATACAAAAACCGCACCATGTGAATTTATGTGTCCAGTTTTCTTGTCCAGCCCGTTTATCAATATAACTATGTACTATTTTATTACTAATATTGGGAGCCTTTTTGAAAATAAAAGGAGGTTTGTCAGGCAATGAATCCCCAATGACTGGATCATTTTTAAGTAACGGCCAATTACGATTTATTATTCTTTTGATAGCCGGACACGCTGTAGAGAAAGTCGTTAAAAAAGCGAATTTAAAACGATCATCCCCAGTTTCCTTTGTCACCTCAATTTCTTTTTCCTCACCCACTGTGTCTGTCTTACTTTCCTTAACTTTTCTGCGTTGTGCCTCTAAAATATCCCCGTCATACCCTTTCTCTTTAAACCTATTCAATATAACTGTACTCTGTGTATCATAATCTTTCACATTGGTACAGTTCCTCTTTCTTCTTTGAAACTGGCCTTTTGGTATGTTGTCGATCCATGGACTGTAATGACAGCTGGTCACCTCAATAAAACTGTTCCTATCTGTAGGCTTGAAATAAGTAATAGTTTCTATCTTACCTTTAGATATTGAGATCTCCAGATCTAAAAATTGTACCTTCTCCCTACTCATATTTTCTGTAAAAATGATGTTCCAATCATTATTATTTATGTAGGCAACAAATTCCCTTAAGGAGGGCTCGTCCCCCCTCCCAAATGCACAGACAGTCGTCTATATATCTCTTCCACAGCCGTAACTTTCCATTTGTCACAGCTGAAAAAGGCGAGGAGTCTATATATATATGCTCCCAATATGCCATAAATAAATTGGCAAAGCTAGGTACAAATTTCGTGCCCATAGCTACGCCTGATGTCTGGACATAAAAGTCACCCCCATACCAGAAATAATTATGGTTTAAGCAGTACCTGGTACAATCCAGGATAAAGATTTTTTGCTCTTCATCCATCTCATCCTGATCAAAAAATAATTTCACACTGCGGAGACCAACATCCATAGGTATAATTGTATAAAGGGATGTGACGTCCACTGTCATTAAGTATGTATTGTCTGTGACATGATCAAATTTGCGCAAGAGGTCGAGCACCAGTATCTTTGAGAAAGGATTTAGTAGTGGAAACATATTTTTGTAAGAAGGTATCCACATACTCTGAAATTCTACTTGTAATGGAGTCAAGACCAGAAACTATCGGTCTGCCGGGGGGGTTTACCGGGTTCTTATGGATCTTAGGTAAATAATAAATGACAGGGATTTTTGGATATGTATTGTTCAGGTATTCATACTCCTTCTTATTTAAAATGCCTAATTTCGATCCCTTGTCAAGTAAAATGCCTAACTGACTTTTATACTCATTAGTTGGATCACCCTTCAATTTTCTGTAAGTATTTTGATCACTCAAAATTCTTTCCATCTCCTTTTTATACTGACTTTTATCCAAGACTACTATCCCCCCCCCCCTTTATCGGCTGGTTTGACTACCAAATTATGGTTATCCTGGAGATCCTTAAGGGCTTCATATTCCTTTTTTGTAAGATTAGAATTAGTCTTATTCATTTCCAGACCTTGCAGGCCTTTCAAGACGCCAAAAAGGGAAGGGAGGTGATGTAGGCATTTATAACCTTAGCTCACATATATTAACAGAAAGTGAGAAGAATGTACTAAACAAAGGACTGAAATTTGCCGACACACATAAAGGCAACAAATTTGAAATGTACCTGGATGTACCTTCATAGATATGTGAGAAAACTCAATGTGTGTAAATATTTAATGAAAAATCCGATCTTGAAAACAGAATCAGGAGAAAAATTTACACCTACTAACCTTAGGAATAAATCTAATTTTTTCCCAGTCAATAAAGATAATGATTGTCTTGATGCATTCAAGAGGGGCGTCTTGAAAGGCCTGCAAGGTCTGGAAATGAATAAGACTAATTCTAATCTTACAAAAAAGGAATATGAAACCCTTAAGGATCTCCAGGATAACCATAATTTGGTAGTCAAACCAGCCGATAAAAAGGGGGGGATAGTAGTCTTGGATAAAAGTCAGTATGAAAAGGAGATGGAAAGAATTACATTATTTTAATTGTCATCTAATTGTCTTACTTGACACATGTAAGTGCTTACATATCCCAATAAGGAAGCAGCACTCCAAAAGTTTCATTCCTTCCTAGAACCATTTTTAAGTCATTCTCAATAATAGTTCCATAGAGGGACTGAGGCCTCACTGTTCATTGGGTAAATAAATCACTTTTTGAGAAGACTTTTGGTAAGCTGCTTCCTTATTTGGATACATTGAATGAAAGGCTTTTGGAGCCTAGCCTTCTGTGGCATACACCCTATTTTTATATTTGCTTTTTGCTGCTATGCTGCTCTTTTTCTGAATTAGTAAAGTAAATGGTTATATGTTCATAATATATATGGTATAATGTTCCTCCCTGATACTAATATTAGCAGTCACTGAGTAGCTCTATGACTATATAAAGGGACAAGATAATAGGCCAATTAAATTTATGAGGATGATATAACTCTTAGGTGTATGAACAAATCACTGAATAAAGTGGCCTAACTGGGAGGAAATGCTCAGAACCCCAAATACTGTCGCGTATTTATAACCGGTGGAGCAAAATATCCACATATGATCCGTTGCTAACGGCAATCCCCAGCAATTAATGCATACAATGGAGGATGTCGGCAGCAGACCACATGTGCCACAGAAAGAATCCTACACAATATGGAATAAAGTGTGGACTAGACATGAAAATAAATAAATCACTGCAAAAGCTGCCTATAAAAGGTAGGGCTCACAGCCTCCTCCCTCCTCCCATTGTATTTGTGGTCTCACTTTGGAGGTTTGTGGAAGTGTGGCTGTGAGTTGGATTTTAGCACCTATCAGACAGTGTTCACAAACCATAAGTAGGTTTAGCGGTAGGTCCCGCATCTACTGAGATACCTTGATGGGGTACGCGGGCTCCTATATGTTCTTAATCAGAATACATTGGCTAAAGTCTCATTTTAGCATCTAGCGTGAGGGTTTAGCCTTGTATTTTCATTTGCATATCTTGCAGTTCACCTTCTGCAGTGATTTACTTAGGTGTACGAACCCAAAAAAAAGCATTAGGTGTAACTTGAGATATAAATTGAATGAATACACTATGGATTTTTATATCCGGATTTGTAAACGGAAAACCTGCAGTATATTATAATACCAGCAAAGTGGATGTGATTGTAAGAAACAGTTGTGCAGCAAACTCTAACTTGGCTACCTATCTTTCTTCACTACTGCGGTTAATAGATCTAAGGCTACCACTAGGTATACACCAGAACCTACTGCATGGCCAATTCGGCTTGTTCCTTGGGACACAGGTTACGTCTATGGGGTAAGGTGACAGAAAAGAGGTGCAAGCTTACCACAGATGCTAAAGGAGTAGCAGGTGCGGCAGGGGCAATATTTGAATTTGTGATATTTTGCAAATATTTGGTAGAATATTCGTCATATATTCGCGAATTCGCTATTATTTTCTTGGTTGCGAAAATAAAAAATGTAATATTTTTGCATAATGCGCGTGAAATACAGGTGTGGGTCACTATAGCTACATTTTTCAAACTGCCCGAAGTTTACTGAGACTGGAGAAAATAGTTGGCACGGCAGAACATTACAATAGCTTTATATGCAGATAGAGTGCTCCAATATATTAATGATGAGCATATTTTGGCGCAATGCGTGCAACTTCACATTTTAGCAGGTTTTACTACATATTACTGATTGGTGCACTAAGTATTGTTGTGAACTTGTGACATCACAGCACTATGTATGTATGGACAGCAGAACCTATCACACTACCTAACACCCTGCACTGGAACCTATCAGCTACACTATATCACAATGTAACCTACACTGACTATCTCCCACTAACTATCTGTATTATATATATAAACTAACTAACTAACTAACTAACTAACTAACTAACTAACTAACTAACTAACTAACTATCTAATGTAATGTGACACAGGAAAGCAGAAAGCACAGCAATAACACTGATGTCTCTCTCAGGATGGTAATACACTGTATAAAATGGCTGTGGGGAGGTTCTCATATACTAAGGGGTAGGCAACTTTCCTATTGGTTGCTAGGGATGTTGCTAAGCTCAGACAAAGACATTGCAGCCTTCTCATTGCCCACAAGCAAAAAGGGAGGTTACTGATGGGAAAAAAACGATGAATATATATCACTATATTCTAAATATTCATGAATTCTCAAAGTTGCGATATTTGGGATTCGAATATTCGCACCCAACACTAGTGAGTAAAACAAACCTGAGTCTAAGAAGAAGCAGTAGAAGCCAAAACAGAAGAAAAGAACCACCTTATCCAGAAACAAGCTGAGGAGTCAAAGCCAGAAGAATCAGTAGAAACCTAATCAGTATGCAAGAGGTTAATCTAAAATCAAACCATAGGCCAAAGTCAGGAGAATCAGTAGAAACCTAATTAGTAGACAACAGGTTAAGGGCTTACGCTTTTTGCGTTCCATATACGGACCATATACGGAACCATTCATTTCAATGGATCCGCAAAAAACCCGGAAGGAAGCCTTCCCTTTCCGTTTTTACGTTCCGTTCAAAGATAGAACATGTCCTATTATTGTCCGTATAACAGACAAGGATAGTACTGTTCTATCAGGGGCCAGCTGTTCTGTTCTGCAAAAAATGGAATGCACACGGATGTCATCCGTATTTTTTGCGGATCTGTTTTTTGCGGACCGCTAAATACTGAAAAAGCCCTATGGTTGTGTGCATGAGGCCTAATCCTGAAACAAGCTAAGGGCAATACAGAGGAAGGTTCAACAGATATGAAGCACAGTTCTGATAACACTGAACTAACAGGAGCCAGGGAAACAGAATCACAGGCATTGAGAACCAGTAAGTGCCAGACTTAAGTCCCTTACCTAGCTCTGGGATTGGATGCTGATGTAAGGACCTGAATGACTCGCTTATAGGTCGTCCTGCCGGGGTTTGGCTGGTCAACATAGCCATTCTACTGGAACAGCCATGCAAGTAAAATGGCTGGGTAAGTTCCTGACAGAGATTTTCCAAATGCAGATTTTGCAAAAGATTTGGCAAATATTTTCAGTCAATTTACATCTCATATGAATGGTGCATGTGGTTCGCGCCGGTATCCTCCATTGTATGCAATTTTTGCTGGGGATAGCCGTTCGCTGCGAACCACATGCGGAGGAACTGCCCCCCCAGTTAGAAACACGCCACAGTGTTTGGGGTTTGGAGCAGTCCCACCCATTTAGGCCACATTTATTTCTGTGATTCTTGTTTTATATGTATTGAATGTGCCATTGCATATGGCTGGTAAACATTCTGTTGCACCTGGAAGCCGGTGTCACATGGTCTGTTGTAGGTGTAGCTTGCGGCCTCATTTGTTCCCCATTGCATTCTTGGTCCTGCAATGCAGGTGAGTGGGAGGGGGCTGTAGGCTGATTAATACCTTTTCAGACCTTGTTCACACACCATAGGTAGTCTAGTGGTAGGACCCCATGCCATGCTGAGATACCGTGACGTGGTGTTTGAAGGGGCTCCGATATGTTCCTGATTGGAAATATTGGCGAATCTCTCAGCTTTTAACATCCGAGTGAGGGATTAGCCAGTGTTGTCAGTTGCTTATCCATGTGGTGCATCTTTTTTCTGTGAGTTATGTGTTTATATATTTTCATCCGCACATGTTTTATTTTGTGTAGGATGTTTGTGTGGTGCTTGTGGTTCGCGCCGGTATCCTCCATTGTATGCAATTTTTGCTGGGGATAGCCGTTCGCTGCGAACCACATGCGGAGGAACTGCCCCCCCAGTTAGAAACACGCCACAGTGTTTGGGGTTTGGAGCAGTCCCACCCATTTAGGCCACGTTTATTTCTGTGATTCTTGTCTCATATGAATGTACCCTAAAGATTTTTCTTTACACATTGTTTTCTTCTGAATCCCTCTCAGAACGTCCTCCTAATGTGTCCAGTTTTGGTGAGAAGCTGCTTCTACTTCACCAATTCCTATTCTTCTGGCCTGCACAACTGCAATAATCACTCTGCTGCTTGTTTTTAAAAAGATCTCACTGGTGAGATTAATCTCCTGAACATGAGCGACCAGCAGCACTTACCACATTAGGTGGACTTTCAAGTTGGGAATCAAAATAGCAACAGGGGGTAGCATAACTTGAAAAACTGAAGCATTTGTTATGCTTTGTGTGCTCTAACAGAGAAAGGTAATATGTATTCATAACTGCTTTAACCCTTTCCAGACCGCCCAACGTGAATGTACGTTGGCGGCCGGGCATTAAAAAATGGTGCCTGCTGGTGCATGCAGTGGGCACCATAGCCATAAGGGGTCTGGTGTTTTAAGCATTAAAGTATTAAAAATACACATCAGGCGGACAAAGGCCATTTCGCTTGCATAGACACTTTCTCAGGGCCTTGAGGTATGTGCTTGAGAAACAGCCATTGGCCACCTAATGTGTTTTTATACTATTGTGTTAAACCTCTTATGGAACTAATAAAGATCGCAGCTTTACAGCACCCGTGAATGCTGTGATTGCTCTCTACATATACTTTTTATAATCAAAAATTTCCAACAGCTGAGGGGTTCAAATTTAACTTTCATATCTGTTGTGAATCACTCCACCTATGTTTGAATTTAAGTGACAAAGTAATCCATATCTGTAATGGATTATGCTTTATAATGTGCAAGCACCATGAAAATGATGTTATTGCAGAATCATTAACATTAAGTAAGCCAGGTACTAGTTTCTGAGTCCTTAAATAACCACGGCTTCACAGTTTTCTGCTAAAGAAACCCAAATTTAGCAAATGTAGATAAGTTTAGGACCCAAGGCAGCTGCATAACTGGATTATCCATGGGACAATTTCATCTCTCTCCAGCTTGAAACATGAAATCTATGTGTCGGGAAGGACTGATATTCCTCGGATGTAATAACAATGTCAGTGTTCATTTAGTTCTGCATCTGTTATACTATCTTTGATATTGCAGAGCATATTGACTGGGCTGGCTGTATTTTTATACATAATATTCAACTGCTCATCCCTAAACCAGAATAATAGAATAGTTCTGCAATTTCCCAGCTCCCATTAACAGCTATTGATACATCACAGGACTAAGTAGATATTATCTAAAGGAAGGAGCCAAGAGGATGATCTATGGAGGCTTGCTTTTTACACAAGTGGGACATCATTTTCACCTTATAAGAGACAGCCCACCATTTATTTTCATCTTGTTTTATATATGTCTACGGCTGCTGTCCTACTTTCTATGGAATGAGATTTTCATCTAATGGCTGCAGCATTCGAAGGTTAATATGTTATAGATTGTAATGTGCAGAGAGAACACATTTGGGGTCACATGTCTATGGTGATTCAATCACATCTGAATTGTTGTCAGACTACAGTGCTTCTGTGGGTGTTAAAGGGCTTGGCCCATCTGGGACATTGATGGTATATGCCAAGATATGCCATAAATGTCAGATAGATACAGATCGCACTTCTGGGTCTGTTCCTACTTCCAGAATGGACCCCCGAAGTGAACAAAGAGCACCTGAACATCCATGGCCACCCTCTGTTCACTGCCATGTGAGTTCTGAACATAGCTGAGCATTAGCTTGGCTATTTTCAGCCATCTCATAGAGGCGAATGGAGAGGTGGCCACACTTGCACAATGCATTCTCCATTCAAGCTATTTTTGGAACTCCTATAGCGATGAATGGAGAGCATGCCACGAATGCACAGTGTGCTCTTCTTTACATTGGGGTACTCTAGATAGGTCCCACCTTTGGGTACGGCTCCTATCTAACATTGATGGCATATCATCATAGACAGTGATATGCCATCAGTGTTCCAGATGGGCCAACCCACTTAAGTTACCTCTATTTTGCGCCGAATTTTGGACCTTTTTTCAACTATTGTTTTTTGTGATTCACCCTTTCTGCTCTTTAAACCAATTATATAAATTTAGAATTTGCATTCTATCTGCATATTAGCATGTGCTTGAACCCAAATTATAATCTATGTGGCTCAATCATGCAACTATATGTAACAGTATATTCCGTGTAGACGTAGCACTTCTACAAGAGAATACTATCTGTAATACTGCATGTGATGGAGCTTTTCAAGATTTTGGTGAAAAATTAATACAGCACCTTGTGGCAATCCCAGCCGTTGTGTGCATTGTCAAGACAAGAGCAGGAAGAGGAGCACAGTGGAACCCTGTCACTATCAGAACAACAGCGATGGAGGATCGATGAGTATACGTTCTCTTATTTTTTTTTATCTGTGCAACCCCTGAAAACATTTTTATTGTGTTAGGCTACTTTCACACTAGTGGCAAGGAACTCCGGCAGGCTGTTCCGGCGGGTGAACACCCTGTCGGATCCGTGCTGCTGCTAGTGCATGCGTGCCCCCGGATTACCGCTCCGGCCCAGCAAACATGCCGAGAGGCAGCAGGAATGAAAGTACGACATGTCGGAACAGCCTGTCGGAGTTCCTTGCCGCTAGTGTAAAAGTTCCCTAAGAGTATCCCTTTAATCCCATAAGGACCAAGCAAATTTTGGATGCAGTTGTTGTTTTTCCCTCTCCTCCTTCAAAGAGTATTTTTTTTAATTTCTCAACAAATCAACAAAGCTTGTTTTTTGCAGGGTGAATTGTACTTTTTAATGTAACCACTCAATGCTTTATATAACATAATGCATAATGTATTGAGAAACAGTTTTTCTTAGTTCAGTGTGATTATAGCAATACCAAATTTATATAGTTTTTTTATATGATTTACTAATTTGAAAAAATAAAAAACAAAAATGCTTTGTGGTCAACATATTCTGGCATCCATAACTTTTTAACATTTTTCTACTGTCAGAGCCGTTTGAGAGCTATTTTTTTTAAGCTGTAGTCTTTATTGATACCGTACCATAACACTGAAAAACAGTTATTCGGGCACTGGGGATTTTTTTTCTTATGATATTGACCACGTCTGATAAATATGTTACTATTTGAGATATTTTCTACTGTGGCAATAACAATTATGTTTACTTTTATTGTTTTAGTATTTTTAATATATGAGAAATGGGATTTTTTTTGCAATTTTTTTTTACAAATGTAACATTTTAATTTTTTTAAAATGTTATTCAGCTGATTTTTAATTCTCTTTTAGTCCCCCTAAGACAGTTGAACCTATGATCATTCGATCACTTGTCCTATTTACAGCAATACTTCTGCATTGCTATGAATATAAATTTTACTGGCATTCTATTAACTCTGCCAGAGGCAGGGTGAAATAGAAGCTTTTATGCGGCAGGCTGGGGGCTTTCAGAAGATCACCTGACTGCTATAGCAACTGATCGGCACCATCATGTTGCGGGAAGGCAGCTGGGAAGAGCGAAGGGCTGCAATCCTAATGTCTAACACCTCAGATGCCATGGTTGCTATTGACTGTGGAATCTAAGGGTTAAACAGATGGAGCAGGATCAGCTAATGAATCCGCTTGATACATTCCTTACCAATCAATAGCATACATATAAAGGGTTAATTTGCAAAGTTATATTTTGCTGTGCTGGAGCACTGCACATTCTGGAAAGAGTTATGTGTTCTTTAAATTATATTCTAGCATATGGATGCTCTCAGTAGAGACCTGACAAGAATATTAAAGCTGATCTTTCTACAATACCATCATGAGGGAAATGGCACAAACTATATATAAGGAGGGTTTTTACTTGATTTAGATATCATCAAAGCAATTGTAGATGCTGTTTAACCCAATTATGAAATTACTTTAGAAATCTGTGATTATATAAATGCATCTCTATTAGTTCTACATTAGAACCACTAGAGTTGCAGTCAAAGTCCATTCCATAGAATGTCCACAGCTGTAGGAGCATTACATGATCATTGCTATATGTGCCTATTATTTCGTTTTTTGCTCAGGAACCTAAGAGCCAGTAAAGCTCTGTTCATATTAATGTCACGGCTTCTGTTATATCCTACTGAATCCCTGATGGAACCAATTGACTTAAAATAGAATCCATCACATTTCTGTTGGGTTTCTGTTGTTCTTTAACTTATGGAAAGAAGAGAACTGAACATTACATTATTCTTGCTGTTAAAAACCAATGTAAACGTGACATAAATGCAGATGTGAACGAAAGACTAAACTATGTAGAATTCCAAAATTATTATACCCTGACTAGCAAAAGGATAACAATGTCTTGAACTTTTGACTTTCAGGCTCCATATTTCACCATCCACTGCAGCTTCGAATGTGAGACTACCATCATTTCATATAGAATCATCTTGGCTATCTCATACATAAATTGGACTTGGAACTATTTAGCATATGATTAGTGATGCAGATTCTTTTCAATTAACTGCATTGTTACTGTTTTGCAACTGGTGGTGGAAACATCTTTTTCTGATTGTATACTACAAATAACAACCTGTTCTCACATCCCCTAATAGCTCAGTATGGTATTAGGTTAATTCCCTAGCGAAAGGTCACTGGTTCAAATCCAGGAGCAGCCATGAAGATTTCACAAGAAAAGAGAAACAGCGTCATCCAGCTCATCCACAGCGGTATCTCGGCCAAGAAAATTGCTAAACCGTATCATATGAGTGCCATGACAGTTGGAAGAATACAAAATGAAGTCCGTCCATCCATCCATTCCAAAGCCAAGAGTTGGACATCCAGGCAAAATATCAGAGTCAACAAGTCAGATTTTGAGCGATGAGACAAAAGTCAATAGACTGGGCTTTGATGAGTGCAAATGGGTCTGGAAGAAACAAGGGAAAAGGCGACTAACGGATTGAGAAATTGGAGGAACTATACAATATAAAGATAGAGGGGCACACTCTGAGTATCTGTATGAATTAGTAGTATTAATAAAATATGTATGTATATAAATATAAAATATATAGAATAACCTTGTGATAAGGGGTTGAGTTTATTTAACAGAGAAATTTCATTAATAAAATCGCTTACCTTACTAAAAGCTTTTAGTAAGGTACGCGATTTTATTAATGAAATTTCTCTGTTAAATAAACTCAACCCCATATCACAAGGTTATTCTATATATTTTATATTTATATATATACATATTTTATTAATACTACTAATTCATACAGATACTCAGAGTGTGCCCCTCTATCTTTATATTGTATAGGCTATTTAAGACTTGGTGAATCTTATTAGGGGTGTGCACCTCCACAGTTTTCCATTTGCCCTAGTGCGACATTTTTCCATTTTGATCAAATTGGAGAAACTGTCAAGTTCGGTGGAGAAAGCCTGATGATATGGGATTGTTTCACAGCCAAAGGCATTGGATACTTGACCAGGATCCATGCTGGTCTCAATGCTAAGCTATATGTGATTATCCTAGAAGACAAGTTACTTTGTACACTCAAGTATTATGGGTATGAAAAGAAGGACATAGTGTTCCAGCAGGACAATGACCCAAAGCATACATCGAGATTGGCAGAGAAATGGTCCAATGACAATGAAGTAGAGGTACTGTATTTGCCCCCACAGTCCCCAGACTGTGAAGAAAACGCTGTATTCGTACCCAAAGTGAGTTGACCAGTATGCTCCAACATTGGGAACGTGTAGAAGAGACCTGTGAACAGATTTTGGTCAAGGCATACTTGAATCTGATCAAGAGCATGCCCAGAAGGATTCAGGCAGTGTTGAGAGCCAAAGGTGGATTTACAAAAAAATAAAAATTTAGAATTTTAGGAGCAAAACGGTAACAATGCAGTTACAAGACAAGAATCTGCATAACTAATTATATGCTAAATAGTTGCAAGTTTAATTTATGTATGAAATAGCCAACATGATTGTCTATAAAATGACAGCAGTTTCACTTCGAAGCTTTAGTGGATGGTGAGATATGAAGCCTAAAAGTCAAAAGTTCAAAACATTGTTACCCTTTGCTCATCAGTGCATTTATATGATTATATTATATTTATATTATAAATGCATACATACATTATACATAGAAAGTATATGTCCAAAAAAACAAATTTTGCAGAAAGTAAGTAATCACACAGTAGTCCATGAAACTAGTGATGAGCAGCAGGGGCAATATTCGAATTTGCGATATTTCGTTAATATTTGGTAGAATATTCATCATATATTCGCAAATTCGTTGTGAACTTGTGACATCACAGCACTATGTATGTATATATGTATGTAGCATGCATACATACATATAGCACTATGTATGTAACAAATATGTATGGACAGCAGAACCAGCTACCCTATATAACTATCTAACCTACACTGACTATCTCCCACTAACTATCCGTATTATATATATATATAAGCTGTCTAATTATCTATCTAATGTAATGTGGAAAGCACAGAGCACAGCAATGACACTGCTGTCTCTCTCAGAACTTTAAAAAACAGCAGAAAATGGCTGTGGGGAGGTTCTTATATAGTAAAGGGGTAGGCAACTTTCCTATTGGTGGCTAGGGATGTTGCTAAGCTCAGACAAAGACATGGCAGCCTTCTCATTGGCCCACAAGCAACAAGGGAGGTTACTGATGAAAAAAAAATTTGAATATTCGAAATTACGAATATATATCTCTATATTGTAAATATTCGCGAATTCTCGAAGTGCCAATATTCGCGATTCGAATATTCGTGCCCAACACTACATAAAACATATATAGAACTATAACAGTCATAAATAACTGATTTATGCCATTTTTTGGGACAGGAGTTTGCTGTATCCCAAATGTACCAATCCAGGTTTCTTTCAGATAGATATTGCATATTTACCCAAATGGTTAAGATCAGACTTTACTGAATATTCAAGAGAAGAAAAGAATATTGATATAATTAAATGACAAGCATAACATTCCGGGACAAATGATAAATTGCTAAACTATATGCCAACGACCTGACTATAATTAACTACTCTCTTTTTTTTTTTTTTATAAACCAGAAAAAACTAGAAACACAATATACAGTACTTTGTACATGTATTACCATGACATCTGAGATTGGAGAATAAAAAGATTGAACATGATGTAGGTGCATTTAAGGTTTAACAGTCACTAAAACCATAAACAAATGAACCAGCTCCCAATTGACCAGTCCCAACATGGCACTTGGCTGACACCCATAAGGTACAAAGAGAGATAATAGTAGCAAGACACATTTGCCCTAATGATGTCTTCAATAGAGCTAACTTCTTTGTTATGTAGCTAGATGTTTTCTAGCTTTCTAACCTCTCCTAAAAGTCTTCAGTCTGAAGTACACATGTACAGTTACTTCAGACCTTAGGAATGTGGCAAGGTATGTGGTACCACTAACCAACTACATTACAAGGAATTAAAGGTGAAAGAACCACTAAAAAAACTTGCTATGCAGTACAAGAATAAGCAATAGGGGCACACATCCTTGACTTTAAGAAAAATACACCTTCTAAATCAAAGCTTAACAAAAGATCTAGCTATACTTATCACATCAAAAATTCTTCGAATTGTTAAATTGAGCAATGAATATAGAAGGAGCCCTGGAAAGTCCAAAATCAAAATTGCTGTATAAGGGAAGCTGAAATAATCTCATTAGACCATACTCTTTTATCCAGCTCCATATCATTCCTACAAAAATTCTCCAAGCTACAGTAATTACAAAATCTCATCATACATTAACATCCGGATTAAAATAAGATGCTTCATTATCACATAAATCTTCACAAATCTTTTGAATTCACATTATGTTACGCTTGGTGTCAAAAGTGGGATTTGAGCAAATTAATATGCTTATCGTTGATAGTGTGTTACATAGAGAAAGGGTAGTTTGGACCCACCACTCTGAATTGGAACCTGGGCATTCACGGGAATTAATAATCTGCGGGTGGATTATTAGGTTTTCACAGGGGTGTTTCTGATCAGTTGGAAAAAGTTAATTTATGACACTTGCAGAAAGCGCCAAAGTGTCTACAATGATAAGAACTGCACTTGTGTTAAATGTTCAGAAATGTTGGTTCCCTAATGCTATAGCATTAGAGATGAAATTGTTTGTAACAAATAAGAGCAGTAAGCGGGATGCAGGATGGTAAGTGTGACATATCATGGACTGTGGTCTGCACTAATACTCAATTAAGACTCCTTTGAAGACTTCATCCTAGGTAAGTAATGATTTGCCCTATCTCTTGTATACCTTGGGGTACTGGTTATGTGTTATCAACTGGTAGACAGCCATGTGTTATAGCATTGCATTTTGCCTATTTAGGCTAGTGATGTATTTACTTTTTATTATTCTGTATGTGATTTGTTTGTGTTATTGTATATATTTAATCACCCTTTGTAAGACCAACAATGCCATACCCTGTCCATATGTATACACAATGTACACATAAAACTCAGATATAAAAACAGGGTATAATACAGTAGAATACCATTGATATAAGATAGGAAAAGTGGCACAAGTGGAGAGTGTTCTCTAAAAGGCAGTAAATGAAAGAACAGGAACTGTCCTAGGCAAGAAAATAGTCTATAGAATAAAAAATCCAAATTCTGCAAACCTTTTGTAAAATCCAGCTGGAGCATGTAAAAATAAAAGCCACAATTCAAGACTCCATAATACTAGAATAAGAGGCATTTTTTGACATTCAACAGACTGGCATCAGGTAGGTCAAGTTCTGAGGATTCCACCATAGGCAGAAACCATGTTTCTGTGCAGCAGTAAAGATCCTGGGACTTGCTTTCCTATGGCTCCAGCCAATATAAATTCCAGTGAGAACAATATGGCCCCTTGGAATATTTTAACATCTGACATTGTGGCACTAAAGTTATGTTTATCTTTAAAGGCGCCTTGGAACCAACATGCCCTGGAGGTCCTAACCCGTGCTTCTTATAAAAAAAAAACACCATCCAGTATGTGGTACCACTGCTGCTTCATTTCCAGCCAATTTTGGTCCCTGCAGGACCAGGAAGCAGCTTGATTCCATGACTGTGTGGCAAATCACAGGCCTCAGCCGATGTGAACACTAACGTCTGTGATTGGCCACAGACAGCAGTCATTGGAGTAAGTTACTTCCTGGTCCTGCAGGAACTGGAAGCATTTGAGAATAGAGCAGCAGTGGGACCAAGAATAGTTAAGTAATATTTTTTATGTTAAGGTTCACCGGTTAAGACCCCAGGGTTGCAGGGCCGGACAAACCCTTCAAGAAAAACCATTGAGGGACATTGAATAACATGTGTAAAGGCATTTATATTGTCTGGAGCCGTAAAGGTGGTCAAACACATTAGATAGAAGTGGGTTGATGGTTAAACAGCAGTTGAACAAATAATCATGTGGTGAACGATCAGATTGCAGACATGGCCATACAGGTTTTAGACCATATTGGCCGTTACAGTTGTTATAACTGACTAGACACATTCAATACCTACACATGATGGATGAATGATCTTTTTTATTCACGAACAATCTTTCTTAGAGCAAGAAATTTTTCATCCATCTATTTCACGAAAATTTCCCACATGGCTGACTTCTTTTCAAATGATGATCTGCCGTTGGTTGGCTAAAATGATTGTACATTGTTAAATTTCACCCAAGGACTGAAAGTTTTGATTGAAATTGTTTATTTTGATCAACGTCTATCTAATGTGTACGTGTTTCTTAAGGCCCCTTTCACACGGGCGAGTTTTCCGCACGGGTGCAATGAGTGAGGAGGACGCATTGAACCCGCACTGAATCCGGACCCATTCATTTCTATGGTGCTGTGCACATGAGCGGTGATTTTCACGCATCACTTCTGCGGTGCGTGAAAATCGCAGCATGCTCTAGATTGTGCATTTTTCACGCAACGCAGGCCCTATAGAAGTGAATGGGGCTGCAGGAAAATCGCAAGCATCCGCAAGCAAGTGCGGATGCAGTGCGATTTTCCCGCATCGTTGCTTAGCAACGGGACCAGATCTTTATTATTTTCACTTATAACATGGTTATAAGGGAAAATAATAGCATTCTTAATAAAGAATGCATAGTAAAATGAAGAGGAAGGGGTTAAAAATAATAAAAGTTAACTTACCTTAGCCACTTGATCGCGTAGTTGCGATCTGTCTTCTCTTTTCCAGCATCAGCTAACACTACAGGACTCTGTGATGACGTCACATCACATGGTCCAATCACATGGTCCATCTTACCATGGTGATGGACCATGTGATTGGACCATGTGATGTGACATCATCACAGGTCCTTTAGTTGTTAGCTGATGCTGGAAAAGAGAAGACAGATCGCAACTACTCGATCAAGTGGCTAAGGTAAGTTAACTTTTATTATTTTTAACCCCTTCCTCTTCATTTTACTAAGCATTCTTTATTAAGAATGCTATTATTTTCCCTTATAACCATGTTAACCATGTCCCTTTAGATCAATTTCATATCCATGAATTTTCGATGGCCAAACAATACCTGAAACAATATTAGGCAGAGAGGAAGAATTTTTTGGGGCGATTGGCCTATGTAGGGGCTCATTTTTGCGGGGTGAGGTGGCGGTCTGATTGGTACTATTTTGAGAGGCATACGCCTTTTTGATCACTTGGTATTGCACTTTTTGTGATGTAAGGTTACAAAAAAGGCTTTTTTTTTTACACCATTTCTTTTTTACGGTATTAACTTGAGGGGTTAGTACATGTGATATTTTTATAGAGCAGGTTTTTACGGACGCGGCGATACCTAATATGTGTAGTGTATTTTATTTTTTTAATATTTAGTTAGTGATATATTTTACATTTCTTTTTGACCCAGACCCACTTGGTTCTTGAAGATCCAGTGGGTCTGTTGTCAGTATAATACAGTACAGTACAGTCTGCAACTGTACTGCCACTGCCTCTAGCAGAAGTCAGATCAAACTTACAGTACCATGGCAAGCAGGACACCTCTGAAAGCGTCCTACTGCCATGGTAACCATCACCCGCTTCCAGAACAGAGCAGCGGGTGATGGGAAGGGAGGGCTCCCTCCCTCTGCGATCCCATCAAGAATCAGGGGCTGCAAGGGCACAGCAGCCCCCGATGGGAGAGGGAGGGATCTCCCTCCCTGTTAACCCCTTCCATACAGTAGTCCGTACGGACCGCGGCATGGAAGGGGTTAAACTGCTGACATCTGCAGCACAGATGTCAGCAGTTTTTAGTAGAGTGTCAGAAATGTGCTGACACTCTGCTAAAACCACTATACCGCCAACGATCATTACAGAGGAGGCGGAACGGGGATCGCAATTGCGATCCCGCCTCCCGCACTGCCTGCGCTGCCCGCAATCACCTGCAGAGGGGATTAAAATTTAACCATTTAGGCACATTTTAAGTCTCTGATCCCCGAGGATCAGAGACCGCAGAAAGAGCTGCAAACCGCAGGTCTGAACTGAGGTTTGTAGCGTTCACCGATACGGGGGGGGGGGGGGGCGTCACAGGACCCCCCTGGGCATTGTAACAAGGTATCTGCTGAATGATAAGGTATCTGCTGTACGTCATAAGTCCTTAAGTACCAGGACACCATGACGTACCGGTATGTCAGTTCTGCAAAACATACAGTAGAACATGTCCTATTCTGGTCCTCAAAATACAAACCTCAAACCCATAGAAGTTAATGGTACTGAAAGAAATGCGGGTCGCACTCGGACCGTATCCTTGTTTAGCAGATGCGTATCTTGCAGACTATAAAACAAATACGACCGTGTACATAAGGCCTAATCCTATATTTTTCTGTCCTGCCTGCTGAAGAGTTTATCTTGGCGTATCATGTGTGATAGATGTGGGGTACGGCCACAACGTGCCGGGAAAACACTGTCTGTGTTGCCACATCTCCAGTGGCGTTGCTAGGGCTGGTGTCACCCGCTGCGGTAAAAAATGGTGTGTCCCCCCCCCCAAGCACAACCCCGCCCCCCCCCCCCCCCCGTCGGTGATCTGTCTGCTTAGGCCCCCCCGTCAGCTGTCTGTTTACTATCCAAACCCCCATCCATGTTATCGCTTGGGTTCAAATTATAGCACCCCAACAGGCCATTCCTCCCCACCCCCCGGCGATCTGTCTTCTGTCTGCTTAGCACCCCCCCTGCATATTTGCATGCATATAATATTCTGTGCTATCCAGAATACAGCACCACATACCTTACATCCAGTAACTTCTCTTATGCAGACCTTCTCTTTCCTCATCTTCTCCTTTCAGACCAGACCGCCATGATGATTTTTCACCCACCTCTCGTCTCTGTAATTTGACAAAATACATCTTAGGTTCCTACTTTTCCATCCTCCTCCTACCTTCTTAACAACTGACCTGCCACCTTCAATAATAATAATAATAATAATGTGCACTAATTCAAAAGTGCTCCCATTCTGTGTGCCAGTGCAAAAAAATTCCCTCAGTGCTGCCAGTTGAGCTAATGTCCCCATAATGTGTGCAAG
The DNA here is from genome assembly GCA_033119425.1 of Bufotes viridis. NCBI lineage: Eukaryota > Metazoa > Chordata > Amphibia > Anura > Bufonidae > Bufotes > Bufotes viridis. Next base: position 171,054,272 of record CM065590.1, read on the forward strand.
TATAAAATACCCCTATATAATGCCCCTAGTAAATGTCCACATAGTGCTCCTCTTCCCCATAGTGCCCCCATAATGTGCCAGTATAAGATTCCCCAATTGTGTCCCCCCAGAATGTGCCAGTATTAAATGCCCCTTCTTAGTTCCCCCATATTGTGCCTATATAATATACCCCCATAGTATTCTTTTCCCCTCCAACACCATAGTGTCCCCATAATGTGCCAGCAATGCCCCCAGTAGATTCCCCTATAGTGTCCCCCATGTGCCAGTAGATGCCCCCATAGTGTCCCCCATGTGCCAGCAATGCCCCCATAGTGTCTCCCATGTGCCAGCCATGCCCCCATAGTGTCCCCCATGTGCCAGCAATGCCCCCATAGTGTCCCCCATGTGCCAGACAATGCCCCATAGTGTCCCTCATGTGCCAGCAATGCCCCCATAGTGTCCCCCATGAGCCAGGCATTGCTCCATAGTGTCCCCCATGTGCCAGGCAATGCTCCATAGTGTCCCTCATGTGCCAGCAATGCCCCCATAGTGTCCCCCATGTGCCAGTAGATGCCCCCATAGTGTTCCCCATGTGCCAGGCATTGCCCCCATAGTGTCCCCCATGTGTCAGGCATTGCCCCACAGTGTCCCTCATGTGCCAGCAATGTCCCATAGTGTCCCCCATGTGCCAGGCATTGCTCCATAGTGTCCCCCATGTGCCAGGCATTGCTCCATAGTGTCCCACATGTGCCAGCAATAATGCCCCAACGTGTCCCCTTTATGACAGCATTGACCCCTCAACGCAGCCGAGCCCAGCCCAGCACGTCACAGAAAAAAAAAAAAAAAACACTTATACTTACCTCCATGGCAGCGATGCAGGCCTCTTCTAGCCTGTGTCCCGAGCAGTACGGCTCAGGTGGCGCGATGATGTCATTGCGCCGCCTGCGCCGGCCTCTGATAGGCTGCTGGCATTGTGCCGGCAGCCTATCAGAGGAACAGGGAAGGGAGACACCTCTCCCTTTCACTGCTGCAGTTTTGATCTGTATCGCCATCCTGAGGCGCTCATCTCCTGGTAGTGTCACCCTATCAGTGATGTCACCCGGTGCGGCCCGCACCCGCCGCGCCCCCCTAGCAACGCCACTGCACATCTCCCAGCCCGACTGCATTCTCTAACTGCGACAGCCACAGTGCCCCCATACCAGTGACCTCCACAGTACCCCCATAACAGTGATCTCCACAGTGCTCTCATAACAGTTACATCCACAGCGCCCCCATAACAGTGACATCCACAGCGTCCCTATAATAGTAACATCCACTGTGCCCCCATAACAGTGACCTCCACAGTGCCCCCATAACAGTGACCTCCACAGTGCCCCCATAACAGGGACATCCACAGGGCTCCCATAACAGTGACATCCACAGTGCTGCTGTAACAGTGACATCCTCCATAGTGCCCCCATAACAGTGACCTCCTCAGTGCTCCCATAACAGTGACATCCACAGTGCCTCCATAACAGTGACCTCCACAGTGCCCCCATAACATTGACATCCACAGTACTCCTGTAACAGTGACATCCTCCACAGTGCTCTCAAAACAGTGACCTCCTCCACAGTGCTCTCATAACAGTGACCTCCACAGTGCCCCCATAACAGTGAGCTCCTAAGTGCTACCATAACAGTGACATCTCCAGCGCCCTCATAACAGTGACCTCAACAGTGCCCCCATAACAGTGACGTCCACAGTGCTCCAATAAAAAGGACCTCTGCAGTGCCCCATAACAATGATATATCCACAGTGCCCCATAACAGTGACCTCCACAGTACCTCCATAACAAGTACTCCAGAGTGCCCCCATAACAGGGACATCCACAGTGCTCCTGTAACAGTGACATCCTCCATAGTGCCACCATAACAGTGACCTCCTCAGTGCTCCCATAACAGTGACCTCCACAGTGCCTCCATAACAGTGACATCCACAGTGCCCTTATAACAGTGACCTCCACAGTGCTCTCATAACAGTGACCTCCACAGCGCTCCACTGTGCTGTAATAAAAATTACCTCTGCAGTGCCCCATAACAATGACATCCACAGTGCCCCAAAACAGTGACCTCCACAGTACCCCCATAACAAGAACTCCAGAGTGCCCCCATAGGAGTGACCTCCACAGTGCCCCCATAACAGTGACATCTACAGTGCCCCAAAGGCCATTCACAGAGCCCCCAGTGCCATCCACAGTGCCGCTAGTGCCATCCAAAGTGCCCCAAAATGCCATCCACTGTGTCTCCGTTACAATCCAGTGCCCCAAGTGCCATCCACAGGGCCCCCAAAGGCCATCTACAGTGCCCCCATTGCAATCCACAGTGCCCTCAGTGCCATTCACAGTCCCCCAAAATGCTATCCGGTGCCTCCAAATGCCATCCACAGTGCCCCATTGTCCTCCAGTGCTCCCAGTGCCAACCACAGTGTCCCAAATGCCATATTCAGTGCCCCCATTGTCATCCACAGTGCTCCCATTGCTATCCGTTGCCCCCACTGCCATCCACAGGGCCACTAGTGCCATTCACAGTGCCCCCAAATGCCATCTACAGTGCCTCCATTGCCATCCAGTTCCCCATTTGCCATCCACAGTGCCCCAAATTCCATCCAGTGCCTCCAGTTCCAACCACACTACCCAGCCCCTCAACCCCATGGCTGATCACTGTACAGTGACTCATACATAGCAATTGCATCACGCTGCAACCGTGAAGAGGATCCTGGGAATGCTGCTGGGGGTGAGTATGTCTCTCCCTATCTTCTCTCCATAGGTTAGATTCTGGCTTCATTTTTTATGACAGGCTGGAGAACCCCTTTAAGGGCAATCATGATTTATGGTTATGGGACTGGGATGGTTTTAAAAAAAGATTGTTGCTGGTAGGGTGGGACATTGCCTTGAATTCACTACAAATATGTTCTTTCACTGTATCGCACCTATAAATTTAGGTTATTGGGAAGTTACTGTAATTGAGGAACTTTAACAGTGAAAGAAACACCAAGCTTTCCATATACAGTAAGTTCTTTTAAAAATGAGCCTGGAAAAAAGCAGAAATTGTACCTAAATTATCCAATGACCTCGAGCACTCCTCCCCTCAGAGCTACTTTATATGAAATAATTTACGGGTAAATTATATCCATGCATATGTAATGGACGACTGTGGCTTTCAGCCTCCTTTCCATCTCCTTACGATTTCAAATAAAGACACGCAAATTATCTGATCTTCCTTGCCACAAATCAACAAAGTATTTCTCTTTATCACAAAGTAATGATGGTGGAGGGAGACCAATCATATCTAATAGCATCAGGGATAGAAGTTGCTGAATAACAAATGTTCCATTAGAGGAAACTAATGCACTCTTCTAAATGTAGGATGTATGTTCAGGGTCAGTCGGACAATTTAATATTAAAGATACAGGAAATGGAAGCCAAATCAGCAGGCAAGGTTAGAAATGCAAATGGCATGAGGATGCAAGTTCCTGGAAAGAGCGAAAACACAGCGGCAATATGCATTTTCTTTTAAAACACATAATGGCCATACAGATGAAGCCTAACTGTACAGAGCAATAACCTGTAGTGTACTTAAGAGATACCACCATAAAGCCCATAGGCAGAGAGTGATAGAATGATTTATACCAGCTCTAAAATACTGTACTATAGTTACATTTATATAGATACATTTATACAGTTAACCCCAGTTTATCTGGAGACTGATGGGTTGAGATTAGACTGAAAGGTATGTCTTTAGAGTTGAGTGGATACCTGGAAGTTCGGGTTCGATGGGTTCCGCCAAACTTCACAAAAAAGTTCGGGTTCGGGACCCGAACTTGAACCCGAACCCCATTGAAGTCAATGGGGACCCGAACTTTTGGGCACTAAAATGGCCCTAAAAATTTAATGGAAAGGGCTAGAGGGCTGCAAAAGGCAGCAAAATGTGCTTAAAGGGAACCTGTCACCTCTACTATGCTACCCTCACTGAGCATTTCTAAATGTTTATTGTGTTGCCCATAACATATAAATTACACTTTTAATTTCATCTGCAGCCAAATTAGTATGATGCATTTTGTACTTCCCGCTTTTCATGCAAATTAAGATAAAAGAGTCATATCTTAGTTGTGTGACCAGAGAAGAGTCATATTTTCTCTGAGTCAAGCTCCTCAGCTCCGCCTAAGAAACGCCACTATAGATAAAATCTTGCAGATTCACTGTCAATCAAAGTCTCGGGGGAGCGAAATAGGCTCTGATGGAGTGAGGGGAAGGAATTATTTATGCAAATGAGCATAACGGTGGAAAAGCTTTAGAGGCTGATATAATAGGACATCTTAGTCCTGAGAAGATTATGGATGGATCGCTGGTAACTATCAAGGTAACTCACAGAAAAAAGATGTACCACAAGGATAAGCAACTGACAAAACTGGCAAATCCCTCACTCGGATGTTAAAAGCTGATAGATTCGGCAATATTTCCAATCAGGAACATATCGGAGCCCCTTCAAGCACCACGTCAAGGGCTCTCAGCATGGCATGGGGTCCTACCACTAGACTACCTATGGTGTGTGAACAAGGTCTGAAAAGGTATTAAGCAGCCTACAGCCCCCTCCCACTCACCTGCATTGCAGGACCAACAATGCAATGGGGAACAAATGAGGCCGCAAGCTACACCTACAACAGACCATGTGACACCGGCTTCCAGGTGCAACAGAATGTTTACCAGCCATATGCAATGGCACATTCAATACATATAAAAAAAGGAGCAGTCCCACCCATTTAGGCCACGTTTATTTCTGTGATTCTTAACTATCAAGGTAGACAAACTTGAAGGTGCATTCTTTTTTATATGTGAAAACATAGTGACAGGTTCCCTTTAAGAGCATGGCAAGTGCTCTGCAAACAAATGTGGAGAGGGAAATAACTTAAAATAAAATAAATTAAAATTATTAACCTGCGACTCGGGGGAGGAGGTGGATGTGGAGTCAGAGGTTGAGGAGGCCGTGAATGTGGTGTTGTAGGTGGAACCAGCGATGGAGGAGGTAGCCAGCTAACAATGTTCAATGTTTTTTTTCTTCTAAAATGGGGTAGCCCCAAGTCTTGTGGATCCAAACCTGGTTCATTTTAATGAACGTAAGCTTGTCCAGGTTGGTTGTGGACAGGCGGCTGCGTTTGTCTGTAATGACGCCTCTGCCGTGCTAAATACACGTTCAGACAATACACTGGCTGCTGGACAGGCCAGCACCTCCAAGGCATAAAGGGCAAGCTCAGGCCATGTTTACAATTTGGAGACCCAGAAGTTAAATGGGGCAGAACCATCAGTCAGTACATGTAGATGTGTGCATACGTTTAAATGCTGCCTCTTGCTAAGACGTTCCATATCAGCTGGTGCTGCCGGTTGCTGTGGCATGGTGACAAAGATTTTGTCGGATATGCTAACCCTGCCTTCTTAGGTGCTGACCGTGACCCAACTGCATTGGCGACCTCTTCCTCTTCCTCCTCCTCCGCCTCTGCCTTCACCTTGTGTTTCCACTTGTCCCCGGTGTCAGTTGGGAATGCCCTCAGGAGCGCGTCTACCAGCATCTGCTTGTAGTCGCGCATCTTCCTCCATGTTACAGTGAGGGAATTAAGGACGGCACATTATCTTTGTAACGGGGATCCAGCAGGGTGGCAACCCAGTAGTCAGCACAAGTAAAAATGTGGGCAACTTAGCAGTCGTTGTGCAGGCACTGCAGCATTTAGTCGCTCATGTGTGCCAGGCTGCCCAGAGGTAAGGATAAGCTGTCCTCTGTAGGTGGTGTATAGTCTGTGTCTGCCGTATCCCCCAGCCACGGTCCAGTGATAGCCATGAGCTGCGTTGTGTGCCACCCTGCTGTGAACCCGGTACCTCCTCCGCGTCCTCCAGAACTTTGCCCTGGTTGGCCACATCTGTACCTGGCCTTTACTGGTGCAGGAACTCACCCTCTGAGCCACTTCTGAATGACTGACCTGAAACCCTGTGAAATGCCCCTCTTTCTCCTCCTCTTCCTCCTGTGCCACATCCTCTTCCATCATCGCCCTAAGTGTTTTTTCAAGGAGACATAGAAGTGGTATTGTAACGCTAAGAACGGCGTCATCGGCACTGGCCATGATGGTTGAGTACTCAAAACACCGCAACAAGGCACACAGGTCTCGCATGGAGGTCCACTCATTGGTGGTGAAGTGGTGCTGAGCCGCAGAGCGACTGACCCGTGCGTGCTTCAGCTGAAATTCCACTATGGCCTGCTGCTGCTCACACAGTCTCTCCAGCATGTGCAAGGTGGAGTTCCACCTGGTGGGCACGCCGCATATAAGGCGCTGAGCAGGAAGGCCGAGTTAAGCTGCAGCGCAAACTGGCGAGCAGCAACAGGGTGAGAACACCGAAAGTGCGCAGACGGACCGCACTTTCTGCAGCAGCTCTGACATGTCTGGGTAGTTTTTGCTCACCTGCATTGCAGGACCAACAATGCAATGGGGAACAAATGAGGCCGCAAGCTACACCTACAACAGACCATGTGACACCGGGCTTCCAGGTGCAACAGAATGTTTACCAGCCATATGCAATGGCACATTCAATACATATAAAAAAAGGAGCAGTCCCACCCATTTAGGCCACGTTTATTTCTGTGATTCTTAACTATCAAGGTAGACAAACTTGAAGGTGCATTCTTTTTTATATGTGAAAACATAGTGACAGGTTCCCTTTAAGAGCATGGCAAGTGCTCTGCAAACAAATGTGGAGAGGGAAATAACTTAAAATAAAATAAATTAAAATTATTAACCTGCGACTCGGGGGAGGAGGTGGATGTGGAGTCAGAGGTTGAGGAGGCCGTGAATGTGGTGTTGTAGGTGGAACCAGCGATGGAGGAGGTAGCCAGCTAACAATGTTCAATGTTTTTTTTTCTTCTAAAATGGGGGTAGCCCCCAAGTCTTGTGGATCCAAACCTGGTTCATTTTAATGAACGTAAGCTTGTCCAGGTTGGTTGTGGACAGGCGGCTGCGTTTGTCTGTAATGACGCCCTCTGCCGTGCTAAATACACGTTCAGACAATACACTGGCTGCTGGACAGGCCAGCACCTCCAAGGCATAAAGGGCAAGCTCAGGCCATGTTTACAATTTGGAGACCCAGAAGTTAAATGGGGCAGAACCATCAGTCAGTACATGTAGATGTGTGCATACGTTTAAATGCTGCCTCTTGCTAAGACGTTCCATATCAGCTGGTGCTGCCGGTTGCTGTGGCATGGTGACAAAGATTTTGTCGGATATGCTAACCCTGCCTTTTTAGGTGCTGACCGTGACCCAACTGCATTGGCGACCTCTTCCTCTTCCTCCTCCTCCGCCTCTGCCTTCACCTTGTGTTTCCACTTGTCCCCCGGTGTCAGTTGGGAATGCCCTCAGGAGCGCGTCTACCAGCATCTGCTTGTAGTCGCGCATCTTCCTCCATGTTACAGTGAGGGAATTAAGGACGGCACATTATCTTTGTAACGGGGATCCAGCAGGGTGGCAACCCAGTAGTCAGCACAAGTAAAAATGTGGGCAACTTGGCAGTCGTTGTGCAGGCACTGCAGCATTTAGTCGCTCATGTGTGCCAGGCTGCCCAGAGGTAAGGATAAGCTGTCCTCTGTAGGTGGTGTATAGTCTGTGTCTGCCGTATCCCCCAGCCACGGTCCAGTGATAGCCATGAGCTGCGTTGTGTGCCACCCTGCTGTGAACCCGGTACCTCCTCCGCGTCCTCCAGAACTTTGCCCTGGTTGGCCACATCTGTACCTGGCCTTTACTGGTGCAGGAACTCACCCTCTGAGCCACTTCTGAATGACTGACCTGAAACCCTGTGAAATGCCCCTCTTTCTCCTCCTCTTCCTCCTGTGCCACATCCTCTTCCATCATCGCCCTAAGTGTTTTTTCAAGGAGACATAGAAGTGGTATTGTAACGCTAAGAACGGCGTCATCGGCACTGGCCATGATGGTTGAGTACTCAAAACACCGCAACAAGGCACACAGGTCTCGCATGGAGGTCCACTCATTGGTGGTGAAGTGGTGCTGAGCCGCAGAGCGACTGACCCGTGCGTGCTTCAGCTGAAATTCCACTATGGCCTGCTGCTGCTCACACAGTCTCTCCAGCATGTGCAAGGTGGAGTTCCACCTGGTGGGCACGTCGCATATAAGGCGCTGAGCAGGAAGGCCGAAGTTAAGCTGCAGCGCAAACTGGCGAGCAGCAACAGGGTGAGAACACCGAAAGTGCGCAGACGGACCGCACTTTCTGCAGCAGCTCTGACATGTCTGGGTAGTTTTTGAGGAATTTCTGCACCAAATTCAGCACATGCGCCAGGCAAGTGATGTGCGTCAAACTGGCTAGTCCCAGAGCTGCAACGAAATTTCGCCCATTATCACACACCACCAGGCTGGGCTTGAGGCATACTGGCAGCAACCACTCATCGGTCTGTTCTTCTATGCCCCTCCACAGCTCCTGTGCGGTGTGGGGTTTGTCCCCCAAACACATGAGCTTTAAAACTGCCTGCTGACGTTTACCCCTGGCTGTGCTGAAGTTGGTGGTGAAGGTCTTTCGCTGACCGGATGAGGAGGTGGTAGAAGAGGAGGAGGAGGAGGAAGCGGAGTAGGAGACAACAGGAGGCAAACAATAATGCCCTGCGATCCTCGGTGGTGGAAGGACATGCAACAAACCGCTATCCGCCTCAGGCCCTACATTTACCCAGCGTGCAGTTAGGGAGATATAGCATCCCTGCCAGTGCTTACTGGTCCATGTATCTGTGGTTATATGGACCTTGCCACAGATGGCAGCACTGTAACTGTCCTTGGGCTGTGTCTTGCAGCTCAGCTATTGAAGTGAATGAGGCCAGTGGCGTGCCTAGTGTATTTGGCCCCCGGTGCGGGTCCTTTCTCTGGCAACCGCCCCCCCCACCACCACCAATACTTTAATAAAAATTGTACCCCCTCACAGTAGTATTGCCCTCATTGTACAACCTTCACAGTAGTAATGCCCTCTGGCTCTGTGCCCCCTCCATAGTAGAAATGCCCATTGTGCCCCCTTCACAGTAATAATGCCCACTGTCTCCCCATTCACAGTAATAATGCCCACTGTGCCCCCTTCATTGTAGTAATGTCCTCTGGCTCTGTGCCCCCTCCATAGTAGAAATGCCCATTGTGCCCCCTTCATATTAGTAATGCCCTCTGTGCCCCCTCCATAGTAGTAATGTCCTCAGTGCCCCCAGCTATCAGCTGTTTGAAGAGAGGGCAGCGCTCATATGAGAGCTGCTTTCTCTGTTCTGTTCACCTGCTCGCTGTAGCATTTGCAGTGATGAGCAGGTAAACGGAGCAGAGAAGGCAGCGCTCATACAAAAAAAAAAAAAAGCGGACAACCCCTTTAATGACATACTTGGAAAACATTACATACAGTGCTACAGAACATACAGGATCATACAGCGCCACATACCTCTTACATCCAGTGAATTCTCTTCTCTGATGTAGATATTCTCTTTCCTCTTTTTCTCCTGTTAGACTAGACCACCATGGTGACTTCTTTCAGCCGCGCCTCGTCTCTGCATAGTTTAACAAACAGACATCTTACTTTCCTACTTTTCCATCATCCTCCCACCTTCTCAACACCGCATCCTGCCACCCCCTATACTGTGTCCACTGTGCTCCCCAATACTTTCCTGCAGAAACAGTCCCCCTGAAAATACTGTCACCACACAGATGTGCGCACACACAGTGCGTCAGTACCAAAACAGTCCTTTATATTGTGCGCTAGTAGTTAAAAAAAACACCTTCCTTTCAGATCAAACCCCCATATAAAACCCTAAATGAGATCCCCCAATCTCAGACCAAACCCCCTTTAGACCTCTATGTTAGACCCCACATAAGACCCCAGTTTTAAACCTCAGACCAGACCCCATTAGGCCTCCGTGTAAGACCCCGACTTAATATCAGACTTTAGATAAGACCCCCATATAAACCCCCCCAATAGACCTCCAGACCCACATATCAGACCTCAGACCAAACCCCCATATCAGACCTCCAGACCCCTATTAGACCTCCAGACTCCCATATCTTACCCCTATTAAACTTCCAGACCCCCCAGTCAGACCTCCAGACCCCCAATCATACCCCTGTTTGACCTCTAGACCCCCAATCAGACCCCCATTAGACCTCCAGACCCCCCAGTCAGACCTCCAGACCCCCAATCAGACCCCCATTAGACCTCCATACCCCCCAGTCAGAGCTCCAGACGCCCCATTAGACCACGCCAGACCCCCAGTCAGATCTCCAGACCCCTCCAGTCAGACTTTCAGACCCCACCAATCAGACCTCTAGACCACTTCAGACCACTCTAGACCCCCTATTAGACCTCCATATCAGACCTCAGATCAGACTGTAAAATAATAAAGTAACTTAACTCTCCTGTCGCCACTCTCCCTGTCCTGGCTGTCTTCTCAGGGCCTGACCTCCTGCAGCATCAGGTCAGACTGCGCTCTGTACGTCCTGACACTGCAGGCAGCCAGGACACAGCAACGCGGGTCCTGAGAAGAGCGAACAGGAGGAGTCCTGCAGACTAGTGAGCGCTTTTATTATGGAAGCACTCATTAGTATTCCCTTTATAAGATGCACTGCATCTTATAAAGGGAAAAACAATAAGCGTTTCCATCTGTATTGATGAAAGCGCTCATTGTTACTGTTCTGGCACCCCCTGAGAGCCGGCACCCGGGACGGAAGCCCCCCCCAAACCCCCCCCCCCCTCGGGGCAGGCCACTGAATGGGGCAAAGATGCAGTACCATACACAACTCGGGAACAGATGAGGCATTGTATTTAGAAAAAATCCAATCAGGTTGTTCTAGTTCTCTACAGCCCTTCAAATAAACAAAAAACATTTCTATTCAAGTGAGAGAGAGAAATGCTCTTTGTAACCATTTTACATTGTAGCCAAGACATGTTAAACAAAAGACCCTTCCTCTAGTAACCCAGTATTCTCTAATACGGTATGTGAAAATGGGTTTTCCAGACTGGACAACACCTCTGATTATCTTGATTTGTAGATGAAGAATTTCTTAGACGCTCTTAGTATGGTGTATTACATGTGGAGTACATTGAATACTACTTTCCTTTCTAACTGAACCTATAGCCAGTGGCGTACATACAGGGGTCGCAGGGGTCGCACTTGCGACCGGGCCCGGACCTCCAGGGGGCCCGGCTGCCTGTGGACCACCCGGGCCCCTGCAGTGCAGTTGTGCCGTCACTGCCGTGTGGTATATCTTTCGCGGCTGGACGGAGCAAACTTGCGGAGGGCCCGCTGGGAGGCGCCACCAGCAGGAAGTTAGCACGGCCACAAACCTTTTTGCTGGTGGCAGTGACGGTGCAGCAGGAGGAAACGTGGGTCACACAGCCTCTGGTGCCCGCCCCCCTCTCTTCTCTCACACAGCCTCTGGTGCCCGCCCCCCTCTCTTCTCTCACACAGCCTCTGGTGCCCGCCCCCTCTCTTCTCTCACACAGCCTCTGGTGCCCGCCCCCCTCTCTTCTCTCACACAGCCTCTGGTGCCCGCCCCCCTCTCTCTCCTGCTGGTGGCGGTGACGTTGCAGCAGGAGGAAACGTGGGTCTGGAATTGTCTCCCTCCCCTCTCTGGTCCAGCAACAAGGTAAGCCAAAGGGAGGGAGAGGGAGGAGGCATCAAAGTATTTGTATGTCCTCGTGTGCTGCCAGCCTGCTCCATACCCCCTCTCTGTGGAAGCCCTTCCCCCTATCTGCAGCTATCTTCACTCCCCTGTATGCAGCCCCTTCATTCACCTCCCCTGTGTGCAGCACCTTCACCTTCCTGTGTGCAGCACCTTCATTCACCCCCATGTGCAGCCCCTTCATTCACCCCCCCCATGTGCAGCCCCTTCATTCACCCCCCATGTGCAGCCCCTTCATTCACCTCCCCCTGTGTGCAGCACCTTCACCTTCCTGTGTGCAGCACCTTCATTCACCCCCCCATGTGCAGCACCTTCATTCACCCCCCTGTGTGCAGCCCCTTCATTCACCCCCCTGTGTGCAGCCCATTCACTCACCCCCGTGTGCAGCCCATTCACTCACCCCCCCCCATCTGCAGCCTCTTCATTCACCCCCCCCCCCCATGTGCAGCGGCTGCCTGCAGCCCCTTTATTCACCGCCCCTTTTGTGCAGCCCCTTTTTTCACCCCCCATGTGTGCAGCCCCTTCACTCACCCCCCCGGCTTGCAGCCCCTTTATTGGGGGGGCGGGCAGCGGCGGGTTGGTGTGGGGGGGATGGGGGTTGGCGACAGGGAAGGGGGCCCCATGCATCAGTTTCGCACCGGGGCCCCATGGATTGTGTGTACGCCACTCCCTATAGCCATTGCTCAGCTCAAGCTGTCTGCTAATCAATGGGTGTGTAGTAGAGACGAGTGAATCAATTCTAAAGGAATCAATTCATTATAAATTTCTCCAAAAATTCAAATTCTAGAAAATCCAAATTGCTATTTGTTTTGGGTGAGCTGCTAAAAATGGAGGACACTATTTCACAGGTCAGAATACAGAAAAGAAGGCATCTGCCACTAAAAGAGATAATTTTTTGGCTGCATTTTAATAACAAAAAAAATATATGTTACTGTGACTTTGACATTACAAATGCTGTCTTGGCGTTAAAGAGCTTGAAAGAGGTTGGGTACAGTCTTAGGAGACCACAGAGTATCATGCACGACTTTTCACAGCAATGAAGGAACTTCAGTCGAATTTATTCGGACCTAAAACAAATTTGACAACCGATTAGTGTGAATCGGACACATTGCTAGAGTGTAGCCTACTAAGACAAGACTTGTAAAGACAATCCAGATTATGCCCCATCCAGGGATGACAAAGTCAAATGGTAAATCTACTCTAGTTTGGAGGTCAAGTGCACTTTATAGTAAAGGCTTAAATCCTAACTGCACTGAAAATCTGTGGCAGCAGTTGAACCTAATATTTCTCCCCCTCATGGTATACTTCCAGTGGCACAGAAACATTAAATGTGACAATATAGTAGTAATATAGTAGTCAACTCAATCGCAGTTGTAGGTGACCTGAGCCTGACTGTGACTAGGAGAAGACAAGGTGTTCCCCTGTGACTTGATGTCCTTAACTGACAGTAGTTGCCCTTCAGAGTTAAAAAAAATGTTTAAAATGTTATTTAAAGATGAGGAATGTGGGTATAGATTTCTATTGCCAACTGCTTTGGTATATTTATTTAACTTGTCATCCAAAAGTGCTGCAATCTATATGTTCAGACTGGCAACAGTACCAAGGTCAAAAGCTATTAACTGCACAAGACAGGCAGGCAGACTTTCAATTTGAGCGAACGCTGTTCATTTTGACAGATTGGCTTTAAAGTGAGCAAGGGGTTAAAATAAAATACCTAATGCACTTTCCGGAAACTGCCCTATCTCTAGCTCATTAGTTAACATGAAATTTTCTTGGACTGCAGACAAATGATCAGAACAGCGAGGCCATTATGGAATATATTACATGATTTAGCAGATGAAAAAAAAAAGGAAAGCTAATGAGGGTAGTTAATTAAAAGAAATTAGCAGCATACACTCAACAGAAATTATACATTATGAACATTTTAGCCGTACAAGGTTTATTCATTTTTCCCTCTACCCAAATTGCTCTTTTTATATTTTAGTAAACAGTATTTTTCATGCCAAACTTTCTTTACATACCGCACTCTCTTGGTCTGATTAAGCTCGGTTGCGGAACAGTTTATTACAGCTTCACAGAGGTAGTTCACTTGCAGGATCATCACTTTTACAATTGGAAGGAAACATTGTCTTTCGATATTCACAATGGGCTCAGTGGGAATATTCTTCTATTCACTTCTTAATTGTTTTGTATTATAAGCTGACATGTGTATATATTGCTCTACTGAGCTGAGTCACATTATTATGACCACTTCCTACTCTACTTTTGAGGTCAGCAGTGTGTAGGTCATGAAGGTAGTCACGTGTCATGAGCTGTCTTGGTCGGTATATACATTGTGCGATAGGCTGTATGCACACATATGCCTCATTGTCGTCATGGGTGAAAGAGTGACAGTATTTCTGAAACTGTGTCGTTTATCAAACGTTTGTGTGCTGCTGTGGTGAAAGTGTATTGTGAGTGGACAAATGGCACCATTGTGAATAAGTGATGTGGAAACTGCGGAGCCATTGATTTGACAGGTGAACTTTGGATACGAAGGTGCACAAGGCGGACCAACATGCTGCAGCGGACTAGCTCACTGCCAAAATTTACCAGGGGGCTACCAGAAGTGTGTATGAAGCAGACAGAAGGTCACTGCACCTCTGCTAACAAAGTTGCCTCGACAGAGAAGGCTTTCATTTTTGCAGAAGTATCGGAATTGGACTTCTAATGATTGGCAAAGAGTTGCCTTGTCTGGTAAGTCACCTGTTCTGCTTTATCGAATGTGAAAAACATGAGAGAATAAACATCCTGCAACCATCGCTGGAAGAACACAAGATGGCGGCAGCATTTTGGTCTGGAAATGTTTTCATGGCATTCGCTAAGGCTACTATTTCATGTGGAAGGCACCAATTTGGGTATCAATCCATCCTTGCAGACCGCATACACTCATATTTGCTGGTTGTCTTCCCTGGGGTGGATAGTATCTTCCAGTAAGAGACTACAACATTTATAGAGCTAGAAATGTCCAACCTTGGTTGGAAGAGCATGACCAAGATTTCCAAGTACTACCCTGACCCCCTAATTCCCCAGACTCTACCCCAATTGAGCACCCTCTATGGTACCTCCCCCATGCACCCTCTAGCAGCTATGGCTCCAGATACATGCAACAACCTACCGGGACCTTATTGAGTTAGGGTGCATTCACACAGCTGTATGAATTTTGCAGTTCGCAAAAAATCCAGATGACGTTCGTGTGATGTCCGTACTGCATCCGTTTTTTTTTGCAGACCTAGTGTAATAATATCTATTCTTGTGCACAAAATAGGCAAGAATAGGACATGTTCTATCTTTATTGCGGGACTGCAGAACGGGCATACAGATGTGGATAGCACATGGTGTGCAGTCTAAATTTTTTGCGGCTCCATTGAAATGAATGGATGCACATCCAATCCACAAAAAATGCAGTGAATCAGATGCGGACCAAAAATAAGGGTCGTGTGAATAGATCCTTAATCTCAGCCATCCAGCTGCTGTCCGTACTGCACACGAAAATTATTCTGGATATTAGCTGGTGGTCATAATAATGTGACTCGACTGTGTATATTTTCTATATATTAACCCAAAATAGCACCATATATGTATTGTGCATTGAAAACCATTATTTACAGCATCTATGAAATATGCATTATTAGTATAGAGGTAAGATTATATATCAAAGTTTTCATCTGTATTCTTTTTATTCGACAGTGGTATTGAAAGAATTTTCATTCTTCCCTTTGTTGAAGTCCAAATCTACATTTGTGTGAAAAAAAAAACATACAGCAGAAACAAGGACACACATACTGCTGTATTAGCAAATCCAAACTTTATTTCCTCATTGGAGCTTAGAGTTCTCCGGCTTTTGGTTCCACACCTCCCCACCAGATCAATGGAGGAAACCATACTTACCTTTTCTCTGACTCTCGGTTCTAGCTTCTTTGGTCCACCGTTGCATTTGTCATGCTCTGGTCCCCTCTTTTAAATTTGCAGCATGGACGTGGGTCACCTGTGCAGCTGCAGAAAATGACTGGCTGCAGTGTGGATCTATTCCTCAAGGAGCACATGATAGTGACAGAATGCAACGGAAACCGTAACACAACAAATGCAGTAGTGTACTGAAGGATCTGGAACTGAGTGGCGGGGAGCAAGAAAATATGCTTCCTACCACAAGTATAACAAAAAGGGGGGAGCAGAAATTTTTACAAAAAATTGAGAACACCTTTAAGGCTCTTGCACAATGGCACACTGAAATAGTCTTATGGCTATGTATGAACCTGTATCGCTCTTAGTACAGCCTCCTTGCACTGCAGTACGCAGTTTGTCAGACTTTGCAAGGAAGTATCCTCCACTAGGATCAATGCCTAGTAGAGAATACCTCAGTACATATGAAGTCCATTGGAACATAGCACAGCATTAACAGAATAAGCCTCTGTAGGTCTTTTTCTGAAATCAGAGACTTAAGGAGGTATAGTAGAAGTCTTAAAGAGGTTGGCTAGTCTCCTATAGTGATGACCTATCCTCAGGATAGGTCATCAATAGCAGATCGGTCTGATTCCTGGCACCCCCACTGATCAGTTGTTTAAAGAGTACACAACGCTCGTACAAGTGCTGCTTTCTCTTCACTATTTAGCTGATCACCATCAACATCACAGCAGCAAGCAGGTGTAATTGCAGCTCGTCCATCCCATGCACTTAATGCACTTAAGGAGCAGTTACACTCAATCTGCACCGGCCCATTGGTCCCTCTATAGAAGACATACTACGTCATAGTATAGCTGTGTGTATGAGATCTTATTGTGACTCAAGTTACTCTTCTCAAAATGGAAAGAATCTTGAAGGATACAATTTTGTTTACTCAGGCTGGTGAGATTGTGAGTTGGCTGCATCACTCTAGCATAAAAAATGCAGTACAAATCATATGTTTGTTCAGTTAGTGTTTGCTATCGTTGTAGGGGTATGAAATGCTCCTAGAATTATTTCTAATAATTATGTTTAAGTGGTACCATAGGTAAAGAGTGCAGATGTGCTTTTACATGCAGTTTTCTTACAACTAGTGAATGCAAATTCAAGAAAATATAGCATGCTATAATTCCACGAATTAGTATGTAGTGCTATATGTGAATGGGAATTAAAAATTAAAAAATTAATTAACATATTATATATATTTACTAGTTATGAGCGAGCATGCTCGCCGAGTACCGGTTCGGCTCGAGCATCGCTATGCTCGGCAGATCCGAGCACTCGGCCGAGTACCACATGTGCTCGAGCGCCATGCTCGAGTCTGCTCCCCGCACGTTTGGCGCTTTCTAAGAAGCCAATAAACATGCAGGTAAGTATTGCCATCACTGTAATGCCATTAGACATGTTTTCTACTGGCATTACAGTTGGCTGGCTGGAATATGTCATCGGGTGCTATATATGCGGGTTTGGCTCATCGCGAGTCAGGGAGAGCTGCTGTTAGGAAGGGACAGAGAGAGTGTAGGGCGAATTTGATTACAAATAACTCATTTTAAAGATGTTCAAAAGAACCAAAACTCCCTTTAAGGACTATTGTTAGAGGTGTTAGCAAAATTTATAAAAATTTATAAAATACCAGTGACAGAAGTCATTTTCTGTATTCCACAAACTCTGCTTGCTGTGAGCAGTGAGATGCAAATCTACACTTATATCTTGACTGTCTGCGGCCTATATTTAATTCAAAAATACCAGTGACAGAAGTCATTTTCTGTATTCCACAAACTCTGCTTGCTGTGAGCAGTGAGAAGCAAATCTACACTTATATCTAGACAGTGTGCGTCCTATATTTAACTCAAAAATACCAGTGACAGACAGTCATTTTCTGTATTCCACAAACTCTGCTTGCTGTGAGCAGTGAGATGCAAATATAGACTTATATCTAGACTGTGTGCGGCCTATATTTAATTCAAATACTAGTGACAGACAGTCATTTTCTGTATTCCACAAACTCTGCTTGCTGTGAGCAGTGAGATGCAAATCTACACTTATATCTAGACTGTGTGCGGCCTATATTTAATCCAAATAGCAGTGACAGACAGTCATTTTCTGTATTCTACAAACTCTGCTTGCTGTGAGCAGTGAGAAGCAAATCTACACTTATTTCTAGACAGTGTGTGAGGCCTATATTTAATCCAAATAGCAGTGACATCCACTGTCAATATGAAGAAGGTGAATATTAAGGGACGGGGTAGTGGACATGATTCTGATGGTTCACACAGAGGCTGTAGCTCAGGACGCGTTGCAACTGTGCCTACTGCCAGAGCACAAGGAAAAAAGCCATCCAATATACCTAGCTTCATGTCCCAGTTTGCAGGGCATCGCAAGACAACACTCTTGAAGTCAGACCAGTGCGACCAGGTGGTCGGTTGGATTGCAGCAGATAATGCTTCCACTGGGTTAATCACCACCCTGTCTTCCACCAAGTCCAGTATCAGTAGCCAACAGTCTGGACAACAACACAATCCTCACCCTGATCATCCTTACTCCCACCATGTAGAGTCTGGCCAAACAAGCGATCCCGTACTCGGATGTTCCGAGGAGCTATTTTCACCCCCATCACTTAATTTGGCCCTCTCCCCAAGCACTCTTGAAGAGGGACATGAGATTTTGTGCCCTGATTCTCAACCTCTAGAGCCTTCACACTCACAAGATAATGTGTTTAAGGAGGTGGATGATGACGAGACACAGTTGCCACCAAGTCAACCACAATTACTGTCTGCAGAGGTTGATAAAGTTGTGTTGGGGTCAGCAAATGAGCAGGATGATCACAGTGGGGAAGTTGAAGAGGACTTGGTGGACGATGAGGTCACTGACCCAACATGGGAAGGCGGAAACGCGAGCGAGGACAGCAGTCCCGAGGGGGAGCGATCTGCAGCACCGCAACAGGCTGGAAGAGGCAGTGGGGTGGCAATAGGGAGAAGACGGGCCACGCCAAACAGGCCCGCAAGTGTTCCATGGAGCACCCCCTTGCCAAGGGGTAGGTGTTCCGCAGTATGGCACTTTTTTGAAGAAAGTGCAGACGACAAAAGAAAAGTAGTTTGCAACCTGTGCCACACCAAAATGAGCCGAGGTGTGAACAGTACCAACCTCACCACCACCAGCATGATCTGCCACATGGCAGCCAAGCACCGCAATAAGTAGGAGGAACGCCTGGATCCACAATCTGTGTTCGTCATGCCACTGCATCCTCTTCCCCTATGTTGGGTGATGACCAATCGAAGGCGCAGGCCCGGATGCCTCCCGTGCTGCACCTGTACCGTCACAAGCGCCATCAGCGACCACATCCACTTCCCTGTCCCAGCGCAGCGTCCAAATGTCTTTACCCCAGGCATTTGAACGCATGCGCAAATTCCCAGCCACCCACCCACAGGCCATGGCACTAACCGCCCAACTTTCTAAGTTACTGGCAGTTGAAATGTTGCCATTTAGGCTTGTGGACACTGAGGCCTTTCGCGGCCTGATGTCGGCGACCGTCGCTCGTTACTCAGTCCCCATCCGCCACTATTTTTCCAGGTGTGTTGTCCCCGCCTCACACCAGCATGTGTCTGCTAACATCACCCGTGCTCTGACCAACACAGTTACTGCTAAGGTCCACCTAATGACTGACACATGGACAAGTGCTAGTGGCCAGGGACGCTACATTTCCCTGCGGGCACACTGGGTGAACGTAAAAAAGGAGGCTGGGAGCAACTTGTACCCTGGGATGGCACAGGTGCTACCGATGCCCAGGATTGCGGGCCCTACTTCTATCAGGGTTACCGCCAGCTCCTATGTAAGTGGCTCCTCCTCCTCCGCTTCCACCTCCGAATTCTCCGCATGCAACACCAGTCAGCCATCAGTGGTAGTTGGAAGCAGTGTATCACTGCTGTGGGGAAACGTCAACAGGCCGTGCTGAAGATGATATGCTTAGGGGATAAACAGCACACCGCCGCAGAGCTTTGGCAGGGGATAAGAGACCAGATTAAGCTGTGGCTCTCGCCACTCAACCTGTAACCAGGAATGGTTGTGTGTGATAATGGGCATCACTTGGTGGCGGCTTTGGAGCTCGGCAAGTTCACACACATCCCATGCCTAGCCCATGTCTTTAACTTAGTGGTTCAGCGGTTTCTGAAAACCTAACCCAATTTGCCCGAGCTACTGGCGAAGGTGCGCCGCATGTGTTCACATTTCCGCAAGTCATCAACAGCTTCAGCCGGTCTATTGACGCTACAGCAGCGCTTGAAATTGCCAGCTCACCGGCTGTTGTGCGACGTGAGCACACGCTGGAACTCCCCATTACACATGTTGGCCAGGCTTTGTGAGCAGCAAAGGGCAGTAATGGAATACCTGCTGCAGCACGGTCGTCGCCTTTCCAGTCAGCTTCTGCTCTTCATAAGCGAAGAGTGAGGATGGATGTCTGACCTCTGTGAGGTGTTAAGAAACTTTGAGGAATCGACACAGATGGTGAACGGCGATAACGCTATTGTCAGTGTAACCATCCCACTTCTGTGTCTACTCAAACACTCGCTGCTCACAATTAAGGCCGACGCTGTTCGTGGGGAAGAGTTGGAAATGGAGAAAGAACAGATGAAAGAAGATCGCAGCACTCCAAGGTCTTCTAGTTTTCAAAGTTTATTCCACCACGTGAAATGCGACGTTTCGACCCAGGGGGGGTCTTTATCAAGCATATGGAGAAAGAAGACATGACCCTGGGTGATAGCCAGAACACCCTCAGTTTGTCTGCTTAGCGCGTATTGGAGGAGGAGCAGGGGACAGTTGCCTCCGCTACACAGGGTGGAACTTTAATTCCATCTGTTCAGCATGGGTGAACAGAAAAGGGGGATGAGGAAATGGACAGTCATCCTCCTGATGACGACAGCGAAGTCTTGCACACTGATACTCTGGCACACATGGCTGACTTCGTGTTAGGCTGCCTTTCCCGTGACCCCCATGTTATACGCATTTTAGATAACAAGAATTACTGGGTGTTCACCCTTCTGGACCCCCGCTACAAAGAGAACTTCTTATCTCTCATTCCTCCGGTGGAGAGGATGAGCAAAATTGTGCTATACCAGAAGTTCCTTGTTGACAGATTGCTGCAAAAATTTCCATCTGACAGTGCTGGCAGCAGAGTCTGTACTTGGGCAAACGAGGTGGGGAGACAAGGGGATCACACAGCACTTCCAGGGCAGGACAACACTCTCCAAGGCCTGGGACAGTTTTATGACACACCGCCAGCACCCTCAACATGATGCACGTCCTGGTGTCACAAGAAGGGAAAAGTTTTGGAAGATGAGGAAGGAGTACGTAGCAGACTGTGTCAGCGTCTTCAGGGATCCCTCAGTGCCTTACAACTACTGGGTGTCCAAGCCGGACACGTGGCACGAACTGGCGCTCTAAGCCTTGGAGGTGCTGGCCTGCCCTGCCACCAGCGTTTTGCCTGAGCGTTTATTTAGTGCTACTAGTGGTCTTCCATTTCTCATCCTTCTCGTCCATCATATCTACATGCTTAATTGTTGGATATAATGCCATCGCTTATATGCCTTCTCATATAATTTTTCGGATGGTCAGCTCACCCCCAGGCCCTCGCATATAATTTTTCAGATTGTCAGCTCACCCGCAGGCCCTCACCCATAATGTTTTAGATGGTCAGCTCAGCTGAAGACCTTTACCTCTAATGTTTTAGTGGGTCACCAGCAGGCCATCAATCATACTTCACCTCTCCTCCTGTATAACGTTTCCTCATCCCAAATACTCTCTTAAGAGTCCTGTATTGTTATTTATCATTACTACTATTCGTACCGAATTTTGACACGGAGCCGAACCCGAACATTTACCTAAAAGTCCGGGTTCGTTGTTCGGCGATTTCTATGGCGCATTTTGAAAGCATGCAAAGCAGCCAATCAACAAACGTCATACTACTTGCCATCATAGCCATGCCTACTATTGGCATGGCTGTGATTGGCCAAGTGCAGCATGTGACCCAGCCTCTATTTAAGCTGGAGTCACATCGCGCCTAGGGCGAGATTAGGCAGGGATTAACTCAGCAAAATCACTTAATGAAGTGATCGATCTACAGCTCTGAATCATTCAACTTCTGCTAGTTAATTGCTCACTGTTTTTAGGCTGCCCAGAGCGTTTTTCTGTCACTTTTTTCTGGGGTGATCGGTGGCCATTTTGTGTCTTGTGGTGCGCCAGCACAAGCTGCCACCAAGTCCATTAATGCATCAATAGTGTAATACTGTCTAGCAAAGAATATATATTTTTTTCTGGGGTGAAATTCAATTTCAAAAATAGCAATACCCTAAATCAGTGGTTTCTGCTGTGGCAGGACAAGTTTTATAGTGTCCGTCAAAGGATAGCTTTTGTTCTGGGGTGAAATTCAATTACCAAAATAGCATTACCGTAAATCTGGTGTTCCAGCTGTGACTGGACAAGTTTCATAGTGTCCGTCAAAGGATATATTTTTTTCTGGGGTGAAATTCTGTTGCAAAAATAGCAATACTGTAAATCTGGTGTTCCAGCTGTGACTGGACAAGTTTCATAGTGTCCGTCAAAGGATATATTATTTTCTGGGTTGAAATTCAGTTGCAAAAATAGAAATACCGTAAATCTGGTGTTCCAGCTGTGACTGGACAAGTTTCATAGTGTCCGTCAAAGGATATATTATTTTCTTAGGTGAAATTCAGTTGCAAAAATAAAAATACTGTAAATCTGGTGTTCCAGCTGTGACTGGACAAGTTTCATAGTGTCCATAAAAGTATAGCTTTTATTCTGGGTTGAAATTCAATTTCCAAAATAGCAATACCGTAAATCTGGTGTTCCAGCTGTGACTGGACAAGTTGCATAGTGTCCGTAAAAGTATAGCTTTTGTTCTGGGTTGAAATTCAATAACCAAAATAGCAATACAGTAAATCTGGTGTTCCAGCTGTGACTGGACAAGTTTCATAGTGTCCGTCAAAGGATATATTATTTTTTGGGGTGAAACTCAGTTGCAAAAATAGAAAAAACGTAAATCTGGTGTTCCAGATGTGACTGGACAAGTTTCATAGTGTCCATCAAAGGATATATTATTTTCTTGGGTGAAATTCAGTTGCGAAAATAGCAATACCGTAAATCTGGTGTTCGAGCTGTGACTGGACAAGTTTCATAGTGTCCGTAAAAGTATAGCTTTTGTTCTGGGTTGAAATTCAATTACCAAAATAGCAGTACCGTAAATCTGGTGTTCCAGTTGTGACTGGACAAGTTTCATAGTGTCCGTCAAAGGATATATTATTTTCTGGGGTGAAATTCAGTTGCAAAAATAGAAATACCGTAAATCTGGTGTTCCAGCTGTGGACTGGACAAGTTTCATAGTGTCCTTCAAAGGATATATTATTTTCTGGGGTGAAATTCAGTTGCAAAAATAGAAAAACCGTAATCTGGTGTTCCAGCTGTGACTGAACAAGTTTCATAGTGTCCGTCAAAGGATATATTATTTTCTGGGGTGAAATTCAGTTGCAAAAATAGAAATACCGTAAATCTGGTGTTCCAGCTGGGACTGGACAAGTTTCATAGTGTCCGTAAAAGCATAGCTTTTGTTCTGGGGTGAAATTCAATTACCAAAATAGCAATACCGTAAATCTGGTGTTCCAGCTGTGACTGGACAAGTTTCATCGTGTCTGTCCATCACTGGTGCGTGGCTGGGGGAAACGGAGGACGATGACGATACGCCTCCCACAGAGGACAGCTTGTCCTCACCTCTGGGCAGCCTGGCACACAGGAGCGACTACATGCTGCAGTGCCTGCGCAGTGACAGCAGAGTTGCCCACATTTTAACGTGTGTGGACTACTGGGTTGCCACCCTGCTGGGTCCCCGGTACAAATACAATCAGGGGTGTGGAAATTTAAAAAAAAACTACTTGTCGAAGGACTAAAGCGGGGGCTCGATCTACTTGTCCCTCATAACAATCTACTTGTCCTGATACAAAAAATAGTTTTAAATAATGGAGATGTGACATGGAGGCGGGAGATGTGACGGGGGGGGGGGGGCGGCGGGAGATGTGACATGGGGGGAGGGGGGGCGGGAGATGTGACATGGGGGGGCGGGAGATGTGACATGGGGGGGTTGGAGAAGTGACATGGGGGGGGCGGGCGATGTGACATTTCTCTCCCCCTCATGTCACATTTCTCTCTCCCCCCCATGACACATTTCTCTGAATCCAACCCACCATGCCACATTTTCTCTCCCCTCCCCATGTCGCATTTTCTCTCCCCTCCCCCATGTCGCATTTTCTCTCTCCCCCTCCATGTCACATTTTCTCTCTCCCCCTCCATGTCACATTTTCTCTCCCCCCAATGTCACATTTTCTCTCCCCCCATGTCACATTTTCTCTCCCCCAATGTCACATTTCTCTTCCCCCCATGTCACATTTCTCTCCCCCATGTCACATTTCTCTGAATCCCACCCCCATGTCACATTTTCTCTCCCTCCCCATGTCACATTTTCTCTCCCTCCCCATGTCACATTTTCTCTCCCCCTCCATGTCACATTTTCTCTCCCCTCCATGTCACATTTTCTCTCCCCTCCATGTCACATTTTCTCTCCCCCTCCATGTCACATTTTCTCTCCCCCTCCATGTCACATTTTCTCTCCCCCTCCATGTCACATTTCTGATTCTGCCTGATTCTCTGCTTTGGGACCTCTCTCCTCTGTCTGGGTCCTGGGGCCTAAATAACTAAAAGTGGCCTTCTCCGTTGGTGGGTGACATGATGCCTCTTTTGCTGCTATGGGACCTCTCTCCTCTGTCTGGGTGTCAGGGGCCTAACTTTCACATACTTGCTTGCTGTCTTGGTGGCAGACATTTAACACTTTTTACTGTCTAATAACCGCCCCATTGTCTGGGTGTCAGGGGCCTATATGTCGTTTAATCATTTGTTATCTTGGTGGGAGATATTAAACTCTTTTTACTGTCATGACCGCCCCATTGTCTGGGTGTCAGGGGCCTAAATTTCATGTACTTGCATGCTGTCTTGCTGGCAGACATTTAACACTTTTTACTGTCTAATGACCGCCCCATTGTCTGGGTGTCAGGGGCCTATATGTCGTTTAATCATTTGTTGTCTTGGTGGGAGATATTAAACTCTTTTTACTGTCATGACCGCCCCATTGTCTGGGTGTCAGGGGCCTAAATTTCACATTCTTGCTTGCTGTCTTGGTGGCAGACATTTGACACTTTTTACTGTCTAATGACCGCCCCATTGTCTGGGTGTCAGGAGCCTATATGTCGTTTAATCATTTATTGTCTTGGTGGGAGATATTAAACTCTTTTTACTGTCTAATGACCGCCCCATTCTCTGGGTGTCAGTGGCCTATATTTCGTTATAATTGCTTGCTGTCTGGGTGAGAGACATTAAACTCTTTTTACTGTCAAATGACCTCTCCTCTGTCTGGGTGTCAGGGGCCTACTTAAATGATAATGGCCTGTTCCATTGCAGGTTGACCTGAGTCCTGTTTTGCTGTTACGGGACCGCTCTCCTCTTTGCGGGTGCCATGGCCCTGAGTCTGTGAATGAGGCCTGTGGCACTGCAGGCAGACATGAATCCTGTTTGGCTGTGATGAGAACATCAACTCCCATAGCATTCCCACCTGATGCCATCCCAACCTCCTATTCCTCCTCCTTCTCCTCCAAGTTGTCAATTGATATTGGTTAATTTTTATTTATTTTATTTTAAAGTATAACTGTCAAATTTTTTTTTTTTTTTTTTTACTATTGGATTTTGGTGATCAATATTACCTTGTTGGCCCTGTTTTAATTTCTGATTGTTTAATAAATAACCCCTAAAAGCCACCTAAAAGTCCCCAGTATTGGCTATATTTACCTGAGATAAAATCAGGTTGCTATGTTCCTTCCGTCTACCAGATAGAGGACGGAGCACGCTGCGTGCACTGGGAACTGATAGTGAGTCAGCATTGTAAGGGAATGTTTAAAAAGCCAGGTTCTTCCTGACAGGAGATAACAGTGCTGGGCTGTGTGTGTGAACTTCTCCTCATGCCTGTGCTTGGCAGACACTCCCTTAGCAGTTCTGGAGAATGTACATATGCCGGCTGCTCAGTGTATAAATGACAGCCTTATCTGATAAGAGGAGAGCTTGTAGAAGGACTACAGGCTTCAGCCAGACCTGGGAACTTCACTGCAAGACCCCCCTATACAGAGCTGGTCTTCACTAACTTCACTGCAGGTGTCCTATGGATTAGCCTCAGGGCTGAGGGCGGCCATCTTAACAGAATAGTGAAATTGCAGTTTTATGCAGACTGGTTGCTAAGGGCTGAATCTTATTAAATAAGGGGTAAGTAAGTCTAATAGTTATTGATTCAGGTATATTATCATATTAGTAACTACATATATGAAAACTGAAATTTGGGTCTAAATGTGACAGTTATCCTTTAAGTCATTTCCCTATCCACATTTGTTTGCAGGGGATTTACCTACATTCTGCTGCCTTTTGCAGCCCTCTAGCCCTTTCCTGGGCTATGTTACAGCATTTTTAGTGCCCAAAAGTTCGGGTCCCCATTGACTTCAATGGGGTTCGGGGTGAAGTTCGGGTCGAGTTCAGATCCCGAACCCGAACATTTTCGGGAAGTTCGGCCGATCTTCTCGAACCCGAACATCCAGGTTTTCGCTCAACTCTAGTCACTACCTCACTGAAGTGGTACTGGGAAATTGGAGCGCCCCCGTATGACTTTCTTGGAATTGGTAGACGTGGCCATCCCTCAGGCTCCCTCTCCAGAAGAGAACCCTGATTCCCCATTACTCACCATGGTAGGCGCATAATGAACATCGAAAGTTGAAAGAGCAGACATCGATAGATCGTCAACATCACGGGGACGTGTGATCAGCTTAGAAGTTATCTAGAGTTAACAAAGCGGCAGCAGAACCTCACCTACAATTTTATATACATGGTCACTGGTCAGCTCAACGTCCACTCCGTTCCTCTTACAAGTTCATTATCATCAGATGATAGTCCGGTCAACTACAATCAAAGCCACCGTCCGTCCCTCTTAGTCATGGCCCCAGTTCCGAAAATCATGAAAATTTTTGTCTCAACTTGCTATTTATATAAAAGTAAATATACAGGAAAGAATGTTTTCTAAAAATTTTCCTCTAAAATCGCTTTTATCTTCGGTTTTGTGAGTTTTATGGTCAGTCTGTAAAAGTGACGAACAACTCGGGCAACATCGTTCCCAGCAGCGACATTGTAGTCCAAGATGCATCCAGACATCCTCCCCAAGCTGTCCCCGACCCATTTCGGTGGTGTTTCCATCAATGTCTGACCTTTTCCTATGAACCAGGCACCCTCCCCCCAGTGGGTGCCTGGTTTAATGCTCGGGTTCTCTCATTGACTTCTATAGAGCTCGGGTGCTCGGTAGAGCACCCAAGCATCCCGATGTTCTCGGGCAGAGCACCCGAGCACCCGAGCATCGGGGTGCTCGATCATCACTAATATTTACTGTTCTACCATATAAGAACACTGTCTGAAAACACACATTGTGAGTCCAATCTTACATGGTAAACTTCTCTTAAAAAAGGGAAGCTGGTCGCGATAAGTGACAAGGCCAGTTCTTGTGTTAGAACGCTTTTATGAATGAGGCTCAATAGAGAAGATTTATTGAAACTGGTACAAAGGAAAACTGGCTTAATTGCCCATAGCAACCAATCAGATTCCACCTTTCATTTTTCAGGGTTCCTTTGGAAAATGAAAGAAGACATCTGATTGGTTGCCAATTCAACTAAGACAGTTTTCCTTTCTATCAGTTTTGATATATCTCCTCCATTGGAATTGTGTTTATTTTGCTTTTTGTTTTTATTTTTTTTAAAAAGCTTCCTGGAAGTGGTCATATTGGAAATCCACCCTTTATACAGTATTACACAGTTAATACAGTTGAAAACATAGAATTTATCAAGTTCAACCAAGGGAAAAGTGGGAATATGAATTTTAAAAAAAGGGGAGCGAGACCCAGATTTCTACACATTCGTAAATATTAATGTAATTTAGAATTTATCTAAACCCTTTTAAAACTATCCACTGTTCCTAATGTCACTATGTCACTATTCCACAGATTTACAGTTCTTACAATAAAGAGGTTTTACACCCCTGTAGACTGAACTTTTTCTTCTCCAGTCGGAGGCAGTGCCCCCTTGTCTTTTGAGGGAATTTTACATGGAACAGTTTTTCACCATATTTTTTTGTACTGCCCATTTATATATTTGTATAGGTTAATCATGTCCCCCCCTTAGACATCTCTTCTTAAGACTAAATAAATTCAATTCTTTATAATTAAGACCCTGCATGCCCCTTATAAGTTTAGTCACTCCCATTTGTAAATTTTCCTGCACCAGATCATGCTTTCTATGGACTGGGGCCCAGAACTGAACTATATATTCTAGATGAGGCAGCATTTAAGCTTTGTAAAGGGGCAATATTACATCCCTGTCCCGTAACCCTTTCTTTCTTTATGGTCAGCATGGAACCTGAAAACCACATGAGTCAACTGACAGAAATGTCATAGATTATTATAGTCTGGTGATGTCTGGTGAATACAGTTCCCTCCCAATGATAGGAGCTGCGTACTGAGCCTAATCTGTGTGTATAGTGTTATAATGTGTTACTATACCTCCTAACTAGTCATTTGCTCGCCAGCTCTCTAAGATGACTCTGTTTATCTTGTCCAGAAGGTTTCAGCCTATTGTGCCTGCTATATTGGCCAGTGTACAATCCCATCAAGTGGATGGGATAGAGCTGCAATGCTAAGCACTGCCGCTATACAATGCACGGCACTCAGATGAGTATACTAAGTCCAAGTGCAATTGCTCTTTCAAACAGCTGATCAGCAGGGGTGCAAAGAGTTGGATTTAATCACTAGTATGTAGTGATGTCGCGAACATAAAATTTTCCGTTCGCGAACAGCGAACGCGAACTTCCGCAAATGTTCGCGAACGGGCGAATCGGGCGAACCGCCATAGACTTCAATTGGCAGGCGAATTTTAAAACCCACAGGGACTCTTTCTGGCCACAATAGTGATGGTAAAGTTTTTTCAAGGGGTCTAACACCTGGACTGTGGCATGCCGGAGGGAGATCTATGGCAAAACTCCCATGGAAAATTACGTAGTGGACGCAGAGTCGGGTTTTAATCCATAAAGGGCATAAATCAACTAACATTCCTAAATTGTTTGGAATAACATGCTTTAAAACATCCAGTGTGTGTATACGATCAGGTATGATGTTGTATCGATCAGGTAGTGTAAGGGTTACGCCCGCTTCACAGACATTGACAGACCAAACTCCCCTTTTAATGCACCGCAAACAACCGCAAACAGTCCATTTGCACAACCGCAAACTCCCCAATTGCACAAGGTTGGATACCAAGCTAGCCATGTCCCGGTGAAGGTTTCTTCCTCCACCCAGCCACGTACAACACCAAGGGTCCCCGAAAGGTGAATTGAATTGATTTTTCGAACGGGGAGATGGTTTAAAAAAACGCTGGCTCCCTCCACTCTGTTTTAATCCACGGTCACTGCGTCTGCGCCGTGCAATTTACTGTCACACCCGATATGAGTGGTATTTTCTGTAGTACTATTCTATACTAAAATTAGACTAATGTGTAAAAATGAAATGCCTTATTTATCGGCAAGCTACTGTGCCACCCGGTATCAGTGGTTGGCACTGGCAGTGGGCACACTACAGTCTGTGGAAGTGGGCCTGACACACACTGGCAGCAGGCAAGCAACTGAATTTAGACTACTGTCTAAAAATGAAATGCCTTATTTATCGGCAAGCTACTGTGCCACCCGGTATCAGTGGTTGGCACTGGCAGTGGGCACACTACAGTCTGTGGAAGTGGGCCTGACACACACTGGCAGCAGGCAAGCAACTGAATTTAGACTACTGTCTAAAAATGAAATGCCTTATTTATCGGCAAGCTACTGTGCCACCCGGTATCAGTGGTTGGCACTGGCAGTGGGCACACTACAGTCAGTGGAAGTCGGCCTGACACACACTAGCAGGCAAGCAACTGAAATTACACTAAAGTGTAAAAATGAAATGCTTTTTTTTGATGCAAAGTCCTGTGCCACACGGGATGACAGGGGTGGGCACTGGCAGTGGGCACACTACAGTCAGTGGAAGTCGGCCTGACACACACTAGCAGCAGGCAAGCAACTGAAATTACACTAAAGTGTAAATATTAAATGGCTTTTTTTATGCAAAGTCCTGTGCCAGCCGGTATCAGTGGTGGGCACTGGCAGTGGGCACACTACAGTCAGTGGAAGTCGGCCTGACACACACTGGCAGCAGGCAAGCAACTGAATTTAGACTAAAGTGTAAAAATTAAATGCCTTTTTTGGATGCAAAGTCCTGTGCCACATGGGATGACAGGGGTGGGCACTGGCAGTGGGCACACTACAGTCTGTGGGCCTGCAGCTCCTCACACACAGGCAGGCCAGGCAACTGCAATATGTATATGGAGAAAAAAAAAAGCAGACTAATGTTGCAGCCCTAAAAAGGGCTTTTTGGGGTGCTGTCAGGACGCTGTCCTTACAGCAGAGATCAGATGAGTCTTTCAGGACTGGAGTGGACACTGAATTCACTAGCCTAGCTATCGATTTCCCTATTAAATCAGCAGCAACTACACTCTCCCTCCTCTCACTAAGACTGCAGCTTCAGAATGAATCTAAAATGGATGCTGTGCAGGAGGTGGGAGAGTCTGGGAGGGAGGGTATGCTGCTGATTGGCTGGAATGTGTCTGCTGACTGTGAGGTACAGGGTCAAAGTTTGCTCAATGATGATGTATAGGGGGCGGACCGAACATCGCATGTGTTCGCCCGTTGAGGCGAACGCGAACAAGCTATGTTCGCCGGGAACTGTTCGCCGGCGGATAGTTCGGGCCATCTCTACTAGTATGGTGTGTTCTCATGTTTTCAAGCAGGGCTCAGTGTTCAGAAGAAACTTCTCCTGCTGTGTGATTGGAACAATTTTTGTGTGCACTAGTAGCACGGCGGCCATTTTATTTCTTCTAATCATTGCTCCCTAGACAAAATGAGCCATTTTAACTAATAAAAGGTATTTGGGAATATATTTATAATACATTTTTTTATTTTCTTAATTCCCAGAGAACCCCTTTAATCATATTAGAAACAGTCCATTCAGTTGTAAGGCAACAGAGCTGAGAACCTATGAAAGTTGCCATTGCTATTGCAGCAGAGTTTAGTGAGCAATTAAGGCAGAACCACACAGGAGTAAATCAGGAACACATTCAGAATTGAATAAGTCACCAGGATGAAATGGCATTATCACTGCTGCATGCCTGTTACATAGCAATGTGGTATACATAACATCAGACAGATGCAGGAGAATGTTTGTTACACTATTATTAATAATTTCTTTATGACAATGTTTTTTATTAGTACTGTATGAGTTATGCTTTTAAGGTGGTGGCATTATTTATTAGTGCTGTATAATGGTTTATCAGTGGTAAACTGTTGACTTGTGGCACTGGGGTCCTGGATTCAAATACAACCAAGCTCAACATCTGCATGGAGGTTATATTTTATGCCTGTGTCTGTGTGTTTTTTTCCGGTGTTCCAGTTTTCTCCCACATGCCAAAAAACATACTAATTGGTAAGTTTGGAATTTATATTGTGAGCCCCAGGGACTGACGTGAGTGCCAAGAGTCTACATACAGTGCGGCAGAATATGTAAGTGCTGTATAAATGAATAAAATAAAAATAACTGTGGCATTACTTATATGCTCTGTAATAAGGGAACCAAGCATGGTCACATCAGTGCTTATATCCATGCCATGAAATCCTAATCCTTGACTAACTCTCCAGTATGCCCCTGGGCACAGTCCATGACTGCATTCAGATGGCCAAAGTGCAGTCAAATGTACGCTACCATATTATGGTAGCAAGATCTGGGCATTCTAGGAATCAAATGCACTCAACCATATGGTTTTAAGGTAATCAAAGTTAGGTTAATTGGAACCATGGAAGATCAGAGCCTGTGGCCATAATATGGTTACTAACATGCGAACAGATTCTGGCTACCTGATCATGGCCTAAAGGATCCCTGGATATGATTGGGAAAGATGAAATCCCAATATCATTAGACCATTAGGCCAATATGAGAACTTCCAGCACAGCACCACATCGTATGTGAACATAGCCTGTGCAATAGGGAAAGAATACTAGTAGTTTGTTGAGACGCATACTGAATTACTTATACAGAGTTAAATTCTTCATAGTATTGGGCACGAATATTCGAATTGCAAATTTTAATCGTGAATATCGCCACTCCAAAAATTCGCGAAAATTTAGAATATAGTGATATATATTCGTATTCGCAAATATTCTAGATTTTTTTTTCATCTGAACCCATGATCCCTCTCTGCTTCTTGCTTGTGGGCCAATGAGAAG
Source organism: Bufotes viridis (assembly GCA_033119425.1). Taxonomy (NCBI): domain Eukaryota; kingdom Metazoa; phylum Chordata; class Amphibia; order Anura; family Bufonidae; genus Bufotes; species Bufotes viridis. The sequence goes on from CM065590.1 coordinate 171,086,445, forward strand.
GCTGTAATGTCTTTGTCTGAGCTTAGCAACATCCCTAGCAACCAATAGGAAAGTTGCCTACCCCTTTACTATATAAGAAACTCCCCAGCAGCCATTTTCTGCAGTTTATTACAGTTCTGAGAGATAGCAGTGTCATTGCTGTGCTCTGTGCTTTACTGTGTCACATTACATTAGATAGTTAGTTAGTTAGCTTATATATATAATACAGATAGTTAGTGGGAGATAGTCAGTGTAGGTTAGATAGTTATATAGTGTAACTGGTTCCAGTGCAGGGTCTTAGGTAGTGTGAAAATATGCGCATCATTAATTGCTGATTTGCGCAATCGCAAATATATTGGAGCACTCTATCTGCATAGAAAGCTATTGTATTGTTCTGCCGTGCCAACCATTTTCTCCAGTCTCAGGAAAATTCAAGTAGCTTGAAAAATTTAGCAAAAGTGACCCACACCTGTATTGCGCGCGCAATACGCGCATATTACATTGCCGGTTTTCGCAATCAAGAAAATAAACGCAAATTCATGACGAATATTCGCCCAAATGTTCGCGAAATATTGTGAATTCTAATATTGCCCCTGCCACTCATCACTAATCCTTAACAGTAAGATGCTCCAGAAATTGTATTCAAATATTGGCAATTATGATATGAAGTTCCATGCTGGGGAAGCATCTATTAGTGGAATATCCTGCAGCTCATTTCATTTCTAAGTTTTTCTAGTTCATGCTTAGTATACATGTACTTGTCTATAGAATTTACATAGCAATCTTCATGCAGCCGAGCATCACTATCACCACTCAGCAGCTCCTTGCAAAGCCTACTCCAAAGCATTAGGAATGCATGGCTAGAAACATCAATTTATTACTTAATAATGTAAAAATGCCATTCAGTCTGCAAAGTTTAGTGGGTATGGAAAAATAATGACGATTCACCAGTTTGTAGAAACCATCCGTATTGCCTAGCTATCTGAACTACCGTAAATTCCACCTTTCCCTGTTTTACTAGTACTGCACATCTACAGCAAAGATGCAGACTAGATAAATGCATGAGAACTTCTAGATTTACTGAGGTTGTAGCCAGAGAGCTAGACTAAATCTGGCCATAAAATAGATAATTTAGAAAATAATATTAATAACCCTAATGAATTTCTGGTGAGGCTGGTGGTACATGTTATTTCCTCAGATGCAAACGTAGCTAGATTCCCTGTTTCATACTGGGAACTGGAAAGCAACATGTTTGGGAAAGGACAAGTGTGTTGGTAGTAGGAGCTCACAGGGAGATCTGTGTCTTCTAGGACATCAGATTCTTAGAAAGTACTACATTTGAGACATTTTGGAGCTCACAAACATGTTATCCTGTTTATCAAACCAAAATGTCTTCACCTTCTATTGATTATTGTTTATTCAAGTATTTCTGAGACTAATATTGATAGGTAATCCTTAGTACAGGCCATCAGTATTTAATTAGTCAAGGTCCAACCACCAGGCCCCCTGCATCTCAATGAAACCACTCCAGGGAAACACAATGCCCCTTGACTACTTACAGGGAAACAGTGCTGTACATACAGATCTAGTTGTGCTTGGTACTGCAACTTTGCTTAAAAAGGACTGAGCTGTTCTATAAGGCACAACGGTCTGTGGGGATAGGTAGGTGTCCAGCAATCAGACCCCATTGATCAAATATTGATGGCCTATGCTATGGCTAGGCCATAATATTTAAAAATGACCTGTTACCTCTCCTGACATGTCCGTTTTAGCATGCTTGCATTCACCATGTAATAATAATTCTAAAGCATCTATTCTTATGAATTGTGCCATTCCTTTATTATTCCTGCTAAGACCGCTATTATACACACTTGAAAGGAAAGGGGAATCAGAAAATGACCTATTGTTTAAATCACATTTTATTTTCAACATATATTTCTTACAATTTTTAGTTTTTAAAAATTTTCCACGTCACTATATTTAAAAACAAATGTATATGATCCTGCAATTTTTACTCTGTCCACTAGGTCTAATAATAGGTCATCTTCTGTACAGGTTACTTTTCAGTTGCTATTATCATTATCACCACAATCTGAATTGCAACGAAAAGCAGCATAAAAATGCTACAAAAACATCTAACGTCAAAATGACGTGTATGTAGACTTTACACTATTTTAGTATAGATGAAAACTGAGAACATTGTTCTCAGTGCAGATTGAGGTCACATAAAGAGGTCTGTAAAATGAGTGATGTATAAGCCTTGACACTGTGGTGCTTCGAATGGATGCAGGTTCGGCAGTAGACACTTAACCTGTTGACAAAGGTGGTGCTGGGTTGTTGGACCATCTTATCACGAGAGATGTGTTGACCATCATATGATCCTTTCTCTTACATTCTTTTTTTCATTTGGAGTCAAAAACACCATGGTATTTGGATTATGTAGACAAATGGTGGTGGCTAGATCACTGGGTAAAAGCATCTGTAAGTGGCAGGTTTTATGGGGTGTTTCTGCTATGATAGTGGTTAGTAACTAACACATGGGTAATAAGGAATGACAACCTTTGAACTGGCAATCAGGATCATGGGCACACAAGGCTCATTGAAGCATATGGGGCAAAAGGCTAGTCATCTATCCAATTACACAGAAGGGCTATTATAGTACAAATTGGTGAAAAAGTTACTCCTGGCTATGATAAAAAGGTGCACCCATTGATGTACATGGGTCTTTGTAGCCATAGAACGTCAAAGGGCACATACCTACCCCTTTCTCCCACCGAAAGTACCAAGAATGGGCATGTGAGGTGAGTATCACACCTGGACCATGGAGCAATGAAACAAGATGACCTAATCTAATGAATCATGTTTTCTCTTAGCATGCGGACAACTGAGTGCACCAGGACGCCCCACTTCAGAACATACCTGCCAGTCTGGGCACTAACTATACAGAAGGTACTTCAGATCAAAGAGGAGGATCAGGCTTTGCACAACCACCACAGGTCATGCAGTCTCCAAGCTCTGACCATGAATGAGCTTTCGAGGCTTGTGTTTATCCCCACAATAATGAGCACAGCCGCTACGCCTGGGTTTGTTTCAGGCTAGGGGAAAACCTTGTACTGGAGTATTGGAGGGAATGGCATTTCCCACTACCATTTTTTTTTTACTTTACCTAACTAAGCATTCTGGGTGAGATTTATACCCCATCCAATACTTTACAGTGTATCTATCTATCTATCTATCTATCTATCTATCTATCTATCTATCTATCTATCTATCTATCTTTCTAAAAAATATATATATATATAAAGCAGGCAGCACACTCACATGAAAAAAGTTGAAGTGTTTATTCACCCATGCTGGAAGCATGACGTTTTGGATCTATACTAGATCCTTTCTTCTTTGCTCTTTATCTATCTGTCTATCTATCTATCTATCTATCTATCTATCTATCTATCTATACATCCATCTTGCTATATGCCCTCTTTCGCTCTCCTCTCTCTGTATATATATATATATATATATATATATATATATATATATATATATATTTTCTCCATGTCACTTTTTGCATGACTCATTTTTATGACTATGATATATTCACCTAATTTTTATATTTACAAAAATCAATAGTATATTAAAAAAAAATCCTTTTAGTTACTCATCCAGCTTTAGACCGCCCAGACTTGAGGCTTGTGATCTCATTGTAAACAAGTTAGTCAATCTTCTAGGATTGATGGATAGCAGAGCTTTAAAAAGGTGAAGGAGCAGAGGGGCCTTGGGGCTAAAGCTTGTCTACACTGCAGGTGCGCCTTCAGTTCGTAGACAGCGCTAGATGTGTCATCAGGAAAAGTTGCCCAATGGACAAAGTGTGGCAGGCCATCAGTCATGTCTTTGACTTTTTTTCTGCTTGTGTATATAACTTTCAGCAGAGATAGACAAATCAATTTTCAATCACTTAGCTGCCTCTTTTTAGTCGCACCATGCTTTTCATACAATAGCTAAAAAAAGGTTTGCCAGCATTTTAAAATGATTGTATTGTATGGTGTTAATGCGTTGTACACGTTTCTACAAATAACATAAATGTAAGTTAATGAGTATCCAGAAACATGTATAACAGTAACTAATCACAAACTCTTTGAACGCATAGCTATTCACGTATTTAAAGTTTACCTAAACCTTCACAAGCACTTTATTAAAACCTGTTCTAAATGTGATGGAAATGATTTTCGTAATGTATTTAATATTTTTGTTTACTTTCCCTAGCAGGTTCAGATGCCTATTGCGCTTTAGAATCCGTACTCTCCATTTGGCTTGTCACCTCTGCCGGCTCCCTGGTAAAATCCATAGCATTTGAGGCTTTAAAGGGAACCTGTCACCAGGATTTTGGGTATAGAGCTGGGGACATGGGTTGCTAGATGGCCGCTAGCACATCCGCAATATCCAGTCCCCATAGCTCTGTGTGCTTTTATTGTGTAAAAAAACCTGATTTGATACATATGCAAATTAACCTGAGATGAGTCCTGTCCCTGAGATGAGTCACGGACAGGACTCATCTCAGGTTAATTTGCATATGTATCAAATCAGTTTTTTTACACAATAAAAGCACACAGAGCTATGGGGACTGGATATTGCGGATGTGCTAGCGGCCATCTAGCAGCCCATGTCCTCAGCTCTATACCCAAAATCCCAGTGACAGGTTGCCTTTAACAGTGATGTGATATGGGACCTCCTGCTCTCCACTTGCTCTGCTTTGTACCGATATGTAGGAGGCAGGAGGGGAGGGCAGGAACCTACATTGCTTCTCTGTCTGTGCCCACTCTGCTAAAGCCTCAAATGCTATTGATTTCACCAGGGAGTCGGCGAAGGTGACAGGTCAAACACCTCCAGAGGATCCGGTCACGGACTATGATACATGTTAGCGATTTGGTATAAAAACATTTCCAGCCCATGTATGCCAGCAAGTTTTAAGAAGAGAAATGCTCCTGCCAGTGTGTCCAGAGGGGAGTCTGCACTCCCACACATAGCAGGGTAGCAGAGTAGCAATTCTAAAGCGCACAATAGGCTCTTTAGGAAAGGTAATAAAAAAAAAAGTACATTGTGCAAATCACTTTCATCACATTTATAACAGGTTTTAATAAAGTGTGTATAAAGGTTCAGGTGCACATGGAGTCTATCTATACTGTAAGTTTAGCAAATATGTAAATGGTAATTTTTACATACAATTGTTTCGTGTGGGCATTGAACAAAACAGTTATCTTAAAGTCCAGTCATGATTTGAGCACTTCAGGAAAGTTGATTGCATACTGCAGGCTTCCTTCCAGGATCTCTTTTTTGCATGTTCATTTTAGCTTCTGTCTACATAAGCCAGTCATTGCCTGTGTGGGGAGTCGCTCTGGTAGACCGCGGTGCGGGTGCAGTTTAGAGGCAAAACAAGGAGTCCAGATTGTGCAACAAACAGTGTTTTATTCACACTTGCACACCATAAATGAAAAACAGTCTCTTTGGTGACAGTTCACACACAACGGAAATAACATGGCAAAACAAAAACAGGCCAACACAGGGTCCAGTCACCTGGGTGGTTTAGGTGCGGGTTCACACCTAGCAGTCGGCCCAGCCGCAGGCGATTCCACCTTCAGGTTGCAGGGAAACACCACCTTGCTGAGCTCCGTCCTCCAGCACAGAGAACCTCACAGTCCTGTTAGCAGGCTCCAGGATAATCACCACCCAGACACAGCTGCTGGCTGTGTTTTATATCCAGCCCAAAACCAGGACTGGACCGTGGGAGTAGGCACCCACCCTACACTTTACCTACTCCCAGTAAGAGCCGGCCCGGATTAGCTTTGCAGCCAAACTAAGTAACAAAGTCTAGCAGCATAAGCTGCTGCAGACAAAAACCCGGCTCTCACCTCACCGAGGCCAGCAACCTCGGTGACACGTACCTGCCATCGCATATGATACCTTGCACCCTCTTACACACCCCCTTTGTTCAGCCCTGAGGGGTGAACACACGTGAGGCAGTGGACGCGGGACAGGGCATCTGCGTTGCCCTGCAAGCGGCCTGCCCTGTGTTCCACGGAGAATTTGAAATTTTGAGCGATAGGAACCACCTGGTGACCCGAGCATTCCTCTCCTTGGCCTGACTCATCCATTTGAGGGGAATGGTCGGTCACCAGACGGAACCTCCTCCCTAACAGGTAGTAGCGGAGACTTTCGAGTGCCCACTTGATAGCCAGGCACTCCCTCTCCACTATACTATATCTGGACTCGGCGGGGCTGAGCTTACGGCTCAGGAAGACAACGGGATGTTCTTCCCCGTTGACCTCCTGCGACAGTACCGCACCGAGGCCTACCTCCGAGGCGTCGGTCTGTACGACAAACTCCTTGTTGAAGTCGGGTGTCACCAAAACCGGGGACCCACACAGGGCCGACTTCAACGCGGAGAAAGCCTCCTCCGCCTTCTCACTCCAGCTAACCCTCCCAGACTTTCGCCCCTTCAACAGGTCTGTCAATGGCGCTGCTATTGTGGCAAAGTGGGGCACAAACCTCATGTAGTATCCTACAATCCCCAGGAACGACTTTACCTGCCTGGTGGTGACCGGTCGGGGCCAGTTACGAATGGCCTCTACCTTAGTTACCTGAGGTTTGATGACTCCCGCCCAATAACATATCCCAGATATTTTGTCTCCTCTAACCCTATGGAGCACTTCTTTGGGTTAGCGGTCAGTCGGCTTTCCTCAGGGCATCCACTACCGCCTGCACCTTGGGTAAATGGCTTTCCCAGTCGGTGCTGTGGATGACTACATCATCTAAGTAGGCCGAGGCGTACCGACGATGTGGTCGCAGCACTATGTCCATTAACCTTTGGAAAGTGGCGGGCGCCATGCAGGCCAAAGGGTAACACCTTGTAGTGATACAGGCCCTGCGAGTAACAAATGCGGTTTTTCCTTAGCCGACTCCGTTAAGGGTACCTGCCAGTACCCTTTAGTGAGGTCCAGCACAGAAAAATAACGGGCTTGTCCTAAACTTTCAACAAGCTCGTCTACTCGGGGCATGGGATGCAGCGTCAAACTTGGATACTTCATTTAACTTGCGAAAGTCGTTGCAGAACCGTAGCGTCCCATCCGGCTTAGGTATTAGGACTATGGGACTGGCCCACTCACTTTTCGACTCCTCAATGACATCGAGCTTCAACATTAACTGCACTTCCTCCGCGATGGCCCGCCGCCCGAGCCTCGGGTACCCGGTATGGTTTTAACCGGACCTTGGCCTGAGGCTCAGTAGCGATGTCATGTCGGATGAGAGGCGTGCGGCCAGGGAGGTCGAGAACACATCCGTGTTCCGACTGAGGAACTCCTGACTTCCTGAACTTGTTTGGAAGACAGGCTGTCTGCAATTTTACCGTGGTTACGGCTTCACAGGCCTCGAACTGTGGGGCTGGACCCTTTTCACCTAGAAGCCCTGGCCGGGGCTGTGGTCGTCGGCCGCGTCCTATCTTTCCACGGCTTAAGTAAATTCACGTGGTACACCTGCTCCGGCTTGCGCCGCCTGGCTGGTGTACCTTGTAGTCACTTCCCCTACCTTCTCGATCACCTCATAGGGGCCCTGCCACCTAGCTAGGAATTTGCTGTCAAGGGTGGGTACCAGAACCAAAACCCGATCTCCCGGATTGAAGTCCCGTACCCGAGCCTGACGGTTGTACACCCTACTCTGGGCTTGTTGCGCTGCCTCCATATGCTCCCGGACCAAGGGCAACACCCTTTCCATCCGTTCCTGCATCTGGGCGACATACTCAATGACACTTTTGTGGGGGACAGGCTGTTGTTCCCATGCTTCCTTGGCGATATCCAACAGGCCCGAGGGTGTCTGCCATAAAGCAGTTCGAAGGCGAGAGCCCAGTAGAGGCCTGGGGCACCTCTCGCACTGCGAACATGAGATAGGGCAGAAGCAGATCCCAGTCCTTCCCATCTCTAGACACCACCCTCTTTAACATATTTTTTAGAGTTTGGTTAAACCTCTCCACAAGACCGTCTGTTTGCGGATGGTAAGCGGACGTCCGTAACTGCTTTATACGCAACAATTTACACAGTTCCCTCATTACTTTGGACATAAAGGGGTCCCTTGGTCTGTCAGAACCTCTTTTGGCAGGCCCACACGGGAAAACATCTCCATTAACTCTTTGGCAATGAGCTTAGCTGAGGTATGTCGCAGAGGCACCGCCTCCGGATACCGAGTGGCATAGTCGAGAACTACCAGAATGTGTTGGTGGCCCCTGGCAGAACTTTGGTACAGGCCCAATTAAATCCATAGCGATTCGCTCAAGCGGTACTTCAATGATTGGCAGAGGTACCAGAGGACTACGGAAATGTGGCTGGGGGCTAGTTATCTGACAGGTCGGACAGGACTTACAATAATTCTCTACCTCCTTGAACACACTGGGCCAATAAAATCGCTGCAGTATGCGGTCCTGGGTTTTCTGCCACCCCAGGTGTCCCCCAAGAACATGTTGGTGGGCAAGCTCCATGACAAGCTTGCGATGCGCTGTGGGCACCACCAACTGTTCAACAGGTTCGCCTCGGTTTGGTTCACCCGATACAACATATCCTGCAGAACAATAAATCGTGGGAACATTAATTCAGCCCCTGGTTTCTGGGGTTTCCCATCAATTTCCAGCACATTCTCCCAGGCCCTGGTTAGGGTTTGGTCCCGGTGTTGTGCGGTCCCAAAATTTTCCCGGAGACATTGAGGTCTGCCAACTCAGGTCCCGGTGGCAAGTCCTCCGTGTCTCCCACCATTACACTCAGTGGGGTTGTCTCCCCCTCTACCGCTGGAGCAGTGGTCACCCCTACCGCCGGCCCTTCAGACTCGGGCTCCCAGGGTTCTGGCCTTCCAGTGGTATCAGGCCACTCCACTAGGGTCACCCCTGTCTCGGGTCCCTCAGATACCTTTATTACCGGCCACAGCGCCGGAGAAACCGAGAAGTCCCTCCCAAGTATCAGTTCGTGTGGGAGTTTAGTAGCGACAGCCACCTCGTGGGTCCACCTACCAGCCGCGGTGGACAAAGTCACTAGTGCAGTGGGGTAGTCTTTCAGGTCTCCATGGATGCACAGGACCCCGACTTCACGGCCAGTATACTCCGCCAGGCCGTACAAGGGCAGCCCTTACCAGGAGACTAAACTCCCGGAGTCCAGCAGAGCCACCGCCAGAGAGTCTCCCACCTCTACCTGACACAGGTGGTTATGGTCCTGCACCTCACGGGTGCCAGTTGCGCACAGCTTCCGTGCATACAGGGAGTGGCGACCCCGTAGTTCATATCCATCGGCTCATCCCGATGCGGACAGTCGGCCCTGATGTGGCCTGGCTCCTGACACCTCCAGCATACCACGGGAGGCGGACTCGCAGGGGTATATTCCGTGCAGGCCGCTCTGTCGCCGGACGTCGGAACTGGGGCAGAGGCCTCCGGGGTTTGACTGACCCCTTCCCGCAAGAGTCCCCTGCAGGTTTCTGGTGGCCTCGTAGCGCTCCACCAGGTCGACCATCTCCAGGGCATTGGTGGGCGATACCTGGCCGATCCAGTGCTGGAGGGGATAAGGCAGGGCCCTCAAAAGATGTCCGCCAACAGTCGATCCAGCATGGCAGTGGGACTTAGTAGATCGGGCTGCAGCCACTTTGCAGCCTGTGCAGCAGATCGTAGTACTGCGGCCTAGCGGGTTCAGTCGTTTTAAAGTCCCACTGGTGGACTCTTTGGGCGCGGACCAGCACGTTCCACGCCCAGTCTGGCGAGGATCTCTCCTTTCACGGTGTCATAATCTGCCGCTTGGTGCGTCCGACAAGTCGAAAAACACCTGCTGGGGTCGGAAGCCAGGAAAGGAGCGACCACCTCAGCCCACTGGTCACGGGGTAACTTTTCCCTCACGGCGACCTTCTCAAAAACCGCCAGGTACGTCTCAACGTCGTCTGCGGGGTCATTTTGGGATCGCCGCACGGACCGCTTTCCGGGCATCATGGACGTGGTGGGACGCTCCTGCCGCCTGTAACGCCATCACATGTTGTAGCAGTAGCTGGTTAGTCTCCCGCTGCTGCACGTTAGCCTCTATGAGAGCCTTCACAGCAGCCTCCATGTTGCCAGAAACTCCTGCTTGCAGCTTTGCTGGCTTAATATATTCCATGCACTTTAGAAAAACAAAACTTCGGCGTTCACGCCAGCCTCACTGCGCATGCCCGCATCCGACACCAAATGTGAGAGTCGCTCTGGTAGACAGCGGTGCGGGTGCAGTTTAGAGGCAAAACAAGGAGTCCAGATTGTGCAACAAACAGTGTTTTATTCACACTTGCACACCATAAATGAAAAACAGTCTCTTTGGTGACAGTTCACACACAACGGAAATAGCAGTGGCAAAACAAAAACAGGCCAACACAGGGTCCAGTCACCTGGGTGGTTTAGGTGCGAGGTTCACACCTAGCAGTCGGCCCAGCCGCAGGCGTTCCACCTTCAGGTTGCAGGGAAACACCACCTTGCTGAGCTCCGTCCTCCAGCACAGAGAACCTCACAGTCCTGTTAGCAGGCTCCAGGATAATCACCACCCAGACACAGCTGCTGGCTGTGTTTTATATCCAGCCCAAAACCAGGACTGGACCGTGGGGAGTAGGCACCCACCCTACACTTTACCTACTCCCAGTAAGAGCCGGCCCGGATTAGCTTTGCAGCCAAACTAAGTAACAAAGTCTAGCAGCATAAGCTGCTGCAGACAAAAACCCCGGCTCTCACCTCACCGAGGCCAGCAACCTCGGTGACACGTACCTGCCATCGCATATGATACCTTGCACCCTCTTACACCTGCTATGAAGAAATATCCATGCATTGTCTGACAATGATAGAATACATTTTCATTTTGCATTCACTTATCCTTTCATGTCCTTAATCCCAATAATGTTCTGGGTAGACACCACTGACACTAGGGATGAGAAATAACCTTTATAGTATTGGCGGGAAATATAGGAATTGCTTCAAGTCAATCCAAAGAGCTGGATAGCAAAAAGGTAATTGATATGCAGGAGAGCTGGATAATTTCTATATAGCACTTAGAATGAAAAAGATTAAACTAACCAAATCAACAAATGTCATTTATCCTATATGGTGACATATAATATATGATACAAAACATTACTGTATAATATCATCAAAGCTTTCGGGGCATGCATGTTTCACATTTTACTTATACGCAAACATCTTCATTGACAATGACTGATTATGCTGTTTATTCTATTATTCTTATGTTTCAAATCTAACCAAGGTCAGGCTTGAAGGTCAGGCATAGATTTTAATGCATCTTGTTTTTATAATAGCAACAAATAGGGCATATAATCAGAGGTGACAGTGAGATAAAGAGATAAAGGGTATACAATGTGAATAGGTAGTGACAGGCAAAAACTTATAGAAGAACAAACAGTCTGAATGTTTTAGAGGCAATGAAAGATGTTCTCCACCCAAACTTATCTGGTTTCAAGAAGGAATCCTTCTCCTACTTTGAAGCAATTGGCATCTGCCTCATGGGAGTTTTTCCCTTTTTCTGGATCATGACAGTAGGATCAAATGTTGGGCTTCATGACTTGTGTCTAGTTTGAACTATCATCTGGGATGTTTTTATATATGTTTCTGTGTATTAAAGGATTTGTCCAGGCTTTTACTATTGATGACCTATCTTGTGCACCGCTGCTGTCTATGGTCTTTGCCATAGATAGCAGTAGTAGACAGGAAGAGAGAAGGGAGACAACACGTGCGCACTGTGTGCACCGTCTCCTCAAACAGCTAATCAGCAGGGGTGCCGGGTGTCGGACCCCCACCGATGTGATATTGAAGACCTATCCTGAGGATAGGTTATCACAGTAGTAACAGCCTTGACAACCCCTTTAAAGCACAATTTACACCTGATGAATAGTGTTGGGAAAGAATATTCGAATTGCTAATTTTTATCGCAAATATCGCAACTTCAAGAATTCGCGAATATTTAGAATATAGTGATATATGTTTGTATTTTGAAATATATTTGTATTTGTAATATATTTTGTATGTAATATATTGTTTGTATTTTTTTCATCAGTAACCTCCCTCTTTGCTTGAATTGCAGCCCAATGAGAAGGCTGCAATGTTTTTGTGTGAGCTTAGCAACATCCCTGGCAACCAATAGGAAAGTCGCCTACCCCTTTCTATATAAGAACCTTCACAGCAGCCATTTTCTACAGTTTATTACAGTTCTGAGAGAGAGCACAGATCACATTGATGTGCTCTCTGCTCTTGTGTCACATTACATTAGATAGTTATTTAGCTTATACTGTATATATAATACAGATAGTTAGTGGGAGATAGTCAGTGTAGGTTAGATAGTGATATAGTGTAGCTGGTTCTGCTGTCCATACATACATGCTACATACATAGTGCTGTATGTATGTATGCTACATACATACATACATACATACATAGTGCTGTGATGTCACAAGTTCACAACATTACTTAGTGCACCAATCACTAATATGTAGTCAGACCTGTTAAAATGTGAAGTTAAAATGCGTATTGCGCCAAAATATTTGCATCATTATTGCCTATTTGCACAATCGCGAGTATATTGGAGCACTCTAGCTGCATATAAAGCTATTGTAATTTTCTCCAGTCTCATTAAACCCTGAGCAGTTTAAAAAATGTAGCCACGCCTGTATTGCGGGTGCATTCCGCGAATATTACATTGCCGATTTTCGCAATCTAGAAAATAATAGTGAATTTGTAAATATATGACGGATATTCTGCCAAATGTTCACGAAATATCGCGAATTCGAATATTGCCCATGCCGCTCATCACTACTGATGAAGTGTGGTTTGGATAATCGTTAATTTCTAACGATAATTTGTTTTCCCTTAGTCCTAACAGCAGCACAGATGGGGTTAACTGCCCCCTGTGGACTGGTAGGACCAGCGGAATATTTAATGAGCCACAAGAAAAAGACCAATAAAAAAACGTCCTGCTCCCTTAAAAGAGGGAGCTTCCCCACTGCCCACTGTATTTTCAGCAAGATTACTTACTCTAGGGTGGGATCTTAGTGTGCTGCTTTTAGGACTAAGGGAAAACAAATTATCGTTAGAAATTAACGATTCCCCTTACGTCCTACCAGCAGCACAGATGGGGAGATAGCAAGATAGTACCCCTAGGGAGGGTCCACCTGCCTGGCAGAATCAAGAACAGTCTGCCCAAAAGCCGAGAACTCCGAGATTCTTGCACCAACCCTGTAATGCGAAATAAAGGTTGACTCGGAGCTCCAGGAGGCCGCCTTACAGATCAGCTCTAAGGGAAGACAACTTCTTTCCGCCACAGAGGTTGAAACAGCCCTGGTAGAATGGGCACGTACAAACTCCGGAGGATCTAAGGCTTGAGAGAGAAAAGATTCTCTGATGGCCTCCTTAATCCAGCGACTAATAGATGGTTTAGACGCTTTGCGGCCTTTAAACTTACCGGCAAACACGATGAAAAGATTTTCATCCACTCTAAACTCCTTAGACCTATCCACATAGATCTGGAGGCATCTCGAAATGTCCAAGGGATGTCTGACCGGAGCCTCAGCAGAAGAGGAGGAGGAAAACAATACGGGTAAGGAAATAACCTGATTGATATTTTGAAATGTCAACACCTTCGGCCTAAAGAAGGGTAGAAACTTTAACAGGACACGATCTTGCAGGAACGTGGTATATGGAGGAAGAGCCGAAAAAGCTTGAAGCTCGGATATTCTCTTCGCGGAAGTAACGGCCAGCAAAAACACAGTTTTTAACGTTAGGAACTTAAAATCAACCTCCTCCAAAGGCTCAAAGGGGGAGATGCTAACCCACTTAGGACAACCGAGAGATCCCATTGGGGGATTGGTTTCAGAATTGTAGGCCGTAGTCTTTCAGCTCCTTTCAAGAAGCGCTTGATGAGCGGATCCCGAGAATACGGCCTGTCTAGAGAGGCCGATATCGCGAAGATCTGTACCTTAAGTGTAGCTGGGGCAAGACCCTTGTCAAGCCCATCTTGTAAGAATTGGAGAACAGCAGGAAGGGGCGGATCTGCAAACGCCACCTGGTTAGAAGCACACCATGAAGAAAACACTTTCATTACCCTAGCGTAGGCCTTCTTGGTGGACTCCGCTCTTGAATGTGACAAGGTTCTCAGGACCGCTTCAGAGAGCCCTCCTACTCTGGGAAGGGACTGATCAACCTCCAGGCTGTCAGGTTGAACCTGTGCAGATCTGGGCAGAGATGTGTGTCCCACGACACCAGGGTCTGCTCCGGGGAGTCTCCAATATTGTCCCTGACTCATCCGCATGAGCTGGGTAAACCAGGATCTCTTGGGCCAAAACGGGATGATGGCAATCACCGAGGCCTGATCCTGACGGATTTTCATCAATACCCTCGGTATCATGGAAAAAGGAGGGAAGATGTATGCCAGCCTGAACCTCCACGGTATTGACAGAGCGTCTATCGCCAGGGGGTTGTCTTCCCTGTATAGGGAACAGAACCTCTGCACCTTGGCGTTGAACCTGGTTGCCATGAGATCCACCTCCGGTAAACCCCATCTGAGGACAATCTGCTGGAAGATCTCCGGACGTAAGGACCATTCCATCGTTGGTAGTCCGCGACTTAGACGATCCGCAATCATATTGAGGGATCCTCGAATGTGAACAGCAGATAGATGGGAAAGGTTCAGCTCTGCCCACCGAAGAATCACCCCGATCTCTGCAAGGAGGGGTGGAGATCTTGTTCCTCCCTGCTTGTTGATATACAACACTGCAGTCATGTTGTCTGACTGGACTCTCACTGCCTTGCCCCGGATGAGGGGTGCAAAGTGAAGGAGGGCTAGCCGGATAGCTCGCATCTCGCGGAGATTGGAGGAAAGATGCCGCTCCTGAGGAGACCATGTTCCCTGAATCGGGAACCGTCCAGATGCGCGCCCCAGCCTACTAGGGACGCGTCCGTAGTCAATATGATCCAGTCTGGCTGGGTCATAGACTTTCCTGAGGGTACCTGAATCCACCATTTTAGGGATTCTCGGACCTGGGAGGATAAAGTGTGCAGGGAATCTAACGCTGCAGGGCTGCCGTCCCAACTGTTCAAGACTTCGGTCTGCAAGGGACGGAGGTGCCATAATGCCCAAGGGACTGCGTCCGCAGCCGCTGACATGAGCCCCAACATCTTCATCAGAATCCGGATGGAGACCCGCGAGGGACTGTAAGGAACCTGGCGAGGTCCTGTAGTCGGGACTTCCTTTCTGGAGTCAACTGGAGGGACATATCCAAAGAGTTGATCACGAACCCCAAATATTGAATCGAGGTCGACGGGCTCACGCTCGACTTCGGCCAGTTGATAATCCAGCCCAAGCGGAGAAGAAAGGAAATTGTCCGGTGAAGATGAAGGGTGAGAACTGGAACGGAGGCAGCTAAGAGAAGCCAATCGTCCAGGTAAGGAATGATGGTCAGTCCTTGGAGTCTCAAGGCAGCCACCACGGAAACCACTATCTTGGTAAAGATTAGGGGTGCAGTAGAGATTCCGAAGGGGAGAGCGGCAAACTGAAGGTGCCTTAGTTCTCCGCAACCCGGACCGCGATCCTGAGAAATTGTCGGGAAGAAGGATGGATCGGAACATGCAGATACGCATCCTTGAGGTCCAGGGTTGCCATGAAGTCTCCCGGATTGAGGACGTGACTGACCGACCTTATGGTTTCCATCCGAAACCTTGGCTTCACTATGAATCGATTGAAGTACCTCAAATCGATGATCATGCGGAGATCTCCTGTCTTCTTGGGCACCAGAAAGACTGGTGAGTAGATACCTAACCCCTGCTCCTCTGCCGGAACTTCCTCCAAGGCTCCTTTGGAGATGTACTCCAGGATATAGGATTCTAGGATGTTCTGCTTTTCGGCCACCAACCCCGACTGATGATGAATCTTCCTGGCGGGGTGATAAGAGATCTATGCGGTAGCCTGTAGAAATGATGTTGCATACCCAGGGATCTTGTATCTCCTGGCTCCAGGCTGCCTGGAAATGGCTGAGACGACCTCCTACAGGAATGTGAGGAAGAGGTACACAGAAATCGAGAGGAGTAACGGCAGGGGTAGCAGGGAGTAACCAAGAGCCTCGGAGAGGCCCATAGTCAGGAGGGCTTCGCCTCCTTAGTGGGTCTGCGGGGACGCCGCGAAGATCTTCGCTGTCCCCCCAATCTCTACGGCCTCTAGACTGCCCTGATCTGCCCCCACGATCTTGTCTAGAACGCCCCGAGAGGGCTGTTGGGGAAGGCTTTTGCCCTTTTTATCAGAGAGAGACTCCATAATTTTGTCGAGCTCTGATCCAAAAGACGATCGGGCTCAAAAGGGAGACTACATAAGTTAAATTTTGAGGCGTTATCCGCCTGCCAAGGTTTTAACCAGAGGGGTCTCCGGGCCGCTGAGACTAAAGCCATCGTTTTGGCCGCCAGCTTTAGCTGAATCTGAGCTGTGTCACAGATAAAATCCATAGCCAGGTTGGCTGTTTTGAAGGCAGCGAGGATATCATCCCGGGAGACGCTCTGGTCCACGTCCGTCTGGATTTCATTCAGCTTAGTGCGGAGAAAAGCGGAGACTTCCGAGCGGCAATGGCGGTAGAGGCAGATGCCGCGGCAGCTGAATAACCTCTTCTAAGGGTGCCGTCAGCCCTCCTATCGAGGGGGTCTTGCAGACTCGACCCATCGTCTGCAGGCACCAACGTGCGCTTGGAGAGTTTGGCGATAGCCATATCAACATTAGGGACGGAACCCCACGATTCCACCAAAGGTTTCGCCATCGGGAACATCGTCTTAAATCTTCTAGTTAAGACGGCCCCTTTCTCTGGCTTCTTCCATTCGGTCGTCATAACCGAGGTAAGGGTCTCATCCGCCTTAAAGACACGGTGTGCCCGACCGGCGGGATCGGAAGACTCCCCTGCGTCAACATCATGGTCCCCCGACCTGATGGACTTTAGAAGCTTCTGGGTCTTCTCTGGAGGAAAGAACCCCAAGACCGACTCCTCTTCTTCGGAGGAGGAAGAGCCTACAGAAAAACTGCAGGCCTCTCCGTAGCTGCGGTGGTCTCCATAGGAGTCTGAGAGGGTCCAGGCAACCTCTCATTAAGGAGCTTCACGACTCCTTTAATGGAGTCATCCACATAGCACTTTGCCCACTGGTACATCTCCTGCATCGTGGGCTCAGTGGTAGTGCGAGGCGGCAGCTGTCACGAGAATACGGACAGTTGTCGTCTAGCGGAGTGCTGCAATCAAAGCAGGCAAGGTGTTTCCTCTTTCCTGAAGACTTGCGCTGCTCCGATTCTCGCGGTGAAGTCATGACTGTGAAAAGAAGAAAGTATTAGTAAAACCAATATACTTTCCTAAGACCGGAAAAAGCGAGGCAACGCCACCTGAACACAGTCGAATCAGCTGAAGAAAAACAGCAAGGAGAAAGTACTTCAAGAGAAGAACAATCAATCAATGCGATCTCAAGAGAAACGCAGGACTCTGGGAGCTAGCTAATGAAGCATGTGCTGCCAGAGACAGAGTGAGGGGGTAGAGAGGCTTATAAAGCCCTTACCCCACCTACCAATGATTGACAAGCCTATCTGCCACTAGAGATAAAATTGGGTGGAGATAACTCCACCCAACTCACTCCCTAAGCCTCCTGACTTTATTCAAGTAATAAAACTAACTAAATTTAATGTTTATAAATTTACACAGTAAATGGAGGGGAAGGGGAGCCCACCCACCCTCCCCTCACTTATTACTACTATGAACGGCAGCGCGATCGCGCTGCCGAGGAGGAGGAGAGGAGACGGGGAGAGCGCAGCGCCCGGGGATGACGTCACCCGGCGCGCGCCTCGGCAGGAGCAGGAGCCACCCGAGCGGCTGCAGAGCGGCACAGAGTCCCGTCAGAGCCCGGCACAGACCGGGCAAGGTAGGATACACAAAAGGTGAAAGTCTTTGAAACAAAAAAAGGGCCCCCACAGGCAATAATAAAACTAAAGTCATAATGAATAAACCCCATAAAGATAAAAAAAGGGGTTGAAACAGATATCGCTCCCTCAGAACAATGAAGAGGGAGACCTCACGCCAGTCCAAGTCCGAGAGGACAAAATAAAATACAGTGGGCAGTGGGGAAGCTCCCTCTTTTAAGGGAGCAGGACGTTTTTTTATTGGTCTTTTTCTTGTGGCTCATTAAATATTCCGCAGGTCCTACCAGTCCACAGGGGGCAGTTAACCCCATCTGTGCTGCTGGTAGGACGTAAGGGGAACCACTGTTTCGTTATTCTGTTTGTTATAGTTGGTTTATTGTTGGGATTGGTGGTCAGCAGGTCCCAGAACTTGCACACTACAATACACACGCTGTTCCACACTCAGTGAGGACTTTTTGATAGGGACATCCATTCTAAAAGCTTTTCTGAAAAGACTCCTTTTTAAGGTGTTAATACGCAGGAGATGAACATTGACTAAATCTGATAATTTGGCAAGATTGGACAACTTTGTAAGGTATATGAGGGTATCCTGTCTTTCCCTTGAAGGCAAATGATGGGGAAATAATTGTTGCTGTGAAAGGTAAGATTCTAGCATGGGATTCTACCAGTGGATGCATAGTGGTGTTGATCCAGGTTTAGACAATATTTTTTACATCCTGCTGCTTCCAATGTCATAAATAACTTGAGGAATCCCTTAGTATTTTGATAGGAATCTGGACCTACGTGTCCAATGTGAGAAGGCACAAGGTGTCATAGTAGATGATAGATACGTGTCCCTGAGGTGCCTGTCCTCAATTAAATGAACCAGGAACGTTTTGTAAGTAACTCTAGGTTATTGACACTTGTTATTAGCAGCAAAAAATAGGAAAAGGGGCTCATTAAAAAAAAATGGAATAAAGGAAGCATTTAGCGCACATTTTTGATCAAAATATGTCGGGCCCAAGTACCACGTCACGGTGGCTTCCGCACAAGGGTCCCTAACATTACAGATACTGCCTCTCATGGACTTACCAGTCTCCTTTTATTCAGGCCACTGCAGGAACCAGCTAAATTGCTTTTGTGCTGAGAAGTCTCAGGTACTTGGGTGTTGTTCAGTCCAAAAGAGGCGCTACCCTCAATATATACTATAAGACAGAGTTAAGACTAAGCAGATATGCATCTACACTCACAAGTGCATGGCCATAAGGCAAACAAGGTTGATTAAAAGATGGCTGCACAATACATCATAAACTGATAGCCCTGAATAAAAGGATACTGGTCAGTCGATGAGAGGCAGTATCTGTAATGTTAAGGACCCTTGTGCGGAAGCCACCGTGAAGTGGTACTTGGGCCCGACATACTTTTGATAAAAATGTGCGCTAATTGCTTTCTTCATTCCATTTTTTTGGGAATGAGCCCCTTTTCCTATTTTTTACTATCAGTTTATGATGTATTGTGCAGCCATCTTTTAACCAACCTTGTTTGCCTTATGGCTATGCACTTGTGAGTGTAGATGCATATCTGCTTAGTCTGAACTCTTTTACTTATCCAGGCCATTCTGAGATAGTTTTTTCATCACATATTGTACTTCATGACAGTGGTAAAACTGAGTACAAAAAGTTCATTTTTATTTATAAAAATTCCAAAGTTACCTAAAATTTGGAAAAATTTGCAAATTTCCAAGTTTCAATTTCTCTACTTCGATAATACATAGTAATACCTCTAAAATAGTTATTACTTTACATTTCCCATATGTCTACTTCATGTTTGGATCATTTTGGGAATGCCATTTTATTTTTGGGGACATTACAAGGCTTAGAAGTTTTGAAGCAAATCTTGAAAATTTTCAGAAAATTTCCAAAACCCACTTGTTAAGGACCAGTTCATGTCTGAAGACACTTTGTGAGGCTTACATATTAAACCACCCAAAATTGACCCCATTCTAAAAACTACACCCCTCAAGGTATTCAAAACGGATTTTACAAACTTTGTTAACTCTTTAGGTGTCCCACAAGAGCTAATGGCAAATGGAAATAAAATTTCAGAATGTCGATTTTTTTGGGCAATTTTTCCATTTTATTCCATTTTTCCAAGTAACAAAACAAGGGTTAACAGACAAACAAAACTCAATATTTATTGCCCTGATTCTGTAGTTTGCAGAAACACCCCATATGTGGTCGTAAACTGCTGTATGGCTAAACGGCAGGGCACAGAATGAAGGGAACGCCATATAGTATTTGAAAGGCAGATTTTGCTGGACTGGTTTATATACACCATGTCCCATTTGAAGATCTCCTGATGCACCCCTACAGTATAAACTCCAAAAAAGTGACACCCATTTTGAAAACTACGGGATAAGGTGGCAGTTTTGTTGGTACTATTTTAGGGTAAATATGATTTTTGGTTGCTCTATATTACACTTTTTTTGAGGCAAGTTAACAAAAAGTAGAAATTCTGAAAATTCATCTCTATTTGCCAATAACTCTTTTGGAACACCTAAAGGGTAAACAAAGTTTTTAAAATCAGTTTTGAATACCTTGAGGGGTGTAGTTTCTTAGATGGAGTCACTTTTTGGGAGTTTCTACTCTAGGGTACATCAGGGGGGCTTCAAATGGGACATGGTTTCAAAAAAACTGTCTAGCAAAATCTGCCTTTCAAAAACCATATGGCATTCCCTTCTTTCTGCACCCTGCTGTTTGGCCATACAGCAGTTTACGACCATATGTGGGGTGTCTCTGTAAAACGAAGAATCAGGGTAATAAATATTTAGTTTTGTTTGGCTGTTAACCCTTGCTTTGTTACTGGAAAAATGGATTAAAATTGAAAATTTGCAAAATAAATAGCTGTTTTGGGACCATTTTCTTTGTTATTTACATCGTTAATCTGACAGGTTAGATCATGTGCTATTTCTATAGAGCAGGTTGGTACGGACGTGACAATACCAAATATGACTACTTTTTAGGGGTTTTTGTTTCAGTTCTACATAATAAAGCGTTTTTGAAAAAAATGATTTTTTAGAGTCTCCACATTCTGAAAACCATATATTTTTTTTTTTTGGAGTGACTGTCTTATGTAAGGGCTCATTTTTTGATGTAGATGTAGATGAGATGTCGGTTTGATTGGCACTATCTTGGGGTGCATATGACATTTTGGTCGCTTGCTATTACACTTTTTGTTATGTAAGGTGACAAAAATGACTTTTGACACCGTATTTATATATTTATTTTTGCTGTGTTCATCTGAGGAGTTTGGTCATGTGTTATTTTTATAGAGCAGTTTTTTACGGACGCGGCGATACCTAATAATATTTTTATTTATTTAGGATAAAAAATATGTTTTAGTGTCTCCAAAGTCTCAGAGCCATATTTTTTTAAATTTTTGGACGATTGTCTCATGTAGGGGCTTATTTTTTGCGGGATGAGGTGCTGATTTGATTGGACCATTTTGGCATACATATGACATTTTTGATCACTTTTATTACCTTTTTTGCGAAGTAAGGTGGGCAATATTTCAATTTCATCATAGTTTTTTTAAACAAATTTTTATGGCATTGCAGGGAAACCGTGCGTGGAAAGTAACATGACCATTTCATAGATCAGGTCATTATGGACGTGGTGATATCAAACATGTGTAGTGCATTTTATTTTCTTTAATTTTTAATCAGTGTAAAATGTGTTTTTTATTTTTACTTTTTTTTTACATTTTTTTGACCCAGACCCACTTGGTTCTTGAATATCCAGTGGGTCTGATGTCTGTATAATACAATACAGTACACTATATAGTGTACTATACTGTATTTTCACTTTGCACTTAGTCCAATCAGACGTCTGCATTTAGTTTACCTTTTTTTTATGTTTCTCATTCAGCTTGACATGTGGGGTTTAGGGACCTCCACCTCCGCACCCCATGTGACCCATTGGCATTTTTTAAGTTCAAGTGTTTTATGTATTTAAAGGTGCCTTTTAGCTATACTCTGTATTAGCAGTGTTTTGTACCTGATGAAGAGGTGCTATGACCTCGAAACGCATTGTACCAACTGCCTACACCATTAAAACTACCTTTTTATCATCTCAAGACCGGTCTTTTGCACCGTGAGAATTTTCTACATTCTTCAAAGATCTTTCTGCTCTCCAGGGGACTACAGGCATCCTCGGGGAGGTACTACCATCCCTGGCTGCATGACCGCCTATACTTGGGGCTTTCATACCCCCACCGTTCTGAGCCCGCAGTAGTGTTGTGCCATCCTCCGTTGCACAACACCTCAAGGTGAGCCTCCCCATTGGAGTTTTCTTTCATTCATTCTGTGTGACGTTATTACCCTATAGTGCGCCCATTGTGTTTTCCCCAGCGGAACATCGCCTGCCTCTCCACAATGAGGAAGAGGCTAGCACAGAGGAAAATGTCCCCGACTTGGAGGTGTCCCAGGGAAATTTTTGTACAGCCCAACTCCGAGATTTCACCTTGAAAGGGGCACTAGAGAATGTGGTGGTCCTTAATGGGATTCCCCAGGTGTTCACCTAGATGCAGAGAAAACACTCAAGAGGGTCCTACGATTTTATTGGCCAGGCCAAAGGAATTCAAGAGGGGCCTGGATGTATTTCTGGAGCGTAATAATATTTCAGGCTATAGCTACTAAAGATGGGTCGTTGATCCAGGAAGTTATTCTGATTGCCTGATTGGAGTCGGGAAGGAATTTTTTTCCCCTTAAGTGG
Source organism: Bufotes viridis (assembly GCA_033119425.1). Classification (NCBI taxonomy): domain Eukaryota; kingdom Metazoa; phylum Chordata; class Amphibia; order Anura; family Bufonidae; genus Bufotes; species Bufotes viridis. The sequence continues at coordinate 171,109,141 of CM065590.1, forward strand.
GGAAAATTGGCTCTACCTCACAGGGGTGTTTTGCCTTCCTCTGGATCAACTTGCAGGAAACAGGTCGAACTGGATGGACAAATGTCTTTTTTCGGCCTTATATACTATGTAGGGTGTAACTGAGAGATTAGGGATTTCTGTCAATCTTGAACAGTTTGCCAGGTCACTTCCCCGATAGCCCACTTCTGTAGCCCTCTGGTCCCATTACCAATCATTGAGGTCCCCTTTGAAAGGATAGCAATGGACCTGGTAGGCCTGTTGGTGAAGTCAGCTAGGGGGCATACCCTGAGGCTGTTCCCCTACAGAACCCCTCTTCCAGAAATATTACCCCGGGATTTGTTATATGTCTTCTCCCGAATGGGAATTTCTTACAGACCAGGGAACCCGGTTTATGTTTCTGTTCAAGGTGATGAGGGAACTGTGCAAAGTTTTAAAAGTCACTCAGCTGCGTAAATCAGTCTACCATCCTCAGAAGGATGGCCTTGTGGAGCAATTAAATAAGACCCTAAAGGCCCCTGCGGAGGAAAGGGGTAGAGAAGCATGGGCCAAACTGGGATTGTCTTCTACCATACCTATTGCTCTCTATTAGAGAAGTGCCCCAGACCTCCACAGGGTTTTCACCCTTTGAATTACTGTATGGCAGGCACCCCAGGGGTCTCTTGGATGTAGCAAAGGAAACATGGGAAGGTGAGGCCACACCCTACAAATGTGTAGTAGAGCATGTAGCCCAGATGCAGGAGAGGATGTCGAGGGTGGTGCTCATTGTAAAGAAGCATATGCTCTAGGCACAAGAGGCACAGGCCGGGGTCTATAATAGGTCCACCCGTCTGAGACAGTTTAATGCGGGAGGTCGCGTCTTAGTCCCCACTGTCGAGAGCAAATTCCTAACCAAATAGCATGGTCCCTACGAGATAGTGGAAAAAGAGGGGGAGGTCAACTATAGGGTACACCAGCCAGGAAGAGGAAGCCCTTCCAGATCTACCATGTCAATTTAATCAAACCCCGGAAGGAGAGAGACCCACCTGAAGCTTCTTGCCTGGTGACTCATGAGAGTGCACCATTGAAGCTGTTAAGATTTCAGAGACCCTATCCCCCTCCCAAAAACAACAGTGTAGGGAACTGCTGCAGAGGAATAAGGATCTCTTCATGGAAACCCCCGGGTGTACCAATGTGATAGAACATGAATGGATCATCAAGTGAGGATGAACTTAAAACCGTATAGGATCCCTGAAGCACGCCGAGAGGTCATTTCCAAGGAGGTCTGGAGGATGATAGAGCTAGGGGTGATTGAGAGGTCTAAAAGTGGGTGGTCCAGCCCCATAGTGCTAGTACAAAAACCAAAGGGCAAGTTGAGATTCTGCAATGACTACCGCAAGCTTAATGAGATGTCCACAGTTAATGCCTACCCTATGCCCAGTAGATGAGCTGGTCAAACGACTAGGCCCGGCGTGGTATATTAGCACATTAGGCTATTTTCACACTAGCGGCAGGGGAGTCCATCAGGCTGTTCCGGCGGGTGAACAGCCTGTCAGATCCGTCCTGCCGCTAGTTCACGTGTGCCCCTGGACTGCCGCTCGGTCCCTATTCACTATAATGGGGGCGAAGGTGGAGTTCCAGCAGCAGCATGACATGCACTACTTTTAGTCCGCGGCCTCTCGCCGTGCGCTGCCGTGCTACCGCCAGAACTCCGCCCCCGCCCCCATTATAGTCAATGGGGACAGAGCGGCAGTCCGGGGGCACACATGAACTAGCGGCAGGACGTATCAGACAGGCTGTTCACCCACTGGAACAACCGGACGGACTCCCCTGCCGCTAGTGTGAAACTAGCCTTAGACCTCACTAAGGGTTTCTGGCAGATCCCACTGTCAAAAGAGGCTAAGGATAAGACTACTTTCTCTACACCTAAGGGGTCTTTTAAGTATGTACGAATGCCGTTTTGGTTGCAAGGGGCCCCTGCCACCTTCCATCTTTAGTCATGATTGGGAAAGTCATCTCAGAAAAGTTCAGGCCGTCCTTAATGCCTTAAGGAAGGCTGGGTTTACGATTACCCCGCCAAACGTGCCCTAGGTTTGAAGGAAACCAGATACCTGGGCTACGTAGTGGGGAGAGGGGAGATTAAACCCCAGCTTAATAAGGTAAAAGCCATTCAGAATTGGCCCCACCCACTAACTAAGAAGCAGACCAAGGTGTTTCTGGGTATTGTGGGATACTATAGGCAGTTTGTCCCCAGGTTCGCAGAAATAGTGGTTCTCCTGACCGACCTGACAAAGGGCACGAAGTTGGCCATGGTGAGGTGGTCCCCAGAAGCAGAAAAGGCCTTTCAGGAGCTTAAACAAGCAAGCCATGTTGATAGCCCCTTACTTCTCCTGTGAGTTTGTGGTCCAGACAGATGCCTCCGATGTAGGTCTGGGTGCAGTCATGTCTCAGGTAGTGAATGGAGAAGAGCACCCAGTGATATACCTTAGCAGAAAACTGTCCGCAGCAGCAAGGAATTATGCCATCATTGAGAAGGAGTGTCTGGACATAAAATGGGCACTAGTCTACTTCAGGTTAGTTTTGAGCGAGCATGCTCGGCCAAACACCAGTTCGGCTCGAGCATCACTATGCTAGGCACATGGCGGTATTCGGCCAAATACTGCATGTGCTCGAACGCAAAGCTCGAGTCTCCTCCCCGCAAGTTTCTTGGCTGCATAGTACTGCCCTCACTGTAATTCCGTAGCCATGTTTGTTACTGGCATTACAATGATTGGCTGGCCGCTGCGGACAGTTAAATTAGCTGCGCCACATCTCCTGTGTAAAGTGTGTGCATCCAAAAAATATCTGTGACATCCAGTGAACTCTTTCTGTAGACGGTGTCTGCTGCGGACAGTGACATTAACTGCAACACATCTGCAGTGTAATGTTTGCACTGAAAAAATGTATCAGTGACATACAGTGTACTTTTTCAATAGACGGTGTCCGCTTCTGACAGGGACATTACCAGTGCCACATCTCCAGTGTACCGTGTGCGCTGAAAAAATGTATCAGTGACATACAGTGTACTTCGTTAATAGACCGTGTCCACTTCTGACAGTGACATTAGAGGGGAGCATCTCCAGTGTAACATGTGCGCTGAAAAAAATGGATCTGTGACATACAGTGTACTTTTTCAATAAACGGTGTCCGCTTCTGACAGTGACATTACCAGTGACACATCTCCAGTGTACCGTGTGCGCCGAAAAAATTTATCTGTGACATACAGTGTACTTTTTCAATAGACGGTGCCCGCTACTGAAAGTGACATTACAGTGCCACATCTAAAGTGCAATGTGTGCGTTTAAAAAAGTTATCTGTGACACACAGTGTACTTTGTCAATAGACGGTGTCCGCTTCTGACAGTGACATTACCATTGCCACATCTCCAGTGTAACGTGTGCGGTAAATTTTTTTATTTGTGATATACAGTGTACTTTGTCAATAGAAGGTGTCCGTTTCTGACAGTGACATTACCGGTGCCATATCTACAGTGTAACATGTGGGCATAACATTTTTATCTGTGACATACAGTGTACTTTTTCCGTAGACGCTGCGGACAGTGAAATTACCTGTGGTACCTCTCCCAAATACCTGTGACATTCCCTGTAATTTTTTATTAGCTGCTGGTGACAGCGTTGACATTATCTGCGGAATATCTCCTGTGTGATGTTTCCACATAACAAATACCTTTTTACATTTTTTTGCGCATACACTTCCAAATCCTACGTTACTGTACTTGTGACATACTTTCAAGCATATTTGCATATTTGCATCAGCAGCAGACAGCGGGACCCAAAAGCCACACAGCACCCCCACTGTGCAGCAAAGCCTCCTTGGCTCTGGGCCCCACCACCCCACCAGCACAGCACCGAGGCAGCAATGGCAGACACGCAGTACTGCACCATGTGAATGAGTGCAAAGAGTTCACCCAGTCACAACCCTCAGGAAATCCATCTGAGAGGTAGTAGGAATTTATAGACCCTTTGCAGACTCAGGCTAATTAAAAACACCTAGTCCAAATGGGGAGGAGTGCTGATACCAGAAGGGGGAAAAAGAAAGTAGATTCTAACAATATATAACACAAGAGAGTAAATCTGGATAGCACATCCTCAGTACTATGCTTTTGATATAACGACTGTCCTTCAGCATAATTACATGGCATCTCAGCCCAATTTGTAATACATTCCATGCTGTGCATAAATGAGGCATTAGTATAAGGGTCCCACTTGTAGAGGCAACCTTGTCGCGGTAAGTGGGCCTATGCTCTTTGTAACGTTTTGTCAGTAACCCTAAGTTACTGACACTTGTTAGTAGTAGTTTAGCTGCTGGCTACAGCTGATCTGGGCTGGGTTTCATTGGAGTAGTCAAAGAGCAGGGTAGAATGGCTACTCCTACGTAACCAGACGAGGTATTGGCTGGCCTATATGCAACAGAGGTGCGTTTCGCAAGGGGTCCCTTTAAGATGAGATAAGTCTTCCGTGACGCCAGTTGCAATGAAGCAACAATGGGACAGAATCCTTTTAAGAAATGGTGTTGGTACCCAGGTGTAGGAGTGGCCGAGTGGTGTAGGGTGGCCTATAATGTTCCTTAATGTTTTGTGCATGTAACACGGTGCTCCTACCTGGATATGCTAGAACCCCAGGCATTGGCTCAGAAGCAGACAACGGGGGTAGTTAAATTGTGGGATAAAGAAAAACTGAGTCCAGTCCGTGTGATGAAGTTGAAAAGCAGCTTTACTTTTAATAAACCTTTCTCCAAACGATTTACAGACTCTGTCTTGGTTCCCAGCAGGCTTTAGCATGAACAAAACTGTGGCAAGCAAACTCCTCTCTGTCGCTCTCTGGCTCTGCTGTACTGACAGGCTTAAATAGAATCTCTGCTTCTGCAGGATGCTGCAACTTTTCTCTGTAGTCTGACTCCAGATTAATCCAGGGAACTTTCCTCCTGGCTTCTAATGCTTCAAGCGGTGGCCTATATATCCAGCAGAGCTGAAGGTGCTCTAGCTGGCCTAGACAGGGCTCGTCCAACAGAGACATGCACCTGCTGTAAACCTAACCCCTAGGAGGGGGAACTGACTTCTAACTAACTAGTCTCCTCCCTAAGAGGGTTAGAATGGAAAGAAGGGTTACGTTACGAGAAATAGGAATGCACATTGTATAAGACCTGCAATAAATACATAAGAAGACACTGTGTTAGTCCATAGAAGACAGTAGCGGGATGAGGAAGTGGTAATAGCACTCCAGGTCATTACATATATAAGCTAGGAAGCCGAGGAGAGCTGGGTGTGTGTTCCTAGTCTGCAAGTGTGATAGACTGGGAGTACAGCTGTGTGGAGTGTTTCAGCGGAGAAGCCTGCTATAGCCAAATCTTTTCCCCCTCAAGCTAGACTGTGAGTCAGACCATTTCACATGGACTGTGTTTTTTGTGTGTGTTTACATGCTGAAGTAAGCGAGTATTTGCTGAGTCCGTTTGGGACAAAATAAAAGACTATTGTTTAAACTAGATCTGAAGTCACCATTTGAGCTTATCGCCACACCAAAAAATGCTCATAAGGGACCATGCAAGACATATTTGTTAGTGGTTCGATTGTGATGGTTATGATTTTGCATTTCTGTGATAGATGACTGCCACAGGGGTCTGACATCACTAGCATCTAGATGTCATATATTCATCTGATGGCCTCTGATTAGTGTTATGTAGGAGTGCATTGATATTTTTTCACTTTATTAATTATCTAAATATTTTTCCAAGAAAGTCTAGTCCACCAAATATAAGATTTCAAGCACCTATTTCATTGCATATTGTGGGTCATCTTCAATCATTGTCAATCTTTATTTCTTCATGTTAAAATATGGAGCATGCTAATGCATTTCGAACACTTACAGTCTGGCAGACTGTCTGCAACGCGTTGACTGTATTTCTTCCTTGTATCCTCCTGAGTTTAACACGAAAAAAAAAAGATGGAAGATTCTACACAACCTAATTCTGGATTGGAATTTATTGTCTACAGTGCAACCACAGCCGAGGTAGCATATACCTAGCACCGTCCAACATGGGTTCTAAAGACTGAGATGCTGGGTGATGAGCTGATTTGGTTTCCTTTTTGACTTTCTACAGTATGGATTGTATTTTCATACAGATTGTGATACAGCCTAATATACAACATATGTGTAGAGATGAGCGAACACCTGGATGTTCGGGTTCGACGAGTTCGGCCGAACTTTCGAAAAATGTTCGGGTTCGTGATCCGAACGCGACCCGAACTTCATCCCGAACCCGAACCCCATAGAAGTCAATGGGGACCCGAACTTTTGGGCACTAAAAAGGCTGTAAAACACACCCGGAAAGGGCTAGAGGGCTGCAAAAGGCAGCAAAATGTAGTTAAATCCCCTGCAAACAAATGTAGATAGGGAAATGATGAGTTAACATAAAATAAATAAAAATTAAACAATATTAATTGGAGTGAGGTCCCATAGCACAGAATCAGGCTTCAAGTCACCCACCAATGGAGAAGGTCACTTACTATTATTTTGACCACAGCACCCAGACAAAGGAGAGAGGTCCCACAGCAGAGAACCAGGCATCATATCACCCACCACAGGAGTAGGCCACCATTTAGTTACTTTGACCCCTACACCCAGACGGAGGAGAGAGGTTACACAGCAGAGAATCAGGCATTTAGATCACCCACCACAGGAGTAGGCCACCATTGAATCAGACCCCGGCAACCATGTCAGATGGCACAAGCATAAGCTTTATATCAATCAGCACAGGAGAAAGGCGACTTTGACAGACTTTGACCCCTACACCTGGACGGAGGAGAGAGGTTTCAAAGCAGAGAATCAGGCATTTAGATCACCCACCACAGGAGTAGGCCCCAATTTAATGGGACCCCGGCAACCATGTCAGATGGCACAACCATCAGCTTCATATCAATCAGCACAGGAGAAGGCGACTTTGAAAGACTTTGACCCCTACACCCAGACGGAGGAGAGAGGTTTCACAGCAGAGAATCAGGCATTTAGATCACCCACCACAGGAGTAGGCCCCCATTGAATCAGACCCTGGCAACCATGTCAGATGGCACAACCATCAGCTTTATATCAATCAGCACAGGAGAAGGCGACTTTGAAAGACTTTGACCCCTACACCCAGATGGAGGAGAGAGGTTTCACAGCAGAGAATCAGGCATCATATCAACCACCACAGGAGAAGCCACCATTGAGTTACTTTGACCCCTGCACCCAGGAAGAGGAGAGAGGCCCCACAGCACATATTCTGGCATCATATCAGCCACCACAGGAGAAGCCACCATTGAGTTACTTTGACCCCTTCACCCAAACAGAGGAGAGAGGTTCCACATCAGAGAATCAGGCATCATATCAACCACCACAGGAGTAGGCCCCAATTTAATGGGACCCCGGCAACCATGTCAGATGGCATAACCATCAGCTTCATATCAATCAGCACAGGAGAAGGCGACTTTGAAAGACTTTGACCACTACACCCAGATGGAGGAGAGAGGTTTCACAGCAGAGAATCAGGCATCATATCAACCACCACAGGAGAAGCCACCATTGAGTTACTTTGACCCCTGCACCCAGGAAGAGGAGAGAGGCCCCACAGCACATATTCTGGCATCATACTAACCACCACAGGAGAAGCCACCATTGAGTTACTTTGACCCCGCACCCAGGAAGAGGAGAGAGGCACCACAGCACATATTCTGGCATCATATCAGCCACCACAGGAGAAGCCACCATTGAGTTACTTTGACCCCTGCACCCAGGAAGAGGAGAGAGGCCCCACAGCACATATTCTGGCATCATATCAGCCACCACAGGAGAAGCCACCATTGAGTTACTTTGACCCCTTCACCCAAACAGAGGAGAGAGGTTCCACATCAGAGAATCAGGCATCATATCAACCACCACAGGAGTAGGCCCCAATTTAATGGGACCCCGGCAACCATGTCAGATGGCACAACCATCAGCTTCATATCAATCAGCACAGGAGAAGGCGACTTTGAAAGACTTTGACCCCTACACCCAGATGGAGGAGAGAGGTTTCACAGCAGAGAATCAGGCATCATATCAACCACCACAGGAGAAGCCACCATTTAGTTACTTTGACCCCTGCACCCAGGAAGAGGAGAGAGGCACCACAGCACATATTCTGGCATCATATCAGCCACCACAGGAGAAGCCACCATTGAGTTACTTTGACCCCGCACCCAGGAAGAGGAGAGAGGCACCACAGCACATATTCTGGCATCATATCAGCCACCACAGGAGAAGCCACCATTGAGTTACTTTGACCCCTGCACCCAGGAAGAGGAGAGAGGCACCACAGCACATATTCTGGCATCATATCAGCCACCACAGGAGAAGCCACCATTGAGTTACTTTGACCCCTGCACCCAGGAAGAGAGAGAGGCCCCACAGCACATATTCTGGCATCATATCAGCCACCACAGGAGAAGCCACCATTGAGTTACTTTGACCCCTTCACCCAAACAGAGGAGAGAGGTTCCACATCAGAGAATCAGGCATCATATCAACCACCACAGGAGTAGGCCCCCAATTTAATGGGACCCCGGCAGCCATGTCAGATGGCACAACCATCAGCTTCATATCAATCAGCACAGGAGAAGGCGACTTTGAAAGACTTTGACCCCTACACCGAGACGGAGGAGAGAGGTTTCACAGCAGAGAATCAGGCATTTAGATCACCCACCACAGGAGTAGGCCCCCATTGAATCAGACCCTGGCAACCATGTCAGATGGCACAACCATCAGCTTTATATCAATCAGCACAGGAGAAGGCGACTTTGAAAGACTTTGACCCCTACACCCAGATGGAGGAGAGAGGTTTCACAGCAGAGAATCAGGCATCATATCAACCACCACAGGAGAAGCCACCATTTAGTTACTTTGACCCTGCACCCAGGAAGAGGAGAGAGGCACCACAGCACATATTCTGGCATCATATCAGCCACCACAGGAGAAGCCACCATTGAGTTACTTTGACCCCTGCACCCAGGAAGAGGAGAGAGGCCCCACAGCACATATTCTGGCATCATACTAACCACCACAGGAGAAGCCACCATTGAGTTACTTTGACCCCTGCACCCAGGAAGAGGAGAGAGGCCCCACAGCACATATTCTGGCATCATATCAGCCACCACAGGAGAAGCCACCATTGAGTTACTTTGACCCCTGCACCCAGGAAGAGGAGAGAGGCACCACAGCACATATTCTGGCATCATATCAGCCACCACAGGAGAAGCCACCATTGAGTTACTTTGACCCCTGCACCCAGGAAGAGGAGAGAGGCCCCACAGCACATATTCTGGCATCATACTAACCACCACAGGAGAAGCCACCATTGAGTTACTTTGACCCCTTCACCCAAACAGAGGAGAGAGGTTCCACATCAGAGAATCAGGCATCATATCAACCACCACAGGAGTAGGCCACAATTTAGTTTATTTGACCCCTGCACCCAGGAAGAGGAGAGAGGCCCACAGCACATATTCTGGCATCATATCACACACCACAGGAGAAGGCCTCTTTCAGTGATTTAGGCCTTTGGACCCAGACAGAGGAGAGAGGTCAGAGATTAGCTTCATATCCCCCAGCACAGCAGAAGACCGCTTTATTTGACTTAGGCCTCAGCACCCAGACAGAAGACAGAGGTAGCATGGCAGAGGTTATGGCTTCATGTCACCCGTTAGTTTAACCGGCCACTTTCATCTGGTTAGGCCCGGCGCCCAGACAGAGAAGAGTTTCATTCAACTGTGGGTTTCATAAAATTTGTATCAAATAAAGAAGTGGCCCGTAGCACAACAAGACATGTTTTAGGCAGTTAATAAGGACTACTCTGCACAAGGGAGGGACAGGTCCTGTGGGATCCATGCCTGGTTCATCTTTATGAAGGTCAGCTTGTCCACGTTGGCTGTGGACAGGCGGCTGCGCTTGTCAGTAATGGCGCCCCCTGCCGTGCTGAATACGCGTTCAGATAAAGCGCTGGCCGCCGGGCAGGAAAGCACCTCCAAGGCATAACATGCTAACTCTGGCCACGTGGACAATTTCGAAACCCAGTAGTTGAATGGGGCCGAACCATCCGTCAGGATGTGGAGGAGTGTGCAGACATACTGTTCAACCATGTTAGTGAAATGCTGCCTCCTGCTAACACGTTCCGTATCAGGTGTCGGTGCAGATAGCTGTGGCGTGGAGACAAAACTTTTCCACATTTCTGCCATGCTAACCCTGCCCTCAGATGAGCTGGCCGTGACACAGCTGCGTTGGCGACCTCTTGCCACTCCTCTGCCTTCACCTTCCACCTGTTCCCCTGTGACATGTGGGAATGCTCTCAAGAGCGCCTCTATCAGCGTCGCGCTTGTACTCGCGCATCTTACGGTCGCGCTCCAGTTCAGGAATTAAAGTGGGCACATTGTCTTTATACCGGGGATCCAGCAGGGTGGCCACCCAGTAGTCTGCACACGTTAAAGCGTGGGCAACTCTGCTAATCGTTGCGCAGGCATTGGAGCATATATTCGCTCATGTGGGCCAGGCTACCCATGGGTAAGGACAAGCTGTCCTCTGTGGGAGGCGTATCGTCATCGTCCACCGTATCCCCCAGCCACGCACCAGTGATGGGCCTGGGCTGCCACCCCGCTGTGAACTTGCGTCATCCTCGTCCCCCTCCACCTCCTCCTCCTCATCCTCCTCGTCCTCCAGTACAGTGCCTTGGCTGGCGACTTGTGAACCTGTCCTCTGCTGCTTAAACAAACCTCCCTCTGAGCCAATTCGAACAGACTGGCCCGAAAGTGTTAGAAACGAGCCCTCATCCTCCTCCTCCTCCTCCACCTGGGCCACCTCCTCTAACATCATTGCCCTAAGTGTTTTCTCAAGGAGACATAGAAGTGGTATTGTAACGCTGATAACAGTGTCATCGCCACTGGCCATGTTGGTGGAGTACTCGAAACAGCGCAGCAGGGCACACAGGTCTCGCATGGAGGCCCAATCATTGGTGGTGAAGTGGTGCTGTTCGGCGAGTACGACTGGCGCGGCGTGCTGCAGCTGAAACTCCACTATGGCCTGCTGCTGCTCGCACAGTCTCTCCAGCATGTGCAAGGTGGAGTTCCACCGGGTGGGCACGTCGCATATGAGGCGGTGGCGGGAAGGCCGAAGTTCCGCTGTAGCGCAGACAGGCGAGCAGCGGCAGGATGTGAGCGGCGGAGCGCGCACAGGCGGCCCGCACTTTATGCAGCAGCTCTGACATGTTGGGGTAGTGGTGAATGAACCTCTGCACCACCAAGTTCAGCACATGCGCCAGGCAAGGGATGTGCGTCAAACCGGCTAGTCCCAGAGCTGCCACGAGATTTCGCCCATTATCGCATACCACCAGGCCTGGCTTGAGGCCCACCGGCAGAAACCACTCGTCGGTCTGTTGTTCAATACCCCGCCACAACTCCTTTGCGCTGTGGGGCCTGTCCCCAAACATATGAGTTTCAGAATGGCCTGCTGGCGTTTACCCGGGCTGTGCTGAAGTTGGTGGTGAAGGTGTGTGGCTGACCGGATGAGCTGGTGGAAGCAGTGGAGGAGGAAGCCGAGTAGGAGGAGGAGGCTACAGGAGGCAGAGAATGATGCCCTGCGATCCTAGGGGCGGAAGGACGTGCGCCAGGAACTGTCCGCCGGGGGCCCAGCCGCCACTACATTCATCCAGTGTGCAGTTAGTGAGATATAGCGTCCCTGGCCGTGCTTACTGGTCCACGTATCTGTGGTTAGGTGGACCTTGCCACAAATGGCGTTGCGCAGTGCACACTTGATTTTATCGGACACTTGCATGTGCAGGGAAGGCACGGCTGTCTTGGAGAAGTAGTGGCGGCTGGGAACCACATACTGCGGGACAGCCATGGCCATCAGCTGTTTGAAGCTGTCTGTGTCCACCAGCCGGAATGACAGCATTTCAAAGGCCAGCAGTTTAGAAATGCTGGCGTTCAGGCCAAGAGGCTCGAGGGTGACTCGGGGAATTTGCGCTTCCTCTCTAAGGTTTGAGATATTGAGAGCTGAACGCTGCTGTGTGATATAGTGGAGGCGCTAGTTGACGGTGGCGGTGGTGGTGGTGTCGGTGGCACATCCTCTGTTTGCTGCTCGGCAGGTGGCAACATTCCTCTCGAGGCGGAAGCCGAGGCAGCAGCGGTAGAGGGAGCAGGGGAGCCTCAGCGAGTGCCTGGTTTTTAAGGTGTGTACCCCACTGCAGTTCATGCTTTGCATGTAGATGCCTGGTCATGCAGGTTGTGCTGAGGTTCAGAACGTTAATGCCTCGCCTCAGGCTCTGATGGCAGAGCGTGCAAGTCACTCGGGTCTTGTCGGTAGGACATTGTTTAAGAAGTGCCATGCCAGGGAACTCTTTGAAGCTGCCTTTGTGGGGCTGGGTCCCTGTTGGCGATGTCCAGTAGCAGGCGAACTCTGGGGCGGCGGCTCGTCTGCTTTGGCCCCCTGCTCCCTCTTTGGCTTCGCTGTTGTCTCGGTCTCACCACTACCTCTTCCTCTGAACTGTGAAAGTCATCGCCACGACCTTCAGTCCATGTGGGGTCTAAGACCTCATCGTCCTCTGCATCGTCTTCCACCCAGTCTCCCTCCCTGACCTCCTCCTGTTCAGTCTGCACACTGCAAAGACGCGGCAGTGGGCACCTGTGTTTCGTCATCATCAGAGAGTCGCGTGACTCTGCTGTGGTGGTATTCCCATGTCCTCTTCATCTGGAGACATAAGTGGTTGTGCGTCAGTGCATGGTATGTCTTCCTCCACTGGGGAAGGGCTAGGTGGACGCCCCTGGGAAACCCTGGAAGCAGAGTCTTCAAACAGAAGAAGAGACTGCTGCATAACTTGTGGCTCAGACCGTTTCCCTGATATGCTTGGGGGTGATGTGACAGACTGATGGGCTTGGTTTTCAGGTGCCACCTGTGCGCTTTCCGCAGAAGACTGGGTGGAAGACCATGTGGTGAACGTGCTGGAAGCACTGTCGGCCACCAATCGATTAATGCCTGTACCTGCTCAGGCCTTACCATCCTAAGAGCGGCATTGGGCCCCACGAGATATTGCGGTACATTCTGCCGGCTAGTTGAGGAGTTCGTTCCCTACTGTGTGCGCCTGGGGCCGAGCGGCCACGTCCTCTACCAGCAACAGAGGCTCCACGGACACCACCACGACCGCGTCCTCGTCCCTTAATAGTATTTTTCTTCATTGTTGCGATTCAACTCGCACCACAATGAAATATATTATTTTTATAAGCAAAATCCCCTCACTGGAATACTTTCAGTCTTTTGACTGTATGGATTACAGATGGAATGACTGTTATATGTGAGTACCGCTTTCTTTGACAGATTCTAGTATGGGTACATATATGTTTTCCCAACCCCAGCACATTAGTTTGCTAATTCCAGATGTATGAAAGCATAGGCCTAACTGTATCTAGTATATTGAGCGCCAGATAAACTAACTTGGCCTTTTTTAAATAAAAAAAATTCCCTCACTGGAATACTTTCAGTCTTTTGACTGTATGGATTACAGATGGAATGACTGTTATATGTGAGTACCGCTTTCTTTGACAGATTCTAGTATGGGTACATATATGTTTTCCCAACCCCAGCACATTAGTTTGCTAATTCCAGATGTATGAAAGCATGAGCCTAACTGTATCTAGTATATTGAGCGCCAGATAAACTAACTTGGCCTTTTTTAAATAAAAAAATTCCCTCACTGGAATACTTTCAGTCTTTTGACTGTATGGATTACAGATGGAATGACTGTTATATGTGAGTACCGCTTTCTTTGACAGATTCTAGTATGGGTACATATATGTTTTCCCAACCCCAGCACATTAGTTTGCTAATTCCAGATGTATGAAAGCATAGGCCTAACTGTATCTAGTATATTGAGCGCCAGATAAACTAACTTGGCCTTTTTAAATAAAAAAATTCCCTCACTGGAATACTTTCAGTCTTTTGACTGTATGGATTACAGATGGAATGACTGTTATATGTGAGTACCGCTTTCTTTGACAGATTCTAGTATGGGTACATATATGTTTTCCCAACCCCAGCACATTAGTTTGCTAATTCCAGATGTATGAAGCATAGGCCTAACTGTATCTAGTATATTGAGCGTCAGATAAACTAACTTGGCCTTTTTAAATAAAAAAATTCCCTCACTGGAATACTTTCAGTCTTTTGACTGTATGGATTACAGATGGAATGACTGTTATATGTGAGTACCGCTTTCTTTGACAGATTCTAGTATGGGTACATATATGTTTTCCCAACCCCAGCACATTAGTTTGCTAATTCCAGATGTATGAAAGCATAGGCCTAACTGTATCTAGTATATTGAACGCCAGATAAACTAACTTGGCCTTTTTAAATAAAAAAATTCCCTCACTGGAATACTTTCAGTCTTTTGACTGTATGGATTACAGATGGAATGACTGTTATATGTGAGTACCGCTTTCTTTGACAGATTCTAGTATGGGTACATATATGTTTTCCCAACCCCAGCACATTAGTTTGCTAATTCCAGATGTATGAAAGCATGAGCCTAACTGTATCTAGTATATTGAGCGCCAGATAAACTAACTTGGCCTTTTTAAATAAAAAAATTCCCTCACTGGAATACTTTCAGTCTTTTGACTGTATGGATTACAGATGGAATGACTGTTATATGTGAGTACCGCTTTCTTTGACAGATTCTAGTATGGGTACATATATGTTTTCCCAACCCCAGCACATTAGTTTGCTAATTCCAGATGTATGAAAGCATAGGCCTAACTGTATCTAGTATATTGAGCGCCAGATAAACTAACTTGGCCTTTTTAACCCACTTGAAGACCACAGGTTTATACCCCCTAGTGACCAGGCCCTTTTTACAAATCCGCACTACACTACTTTCACCGTTTATTGCTCCGTCATGCAACTTACCACCCAAATGAATTTTACCTCCTTTTCTTCTCACTAATAGAGCTTTCATTTGGTGGTATTTCATTGTTGCTGACATTTTTACTTTTTGCTATTAATAAAAATTTAACGACATTTTTGCAAAAAAATGACATTTTTCACTTTCTGTTGTAAAATTTTTTAAAAAAAACTAAATTTCTATATAAATTTTTCTCTAAATGTATTGTTCTACATGTCTTTGATAAAAAAAAAGTCCAATAAGTGTATATTTATTGGTTTGGGTAAAAGTTATAGCGTTTACAAACTATGGTGCAAAAAGTGAATTTCGGCATTTTGAAGCAGCTCTGACTTTCTGAGCGCCTGTCGTGTTTCTTCAGGTGCTAGAATGCCAGGAAAGTATAAATACCCCCAAATCACACCATTTTAGAAAGAAGACACCCCAAAGTATTCGCGGAGGGGCTTGGTGAGTTCATGTATCATTTCATTTTTTTCACAAGTTAGCGGAAAATGACACTTTCTGAGGAAAAAAAATAATAATAAAGTTTCCATTTCTGCTAACTTCTGGCAAAAAAAAAAAATCTCATACGGGCTCATTATGCCCCTCAGTGAATACCTTGGGGTGTCTACTTTCCGAAATGGGGTCATTTGTGGGGTGTTTGTACTGTTCTGGCATTTTAGGCGGGGCTAAATTGTGAGCCGCCATGTAAAAGCTAAAGGTACTCATTGGTTTTAGGGCCCCTTTGCGCACCCAGGCTGCAAAAAAGTGTCACTCATGTGGTATCGCCGTACTCAGGAGAAGTGGGGCAATGTGTTTTGGGGTGTATTTTTACATATACCTATGTTGGGTGAGAGAAATATCTCTGTAAACTGACAACTTTGTATAAAAAAATTTAAAAATTGTCATTTACAGAGATATTTCTCACACCCAGCAGGGTATATATAAAAATACACCCCAAAGCACATTGCCCACTTCTCCTGAGTACAGCGATACCATGTGTGTTACTTGCAGCCTGGTGCAAAGGCTAATTCAATGAGTACCTTTAGAATTTCATAGGGCATTTTTACGCATTTGGATTCCAGACTTCTTCTCACGCTTTAGGGGCCCCTAAAATGCCAGGGCAGTATAAATACCCCACATGTGACCCCATTTTAGAACGAAGACACCCCAAGGTATTCCGTGAGGGGTATGGTGAGTTCATGTAAAATTTTATTTTTGTCACAAGTTAGTGGAATATGAGACTTTGTAAAAAACAAAATAAAAAAATAAAAATATATCAATTTCCGCTAACTTGTGCCAAAAAAAAAAATTCTGTGAACTCGCCATGCCCCTCACGGAATACCTTGGGGTGTCTTCTTTCCAAAATGGGGTCACATGTGGGGTATTTATACTCACCTGGCATTTTAGGGAACCTAAAGCGTGAGAATCCAAATGCGTAAAAATGCCCTGTGAAATCCTAAAGGTACTCATTGGTTTTAGGGCCCCTTTGCGCATCTTGGCTGCAAAAAGTGTCACTCATGTGGTATCGCCGTACTCAGGAGAAGTAGGGCAATGTGTTTTGGGGTGTATTTTTACATATACCCATGCTGGGTGTGAGAAATATCGCTGTAAGCGACAACTTTTTAAATTTTTTTATACAAAGTTGTCAGTTTACAGAGATATTTCTCTCACCCAGCATGGTATATGTAAATACACCCAAACTCATTGCCCTACTCTCCTGACTGCAGCGATACCATAGTGATACTTTGCAGCAAATGCTCAAAGGCCAAATCATGAGTACCTTTTAGGAAGAGCATTTTACGCATTTTCTTCTCATGCTTTAGGGCCCCTAAAATGCCAGGGCAGTATAAATACCCCACATGTGACCCCATTTGGAAGAAGACACCCCAAGATATTCCATGAGGGGCATGGCGAGTTCATAGAAAAAAATTTTTGGCACAAGTTAGTGGAAATTGATTTTTATTGTTTTTCTCACAAAGTCTCCCTTTCCGCTAACTTTTGACAAAAAGTTTAATTTTCATGGACTCACTATGCCCCTCAGCGAATACCTTGGGGTGTCTTCTTTCCAAAATGGGGTCACATGTGGGGTATTTATACTGCCCTGGCATTTTAGGGGCCCTAAAGCGTGAGAAGAAAAATGCGTAAAAATGCCCTCCTAAAAGGTACTCATTGGAATTTGGGCCCCTTTGCGCATCTTGGCTGCAAAAAGTGTCACTCATGTGGTATCGCCGTACTCAGGAGAAGTAGGGCAATGTGTTTTGGGGTGTATTTTTACATATACCCATGCTGGAGTGAGAGAAATATCTCTGTAAATTGCCAACTTTGAATAAAATTTTTAAAAGTTGTCATTTACAGAGATGTTTCTCACACCCAGTATGAGTATATGTAAAATACACCCCACACTTGCCTACTTCTCTAGTACGGCGATACCCATGTGCCACTTTTGCAGCCAAATGCAAGAGCCTAAAACAATGAGTACCTTTAAGATTTCACAGGGCATTTTTACGCATTTGGATTCTCACACTTTAGCACCCCTAAAATGCCAGGTGAGTATAAATACCCCACATGTGACCCCATTGTGGAAAGAAGACACCCCAAGGTATTCTGTGAGGGGTATGGCGAGTTCACAGAAAAAAATTTTTTGACACAAGTTAGCGGAAATTGATATATATATATATATATATATATATATATTTTTTTTACAAAGTCTCATATTCCACTAACTTGTGACAAAAAATAAAATTTTACATGAACTCACCATACCCCTCACGGAATACCTTAGGGTGTCTTCTTTCTAAAATGGGGTCACATGTGGGGTATTTATACTGTCCTGGCATTTTAGGGTCTCCATAATCATTACACGTATGGCCAGCATTAGGAGTTTCTGCGATTCTCCTTATATTGAGCATACGGGTAATGAGATTTTTTTCCGTTCAGCCGCTGCGTGAAAAAAAAAAAAAAATGAGCGGCACAGATTTTTCATTCGCATCGGTCAATGTGGATGAAAAATCTCTGCCAAATCAGTGATTGCGGTGCGGTGGGCGCTAGCTAACTAACAAGTAGCTAACTAACTGGCGGTGATAGCGGGACCCTTATGCCCCATTCACACGTCCGAAATTCTGTTTGCGGAGCGGATTGCGGACCCATTCATTTCTATGGGGACAGACTTTGTCCCGCTCGGATCGGAATTACGGATCCGCGCTTCCGAGTCTGCACTTCCGTTCCGCAAAAATATAGAACATGTCCTATTCTTGTCCGCAGTTGCGGACAAGAAAAGCATTTTCTATATAGTTCTGTCTTGGATCTGCAAAATGCGGAAGCGCATTGCCGGTGTCCGTATTTTGCGGATCCGCAGATCCATGGATCCGCAGATCCATGGATCCATAAAACTACATACGGGACGTCTGAATGAGCCTGTAGGGGGTGATTAGTGACAGGGGGTGACAGGGGGTGATCAGGGGGTGACATGGGTGATCAGGGGTTAATCAGTGATGGGGGTGGGGGGGTGTGTGTAGTGATTGGTGCACTTTTCCTATGTTTCCTCTGGTGGTCCCAAACAAAGGGACCACCAGGCGAGCTGAGCAGCAGGCATATCAGGCGCTGTTTAAAAAACAGCGTCTGATATGCGATTTAAATGCGGTTTTTCGCATCTACAGCCTGCCAGCGCATGATCAGCGCTGGCAGGCTGTAGTTTCAGTTGTCCCGGCTCCGATCACATGAGCAGCGCACGCACGGCGCGCGCGTTCATGTGAAATCTCGGGTCTCACGAGATGGCGCCGATAGGCGGCAGTGAGACCTGAGAGAGCCGCCGCGCTGACGCCCATCGGCGTTAGCGTGGCGGCAAGTGGTTAAATAAAAAAAATTCCCTCACTGGAATACTTTCAGTCTTTTGACTGTATGGATTACAGATGGAATGACTGTTATATGTGAGTACCGCTTTCTTTGACAGATTCTAGTATGGGTACATATATGTTTTCCCAACCCCAGCACATTAGTTTGCTAATTCCAGATGTATGAAACGCAGGCCTAACTGTATCTAGTATATTGAACGCCAGATAAACTAACTTGGCCTTATTTAAATAACAAAAATTCCCTCACTGGAATACTTTCAGTCTTTTGACTGTATGGATTACAGATGGAATGACTGTTATATGTGAGTACCGCTTTCTTTGACAGATTCTAGTATGGGTACATATATGTTTTCCCAACCCCAGCACATTAGTTTGCTAATTCCAGATGTATGAAACGCAGGCCTAACTGTATCTAGTATATTGAACGCCAGATAAACTAACTTGGCCTTTTTTAAATAAAAAAATTCCCTCACTGGAATACTTTCAGTCTTTTGACTGTATGGATTACAGATGGAATGACTGTTATATGTGAGTACCGCTTTCTTTGACAGATTCTAGTATGGGTACATATATGTTTTCCCAACCCCAGCACATTAGTTTGCTAATTCCAGATGTATGAAACGCAGGCCTAACTGTATCTAGTATATTGAGCGCCAGATAAACTAACTTGGCCTTTTTTAAATAAAAAAAAATTCCCTCACTGGAATACTTTCAGTCTTTTGACTGTATGGATTACAGATGGAATGACTTGTTATATGTGAGTACCGCTTTCTTTGACAGATTCTAGTATGGGTACATATATGTTTTCCCAACCCCAGCACATTAGTTTGCTAATTCCAGATGTATGAAAGCATGAGCCTAACTGTATCTAGTATATTGAAGCGCCAGATAAACTAACTTGGCCTTTTTAAATAAAAAAATTCCCTCACTGGAATACTTTCAGTCTTTTGACTGTATGGATTACAGATGGAATGACTGTTATATGTGAGTACCGCTTTCTTTGACAGATTCTAGTATGGGTACATATATGTTTTCCCAACCCCAGCACATTAGTTTGCTAATTCCAGATGTATGAAACGCAGGCCTAACTGTATCTAGTATATTGAGCGCCAGATAAACTAACTTGGCCTTTTTAAATAAAAAAATTCCCTCACTGGAATACTTTCAGTCTTTTGACTGTATGGATTACAGATGGAATGACTGTTATATGTGAGTACCGCTTTCTTTGACAGATTCTAGTATGGGTACATATATGTTTTCCCAACCCCAGCACATTAGTTTGCTAATTCCAGATGTATGAAACGCAGGCCTAACTGTATCTAGTATATTGAGCATCAGATAAACTAACTTGGCCTTTTTTAAATAAAAAAATTCCCTCACTGGAATACTTTCAGTCTTTTGACTGTATGGATTACAGATGGAATGACTGTTATATGTGAGTACCGCTTTCTTTGACAGATTCTAGTATGGGTACATATATGTTTTCCCAACCCCAGCACATTAGTTTGCTAATTCCAGATGTATGAAACGCAGGCCTAACTGTATCTAGTATATTGAACGCCAGATAAACTAACTTGGCCTTTTTAAATAAAAAAATTCCCTCACTGGAATACTTTCAGTCTTTTGACTGTATGGATTACAGATGGAATGACTGTTATATGTGAGTACCGCTTTCTTTGACAGATTCTAGTATGGGTACATATATGTTTTCCCAACCCCAGCACATTAGTTTGCTAATTCCAGATGTATGAAACGCATGGCCTAACTGTATCTAGTATATTGAGCGCCAGATAAACTAACTTGGCCTTTTTAAATAAAAAAATTCCCTCACTGGAATACTTTCAGTCTTTTGACTGTATGGATTACAGATGGAATGACTGTTATATGTGAGTACCGCTTTCTTTGACAGATTCTAGTATGGGTACATATATGTTTTCCCAACCCCAGCACATTAGTTTGCTAATTCCAGATGTATGAAGCATGAGGCCTAACTGTATCTAGTATATTGAACGCCAGATAAACTAACTTGGCCTTTTTAAATAAAAAAAATTCCCTCACTGGAATACTTTCAGTCTTTTGACTGTATGGATTACAGATGGAATGACTTTGTTATATGTGAGTACCGCTTTCTTTGACAGATTCTAGTATGGGTACATATATGTTTTCCCAACCCCAGCACATTAGTTTGCTAATTCCAGATGTATGAAACGCAGGCCTAACTGTATCTAGTATATTGAACGCCAGATAAACTAACTTGGCCTTTTTAAATAAAAAAAAATTCCCTCACTGGAATACTTTATGGCTTTTCACTGTATGGATTACAGGTGGACTGGTATTAGTAGGGGTGACACAAGCACACCCAAGTCCCTGATGTAGGATTTCTATGGCACAGACCACTATTACAAGTGATTAATGGACGTTGGGAGAGATTGTGCTGCAGCACTAGTCCCAAGATGGCCGCCGCCTATCAGCCCAGTAACATGTGCCACAAAATGGTCTGCACAACCTTTAAAAAAAATAGCCTTGGACTGTGCTGCTAAATCGCTATTGGTCTGAATCCCAGGTGTAGATGTCTGACTTGTTTGGAGCTTTGGAATGCACACTGTGGCAGCTTCTGCTGCAGCACTACAAGTCGCAAAATGGCGGCCGGCGGTCAGCCCAGGTACATGTGGATGGAAAAATCACTCTGGCCACTCTAAAAATAGCCAATCCCTATCAAAAAAGCAGCTCAGCTGCAGTTGTTCAGATGAATCACAGGTGGAGGAGAGAAATTTGCTTCCAGTTATTCAATTATCCCTGCCTATTCTCGCCCTAGCATCAGCTCGTCTATCCCTGTTCTATTCACATCGGGAGTGAGCACGTCCCGACGTGCGCACAAGCTTATAAAGAGGCTGAGTCACATGCTGCACTTGGCCAATCACAGCCTTGCCAATAGTAGGCATGGCTGCGATGGCACCTTAGGGCAAGTAGTATAATGCATGTTGATTGGCTGCTTTGCAGCCTTTCAAAATGCGCCAAAATACATGCCGAACGACGAACCCGAACTTTTACGAAAAAGTTCGGGTTCGGGTCCGTGTCACGAACACCCCAAAATTCGGTACGGACCCGAACTATGCTCGAACTGTTCGCTCAACACTACATATGTGATTTATGTAAATGAAAAAGCAATTAATATTAGTAACATAATGTCAGGCAACCCATTCAGTTCCATTATATTTGGAGGCTACACTTGTTGTGGCTGAAGTTTGATATGTTTCATATTCCTGAATAATGATGATACAAGCAGGTAGCTCTCTAATAAACCATTTTCTAAGAACAATACTAATTGTACTTGCATGGTATTCCTTTTAGTGCAGCTAATCTACCAGAGACACAGAGAAGTCTATTTGGTTAAGCAATTTTTTACAGTGAATTAACCCATAATGGGAAGATGATGTCCGAACCGGGCAATGGTAGATTAATCTCCGTATTTATATCTATCTTATAATGTGAGCTGATAACAGTGTTGCCAACCTGAGTTTTTCGTTTCTCTGAACAACTAAAAATCACCGGCAGCTAACACTTTTTTACGGACAATTTGAAAAAAATGTAATGAATGATAAAGCTGTATACTATATGTCTGTAGCTCAATATACTGATATGAATGCATTACCGTCAGAAGGGCCAGACAGACACTAACTGTTAAGGACCACTGGCACAGCGTTAGTCTGTTCACTATACACAGACTGAGGCCTGCTTGGCCTTTCACTGCACACTCTCTTTTGCTCTTAAAAGGCTGGCGCCGTCACACTAATCTTCCCCAGCCTATGGCTGCCCACCTGAAGGTACTGAATGTATCTTCCCCTGTGGGAAAGTGTCTGATCAATAGTGTTTCTGGCTGCCTAGTTGTTCTGATCTGCCATGCCTGATTACTGTATTTCATGCTTTGCTGCCTGACTCTCATATTGCCCCTGTACTGCCAACGCTGCCCTCTGTCCTGATTACCGGATTGAAAGTACTGTGCCTGTCCTGACCTCAGCTTGTTTCCTGACTATGATTTTGCCTGATACATCAGCTTTAACTAGGTCATTTTGAGACATGTAAATGTGCAAATAAGTGTAGGGTTATGCTCCTGATGGAAGGTGAAGCTATGTCCTAGTCTACAATCTCTCAGCAGACTGATTTTTCTGAAGAATTACTCTGTATTTACTGACAACTATCTTTTCTTCAATCCTGGTGAATTTTGAAGTACCTGCCAATTAAAAGCATCCCTACAGTATGATGTTGCCACCACCATACTTCACTGTAGGAATGCTGTTCTTGGGCTGAGGGAAAGTGTTGGGTTTGCGCCACACATAGAGTGTTTCCCACAATGGGCAAAATGCTCAATTTAAGTGTCATCTGAAACCCTTCTTCTATGTGTTTGGGCTGATTGCTACATGCTGTTTGGCAAACTACAAGCATGTTTTCTTATCCTTTAAGCAATAGCTTTTTTTCTGGGCTCTCATTTATAATACCCTACTCTGTGCAGTGTATGGCTTAGAGTGTTTATATGGAAAAATACTTCCATATCCTGCGTGGGTCTCTGGAGCTCCTTCAGTGTTTATTGTTCATGTTTTTATTGAATGCTGTCCTTGCCTGATCTGTGAGCTTTTGGTGGACTTTGTGGCATATTTTTTCCACTTCCTTATAATAGTGCTCTGTTAAATAGAAATATAAACTCCCTAGCATTTTGTTTCTGTGTCCACAGTCTGATTTAGCTTCATGCATCTTCATGGTAAGAAACTGCAAAAAAAACCTGCAGTCATCCTAGCATCTATCTGTAGTCATCCTAGCATCTACTGTATATATAACTATTCTTTCTATTAAAAAGAGTAAGAATATGGAAGCAGACTATACAAGGTTTGTTTTCAGTATGTTACTATTCTGATCCATGTGTATGTATAGAAGCTGTTGAGCCAATTGCAAAGCTGCAAGTTTTTTTAATGGTGGTATGGGTCCTTAAAGGGCATCTGTCAGCAGATTTGTACCTATAAAACTGGCTGACCTGTTACATGTGTGTTTGGCAGCTGAAAGCATCTGTGTTGTCCCTATGTTCATATTTGCCTGCATTGCTGAGAAAAATTATGTTTTACTATATGCAAATGAGCATCTAGGAGCAACAGGGGCGTTGTTGTTACATCTAGAGGCTCCGCTCCCTCTGCAACTGCTGCGCCCTCTGCACTTTGATTGACAGGGCCAGGCAGTATAAACATGATCGCGACTTTATTCATTCATATCTCCCTCTATCTTTTATAATTTTTCAACATAAAACAACTGTCTTTAGTATGTGAGCCAGTACCAGTAATTCTGTAGTGTTATCTGCAGCCGGCAATGAAATGAAATGATAAAAATATAGAAAGTTTCGATGGTATCACTCCAGGGAAATAAGAGAAGCTGACATACTAATGGAAAAATAAAGGTTTATTATGGACAGTTGTTCTGCCCAGCAGGGATAGAGAATCATTACAGATCACGTCTGCCTCAGTCTTTGTATTTCTGAAGTGTTTAGTGTGGTTATAGCACCATCTAGCGGTATAAAGTTATATTACACTTTGTTTTTCCTGTTACGAAGACTACTGCATTGTGAATAGTGCACTGCATTGTGGGAGTGCAAAGAATTCTGGGACAGAGAAGTCTCCCGTCTCCAGGACACAGTACAGAGCTGTCCTATGCATGTCTCCTTCTCAAACTCCACCATCCTTGTATAGGCATGTCTGGTGTGAGATCTACCTTTGTTTCATGGACATGATGTTATGCAGAGCTGTTCAACTAGTTGTAATTGTTACTCATGAAGTTGTTATTACTGTTAGCTAGCCATGTAATTTTATGTACAGGCAGCTATTTTACCATGTGCCTTCACTGATGACTGTAAATGTTATAGTACATGCTATTTGTATTCTTGCAGTTTTACCACACTTGTACAATCTCTCACTTACACACATCGCTCAGAGGCTGCCATAGACTTTAGTAAGTTCTTTGCTAAACGGGAGCTGGTTACCAAAGGACTTAAAGTAAACCGATCATCCCGAGAACTACAGGACATAGCGTGACTCCTTCCAGAAAGCCATAAGAGACTTAGATCTTTCCTGTAGTGAGGAGTTAGATCTCTTGGTAAAGTGGCTTGGAAGGGAGTCTGCTGAACACGCCAAAAAAATCTGTGACATTAACATAAACTATCTGGGCAAAGGCTAGATGGTGTGGGAAAGTCTTGATGAGTGTTATGGGTCAATAGAAGCTATAGAAAATGCTTTATATAGGAGAATTGATAATTTTCCCAGAATAGTGGGTAGGGGTTACCAAAAGCACAGGGAACTCAGCGACTTGTTCATAGAGGTACAGGTTGCTCAGGCAGAAGGAGATCTGCCGGGTCTAGCACTCCTGGACACCACCAGAGGTGTCAACATGATTGTCCAATAACTCCCTTATAACCTACAGGAGAAGTGGATCACGCATGTTTCTCATTATAAACAGGTTCATAATGTACCATTCCCCCCCTTCTTGGTGTTTGTAGACTTTGTTGCTCAACAGGCAAGGATCAGAAATGATCCCAGTTTTGACTTTATACCGTCATGTCCCACTACCCCTGGTGTCAAACCTCACAAAACACCAGTGGCAGTCTACAAAACTAATCTTGCCTCCACAGGTTCTCCTTAAGTCTTTTCAAGAAGAGAACAAACCCAAAGATCTTACCAAACAATGTCCCTGCACCAGAAACCACATTCTCTACTAAAAATGAAGTGCCTTCTGGGAGAAGTCTTTAGAGGACCACAAAGAATTCCTCAAAGGAAACAACATCTTGTTCAAGTGCTGCACTACAACATCACACTTCGCCAGGAACTGTAAGGTCAGTGTGACATGCACAGAATGTGGCAGCAGAGATCACAACACGGCTTTACACCCTGGACCACCCTCTCAGGTATCATCCCAAGCAGAGGAGCATGACAGAAAGCAGAAGGACACTGACATAGACACCCCAGTAGTCACTTCTAAGTGTACGGAGATCTGTAAAAGGACTCGCAGGAGGGAAGTCTTGCTAAAAAATATGCCTTGTCAGAGTTAATCCGGTCGGCCACCGAGATAAGGCGATCAAGGTATATGCAATCTTAGATGATCAAAGCAACCTGTCTTTAGCTAAATCAACTTCTTCGACACCTTCAACATTGTAGGGCCTGGTTCTCCCTACTCCTTAAGGACATGTGCTGGTACCGTTAAGACGGTGGGGAGGAAAGCAAGTGGGTACAAGGTAGAGTCCATAGATAGTCAGACCTTCTTGTCCCTGCCAACCATACTGGAGTGCAATCACATTCCTGACAGCCGGTCTGAGATACCTACTCCAGAGGTAGCAGCATACCACCCCCACCTGAGGCGTATAGCTCACCTGATACCGTAACTGGATCCAGAAGCCTCGGTAGTCTTACTCCTTGGAAGAGACATACTACGAGTTCATAAGGCTAGAGGACACATTAACGGTCCCCAGAACGCTCCATATGCCCAGCGATTTGACCTAGGATGGGTCATCATAGGAGATGTCTGTCTAGGAGGAGCACACTAGCCGACCTCATTCAACAGTATGCTCACCAACACACTTGAAAATGGACGTCCTTCCCTATTTCAGCCATGTCAGAGTAGTTTCCTGATAGCAGAATTGCCACACAGAGCGCCTCTGCCTTGTCCTTTCACAGATTCCTCCTGTGAAGACCACACCTGCGATGGTGAGCAAGATCACTTAGGGTGCACAGTCTTTCATAGGACAAGAGAAGACAACAGGGTCGCAATGTCTATAGAAGACAGGCTGTTCATGGATATCATGGATCAAGGAATAGTAAAAGACAAGTCAAAAAGCTTGGTCGCACCTTTAACGTTTAAACCGCTTACCTAACAACAAAGAACTTGTCTACAGTCGATTTATGTCCCTCATGTACAAACTTCAGAGGACAACACAGATGAAAGATCATTTCTTTACGTTCATGGAAAGAATATTCCAGATTAACCATGCAGAAATGGCATCCGTGCTCCAAGACTCCAAGGTGTGTTGCCACTTACCCATTTTCAGCGTGTATCATCCTAAAAAACCAGGGCAGATACGAGTAGTATTCGACTCGAGCACCAGGTGTGAAGGCATTTCGCTAAATGATGTCTTACTGTCTGGTCCAGACCTCAACAACAGACTTCTAGAGGTACTTCTCCTCTTCCGCAGAGATTCGGTAGCATTTATGGCCGACATACATGAGATTTTCCACTGCTTCCTTGTCAAGGAAGAACACAGAAACTACTTAAGTTTCTTCTGGTTCCACAACAACGACCCCAATGAAGACATTGTAGAGTACAGAATGAGAGTGTATATCTTCGGAAACAGTTCTTCCCCTGCAGTCGCTATCTACAGTCTCAGACATTCAGCCCGAGAGGGTGAAGCAAAGTATTCGTCAGATCCTTTCTGGAAAAAGATTTCTACGTGGACGACTGCGTGAAATCCACACCCACCAACGAGACCGCAATCAGTCTCCTGTAAAGGGCTCAAGAAATGCTCGCTATATCTAATTTGAGGTTGCATAAAATCGCCTCCAACAGCCGTGAGTAGTGTTGAGCGAACACGGTGAAACTCGGGTTCGGCCGAACTTTAGGTCAAAGTGCGGGTTCGGGACCCGAACTTGACCTGAACTTGACCTCGAACCCGGACCCCATTAAAATCAATGGGGACCCGAACTTCACTTTATTATTTTCCATTATAACATGGTTATAACGGAAAATAATAGTATTTGGCCATTGAGGGGTTAAAAATCTAAAAAACTCACCTCATCCACTTGTTCGCACAGCCGTTGTGGTGAGCACGGTGACGTCATGCAAGGTCCTGCAGAATGAAGATAGAAAGTTTTCTATCTTCATTCTGCAGGACCTCTGGTGAAGCCACCGTGCTCACCACGTGGTGAGCGTGATGACATCACCACAGGTTCTGTTCCTGCCAAGTCCTGCAAAGAAGAAGAATTAAGACAAGACAGGCTGCGCGAACAAGTGGATGAGGTGAGTTTTTTTTGTATTTTTAACCCCTCAATGGCCAAATACTATTATTTTCCGTTATAACATGTTAAAACGGAAAATAATAAAATATCCCGAACACCGAACCCGAGCCCGGACTTTAGCACTTTGGGTTCGCTCAACCCTAGCCATGAGTTAATGGAGGCCTTCTCACCCCAAGACCCTTTAAATGATCTAAAGAACTTGGATCTTAGCACTGACTCCCTTCCCATTCAGCGGAGACTCAGTTTGCTCTGGAATTTAAAGGCAGATACATTCACCTTCCAAATCAGCAAAGAAAAAAAAACCTTCACATGTACCGGAGTCCTGTCCACCATAAATGTTATGCTAAATGTTATGCTAAAGAAATAGACTACCTCAGCAAAGGCTAAACAGTTTCTAAGGACAACGCTTTGAGAAAGCTTCATCCCATCATTGATCAAAATGGGTTGCTAAGAATGAAGGATCTAGTAGTGGCTAGTGATGAGCGGCATAGGGAATATTCATTTTTGTGACATTTCACACATTTTTCGCATAATATTCACAATAAATTTCCAGTCATTATTTTTGTGATCTGTGCAAATCGGCACTTATGATGCACATTTTTTTGAGCAATATGTGCAACTTCATATTTTATCAGGTCTGAGTAGATATTTCTAATTGGTGCACTAAGTATTGTTGTGACATCCCATCACTGTGTCTAACAGAGACACTAATCCCTATGACAGCACAGTCATTTCTATCACACTACCTAACACCCTACACTATATCACTATATCAGCTACACTATATCACTATCTAACCTACACTGACTATCTCCCACTAACTATATGTATTATATATATGAGCTAACTAACTAACTAACTAACTAACTAACTAACTAATGTAATGGGACACAGTAAAGCACAGAGCAAAGCAATGACACTGCTGTCTCTCTCAGAACTGCACAAAAAAGCAGAAAATGGCTGCTGGGGAGTTTCTTATATAGTAAAGAGGTAGGCAACTTTCCTATTTGATGCTAGGGATGCTGCTAATCTCTGACAAAGATATTGCAGCCTTCTCATTGGCCTACAAGCAAAAAGAAGTAGTACTGTTGAAAAAAAAATAGAATTTTTGCGATTATGAATATATAGCACTATATTGTAGATTTTCGTGAATTTTCGACGTGCCGATATTCGCGATAAAAATTTGTGATTAGAATATTCGCAATCAACACTAGTAGTGGCATCTGTTGACGCTAGGTGGGGAGTGTTCTGCCCAGCAGGGTTAGAGAATCATTACGGATCATGTCTGCCTTAGTCTATGTATTTCTAAAATGTTTAGTGTGGTTATAGCACCATCTAGTGGTGTCTCCTTCTCAAGCTCTACCATCCTTGTATAAGCGAATCTGGTGAGAGATCTATCTTTGTTTCAGGGACATGATGTTATGCAGAGCTGTTCAGCTAGTTGTAGTTGTTATTACTGTTAGCTAGCCATGCAATCTTATGTACAAGTAGCCATTTTGACATATTCCTTCACTGATGACAGTAAATGTTATAGTACATGCTATGCTTTGCTTTATACTTTTATACATGCTATTTGTATTCTTGCAGTTTTACCACACTTGTACAATGTCTCACTCAAGTGCATCAAGCATAGAGTACAACCTGTTGACCAATAAAAAAAGTTACAAAGGACAAAGAACAGTCTTCTTATTTCTAAGACAGAAATGGTTTATGCTGAATGTAAGACTGCACACCGTGTGAACGTGTATGAAGACAGAACAAGAGTGTTTGTGTTGCGTAGAAGGCCATGGGAGAAATTCATATAATGCTTTTCTGCTACCAACATCAAATCCCTCTGCTGTTGGCAACCTAACAGGGGCAATCGGGCTACCTTGCTCTATGGTGGTGTTTTTTGTACAAGGGTCACTTTGAGGAAGTGTTGAAGTTCACTAGAAATTACCCTTTTATTTTATTTATTTATTTTTTATAAAGGCTTCACTGGAGCAAAGAAAATATGTTTGAGAGAGAGAAAAAAAACGTGTTCTCGATAAACTGCATTCAACCCCTATAATTAAAATGTCCCAGAGTGAGCATAAAGACATGATGTTAACATTATGTTTGCGATATAGAACAGTAACCAATGGATGGTTTAACCCCTTAATGACTTTGAGAAGGGATGAGCATTCTCTGGTTGGTTTTTTAAACATTTTATAAAAGAAAGAAAAAAGATACGGTAATATTTATAATCATACTGATGTGCCATGTGATATGTACTTTACAGGAGAAATGTATGTATCTTTTATGCCTATAGGCAGTTAAATATATTAATAATATTATGATATATTATTTCAATAGTGGGTCAGTTGGCTTAAATTGGACTGGTTAATCATACCTCCCAACATTTTTATTCTAGATTTCTGGATATTTGAAGACTTGTCCAATTCCACCTCAAATTTGCTTGGAACTTGGTCTTCGTAATAGGACAAAAAACTGCATTGTTATGAGTTATTAGTTGAACATCCAGATACTATTTTTACCACAAATGAAAATGATAGATTGTCACACTATTTGAATAAGCAAAACCAATATGCTTTTGTATTTTTTCCACAAAAGTCAATAGCAGACAGATGCTACTGCATTATCGTAGATTCATAGTTTGAGATTCAAATTAATAGCATGTTTCATAGGTTATTAGCAAGACCACTGTATGTGTTGTCTTCTACATTACATATATTAGTATAGTAAGGGAATTTTAGTAGCTATTATAGTCCCAAAACAATTGAATAACATTTTTGGGCTATATAAGCTATAATTATTATGACATAGATCACCACCCATGATTTGTTTTGTTGACTCCTTATCAGCATCTGCAACAAGTGACTATATGAAGCCTTAAGGAGTGCCAGTTCACTATCATTTTTATTTAGTAGATATTATACTGTGACACATAGTGCTGGTCCTCATATTGAGTAACTGAGTAGATTTGTACATGAAGAGATACACATGAAATTTCTCCAAAGTGTAATAAGGATAGCAGCAGGGGCCTGTTTTCCCACAGTGTCACCATCTCTGCTCAAAGCTTCACATATGTCTCAGAAGATGACACATTGAGATTTTAGACAAATTGCACTCCTGTAGAAGGAGTTAGCTTTCAAAGAGTAAAACATTTGCCTAGCCATTGCTTAAATTATTAATTGTTAAGTATGTTTGCATTAATCCCATCATATGGCCTCTCCAGAGAATATTCTATTTAGTATATTCTGCACTGTCAACTTCCATTGTATTATCTCTAAGAAGAGTCCAGATGCAAAGGTCAAACATAAAACTATCTGCTCTCCCTAACTCATACTACATGCCCCCAGCTGTCATTCTCTAGACAGCAAATATGTCAAAGGTAACTGAATTACTTAAGTATGGTTGTATTACTCAAGTTTCATGGTTTTTTGCTATGTGTTAAAGAGAATGTGTCATCAGCAAATGACCTACTGTTTAAATAAAAATTTTTTACGTTTAACATATTTTTAAAGAATTTTTGATGATGGTTTAAATTTTCCATGTATTCCATATATTTAAACAACAAAGATAAAATCCTGCAGTTTTCACACTCGCCACTATGTCTAATATTTGGTGCCACTTATTGGTTTATACAGATGATTTAACTGCAGTTACCTCATTCTAATCCTGCCTATAATGATATCACCTCTGTATATCGATAAGACAGGATCCACCATTCACAATGGGTGATTGTAAGAGCTTATCTATTCCTTCCTTGTACAATGACCTCTGCATAGATCACAGAGCATGCCTTAATTCTTTATAAATGCTGTTAAGAACAGTTCAGGCAAGATGGCAGCCCCCATAATCAAGTTCAGAAAATAGAATTAAAAAAAATCTGAAAATAAAAACAGATTAGAAAAATCTAAAAGAATGCTTGCAATTTTGCTAGTACAATTTAATAATCTGTATACCAAACTCGTGACTTTTCATATATTGGCCTCATAATACAATGCCTGGTAAAAGGAAGAGTGTCAAATGATGCCTTATCATCTGTGAGTCAGAATGTGGGTATTAGTACAAAGAGCAGTAGCCACACCAGTCCTCTGTCCAGTAGTGGTAGTAGTAGTAAGCCACAGTTCCCCCTTCTGATAGGTGCTATGTTATTATTACCACATAAAGGATGAGATCTCCTCTCTGTCACAGCAGGATGATGTTGAGGTGTCGAGGTCACCTTTAACCTCTTACGGATGCAGGGCTTACAGGTACGCCCTGGCATCCTGGTACTTAAGGACTCTGGGCGTAACTGTATGCTCTAAGAATTTCCGATCACCACTGCGCAGGTTGTGGTGATGGGCACAAGATGCCTGCTAAAATCATTTAGCAGACACCTTGGCACAATGCCCAGGAGGGTCCTGTGACCCCCCCATGTCGGCGATCGCAGCAAACTCCAAGTCAATTCAGACCTGCGGTTTGCAGTGCTTTCGGTAGTCTCTGATCCCCGCGGCTCATGACGGTGGGGCGGTTCTAATGCTTTCCTGGTGTCTAGTGGTTATAGCAGAGGGTAAGCACATTGCTGACGCTCTGCTATAAACTGCTGACATCTGTGCCGTACAGATGTCAGCAGTTTAACCCCTCCATACCGAGCTCCGTACGGACCGCTGAATGGAAGAGGTTAACAGAGAGGGAGCTGCCTCCCTCTCCCATCGGGGGCTGCTGTGCCCTTGCAGCCCCCGATTCTTCATAGGATCGCAGAGGGAGGGAGCCCACCTCCCTCCCCATCACCCGCTGCACTGTTCTGTCCTTCAGAGGCGTCCTGCTTGCCATGGTGATGCAAGTCATATCAGACTTCTGCTAAAATGGCGTATGCCTCCCAAAATAGTACAAATCAAACCGCCATCTCATCCCGCAAAAAATGAGCCCCTACATAGGACACTCACCTGAAAAAATGAAAAAATATGGCTCTCAGACTATGGAGACACTAAAACATTATATTTTTTTTTCTAAAATGCCGTTATTGAGTTAAAGAAAAATAAATTGAAAAAAAGTATACATATTATGTATCGCTGCATTCGCAAAAACCTACTCTATAAAAATATCACATGATCTAACCCCTCAGGTAAATACCGTAAAAAAATAAAAATAAAAACAATGTAAAAAAAAAACATTTTTATCACCTCACATCTTAAAAACTGTAATAGCAAGCGACCAAAAATAGTGCCATTCAAGGCGTAATCTCATCCTACAAAAAATGATATCCCACATAGGACAATCACCCAAAAAAATAAAAAAATATGGCTCTCAGACTATGGAGACATTAAAACATGATTTTTTTTTGTTTCGAAAATGATATTATTGTGTAAAACTTAAATTAATAAATAAAAATTTGACATATGAGGCATCGCCGCGTCCGTAATAACCTACTATATAAAAATAACACATGACCTAACCGCTCCGGTGAACACAGAAAAAAAATAATATAAATACCATGTCAAAATTCATTTTTGTCACCTTACATCACAAAAAGTGTAATAGCAAGCTGTCATATGCCATATGCACATGCACCCCAAGATAGGGCCAATCAAACCGTCATCTCATCCTGCAAAAAATGAGACACTACATAAGACAGTCGCCCAAAAAATAAAAGTAAAAAATATGGCTTTCAGAATGTGGAAACACTAAAAAATATTTTTTTTCAAAAATACTTTGTTATGAAAAGCTGAAACAAAAAACCCCCAAAAGTAGTCATATTTGGTATTGTCGCGTCCATAACAACCTGCTCTATAGAAATAGCACACAATCTAAGCTGTCAGATCAACTATGTAAATAACAAAAAGTAAAAATGGTCACAAAACAGCAATTTTTTTGCAAATTTTCCATTTTAATCGATTTTTCCAGTAACAAATCAAGGGTTAACAGCCAAATAAAACTCAATATTTATTGCCCTGATTCTGTAGTTTGCAGAAACACCCCATATGTGGTCGTACACTGCTGTATGGCCAAACGGCAGGGCATAGAAGGAAAGGAACGCCACATGGTTTTTGGAAGGCAGATTTTGCTGGACTGTTTTTTTGTCCTATTGTTGTCATTTTTGTCCTATTTTTGTCATGTCCTATTTTTTTCACGTTTGCGGACAAGGATAGGCATTTTTACAATGGATCTGCCATAAAAATCGGATCCGTCAAATAAAATGGTCCGTCATCCGCTCTTTTTGACGGACGCAAAATTTCAAGGAGGAGTGGACGCGGAGGCAGGCAACGGTCGTGTGCATGTAGCCTCAGGGCAATAAATTTTGAATTTTGTTTGGCTGTTAACCCTTGCTTTGTTACTAGAAAAAAATGATTAAAATGGAAAATGGGCTAACGACGTTTGTAAAATCAGTTTTAAATACCTTGAGGGGTGTAGTTTTTAGAATGGGGTTTCTATTATGTAAGCCTCACAAAGTGACTTCAGACCTGAACTGGTCCCTAAAAAGTGGTATTTTGAAAATTCTGAAAAATATAAAGATTTGCTTCTAAACTTTTAAGCCTTGTAACGTCCCCAAAAAATTAAATGGCATTCTCAAAATTATCGATACATGAAGTAGACATATGGGGAATGCAAAGCAATAACTTTTTTTTGGAGGTATTACTATGTATTAGAGTATATAAGTAGAGAAATAGAAACTTGGAAATTTGCTAATTTTTCCTCATTTTTTGTAAATTTGGTATTTAAAAAAAAAATGTAAATGAAATTTTTCGACTCTTCGACTTTTACCACTGCCATGAAGTACAATATGTGACGAAAAAACAATCTCAGAATGGCCTGGATAAGTAAAAGCATTTTAAAGTTATCACCACATAAAGTGACACTGGTCAGATTTGCAAAAAATGGCCAGGTCCTTAAGGTGAAATAAGGCTGCGTCCTTAAGGGGTTAATCCTGACACTTTGCCTTGGAGCCAGAGGTCATCCTGCTCCTCTTTTTTGCAGCTCTAGAAAAGCCTTTCACTTGTATCATCTCTATCTTCACTGCCCCCTCCCAGTGAAGTGCCTTCTTTTTTTTCCTAAGAAGAGGCATCAAAATCCTACCACGCACTATGGAAGATACTCAAGAGCATCGCACTGTTGATGACTTATGCAACAGTCAGTGTTTGGAGTGCCATGAGGAGGAGGTTCCAGCGGAGGAACCCATGTATAGCTATTTTGGTGGTGGTGGTAGTAGTAGCACTTTTAGCTATGGTGGTAGGGGTAATAATAGTGTAAGTGGAAAGCAGGAAAAATGCAGATGAGGGAATCGGGAGGGGGCAAAGGAGCCCATGATGACATATCACGGTGTGATAAAAGTGCCGGGGAGGATTCGGTCTCTGACGATGACAGTGTGTTGGACAAGACCTGGGGCCAGATTGGAGTACTGAGATGGAGGTGAAATCAGTGGAGGAGGGTGGTGGCTATGGCCATGGCAATTAAGAGCAGAGGCAACATACGGCCAAAACCTCTGAAAAAACTGGTAGGGCCAGATCTGCTTCTATTATGGTCAACTATCTCTGTGCGAGTATCTCCGGTCTGGAAGTTTTATTCCACAGTGCAAGAGGACAAAAGCGTTGTTGTGTGCAAGATCTGCAGGATTACAATAAGCCATTAGCATTCAAACACAAATGCAATAAATAATTTGGGTTGCACTCCCTGTCCGGGTAATGAGGTGCTTCAGTGGAGTGGATACAATCTAGACATAAACAATAAGAGAAAGTCCACCGCACACTTGAGGGTTGTATGCCAAATAAAGTTTCTTTTATTATATGATAATAAATCCTCCAAAAGAAGAAGGCAAAAAGTGGAACAATTGCCAAAAGTTAAGTTGTGAGACTATTTTCTTAGAGGTTTCTGTCACTGACGGACCTTGGTCACAAGACTCACTAAAAGGAAAGAAGAACACATTAGTGATAAGGGTAGTAGAAAAAAGTTTGATTGGTCTGCTGTAGGGGAGGGGTGAATAAAGTCTGATGTATCAGCAGAAAAGGTTGGATGGGGGAGGTTTGGTAACAGGTAGAGCCTGTATGGAAGGTAGTAAGGCTGTGGCCAGTAATGGAGCTATTGTAAATGTCCAAAGCTGGAATCATAGATAGGAAGGTTATAGAGGGGTATATTCGGACGTATATAGGTATAGTGGGATTACCTTGAAGGTGCAGATGAGGATCGTAATAAGAAGATAATTCAGAGTGAGGCTTAGATATTGCAAAATAAATAAAACACATAGCTAATGAATACAGCATACGGTTTGGGCAAGAAGATGTTGGGGGCACATCATGGTAATGACTAGTTATGCAGACAATTATGTAGTGGAAAAGGGGATAATGGTGTAAACTGGAGGGAGCTGTGGATTATGCTGCCTTAAGGGAACTGACGGCCTTGCTGAAAGACACCTAGTTGCCATTATTTCTCCAAAAAAATTAATTTCTGCCTTGTGCTCTCACATGGAGGAGAATGTAGACTGCTCCTTGCAGTTCTTGCTGTGCGGCAAGGCACACTCCATTGTAGACACTTGGAGCAGCTGTAATGGGTAGGGACAGTACATGTCTTTCACAGCCCACTCGGTCAATGTTTTTTATGACAGTGGCAAGGCAGCACTGCAGCAACAAGGCCACAATAACGTTACTAAAGTGCATCAAGCAGCAAACATCCTGCTGGCTCTCTCCCCACCAACTCCAACTGGGTAAGGTGGTCAGCAACAATAGAAGGAATTTTATGGCCATGCTGCATTTGGGGAAAGTAACACATTCTTCGTGCATGATGCAAGTGATAAATTTAGTCGTGCAATGCTTTTTGAGAAAGTACAGTGTCTTGCAGAGGGTGCTGGCCATGTCCAGGACACTGCCCTCGCATTTCAGCCATTCTAATGTGGCAAGGAAATCCCTCATGGACTTGCAGCAACAGAACGGTTTGCCATTGCACATCTTGATCTGCGACGTTCCAACTGACTGAAATTCCATTGCAAATGCTAGATTTGTGCAAGCAGCATAAAGCTGTGAATTATTTTGTCATACACCAGACCACTTCAGTAGGCTGCATATATGCACTGGTAGCTCATCAGAGGTGCCTGTTACTTACATAGGACCTTCAAAGAGGCTACCAGATTTGTCAGTAGGGACAACTACAGCATCAACAATGT
The DNA here is from genome assembly GCA_033119425.1 of Bufotes viridis. Classification (NCBI taxonomy): domain Eukaryota; kingdom Metazoa; phylum Chordata; class Amphibia; order Anura; family Bufonidae; genus Bufotes; species Bufotes viridis. The sequence goes on from CM065590.1 coordinate 171,146,118, forward strand.
CAGCCCTCTTACAGCAGATGCTCATGCTGATGAAACAAGGGATGACCAAATCCATCTACCACCATCTCTGCTACTACAAGTGCAGAAGCCACAGCAGCAGTCAGTTCAGTATTATCAACATGATGGAGCAGTCTTTCTGTGTGCTGCGCCATGCTGTTGCAAATCAGCAAATGGGGACGTACTATCTAGACTGTGGCCTTTCTCTAGCGCATACCACTTTCACAGACCCCATGGACTTCTGGGCAGGCGAATTGGAACTGTGGCCTAATATTGCTGCCAGTTATTGCCCCTTCACAACTTACCCTTTACACATGCACACTGTACTGCCACTTCTCCCATATAAAAGGTGGGATTTTTCCAGGCTTGTTTAGCTACAGAACAAACTATTGTTTCTAATGACGATTAACACTTGGTGTGTATAAATATGGACAGGCATGCTGCCTCTGTTGAAAGGGTTGTCTCGCTTCATCAAATAGCATTTATTATGTAGAAAAAGTTAATATAAGCCACTTACTAATGTATTATGATTGTCCATATTGTCTCCTCTGCTGGCTGGATTCATTGTTTCATCATATTATACACTTCTCTTTACCATGGTTACATCCACCCTGGAACTCAGCAGCAGTGGTTGTGCTTGCACACTACAGGAAAAAGCACTAGCCTACATGCACTCCACCAGAGAAGCTGGTGCTTTTTCCTATAGTGTGCACGCACGACCACCGATGCTGGATTGCAGGGTGGTCATAACCATGGAAACATGCAGTGTATAATGTGATGGAAAAAAGAATCAAGCCATTAAAGAAAGTAGTGTTGAGTGCGAATATTCGAATTTAATTTTTTATCGCAAATATCGGCACTTCGAAAATTTGCAAATATTTCGAATATAGCGATATATGTTCTGTTTTTTTGTTTGATTTTTTCATCTGTGAACCCATTACCTAGTATACCTACCTTCTTCTTGCTTGTGGGCCAATGTGAAAAGGCTGCAATATTGTAGTCTGTAGTGAATTAGAATATTCTTCATTATTTAATTTTTTTTCTCCTATGCTAAAAATCGGCAATGTAATATTCGCGTAATGCAAATTTTTTAGAATATTCACAGTTTTTTTTCCATCTGAAGTCATGATTCCTCCCTTCTTAAGTTGCTTTTGGGCCAATGACTGTTCACATTAAATTGGAAAAAATTACGAATATTCTAAAAAACAAATATATAGCACTATATTCTATAGTGCTATATATTCGTGTTTTAGAATATTCGCATTACTTGAATATTACATTGCCGATTTTTCGCAATCAATAGAATAATCTCGAATATGAATATTCGCAAATATATGATGAATATTTGAACGAATATTCGCGAAATATCACGCATTCAAATATTGCCCCTGCTGCTCACTGAAAGGAAGGAATATGGACAATCACAATACATTAGTAAGTGTTTTGTATTAACTTTATCTACAGAATAAAAGCCACTTGCTGCATAAGTTTGTGATGCTAGTGCAGAATAAGATACTGATTCTTATGACATTAGTATGTGTGTGTATAAGGGTCCATTCACACGTCAGTATTTTTACCTTTCCAGATAAACGTTCAGTTTTTTTGCGGATCCGTTTTTCTGTACAACCTTCCGTTTTTGTACTAAAGTGCATCCGAATCCGTTCCGTGTTTCCGTTTTTCCGTCTCAAAACAGAAAGCACATGGCACAGAGGGCTGGGTTCAATTTTTTTTTTTGTTTCCTGTAAACGGATCCGCAAAATCGGATGACATTTGGATGGTTTTGTGCATGTCATCCGCATTTTTGCGGATCCATTGACTTGAATGGACAACGGACCCGAAAAGCGGACAGAAAGTAGGACAAGCTTATTTTTTTCAGGATCCGCATCCTGGAAAAAGCGGAAGCGGAGCAGATTCCGTGATTCGGACAGCACCATGATTGGTGTCCGCATTTTTGCGGAGGCAATTGAAATTAATGGATCCAGAAAAACGTTCCGATTTAATTCGGAACGGAAACGGAGAGTAAAAACGGATGTGTGAATGGACCCTAAGCAGGGGCATTGTTTTGCCCCATTAAAGCACAATTTTTTTTAAGCTTGATCCCAACAAGCTACTGTCATTTTTTCAATAACACTGTGTGTGTTATGATCATTGGCAAACAGTCAAACATCAAATAAATGACTGGGCATGAAACTTATGGATGGCTAGGTCTATCAAAAGGGAAGCTTCTCTTTGTAAATGGCTTTCTGCTCTGACTAATATAGTTGGTTTTTTTTTTAGGTGATGGTCCGTGTCTGTGATGCCTGTATACCCTTTAGTGGTTACTGTATGTTTACTATAGTGGTTACTTATTTTTTCTGTCTTAATTTGTGCTTTACGTAACTTTTCCACAGCATTCTTATGTGGAAAACATGCATTCTACGGGGGTCATTTATTATATTGAAATATGCCTAAATAAGGCGCATTTCAGGTGCAATGGTTAGTTGTGCCGATATCTGTGACTTTACCCTGTTCACACCAGGTCTAAAAAAGTGGGCGTTGCATGGGCGGGGAAGGGGACGAGCCGGAAGGCCCTTCTCATTTACCATATTCTACGCCTGTTTTAGACATAGAAAGAGGTTTAAGTGTAAGACAGCTCGGAAGCTGCCTTACATTTAGAATTGGCGCTGGAAGCGCTGAAGTTATGGCGAGGCCGACGCCTGTTCATAACTTTGGCGGATGCACCATCAGCTATAGGGCTTTGTTAAGACTGGCTCTAAAACGCCAGTCTTAATAAATGTTCCTCTATATTATCCTACACATTTCTGGAAGTTATGTATTGAGAGCATTATTACCTCGGGCATTCTATAATGAAACACTGTATTTATACCCTGTAACCTTTCACTTCCTAGTGATAATTCTAAGGGGACGTGTCAGGAAACAACTTTAGTAAAGAATCTGCTTTGAATTTCTAGGATTTACTGTCTGCTTTATTTATTATACTTCAGGGTAAATGTAGTTGAAATGACTCTGCCAAAATTGAGATGTTTGACTTAGTGTTTTTCTATTCTGGCATCAATCTCTGGAGACCTTCCACTCAGTGCTCTTTGACATGGCAAATCTATTAATGATGCATGCACGATGCAGAACATGTTTTCCTATTGACATGACTAGACTAGACTGTTAAAGAGAAGTCTGTAAGATTTCTTCTGCAAAAATGGGGCTACCATTGATAATGAACATAGATTATATGGCAACTGCTATGCAGACACCCAAATACCACATCCACTTAAACATAATTTTCCATAGTCATGACCATAACTATGAAGTTAATCTTCTGGCTGCTATTTAAGGTGTTTGCCCCTTTACCACGATTTTCCCAAACAGCTGTAAACAGCATTATTAATCACTTAGTCGTGAAAAAGGGAATCAGCACTGATGTATTCATATGTAAAGTCCTGTTCCCCTGTTCAATGCAGTGCTCCTGGTCAGAACATGGCTGCCGATGGAGGGGCACGTGACCATCTATCAGCGGCCTCCTTTGGAAAACAAGAGGGCAGGACTTCACATACAATATAAAGACATCAGTGCCGATTCTCTTGTAACATAATACGGTTGAGTGAATTAGTGCACCCTTTACTGAATTTTTTAGAAAATTGTGATACGTTGGCCCACCCCTTTAAAGCCATTATTCTTTTAGGAAGACTTTTCACTATATTTAGGATTATGGCTTTGGTAATTTGCTGTTATTCAGCAGCAATAATTTACATTTGTCCCTACATATATATGTTTGTCCCTACCTATCCATCTAGAGATCATTTTCCTGGAAATCACTAGACTCTGTATTATTTCTCTGTGAGCTGTGTCATATAGTATATAGTGGAGCATGATTTATTACTCCCACAGTATAGTTAGGCACTCCTTATCTGGTTTACGTTAGAGAATAATACGGTGGTAGATACTTGTTATTAAAATATCACATTTAATAATAAAGAAAAAAATATAAAAAACCAAACACCCAACACATATGAAATAGAATAAAATAGAATAAAATAAGATAATTTAAACGTCCATGTGACCAGATGGATGTTGCAATGTTCAATCTTGAGCTGGAATATACCCTTGCATGTAAGGGTCCACACTTAGACTTGAAAAAGGTCTCTAATGTTGCAGGGTTAAGATCGTTTGCGCTGGATGTATCCAGCGTCTCTAGTAGTAATCCAAGCTATTGGTAATTAGTTCAATATTATTGTACTTGATCGTACTTAAATGTTCGTACTTATTGTTGCGGCCCTGGACCTTGTATATTCGGAGTGGCAGTGGCGTCCCACGTCCAAACACAGCGTTGTTTGGTTTCGGTTTGCTTTCAATTGGTCCCGTGGGATCTTGCGATACAATCTCCTCTGGTCTGGAGAATTTTAGATCGCTTGGATTTACTTATGCGATTTTCAGTGGATCGAATTCTTTTTTCCTCTGCCGGCAGACTGCGTAGGTTTATCGCTTGTCACATGGGTACTGTATGCTCCACTATGCGGTAACCAGATGCGTTTCGGGACTATTGTGTGCCTCGTCCCTTCCTCAGTGGTACTGAGTGAAGCACTATCGTATCCATTCTATAGAGTTACCAGTTGCATTATGGGGTATTCCTAAATTCTGGTATGGAACCCAAGATTTTTGGATCCAGGTATGCGGTATCTTAAACTTCAATCTACTTAATGGTCAACTTTAAAAACGTAGTCATCTTTAAGAATGTGGTCACCATTAAACATGTATCTTACTGCTGATGTATATTATACATAGTGGCAGCCATCTGATCAAATCTAAAACATATTTAACCTTATCCGCATATTATATTAATTATCACAGACATCCATTAAAATAACGCATCTATACCTCATTGCGTTTTTTGTGCGTTTTATGTGCGATTTTGTCTGCACATGCGTTTTTATTGCTATTCTCTGCTGTGGTACTGGTAGAATTCATCTAATGTCTTACATATGGAGTATACCTCTCCCATTCCTCATATTTGTATTTTCAACATGTCCATAACTTTGTTTACCCCTAGTATATCTTGTACTATGATTTATTACTCCACTGCTAATATTTTCAATGTATTACTTCTATATAGACTGTAGCCCTGCAAATTAACAGCCCAGCCACAGCTATCATCCAGCCATGTTCTACTTTTCACCACTCTCTCCTATTTCTATTCAAAAGCAATTTTAATTATTTAATTTTTGAGCAGTGATTTTTCATCCACATTTAATTTGCATAGTTCTTGCCAAATATAAGTTGATCCAAGTTCATGCATAGGTGTGTGCAAAATGTGCAGCTACATAGGACGCAAGGAGGCACCAGTGTCTCAAGTATCTTTGCAACCTTCCCACCAATGCCCAGACCAGCCAGCTGCCCAGCGGTCACATCTGGTCTAAAGTCTTGCTGATAAATTCCACATAAGAATATCTATTTTAGTCTTCCTTTTAGTTATTAGTTAGTGATGGGGTCACACATCACTCACCAAATGAACAACAGAAGATGCAGGAGCATCTGTACAAATGGTAAGTATACCGTGGGATGCAAAAGTTGGGCAACCTTGTTAATGTCATGATTTTCCTGTATAAATCGTTGGTTGTTACGATAAAAAAAATGTCAGTTATATATATCATATAGGAGACACACACAGTGATATTTGAGAAGTGAAATTAAGTTTATTGGATTTACAGAAAGTGTGCTATAATTGTTTAAACAAAATTAGGCAGGTGCATAAATTTGGGCACTGTTGTCATTTTATTGATTCTAAAACCTTTAGAACTAATTATTGGAACTCAAATTGGCTTGGTAAGCTCAGTGACCCCTGACCTACATACACAGGTGAATCCAATTATGAGAAAGAGTATTTAAGGGAGTCAAAAGTTTCCCTCCTCTTTTAATTTTCTCTGAAGAGTAGCAACATGGGGGTCTCAAAACAACTCTCAAATGACCTGAAGACAAAGATTGTTCAGCATCATGGTTTAGGGGAAGGATACAAAAAGCTGTCTCAGAGATTTCAGTTGTCTGTTTCCACAGTTAGGAACATATTGAGAAAATGGAAGACCACAGGCTCAGTTCAAGTTAAGGCTCGAAGTGGCAGACCAAGAAAAATCTCGGATAGACAGAAGCGACGAATGGTGAGAACAGTCAGAGTCAACCCACAGTCCAGCACCAAAGACCTACAACATCATCTTGCTGCAGATGGAGTCACTGTGCATCGTTCAACCATTCGGCGCACTTTACACAAGGAGATGCTGTATGCGAGAGTAATGCAGAGGAAGCCTTTTCTCCGCCCACAGCAGAAAAAGTGCCGCTTGAGGTGGGCTAAAGAACATTTGGACAAGCCAGCTTTATTTTGGAATAAGGTGCTGTGGACTGATGAAACGAAAATTCAGTTATTTGGGCATAACAAGGGGCGTTATGCAGGAGGAAAAAGAACACAGCATTCCAAGAAAAACACCTGCTACCTACAGTAAAATATGGTGATGGTTCCATCATGCTGTGGGTCTGTGTGGCCAGTGCAGGGACTGGGAATCTTGTCAAAGTTAAGGGACGCATGGATTCCACTCAGTATCAGCAGATTCTGGAGACCAATGTCCAGGAATCAGTGACAAAGCTGAAGCTGCACCGGGGCTGGATCTTTCAACAAGACAACAGCCCTAAACACTGCTCAAAATCCACTAAGGCATTTATGCAGAGTAACAAGTACAAAATCCTGCAATGGCCACCTCAGTCCCCAGACCTGAATATAATTGAAAATCTGTGGTGTGACTTAAAGAGAGCTGTCCATGCTCAGAAGCCATAAAACCTGAATGAACTAAAGATGTTTTGTAAAGAGGAATGGTCTAAAATACCTTCAACCAGAATCCAGACTCTCATTGGAACCTACAGGAAGTGTTTAGAGGCTATAATTTCTGCAAAAGGAGGATCTACTAAATATTGATTTCATTTCTTTTTTGTGGTGCCCAAATGTATGCACCTGCCTAATTTTATTTAAACAATGATGGCACACTTTCTGTAAATCCAATAAACTTAATTTCACTTCTCAAATATCACTGTGTGTGTCTCCTATATGATATATTTAACTGACATTTTTTATCGTAACAGCCAACAATTTATACAGGAAAATCATGACGATTAACAAGGTTGCCCAAACTTTCGCATCCCACTGTATATTTGTATGTGTCTCAATGTATTTTTTTGTTTGCCTGCATGTACAGAGCTGCATAACACCACAGCTGCACTGTGTAATAGCAATTCTTGGGTACTGCAAGCTTAGCTACTGTTCAAGTGAATGAAATCTGAGCTACAGTAACCAAGAATGGCCACAACCAAGTATACAGAGCTGTGGTCCTCCAGCTCCATACAATGTCTTCTATCACAATTACAGCCATTGGTAAAAGATGATTCGTGGGGGTTCTGTGTGCTGGACCTCCATTGATCTGAAATTAATGACCTATGCTGTGGGAAACCCCTTTAAGTAGAGAAATATTAGATGCAAATAGCTGTAAAGAAACCTGGAAAGCAGAAAGGACTAAGAGACAGAGTGTCTTAAAAGGGTTATCCCATGACTAATGTAAAAAAAATGAAAACGAGACTTTATGTAGCACATGACAGTCTCTTCCTAACAAAGCTAGAACCAGCCCTGTACCTCACAGGGATCCAGAGATTTCCCCAATCATTGCTCTGCTAGATTCATATCAAGCTGGAAGCTCAAGGGGAGTGTCTTTTCTGCTGCAGCTAAGAGGGTGTGCCCATGCTCTGCCTATCACAGCTCAGGAGGCAGTGAGCATGTGCAGCCGTCTCAGTGAGCAGGTCAAAGAAATAAGAAAAGAACAAACAGCAGGCGGCATTATACAGATACATTCTATTGAATAACTCAGTGGCTATGCTAATCGTTTAATTACATGCAATTACAAAAGTAATAAGAGTATTTTTCGTGGGACAACCTATAAGTTGCAAATTTTACATTTCACATTTTGCCAATGCTAATGATGCCAGTCTTCTCCTAGTGCTGACTATAAAGTTTAGAAAAATGTTAAATCATGTGGGCAAGTTTCACAGAATGGAGTAAAACAACTATCCTAGATATAGCTATGTAGTTGTAAAGTGGTAGTAGATTTACTTTATAGCATATAGCGCATTAGATTTCAAAGTCACTTTTGTTTCTAAGAAAAGCTGCCAACATTTTAATAGAATTAATATAATCATCATTCTCAGAAAAAATTGAGGCCAAACATTTATGACTATTTGTTTGTAACCTAGACAGTTTTTTCAAATTTTTACAGCTTTCTGCATATTTTATTGAGCTTGATGATTGGAAAGGACATAAAACAGTTATGCGCCTATGGGTTTTCTGTTAGATTCTAGGTAAATAAGATTCACCATGGCTTAGAAAGCCAGTGTTAACAGAGTTAATGTTAAAACGTTTAAAAAGCCTAAAAAGTTTTTAAAGTCTAGTTCCTCATCCAGTGTGCAAAAACTTAGGTTTGAAGCTGTTAGCCTGTAAATTATTGTTTAAAATAATAAAGGAATCAATTAAAATAGCTTCATGCAGTTTATCATGTCTTACTTACGACAGCAGCTACTAAACCTTTACTATGTTTTCTTTATTTCACTCTTTCGTATGAGGATTTATATCAGGAATTGAATTCATTGCTATGACAACAAGCGATTTTCCAAGTCCTTCTTATATTCTGAAGTTTAGGAGAAGATTATGAAGACCATATCAATTCCAAGATGATCTGCTTTTTGTGTACATCTTCAAACATCTCAATGGCATGTTGTTTCACGATTAAATAAGAAAGTAACGCAAAGAAGATTACGGCACTGTTGTTCTGGCGGTTTCCTTTCTTTATTTCACCAAAAGTGTAGCTACACTTTTGGTGAAATAAAGAAAGGAAACCGCCAGAACAACAGTGCCGTAATCTTCTTTGCGTTACACTGTATGGACTGAGGACACATGGGCCGGGACCTGTCATTACAGGCACCAATACTGAACGATCATCTGTTAAGGAACAGTGAGTAGTGCTGCCCGAACCGTTGCTGTGTATATAAGAGTGGAACCACCGCTAGCTTAGGGGTTTATTAGGACTGGCGTAAAAAAGCCATCTTTAAAGTACATGTACGGTAGAGGACACCAAGGGGTTAAAGAGGTTGGCTCATCTCAGACGTTGATGGCATATCTCATCAATGTCAGATAGGTGCAGCTACTACCTCTGGGACCCTCTCCTATTTCCAGAACCCGGCATTCAAAGTGAGCACAGAGCATCCGCATATGCGCAGGCATCCCCTGTTCATTGCTTTGGGAGTTCAGAAAATAGTCAAGTGCCAGAGGTGGGACCTGCAACTGTCTGACATTGATGGCATATACTAGTGATATTCAATTATATCTGAGATGATCTAACCCTTTTAAGTATTGTTGAGGCCCATGGGAGGAGTTTAATATGACAATGTAGCCCTTGGGCCAGATAAGATTGTGTGCCCCTTAGTTAAGTTGTTTGTTACTTCTTTTAAGAAACATTAACCACAACCCCCCCCCCCCCAAATATAACAATTCCTCTCCTGTCATTCCTTCTATTCTATTGGTCCTATCTCATAGTACATTTAAAACTAAGAAATAGTGTATATAGAGACATCTTCTCTCTTTGTCTCATGATCAGCCATGTGCCCTTCTCCTCCTCCTCACTGTCATGTTTCTGGCTGAAAGACAACTGGCTAAAGCAGGAGCCCTCCTGCTATGATTTCTGCATTGGGCAAAAATATTGTTAAGACCCGAGCCTTTTGCTGTGCTTCATCTACTCCAGCCAGCCACTGAAGATGGGAGAGATCTGCAGAAGATTAACCTCTGTGTTCTCTGCAGGATTTCTAGTAAGTAAATGTGCTTGAGGATCGCACAGAACAGTCAGCAAACAGGGCAATTATTTTTCTTTTTTTATGGTCAGGGGCGGACTGGGAACTTAAAGTGGTCCTGGAAAAAAAACTAAAAGTGGCTATTTTGTAGTCAGGTCCAAATAGACAGAAGGTGGGGCATCACAAGTAGGCGGGGTCAACAATACCATAGTGCAAAAAACCATCCCAGCACCACAGAATAACAAAATATACTGCCCCAAAACTGGCCCTCTGTGGTGGCCATCAATGGCTACCATCTTCTATCCTCCTCCTCCAGTTCTTTATGTATCAGGGGGCTTAGGAGGTGCGGGCCACAGCAGTTGAATCCTGGAGAGCACGTGTGGTCCCTGGCTGATTACACGACTACCTGATTCTTACAGCATTAATTACTGTTCAGAGCTCATTATGTACCTGGTCAGCGGCAGAGAGGAAGACTTGAGTGGCCCTCTGGGCATCGGCCCACCAGGAAATTTTTCTGTAGGGTCTATGGCCAATCTGCCCCTGTTTACAGTTATCATTCAGTTCTAGGTTTAGTGTTGCTTTAAAATCTACTCATTTTTTAAGGGGTAAAATAGTTGATTAGTAATACATATTTTATGCCACTACTTAGAAGATATTAAAATGCTGACATTTCATGCTTCATTATTACAAGAAACAAGGCATAATCGGAACAGTGCTGAAATTTGTCTTACAATGCCCAGTAATGACCATGACCCGCATTATCACATTAATTGTCTTGACTGGCTTAGAAAACTATTAGTAATCAGGAGCATATCATCCTTTATAATTATAGCTATCTATAGCCATGTCTGGCCCTTTCCAAAGGTTTTAGACAAGCTCCTCTTTTAATTGGTAAGATTATAATAATGGGTTAAATAAAACTAACGAATAACCAGTATCTCATGCAAAAGCAAATATTCAATACCACATGAAGGATATTATTACTAGTAATGAGCGAGCATGCTCGGCCGAGTACTGGCTCGGCTTAAGCATCGCTATGCTCGGCACATGGCGGTACTCGGCCGAGTACCGCATGTGCTTGAACAAAATGCTCAAGTCTCCATCCCGCACTTTTCACAGGTTTTATGCAGCCAATAAAGGTGCAGGTAAGTACTGCCCTCACTGTAATGCCGGTAGCCATGCTAGCTGCTGGCATTACAGTGATTGGCTGGCCGAAAAGCATCAACAGAGGTTATATAGCACCCGATGACGCATGTTCGGCTCAGACATAGTCAGAGAGAGCAGGGATCGAATTTCAGCGATTTTAGTTAGAGAAAGCTTTTAAAAGATCCATAAGTCCTTTTAAGGACTACTGTGTATGTGTTTTAGATCAACAATATATTTAACAGCAGTGTCAAGGACATCCGTGCTAAGGAAGGGACAGAGAAATTTGCTGTATTTAATTCCAAAAGCTTTTCAAAGAACCCAAAATCCTTTTAAGGGCTACTGTGTGTGTTTCACAGCAGCAAGATATTTTTATTTTATAACTATTAGTGACATATACTGTACATCACCCGCAGACTGATTCTTTAATAATCTGGGTCACATCTAGTGTCCATAATCTTTGGTGTTCTCTGTAACCAATACAGTCCTGCATCATAAAACACTGCCTGTAGTACAAATTCCAATAATCTGGGCATAATATAGTGTCCAAAATATGTGGTGTTCTACAACCAATACTGTCCTGCCTCATAAAACACTGTCTGTATTACAAATTCTAATAATCTGGTCCTAATATAGTGTCCGTAATCTGTGGTGTTCTACAACCAATACTGTCCTGCCTCAGAAAACACTGTCAGTATTACAAATTCCTATAATCTGGTCCTAATATAGTGTCCATAATCTGTGGTAATCTTTACCCAAAACTGCATCTAAGAACACTGTCTAACTTCCATTAATCTGGGCCTAGTTTGATGTCCACAATCTGTGTGTTTTTGTATCCAATACTGAACTGCATCTAAAAACACTGTCTATACTGTATTACAACTTCCATTAATCTGGGCCTAGTGTAGTGTCCAAAATTTGTTGGTTTTTGTATCCAATACTGAACTGCATCTAAAAACACTGTCTATATTACAACTTCCATTAATCTGGGCCTAGTGTAGTGTCCAAAATCAGTGTGTTTTTGTATGCAATAGTGAACTGTATCTAAAAACACTGTCTATATTACAACTTCCAATAATTTGGGCCGAGTATCGTGTCCAAAATCTGTGTTTTTTGTATCGCATCCTGAACTGCATCTGAAAACAGTGTGTATATTACAACTTCCATTAATCTGGGCCTAGTGTAGTGTCCAAAATCTTTGTGTTTTTGTATCTAATACTGAACTGCATCTAAATACACTGTCTATATTACAACTTCCATTAATCTGGGCCTAGTGTAGTGTCCAAAATCTGTGTGTTTTTGTATCCAATACTGAACTGCATCTAAAAACACTGTCTATATTACAACTTCCAATAATTTGGGCCGAGTATCGTATCCAAATTCTGTAACCAATACTATCCTGCATCAGAAAACTGTGTCTTTAGCAGACAGTAAAACAATCTGCGCCAAATCTACAGACAAAACCATTAATATGAAGAAGGCAAGCACTAAGGGAAGGGGAAGTAGGCGTGATGCTAATGGTGCACGCAGAGGCCGTGGCCCTGGGCGCAATGAAACTGTGTCTGCTGCCAGTGCACCAGAAAAAAAAAACTTACATTGTACCCAGCTTCATGTCCAACTTAGCTGGGCGGTGCAGGACAACACTGTCCAAGTCGGGCCAGTGCGAAAAGTTGGTCGGTTGTATTGCTGAAGATAATGCTTCCAGTCGGTTAAGCACCACCCTCTCTTCCACCAGGTCCAGTCTCTGTAGTCTGTGAGTCTGTGTATAATGCCCTCCTTTATTTGTAATAAAGGGTGTATTGTAGTGCCGGTTCCTTGTAATTTTTGGGATCCCTTTAACTTAGTGCATAGGCTTTATGAGTGTAGGAGTCCCACTATCTGAACAATTGTACCACAATGTGAATGAGGCCCTCCTTTATGTGATATGCAGGCTGTTTCGGAGTGCCTCTTGCTTGTAATTTTTGGCAGCACTTGCACTCAATATACAATTGAATATACAGGAAAGAATGTTTCCTAACAATTTTTCCTGTGAATTTTTTTTTTTTGTTGGGGGGGGGGGGGGGTTGGGGGTATTTTAGTCAGTCTGTAAAAGTGGCATACAAGTTGGACAACATGGTTCTGAGCTGCGACCTGGGAGTCCAAGATGCATCCAGACATCCTCCCCATGCTGTTCTCGATCCATTTTGATGGAGTTTCTGTCACTTTCTGACCTTTTTCTATGGACCAGGCACCCTCTCCTCTTCAGAGCAGGGGGTGCCTGGTTGTCTTCCATTGACTTCTATTATACTCGGGTGCTCAGCTGAGCACACGAACATAGCAATGTGTTCGGACCGAACATCAGAATACCCGAATACTTTGGTGCTTGCTCATCACTAATTATTACTATACATTTATTATTCTAACTTATTTTCCAGGTCTATAGTCAGACAATACAAACTATGTATCAGCCACACTTTTATCATCGACTTTAGTTTCACGAAGTTAAGTCAATTTTAAATGTCTGTAGTTAAGTGTAAAAGATAATCCTTATCAGCACAGTTGAGGAATTACAGCTCTACTCTTGATATTGCAAATTATAGTATAATTACACCATTTATTTATCTTCTACACACAGTAATTTGATAATTACTAAAGATATCCGCATAAAATGCAAAAATGAGCCTCTCCTTGAGAATTTTGCTGAAACAGAAGAAATTGAGGTCAATCCCCTTACCACACATTTTTAATGCTGAATGATGATTACATTGTATCTACATGACTTGGCTTGAAGCAATATGCATGCAAAGCATATTGTGTTTCAATGCAGAATGAAATTGGTGTTAACATTGTGCAAATTTTTGTGTCTCTTCTGGGTTTGTATCTTCAAATATTCACCTACACAACTGTGGGCAGAGAGTCCGGTAATTCAACTGTAAAGTAATTTGCCTCCAATGAGAAACTACACCTGCATTTTAATGCCACATATGATTTACTCATAAAATTGTGATGGAACTGGTGTAAATATCATTCTATGACTACCTACTGGAACATGGAGACTTCTAATATCACTATTTTGTGTAGATTTTGGGATGACATGTGGATCAGTAGAGAGAGAAGTAGCCGCATAGCTAACTTTAATTGAATGAAAGTGTCAACAAATGTTGCCCTAGGCAATAATCACTCTCTTCCTTCTGAACTTATATTTTTCTGTGTTTGCAGTTGATCAAATTCAGAGAGCAGACTCCAGCAAAATGTCAGCTGCCTGCACAGCTATTGCAATCACAAAGTCTAGCGGTCCATCGTGTATTATGTATAAAGCGCGAAGAAAAGGTCCCATAGATTTCGATTGATTTGGGAGATGGATATCTATAATTGCCACTCTTCTTCCAAGGGAAGATGTTAATAACCAACCATACATATAAAGAATTCTAAATTTTGCTGGTTCTCAGCAAGTCTACAAGTACACTAATTGTAGCTCAACTTTATTATGTACAAGAGTTACAGTATAACACCACAAATAATGGTAGGGCACTCTCTATTATAAGGTACCTAGGGAGAAAACAAAAATTCATAAATCCAAAATGAATCAATTGATAACTTAATGTGTAATATCCACCAAAAAATACATGCTCCAAATAATATATCAGTTAAACACCAAGAATTCAGGTTTAAAAGGATACATACAGTCCATTCAGTATCCCAGATTGAACCGTCCAAGAGATGGCCACAATATACGTCCTCTTCTGCCACCCTATATTTGATTCATGCCAGTTATAAAAAATCCTTCAGACAATAAAAGTTCCCTGGTAAGAGCGGCATCCCGCTCCCAGCTATTATACAGCCGTGTCCCGCTGGTAAAACTCAAACAAAAATAGATATTTTCGCGGTCGCCATTAAAAACCCCAAAACGCGTTTGGTATTATTCCCCATGCAAACTAAGAAAGTTGTTACCACCATATTCTTCTATCATCATCCAGGAGTGGGGTTTTGCTCTATAACTCCCGGACATGCACGAGCAACGGTGGTGGTAGACGGAGGAAATAACTACTCCCCATAAGCACCCATGTACCGCCGAGTGTGATGTGGGGGGACAGCCCTTGAGAACAGAGCATCTCTACTTACCTGAAAGAACACTGCGTCGAGGGCACATCACCCGTATACCTGGAAAGTCTGTTCTGGTTGACACCACATGCAGTGGCAAGAGAATAGCGATAGCGGACAATATCTATTTCTGTTTGAGTTTAACTAGTGGGACGCCGCTGTATTATAGCTGGGAGCGGGACGCCGCTCTTACCAGTGAACTTTTATTGTCTGAAGAATTTTTTTATAACTGGTATGAATCAAATATAGGGTTGCAGAAGAGGACGTATATTGTGGCCATTTCTTGGACGGTTCAATCTGGGATACTGTATTGTGGCCATTCTATGGACTTTTAAATCTGGGACACTGAATGGACTGTATGTATCCTTTTTGAACCTGAATTCTTGGTGTTTAACTGATATATTATTTGGAGCATGTATTTTTTTGTGTATATTAGACATTAAGTTCGATTGATTCATTTTGGATTTATGAATTTTGTTTTACTCCTATTCTAATGTATGCTATTCCATTTTTAATATTTTTATTTAAATAAATTTATCCCTAGGTACCTTATATTAGAGAGTGCCCTACCATTATTTTCGTTTTGATATAGATTGGGTGAATCTATTGGCGGGTGCACCTCGCATTGGTACCTCACCGCACTAGTGCGACATTTCCCCCTCTAAGAGTTACAGTTATCAACTAAGGATGGACAAATCTAAATGAATTGGATTCGTTATGAAGCTCACAAACATTTGTCCCAAAAATCTGAAGATAGTGATGTCGCGAACATAAAATTTTCCATTTGCGAATGGCGAACACGAACTTCCGCAAATGTTCGCGAACATGCGAACAGTGCGAACTGCCATAGACTTCAATAGACAGGCGAAATTTAAAACCCACAGGGAATCTTTCTGGCCACAATAGTGATGGAAAAATTGTTTCAAGGGGACTAACACCTGGACTGTGGCATGCCGGAGGGGGATCCAAGGCAAAACTCCCATGAAAAATTACCTAGTTGACGCAGAGTGTGGTAAGTTGAATTCGCAATGCGATTAATATAACCTGCATTAATCGCATTGCGAATTCAACTTAGAGCTGGGTTCCTAATGGTTGTATTGCTAGAATATAACGAAGATTGAGAATATAGCGCTATATTCTCAATGTTCGTTATATTCTAGCAATACAACCATTAGGAACCCAGCTCTAAGTTGAATTCGCAATGCGATTAATACAGGTTATATTAATCGCTTTACGATTACAACTGCTAACAATGCAGCTTCAGAATGAATCTAAGATGGATGCCGTCCTTGCTTTTTGATAGGAGGTGGGAGGGTCTGGGAGGGAGACTGATGTACTAGCCCTAAAAAGGGCTTTTTGGGGTGCTGTCAGGAAACTGTCCTTACAGCAGAGATCTGATGAGTCTTTCAGGACTGGAGTGGACACTAAATACACTAGCCTAGCTATCGATTTCCCAATGAAATCAGCAGCAGCTACACTGTCCCTCCTCTCACTAAGACTGCAGCTTCCGAATGAATCTAAAATGAATGCTGTCCAGGAGATGGGAGGGTCTGGGAGGGACGGTATGCCGATTGGCTGGAATGTGTCTGCTGACTGTGAGGTACAGGGTCAAAGTTTACTCAATGATGATGAATAGGGTGTGGACCGAACATCGCATATGTTCGCCCGCCGCGACGAACGCGCACAAGCTATGTCCGCCGGGAACTGTCCGCCGGTGAATAGTTTGGGACATCATATTTGCGAATTCAACTTAGAGCTGGGTTCCTAATGGTTGTATTGCTAGAATATAGTGAAGATTGAGAATTTAGCACTATATTCTCAATCTTCGTTATATTCTAGCAATACAACAACCATTAGTAACTCAGATCTAAGTTTAATTCGCAATGCGATTAATATAACCTGCATTAATCGCATTGCGAATTCAACTTAGAGCTGAGTTCCTAATGGTTGTTGTATTGCTAGAATATATGTTATGTTCTAGCAATACAACCATTAGGAACTCAGCTCTAAGTTGTAATCGCAATGCGAATAATACTTACAATTATTAATCGCTTAAATTGCGAATTTATTTGATGCCTCTATTTGATTGTATATGACGGTTGACTATGACTACCACCAACGTTCTCCTGCCTCCAAGGCAAGATATCTAAACCCCCAGGGGCCATTTGGGCGTTTTTAATAGAAAACGCATCAAAAACGCATTTTTATTTTTTATTTTATTTTTTTGTGTATTTTGCCACATTTGGTTGCATATTTACATTTGGTATAGGCAAATATGGTAGTCTAGAATTCAGTGTTTCCCAACCAGTGTGCCTCCAGCTTTTGCAAAACTACAACCCCCAGCATGCCCGGACAGCCTTTGGCTGTGCAGGCATGCTGGGAGTTGTAGTTTCGCAACAGCTGGAGGCACACTGGTTGGAAAACACAGGTCTAGATCATTACTCTGCCCAAATAGAAAATATGCTGTCAAACAATGATCCTAGGTTTTGGTATAGACACATGATCTAGACTACCATATTTGCCTATACCAAATGTAAATATGCAACCAAATGCAGCAAAATACACAATTATAAAAACGTAGATGCGTTTTTGATGCGTTTGTGATGAGTTTTTTATCAAAAACGCCCAAATGGCCCCTCGAGGGTTCAGATATCTTGCTTTGGAGGCAGCAGAACATTGGTGGTAGTCATAGTCAACCGTCATATTCAATCAAATAGAGGCATAAAATGGATTTGCAAAGCGATTAATAATTGTAAGTATTATTTGCATTGTGATTACAACTAAGAGCTGAGTTCCTAATGGTTGTATTGTTAGAATATAAAGTATATAACGTATATTGCTAGAATATAACGAAGATTGAGATAATAGTGCAATATTCGTTATCTTCGTTATATTCTAGCAATACAATCATTAGGAACCCAGCTCTAAGTTGTAATCTCAATGCGAATAATACAGGTTATGTTAATCGCATTGCGATTTACAACTACTAACACTGCAGCTTCAGAATGAATCTAAGATGGATGCTGTCCTTGCGTTTAGATAGGAGGTGGGAGGGTCTGGGAGGGAGGGTATGCTGATTGGCTGGAATGTGTCTGCTGACTGTGAGGTACAGGGTCAAAGTTTGCTCAATGATAAAGTATAGGGGCGAACGCGAACATCGAATATGTTCGCCCGCCCGGGCAGGCGCGAACAAGCTATGTTCGCTGGGAACTGTTCGCCGGCGAATAGTTCGGGCCATCTCTATCTGAAGATTTTTTATTAGTTTTGAACAAATCGCGTAAGGGTGCACAGAACCATTTTACTGCCCATGTTGGAAAACTGCAAGGAAGGAAAAAGAAGGATGGTCACATGACACTGTGAGGAAGTGGGTGGCTTGTCCCGGTTGGCTCAGAGGCTGACAGCCGGGATCAGCCAATCAGAGGGACAGCAGGCCAGGAGGTATTGCACTGGAGCGAAAAGGATGATGTGATGTGGCTCTGTATGCTAAAAAGTCTGTAGACCTAACCCATTGATAACTGTGATATGGACAGTATAAGAAGATCATAGGGAGACAAAATGAGATATATTTGGGAATGAGGGGGTGAGAACTGGTCACCAGGTGTATTTGCTGGCAGGCTACTGTCTGCTCAGCTTCTGGCATATAGTTCTACATTACAGATTCCTGAAAAAAGAGACAAATACATTTATTTTTTTTGGTGGGGGGAAGTTTCTTTCTATATTCCATGCAAATTACATTATTGCACACACTGAAGAATTGCCCCCCCCCCCCATCTCCTTTTTTTATAGAAACCAGTTTCTATTTAATTTGGTGTCTCAGTGAGTTATAACCATGTTACTGAACTAGTTGTACATTGCTGCAAGACAGTAACACACAAATTTCACATCAGTAACGCAAATTATATCCTTGTTTTTGAAGGCATTACTGCATTACAGCATCTAGTTGCAAAAAAGTTGCATTGTCACAGGTGTTTTAGTGAAGGGCTGGTATTACTGCATTAGAGCGTGTAGTTCAAATATTATTCACTACAACAATTCAATCATTACCACTGTAAATTGTCAATACTAGTGTACAGTGTGTTTATACAAGTGGAGGGATTCAGGACATCTAATAGCACCTCTGTCTTACAAAAAAACACTTGCAATTTTGCTAGTACCATTTAATTATCTCTGTGTACCAAACCTGTGACTTTTCATGTATTGGCCTCATAATAAAATGTTTGGAAAATGGAATAGTGCAAAACAAAAGACCCATGCCTCATCCTCCCAGAGTCAGAATAGTGGCAGCACCAGCCATCCAGCCAGTAGTGGTAAGAGTATGCCACAGTTTTCCCTAGGCTTCTGAAAGGTACAACATTATTTTTGAGGACAAAGGATGAGATTGTGGACCGGATAGGGTGCCCTCTTTTTTTCCTAAGAAAAGGACACAAAACAAAATCTGACCTAGCTTTATGGAAGATACCCAAGAGAGTATTCCTGTTGATGAACTATGTGAGAGCAGTCATCATTTGGAATGTCATGATGAGTAGGTTCAGTAGAAGGTAAGGGACTCCCTGCATTGATGAGTTGGCGGAAGTGGTAGTAGCACTTGTAGCCACAGTGCTGGTGGTAGGTGCAGTGCTAGCAACAGTGGCAGTTGGGACAAATGCCGAGAAGGGAATTAGGAGGGGGCTATGGAGCCCACAATGACATATCACAGTCTGTTAAAAGTGGTGGGAGGGTAAGGACTTTGATGATTGCATGTTGGACAGGACCTGGGAGCCAGTGGTGCTAAGAAGAAGGTACCATCAAAGGAAGAGTGCAGTGGTACTAACAGCAATAAAGAGTTGAGGCAATGTTTGGCCAAAAACTCGTGAAAAAACTGCAGTGCCAGATCTGCTTCTATTGTGGTCAGTTAAAATTTTTTTGTTTTTTTTGTTTTGGAAAATGGCATATCAGTGTGTCTTACAATACACAGGGTAGAAGACGGTTATATATCGTGATAACGTGAAATACTAGGCCGAAATCTGTGTTGGTGCATCTCAAGGCATATTTGTGTGTCTTACTATACAAAGGGTAGCAGTTTACATAGCAACATAGTAACATAGTATATAAGACTGAAAAAAGACATTTGTCCATCCAGTTCGGCCTGTTTCCTACAAGTTGATCTAGAGGAAGGCAAAAAAACCCTGTGAGACAGAAGAAATTCCTTCCTGACTCCAATCAGGCAATCAGAATAACTCCCTGGATCAACGACCCATCTCTACTCTAGTAGCTATAACCTGTAATATTATTATTATTATTACACTCCAGAAATACATCCAGGCCCCTCTTGAATTCCTTTATTGTACTCACCATCACCACCTCCTTGGGCAGAAAGTTCCATAGTCTCACTGCTCTTACCGTAAAGAATCCTTTTCTATGTTTGTGTACAAACCTTCTTTCCTCCAGACGCAGAGGATGTCCCCTCGTCACAGTCACAGTCCTGGGGATAAATAGATGATGGGAGAGATCTCTGTACTGACCCCTGATATATTTATACATAGATATTAGATCTCCCCTAAGTTGTCTTTTTTCTAAAGTGAATAACCCTAATTTTGATAACCTTTCAGGATACTGTAGTTGCCCCATTCCAGTTATTACTTTAGTTGCCCTCCTCTAAACCTTCTCCAGCTCTGCTATGTCTGCCTTGTTCACAGGAGCAGAACTGTATACAGTACTCCATGTGTGGTCTGACTAGTGATTTGTAAAGAGGTAGGACTATGTTCTCATCATGGGCGTCTATGCCGCTTTTGATGCAACCCATTATCTTATTGGCCTTGGAAGTAGCTGCCTGACACTGGTTTTACAGCTTAGTTTGCTGTTTATTAAAATTAAAGTTCGAAAAACGGATTCAGTGCATATCCAGCCAGTTCAAGTATTGGTGTAGTGGTGCGGAAATAATCGCATATTAGTTTGACAACTTTTGTTTTACACTAGAGTAAGCTTTTTCTTTATGAATCTGCATATTTTAACGCACAAAAGATATTAGGCCCAAATTGTTAGTGGAGCCTATACTGCATTATTTCCAAAGTCAATTGTCAGTAGCAGTGTCTTTTGTGTGTTTGTGAAAAGGGACATTGTATTGTGCTGCCCTGTCTTCAGTTCCAGAAAACAGATTTGCAAACTGTTCCATACTTTGTGTGACTGTGTACATTTAGGCCCAAAAATGTCAGAAATATGGAAGGGCTCCAAATAAATGACCCAGAGCCAGAATGTGAGCAGTAGCTGCCAGCTATCTGGCCAGAGGTAGTAGTAGTTGTAGTAGTTGTAGTTGTAGTAGTAGCAGTACTAGTAGTTGTAGGCTATAGTTGTCCCTCTGCTTCATAAAAGCGCAACATTATCATCGAGGAGAAAGGATGAGATTGTGGACTGGTTGGCTTACTCCTCCTCTCAGTCACAGCGTTCCTCTCAGTCTCAGCACTCAGTTACAGCATTCCTCCTGCTCCTCCTCCTTGCAGTCCCAGAGAACACTTTCAGTGGAGTCCTCTCTTTCTTAATTGCCCCTTCCTAGTGGGGCACCTTCCTTTTTACTAAGAAGTGGCAAGACAATCCCACCACGCCTTATAGCAGATAGTCAAGAGAGTCTCCCTATTGACAACTTATTTGAGAACATTCAGCATCTATACTGCCCTGAGGAAAAGGTTCAGAAGGACGCTGGAGACCCCATGCATATCTGTGTTGTTATTGGTAGTAGTGGCACCTGTGTAGTCACGGTATTGGCGGTGGGTGCACTGACAGTGTCATTCGAAGCAAATGCAGAGGAGGAAAGAGGGGCCAAGGAACCCACCATGATATCTTACAGTCTGATAAAAGTGGCATGGAGGGTGAGGGCTTCGATGACGATTGTGACGATTGTTATTGTGTGACAGAACCTGGGAGCTGGATAGGGGTGCTGAGCAGGAGACAACATCAGAGGAGGAGGGTGGTGGCTGCAGCAGCAGCAATAAAGAGCAGAGGCAGCGTACCTCCCAAAGAACAGGCAGGGCCATGCTTTGGGATCTGGTGATCCACTATAGGTGGGTTAGGCCCAAAATGTGCCAGAGCTAAGCCAAGATCAGCTGTCTCTAGCTCTGTGTGAGTATCTCTGGTCTAGAAGTTTTTCTCCATGCTGTCGGAAGACAGAATCCTTGCCTTGTGCAAGCACTGCAAGAGCGAACTAAACAGTGGGCAGCGAAACACAAACATAGGCACCACTGCTCTATTGGAGCACTTGAAGTGGCATCATCCAATCCCATGAGCAAAATAAGTGGCAGACAGCTACGACAATCACTGCTGTACCATTTAATTGAATTTGCTTCCTGTAGTGAGCTGATGGCATGCATTCAGCCCTGCTGGAAAATACCTAGCCGCCTTATTTCTCTCAAAAAGCCATCCTTGCCCTGTACTCTCATGTGGCAGAGAACTTTGGCTGCTGTCTGTGATTCTTGCTTTGCGGCAAGGTTCACGCCATGGTGGACACCTAGAGCAGCTGTTATGGGTAGAGACAGTACATGTATTTCATGGCCCACTGGGTCAATGTTTTTTTCAGCAGTGGTGAGGCAGCACCATAGCCATGTCCTTTTGATCCTCCAGGATTGTGTCGGCATGGCTCCCACACCAGGCACCTATCCGCCTCCTCCACTTCATCCTCCATGAACATGCTCCTGTCCCCAACAGCAGCAGGGCACAATGTCATTTCCACTCCTCCTCTTTCCTATCACATGTGTCAAGTCAAGCGTTGCTATGCAGTGTTGCAGCTGATCCACCTGGTCGAGAGTAGCCACACAGGTGATCAATTACTAAAATATATCAAGCAGCAAACATCCCACTGGCTGTTATCCTGCCAACTCTAAATGGCCAACGTGGTCAGAGACAATGGACGCAACATCGTGTCTGCCTCGGAAACTGGGGGAAATGACACATGCTCTGTGCATGGCTCACTCCATTAATCTAGTTGTACAATGCTTTTTAAATAAGTACTCTGGTGTGTGCAAGATGTACAGTAGACTGTCCTCGCATTTCAGCCATTTTTACATGGAGAGGAACACTCTCCTGGACTTGCAGCGACAGAACGGTCCTCTGCTACACCACTTTATCCGCAATGCTCTGACTCACTGGAATTGAATATTGCACATGCTCGAGTATATGTACAAGCAGCAAAAAGCATCAGCAGCAGGGAGCATGTGTTGTTTTGAGGTCAGACAATGGTAGCTCATGTGAGACGCCTGTCAAGTGCTGAAGCCCTTCGAAATGGCCAGAAAGTTTGTCAGCTGGGACAATTGCGGCATAAACAATCTCATGCCCCACGTAATTATCTTAGAAAAGACGCTGACATTCAGGGGACAATGGCAGAAAAAGAACAGCTAATGCATTTTGATGCCCACCCTGTAGCTGTTGGGAACCCACAAGGAGAAACTGTCATGGAGGAGAAGGAGCTGCCACTGGAGGACAAGAGGAGTCGGAGGTGGAGGACAAGAGGATGATGATAATGATGATGGCACCAGCCATGACATTCAATCGTCTCAGTGGGAGGCGGAGCCAGAAAAAACTGTCTCCTCGGGCACAGTGGCAAGAATGGCGAGCTGTATGCTTATATTACCAAAAATATAACCACTAGTAGGGTGCTAGTCCGCACCCAAACATCCACATATGTAAATATATAAACGTCTGCAGTATTAGAGCAACAAAAACCTATAAAAGTATACTGGACCACGTTTAAATGAAATACTCTTTATTAACAATATAAAGAACATGCAGCAGCATGTAGATATAGCAAAAGTAACACGAGAGTGCACAATGGCGGCATCCAGAGAGAGCACAGGGCATATAAATATAAGTATCAATAAATAGCAGTGCAGAAGACGACCAATCATAAAGCATCATGTCAGTGCAGTACCATAGTGTCTCTCCTCCGGATGGCGCAAGAGCCTCGACGCTGCTGCGGCGAAGCCTCGCCTGGGGGTCAGACGAAGGCTTCCGCCGAAACACGCGTCGGGGTTTTTGGCGCCATCCCGAGAGAGACACACTATGGGTATGCACTGACATGATGTATTTATATTGGTCGTCTTCTGCACTTGCTATTTATTGATATTTATATTTATATTGCCCTGTGCCTCTCTCTCCTGGATGCCGCCCATTTGTGCACCCCTCTCTCTGTGTTACTTTTTTTGCTATATCATACATGCTGCTGCATGTTCTTTTATATTGTTAATAAAGATTATTTCGATTTAAACGTGGTCCAGTATACTTTTATAGGTTTTCGAGCTGTATGCTTGCTTGCTTACTCAGTGACAGGATTATCATTCACATCAAGCAGTCTGATGATTACTGGATAGCCATGCTATTAGACCCTCGCTAGCAAAGCAAACTAGGGGAATTTTTTTCCTCCCTCCGAAAGGGAGAAGAAATTAAGTTATAAACATGAAACACTGTGCACACAGCTTACCGCAGCTTTTGGTGAACAGAACCCTGCAGCCAGGGTGTCTAAATGGGAGCCCATTTCGCACCTCCACAAGCAGCAGTAGCTGCAGCAGCAGTGGCAGCAGCAGCCATTTCGGTTTCACTTGCCGCTCTAGGCTGAGGCCAATCAGCAAGCCAAGACCTCATGGCTCAATGTTCAGGTTCAGGCCTGTGTACACTCTGGCCTGTCTCTGGTGCATACCCGGTTCCCTGACCCCATGGATTTCTGTGTAGGCAGACTGGTACAGTAGCCCGGACTGGCACATCACGCTCTCTTTCTTGCCCAGCTAGTATCATCTTGGAGAAGGCTTTCAGTGCTGCAGGTGGCATAGTGAAACCCAAACAGACCAAGTTGTCCCCTGCCAGTATCCAAAACATCACTTTTGTCAAAAACAACCAGGCCTGGATTCGGGAGAATTCTCACACTCCTTCGGCTGAGGCCAATGAATCGATCTGACTTCACTAACGGTACCCATTTTGTCACTGTTGCTGTCTGTCGGCCTGCCTACCATCATGTTCTGGAAGGCTTCTGCTGCTACCTTCATTATGCAACTGCTGCTATCATGCCACTGCTGTTGCTGTCTACCAACATATTCCATTGACTGCTGCTGCCTCCATTATGCCGCTGCCACCATCATGCCACTGCTGCGGCCTGCCTACCATCATGTTGCAAAAGGCTATTGCTCCGTCTATCATGCTGCTGCCTGCCTGCCAACATGTACCATATGGCTGCTGCCACCATATGGCTGCTGCTCCTCGCTTCTAATTCTCTACTGCCATCACTATTATTATACGCGTCTGCTTCTACTACCACTACCACCACTACTACTACTATTACTACTACTACCCATAAACAGCCAAACTACTGCCTTGTATGTTCCATGCTGCAACATGCTGCTTTTGCTGCTGCTACTATTGTGGCCACATGTCTCTTATTACCCTACCCTGTTCACATCCACAATGCACTGCTGCTGGGACAACACTGAAGATATGACACTTCGATACAATGCAAAGTAGTCAGTGTACAGCTTGTATAACAGTGTAACTCAACACACACCCATTAATGTCTAAACCGCTGGCAACAAAAATTAGTACACCCCTAAGTTAAAATGACCAAATTGTGCCCAAAGTGTCAATATTTTGTGTGGCCACCATTATTTCCCAGCACTGCCTTAACTCTTTTAGGTATGGAGTTGACTAGAACTTTACAGGTTGCCAGTGGACTCCTCTTCCATTCCTCCATGACGACATCATGGAGCTGGTGGATGTTAGCGACCTTGTGCTTTTCCACCTTCCATTTGAGGATGCCCCACAGATGCTCAATAGGGTATAGGTCTGGAGACATGCTTGGCCAGTCCAGAACGTGTACCCCCAGTTTCTTTCGCAAGGCAGTGGTCATCTTGGAGGTGTGTTTGGGGTCCATATCATGTTGGAATACTGCCCTGTGGCCCAGTTTCCAAAGGGAGGAGATAATGCTCTGCTTCAGTATGTAACAGTACATGTTGGTATTTATGGTTCACTCAATGAACTGTAGCTCTCCACAGCTGGCAGCACTCATGCAGCCCCAAACCAGGGGAAAATGGTTAATTTGGCACAATTTGGCAATTTTCACTTAGGGGTATACTCAATTTTGTTGCCAGTGATTAAGACATTAATGGCTGTGTGTTGAGTCATTTTGAGGGCACACCAAATGTACACTGACTACTTTACATTGTATCGGAGTGTCATATCTTCAGTGTTGTCCCATGAAAAGATATATTAAAATATTCACAAAAATTTGAGGGGTGCACTCGCTTTTGTGATATATATATATATATATATATATATATAGAGAGAGAGAGAGAGAGAGAGAGAGTAAGAGTAGATACTGAGGATTACACCCAGTATACATGAGATGTGGCACTATGCAGTGTACATATATACATATTAAGAGCAGATGCTGAGAATTACACCCAGTATACAGGACAGGAGAAGTGGTACTGTGCAGTGTCCATATATACAGAATACGAACAGATACTGAGAATTACACCCAGTATACAGGACAGGAGAAGTGGTACTGTGCAGTGTCCATATATACAGAAAAAGAGCAGATACTGAGAATTGCACCCAGTATACAGAACAGGAGAATTTGTACTGTGCAGTGTCTATTAATACAGAATAAGAGCAGATACTGAGAATTATACCCTATTTACAGGACAGGAGAAGTGGTACTGTGCAGTGTCCATGTATACAGAATAAGAGCAGATACTGAGAATTATACCCTATTTACAGGACAGGAGAAGTGGTACTGTGCAGTGTCCATGTATACAGAATAAGAGCAGATACTGAGAATTATACCCTATTTACAGGACAGGAGAAGTGGTACTGTGCAGTGTCCATGTATACAGAATAAGAGCAGATACTGAGAATTACACACAGTATACAGGACAGGAGAAGTGGTACTGTGAAGTGTCCATGTATACAGAATAAGAGCAGATACTGAGAATTATACCCTATTTACAGGACAGGAGAAGTGGTACTGTGCAGTGTCCATGTATACAGAATAAGAGCAGATACTGAGAATTACACACAGTATACAGGACAGGAGAAGTGGTACTGTGCAGTGTCCATATATACAGAAAAAGAGCAGATACTGAGAATTATACCCTATTTACAGGACAGGAGAAGTGGTACTGTGCAGTGTCCATGTATACAGAATAAGAGCAGATACTGAGAATTACACACAGTATACAGGACAGGAGAAGTGGTACTGTGCAGTGTCCATATATACAGAAAAAGAGCAGATACTGAGAATTACACCCAGAATACAGGGCAGGAGAAGTGGTACTGTGCAGTGTCCATATATACAGAATAAGAGCAGATACTGAGAATTATACCCTATTTACAGGACAAGCTCTATGAGCAGATAGCGACACTTACACACGCAGACAAGCATATAGGCACTTACACTCAGAGAGAGACACCTAGACAGATACACACAAAGATAGACAGACATACACAATTATATGCACAATGCTGCTGCTGCTTCTCCGTGCTCTCCCCCATGAAGTCTTTTAGGTGGTTAAAAGGAATCTGTTACTAGTGACCTCTCTATCCAACTGTTTGCATAGACACATAGCTCTGGTACACCTGATGAAAATGATGTTTTTCTTTTGTTGATTCGAGGCTCTGTTCCTGCGTAATGATACTTTTTCTTAATATGCAAATTAGGCATTTGGTGCAATGATGGCCTAATTTGCATAATAAGAAAAAGTATCATAATGCGGGAACAGAGCCTCAAATCAACAACAAAAAACAGAGCTTTAAAGGAAATGTGTCACCAAAAATGTTTTCTGCTGGTAAAAACCAGATAGTAACACTCATCCTGTTTTTTAAATCTGTTATTATTTTCTGATTGCAGATTTGTTTATTCTATTTTCTGAACATTATTATGGGGGCGGCCATCTTGCCTGAGCTGTTTTTAAGAGCATTTAGAAAACATTAAGAAAACTGCTTTACGGCAGCCCCATGGTCCATAGACACAATGGTAAGGAAGGACCTCACTGACTTCTATGGGACAGTTTTCTAGGCATACTATGTGACCTGTGCAGAGGTCATTGTACAAGGAAAGAATAGATAAGCTCTGACAATCACCTGTTGTGAATGGTGGATCCTGTCTTATCTGTCATTCTAATCCTGCCTGTAATGATATCACCTCTGTGTATAGATAAGCTGATAACTGCAGTAAAGTGATCTGTACAGACCAATAAGTGGCGCCTACTATTAGACTTAGTAGACAGTGGGAAAACTGCAGGATTTATGTTTTTTGTTTAAATAGATATTGACATTGGAAATGAAAAATAATATAATCGAAAATACTTAAAAAACATGTTAAACATAAAAACATGAATTAAACAAAATTCATTTTCTGATTACGATACAATAGGTCATTTTTTTGGAAGTACGAGTACAGACAGCACACAGTGTGCCGTCCACATCTTTTGCGGCCTCATTGAAATGAAAGGGTCCAAATCCGTTCCCCAAAATTGTGGAATGGATGCTGACCCATAGATATGGTCGTATGAATGTTCCCTTAATCAGGTGAACTACAGCTATGTGTCTATGCAAACACTTCTATAAGGAGATTGCTGGTAACGGGATCCCTTTAAGGATCTTTGAGCTGATTGATCATGTGACCTGCACATGTGATCTTCAAAGCCCAATAAGGTCCTGCAAATTTGCTTGCGTCGGAATTATGGTACATCACAGCAGTTTTTGCTGCAAAAACCCCCTCAAAACCTCTATGTACAATTATCCCCACAGACATGCATGCCTGCAGGAGTGCAGGGCTGGAGGCTAAATTGCTGCCCCCTACAGTCCTAGCAGAGCGTTTGCCTCGTGGATGATGTGCCCCTGAATAGTGATGGTCTGACTGAGAAAGTCAAATGAGGCTGTTTTCCATATTAAAAGTCCAAACAAAGGAGGAAGAGCCAGGACAGGAAGTAGAATACATGGAGTGACTTAAAAATATATATCCAGAAAAACCTACACTATTTTTTTTTATGAAAAAATAAATAAAATATTAATATATGAGCTATCAATATGTAATAAAAAATGACTGATGTGTCCCTTTAAAGCTCTAATATAGCAGGGATTTGCTTTGGTTTAAAAACATATAGAAAGCATGGTTGTGGGTCTCAAATGAGATGACAGACTTTCAAATCTAGTATTACATTTTAGCTTGAAGCCAGAATAATTAAATAGCTATTAAATTGTGTGTTTCCCAACAGCCTCACATAGAATAGAAATGACAATAACCAGCATAAAAATATAGCTGTTATAAAGCATGCCATCGTACTGCACATGCTCTAGCTATAAGGTAATATAAATATGGAATTAGTTAGAATTACCTAGCTATATTGTAACATTCACTCTGCTTATTAAGCAGTATTTGTCCATGCATTGTTCATACAGGTAATAGTCAATATGTCAACAACTCCAAAAGGTCTAGGCTTAATACATCTCCCTCTTTCTTCACCTTAGTTCATTGTTTGTGGGGATCAAATAAATATTGCCTATATGTATAAACAATAAAAAGCAAAAAAAAACTAGCATCTACAAGCCGCCATCACCGTGAATTTTGTGCTTCCGTCTGTATCCAAGCCTCCTCTCTTTTCAGTTTCCTTTGCACTTTCCCTTACCTACAATACATCATCCTACCTGTCTACCTAGGATCCCATTATCCTTTCCCTGTGCAAACATAAAGCACTCCTTGACTCCTCCATGTGTTTTTTCTCCTTTCGCATTATCCTCTGTCACTCTACATCACTATGTTATCCTGGCTTCTTCTATATCAATCTTCCCATTTCTTATTTTCTGGCTCCCCAATAGAAGACCCCTTCATCCTCAATATGCCTCATTGCCTTTCTGGCTGCTATACAGCCTCTATGAGCTTTATTTATTCCAGCGTTTGAAAGCATTCATCCTCTGGTTATTATCTTATTGTATAGTATATTCGTTTTACTGTATCCCGTTGCTACAGTCTTGCTCTCTGCCCCGAGTGATTCTTGTACCATCATAACCAATCAAAGTCTTATACAATAATTTAATGCTGTGTATCTTTTCTGGGTGTGTTTTTAATATTAGATTATTATTTTAGATGATCATTTCTGGTTTGGTGAATACCTGCATTAATGATAGTTGGTGGATTCCATAACTGTCTGAATTTTTTAAATTAACATTGTTCTTTTCATTCACTGTTCACATCGAGTTCTTGCATCTTACTAATGCAGATTTGTTAACATGTAATAATAATTCAATTAGCAAAATTTCAGTACTTATAGCTTTGAAACAGCAACATTGAAATAATTATTGTTAAATGGGTTGTTCCACAAAAAAAATTCTACAGTTTTAAAACAGCACCTGGATCTGAATACTTTTGTAATTGCATGCAATTAAAAAAATGTGTACAGCCACTGAGTTATTTAATAAAATGTATTTTTATAGCACCACAACCTGCTTTTTTCTTATTTCTTAGTCCGGCTCACTCAGATGGCCCACATGCTCAGTTTCATCCTTCAACTGCAGAAGATTGACACGCCCCCTGAGCTGCAGAAGAAAGGACAACCCCCTTGAGCTCCCAGCTTGATATAAATCTAGCACGGCAATTGGAGTAATGAATGGGGAGATCTCTGGATCCATGTGAGGTACAGGCAGGGGCGTACATAGAAATCATTGTGCCCCATAGCAAAAATCTTAATTGGGCCCCCTAACCCCACACACTGCCTACCCATGGCCCATTCCACTACTAATTAACCAGTTGCCGACCGCCTCACGCAGGATTGCGTCCTGCGGGCGGTCGGTTCATTCCTCCTTGAGCTGCGGGCGCGTCATCTCGCGAGCGCGAGATGATCGCGCGTTGAGCCCGGTGGGCGCAAATGGAGCGCACCGCCGGGCTCAGAAGAAGTGAGTCACCAGCCTGCCAGCCAATGATCAGCGCTGGCAGGCTGGTGATTTCAAAATACGCCTATGGAAATGGCGATATAAGTTATATTTACAAATATATGTGTTTATAAGGGATCTGTGCCATGTGCTGGGTCCTTTTCATCGGTTGGACCCAGCACAGAGCACAGATCCCAATAAGTGCACAAATCACTACATATAAGGCCCTGATCACCCCCCATCACCCTAATTAACCCCTTGATCACCTGTCAATACATAGTGAAAGGGAAAAAAGTGATCAGTGTCACTTTTGTGAACTGTCACTTTTTTTTTTCACTAGGATTGACTGTTAGGTTTAGCTTAGTTTAGGCCCCTTTGGTAGGTAGTTAGCGTTAGCGTCAAGCCCACCGCACTTTTCTGGGCCTTCTCCTCAACATGGGCATTACAAAAAAACATGAATTGCGGTCATATTGGTCCACGAACCCAATTCATCACATGCCCATGTACTCTGTGTCATGTCCAGGACACGTTTTGAGACCATCCTGCGTTTCCTGCACTTTAGTGACAACACCACCTCCCGTCCCAGAGGCCACCCAGATTTTGACCGGCTCCACAAAATTCGGCCCCTCATAGACCATTTCAACCTGAAATTTGCAGATTTGTATACCCCTGCACAAAACATCTGCGTAAACGAGTCCCTAATACATTTTACCGGGCGCCTTGGCTTCAAGCAGTACATCCCAAGCAAGCGCGCCCGGTATGGGGTCAAATTGTATAAGCTCTGTGAAAGGGCCACAGGCTATACGCACAAATTTCGGATCTATGAGGGAAAAGATCAGACCCTGGAGCCGGTCGGTTGCCCTGACTACCTGGGGAGCAGTGGGAAGATAGTCTGGGACTTGGTGTCACCCTTATTCGGCAAGGGGTACCATCTTTATGTGGACAACTTTTACACAAGTGTGGCCCTCTTCAAGCATTTGTTCCTAGAACAGATTGGCTGCTGTGGCACCGCGTGACCTAGTCGCCGGGGCTTCCCCCAACGGCTCATTACCACCAGACTTGCAAGGGGGCAGAGGGCTGCATTGTGTAACGAAGAACTGCTCGCGGTGAAATGGAGAGACAAGCGTGACGTTTACATGCTCTCCTCCATTCACGCAGACACGACAGTCCAAATTGAACGGGCAACCAGTGTCGTTGAAAAGCCCCTCTCGGTCCACAACTATAACCTCCACATGGGAGGGGTGGACTTCAACGAACAGATGTTGGCCCCATATTTGATTTCCCGACGCACCAGGGATTGCAGGACACAGGTAGTTTTTACAATCAGGCTCAAGGGTCTCTCAGGATACTAGGTTTTGAGAGACCCTAACACATAGGGGACGGCGCTGCTGTGCTGCTGTGCTACTGCACAAGTGTGAAACGGTAGAAACCTCTCCTTTCACTTGGGATAACGTGTATAGTGTACTTCTCACCATCTCTGTGTGATTTACACTTTACACATTGTCCCATGGGAAAGGAGAGGTTTCTGCTAGGAAAATAAAGAGTGAAATGGTTAAAAAAAAAGAAAAAAAAATTAAACAGTTAGCAAGAAAGAAAAATCTTGAGTTAGTTCAGGTTTTAAAAGTTCCGCTTTTTTTCATGTTCAGGTTTTATTCATGTTTTATAAAGTTTGTAACGTTCAAGTTATGTGCCTGCTGCCTGTTTTTCTTCTTTTTTTTTCCCCTCTAACCACCCTTTATTTTCCAGGTAGATCAACGGACCAACCGATGAAAACGCCGCAGCACTGATGTGAATTCTGAGAGAAGCATTGCGCTGCTGTCAGAAGACACGTGAAGTCGGTGTATGCGGCGCTGCAAGACGAGATTTCTCCTCTGCAGTACAGGTACGTTTGCCCAGGCATATGAGCTGAGGAGAGGTGTTGGAGTTCATATGCTTTGGCAAACACTTTGTATCAAAAATCTGGCAAAGATGTCTTCCTCCACACCCGATCGTTTGATCGATGTGAATGGAGAAATCACGTTTGCCAGGACATAGGAGCTGAAGTGGGTATGGATGTTTGGGCGGAGCCCCTATGTCCTAGCAATCGCCAGGCCCTCTATTTTCTTTGCATATTTTTTGGCAGAGATTTTTTCATCCACATCGATCGATGCGAATGAGGAAATCTGTGCCGTTCATTTTTCTTCCAGCCCAGAAGCTGAACGGAAAAAATCTCATTACCCGTATGCTCAATATAAGGAGAATAGCAGAAACTCCTAATGCTGGCCATACAGGTAATGATTGCGGAGACCCTCAAATGCCAGGGCAGTACAAAAACCTCACATGTGACCCCATTTTGGAAAGAAGACACCCCAAGGTATTCGCTGAGGGGCATATTGAGTCCATGAAAGATTGAATTTTTGTCACAAGTTAGCGGAAAGGGAGACTTTGTGTGAAAAAACAAAAAAATCAAATTCCGCTAACTTGTGCCAAAAAAAAATCTTCTATGAACTCGCCATGCCCCTCACAGAATACCTTGGGGTGTCTTCTTTCTAAAATGGGGTCACATTTGGGGTATTTATACTGCCCTGGCATTTTAGGGGCCCTAAAGCGTGAGAAGAAAATGCGTACAAATGCCATCCTAAAAGGTACTCATTGGAATTGGGGCCCCTTTGTGCATCTTGGCTGCAAAAAGTGCCACACATGTGGTATCGCCATACTCAGGAGAAGTAGGGCAATGTGTTTTGGGGTGTATTTTTACATATACCCATGCTGGGTGAGAGAAATATCTCTGTAAATTGACAACTTTGTATAAAAAAATGGAAAAAGTTGTCATTTACAGAGATATTTTCACACCCAGTATGGGTATATGTAAAAATACACCCCAAAACACATTGCCCTACTTCTGCCGAGTACGGCGATACCACATGTGTGGCACTTTTGCAGCCAAGATGCGCAAAGGCCCTAAATCCAATGAGTACCTTTAGGATTTCACAGGACATTTCTACTCATTTGGATTCCAAACCGCTTCTCACGCTTTAGGGGCCCCTAAAATGCCAGGGCAGTAAAAATACCCCACAAGTGACCCCATTTTAGAAAGTAGACACCCAAGGTGTTCTGTGAGGGGCATAGTGAGTTCATGTAAAATTTTATTTTTGTCACAAGTTAGTGGAATATGAGACTTTGTAAGAAAAAAAAAAAAAAAAACATTTCCGCTAACTTGTGACAAAAATAAAAACTTCCATAAACTCACTATGCCCATCAGCGAATACCTTAGGGTGTCTACTTTCTGGAATGGGGTCACTTGTGGGGTATTTTTACTGTCCCGGCATTTTAGGGGCCCCTAAAGCGTGAGAAGGAGTTTGGAATCCAAATGCGTAAAAATGCCCTGTGAAATCCTAAAGGTACTCATTGGATTTAGGGCCCTTTGACGTCTTGGCTGCAAAAGTGCCACACATGTGGTATCGCCATACTCAGGAGAAGTAGGGCAATGTGTTTTGGGGTGTATTTTTACATATACCCATGCTGGGTGAGAGAAATATCTCTGTAAATTGACAACTTTGTATAAAAAAATGGAAAAGTTGTCATTTACAGAGATATTTCTCTCACCCAGCATGGGTATATGTAAAATACACCCTAAAACACATTGCCCTACTTCTCCTGAGTACGGCGATACCACATGTGTGGCACTTTTTGCAGCCAAGATGCGCAAAGGGCCCTAAATCCAATGAGTACCTTTAGGATTTCACAGGACATTTCTACTCATTTGGATTCCAAACCGCTTCTCACGCTTTAGGGGCCCCTAAAATGCCAGGGCAGTAAAAATACCCCACAAGTGACCCCATTTTAGAAAGTAGACACCCAAGGTGTTCTGTGAGGGGCATAGTGAGTTCATGTAAAATTTTATTTTTGTCACAAGTTAGTGGAATATGAGACTTTGTAAGAAAAAAAAAAAAAAACATTTCCGCTAACTTGTGACAAAAATAAAAACTTCCATGAATTCACTATGCCCATCAGCGAATACCTTAGGGTGTCTACTTTCCAGAATGGGGTCACTTGTGGGGTATTTTTATTGTCCCGGCATTTTAGGGGCCCCTAAAGCGTGAGAAGGAGTTTGGAATCCAAATGCGTAAAATTGCCCTGTGAAATCCTAAAGGTACTCATTGGTTTTAGGGCCCTTTGCGCATCTTGGCTGCAAAAAGTGTCACTCATGTGGTATCGCCGTACTCAGGAGAAGTAGGGCAATGAGTTTTGGGGTGTATTTTTATATATACCCATACTTTGTGTGATAAATACCGCTGTAAACGACAACTTTTTAAAAAATTTATACAAAGTTGTCAATTTACAGTGATATTTCTCTCACCCAGCATGGGTATATGTAAAAATACAACTCAAAACACATTGCCCTACTTCTCCTGAGTACGGCGATACCACATGTGTGACACTTTTTGCAGCCAAGATGTGCAAAGGGGCCCTAATTCCAATGAGTACCTTTAGGATTTCACAGGGCATTTTTACGCATTTGGATTCTCACGCTTTAGGGGCCCCTAAAATGCCAGGGCAGTAAAAATACCCCACAAGTGACCCCATTTCGAAAGTAGACACCCTAAGGTATTCGCTGATGGGCATAGTGAGTTCATGGAAGTTTTATTTTTGTCACAAGTTTGCGGAAAATGAAATTTTTGAAAAAAAAAAACATTCCCGCTAACTTGTGACAAAAATAAAAACTTCCATGAACTTACTATGCCCCTCAGTGAATACCTTAGGGTGTCTACTTTCCGAAATGGGGTCATTTATTGGGTGTTTCTACTGTCTGGGCATTGTAGTACGTCAGGAAACAGGACAGGTGCTCAGAAAGTCAAAGTGCGGAAATTCACTTTTTTGCACCATAGTTTGTAAAAGCTATAACTTTTACCCAAACCAATAAATATACACTTATTGCATTTTTTTTTATCAAAGACATGTAGAACAATAAATTTTGAGAAAAATTTGTAGAGAAATGTAGTTTTATTTGACAAATTTTCAAACAGAAAGTGAAAAATGTCATTTTTTTGCAAAAATTTTGGTAATTTTTGATTAATAGCAAAAAAAGTAAAAATGTCAGCAAGAATGAAATAGCACCAAATGAAAGCTCTATTAGTGAGAAGAAAAGGAGGTAAAATTCATTTGGGTGGTAAGTTGTATGGCCGAGCAATAAACGGTGAAAGTAGTGTAGTGCAGAATTGTAAAAAGTGGCCTGGTCATTAAGGGTGTTTAAGCTAGGGGGGCTTAAGTAGTTAAACCGTTAAAGATAAATAACTAAAAAAGTAACTAAAAAATTTTTCATAAGGTATTGCTCTGGAAATTAATATTTAATATTAAAATTAAAATGTAATATTTAAGTAGACATGGTTCCATGCGTATGTAGCCTACTACTGACAATATAACACCTTAAAGGGGTATTCTCGTTTCAAACTATTCCCTATCCACAGGATGTGTGCACTGCTCAGATATCGCCGTAATTCCCATAGAAATTATTAGAACGGCTGTGCACATATGTTGGGCCCCTCCGTTCATTTCAGGGGTTACAGGGTCTCCATTCTTGTGGATAGGGGATAACTTGAAAGAAGCTGAATAACCCTTTAAAGAGGACCTTTCACTGGTCCACAGTTTATCAGTTAAAGTTATGTCCATGCAGAGCGGCACCCAGGGATGTCCCTGCACTTACTTGTATCCCTAGGTGCCGCTCGTTCGTCCTCTGTAGCCCCCGGTACCAGTGCTCCTGCTGCTCTAATTTGCCTGGGCGGAGACTTCTTCTGCCCTGGGCGCTCTTCTCCCAGGGCTGGAGCGCTGACAAATCGCAGAGCTCAGCTCATATCCTGAATATGAGCTGAGCGCTGCGATGACCAGCGCTCCAGCCCTGGGAGAAGGAGATGCCCAGGGCAGAAGAAGAAGTCTCCGCCCCAGGCAAAATTACAGCAGCAGGAGCGCCGGTCCCGGGGGCTACAGAGGACGAACGGAGCGGCACCCAGGGATACAAGTAAGTGCAGGGACATCCCTGGGTGCCGCTCTGCATGGACATAACTTTAACTGATAAACTGTGGACCAGTGAAAGGTCCTCTTTAAAGCAGGGATGTCCAACCTGCAGTCGTCCAGCTACTGCAAAACTACTTCCATCATGCAACAGCTGTAGGAACGCAGGTTGGACATCCCTAACGTAAAGTACATGAAGTTTATTAGAACGTATTATAAGCGCCATAAGATGACTTTTTCTAAGATGTTTTTTTTTTTTTGAGAAACAGGCACCTGAAATTCAAATGCCTATAGTGCTTCATAATCTGTACTTTCGTACATCGCTGACATGACAGTGGTGTACAGAAGTACAGATTTCACTAGGGCTGTAGTGAGCCATGTGCAGCACACCACACTGCTCCTGCCTGTCTGCTAAAAGCCTGGCACAGTGGGCACAAACAGGAAGAGCGATTTATAGGTGAGCAGAGCTGAAGGAGCACAGGGCAGAAGCTCGCATAGCACCGTTCCTCCTGCTTGTGCTCACTCTGCACAGCACCCCCTCTTTGAACTCTTCTTAATGCTAATGTGACAGAGTTCATGGGGGGGGGGGGGGAGTTGCTAGGGCATCGTCTATATAAGCATCAACAGCAAGCATGGGGCTGCTTGAGACACACTGTTCTCTATATGATAAGATTATGTAGAGGACAGTGCCCCCCTCCCCTTAAACTCTGCTTGCTGCTGCCCCCTCACACTAACACTCCCCCATTAACTTTTTTTTTTAAACTTTTGACAGTGCACAGCTGCACACTACTTACTCTGTCTGTAGCTGTGCAGGGGATGCTCTCTGGAGACATCTCTGGGTAGTAATAAATTACTGCGCAGGGCAGGCAGCGCGATGGAAGACACGTCCAGCATCCCGCCCTCTGAGTGCTCTCTGTCTACTGAGCTAGACTATCCAATCAGCAGCAGGCTATTAACGCTGCTAAATGCTGATTGGCCAGTTCAACACCCAGCAGACAGACAGAGGAAAGCGCACTGGTATACGCTGGCTGTCACTGCAGGACCCGGCAGGAAGATTGAAGTATGTAAGGGGAGGGGGGCCCTGAGCACAGGGGAGGCAGGGCCCGTCTGAGCCCCAGATAGAAAGAAGTGATAGTGGAGCCAGAGCAGCGATGTTAGTGTAATTAGGGGTGGGGCCTTCCATCCATTTGGGGCCCCCCTCCTTCACGGGCCCGATAGCAGCTGTGTGGTCTGCCTATATGGTAGGTACGCCACTGGGTACAGGGCTGGTTCTAGCTTTGCAAGAAAGAGATTGTCATGTACTATATGATGTCCGATTTTCAGTTTTTACATTAATCATGGCATAACCCCTTTAATAAAATATCACCTTGATACTACTTGAATGAATAGATTTGATTATGCAGATTTTCTGTATCTCACAAAAGAAAAGAATGCTGTGCCTCTAGTGTCACCTGATGTAAAGTAGCTCTCCTATAAGTCAATGCTCGATCTTTTAAACAGACCTTGAGATATAACTTAGGGTTATAGGTAAACCAGTGCCTCATCTGCAGACAGACACTTCTCCTTGTGAAGGACACTCTTCATAAGGAGGAAGAGATTTAATTACAGAATTCTGTTTTTTTTGCAATTCCATTTTTTTAATGTCTTCCTTTTATAGTATACCACGAAGGGGACACTAACCATTCTAACACCTAGCTACTATCTACAATGGCTAGCAAAGAATGTCATCTGTGTATTTATTTCCAGGTCCTCTGATATTGTGCCTTACTAATATTGTTACACAACTCTTATTAAATGTAATGTGCCTGGTTGTTCCAGCAGGTGGCAGTGTACCTGGCAGAGATCTTTAGTCAGAATGGAACTTACCATTCCACTCTCTCCCCTTTAGAGCAGAAGTGGGCTAGTCCACCTTCCTACCGAAGGAGAGGTTGTAGGAAACTGGAGTTGAGTTTCAGAGTCCAAAGGGACCAGACATGGTGCAGTGAAGGGAGCGTTTCCCCTCACTGCTGCAGGAGTCTTCCAGGTGGAGCAGCTTGGAAAGCACCCTGACTCCTTGCAGTTCATAGACTGAGTATTACAAGGGGGTCAACAGTTTACCCTGCTGGAGCCAAGAGAAAAGTCAAGTATTGTTTGGATGACACAAGTTTATTGCAAGTTTATTCAAGTAAAAACCATGACACAACCGTGACACAAACTATTAGGGCCGCAACATACCACTCGGCATTCCTAAACACTGGGACCCAATCGGCCTTAGGGGGAGGGACACCACACTTTTTCCCACATATATTGATGTGTGCAATATGATTTTAAAGAAATATGGCATCAGAAAATGACCTTTTATTTAAATCACGTTTTCAATGTTTAACATATTTTAAATCATTTTAATAATGTTATTTTAAAGTTTCCATGTCAACATCTATATTTAAACAAAAGGTGATATAATGACAGGCAGAATTAGAATGGCAGATAAGACAGGATCTATTCACATTAGGTGATTATCAATTGTTTTCTTGTATAATGACCTCTGCACAGGTCACAGAGGATACCTAGAAAACTCTCCCATAAAAGTCAATAGGGTCCCCTCCTGACCATTGTGTCATGGCATCCCCCTTAATCATGTTTAGGAAATAGAATTTAAAAAAATCTGTAATCAGAAAATGAAAAAAGTTTAGTAAACAAGCATATGTGTTACTAGCAAAAACAAAAAGGGAAATGTATACACAATGGGGTTCACAATCTATGTTCCTATCAGAATTTCTTTGGATTGTGGGAGGAAATCGGAGAACCGAAGGAAACCCACACCAACACGGGGAGAACTTACAAAGTCCATACAGATGTTGTCCTTGGTCACATTCAAACCTAGGACCCCTGTGCTGCAAGCCACCATGCTGCCCATCTTCTAAAATATTAGTAGCTTTTACTGAAAGACATCAACATTCTATAAAAACTAGGGTCCAGCATACCTACACGTGGTA
This sequence comes from Bufotes viridis, assembly GCA_033119425.1. Taxonomy (NCBI): domain Eukaryota; kingdom Metazoa; phylum Chordata; class Amphibia; order Anura; family Bufonidae; genus Bufotes; species Bufotes viridis. The sequence goes on from CM065590.1 coordinate 171,186,035, forward strand.
TGCAGACATAGCAGGACACCAGACATTTAAAACCAAGAAGGACAAAGGAGAAGAAACACAGAATTGAAAAGTCATAAATGGAACGCACTGCATATATATGAGGATGCATAATAATAATGAGAAACGTGATCAAATATCCAAACAGAATAAACTGAAATTGAATAATAAAAATATAGTAAATTATTTCTCCAATTCATAACCTTGTATACAGTTGCAAGAAAAAGTATGTGAACCCTTTGGAATGATATGGATTTCTGCACAAATTGGTCATAAAATGTGATCTGATCTTCATCTAAGTCACAACAATAGACAATCACAGTCTGCTTAAACTAATAACACACAAAGAATTAAATGTTACCATGTTTTTATTGAACACACCATGTAAACATTCACAGTGCAGGTGGAAAAAGTATGTGAACCCTTGGATTTAATAACTGGTTGAACCTCCTTTGGCAGCAATAACTTCAATCAAACGTTTCCTGTAGTTGCAGATCAGACGTGCACAACGGTCAGGAGTAATTTTTGACCATTCCTCTTTACATAACTGTTTCAGTTCAGCAATATTCTTGGGATGTCTGGTGTGAATCGCTTTCTTGAGGTCATGCCACAGCATCTCAATCGGGTTGAGGTCAGGAATCTGACTGGGACATTCCAGAAGGCGTATTTTCTCCTGTTTAGGCCATTCTGTTGTTTATTTACTCCTATGCTTTGTATCGTTGTCCTGTTGCAACACCCATCTTCTGTTGAGCTTCAGCTGGTGGACAGATGGCCCTAACTTCTCCTGCAAAATGTCTTGAAAAACTTGGGAATTCATTTTTCCTTCGATGATAGCATACCGTCCAGGCCCTGACGCAGCAAAGCAGCCCCAAACCATGATGCCCCCACCACCATACTTCAAAGTTGGGATGAGGTTTTGATGTTGGGGTGCTTTGCCTCTTTTTCTCTACACATAGTGTTGAGTGTTTCTTCCAAAAAACTCAACTTTGGTTTCATCTGTCCACAGAATATTTTGCCAGTACTGCTGTGGAACATCCAGGTGCTCTTGTGCACACTGTAAACGTGCAGCAATGTTTTTTTGGACAGCAGTTGCTTCCTCTGTGGTATCCTCCCATGAAATCCATCCTTGTTTGGTGTTTTACGTATCGTAGATTCGCTAACAGGGATGTTAGCATATGCCAGAGACTTTTGTAAGTCTTTAGCTGACACTCTAAATACTTCTTCACCTCATTGAGCAGTCTGCGCTGTGCTCTTGCAGTCATCTTTACAGGACGGCTACTCCTAGGGAGAGTAGCAGCAGTGCTAAACTTTCTCCATTTATAGATAATTTGTCTTACCGTGGACTGATGAACAGCAAGGCTTTTGTAGATACTTTTATAACCCTTTCCAGCTTTATGCAAGTCAACAATTCTTAATCGTAGGACTTCTGAAAGCTCTTTTGTGTGAGGCATGATTCCCATCAGGCAATATTTCTTGGGAAAAGCAAACCCAAAACTGGTGTGTGTTTGTTATAGGGCAGGGTAGCTATAACCAACACTTCCAATCTCATCTCATTGATTGGACTCCAGTTGGCTGACACCTCACTCCAATTAGCTCTTGGAGAAGTCATTAGTCTAGGGGTTCACATACTTTTTCCACCTGCACTGTGAATGTTTACATGGTGTGTTCAATAAAAACATGGTAACATTTAATTCTTTGTGTGTTATTAGTTTAAGCAGACTGTGATTGTCTATTGTTGTGACTTAGATGAAGATCAGATCACATTTTATGACCAATTTCTGCAGAAATCCATATCATTTCAAGGGGTTCACATACTTTTTCTTGCAACTGTATAATGTGGGTATCCAGAACGCTTCTCTGGCTAACAGCAGCTGTTGTCTATTGCCTCCTCTTATGAGTCTTTTCACCCTTTAAATGCCAAAGACAGTTAAATAATTTAGCTGGGCATTATGAGTGTCTAAGGCTACTTTTACACTAGCGTTTTTTGCGGATCCGTAATGGATCAGCAAAAATGCTTCAGTTACAATAATACAACCGCATGCATGCGTCATGAACAGATCCAGTTGTATTATGTCTTCTATAGCCATGACAGATCTGTCTTGAATAGAGATGAGCGAACTTTAAAAAAAAGTTCGGCGTTCGGGTTGTGGTAATCGCCGCATCCCGTTATGGATTCCACTACCGCGGACTATCGCGGCATATGGAATCCATAAAGGGGCAGCTTCCACTAACCCGAACTGTTGAACAGCTGAAGGACCTGGGGTGACGTCAGCGTCATGTGATCAGTGCAGGGGCGTGGCTCAGCACGGGATCAAATCAGTGCTGAGCCACGCCCCTGCACTGATCACATGACGGTGACGTCACCCCAGGTCCTTCGGCTGTTCAACAGTTCGGGTTGGTGGAAGCCGCCCCTTATGGATTCCATATGCCGCGATAGTCCGCGGTAGTGGAATCCATAACGGGATGCGCGAGTTGCCACAACCCGAACGCCGAACTTTTTTTTTAAAGTTCGCTCATCTCTAGTCTTGAACTCCATTGAAAGTCAATCGGGGACTGATCCATTTTCTATTGTGCCAGATTGTGTCAGAGAAAACGCATCTGTTCCCATTGACTTACATTGTGTGCCAGGACAGATCCGCCTCACTCCGCATCCCAGGACGGACAGAAAAACGCTGCCGGGTGACTGAACGGAGGCAAACTAATGCATTCTGAGTGGATTCTTTTTCCATTCAGAATGCATTAGGGCAAAAACTGATCTGTTTTGGACCGCTTTTGAGAGCCCTGAACGGATCTCACAAACGGAAAGCCAAAATGCTAGTGTGAAGGTAGCCTAAGAAATGTTTAGCCACACCTGATGCACTGCTCTGGTTCTTGTTCACATAACTGATATAATCAGCAATAAGCATTTTAATTTTTCTAGTGGAGCACCCGACATGTAACAGATTACATTTAGTGCAGCACACCCCATAAACTACATACAGTATGAAGAATCACAATTAATGAATGTTTTGATATTATATAGTTTATTTGTGGCTGCTGAACCAAAACAAGTTTAGTTATAAATTTACTTACTTGCTGTGCTCCTGGTTCTGTCTGTTCTAGACACCGTTGAAGTAAAAAAGTTCTGGGAGGCAAAAGTATTTCTCGTCTTTTTAAGGAAGCAGATAGGTGAATGACATCCAGGAAGAAGGAGAACTTTGAAGGAATTAGTCTGGTGTCTTCTGCGGTTGCATGTCTTGGTCTAACCAGGGACTGACGTGTTGACGTGCTGAATGCGACGGCCAAGGGCTGGTTCTTCTTGGTGTCCATGACCCTGGCCGGGCCCAGACCATGCTGAGTGATGCGAGGGCAATTCACCCTTGAAACGCCTAGCATTAATAATTATATATATATATATATATATATATCCTTATTTATATATTCACCAAATCTGGAAGTCTGTAACTGGAGAGAGTGCTGTGATACAGGTCCTGTGTTTCTTCATTCTTCCTCCGATTTACATACGGTCAGTGGTTACCCACAGAGCTGGCATATGGACCTAGGCAGCTACCCTAAGATAATGCTCGCTCGGCAGGATAGAAATATAGCCAGCTCATCAAAGTGTTGTGGCTTACACAACACTGAAAGGTAAGCATTTTACCTAATTTTTTATATAATTATAAATCTGGGGATCCAGCATAAGGAACTGCCTCTGTTCATTTTTCTGTTCATAGTTCACTTTCATGCAACTTTGCATCAAAATGTAATTTTTTTAATAAAAAATTGCATAAAATTTGATATTGATGGTTAAACGTTTAACCCAAACAGAAGGATATATGCACCACACGTCAAATAAACATTCAACAAGTGCAGAGTTCATACATACAGATGTAGCCAAGATAAAATTGACTCTGATAACACGCTCATAAAATTGATTAAAATGTTCCATTGTTTACTTAAGGCATTAACCATCAATTTTAGCTTGGCTGCATCTGTACCACTTGGGCTTAAATTTACATGGACAGATCTTTCTAAAATCATTAGAACTAGAAAGACTGCACATGACAAACCATTTCTATGTTACCAAAATTAACATTTTCTGAGAGCACAAATCATGCCCTGTCTAAAAATATAACCTAATAATTAATACACATAACCACCTTCATGCAACTTTGCAGCAAACAGTGATTATTAGAAAAAACTGGTCACATATTCAAATTTGTGACTAAAATGCATACTCTAGTCCTTATGAAAATAAAATATAGGGGGCAATTTATTAGGCTGAAATACGCCTATAATCTGTGACTTCTCCCCGCTCAAGCCAGGTCTAAAAAAGTGGGCATGGTGTGGGGGAAAAGAGAATTCTAATTTGCTATTTTCTACGCCTGTTTCAGATGTAGAAAGGTCTAAATGTAAGACAGCCCAGAAACTGTCTTACATTTAGAACTGGTGGAAGATGTGCCGAAGTTATGGAGAGGCTGTCACCTCTTCATAACTTCAATGGTTTATAAAGACCAGTGTCTAAAACGCCGGTCTTAATAAATGTGCCCCATAGTCTGCAAAAAAGTCTGCACATACCACATAAGTCTATATTCAGTGCTGCATGTTTTAGTGCTCATTTACATGACCATATGGACACTGTGCCCATGTTGCGGACCGCAAATAGCAGTCCGCAATACATGGGCAACTGCCATGTGAATTCCATATTGTGGTGCGGACCCATTGAATTGAATGTGTCTGCGATCCACAAAATACGGCAAAAGATAGGACTATCTTTTGCGGTGCAGAAGCACCGACCCGAAAGCTTTCTGTGAGCTTCCGATCCGTGCCTCCAATCTGCAAAAGATAGGACAGGTCCTATCTTTTGCTGTATTTTGCGAATTTGTGTCCTGCAAATATGGGCTCCACGGCATTATGGTTGTGTGAATGAGCCCTTAAGGGAAGGCAAAAAGTGCAGGAATGCACCAATAAACTTTTGCATGCAAATACTGGGAATTATATAGTATATCATTTTCCATCCCCCTATACAATCTGTAATCCTAATAAACAATGATACATTCCTAAACCTCATATAATGCATTACCTAAGGTTACTTAATAGGGTGCTTTATTTCTCCTGCATTATGGAATTTTTACTTGAACCTCCTGCACTTCAAATGAAAATGAGTTAAAGCACTATACCCCTGGTTCTGATGAACCACAGAAAGTCCGGGTGTTTCATTCGTAATATGGGCACACAAGAAATAAAAACTGCATTATACCTGTCTGAAAAGCGGCTGAATGCTGTTTTAAGGAAAAAAAACTCATTAATTGAAAATAATTGTTTATGGTGACAGCCAATGAGCAAAAATGTATTTTCTGACTGATGACAAATCTTTTCCTTCTGTCAGAAATATAGCAGATATTCCTCTCTAGTAATCACTATTACGGTAGAATGTAATGGGTACCACTAGAGGAGCGTTCTTTATATTTTATGCTATACACTTAAACCTTGTTGATGTTTGTGGTGTGTTTGGTTGGGAATTATTTGGTGCTGCGATCCGGACATTGGTAAATGTCTGGGTCATGGCATCAATAAATGGCCTAATAAGAAAAAGAGGCATAATTAGATAAGCAAGCTCTCATCTTGACACTCCTTTTCTGGAGACCCTCCCATATGTGACATATATGATGGATGAAGAGGGTTGATAATATGCACAGAAGTCCATGCTACCATCCCCTGGGGCTAGTAAGGGCATGGCCACACAGTCAAGTTTCTGCCATGGGCGTAGCTATAGGGGGTGCAGAGGTAGCAGTCGCTACCGGGCCCAGGAGCCTAAGGGGGCCCAAAGACCCTTGTGCTGCATAGGAAGACACACAAAGCACTGAGGGAAGGGGGGCCCAAGCTGAACTCTTGCACCAGGGCCCATGAGCCGTTAGCTACGCTCCTGGTTTCTGCATAAAAGAAGCGAAAGTATAAAGAACAAACATGATCTCTCCTCTTTTTTGGATTTACTCCTGGTTTTGGCTTCCAAAACTACATGCAGAAATCTGACTGTGTGGCCAAACAATCTATGTCTCTCCTCTGTGCAGCCTGTCACTACATCCCCCATGGCCCTCCTACTACACCCCACACTGGCTGAAATGTCAGCCAGCCGAATGGGCAGAAAGTTGCTTTCTGCTGGAATGTCTAAGGCTGTGTAACAGCTAGAGATTTAAGTCAGCTGAGATTGTCCACTTTAAAAGAAAAGACTTACCTTGACTCTCTAGCTGTCACACAGCCTGAGATACAGCAATTAGTAGCAGTAGTGTATTGTTGGCCCTAAATAATGAATTCTGGAAAATTCATCTCTTTTATTTATTTATTTATTTATTTATTTAAGTGTTACACCATAAGCATTCTGATAGACAATGAACCATGTTTAGTGTCCTGGGGTCAGAAGGTCGCAGCAGGTGGCTACTTGGTTTCAAGAGATCGCTCCATGACCTAGTGGTGGGAATGAAATTCTGATCCAGGTTTTCCTGCTTTGGTTTGCATATCTTTTTGTCCCATTTAGGAATCTGTAGCTTTTCCTTTCAGCTGTTCTCTGTCAGCCACTCCCAGCTACTATATATTCTCTCTTTCTGCTTCCCTTGTTGCCAGATAAAGACCTTTTTTCCAGATCTACGTCTGGTACCTGCCATATCAGATGTGATAACTGACATATGAATTGGCAAGGAAAAGGTTAAGGGTAGTTTCAAACATAGGTTTTTAGAGGCATTTTTATGCACTTTTGCAGTTTTAATGGGTGTTTCTCTAATGTTTTTGGTGCTTTTTTGCGGAATGAGGTGACAGTTTTATTGGTGCTATTTTGGGGGGCATACGCCTTTTTGATCGCTTGGTCATGCACTTTTTGTGATGCAAGTTGACCAAAAAATTATTGTTTTAGCACCCTTTTTATTTAGTTTTTCAGATGAGGGGGTGGATCATGTGATATTTTTGTAGAGCCGGTCATTACGTATGTGGCAATACCCAATAATATAATTTTTTCATTTTTTTTTACAACTTTATCTGTTTTATTTGGGATTTTTTTTTTACTTTACACTTTATTTTTATTTTTATTAGGAAACCACTTTTTTAAAACTTTTTAAACTTTTTATTTTGGCCCACTCTGGTAATTCAATTTCTGGGGTCTGATCCCCTCTGCAATGCATTACAATACAATCTGTATTGTAATGCATTGGCTGACAGCTTTTATGATGACAGCCTGCCTGTGCGACCCAGCCCAAGGGCTTGCCTTCTCTGCCATTGGGTCCCCACCACTGCAGCAGAAGCAGAGGGCACTCGTACCCTCCGCAAACCCTCTGTATGCCGCGGTCAGCTTTTACTGCTGCATAAAAAGGGTTAACACGCCGACATCGGTGTTCTCACCAATGCCGGCATATGCAGCAGGGACCCAGCAGTCAGTGACTGCGGGGTCCATGCCGCTGATCGGGTGGGCGCAGCTCCTGCACCCGCCCGATCAGCCTGCCGTACACGTTCGTCACTAGTCCTTAAGTGACGGCCAGCTGTGACGTACATATATGGCAAGGGTCCTTAAGGGGTTAATGAATGGATCCTATTGCCACACAGAAAACTACAGCTGGCCTTACACATAAATGTTGGCTGAAATGCTGTAATTTTGATTGTTTTGGCCAAGTATCATTTTAGAATTACATGTAAACTATTGTTTACAAAAATGTCTGGAGGCAAGTTACTGTTTGCCTAAAAGTGATCTATCATGTTGGAAAGTTTTGCAAATTTTTGGTCACGAAAATCATGAATTATGATGTATACTATGTTTCTGCCACGATTTGCAACTTTTCTAAAGTGGCAGAAAAAAGGACTGGTATGCCAGGTTATTATAATTCATAACAAGAACTGCAATAAATTATAGTTCAAGTTTTTGCCAACCACTAGCTGGCATAGAGTTGAGTTTCTGGTGCACTGAGGGCCAGGGATGTGCCTAACTGATTCAAGAGGCATCTGCATCTTAGTAAATGACGGGCATCTAAATTCAGAGCACAGGGGATTAAGACTGGTATAGGAAATGCCATTCCTGATAAATCTCCCTCTATGTGTATGGCATGATCATCCTATTACAGCTAAACATTCACTATTAAATGTAATACAATGTTTTATTTTTTTATTTTTTTAACACTTCTCAGTTTAGAGTGGTGTTTAGTGGGTTGCTGGTGGGATCTCAAATTGTTTATTTACATTTAGTTAGTTAGTTGTCAAGACTACTGGATGCCTCACTTTTATATGTGCCTAGTTATTTATATCAAATTTATAGAGTAACTAAACCTTTGCATCAAATTTTAATATAATGTCCCTAAGGCCCTAAAAATATTTTTCTAATATACTTTATTTATGAATTTTGTATTTTTTTCCATACCTGAAAGGCACTATTCACTGTGCGCTTAAAACACAGTTCTCTGTACACCACAAACAGGTCAGTACGGAGTGTGAAATCTATCAATGGGGCCGCAGCAGCGATGTGAGTACGGGCAGGAGCGCATGTTGCTGCTCCTGCCTGTGCCCTCCGGAGGATTACTAACTCCTGGCATAGCACATGGGTACCCTGTACCCATGTACTATCCCAGGATCAGCTGAGCGGAGCGGGCTCCTGCTTCTGCCTGCTCCGCTAAGCTAAGAAGGCAGAGGAAGGAGCCCGCTCCGCTCAGCTAATCCTGGCATCAACAGACCAACAGAATTATCAATTAGCAATTGGAGGAAATAAAACATATTTGGCTATTGGAACTTCCATTATTACTGACTTGAACTATTAGTTCAATTCTATTATTACATCCATTCTTGAATGTTTCTTTTCTATTTTACTGACTTAATTCTCTGAACATGTTTAAGTAATTTACATCTAAGAATACACAATCTATATTGTAAAAAAGAAAACCCGTGTGAAGATGATCCAAACTGAATCTTGATATGGTGTATGGTGAGGTCTTCTCTTTCTCTTTGATCTTGATAATGAATGTCCTAGTGCTCACAGGCTATAAAACATATATGCAGAATTAGGCATTTAGCCAATAGTCTCAATAAAACATGTATCTATTGAAACGCCATAGAGCACACTTTAATTCCACATTAAAACATGATGTAATTTAAAGTGTACAATCAATTCATGTAAACTAAGCTGATTTATGTCCTACAAGCTAAAGTAAATGAACGGGTTTAAGCAATATGAATGCTCCATATGTAAACAGCACATATATCTCAGAGTTAAACACTGCAGAGGTATATTTTAAAGACATCCGTCCAGGTGCAGAAAACATGACTATTTTCTACAGTTATAAAGACTCTTCAGGTTCCTGGTGGGTTTATTAAGTAAAGGTAAATCAGTTGTGTTCACATCAAAGCATTTTACATGTTCTAAACCAATAATAGAAGGTGCTCTTCAAAGCAAAGCCGTTTCATGTCCCACACATCTGATGTCCAGAGAAAATGGGCAGCGCTTTTCATGTATTAATAGATTTCATTAGTACATATGTGATGATTCAGGCTCTGGTTTACAAAAGGCTGATATTAGTATTTAGAACTATAGCATGCAGGCAGAATATATCTGGATATAAAACTGGGGCAAGCAAAATGCTCTATATAAGCAGGACTCTTCCTTTCCCTGAGTCTTCTATTTCTCTATCATGTCATGCTTACGTACGAAGTTGGTATGTAGTTGGGTTGCTGTGTAAAATGTAAAAAAAATACAGAATGCAATGATTTGCAAATCACATAGACCAATATTTTATTTACAATATATCATAGAACACATATCAGATGTTGAAAGTGAGACATTTTGCCATTTCATTAAAGAAATTAACTCATATTTACAACTCGATTGCAACACATTTCCAAAAAGTTGGGACTGGGCAACAAAAAGCTGGGATACTAAGCAGTACTAATAAAAAACAGCCCGAGAAGTCATTTGCAACTAAGTAATGTGACTGGGTATAAAAAGAAAATGTCAGAGAGGCAGAGTCTCTTAGAGGCAAAAAAAGGCAAAGATTCATGAATTTGTGAAAAACTGCACCTAAAAATTGTTTCAAAATTTCAGAAAAATGTTCCTCTGTCTAAAATTGCAAAGACTTTGAATGTCCAATCATCTACAGCACATAGTATCACTCACTAAAAGATTCAGAGAATCTGAAGAAATCCATGTGTGGAAGGATAACTGCTAGTTATCTACGGGTCCTCAGGTGGCACTGCATTAAAAACAGGCATGATTTTGTACATAGAATCCCTGCATGGGTCTGGATCGCTTCTATAAATCATTGTCTGTGAACACAGTTTGCTGTGTAATCCACAATTGCAAGTTAAAGCTGTAGCCTACAAAGATGAAGCCATGTGTCAACACAATCTAGAAATGCTTTTCTTTTCTGGGCCAAAGCTAATTTAAAATGTACTGAGGCAAAATGGAAACCCTTTCTGTGGTCAGGTGAATCTAAATTTGAAATTCTTTACGGAGATCATGCATGCCGTGTTCTGGGGACTCAGAAGGAGAAGGACCATACAGCTTATTATCTGCAAACAGTTCAAAAGTCTGCATGTCTGACTGTAGAGGGTTGCATTAGTGCCCATGGCATGGGCAGCTTATACATCTGGAAAGACATTATTTATGCTGAGCAGTATATAGAGGTTTCAGAACAACACATACTCTCTTCCAGACAACTTTTCTTTCAGGGAACACAGTGTTTTGGTGTCCGCCTCCAGAGCAGAATGGTGACTGAACGGAGGCAAACTGATGCATTCTTAATGGATCCTTTTCCATTCAGAATGCATTAGGGCAAAACTGATCCGTTTTGGACCGCTTCTGAGAGCCCTGAACGGATCTCACAAACGGAAGGCCAAAACGCTAGTGTGAAAGTAGCCTAACAACTACCAGCAGGGATGTGGCTATAAATGGTTTCTGCCTCCCTCCTCAATCACCAGCCAGTGTTGTATCAAGATTCTTACAGTGTATATTTCACAAGAAATAATCATTATAGGTGCACAATGTTTAAAGAAATACTGAATTAGGTTAAAACTTTTTTGCATCTAGTCTCTTGCTGGCTGATATGTTGGCAGAGTACTTTACTCCGCCAGTTCTCCTGCTGTGCTTTTAGATTGCTCTTGCTGCCATCAGGAATAAATCAGTTAAAAAAAGTATTAGAAAATTTGATGCAATTTCCTCATATTGTGTGTCAAGTATCGCAAGACTGTTTTACATTTCCACCGCAGATATTGTACAATCAAATTAGAAAAGAAGAAATAAAGTAACAGAAAATTCCTGCTTCTTGCTGAGACATGTATATGTTAGTTTACTGTGTCTAAATGGTACTCAGCTTTAAACCACCATTCATCCGCTGCCGCCGTGTTTTCTGGCTCGAACCTCACAACCCTGGAACACACATGTTGCATTTTTAAACAGTAATTATGCATTATAAAAAATGTACAAGTTAGCAAATACCAGATGTCGACCAACAAAACATTTTAAAACTTGTTTGGAGTACTTTAGGTCATGATTAATCAACTTCAATAACCTATTGACTCACAGAATATGTTCTTTAGAAAAGCAATAATGTGATGCGACTAATTGTAATTAATGTGCAGTACTATTCTTTATGAATGTTTAATTCTAACATTGAAAGCAGTAGAAACATAAAAGAACATGGCTAGTACATTACAATATAGACAGACAGGTGCAACACCCCAGGCCTGGGGGTATTTTCAATTGTTTGGTTTATGTTATGTGTTTACCTTGTTCCTGTTTACACTGTACACCAGCAGACGGGGTATGGCTGGCATTAGGAATGATACTAACCAGGGGTGTACATAGAAATCGAGGGGCCCCATAGTGAATTTCAGAACTGGGCCCCCCACCCAAATATAAAGTACAGTTAGTGTACTAGTGTATGCGTATATATATATATATATATATATATATATATATATATATTTAATACATATATATATTATATATATACAAAGTATATATAGGTAAAACTCGAAAAATTAGCAAAAGTCCATTAATTTCAGAAATGCAAACTAAAAGGAATTGCGTTAATGCAGCTTAACATTAGAATTTTGTGAAAAGGTTCAATATTCAGGGCTCAAAGTGTCACACTCTAGTAAATCTATAAATACGCATGGAGGAGGAGGTTTGCTGTATGGCTCTAATAGCAGCAACCCTCCAACAGACACATAATGTCCCCCATAGACAAATGTGTGTGTGTGTGTATATATATATATATATATATATATATATATATATATATATATATATATATATATATATACACACAACAGACAGAGGCCATGGATCACAGCTCCCTCCCCCACCCCTTATTGCAGCATAGCATGAGTGAATGATTGAGTCATTATTACACTAACAGTCAGTCACTCACACACAATGTGATCAAGATTGCTGCAGTAGACCTCCAACGCGGTGATCACAGACTCAGACACTGGGAGGGCAATATAGAAACTTCTCTTGGCACCTGCTTCACATCCCTGGAGTAGTGCTGGCAACCAGGAAGCACTCGCGTGCCGCACCAGAGTTCAGATAGGATGATGCTCCCCAGTGGCGTGGCTAGGGGCGGGTCCTTTCTCTGGCACCCCCCCCCCCATACCCAATACTTTAAAAAAATTGCACCCCTCATAGTAGTATTGCCTTCATTGTACAACCTTTACAGTAGTTTTGTAAAGATGTGTGCCCCCTTATAGTAGCTATGCCCACATTGTGCGCTCTCACAGTAGTTATGCCCACATTGTGCCCCACTAACAGTAGTTATGACCTCTCTGTGCCCCTTTCACAGTTGTAATGCCCTCTTTGTGCCCCCTTCACAGTAATAATCCCCATTGTGCCCACTTCACAGTAATAATTCCCATTGTGCCCCCTTCACAGTAATAATCCCCATTCTGCCTCCTTCATAGTAATAATCCCCATTGTGCCCTCTTCATAGTGATAATCCCCATTGTGCCCCCTTTATAGTAATAATGCCCATTGTGCCCCCTTAATAGTAGTAATGCTCACTGTTCTAGTAATGCCCTTTGTGCCCCCTCCATAGTACAAATTCCCATTGTTCCCCCTTCACAGTAATAATGCCCACTGTGCCCCCTTCATGGTAATAATGCCCTCCATGCCCCCTTCATGGTAATAATGCCCTCTGTGCCCCCTTCATTGTAGTAATGCCCTCTGGCTCTGTGCCCCCTCCATAGTAGAAATGCCCATTGTGCCCCCCTTTACATTAGTAATGCCCTCTGTTCCTCCTCCATAGTGGTAATGCCCTCTGTGCCCCCTCCATAGTAATAAAGTCCTCTGTGCCCCCTCCATAGTAATAAAGTCCTCTGTGCCCCCTCCATAATAATAAAGTCCTCTGTGCCTCCTCTGTAATTAAAAAAAACACAGTAACTTCTCACCTTGTCCCGTTCCTGAAGCTCACAGTCCTCTCTTCCCTGCAGACACAGATCGCTCTGCAGCACGGTGTAGGAGGAGCTTATGCAGATTTCTTAGCTGGCGGCGTGATCTATGTCTGCAGGCTGAATGGTGGAGCGGGGCGTCACCATTCTGTGCGCCACCGGCCTGAAGGAGGGGAGGAGCGCAGGTGGTTGAGTTGTGAGTGTCAAAACTACCTGCGCTCAAGCAATGAGTGCTTCCATCTGTATTGATGGAAGCGCTCATTGCTTCTGGCGCCCCCCTGAGCGACGTCACCCTGGGCGGACCGCCCCAAATGCCCCCCCACCCCCTTAGTATGCCACTTATGCTCCCTTCCTCTGCTGCTATGTAAACTGGATTGTAAGCCGTAAGACTAGAAAGTAAGGGGGTGGGGCCATTCAGCCCTGCCTGGGCCCCCAACCTCACAGGCCCCTTAGCGATCGTACGGTCTGATGCCATTGGCGATACGCCACTGGTACTAACCATACCATTACTCCCCTTTTGGTAGGACAGGGCTTCCTGCCAGGAGGAGGAGTTTAGCAAGACTAATAAGGAGGAAGGAACCATGTGTTTAAGCTCCTGCTCCAAGGGTCTTAGGGACCAGTTCTTGGTCCTACTTTTCTGGGAGATCACTACTCCAGAGAAACTGCAAGAATACTAAAGATACAGATACCTGAAAAGCTACAGCATTTTACAATCAGCAGAATGACCCATCACCTAGATTACAACCAGGCCAGACCAAGTCAAGGCCTACATTTTCACTCACTGGACACCTACTGCCACAAGTGCCAGCTTATAGCTGTTAGCCACAATTTCAGGAGAGAGACATCAGAAATATTGTATACCAGAGGTGCCATTATCAGCTACTTTGCCAGCCACCTCATCATTTGCGGAGATAAGTTGCACTGTGTATAACTAATGCTGGATGCTCTACAACTCCTATTCTGTACTAAGTAAAGAGAGACACTGTGACACATCATCTCATCAGTACCACTCCCACTCCTGTTCACCGGCTCCTCAGGGGCTCGCTGTACAGGCCAATGATAACTACTAGGGAGAGCAGAAACAGAAAGAAGACTTCAGTGGTTGTAGTACAAATTCAAAGCAAAACTTTAGGAAAGACCTAAAAATTCAGCTTTTAGCTTTTGATTAGTGTTGGGTGCGAATATTCAAATTGCGAATATTTATTGTGAATATCGGCACTTCGAGAATTCGCGAATATTTAGAATATAGTGCTATATATTCGTAATTTCAAATATTCTAAATTTTTTTTCATCAGTAACCTCTTTCTTCCTTGTGGGGCCAATGAGAAGGCTACAATGTCTTTGTCTGAGATTAGCAACATCCCTAGCAACCAAGTGGAAAGTTACTTACCCCTTTACTATATAAGGAACCTCCCCAGCAGCCATTTTCTGTAGTGTAATGGAGTTCTGAGAGAGAGAGAGCAGTGTGATTGCTGTGCTCTGTGCTTTGCTGTATATACATTAGACAGTTAACTTAGATATATAATTCAGATAGTTAATGGGATATAGTCAGTGTAGGTTACATTGATTTATAGTGTAGGTTCCAGTGCAGGGTGTTAGGTAGTGTAGGTTCTGCTGTCCATACATATATAGTGCTGTGATGTCACCCAGTTGCACATATTGCGCAAAAGTATGCGCATTATTAAATGCATATTTTCGCAATTGCCAATATGTATTGGAGCACACTACAGTACCTGCATATATAAAGCTATTATAATGTTCTGCCATGCCAACCATTATCTCCAGTCTCAGTAAACTTCTAGCAGCTTGAAAAATGCACCCAAAGTGACCCACGCCTGTATTTTTTTCGCACATTACACGACTATTACATTGACAATTTTTCGCAATCAAGAAAATAAATGTGAATTAGCGAATATACAGTATGGCGAATATTCGCTCATATATTCGCAAAATATCGCAAATTCGAATATAGCCTCTGCAGTTCATTACCACTTTTGATGCATCAATACAAAAAGAGTTACTTTCTGAATAATGCTGTTCAGATATCCTCCACTCCACTACACCTTGGAGCCGCATTGGGGTGCTGAAGAGAAGGTATCGTCAGAGGAGGAAGGCAGCAGGCCCCAAATGTACCAGGTCTACGGCAAGCTTTGTGGCAGCTAGCTCTATGTGAATTGCGCAAACATCTGCCATCTTTTTTTTTTTTTTCCCATGCTGCCGGAAGACAGCAGCATTGCCATGTGCAAGCTCTGCAAGAATAACATACGCAATTTTAAAAAGCACAGTATGTTTTTAAACAGGATGTTTTTTAACAACGTCAACCATGCGTTTATCCGTAGCTATATATGTCATTGGCATTTTGAAATTATTTGCTATTGCTCTCATTGCGTTCAATCGTTTTAAAGGGGAGTGGTGAGAAAGAGTCCTGGGAGAGTGTCATATATCAATTTTTAGGCCATTTAGAGGACTTTTTATACGTGTAGAATTGATTCAGCCACAAATCAAATTTAGTTTTTTACATTTTCCAGCACAAAATAAATTTCAAGACATCTGCACATTTCTAGTATAGACAGAAGGATTTAGAATAAATAGCTGTTTTCAACTACATAGTTGCTTTCTATGCACAAGAGTTGGTCACAGCTTGATCCATTCTTTACAAGAAAAAGCTGTAAAAAATCACTTGGCTTTTACAGGAACTGCTGAAGTACAGGACAGCTTAAAATGATGATTTTCATCTTGCCACTGGATATTAAGAAGGCAAGGTTCATAACCTCACTTTATAACTGTACACAATCCTTCCAATCAATCCGAATTTATTTGTGGCCAATCGCGTTAAAAAACGGCTATTTCATGGCTTCAGTGAGATTTTATAGTGGTGTAGAACACTGTGTCTTGCAGTAACACGCATAGGGAGTCTGCTGTGGAAGTGAAACAATACTGTGAGTCAGTATGACATGTAGATGACAGGCATCGCTCTTAGAATCACTGCACATTTCACTTATTTGGGCAGTTACGGGGCCAAAACTGACCAAATAACTCAAGTGTGAACTCAGCCTTACAGGCCAATGTTAGCGCCAGGCCAATGTTAGCGCCATGGTTATAAAGAACCATGCAGAGGCCCAAGATCCTACTATAGCGTGAAACACTCCTTTTACACCAATTCACTGATTTCACATAGATTTCTACAGAACCTGTTCTATTAAAAGCTTATACAAGTAAAGCCCCCCCCCCCCGACAGAGTGGAGTGGGTGTCAGCAGTAAGTCTCTGTTGACGTCACTGATTAATTTGCCCTTCCTCTGATCCGTCAGAACAATAACCCCCACAAGAATGGATCCTGTTTGTGAAGCATCTGCCTTCACACGGTCAGCATTTGGTCAGTAGTCCATCATTATTGCTAAAGCCAAAAAAAAGGCTGGATCCAAAATAGAGATGACACGAGAATGGAATATTTGCATGTCTTCTGTGTTTTGTACCCACTCCTGCTTTTGGCTACCAAATCATAAGCCAATTCTGATGCAAAATAGAGACCATGTACTGCAGAACTTACAGTTGTTACATAGAAAGGATCAGTTGTGCGTCTCATTTTTCCTTCCTTCTGACAGATCAGAAGAAGGGTCAAATAAATGATGATGTCAGCAAGGCCGAAAGGCAAAATAGTGGCCCGGTCATGAAGTAGGGAGGGTGGAAACGGCATGAGAAGTCCACAGAGTGGCCCTATGACATAGTGGTGAGGTGGCAGCAGCATCAGGAGGCCACAGAGTGGCACAATGACAGTGTGGATGTGACAGCAGCAGCATCAAGAGGCCACAGAGTGGCACAATCTTAATTATCAATACCGCGCCTACATTACAGTTAATAGTTCTCTACCCAGTTGTATTCAATACTTGATATTCATTCAGGGATCCCACACTGCGGTAGGTCGCTTGCTAAATCCACAGGGGTCCCACGTTGAAATAAATCGCCTGCTTGCATCCACAATACACACCCCGGCCGGTGGCGTGGTTAGCGGAGGTAAGGGTTGAAATATTCGCGCACTAACAGAGCGGCTAGTGACGTCACTCCTGCAGGTACGGATCGCTGCAGGTGCCAAGAAACCTTTCAACGCGTTTCGGACAGTAACCCTGTCCTTCCTCAGGGAGTCTTGCAGGACTCTCGTCCTGCCCCCTTCTTATGCCCTCAAGTTGGTAATATTTAACCCATTACATTCCACTCCACTATACAACGTGGTTTACCTATTCAAATGCAAAAAGCTCAATCTCAGAGTTCAGGCCATTTGGTATTAGAGAATCCATATTGAATATCCATTTTGTCTCTTCTTTTGACATTTCTTTGATACAATCACCACCCCTTCTGTTTTTCGTCACAATTTTTACTCCACAAAAACTTGACCACGCAAATTCTCCTTTGTGTTTTTCTTTATAGTGACGTGATAATGGATGTTCATCATCTTTCCTTTGTATGTTGTATACGTGTTCCCCTATTCTTTTTTTGAGAAGTCTTTTTGTCCGTCCAACATATATTTTGTTACAGAGGCAGGTTATGATGTATATCACTCCACTACTATTAAACTGCTTAAAGGGAATCTGTCAGCATCATATTACTATTTTTCTTTTTTCATGCATCCTAATAAAATCAAATACCTGAAATCCATATGCGTCCTTCGTTTTTATTTTCGTCCAGTAGTTTCTTTTAAAAAGAGCTTTTTCTGATATGCTAATTAAGGGTTAGGGAGCCCAGAAGGGGCGTTCCTCCTGTAGCAAGTAGCCCAGGAACGCCCCCCTGATGTAATGTGCCCGCCGAAAATTTCAAATCGATAACTCCTCCATTGCCCTAAATCGCCTCCCACGGCGAGTCTAAAAGCTCCGCCCCCCCCCCGCGCCAGGTCCTGTCTCCTCTTCTCCTCCTAAGGATGCGTCTCGGATGCGTCTCCCCGGCCGGCCGAAATCTCGCGCAGGGACGACGTCACTGGACTCGGCGCATGCCCAGTGACGCCGATGAGGCTCTTGCCCTCAGTTTACTCGTGATCGCGCAGGCGAGAGGCGGTACTGCGCCTGCGCGAGATTTCGGCCGGCCGGGGAGACGCATCCTTAGGAGAAGAGGAGACAGGACCTGGCGCGGGGGGGGGGCGGAGCTTTTAGACTCGCCGTGGGAGGCGATTTAGGGCAATGGAGGAGTTATCGATTTGAAATTTTCGGCGGGCACATTACATCAGGGGGGCGTTCCTGGGCTACTTGCTACAGGAGGAACGCCCCTCTGGGCTCCCTAACCCTTAATTAGCATATCAGAAAAAGCTCTTTTTAAAAGAAACTACTGGACGAAAATAAAAACGAAGGACACATATGGATTTCAGGTATTTGATTTTATTAGGATGCATGAAAAAAGAAAAATAGTAATATGATGCTGACAGATTCCCTTTAATAGTCTGTTTGTATGAACCTTCAGTATTCATTATCTGTGTCTTGATTTCATTACCCCGTGATTTTCTACATCCCGTGCATTTTTTACATGGATAAAAGCCAGATCGTTGTTCTTTTCTTCTAGTACATGTTTCTCTACCATTAATACTTTCTGTGCATAGATTCGTAGATGCAACTAGATTCCCTATATTTCTGGCTCTACGGAATATGAACTTTGGTTCTACTGGGACCAACTCACCAATAATTTTATCCTCTTTAAGGAAGTCCCAGTGTTTTTTCACAATTTTTTTAAAAAGTGACACTTGGCTGTTGTAGGGTATAATTATTGGTGGGATTTGAATTTATTCTATTTTAGTTTTCATTCCTTATATTCAAATTTCTTTTGCAAGAGTTCTGCCTCCCTCTTATATTCATCTTTTTCAGTACAGTTCCTTTTGATTTGTAAAAACTGACTTCTTGGAATATTTTCCAACCAATGCGGTAAGTGGCAACTTTCCATAGCGATAAAGATATTTGCATCTGTGGCTTTGTTGAATGTCTTAGTGCATATGTTTTATACATTATCTTAGAGTCGCACAATGACAGAGCGTGGAGGTGGCGGCAGCAGCATCAAGGAGAGGCCACAGAGTGGCACAATGACAGTGTGGAGGTGGCAGCAGCAGCATCAGGAGTCCTGGCGACTGACAAATAACGTGGCCTTCTCAAAGTGCCTGAGCAAATAGCAGGTTTCACACATGAGCTGCCACTGACTGACATCGAAGTTACACAGCGGAGTACTCCTGTCCGCTTGGATCATCAAAAAATCATTTATGGCCTTTCGCTGTTGGTATATTCGGTCCAACATATGGAGGGTGGAATTCCAATGGGTGGAAACGTCGCATATCAGCCTATGTTAGGCGAAGCCATTCTGCCGCTGCATCTCAAGGAGCGTGTGCTTTGCGGTGTATGAGTGGCTGAAGTGCATGCAAAGTTTTCTGGCCATTTTTAGGATGTCTTGCAGATGGGTGAGATACTTCAGGAACCGCTTGACAACTAGATTGAACACATATGCCATGCAGGCCGCATGGCTCAGCCCTCATTGACGCAGCGTCGGCATCATGTTCTTCCCATTGTCGGTTACCATGGTTCCGATTTTGAGAAAGCCAGAATTCAATTTCTTGATGAAGGACACGGAGCAGTTCCTCCCCTGTGTGACTCCGTTAGCCCAGGCAAATGAGGTGCAGAACAGTGTGACACCGCCGTGCTCTGCACATTTGGTATGCTGGAGGGGCACTGTGAATTGTCCCTGCAGTGAAGGCATGAGGACATGGTGGAGGATGAGGAGGCAGAAGCGGACATTGTCGCAGGACCATAGACGTGAGAACATGGAAGCAGAAGTGGCGTCACCTGAACAAGTTGCTGATGTGGCTGTGCAGGAACCACATTCACCCAGTGGGCCATAAAGGACATGTATTGTTCCTGACCGTACTTACAGCTCCACACGTTGGCCCGGCCGTCCACTTTGGCAGAGACCGACAGGCTCAAGGACTGGCTCACCTTCTGTTCTACATATGTGTGCAGGGCTGGTACTGCCTTTTTGGCAAAGAAATGACAGCTTGGGACTCTCCAACTCGGCTCGGCAGAAGCCATCAGTTCTCTGAAAAGTGTCCACCACTTGGAAAGGGAGGGACTGCAGAACCAGTAACTTGGCCAGGAGCACATTCAGCTTCTGCGCCGTTGGATGTGTGCACGCATACTGTTGTCTCTTGGCAATCGCTTCGGTGATCGATTGCTGATGGAATGACTGATGAGGAGTAGGAGTAGGAGCAGGAGCACCAGGACGAGCAGATAATGAGAAGGACAGACAGCTACCTTCGTCTGAGGTGGTGGAGCCTTGACTGCCTGAAATCGGGTGTGTGCCACTCTGTGATGCAGCAGTTGCTGCAGCAGGCTGGACCACCACATCAGAGCCACGGTTTTCCCAGGCCACTTTATGGTGATAAAATGTGAGGTATTGGACTCGCACTCTATATGTGGGTATGTATATAAGTTGATTAGATTGAATTGGCTGTAAACATTTATTAAGTAATTATATTATAATAACATAAAATCACAATCTAAAATCAGACAAAACGCGGCAGCCCCTGAGGAAGGGGAAAGAGGTCCCCGAAATGTGTCTGGTGTTACGCTATTTTCTCCCATTCAACTACATTACTTAAGGAGGCCTCCGAATGGACTGACTATATTGTCACAGTTTGTACACATTGAAACAAACCCAAAACACTTCGGACATTGCAAACACCAAATACCTCACAGATACCAATTCCCGCGAGACTCGACCACATGATCCATACTGTGATCCTGCTGTAGGTCACGTGAGACGCCGACGCTGGATCTGCGAGCACACGAGTACAGCGGATATAGCGGAGAAACAAAGAAGCTAAAGTTTTGGGTATGTTAACTCCCCGAAAATAGGTGGAGGTAAGAGTGACTTACTATTACATACTGTTCATATATAACTAGAGCAAAGCCAAACGAAATCTGGAGTTTTATGGTGAATAACTTGTTTATACAAAGTCTCAAGGCGTAACTAAACAAAGAAATTGAGATCTCTTTTATGTGTTGGGACTAATCAAGATAATCAAGTTCTATACATCTTCTGCGCAGTAAGAATAGCCCTAGCTGTTCACAAGCAATCTAGTATATACTATTATTTCACAAAAAGTCTGTACATTTGGGATTTTTTCTTTTATCCAAGACCACAACTATACCCTTCACACAATTGTGGTTTATTCACTGTGTTGTTTTTAGACTTATGTTTTTATGCTTTTGTCTGGTTTTAGATTGTGATTTTATGTTATTATAATATAATTACTTAATAAATGTTTACAGCCAAGTCAATCTAATCAACTTATATCCATACACACATATAGAGTGCCAGTCCAATACCTCACATTTTATTTTGTTATCTTTTCCTGTTCGGGTGAAACCGCAGACAGGACTTGAGCACCTTTTCCAGATCACTTTAGGAGTGAGCTATTCCTATTATTGCATTATTTCCCACTTTATGGTGATGCTGCATATGTTTACGCAGGGCCATGGTGGCAACATTGGCACCCTTGCCACCCTTCACCCTCTGCCCACAGATTCTACAAATGGCCATGTTCACCTCCTCAGGCGGCTTAATAAAAAACTACCACACCTCTGAGTAGGTGATTTTACCCCTAACACTCTGCACTGACTGACTGCTACCACCGCTGCTTCTGTGAACCCCTACACCACTACTTTCCAGGCAGGTAGGCTCCTGTGAAGCGGGTGGTCTACCCTGGGAACGTTTGGCTCCTGACCTCCCACTACTGCCACCCTGCTGACCAGCCACACTCGCGACTTGCTTGTTCCGCTGCTGCCTCATGGACAAGCTGACACCCTCTTTTCCCGATGATGATGAAGCCACTAATTCACGGCTCCCAAGTGCGATCAGCTATATCACCATTATAGAATACTGTCTGCACGTCACTGATGTCCTCCTCAACGGTCTCTGGGTCAGGAGCCTGACCTTTTGCAACACCAGCTCCCACGCCACTCTCCTCATCACTACTTGCCCGCCTACCAGAGGAAGCGGCAGATGTCTCCTCCACATCTTGGCTGGCCAGTATCTGCTGACTGTCCTTTAGTATCTCGTCCTCACTGTATAGTGGAGCTCAGCTCCCAGTATATAATACTTGTCTGGCTGAGGGAACAGAAAAGGACAGAGGCAGGTTGAGGACAGGTTAGGGCACAAGGCCTGCTCCCGGGCCATGCCAACTAAGGGTTGTGTCCGACGAACCCACCGACTCTTGGCTGGGGGTGTTTGATGTCAAGAAGCGCTGGGATGCTGGTCAAGACACGACCGCTAGGTGACACAGGGAGCTCAGGCCTCTCCCTGCGACTCTTGCTGCCACGCCCCCTTACTCTGCTGCAACCTCTGCCTGCGCCAGAAACATTTGGGCCTCTGCCACTCCCCTGTGCATAGCCTGGCACTACTCTGTCTGACATACTGTTAGATCAAATAAATTAATAAAAAGGAAATTAAAACACCCCAAAAAACTCAGTAATTTTCCCACTTCACCACACAACGGCTAATAAGCTCTTTTTTTTTTCCACGTATACACTCCACAAAAGGCTTTAGAACATATAACTGCACAGCTGAACGGCAAATAGGCCCTTACTTTTTTCCAATTATACACGCCACAAAAGGCTTTAGAACATATCACTGCACCGCAGAACGGCAAATAATATATATATTTTTGCCACTAATACACGCCAAAAAGTGCTTTAGAACAGATAACTGCACCACTCAATGGCAAACAAGACGTAGAAATACTTCCTTGTGATAAACCTTGTTAATGGCTGTATCAAACAGCACTTGCACCACAATAACAATAGCGGTTTGCTGGAATTACAGAGTTGTAATGGCAATTTGGATCCTCAGTCAGTGCAGCAAGGTGTAATAGGATTGTTCCTATTACCCAGGCTGTCAACTCCCTTACTGACCCCTGCTCTGCTTCAATACTGTGGAATGATTCCTCCCTATCCTTTCCCTGAACTTCTATACAGCAAAATAAAAGTTTTCAATTCTTTCCTAGCACTGTCCTTAGCTCCTGCTGAAGTCTCTACTGCACTAAGTACAATGGAAAACGGCCAAATCCAAGATGGCTGAGGCTATTTATAGAGCTGTGATGTCACAGGGGCTGGCTGCTTATTAGCTGCATGCATAGCATTGTGGATGATCCCTCATTCCCAGAGTTCCTTGCTCCATGTCCTAACACGTGCAGTAGCCATTTTAGAAAAAATGCGATTTGTCACCACGAAGCGTGAGGAAATTCGGATTCGGTGCGAATCAAATTTTTCCTGAAATTCGTATTGAATTCCACTTCGTCAACTTCGATTCGCTCATCTCTACCTGTCAGCATTCACTGAAATCATTTGATCATAGTCACCTTGACTACTTCGGCATTTAGCATAGTAATAAAGACACTATAGTGTGTGTTCCTACATCAATGAGTCCTGCAAAGAAAGTGTTAACTAGATGCAATCATCGAAGTGCACCTTCGCTTTATGTAGAAGTCTGTTTTATATGATAAAGGTGCATTGGTTGTCTATTACTTTGTAACTAAAAGGTGGCATGAAGCAGGATGTGCTCATATATACAGGGGAGCAGATCCTGCACTTGTGGCCCGTTGCTAATGGCGATCCCCAGCAAAAATGCATTTGGTGGTGGATGCCCGCAGCGGACCACAAGTACCACAATAGACATCCTACACAAGATGGCAATTGTGTGGATGTAATAAATAATATAACAATATAGCAATAACAAATGACAAAGCAGGTGCACACTGCGGTCTTACTAAGCCCTCAAACTGATGTTAAAATTGAGAGATTAGTCGACATGTCCTGTAGTGGCGGACATGTCTTAAGCCCAAGCACCACGCCAAGGTTTCTCAAGTAGCTCGGGACCTAACACTCACCTACCTGTGCCATATGGGCAATACCAGGGGCCAGTGGGCAAAATTACAGGAATGTATTAGGCCGACTCGCAGCAGACTCCTCAGTTACCTCCAGCATGTAACCATGCCTGCAATGGGAGGAGAAGGAGATGGCTGTGAGCCCCACCCAAGACTGGCTGATATGGCCCAGGCCTCACAGGTGCACCTAAATGTAGCCTGTGGATGGAAAACAGGCTACATCTACATGGGAGTTTATACACCTCCAGAAAATTACATATACAAAACAACTAAAAGGTGGCATGAAGCAGGATGTGCTCAACCCAAAAATGCAGTTATGCATATATATACAGGGGAGCAGATCCTGCGCTTGTGGCCCGTTGCTAATGGCTATCCCCAGCAAAAATGCATACGGTGGAGGATGCCTGCAGCGGACCACAAGTACCACAATAGACATCCTACACAAGATGGCAATTGTGTGGATGTAATAAATAATATAACAATATAGCAATAACAAACGACAAAACATGTGCACACTGTGGTCTTACTAAGCCCTCAAACTGATGTTAAAATTGAGAGATTAGTCAACATGTCCTGCAGTGGCGGACATGTCTTAAGCCCGAGCACCACGCCAAGGTTTTGTATATGTTTTGTATATGTAATTTTTTGGAGGTGTATAAACTCCTATGTAGATGTAGCCTGTTTTCCATCCACAGGCTACATTTAGGTGCACCTGTAAGGCCTGGGCCATATCAGCCAGTCTTGGGTGGGGCTCACATCTCCCTCTTCCCATTGCAGGCATGGTTACATGCTGGAGGTAACTGAGGAGTTTGTTGTGAGTCGGCCTATACTTTCCTGTAATTTTTGCCCACTGGCCCCTGGTATTGCCCATACGGCACAGGTAGGTGAGTGTTAGGTCCAGAGCTACTTGAGAAACCTTGGCGTGGTGCTTGGGCTTAAGACATGTCCGCCACTGCAGGACATGTCGACTAATCTCTCAATTTTATCAGTTTGAGGGCTTAGTAAGACCGCATTGGGCACCTGTTTTTTCATTTGTTATTGCTATATTGTCTATTACTTTGTTCAAAATAACCAGTGAGCAGCGGCACAGGTAATGGTGAAGGATCTAACTGCTTTACCCCATAGAAGAATAAACCATTTTATGGGAAACTACTCTCCCATAACAGATTCTTCCATCTACATTTTGTTATCTACAACTTTCAGATTATTACTTGTAAATGAGACTGTTTAACATCATGATTTTTTCTTTTTGGTGTTCAGATTGAGAAGTGACCATAGTACCTACAGATCAGAGTACATCTTGTATACATTTTTGAAGATATTGATCTGTTATCAAATTTGTAGCTCATTGTATCTATTTTTTATAACATCTGCATAGAGAGAACCCTGGTCAGGCATATTACCTGCAATGGGCCCGCTTGTTTTAAAGAACTTGCATTTATCATTTTAAATAAAGGTTACCAATTTCAAGGACATTTTTTTTTAATACAATGGAAATAAAATATAAATGCTGGCAGTTTTCAGTGATGATTTAAGCTTTTTTTTAGAAGCTTACCTGTATTTGACAAGGGCCTACAATCAATGGTGCTGAAAATTAGAAGAGATGAGCATGACTATTTTCCCACAACCTATTAGGTTTTAATTTTTTTTGTTCTTAAATTTCTCAAATGTATATTTGAGATGTTCCCATTCTATGGAGTTGCTTCATTTTAACGAGTTTTCGTCTGTTGTTCTAAGTACATTAGTTTCTGAGGATATAATAGGCATGGCTTATTCTTGCTCTATTGTTTTGTTGATCGTGTGGGCTACAGGGTCATCCTAATGATCCTACATTGATGATGGCCTGTTTGCTATCGTGGCATTGGTCCTATTCTTTTTGCTTCTTTATGGTCCCAAGTGATTAACAATGTTGATGGGCCTTAAAGTGGTTGTGCAGTGCAAAGATATTAATGACCAAGAGTCAGGATAGGTCATCCAGTTGTTTGAAGGCATAGCAGTAAGTGAGGCTATCCCTTCAAAAAGCTGATTGGTGAGGGTGTAGGGAGTCAGAACCCCGAGATACTGCACAACCATTTTACAAAGGAATTGTAACCTCCCCTGAGATGTCTGTTTTAGTAACTACTTGCATTGCCAATGTAATACCAATCCTAGCACATCTATTCCTATGACTCTATGTTGTGCCATTCCTTTGTTATTCCTGCTAGAAGTTATGAAAGAATTGCAAGCAGTATACAATTTAGGTCCAGATAGGTGTTACCAGTTGGGGATATGTCCCTGCACAGTCTGACACTGGCCACACTTTTTAAATCTTTCAGATATATTATCGTTGTTCTTCTTGCTTGGCTATGTATATTTATGGTATACCTGTTAAGCTTTCTGTATTTGTAGACACTAAATAAGTATATTTAAAAAAGTGGTACTTTATCTTCCTCTGTCCCCATAGCTTTTATTATGTGTATTGTGCCTAAAACATGTTAAAGTTCATTGCTATTTAATACCTGCCATTTAACAAAGAAAAACAAACAGAAACAAATCCCTTCTCTGAACTGTATTAGATGTAGTGTTGATATAGTTTTTTTTTATTATTTTGTGTTTATTTTCTCTCTACAACTTTGCTAAGAGGATGGGCTCATCTTGGTGACAAGAGTTATCAGCTACTTCTCCTTGCTGCTCCCCTTTCCCTCTCACATACAGGCTCCACTTTTGCATTAACATTTTTAACATTGTGAAATAAATCAATATATTGCATATTGCCCTGCCCGTTTCAATATTATGATGCTGCGAGAAGTATAATAATTTTTGCCTATGCATACAAAAGACTAGCAAAGAAATGCCTCGTATCACAGTTACAGTTTGCAGGACAGAGCTCTTTTTACATGAAATGAGACATTTATGAAGAAGAGCCACATGCAGTCAATTGTCTGCATCCGACCATTTCAAGAAGACAAAAGAATAGGGAGAAGATATAATGCCCACGTGCCCATTCCTGGAATTACCTGGACACACTGTGATCGATTGTTTAATGCTATAAGAACAATGTGGGATATTTACAATATAAGCCTCTTGCACACGGCCGTTGTGCTCCCGTGGCCGTTTTGCGGGCCGCATACAGCGGTTCCGCAATACACAGGGTACCGACCGTGTGCACTCCACATCACGGATGCGGACCCATTCACTTGAATGGGTCCTCAAATCCGGAGATGCGGCGTGGAGCAGAAGCATGGAACGGAACCCCACGGAAGCACTACGGAGTGCTTCGGTGGGGTTCTGATCTGTGCTTCCGTTCCGCAAAAAAATAGAACTTGTTCTATTTTTTTGCGGAATGGACGGATCACGGACCGATTCAAGTTGACGTTGCCCATGCACTGGGGACTAGTGATGTCGCGAACATAAAATTTTCCGTTCGCGAACGGCGAACGCCAACTTCCGCAAATGTTCGCGAACGGGCGAACTGCCACAGACTTCAATAGGCAGGCGAATTTTAGAACCCACAGGGACTCTTTCTGGCCACAATAGTGATGGAAAAGTTGTTTCAAGGGGACTAACACCTGGACTGTGGCATGCCGGAGGGGGATCCAAGGCAAAACTCCCATGGAAAATTACGTAGTGGACGCAGAGTCGGGTTTTAATCCATAAAGGGCATAAATCAACTAACATTCCTAAATTGTTTGCAATAACGTGCTTTAAAACATCCAGTGTGTGTATACGATCAGGTATGATGTTGCATCGATCAGGTAGTGTAAGGGTTACGCCCGCT
This sequence comes from Bufotes viridis, assembly GCA_033119425.1. NCBI lineage: Eukaryota > Metazoa > Chordata > Amphibia > Anura > Bufonidae > Bufotes > Bufotes viridis. Next base: position 171,214,079 of record CM065590.1, read on the forward strand.
TCACAGACATTGACAGACCAAACTCCCCTTTTAATGCACCGCAAACTGTCCATTTGCACAACCGCAAACTCCCCATTTGCACAAGGTTGGATACCAAGCTAGCCATGTCCCGGTGATGTCATTGAAGTTTTCTTCCTCCACCCAGCCACGTACAACACCAAGGGTCCCCGAAAGGTGAATTGAATTGATTTTTCGAACGGGAAGATGGTTAAAAAACGCTGTCTCCCTCCCCAATGTTTTAATCCACGGTCACTGCGTCTGCGCCGTGCAATTTACTGTCACACCCGATATGAGTGGTATTTTCTGTAGTACTATTCTTATCAGTTTAATCCCTGTTACGTCCCCAATCTGGGGTCCATTTATTGAATAGATTTTTCGAACGGGGAGACGGTTAAAAAAACGCTGGCTTCCTCCACTCTGTTTTAATCCACGGTCACTTTGTCTGCGTCTGCACTGTGCAATTTACTGTCACACCCGATATGAGTGGTATTTTCTGTAGTACTATTCTCATCAGTTTAATCCCTCTAACGTCCCCAATCTGGGGTCCATTTATTGAATTGCTTTTTCGAACGGGGAGATGGTTAAAAAAACGCTGGCTCCCTCCCCTTTGTTTTTATCCACGGTGACTGCGTCTGCGCCGTGCAATTTACTGTCACACCCGATATGAGTGGTATTTTCTGTAGTACTATTCTCATCAGTTTAATCCCTCTAACGTCCCCAATCTGGGGTCCATTTATTGAATTGATTTTTCGAACGGGGAGATGGTTAAAAAAACGCTGGCTCCCTCCCCTTTGTTTTTATCCACGGTGACTGCGTCTGCGCCGTGCAATTTACTGTCACACCCGATATGAGTGGTATTTTCTGTAGTACTATTCTCATCAGTTTAATCCCTCTAAACTCCCCAATCTGGGGGCCATTTATTGAATTGATTTTTCGAACGGGGAGATGGTTAAAAAAATGCTGGCTCCCTCCTCTTTGTTTTAATCCACTGTCACTGCGTCTGCGCCGTGCAATTTACTGTCACACCCGATATGAGTGGTGTCTTTCACTAGTACTATTCCTATCAGTTTAATCCCTGTTACGTCCCATATCAGGGATTGCCTTTTGTGAAAAAAACTTTAGGCCGGGTACCTTTGACTGCCTTCACAGTGACAGACCAAACTCTCATACACCAAACTGAATTGATTTTAGGAACTGGGAGACAGAAAAAATAGCTTGGTCGGTCCTCTTACTCCCAAATTGGGGCACTGCGCGTGCACAGAGCAATGTGCTGTGACACGCTATATGAGTGGTGTCTTAACTAGTACTATTCCTTTCAGTTTAATCCCTGTTACATACCCTATCCGGGGAGGTGTGTCGAATTGATTAACCATTGTCGAATTAACGAACCATTACGACATCATGAAATAATTTAGTTCTGAGCTCTGTACTTGCTTTGTATTGGAATTGATGGGGATTTTTTTGATTGTCTGCATCATTTCTAATAAACTATTAAGAGACTTTATTATGATTTTTTATTTTATGTATTAAAAACCCATACAACTTTAAAAAAAAAAAAAGGTAAATTAATGCTTTTTCTATGAAATATTATCCAGCCGTCCGATCGCTTTTGGTCTGACCATAATGAAGAAATGGCCTTATCATCTGGGGTGTGGCAACATTGCCAACACAGTCATAGAGGTGATGATTGCTTCATTGTGATACGCAAGCCCCTTCACCACAACAAAGTAACGATCATGAAGGGGAATTGACACTTGTATGTGCCTTTTTTTTTTTGTTTTGATTTGGAGCCACAGTGCTGCACCATAGGACAGAAAAATTAGGCATGTACACATGCCTGAAAAATAATGGCATTGTTGCAGCCGCTGTTGTAGCAGTGGCCGGAAAAATTGATGTTTTCCAGGCAGAAAAAGTGATAAAAGGGTCTGGGAGGGAAGGTATGCTGCTAATTGGCTGGGATGTGTCTGCTGACTGTGAGGTACAGGGTCGAAGTTTGCTAAATGATGATGTATAGGGGGCGGACCGAACATCGCATATGTTCGCCCGCCGTGGCGAAAGCGAACAAGCTATGTTCGGCGGCGGATAGTTCGGGCCATCTCTATTGGGGACCACAGATTGCGGTCCCCAATGCACAGAATGGAACCACAACGGCCGTGTGCAAAAGGCCTTAGGCTGCATCTGAGAAGTGGTATTAAAAAGATGCAAACTGCTTTTTACATGCGACTTTAAAAAAATAGTCACAAGTGACGTTTTTATGCTGCACTTACCAATTCCAAAAGAGATTGTGGCAAGGTCGGCAAAGGGGTAAAACATTTATTTTCATTTCCGCCATTTTTTCTGGTGCAAAAGAAGTTAGAAATCTATGGCAGAGCTGCTATAGATTTCTAATTAGGTGCCTGGACTGCCAGAGGATGCAACTAATTTATGACAAAGTGTGCGCCTCATCATAAATTTAGGCGCTTCCTCTGGCAGCACAGAGGTTATCAAGACCGGCGCATCTATTTTTATCTGATTTTAAGAGCACTCTTTTTATGTTATATGTAAGTGCACACTTAATTTCACTTTATCGTAATCCTGCTTCAACAATAAGTAATTGACAATATACTTTAATCCAGAGCAGCTGCTTCATCTTGATTTTATCCACAACATTTTGCAAGGCTGAACAATGAGTGTAAAATGGGAGAAAAGGCTAAAAGGGTGTATAACGATGAATACAAGAGATTATAAAACACCGGACACAGCCAGGTTAAAGGTATATATTGGTGGTTAAAGTCAAGCATTTTAATTAGACCATATGTATCCAAGTATGATTAAGGGAATAAGAGAAGTGGAGCTATCATAACTAGGCTTGAATCCAGTTGATTTGTTCAGACACTTTGGTTTTAATGCTGTTTCCATACAGTATTAAAATGTATTGGCTCTGTGGAGCCAAACTTCATCTAGGATGAAGTGGAGGAATAGCGAAGTAATTCACCAATGTCTCGCACCACTCCAGCCAACATGAAGTTTGGCTCCGCAGAGCCAATACATTTTAATACTGTATGGAAACAGCATTAAATCCAAAGTTTTTAAACAAATTGACTTTGGATCTATTTTTTGAAGCTCATTTTGCTCAAGCCTGGTCATAACCAAGGATGCCAGGCCACAATAAATAATGAAAGTTATCAAGGCTCACAACTGCATAAGTTTGACTCCTGGGTCCTGCCGCCCACTAGGGCAGTGCTGTTTTGTCACCGCATTGTGCTGCGCCTTTTTCAGAGTAGGTCCCACTCAAAGAGGTAACCTAGGCGTAGTGAGTGAGCTTATGCCTTTTGATCAAAACGTACACTAATGCCTCTTGTACAGCATGCAGAATAGGGGGCTTTACACTTTAATTTTGCACTGAGAAGCGAGTTTAATTAGATCAAAGCATAGCATTGTGCATGTGTGATCCAGTTCTGTTTCTTCTCTTGATATATGCATGTATAATCTTTCTTCTTTATTACTGGTATCAGCACTCCTCCCATTCAGCACAGGTGGTTTTAATTTCGCTGAAGTCTTCATATAAGTGGCAATTGACCTGCAGTTCCTGATAGCAATGGACATGTTGTGTTAGACAACTGTTCACATGGTGCAGTACTGCGTGGTGGCCTTTGTTTTTGTGGCGCTGTGCTGGTGGGTTGGTGGGACCCAGTGCCATGGGTGGCATTGTCAGACAGCAGGGTTGCTGTTTGACTCCTGTGTCCTGCCGCCCACTAGGGCAGTGCCGTTTTGGCACCGCATTGTGCTGCGCCTTTTTCAGAGTAGGTACCACTCAACTTTGGCGTGGTGAGTGGGATTATGCCTTTTGATCAAAACGTACGCTAATGCCTCTTGTACAGCATGCAGTATAGGGGGCTGTACACATTAATATTGCACTGAGAAGTTTAATTAGATCAAAGCATAGCATTGTGGGTGTGCGATCCAGTTCTGTTTTTCTCCCATTGATATATCACAACTGCATAAGTGTTGGGTGCCATAGTTGCTGAAGTAGGTAAAAGAGATAGAGTAGAAGACATCAGTATTTATTCTGAGTTAAAAAAATCCTATGTTTCCTAAGGCTAGGTAACCTTTTTGTGTTCTGGAATGGAAAGTCAAACCAAATTAAATACATATCTGAAAATGCTTTAGAACCAGTTACATGTTCCTCCATTCTCTAAAGGTTAAGCATTTCTTGAGCCATACATTTGTAAAGGATATGCCTTAAATGTTACAAATTAGGTCTACTTCTTTAATTCAGAAGACTTGGATAAGTTGTCATTCTCACTATTTGTGAGGGAGATATTGAGTTAACTTTCCCTTTAACAAATATATGGGTTGTAATTTTGATTAGGACCACATCATATGTAGGCATCGTGAATAAAAGAAAAGTATGGCTTTTGGAAGATTTAAGACTTTCTAGTAAGAAGTGTTTGATTGCCTAATTACATTTTGCAAGGTTTTTCTACATTACACAAGATACAGCCAGCACAGTTGCCAACACATTTGACCAAAGCTGTACTGTCTGAAATTTTCTCTATAAATTCTCACATTTGCTGAATTTTCTTTACCCAGTGTGCACTCCAGCACCAACGCCAGCCATTCAGAATCCACTGTCCATTACTCAGCTTTGACAGTCACCCTTCTTACTTCTACCTACTTCCAGTCTCTCTTCTTGGGTCTAATCGTGAACTAGATCTTCCACACCTTACCTGCTGTAACCCATCTATCTTGTATTTGGATCCACTTTATAATTTTGTTTTGAGGTATTCATAAGCGACTATGAGTAATATGATGTAAAAGCAGTGAGACTATGGACCTCTCTGCCTGAGGAGGTGGTAATGGTGATGTGAATTCACTAAAATAGTTCAAGAGGGGTCTGGATCTATTTCTGGCGTGTAATAATATATATTCATAGTTATTAGATTTCTGTAGAAGGGTTATTGATTCACAGAGTTATTTTGATTGCCTCAATGGAGTCGGGAAGGGAAAAAGTTGCTTCTACCTCATGGAGTTTTTTTGTCTTCCTCGTCTAGATTAACTTTGCAGGAATTGGATGGACGGATGTTTTTCTTTCTGACTTAAAAACTATGTTAGGCTTCTTTCACACTAATGTTATTAGTTCCTGCAGGCTGTTCCAGCAGAGAACAGCCTACCAGAGCTCTCTGGATCCGGCATTGCTAGATGTTACCACAATGCCTGCCGACCTTATTAACTGTAATGGGAACCGGCAGAGATCTGGCCGCTTCCCGACAAATATACCGGGAATTGGCTGGACGAAAACCTCTGCGTGCAGGAACAGCAGGAACAGCCTGCAGGAACTCATAAAAGTAATGTAAAACTAGCTTTACTATGTATGACGATGGGTTTTTGCATGTACGATAAACTGAAGTGTTTAGAAATCCTGAAAAATTAAATAACCACCTATGAATTTTAAAACTTGAAAGTAAAAGATATTAAATTAAGCAATTTTATATTATTTTATGCCATTTATCTTGCAGCAGGCTCTGTCAGACATTTTCCAGTTTTTCTCTACTCTCTTGTTGGGCACTTGCATTCAGAGTAAACATAAAGCATGCCGGAAAATAAATTTGAAATAAAGAGTGAGCTAGGGTGAGCTGCCAGTATTGAAATGCTAATTTTACTCATTACAATAGGTATTGTCATGATGAAAAAAGGCTCATAATAAGACAAGACAAACGCTTGTAATATAATAAAACCTTCTTTTGGTGAGAGAGGCTTTTTAGGCACATCCTGTTGTAAAGGCATGCATTTCCATTATAGATAAGTCAGTAATATATACTGTATTACTATTATATGTTCCTCATATACAGTTGATATAATGATTTTCTCTTTCAGACAGGTCTACTCTTGAACTACAGCTCCCAGAAGCATCATCTCTACTTGTTCATAGGCTGTATAATGACTATGGAAATGTAATGTGAAAAAAAATGCTATAACTCATCGTGAACAGTTATGTGGTGGATGGAGATAGAGACTGATTATCTTGATACCCAACCCCCATCCTCTTACAGGAATAAAATTCACAGCCTGGTCTTTCTTTATAGTAGTGCTGTGTCCCATAGTCCCACTGGTTCTAGCTAAGAGACTAAACCTATAGAATAAATATATCAATGTGAAAGGGAAATAGGGAACACTAAAACTGTGACAACTGAAGACAATGGTGGTAGCTTCACATAACATTACAGCCGTTCTTTCTTTTTTGTTTCTCGTGTTTTCGTGGGTTCTTCCTATTTGTGTCTACTTTTCACTTGCCTAACACCTGACCTGTGCGCACTAGCTCATTTAGATCTCATTAATAGAAATGAGCGAATTGAAGCTGATGAAGTGGAATTCGATTTGAATTTCAGGAAACATTTGATTGGCAACAAATGTGAATTTCCTCGTGCTTCATGGTAACAAATCACAATTTTTCCTAAAAAACGTGTAAGGACTGAGGACATGGGGCACGGAACTCTGGGAAGGTGGGATCACCCAGATTTACATGCATGCATGCAGCTAATCAGCAGTCAGCCAGCCCTGTAATGGCACAGCCCTATAAATACGGTGGCCATCTTAGAATCAGACATTTTTCAGCGTTCTGAGTGCAGAAACAGATGTGAGAAGGAGCTAGGGACAGCAACTGGAAAAACCTCATTGTCAAAAAACCTCTGATAGGGAGGAATCATTTCACAGCATCTAGGTGCAGGGAGAGACGTTAGAAGGCGCTAGGGACAGTGCTAGAAAAGCGATTTACAAGTGCAGGGAAAGATAGCCATTATACAGCTCTTTCATTCCTGCAATTTGTTCTTGGGGTGCAAGTGCTATGTTTAAAAGCCTTTAGTGGCTTATATCTGTGGAAAAAGAAAAATATATACGCAGTTCACTTCTGCAGCTATTTTGGCTGAAAGCGTTTAGTAGCGTATTTCATTACAAAAAGATAAATATATTCTCAGTTCACTTCTGCAGTCATATGTGTTGAAAGCGTTTAGTTGCCTATGTCAGTACAGAATGAAAAAAAATGCGCATTATGCGCATATACGCATTTCACTTCCCCAGTTATTATTATTTCAGTACAAAAACTAAATATATTCAGCGTTCACTTTTACAGTCATGTGTGGTAAAACGTTTAGTGACGTATTTCAGTAGAAAAACAAAATATATTCAACGTTCACTGTTGCAGGTATATGTGACAAAACCTTTACTGATGTATTTCAGTCGAAAAACAAATTTTATTCAGCATTAAGCGCTATAGTTATATGCGGTAAAATTTCCATGATGTCGCCATGATAAATCTGCAGCGTGGGGGGCCCCGTGTGCCTTCTACACACTTTCAAAATAATCCTTAAGCGGAGGGAATAGATGCCGGTTGACCGGGATGCTCCATGACCTTCCCAGGAGCTACTGTCGGGAGCAGCGGTTCATTTCATTGTATTCAGAGTTAAGAGCTGCAGTTATATATGGTAAAATCTTTATTGAAGTATTTAGGTGGAAAAAAAAATTTCATTAAGCATTCATCGCTGTAGTAATATGCGGTAAAATCTTTTGTGACTTATTTTGGTTGAAAAAGAAATTGTATTCAGCATTCAGCACTTCAGTTATATGTGGTAAAATCTTTATTGACGTATTTCCTTGGGAAAAAAAAATTCTTATTCAGCGTTCAACGCTGCAGTAATATGTGGTAAAATCTTTATTGAAGTATGGCGGTCGAAAAACAAAATTAATTCAGTGGTCAGCGCTGTGGTTATATGCGGTAAAATCTTTATTGAAGTATTTTGGTCGAAAAGCAAAATTTATTCTGCAGTCAGCACTGGGGGTATTTGCGGCAAACTCTTTAGTGATGTATCTTGATGAACTTCGCGACTCTTCCGGGCTCAAAGATATCTTGACGCTTTTTCTTCTCATGCCAGGCAGGTTCCCCCAGAAGTATCTTGGTCGATTGACACTCTGTGGCTTCCTCATGCTGCTGCCACCTCAACACTCTGTGATTGTGCCATTCTGTTGCTTCCTCATGCTGCAGCCAACTCCAGACTCTGTCATCGTGCCATTCTGTGGCTTCTTCATGCTGCTGCCACCTCCAGACTTGGTCATTGTGCAACTCTGTGGCCTACTCATGCTGCTGCCACCTTCACACTCTGTCATTGTGCCACTCTGTGGCCTCCTTCTGATGCTGCTGACACCACCAGACTCTGTCATGGTGCCACTTTTTGGCGTCCTCCTGATGCTGCTGCCACCCCCATACTCTGTCATTGTGCCGCTCTGTGGTCTCCTCATGCTGCTGCCACCTCCTCACTAGGTCATTGTGCCACTCTGTTTCCTCCTTCTGATACTGCTGCTGTCGAAACCTCTAGACTCTTTCATTGTGCCAATTTGTGGCCTACTCATGCTGCTGACACCTCCAGACTCTGTCATTGTGCCACTCTTTGGTCTCCTCCTGATGCTGCAGCTGCCGACACTTCCACACTCTGTCATTGTGACACTTTGTGGCCTACTCATGCAGCTGCCACCTCCAGACTCGGTCATTGTGCCACTCTGTGGTCTCCTCATGCTGCTGCCACCTCCTCACTCTGTCATTGTGCCACTCTGTGGTCTACTCATGCTGCTGCCATCTCCAGACTTGGTCATTGTGCCACTCTGTGGTCTCCTCATGCTGCTGCCACCTCCTCACTAGGTCATTGTGCCACTCTGTGGCCTCCTTCTGATGCTGCTGCTGCCAACACTTCCAGACTCTTTCATTGTGCTACGCTGGGGCCTACTCATGTTGCCGACACCTCCAGAATCTGTCATTGTGCCACTCTTTGGTCTCCTCCTGATGCTGCTGCTGCCGACACTTCCACACTCTGTCATTGTGCCACTCTGTGGCTTCCTCATGCTGCCGCCACCTCCAGACTCGGTCATTGTGCCACTCTGTGGCCTCCTCATGCTGCTGCCACCTCCACACTCTGTCATTGTGCTACTCTGTGACCTACTCATGTTGCTACCACCTCCTCACTCGGTCATTGTGCCACTCTGTGGCCCCCTCCTGATGCTGCAGCTGACACCTCCAGACTCGGTCATTGTGCCACTATTTGGCCTACTCATGCTGCTGCCACCTCCATACTCTGTCATTGTGCCACAGTGTTCTACACCCCTATAAAGGCTCTCTGCAGCCCGGAAGTAGCCTTTTTTAACGCAATTCACAGCAAATAAATTCGTATCAAAGCAAATTTTTTCAAAAAATTCGGCAAACCGGCCGAATCGACTTTTTTAAAAACTCACTCATCTCTACTCATTATATAAGTCAGTGACAATTCTTTCACCCATTTATGCTAAATCCCCACTTCCAGCCAGGGATGCAATCAACAATGAATTCTTGATTTCTGAGTAAGAATAAAACAACTGTACAGTTATTACTATTCTTGATTGTATTTGTCCGCAGCAGTTCCCATCATGTAGTGTACAAATCTTGGCACAAATTTAACTAACTGCAATTATCCAGTAAAGACAGTCATGGACCAGTAAGCTTCGGACACTGGATATATGTAACATTTAGTACATTTGTACCTTATTTTGAGTTTTAGCTACTACCTAAATTCAGCCTCAGTGGAGTGATCAAAAATCATTCCTAGTTCTATCAGTACTGAAGCACCTGAATAGATAATGCAACCTAAGAGTGAGGTACCAGTGGGAACCAAAGCTGATATTGGCTCCAAGTTTTAAATGTGGTTTTCCACTTTAAAAATCAACTACTGAAGTTATTCAACGAAGTCACAAGTAGTTTCCGTTCACGAACGGCGAATGCGAACTTCCGCAAATGTTGGCGAACAATGCGAACCGTCATAGACTTCAATAAACAGGCGAATTTTAAAACCCACAGGGACTCTTTCTGGCCCCAATAGTGATGGAAAAGTTGTTTCAAGGGGACTAACACCTGGACTGTGGCATGCCGGAGGGGGATCCATGGCAAAACTCCCATGGAAAATTACGTAGTTGACGCAGAGTGTGGTAAGCTGTAATCGCAATGCGATTAATACAGGTTATATTAATCGCATTGCGAATTCAACTTAGAGCTGGGTTCCTAATGGTTGTATTGCTAGAATATAACGAAGATAACGAATATATCGTTATATTCCTAATCTTCGTTATATTCTAGCAATACAACAACCATTAGGAACTCAGATCTAAGTTGAATTAGTAATCGACATTATAACCTGTATCATTCATTGCGAATTCAACTTAGAGCTGGGTTCCTAATGGTTGTATTGCTAGAATATAACGAAGATTGAAAATATAGCACTATATTCTCAATCTTCGTTATATTCTAGCAATACAACTATTAGGAACCCAGCTCTAAGTTGAATTCGCAATGCGATTAATACAGGTTATATTAATTCCATTGCGATTACAACTACTAACACTGCAGCTTCAGAATGAATCTAAGATGGATGCCGTCCTTGCTTTTTGATAGAAGGTGGGAGGGTCTGGGAGGGACACTGATGTACTAGCCCTAAAAAGGGCTTTTTGGGGTGCTGTCAGGACGCTGTCCTTACAGCAGAGATCAGATGAGTCTTTCAGGACTGGAGTGGACACTGAATACACTAGCCTAGCTATCAATTTTCCTATTAAATCAGCAGCAACTACACTGTCCCTCCTCTCACTGAGACTGCAGCTTCCGAATGAATCTAAAATGGATGCTGTCCAGAAGATGGGAGGGTCTGGGAGGGAGGGTATGCTGATTGGCTGGAATGTGTCTGCTGACTGTGAGGTAGAGGGTCAAAGTTTACTCAATGATAGGGGGTGGACCGAACATCGCATATGTTCGCCCGCCGCGACGAACGCTCACAAGCTATGTTCGTCGGGAACTGTCCGCCGGTGAATAGTTTGGGAGTCTTGGGACATCTTATTTTCAAATTCAACTTAGAGCTGAGTTCCTAATGGTTGTTGTATTGCTAGATTATTGTAGACTACCATATTTGCCTATACCAAATGTAAATATGCAACCAAATGTGGCAAAATACACAAAAAAATTAAATAAAAAATAGAAAAATGATAAAAACGCAGATGCGTTTTTGATGCGTTTTCTATCAAAAACGCCCAAATGGCCCCTGGGGTGTTCAGATATCTTGCTTTGGAGGCAGCAGAACGTTGGTGGTAGTCATAGTCAACCGTCATATACAATCAAATAGAGGCATCAAATGGATTCGGAAAGCGATTAAAAATTGTAGGCATTATTCGCATTGCGATTACAACTTAGAGCTGAGTTCCTAATGGTTGTTGTATTGCTAGAATATAACGAATATTGAGAATATAATGCTATATTCGTTATCTTCGTTATATTCTAGCAATACAACCATTAGGAACTCAGATCTAAGTTGTAATCGCAATGCGAATAATACAGGTTATATTAATCGCATTGCGATTTACAATTACTAACACTGCAGCTTCAGAATGAATCTAAGATGGATGCTGTCCTTGCGTTTAGATAGGAGGTGGGGGGGCCTGGGAGGGAGGGTATGCTGATTGGCTGGAATGTGTCTGCTGACTGTGAGGTACAGGGTCAAAGTTTGCTCAATGATAAAGTATAGGGGCGAACATCGAATATGTTTGCCCGCCGCGGCGGACGCGAACAAGCTCTGTTCGCCGGCGAATAGTTCGAGCCATCTCTAGTCACAAGCGACTTAGCTAATAACTGACTTCAGGTCATCAAAACCTGTACATTTTAATACTGTATGGAGATAGATGTAACATCGAATGTAGCATCTGAAGCTCGCTTCGCTCATCACTTTTCCCAGGTTAAGAAGTTTAGGTGACAGGACCTGTGATCACATCATCATCATCATCATCATCATCACAGGTCCTGCACCATCTAGTAAAGGAACTTCACAGATAATGGTGTAGTCCCAGTTTAGAATGATGCATTTGCCAGGACCTGTGATGACATCCTCACTGGTCCTTCAACCCCCAACATGGAGAAGAACTGCATGCAGAAGCACTGCAAGATAAGGTCTCTATTAATTTTAGAATGGAGTGGTAAAAGGAGATCCTCCACTTTTCTCCTCATTTTCCCCTCCATTCCCTCTTTTTACTCAGCTGTACCTCATACCTTATTGATTCTCATACCTGCAGAAAACTACAACCCCCGATATCTCATGTACCATAATGTATAACTGACGACATATATCTGTACATAGTGCATATTATTATACCTCGTACCTTACATATCTTTGCACTGTAGTATATGCTATAAACTATATACCTGTACACAGTACATTTATTATACCTTGGACCTCTCATATCATTACAATGCTGCATATATATATATATATATATATATACAGGAGCTGCACCAGCCCGATCCGCAGCGCGGGCCTGGCTGTTACTGATAGCCGGGCCGCTGCTGCATTTACCGGTATGGGGTGATGGCGGCGGATTAACCCTTTCACATGCTGCGGTCAGAGATGACCACGGCACGTGCGGGGTTTACAGAGGGAGCCGCTGCGCTGACAGCTGATGGTTGCCAAGGCAGCCCCGATGCCTTCTACAGCTATCGGAGCCTGCCAGCTACGGAGGCCCAGGAGATCCAGCCTTTGAGCTGGGTCTCCTAGGCAACTGTTAGCGTCTTACTGTGTAAGACGTAGACAGTTCAATTCAGTGCAATACATAATGTATTGTACTGAATTGCAACAGGTATAAAACCCTGAAAAGATGAAGTCCCACAGTGGGACAAATATAAAAAGTAAAAAAACAATATAACAATTAAAAAATTAAAATTTCAAGTAAAAAAAAGAAAAAGAAAAGCCCCCTCACCATCAAATAGTGTTTAAAAAACAAAAAAAAACATATTAGATATTGCCGCGTCGGTAATGATGTGCACTATAAAAATGTCACATAATCTACCACCTCAGGTGAACGCAGTAAAAAAAAAAAAAAAAACTGAACAAAAAATGCTATTTTTTTGTCACCTTATATAACCAAAAGTGTAATTACAAGCGATCAAAAAGACATATGTACACCAAAATAGAACCAATCAAACCATCATCTCTTCTTGGAAAAAATGAGACCCTATCTAAGACAATCTCCCAAAAAAAAATATTATGGCTCTCAGACAATGGAGACACTGAAACATGAATTTTTTTTTGTTTAAAAAATGCTTTTATTGTGTAAAACTTAAATAAATAAAAAAAGGATACATATTAGGTATTGCTGCGTCGATAATAACCTGCTGTATAAAAATATCACATGAACTAACCCCTCAGATGAACACTGTAAATAAAAAAGAAAAACGGTGTAAAAAAGCCATTTTTTGTCACCTTACATCACAAAAAGTGTAATACCAAGCCATCAAAAAGTCATACGCACCTCAAAATTGTACCAATCAAACCGTAATCTCATCCTGCAAAAAATGTGATCCTACCTAAGACAATCGCATAAAAAATAAAAAAAACTATGGCTCTCAGAATATGGAGACACTAAAACATTTTTTTTTGTTTAAAAAATGTTGTTATTGTGTAAAACTTAAAAAAAAGTATACATATTATGTATTTCCGCGTCCGTAAGAACCTGCTATATAAAAATATCACATGACCTAACCCCTTAGGTGAACACCGTAAATTTTTTTAATAAAAAGTGTCAAAAAAGCCATTTTTTGTCACCTTAAATCACAAAAGGTGTAATACCAAGCGATCAAAAAGTCATATGCACCCTAAAATAGTACCAATCAAACCGTCGTCTCATACCCAAAAAAATGAGCCCCTACATAAGACAGTCACCCCAAAAAAAAAAAAATGATGGCTTTCAGAATATGGAGACCCTAAAAAAATGCTTTATTATGTAAAACTCAAACAAACAGCCAAAAAAGTAGTCATATTTTGTATTTTCGCATACATAAAAATCTGCTCTATAAAAATACCATGATCTAACCTGTCAGATGAACATTGTAAATAACAAAAAATAAAAATGGTGCCAAAACAGCAATTTTTTGTTACTTTTCCAAAAAATGTAATATAGAGCAACCAAAAATCATATGCACCCTAAAATAGTACCAACAAAACTGTCACTTTATCCCGTAGTTTCCAAAATGGGGTCTTTTTTTGGAGTTTCCACTCTAGGGGTGCATGGCAACTTAAAATTATCCCAGTGAAACCTGCCTTCCAAAAACCATATGGCGTTTCTGTAAACTACAGGGTAATACATATTGATATTTGTTTAGCTGTTAACCCTTGCTTTGTTACTGGAAACATTTGATTAAAATGGAAAATCTGCCAAAAAAATTGAAATTCTGAAATTTCATCTACATTTTCCTTTAATTCTTGTGGAACACCTAAAGGGTTAAGAAAGTTTGTAAAATCAGTTTTGAATATCTTGAGGAGTATAGTTTCTAAAATGGGTCAATTTATAGGCGGTTTCTAAGTGACTTCAGACCTGAACTGGTCCCTAAAAAGTGGGTTTTGGAAATTTTCTGAAAAATTTCAAGATTTGCTTCTAAACCTCTTACCAAAAAAGAAAATGTCATTTACAAAATGATCCAAACATGAAGTAGACATACGGGAAATGTAAAGTAATAACTATTTTAGCAGGTATCACTATCTGTTTTAAAAACTATCTTTGGTAAATTTGTTATTTTTTTTATAAATAAAAATTTAATATTTTGACTCAAATTTACCACTGTCATGAAGTACTATATGTGATGAGAAAACAATCTCAGAATGGCTTGGATAACTAAAAGAGTTTTAAAGTTATCACCACATAAAGTGACACATGTTAGATATGCAAAAAATGGCCGGGTCCTTAAGGGGAAAAATGGCAGGGTCCTGAAGGGGTAAATGACCCCAACTGTGCTTTTTACACTACAGTATATAAGGTTGAGGGGGTTTTGGGTCCTATTCACCCTAGTCTTATCCTATACTGTATACATTTAATATACATGATGAATGGTAGAATATGGCTCATAATGATAGGCTGTTTCTAGCCATACATTTGCTGGTGGCTAACTAAAGGCTACTTTCACACTCGTGTTTTGGCTTTCCGTTTGTGAGATCCGTCATGGGCTCTCACAAGCGGTCCAAAATGGATCGGTTTTGCCCTAATGCATTCTGAATGGAAAAGGATCCGCTCAGAATGCATCAGTTTGCCTTCGTTCAGTCACCAGTTCTGGAGGCGGACACCAAAAAACTGCATTGCCGATCCGCAAAAAACGCTAGTGTGAAAGCAGCCTTAGTTATGGATATGTAAAACGATTAAACAAATCAAGCAAGATGTGAAAACAAAAACATAAAGTACAAGCACTGTGCAAAATAAAGCTGAATGTCACAAGTCTTCTGAATGAGTGGAGCATTATGTCAATAACATTCAAGGCTGGCTGCTTCCCTGGGAGACTCTGCAATATTGAAAATGTATCCCTATGCAGCCATAGGAGCAATTTCCAGGAAATATTTATGGTCCGTGAGACACATTCGATTGTAGAGTTGGATACATTATAACCTGCAAGACTTAATTATATTGACAAAACCCCATTTTTAGATAGATTTAGTTGTGATGATAACGCAACACTTTTGACTTACAGCTTAAGTAGGGAATTCTACTACCATATTTAACACCTTCAGTGCATACAAAATACACTTGGAAGCTACAGTATATCAATGCCTGTTAGGATACGACCATATTAATTGGTTCAGTCCCAGAATATTTTGGGTCTTCGGGACCAGGCACAGTTTAATACTTTTTAGTAGGCATTAGGTTAATGGCAATAATATTTTTTTTGTGCCATTTTATCATGAGAAATACAGGTTTATTTTTTTTATCATGTTTTGCACATAATATTTGCTTTTTATAAAATTTCTAGGTTTATCATTGAAAAATGTAAAAAAGTGTAAAATGTAAAAAAATGTATTTTTTTTTACATTAGTTGTTTTTCTGGTAAGCATATACAGTATGAGGTTGTTTATTAAGACTGGCGTTTTAGACACCTGTGTTAATACCCACTGCGCTGGCAGTGGATGAGCCAAAGTTATGTAGAGGATCATTCGGCGCATCCACTGTCTGTCTAAATCTAAGCCAGCTCCTTCGCTGGCGTAGATTTAGATAATTTTCTACGCCTAAAACAGACATAGAAAATGATAAATAAGATGGGCCTGCCAGCCATCTGGCCCCCTTCCCCGCCTCCTTTTCTTAGACCTGGCTTGAGCGAGCAAAAGTTGCAGATTTGGCCCCAGATTCCCTTTGCGACCGAATCTGTGACAGATATTGGTGTATACCTGATAATAAATGACCCACATTATATTACCCAAAAGTTAGACTTCTAAATATTTTTTGCCATGGTGTGTATCTGATGATCTTATTTAGGCTGGTACGCACAGCTACCAAAGTGACAGATGAATCCGTACTGTTAGAGTTACTAGAGATGAGTGAATCGAAGTTGACGAAGTGGAATTCGATCCAAAGTTCAGAAAAAATTAGATTTGCGCCAAATCCGAATTTCTTCACACTTCGTGGTAACGAATCACTATTTTTCCTAAAATGGCTGCTGCAAATGTTAGGACTAGTGTTGAGCGCGAACACTCGCATCGCGAATTTTAATTGCAAAAATCGCCACTTCAAGAATTCGCAAAGATTTCGAATATAGTGCTATATATTCGTATTCGCGAATATTCTAGATTTTTTTTTTCCTCTGAAACCATGATCGCTCTTTTCTTCTTGCTTGTGGGCCAATAAGAAGGCTGCAATGTCTTTGTCTGAGATTAGCAACATCCCTAGCAACCAATAGGAAAGTTGCCTACACCTTTACTATATAAGAACCTCCCCAGCAGCCATTTTTTTTCCAGTTCTAAGAGAGACAGCAGTGTCACTGCTGTGCTCTGTACTTTACTGTGTCACATTACATTAAATATGTAGTCAGACCTGCTAAAATGTGAGGTTGCACGTATTGCGTAAAAACATGCGCATCATTAATTGCCTATTTGCGCAATTGCGAATATATCGGAGCACTCTATCTGCATATAAAACTATTGTAATGTTCTGCCGTGCCAACTGCAAACCATTTTCCCCAGTCTCAGGAAGCTTCTAGCAGCTTGAAAAATGTAGCTATAGTGACCCACGCCTGTATTGCGCAATCAAGAAAATAATTGCGAATTCTCGAATTTGCGAATTTATGACGCATATTCGCCCAAATATTTGCGAAATATTGCGAATTCGAATACAAAGCCTTTTTTCGACAAGCTTTTGATTTACGGCAACGGTTGGTGGATCGGGGCTACCCACAGAGAGAAGTGATGTCGGCCCTCTATAGGGCAGCGGCTATACCCCGCTCTAAGTTATTGGAGGAGAGAACGCGAGGACAAGACAACAAGCGGTTTACCTTTGCGTTTAAATTCAGCCCTGCAGCTCCTTTGGTGAAACAAGTAGTGCTGAATAATTGGGATCTTTTGAAAGGAGATGTCGCTCTTCAGGAATTAGCTGCTGAGAGGCCTATCGTCACGTTTAAAAGATGTCGGACACTTAGGGATGAATTGGTACATAGCAGTACGTCCATCCCACCGACCACAAACTGGCTAACAGGGGCCAGACCGGTTGGCAACCATAGATGTGGGAATTGCTCTTTTTGTAGATACAACCCCCGCTTTAAATTTCTTAATTTAGGGGGAGTGGCTCATATTGTCCGGGACTTCATTACCTGTCGTACCTCATTCGTTGTGTATGCTCTGCTATGTCCTTGCAACAGGTTCTACATAGGCAAAACAAAACGTCCTTTGTTTGAGCGGGTGCGTGAGCAATTCAATTCTGTCCGCACTGGCAAGGGCGCCCCCAGGCTTATTGAGCATGTTACGTCTACCCACAGGGGGAATCCTCGTTGCCTCTCTTTTTCGGGGGTGGAGTTTGTCCGTCCCCACCCTCGGGGTGGGGATCGACATCGACACCTCCTACAGAGAGAGGCGAGGTGGATTATAAAAACAGGGGCCTTGGGTCCAGCAGGCCTTAATGATAAAAATGATATGGCCGTATTTTTGTAAACACCTGTATGCCCTTTTCAAATGTGTGACTACCTTTATTTACTAGGTGTAGCCTTTGGTCTTCTTGATTATTACCATCTTGTTGCTTTCATCCATATTTACTTACCGAAGTACAAGACATGATTCAATCTCTTTATGTATGGTCACTTATTAGTCTGTTTTTCTTGTCTATGTTATGATTTTAATCATAGGTGCGGTCTAGGGTGGTGTCCGGCGTTGCCTTGGTGACAGCCGGGTCGCGACCTGACACACCCCCGGATGTGTGTAATATGTATGCGCTGCTGCGCCCGCACTGTGTTTCCGGCCAGAGGAAGCGCGTTGTAGACGCGCGAAACGGCGGTCGCCGGCATCGCACACTGGAGGTGTCCGCCCCGCACCCGCATCTACTGCCGCTTGATGTAAGTCGCATTGGATTACAATAAAGTCTCTATTTATACCCAGCATTTGGTGAGTGCCGCACTTCTCTCTCTTGGACTTGCATCATTGGACTCCTCTCTTTTTTGCTGAGCACCACCGCATGTGTCTGGATGATCTATACTTGCTTGTAGGTTGTTATCCCTTATCGTTGGTGTTTTTCTCTGTGTCATAGCCGGTTTCTGTGGTGAGGGGATAGACAAGTAGTGCCACAGTTTTTCTTTCCCTACGTTTGGTTAACTATTTTTCCTAAAATGGCTGCTGCAAATGTTAGGACTAGTGTTGAGCGCGAACACTCACATCACGAATTTTAATTGCAAAAATCGCCACTTCAAGAATTCGCAAAGATTTCGAATATAGTGCTATATATTCGTATTCGCGAATATTCTAGATTTTTTTTTTTCTCTGAAACCATGATCGCTCTTTTCTTCTTGCTTGTGGGCCAATAAGAAGGCTGCAATGTCTTTGTCTGAGATTAGCAACATCCCTAGCAACCAATAGGAAAGTTGCCTACACCTTTACTATATAAGAACCTCCCCAGCAGCCATTTTTTTTCCAGTTCTAAGAGAGACATCAGTGTCACTGCTGTGCTCTGTACTTTACTGTGTCACATTACATTAAATATGTAGTCAGACCTGCTAAAATGTGAGGTTGCACGTATTGCGTAAAATCATGCGCATCATTAATTGCCTATTTGCGCAATTGCGAATATATCAGAGCACTCTATCTGCATATAAAACTATTGTAATGTTCTGCCGTGCCAACTGCAAACCATTTTCCCCAGTCTCAGGAAACTTCTAGCAGCTTGAAAAATGTAGCTATAGTGACCCACGCCTGTATTGCGCAATCAAGAAAATAATTGCGAATTCTCGAGTTTGCGAATTTATGACGCATATTCGCCCAAATATTTGCGAAATTTGAATATTGCCCCTTCCGCTCATCACTAGTTAGGACATGGAGCAAGGAATCCTGGGAACGAGGGATCACCCACAATCACATGCATGCAGTCAATCAGCAGCCAGCGAGCCCTATAAATAGCTTTAGCCATCTTGGAATTAGCTATTTTACAGTGTACTTAGTGCAGGGAGAGATGTCAGCAGGTGCTAGGGACAGTGGTAGAAAAGACTTTAAAACTTTTATTTTGCTGTATAGAAGTTCAGGGAAAGGATAGGGAGAAATTATTCCACAATATTAAAGCAGAACAGGGTTCAGTAGGGGAGTTTACAGCCTGGTTAATAGGAACAATCCTATTACACCTTGCTGCACTGACTGCAGATCCAAATTGCTATTATACAGCTCTGTAATTCCAGCAGACTGTTCTTTATATTAGGGTGAAAGTGCTGTTTGATACAGCCATTAACAGGGTTTTTTACAAGGAAATATTTCTATGACTTAATTGCCCTTGCGTGGTGCAGTTATATGTTCTAAAGCATTTTTTGGCTTGTACTAGTGGGAAAAAAGGGCTTATTAGCCATTGTGTGGTGAAGTGAGAAAATCACAGCCCTTTTTGCCGTATATCAGTGGCACAAAAATATATATTATTTGCCGTTCAGCAGTGCAGTTATATGTTCTAAAGCCTTTTGTGGCATGTATAAGTAGACCAAAGTAAGGGCCTCTTTGCCGTTCAGCAGTGAAGTTGTATGTTCTAAAGCCTTAATCGAGTGTATGAGGGGAAAAAAGGAGGGGCCTATTTGCCGTTCTGCGGTGCAGTTATATGTTCTAAAGCGTTTTGTGGTGTGTATAAGTGGAAAAAGTAAGGGCCTATTTGCCGTTCAGCGGGGCAGTTATATGTTCTAAAGTCTTTTTGGCGTGTATAAGTGGAAAAAAGTAAGGGCCGATTTGCCATTCAGAAGTGCAGTTATATGTTCTAAAGCCTTCTTTTGCGTGTATTAGTGGGGGAAAAAAGGGCTTATTAATCTTTGTGTGGTGAAGTGAGAAAAGTACAGAGTTTTGGGGGTGCATTAATTTCCATTTTATTTATTTATTTGATCTAACAGTATGTCAGACAGAGAAGTGCCAGGCCCTGTGTAGGGGAGTGGCAGAGACTTAAATGTTTCTGGTGCAGGCACAGGTTGCAGCATAGTAAGGGGCTGTGGCAGCAGGAGTCGCAGCGAGAGCCCTGAGCTCACGGTGTTATCTAGCGGTCCTGTCTTGACCAGCAATTCAGCAGTTCTTAAATGGTTGACTCGATCATCTACTTTGTCCCACGTGACATCAGACACCCCCAGCCAAAAGTCGGTGGGTTCGTGAGACACAACATTTAGTTGGCATGGCCCGGGAGCAAGCCCTGTGCCCTCACTTCTCCTCAACCTGCCTCTGTCCTTTTCTGTTCCCTCAGCCAGACAAGTATTATATGCTGTGTACCCAACTCCACTATACAGCGAGGACGAGCTACTAGAGGACAGTCAGCAGCTACTGGCCAGCTAAGAACGGAAGGAGACATCCACGCTTCCTCCGGTAGGCGGGCAAATAGTGATGAGGAGAGTGGAGTGGGAGCTGGTGTTGCGAGCGGTAAGGCTCCTGACCCAGAGACCGTTGAGGAGGACATCAGTTACGTGCAGACAGTACTCGATAATGATGATGCAACTGATCACACTTGGGAGCTGGGTAAATTAGGGGCTTCATCATCATCGGGAGAAGAGGGTGGCAGCTTGCCCGTGAGGTAGTGATGGAACCAGCAAGTCGCTAGCATTGACAGGAGTGAGCACGGTTGCAGCAGTAGGAGGCCGGGAGCCAAACGTGCCCCGGATAGACCACCTGCTTTGCAGGAGCCCACCTGCCCGGAAAGTAGTGGTGCAGGGGTTCACGGAAGCAGCGGAGGTAGCAGTTAGGCCTGGTCCTGGTGCTCCTTCTCCTCCTCCTACTCCTCGTCAGTCATTCCGTCAGCAATCGATCACAGAAGCGATTGCTAAGAGACAACAGTATGCGTGCACTCATCTAATGCTGCAGAAACTGTATGTGCTCCTGGCCAAATTGCTGGTGCTGCAGTCCCTCCCTTTCCAAGTGGTGGACTCGCCACTTTCCAGAGATCTGATGGCTTGTGCCGAGCCGAGGTGGAGAGTCCCAAGCTGTCATTTCTTTGCCAAAAAGGAAGTACCAGCCCAGCACGCGTATGTAGAACAGAAGTTGGGCCAGTCTTTGAGCCTGTCAGTGTCTGCTAAAGTGCACGGCCACGTCAATGTGTGGATTTTTAACTACGGTCAGGGACAATACATGTTCTTCACATCCACATCAGCAACTTGGCCAGGTGACGCCGCTTCTGCCTCCATGTTCTCACGCCGTTTGTCCTGTGACAACGTCCGACTTTGGCTCCTCATCCTCCACTGCAGGGACAATTCACAGTGTCCCTGCAGCATACCTCATGTGCAGGGCAAAGCGGTGTCACGCTGTTCTGCCCCTGGTTTGCCTTGGCAAACGGAGTCACACAGGGGAGGAATTGCTCCGTGTCCTTCATCAAGAAATCGAATCCTGGCTTTCTCCATGACAACTCAAAATCGGAACCATGGTGACCGACAATGTGAAGAACATGGTGTCGGCGCTGTGTCAAGAAGGGCTCAGCCATGGGGCCTGCATGGCACACGTGTTCAATCTGGTTGTCAATCGGTTCCTGAACTCCTCCACCCGTCTGTAAGATATCTTAAAAATGGGCAGGAAACTTTGCATGCATTTCAGCCACACGTACACCGCAAAGCACACCGTACTTGAGCTGCAGTGGCAGAACAGCATCCTCCAACATAGGCTGATATGTGACTTTTCCACACTTTGGAACTCCATCCTCCATATGGTGGACCGACTATAGGAACAGAGGAAGGACATAAACAATTTCTCGATGATTCAAGTGGACAGGAGTACTCCCCTGTGTAACTTCGATCTCAGCCAGTGGCAGCTCATGTGTGACATCTGCCATTTGCTCAGGCCCTTTGAGGAGGTCACGTTATTTGTCAGTCACCAGGACTACGGGATGAACAATGTCATTCCACTGCTTCATGTCCTGCAACAGATGGTGGCAAATCTGGCTGGTTAGGGGAATGGAGACGTGGCACCTAGATCTCACTGCCACATGAGCCCTGTGGGGGCTGAACTGGAGGAGGAGGACATAGGAGCACAAGCAGTGTGTAGCGAAATGGGTGGTTTTTCTACACAGGTGACAGGAGAGGAGGAGCAGCCAAAGGAGCTACAGGGGATAAGGAAGACAAGGCAGAGGACCCAGACACACCGTGGCAGTATGCAGTGGAGATAGAGGCAGGGAGTCCCTCAGAGTCATTTGCACAAATGGCCCTATGCATGCTCACTTACTTATGTAGTGACAGCCAAATTGTCACCATTTGGAAGTTGACTGGCTCTCTACCATGTTGGACCCTCGCTACCGGTCCAAAATGGGGGGCCTTTTTTATACCCGCTGAGAGGGAGGACAAACTGAACTACTATAGAGACATCCTATGTAGACACTTGAGTGCTGCCTATCTGTGCCATCGTCCATCCTCTCGCAGGTCTGACCGGGGGGGCCCTCTGCGCTCACGTTCCTCTGCCATGGCTGCTGTGGAAGGGTGGTGGGGGGGGGTAGGGTCAGTTCCAGCTCCATCAGCAGCAACTTAAGTCTATAGTCGCTGATGAGCAGCTTTCTTCACGCGCCTAATGAGGAAACTACTCACCAGCAGCACCTGGACCTGGAGCAGGACCTAAATCAGCAGGTGGTGGCATACTTGGACAGCACCCTGCCACCCCATATTGAAGATCCGCTGGACTACTGGTCAGCCAAACTGGATTTGTGGCCGCAACTGGCAGAGTTTGCCCTGAAAAAGCTATCCTGACCAGCCAGTAGTGTGGCATCAGAGCGGGTGTTTAGTGTGGCGGGGGCCTTAGTTACCCCAAAAAGAACTCGCCTGTCCACCCAAAATGTGGAGAGACTGACCTTTGTCAAGATGAATTAGGCGTGGATCAGTCAGGATTTACACCCACCAATGCCTAATGCATCAGACTAGATCATCCATGGTGCCACACCAACACTTTGACAAGAGAGACCGGTTTCCTCTGGCTACCTGCCTCAGCTACTATTCTGATGCTGCCACCCGCCTGATGCCACACATCTGATGCAAGTGCTCCTTCTTTCACCCACCATCTTCAGCTGGTACTGGTATTGCCACCCACCTCCCCACTCTGTCAACGGGTCACTCTGTGGTCTCCTGATGCTGCTGCCACCTCACCAGTCAGGTCTCCTGATGCTGCTTCTGCCACTCCACACTGTTATTGTGCCACCCTGTGGCCTCCTCCTGATGCTGCTACTACCGCCACCTCCACACTCTGTCATTGTGCCATTCTGTGGTCTCCTGATGATGCTGCCACCTCCACTATGTCATAGGTCCACTCTGTGGACTTCTCATCCTGTTCCCACCCTCCCCACTTCATGATTGGTCAACTATTTTGCCTTTCGGCCTGGCTGACATCATTTATTTGACCCTTCTTCTGATCTGTCAGAAGGAAGGAAAAATGAAACGCACAATGGATTATGTCTATGTAACAGCTGTAAGGCCTGCATGACATGGTCCCTATTTTGCATCAGAATTGGCTTATGATTTGGTAGCCAAAAGCAGGAGTGGGTACAAAACACAGAAGACATGCAAATATTTTATTAACGTGTCATCTCTGTTTTGGATCCACTTCGGTTTTTTGGGCTTTAGCAATACTGATAGATTACTGACCAAATGCTGACCGAATGATGGTGGATGCTCCACAGACAGGATCTGTTTTCAGGGGGTTATTGTTCTGACGGATCAGAGGAAGTGCAACACAAATTTACTGCTGACACCCACTTCACTCTGTCGGGGGGGCTCTACTTGTATAAGTGTTTAAAAGAACAGATCCTGTAGAAATCTATGTGGAATCAGTGAATTGGTGTAAAAGGAGTGCGGTCTTTCACGTTATAGTAGGATCTTGGGCCTCTGCACAGTTCTTTATACCTGGAGCTAACATTGACCTGTAAGGCTGAGTTCACACTTGAGTTATTTGGTCGGTTTTTGCCCCGTAACTACCCAAAAAAGTGAAGTGTGCAGTGATTCTAAGAGTGACGCCTGTCATGTACATGTCATACTGACTCACAGTATTGTTTCACTACCACAGCAGACTCCTTATGCGGTGTTACTGCAAGACACAGTGTTCTACACCACTATAAAGGCTTTCTGCAGCCAGGAAATAGCAGTTTTTAACGCAATTCGCTGCGTTCGAACCAAAAAAAAAGAAGCTAATTCGGCAAAACAGCCAAATCGAATTTTCGAGAAATTAGCCCATCTCTAACAGTTACTAATGTCCTATACAGTTTGAAGAAACAAATATGTCTTCCATCTTCTCTTCTCTCTCTCTCTCTGCTTTTTTGAGCTAAAGACAGCTCATTCCGCTATTTTCAGTGATAGCATGCTCTATGTAAGTCTATGTAAGTATGTGTGCATAGATAGTTGTCACTCACTAATAAGGCGGCCCCTGTGCTTGACTGAGGTCAAAAAGAGCAGAGATTTAAATGCATAAATTACAAGTTTCCCTGAATATTTTCTCAAGAAACTATAAATCAATCTGCTCAGCTCCTCTTGCTCTATAACATGCTGTCTGCTGATTGCACTGCATTTTGTGGTGACAGGTTCTCTTGGCTATCCATAGATGTGAAATAAGAAAGGCATTTTAAAAGATTTCTGTCACCAGAAATATCTAAATTAAACTGGCTTACATTAGCAATGTGTCAATGTCAGCTGAACTTAACTAGCCTATTCCTAGTTTTATCCATGCCCCCGTTACTCCATAAATGAAACTTTTATAATATGCAAATGACCCTCTAGGAGCAAGGAGGGCATTGCTCCTGCTCTTAGAGGCTCCGTTCTCCCACCTCTGCCACCTCTCTCCAAGTCTTGATTGACAGGAAAAGACAGTGTTCGCATCCTCCTGCCAGCCCTGAGTGCATGTTAAATCTCGTGCCTGTGCTGTGCTGTTCAGTATTCGGTGCAGGCATAGGGAAGGAAGGATGCTCACTGGCTGCCGATTTCATTACTGAATCTGCGCTGAATACTGAAAGGCACTGCGCAGATTTATCATGCACTCAGGGCCGGCAGGAGGATGAGCAATGGCCCCCCCCCCCCGGGCTCCTACAGGTTAATTTACATATTATAAAAGTTATATTTATGGAATAACGGGGACATGGACAAAACTAGGACTAGGCTAGTTAAGTTCAGCTGACATTAGCACATCGCTAATGTCAGACAGTTTCATTGAGGTATTTCTGGTGACAGAAGCCCTTCAAATGTTTTAAACAATCTATCCATCAATTAAAAACAATCTATCCATCAATTACATGTTAATGCTGTAATTAATGGCACATGGAGAGATAAAAGGCGCTCATAGGGTGATATCGTCAAAGCTGGTTGGATAAGTGAAATGTGTGATGTTGCTCACCTATTCGGGTTGTGTTAATTGGACACAACCCCAGTGCAGGTGTACAGTGAGGATGACCAGATTGCGATTGTTGGTGCAGCCTAGGCTTTGTCCGGGGCCTTGTGGCGGTGGCCAGTCCACCAGTTGGGCTCGAAATGGAGTTGAGGAAAGCGTAAGAGCTAGCAGATCAGACGCAGGACTGCCGGGGGCGCACTCAAACAATTAGATGATATAGTTCAGGTTGACTTTATTAATTAGACGACGCGTTTCGGGGTAACATACCCCTTTCTCAAGTCTAAAAGATATATACAATATTCATGTGCACAGCTGATAAAAGACTAGTGTGTAATCAGTGAATAGAAAAATATATATAAAATATATAAAAATATATATATATATAAATAACTATAACAATACAACAATACGAGAAATACAATAGATAAAGGACTTTATACTTAAATCCATGTTCATAAATGTATATATACACGTGTTCATACATCTACAGTTGTCTAAAATTAATTAAAAATGAATAAAAATCATAAAAAGGAAGTTTCTTTATATAAATTACTCCCTAATGGAATATTTATTGGGCAGGAGTAGGTGTTAACTATTCTGTCTTTTCCATACAACTAGGAGATATAATTATTGTTTGAGTGTATAAATGGTTTATCGTGACGTAGATAGTCAGTGGTACCTTAAAATTTGTTTCGTTCTTACACCACGGTCTGGGGATTGTAGGGCCTTTGTTCGATCTGGAGCAGTAAGGAACAATAGTATTTAGTTTATATTGTAACATAAAGGTAGAGAGTAGCGTTTGCATCAATGGTATTAATGTTGGTAGTGTCAATCAGAATTTGATATCAATAAATCTATGTATATATTTCTCTATCTCTGGTGGATTCTACCCCATAATAGATCAAAGTAATACTGACAGATCTTTGTTATGAAGCTGAAATGTTTTGTGATGTCAATGATTACTAATATCAAATATGAATATATACATATACACATATACATGTGCATATACCTACATACATATACAAACATACACACATACATACACATACATACATACACATATATATATATATCTATACATACATACACACATAGACACACACACACACACACATATATATATATACACACATACACACATACATACACATATGCACACTCCTACATACATACATATATACATACATACATATATACATACACATATACACATACTCATACACACATACATACACATATAGATACACACATACATACATGTATATGTACACACACACATAAACCCGGTTGGTAATGTATAGTAGTAGATAAGGAATAAATCCTGGGTAGATTGCATATAGTTGTTATGTGAGGGATGATGTCTCATCCGATTGATAACAGTCGATTTGGAGAGTTTACCTTTGGGAACGGGTCAGCAAGTGCTAACACGGCCGCTCAAGCACGTGGAGTAGACGCCGACTCCTGTACGGGGGCGCGCGTCTTGCTGGAGGAGATAAGAGGGAAGAAAGGGAGCTAGCCGCGCTGTGATAGGCTGCTCCTGTCAGGGGGCGTGGCCGGAGAGCGATCTGCTAGTTGCGCTTGAAGTAGAGAAGGGAGCTGGACCCGTAGTGTCATTAACAGCTCCGGATGATGCTGAGGGTTTGGGTGCGATGTAATGCTGTGAAGGAATGCTGGACCTAATTGAATAAATGAATAAAGACTAATGGGATTGGTATGATGTCATCTATCGATAGAACATGGATTACAGCCAACATCGTCTCCATGAAAGACAGAGGCTAACCCACATCTGGACCATTCACGAAGAGAACCCACCGAACAAGGATAAAGAACAAACCACGATGTCCACAGAACAGAAAATCAGCTCCAAGGAACTAACATCTCTCTTCTTCCAGCTAGAGAACATCCTTAGAGAGGAAATCCAGCACCATCTGGATTTTCTTCTACTTAGAGTGTACCTGCAGGAAGCCATAATACCCGTGGCTTACGCTTAAGACTTAAAAGCCCTTTACAAATGACCCAGTGTTTACAAAAACTGGGACGACTATATGCTTGAATGTGCAAGAGGCATAATAGAATTGTTATGTAAAAACGGAAACCTTGTGAAACACTTAAAGAACGAATCAGCATACTAACCACCAGCTATTAGAACATAAAACACACACAGACTATATCAAACTTGATAGACTGATCACAAGTCGATTGCTCCACCACGAGCAGAGATTATAAACAGAAAGACCACCAAACTATCTAGAGATAGAGGAGACTTCTTACATGGAAATATTAAATTTTGGCTCAATAAGAACAAGGAGCCTGTAATACCAACAAAAAGAAACAAACAGCCACAAGCACTAAATTTGCCTAGTAATACTAATAATAATATTAACAAGAATTCAACTAAACAGCACAATAACCACCCAGGGACCCGAACATACACCCGATCCAAAGTAGGCCCTATTATTACTAACAATATTAATAATAATATTAATAATAAAACAGGAGTCGGCGTCTACTCCACGTGCTTGAGCGGCCGTGTTAGCACTTGCTGACCCGTTCCCAAAGGTAAACTCTCCAAATCGACTGTTATCAATCGGATGAGACATCATCCCTCACATAACAACTATATGCAATCTACCCAGGATTTATTCCTTATCTACTACTATACATTACCAACCGGGTTTATGTGTGTGTGTACATATACATGTATGTATGTGTGTATCTATATGTGTATGTATGTGTGTATGAGTATGTGTATATGTGTATGTATATATGTATGTATGTATATATATGTATGTATGTAGGAGTGTGCATATGTGTATGTATGTGTGTATGTGTGTATATATATATATGTGTGTGTGTGTGTGTGTCTATGTGTGTATGTATGTATAGATATATATATATATATGTGTATGTATGTATGTGTATGTATGTGTGTATGTTTGTATATGTATGTAGGTATATGCACATGTATATGTGTATATGTATATATTCATATTTGATATTAGTAATCATTGACATCACAAAACATTTCGCTTCATAACAAAGATCTGTCAGTATTACTTTGATCTATTATGGGGTAGAATCCACCAGAGATAGAGAAATATATACATAGATTTATTGATATCAAATTCTGATTGACACTACCAACATTAATACCATTGATGCAAACGCTTACTCTCTACCTTTATGTTACAATATAAACTAAATACTATTGTTCCTTACTGCTCCAGATCGAACAAAGGCCCTACAATCCCCAGACCGTGGTGTAAGAACGAAACAAATTTTAAGGTACCACTGACTATCTACGTCACGATAAACCATTTATACACTCAAACAATAATTATATCTCCTAGTTGTATGGAAAAGACAGAATAGTTAACACCTACTCCTGCCCAATAAATATTCCATTAGGGAGTAATTTATATAAAGAAACTTCCTTTTATGATTTTTATTCATTTTTAATTAATTTTAGACAACTGTAGATGTATGAACACGTGTATATATACATTTACGAACATGGATTTAAGTATAAAGTCCTTTATCTATTGTATTTCGTATTGTTGTATTGTTATAGTTATTTATATATATATATATTTTTATATATTTTATATATATTTTTTCTATTCACTGATTACACACTAGTCTTTTATCAGCTGTGCACATGAATATTGTATATATCTTTTAGACTTGAGAAAGGGGTATGTTACCCCGAAACGCGTCGTCTAATTAATAAAGTCAACCTGAACTATATCATCTAATTGTTTGAGTGCGCCCCCGGCAGTCCTGCGTCTGATCTGCTAGCTCTTACGCTTTCCTCAACTCCATGTTAATGCTGTGGAACAGTATACAGTGACTGGCTGCCAGGGACTTCTAGTGCCACTTATTTAGGAGAAAACAATTGCATCAGCACACATAACTGTATGGGCAGCGATCTATCTATCTATCTATCTATCTATCTATCTATCTATCTATCTATCTATCTATCAATATTTATCCATCTATCATCTATCTACCATTTTTCTCTTATCTATCTATCTATCTATCTATCTATCTATCTATCTCCTATCTATCTATCTATCTATCTATCTATCTATCTATCTATCTATCTCTCTATCTATCTCCTATCTATCTCTCTGTGTATCTACAAATTGGTACAGAAATAGCAGCACTAGAGAAAACAAAAAAAGAAGGTGAGGTACAAGCCCAAAGGGACTTGACCAAATCCCAGTAGATAGAGCGGCAAAAGTCAGCATACTCCAATCGTTAAAACTAAAAGATAAAAAGGTCTTTTATTCACCTATGTGATGGTTTTTGCCTTTTGACCATTGGAGTATGCTGACTTTTGCCGCTCTATCTGTCTGCCTGTCTGTCCATCTGTCTATCTATAGTTCACATCCATTTATTCATACACACAAGTTTTAATAAAGGGGTGCATAACTACTATTCAATTTCTAAGAACTTTACCAGTTATTAAATGCAATCTGTCATATCAAATCTTTACTGCAGGCGACATGCTATAGAGCAGAATGGGCAGATCAGATAAATATGTAGTTTTATGGGAAAATATTCAGAATAACTTTTATTCCTTTAAATCGCTACTCTTTCTATACTTTGGAGTCATGAAGTGATATTACCAACAACTGATACCATTCTATGTATGCACAGTCATTCAGCGAAGGCTGTCAATCACTGATACCACCCCCCACATGACTCCTATGCACAGAAAGGACAGAATAAATTACAAGTTATTCTGAAAATTTTCCAACAAATCTATCAAGCTGCTCAACTTATTATGTTCTAAACCATGCTGCCTGCAGATCAGATACCACGACATAACTGGCTTCCTTTATATTAGTCATGCGATGGGAATATATTGTATTGTCATTTCTGTCCCCTTTATATAACATTAATTCACCTATTAATAGAAAATGGCCAATTAGCCCACAGCTGCCCTCCATTTAATAATGAAGACCGCACTGTATTGTCCTTCTTCATTATTAATAGCCGTGTGGCACCTTGAAACAAGGGCTGTTGCTAGTATGGGGTTTGACTGGTTAGGTTGGGGCACAATATGCATATTGTTTCTGTTCTAGCTGCAATCTCCTGCAGGTTATTTGATGGTAAACACAGAATATTAACCATCAGCACTGGCATACCCACTTCTCCCAACCAGTCTCCTGCCAATACCAAAGTAAAATTTTCTTTTCGGGATTTTTTCTGGTATGTTGATTTCCTCTTAATAGACATTAGCATTTATAAAGTGTACAGTCTCCTCTACAAATACAAGTCCTTGGAATAGCATTATAAGTTAATGTATAATTGTTTTAGAAACTAAGGGGGTCATTTACAAACGGATATCAGCCACTTAGTAGAGCCCGGAGCCTCTACATAACTTTGGCAATCCACCGCCAGTGCAGGGGCTTATTAAGACCAGGGTCTAAAACGCCAGTCTTAAAAAATGTTCCCCTAAGACCTTACATGATAGATGAATGTGCATTAAGTGGTTGTGCAGGTGTACAAATACATTTTCACATGAAATATCACAGCGCACACAGTTCAGTAAAACAAGTACACCATATGAGTGCTAGACACATGATGTTGAAAGACAGGTCAGCTCAGGTCTCATGACCAGATGTTTCAATCAATGTTTTCTGGAACCTGGGAGAAAAATAATGCAGCCCTCAATAACTTTATCTGTTATACTAATACTGTTTACATGTACACGATAATCCTGGTTTGAAGCCTATATCAGTACACATCATTTAGTTTTACTCAATATACAGTATTTTTTATAAAATTATTTTATGCATTTATATAGCGCTGCTAAACAGACATTAGCATCCCACTTTCCCCAACGGAGCTCACAATCTAAGGTCCCTATCAGTATGTCTTTGGAGTGTGGGAGGAAACTAGAATACCCGGAGGAAACCCACGTAAACACGGGGACAATATACAAACTATATGCAGATGTTGTCCTTTGTCGGATTTGAACTGAGGACCTCAGCGCTGCAAGGCACCAGTGCTAATCACTGAGCCATGTATGATTTTTGGCATATCATTGTATATTGCCAAAAATAATTTTTTGAATAATGTCCTGAAGTATTATGGATACCTTATTGAATAATGGCTTTCTTAGCGCATATGATAAAAATATTGTGTCTGCCTCCATATACCCAAAGTAAGCAGTTCTTTAAACTGGTACACATTACTGAATATATGCAGAATATGCCACTTAATATTTTTTTCAGTACCACGACTGACCAATAAATAATAAGTAAGGTCTTTAAGGAATGAAAACATGAAGACCTCTTAAATTATTACTGTGTTAAATTGCTCATATTGTTAAATTGCTCTGTGCTTTTCCATCACTCATGGAGTCAAAATTATAGATGGGTTTCTAAGCAGAGGAGCCACCATGAGGGAAGAAAAATGGTTAATTTAAGGTTATTTTTATTGGTGGTGACCCAGGGCAACTCAAAATAGTTGCAGAAGCAGCAATTTTGAGATTCCATTTCACGGGAGGTAAGTTTGAACAATGTTCTCTAAATAAGCCAGACCTTGTAGTGCGGAATGTATAGGACAGGAATTATCGATAGCAATCATTGCCAAATCACATTTTAATCAGGGGAAATGATGCTGTCTAACCATAGAAGTGGAAGGAATTTTCAACACACAGTTGATGGATTATTGCCATTTCAATTATGATGTACCCCTTTCATTTTACCAGTCAGTTGATGTACTGATCAATTACTCATTTTAACTCTTCTATAATGGCTGCGAATCAAGAAAAAACTAGTTCTATATAACACGGCCTACATAAATATTAACTTATTTGTATACTACATTGATGAGTAGCAGAATGTATGAGAGATACAGTATTGAATACAACAAGGTTTATTACTTCACTAATAGTCTTACTAGTATTTTAACTAGAGATGAGCGAATCGAAGCTGACAAAGTGGAATTTGTTTAGAATTTCAGGAAAAATTCGATTTGCATCGAATGCGAATTTCCTCGCCCTTCGTGGTAGCGAATCGCAATTTTCCTAAAATGGCAACTACACGTGTGAGGAATGAGGACATGGGGCAAGGAACTGTGGGAAGATGGGATCACCCAGACTGACATGCCTGCATTCAGCCAATCAACAGCCAGAGAGCCCTGTGATGTCACAGCCCTAATAATAATGGCATCTTACAGTCAGACATTTTCCAGCGTTCAGAGTGCAGGGACAGACGTGTGAAGGCGCTAGGGACAGCAAGTGGGAAAAATAAAAATTGTGAAAAAAAAAGACAGGAAAAACGATTTATAAGTACAACAAGAAAAATATATACGCACTGCACTTTTGCAGTTATTTCTCGTGAAATAGTGGCCTATTTCAATCCAACAAGAAAAATATATTCTCAGGTCACTTCTGCAGTTATTTCTGGTGAAAGCGTATAGGGGCGTATTTCAGTCCAACAAGAAAAATATATTCTCAGGTCACTTCTGCAGTTATTTCTGGTGAAATCATATAGGGGCATATTTCAGTCCAAGAAGAAAAATATATTCTCAGGTCACTGTTGCAGTTATGGAGGTATGGGATCTGCACACCTTATATGGGGTGGGTGCTCATAGAGAATTAGAATAATTGTAGGTAGGAATCTATGGCACCCCACACAATGAGATATTCAAAGTTGTATTTTAAATTCATAGATGTGTAAATATCTTCTTTACAACATTTAGTCTTATTCCATATCCAGAATTAACATATTAATGGAGTCGTGTGAGGCTGGAAATGGAGCCTCACATGACTCCATGGTCCACAGATCCCTTGATAAAGGTCCCAACTGACCAAAACGCCGGGACCCCTGTAATTTGACCCGCTATATTAATATGTTAATTCTGGATATGGAATAAGACTAAATGTTGTAAAGAAGATATTTACACATCTAAGAATTAAAAATACAACCTTGAATATCTCATTGTGTGGTGTGCCATAGATTCCTACCTACAACTGTTGCAGTTATATCTGGTAAAGCCTTTACTTGCGTATTGCAGTAGAAAAAGAAATACACATTCGCCATTTGCTGGTGCACTTATATGTAGAAAGACCTTTATTGACGTATATCAGTAGATAAAGAAATATACATTCGCCATTCGCTGCTGCGCTTATATCTTGAATTTTTTTTATTGACGTATAGCAGTAGAAAAAGAAATATACATTTGCCATTCGCTCACTTATATCTTGAAAAACCTTTAGCGACGAACAGATATAGCAGGGGTAACACTAAAACCCTTAACTCATATTTCTTAACTCATCGTGTTATCTTGAAACAAAAGCCATTGAAAAGCAATTGCTTAACATGTTTAGTTGCATTTAGTTTAGACAACACATCTCATAAAGCATGAGTGTTAACCCTACTACATCAGTAGAAAAATATAAATATATTCAGCGTTCACTGTTGCAGTTATATGTGGTAAAGCCTTTAGTGGCTTATTTCAGTAGAAAAATAAAGATATATTCAGTGTTCAGCGCTGCAGTTATATGTGGGAAAGTCCTTTTTTGCAGAATGGACCGAATTACGTTGTGGTGAAATTTTGTATTTATGTTTCACTCACTGCGTACTTACGTGGCGACATCCATAAGAGTGGCGCACCAATACAAGTGAATACACTATGCACTAACCCTGCACAAAAATGTGAACTAATTCACACCAGCCTTCATCTATCTGCGGTATTGCTTACTGGACACTACTGTGACTTTTCTGAAGCAGAGAAACCGCACGAGGACCGCGTATCGCTCTTCCAGCGCGGACCTACTTCCTTCGCTACGTCTCGTTCACTTCAGATAACTACGCCTCAGGTGCCGTTGTTTTTTTTTAAACTGACAGCCTATAACCCTCTGCTGAAAAGTCTTTAGTGGCGTATATACGTGGAAAAAGAAAAATATACTCAGTGTTCACTGTTTCAGTTATATGTGGTAAAGCCTTTAGTGACATATATCAGTAGAAAAAGAAAAAGATATTTGGCGTTAAGCGCTGCAGTTATATGCGAATCTTTTGTGACTTATTTTGGTGGAAAAAAAATTGTATTCAGTGTTGAGCGCTGTAGTTAGGTAAAATCTCCATGATGTCTCGATGATAAATCTGCAGACTTTCAAAATAATCCTTCAGTGGAGCGAATAGATGACGGATGACTGGAACGCACCATGATCTACCCAGGAGTTTGTATTCAGCGAAGCTGTTATATGTGGTGAGATCTTTTGTGACTTATTTTGGTGGGAAAAAAATTGTATTCACCGTTAAGCGCTGCACTTATATGCGGTAAAATCTATTTTGAATTATTTTGGTGGAAAAAAATCTTGTATTCGCCATTAAGCTCTGCACTTATATGAGGTAGAATCTTTTTTCTATTATTTTGTTGGAAAAAATTCTTGTATTCTGCGTTAAGCGCTGCACTTAAATGCCGTAAAATATTTTGTGAATTATTTAGGTGGAAATAAAAATTTCCACCTCCTCCATTAACTTCCTCATCTCTTCATTCTCATCGGACACACTAACTTTACACCCACCCCCCAAAGTTATATATATATAAGTGGTGCCAGCACCACCTAGGGGCAAATAAAGGTAAATGACACTGCCAGCCTGTTAAAGAGAATTAGAGCATGATACCACAAAGCATTTGATATGACATTAAGCAAGAGTTTAAAGTGCCCACATATAGCACATAGTGGGACACTGCATCAAGATGAATCAGGTGTGGATCAGCCAGGATTTCCACAATGCAATGCCTGATGCATCAGACTAGATCATTCATGGTGCCACACCAACAATTTTACAAAAGAGACTGGTTTCTTCTGGCTAACTGCCTCAGCTACTATTCTGATGCTGTTACCCGCCTGATGCCACAAATCTGATACAAGTGCTCCTTCGTTCCCCCACCATTTTCAGCGGGTACTGGTATTGCCACCCACCTCTACAGTATGTCACCTTGCCACTCTGTGGCCTCCTGATGCTGCTGCCACCCCCAGAATCCGTCATTGTGCCATCCTGTGGCCTCCTCATGCTGCCGCAGGGCCGGCTCCAGGTTCATGTGGGCCCTTGGGCGATAAAGTCTCAGTGATAACTCAGTGATAACACAGTGATAACTCTCTGAGTACAGATAATATAGTAGATGTCCCCTGCAGTCCTATGCAACTGCACAGATAACACTAGTGCTAATAATGTGTTAGTGTTACCTGCAGTCCTATGTAAAACCACAGATAACACTAATGCTAATAATGTGGTAGTGTTACCTGCAGTCCTATGTAAAACCACAGATAACTCTAGTGTAGATCATGTGGTAGTGTTACCTGCAGTCCTATGAAAAACCACAGATAACACTAGTGCTGATAATGTGGTAGTGTTACCTGCAGTCCCATGTAAAACCACAGATAACACTAGTGTAGATCATGTGGTAGTGTTACCTACGTCCTTAGTGGGCCTCCCTGTGTCTCTCCCATGGACTCCATGCTGGCGGCGCTGCCTCCTTTTCCATCTTCTTCTTCTTGCCCTACACAGAATGTCGTGATGCAGCTGCGTCAAGACATAGGAACCTTGTGGGCATGGTGATGTGGCACACACACAGGGACACACACACAGCTAGGCCTCACCACACTCCAGCTAGGCTCATCTCCGTACAGGAACACACAGGGTTACTAGTGAGGTGACAGAAAGCGGGGGGAGAGTCACTAGTGGTGTGACAGGAGGAGGGGGAGCAGGGTCATTAGTGGGCTGACAGGAGGAGGGGGGAGCAGGGTCACTAGTTGGATGACAGGAGAAGGGGAGAGCAGGGTCACTAGTGGGATGACAGGAGGAGAGGGGGACAGGGTCACTAGTGGGATTACAGGAGGAGGGGGAGCAGGGTCACTACTGGGGTGGCAGGAGGAGTGGGGAGCAGGGTCACTAGTGGGATGACTGGATGAGGGGGAGTAGGGTCACTAGTAGGGTGGCAGCAGGAGGGGGGAGCAGGGCCACTAGTGAGATGACAGGAGGAGGGGGGATCAGGGTCACTAGTGGGGTGACAGGAGGAGGGGGTATCAGGGTCGCCAGTGGGTTGACAGGAGGAGGGGAAGCAGAGAACTGTGAGACTGGACAGAACCATGATTGGGGGAGAAGGGAATTACTTACTTGAAGACTGACAGGCCGGACTCCTTAGCTGTCCAGCGGCCCTGTCATGTTTCCTTGGGTCCTTGCGCAGCGCACCATGCTCTCCTTACTACAGCCACCCGGGAGCTGGCCCTCCTCCATTCAGCTCCCGCCAACTTCCTCTGCTGCAGGGCCTGCCACTCCTGCCAGTGTACTCACGCACGCGCACGTGCAGATGCACGCAGCGCACTGACGCTCAGCACTCTGCAGACCCGGAGATCTTTTATAATGGCAGTAAAAAAATTTAAAGGGACCACGCAGAAACGAGTGGGCCCCCCCAGAAGTAGTGGGCCCCGGCACTTGCCCAGGTTTGCCGGGTGCTCGCACCAGCCCTGTGCTGCCGCCACCTCCAGACTCTGTCATTGTGCCACTCTATGGTCTCCTTATGCTGCTGCCACCTCCAGACTCTGTAATTGTTCCGCTCTGTAGTCTCCTCATGCTGCTGCCATCTCCAGACTCTGTCATTGTACCGCTCTGTGGACTCCTCATACTGCTTTCACCACCAGACTCGGTCATTGTGCCACCCTCTGGCCAACTTAAGCTGCTGCCACCTCCACACTCTGTTATTGTGCCACTCTGTGGCCTACTCATGCTGCTTCCACCTCTAGACTCTGAGATTGTGGCACTCTGTGGTCTCCTCATGCTGCTACCACCTCCAGACTCTGTCGTTGTGCAACTCTGTGGTCTACTCATGCTGCCACAACCTGCATACTCGTCCATTGTGCAACTCGGTGGCCTCCTTATACTGCTGCCACCTCAAGACTTTGTCATTGTGCCGTTCTGTGGTCTTCTCATGCTGCTGCCACCTCCAGATTCAGTCATTGTGCTTTCACCTCATCACTATGTCATAGGTCCACACTGTGGACTTCTCATGCTGATTTCACCTCGCCACTATGTTATAGGTCAACTCTGTGGACTTCTCATGCTGTTCCCACCCTCCCCACTTCATGACTAGGCCACTATTTTGCCTATTGGCCTGGCTAACATCATCATTTATTTGACACTTCTTCTGATCTGTCAGAAGGAAGGAAAAACGAGACGCACAACGGATTCTGTCTGTGTAGCAGCTTTAAGGCCTGTATGTTCCCATAAGAATTGGCTTATGATTTTGTAGCCAAAAACAGGAGTGGGTAGAAAACACAGAAGACATGCAAATAACCCATTCACGTATCATCTCTGTTTTAGATCCACTCCGTTTTTTTTTGTTTTTTTTGCAATACTGATGGATTATTGAGCAAATGCTAACCGAGTGAAGGCTGATGCTCCACAGACAGGATCCGTTTTTTCTGGGTAATTGTTCTGACGGATCAGAGAATGGGGAAAATTAATCAGTGACGACGACACAAACTTACTGCTGATGCCCTCTCCACTCTGTCGGGGGGGGGGGGGGCTCTACTTGTATAAGCGTTTAATAGAACAGGTTTTGTTGACATCTATGTCAAATCAGCTGACAAAGGTGTAAAAGGAGTGCGCTTCTTCTTGAAGCTAACATCAGATCATATTAAACTGTATTTAGTTCATAATCCCTGACAAGCAGAGCAGGAGGATGAGGCAGCTCTTTACCTCAGTGTTGTGTAGAAATGTGTCCTGCTGTGTGATTAGGACAGGTTTTGTCTGCACTAATAGGACGGCAGGCATTTTATTTCTCCCAGATAAAATCAGCCATTATAACTAATAAAAGGTATTTGGGAATTTGTATTTTTTTAATTCATAGAGAACCCCTTTAACAATAGATCGGCACCCTATATAATAACATAACCTTCTCTTAGTTCCTCACACATGACCATTAATATACTAGCAACATACACTGTGCCCCTGAATACCATCATAAACATCCGTTAGGACACAATCGCCTTCCTACCCAGCACTAACTAGTCTTTAAAACTTAGCTTTTATTTTAAATTCCTTTATTAGCTCTATCGAGGACAATTAAAACTCTCCGTAATCTCAGCTCACCCTTCTTTCTCCCCTCTTTTTCGTATAGTAAACCTCCTGCTGTTCAACTCATAGCGCTGGAGTTTTCCACATCATGGCTGTGCACTGCCATTAATTGAGGAATTGATCTTGCTAGGTTTTTAGTAGGTCATTTCGGGTGTTGTGAGCTAGTAACTGAATCTAAAATCTTTTACAACCGCTGCCACCCGACATGTTTCGCCGAAGATTCTGTGTTTTCAGGGGCTATGGCATTATGTGCGCGCGTTGTAAAGTACTGACTTTTATAACCTCTCATCCCCTCCCTCTTTTGGGCGGGACGCTATTCTGTCCAATACAAATGCCTGTTAGATGTATATTCATATTGTTCCTTCTTACTCATACTCCCATAGGTTATAGTAGGTGCACATGCCCAGCCTGATATGCTCTGGTTCATTTAGGATTGTTTCTGCGCATGTCCAGAGACTTAGATGTTGCAGAGATAATTTTACTTCCCAAGTGTGCATGTCTGTACACTTAGATGTCTCCATCTATTGCGCATGGTTCCATCTCTTCGTAAATGCTCATGCCCAGCCTAATATACTCTGGTTCATTTGGGATTGTTTCTGCGCATGTCTAAGGACTTAGATGTTACGATGGTGATTTTAGCTACTAAGTGGGCATGTCTGTACACTTAGATGTTTTTTTCGCCACAGAGTTCTCCATTTATTGCGCTTGCCTTTGTACTAATGTTTTTCTCTCATACAAACAAATTGCTGCAGCGCTCACCTCCACCCTTTAGCTCTGGAAGCACGGATGAGAGACCCGAACCAGGTCCTTGTGGTATATTCATAGAAAAAAATCCAATCCAGCTTTCCTTAAAACCGATTCCTTTATTGATTTCTTGTATACGTAAAATCACTGACAATGTCAGAGTACACACAAGGTGACGCGTTTTGGGCTTACAGAATCATGCCCTTCATCCTGATGAAGGGCATGATTCTGTAAGCCCGAAACGCATCACCTGTGTGTACTCTGACATTGTCCGTGGATTTTACGTATACAAGAAATCAATAAAGGAATCGGTTTTAAGGAAAGCTGGATTGGATTTTTTTCTAATGTTTTTCTCTCTACATTTTTACTCATTTTCGTGTGTTCCCGATTTATTCGTATATCTTTGTTTTCTGATGTTTTTTATCTTTGTGTTTTCATTTGTGCGACTTTATTTCATCTTTCATCTTTATTTTTATACATATATGAGACGTTACGTTTTTGCGAATATTTTTAATTATTTGCGCATGTCTCATGACTTGGAATTTTTCAGAGAGATTCATCTAGTGCACATGTCTTTATACGTTAATATTTTTTCTTGATTTTTGTTTCTGCGCATGTCTGGGGACTTTGGAGAGAGGTTTTAGATGTTGGGTGCGCATGTTTGTGGACTTAAGTATTTTTCAGGGTTCTTCTACATTTATTGCGCCTACTTTTTCTTTTGAGTTTTCTAGCTCATTTTTCTACGCTATGCATTTTTATGGTATTGATTCTTATTTTACTTTCTTTTACTCTGCGCACTATGTAGTTTCCTTAGTAAAAAGGGCACACAATTTCAGGAGCACAATCAATTTATTATCACACTACTAAGGTTTTTGTTAACACATAATTATTTTCAATTTAATGGGAAATATTATTTACAGACACGAGGAACGGCGACGGGGGTGATTTTTGCACCGAGTTTTGCAAATTTATTTTTGGGGTGGTGGGATGACTGTATAGTTTTCACAGTTACTTTCAAAAAATACACAGAACACATATTATTTTGGGGGAGATATATGGACGATGTTTTAATCTTATGGGATAACACTGAGACACAATATAATGAATTTATACAACAACTGAATGACAATCAAATAGGGTTGAGATTCACAGCTGAAATACACAAAACAAGCATCAACTTTTTAGATTTAAAAATCTCACTATATCCAGATGGCAGTGTACAAACGGAAATATATAGGAAAGACCTCCACCAATAACTTCCTACACTGGGAAAGCTTTTACCCACAGCCTCTGAAGAGAGGAATCCCAGTAGGCCAATACATACGAGCGAGATGAAACTGCTCTACGGAGGAAGCATTCGAACGAGAAAGCAGCCTCCTATATCAACGCTTCCTAGAACGAGGATACTCAAAAAAAGTTTACACCGAGCATATAAAAAAGCAAAAAATACAAAAAGACAACTACTTCTTACAAATAATAGAAAAAAAGAAGAAAAAGACAAAACAATACGTTGTAAAGGAACATTTGATACCTCATATAATGAGGTTAACAAACTCAAAAGAAGATACTGGCATATTCTGCAAGCAGATAAAGATATCCAAGATTTCTATAAACAGATATCAAAATAACACTTAAAGACAAAATAAAGATAAAAAAAGAGGACATAAAAATACTGACGGTACCATATAAAGGAGATCCCTATAAATAAAAAGATACTAAAGATACGAAGAGGAAATCACTTACCTTTGCCCATAGGATACAGTGGAAACAGAACAACCGGAATTCTGCAGATAGCCCCATCCCTTTAAAAAGATTTTAAAAGGGATGCAGAGTAAAATAAAGTGCGCAGAGTAAAATAAAATAAAATAAGAATCAATACCATAAAAATGCATAGCTTAGAAAAATAAGCTAGAAAACTCAAAAGAAAAATTAGGCGCAATAAATGTAGAAGAACCCTGAAAAATACTTAAGTCCACCAACATGCGCACCCAACATCTAAAACCTCTCTCCAAAGTACCCAGACATGCGCAGAAACAAAAATTAAGGAAAAATATTAAAGTATAAAGACATGGGCACTAGATGAATCTCTCTGAAAAATCCTAAGTCGCGAGACATGCGCAAATAATAATTAAAAATATTCGCAAAAACGTAATGTCTCATATATGAATAAAAATAAGTATGACAGATGAAATAAAGTTGCACAAATGAAAACACAGAGAGAAAAAATGTCAAAAACAAAGATATACGAAACATCGGGGACACGCGAAAATGAGTTAAAATGTAGAGAGAAAAACATTACTACAAAGCAAGCGCAATAGATGGAGAACTTTGTGGCGAAAAAAACATCTAAGTGTACAGACATGCGCACTTAGTAGCTAAAATTACCATCGCAACATCTAAGCCTTTAGACATGAGCAGGAACAATCCCAAATGAACCAGAGTATATTAGGCTGGGCATGAGCATTTACGAAGAGATGGAGCCATGCGCACTAGATGGAGACATCTAAGTGTACAGACATGCACACTTGGGAATTAAAATTATCTCTGCTACATCTAAGTCTCTAGACATGCGCAGAAACAATCCTAAATGAACCAGAGCATATCAGGCTGGGCATGTGCACCTACTATAACCTATGGGAGTATGAGTAAGAAGGAACAATATGAATATACATCTAACAGGCATTTGTATTGGACAGAATAGCGTCCCGCCCAAAAGAGGGAGGGGATGAGAGGTTATAAAAGTCAGTACTTTACAACGCGCGCACATAATGCCATAGCCCCTGAAAACACAGAATCTTCTGCGAAACATGTCGGGTGGCAGCGGTTGTAAAAGATTTTAGATTCAGTTACTAGCTCACAACACCCGAAATGACCTACTAAAAACCTAGCAAGATCAATTCCTCAATTAATGGCAGTGCACAGCCATGATGGGGAAAACTTCAGCGCTGTGAGTTGAACAGCAGGAGGTTTACAATACGAAAAAGAGGGGAGAAAGAAGGGTGAGCTGGGATTACCGAGAGTTTTAATTGTCCTCGATAGAGCTAATGAAGGAATTTAAAATAAAAGCTACTTTTTAAATACTAGTTAGTGCTGGGTAGGAAGGCGAATTGTTTCCTAACGGACGTTTAGAATTGAAATTACGTAGAGTAAAACGCTGTACCTAGCACTAAGAGGGTTAATAAAATATAGTAAATAACTTTGAATACCATCATGTCACATACTATGCCCTCTCTAAATAAAGTGCAGTATACTTGGTGCCCCCTATAGATAGTGCCACACACTCTGTGAAACCCATATATAGTACCTTACACTTGGTGTTCCCTGTATACAGTGCCTCTCCTTAGGGCACAATGTATATAGTGCCTCTTATCTGTGATCTCTTTATATAGTGACGGTTGTCTGTGACCCCTTTATATACAGTGCCTCTTGTCTGTGCCCCACTTTATATATATAGTGCCTCTTCATTGTGCCCCCATTATACAGTATATACTGCCACTTGCCTATATCCCCCTTTAAAATTAGTGCCTCTTGTCTGTGCCCCCTTTATACTTAATGACTCTTGTCTGTGCCCCCCTTTATATTTATTGCCTCTTGTCTGTACCCTTCTTATATATAGCACCTCTTTTTTGTGTCCTGTTTATATATAAAGTGCGACTTGTCTGTGCCTCCTTTATATTTAGTGCTTCTTGTCTGTGCCCCCTAAAATATAGTGCCTCTTATCTGCATTCCTCATTATATTTAGTGCTTCTTGTCTTTGCCTCCTCTATATATTGCTTCTGTGTTTCCTCTCTGTGACCACTTTATATACTGTATACTGCATCTTGTCTGTGACCCCCTTTATATATAGTGCTTATTGTCTATGCTCCTATTATATGAAGTGTCACTTGTCGGTGGACCCT
This sequence comes from Bufotes viridis, assembly GCA_033119425.1. Taxonomy (NCBI): domain Eukaryota; kingdom Metazoa; phylum Chordata; class Amphibia; order Anura; family Bufonidae; genus Bufotes; species Bufotes viridis. Next base: position 171,257,651 of record CM065590.1, read on the forward strand.
TTATATACAGTGCCTCTTGTCTGTGCACCACTTCATATATATATATAATATTTCACCTTGTCTCGCCCTCTTTATAAATACTGCCCACTTTATATATAGTGCCTCTTGACTGTGCCCCTTTATAAATAGTGCCTCTTCTCTGTGCCCGCATTATATATAGTGCCACTTGCCTATGTCCCCCTTTATAATTAGTGCCTCTTGTCTGTGCCCCTTTATACTTAATGACTCTTGTCTGTGCCCCTTTATATTTAGTGTCTCTTGTCTTGCCCCCCCTTTACCATTGTTTGCCTCTTCTCTGTGCCCCCTTTATATTTAGAGCCTCTTGTTTGTCCCCCCTTTTGTACTTAGAGCCTCTTGTTTGTCATTCTATATATTGCTTATTTTCTTTTTTCGATACTCATCTACACCCGATTCCAAGATGCAACGATGCAGGCCTGGCCTCTTCTGGACAGTTCTGCTCCAATGGAATGTCGCAGGTGGCACAACAATGTCATTGTGCAGCCTAAATCATAGAAGTGCATCAGCGCGGCAGGGAAGGTAATCAATGGTTCCGTTGTCCTGCTGCCAGATGTTCAATTGTGTCTGTGTCATACTGAGGTGAAAAAACCCCTTTAACAAAGACTGGGAGACAATTGTATAGTGTTACACAAACCCTTAAACACTCAATAGTGATCTCACAGATTTGATTTTCTTAAAATGTTGATATTTGTAGGTTGTTATTGGATCATTTCCACAGGGAGACGTTTCAAATGCAAATTTATGTTGCAGAAATGGCACTTGTGACATTTCCTAAGGTTTTCCTAAAAAGACTGCTTGGCTATATGTGCTCTGACTGCTATTATTAGCTAAGTCTGCAAAGAATGAAAACTAGAAAGTGCATGCAGAATAGCTAAAGGGTGAGCTTGCAAAAGAGTGACTCATATTTCTTTGTTTACTGCAGTTTTTGCGGCACTCCTGTTTGTATAACAAGGATTATAAATCGTGCTAGGCATACAACAGTGTCAGCAGCTAGAAGACAACTTGTTCCAAGGATAACCTTTTCAATGTGCTTAGCATCTAGAACCAGTGAAGTCATGCAAGAAAATCAGTCCTCTACCATTGCCTGTTTGGAAACAGATGTCCTCCCATGTTTTGTGGATACAAGGAGAATCAAAAGTCTATAGCCACCGAAATATCTAAATAATTAACATTAGAATGATCTCATCATTTCAACTATTGCTACTATTTCTCTGAAATCCAATGGTAAAATGTATATTGAGTGATATTGACAGCATAACTCCAGTAATCATCTTAAAAATCCCTGAGGTTATGCTCCTTAGGGCTCATGCACGTCATATCCATTTTGCAGAAATGTCCTATGCTTATCCACAAAACAGACAAGTATAGGACATGTTCTGTCTTTTTTGGGGGGCTGCGAAACAGACGGACAGATGCAGACAGCACACAGTGTGCTGTCTGCATTATTTGCGGCCCCTTTGAAATGAATGGCTCTGCATAAAATGCAGATCGGATGTGAACCGAACATATGGTCATGTACATGAGTCCTTAGCGTGTAAATTTTAATTCCTATTACAATATGGGCTACTAGTGAGAGACTTAAGTTACTGCAGACATTGTACTTTTTCTTTAAATGTATTGCATGCAATGATAACTCATTGATTGTAAGGTGCCTATAGACCTTGGCTCAACACCTGGTTGTCCACCAACTCTCTCTCCTGACTACCCCATTCAAATGCATGATGAGTTTGGCCAAAAATCTATTGAGGTCATTAATTAAGTCCGGCGTTTCAGACGCTGGTCTTAATACCCATTTAGCTGGCGGTGTATGGGTTGAATTTATGTAGAGGTGCCGGCCTCTACATAACTTCAACGTATCCACTTCCTGCCTAAAAATACACCAACTCTTTTGCTGGCTTAAAACTTGCATAGAAAATGATAAATGAGATGGGACTGATGGTCCACTCCCTTCCCCGCCAACACCATGCCCCCATTTTTTAGACCTGGCACGAGCAAAAAACCTTTGCACCACAATCTGTGACAGATATATGCCAAAAAGTGGCTTATATCTGTTTGTAACTGACCCCACATGTATTTTTAATTAGACAAAAAGTGGTATTTGTTTTCAGTTGGGCAAACAATTCTACCGGATCCATTGATTAGTGTGTATCTTCAATATATTTACTATCCCGTACCTACTATAGCAATAACAAATAACAAGACAGGTGCACACTGAGGTCTTACTAAGCCCTTAAACTGATGTTAAAATTGAGAGATTAGTCAACATATCCTGCTGTAGAGGACATGTCTCAACCCGAGCACCATGCCAAGGTTTCTCAAGTAGCTCGGGACCTAACACTCACCTACCTGAGCCGTATGGGCAATACCAGGGGCCAGTGTAATTTTGCCCACTGGCCCCCTCTACAGCAGGATATGTTGACTAATCTCTAAATTTTAACATCAGTTTGAGGGCTTAGTAAGACCACAGTGTGCACCTGTCTTGTTATTTGTTATTGCTATATAATTATATTGTTTATCACATCCACACAATTGTCATCTTGTGTAGGATGTCTATTGTGGTACTTGTGGTCCGCTGCAGGCATCCTCCACCGTATGCATTTTTTGCTGGGGATCGCCATTAGCAACGGACCACAAGTGCAGAATCTGCTCCCCTGTATATATATGCACAACTGCATATTGAGTGGAGCACATCCTGCTTCATGCCACCTTTCAGTTGTTTTGTATCCCGTACCTAAGGCTACAGAATTTTAATAAAGACCATCGATGTTGATGCCCTATGGTGTAATATGCTTAATCATTCAATACGGCATTAATTCGTACTTGCAGCCTTTCACTCTAATTCCAAAATGGGTCTGATGGATGATCATTTGACCATTTCTTTTCATCAGCATCCTCTTTTGACTAAGCCTAGTTTCACATTTGCGGCTTAGCTCTCCAGTAGATTGTTCCAGCAGATAAAAGCCTGCCAGATTTCTCCGGATGCGGCATTGCTAGATGTTACCGGAATTCCCACTGGTCCCTTGACTATAAAGGGGTCTGGAGGAGATCCAGCTGTCACCCAGCAAATATGCCTGGATTCGGCCAAACAAAAAAATGCTGCATGCAATGTTTTTTGTCTAACCGATTCTCGGCATTCTATGCTGGAACAGCCGGCCGGAGAGCATAGATGCACATGTGAAAGAAGCCTTATTCACTAGTTGCACTGTGTATTTGCAGAGCTAGTCAAATAAGACCACTAAAGGACAAAACTGGTCACATGACCCTCCATCAGCATTAATCAGGAGCAGATTGGCCTTAGACCCTATAGGAAAATTTCCCGTTGGTCCGATGCCCCAGGGAGCCACCAAAGTTCTCCTCTCTTCTGCTGACCAGGTACATAATGAGCTCTCAACAATAATTAACATTGTGAGAACCAGGTACTCATGTACCCGGCCAGCGACATGCCCTCCTGAATTCAACTATGTCCCACATCTCACCTCCTAAGCCCCCTGCTCAATAGACAACTGGAGGAAGACAGAAGATGGTAGCTATTGATGGCCACCACAGAGGGCTCGCTTTTTGTGCTACACTGTGTTATTTGGTATTTTGCACTATGGTATTGTTGATGCTGCCTACTTGTGTTTCCCCGCCTTCTGTTTATTTGGACCTGCCTACAAAATGGGGCCACTTTTAATTTTTCTTTTCCAAATAATCAATGCTATAAACAAGGATTGAGCTTATTAAACAATCTGACAAAGGCGGTAATGGTTTAATAACAGTGTTTCACTAGTTGCCTTTATGTGCTGTTACCAGCACATGTTCAGAAATATAGATGTAGTGGCCAACCCCTTTATTACACATGAAACCCATATTTGGGACCCCCATGTATAAATAGTAAATACAAATAGTGTCAGCTGTAACCCAATGAGTTGTAGATAAGGAAGAAGGGGCAAGAAGAATTTGAATAACAGATTAATGTAGGATCAGACCACAGATATTTTTATAATGACTATATGCTAAGTTTTTTCGTTTTTATTGTAGATTCAGTGGGGCAAACAATACAATAGTTGTAATAGTGCATATAGCCTTTATACTGACATAGGGGTCCTGCTAGGTCAACTACATTGTGATATGTCATCTTTTCATTTAGCTAATGTAATAGGACAGTAACTACTAGCAATAATATTGACAATACAATTACATTGGGCATAGTATGATAAGCAATGACAGGATGCTCTATGGTTATTTCTGTACATGTAGTCAAATTTTCTGAAAAGCAAAAAGGAACCTCAGAGTTATGAGGAGCAACCAGGATTATGCAGCCAAAAAAACATTTTGGAAAAGTTGAATGTCTTTTAAAATGATTGCACATTGACCATAGAAGGAGACTTGTTTTGTCTCTCTTTACAGTATAGGTCAAGTAACATTTTTATAGGATACCATCTCAATTACTGATAACTGGATCAGAGCCATATGCTTGGCATGTATTCCCGGAAAAGCGCTCTGCATATCATCCTAAGTATCCATAAGTCTTAATTCAGTCAATGGAGACCAAAAGATTGTCCTTTGGCCTTTGTTGGGCCACTATATGTCGGTATACCTTTTTTTCCTACTGTATAGACTGTGTAGGAAAGTGGATCACCACAAAAACGAACCTTGCCATTTCCTTTTTTAACATTATGAGTTTATGACCAATAGGCTAGGCAAAGTATGTTACTACATGCCTACAGTGAAATACGTCAGAGCATTCCTTTGGAGGTATACCTTAGGGAATCTTCTCCTATTTTCCCAACATGTATCTTTGATGTAGGTTTAGAAACAGAGGGGGAGATTTATAATCTCCCTTGCGCCAGAAAAAATCTCTTTAAAAAGTTTTTTTTTACACCATCCACACCAATTTCCCATAAGGGGCTTGACAAGGGCAGGAAAGGGGAGTGGCCAACAGCCGAGCCAAATTTACAGTATCTTTATTTACACTAGTTTTCTATTCCAAATGAAGCCAGAAATGTACGGAAGCTCTGAGCTGTCATACATTTATATTTAGGCACACTTCCTGAGGATGAGCTTAATTTATGATGAGTCTTCATCATAAATTAGGCACATCCTCTGGAAGTGCAGTGGATATCAAGACTGCCGCAGAATGCACCAGTCTTTATAAGTCTCCCCCAGTGTGCACAAGCACTAAAGATGGCCATACACATTAGTCTAAAGTTGATCAAAACGGACGATTTTAACCATAACAATCATTTGTCAGGTGAAATTTAACAACAAATGTTTTAGCCAACCGATGACAGACAGATATCATCTGAAAAGAAGTTTGCCATGTTTGAAATTTTCTTATGATATACGGAAGAAAGACCTTTTATTTAAAGAATCCTTGGTGGATGAAAGATCTTTCATTGAAAAGAACATTCACAGAAATATCTTTTATCCAGTTTGCACAACTGTAATCGCCAACGTTGAATAAAATATGTATGGCCGTGTCTGCCAAACAAAGGTCCACCAGATGATTGTTTGTTCAACTGATGTTTAACCATCAACCATCTTCTATCTAATGTGTGTGGTCACATTAAGATTGTCCTGAGTGTAATGTGACAATGTATAGTAACCCATCACTACAGTGATCACTGGTGATATGTATGGTGTTTTTAGTCTTTCAAGAGAACATTTGACAATGACCATTAGCAGACCGGTATTCTATATTTTTACAATGTTTAGCCGAAGATTTCCACTGACCTAACCAAACTATATTGGGCAAATGGTAGGAAATGATTGTATAAAGCAGATGAGCTTTAGCATAGCATTACATTTTGAAAAAGCATCTATACACAAACAGTGTATAATGAGATTTTCTACAAGTTTATTGATTGCAGAAATAAAGGCAGTCATTTTCAATGAGATATCTCTTGATGGGAAATGTCACTTTATAGAGTTTTAACAGGAAGCCTAGCATCAAAAAGCAGCCATGTCATATTTTGAAATAAAATCTGCATCAGGAAAGATGTTGGTTAGCTAAATATGACCACAGGATGAAAATCAGAATTAACATTGTTTTGTATGTCAGTAAGACTTTTTAGCTTAATTAATAAACCCTCCTTCTACAATGATGAGCAATGTGTCTAAATTTCACCATTATGTAAAACATTTACTGAAGTGTATTCATAAAAAGATGTAATAATTACTTTAACAGAAATGTTGCTTTTCTTATATTTTCATGCAGCTCTTTTTTTCATGAGAGTGGCCGTGAACCTGTAGGTGGCACTAGGATGTAGGATTTCAGAATATTAGACAAGGAGAATGCTGTCAGAGAGCACAAGCAATGCACCAGTTTGCTTTTCCGCACAACCAACGACAATTTGATTTTAACAAGCAAACAATGTCTTCTACCTGTTTAAATGGTAGCTCAGTTTCCAGCCCTGTTAGTTCAGAAAAGCCAAACTTGTTGTTGCTTTTTCAATTGACTCCTACACTCAGCAATTAGGGATAATTGAGACACGAGCTATGAAAATGTAATTTTATGAGCTGTAACCCAAGGTAAAATTGTATAATGAGTGATGTGTACTGCACTGCCCTCCATGTATCTGGATAAAAAGCATAGGGAGAAAACAGGCTTTTCTCATCGGCAGATTGTTACCGAGTAATCAGAAGAAATGTAACCGAGGATTGGGCATGACTCTTCTGAGCCATTCAATTTATGGCATTTATTAGCAAGCTAAAGTATGTGTTTCTTCTGCATCATAAAGATCAGATAATGTAAGTTTATATCATGGAAGTAGACCTAAGGCATACAGATCCTTCTTATTACAATATACTCAGCCACATTACAAAGGGAGATGTTTATTGACTAACACTTCCATCCTGAAAACCTGGGGAAATCCACTTTATTGAAGCTTAACCAGGCTTATTAAAGAAAAGACATATTGAGTTTATTGAGATGTTTTTAAAAGTAATACAAAAAGTGAAGAGCCTAGGGAAATATCAAAAGTGGAGCACAAGTTTACTTATTCTGAATCATTTCATTTTAGTTGTAAAGTTAAAGGGGTTGTCTCACTTCAGCAAATAGCATTTATCAAGTAGAGAAAGTTCATACAAGGCACTAACTAATGTATTGTTATTATCCGTATTGCTTCCTTTGCTGCCTGGATTCATTTTTCCTTCACATTACACACTGCTTGTTTCCATAGTTATTACCACCCTGCAATCCAGCAGCGGTCGTCGTGCTACAGGGAAAAGCACCGACCTATGTGAGCTCCCACTGTCCCGGCCACGAGAGAAGTCACCACTTTTTCCTATAGCGTGCAAGCACGGCCACCTCTGATGGATTGCAGGGTGGTCATAACAATGGAAACAAGCAGTGTATAATGTGATGGAAAAATGAATCCAGCCAGCAAAAGGAGGCAATATGGACAATAACAATACATTAGTAAGTGGCTTGTATTGACTTCCTCTACATAATAAATGTCACTTGCTGAAATGAGACAACCCCTTTACGAAAGAAGTTCTAGGGAAAGAGTCAGTAATAAGTATACAATACTTCTAGTAAAATGTCAGGAGGACAGAAATTAACATGGCAGCATTCTGGGGATCCCATTGAGTTACCTTTTTGGTTTATCCAATGTTCCAAAATCTAGAATAACTGAGAATGAAGAAGTAAAATTGATCATCATTTGAAGAACCAGCTCCAGGCCAAATTTATGCTGCAAATAGATGGTAAAATGGAAGTTGCAGCCCATATATTCAGTTGCACTTACATGCAATACCGTAAGAATGTCAATGAGTGACAATTATATCAAGGCAAAAATATAGAGTAAAATATATTTTCTTGCAAGTTGGTTTTAAAATTGTTGTCCACAGTGTCGTGATTTCTGTGTTTAGCTCCAACCAAATGTGCCAGTGGTATGGAGCAGACATCTAGTTCCTCTCTAGACTGACACAATCCACCTTTTACCAGATTTACCCTTGGACCTGCAGTTTAAGACAATAAACCACCCTGAATATCATTTTATGCTCCAAGAATCATTCACCAAAATAAGTATTTTGGTAGGAGGGGGGGGGGGGGTTGGCATAATTCAAGGAACCGACCCTGTTTTCGCCACCAAGCCTTTACACTTTGAAGTAGTCTCCATTCAATGACAGCTGACCCAGGCAGGACAAAAAACAGATGAGTGGCACCTATGGGACAGGCAGAATCGCAGTCAGTGGATTATTATTTATTATTAAAGCGCTATTCATTCCATGGCACTGTACATATGATAAACAATTGCACTAAGCATGAACAAGGCGAGTTACAAACAGAGAGGGGACCCTGCCTGTGAGGGCTTACAATCTACAAAGTATGGAGGAAGGATACAGTAGGAGAGGGTAAAGCTGGTCATAGGGATATAGAAGCAGCAGGGTCACTAGTTGTAGGCTTGTCTGATAAGGTGGGTTTTTAGGTTTCTTTTGAAGGATTCCACTGTAGGTGAGAGTCTGATATATTGGGGTAGAGAGTTCCAGACGATGGGGGATGCACAGGAGAAATCTTGGAGGCGATTTTGGAAATAGGTGATAAGAGGAGAGGAGAGAAGAAGGTCTTGTGAGGATAGGAGATTACGTGTGGGGATAAGTGGATAAGCCAAGGTCAGAGCAGGCAGAGGTCAGTACAGGGTCAGTAAGAGGTCACGGTGGGAGAACAGGTTAAACATTCTCAACAGGCAAAAGTCAGGCACAGAAGATCAGATGACACTAAACACCTTTGCAGGAACTAGGATAGCTCCTCATCCTCATTGCTCAGGCACCTTCACTTAGGCAAAATACTGTAAAACAGTTATGATCTGCTCACCCTTGTCTCGCTCCTCTACATGAAGCTTGAATGCTTTCACCAGCACTTCAATAAAACATATTTATGTTAAAATCAAATCCCTGACTGATGGATGAGGCCGCTAGAGATCATGAGACCAAAAATGCTCTATTAGGTCTAGTTATAATCTAGCCTATATTGCTCTGTCTATGCCACCATTACATATGTGTAGAAAAATAGGATGCTCCTCTTGAGTCCTGTAGCAAGGAGAGTAACTCCTTCAAGTTATATAGTAGCCGGACTGGTTCCAAAATGTCTATTGCAAGAGAAATGGTTTAGAGAAAACCCATTTAGCTGCATTCACCAAAATAAGTAGCATCAAAGGCAAAGAAAAGAAATTACTTTCTTGGTATAGATGAAAGTCTTTTCTTTCTCCACTTTGTCTTCTTGGGACCATTTTGCTGGTGCCCAATTCAGGTCATTTTCTAATGACACATTCCCTTTAAAGCCTAATTTTAACTAATAAGATATACCTCTAAAGCCTCATTCACACATCTGTGTTCCACGGATGTGTGACCTTGGAGAAATTTTATTTCAGGGAGCATGGTGCAGAAGCTTGTGTAAATTAACCTTGCTCTAATGTAAGGCATGCTATGATGGTACTTTTATCTGATTCAGTTGCCTAAGGAACGTTGACGTCTAAAGATATAGGAAATGGTCCTGCAGGTCAATATCTTGTAGATGGATACTTGTCATAAATGTAAGTTCCTACTACACATGACTTGAAAAGGAGATCTTGCGGATCTTTACACTGATGGCATTGAGGGCATAGTGTGAGGGAAAACCTGTTGGTGGCGGCTATCAGCTCTCTTATCAGTGTTTTAGAGGGCTGATTGGAGGTTGCTGTATAGTTAAGTCTCAATCTCTGAGGAACTTCATGAGTACATTTAAAAGTTCTTGTTAAAGAGAACTTTTTCTGACAAGTCTGTTTTTGTAAATACTTCTTCATGAAATAATAAGACCGTAGCATCTTTTCTTAAATTTCTGTGCTGTGCCATTCCTATATTATCTCTCCTAGAAATGTATAAATACATTGACAACTGGTCTAACACTGTGCTGGCAGTATCAGACTTTGTAGGGTCACATCCTTTTGACAAGGTGAATGGTAACACCCAGTTGTCAATGTATTCATACATTTCTAAGAGGAATAAAATAGAAATGGTACAATGCAGAGTTGGAAGAAAAGGTGCTCCAGAATTGTCGTTTGCTGGTGAATACAAGCAGTTATTAAAATTTACGTCACGAGTGGTGACAGGTCCTCTTCTAAGTGCAATTGTCTAATGACAGCTGCATCTTAACGGTAATTACATTTTCGGCAAAAAGAATTATTAATCCTTTTCTAACAGTTTACAGGCAGATGAAGAGATAAATAGTAAGGAGCTTGCAAGGGAATTGTGTACATACTATAAGCCAAGGCAGTTCTGGTTCAAGCTTGGTGCTGCAAGGCATGAATGCTATCTGAGCCACCATGCTGTCCAGCTGTGGATCCCATCATAAATAATGCATACATCTGGAATCACTGTATTCATTTCCTATGGTGTAGTCCCAGCATATAGATGCGAGAGGTCAAAAATAATAAAAATAGAAGAGCAGTTGGAATAGGTCTTTGTGATAAAGAGTTTTTTCCTGTGTTTTCACAGATATATTATCTGTCCAATAGTAGGACACTTTAATGTACTGCTTTACTGTAGATTTAGCACTAAAGCCTATACAGCAATGGGCATGGAGGGGCTGTAAAACTAATGCTCCCTCTCGCTACATTAGGGTAGATTATTGATCCAGACTGAGGAATGTGGGAATTTATTGGTGTTAGAAAAGGAAAGCTTGTGTTAGATTGTATAGAGTGAATACCTGGAGTTAATTGTGCAGTATTAAAGGGATAATACCATCATTTTTATATGACATATTAATGCCTATATGGGAATATTCTATACAATTTTTTTGTACAAAGAACAGGTGGATGATTTGTTGGATATAATTTTTTGAAGTCACAAAACATAGCATAACATCTTCCCCTCACAGCAGCAGTACACTGACAATGGGGTACCTATCTATAGAAAAGTATTATCTCTCTGTGCTGACTGCCACAGCAGGGCAATATTTTGTGGGTAAAAGGGTTGCGCAGTGCAATGATACCGATGATCTATCCTCAGGATAGGCCATCAATATAAGAACAGCTAATCAGCTGTTTGAAGAGACTGTGTTTACCTGCACACCATTCTCGATTGTTGCGGTGGCGCAGTGTAATTACAGCTGTTCCTGCCATGTAAGTGAATTGGAGAGTGTTATTGAACCTTAATTAGGTTCCACTGATTATCATGTGAAATCCAAATTAGTAGAACGTTACCAAGCTCCCAGAATAATTTGAGATACAAACAGTATGTGTCCAACAAGATCATTCCACTTTAATGAAACAGTGTGTAAGATGATATAATACTTACAGAAAAAGGTGGCAGATACATACCAACCTTCATTAACCATAAACATAATATTTGACATTAACATTGATTGGTACAGAAGGGGGCGATCCCTTATACTCCCCTCATGCTTATCTATTTTATCGGCTTGTTCATTCATTCGCTGAACGCGTGGAACTGCCGCGCTTCCCAGTATTATGACTAGATTGTCTGCAGAGCATATGCAGACTATCTCAAGGCCAAAGAAGAAATATTAATATAATTCTAGAAGAAAGTTAATAGTGACATAACATATAATATATTTCACTTTTAACATTGTTGCACTCACAAGAGGAAGCTACAATTGCACTGCACCTTCACTACAATCTAAGTGGCATGCAAGTGACTTGGCCTCTTCAAACAGCTGATTGGTGGGGGTGCCAGAAGTCAGTCCCCTGCCGATCTGATATTGATGACCTATAATGAGGATATAATAATATCATTACACTGCACAACCCCTTTCGTTTTCAATTATATAGTAGTGCCGTAATGGAAAATAAAAATAGCCCAATTTTTTTAGATAATTGTTTTCTGTAAATATTTCTTTCTGGCCAAAGTGTCCCTTAAAGATTGCATTTGATGAATTGCTACAGATTTTCAGTATTTAATGTCTAAATCAGTCTCCATTATGAACAAATTATATCCTAAAGTTATCTCCTGTATTTGATCTGGTGAAGGAGCCGATAATTCAAGCCCTTCTCTGCATCATGTCTTATACGGTACAGACCCCCATATAAAGTGCATTGCTCAGTTTGAAGGATCTCAGGTTAAACACTGGGAATATGAAATCCTTAGCTTTCATGCTTTTTGTTTGGCTAGGGCATACTATGGAACTGAACATAATAAAATTCCCTAATCCTTAATATTTTCGAGCTAAGACTAGAATGCGCATTGAACATTCCTTATGTGAACTAGAACAGGGAAATGTGAATGCAAAGATCAGGAGTGAAATTTGTAGTTTTCCAGGTGACAGTGATCTGCAGGACAACTGACAGTAATGATATGCAAATATCACCACTCAGGCTCAGCATACGAATGAATGGTATATACATTTCACAGTCAGGTAGTCTACCGAACAGCATATAGTACCCAATCTCTGCTCATCTTCCTCACAGTAAGCTGACATTGAACCCTAGGATGGTTCGGAGGAAAGCAAAAACACACTTGAATACTGCAGATCAATGTGGCAACCAGATCTGCAGATAAATATTTGACATTAATACCAGTGATCTTGGATATTGTTGTAATTGCTCCAGGCACATTAAGCTTTGGCTTCCAGTCTAAGGATTCCTTCACGAAAGACTGAAAGCACACCCCAGAGAGAACCCAATACATACTGCTTTATTTACCCACTGGGTGCAACATTTAACATTTAACACCTATCTCAAGCTTGACAACCTCTATAATGTCCATATGCCTTAGGATGGCGAACAGTAAGGTGTTGCCATAGCAAGACAACCCCTTTAATCTAGTTGGGCATCATTTGCTTAAATGGATTGGTCACTTTCTGATTACTGCTGACCAATGTGTATGTCAGATGACTATATGGCAATTACTTTCTTGATATTATGTGCTAATTGCTATATTTCATAAACCATGTCCCTTGCTGTGCACATAGAGGTCCTATCCATAAGATGGCCGTGGATGAAGGGTCATGTGACCAGACACATCACTCAGCCTCCTCCATTCTAACACACTGCACCCGCACTAAACTCCCAACAGCGCAGATGGCAGGTGCAATGTATTGGATTGGACAGCTATTTTATGGACAGGACCTCCATGCAGGCAGCGCAAAAGACTTGCAAAAAAGGGATATACTGTATGAAATATATAAAATGGTGTAGAAAATCAGCAAAGACCATATTAGTAAGTGCCATATAGTCATCTTATAAACACATTGATCAACAGCAACCAGAAAAGTGGCCAACCCCTTTAACATTGTCTTAAAGTGGAAGGATCAGAGAAACGTAAAATGATGCAAACTGTCCTCTTCCATATCATACAATGAATGTAGCATGTGTCATCTGTGAAGCATTTCATCAATGCTTTTCATAATGTCTTTAATAAATAAGGCCTAAAAGAATATGTAGGATTGGTTCACAGAATCCAGCAAAGTACTCTGTATGTTAAAGCGAAGCCACATCCATTTTGAATGCATTGGAAGAACATGTATGATGAAAATACACTGCACATTTCCTCTTTGTCATATCTTTTACAGATGATAAGATATCATAAACCACAATATGTTACTTCCTTTATCTTTGTGTAAATGTCCACCTGCTCTTATTGTATATTATACTTCTGTGTGTATTATTTTTATGTTCTTAATGTTGGGTTATAATTTAGTATTCTTCTTGAGATCCAATTCATTTCAAATTCATCTAGTAATGTGGCCTGAAGGAATCACTTGACCTCCCAAACAATGGTCTCCCAATGTCCAACCACAATCAATATTAGAAATGAATCACTTGTATTCTAACAAAAATTGATGGGTGTGAACCCTCTTTGTGAAATCATTTGACAACACATTGACACATCACCAGGCTATGTTTTTGAAGAAGCCATATAAATACAGCTAATCACAAGATTGTATCTTATTCTTGAAAATCAGGGGGAACTTTGGGAATGGTGTTTCTAATCTCTGAGAATGGGGTTGGTTTCCTGTCCATGGCACTAACTGCCAACTGTTCTATATTGCTCTGACTTGTATAGTTGCAGTATTTAATCTTAACCCTTTAGTGACCAGCCAGGTGCAGTGGTGTGGAAACACTGCACCCATCAAGTAGGAGATCTGAAATACCCCCAAGTTCATGTAGTGGAGGGTTCAAATTAGCCAGGAACATCTAAGAGCCCAAGTAGGAGAACCAGCAGCTGGTATCTCTCCTTGCCTCAAACACGCACCACCAATGCTAAGAATATATATCACAAGCGCTTATTCTCTCAAAATAGATAAGTAATCTTTCTGCAATCTAGATATATCCTGACACTGCAATCATATGTGTATCTTGGGAACAACTATCACACAGTCTGCAACCTGGGAACTGTTCAAGTATTTAACTAAAAGTGGAATTTAGTTCACCATTGCAATTGACTAAAATTCATTTAGCCCCACCTGGTGCTATCACATAATTATATAGGACAGGGTTTCTCAACTCCGGTCCTCCACCTACCAGTCAGGATTTGAGAATATCCCACAGAATGAATACCTGTGGTAGGTCCTGATGCACTGACACTAATTATATCACCAGCTCAATACTAAGGAAACCCTAAAAACATGACTGGTAGGTGGGTCCCCAGGACTGGAGTTGGGAAACTCTGATATAGGAGGTCTATGTTCTGTCGTGTATATACACATAATATAACATTTATATCATATTATCTTACTGTTTTATTTACCACTATTTTTAATAAACTTTATTTTTAATTTTCTATCATCTGCAGGGCCAATCGGGCTATTTTATATTAGTCTTTGTTTCTACTCCTGAGTACTGGGAGCTTTGGCTGTGCACTCCATTGTGTAGACAGATCCTTATTACGTGTAAGTGAGGCGTTCACTTTGTATTGTTGACCATTTCAAAAAGTAGTACAACATTTGAAGAACTCCCTGCACATGAAAACTAAACCAGAACACTTCAAAACTGCAGTGATCAACCAAGCAGGAGGGTAATGGCAGAGAGTCTGTGAGGTATCACTGCATAGATAACTGACTGCTTTCATATATAGGGATGAGACAGGAGGCAGGCTGAGGCTCATGGTAAGAGGCGTTTTCCTGCTGGATTTGTATGAAATTTATGCAAGCCATCATTTGAAATATGTGGCATACAGTACAGTAAGGCCCCACAATCAAATGTTGCATGCAGCAGCCATAATACATCCATGTACATGAGACTCAGCTTGGTAAGGCTGGGGCTACATGAAGATCATGGGCGCAACACCTGTCGTACGGCCAAAGATAGTTGTGTAGTAGGGCAGCCATTGAACTGAATAGGGTCACAGCCTGTCTCTCAAGTTGCTATGACCTTGACACCCAGAATTGCAAAAAATCCAGCTGTGTTGGATACTTTTGTGATTCTGAGATCATGGTTTCCGCAACTTGCGAGCACCACTACAACCCCATTCAGTTCAATGACTGCAATGCTACACAGTGATATTTTGTCATACAACTGGTGTTGTGG
Organism: Bufotes viridis; assembly: GCA_033119425.1. Taxonomy (NCBI): domain Eukaryota; kingdom Metazoa; phylum Chordata; class Amphibia; order Anura; family Bufonidae; genus Bufotes; species Bufotes viridis. The sequence continues at coordinate 171,273,118 of CM065590.1, forward strand.
CAAGATCATCATGTAGCCCAGCCTAGAATTTTAAGTTCCAAACTATTCTTAAAGGCAATATGCCCTTAACTGTGTTAAATACATTCTGACCTTACATTGTGCAGCCATGTAGAGAACTTGAAGCTCCAAGAATAGTTAAAGGGGTTCTGCAGTTATTTTAAACTAATGATTTATCCTCTATATAGATCATCAGCATCTGATCAGCGGGGGTCCGACACCCGGGACCCCCGCCAATCAGCATCACTGGCAGTAGCGCCGCAACCTTCTCGCTGTTTACCGCAGACCCAGTGACGTCACGAATAATATCACTGGCCTTGGCTGGGCTAAGGTCTGTTCACTCGAATGAAGCTTAGCCGCGCCCAGGCCAGTGATACTAGTCGTGACGTCACTGGGCCTGCGGTAAACAGCGAGAAGGCTGCGGCGCTATTGCCAGTGCCTCTGCCTTCTCAAATAGCTGATTGGCGGGAGTCCCGGGTTTCGGACCCCTGCCAATCAGATGCTGATGATGTAGCTAAAGCATAAATCATCCGTTTAAAATAACTGCAGAACCCCTTTAATAGGTCTGGTCTTTTGATTTAAAATAGCTACAGAAAATGAATTTATCTATAGCATGTGATTTATACCAACAACACATGTGCTTCTATGTTATAAAAGTATTTCTAGAAGAATGTCCATAGAGCAAAACATTACATGAAAATGCATATTGCTGATACTTACTGATTGCCGATACTACAGTGATTTGATAAACCGAACCTGCATACTTCAACTTTCTTTAAGTATTAGAATTATATATAAAACCTCCCAAATTTCTTTCTAATCTAAACGTAAATATGCTATGTCTAAGTCTAGTGTGCTGATGACATAATCTCTTAAGAAATCAGCTCTTGAACTAACCGAGCCGATAACCTCTTTCTAATCTGATCATTTCAGTATCCTCTGAAATCCTGATTATCTCCGAGCTGTTCAACAGTCTAATTCTTCATCCAGAATTCTGCTCTGCTCTATATTAACTTTTCTCCATAATGATGGATTGTTAACCTTAAGTTATCTGCTTGAATTGTACTGAGCAAGGAGACAAATGCAGAATTGATAGTCCTGTATATTTCGCTTTCAAGAATCACTCAAACATTTGAATAGATTATACTTTATAATACCCAGGGGCTTGAAGCGTTGTTTCACTGATTTATTAATCTGCCTCCTGCATTCTAATTTATTTGTACACAAATTGTTTTATTGTGAATTGGAACAGGCTGGAAACCTGGCCCAATTTAGACTCTGGCGAACCTAAGAAATATGCTAGAATGGCAAAATTTCACGTACTGTAGAATATGAATACTCCATGCTTTAAGGGTATATTTTGTTTTGCAGGATATACACTCATGTATTGTAAAATTCCATAAAAGTTGGTTTGTTGGAGTTAAAATAAAAATACCTAAATTGCAAGAAAGAGGTAAATAATAAAACATATGATTCTTACTGGGTTCAAATAAGCTTTGCTCCAGCATCTCCATCCGGTTCTCCCAGCCAGGCTGTCTTTAAATGACTACAATGGTGATGTGCCTTTATACCGCATGCAGCAGCCAATCACTTGACTCAATCATGGGAAGTATATGGCAAGTCATCACTGAAGCTAAGAAGATGACATCAAGGCTACAATGGCAGGGAATTTCGAGGTGAAGCCACTAGAGTGCAGGGTGTTTGAATCAGTAGGTATAACTTGGTTTATTATATTAACCTCTTCTCCCGTGTCGCAATTTATATTTTATATATAAATATTATATAATATTTTTATTATATATATATTATATAAATATTTTTATATAAATTTATATTTATATACCCCTTTAATATGCAGTTCCTTAATATACTTACCCAAATTACACACTTTGAAGCAACAAGAGCAGGGAAGTCATGAATAAGCCAACTTCTCAAAGCCTACTTACATCTCAACAACAAGTTACATTGAAGTTCTTTGACATTCTTGAATCTGTGGCCCAAATTGCAGGAGGGCATCAAAAGTAATCTATACATTGTCAGATTGTACAAGAGCAACCTCTGGATTTTTTTTTTTACAGCATCACTCGTCATCAGCTCACTTTCACTCATGCTGGCAACATAAATTATTTAAGAAATGTAAGTCTGTTAGCATGTTACCCTCCAAATTGAAGGTGTAGTACTTTTTAAAATTTTCACTAAATCTCCATATCCATATATGAAAATATATGACTGGCACATTATCCAAGAGTTCCCTGGCGTGGCAGCTATTCAGACAATGTGCTAACGACAAGACACGGTGGTTTGCATGCTGTGCAGTCAGAGCCTGAAGAGAGGCATAAATGTTCTAAACCTGAGTAACACCTGCATGACCAGGCATCTAAGTGCAAAGCAAGAGTTTCAATGGAGTAGACATCTGTAAAACCACAAAAGATCTGAGGCTCCTCCTGCTCCCCCTTTCTGCTGCGGTATCGGCCTCTTCCTCCCCCTCTGAAGCGACAGGGACCACCTGGCACCCCACAAAGAGAGGAAGTGACAGCAACATCACCACTACATGCAGTCACCAAGCATTTCCACATTGTGCCATGGAATCTTTCAGCTGTCCATCCACCAAACACTGGAGAAAAAGAGGAAGTACCCCTCTACCCACCCGCGATCCCTGGCCCTAAATGCCAGTATTTCAAAATTCCTGGCCTACGAAATGCTGCCATTCTGTCTGGTGGAGACGGATAGTTTGTAAAAAAGTAAGTATGTGATTCCCAGCAAGAATCACAGAAATAAACGTGGCCTAAATGGGTGGGACTGCTCCAAACCCCAAACACTGTGGCGTGTTTCTAACTGGGGGGGCAGTTCCTCCGCATGTGGTTCGCAGCGAATGGCTATCCCCAGCAAAAATTGCATACAATGGAGGATACCGGCGCGAACCACAAGCACCACACAAACATAAACACATAACTCACAGAAAAAAGATGCACCACATGGATAAGCAACTGACAAAACTGGCTAATCCCTCACTCGGATGTTAAAAGCTGAGAGATTCGCCAATATTTCCAATCAGGAACATATCGGAGCCCCTTCAAGCACCACTTCACGGTATCTCAGCATGACATGGGGTCCTACCACTAGACTACCTATGGCGTGGGAACAAGGTCTGAACAGGTATTAAGCAGCCTACAGCCCCCTCCCACTCACCTGCATTGCAGGACCAACAATGCAATGGGGAACAAATGAGGCCGCAAGCTACACCTACAACAGACCATGTGACACCGGGTTCCAGGTGCAAAAGAATGTTTACCAGCCATATGCAATGGCACATTCAATACATATAAAACAAGAATCACAGAAATAAACGTGGCCTAAATGGGTGGGACAGCTCCAAACCCCAAACACTGTGGCGTGTTTCTAACTGGGGGGGCAATTCCTCCGCATGTGGTTCGCAGCGAACGGCTATCCCCAGCAAAAATTGCATACAATAGAGGATACCGGCGCGAACCACAAGCACCACACAAACATCCTACACAAAATAAAACATGTGCGGATGAAAATATATAAACACATAACTCACAGAAAAAAGATGCACCACATGGATAAGCAACTGACAACACTGGCTAATCCCTTACTCGGATGTTAAAAGCTGAGAGATTCGCCAATATTTCCAATCAGGAACATAACGGAGCCCCTTCAAGCACCACTTCACGGTATCTCAGCATGACATGGGGTCCTACCACTAGACTACCTATGGCGTGTGAACAAGGTCTGAACAGGTATTAAGCAGCCTACAGCCCCCTCCCACTCACCTGCATTGCAGGACCAACAATGCAATGGGGAACAAATGAGGCCGCAAGCTACACCTACAACAGACCATGTGACACCGGCTTCCAGGTGCAACAGAATGTTTACCAGCCATATGCAATGGCACATTCAATACATATAAAACAAGAATCACAGAAATAAACGTGGCCTAAATGGGTGGGACAGCTCCAAACCCCAAACACTGTGGCGTGTTTCTAACTGGGGGGGCAATTCCTCCGCATGTGGTTCGCAGCGAACGGCTATCCCCAGCAAAAATTGCATACAATAGAGGATACCGGCGCGAACCACAAGCACCACACAAACATCCTACACAAAATAAAACATGTGCGGATGAAAATATATAAACACATAACTCACAGAAAAAAGATGCACCACATGGATAAGCAACTGACAACACTGGCTAATCCCTTACTCGGATGTTAAAAGCTGAGAGATTCGCCAATATTTCCAATCAGGAAAATATCGGAGCCCCTTCAAGCACCACTTCACAGTATCTCAGCATGACATGGGGTCCTACCACTAGACTACCTATGGCGTGTGAACAAGGTCTGAACAGGTATTAAGCAGCCTACAGCCCCCTCCCACTCACCTGCATTGCAGGACCAACAATGCAATGGGGAACAAATGAGGCCGCAAGCTACACCTACAACAGACCATGTGAGTTATGTGATTCCCAGCCTCAGATAAAGCGGTTTGGCCCATGTCCTACCACCAAAGAGGATTTCTGGACATTTCACAGTGCCTCCTGTTGCCTCCTCTACTTCCTCATCACATCAGCGCAACACCAACTTCAGCACAATTAGGGAAATGACAGCAGGCTGTTCTGAAACTGATGTTTGGGAGAAGAGCCCCATATGGCACAGGAGCTGTGGGCAGGCATGGAAGAACAGACCAATGAGTTGGTGCCACTGAGCCTCAAGCCCAGACTGGTAGTGTGCGACAACAGGTCAAATCTCGTATCAGCTCTGGGACTAGGTGGTCTGAAGCTAAAAATAAAATGCTCTGCAGATAGGCTGAAACTTACTCCTGTAGGACAAAAATAGTTGAACATTTTTAATAAAGACCAAGTGAAAAAAAAAATTTGTTGCCAAAAATGAATCATTAAAAAAGAATAAAAAATTGTAAAAATGTTGTTCAAAGCCTTTAATGATACAGTCACAAGGTATTAGTAGATAAAAATATTTGCATGCTGCTTGACCAGAAGTTTTCTCTATTTTGCACTGCTCACAGATGGGGCATCCACTCATTAATATCTTATTATTATAATCAATAATAGCAGTGTAAATTGCTATACTTACATATAGTAAATTGGTTATATTGTTAAGGTACAATTGAAATCTGTCCAAACCCCCCCATTTCTGCTGGAAGTAAATGGGTGGTGGAGTCCCCTTGCTAATTTTTACCAGGTTATATAACATGACCCTGCTGGGGTTTCCCAGGAATACAATATTGATTACCTATCCTCCCTGCAACCCCACCAATCAACTGTTTGATCTTCTAGGCCAGTGACTTCAAGTGAATGGGCCTAGGTTGCAATACAAAGCACAGCCTCTATACAATAATTGGTGGCAGCGGTGGGAGTTGGACCCCACAATCAGATATTGTTGACCTGTCCTTTTTCAATACATTTGACTTTGAAATCCATAACTTTTTTTGTGTTGGGTTACATAAATTTTTACACCTTTTATCATACATGGAGCTTAATTTATATGTCATTTTTATTTTAGTATTTTTTGTTATTTATAAACAAAATAATGTAAGAAAAGAAGGGGGAAAGTTTTTCGGCACAAAATTTGTGCCGAAAAACCCGAACTCGGCTTATACTCGAGTCATAAATTGAAACTGAAGAGCGGAGTGGGAGGAGGAGCGGGGGGAGGAGCTGGGGGCGGGCATTTGCGGCAGGGCCGATGCGCTCACTGCGCTCCGGCCCCACCGCTCATGTATAGTTTTTAAATTTGATTATAATGTACACTTATTCTTACTATAATTCTTGCCCCCTCTGTACCTCATTACATGCGGCAGGCGGGCAGTGAATACTTCAGGCCGGGCGGACGAGAGCAGCGTGACTTGCTGATGTCACGTGCCTGCCCGGCCTGCTTTATGAATGAAGCAGGCGGCGCAGGCACGTGGCGTCAGTCACACTGCGCTCGCTCTCCCGCCCGGCCTGAAGTATTCACTGCCCGCCTGCCGCATGTAATGAGGTACAGAGGGGGCAAGAATTATAGTAAGAATAAGTGTATAGTATAATCAAATTTAAAAACTATACATGAGTGGTAATGGGGAGATGGGGGGATGTGGATGGCACTGTTATGGGATGAGGGGATGTGGATGACACTCTTATGGGATGAGGGGATGTGGATGGCACTGTTATGGGATGGGGGATGTGGATGGCACTGTTATAGGATGGGGGATCTGTGGATGCCATCCACAGCCCCCATCCCATAAGTGCCATCCACATCCCCCTTCCCATAACAGTGTCATCCACATCCCCTCATCCCATAAGTGCCATCCACATCCCCCTTCCCATAACAGTGTCATCCACATCCCCTCATCCCATAAGTGCCATCCACAGCCCCCATCCCATAACAGTGTCATCCACATCCCCCTCATCCCATAAGTGCCATCCACAGCCCCCCATCCCATAACAGTGTCATCCACAGATCCCCCATAACAGTGCGTCCTCCACAGATCCTCCCATAACAGTGCGTCATCCACAGATCCCCCATAACAGTGTCATCCACAGATCCCCCATAACAGTGCGTCATCCACAGATCCCCCATAACAGTCGTCATCCACAGATCCCCCATAACAGTGCGTCATCCACTGATCCCCCATAACAGTGCGTCATTCACAGATCCCCCATAACAGTGCCATCCCCAGATCCCCCATAACAGTGTGTCATCCACAGATCCCCCATAACAGTGCGTCATCCACAGATCCCCCCCATAACAATGCGTCATCCACAGATCCCCCCATAACAGTGCGTCATTCACAGATCCCCCCATAACAGTGCGTCATCCACAGATCCCCCATAACAGTGACATCCATTTCCACCTCGGCTTATACTCGAGTCACTACTTTTCCCAGGTTTTTTTGGGTAAAATTAGGGGGGTCGGCTTATACTCGGGTCGGCTTATACTCGAGTATATACGGTAGTCTGTTTATCACGTTATTTAATTTCTTATTTTGTTTTTATTTTTTTATTATTTCTCCTCTTCATATCGGCCCTTTTGATATGTGGGATGAATAGGTTATGGTCGCTGGGGTGGGAAGTAGAAACTGCGGTTTGGCATGTGGTGGTGCTTTTTATCTTTTTATTTTGTACTTTATCTTTATTTATTTATTTTTATTTTACATGTTGCACCCCTCATAAGGTCATACAAGACCTATAGGGGGCATTAAACAACACTTTTCCTTAGTTTATTGCTGATTTATTTCTCCTGTAACTGGGACTGACATTTCAGCCCCAGGTACAGGGGAAATATAGCCCCCAGAGAGGTTGTGTAGCACTGTATGCTGATCTGGGTTTGATCTCCCAGACTCCCAGTTCTGGGCTGTCTCATTACTGCTGCGTGCGCAGCAGGAACTGGCATTGATGCTTCCTGATTGCGGTACACAGAGCTCATTGAGAGATGTGTATAAAGTCATGGTAAAGGCAATAATAATAAAAAGCTCGCCTATTATATGGAGAGCCCTGTTGTCCCAGAAAATATTAGAGAACCTATCATGTTGAACATGCAGTCCTACAGATGGTTTAGAGCAGCAGATGCCGCTATCAGTGATTGACAGTTTTCTCTCTATGTACAGTCACATAGGGAAGCCTGTAAATCACTGAAAAGAACCGCCCACTGGACTCCTAAGCATAGAAAGTGAAGGGATCTTAACTAAACAATAAAATACTTAATATTTTCCCACAAAAATATATATCAATCTGCTCAGTTATGACCCCGTTACACGCCCGGATATAACAAGCAATTGCGGGGAAGGAAGCATGCCTTCCAGATAATCGCTTGCTCGTCAGTGGAGGAGACCTCTACCTTTACGTCGCTCATCCCCATACAGAATCACTGTTCGCTGGCAGCAGAGTGATGTTTAGGCAGCTGCACCAACGATCTATTAATCTAATACCCGAGGAACAAGTATTTTGCTCGTTCATCGGGTAATCGACATCACGTTTACACAGCAGATTATCACTAATGAACATCCATACGAACGCTAGTTAGCAATTATCTGCTCAAACATTGAGCAGTGTAACAAGGAGCCCACAGATCAGACACCAAGTTCAGGATGGCAGATTCCCTTTAATACTTTCGGACATTGGAAGGGACAGGATGCATCATGAAAACCTTTTAAAAATGATTTTACCGTAAAGGCTGGAACAGCGGATCATTATGATATAACAACATGTAGCTCCAATGCTTAGCATGACCTAAAGAAACTGAATCAGGCTACTTTCATACTAGCATTTCTATTTTCCGGTATTGAGATCCGTCAAGACCCACAATGCAAGTCAATGGGGGCAGATCCTTTTGCTCTGACACAATCTGACACAATAGAAAACGGATCCGTCCCCCATTGACTTTCAATAGAGTTCATGACGGATGGGTCTTGGCTATGTTACAGATAATACAACCAGATCCGGTTATAACTGACGCAGATGGTTGTATTATCAGTAAAGGAAGCGTTTTTGCTGAGCCCTGCCGGATCAAGGAAAAACGCTAGTGTGAAAGTAGCCTAAATGAGGTCTGTAACTGAAGAAAAGAAACTTCTCTACAGACTAGACAATTTAGGTCAAGTGGTCCTTACTTGCTAGCAGAGGTTATCATACTTGTCAGGTTGGTGAGCTGGTTTGATTAAGAACAGATACATTTTTTCAATGATTGGATAAGAAGTAATTTGGATGTTTGACACTCTGACAATGAAAATCTGACCTGGTTTTGTCAGTGACAGATTTGTGTGTTTTAACTATTTCAATCCAAGAGGACCAGTATAAATGGTCCTCCCGATGGCTTTTCAGTAGATAATAGATGAGTGGCTTTCCTTACTGTGTGAATTGCAGTAAATGAAATGTAAGATATGGGAATTACAACGCCCCCCCCCCCTGTAATATACAGAATATACAGAAAAAAAAAAAACAGTGCCTTATAGGGCAACTCTTTTTGTACAGAAATATTGGAGGTAGAATTACCCCAAGAGATCCTCTACCTCAATGAGGCCTTGCAGGATTGTACTTGGGGTACAACACCTTATTCAGCTTTGATCGAAATCTGCATGCTGTTGCCATGCCTTTACTGGGGCAGAACACCCATACGAGCAGACAGTGGCAGTCTTGACCACCATTCAATTACGTGTGGGCCCCTGGGCCCCTTGACAGTCAAATCAGACATGGCCACATCTTTCAGCAGGACATGGGAACCTACAGGTCCTGTCCCCACTATTCACTATAGTAGGCCTCAGACAGTGCATTTAGTCCATCTACATCCTGGCGCAGGCTCACATGATGATGTCATCACACTGTCTGCACCCAGGCAGAGGGCACAGTATTGGGGGTAGGAGCAAGATAACACTGTTGAGTACCAGGAAGGGGAGGGTGATGGAAAAGTGAAGAATCTAAAATGCCTGTGAGTCAAGCTCTGCATAGACAAGATGCAGCTGAAATGCATTGTTATGACGCTCTGGTCCTAATGGAGAAGATGAGGAAAGAGAACATTTGCATCAGGACACATCACTGGATGTAAGAGGTATGTGATGCAATATGTAATGTCCAATTCAAATATGCATTTAGCAGTAGGGCTGGAGGAGAGGTTGGATTGGGAATTTGGCATGGGGGTGGAGGCGCCATTTCAGCTTTTACCTCAGGCAGTAGTGTTGATCACGAATTTTCGAATTGCGAATTTTAATCGCGAATATCGTAGAATATCGTAGTAGAGCTGTTATGGTGGACCAGTTATCTGTGAGTCTCTACAGAAAGAAAAAATGCCCGGCAACTGCAAATTCTTGTGTAAAGTTTTGCCTAGATTTTGAAATGTTTCTTATTTTCATATACTGTAGTTGTAACAATGAAGCAAATTAATTAAAGTTGGCACTGGTGGAAGTAATGGCCTAAGCAGGGTTGTCAACCGTCCAGAAATATCTGGACAGTTCGTAGGCAACTATGTTTTCTGTGTCTGTGAAAAAAAAGTAGACATGTCTGATTTTTTTGACGCTGGTGGTAGTTGACTTGATTAGTTTGGTGTTAAATATCATAATTTTTCAATTCACAGTAACTGCTGGCAATTGAGTTATAGACATGTATTACTTATAATTTTTATCATTCATTATGGAAAAATTGTGGTTGGTAACCCTGGGGCTCAGATGGGCACATTGTTTACATAAATGCATGGACTTGTAGCCCACAAGAGAATGGAGTGCTATTTTTTCCACACATAGTGGCCTGAATGGCTAATCCTATAGATGGAATAAACTTAGACCGGCTGCCTAGATCTGCACCACATTTATCACAGTGGCTCAGGCTGGATGATGAATGCGGTGCAGGGATAGAAACTATTCTCTGACCCTATACCTACTATGGGTCGGTTTACTTTGAGATAGAATTTTACAACAGAATTGTGGCACAGTTTTCTGGCTAAATGTTGCACATTAGGACATGCACTTTGCCGGTAAGCCACTCCCACATTTCTGAAAAGCCATGTCCCCATGCCAAGCTAGGTGCACAGGATTTCTCAAGAACTAGATGAGCCAAATTGCACAAAAAATGTCCCAGTTTTTATGAAATTGCACCAAATTGTGCAGTTTACAACAGTGACATTAGTAAATATGCCAGTAGGTTAAAAAAAAGACTGGCTATCTTGGGAATGCCATTTCACATCTATGTACCGGGGCTAGCACAGTACCAGTGGCAAAAATAGAAGCAAAAATGCTGTGGTTTGATATTTTCTGTTAGTCAAAAGGAAATAGGAAATTCTCAACAGATGCTGCATTTCGAATTGTGCCATTTATTTGACATTTTTGATCCCAGGGCTTTTTTTTTTTTTATAAACTCAGCATGCTGTGTGTTTTTTTTTTTTTTAAAACAGTTCCCCTCCATATACATGGCCGCTACCTGAGTAATTTATGTTGTTTTATTTTTAAGGCATTATGAAACAATCCTCAAATCTATATGTAAATTGTGGAAAGGGGTACTGGTGCTCTGTAGGTAAAAGCTGTGATCCTTTGTATTTTTTACTCATACTCATCTATAAGGCTACAAAGCTAGCAGGGACACAGAAAGGGACGGTAGCCCTGGGCCTACTGGCATTGTAGGACGCACCAAGATTGTAGCACCACTATCAACTGTATTGCGACAGGTTCCCTACCCTACCGTTCTACTTCTTGTAATCGCTAGTCCACTTTTGGCCTTTTACAGGACGGCAGAACACATAGAACATTAAAGTCCCAGAGCAGCAGGCTCAATGACGTTACTGCATTGTGGCTCCTGCATCGGGATGCTGACATCCTGTGTACAATCTGGCCTAAAGCCCTAGAGTTTCCTACAGAATGCCAAAAAACACACAGGATATCAGCGTTCCAGGACAGGAGACACAATAACATAACTGCAACATGCCACTTATTCTGCTACGTTAACACGCTAACAGTTAAAAGTTAACTAATTTGGTTAGTCGAGGAGGTAAGTTCTAGACTTGACCGGGGTGAATCAGTGGATGTCATATATCTGGATTTCTCCAAAGCATTTGACACTGTACCTCATAAAAGGTTAGTATATAAAATGAGAACACTTGGACTAGGAGAAAATATCTGTATGTGGGTAAGTAACTGGCTCAGTAATAGAAAACAGAGAGTGGTTATTAACGGTACACACTCAGATTGGGTCACTGTCACTAGTGGCGTACCTCAGGGGTCAGTATTGGGCCCTATTCTCTTCAATATATTTATTAATGATTTTGTAGAAGGCCTGCACAGTAAAATATCAATTTTTGCAGATGACACTAAACTGTGTAAAGTAATTAACACTGAAGAGGACAGTTTTCTGCTACAGGGGGATCTGGATAGATTGGGGGCTTGGGCAGAGAAATGGCAGATGAGGTTTAACACTGACAAATGTAAAGTTATGCACATGGGAAGGAATAATGCAAGTCACCCGTACATACTAAATGGTAAAACACTCAGTAACACTGACATGGAAAAGGATCTAGGAATTTTAATAAATAACAAACTAAGCTGTAAAAACCAGTGTCAGGCAGCTGCTGCTAAGGCCAATCAGATAATGGGTTGCATCAAAAGGGGCATAGATGCCTGTGATGAAAATATAGTCTTACCACTTTATAAATCACTAGTCAGACCACACATGGAGTACTGTGTACAGTTCTGGGCTCCTGTGAACAAGGCAGACATAGCAGAGCTAGAGAGGGTTCAGAGGAGGGCAACTAAAGTAATAACTGGAATGGGGCAACTACAGTACCCTGAAAGGGTATCAAAATTAGGGTTATTCACTTTAGAAAAAAGAAGACTGAGGGGAGATCTAATAACTATGTATAAATATATCAGGGGTCAGTACAGAGATCTGTACCATCATCTATTTATCGCCAGGACTGTGACTGTGACGAGGGGACATCCTCTGCGTCTAGAGGAAAGAAGGTTTGTACACAAACATAGAAAAGGGTTCTTCACGGTAAGAGCAGTGAGACTATGGAACTCTCTGCCTGAGGAGGTGGTGATGGTGAGTACAATAAAGGAATTCAAGAGGGGCCTGGATGTATTTCTGGAGCGTAATAATATTACAAGCTATAGCTACTAGAGATAGGTTGTTGATCCAGGGAGTTGTTCTGATTGCCTGATTGGAGTCGGGAAGGAATTTTTTCCCCTTAAGTGGGGAAAATTGGCCCTACCTCACAGGTTTTTTTTGCCTTCCTCTGGATCAACTTGCAGGAAACAGGTCGAACTGGATGGACAAATGTCTTCTTTCGGCCTTATATACTATGTTACTATGTTACTATGAGAAATCGATGTAAGGTAAGTGCAAGTTTTTTTTTTCTGGTGCCAATTGTCTGTGGGTGACAAGTAGTTTTGTTATTTATTCAGGGGCACATGGGGACATTATTACCTGTTAAGGAGGCACATGGGAAATTAATACTTTATTGGGGCAATCAAGAGACATTATTACTTTTTAGTGGGCAATAAGGGGCCTTATTACTTTTACGAGGCACTCAGTGGGCATTATTATTTTTAGGGGCACTCATGGACCATTATTATCTTCTAAGGGGTATACATTGGGATTTACTACTGTCTATGGGTCAAAAGTGGACACTTACTTTCTAGGGCATTTCCTTAGTTCATTACTACTTTCTAGTGGGTACAAAAGGGTCATTTTTACTTTATTTTTGCTGTCTAGAGGGCATAAAGGGGGAAGAAAGACTATGCAATTAGAACAGCAGTGAGCATTATTATTATTTTTTTGTTGGGGGGGGGCACAAAAAATGGCACTGTTACTGTCAGGTTAGAAAAGGGAACAGTGCAACCCTAAACTTTTCCCACATCACTGTCGCTATCTACTTGGACCATCTATACTTTTAATCATCACGTTTTACCATGGATTAATAAAGGAATTTTCGAATTTTCACAATCTCTAGTGCTGGACTTTTTTGCTCTTTTGGACAATCTGCCTTAAACGACGGCTCCCAACTGGGTGATGATCCTAAACATGGCTAACTGCACATGACCAAATAAAGGAGGGTGAAGGGGTAGTTAGAATCTGCCCCATTGACATGATCCTTACAGCTCCACTCCAGCTTATGTCAATGGTATTCTCTTCCTCCTCTGTAAACTTAATAAATAGGGTCGCATGCACCACTGCAGCCAATGACTGGCCTCAGAGGTGATAGCTCCCCAAGCAGCATGTTATTGCTTGGTTTCTCAGCTGGCTACACTGCTTTCTAAGTTAATGATATTGGCTGAAATGAAGTAGAAGATAGTAGAATGACAAGACCATGAGCATTCTCTGCAGTCACGTTGTAAGAAATATGACTAGATTTGGCAGCTGTGTGACGTGACATACATAATGTTCAAGTTTTGTTTTAGCATTATTCATATTTGTTACATCTAGACATTAGTGTAAATTGTATTTACTTTGGTAAAAAGTAGGTCTCTGTGAATCCCTGAATGAATGTGTGTGTTAGACTTCAACCAAGCTGGACTTTTTCATTTCCTGCCCAGTAGAAACCCCAAAGCATTGTGTTTTATAGACATTTTACCATTAGTGTTGCGCAAGGTAAAAGGGTCGGGTTCAGGTTATCTAAGAATTCAGTTATGAATTCAGCAACCACAGACCAAAAGTTATGTTACGCCGAACTTGAAAACACAAGTTCGCTCAACACTATTTACCATGAATCAAACTTAGTTCTCCAGTTCTTGGAGTATACGTGCTTATGGCTACTCACTACTAAAGCCTATGAACTTTGCATTCTAGTATGGGTTGTTCATTCAGGTTTGCTCCTGTAACTGTGTTGCATTGTGGCAATATTACACTGCATCCACTTACGAACAAAGTGCATCACTTTGCTTATGGCGGAAAATATGCAATAACACTTTATAACTTTGTAGCCAAAGTCTTAAAATTCAATATTGGTAAGCAATCCATTTTTTTGTGTTACAAAACGTTCTGCTCCTGAATTTGCCAGTTATTTGCTATTGCAGTTACAAGTAACTGTGCTGAATTAATTAACTGATGTTCAAGACACCTATCACATCAATTACAGTAATTGATTCGTCACAGCTCCTCACACTAACAAATTAAGTGAAAGTTCAGAAACTGAGCATAATAAGCAGAATTGGTCATCTTGGAGGGTCCAAATACTGTACATATGCAGTACTGTGAAAAGTATAAACCTTAATATGACATATAACAGTGCTTAAAGGGAATGTGTGATGAAACATACAGTATTCTACATTTTTCAAACCAGAAGCTGAATCTGAATACTTTTGGAATTGTACTGTATGTAATAAAAAATGCAGTATAGCCAGCAAGCTTTTCAATTAGATGTATCTGTATAGCACCACCTGCTGTTTGTTCTTTTCCTTATTTTTTAGTCCACCTCACTGTGCTGGTCGAATGCGCTCAGTTTAAATTTTCAACTGCCTCCAGCCATCTGATATGTTATAAGCTGCGACACTTACAGGGAGAGAGCTGCGGCAGAAAGGACACATTCCTGAGAAAGGACACAACTCCTAAGCTGCCAGCCTGAAGATAATGTAGTAGAGCAATTGGAGCAGTGAATGTGTAGCTCTGTGGACCCATGTGTGGTACAGGACTGGTTCTAGCTTTGTTAGATTATAATTTTGCTTTGATCATGGCATAAACCCTTTAACTTTGCTTTCCAAAATCCCAGAGACAACTAGAACTGTAATATAGAGTTTTTAATCTTCCTCTTCACTAGTAAATGAAGCAATGTGCCCTCAATGAGAGACTGTTGTAACCATTAAGTTTCCACATTGCAGAGATATGAAAGACAGCATTTGCCAACAGCTAAAATCTTTGCTTTATCATCCTTGAACAGGCATGGGGTTCAGTATGCAAGGCCTGAGGAAGCGTATTGATGCGAAGCGGCCGTTGCCTTGCTTGTGTAGCGTACAGCACCAGATGCCTGTTCAAGGATAATAATGTAAAGATTTTAGCTGTTGGTGAGTACTGTCTTTCATATCTCTACAACGTGGATATCACGTTGAGCTTCCTGGACAAAGCACCACCGTGTATGCTTGTTTCCCCGCAACCTTGTGGCTCCGACTACAAATGCTGAGACTGACCCCTAAGGTAGTGCCCCTCCTTTATCTACTCAATAAAATGAAGGAAAGCAAAACCGCATACAAAGGCTGCACATCTTGATATTAAAATCTATAATTTATTTAGAAACACAAAGCCAAAAATTAAAAACATTCTATACAATTACAACATTGTGTTAGAACCGACAATACGTCCAACACACATACCTATACTCACCAAGTCCTAAATAGGGAAACATATAAGCCGCCAAAGGAGTACAAAATTCATGATATATAATAAATATGACATCAAAATAGTAAAAATACTCATCAAATGTAGAGATAGGTGGACATGGTGTAAAGGTATAAGGCCCCAGGCGTATTGCCGGATCAACCAGCTTCCTCAGGGGTCTCTGAAGCAAAGCAATTATGTCCAAAGTATATACTGTATACATAACCAATTCAAAGAAAATAAAGGTCACCTGTTTGAGGGTAAATTGAGGGAGGCAAGGAGGTGTGGTGATGGTAAATTGCCGTCCCCGGTGCAGAGCCCACATCACCGCACTATCGAGCAAGATGGCACTACCCTAGATAGACCAGCGTGTTTAGAACAGAATCACGCAGGCGCAAAATGGCGTCAGACCCGAAGTACGTACACAATGCTATCCATACACTGGAAATGTATCTAGATTGCCCGACATGTCAAAATGTGCATGCGCTAAACAACAGTGATGCGCTCCACCATGCGCTCCAAATACAGGAAGTGCACTCAAGATTGCTTTCGCCCATAATAGACAATATATAAAGATATATTAGCATATATATGCAGAAAATGACAATGGCACGTTCCACAAAGCGCCCTATATACAGACAAAGTTGTTTTTGTCCATTAAAAAATATAGAGGATTTGGCAATAATCATCATGTTGGTCAATAATTAAAATATATATTAGTAAATACCTTCATACACCAAAATTATAAATGTAGATACCAAAATAATATATATGCATATATATATATATATATATATATATATATATATATATATATATATCAATGTAATAGTAGTGATCCAAAATATCAATCATGTGTTCAATAATTAATGAAATATAACACCATAAATAAATAAATAAATACAAAATATAAATACAATCCATGGAATGAAAAATCCCCTTATTGAAGTGCAACTTATATTAAATTCCTGACTTTACATCATGATTACAGAACCCGTTATTAAACACCAAATATTATAGCATGATTGTGAAGCTTATTACCATACACTAATTTATCATAATAGATGAAGGAAAAAAAAAATGAAAGAAAGAAGGGAGAGGGCACTAACAAGCGATTGGACCTGCATCGGGCACGTAAAAAAAAAAAAGAGTAATATGACCAATAGTGACAGATACATGTCAAACAGATAATCAATGCAGACAGGGATT
Source organism: Bufotes viridis (assembly GCA_033119425.1). Lineage (NCBI taxonomy): Eukaryota > Metazoa > Chordata > Amphibia > Anura > Bufonidae > Bufotes > Bufotes viridis. The sequence goes on from CM065590.1 coordinate 171,290,117, forward strand.
TTTTAGAAGAAAAGTTGCATACAATTGACAATAAGAGAGGCAGAAAATATTAAAATGGGCAACCTGATAATATAAACCTATATTCAAAAAGTACAATATATATATATATATATATATATATATATTGAATTAGAGTCCATCATTCATAGGTCAGCAGTTGGATCCATATGGCGTTGTGAGGGGGCTCGTAGTCTTTGGAGAGCGACTTCTAAAGTGCCTGTATCTGCTATCTCTGTTATCTAAGTTTTTAACCATTAAGTTTGTTGTCCCATATGAGCCTGTAACCATCAAGTCAGTTGCCTCTTGTAAGAGCTAAGTGGGTGTGAAGCTTTTGAGCGCCACGTGTGATTATTAATGAGGTTATTCCAGTTGCATTTGTGTCTACCTGGTTCCCTCTGCCATCTCCACGCATACCACACAAGGGCTAACAATCCTGGTAAGGTCAGACTGAAGTCACTGAATTTGATTATTGTTTCAAGACGTTACCTTAGATGATTTTCAAAAGGATTAGTTAGGTTGGGCACTGATATGGGGTGATAAAGGCTTGAGTAAAAGTCAGCGTTACAACTCATCCCAGACATGCTCATCAGAGTAGTGGTGTGGGCTTTTTGCAGACTGTTCATGTTAAAACCATTTCTTTATGGGTCTTCCTTTGAGCACATGGAAATTGTCAGGCGGAAATAGGAAACAACTTTCCCTAAAACGCTGGAATCAAATAAGAACCAAATAATTCTCTAGTATGCTGCTGAAAATTGTAGCTATTTCTTCAGTGATTTCCATTCTTTGAGCTGGTTGCAGTTCTACGTGGACCTGTATGTACATTCCACCTACTGTTTGGCAAGTTTGATGCACCTATGTTTACTCAGCGCACTATTGTGACCCCAAGTCTAGTGGGTTACTGCATCTGCCCTGGCTTCCTGGAGCTAACAATGGCCCTGGTCATTATAGTGCTAATGATTGTGGAGATTACATAGCTATATGCAGGTTTGTACACAAGTCGGGGGTATAGTTTACTTGATTAAAACCTTCCGCTTTTACCCTCACTTCTCTCCTGATTCATCTCCCCACCTTATTGGGATGTTGTAAAATTAGGTTATGTTAACATCTGTGTAGAGCCAGATACCACTGCACACATCACTATTTTTCGTTATTGGTCAAAATGATGGATACCTCAGTGTATAAGTCTATTGGGTCCATGGGCGCCATAAGCGTCCGTCATAAAAATGGGCCTAACACAGCATTATGGCTTAAAACAGCAGCCACGATGCTTGTTTGAACAGAGCCCTAGATAGTGTGCAGATAACGCTGTCTGCCATCTGCTGGTGAAAGGTAAACATTGATCCCGTGCTGAGCCACGCCCCCTGCACTGATCACATGACGGTGACGTCACCCCAGGTCCTTCAGCTGTTCAACAGTTCAGGTTGGTGGAAGCCGCTCCTTATGGATTCCATATGCGGCGATAGTCCGCGGTAGTGGAATCCATAACAGGATGCGCGAGTTACCACAACCCGAACGCCGAACGCCGAACTTTTTTTTAAAGTTCGCTCATCTCTAGCCAGCTCGCGCACTTCAATTATCTGCACACACGCACGGACACGCAGCACACACTGCTATTACATGGGGCTATTACATGGGATGACCGGGAAATCTATAAGATGAGTCAGAGAGAGGCCAAGCAAGTTATAAGAGCTTCTAAAGCTCAGGCAGAAGAGAAATTAGCTCAGTCAGTGAAAAAAGGTGATAAGACTTTCTTCAGATACATAAATGAAAAACGGAAATTAAAACAAGGAATTACCAAATTAAAAACAAAAGAAGGAAGGTATATGGAAGAGGATAAAGAACTAGCTGACTGCCTCAATGAATACTTCTGTTCAGTTTTTACAAAGGAAAATGAAGGAGAAGGACCTCAGTTAGGGAGGAAGACTAATGAATCCTTTGATGCATGTGTCTTTACAGAGGAAGAGGTTCTAAGTCAGCTGTCCAAAATTAATACAAATAAATCACAGGGGCCTGATGGGATACACCCAAAGCTATTAAAAGAGCTTAGAGGTGTACTAGCAAATCCATTAACAGATTTATTTAGTCAATCACTGGTAACAGGTGTCGTCCCAGAAGATTGGAAATTAGCAAACGTTGTGCCAATTCACAAGAAAGGTAGTAGAGAGGAATCAGGCAACTATAGGCCAGTAAGCCTGACATCAATAGTGGGGAAATTAATGGAAACCATACTCAAGGAGAGGATTGTGGAACATCTAAAAACCCATGGGTTGATTGATAAAAACAGCATGGGTTTACTTCAGGGAGATCATGTCAAACTAATCTTATTGACTTTTTGATTGGGTGACTAAAATAATAGATGGCGGAGGTGCAGTAGACATCGCTTATCTGGACTTTAGTAAGGCATTTGATACTGTCCCACATAGAAGGCTTATCAATAAACTGCAGTCTTTGAGCTTGGGCTCACATATTGTTGAATGGATTAGGCAGTGGCTGAAGGACAGAAAACAGAGGGTTGTAGTCAATGGAGTATATTCAGACCATAGTATTGTTACCAGTGGGGTACCTCAGGGATCTGTTCTGGGACCCATATTGTTTAATATCTTTATCAGCGAAATTGCAGAAGGCCTCAATGGTAAGGTGTGTCTTTTGCTGATGACACAAAGATTTGTAACAGGGTTGATGTTCCTGGAGGGATACACCAAATGGAAAAGGATTTAGGAAAACTAGAGGAATGGTCAAAAATCTGGCAACTAAAATTTAATGTCGATAAGTGCAAGATAATGCACCTGGGGCGTAAAAACCCAAGAGCAGAATATAAAATCAGTGATACAGTACTAACCTCAGTATCTGAGGAAAGGGATTTAGGGGTCATTATATCAGACGACCTAAAGGTGGGCAGACAATGTCAGAGAGCAGCAGGTAATGCCAGCAGAATGCTTGGGTGTATAGGGAGAGGCATTAACAGTAGAAAGAGGGAGGTGCTCGTGCCGCTCTACAGAGCACTAGTGAGACCTCATTTGGAGTATTGTGTGCAGTACTGGAGACCATATCTTCAGAAGGATATTGAAACTTTGGAGAGAGTTCAGAGAAGAGCTACTAAATTAGTACATGGATTGCAGGACAAAACTTACCAGGAAAGGTTAAAGGACCTTAACATGTATAGCTTGGAAGTAAGAAGAGACAGAGGGGATATGATAGAAAGTTTTAAATACATAAAGGGAATCATCACGGTAAAAGAGGAGAGAATATTTAAAAGAAGACAAACTGCTACAAGAGGACATAGTTTTAAATTAGAGGGGCAAAGGTTTAAAAGTAATATCAGGAAGAATTACTTTACTGAGAGAGTAGTGGACGCATGGAATAGCCTTCCTGCAGAAGTGGTAGCTGCAAATACAGTGAAGGAGTTTAAGCATGCATGGGATAGGCATAAGGCCATCCTTCATATAAGATAGGGCCTGGGGCTATCCATAGTATTCAGCATATTGGGCAGACTAGATGGGCCAAATGGTTCTTATCTGCCGACACATTCTATGTTTCTATGTTTCTATGGGCTGCAGGACACTACTACATTATCTGAATTCAGGGGAATTATTACTGTGCTATCTATTGTTATATAGGACTGCAGGAGGACATTACTACATTATCTGTACTCAAGGGACTTATTACTTTGATATCTAAGGTGTTACATAGAACTACAGGGTAAACATTTTTTTTTATAAAAGGGTCATAAAACAAATAAATAAAAAGAGCAGCAAATATTATTATAAAAACACAACTTGCCTCTTCTTTCTTCTGATGACCCAAAGTGGAAGCCCTGGCAGCCCACCAAGTCTATGGGCCAGATTTATCATTACACTTACATCTTACTCCACTTTTACATATGCCCAAAGTCACTTTTGGCTAGTCAGATGTATTAATGGTCCTTTAATACTGTGATAAATGTGGTCTGATGGTAGCAGTTTATCCTTCAGTAAGCGGCTTTACAAAAGTCGCACGTCTTTACAAAAAAGTCGCATGTTCTATTAAAAAGTCGCATAAGATAAGCATGGTCCTTACTGGAGCGAAATTGTGCATTTTTTGCGACTTTTTAGCAACTTTTTAAATGGTTGATTAATTTACTTAAGACAACATGCCCACTTTCACAAAACTGGAGGGCTTAGTACAGAGCTTGAAAAAGTCGCAAAAAAATGCGCAATTTTAACGATTGCGCATTTTTTCCGACTTTTTCACTCCATTAAAGTGACTTTAGCTAATGATAAATCTGGCCCTATGTTTCCAAGCATAAATCAGTGACTGCGGCGGTCACCTGGCATGTTTTACTAGCATCAATGTGCACCACTGCACTATGATACCAGTAGTACTACATACCATAGTTAATACACCTCTGAAAGGGGTTGTGCTTGTGACCCTCACTGATCTCTAGAAAAATAGGGATGAGTTTAAATTGAGTGTCAGAGTGCATGCTCGACTGGTGACAGCCTCTCCATTCAAACTTCTTCACATTGCATGACCACAGGGGTTTGAGGGAGGCTCATGTTGTGTGAGCATCTTAGGGTCTGTGGTATACAGCATAAGTGTAGCTCGGATATTTATATTTTTAATTACATTTCCGCAGGACTGGAGGAGAGTATCAGCGGCGGCTTCACACGCAGCATGGAGGGTCCTGAGTGGGGAATCTGCCGGGGCGAGGGAGAGCGATGAGCATTGAGGAGAACGCTCGCAATGTACAGGGGCCACACGCATACATGGGGCCCGTGCTGAGGAGACTGCTGGTCTGCAGCCTGAGCTGCCTGCTGAGGGGTAACTGCGGGGTCATGTGACTGCGGAGTCTGTGGGGGCTGAGAGCGAGGGGGTGACTTCAAGCAAAGTCGCGAGAGGAGGTGTGGGCAGCTCGGTTGCGTGTGGGGCGGCTGTGATTGGATGGCGCATCACGCATGCGCACTTCAATTATCGGCACACACACGGACACCAGCCCTGAGCATGGACACAGGGCTTTTATTAGTATAGATATATAGGGTTGTGAAAGTATTAACCCTCCTGCTGTTTTTCCTGTTTTATTGCATAACAACTTGTAACTAAAATGGATTTTAATTTAGATTTTATGTAACAGACCTGGCAACGTAATCTAAACTGTTAAAGTGGAATTAAAAAGTGTTTAATAAGTAGATAAATAAAAACTGAAAAGTTGTGAGTACATATTCCTCCTACAGATGGGTGTATTAATTCTAAAGAATCGGATTAGTTATGAATTTCACCAAAAAATCATAGTTTTTTTAAAATTTGGATGAATCAGGTAAAAATGGCATGCAGCACCATTTTACTGTGAAAATTGCTGAGGAAAACAGGAGGGAGTAAGACCATGAAAGATCACATTACACTGAGAGAAAGCGGGGGGGGGGGGGGGGTTAGGTTTTTTGCCTGAGATCAGCCAACCAGGAGTCAGTATGCAGGTAGATCTTTCTGCTCAGAAGGAAGAAATGCAATCTCTTCCCAGCTAGGCTTGTGAAAGGATGCCTTGTGGCATTGTCTGCAAAAAAACTATTGCTGACACAAGCCAGTAATCTAGTTGTAAAATAGGCACCATACAGAGAAAACAGGGAGATATAATTCAGTAGATTTTAGGGTTTTATCAGGAAAAGCTTGACATAGATAGCAAAGCACTGGTCACTGTCCCAGTATTTCATACAGCTTCCTGGCAAGCTCTGCATTACAGAATCCTGCAAGGAACTCATATTTTTCTGTATGAACAATCAGTCAGTCAGATTTTTTTTTATGTTTATACTGTTCATAGGCTTATTGCCAGCACCCCAATAGCATATATTCTGCTGCAAACATTAGGAATTACCCATTTAAGAAAAAAATATATTTAACATTTGTAATTGGGCATTTCAGAACATTTCAGAGCACTATATCCATGTTATTGAACTCGTATATTACTGCAAGATATAGGGTAGTTACTGCAGAAGCATTTTAGTGCAATAACACCATTATTATACCAGTGTTATTGATCACATTGTATATTACTGCAGGATACTATTCAGTGTAATAGCAAAAGAATTTTACAGAAATAATGCAATTATTATACCTGTATTATTAAACACACTGCAAATTACTGCAAAATACCGTTCAGTTGGCAAAAGCATTTTACCGCAATTATTATACCCGTGTTACAGAACGTATTGTATATTACTGCAAGATACAGTTCAGTGTTATAGACAAAGCATTCTACTACAATAACGCAATTATTCTACCCATGTATGCGTTGAATATTACTGCAAGATACCGTTTTATTGCAATAACGCCATTATAATATTATTATATTCTTGCACGATATAGTTCAGTGTTACAGCAAAAACATTTTACTGCAATAACACCTTTAGGGTACTTTCACACTAGCGTTTTGGATTCCGTTTGTGAGATCCGTTTCAGGGCTCTCACAAACGGTCCAAAACGGATCAGTTAAGCCCCAATGCATTCTGAATAGATAAGGATCCGTTCAGAATGCATCAGTTAGGCTTAGTTCCGCCTCTATTCCGTTTTGGAGATGGACACCAAAATGCAGCATGCAGCATTTTGGGGTCCGTCTGAAGAGGCGGAGCCTAACGGATCCGTTTTGAATTACAATGTAAGTCAATGGGGACGGATCCGTTTTCAATTACACAAAATGTTGCATTTGAAAATGGATCCGTTCCCCATTGACTTTCAATGTAATTTAAAACGGATCCGTTTTGGACTTTGTCATTTTTCTTTAAAACTAATGCAAGCGGATCCGTTCTGAACAGATACAAACGTTTGCATTATAGGTGCGGATCCGTCTGTGCAAAAAAACAGACGGACCTGCACCAACGAAAGTGTGAAAGTAGCCTTACTCCATCCATATTATTAAACACATTGTATATTATTGGAAGATAACGGGTATTTACAGCAAATGCATTTTATTGCATTAACGTGCAAAATCTGCTGGATTAAAATAAGCTTCAGGCATTTAAACATAAACATAGGTACCAGGCCTCTACTGCGTCACATGAAGTGACATCACCGAATCCTGTGGGAAAATAGACCTGGCCAGCATTCTAAATTGGAACAAGTCTACTCCTTCTTCTGGTCTTCTTTGTGACAGCCAACCTGAATCTCCAAGCAAGTATCCATGAACTCCCACCTGACCAAGTTGCTTGTAGTGCCGTTGCTGTTGTACCCCTAGTTGTGGTAAATGTGGCGCAGTTCCGTGCCTTCACCGAAATGTAATACTGTTCCTTGGTATTAATACTGTACTTCTGGCCAGCTGTCCATAAAAATTGTCTCTTTTAAAAAAAAAATTATGTGCAGTTCCGCACACATCAGGCTGCATCACCAGATCCAGTGGGAAAATAAAACTGGCCAGCAGTTGGAACAAGTCTGTCCTTCTTCTCCTGGTCTTGTTTGTTGCAGTCAGGCTAAATCCACAACCAGTACATTATGATTGTCTTCGTCCTCTTCAGTCACTTCCACAAAGTTGAGTTCTTCTCTAAAATTGAATTCTTTTGTAAGCTATTAGCCACAGTTTTTTGCCATGTCTTATCTGTTGGACATTTGGCCAGGTGTCCGTAGTGGTGCAGTTCTGCACTCTCCCCAATATTGAAGTTTTCTCTAAAATTGAATTCTTCTCTGTCATTAGCTGCAGTTTTTGGGATATCCCATCCATTGGAATTTTGGCCAGGTGTCCGTAGTGGTGCAGTTCTGCTCTCTCCCCAATATAGAATTTTTCTCTAAAGTTGAATTCTTCTCAATGCCATTAGCTGCAGTTTTTGGCATATCCCATCCATTGGACTTTTGGCCAGGTGTCCGTAGTGGCGCAATTCTTTTACTTTCCCAAAATTTCATTCTTTATCAAATGAATTCCTGCTGTAAGATGTTCATACTTCTGCCCAGCAGGATCACAGTCTAAATGACTGTGGCCCTGCACATGCCGTGTTTCCTGGCCCCATGGACTATGGCCGTAGGCTTATGGAAGAGTGTCCAGAAAAAAAACTATTGCTTACAGGGTTGTCTAGTCTAAGAGGCAACAACCTATCTCCCATTAAAAAAACAACACACATTTACCTGTCAGTGGTCAGTGTAAGTAGTTTTTTTTGTAATGGTTACACATATAGAGACTGATTTTATTGTATTTATCCAAATATTCAGTTTTTCCATTTTGTTTTCAAGGACTATTGGTGGTAAATCTCCTTTTTAGCCCAGCAGTCTATATGGAAAACAAACAATACTGTTTATCCCAGCAGTGTGTATACTGACTGTTTGTAGAGACATAAAATGGACACAGAAATGTGAATAAGGTCTTATCATGTAATCCAGAATCTAACCCCGGCTGTATGTACACGCTTTTTGGAAAGCAAGTGGCTAAAAAGGCCAAACATAAAATAGAAAGGGTATCCTCAAAACGGTGGGAGTGTAATGAGATGTACACAGACTTCTCCGTGCTGATAGTGGGTAGCACATTAAAGGCGACATACAGATTATACTTATAGGGTAATCTCCCATTCTCTACGCTACAATAAGCAGCGTGCCAATCGGGTTCTGCAGAAGATGTTAACCTATTGGGGTCGGCTATATTTCAAATTTAAGAAACTCTAGCAATTCCAAGTAAATTCATTGCGTTATTTTCAAACATATGAGGAAGAGTATGATTATTTTAAGTATTATCTTACACCTTTAATGTTGCCATGGTAACAAAATGCTCCGGAATAATATTTTCAATTCATGTCTAATGTCTTTGGTGATATGAAAAGAGATTCCTTGTTACAGAAACTTCTCCTGAGGGTATGTTCACACAATGGATTTTGAAAATCTGCATTAAAAAAAATCTGATTTTTTATGCTGATTTATGAAAGGGATTTTTCACACGTTTTTGGGGTGTATACTGTAATGCAAAACTGCATTTTAAGCTTGCAGTTTTTGGCACGGAACCGCAAAAACCTGTGCGGGTGCATATGGCACTTTTTTCGGCAGATTCTGAGCCAAGATAGGGCATGCTGACTCTTTTTTCTGGGCGGTGTAAGCCATGCCAGAATAAAAGCCAATGCTGCTTCCTATTGAAATGAAAGGGAGTCATTTTAGCGCTGGTTCTGATGCAGAAAACGAGTCAAAATCAGCACCAAAAAAATCAGTATGAACAGGCCCCTATAATGCTTTATGTCTTCTTTATTAATGTTTTTTAAGGATTATTATGACAAAACCATTCATCTTTGAAGTCACTGATTATTCATATGACCATTGGAAGGTAAGACCAGACTAGTTACAGGATAGGAATAGGTTAACAGAAGAGAATAGCTGGTCTTCATTTGATTTAATAAAAATCTGAAATACTGTAGGAAAAAGGTAGGTTGAAAAGACGAGGAAGATGTGAAGCAACACTGAAATATACTGTTATAAGTGATTAGAGTCTGCCCTGCTGTGTGGTCTGCAGGTTATTTGTGATATTGGCAGGCAGGGTTTTTTAAGTGACGAACCTCCGCTAGATGCCAGCTCGTTGAAGTTAAGCCAACACTTACATACTAAAGAACCATAAATGAAAAAAATTCAATGCAGTTTGTAAGTGAATAGCTTACTTCATTATTATACAAAGCTTCTGCTATGTTGGTTTGTGTGAACACATACCTGGACTTGGACTCTTTATGCGGGACCTGCAGCATGATGTGAACAGAGCACCAGGATTTTTAGCTAAGGTGAAGTTGTTTGCTGAGCTGTTAAACCTGCTTGTGTCAATAAAACACTGCAGTTTGATGAAGAACTGTTTTTGGTGCCTCTGTTCTGTATCCGCTCACCCTGCCTCCCAGACCAAATCCCCACAATTGGTGGGCATGCGCAGTGAGGCTGAAGCAAAATCGGAATAATTTTTGTTTTTCATTTTTTCTGGGCACTGTTTTATGTCCTGGATTAAGCCTGCTAAATTACAGCCAGTGTCATGGGACAAGTTGGAGGCTGTAGTGAAAGCCCTCCTAGAGGCTAACCAGTAACAGCAGGAGACTAACCGGCAACTGCTAGGGGCTAATCAGCGACAGCAAGAAACGAACCAGAGGCTACTGCAACACGTGATGACTTTACAAAAGACAGGAGAACCTCAGAGGGTCCACGATGTCCGGAAAGCAGTCCGCACGGCGATCCCCAAAATGGCTCCAATGGATGACGTTGAGACCTATATAGTGGTGTTTAAGAAGGTGGTCGAGAGGGAGGGTCTACCCCGAGACCAGTGGGCTGAGATTATTGCTCCGTTCCTGACATCCAGACCCCAACAGACCTACTTTGATTTCTCGGCCAAGCTACCTCAAAGTCAAGGGTGAGATCCTGGCGCGACTGGGTGAGAATGTATTTGTTCTGGCCCAGCGGGTGCATCAGTTAGAGTTTGACCTGGCAAAACCAGTGAGATTACAGTATTATGACTTGGTGCACCTATTGCAGAAATGGCTACAGCCCGAGGTACTGAACCCTACTGCTATGCTGGACCGTATTGTGGTTCACAAGTTCTGGAGGCGTTTGTCACACCCCCTCTAGCACTGGGTCAGCCAGGTGTCTCCTGCTAGTGCCCTTAAGATGGTGGACCTGGTAGAGTAGTATGAGGCTACCAAGAACCTAGGGGAGGGGGTCAATAAAACCCAGAAAATCCCCGCCCCAGTAGCCAGTGCCAAGAAAGACTGCTCGGGACGCACCCACTGGGGATTCGGCCCCAATAATCTGTTGGCGGTGTCATGAGCCTGGCCATGTAAGGGCCAACTGTCCCCACCTTGCTGAGCCCATGCACACAAACTTTGGATACCGACAGTCGCTGTATGCTAGAAAAGTGTGTGTGACAGGCACCTCAGAGACTCTCGTTAATAAACATTTGTGTCAGGTGGAGGTAGGAGTTACTCCTACGGTGGCTTTGCTGGACTTGGGGAGTCTGGTGACCCTTGTGAGGGCTACCCTGGTGCGACCCACTGAGTTTACTGGCAGGAAAGTCAGCGTGTTATGTATACATGGAGACTTAAAAGACTACCCCACCACTCTGCTGTCTCTAAACACGGTTGCCGGCAGGCAGACCCATGAGGTGGCACCTACACTATGAGTTAATACTAGGAAGAGACTTCCCGTTGTTCCTGGCCCTGTGGCCAGCAGTTATACCTCCCGATCCCCAAGAGTAAGGGATAGCCCCAGTGGATTGGCCTTGCTCAGACAGGGTGCCAGAACCCTTGGAACCCGAGGCAGAAGGGCCAGTGGGAGGGGTGACCGCCACCCCGGTGGAGGAGGGGGAGAACACCCCCTAAATGTGATGGTTGGGGAGGTGGAGGACTTTCCGCCGGGCCCTGAATTTGCAGACCTGCATGTCTCAGGTGACAATTTTGGCACGGTACAACACAGGGATCAGACTCTGTCCCGAGCCTAGGAGAATGTGTTGGTAGTTGATGGGGAACCACAACAACCCCGGAGCAGAGTCGGTTTTTTCGTGTTTTGTGGTTCACTATGATTTGTTGAATTGGGTCACCCAACTACTGGGGGAGAATGTTGAACAGTTGCTGGCAGGGGCGTTGCTAGGGTCTCACAAGCCCCAATACATATGTGCCATATTCTCAAAGTATCTGCCCTCAACACACACACACAAGCTCGCCCTAGGACTAAAGACATATTTTACTGCATGTACACTAACAAACATACAGCACTATACAGCACCACATACAGTGCCTCACAGGTGACGTCTTCTCTGATGTACACATTTTCTTTCCCCATCTTTTCCATTCGGGGCAGACAACTTCTTTCAACCGCGACTACTCTCTGCAGAATTTGCCAAACAGACATCTTAGGTTCCTCACTTATCTATTATCATCATTCTTCCCACCCTGCTACCCCAACAGTATTATCCTGGTGCTCCCCAGAATACTGTGCCTACTGTGCTCCCCAATGTCCCTAAATACTATACCACAGAAATTCTACTGCCATACAGATTAGTCCATGCCACTGTATGACATCAATCTGAGTCATCTGTTAAGGTATACATTTTTGTATATGTTAAACGCATGGCAAAAAGGTGATGTGAACCCAGCTTAAGTGTGCCAAAATAAGCATTAGTGCACAGCGGAGCAACATGGCAGAGAATAGAGGCTGCTATGTACTGTAGGCTATATTACAAAAGGCTGGTCCTGGTGGTCAGGCCACACTACAGCATAATATACTGGAATCTACAGTATACACTGTAAATATATCAGCCCTTCAACCAAATAATAACACACCATACAATGACCTGAAAATGCCTCGATACAGGGACCGGATAACACCTACATACAGTGACTGGATGATAACACTGCCATACAGTGACTGGATAATGCCTCCATACAGTGACTGGATAACACCGCCATACACTGGATAACACCTCCATACACTGGATAACACCTCAACACACTGGATAACATCTCCATACACTGGATAACACCTCCATACAGATACTGAAGAATGCCGCCATACACTGGATAACACCTCCATACAGTTACTAGATATAGGGTATAAGGGGGCACAGTATAGAGTATTAGAGAGCACAGTACAGGGTATGGTAAGGGGGCACAATGGGGGCACAATGGAAGGTAGCACAGGGTAGAAGCACATTATAAGGTAAAAGGGGGGCATAGTAGAGGTTAGGAGGCACACTACAGGTGTATCCCCTTATTACCAGTGTATGTTTAAGGGGCACAGTCTAGTGTAGGGTGGGGCACAGTCCAGGGTAGAGGGCACAGTCCAGGGTATCAGACTCACCAAAGCTGGTAGGGAGTCTGGAGCAGAAGGGTCCTGACTCCTGGCTCTGGCTTGAAGGCAGGCAGCAGGTTCTCAGAGGTGGGTGGACAGCGGCTCAAAGCTGCAGCTTGGCAGGCCGGGCATATTAAATAAGGGCCGGGAGGACCCTATTCAATTCTTTATTATTATTTTTTTTAGCTGGCTAATCCAGGGCCTTTTAATATTGATGGGACCCTGGGCAACCCCACAGATCATCCCCCCTACCCCCCTTGTACTTGTTCCGCTGATCCTGTGCTCTGTACTTGCGAGCTGCGCAGGCATAAGTTCAGTCAATTCGGTGCGCAATCCCTTCCTGCGGCGCGTGATTCCGCGAGACCAGTGACCTCCCACAGCGGGTCTCGTGGGATCTTGCACCTCAGGACGGGATTGAAGTGACTGAACTCATGCCTGCGCAGCCCGCAAGTAGCAGATCAGCGGAACAAGTACAAGGGGGGTGGGGGGATGATATGTGGAGTTGCCCAGGTCCAATCAATATTAAAGGGGCCTGGAATAGCCAAATAAAAAAAAATTATTGCTACCAGCATAATATTCGGAGCACTGGACAAAACATCCGGGGCTCAAGGTTGCTGGTGCCCCAGGTATATCATAAGCTGGTATTAGAACTGGCCCACCAACATTTTCTCGGTGGGCACCTAGGGCTGCAGAAAACACAGGACCATATACTGCAGAGGTTTTACTGGCCCAGTGTGTTCAGAGAGCTGGAAGAATTTTGTAGGTCTTGCCGACCGGCCAGATAACTAGCCTCAAGCCATACTTCTGTAGTCCCCTAGTACCTCTTCCGATTATAGAGGTACCCTTTGAGAGAATCGCCATGGACCTCATAGGACCAGTACCTAAGTCTGCTAGGGGTCACCAACAGATCTTAGTCGTCCTTGACTACTCATAGCTAAGGGGTTAATGGAGATATTTTCCCGAGTAGGAATACCTAAAGAGGTTCTGACAGACCAGGGTACACCGTTCATGTCGAAGGTCACGAGGGAACTGTGTAAATTTCTGCGCATAAAACAGTTACGGATGGTCTGGTGAAGAAATTTAACCAAACGTTAAAAAAATATGCTAAAAAGAGTGGTGTCCAAAGATGGGAGGGACAGGGACCGCCTTTTGCCCTATCTAATGTTCGCAGTGCGAGAGGTGCCGCAGGCCTCTACCAGGTTCTCGCACTTCTAACTGCTATATGGCAGACATCCCCAAAGGGCTGTTGGATGTAGCCAAGGAGGCGGGGGAACCTCGGCCCGGGTTCGCATAAGAGTGTCATTGAATATGTCACCAAAATACAAGAACGGATAGAGACAGTATTGCCACCGGTTAGGAAGCATATGGAGGCAGCTCAGCGAGCCCAGAGTCGGATCTATAATCGTGCGGCTCAGGTCTAGAACTTTAAACTGGGAGATCGAGTCTTGGTTCTTGTACCGACCGTAGACAGTAAGTTCTTCGCTAGGTGGCAGGGGCCCTAAGAGATACTAGAGAAAGTTGGCAACGTAAATTACAAGGTACGCCAGCCACTACTGGGTAATGAAATGCTTGGGGACACATCACCAGTGAAGCCAGTCATTGGCTGCAGTGGTGCACGTGAATACATCGATGCTAGAAGTTTACAAGCAGGGACTGAAGCTCATTTGAAAACAGCATGTGAGTGTTGGATAGCCCCTTTAAGGATGTGGTCTAGTTTAGCAATTAATGATTCAGAAACTTCTTTTTAGTTTTTTCATCTCCACATTTCAAAAGCCAAAACTTTTTTTTTTCTTTACGTCAATATAGCCATCTAACAGTTTTTGGGGTTCCATTTTGGGGTACATATCATGTATTTATAACTTTTATGAATTTTTTTGGGGGGATGAGGGTGAAAATACCGCAGCAATTCAATGTAGTATAAGTGACATGAGGGTTCTTACGAAAATACCAGAAAATATATATTTTCTATATGTTTTTCTATGTCTGTACAATAAAAACAACACATCCTTTAAAATAATGTTTGTTTGTCACTGCATGTGTTTTTGTGATATGAATTGTAGTTGTCTTTGGTGCCATTTTTGGGTACATTTGATTTCAAGTCTCAGTAGGGGCTAATTCTCTAATCACTCATATAATACAATGATTACATAACAGGCAGTCCTCGTGGCCATTGTTAGGCTCTGGGATGCAATAGGGATGCCATAGCAACCCATCAGAGCCCCCAAATCATGTTATGTTCGGCATGATGAGGTGTTAGAGGGAGCACTTTCTCTCTCGCTTACCACTTATAAGCAACAGTCAACATTCGGATTCGACCAAGATCAGAAATCATAGTTATCAGTGGAGCAGTGAAGGCAGGGTGTCCGCTGTATAAAATAGCCAGCACCCGCAAGAGATGGCAGCTCCTGAGCTGTCATGAGTCTGTACACCAGCACTGACCATGATCTCGGATTGGAAGCAATTAGGTGGACTTTGGAACACACAGAATACACTATGGAGATATGTGAGTTCTTATTGGCACTTCTTGAGATCCTTTTGACCTGCAACAATTTTAATTTCCAGGAACATTTTTTTGTGCAGGGCTGGGGTACCGCAATGGGGTCCAATGTGGCCCCAACGTATACAAATATTTATATGTCACACTTTGAGGCCTGTTTTGTGTACCCATCCACCCACTACCATCAGATGAGGGGGTTTATGAGTTACATTGATGATGTCTTTTTGATCTGGAAGGGAACTATGGAGGAACTGGATGAGTTCCATAGCTTTCTGAATGCAGCACATATGCAGTTAGAGTTCACAAAAGTCTATTCTAGACAGTTTTTGCAGTTTTTGGATACACTGGTCTATGTGGAGGATGGAGAATTAAGAACAGACATTTATGTCAAACCCACTGACCGTAATAGTATACTGAGATTTGACTCAGTATATACTACAATGACAGAACAGGTAACGAGACTACATAATAGGACTGGATGTTATCCCTGTCCTAATTGCTGTAATTGTAATGCCCTGATGAAAGGGAGCCAATTTTCCCACCCGAGAACAGGTAAATGGTACAAGATGAGAGACTTTTTTACTTGTTCCTCTGAATATGTCATTTATACTTTACAATGCCCCTGAAGGCATTTGTGTGTGGGGGAAACCACACAGCTATGCAAAAATAGGTTGAATCAACATCAGTATGCAATACGCAAGGTCCTTACCAAAAAACAAACAGGTATGGTAAGAGTAGATGAAAGTGAACAACCGGTACCAGAACACTTTTTGAAACTAAGATTTAGGATCATTGATGGAGTCCCCCCATTAAAGAGAGGTGGAGACCGTAAAAAAAAGAGCACTAGAGATTAGAACTTATTTGGATTTTTTAGTTGGATACCCTGGAACCCAAAGGACTGAACCGGGAGTTCAAAGTGGGCTGACTAGTCTAGTGATTTTATCTTTGCAAGTAGGATAAGTTTGTATATACTGTAACCTATTAAGTTGGTGCCCGACTGTTTGTCGTGATTTTGATATTCTATTTTATCTATTTTTGTAGATCACTTGAAGATAAGGAAACATGGAGGCTGAAGGGGACACTTACAAGGGCACGTCTGTCTTCAATGGACTTCTAAAATCCTTTGTGGCTACTCCGGGACATAGGTAGTATGGGGTCTGTCTTTTAATATGGGTTGAAGGTGGGGCATGGAGTACATGGTACAATTCTCATACCATCATGGTCCTTTGAGCGAAGTGTGGCCCCATAGAGCCTAAAGAGCAATATGTGGCATTAAAAACAGTGATCCTTTTAAGATACCCACGACGTAGGGCCGTATCAGTGGTTCCATCTATGAGTTTATGGGTATTAAGGGGATTGATCTCTCCCCAGGGATCGAGATGGAGAACACCCTATGTACCCAGAGTGAATGGCAAACTTGGACTGATGACCCCGTTGCATACTATTGACATGGTACTGTGACGGGATCTAAGTGTACGGTCTATTTGAGTCAATAGGTGGGCAGTATTTTGGACCATGATTTTGTCCCCAACAGTAGGTATTGAGCGCCACCCCCTGCTCTGGACGTATAGTCTAGTACTCGGGTTTATTAACCCTTGATGTCACCACAGACTTTACATATGAAGCCTACAGCACTGTACGATCCCGGCTAAGAAACATTGGAACTTCTTATTTGCATACTCTCTAAAATGTATGACTCGCAGTAAGAAGCTACGTATGAGGCTGGACCATTATGCAAGCCTCAATTAAGTACGCATTTTTATAGAGTGTCCGGCGGGCATCCTCTGACTCTCCCGTTTGCTGTTACATTCTAGCATAGGGAGAGCAGGGTCACTTAGCAACGGTACACAGAGCAGAGCATGTGACCGGAAGCTACGCAGCAATGTCACCGGATCTGCTTCTTACACTGTTGCCAGATACTGATCCCAAGAGAAATCGGAGGACGCCATCTAACATACCGGATACATGAGGAAACATTGCACACGAGTCCCTGTGTGGCCCTCTTTAGGCTTCAGTAAGTGGAACTTAACACAATTCGATTATATGGTGTACAACTGTTTTTATTATATTGTATTATACACTTTTAGGTATCATGACATATAAGGGGAGGGTCTTTAAATTTGGGGGTTGAACCATCCACCCACCCAATTAGCTTTAGGTGGCATGTATAAATTTTGGTCCATTGGTAAATTGCACTATGCTTAATAAAGACTCAATTGAGTCGAAACGTTGCATGCTGGGTAAAGAATAAACACGGAACTATTTTGAAGTTGGAAGTGCTGCGTTTTTTTTTTTGCATTGCACCCTGGAATCCAGAGGCCAGGGTCTAACACCGCCGGCACCACCACGGAACGGACTGGATTACAGAGTCTCCAATAGGTGGTGCTGTCCTTTTCTTCTTTTTTGTTAGCTCCTGAGACTTTGCCATCACTGCAGCATAATAAAACGCCCACAATCACCATTATAGTAGATTCTCAAAAGTTGGTGGCAAACTGTTATTCTCCCATGAATAACAAATTGACAATTTTATCATCGGATTCTGAAATGTTTATTCAAAAGTGACAACCAACGTGGCTGCACTTCCTGAAGTAATTTTGGTCAAAATAACCACAGTGACTAAACTGAAAAATACCAATTTATTACAAACTTCAGCCTGAAAAATACCAATTTATTACAAACTTCAGTTTAGTTAACTCTTTAGTCCAAACTTTTTAGAGGTGGAAATAAAACAGGTTGCCCACTGACATCTGATTGTCACCCCATTGATTGAAACACCTGACTCTAATTTCACCTTCACATTATCAGCTAATCCTAAAGGTTCACATACTTTTGCCGTTCACAGACATGTGATAGTGGATATTTTCCTCAATAAATTAATGATCCAGTCTAATATGTTTAATTTGTCTGATTTGGATATCTTAACCTATTTTTAGGTTAGAAGTATATGTTACAAAGATTATATGGATCCACTGTGCCACTTGAACAGATTTGGCTTGGCGCTACTCCTAAGGGCATTATCTAATTGCCTCTCCCCCAGGTATTCATCCTTTATCCTCTGTGCTAGACCTACCTACCTACCTACCGCTATCTCTTGGAGTAGTATCTGTTCAAGTGACTGCTGACCTATGGGGGTGTAACTTGAAATTGACCGGATTCAACTGTCTGAAAATCTGTAAAGGACCAATGAAACAGTGTGCCAGCTTATATGAGGGTACCTACAGATGTGAATGTTTTTCAAGAAGAGACAAATCTTGTCTCCAGGAGAAATCCGAGGTGAAGTGGATCTCTTCAAGTGAGCAGATGCCTGTAGTGAGAAAGCTTTAGTCTCTTTCCAGATCTGGGTATAGTTGCTGACTGTGGACTTGCCAGACCTCTGGAGGAGACAGGTATCGGAAGAGGAACCTGCACTTGATGACCGTACACTATTAAAAAGGGGGTCTTACTGGTAGACTCACTGGGATGATTGCTGTAGGAAAATTCCACCGAGTGGAGGAAAGTAACCCTGTAAGTGATGTGCAGAAGTACCACATATAGTTGACCAGGACTTAAGTAATATGCTCTGCTTGCCCATTGGATTGCGCATGGTAAACTGACAAGAAGTCCAAGTTGATGTCCAACAGTTTACAGATAGCTCTCCACAACTTAGAAGTAAATTGCACTCTCCAGTCAGACACAAAGTGCAAGGGAAAACCATGGAAATATAAAAATGTGTGTTACAACCAAGTTGACCAGTTGACTTGCAGAAGGAAGACAAGACAGCAGCAAGCCATTTTATTCTGTCAACCACCACTCAGATTACAGTGCATCCGCAGAAGGAAGGCAGATCAGTGATGAAATCTATGGCTACATGTTGCCACAGTATATCTGATACTGGCAAAGGAAGTGTGAGTCTTGAAGATTTTTTATTTTTTTTTTGTCTTGTTTTGCGCACAAGTGGAATAGGTGGCTAAATAATCCCAGGCATTATTAGAAATTGTAAGCCACCAGTAATGGGAAATCAGGCTAGCAGTCTTGTGGAGATCTAGCTACCTGGCAATTCTGTAGTGATGAGCCCAAGACAGGGCCCATCTCCTCTTGGCTACAGAGACATATGTCTTGTCAGGTTGTATGTCTTTAATCAGAACTTGAGCAACAGAGACATTGCAGGAAGGATTGATGATATGTTTGGGTTCCTTTACACTGTCAGCGGAGGAAGGGCGCCATTCTACAAGTTTTGCAATCTGCAGGGGAGAAAGACTTAGAAAAGAAGCAATAAGTGACTAAAGCAATAAGGAGGAAACTTTTGGGGTGAGGACAATTCCAGCTCCTATTTGGATACATCCACCTATAAGGACTGCTTAGAGGCATCTGGTTGAATTAAAATCAAGGCTTTGAAGAAGGCCTGCTTGAGGGTATAGAATGCAGATTACACTCTCTGGTGTCCATCCCTTTGTGTGTAAGTGCTGAGATAGGGGCAGTAAGGGTGGAAAAGTAAGGGATAAATTGCCTGTACTAATTGGCAAAGCCCTAAAACCATTGGATGGCTCTAAGACCTGTGGGATGAGGCAATTCTTAAGCCATGGTGAGCTTCTCTGGGTCCATCAGAATGTCATAATCGGAGGTTATATAGCCTAGGGAGGGATGGAAAGTCTTCTCGAAAAGGCACTTCTCAAACTTAGCATGCAATCTGTTCTGCCAAAGCTGCTAGAGAAAAGTGCAGATATGTTTACAATGAGAAGGCAGATCTGAAGAGAAGACCAAGATCTCATCCAGGTACACCACGTCACAGACATTAAGCGAGTCACAGAAGACATTGACAAATTCATGGAAAACCGTGAGAGTGTGAGTAAAAAGCATAATGAGATATTCGCAATGGCTATCATGGGTATTAAAAGCTGTCTACCATTTGTCGTCCTCAGGCATTAGGAGCAAAGGGTACTTGTTCTTTACTGTGATCTTATTTAGACCACGTTGGTTAATACCTGGCCAAAGAGAACCGTCCTTATTACCGAAAAAGAAATAGGCACTAGTGTTGATCGAGCACCCAAGTGTTTGGGTGCTCGGGCCGAACACATCAGGATGATTGGGTGCTCTACAATGGAAGTCAATGGGAGAACCAGAGCATTAAACCAGGCACCCCCTGCTCCGAAGAGGGAAGGGTGTCTTGTTCACAGGAGAAGGACAGAAATTGATGGAAACACCACTGAAATGGTTCGGGAACAACATGGGGACAATGTCTGGATGCATCTTGGACTCCCAGGTCGTATACAAGGAGATATATAACTTATACAAGCTGTACATATATAATTATATACAGGAGATACGCAGGTTATACCAGCATGGTCCGTATCACTATATACAAGAAGATGTCTAACTTATACCAGCTGTACATATATAATTATATACAGGAGATACCCAGATTATACCAGCTTGGTCCATCTCACTATATACAGGAAGATGTCTAACCTATACCAGCTATAAATATATACTTATGTACAGGAGATAGCCAGGTTATACCAGCATGGTCCATATCACTATATACAAGAAGATGTCTAACTTATACCAACCATAAATATATAATTATATACAAGGGATAGCCAGGTTATACCAGCATGGTCCATATCACTATATACAAGAAGATGTCTAACTTATACCAGCTGTAAATATATAATTATATACAAGAGATATACCAGCATGGTCTATAAAAATAGATATTATGTAAAAAGGCTGAGATGTACCTTTTCTTCAGAATGTTATTCAGATACAAAGAATGCGTTTCACCTCATGCTTTGCTGCTTGGACGGACAGTTGACTACCTGAGATATCTAGTAGGGGAGGAGACTCGAGCATCGTGCTCGAGCACACGGGGTGTTCTGCCGAACACCGCTGAGTGCCGAGCATCGCGATGCTCGAGCCGAACCGGTGTTCGGCCGAGCATGCTTGCTTAACACTAATAGGCACCTCGGAATGGAGGACCTCCAGATAAAATCCTTTCTGAAGGTTCTTTAAAGAGGACCTTTCATCACCCTAACAAATCTAAACTAAGTATACATACATGGAGAGCGGCTCCCAGGGATCTCCCTGCACTTACTATTATCCCTGGGCGCCGCTCCGTTCTCTCGGTATGTCCTCCGGTGACTTCAGCTCTGCGTCTCAACTGGGAGGAGCCTGCCCTTGTTCTCCTGGGCGTCTCCTTCTCCCAGGCTGTAGCGCTGACCAACCGCAGCGCTCAGCTCATAGCCTGGGAGGAGAGAACGGAGCCCCGAAAGTGAAAGAGGAGCCGCCCTCCATTCATTTCTATGGGACCGCCGAAAATAGCCGAGGGCTGGCTCGGCTATTTCCGTTGGCCTCATAGAAATGAATGGGAGCATGGGCCGCGCATGCGTGGTGCGCTCCAATTCACTTCTATGGGAGAGGCGGGGAGAAGCGCTGGGTGGTGGACAGACCTCGGGAAATTCGGGGTCCTCCAGCCACAGCTCTCCCCGCTCCATTCTCCATATAGGTGCGGATCCCAGCGGTGGGACCCGCACCTATCAGACAATGGGGTCATTTGCTAGCGATATGCCCCCATTGTCCAAGATGGGACAACCCCTTTAAGGCGAAACGTACGTCAGGGTTGGAGCCACACTGGTCTGTATGTCTATTATACACTTCCTATGGGCTATATTTAGATCTTGTACTTTATTTATATGATTTATATGGGTTAGGATTATAGGATAAAGCACTATATTATGATGTACTAAGCCCATGTGTGAGATATGACATTTTTATCACTACATGTCCAGTGTATCCACTTGTTTGCTGTATATGTGTGCCGCTGTTGTGATTCATTTTAAGATGATTTTATATGTACTAATAAAGTCTTGTGATTATTTCAGAGTTGGTCATTTGGTGTGTTGATATCTAATATTTATTGGCGTGGGTTATTTGATTTGAACCACACACTGATTTATATAATGGGAGCCAGTTATCTGTTTTTTTGGGGGGCAAACTGTCACAAAGCAGATAGTAACATATTAACATAGTTTGTGGTCGGATCGGCTATCAGAAAGGTGTACGTAACCTATTTACAACAAGCAGTAGAATTGTGCCATAACTGCTGCGGTAGGGCAGCCTAAAGGGGGCCACCCTAATATGAAGTGACTGTAAGATGGTGTGGGTGGGTGGGTGAAATCAGCTGAATCGGCGTCAGCCTTGGCGCCACAGGTGCCTATAAATAGCCTTGTAATCAGCCTCCCCTCCCACAAATACAGCAAAGGTCTTTGCTTAATACTTGTGGTCGGATCGGCTATCAGAAAGGTGTACGTAACCTATTTACAACAAGCAGTAGAATTGTGCCATAACTGCTGCGGTAGGGCAGCCTAAAGGGGCCAAAAAGAGCAGACCTTAGTTTAGAGCAAAACATATACATACCATTACGACACCCACTTTGAACGCAAAGACACTACACGATGAAGGTGCGGAATATACCGTACGTACCACAGAGACTTCTATGTACCTTACCTCTTTGTCACGTGCGCCGGCACGTCGTTCTTGGAGGTAGCTAATGTTGATGCTTTTGAAAGAGTGGTTGGTAATCAGAAACGATTTACTCCTATGTTGACCAACATATGAACATATTACGAGACGGTCTGAATCCTGAGAGCTGCAGACTAAAACAACAATGGTGAATCTGATGGAAGGGCCTAACTGAAGTCCAACCATTCGCCAAGGGCCCTGTTAATGGTAGCAAAATACTTCACCTATACTTATTCCCCGGCCACCGCTTTAATTATTATTATTATTTTTATAAAGGACCCAAAAAGTTAGAAGATGGCGGATGCCGTCTAACTCTAGTAATGGATTAAGTGAAATGTGTAGACTCACCAGGCCTGGGGAACCATAAGCACGAGTACATGGCTGTTCCAATTAACAAGCTAATGTTGCCTGTAATGAGGACAGAAAACATACCCACCATACTAGCAGTTGTGACAGGAAATAAGCTTAAGGTCGTGATAAACTATGTATGCTGCGCCTACAGTAGTGATAGGACTTGTTGAGTCCATAGACGTGACAGACTACGTATATTGTGCCTTATTATTGTACCTACTACTGGATGATAGACCGGTACCCAGAAACTAGGTGCGACACCAACACCCTCAGCCCGAGTTTGACGATGAAGTAAGCATGTCTGTAATGAAGACATAATGTACACCCAATGCCTGCCGCTATGACAGGACAAGCTTAAGGTCATGATAGACTACGTATGCTGTGCCTGTAGTCGCGCTAGGACTTATCGTGTCAGTAACGTGACAGACTTCGTAAGTCGCCTGTAGTCGTGACAGGACTTATTAGTCTGTAGTCGTGACAGACTTCGTAAGTCGCCTGTAGTCGTGACAGGACTTATTAGTCTGTAGTCGTGACAGACTTCGTAAATCGCCTGTAGTCGTGACAGGACTTATTAGTCTGTAGTCGTGACAGACTTCAGTAAATCGCCTGTAGTGGTGAGACAGGACTTATTAGTCTGTAGACGTGACAGACTTCGTAAATCACATGTAGTGGTGAGAGGACTCCCTGTGGACGAAACTGATGCCATAGTATTATTTTTATTTTTTTCCTGAACAACCCTTTGAGAGCCAAAATTTGAGAAACGTGAAAAAATGAGACCACAGGGTCAGCTTCCTGGGAGAATGAGTCTATAATGCAAGGACGGGCAAGAGAAAAGTAACAGCGGGGAGCGAGGGAAGCAAGAACCTAGAGAGGGTAAATGGGAGAAAAATGCGAACCCAGGAGAAGGTGATGTCTGAAAAGGAAGGCTTGAGATGACTGCTTGAAAAGAAAACGATGAAAACCCAACAACCTACAACAATAATGTGAGTTAGATTCTAATGCCAAAAGCCATGCATGCGAGCCTCCACTAGAAGAATTGTATTGCGAGCCACAGCTGACCGAGCCACGCGAGCGGGCCTGAAGGCAGAAATAGACATGGAACCTACTGTGGCGGACCACACAGCCGACCTCGAATGGCGGAGTTGTGTGTGTAAAATGTAAACTGAGAAGCCATGCGTGAGAGACTAATGGCAGGGCCAAGCGCGAGAGACACTAATGGCGGGGCCAAGCGCGAGAGACACTAATGGCGGGGCCAAGCGCGAGAGACACTAATGGCGGGGCCAAGCGCGAGAGACACTAATGGCGGGGGTCAAGCGCGAGAGACACTAATGGCGGGGGCCAAGCGCGAGAGACACTAATGGCGGGGGCCAAGCGCGAGAGACACTAATGGCGGGGGCCAAGCGCGAGAGACACTAATGGCGGGGGCCAAGCGCGAGAGACACTAATGGCGGGGGCCAAGCGCGAGAGACACTAATGGCGGGGGCCAAGCGCGAGAGACACTAATGGCGGGGGCCAAGCGCGAGAGACACTAATGGCGGGGGCCAAGCGCGAGAGACACTAATGGCGGGGGCCAAGCGCGAGAGACACTAATGGCGGGGGCCAAGCGCGAGAGACACTAATGGCGGGGGCCAAGCGCGAGAGACACTAATGGCGGGGCCATGCGCGAGAGACACTAATGGCGGGGCCATGCGCGAGAGACACTAATGGCGGGGGCCAAGCGCGAGAGACACTAATGGCGGGGCCATGCGCGAGAGACACTAATGGCGGGGCCATGCGCGAGAGACACTAATGGCGGGGCCATGCGTGTCAAACTTAAACGGAGAAGCCATGCGTCAGAGACTCTAATGGCGTAGCCATGAATGCGAAACTTATTTTTTAATAACAATTTTTTTAATAATTTTTTTTTTTATTATAATTTTTTTTTTTTTTTTTTAAACTACTTAAGCAGCACCAGTATGACTAGGGGACTCGCATAACCATGACCCCCTTCGACAGTAACCTAGGACACTAACCAGCTTACAACCATATTGTACCCCTAACGAATAACGTGAAGAACGGTCATAGACCCCGTGGAGCCATGAGGCTGAAGCAGTCATCGGGCCCCCGAAGCCAAGACTGAACTTGATGACATTACAGTGACGATAAGTAATTAAAATGTGAGCCAGACCTGATGGGATATGCATAGACAACAGTGAACCGAACCCCGTGCCTAGGTAAACATTAAACCAACCGTGAAATTGAACAGATGGGTGAAAAGAGCCAGAGGCATTACAATTCGCTAAGAGAAGACCCTAATTGTGACAACGCGTGAACAGCTTGTGAAACATAGTAGGAAACTTACTCCTATTAACCCACTGACCGCTGAGGGACTGTATGGTGAGCTGGGGCAGGAGATCAGTCTGAGTGAATGCGAACCAGGACTAAAGAACAGCACCCAATTTTTTATTTTATTTTTTCTTTCACCGAAGTGAAACAGAAAAGTAGGCCTATGGAATGTAACAACCAGCGAGGAAAGAAACTTAAACCTGAAAGAAAGCGGTATCAGAGCGGTGTGCTGACTGCCCTAGTGAAAATACTGAGTAACCATGATGTAGCAATGAAAGGGAAAAATGCAGCTTTAAGTGGAAGCAGAATATAACATCTGATGTAAGAACAGGTGGGTGAATGCAGCTCTGGATGTGAGTGGTGCCTAAAACATGGTATGGGCTCAGCTCTGAGCATGAAGAGCAAGGTATAACGCAGCCGTATGAATGCAATCTGAAGTGAGCAGAGTATTAATGTGATGCAACAGCAAACGCATGAACGCAGCTCTAGTAGTGAATGGAGTATAAGACAAAATGTAAATGCAGACAGACGGACGTAGCTTTTGAAGGTAACGAACCTAACCATGATCATTCTACATAAGCGCCCCACCTCCTTCGCCCCAGAGCGCTACAATTCACTAACCGTGTAACCAAGTCCGATCCTACCGTGAATGCCAGCACTCGCCTGGCACCTTCTGCCATTACCCAGGCGCGAACGAACCTCCACATAATGCTGCAGGTTCTCTTTTTTTTTTTTTTTTTTTAAAGAGTCACCACAACGCCATCTAAGAAAATATCAACGTGTTTAAATATAACCCATGATGCAACGCTAATTAATCGACATATAGTGCACTTATAAACCTAGCACAGAACCGCTGACACATGTGTGCCCAGACCATACAGTTTATAGATTAAACACACTTATATACAAGAGCATCAGAACTCAAATACCGGCGCCTTGACCGATCTGCTTGTGTCCCCATATACAGACCACTGATATACATCCACCAACACTTTGCATGTGTGGCTTTAACTGCGGATGTGCCCCCACATGTAAAACAGGTAATAGGAAAAACCCTTTTTTTTTTACACGTATGAAACCGATATCAGAAAACATGCAACCATACCTACTCTAGGCGCATGCTACACCAATAACTATATGCAATAGCCCCTAACAAGCCCCTAAACAGCTAGACAAAATACTAACAACCGTCATTTGACTGTTAGCACCCAACTCTGCTTTGACCCAGAGAACCTGCGAATCACAAAACGCACTGTGGGTCCCGTGCCAATACGTGCAATCCTACAGTGAGTGCCAGCATTCGCCTGGCCCTTTTTGCCGATGCCCAGGTGTGAACGAGCCTCCACATGATGCTGCTGCATTTTTTTTTATTTTTTTTTAAATCAACCATTGATACACAAAACACAGCGTGCATAGCTTGAGCCCACTAACAACCAATGCTCGGCCCTTTAGCGCCCAAACTCTGCTTCAACCCAGAGCGCTACATGTTGCAGACCGCAGCGTGGGTCCCGTGCAAACCACTCCGATCCTACCATGAATACCAGTGCCTTCCTGAGACATTCTGACATCGCCCAGCCGTAAGGAGCCTCCACACCATGCTGCTGTATCCTAGAGCTGACCCAGAGGTAGTGAAATCAGCTGAATCGGCGTCAGCCTTGGCGCCACAGGTGCCTATAAATAGCCTTGTAATCAGCCTCCCCTCCCACAAATACAGCAAAGGTCTTTGCTTAATACATATAAGGCCGAAAAAAGACATTTGTCCATCCAGTTCGACCTGTTTCCTGCAAGTTGATCCAGAGGAAGGCAAAAAACCCCTGTGAGGTAGAGCCAATTTTCCCCACTTAAGGGGAAAAAATTCCTTCCCGACTCCAATCAGCCAGTCAGAACAACTCCCTGGATCAACGACCTATCTCAGGTAGCTATAGCCTGAAATACTATTACGCTCCAGAAATACATCCAGGCCCCTCTTGAATTCCTTTATTATACTCACCATCACCGATAGGGATCCGTTGTGTCACTTGAACAGATTTTGCTTGGGGCTACTCCTAAGTGCATTATCTAAGTGGCTTCTTGGTATTCATCCTTTAATCCCTTTACAGGGATCTGGACTTCACTGTAAGAAAACCACCAGGCCACTACTTCTTGGAGTGGTTTCTATTAAAGTAACTGCTGACCCATGAGGGTCAAAAGACACTGATGCAGAGCACTAAGGAATCAGGCAAAAACCGCACTTAGAGACAGGAAGAGGTCAGACCAAGCAGCAATGATAGAAAGTTCAAGGACAGGCCAGGCAGCTCAGGGTCAAAATGGAGATCTGGCAGCAAAGACTCAAATTCAAGAAACCTTAGCAGGTGATTAGTCAACTGAAACCTATTGATCAGGTGCCTTCCTATAGGGGAAGGTGCCTTAAGTACCTCAGGGTAGCCGACCATTGACTGGAGAACAAAAGGGTGCATGTGTGCTGGACTTTATTGAGCTGGCGGGAATCCACACACATATGCCTTATGAGTAGAGAGAGGTCTAGCCGGCAAGAAGCAGTCGATGGCCTGCATGGAGGGACAGAGCTAGTCTAGCAGCGGGGCCCACCAGGTAGGAGAAGAGAGAGACCATGAGGTCCAAGCCACAGGAACTCGAAAGAATCAGAAAAGGTGAGCTGAGCAGTGCAACAGTAGGCATCTAACTCTTGGTTTTATATATGCCCATTTTTATATTTTGTATGGAAAACATTTTTATGGGGGTTGCCATCACAGTACTAAGATGGACATTCAAAATATCTGTTGTCTACTGGAAACCTGCAGAGACTGTTATCAGCCTTGATCATTAAAATGGGCGGCCATGTGCTGGGCATGGGGGAAAAAAACTGTCAATCATCGTTTTGAGATGGAAGAAGGCAGGGACAGTGAGCCTCATTGGACCCATCTCCTCGTAGTGCTGGCACGTGCTGTGGTGTTTAGCATGTCAGTGGTCAAAAAGTACTAACTGCCATCCCAAAAGTGACAAACTGCTTAAATCAGCAGGTCTGCTACCACAGTATGATGCCCTCAGTATGGCAGCATTGTACAGCTGACAGGTTCTTTTTAACTGCTTTTGCCCTATGAATCTGCCATGTAAAAAAAAAAAGAAAGTAAAATGCAAGTACATAAGATAAACCTTTAGGGAACTACTATGGCAAATACTGTCAATGTCGACAACCTATACAGAGAAAATACACGATAACACACAACTTGTAACACACCATAGTCATATGATGGCATTTATAAAAGGTTTTACATCACAATAGTGGTGTAAAAAAGTTGCAAATTATGGCACATGCCATATTTGCACCATAAATTGCTACTCTTAGAGGTTCTCTGCACTTTTGTAAAGTGGCAAGAATGGGGATGGTGCCTAGCGTGATGGGAGGGGCTTTGCACTGCCTGCTGAATTTATCCCCTAGTTAGCGGTTTAGGTGCATGGAGAGATGGATATTAAACTTATGTATTAAGAGGCACCTGCCTCTTGATAAGTTAGGTGCATCTCACTCCAGCACAGTGGGATCAAGACTGGAGTATGGGAACGCCAGTCCTGATAAATGTCCCTCGTAGTGCACAATACCAGTTCTGGTAGGGTGGGTGCTGTTCGTCGCCCTTCCCCACCTAGAGTTAGTATACACTGCACACATTAAAGTCCAGGAATCCCCGCTGTGATACTGTCTTAGTAGCACCAGTAAAGTCCTGAAAGTAGATAAAGAATAAATATATCAAAATCAAACCAATGAGTAAAAAGTAGCACCAGCATAATCAGGGGCAGATTGGAAACCTAAAGTGGCCCTGGAAAAAATACCTAAAAGTGGCCCCATATTGTAAGAGGGTCTAAATTGACAGGAGGCGGGGCAAGAAAAGTAGGGAGGGGGGGGGCAGCAATATCATAGAGCAAAATACTACATACCACAGTACCGCACAATATATTGCCTTAAAAGCTGTCCCTTTGAGTTGGCCATCAATAGCAGCCATTTTTTTCTCCTCCTCTTCCAGTTGTCTCTGATTAAGATATGGAGAAGGGAGCGTAAGAGGTGAGATGAGGGACATAATTAAATTCAGGAGGGTATGTGTGGTCGCTGGCCTGGTACATGAGTACCTGATTCATTAATTACCACTGCTAGCTTATTATGCACCTGGCCAGCGATGGTGGCTTGGGCAGCCCCCTGGGCATCGGCCCACCGGGAGATTTCCCTGCATGGTCTATGGCCAATTAGCCCGGAGCATAATCTTTCTAGCAGTTTTGGAACTTCTCATTTCTCAACCAGTAGAGTTTTTTTATTTTGGACCTAGAAAGGGAAAATCATTATTGAAATATGGACATTTGTAGGTGAAGCAGCCATTTTTAGGGTGGAGCTCACTGAAAAGTTCCCTAACACCTTCAAACTAGTGGGTGCTATTATACTGACATTACACCCCTCAAAGGAGCGGATTAGGAAAACCAGTATAATGAAGAGTTGGTGATGAACTTATGTGGCATCTTCCAATTCCTTTGAGATCCATATTGAACAATGAGCAGTTTTAGAGGTCCTGGAGTGAGGACCCTCATGTGGGCCCCAGATCATATCCTGGATAAGCTGTCCTGGAGTGAGGGCCCCCTCATGCAGGCCCCAGATCAGATCCTGGATAAGCTGTCCTGGAGTGAGGGCCCTCATGTAGGCCCCAGATAAGATCCTGGATAAGCTGTCCTGGAGTGAGGGCCCTCATGTAGGCCCCAGATCAGATCCTGGATAAGCTGTCCTGGAGTGAGGGCCCTCATGTAGGCCCCAGATCAGATCCTGAACAAGCTGTTCAGAGGGTGGATTTATATCCATCAGATTGTTTACCTACAACATGCCTTAATTTACAAAGGTAACTTGATGATAGGTTACTTATAGATCAACTCTTTTTTTTTTTTGGGGGGGGGGGGGCACAGTGTAATTACAATGTCTAATAATGATAATACACACCTATAGGCTCTTTACATTACTGCAGCATGTCCTATCCTCCAGTAGGTCCACCAGACTAGGGAATGTCACTGGTGTGCTGCTGCTGCAGTGTATGGAGTACAAAAGCCATTAAATACTATTGTTTTGGGATGCTGCAGTTATTAGTGCCCCCCCATGTCATTGCCTCCCCAACCTTTCTATTCATGCATGGAGATCCTTTGCTCAGGTGATGCCACTGTATGTGCCTGCCTTGCCAGTTTTGTCTGAAGATGTGAAATGCAATAACCATGCAGTTTTATAGAATTGCATTTTCAAACCATTCTGCAGAAAAGAGAAGAAAGGAAAGCATATGTGTCTCCTTTCCTGAGATGCTGGCAATAAAAATGTACAATTAGCCCAATCAGACTGCAGATCCTAGATGTCACTGGTGAGTAAGGAGGAGGAGGACTCTAGCACAAGCCAGCAGCTGGAAGTTCTGAGCATTGCCAGTGTCTCGGTGCAGCAGCACACATCCATCCCTGTAGCCTGCACTCACCCTGCAAACTTTCCCATCCGTGCATGGAAGCCTAGGGGACGTATGGAGGTTGCTCTGTGAGCGGGAGCAGGACACCTGGCACCGGATCCCCGATCGCCGTGTGATCACATTACACGATCGGTGTACATTTGGGAAGCTGGTGCTTATTGGCTGGATCTATCCCCCCCGAGAGCAGAGAGGAGGCAGCGGGAGCTGGAGCTGGAAGCAGCCGCCGCACATGCTCTGAGATCGGATCCAGCCTCCACAGAGGACGGGGACCCTGAGGGATCCACCGTGTGTGCGGTACCGCCAGGCTACTGCAGAGGATCTACCTGCCCGCTTTCTGGGAATATTAGTGGATTGTGATGTTGGGGAAGGGACCATCTGCAGTGTCAATGCGGCTGCACTGAGAGCACATCTCCCAGGTAAGTCCCGGCGAGAGGAAGGTGTGTATATTTAGCCACACGGCATGCCAGGGGGCAGAGGCACCTGCACGTTGCCCTGGCGACTCCCGTGCACCTGGCTCCGGGCTGGAATGGAGTATTGCGGTAGTACCCGAGCAAATGGGCATCCTGCTGCTGTGCCTACTAACGTGCCACCTACCTGCCTACCTACTGTCCCTAATGTCCTTCACATTGTATGCCCGCACCCCACTGCAGGGTCTGCATCCTGCAATCAGTGCCCAGCCATTACATGGCAAGGAGAACATCTCACTGCATTGTAAAGAGACATTAATATGGCCATACCCATCCTGGGGGTAGAGTATGTGCCCACTGTGGGGCTACTCTGCAGTACCACTGTCACTGGCCATCAACTTACCTCCAGTAGTTCTGTATGTTATAGTAGTCCCCTGAATTATACCTATACATAATGTATAGGAGGTACACTGGACCTAATGATATACTATACCTATATAGATCATTTATATTATACATACATACATACAGTATATTGTATGGGATGGAGCACTTCTACTTGGAGCTAGGAGATTTGCCTATCAGCACCATACTCTACCTAATGATATACTATACCCATATAGACCCTTCATATTATACATACATACAGTATATTGTATAGGATGGAGCACTTCTACTTGGAGCTAGGAGATCTGCCTCTCAGGAGCACCACACTGGACCTAATGATATACTATACCCATATAGACCCTTTATATTATACATACATACAGTATATTGTATAGGATGGAGCACTTCTACTTGGAGCTAGGAGATCTGCCTCTCAGGAGCACCACACTGTACCTAATGATAAGCTATACCCATATAGACCCTTTATATTATACATACATACAGTATATTGTATGGGATGGAGCACTTCTACTTGGAGCTAGGAGATTTGCCTCTCAGCACCATACTCTACCTAATTATATACTATACCAATATAGACCCTTTATATTATACATACACAGTATATTGTATAGGATGGAGCACTTCTACTTGGAGTTAGGAGATCTGCCTCTCAGGAGCACCACACTGTACCTAATGATATACTATACCCATATAGACTCTTCATATTATACATACATACAGTATATTGTATAGGATGGAGCACTTCTACTTGGAGCTAGGAGATCTGCCTCTCAGGAGCACCACACTGTTCCTAATGATATACTATACCCATATGGACCCTTCATATTATACATACATACAGTATATTGTATAGGATGGAGCACTTCTACTTGGAGCTAGGAGATCTGCCTCTCAGCACCATACTCTACCTAATTATATACTATACCCATATAGACCCTTTATATAATACATACAGTATATTGTATAGGATGGAGCACTTCTACTTGGAGCTAGGAGATCTGCCTCTCAGCACCATACTCTACCTAATTATATACTATACCCATATAGACCCTTCATATTATACATACATACAGTATATTGTATAGGATGGAGCACTTCTACTTGGAGCTAGGAGATCTGCCTCTCAGGAGCACCACACTGGACCTAATGATATACTATACCCATATAGACCCTTTATATTATACATACATACAGTATATTGTATAGGATGGAGCACTTCTACTTGGAACTAGGAGATCTGCCTCTCAGGAGCACCACACTGGACCTAATGATATACTATACCCATATAGACCCTTTATATTATACATACAGTATATTGTATAGGATGGAGCACTTCTACTTGGAGCTAGGAGATCTGCCTCTCAGGAGCACCACACTGGACCTAATTATATACTATACCTATATAGATCCTTTATGTTATACATACACTGCATAGGACCAGTGGGTAACTTTGACTTGTGGCTTGACTTGAATGTCTACCTGGGGCAGGATACGGAACTGTATGTAAATGCCCTTTTTCCAGTATTATTTGGACATGTGTGTAGTATAGGACAGACCCCGGCCCCTGACATCTAACATGGCCATTTCATCAGGGAGAAAAGTTCCATATTCTAAACCCTCAGCACTAGGAGAATCACATGCTAGAATTCTGCTCTGTGCAGAGAATACAAAGACTGGGACTGTACAGTAGATGTGCAAATCCACACACAGCTACAGCACTGAATGTCTGCAGGACCCCACTAATAGCCAATAGTACTGGATATAGTCAGGGGTATGAGGAGTTACTGTATTAGATAAGTCTATCTATCTATCTATCTATCTATCTATCTATCTATCTATCTATCTCCTATCTATCTGTCTGTCTATCTACCTATCCATCTATGTTCTATCATCTATCTATCTATCTATCTATCTATCTATCTATCTATCTAATATCTATCTATCTATCTATTATCTATCTGTCTGTCTGTCTATCTACCTATGCATCTATGTTCTATCATCCGTCTATCTCATATCTATCTAATATCTATCTATCTATCTATCTATCTAATATCTATCTATCTATCTATCTATCTATCTCATATCTATCTGTCTATCTACCTATCCATCTATGTTCTATCATCCGTCTATCTCATATCTATCTATCTATCTATCTATCTATCTATCTATCTATCTATCTGTCTATCGACCTATCCATCTATGTTCTATCATCTGTCTATCTCATGTCTGTCTGTCTGTCTATCTATCTAATATCTATCTGTCTGTCTACCTACCTCTTTATCTATCTATCTATCTATCTATCTATCTATCTATCTATCTCCTATCTATCTATAGAGAATCTCCCCCATAATATTAAATGGATGATGTGTACATAAGCCTGTGGTACGGATCTCCTCCAGAGACACAGCATGTGCACACAGATTGGGCTATGCACCCTAGTGCAGGAAGCAGTTTTCCTGCTCATTCCCCAGTCACAGAGCAGTGGGTGCCTATGTGCAGACGCTGTGGCCCCTTTTACTGCAGCATGCCCCCCGGGTATGGGCCGGCACAGTGCATCCCTTCTCAAACCTCCCACCGATCTGTGACCACCAGGAAAACAGCCTTGTGCTGAAGAAAGGTGTCCTGGAGTGTGAGGAATGATCTATGGCCTAGCCCTATATTTATTGCACTGTACAATCTGCTTTATGCTGATGCTGCCATAGATTACATCTGTGAAAGGCAATTATGATTTTAGGAGCCATGTGTACAGCGCAGCCACTTCCATTTCCATTAGCCATCACTGCTCGCTCCGCTCAGTGCAGACAGGATGGATTCTCCAGACCTGCGCCTTATCTGTGCCATGCTACACTGACCCTTGGTTTCAGGGCCTCACTGCCAGTAGAAGCAGGTGGCACCTGTATTTTTGTGGGATGTTGGCACCTTCCACCTCTCCCTCTGTAAGGCAATCTTTAGCTCTTCCACTCAGCTGATGTTTTATAGATAAGCCTGGTTGCTGTGCTGTGAGCCTCTACTGATCCGTTCAGGTTTTATGCTTGTGCCAGGGACTCTCCGAGCCGTCAACTCTTAGCATTAAAGTTCAACCTGAAATGAATTATTTGAGGGACCTAATGTGAATGTTTAAGTGGTACAGATGTGCCTATTTGTCAGTAAGAGGTTTGCTAATAGACGGCTATTGCCATTCATTGCATTTGTGCTCTCGGACATGCATCAGCAAACCTCCCAGCTGCACCATTTACAGCACACATGATTGGTGGGCTTTCCTGGAAGAGATAGCCAGCCGATGCCGAGTCTTATTTGTTCCATGTGCCGTATGATTTAAGATATTTATTGTCACAGTGCCACTTATGTACCATAGCGTAATCCAGAACTGCATTGCTGATGTAAAAATGCCATGTGCTTCTCTTATGGTCTGCTCGATGGTGCATGGAATGGCAGAGCAAGGAACAGGGCACAGGTCAGGAGTGTTGTCTAAGGATACCTTGTGCTCCACCGGTAGCCGCAGTTTAGGAGAGGCAGGGTCTCTCCAGCATGCTATTGAGAAAAATATTCACTATGACTGCAGTAAAATACTCCGATATATGACCATCTGTCATAAGCAAAGGCGTCGTCATTACCTCAACCACAAACATTGCATGTGCGTGAACTTGACGTGTGGCTTTTATTAGAAATTTACACTAAGACCTAAAAAAAAATAATTGTCAATTATTTACTAATTCGTGGAAGAATTCATTTTAGTACCTTGATTAGATTTTACAAGCACTGCTGCAGAGAATAATGGTAGGGGGCCAGAACAAAGGTGCTATGTACCCTGACTCTTTCAGCATCTCATTTGCATACTGATGGCACTAACAGTTGGCATGACATTGATACCAGTAGATTTAACATGTTCAGGAACATTCAAGAACTGTAATGAGTCCTTTTGGAATAGTTGTGAAAGAGTGTGATCTAGGCAATGGCAGTTACTGACGTGTTAAAATCGGATTCATGATGAATAGAATTAATATGATATCCTCATTATTATTGGAGGTTGACTCATGATGATAAGCCCTCTTACACGTGAAGCCAACCCACATGTATCCAGCTCAAACCGCTGGCAGGCAGCCGTAATCATTGGGTGAAGCTGCAGCCAATTTATGCCAGCCGTTCAGATGGCTCTGGTTCATAGAGTGAGGCACTAAGCGGAGTAGACCCCCTCTACGGTCATCCAATTCTGTAATAGGGCATATGAACAAGAGTTGTGACCAAGCGTGACCAAGTCAATATTCATTACTTTCAATACTATGGGTCTTCTTTTTCGTCTTGGAGTTTCTCAAGAGTTGACAATGTCTGTGTCCATTCATATACATTGAAACCTCTATGGAGAAAAACAACCTTATTGTAAAGTGGTCTACTTGTGTGGTCTTCTCAAAAAAGATGGGCAGTATGCATATTATATGGTGAATCTTAAAATCTTGGGTTATCTGCTCAAAGGGGCGGTCTGCAGGAAAAGTGTAGTTCGTTTTCTTCTTACGTTTATGATTTTAACTCTTTCCAACATTATTGTCTTGAGTTGGGCTTTCCAATAACATGTCCAGCATAACTGTTTAGTGGGCTGACTTCATCAACAGCAAACATCAATCGCATAAGTACTTCTCCTGTGCTGGTTCCTCTCCTGTGCTAGATGTCCACTTACCATAGGGAACATGAGGAGATCATGGTGCAGTATGGTTCTCAGTTGTTGTGTTATGATTTATATTGCAAGTCTGAATGTTCATGATACATTAATGGTTATATAATACACAGTGA
The DNA here is from genome assembly GCA_033119425.1 of Bufotes viridis. Taxonomy (NCBI): domain Eukaryota; kingdom Metazoa; phylum Chordata; class Amphibia; order Anura; family Bufonidae; genus Bufotes; species Bufotes viridis. The sequence goes on from CM065590.1 coordinate 171,326,599, forward strand.
GGGTCACTACCTTTTCAAAAACCTTTCTATAAATGATAGAGACATCTCAAAAGTTCAAATCGGTGGGGGTCTCAGCCCTTGAACCCCCAGGGATCTAAACTTTCGATATGTATCTGTGACATATCAAAAGTTTTTTTGAATAGTTAGTGAATGTTAAAAGTAATCATCCATATTGTTTTTAGAATTTGTAATGAGATAATGAACCTACATTGGAAGTCTACTTTCCCTGCTACAGCATTAAGTCATTCTTATAACTCTATAAATTGACGGAGTGTTGGAATTACTTGTTACCAAGAAACACAGCTCTAGGTTGATAGCTATATGGTGGCCATAGACTAACTTACAGTGGCGTAACTAGAAATGACGGGCCCCACAGCAAATTTTTGAATGAGGTCCCCTCCCCCAGTAATTTTTTCACAACCCCTTCCTTTCATGCCGCCCCCTTTCCTGTGGCTAGTAAAGATGGCTCTCTCAGACCAGGCCCGGCAGCTGTTCCATCTGTTTTCTACACTGTCTATACTGCCACTGTATATAATTTCATTGTGTAATACTGTTGAGGGGCCCTGACAAAATCTTTTAGCACTTCTCCTCCTCCTCTTGGATGGGCCACCTCTGGGTCAGGGCCCCAAAGCAGCCGCTTCCCCTGCTTCCCCTATAGTTATGCCCCTGCTAACTTCCACAGGTTGCTAACGTAAATGAAAGGCCCGTTTACACTAGATGTATTACTTATAACTAGTTTTATAAAATTATGTCTATTATTGTTCCTCATCATTTATGTTCATGCTACCTTCTTCCAGGTAGCTTGTCTAAGCATTTTTCTGAATGCTCAATGTTTTTGAAGCTTACTGTATATACTCGAGTATAAGCCGAGTTTTTCAGCACAAAATTTGTGCCGAAAAACACAAACTCGGCTTATACTCGAGTCATATACTCGAGACGGAGTGGGAGGAGGAGCGGGAGGAGGAGCTGAGGGCGGGCATTTGCGGCGGGGCCGGTGCGCTCACTGCTCTCTGGCCCCACCGCTCCTGTAAATGTTCTAAATACCTCCTCACATGCTGCACTGAATACTCCAGGCAGACCGGGCGGGCGAGCGCAGCGTAACTGACTAATGTCACGTGCCTGCCCGGCCTGCTTTATGAATGAAGCAGGCGGCGCAGGCACATGACGTCAGTCACGCTGCGCTCGCCCGCCTGGTCTGCCTGGAGTATTCAGTGCGGCATGTGAGGAGGTATTTAGAACAGAGGGGGCAAGAGTAATTGAATTTTAAAACTTTACAGGAGCGGTAATGGGGGGGGGGGAAGGGGGGCTGTGGATGGCACTGTTATGGGATGGGGGGGCTGTGGATTGCACTGTTATGGGATGGGGGGGGCTGTGAATGGCACTGTTATGGGATGGGGGGCTGTGGATGCCATCCACAGATACCCCCCATAACGGTGACATCCATTTCCACCTCGGCTTATACTCGAGTCACTACTTTTCCCAGTTTTTTTAGGGTAAAATTAGGGGGGTCGGCTTATACTCGGGTCGGCTTATACTCGAGTATATACGGTACTTTCTCCAGTAGCTATGTACTGATCATAGCTACTGCTCATTGTACTGATCATTGCTCACACTGCTCCAGTCTCCAATAGGGCTCACATTCTAATATTTCAAGGACACCTAAATTCTCACAGTAAATTTTTGGAGTGTGCATAGAAACCCACACAGTCATGAGGAGACCATGCAAACTCCATGCTGATGATCCTTGGGTGAATTCGAGCTTAGAACTTTAGTCCTGTAAGAAGAAATGCAAACCTCTGAGCCACCATGATACCCAACTGTTATTGAAAAACTGTAAGGGTAAACAGCCTCATAGTTAGGTTTCCTGATGCAGTTTTGGAAGCCAAAATCATGAGCGGGTCATAAAAGAAGAGAAAATATAAAGGACAGATGTGACGTCTCCTCTTTTTTGAGTTCACTCCTGTTTTGGCTTCTAGACCTACCTCATGAAACCTGACTGTGTGGCAATAACCTAAGGGGAAAAAAAAGAGATATCCATGATCAAATTGGATTAATATGTTTTGTACAAGGTTGAGTTTGAAGGTTCTCTAAGTCATTTTGATTTCAGTGAACATTTGTTGTAAGTGAATGATTTAGGCGCAGTTTTTTCAGTCAGTGGACTGCATTGCCGACTGCAACATTTGCACACAGTTGGAGGGAAATAGCTGCTATTTTGTCTTTGTGAACTTTCCACCAAGATATGTAATTATTAACAATAAATGGTTGTTATATGTTTTCTACTACTTCCTACTACTGATTGTTGAATATTACATGGAGAAAATAAAAGGAAGATAATGAGATCCTTGCCAGTTTTAGTTATGTTAAATAGACTTGTCTAATTGATCAGTAAACTCAATAGGTAAGGGACAAGTCTGGAACTACTAAATAATGTACATACAATACATATGTATAGCATACACTTAGATAAAAATTACATTTCTTTTTCCGGCTTATGTGTCCACACTGTGATGAATGCAGCTTGAATGTTAACACATCATGTTTTATGTTCATTACATTAACTGATGCAATAAAATTGGCTTCATCTGTACGTGTAGCTGATAGGTCATTGGGTCATTTAACAGGATAATGGAAAGCCTGCCTTGTAAATGTTTATTGCATTCTAATGTGGAGTTTTACATTAGTTTTGGATGTTAGCAATGCCTTATATAATGAGGATTTGGTTTGGTTTTCTAGTGACAGTTTATTGAGATAAAGGAGTTGGAGGCAGTTGGTTAAGAGTTTGCATAGAGTAGGACAAATTTGTAGGAAAGGTCATTAATAGTATCTGCCATGAGGTGACATAGAGTAATGTGCTATTGGCATAAGCTGTTGCTAACTGATGTTGCTACATGTTGTCACTGTTTGTCATATGCCTTCGACATTAGGGGTTTCACGGAGCTTGAAAGCATTCAAGGTTGACCATTCAAGGTCAACATATTATGCATTTCTTTCTAATCATGAACTGGTGATGCTGGTAATCAACATGATGAGTTCTTATCAATGGGGTAGACCTTAAAGGGGTTTTCCTGATCAGCGGATTCAGGCAGCCACCAGAAACTGCTCGAAACACAGTGTATGGAGCTGGAAGCAGAGGGCTCTGTACACTGTTTAGTGGCCATGCCATGGAACTGCAGCTCAGTGCCGGAAACTGCACAGTGCACATAGCCTTCCATGTCTAGTATCCTATCTATCTATCTATCTATCTATCTATCTATCTATCTATCTATCCATGATATGATGAGAGGATAGGAAGTAGATAACTAAGGCAAAGTTTATCTACTGTTTTACTAACATGATGAGATACCATTTTGCGAAGCAATTATTATCTCCAAAGGCATTCCCATTTTATTTTAATGAGGGGATATACCTTGGGAATTACCGTTCCAATTCATAGATAATCCTGCCAATGTAAAACATCCCCATTCCCTTATATGAGATCTCACGCTTCTGATTATCAGCTGAATATAAACGCAGTCCTCAGCTCAGAAACTCATGATAGAAATCTAGCATCAATAAGCTTTACTACATTAGTTCCACAGGAGATATACGTGCTTGACAAAAATGGGACAGTTCATCATATGATTGATATATCTTATGAAAGATAATATCACTTTATGACAATGATACATCAATGTCTGAGATAGCTTACCACCCAAGAGATAAACTTGATTATTTCATATCATCTGTTCTCATAAGCTTAGAACAGGAAGACAAAAAACCTCCTATCCCATATGGGTTTTACAGTACTGTACTTTCAGAAAGGTTTTTAAATGTCATCAGTATCTATGAGGCTGTGATTAAAAAATATAGATATAACTGCTAGTTGCTTTTTTTATGACCACTAGGGGGTGATGTAGTTTACCTATTAGGTTATGGGGTTGCATGGAAAAAGGACAATGGGGGCTCACTCAACCAAAATCATCTTCCTAAAGGGTCCCTGTGTCCTTTCCCCCTTTCTATCATCTCTCGGTGATTGGCTTTAGATTTTCCACTGCTCCTTCCACGGAAATCACTAACAGCATAAGTGGAGCTACGGTGACTTCTACCCTGAAAGTTATAAGCATAGTGTTTTGTGCCAGTCATAAGAAACCCTGACCAAACCATTTATTATCTTGCACATTAATGTTTGCCTCCACTACACATCAGGTTCTGACAAATATGACTCCTAAAACCCTTGGTGTTGAGCTTCTAGTCTCTCAAGTTTCAAAATCACTCAAATTGGATTTTAACAAAAAATAACAACATTGTAGAAAATACCAGCAATCATCAATTTTTTGTAATATCTAAAAGGTTAGTAACAGCATAAATCCAGGACAGCTGTTTCTCAGGCCTAACAGTCTGCCTCATATGACCCTGCAGAGACATATATAAACATGATGCATCTACTGTGAGGTTCTGTTATCCTAAGGCCTTGTTCACATCTCAGTGTTTTTGGTCAGTGACAGTGAGCCAAAAACAGGTGCAGGTTAAAACACGTAACAGGTGCAAATCTTTTCATTATACATTATCTTTTTGGAGGCTCAACATTTTGTCTTTGCTGACCAAACACTAACCAGAACACTGTTGTATGTCATAATCTGCACGCCAAAAAGAGCAGCTCAGTGTTATGTGCTGCCTGGAATCAGAGAGCTCCTTTTAATAGGCTCATTACAAAACAATGGACAGATGTGTATTCAACACACTAACAGCCCCTTTAAGCCAATTTATTCAGGAACAGAAGATGGAAAAATCTCTTTATTAAGTGACTTTATTTAAATGCTCGTTGCTGGGACATTTGGAAATAATCGTTAGGATTATACAATGTCTTTTTTCAACATTATATTGTCTGGAACTGTGTCAAACCCTCTCTTATAAGGAACCACAACTTGTATCCAAAAGCTAAATTAGAATATCATGGCTGACCTTTGGTGAACTCATGTGTTATTTTCACCCCATCCTTCAGTTCTAGCAATTAATGGGAATGCACAGTTATTTCACTTACAGTTAAAGAACATTTTCACTTAAATATCAAGTTATCCTATTCTGCATACCCAGACTGGAATATTCACTCTACAGTAAGCTGATTCAAAAAATCTCCCCTACTGTTTCGTTGATTGGCCTCCTATGAAATTAGGCCTAATGTGTATAACTGTATGTCTGCACAATGCCAGTGGCTGATCAACACAGGGTTGTACCAGGCATTGTTCATCTTCATTGTTTTTTGTAGAAAAGTTTGATAAATAAATTGCTAAATTATTATTTGCCTGGTCAAATAAATGAAAAACACAGGATACCCATTCTCACGGTCAGTAGGGGTCACAGTGGTCAGATCCCCACCGATCACAGTCTTATCACCTATCATGTGGATGGTTGTCATTCTGGAACAACCTCTTTAAATAGAAAATCTGAATTATTCAATGATACATTCCCAGATCCCTACATCATTCCGAAATTAGGTTGAATTGCCACTTAGGTGGCTAACAAATTATGGAATTTTGGCTTATATCCAAGAAATAGCTCAATAGAATTTCTAAGAACTTGACAGTAAAGAACAACTCAAAGACTTGAATGAACAGGTGGCTGTATTTAATAAGTATGCTCAGATTAAGTTATCTAATTGGAACGTATGATGTAATGTCTAACTGCTGGTAACGGAGGGTGAACGTCTCTACAACTGATCGTATTTAGATGCCCAATTACTCTTGTTATGAATAGACAGTATAACTGTAGTTTTATCCAAGAATGACTTTTTTCCTCTGTTTCCCAGTTGCACTCACTAAAAGCTGATTATTTGCTGATACATATTTCACAACCTAATTTATCATATTTCCCACTGCTAAAATAATCTAATAGGCGAGCAATGAGATATTTTGTTGCAGAAGGGACTAACGGCGTCCCACCAGCTGGCTAAGCCTGCTGGTTAACATCAAAGGAGACAGGAGCTGTGAGCGCACATGGGTCACTTTAAAATATCCTTTTTATTCCATTATACAGAGCTTTAAATCTGAAATCCGCAGCTTAGAAATATGAATTTTGTGGCAGCTGTTTCTGTTTTAGAAAGTTTGCATGTACGAATTATCACATTAGTTAATGGCAGAGTTATTTCTATGAGTTGGATATCCCTTTTTACAGTTTATGCTGTAGCCACTAAGGAGTAATCGACTTGTCTGGAGCTTTAATATTTTTAAATGGAAATAGAAGTCCTCCACTGTTGAGGAACGCCGCAAAAATACATTTTTTTATAATATGACAGTATTGTATTCAGCACCTATCTCTACCCAAAACAAAAAAGAATAGTTTTGGGTCAAGAAGTATGTATTTACTGTAATAAAAGAACATAATGTATCTCAGTTCTACCTCTACAATATTAGGTTGTGATTGGGACCTTATCATGACACCCTGGAAAGTCAGAAATGGAGAACATTTTTTGTTGCAGACAAATGCCTTTCTGAGTAAAATAGGCCTAAAGTATTTTATCAGCCACATACTGAATTTATTAAGTAGCAGATTATAAAGAGCTATTTCACCAGTCTGATCAATATACTTGCTGTATTTTCTAGAACAGGATGCTGTAGCTTACAACACGATAAGTCATGGAGTCTGATAACATTAATAATGGTAATGTGTCTTGTAGAACACATTTGATAAAAATGTAATAAATATCTACCTTTTTCCCTACACAAACACCATAATCACCTAAAGTTCTCGACACATCATACATACATATGCTAGCTTATAGAAACATAGAAACATAGAATGTGTCGGCAGATAAGAACCATTTGGCCCATCTAGTCTGCCCAATATACTGAATACTATGGATAGCCCCAGGCCCTATCTTATATGAAGGATGGCCTTATGCCTATCCCATGCATGCTTAAACTCCTTCACTGTATTTGCAGCTACCACTTCTGCAGGAAGGCTATTCCATGCGTCCACTACTCTCTCAGTAAAGTAATTCTTCCTGATATTACTTTTAAACCTTTGCCCTTCTAATTTAAAACTATGTCCTCTTGTAGCAGTTTTTCTTCTTTTAAATATTCTCTCCTCTTTTACCGTGATGATTCCCTTTATGTATTTAAAAGTTTCTATCATATCCCCTCTGTCTCTTATTACTTCCAAGCTATACATGTTAAGGTCCTTTAACCTTTCCTGGTAAGTTTTGTCCTGCAATCCATGTACTAGTTTAGTAGCTCTTCTCTGAACTCTCTCCAAAGTTTCAATATCCTTCTGCAGATATGGTCTCCAGTACTGCACACATTACTCCAATATTCCGCTTTAGAACATTAAATGCCTTTTAGCACTCCCTTATACTACTGAGTCTTTAGCATAAAGTTACAAAATTTAAAGGGAACCGGTCACCATGAAAAGGCAATGAGCAAATTGATATATACATAGTTTTATGTGATTCAGTAAAGATTCAGTAAAACGTATAACTTATTCATTTAAATCCCTGCTTATTCTGGGCTTTGAAGTCAAAGTGACGGTCCTATCAGTGATTAATAGTCTTTCCCTCTATGAATGTGTGTATACAGAGATAGCTGTCAATCACTGACCGTATCCTTGACTTCAAAGCCCAGAATGAGCAGGAACTTAAATGAATAAAATACAAGTTATAACTTTTCCCACAAACCTATATATTAATTTGCTCAGCCCCTCCTACTGTATAACATGCTGCCTGAAGATCAAACACTATGTTCAACGTGACCATTTCCCTTTAAGAACTGATCACATTAGCATTATGGTTTCAGTTAGTTACTGAGCCATGTCCGCTATGTAGGACCAGCTGTGACACATCTTGATAGACCCCATTGACTTTTGAAGTGGTTAGTTAGGCTATCATTTATAACATCTTCTGTGTTCTTATATACGTTATCTATTGTAATAAACCTCCCCCAGAAGGATCATATCAGCCAAGCCAGAGACTTCTCCAAAAGAAAGAGACCTACAGATCTAGACTACTGATTCAGGGTTCTTGCCCCTTGTCAGTACAAAGCAGGGTACTTTTTGGCTGGGTGAGATGGCTTTGATGCAGCTAGGGGTGGAGGGTGGAGGAACTGGTTCTCATTGAATAGATCCAGATGGTGTAAGTATGTCTGCACCTGGATCTTTTAAATAGGAACCAATCCCCCCATGAGATAAATCTGCCCCAATACATTTCAACTCTAATAATTTCCAGCGCATGAATTACTAAAGGTTGCATCTAACAGCAGCTTCTGTGTGTTCATATGTGTTGTGTGACTCTCTAAAGAAAAGATTGACAATGACTCAAAGTCAAATTGAATGAATATCACAAGGCTTGAGTTGCTTGGCACTCAATTTCATTATTTCCAATCCCTGCTGCTATTGATGGTAAAATACAAGGTTCTAATTCATATGTGATGGATTCATGAGATGAGAATCCAGCTATATGGCAATCAGAGTAACACTGTGTAGACCTGTATTTTGCTTTGTTGGGTCACTCACGTTGTGCAATACAATACAAGACTACGGGCTGAGATTGCTCACTGTTTGAGTTCCTCCGGACATTTCAGTTCTTTGGCACTTTATAAGTCCATTATAGAGCTGAGTATTCAAATGGAACCCTACAGTGAAAAACATAGATTTGAAATACTGTAAAGTGCATGTATGAAACGCAATAGAAGCAGAATGAACCTTGAAATGATTAAGAACATCATGGACTAGGTCTTAGAAAGTACTGTTTCTCCTTGTTGAGATCACCAGATCACCAAACAGAGCCTTGCAGTGCTCCCTGGGAAAAGGTTTATGCAGATTACCTCAAGAGAAAGAAAACTGTCTCTGTAGTCCCACCTTCTGGAGGTGGCTATAGACTGTAGGTTAGCAACCTCCAGTAGGTAGCACTACAACGAAAGCTTTCTTTCGCTTGACAGTGTGCTAATCTGCATAACAGAGAGGTATCTTTCCACAGACACTGCTTACATACAGTCTCAGGCCTGCGTCATCCTGTTGATGGAGATTACAGTTTCTTAAGACTTGTCATAAGTAGTGATCTTCTGAAATGTGCCTGCTTAGGTCAGAATATTCCTGCAGATGTTCAAGTATGGGCAATTGTACGTTACAGTAGGACCACTGATCAACATGAGCATCAATGATTAGGAGAACGGCAGGATCAGACACTTAGAAGAACAGTAGGGGCAGGCATATTGATTAACACCCACTTAACATACAGGTGAAGCCCACATGGAGCTAATTGCACGGTTATGGGAAGTCTACAGAAGAGAATTGTCATCTTCTACTATAATAAATACGTGAAAGAATCCAGCTTGCTGGGCAGCTTCGATTTTCCTGCAAAGACAATCTGCACATACCCACAAGTGGACTCGCTGACAGAAATATGCTTCACGTCGGCTTCTCACACCTGTGTTCCAGTTGCAGACACAAGACCCTTGTTGTCTGGTTTTTGTAGCCAGTTTTGCTAGTAATGAAATCAGGTTGCAGCAAAAAAGAAAATCTGAAAAAGAGAATTCTCATCTGTCATATATGGTAGGCTTACCAGCAGAATCGTCTGAAAACAGTTTAAGTGATGTGTGCAGAGAATGAGATTTATTTGGATACCAAATAATTGCGGTATGATGGCATTGGGACGCTTCATTATATTAAAGGGCCATTGAAACCTAAATTATTACAGAGTAATCAAAGGTGAACATAGTGCTAGTGCTTGTATCGTAGAGACCTACAGCTAGATATGGAAGCTACTTTTAGGCTAAAGTTTGCATTATATCCGAGGACAATTAGAAAAGCAGATATGTTGTGAGAATACGTTGCCTTATTTAAGAGCAGCATCGTTTGGGGACAAGTCCACTGAGCTATTATAGCAAACAGAACAAACTTTAAAGGGGTTTGATGACCTATCCTCAGGATAGGTCATCAATATCAGATCAGCAAGGTTCCAACTCCTGCCATCCCCGCCGATCAGACTCCTCGCGGTTTACCAACCACAGCTCTGTCCATTTATTAGTGGCTGTGTTTGGTATTGCAGCTCAAGCCCCTTTCACTTGAATGGGACTGCCTAGGCCACGTGACCAATGAACGTGATGTCACTGGCTTAGGAAGAGACCCGCAGCACTCGACAGAGCCCCGCGGCCTCTTCAAACAGCTGATCAAACTGCCTGAGGATAGGCAATCAATATGAAAACCCCTTTAAATATTAAATAAATATTAAATAAATTAAAATTATAAGCACATTCTGCTGTTAAAATCTCACCATCTTAAACCATATAATAACATTTTTAAATGTAGTATATTAAATGTTAACTACTGTGCATGAGCCAAATGTTAACCACCTTAAACCAGCATAGTTACTAGGTATTAAGTCCTTTATCACTTTACATCCCCAGGGAGGGAGATATAACCCTAATAGGCTCATGCACATAACCATATTTTTCTTCAATATGCTATCTATATTTTTTACATTGACCCATTTATTTCTATTGGACCATGCGCAAATCTGTGTTTTCCATAGGTACCTGTGCTATGTCAGCTCAAGTCCAATTCCTGCCTGATGTAAATAGTGCTTTCTATTGATGAGAATGGTAAAAAAAAAACAGAATACACATGGAAACTATCTGATTTTCAATGATTTGATTTTTGCAGACTGAAAGTTGGATATGGCCTCATGCATGAGGTCTAACCCATTCTATGTGATCTAGTATACCGAGAAGAGGTTAAGGCATCTCTGGCATCAACCACTTTCTTACTTTCAGTGAATGTCCCACTGGTGGAGCCCCTAAGGTCAATTATTTTCAAAATCTCAGTATTTAAGAATATACTGAAGGTTAGGTGCAGGTTATCTAAGCTGGAATTATACAGCAATAACCAGTGCTGTTACATGAAGGCATGCTGTACGATAATTACATGAGGTTTTGCAGATAGAGCACCATAAAGGATTACACCAGTGATTTTATCGACATTAAACTGTTTGTGGCGTTCAGAACGAAGGGATGCAGGGCAATGAATTAGCAGTGAATCAAGTCCCAGCTGATGTAATGAGAGCAGGAGCAGTTTACTGTAAATTAAAAATATCTGGCAGGGCCAAAGGGAACATAACTCAGGTCCTGGTGCTCTTATAGATATGGCTTCAGTTATGTAGCTGCTCTCAAAGCAAATTGTGACACTGCTAGTGATTGATCTGCTCTATTAGGAAATTTCTATGTAAAAAAAAATCTGTTATACCAGCTAAATGGCACATTTTTATTAATAACATGTACACGGCTGAGTTTATGATCACTTGTCTTAAGGAGCCATTAAAGGGGTTGTCCAGGTTCGGAGCTGAACCGGGACATATCCCGGTTTTCGCCCAGGCAGCCCCCCTGATATGAGCATCGGAACGCTGAATCTCTAACTGGGGCCTATAGAGTCTTAGTTGTAGCTCTTGGGTTTTTTGCAGTTTCCCTAAGCATAGCATGGTCTGACCTTGGGGTAAACTCGCTGAGATGTCCACTCCTGGGAAGATTATCAACTGTCTTGAATGTTTTACACTTGTAAATAATCTTTCTCACAGTAGAATGATTGACTTCAGGTTGTTTGGAAATGGCCTTATAACCTTTCTCAGATTGAGAGGCAACAATTGCTTCTCTCAGATCATTGCTGATGTCTTTCCTCCTTGGCATTGTGTTAACACACACCTGAATGCTCCAGACTAGCAAACTACCAAAATGTCTGCTTTTATAGAGATGGTCACATTTTCTGCTGATCAGTAAACCAGGGGCACTTGATTGGAAGTACCTGGCTGCTACTTAACCTCTGAATTCCAATGGAAGCAGTCATTTTTCACTCACAGCTTCTTTATTTTTGTTAACTAATGACAGTGTCATTTATCATTTTCTGTTGTTCATCTGAGGTTGTATTTACCTACTTTTAAAACCTTTTTAGGACATTTTTTTAATGCCATTAAGACAATCTATGTAAGTAGATATGGGATATGTTGGCATTAAATACATTAATAAAATAAAATTTTTTACTTGTAAATAGCTGACAAAAAATTTAAAGATTGGGCTCTGCTGAACTAAACTGGGTTCTAATAAGTTAATACATTTCTACTACTAGATTGTTATATACCAAGTTTGATTCTCAAATGAACTTCTTAATCTCAAAGGGAATTTGGTTCCAAAAGGGAAAACAGTAATAATTTTCACCACTGCCTCAAGGGGGAAAAGTCATTTCTGACTCTGACAACGAGTGATTTCTTCCTGGATTACCATTGCATGGGTCATGAAATTACTTGTCATCTATTCTTTTATGAGTTCACGTCTGGAGTAAACACAACTCTACAGCATTTGTGTTCTGTTTTCTTTTATCTGAGAATGATGGTAAGTGTTGCTTCATATTGAATTAGTGATATTTTGACAGTGAAGCATCTTCATCTGGTCTACAGACATTTTGTAGTAAATAAGATGTATATTTTATGCATGGGTTCTGTGTATTCACTAGGACCATTGTCTAAGCATCAAAGTAGAAATAGAACTAACAAAATTATAATTTAGTCAAGTTTGCATTTGTTCTACCACTACATTCTAGCTTGACAGAAATATGACAGAACATACCAACTACACCAGGATATTAAAAGGAAGACACTGATGGCGGGAGGGGGAGTTATTAAAATTGGTGTAGAGGAAAATTGGCTTAGTTGCACATAGCAACCAATCAGATTCCACCTCTAATTTTTCAGAGCATCTCCATTCAAGCTATCAGATACCTCCTTGGAAACGCCGAAAAGACATTTTTGAGATACCATCCAACTACAGTGGAAAACCCAAGTTGCCAGACTGCCAAGGAGGGAGCTGCTACAATATAAAACAAGAAAATCGTTGGATACCTAGTAGTCACCTACAAACCAAATCTGGAAATTCTAAGGGGGGTTGCTTAGATACTACAAAAAGATGACTGAAATCCATATTTCAAGATCCCCCAATCCTGTGCTATAGACAGCTACCTAATCTCAAAATCATCATCAGAAGCTCACTGGCCTCTCCAACAACAACAGGAACATTCCCCTGCAAACAGACCAAATGTAAGACTTGTCCATACATTATTACCACTGACAGGTCCTCAATACACATCAGAACTACAAAATCCCAGGGTCCTTCACCTGCGTTGTGCTAAATGTGGTCTATTTGATTGCATGTACCAAATGTCCTACTGGGGGGTCTCTATGTCGGTGAAATTGTTCAAAAGCTTAGCACAGAAAGTACTGAAACACTTTTGCAGCCATGATCACAACATCATAGACATGAAAGTATTGATATTAAAAGGGAATTTCAAATCTCAAAAGAACAGCAGAATCTGGGAATACAAGTTCATGACAACCTTTGACACTGAACTCAGGAATGCATGTTGCTCATGGATTTAGGTCCTTCTACATCTCTTAACCACTTCAGCCCCCCTAGCTTAAACACCCTTAATGACCAGGCCACTTTTTACAATTCCGCACTACACTACTTTCACCGTTTATTGCTCCGTCATGCAACTTACCACCCAAATGAATTTTACCTCCTTTTCTTCTCACTAATAGAGCTTTCATTTGGTGGTATTTCATTGTTGCTGACATTTTTACTTTTTTTGCCATTAATACAAATTTAACGAAATTTTTGCAAAAAAATGACATTTTTCAATTTCTGTTGTAAAATTTTTCAAAAAAACTACATTTCTATATAAATTTTTCTCTAAATTTATTGTTCTACATGTCTTTGATAAAAAAAGTCCAATAAGTGTATATTTATTGGTTTGGGTAAAAGTTATAGCGTTTACAAACTATGGTGCAAAAAAGTGAATTTCTGCATTTTGAAGCAGCTCTGACTTTCTGAGCCCCTGTCATGTTTCTTCAGGTGCTAGAATGTCAGGATAGTATAAATACCCCCAAATCACACCATTTTAGAAAGAAGACACCCCAAAGTATTCGCGGAGGGGCATGGTGAGTTCATGTATCATTTCATTTTTTTCACAAGTTAGCGGAAAATGACACTTTCTGAGAAAAAAAAAAAAAAAGTTTCAATTTCTGCTAACTTCTGGCAAAAAAAAGAAATCTCAGACGGACTCACTATGCCCCTCAGTGAATACCTTGGGGTGTCTACTTTCCAAAATGGGGTCATTTGTGGGGTGTTTGTACTGTTCTGGCATTTTGGGCGGGGCTAATTGTGAGCCGCCATGTAAAACCTAAAGGTACTCGTTGGAATTTGGGCCCTTTGCGCACTCAGGCTGCAAAAAGTGTCACTTATGTGGTATCGCCGTACTCAGGAGAAGTAGGGCAATGTGTTTTGGGGTGTATTTTTACATATACCCATGTTGGGTGAGAGAAATATCTCTGTAAACTGACAACTTTGTCGTTTACAGAGATATTTTTCACACACAGTATGGGTATATATAAAATACACCCCAAAACACATTGCCCTACTTCTCCTGAGTACGGGGATACCACATGTGACACTTTTTGCAGGCTGGTGCGCAAAGGGCCCTAAAACCAATGAGTACCTTTAAGATTTCACAGGGCATTTTTACGCATTTGGATTCCAGACTTCTTCTCACGCTTTAGGGGCCCCTAAAATGCCAGGACAGTATAAATACCCCACATGTGACCCCATTTTGGAAAGAAGACACCCAAGGTATTCCGTGAGGGGCATGGCGAGTTCATGTAAAATTTTATTTTTGTCACAAGTTAGTGGAATATGAGACTTTGTAAAAAACAAAATAAAAAAATATATATATCAATTTCCGCTAACTTGTGCCAAAAATAAAAATTCTGTGAACTCGCCATGCTCCTCACGGAATACCTTGGGGTGTCTTCTTTCCAAAATGGGGTCACATGTGGGGTATTTATACTGCCCTGGCATTTTAGGGGCCCCTAAAGCGTGAGAATCCAAATGCGTAAAAATGGCCTGTGAAATCCTAAAGGTACTCATTGGTTTTAGGGCCCCTTTGTGCACCTTGGCTGCAAAAAGTGCCACTCATGTGGTATCGCCGAACTCAGGAGAAGTAGGGCAATGTGTTTTGGGGTGTATTTTTACATATACCCATGCTGCGTGTGAGAAATATTGCTGTAAACGACAACTTTTTACATTTTTTTATTCAAAGTTGTCAATTTACAGAGATATTTCTCACACAAAGTATGGGTATATGCAAAATACACCCCAAAACACATTGCCCTACTTCTCCTGAGTACGGCGATACCACATGTGTGCCACTTTTTGCAGCCAAGATGCGCAAAGGGCCCTAAAACCAATGAGTACCTTTAGGAGGGCATTTTTACGCATTTTTCTTCTCACGCTTTAGGGCCCTAAAATGCCAGGGCAGTATAAATACCCCACATGTGACCCCATTTTGGAAAGAAGACACCCCAAGGTATTCTGTGAGGGGCATGGCGAGTTCATAGAAGATTTTTTTTGGCACAAGTTAGCGGAAATTGATTTTTATTGTTTTTCTCATAAAGTCTACCTTTCTGCTAACTTTTGACAAAAAGTTAAATTGTTCATGGACTCACTATGCCCCTCAGCGAATACCTTAGGGTGTCTTCTTTCCAAAATGGGGTCACATGTGGGGTATTTATACTGCCCTGGCATTTTAGGGGCCCTAAAGCGTGAGAAAGAAAAATGCGTAAAAATGCCCTCCTAAAGGTACTCATTGGTTTTAGGGCCCTTTGCGCATCTTGGCTGCAAAAAGTGGCATACATGTGGTATCGCCGTACTCAGGAGAAGTAGGGCAATGTGTTTTGGGGTGTATTTTACATATACCCATACTTTGTGTGAGAAATATCTCTGTAAACTGACAACTTTGAATAAAAAATGTAAAAAGTTGTCGTTTACAGAGATATTTCTCACACCCAGCATGGGTATATATAAAAATACACCCCAAAACACATTGCCCTACTTCTCCTGAGTACGGCGACACCACATGTGTGACACTTTTTGCAGCCAAGATGCGCAAAGGGGCCCTAAAACCAATGAGTACCTTTAGGATTTCACAGGGCATTTTTACGCATTTGGATTCTCATGCTTTAGGACCCCTAAAATGCCAGGGCAGTAGAAATACCCCACATGTGACCCCATTGTGGAAAGAAGACACCCCAAGGTAATCCGTGAGGGGCATGGCGAGTTCACAGAAAAAAAATTTGGCACAAGTTAGCGGAAATTGATTTTTTTTTTTTTTTTACAGTCTCATATTTCACTAACTTGTGACAAAAAATAAAATTTTGCATGAACTCGCCATACCCCTCACGGAATACCTTGGGGTGTCTTCTTTCTAAAATGGGGTCACATGTGAGGTGTTTGTACTGCCCTGGCATTTGAGGGTCTCCGCAATCATTACACGTATGGCCAGCATTAGGAGTTTCTGCGATTCTCCTTATATTGAGCAGACGAGTAATGAGATTTTTTTCCCGCTCAGCCTCTGCACTGAAAAGAAAAAAAATGAACGGCACAGATTTCTTCATTCGCATCAATCAATGTGGATGAAAAATCTCTGCCCAAAAATGTGCAAAAAACAAAACGGCACAGATTTCCTCATTCACATCGATCAATGTGGATAAATAAATCTCTGCCAAAAATGTGCAAAAAAAGTAGTAAGGCCCCATTCACACGTCCGCAAAAATGTCCGCATCTATTCCGCAATTCTGCGGAATAGATGCGACCCATTCAGTGTGAATGGGGCTGGCGGTGATGCGGAGAGCACACTATGCGCTCGCCGCATCAGCATTTGCGGAGCTGCGGCCGCAAACTTCCGGGTTTCGGCCCCCAAGCATCCGGCCGCAGCTCCGCAAAAGATAGAGCATGTCCTATTCTTGTCCGCAATTGCGGACAAGAAAAGGCATTTTCTATATAGTTCTGGCAATGTGCGGATCCGCAAAATGCGGAAAGCACATTGCTGGTGTCCGTGTTTTGCGGATCCGTGGATCCATGGATCCGCAAAACACATACGGACGTCTGAATGAACCTTACAGTGGGGTAATTAGTGTCAGGGGGTGACATGGGGTGATCGGGGGTTAATCAGGGGTTAATCAGTGGGGGTGGGGTGGGGGGTGGGGGGTCTGTGTGGTGTTTTGGTGCACTTATAAAAGTTTCTTTGGTGGTCCCAAGCAAATGGGACCACCAAAGGAACGATCAGCAAGCATATCAGACGCTGTTAACAAAACAGCGTCTGATATGCCATTTTTTTAACTTCTACAGCCTGCCAGCGCACGATCAGCGCTGGCAGGCTGTAGCTTACCTTCTCCCCGACGTGATCCTGTGAACGCGCGCACGTGCGCGCGCGCGTTCACAGGAAATCTCGCCTCTCGCGAGATGACGCGCGGGCGCGTCAAGGAGGAACAGACCGACCGCCCGCCCTACTGGGGGGTCTCTATGTCGGTGAAATTGTTCAAAAGCTTAGCACAGAAAGTACTGAAACACTTTTGCAGCCATGATCACAACATCATAGACATGAAAGTATTGATATTAAAAGGGAATTTCAAATCTCAAAAGAACAGCAGAATCTGGGAATACAAGTTCATGACAACCTTTGACACTGAACTCAGGAATGCATGTTGCTCATGGATTTAGGTCCTTCTACATCTCTTAAAGGGAATGTGCAGTGATCAAATAAAGAATGACCAATCAACATTTGTTGCTGATCACATCTTTTTTATGTGGACATTAAAATAATTATTTGTTGGCAGCACATTTCCCACATCTCCCCATGTAAACAGGAAATACTGTATGGGGCCAACAATCATACAGACTGTGGGGAAGGAATGATTGTACAAACCAAGACTCCATGATAATGGCAGCATGTAAATATTAATGAATGAGCGCTCGACTTGCTTTATTATTGACCGGCGCTCGTTACGGGCAAACCTTCTACTTGTGTGATTGGGCCCTAAGACATCCATGGTGATAGTATGAAACAATGTTTTTTTTTTTTTTTTAAATATGATTTTATTGGTCCATGAGGACATAAAAAAAAGGTCAACCATGGTAAAAAAAAGGATATGCCCTATTTTTGTACCCCTGTCATTCACAGGCTGTTTAAAAAGTGGCAGTGTGAATAGACCTGTAGACTGCAATGGTTCTGAAAAGGGACTTAAGATGGCCATTTTTCACTGTTGAGTAAATGTACCCTTAAAGAGGTTTGTTTCTCAAGTCACAAAAAATACCCACAGAAGGAAACTTGCACCTCTCGCTACTAGTTAATTACTTTTTTGTAAAATGATATATATTATTATTTTTAAAAGTAAGTGAAACATTTCTTCATAAATTATTTTATGAGGATGTATAGTTTTTAGATTTATTTTGTTGTAATGAGTCTAAATCATACATGATTATGAGCATGCTTTCTGTTAATGCTGTAACACCACTAAGTAGTTTTGCTTCTATCCCATAAGCAAAAATCTGTGCTCAGCTGCTTTAGATCTGGTGTCCATTACTGCTGCTTTTTACCTGCACGAGAGTCCTCCAGGGTGATTTATTGAAGGGTCAGGCATCTCAGTTAGTAATCCTATGGCCTTCCATTATATAAATCCCAGTGCTATAATAGAGCAGCTGTATTAGTAGTCTCCTTCTGTCATGAACGGGTTAAAGTTGAGCAGCCTAATTTTTTGCTAACACACACTTGTCTGGGATTCCTCCGAAACAACCATACTACTTCTGCCCTTTGTGTCCCAGGAGACCCCTGAGTAAACGAGGCTTTTAGAGGAAACGTGGCCTCCCCCTTAGGGAGAGAATAGAAGACACTAAATAATTAAATAATCCTTTCACTGCTCCATGACTGTGAGCTTTGCCATATCGAGTGAGAGAAGCAGAAGAGACTCCCACACCATCTGGGCTGACTGCTAATCTTTTGGTAACCCACAAACACTTATATTAAACACAGTGCTGTCGACTGGGAATTATACGCTGACAATGGGCCTTGGTGACTATGCATGAGTGACTATCATAGCTCTTCAGACTTTTCTATGTATGAACAGAAGTTAGGATAAAGTATTCTTATTTACTGTCTATGGTGAAAATGAGAATTCTAAACTGTTGACTTACTATGGCCATTGTTGCCTATGTATGATAGTAGCTTAATCCTTGAGTTATTAATGCACTGAAGGCCTAGCATTTGCTCAGTGATCAGATCTTTTTGTGAAACATTCTGGTAAATATCAAGCCAAATGAGAACCGTATTCTGATTATTAAAGTGAATTATTGAAAATGTCATCTGCAATGTTAACTGTAGAAATGATCTGATCGCTTCACTTATATAACAAATATTAATTCATAAACAATAAAATCTGTAACACATAGCTAGATATGATTGAATTGATTCTAAACATATCAACTTTGTTTCTAATTTCCCCAAAATTCGGATTCCAGACGAATCTGAATCTGTTGAGATTCAATTGGGACACCAATTTAAAGGTCAGAAGACAGAGAAGAATGCATCTGCCAACAAAAAGGGATGACTTGAAGACCATGTTTTGATTTAGAAATAAAATCTGACAGTGCAGTGTTTAAGTTAACTTTTTGTTTTAGGCTGTTTGTTACCACCTGCTTCCATCCATTTACCCGTAGCCATAAATGTCACTGTGGCTTTGACATTACTAATGCTGTCTTGGTGTTAAAGAGCCTGAAGTTTTAGGATACAGTCTTACGTGACCTCAGAGTGTCGTACCAGACGTTTCAGAACAATTTGGGCACTTTTGATTCAGGTTGCATTTATTTGTACTCTAAATTAAATCTGCTGATGACTTGTTAGAATTGGACCTGGAACAAATTTCAAGAAAATTGCTCATTTCTACACAGAGCCCAATGTTGTGTACAAAACTGAGCCCCACCTACTGTAGAAAACAACAAATTCAAAATAGCTTGTGCAGTGACAACCTGGATAACGGCTAAAAAGTTAATACTCAAGTTTACTTCTTTAAAAGGTTTACTGTTATGCTAACTCTGATTTATACACCATGTGATCCAGGAATACTATATATGGGAGGAAATAGTTAAACTGGCAAACATGGTAACAGTTGCCAGGTGGTGGGCTGACCCCATCTTCACTTGGCTGGATTATGGAGTTTCCAAGAAAGGCAGGATAGATTAAAGACCTGTTTGGTGTATGCTGTAAACAAGTAGGGTTAAGCAGAACTCTTCTCCAAGAGACCTGAGAGTGAAAGACTGCCAGAAAAGCAATTCTACTGAGGAGAAACCTCTGAGGAAAGAAGCATTGAATTTATACAGAAGGTTGAGGACCAGAATGGCCATATTTGGCTTGAAACAGTAAAGGTAACACTCACATATGGCTTTGCACTTTACTGCATGTGGTTAGGGTTAATTTCCCCTGACAACCTTCCCACTTATGGGCCATCCATTATGGGATTGCAACCTACAGGCAGGAACTGCAGAAATATAGAGCAGGGACTTGCAAGACTTTTGTCATTTGGGAAAATTGCCTGTTATATCTGGAGAGAGACATAAAGGGGAACATCATACTGCCTGCACCAATTATAAAGCTGTCTGGAGAATGATTGCCTTTTGAAATACTTGAGATTTGTGCTTACTACTTGCATTTTCACTTTGACACCCATTGTCCACAGTAAAAAGGCTGTTAGTCATCATAACCAAGCCAGCTTGGTTATTTCTTCCATTACCAATTTTCATATTTGACAGTTAATTTCACGCTATATTTTGCTACACATTCCTGCTAGACTTAATGCGGATAACAGAAAGCAAGAATTAAAACGTAACTTTTATTCTTATTATTAATAAGTTATACTTCAAAAATACTCAGTAACACAAATAATTAATATTAAGACAAGACGGGGACCATAAAGAGCTTCGTATGGTCAGAGGGGGAGCTGGCCTAGAAAAAACACAGGGAAAGTCAGGAGGGCCTCCAAGTCCCTATCATGCCCTGACTAGTCCCTTAGCCCAAAGGAACACCCTGATGGTGGGTGGCCAATGGTCTCATGCCTAGCCTATCTCACCCTCACCTTACCCTCACCTATCCCGAAGCGTTTTCCCACTTTGTGGTTCATCAGGGGAATGATGTGAGGAACAAAAAATTCATAGCACATAATTAATGGTCCATTCAGCCGTACAATAAATATCTTAAATATCTGTTAACTTGATGTGGCGCAAAAGAAAATACATATCACAAAATTCATCCAATCAGTCCCATAAGGTTTGGGAAATCCATGAATCCAACTGAATCATATTAAAATCAATCCACATGATCTGATAGTAAATTGATTACTATCATCTGATAGTAAATTTGAGTAGTATCATCTGAGGAATCCATTCACATAAAACATATATTTCATTTGATAAATTCATCCACCGTTAAATCAATGTCCATGATTTCCAAATATACTAGCTGGCATGATTTAGATGTATATTTAAAAGAAATTGGAAACCAGGACGGATATCCCACTTTCCTAGATAATGTGTTTGCCCGGCGGCACTCAAGTTTAAAAAATGCGGCAAGATTTCTATAGCAAGAGGAATATGTGTTCATATTCTTACTGCACCAAATGGCCTCAACCTCATAAAATGGATGATCTGATTAGCATAGAGGCCGATAAGTGCGCTTGATGCATAGAAGAAGATTAGATGCTACAGTGCTCCTATCTCCTGCCGCATGCTCACACCGGTTCAAAGTTGAGCGTCTATTTTTCCATTATCCACCAGCTCCAGTGCCTATTTTTCTGCCTTGCACCCTGCCAACTAGCCACTATCAAGGGCACCCTAGCCACCATGAACCAGAGCCATGGTGTACCCTAAGAGGAACAAAGGGTACACCCCTCCATCCACTTTAGCTGCGGCCCAGGGAAGAACCCAAGAAAAATCAGCATATTTGAGAACTACTACCCCCCTTTTTGCCACTGCAGCCACTCTCATCCTCTCCGCACCCTTTTAGCGCACCTCCACTTGGGCCGCACTCACTACTAGTATAATGTGCAATTACCAATATAACAGTACTACTTTGATTCGGCATTGGGTGCAAGTCCCAAACATCCTCCCCTACCAACAGGGTGTAGTCTCCATTATGGTGACAGTACTCGTGTGGCCTTATGACAGAATGTCTTGTTTTCTTTTTTTGTGTGCGCTAGACTTAAACATGAGACCCATTGACTCTTATGTAAAACTGCCTCAGAGAAAATATGAGCTCTGATTCTTAGGAAGAACAAGGCCAAGGCCTAGTATGTTTAATGTTGAGAATGTGTTTGCCATAGATTATGAAATGATGTGTATAAAATGCACATGGCAGGGGCATACTATTTAAATATGACACATATCATTTCATAATTTATGGCAAATGGGCTCTCATCATTAAACACATTGGGCCTTGACCTTGTTCATCCTAGCAAACAAGCATGGCTCACATTTTCTCTGAGACAGTTTTAGTTACATAAGGCACAGAAGGCCTCATGTATAAAGGTAGTGCACACTAAAAGACTACAAGGCGACATAAGGTCATTAGGCGACATAAGGTCTATAGCCATCTTGATGATTACACCATGCTGATGGAAGAGGATGTTTGGGAAGTGCACCAATATGATGCCATATTGTGCTGTTGCTGGCCTACTGCCAACGGATTGCTGATAAAGTATTATTTTAGGTGATCAGCTGACAAACTAGTTGGTTTGTGAGTTGGTTGGTGGGGTGTTTAGACAGACCAATCTATGTTTTCATCATTGACCTATGTAAAAGGACCTTAATTTATGGAACTGATAAGTACATGTTACTTATCTAGAGTAGAATATTTGTTATAATGTATTACCCTAGTTACTCAGTAAGATAAGTGTAAGGAGATTCACTATTTTAGCCTCCTTTACACAGTCTGACAATTGGGGCAGTGATCAGGAAGGAGCGTTCTAAGTGCTTGTTCCTGATAATTGCCCTATGGAGAGGTGCCGCTGATCACCCGTTCATCGAGCAAAAGCTTGTTCATTGAGTGAAAGCATTGCTGGTGCAGACACCTAAATCATTGTTTCTAGGCAGCAGATCATTCAGTGTAAACAGCGATTAGAGATGAGCGAACTTTAACAAAAAGTCCAGTGTTCGGCGTTCGGGTTGTGGTAAGTCGCGCATCCCATTATGGATTCCACTATAGCGGCATATGGAATCCATAAGGGGCGGCTGCCACCAACCCGAACTGTTAAACAGCCGAAGGACCTGGGGTGACGTCACCGTCATGTGATCAGTGCAGGGGGCGTGGCTCAGCACGGGATCAAATCCAGTGCTGAGCCACGCCCCCTGCACTGATCACATGTCAGTGACGTCACCCTAGGTCCTTCGCTGTTCAACAGTTCGGGTTGGTGGCAGCCGCCCCTTATGGATTCCATATGCCGCTATAGTGGAATCCATAACGGGATGCGCGACTTACCACAACCCAAACGCCGAACACCGGACTTTTTTTTAAAGTTCGCTCATCTCTAACAGTGATCTCTCTATGGGGTGAGAGATCGCAGCAGCGATCTTTCTTCCCCACACTGCAGAAGTGATTGCTGTAAATAAATGCAGCTCTCAACCCCTCCAATGAGCAGGCAATTATCAGGAATAAACAGATCGTTCCCCGTTATAACATGGTTATAATAGAAAATAATAGAATTCTTAATATAGAATGCTAAATAAAATGGCCATTGAGGGGTTAAAAATAATTTAAAAAAACTTACCTCATCCACTTGATCGCACAGCCGGTATCCTCTTCTTTCTTCAGGACCTGCAAAAGGACCTGTGATGATGTCACTGCGCTCACCATGTGGTGAGCGCGGTGATGATATCGCAGGTCTTGCTGAATGAAGATAGAAGATCCCTATCAGCTTTATATATGGGGTTAGACATGTTACATTAAGATTTGCCGAGTACAGTAACCCAGTCAGTGCCAGTAAGAAACTACCATGTGCAGCCAGCTATGGATTCTGTGGCTCTGATCCAGCTGGAATAGTATCTTTTCAAATGATTGCACATTAAAAAAGGATAAAATATCTCAGATAAAGTAGATATGATTAAAAATACATTCTCAGTGTAGTACGATGGGGACATGAATCACCAAAACATCAGCTTCACAATAATTATATTTCCTAGGAGAAACTGTGGTAGAACATCTTCATGTCTCAGGAGCTTACAGTCCAAATAATATTGGGAATTGATACAATAGTGATAAATGCTTCCAGCTGCAGTCTTCTCTGAAATGCCCCTCAGGAAATGTAAGCTCACGAGTCCAGCTTTGCTTTTTCAGCTTCATATAATAGCCAACCTTTATATAAATTTTCTGCCTCTCAGTTCAGCAGAACTAAATTGTGAAAAAAAACCTCAATATTCCTTGGACATTTCAAAACCTCATTTAAGGAAATGGAAGTTGAGGACTGTCTTATTGTTTCACCCTCTAGGTACAGCATGAAAGTGAAAAAGTATGAGTTTTAAAAGAAGCTTCAGATATATAATCTTGCATTTGACCAGGTCTTTTTAGGGTGGAGCATTTGATTTCATCTATTTTATTTCATTTACATTGTGTGTTTAACAGTGCATCTAGTATGACATTCTTTTTACTGTTCTCGTCGTCATATTTAAAGGAGTTTTCCGAGATTCTGATAATAATGACGCCTGATTGTCGAGGATCTGACACCCCGTACCCTCGACAATCAGCTGTTTGAAGAGGCTACGATGCTCTGAGATCAGGTTCATCGGTCACGTGGCCTAGGCACAATTCATTTCCATTCACGTGAATGAGGCTGAGTTTAGGAATGGCCTCTATCCAGCGGATGGTGCTGTGCTCTGCAGTCTCCTCAAGCAGCTGAGGCCATTCATATGAGATCTGCAGGGGTCTAACACAGGGGACCCCGGAAATCTGATATTGATGACCTATCCTTAGGATAAGTGATACATATCACAATTTCAAAAAAATTATTTATTTTCAGTCAAATTTCTCAAAAGCGTTGGTTGGACATGTACCAAGAAATTTATGTTTTATCTACAGTACATTTCTTCTCGGGTGAGGCTTACTGTTTTTTCTTGCACAAACCTCCAGCTGGTGAAGAGAGTCTTATAGGCAATGGTTCTTGGGAAATAGTACAGTGATCCCTCAAATGACAATATTAGCTGGTTCCAGGACAACTATTGTGTGTTGAAAGAATTTTAACTTCAGTACTCGATTCCAAAGCCCCACAATGTCATCCAAGTGTCAGATCCCTGTCTGCACAGCTCAGCACCATGGATTCCAGGGCTGGCTTACCTTATAAGAGACGCAGGCGTCCTCCAGCATATCGCCCCATCCATCCTCACTACCAGGTGTCATCTGAGGCGCTATAGAGCATGCGCGTGCACCTCTCCCTGTCTTATAGGGGATAAGCAGCTGGTCCTGATTATCCTTCCCACCCATAGGTGGGGCTTTGAGTATTTAGGGCAGCTTCACTCTGGAGGAGGTGCCCAAGCGTGGTTGTTGTACCTCTTGACTCCCGCTGAAGCGTCCATCTGTGTCTGTTGGATTTTCTGGATTCTGACCCCTGCTTTGCTGGACCCTGACTCTGCCTACCATCTACTTGCTGGATTGCCTGGACTATGGACCCCTGCTCGGTTTGACTACGTATCTGCCTGTCATCTGTTTGTTGAATCACCTGGATTATCGAACACTGCATCTTCTGTCCATCATCTCCTGTATGTCTGCCTGGATTCCTGACCCTGCACTGCCTGACAACGAGACAGCTTTAATCTGCACACTGCATTACTCTGAACTTTGTTTTGCCTTTATCTCAAGTGACTTTTGTATAACCGTCTGCCAGTAAAGACCTTCTGTTCCTTTATTCCGCATTTGGTGGACTCTGTTCACATTGCTGCAGTTAGCTGCATTCTGGGTGACTGGTGCAAACACCAGTGTCCTGACTCTGTGAGTCAGCAGTCAGCAATATTGGGCAAATTCCTAGTCCTCTATCAGCTGACACAGAGGATCCACTTCCTCTGGTCGTAACACCAAGATAAAAGAAAATGAAGATTTATGAAAAATAAGCCGATAACTAAGACTAATAAAACATGTCCTTACATAGAACTGTCAGGAACAGCTGCTAACTATGAACTAATACAGTTATTTTACCAGAGAAGTGGCCTTGATAGGTTGGATCTCAGTCTGAGACATTGTATGTTGAGTCTAGTTTCAACTTATGAAGTCTCAGAAAAGACCATTGTATGTTAAAAAATATTGTATCCTGAGGGAGGACTATATAAAAATTATCCCTCCACCAGAAGGAAGGAAACTGTCTCTCTAATATCTATAGGTAGCTATTCAATATGTCAATGACCGACCTATTAAAGAGCCTTGAGATAAAAGTCTAGGAAGAGACATCCATTTGTAGACAGCTGTTCTTGCCCAGCATTAATACAGAGCTGAATGTTAGTTGGCTTTTGGAAAATCCCTCAATGTAGTTCTTGAGGGAGGACTGTTATTTGTTGCAGAGATCATCAGCTAGCATGACAAGTCTTATGAACAATGTTGCTAGGAATAGGTATGTTAATTAGATCTCTTCTAGAAGGAAGAAAAGCGTATTATGCCCTTGGCAGTTGTCAGACAGCCAATAGTCAAATAAGGCTATGAGTGATCTTGGAATATGTTTGGTCTCTTACATAATACTGAGCCCTAAACTTTGATCTCTAATGATGGACATCTTCAGATGCTGACTGGTATGGAGTTGCTACTCATCACAACACTTATAACAAAAAAATGTGTATTATATTTTACTGATAAGAAATGGTAGTATTGTCTAATGATAGCAAAATGGTATGTAGTGCATTACTATTGACTGATGAAAGGTCTTTAAGTCAAGGGCTCAGTGAGAGAACTGGATTCATTTCAAAGTCTTCATTCTTATACCACCTGACATATGGTTACTGTTAGATGCATTATGTTTAGGCATGTCTATAACTCTATGGTCTAAGTTTTAAATCCTGCTCCAAATGAAGTTTGTGTGTATGCATTGTATTCGTATTCTCAGCTTTAGTGAGTGTCACTAGGACATTCACTGTTAAATCTGGGAGAATGCCTTGTAGGGCTATCTCTGCTACTTTTCACTCGTCCAGCTAGCCCTACAATATACATTGTACCTAGTTTAACAGTGAATTTACTGGTGAAAGGTTCCATTTAAATTGATCCTCCAGTTCAAGAAAAAAAAAAACTCACATTAACTTGGGAATGAACAGAACACTTATCTAATGCCCTCTTTTTCACCTTTTACTTGCAGTTTTACTTGCACAATTCTAAGGCTCCTCTTCTGCCATCCAAAATGGCCGCACAGTGTGCACTCTGCTTGGATGGTGGGAAGGGAACCTAGGAATTGGCAGATCTGCAGATAAAAAGATGAAAATGATGGCACCCTGTAAGTGTTCTGATCTTTCCCAAGTTAATGTGATTTTTTTTTAACCAGAGTGTCGCTTTAAATAAAGAAACAATCTGAAAAAATGTAAGTGAGCATATGTCTTATTAAACCAAATGTTCTCTGAATACTGTAATATGTATATGAAAATCTGATCTGTTAGATAGGAGGAAGTCAGAATATAGCTGATAATTAGGCCCCCGTGGGAGATTATACAGAAGCAGAAGATACAAGACTAACAAACAGAGAGGTGATATGGTTAAGTATCTAAATCATAATCCTGGCACTGGCTCGTGTAATCTGCATTTGATGTTCTACTTGATATTCCTTTTATGCAGGTTTATTTATTGCTTTAATAACTGCTGCCAGCGGCGGAGCATGCCTTGCCTTGTGTGTTCTGTGCGATAAATGTATGTTTAAACCTGCACACCTATTAAAGTCCACTAACTGTCAGACAACCCGCATAGCATTGATTTCCTCAGCAGTAATAATGTGGCAATAAACAGACAACAAGATGTGATCAATTGTAACCTAGGTTTCCTCGTTAAGTTTCCTTCACTTGTCTGGTACTGGAAATTTTTGTAGAACTTGGTCCTTTCCCAAGATATACACATCATTTTATGTTTCTTATGAAAAGGTTTAAGTCTGCCAGGAAGCTCTGTGCTAATGAATTTTGCTAGATTTTCTGTTAGGGCATGTTGGGGTTGACAACTGGCTTGATGGCATATAGTACACGTATCATATAAGTGCATTTTTAGAACTCTAAGCAAATCATCCAAGCAATCACTGAGTAGAAATAAAATTACCTGATCAGAGAGTATTTCTGATGAATAATTTATTAAGGGGTGCTATTAGGTATGTGTCCAGTATTTAGAGGCATTGTTACAGTCAGGAAAGCCACAAGCTCTGTCTAATATCAGGACTGGGCCAAGAAAGACCAGGAGGTTATAGACAGATGTGATGATCAAGATGGTTGGTCGTCCCAATAACTAATGGGATCCAACTCTTAAAACTTCTTCAAAATGTGGTTCACAAATAAGTAATCCAAAAAGACCATCTATGCAGGCTAAAGTCCCATTAGATGCTTCATTACCTGCATCACTCCTTGGCTGGACTAAAGAACGTTCTTAAAGATTACCCATTTATTAACCCCTTCCCCATTGTAGTCCATATAAGACCTTAATAGGAATCTGTCAACAGAAACCTCCCTATCAATGAGTGGAGCTTGGGTACAATAGGAGCAATGGTGATGCCCTTGTTTCATTAACCTCATTTGACTATTAAGAAAAAGTATCCGAGCCGTGGATCAAAAAAAGAAAAAGCATTTGATCGGGTGAACCACAGCTATGTGTCTATGCAAACAGTTGATAGGGAGGCGGCTGGTGACAGACTCCCTTTAAGGGCCATGATGGCTGTCTCATCTAGAACTGTTGTGAAAAATGCAAGAATTTTTTTTGCATAGAAAGCTCATCAGTGCTTCTGAAACAAACGTATTAGTAACTGAAGATATTTGCACACCAAAAGTGTAATTTTTAAATTTGTCTAAATTATATTTCCTATGAACATACTAGTATCTTGTTAAAGGGTATCACTATCTCAGGAGGCCCTTACCTCTTCCTGCTTGGAGGTCACCTGGACTATGGAAACAGTCAAGTTGGCTCTTCTACGCCGTTTCCATAGCTCCTGTACAAGGGAATGGGAGATACAGAAACAGTGTAGCACGTGTGACCCACATCTGTGGATATACCGTAAATCTCTGTGATGGTAATAACCCTATATGTTCTACATGGAGGAAAATAACTGGTTACCGAGTCACCTAATTATTGTGTAAACTAACATTTGAAAAAAATCCGTCATAGGGTCTCAATACTGGAAAAAAAACGCTTCCGTTTTGTCCCCATTCATTGTCAATGAGGACAAACGTAACTGAACAGAACGGAATGCTCCAAAATGCATTCCGTTCCGTTGTCATAACAGATATGCGGTTTGTTTTCCGTCCTGGGATGCGGAGCAAAACGGATCCATCATGAGCCACAATGCAAGTCAATGGGGACGGATCAGTTTTCTCTGACACAATCTTGCACAATAGAAAATGGATCCGTCCCCCCTTGACTTTCAATGGAGTTCATGACGGATCCGTCTTGGCAATGTTAAAGATAATACAACCGGATCTGTTCATAATGGATTCAGATGGATGTATTTTCAGTAACGGAAACATTTTTGCTGAACCTTGCCAGATTCAGCAAAAACGCTAGTGTGAAAGCAGTCCTGAAACATTAAATTCTGGAGCTAAATAAAGCAAAAAAATGGCTTTGGTCTGCCGTATAGTGCCACAGGGATGTCTGGTAGTTCTGCAAGGGCTGGTGGGAAAACCAAAACTCAGGGGCTTAGCCTACGACTGTGTCCATGTGCAGAACTTGACCAAAGCTGCAAAATAAGTGAATCAGAAGGTATGCTTTGGTTGCTGGAGAGATAAGCAGTGGTGGCGCCAGACTACACTCCCCTAAGACACTTTTCCTTATGTAAGCTCATGGCTGTCTTCTTGTACACTATTGTTTTGTAGTAAAAATGGTGAAATTAATTAATAAGTCTGGTTTATGTTACAAATTCACTAAAGGTTCTTTTACACAGCAGGCAATGGACGGCATTGAAGGGCATCACTTCATTTGCATGCAGCGATCTCCTCCACAGTATAGGGAGGAGTGAATGCTCAAGCCACTGCTCGTTCCCATACAGACATGCTGTTTGCCGGCAGGAGAGTCTGTTGCAGGTAAACAATGATCTAGGTGCCGGCACAAATGAGCATATTACCCGACCAACGAGTGGTTCGCTCGTTCATCGGGTAATCGGCGGCACCTTTACACCACCAGACAATCGATAACGAGTGTTCCTATGAATGTTCGTTCGCTATTACCTGGTAGATTCTCGGCCTGTGAGAGTCACTTAGCAGTATTTGTATCTCAGACATTGGTGGTGGTGTACTCTCCTTCAATTCAGGTGCCCCATTCTGGAGATAGGTGCATGTTTCAGATTTGGGACTCGCACTTATCTGACATTGGTGGCAAATCTTGATATGCCACCAATGTATGAGATGAGTTTCTGTAGCCCACAGCAAATTTGTCAAATGAGACGCAAAAAGTATTGATGTATGCATCAGAGTTCAGTCAGTTTGAATAGTAGATTTTCTCCATTGTACCTGATAAATAGTAAAATAATAATGGACAACACTTACATAAAGTCAGTATAAAATTGTGTATTATTCTGTAACACAAGACAGCTTCCATGTCATTGCTTGATTCCTTCTGGAAATTCCTGGTATTACTAATGCTCGGGTTGTCTGTCATTCTGTAAACTGCTTCTACTCTATCTAATCTTTTTAGAGATATGACTTCGAGAAACGTCATTGATATCTGAAATGATGCCCCACCAGTGATCCGTAAAGGGGTATCACTGCTCCATTATTTGCAGTGGTAATATGTCTAGATAACCCCCTTCTCTGACTTCCAGAGGCTTACGTTCAAACTGATGAACACACTAATCCTGGGGCCACAAATACTCAAGGCCATGTGTTTTCTGAAAGGTGCCTAAAGCAGCAGCGACTTACCCTAGATTAATATGTTTCACCTCCAATGCTTCAGGTACTGCAGACTTCTCATATAATGGATTTCTTTTTGTTCTTGCTCCAAGTGCTGGAACAGTGTTTATATTATTTATCTGTGACCTTTTAGAGCTCAGTTGGATCCTGTGATTTCTCGCTCTGTCTCCCAGGCATGGATGACAGTACATGTAGTAAAGATTGAATGCCTCTCTTCATGTGCAGGACCGCCATTACCTGAATTACCCATGTTGAACTCAACTTTGAGAAGATTGTTCCCAGCAGATACCTAAACTACCTAGATTCTATTAATTTTAGAACAGCGATCGCAATGTTTAAAGGGAACCTGTCACCATGAAAATGCAGTTTAATCTGCTAGCGGGATGTTGTAAAGCAGGAGGAGCTGGGCAGATTGATATATAGCTTTATGGGAAAAGATTCAGTAAAACTTGTGATTTATACATTTAGATTCCTGCCCATTCTGGACTGTAAAGACAAGGAGACGGTCCTATAAGTGACTGACATCCTTCCCTCTATGACTTTGTATACAGAGATAGCTGTCAGTCACTGACTGAAGACAAGGAGACGGTCCTATCAGTGACTGACAGCCTTCCCTCTATGACTGTATACAGAGATAGCTGTCAATCAATGATAGGATCGTCTACCAGAATGAGCAGGAATGTAAAAGAATGATATACAAGTTTTACTGAATCGTTTTGTGCAAAACTACTGGTATATAACAATCTGCTCAGCTTCTCCTGCTCTATAACAGGCTGCTGGCAGACTGCACTGCATTTTCATGGTGACAGGCTCCCTTTAAGGCTGAGTTCACATCATTGTTTAGCTTTCCATTCTTCTGACCCGTCAGAAGAAGAGAAAAAAAAATGGATTCTGTTGCATCAGTTAAGCATAAGATTGCATAAGATCCGTTTATTTACAGGATCATCCGTTTTTGAGATTGAAAGAAAAGTCCTGCATGCAGGACTTTTTTTTCCATCTAAAAAAGGATCTTAAACGGAAATGGCTCAAACGAATGACAACTGATGCAACAGGATCCGTTTTTTTTATAGGATCCTGTGTTTTTCTCTCTCTCTCTCTTCTGACGGATCAGAAAAATGGAAAGGTAAACAATGATGTGAACTCAGCCTAACATATATATCACACAATGAAACTTTGAGAGGAAGCAAGCTCCCTCAGATTCATGGAATCTGCATCTGAAATAACTACAGCAAATAAAATTTGGATGCATTTTAACTTTGCGGTTATGCTTTCTCATTTTTCAGACAGGCACTGTATGGCGTGTTGAATAATCACTGCCTCAAGTGCATGCTAGAGTCAGAAAAGCAGGGCTGAATAAAGTGAGAGGTCGGGGAAATGAGCTCTTAAAGTCTAGGCCCAGAAAATCATCAGTATTATTAACACCATCAATATCATCATCATCATTTGTAAACCTGTAAGTTATAGTAAGAATTTAACCAGCTTTACTATTTTGCATGTATCTGGAGGTATCTGCTACAACATTGACTTTATGCCTTACAAACAGAGCAGTTATACCAGGGAGGTAACTATAGTGGGTACAGAGCTAGCTATTACACCTGGGCCCTGGTATCTGAGGGAATGCCTGGCGCTAGAACCCGGCATACAAGGACCCTTCTGGAGTGCCCTCTGATAGACAAATGAGGCTGCTGCAGAGACTCAGACACGCCCCCTCTACATGTGCTGTCTGAGGACAGTGAAGAGAGAAGATTACAGGGCTGTGAGTAGTGAGTCTGCACTGTGACTGCCTCTGGGACAGGGAACTCTTCCAGGTGCTGCTGGATGTTGTAGTAGACAAGCAGCTTCCTGCTATTTGTTTTACTGCTTCATGAAACAGTTTGCCTCCATGACACCTTCCCCCCTCATATCCTGCTGTCTCCTTTCCTCCCTCATATACCCAGAGCTCCTGTCTCTATTGCTGCCCTGCACAGACCTCCTGCCACTACTTCTTTAATGAATCCCCCTCAGCCCCTTCCACCTACTTGCTGTGTTCACCCCTCCTGTCCATCCATGGCCCCGGGCCCCTGTGTCACTCCTCGGCCTCTCATTATGGTGCTGTCTAAACCACATTCACCATAAAGACCTTCTAATGTCACAGGGTCACCCCTTACCCCATATTGTGCTCCCTTAAACCTTGCATTGTGCCCTCTTACCACACCCTGTACAGTGCCCCTAGTCATTCCCTGTACTGTGCCCTCTTATACCCTTTTATCCGGTCACAGTATGGCGGTGTCATTATACTGTGTGGGGGGGCACTGGGGGTCATTATTCTGAATGGAGGGCCACTGTGGGGTCATTATACTGTGTGGGGGGCACTGTGGGTCATTATACTGTGAGGGCCTTTATCTTACACAGTATAATGACCCCCCAGAGCCCCCATTCAATATAATGACCCCAGTGACCACTATACAGTATAATGACCCCCAGTGCCCCCTCTATACAGTATAACCCCCAGTATTTGGACCACTGGGGGTCATTATTCTGAATGGGGGACGACTGGGGGTTATTATTCTGAATGGAGGGCCACTGTGAGGTCATTATACTGTGTGGGAGCCACAAGGGGACATGAAAATGTAAAAAAATGCCTGAAGCGGGCCCACTGAGATTTATCGCCAAAGGGCCCAAATGAACCTAGAGCCGGCCCTGTCTGAGGGGGCATATATATATGCCTCTCAAACAAGTAGAC
Source organism: Bufotes viridis (assembly GCA_033119425.1). Taxonomy (NCBI): domain Eukaryota; kingdom Metazoa; phylum Chordata; class Amphibia; order Anura; family Bufonidae; genus Bufotes; species Bufotes viridis. Next base: position 171,360,253 of record CM065590.1, read on the forward strand.
ACTTGTTTTAGCATAATGTAGCTGGGGGAGGGCGGGGGCGTTATAGATTTACATTAGGCTGAGCTGACCTGAATTTTCTGTGTTACCCATGTAATATTTGTGTTTCCATATTCACTACTGACAGTATCTTATTCTCTTCTCCTCTGGTTCTCATCTTGCCTCCTTTCAGCTGATATACAGTCTTGATTATCTTAGAAACTGACGATTGTATTCCTGTCTTAAATAACCCTCCAGCCCCCTTACTAAAGCTGAATAGAACATGCAGAGATGACCTAAACTTTATTTTTTCTCACAAGTGGTTAGTCGTCTTTATGGTATTATCATTCTGCCCTGGCTGGACTAGATATCCACCATCCATGCACTGACTTCCTGTGACAGTGGTCAATCTGAGGGCACATAGCTGCAGGAACTAGGGGGAGAACCAATGATGAGACAGGAGGTGTGTCCCAGACTACATGAGATTCCCACCTAGGGCCCACCAGTAAAATGTATTTTGGGGCCTATCGTACAGATACATTCAAATATTACCTGCTTACACAGCAGCAAGACTCTACCAGATGATTGAATATGGGGGTCCCTGCAGCATCTTTGAGAAGGCAAGTCCTGGGGAAAAGAGGACACTGGTGGCTATCCTCTATACCTAGGAGCCATCTCATCTCTGATCGTGTCTATAATAATAAACTGGGGAGAAGAGGACACTGGTGGCTTTCCTCTATACCTAGGAGTCATCTCAGCTCTGATCGTGTCTATAATAATAATACTGGGGAAAAGAGGACACTGGTGGCTATCCTCAATACCTAGGAGTCATCTCAGCTCTGATCGTGTCTATAATAATAATACTGGGGAGAAGAGGACACTGGTGGCTTTCCTCTATACCTAGAGGTCATCTCATCTCTGATCGTGTCTATAATAATACACTGGGGAGTTTCTTCTATAATCTATCAAGTTTTTATATGAACATAGGCTGGTTGAGGTGCTGTACATTGAATATATGTATGTAGTGAAGTAAGTCTACTGTGTTATGTGCCACTTGTGGAGGGGGAGAGAGACTAGGGGCCCACCTTGCTCAGTGGCCCACCGCGGGATTCTCCTGTACCCCTGTGGGCCAGTCCCTGCTTGGGTTAGAGGATTTCTTATACTTCTTTATCTTGATGAAGCTGATCACACATTTGATCTTGCTACTTGAATGCCACTATATTATGTATTTGTCCTACAGCTATCAAACACTAAACAAATTGATAATGACCATTTTAATTGTCCAACATCATTGAAATATAATTGACATGAATGGAGTTCTCTGTGTAGATTTTATGGTGCTAAGAATAAGTCCAAAATTTACTACTTTGCCTGTAGCTACGGACAATAATTGTCCAATTGTGTCCATAAAGAATAGACATTGAATGTTTCTCATCACCCAGCATGAAAAAGGCTGCCTTTGTTTCTTAATCTCTCCACAGCGGTTCCTAATACGTTCTCTTTTTTTCCCCTCTAAGTATAAAATATATTTGACACCTACAATTGTGTTGTGAGAAGGCTTGAAAAAAATGTGTAGATACATTTTATAGTCTCCATGAATTTACTAGGAAATGTAGTTCACCAAACACAGGTATCACTGTGTTGATCCAGAAGAAGACAAAAATCTGTGAAATGCGGCTGAATTATACTCAACCATGATCTTCCATAAGAAACAGTTGTAATAATATCCTAAATCTTCCTGTGCCTCAGTGTCTAGGCCACTGCTGGCATTTGTCAAGTTGAACTTAGCGTTTCAGCAGCAGGCAGCATATTATAGAGCAGGAGAAGCTGAGCAGATTAATGTATAGTTTTATGGGAAAAGATTCAATATAATGTATATTTCATTCATTTGAATCTCTGCTCATTTTGGGCTTTGAAGTCAAGGATTGACAGCTACTGTATGCACAGTCATAGAGGGGAGGATGTCAATCACTGATAGGACCGCAACCCTGACTTCAAAGTCCAGAATGAGCAGGAATTTAATTGTAAAAATTATAATTTTTGCAGAATCTTTTCCTACAAAACTGTACATCAGTCTGCTCAGCTCCTCCTGCTCTATAACATACTGGCTGTAGTTCAGACACCATGTTTAATGTGACAGGTTCCCTTCAAGGTTCAATACTACCATGCAGTTTTTTGTTCACTGATTTATACTATATGGCCTCATGCACACGACCGTTGTTTGATTCCGTGTCCGTTGCTCCGTTTTTCGTGATTTTCTGCGGACCCATTGGTTTTCAATGGGTCCGTGGAAAACTCGGCGAATGCACCGTTTGTCCTCCGCGTCCGTGGTCCGTGATTCCAGTCCGTCAAAAAAATATAACCTGTCCTATTCTTGTCCGTGAAAAATGGTTCACGGACCCATTCAAGTCAATGGGACCGGTGAAAAAATGCGGATGGCCATCCGTGTGTCATCCGCGTTCCGCGTCCGTTTTTTTTGCGGATCCATTGACAGGCACTTGGCAAAAATTGTCAGCCTGTCTTTTGGTAAAATCTTTTGGGTCATGTCCGCTAAAAAAAACGGAAGACACACGGAAACACAACGGAAGGCAAAAACGGACACGGATCACTGAACAACGGAACCCCTTTTTGCGGACAGCATAAAAAAACGGTCGTGTGCATGAGGCCTATGTTGCATATACTGTATGTTAAAGAATGCCTGTTACCTCTTCTGACACGTATGTTTAGTGAATACCATAATATAACAATACCGGATTATATCATTATTATTATATCTTTTCTTAAAACTCTTTACAACTCCCTACAGCTGGATGTGTCCCTACACACACTGTCCATTTAGTGCTGACAATATATTCATACATTTCAGGAGGAATAACAGAGGTTCAGCACAATGCACATTTCTAAGAAAATGTTTTTGTTTTATGGGGAATACAAGTATTTACTAAAGAATGGGTCAGAAGTAATGACAAGCACAGGCAAGTGGACTAAGTGAAGAATAGTCAGATAAGAACTATACCAAGGTTAAATATATCTATGGATCATTTGTGAGGTCCATAAATGTGAATAAAACTTTTTTTTGCTATGATGTGTATTACATGGTATTGCAGCTTTGTCTCTGGACTGAGCTGCAGAGAGTTGCATTTGCTTTCATGTCATAGGCTTTTCAGTGTGTGGGGTGGGGGGAGTCAGACTTCGACCAATTTGATGGCCTAAATATCCTTTTATTTTGTACCCCCTCCCATTCAGTCAGGAGTCTGCTGAGCTTTTTTTGATTACAGTTGTATTCATTCAGTTAGGGAGTCAGTCTCAGGATGCTGGGATAGTGGTGAAATTCCTGCAGATTCCTTTTAGTACTGTTATTTTAAATTTCCTGCTAAATAATGGAGGCACCGTTTCTACTTGTCTCCTAAATCCAGGAACTGGCTAATACCATCTGTCATCTGGCTACCAATAATTCTTTTATTTTTCTTCGTCTATTTTCACGTTATTGTCATTTAGTTTCTATTGCCAGTGAATTTAATACTATTCGAAGCAGGATTTAAAATGGACTGTAGAGCGGAAATTAGAAGCCTATGTATACCCCAGATGTTGCTAAACTATATATCCCACCGTGCTCATCAGAGTCTTTAGACTACTAATGATATGTCCACAAATAAGACACTAAAGCATAGAGCCCTGTCTTGTCTTGATCCTTTGTAATTTCAGCTTGCCAAACCATCCCTATTAAGATCACGCCAAACTGTTTCTTCCATTGTAAGAATGAGAGTGCAGCAGCGTGAAATTTTGCATATAAACATTCATGTTGCTCTGTTATTGCTTCCTTGTCGAATTGTCTGTCTAATTTCATGACATCACACGGCTCTCGGCGGCTGCTTTGTATGGCTTTGGTGTTCAGCACTGATTTTAATTGCTTTGTGTAAGTTATCATTACTGTACTTAGTAGAGCATTTTGCCTTTTTACCATATTATTTGTCATGGCTTCCTTCTGACCGAACATGCTGTGTATGGTTGAGAATTATTACGTGAATGTGCTCAATTTCTTCTGATCAACAATATGCTCTTCACTTCTAGGTAATAGTAATTTTAGTGGAATTGCAAGAAATACATGTAGTAGGAAAACTAGTATGAAAACATTTTCAAAGACAAACTCTATCATGCCTAAGTTAGCCGCACAGTTTAAAAGCTACCTGTGCTCAGGTAAAGCCTGTTCCTATTCAGACTACATAAGCACTCTCATTATTTGTTGGGGCAGAGCATGTTTGAGTTTTCTTGGCCAATCATAGAGAGAACTGTGCAGCTATACATTTACAGCTGCACAGTCCTCTCTCTACCCTATCTGCAGTCATCTCTATGAGCAGTGCAGGGAGGAAATAGAAGCATAACAATCAGGGTTCAGCTTCCTTTTACAGTCTGGACAGCTCTGGAGCAATAGGAGAGTAACCACTGGACCCCAGGTGTGAAGGAGCAGTCATTAAACAGCACTCCCCCAGGGATCATAAAATTAACAAGTTAACTGCCCTAGACCACTATGGATTGTCACATTAGCCCCTTCACTGACTGCACCCCAAGGGATACTGGAATAAATCCTTTACTGCCCTAAACATCCTGGTACACTGACATTAATCTATCTCTTCACTACCCTAGACCACCAGGGATCTTTACATTAATCACTTCACTGCCTAATACCACCAGAGGTGATGAAATTATAATTCCCTCTTTGTGTTACACCAGAAGAGATCCAGAATTTAACCTCTTCACTGCCATAGACCACCAAAGATATAAAGAAAAACCTTTGTTGCACTTGACCTTGGTTCTGTTTAATACTATCTGACTGGATGCTATGTGGCAGTATGTATTTGGCTGCTTTATAGATAATCATCAGGGTGCTCTATGGTAAAGACCTGCCACACCTTTCAGTGAATCTTGGACTACATTTCTTGTGATAAAAAGTTGATACATTCCCACAAAGACACATATAACATACACTACACCCAACAGTGAAATGGAGATTTTATTTTGTTTAAAAACGGGTCATCTTGTGCCTCTTGGGCTCATCCTGAGCCAAGAGAAAAGTTAATAAAGGATACATTTGTACATTCCCCATAAAGTAACAATTGTAGAACATCATTTCTTCTATCTCTACCTTTAGGTAAGCAGTAGGTCCATTTGGGTGCTGTCATTTGGGGGCTTGTCCCTGCACAGTCTGCTACTATCCAATCATTGCTGCCAGTGCCAGACTGTGCAGGGATGCAACCGAACTGATAACACTCTGTTCTGATAACACTCAGGAATAATAGAACAAAGAAACAACATAGAGTCATAAAAACTGATGCTTCAGCATTGGCAGGAGCGGATTGGCCATAGACCTTACAGGGAAATTACCCGGTCGGCCGATGCCCAGGGGGTCGCTTGGGCACTCCTCACAGCCGGCCAGTGGAAGTTTTTGGGAATGTATTTTGTGCTGCAGGCAGTATTTTGTGATGGTCTGTGGTATTTGGCTCTGTTGGGATGGTATAATGTGACACAACATGGTATTGCTGGCCCTGCCTTCCATCAATTTGGACCCAACTAAAAAACAAGGCCACTTTTAGTATTTTTTCCAGGGCCACTTTAAGTTTCCAGTCCGCCCCTGAGCATTGGCATCACATAAGGAATTTAAGTAATTACTAAAACAGACATCTCAGGAGAGGTGACAGCTCACCTTTGTTATTTACTTGTTAAGTGATGCTAATGTCTATAAAGTGCTGTGGAATATAGACACGCTAAATAAGTGAGTAAAATAAATAAAAAATACAGTGTGTGATGATGACATGTGCTATCTTACCTGGCCTTTTAAAATTTACAGGTGGAGAATATTCTCTATGTCCTCATGGCTGAAATCCTGCCAAGTTCAAAAAAGATGCATCAGCTCCGCTGTTCCTTTCGTTATCTTTAAATCAATGTGACAATTATATTGTTACAGCGATTAAATAGCCAACCAGATAGTCTGTCCTTGGCATTCAACACGTACAGAAAATAAATAATGCATGTCTGCAATCTTGGCTTTTGGTTAGTGAATAAATTCTTTATCTGCTCTAATACAGAGCTTTCCTAGGGCACAGCCCTTAACCCTTGCAATGCTATCTCTAAAGCATTTGACACATTGCAGGGTCAATAATAGAGCATTCCCAATCTTGACCAGAATTCCACGAAGCAAGTTCGTATTTAATTATGCCACAAATCTATATGCAAATGCTAAGTTTCTAGAAAGGTCAAATAAACTTGAGAAGGCAGGGTGCTATTATTAATACTAAAATGTACTCATAATCTCAGAGCATGTATCAATGAGCTTGATTACATCTAATCAGTTTTAGGCTGAATTTATACATGCTGTTTTTGATGCAATTCTTTAGTCAAAGCCAGGAGAGAATTAAATATAAAGACAAATGTAAAATCTTTGGGGGTCATTTATCAAACAGAAATACGCCTATTTCTGGTGCAGATTGCGGTGCAAAGGTCCTTTGCGTCGCAATCTGTGACTTCTCATGCCAGGTCTAAAAAAGTGGGAGTGGTGTGTGTGTGTGTGTGGGGGGGGGGGGGACAAGCCGACAGACCCATTTCATTCAGCGTTTTCTACACCTGCTTGTCATTTTCTAGGCCTTACATTTAGAAGTGGCAGAGGATCCCCCAAAGTAATGTAGAGGCTGGCGCCTCTTCATAACTTTGGCGGATCCATCGCCAGGTGTAGGGGTTATTAACCACATAAATTGAAGCTAGACTGATTATCAATTGATCACTGCAAAATTGGCTTCAGAAACCACTGGAGGAAGACTGGCCATACATTTTCCCTGCACTTATCGTATTACATAGCTTCCATTCACATGGCTATCATTCGAAAGTTGCTAGCTGGTTTACATCCTGGCCAAAGAGATCCCCTCAGTAATGTCTATATGCCCTGTTATATGGAGAGGGGTTGTCTTGATGAGACTCTTTAAGGTATTTACTATCACTGAACAAAGATAGAAGGGTTGAAAAACTAAAGCAGTAGTGGCGGAACATAAATGTTAGAATACCTTTGTCCACCTATTGACGGACCTGTCAAGTACTACAGGAGGTCCACTTCTTTCACGGGGACGTGTGATTCACCTGAACAAATTTCATAGAAGAGATTTAGTATAATTAAAAGGATTGTCTAGACAGTATTTGATAAAGGGTCTAGTTCCCCACTGCTCCTGTTCTGGTGCTTCCTGGGTTCCCCTGGTCTCTGCCATCTGATCCCTCTCCACCAATAGGAAAAGACCACTCAGTAAATCAATCTGTCCATTTGGGTCATATATACTCACATTGCAGCACCAGTGTTCTTTTGGAATAGGACATCCTAGTTGGGTAATGCAGTCCTCATTTTCTTATCATTTATTTACTGACCGGACTTTAGCACAGGCAATAGGCCCTGATGGACTCAATATTGTTTCGAGTAATTTATGAATAGGCTAGCAAAAAAGTTAAGAAGCTCAATCTGCCGAGCGCTACATCGGCTCCACAGTATAAACCGTCAATTCAGGATAATGTCATTAAAGAGTAGTTATTGCAAGTTGTCTCTCTTTAAAGCTTGGGTTAAGCATGAGGTGATAAACCACTAAAATCCCTGCCAAAGTTATATGGCAAGTTTTCCTTATATTAATAAATGGCAGTTTTTAAAGAAATTAGACATTATGTGCAGAATGATTTATACTCATGGGTCTAAGAGAAACCTACCTGTCAGCACAGCTTGTTGTGATAAATGAGACAAAAGCACAATGTTGAATATTGATTAAGGTATACTTTTATTAGATTTTTCTGCATTATAAAGGGAATTTGGTTTAGATATATATAAACATGATAAAGTAGAGACATGACTAGAGTAGGTCCCATTAATTTAGGACATAGAAACCCTGAAACCGTTTTATACGGAGGAACTATTTTTAAAAGTGTCTAGAACTATAAGTGTCTTCTATGACTACATGTAGCCATCCAAAGCACACAATGGTCAGAAAATATGATACATTTTTAAAGTTAAATTTTCTATGCCTTTGTAATTTATGTATGTTTGCAGCAACCCAGCGAGAGAGGATAGTGGTGGTGGTAGCAGTTGTCACCGTAATCACAGTGGCTGGTTCCTCCTCCCTCACTCCCAGGACAGTCACAGTAATAGGAGTAGTACTGGCTTCCGCTGGGACATACCCTGCGTGTGGAGTCTCCTGGCCAATAAAAGGTGTGTGCCCTTGATGGTAAGGTGCCAACTTGGTATGGACTTGATATTTATATGGATATGACTTGGAGCCAAAAGCTTTTATATCCAATGATCTGATGTCCATTAGCCATAGACGTGTGTTACCCTCACAGACGAAATCCTTGCACTTCCTTCTCAGCTACTTAATAATCTCTTGGATTCTTTGGTCACATACAGTCTTAGGGGTTCAAAACAGTCCTCTGGGGTCAAAGCTGACTGATGTTAACTGACAGAATAGTTGTCTTGTTTCAGCTAGAACTCCTTCTGACTGAATCAAAGAGAGGTCAAGCCCATGAGCTCCACCTTTCTTCTAGAAACATCTTAGAGGTGGGATTAATCTATAGTTTAGTTTACAGCCTATATTAACATAGAAACATAGAATGTGTCGGCAGATAGGAACCATTTGGCCCATCTAGTCTGCCCATTATACTGAATACTATGAATATCCCCTGGCCCTATCTTATATGAAGGATGGCCTTATGCCTATCCCATGCATGCTTAAACTCCTTCACTGTATTTGCAGCTACCACTTCTGCAGGAAGGCTATTCCATGCGTCCACTACTCTCTCAGTAAAGTAATTCTTCCTGATATTACTTTTAAACCTTTGCCCTTCTAATTTAAAACTATGTCCTCTTGTAGCAGTTTTTCTTCTTTTAAATATTCTCTCCTCTTTTACCGTGATGATTCCCTTTATGTATTTAAAAGTTTCTATCATATCCCCTCTGTCTCTTCTTACTTCCAAGCTATACATGTTAAGGTCCTTTAACCTTTCCTGGTAAGTTTTGTCCTGCCATCCATGTACTAGTTTAGTAGCTCTTCTCTGAACTCTCTCCAAAGTTTCAATATCCTTCTGCAGATATGGACTCCAGTACTGCACACAATACTCCAAATGAGGTCTCACTAGTGCTCTGTAGAGCGGCACGACACCTCCCTCTTTCTACTGTTAATGCCTCTCCCTATACACCCAAGCATTCTGCTGGCATTACCTGCTGCTCTATGACATTGTCTGCCCACCTTTAGGTTGTCTGATATAATGACTCCTAAATCCCTTTCCTCAGATACTGAGGTTAGTACTGTATCACTGATTTTATATTCTGCTCTTGGGTTTTTACGCCCCAGGTGCATTATCTTGCACTTATTGACATTAAATTTTAATTGCCAGATTTTTTAAGTCATAACACAGTCATTTCTATGCAGATGCCATAAATCTGTGCAAAACCTTAGGAATATATCACATTACATAACTTATCATAGGATATTCCAGTTTTATCCAAAAACAGTGGGTCTCTGTATCTTTTTAACGAGGTTGTCCATGACTGCAATGAAGGGTATGCTTTTTTTGGTTTATAGTGTCAGTATCTGGTATTACAACGCATCCCCACACCTGAATGAGGATTCGCTGCAGTACCAGACACAGCTATGGACAGACATGGCCCTCTTTTTTTAAAAATAGCAGATTCTTGTTTCTTGCCTAGGACAACCTCTTTAATCTAGACAATGCTAATCTAAATTGTCAGATCCACTTTAAATGCGTTGTGCAGCAGTGCATTCATTATACAATGACAAATTTGCGTTCTCTCCATAAAAGTTCAATATCAAAGCTTGGCTCCTCCGTGCCCTGCGCATTCTGGCTGTGTACAATTTCAATCAATCCCATATTGATCAGGAAGATTGGTCTGAGACTTAATTTATTCACTGAACAGGATAACACAGAAACAAACAAACTGTATGACCTAAAGGACACTGATTATTCTTCTGGTAGATAATCTTCCTTCTCGTCTCCATAATCCTTAGAGATCAGGAGTAAGGGCGACTAATTATAACTATTCTACAAATTATTTCATAAAATCCTTTTAAATATGCAGTGTTTGTAGATTAGAGGGAGCTAATTGTCCTTATCTCTTCAATGTTCAGTCCCCTGTTGATTAATTGACAAGCACAAGATTTAAACTGATTATATCCTATCATCTAGGTGAAAAACATGATTAATAAATTGCAGATTTGCATAGCAGCCCCTCCTTGTTGTGCAAGGATCTGAAGAACTTTCAATGTACTTTACACCTGTGACATATTACTTGACATGTAAAATATCTTAACTGTGATTGTTTGATATACAATCTGCAGGTTTACAAGCTCCAAACGTATTGAATGTTTTGCATACTTACTATTGATACATGGTATCCCTATGGAGGGGCGTAAATCGAATCAACCAGCAGCATAATGAAAAGGTGTGGATATCAGAGAACCCACATAGTAGTGCTAGATAGCATATCGAGCCACCAACCTCCTATACAAAGGTACAAAGTTCTTGTACTTGATGAACCCCCTGAACCACTGGACCCTATTGCAGCTGCCATGACTGCTACGGCTATAGTTATGTCCATTACCCTCTCAGTTTTATTCAAAGTTGGAAGCTGGTTGATGATGAGAGATGAGACCCATCCCTCCCGTCTACTGAAAGGGTAATAAAATATACAAGAAAAACGCACTTATAATAGAACGCTTTTCATAGGAGGTAATGGGAAACATTTCACAAAATGAAAAGAAAAAGAGCCCATATTGTTGTGGTTGAAAATGATACAAACACATTTTCTTTTGATGGTCTCCAAGGAAAAAAAGCAATAACCTTTTAAAGCAATGGTTCACATTTAAAACAACTTTTTTTGATGGTGCAAAACTCTGTGCTGATAAAGCTTTATTTTTACCGATGCAAGGCTTTCTTTTTGCAGCAGCTTTCATAGTTACTACTAGAGCTACTACTAGTGGGAGTATAAAATGAAACTCGTAAGCTCCCTCTAGTGGTGGCTGCTGGCAGCCAGAACTTTATACTTTATCATAATTCTCAATTCTGTCTGTACAATCGATGTGGAGCTCTGTATCAAAAATATAGACACATTAACATCAGCATCAATTAAGATCGCTAGAATTGTGGACCTATCTAAATAATAAAAAAAGAGGAAATATATTCTACAAAACATTACGGTAATGAAACACATATATGTGTCCAGCTCACCTGAGCAGCATTGCCATATCCCCGTTGTCCCGGAACTTGAAGCTAGGCGCTTGTAGATTCAGAGAAACAAAAGTGGTTTTTATTGCAAAAGAATTAGGTGCTGGAACCACTTTTGTTTCTCATTACGGTAATTAACTATTTGGAGGGTTCGGTGGGCTCACTTAGCTTCTTTGAGCTGTATACAGCCATTCATATTTGCGAACTATAAAATTTCATCTTATATTTCTGACAAGTACTTTAAGGGGTTGTCTCACTAAAGCAAATGACATTTATCATGTAGGCAAGGTTAATGCAAGACGCTAATGTAATGTGATTGTCCATATTGCCTCCTTTGCTGTCTGGATTCATTTCTCCATCACATTATACACTGCTGGTTTCCAGGGCTTTCAACCACCCTGCAATCCAGCAACGGTGGCCGTGCTTGCACACTATAGGAAAAAGAGTCGGCCCATGTGCACTCGCACAGTTCTGGCCACCAGAGAGGCCGGTACTACACAAGTTCAACCTTTCCCCAGAAAACAGGATTAAAATTTGTCCATTCTAGGAATCAGGAGAAATCTTAGGAGTTGGAACCCCACTGATCATTGTTTCATGACTTATCCTACAGGACACAAAACATGATGAGAAATGTTATCTTTCTTAATTTATGGCTGTATAGATAGTTGTCAGCCAATCACTTGTAGTGTTGGGCGCGAATATTCGAATCCCGAATATTTATCGCGAATATCGGCACTACAAGAATTCACGAATATTTAGAATATTGGGCTATGTATTCGTAAATTACGAATATTCTACTTTTTTTTTTCATCAGTAATCTCCCTCTTGCTTGTGGGCCAATGAGAAGGCTGCAATGGCTTTGTCTAAGCTTAGCAACATCCCTAGCAACCAATAGGAATGCTGCCTACCCCTTACTATATAAGAACCTCCTCAGCAGCCCATTTTCTGTAGTGTAATGGTGTTGTGAGAGAGACAGCAGTGTGATTGCTGTGCTCTGTGCTTTGCTGTATATACATTAGATAGTTAACTTAGATATATAATACAGATAGTTAGGGGGAGATAGTGCAGTGTAGGTTACATTGACTTATAGTGTAGCTGATAGGTTCCAGTGCAGGGTGTTAGGTAGTGTGATAGTTCATACGTAGTGTGGCTGTCCATACACACATAGTGCTGTGATGTCACCCAGTTGCACGTATTGCTCAAAAATATGCGCATCATTAATTGCCGATTTTCGCAATTGCAAATATATATTGGAGCACTCTACCGGCATATAAAGCAATTGTAATGTTCTGCGAAATATTGCAAATTCGAATATAGCCCCTGACGCTCATCACTAATCACTTGTTTGGCCGACTCCTGCCTATCCTGAACCCTCCATGCACTTGCAAGATCAGTTTGGCAATGGCTTATCTTCCTGAGAACAAGATAATTGGCTGTCTGATCCTTATCTCATCCAACAACTGCCATCAGGGGTAGTTGGGAGACTTCCATAAACATTAGATGGTTGGCCAGTCTCGATCTCATGTGTATGGCCAGCTTTAGGGTATGTGTACACGTTCAGGTTTCCTGATGCAGTTTTGGAAACCAAAATCAGGGGTGGATTATAAAAGGAGAGAAAGTATTAAGGACAAATATGACTTTTTTGCCTTCTAAAATTGCATTGTTGGCCGTACTCTTAAGTAAGTTTATTTGCTAGCCATTTGGCATAAATACAATGTAGTTAGCTATATTGTTGTACGCTTGACTGTGTGGCTCCATCAATGCTTTGTGCAGTGAAGTGAATGCTGCATAAAGCGTCTGGATGTGGGTGATGATAATGAGATTATGAAGTGGCTGCCTGGAGTTGCCTCTGGTGTAGAATACCCTGCTTCTCCATACTTCATGCATTTTATTGCTATCTGATACCTTGGCCTGATGAGAACATTAGATTAGGCATAGTTTGTATTGCTTTAGGAGATGTGCCTTGCCATCTGGACCAGGACATAAGTCAGTGTCATTGTTACTGCACCTTTGTTCACCTCATGATGATATATGTTTAGTACGTCTGCTCGGTTATAACAGCAGACACTTCCACCTGCTCCTGTAGATGGAAATGCACAAGACACTCGAGCACATTTTTTTCTGCATGTGCTTCTGTCTTGCTGGAAAGAAGAAGAGTTGTTTGACCACTGGGAGCACTCAATATATATTTTTAAAATGATCTGTCACGGGAGCAGATGGCTATAGAGAATGAATAGAGGAGGAGCTCTCTCATCTCACATTCAGAGGCTTCAGATATATAAAGAGAAAACAGCTCACTCTCAACACAGAAAGAGAAGGATAAAACATAACAGTACCATGCGAACAGTGACAACAACCCTAGACATTAACACGATGAAGACCCAGGGGTTGGCCACTTTGTGGCTACTGTCGATCAATGTGTATATAAGATGACTAAATTGCACTAATTAATATGGCCTTTATTGATATTCTGTGCCAGTTTTATATATTTCATAAGATATACCCTGGTTCGCCAGGTTCGCCAAGTCTTTCAAGCAGTTGATACAGAGGTCCTGTCCATAAAATGGCTGCTGATGGAGGGTCATGTGACCAGGCACATCACTCAGTCTTCTCCAGTCTAATACACCTCTACCTGCCATCTGCACTTGCACTGTTGGTAGTTTAGTCCAGGTACAGTGTGCCAGAAAGGAGGAGGCTAAATGTTTTGCCTGGTCACATGACCCTCCATCAGCAGCCATTTTATGGACAGGACCTGTAAACAAACAGAACAAAACATTTGCCCATCAAGGGGACGGGCATGGCTTAGGATATTAACAAAGGCTATATTAGTAAGTGTCATATAGTCATCTTACATATACATTGGTCTACAGTAGCCTGCTCTTGTAGATAGAAATACAAGTTCACAAGACACTCAAGCACATTTTTTTCTGCATGTGCTTCTGTCTTGCTGGAAAGAAGAAGAGTTGTTTGACCACTGGAGGCACTCAATATATATTTTTAAAAAGTCGTCAACGCCTTTAAACAGATATAACATCAAAAATGCAATGTTCAGTTCTGCATTGAAGTACTCCACTCATAATCTAAGTGAAAAAACTGTGAAAGGGGGTATCAACACTCCCGTGTTGCTTGAATGGTCAAAGAGTGGAGTCAAGTTAACACCAGCTATATTATGTTAAAGCAGTGGTTCAGTCTTGCTGAGATTTTCTGCATGACCTTTAAAATTCTGTCAATTGCTCTTTTTTATGTCCTAGCAACAGCCAGCAGGTTTACACTTAGTCAGCATTGACTCCAGTTAAAAACTGTAAATTCTTGTTATAACCAGAGCAGGGATGTAGCCATAGGAGGCACAGAGAGTCGTTGAGCTAACAGTTACTGCCACGTGAAATAGGACCATGTGGCATTGGGGTCCAGGGGTTTAGAACTACACCTCTGGATCACAGTTATGGAGCTATATGCTACTAGGCCAGTACTAGATATGTAATAAAGCCTGGCCTTGCCTTTCCAACATGACAAGTGATTAGAGCTGTCATGAATAGTCTAGGAGTTTGTATCCAAAATATTCCAACTCCAACCTTTGGTGACCATTTATAGGGCCTATTACATGTATCGGCAGTGTGTTCACCAATACAGGAAGTCATTAGCTACTGGGGAGGAGGAAGCGTCATCATGTGTAGAAGCGGTAAAGGCAAAGTAGCAGAGGACAATGTATTTATTGTCCCCAGATCAGACAATCTGCAAGTGATGTTAGAGTCTTTTTACAAAAGCAGATATTTTGCCCATAGCAACAAATCAGATTTCACCTTCCATTTTTAACAGCTCCTTTGGGAAATGAAAGATGGAATCTGATTGGTTGCTATGGTCAAGTACAGTAAGCCAGTTCTACTTTACACCATTTGATAAATGACCCCATAAGTATACACTAGTAAACAATCAACAATATGGCAGGTCCATCAGTGCTCATTTAGCTCTTTTTACATAGAGTAATAATCTGCAAGTTATGTGCCCAAAAATGCTTTGTGCAACAAGTTTTTTGGCAGCACATCCTTGTTTATACTGAGCAATGTGCTGCGGACAAATGACAAAAGAGCATGTGCCTAGTGGACAGTTTACACTGGACAGTTACCAGGAACAAACATTCAAAAGAAATGAATCTGTAATATGACTGGCTCATGTGAAAGAGCCCTTAGGATCTAATTGGTTCATTTATCAAACTGGTGTAAAACAGAACTGACTTAGTTGCCCATAGCAACCAATCAGATTCCACCTTTCATTTTTGACAGCTCCTTTGGAAAATGAAAGGTGGATTCTGATTGGTTGCTATGGGCAACTAAGCCAGTTCTGCTTTACACCAGTTTGATAAATTGCCCCATAAAGTGTACACTTACTCTCATAAATAAACCTAAGTTAAAAAGTTGAGTTCCTACCAAATATTTGAGAATTTACATGTATGCGTGGACGTGCTGCCCATTCATTGCCTGATACCTATAGAATGGGATGGGGTGGGATGTCAACCTCTACTTGCCTCTTACGGTCTGAAGCAATGGCTGGGAGGGAAGTTGTGAAGAAACAAAGGATAGGTGAAAATGTGATCCACATGGCCAGGTTTCCTGATACAGTTTTGGAAGCCAAAATGAGCAGTGTATCATAAAAAGAGAGAAATTAGAAAGTACAGATGCCACACTTTTTTCAGAAGGCCTGAAAGTGTGGCTGTACCCTAACTCATCCCACAGGAGTGCAGAATGATTGATCAGTCAGGCAACCCAGTTGCTTTCAACCATTTTTGCACTGTTCAGAGAACTTCATTGATGCAGATGTGACACAACGGCCATTATTTGAATGATTGCTTCCTTCTCCACACCCAAGAAAGATTTTACCCAGGTTAAGGCTAAGTACACATAGCATTTGGGCATTGTGTTTAATGTATACAATGGGAAGAGCTGCCAGCATATATGTCACTCATAGGCCACCATTTAACTGACAAAGTCCAAACAACTGTCCCATTGCCCTCAATCATCGGCATGCTTTATTCGATTGTATAGGGGAGCTTAGCAAACTGCACTTGCTTATACAGACATTCACCACAAATACAATTATGCTGCAGTTTGTTTCATGATGGAGCCTATGGGTGATGTATGCAAATGTATGGCATCCATCACAGGAATCTGTATTCTACATCAGGAGCGTATATGTTTGATAGAAGCTCAGACACTGTGTAGACAGAGCAAAAGGGTCCTTTTACACAGACCGATGATCTGACAGTTTATTGGGAACTAATACAAACATTCATCCACGATATTTTGCCTGATTTTGTCAGTGTAAAAGGACCCTAAACCAGCCCTTATCCACCGGTACAGAACTGTAGTGTGGAGTAAAAAGTGACAACTACATTAAATAGAACCTGTCACCACATACAGTGCAATCTGCAGGCAGAATGTTCTAGAGCAGGAAGAGCTGAGCACAGGAGCGTAGCTAACGGCTCATGAGCCCTGGTGCAAGAGTTCAGCTTGGGCCCCCCTTCCCTCAGTGCTTTGTGTGTCTTCTTATGTGGCACAAGGGTCTTTGGGCCCCCTCAGGCTCCTGGGCCCGGTAGCTACTGCTACCTCTGCACCCCCTATAGCTACACCCATGGCTGAGCAGATTGATCAGTTCTCCTGTTTATGTAACAAGTAATAATAGGGCACCGACTGTAAGGCCCCTTTCACATGAGCATGTTTTGCGTGTGGGTGCAATGCATGACGTGAACGCATAGCACCTGCACTGAATCCTTCATTTCAACGGGTCTGCGTACATGAGCGTTTTTTTTTTCACGCATCAGTTCTGCGTGCGGAAAAATCTGAACAAATGAACGCAATCGCAGATAAAACTGACTGAACTTGCTTGCAAAATGATGTGAATTTCACTGGACGCACCCTGAACGCATCCGGACCTAATCCGTATTGTTCGTGTGAAAAGGCCTAAGAGAGGATGCGGAAAGCTGCAACTAATTCTATTTTATGAAGTCTTCTATTCATTTATACATATCATCTTCCTCCTTACGATGTGTATATATCATACATTAACATCTCGGTTCTTTCTGAGCTCAATTCTACAGCATAGTTGTCTTAACAGTGATGTCTGTATACTCACTTATACAGGGAATGATATGAATCACTTATAAAGATGGCCCCTGTGTACAACTAGGCTCAGAAAGAGCAGAGATAATTTTATAAATATTTTCCCAACTATATATTTATTCTGTTTTGTGACCAAAGATTTAGAGGTCCCTCTTTTAGCACCTCAGGCCACCCAGAAATGACAAAAACCAGGCCATGTACTAAGCTTAAGACAGGATTATCTTACAATACATACAGTAGATAAGAGGAAAATATGTGCACGAATTACAATGTCTGATCTAGGTATTTGTGAGCTCAAGTAAGATAGATGCCGGACAAAACAACATATGTATAAACGAGTAGAAGACTTCATCAAATGGATTTAGTTGCTGCTTGTCGCATCCTCTCTTGAAGACGGTGCCCTACCATTTCTTGTTATATAAACAGGAGAACATTTTTACACTCCTGAAACGGTAAGAAACAGATGGAGTGTAGCAGCATGAGGGGAAAAACAACATAGAGCTGGAAGAAGCTGGAATGTGCTGCAAATTTTGTGCTTCTCACTTTCTATTTTTATAAGCCTTGACTGTAAGAAATTCCGAAATGTGATTTAGTCTTTGATCAGAACATTAATGTTATTTTTATTCTAAAGCTAGGATAGAAATTAGCATACATCTTGCTTTGTATCTTTTATCATGCAAACTTATTATGAGCTGAACCATGTATGCTATATGGTCTATATATGGATAGATAGAAATCTGTTTAAATGAAAGTAATCCTGTAAAAAAATATTATTGGCTAGAGACCTTCAGTTGCTGAGCTGAATAAAGGCGTTATCGAGAAAGCAGAGTAAGGACTATATACTCGATGCTGGTAGTGATCCTGCTTCTGTTATTGAGGGGGGATAGCAGTAGATGACTGAAGAAGGCCCCGTACATAAGTATGAATAGCTGGATAATAATAGGAGATTGTTCACGTGCAGCAGTTTTTGGAGCAGATTGAAAATTTTGGGGGTGGAAAATTATTTCCATTAATATGTACAAACTCCATGGATGCAAATGACACTATTCATAAAAACAAACTTACCACTAATAAATAACGACAGACATGGCAATATGGAATAAAATGGCCGCAATGCTTTATTAGGGGTATACCAATAAATATTAATCTTTAATTAATAATTAAAACCATAAATTTAATAGCTCAATAACCACTTTAAATTTCCATAATGACCTAAGTCCAACTTTGGGGAGGGAGGGCGGGGCGACGCTCCGGTCTTCTGAACACTGACCCAGAAGCGCCGCCGGACCCTCAATATAAGGACCCAAGCTTCCCGCCGTAGGAGCAACTACCAGTCAGGAGCTCAGAAATCTCCCTCAGCAACGGATCCACCAATCAGATCATCTTGGCTGTCACAGGTAAACTGGAACAAACCAGCTGATTGAAGTCTGTCAATTCTGAAGTAAAAAATCCTGTCAGAAAAAGAGCGGGAAAACAAAAAGGGGCGGGGGGGGGGGGGGGAGAGAAACAGAACAAAAACTGACAGAATACATACCCTAAAATTAGTGTCATTGCCCCCATGTGTCCCCCAAGCTAACTGCTCTGGGGGGCCCGTACATTCAGCTGGACAGGACGTTCACAGAATTTCTGCAACAAATCTGCAAATTGGCTATGATTATTCCATCGAGTGCCTGTTCATATCTGTAGTGCCTTGGGCCAAGAGGCGGTTACCAATACCATACCCTATCTGTCCTTCCTTCCCATGTGACTACTGCTGGCTTCAGTTCTGTAGAGCTTTTAAAGAGGTTGTCCAGTCCTATTATATTGGTGGCCCGCTCAGGATAGGCCATCAATATATGATCAGCAGAGGTCCTACACTCATGCGCATTCCCTCCGATCAGCTGTTCTGTAGTGGTTTTCATGCCGGAACTACTCAGATCCATCCACTCTGTAGTAAACAGAGCTGGTTACTATTCCCACTCACTTCAGTGGATGCAGCGCTGCAGTAAGCCGCTCTGTCCACCATACCATGGACGGAGTTGTGTAGCTCTGCCACCTACTCCGGCAGTGGAGCAAGTCCCAAACAGTTGATCGTTGAGAGCGCAGGGTGTCGGACCCCCGCCATTTATGGCCATTCAATACTATCGGACAACCCCTTTAAGGTAAATATCACTATGCAGTGTACCCCACTGTTTTGCACCCCTTGTGACTTTTTTCCATTGTTATTATTTTATAAATTATTTTATTTTGATATATTTTGATTAAAACTTACAGATTTATTCACCACAGAGAAACAAAATCTTGATTATGAGGAAAGTCGTATTTGTTTCTTCAGCCAAGCCTAGGATGAAGCATGTAGAGGGGGATGTGTTTTGTGTTTAATATATTCCTGCTTGCGCATTACCCAAGGCGTACTTTTTATTGGGTCATTTGCATCGAACTTTTAATGTTGTTTTAAGCACTGTAAACTGTTCTACACTTCTCTCCAGTTGCAAATCAGATTTTTTTTATAACTAGCTCATAAAATGATCAGAGTAGTTTATTACACAATTTATTCACATGGTGATTATCAATCATGTTTCTGTCGTAACTTTTCTAAATTGGAGCTTAGAAGAGCCAGGTATAGAATGTGCAATAATTTTACAATGCTCCCTTTACATGTGCTGCGGAATGACCCAGTTCACCCAGCACACAGCGCTCTCATTTTTCTGCTTATTTTTCATTTGTAGTACTCTAGGCTGAATTAAATAGCTGCTGTTTTTGTGATTTTATATTGTCTATGTAATTAAATGCTGTTATTATTATTTCTATTATTATTTCTTGTAGCGCATGATGGAATAATTTAGCTATGTGACTTTTGTAGAAAAAAAATTAAGGAAATGTAAGGATAGCTGTGGCATTCATTAGTAGAAATATAATTTTTACATTTATAGGTATACTATATGGTGCCTTTATACTACATAGTTTTATTGAGGTATTCTCTCTTAGGGTTCATTCAGACGGCCGTATGGCTTCAGTAAGTTCTTCTGGACACATGTCCGTTGTTTTGCGGATCCGCAAAAAAACGGAACGGATCCTGCAAAATATGTTCCATTTTTTTGCAGATCCGCAAAAAAACAGAAGGTGTAATTTTTATTTTTTTATAAAGTTATGATGGCAGAAATTAGGGGCAGAGTTAAAATATGCGGACATAGATCCGCAAAAATGCCGATGACATACGGAAATGCATCCGTTGGCATCCGCATTTTTGCGGATCCATAGACTTGTATTAGGCCACGGACCGTTTTCGACAAGTGAGTTTTGTTTTGCGGACAGAAACAACGGAACGACGGATGCGGACAGCACACAGAGGACTGTCCGCATATTTGAGGAGCCCATAGAAATGAATGGATCCGCATACTTTCCGCAAAATTGCGGATCGGATGCGGATCCGTTCATACGGTCGTCTGAATGAGGCCTTAGAAACACTGCTTTATACAGAAGCTAAAAAGGGCATCTGTGTGGATCAGACCTGCTTTGGGGACCTCACTTGTCATTTTAGACAGTTTCTAAATAATACTGGCATAGCATAAAGTGGCAAGATAATAATGTCATATACTGTCCTCATTATACTACTACATAACATGCAGAATTCATTTTTTTATGTTTTTTTCCCCCCCAAGAGTACAATATTGATGTCCTATCCTCAGTATAGGTCATCAATATGTGATCTGTGGGGACCCAACTCCCGCCAGCCCTGCAGATCAGCTGTTTGGAAAGTCCGCTCTGCTATGGTGGTTGCAGCATCTCTTCCTAGGCCAATAACATTATGGCCATCAGTCACATGGCCTAGCAGGAATTCAGTGATGGCTAACTTCCGGCACTGCAGCTGTGGGGAAACTACGACTCCCAGCATGCTCCATTCATTCCTGTGGAGTTTTGAGAATAGCCAAGAAAGTGTGCATCTTGGGAGTTGTAGTTTTAGCACAGCTGGAGTGCCGGAGGTTCGCCATCACTAGCTGGTGCTCAATCCTATTCAAGTGAATAGGTCTGGGCTGCAATACCAAGCATGATCGCTATACAATGGCACTGTGCTTAGTATGCTGTGAGAAGATCACAGCACTTACTGCAGCACTGTGGCGTGATCTCCATTCATTTCTATGAGAATTCCATAAATTGGCGAGCGAGCACACTTGACTGTTTTCAGAAGTCCCATAGTGGTGAATGAGAGTGCACTACGCAAGCAAGGCTACCACTCCATTCGCCGCTCTGGGAATACCGGAACTAGCCATAGCGGGGAATGGAGGATGGCTGGGCATGAGTGGCTGTGCTCTGTTTACTTTGGGTCGCCGCTCTGTAGATAGAAGCGGTTCACAGAGGGGGGTACCTGTGCCTATCTGACATTGATGGCATGTGCTAGCAATATGTCATAATTGTCCCAGATGGGCCAACCCCTTTAACGATAGATCATAAAGGATTGGTTATATCTGTCATAAATGTCATAAAAATATGACACCAGTCTGAACAGATCCTTGCATATCCTATAAGGCTTTCAATAACTTTTTAACAAGTATAACACAGTTATTGCCCGTTCACTTTGACCGCCTGATATGCTAATAAATAGCATCGGTACAGGGAGGAGGAGACTGCCCTTTTTCTCAATGGGCGTCTCCTTCTCCCTGGCTGTGAGCTGTCCAATCACAGCGGAGAGCGTCACAGCCAGTGAGAAAAAAAAAGCTCACCTTCTCCCTGGCTGTAGTTAGTAAGCGATCTTACATCCATGGACTATGCCCTACATAACCTACTATTTATTTCATAATATCTGGACCCATGAAAGGTCCTCATTAAAACGCTGTTTTTGTTTGGTTGATCCGCAGCTCTGTTCCTGAGTTATGATACTTTTTCAATATGCAAATGAGGTCATCACCGTTGCTCTTGTTGAACCCAAGGTCCACTCATTTCTGTGGCCTCCCCTCCCTGGCAGCTTTGCCACCGTCTGGTCCTGTCAATCAATGCCATGGAAAGGAGTAGAGCTTCGATGCAGATCACATTAGTTAACTTTTTTCTTTTTTTTTACAAAGTCAGATTGAAATCCATAGTGTATATTATAAAGCTACAGCAGGTGAAATCATCCTTGGTGACAGCAAATAAACATTTTAACTGATATAGCTGTTATAGAAATCTTCATAATTGGCCTAATATCAAACCTCACGCAATGTTTATTTCCCTGAAATTAAAGGTGACATCTCATACGTGTATCAGGTCCGCTGACAAATAAAAGAAAATTATAGAGAATCTTTTTAGTTTTAGTGATTGCTAAACACTACTCACAGTACATCATAAAAGGGCCACTTTGACAGTCTCTGCTCCCGCCCTTACAGAGATGGTAAAATGTCAAACATTTGCAGTCTGAACTAATTGTATTTCTCTCTGTCGTAATGGCAGAGCTCCCTGGCTTGATAAACACTCTGCTTGAAGCAATGTTAATAAAGGAGACACACGCGCAGCTAATGTATATTTATCATTTTTGTTCAAATATAAGGAGATAAAATGGCAAATGTGCATAATTTCCGAGTATTATGCGCTATGCCTAGATTGCTGGCTCCAGCCTTTAACTATTTCATTTTGAGACTCTGTTCATGGAAGTATTCATTTTGCATGCGTATTTCTGCAGCAAATGGGAATCATTTAATTTAGAGCTGATTTATTCATTAGATAACTTTTTTGTTTACTACATAAGTATTAATTATCCTGGCGGCTTTTATTCCAGAACTGTTTATGGAAAGAGTTACAATTCACAGTGAGGTCACCAGTGTGGTGATACCCTGGCGACATAACAGGGGTTACAATAAGGGGCAGGCTTGGCATTTCTGGGGCCCCAAGCAAAGCAATGTCTGGGGGCCCTAATCTGGAATCCTTAGGCCACAGATATAATTGAAAGTTGTGGCCTGGGACAATTTTAGCTTTCTGCTGCCTGAGGTATAAGCTGAAATGGCGCTCCTACTCGCCAGCCAAATTACTAGACCAAACTCCCCCCCCCCCCAACCCTACTGCTAAAGGCGTCTTTGAATTGGACAGTACATACAGCACTGCCTACCTCTTACATCCATTAATATCTCCTCTAATGTAGATGTTCTCTTTCCTCATCTTCTCTATTTAGACCAGACATCCATGACAAAGTATTTCAGCCCAGTCATGTCTTGACACACAGACATCTTGGGTTCCTCACTTTTCTATCATCCTCCCCCAGCCTTGAGTCCCAACAGTGTAATCCTGATCCTACTCGGAATACTGTGCCCGCTGTGCTCCCCATTTTCTCCAAATAGTGTACTACAAAAATAACAGTGCCAATGTGCTCCCAGCAGTGCTCCTCTTTATATATACACTATAAATAAAGAGAGCACTGCTGGGAGACACTATAAATAAAGAGGGCACTGTTGGGGAACACTATAAATAAAGAGAGCACTGCTGGGAGACACTATAAATAAAGAGGGCACTGCCGGGAGACACTATGAATAAAGAGGGTTCTGCTGGGGGACACTATAAATAAAGAGGGCACTGTTGGGGAACACTATAAATATAGAGGGCACTGCTAGAGAGCACTATAAATAAAGAAGGCACTGCTGGGGACACTATGAATAAAGAGGGTTCTGCCGGGGGACACTATAAATAAACAGGGCACTGCTGGGGGACACTATGAATAAAGAGGGTTCTGCTGGGGGACATTATAAATAAAAAGGGGCACTATAAATAAAGTGACCCTGCTGGGGAACACTATAAATAAAGAGGGGTTCAGCTGGGGGACACTATAAATAACGAGGGCACTGCTGGGAGACACTATAAATAAAGAGTGCACTACTGGGGGACATTGTAAATAAAAAGAGCACTGCTGGGAGACACTATAAATAAAGAGGGCACTACTGGGGGAAATTATAAATAAAAAGAGTACTGATGGGAGACAATATAAATGAAGAGGGCACTGCTGGAGGACATTATAAATAAAGAGGGGACTGTTGGGGGACACTATAAATAAAGAAGACACTGCTGGGCGACATTATCAATAAAGAGGGCCCTGCTGGAGAACACTATAAATAAATAGGCCACTTGTGGGGGACATTATCAAGAAAGAGGGCTCTGCTGGAGGACACTATAAATAAATAGGGCCCTGCTGGAGAACACTGTAAATAAATAGGGCACTGCTGGAGGACACTATAAATAGGGCACTGCTGGAGGACACTATAAATAGGGCACTGCTGGAGAACACTATAAATAAATAGGGCACTGCTGGAGGACACTATAAATAGGGCACTGCTGGAGAACACTGTAAGTTAAATAGGGCACTGCTGGAGGACACTATAAATAGGGCACTGCTGGAGGACACTATAAATAAATAGGGCACTGCTGGAGGACACTATAAATAGGGCACTGCTGGAGAACACTATAAATAGGGCACTGCTGGAGGACACTATAAATAAATTGGGCACTGCTGGAGAACACTATAAATAAATAGGGCACTGCTGGAGAACACTATAAATAAATAGGGCACTGCTGGAGGACACTATAAATAGGGCACTGCTGGAGGACACTATAAATAAATAGGGCACTGCTGGAGAACACTATAAATAAATAGGGCACTGCTGGAGAACACTATAAATAAATAGGGCACTGCTGGAGAACACTATAAATAAATAGGGCACTGCTGGAGAACAATATAAATAAATAGGGCACTGCTGGAGAACACTATAAATAAAGTGGACACTGATGGAGAACACTATAAATAAATAGGGCACTGCTGGGCGACATTGTAAATAAAAAGAGCACTGCTGGGAGACACTATAAATAAAGAGGGCACTACTGGGGGAAATTATAAATAAAAAGAGCACTGATGGGAGACAATATAAATGAAGAGGGCACTGCTGGAGGACATTATAAATAAAGAGGGGACTGTTGGGGGACACTATAAATAAAGAAGACACTGCTGGGCGACATTATCATTAAAGAGGGCCCTGCAGGAGGACACTATAAATAAATAGGGCCCTGCTGGAGAACATTGTAAATAAATAGGGCACTGCTGGAGGACACTATAAATAGGGCACTGCTGGAGGACACTATAAATAAATAGGGCACTGCTGGAGGACACTATAAATATGGCACTGCTGGAGGACACTATAAATAAATAGGGCACTGCTGGAGAACACTATAAATAAATAGGGCACTGCTGGAGAACACTATAAATAAAGTGGACACTGATGGAGGATGCTATAAAGAATATGAAGCCGCTACTGTGGGCATTATAAATAAAAAGGGCACTGCCCTTTTTTTATTATTCCTCCCAGCTGTAAGCTCCCCTGGCAGAAATGGGCCCCATGCAATTGCGTGGTTTGTGTGGTGGTCAAGACCAACACTGGTTACAGAAGGTGGCATGGTACGATATTGGTCCCAGAGTGCATTTATTGCCTGATATGGCAAACATAGGGCTGTTAGCCTGAATTTAGTGAGAATTTAAGTAGCATTTTCTCAGGCAGTGATTTTCAACAGTTTATGGAGGCCATACTCTGCACACCAAATCTGTTGATATCTGGTGGTTAAAGCATGTTGTTGCCCATATGTATGTACTGCAAAATTTCCAAAATCAGGCCACATACACAAGGCAAAGCTCTATGCCCAGACACCTGTATGGAGACCTTTGCAGTCTCAATGCCTCCATTACAGAGCCATAGGCGCTACGTATGCAGCGTTATGGCATTTCTATAAGATGAACAGTGGAGGAATATGGCATGTGATGAAACATGTCATATGTATTCATGAGTAAAAAATTAATCCTCTAAATTACTTTGTATGAAATGAGATGCATGCAGGGTTGCAAAGCCCATAGATTTTTATTGGTGCTGTATTAAGAATCCACAAAGCGCAAAGCAGATCTGTAATGAGCCGTGAGGGGCATCGTGAAGACAAGCTTTCCTGATATCCTTTGTCACAATTTTTCATTTCTAAATGATAAATTGTTGATAAGGTCCAAGTGATAAAAACAGACTCTAGTACACATATCTATTATATAAAGTACAGCCAGGTTTAAAGCATACCTATCTTTTATTTAAAAAAAACTTTGTATTAATCAGTAGTACAAATTGTGTACATGAGAAATAGCACTATTTCTGACCACTTGTATCTGGCATTTTCTATTAGTTTTCCTGTGCATGATAAAAGTCTAGCTTGCATTTCTCTCAGACATGGTGGATGCCATACAGTGCACACAGAAAGTGGAGGAGAATCTGCATCCTAACCTTCTTTTACTCACTCAGAAGCATCCTTAGGATCACGGAGGACATTGTAGAGAAGTACTGACCTGTATGTATGTGAATAAAGCAATTGTGCTGAGATACAAACTTCCTAACTGCAGTACTGTTAGTATGTGTGTCTCATTCAGCTCCTGCTCACTCCCCCTCCCCACTCCATGGACATATATTGACATGTGTAATATGATTCTTCCTGGAGGAGTTTCACACATTTTTCAAAGTGATAAGCAATTAGCAAGGAGTGAGGGAGGTAAACAGCTCATTTCTCACTGATAATACATATTACAACTTATGGACACTTGTACTTTTTTAATTTTTGCTAAATTGTGTGAAAAGTTAGTGACCAAACTGTCAAGTCAAGGTGCCAATCAAAGTCAGTATTGATGATTTTGATGATTGATTCTATCAATGGAGCTGTTTCTAGTTAATAGTCCTTATTGGTGCTCCTGTGTTGAGCTTCCGTTAATTGTCAGAAGTGATGTATGGACAACTATTCCTAATGGCGCGCACCAATGTGTCACAACAGAACAGCCATTGTGGGTTCAAGAGAAGACTGTGGGGGTCATTTATCAAATCTGCTATGCCAGTTTTGTGGTGTAAAAAAGTTGCAAGTGATGACCGCATGCAAGATTTGGTGTATATTTTTGGGACATTTGGTCAAATTTAGCGACATTTTCGCGACATTTGGTGAGCCTCGCCACTCTTAGAAGTGGGATGAAAAGTAGAACAGGATTTCAGATTAGAACACCTTTAAGTCTCATTTATGATGTGTGACTTTTTAACTAGTCACAAAACTATCGCACCTCCACATCAGGCAACTCACTGACACCAAAACCACCTCAAATGATAAATATCAACCTGTGTTGTTAGAATTTCCTTTAAATGGTATTTAAATGCTGGAAGAACAATGCAATATGGTAGCCTGTCTTTCTTCATGGCTTGTGTGAAGTGCTTTTGATTATATTAAACTATAATGCTTGTCTGTAATGTTGCATGTTTATGTACATTTGCCAACTTTAAAGGGAATATCCACTTTTTTTGGTCTAAACTGAACCAAAATTGTGCTGATTAAGTTCTTAGGATCGCTCCGTATCGGTCAGTGCTTGCTTCTTCTGATACAGAGCTCCAAATTCCCTGAATAGACTAAGAGCTAAATGGCTTGCTGGCCTGCAGCCACTAAACGAACCTTAATCCATACTGCATTATTATTGAGGTCAATGTATAAGTTGTAAGCAGTAGGCTCCTAGGATCCCTGTTGTGAAGGCTGCCGACATACAGAACTGTTTCCTTTAACTCTTTGGCTTGGGATTTGGAGCACTGACTGCTATAAAGATATATTAAAATATCATGAAAAAGGTGAAGTTTCACTGTAAGGAATAGTAAGGCATAATACTTTATTATTAAAGTACAATACAGTAAAACCTCTCCAGAAGACCACCACCACTGGCTATTACCCAGACCAAAATTCCCTTGGCAGATTTCCAGTTCTAAAGTCATACTGGCCATCTCGTTTGAGAAGACCACCCACTTAGGATAACGCTTTTCATTGCTATTTTGGGTGGCGATCTCAAAGAGTATTCATGGTGTATAATAAGCTCTTGAGATCACTCTAGTGCAGGCTTCAGAAAGATTTAAAGTGAAACGTCCAATGAAGTCAACCCCTGGACATATGCCCTATTAGGGTATATGGGCTGCCAAGCTACAGCAGTCCCATAGAAGTCAGTAGACTGGTGGTCATGGATGCATGCCACCTAACCAGTACTTCCCAGAAACCCATTAAGAACCGTGCACACCCACCTGTGTGTCGTGATGGGACCAGGTAGTAGAGGTCAACAGTGACCTGGTAAGCAGCCGGAGATGGGTGATTATTACTTCTGTTATTTTTTTTTGCTATTTTTTAGTCTTCCTTCTTTTCTAAAACATTTATACTGCTGGACAACCCCTTTAAATTTGACGTATCAATTTTGCTATGTTACAGTACATAGATTCAGAACGAATGAAGGTTAGAAATAATAGTTCATAGTTTTTTATGTAACAATAAACAAGTGAAATGCAGTATAACATTCTGAATACAATGGCAATGCTGGCAAGTTGGCCTTCGTTCCTTTTTTGTTTGTAAGTGTTGAATATAAAATTTCTCCCAAGACTCTTTTGTATGCAATGGTTTTTTATGTTCTGTATCGAAGTAAAGTGGCTTTCTAGATAATGTTCCAACAATGCAGAAATCTAACCGCATAGATACATGTATTTATCGCTGAAGATAAATGATCTTTTCAAATTCACAAACCATTAAAAATATAGACAGCTTAGTAAATATGTGAGTGGCTGGGAGCCAGGACATTCATTGGCAGTGAAAGGAGCTTGCTCCAAGCAGTCTGCAGACTAAACACGGCAGCCACATCTCTGCAGCATCTTCTCGCTTCTTTTGTTTGCTCTGCACACTTAATGATACTCTTGGCACATCTGACCTACTGTAGTTCTGTTTAATTGTAAAACAAATCAACTTTCTCCAGTGTAGCATTATGTATGCAAATCAGAAAGTGACGATGGGAACATTGTTTTGAAGATGAAATGGACATTAAGAGTCTTTTGTGCAGTGGGTGTAAGCCACAGCATGCCGCTTATCATCTGACTTTCTTCACGTGCAGTATTGAAAAGCGTTGCTGTAGTGGAACATTCTGCAAAATATTTCACTGCTTGATACAGGTTCAGCTTCACTATAATAAATAGGAAATTTGAAGATTTGTGGGATTGTTGCAAAAGGCCCAAGGGGTTTGCTGATGTCAGGTTTAGGAAAAGACCCTTTTACATGGGCAAATTAACAGTAATGACCATTTGTGCGAACACTTGTTCCTGATTATTGCCCCGTGTAAAGGTACCACCAGTCACCCGGTGAACGAGCAAAGGGTAGGTCACTCAAAATCATTGTTTCTGGGCAGCAGATCATTCTGTGTAAACAGGAATCTGCTGCCCAGAAACAATGAATCTGCATGAGGACAATACTGGCCCATACGGCAGAGGTGAATGCGGAATATAAGTGCAGCTCTCACCTCCACTCACAGTCATGCAGTTAACAGGACTGAACAGTTTGTTCCCGATAATTGCCTAATGAGTCGACACGTTTAAAGAAGCCTTAAAGTTTTTTTTGGGTAAAAATAATTTCTTATCCAGTGCCCGCATTATGACTCTTGAAACAGAAAATGTATACTTAACTGCCACACGCTGCTGTGGTCCTCTGCACTGTGCTCATCTTCCAGTCCCAGCACTGTTTTACATCTGGCTGACCATGTTCATGGTCACATGCACCGCTACTGCAAATGACTGGCTTCAGCTGTGATGTGGCCACAAGCAGCAGGTCCCCTCTGAAGCAAGTCATTGACTGGATCAGTGCATATGACCATACCCATGGCCAGCAAGGTGTAAACAACCTATTGACCGTAAGATGCAGAAAGAAGGGTAATTCATGAAGACTGGAGAGGTGTTGGGCAGGTAAGTATCAATCTTCTGTTTCAAGGGACATGCTGTAGGTAATTGATAAAGATAATTATTCCAGGAAAACTCCTTTAAGATTAGTTCAAAATTATGGCGACTGTAAACGATTTGCAGAGTTGGTGGTTTGATTAAGTGAGACAATGGATCCCAGTTATGTAATAGTAAAATGAACAGTGCAGAATGGACATACCCTCTATGATAGATGTCATAAGATAAAAGCAGCATTATTCACCTACAAGATCCAGTTTTCAGCACCAAGCTTTTCTTAGATGGCTGCAGGGACATCATATAACTGCTGCAGCCAGTCACAGGACTCAAAGGTCTACATGCGCTCAATATAATAGGGAGTAATGCTGCTTTTCTAAAATTTGATGTCATTTGCAACCAATGCCTAGTTTTATGTTGAAACTAGACAAGCCCTTTAATTACCAAATATTTTCATTAAGTTTTTATCATTAAAAAATATATGAAACCATCTGTGACCAAAAATGAAAACGCGACTATGCTCCTTATTTCTCACAGACTCTTCCCATTTTAAGTGCAACCATTGCTGCATCCTATTCTGCCTTCAGATTCTTGGATAGAAGGCTTTCTGACCACTTCTTCCTGTCAGCTATAGTAGCTCTTATTAAACTAATATCTTAGTTATATGGTCACCAAGAAAGTTGCACTCACTTTCTCTCTTTTTCTCTCTCCCTCTTCTCTTAAACCTCTCGCCGTACAGGTGGATGATGAGTAATCACATTTTACTTTGCCCATCAGCAAAGTGACAAATCTATCACCTTAACATATAGCTTTTGAGTTCAGAGTTTACAAGGTGTACTCCATTAATGTTGCTCATACCTCGGACATTAAAATAAAGTAAGACAATGGGTTAAAAAACCTCCATAAACGAATGAGAATATGCAGTCTTATTATATACCCCGAGACCTGTATCTTAAAAAATGTGTTTTCAGCTCTTTGGATATACACTTTAATGATGGTGTAAAGGCTGGTAAGAGATGCAGGGGATGTTTGCCACCAGGGCTACATAATTTTCTCTAAGTAAAATAGTTTTTTTTTTTTTAATCTAGCAACCCTTAGTCCTATAGCTTTATAGGTAACTATACCTATTGTTATCATTAAAATCAAGAAAAATAATGTCATCAATGTCCCTGCTTCTATGTACCGTCCCTGATATTCGATCATTCTCTTCTGAATCCTCCCAAATCTTTTTAATCCCATTGATGTGCTTATTTACAGGCGCATAAAAGTCCACATAGCACAATACCAGCTAATCCATTGCCAAGACAAATCGAGAATGTTTGCAGCCAAGAGATGCTAGTAATTCAGGCATGTCTAGAAGTCATGAATGCTGTTTGTCAACAGAACCTCTAGGAGCTGTGCAAACAATAAGGGTATGCACACACGGGAAGCAAATTACAGTGGAAAAATCTGCAATAAATCAACTGCAGGGTCCCGTGTCTTGCATTTTGCTGTGCATTTACTATGGATTTCATCCCACACATTCCATTTCTGCTTTTTTTCCCACAGTGCAATCTCAACCACTTTGTAGAATACACTGTGGTTTTAAATTGAAATTCAAAGGTGGAAAACCCGCAGCCCACCCACCACCTGTAAACATACCCTAATGCCTTTTTTTTAAAAAATGTTTGCTCACATTTAGTAGATAATAGTTTAGAGCTAACACGTGGTCATGGGATTAATTATTAATTTAGAATTATTAATGTGGCAAATTACTTGAGCGTTCTGTATTAAAGCATCTACATATGATCTCCATAAGGATGAAACCCCAAAGTAATGTACCTAGTCCCAGGTCTTCTGTCAATTGTATTGGGAGCTTAAAAAATTAATGGATGCACTGTAGAATCTTGTTGGCAGCTGTTAATGCCCTGCCTATAATAAGCAAGTATCTAGCAGTCAGTTCCCCTCACTATGAATTAAATTTGACATGCTTATTTATATAACAAGTACTCTCCACATTTAGCTTTAGGAAATATTGCACCTTCTGCTTAAGGAATTCATTATTTTTTTGGCATATAGTAGAATTTTTCCACGCAGATTTATACACGTGATTTTTAACACTAATTCTCACACTACGGTTTTAATACATAGTAATAGATCTATTTGATAGCTGTCACTATATGTTTTGGGGTAAAGTTAGTGACTAACATAGTTTATTAGTTGGGGATGTTATGCACATTTGCACCCAGAAATTGTGGAGAAGCTACGTGTATCATGTATACTGCTGCACATGGTGTGCTGGGGAAATATGGTTCAAACGGGAGATAGCACCTATGGCTCACCATAAAAAATGGCCACAATTCTAGAGATTTATATTCCACAGGTTGTCAGTCAAAGTTAGGAAACCTTTGGTCCATTACTCTTTTTATAAAGCCAGAATAGTTTTCGTCCCAGATGAGCATCTCACCATTGAGGTTCATCACTTGATTTGGGATGACCACTACCAACTGTCTAGCTGGAAAAAAACATTTAATTACTGGTTTCTTTAGTTCTTGGATAGGTGTTGTGAGGAAGTTCATTTGTGGTTAGGAAGTTAGGGGCACATTTATTAAGACTGGCATTTTGGATGCCGGTCTAAATAAAGCCCTAAGGTGGCGGTTGTTCTGCCAAAGTTATGAAGAAACGCAGGCCTCTCC
This sequence comes from Bufotes viridis, assembly GCA_033119425.1. Classification (NCBI taxonomy): domain Eukaryota; kingdom Metazoa; phylum Chordata; class Amphibia; order Anura; family Bufonidae; genus Bufotes; species Bufotes viridis. The sequence continues at coordinate 171,393,007 of CM065590.1, forward strand.
ATAACTTCATTGCATCCGGCACCAGTTCTAAGCTTTTGAGCTGTCTTATAGACCATTTTCTATATCTAAAACAGGTGTGGAAAATGGTGAGTGAGACGAGCCTACCGGCTCATCCCCTTCTTCACCCACGCCACACTCACAATTTTAGACCTGGCGTGATTGGGGCGAAGCTGCAGATAGCTTAACTAGCTAACAGTTTTGCCACCATCTGCGCCTAAAATACGCCTAATTTAGGCATATTTTAGAATACTAAATTACCCCGTTAATTTGTAAAACCCTAAAATGTTGGGAACTCATCCAGTTTTGTTTAGAGAATATGGCATTAAAGAAAAGGGGTATCACACAACAATACTTCTAGTGGTAAAAATATAAGTATATAGCATGTGGTCTTTGTTGAGTCAGGATTTGAAGAGGCATTGCACAGCAAAGGTAAAAGATTTGTCTTTTTTTTGGGACTGAAAATCCATTCAATATATAGAGATATTTTATGAAGATTGAACATGTGCTTGGAATGACCCTGGCCAAGTACATAGCCAAGGAAACATGGGAGATTGCACCAGTATAGACTTTGAGGGACAGTGGTATTCCCTGTGATGATCTCTAGTTGTTACAAGTCAAATCAGAAGTTCAGCATCACTAGAGAAAAATATCAGAGATGATGTAGAACAGATTTCACAGTAGAGTGGGCCATGATCAGGGCTCACACAGAAGAAAGAATTATAATTGGCACCATGCTGATACTAAAGGAAGAGGATGAATTAAAGAAAGGAAGATTGATTGGCTGTGCAGGCAGAACATTCTACTGTATATATGCCTTGTATGGCTTTCTGATCCGCTACCTGCTTTAAGCATGACCATAGCCAGTACAAGTTCACTTCAATTAGGTCCATTTGTACATTGCAGATAATCCCTATTTTGTTTTTTTTACAAAGAGGTGCCAGATCCACAGTTGCCCTTTAAAACTAAGACAATGGCCCTTCTTTCCGAAGCAACAGAGCTGAATTCTGTACACTTGCCACCAATAAACCTTCACACAGAGACACCTCTCATTTTGCCTTCATTAAAGTCAATTAAATGAAGTTTGACACTTAACTCAGCATTGATTCATCCTATGTCCATAACTACTGGTCAGGGAAGAATGTTGCTGGTGTATATGAAAATGGTTCATTATTGCTATCAAAAGGAAGTGCTGGACGGAGACAAAATGACAGAAGAAATGATACCTTTTAATGGCAATTTCACAATTCATTTTTTATGATGCTTTCGATTTTCGTTTTTTACTTCCTTCTCAGCAGATAAATTCTGTGACACTGATTCTTTGTGATTTGCATCAGTGCTGAGACTGCTTGTTTGGCTCCTTAGACAGTGATGGGCACTTTCTTAACAAGGTAGTGCCTCGGGTACAAGGAGAGATTTCATTTCCAGCAACATGCAGCTGCCAGACTCTTTCAGTTCCAGAATGACCTATAGAAACAGAGCGACTGAGATCAGCACTCGGCGCAGTCCTCAGGCCCTGAAAGAGCCACCTCATTGGGATGCTATGAGCAGCCTCTGTTTTTACTGTAAAACTCAGCATGCTGTCAAGTCTGCCGCCTATGTGGCTTTTCCATCTTTTTAGCTTGAGCAGTACAGGCTTAATGTGTGGGTAGATGCATTACCATAAAGCAGGTTCAAAAACAAGAGAATTCTTTTAGTTGCTTCACATATTTGTGTATAATATCTGATTCAGAGATCAATATGGCTGTCAAATCTTTCCTACAGGGAAGTGACAAATCTTGACATTTGCAGTTGTTGCTTACCTTAGTTCACATCGGCAGCTGATTATATCATGCTTTTGTAAGGAAAATGCTCAAGAGTATCATTAATGTATTACATAAGGCAACAAGTATATGAGTAGGATGCTGGTAATTCTGGCTGGACATAAGCCTTGTGGTTCTATTAAAAGTTCATCATTTGCGGTAGCGGTGGTTTTCAGAAACATTCCCAAGAACCTTTCTGCATTACTTGATGCATTGTATTACTGTAACCATTACATTTTTCTTCTAACCTTCATGAGCATGTAATGTAAAATGCATTCTTGACATAATGATATCATCTAAGTGGGAACACAGACTTTGATGTGGCATTATGGGGAACCCAAGAACTATCTCTGTATATAAAATACCTCCGTAAAGCAATACTCATCCATGCTTAGGATCATGAAGAAAAACTCCACTAATTATCTCCTAAAGAATGACAGTGACCATAGGGCTAGTACCATGGAGATGCATAAGGCTTGAAAGGAAGTCATTTTGCCAAATGTTCTCAAAACTGTGTATGAGTTTTGATTAATGATTGGGAAAAAAAAAATTTGCTGCTCCATATGGAATTGAATCTCGGCCAAGATTGATGCCAGCAATTAACTGCCTACCGGTACTGTTTTTGGACAAGATTTGATTCCATAGGGAACAACAATTTGATTATATCCAATCATTGATCCCTATGGATCCTTCTGTTGCCTGGGATGGACCCACAGCAGTGCCTTGTTATATTTACACACCAAGCACATTTATTCCACTTAAGCAGAGCCATTTATGTGCCCTTAGATAACCAAACCATGTGAGATGATGCCCTATGAAACACCTTGTGTTTGTCCCTATTGGGCCATACAGTAGTAAATACAGGGAGAAGCTGTTACAATTAAAGAGTCAAGAGACTTCAGTAGTGTTTTTTGGTTATATATTATTTACTTACAGGTCTATTAATGGTTGCATCGATCATCTTTTCATAAAGAATTTAAGAAAATACAGCTATGTTGGTTGATAGCATTTAATTAGCTTTCCAAATCTTGAAGACCAAGTTTTACTTACAGATTTAGGGTCCATTCACACTTCCGTGTGTGTTTTGCGGATCCACGGATCCGCAAAACACGGACTTCGGCGATGTGCGTTCTGCAATTTGCGGACCGCACATCGGCGGCACTACATAGAAAATGCCTTTTCTTGTCCGCAAACGCTATTTTTTTCGGGAACGCGATTGCGGACCCGGAAGTGCAGATCCGCAATTGCGGACCCGGAAGTGCGGATCCGCAATTGCGGACCCGGCCGGGACATCGTCTGTCCCTATTGAAATTAATGGGTCCACAATTCTGTTACGCAAAATGCGGAACAGAATTGAGGACATGTGAATGGACCCTTAGTATTACTACATCAAAAAGAAAGTAAAAGATTACTTTGAGTTGTCATTTTGGAAAAATGGCAGCCACAACTGAATAGAGAAAATCCAATATCTCAATAAGTAAAACAAACTTAGGTTACTGCTCCAACTTCTGATTTTCTATGGTCGTGCAATCTGCTCCATGAAATGGCCATTTACATTTAACTTGAGATGCACCAGTTCTATGGAATGCCCTGCCCCAAGCAATTCGGTTAATTCCCAACGTACACAGTTTTAGGCGCTCCCTAAAAGCACATATTTTTAGGGTGGCTTATCACATCTCCTAATCTAACTCTCCTCCATTCACCCCCCTTCACACCATCATTCAGAACCCGATCCATCATCAAATATTATCCATCATCCCCTGAGAAGCACTACAGATATTGGCTGGTGACTGGCTCATACACATTTATATCTAGTGTTCAGCGAAGCGAAGCATTCTAAGTGGAATTCGGTCAGAAGTTTAGGAAAACTTTGTTTCACAACTAATCTGAATTTTCTCACGATTCGTGGTAACAAATCAGGTTTTCCTAAAATGGCAGCTGCAGGAATTACAAAAGCGAAACTAAGTATACAGGAGACACGCCCGGGAATGCAAGATCACCCATAATGCTGTGCAGCAAGCCAATCTGCAGATCCCCTGTGATGTCACAGCTCTATAAAACCTTCATCCCTGACGGTCTTCACTATCATGCTGTGTGCTGGGCATAGGGAGAGATGTGTCAAGCGTTCCTGTGCTAGGGACAGTGTTGGTTAAAAATGATTAATAGAACAATTCAATACCAATAAGATAGAAGCCTTTATTTTTCCACTGCCAATGTGCCAACCAATTCCATGAAGTCTGTTGACCATCCTCATCTTTTGCTGGCTTTACTTCCCAGAAGAGGCAGCATGATGAGGAGAGAGCAGGAGCTGGATGTTCCTGATGCCATATTCTCATCAATATTAGATGATGTGGAAAAGGAGTAAAATCAGATAGCAGGAGAAGGGCTCTCATCTGTAGGGCAGGAGAGCGCTGGGGTTAGATAAGTGGGTATACCAGCATATTGTTCCCCCACCTGACCAGCCAAATGCCTTACCAGCAACAGCCCCTGTTTAAAGGTGGTGCATTAAAGGTGGCATGTTTCTTCACTGCAGACAAGATAAGAGAAAAACCTTCAGACAGCGTTGAATATTACCTATTTGAATAATGCGTATTACTTATTTCCTGCTCTGTGTTCTTGACTATTGCTCACTTTACGTCCTGCACTTAAACGCATTGTTAGTAAATGCAACGTTAAGTATAGTGGCATTCCCATGTTTTTCAAGGGTATAACACATTTTCCATAATGTGTGATTTCCTTTGTATTCAATTCTCTGCCTTCATTGTCAAAATCTACATTCCTCTCATCTAGAGGAATATTGGAATTGCTGCCAAAAAATGCAACTTTTTACATACCGATTGTCAGTTTATTAAAAGCCTTTGCTAATTGTTAAATCCCTCAATTGAAGGTTTGATAAGGCAGAGACAGGTGAGCCAACAGATAGCTGTTGTCCCATGCCAAGTATGGCAAAGCTACATGAAATGTTTACCTGTCTCCTTGCCAGCCATGTTTTATTCAAGAAAGAACACCAGTCCCATTGCCAATATAGCCTTTAGTAGAATTTTTTTGTCCACAATAACCTTGCACAGTTTTGAAGCAATCAAGATGAAAATATTATCACAGATAGGCATGTTAAAATGCCATTTATTCCTGGTTCCCGAGGCTGGAGAGTATAGTTTAGGGCAGCAGAAATTGGCCACCTCTCTTCTCTTAGCATAGCTTGAAGTGTCTTTTCTTCCCCCAGCCACCTGGAAAGGTTATGGCTGTTAAAAACCTCAAACACCGTTGAAGCAGTGATGCTAATTATACTTCAATTAGTTGAGAGACTTTGCCAACAGCCCCCAACGTTGATAAGTGGTAATATCAACTATCAATTCCATCCAGGATTTGTGGTAAAGGGAAATCAAAAAATGCTAACGTTTAACTGCCAATTTTCCATTTTTAGTTGTGTGTTCATAGCGCACGGACTAAAGTCTTTTTCAATCTTATGCAAGTCTGAAAACATCAAGTAATATTTGCTTTGTGGAGAATATCTGGACAACATAAAAAAATGTAATCTAAAGAATGTACTGTATTAGACATTAACCCCTCAAATCCCTACCTACAGTACTAGAGACCTTAACCTGCTATTCCCCTCTTCTTTTGTCCAAAGGTTAGGATATTAGTTCATTGGGTATGGTTGTATTGGATTGTATAGGGGTTTCACATATACAGTATTTAAGGGCTTATGCACATGACCACACCATGTTTTGCGTTCTGCAAAACATGGAAGCCGGCTGTGTGCATTCCGCAGTTTGCGAAAAGGAATGGGCTGCCAATGATAGAAATGCCTATTCTTGTATGCAGAACGGACATCTGTTGCGGCCCCATTGAAGTGAATGGGTCTGCATCAGAGCAGCAAAAAACGCTGCTCGGATGCGGACCCAAACAATGGTCATGTGCATGAGCCCTAATACTGATTATCTATTCTAAGGATAGGTCATATGTAGCTGATCGGCAGGGGTCCGACATCAGCTGTTGGAAGAGGGAGCACCACAACCTGTATTGGATTGCAGCTGTGGTTAGTATTACAGTTCAGCTCCATTCACTTGAGCGCTGCAGCGTCTGATCGGTGGGAATCCTGGGCACAGAACCCCATGATCAGATTCTGATGACCTATCCTGTGGATAGGTCATCGGTTTTAATCACATTTGGAAAACCACTTTAAACAAATAGGCATACACATATAAAAATTTTAGGGTACGTTACATGTGATTGATTTTTGTGTGGAAAATCCATGGCAAATCATTGACAAGATCCACATATGGATTTTGACGTGGATATGGCAGCAGATTTTTCATGCCTTTGACCCTGAAATATGTTGTTGAAATCTGCAGCAAAGTTGAGAGACTTTGGATTCCAACAGTGCACTATATGTCATGTTGTGTGGATTCCAATGTCCATTCTGAAGATTTTCCAGGGTGTAGGTGATATTTTGTAAGATCTCATTCACTTTGCAGCTACTGTAAACGCTGTGGATTTGCCACATGTAATCCCACCGCAAAATATTGACAACATATATGCAACGTGTAGCCGTAACCTAAAAGAAGTTTATTGTGCATCTTTTTGTGGAGATCATGTGAAATTTTTCAAACACTTTGACTTGACCCTGTCTGACTCCTTAATCACTTGTTGTTTTAATCAGACCTACTTACAAATCTGGTCATACCAAGTCATCAAACATAAAAGTTCGTCTGGTACCAGGATGTTTTAGCAAAAAAATCTATTTTTAATATTATGGATGTAGCCAAATTTATACTATATGAAAAATTGTACAGTACACAGTTTATCTCTAAGAGGTAATATCACAAAAATCTGGCACCTGGTCTGATTGTTTTAAAAGGATTATCTGTTGTTGGGGAAATTTGGGAAGCTTCCATACATATTGGATAGTTGGCCAGCCCCACCAAAATTAGCATATTTTACTTTTATCTAATGTGTATGATCTGGCTAAAGGGAATGTGTCATCAGAGAATGACCTATTGTTTAAATCAGGTTTTTATGTTACACTTTTTTTAAATAATTTTTTGTCATATTTATTACATGTCCCTAACTATGTTACATGTCTCTATCTATATTCTTATAAAACCCTGCCGTTTCTAACCGGCAGCTAGGCCTAAAAATATGGATGCAATGGACAGGAGCTGACTTCATTGACTTCTAAGGGAGATTTTTCTAGGCATGCCCTGTGACCTGTGCAGAGGTCAGGAGTAGATAAGCTTTGATATCACCTATTGTGAATGGTGAATCCTGTGTTACCTATGTAAATGTGGTATATATAATTGCCATTTTGCCTGTGATGATAATGAGATGACAACTGAAAAGTTACTTGTACGGAACAAAAATTCTTGACATATTTAAGGCCCAGTGGTCAATGTGAAAACTGCAGGGTTTTAGGATCTTTTTTTGTGAAAAATAGAAAAAATCTACAAAATGCTCAAAAATGTTTAACAAAAAATGTGATTTAAACAATAGATCATTTTGTTATGATAAATTCTCATTAAGAATAGGCCATGAATTTTAAACAACCTGATAACCCCTGTATGCCCAGAATCAAAAACGTATAGACATGAAACCAGAAGGATTAGAATAAAATATTCTGAAACCTTCCTTTTTTTAGTAATGTAAATTACGGTAATAGCTTGTGTTCAATGTATATATTCTCTAACATATAAACCTATGAACAGACATAAGTAAAGGTTCACTAATATAATCCTATGAACCAAGTCAATCTCTTTATGTTTGGAAGCAATGAGAGTAATAAGGGAAAGCCGTTTGAAGCAATGTGGATAATAATAGTATATAAGGCAAGTTCTGAAACAAGTCATATCAGTCAATATATATTTATGTTTGTGTACAGCATTGGTATTATATAACATCATAATATTACTTCCCTATAATTATTGGCATCCAGTATTAGCATTTTTGTCCCTTTCTGCTGAATTTTAGCACTCCTCTCTTGATAAAAATAAGGAGAAGCATCTTCCTTTTCTTGCTGGGATTTCTCTCTTCACTGGCTTGATAAATGATGGCAGAAAAGATATGAAGGCTCTTTTGTTATATTGCATGGAGGTACCCGCCTGTGCATTTCTGTGTGAAATTGGTAGAGTGAGATGTGACTGAGAGAATAGCTTGATCCAGATAAAAAGTTCCGCCTTGAACTTCCCATTCATGGAACTGTGACAATATAGTCAGCCTTTCACACCAAACCCGTCAGCCGGACATTTGGAAAAACCATAATAGTAGCTGCAAGAAGTGAATTCCAGACATTCGGGAAAGGTGTTGTCGGTACGTTCCTAAAACAAAATTAGTTTTGCAGATTTACAAGCAAAGTATAAATAAAATTATGCAAATGTTGAATTAGACTGTAGGTGAAATGCGATATTTGCAGCTGTATATGCATGGCCTGTGGAAGAATAGCTATAGGATTGGGTTATTCTGAATTCTGATGATTTGATGCATCATTTATCTGTCGGCAGTAAAGGGACCCCAATTAGTTAAAATGTTGTAATTCATTATTGTCAGAGATGAGCGATTTTTTCAAAAACTCGATTCGCCGGTTCGCCAAATTTTTTGGGAAAAATTTGGTTCAGTCTAAATTTATTTGCGGGGAATCGCGTTAAAAAACTTCTATTTTCTGGTGTCAGCGAGCCTTTGTAGTGGTGTAGAACACTGTGCCATGCAGTAACACGCATAGGGAGTCTGCTTTGGTAGTGCAATAATACTGTGAGGCCGAATGACATGCCAATGACAGGCGTCGCTTTTAGAATCACTGCACACTTCACTTATTTGGGCAGTCACGGGGCCGAAACTGATCAAATAACTCAAGTGTGAACTCAGCCTTAAAAGTCAATGTTAGCGTCAAGAAGAGGCGCACTTCTTTTACACCGTCGTCAGCTGATTCCACATAGATGTCTACAGAACCTGTTCTATTAAACGCTTATACAAGTAGAGCCCCTCGACAGAGTGAAGAGGGTGCCTGCAGTAAGTTTGTGTTGATGTCACCGATTATTTTGGCCTTCCTCTGATCTGTCAGAACAATAACCCCCCAAAAAATGAATCCTATCTGTTGAGCATCCGCCTTCACTTGGTCCGCATTTGGTCAGTAATCCATCAGTATTGCTAATGCCAAGAAAACAGGAGTGATCCAAAATGGAGATGACACGTGAATGGAATATTTGAACGTCTTCTGTGTTTTGTAACCACTTCTGCTTTTGGCTACCAAATCACAAGCCAATTCTGATCCCACCATACAGGCCTTACAGCTGCTACACAGACTGGATCCGTTGTGCGTCAAATTTTTCCTTCCTTCTGACAGATCAGAAGAAGGGTCAAATAAATGATGATGTCAGCCAGGTCGAACAATGACAGTGTGGCCCTAATTTTTTTATACTTTTACACGACACAAAAGGCTTTTCAACAGATAAGTGCAACGCTGAATGGTGAATATATTTTTATTTTGCCACTAATACATGGCAAATTGGGCTTTTGAATATATCACTGCAGAGCAGAATGGCAACTAGGCCCTAATTTTTTTCTACTTGTATACAACACAAAAGGCTTTTGAACAGATAAGTGCAATGCAGAACGGCGAATATATTTTTATTTTGCCACTAATACACGTCAAACTGGGCTTTAGAATATATCACTGCACCGCACAAGGGTAAATATGTTTTTCTTTTGCCACTAATACACAGCAAAAAGGACTTTGCAACATATAACTGCACCGCACAAGGGCAAACAAGACGTACTGTAGAAATATTTTCTTATAATAAGCCCTGTTAATGCGTGGATCAAACAGCACTTGCACCCCAATATCAAAAACTGTTTTCTAGAATGACAGAGCTGTATAATGGCAATTTGGATTCCCAGTCAGTGCACCAAGGTATAATCGGATTGTTCCTATTACCCAGTTTGTAACCTCCCCCTATTCTTTCCCTGCACTTATAAATCGTTTTTCACCACAATCCAGTCTTTACTACCACTGTCCCTAGCGCCTGCTGACGTCTCTCCCTGCACTAAGTACACTGGAAAATGGGAGAATCTAAGATGCCTGCAGCTATTTAAAGGGCTGTGCCATCACAGGGTTGGCTGGCTGCTGATTGGCTGCATGCATGGCAGAGTTCCTTTCTCCGTGTATTCACACATGCAGCAGCCGTTACTAAATAGGCAAAGCTACTTCCTGGCTGCATGGTCCAAGCACTGTAACACAGTGGTGTTTTAAAAAAAAGACAGAAATCCATATAGCGAAGATGTCCATCTGCAGTTTGGATCCAGAGGAAGGCAAAAACTATGGGCAGAAACCAGGTTTCGTCATCTTATGTGAAACATATTCCATCCCAACTCCAAATATGAGGACATTTATGCCATTTCCAGTTATCAAATGCCCATTAGGTGTAAAATCATTTACTTCTATTATTTTGAAATTAATAGAACCTGTTATGGCTTATAGAGCACCTGAGAGGGCTGGGCTCCTTTTTAAAAGCCATATTAAGTGGCAAACGTCTGTTCGTACATGACCCCCTAACGCCCTATGTTTTTAGTTGGGGTCTAATTAAGGGGAGTTTTGTAAGACAGAATTAGCAGCAGAATTGCGTTTGGTAACCTCCACCACTTATGTTTTCAGGTAGACAGTATAGAAATTGAGAAGGATGAAGGAGAATAATTTACATTCAGTATCCAGCTAGATCATCAATTAAAGACCTGAGGACAAGATGTGTCCCTCATTTGCCAGATCTGTGGCCCCAACTGTCTCCCTGAAAATATTGTTCAGGCATGAGCACTCATGTACTGTATGCTGAGAGCTCTGAGCCATACAGAACTGAAAAGCTACACTGTGATATCTTTTCCACCCATAAAACTTGTCGTATGTATGGGTATGTATATATGTTTAATGTATAGGCCTTTTTATATGTCTTTGCTCTCCCATTTTTATTTTCCAAAAACAAGAACAGAGACAACACTTGTGTCTAGTTAAAGGGGTTATCCTGGAAAAGATAATGAAGACTTATCCTCGGGTTTGGTCATCAGTATCACATCAGCGGTGGTCCAAGTCGCGACACCTCCTGCTGGTCAGCTGTATCAGGGAGCTCTGGTGACCGCCAGCTTTTCAAAGACAGCGCTGTACATCGTATAGTGGCAGTGCTTGGTATTGCAGCGCGGCCCCATTGACTTGAATGGGGTTGAGCTGCAATGAGGCTATTTCACCGATATACAGTGATGTCACTGGCCTAGGAAGAGGTTGCAGTACTCAAGGCCTCTTCTAACAGCTGATCGGTGGGGGTCCTGGGTGTCGCACCCCTGCAGATATGATTCCGATAACCAATTTTGAGGATGTTATAAATATCTTTTCTTGGATAACCCCTTTAAGTATATCTGCAAACGCTGGCGCCAAATAAGTCTGTAAAAACGTTGTGTCTACCTCATGACCCTGCCCTTGCTGAATGTGAACTGCGGCCGTCTGATGGAGTCATCATGACCACTGATCTACTTATTATATGTTCACCAGAAGAGATTGTTGTTATACCATTTCAACGGTCAGGTGGAAAGTGCAAAAAAGTGTCTGTTGGCCACTGAGGAGTATTTGTCTACTTGTCTCATCCACTACTATCTGAAACATATAGGTATCCTCCATATGTATCAACAGCCAATGACCACAATAAAACCAATTATTAGAACCAAACATTTACGAAAGTGTGGGACTACAAATTCTCCATTCTACAAGATATGGAATCCATGTTGTGACTAAATTTCATATTTTGAAATTCGTTCACGCTTTGTTTACTGGTAAAAGGTGAATTGCGTTATGGATTCGGTTACCACGGACCATAATGTAATTCTATGACAGAATGCATAATCAAATGAATTTAGAGGCATTCCGTTATTCATTCCATCATAATAGAAGTCTATGGGCTGCAAAACGGATCCCTCCCATTTCCGTTATGCAGGAGAGGACTCCTGCATAACCGAAACTATATGGATCCGTTATGCAGCCCATTGACTTTTATTATGACGGAATGAATACCGTTATGTATTCCGTCATAGAATCACGTTATGGTCCGTGGTAACGGAATCCATAACGCAATTTACCTTTTACTAGTAAACGAAGTGACCTAAAAATTCGCTCATCTCTACTACACATATTCAGTTCAATTAATGTTTTGTGGCTCAGTGAGTGATCCAACGCAGTGTGAAAGCATAGTTGTCTGGTCTGACAATGGGCTATGTTGACATTCTGTTCCACGATGCACATTAATCACCTCATTACACTGAAATGCTAAATAACATAGTAAAGAACATTGTATGTATCCATTTCATTACGAATACGGAGAGAGGTAACATGATCTCTCAGATGTGATGAATTATACTGTAATCTGTGAGACTGTAATTGACATAGGTGTGGACAAGGGAATATTCATTGTGATGATAATTCATCCATTGAAATGGATTATTCAGGTTTTTATTGCTATAAAACCAGAAATGTAAAAACATGCCCTGTATCTGTGTACTTCTTGTTTTGCAAGGTTAAATATGGTTAGTCATGTGCCATGCATGCAAGTATCAGTAACTTGTGTTACTTGTATACATGATTTTGAACTCTGGGAAGGATCCATCCATGTGTAGCAATTAGAGACTCCAAAATAAATGCCAAAAAATATTGCCCTGCACTTCCAGCCTTTTATGCTGCTTTCAATTAAAAAGGAACAAGCTCAATTCTTATCAAACTGATAGGAATCAGGCTTAAATAAGTGTTTATGAGGTCAGGAGATCAGAGATAAGAACTACACATGAGCCATCAGATGACGGGATTGAAAGAAAACATAAGGTGACAACTTGCAAACAGACAGTTTTTTTACTCTTGTTTCTCAGAAGTAGCTGAACATTTTTAATGAAGACTAATTGAAGAATTGATTTATAGCCCAAAATACAGTAAAATGCAATCATAAAAAAATGTCCCCAAAGGTGTCAACATAGCCATAAATGCTTGTTGTACTGTAAAATTGAGCCTGCTTTCATGTTTGGTCAGCAATATGGGTTTTCCTACCTGGTCTGTTGAATAATAGACTTAAAGGGCATCTGTCAGCAGATTTGTACCTATGACACTGGTCTGACCTGTTACATGTGCACTTGGCAGCTGAATGCTTCTGTGTTGGTCCCATGTTCATATGTGTTATGGGGGTTTTGAACTAATGGTGGTCTGTGGATGACATTGTTATAGGGGATCTGTAGAATCAGGAGATGTGGTGCGCTCTCCGTGGAAGGTGCTGCACGGACAGCGTCCGGATCCAGGACGCACCAAGGTACTTTAGGAAAACGAAGGAAATGTCAGTTCATACACCAACTCGTTCCTTATTTCAAAGCGATAAAAACAGCGGGATACATGACGCGACATGTATCCCGCTGTTTTTATCGCTTTGAAATAAAGAACGAGTTGGTGTATGAAGCTGGACATTTTCTTCGTTTTCCTATAGGGGATCTGTGGATGACGCACTGTTATGGAGGGGATCTGTGGATGACGCACTGTTATGGGGGATCTGTGGACGATGCACTGTTATGGATGGCATCTGTGGATCATGCATTGTTATGAAGATCTGTGTATAACACTGTTATGGGGGATCTGTGGATGACACTGTTATGGGGGATCTGTGGACGATGCACTGTTATGGTGGCATTTGTGGATCATGCATTGTTATGGAAGATCTGTGTATAACACTGTTATGGGGGATCTGTGGACGATGCACTGTTATGGTGGCATTTGTGGATCATGCATTGTTATGGAAGATCTGTGTATAACACTGTTATGGGGGATCTGTGGATGGCACTGTTATGGGGGGGATCTGTGGATGACACTGTTATGGGGGCGCTGTGGATGACACTGTTATGGAAGATCTGTGTATAACACTGTTATGGGGGAGCTGTGGATGACACTGTTATGAGGGAACTGTGGATAACAATGTAATGGGGGATCTATGGATGACACTGTTATGGGTGGATCTGTGGATGACACTGTTATGGAGTGATCTGTGGATGACACTGTTATGGGGGGATCTGTGGATGACACTGTTATGGGGGGATCTGTGGATAACACATACCATCTTATAGTGACCCAATTACACCGGGGCCCGGCTCACAGCAGTCTTTACATGTACAGTCTGTTTATTCAATCCTCAACCAGTGGCTCTGGTTTGTTAAACTAGCGTAATCTTCTGTAGTAGTACTCACTATCAAAGCGGCGGGCAGACCGGCAGTGTAACATCATTCGTTCATTTACACTCCTGCTCTATTCATGAAGTGGGAGGAGCATGAATGAGTGAGTGAGGTTACGCTGCCGGCCTGCCCGCCGCTTTGATAGTGAGTACTACTACAGGGGATTACGCTAGTTTAACAAACCAGAGCCACTGGTTAAGAATTGAATAAACAGACTTTACATGTAAAGACTGCTGTGAGTGGGCCCGGTGTTATGGAGTACAGTGACTGCATTGGGCCCCGATGCAAGTGCAACAATAGTTGCCGGCCTCCAGCCCCTCCTCTCACCCCGCTTACTGTAACTGATACATCGCAGGCCGTGCTGTGCAGCATAGTGTCAGCAATGTAAGAATTGCACCATTTGCTTTATAAAACGCACTGTTTTACTAACAGAAATTTGCTTATTCTTGGTGTATTTTTGGCACGGATTGAGGCACAAAGGCTATTTGCACAGCCAGGTCTAAAAAGTGGGCATTGCATGGGCGGGGGAGGGGGGGGTCTAGCAGACCCGTTTCACCTCTTTTAGGTGTAGAAAATAGTCTAAATTTAGGCCAGCAAGGAAGCTGGCTTACTGTTTAGACCGGCAGTGAAGGCGGAGAAGTTCTGTATGGTCCGGTGCCTCTTCCTAACTTTGGCGGATCCACTTCCAGCGAAGGGGTTATTAAGACCGGCATCTAAAACGCTGGTCTTAATAAATGACCCCCTTAGCGTATTAAAGATTCCCACCATTTTGTTGCACAGTGTAATGTGTGGAGGCACAGAGGAGGGTTTATACTATTGCTACTAAATTTTATCAGATTTATTATATCTTAACTTTTGAAAAATGTGTTGCAATTTACATGCATTTATGCATCCTATGTCAGGATTGATCTGTGCCTAATGGGCGACATTTAGTAAGACCGGTATATTAATATATCCTCCCCTGGCATCAGATGCACAGCTCTTAAAAACTGTGGTGCATTTGCTCAGGCAAAATGGAAATCTACGCCACCAAAGGAAGTGGTGTAGATTCCCGGTATAATCTACGCTAGTTTCCTGGTATAGATTATAATAGATGTGCCAGGCTGGTTATGGAGGCCACCATACCACCCACAAGTGGTGAGCTCTAAACTCCCAAAAAGGTGCACCTTTTTATTCCAGTTTTTGGCACTGTTAAATGTCTCCCGGTGTCTATAGGGAAAGAATTCATACAGAGGCCTCTGAAGTATTTGGTGTCATGAATTAAACTATATGGAGCATATTTCGGCAAAAATTTTATGGAATGTGCTGAGCTGTATTTGCCCTATTATGTTCCTGTGATATCAACCATGAATTTTTTTTAGATACTTACGTATAGTTTCTATTGTTTAGATTCTTTTATGTATGCGACTGGTTCAAGTCCATTATGTCCCCAGAAATGTGCAGATGTAGAAATATATTTAATAATTGTACTTGGATATGTTTCCCTTTTTTTTATGAAAATGTACATTACTGTCAACAAATTTTCATGTTGGAAGGTAAGATAAACAGCTGAGATGTCAATGTCCCCTAAGTTATATTTGCATTGCGAGTTTGTATTGCAGCTGCGACGGAGGTCAGGCCAGCTATCATCCGTTCACAGCCTCCTGTGTCCCAGGAAACTACATAGCTATGCAAGCAGAGGGTGAAAATAAACACTATAATGCACTGGCAGATTAGCAGTAGGCATACTGCTGGGTTTTATTTACTTCATAGCTCTTGCTTTAGGTGTCCTCTGGCAGAGTCACTAAGCTCCTTCTCCATTGCTTGCTGGAAGTGATCTGAAACCGATGCTCAGTGTGCTTTCCCAGGAACAGCTGGGCACTTTCTGGCATTGCCTTTTTCCAAATGCAAACTGGATACAATCGAGCGATTACAATGGTTGGTGTCTTAGCATCAGGGTTTTTATTCCCCAAACTGAATACAGCTTCATGTTCAATGTGACCAAACGACTTCATTAAATATTGGCGAATCCTGGGATTAAGTCTACATACATTTGAATAGATCTTACAGAAAGGCAGGATTGTATGTATCATAAATCTTTATTTGGGGTTTTATTCCAGTCTTCTTGGGTATGAAGCCACAAGGTTTGCACACCTGGATTTAAGGATTGTCTACTAATCTTCTCTGCAGATCCTCTCAAGCTCTGGAAGTTGGGGTTTGTGAGTGGACAGCTTTTTCAGGTATCTCCAGAGATGTTTGGGTGGTGTGCTTAGGGTCATCTTGTTGAAAGGTAAATCATTCTGAGATCCAGAGCCCACTGGATGTTTTCCTTAAGAATATGTCTATAATTTGCTCCATTCAGATTTCTATCAACCCTACCCAGTCTCCATATTCGAGCCACTGCAAAACTCCCGCACAGCATAATGCTGCCACCAGCATGCTTCACTGTAGGGATGGTATTGGGCAGCTTATGATCAGTGCCTGGTTTTCCTCCAGACATTATACATAGAATTAAGGACAAAAAGTTTAATCTTGGACAAGAGAATCTTGTTTCTCACAGTCTAACAGTACTATAGGTGCTTTTTTGCAAACTGGAGGCCAGCTTTCCTATGTCTTTTTCTGAGGAGCGTCTTCTTTCCAGCCATTCTGCTATAAAGCCCAGATTGGTGGAGTGCTGCAGTGATAGTTGACCTTCTGGAAGTTTCTCCTATCTACACACAGATTTTTTGATGCTCAGCCATGGTGACCATTGGGTTCTTTGTCACCTCTCTTACCAAGGCCCTTCTTCCCTGACTACTTATTTTGGTGAGGTGGTCTGCTCTAGGAAGAGTCCTGATTGTTCCAGACTTCTTCCATTTAAGAATTATGGAGGCCAAGTGCAGCAAAAATGTTTATGCACACACACATATGCACACAAACCCATACACGCATATAAGCACACAGGCTCATACATGCACACATATACACACACAGACTCATACGCAAACATATACTGTATACACACAGACTCACATGCACACACATATATACACAGACTCGTACAATGATACATATAAACGCAAAGGCTCATATGCACACACACACGCACATATATATATATATATATATATATATATATATATATACAGACTCATACACGCATATAAGTACACAGGCCCATACATGCACTCATATACTGTATACAAATAGACTCACACACACACATATACACATAGACTCATACACACACACATATACACATAGACTCATACACATATACATATAGACTCATACACACGCACATATACACATAGACTCATACACACACACATATACACATAGACTCATACACACGCACATATACACATAGACTTATACACATATACACATAGACTCATACACACACACATATACACATAGACTCATACACACACACATATACACATAGACTCATACACACACACATATACACATAGACTCATACACATAGACTCATACACACACACATATACACATAGACTCATACACACACACATAGACTCATACACACGCACATATACACATAGACTCATACACACACATATACACATAGACTCATACACACACATATACACATAGACTCATACACACACACATATACACATAGACTCATACACACACACATATACACATAGACTCATACACATATACATATAGACTCATACACACACACATATACACATAGACTCATACACACGCACATATACACATAGACTCATACACACACACATAGACTCATACACACACACATATACACATAGACTTACATACACATATACACATAGACTCATACACACACATATACACATAGACTCATATACACACATACACACATAGACTCATACACACACATATACACATAGACTCATACACACACACATAGACTCATACACACGCACATATACACATAGACTCATACACACACACATATACACATAGACTCATACACACACACATATACACATAGACTCATACACACACATATACACATAGACTCATACATACACACATATACACATAGACTCATACACACACATATACACATAGACTCATTCACACACACATATACACATAGACTCATACACACACACATATACACATAGACTCATACACACATATACACATAGACTCATACACACACACATATACACATAGACTCATACACACGCACATATACACATAGACTCATACACACACAGGCATGACGCTTTGTTAGCCCATTAGAGATAGTAGCAGGGTGCAGAAGTTGTAATGCCACTCTGGGGCGTTACACACACATATATACATAGACTCATGTACACACTTACATGCAACAACTTACATTTTCTTAGATTTCATTTCATTATTTTTTCACTCATTGAAGAATCTGACAAGTGTTGCTCAGGGATCTGTCCCTTCAAAGTGCAGTCACCACTTTACATGATGTGGTTTTATACGTCCCACTGGAGACCTGGTTACTGACCCAAAACCGTCTCTATTCCTCGGAATCTCAGGGTACAGAGAAATTTTACAGACTAGAGAGATGTTTCGACAGCAACATAACAATGCCACAGGGATCCTTGCAGTGATACATAGCCTTAGCTTGGCACTCTAACCCTTTCACCCCAACACTGCCCATAGCATCTGTGTGGAGTTGCTTGGCAACAGAGGTTATTAATCTTTCTTGGTCTGTTAAATCTAGTAGTGTTACCATCTGGTTCCAGATTAATGGGCATGCTTTTTCCAGGATAAAAGAGGTTAACCAGATTGATGATATCTGTATTTATACAACTGAACCTGTCCGTATATTTTTGCCCAGTGAGAATTATTCCATGTATTGTGCATTATTATCATCATTACTATTGTTGTTATTATTAGTAGTATTATTATTACAATGGATTGCTGTTGTTCGCTACAAATTAGTTTACAATATGAGGTTTATTCTGGAAACTGGTTGCTGTTAATTTAATAAGTGCTTGGCAAACTAATGATAGGATCTAGTGAAAACCACAATGAATTTTAAGACCATTTTAATTTACAAGAATAAATTTATTTTTAATTACAATGTAGAAGAATAATTAACAGAAGTGTTTCTAGCAATTATTGTCATTAAAAGCATTGCCCTCATATCACTAATAAGATAATATGTGTCAGTAATGAAGTCCCTCCATTTCAGGTAGACCAAGGATTTCTTAATTAACCATTAAGGCCAAGTATATTAGCATGAAGTTCATACCAGTCAGTTCACTAAAACCTCATACACATGGCTGGCCTTTATACACAAAGCCCGCATGCTTGTGGCTTGAATGGCCCTGTATTTCTAATATATTCTGGTCATATGGTATCTACCATGTCACCATTTTTTTTTATTTTTTGGGGGGGATTCCATGACAATGCAGCAGAAAAACACTCTGGGTGGAATTTATTAATGGATTATTGCCAGTATTTTGACATAAAAAAACAATTGCCACACGTCCTGTTTGCCCTGAAATGTGGTGCTTTTCTCTCCTCCTGCCATTTTGAAAAGTGGAGAGGAAAGTTTATGGGACTATCCAAAAAATAGATGGATCCAGAAAGGTTCCCAACAGATTTATCATTTTTTAGGAGAGAAAACCTGTACTGTCACAGATTTCATTTTCTGTGTTCAGGACAGAGGTGGCTCTTCATAAATGTGGTGCACTTCACTCTGAGAAACTTCAGCTTAAGACGGGAGTATAAAAACATCCGTCATAATAAATTACCTCAACTGTGCTTCATTTTAAAATCAGGGATACAGAGGCATAGTACAGGGCCTCGTTGATTTCCTAGGGTGCAGTGTTATGGCTCATGAAGTCATCATATTTTAGTTATGCTTTAGGAACTATGCTTGAGAAATCCTTCTTTTTTTACATATAGCTTTATAGTTTTAAAGAAGTGAAAGGTCTTTCCTGAAACGCTAAGGGATATGTATAAAAAAAATGTTAATGATTGATGTAAAAAAACGAAATCAGACAATCTCTTTCTAACAAAGCTAGGTCCAGCTGTCTACCTCACAAGGATCTTGAGATCTTCTTATTCATTGCTCCATTTGTTGTCCTAGATTTATTTCAAGCTAGCAGCTCATTGGGTGTGTCCTTTCTCAGGGGTTGTGTCATTTTGCTGCAGCTGGTCGCAGTTGAAGGATTAAACTGAGCATGTGCATCAACCTCACTGAGGCCGATAGAGAAATTAGAAATAGAACAAACAGCAGGTGGTGCTGTACAGATGGATTTCATAGCATAACAGTAGCTATAATACATTTTTATTACATGCTATTACAAAAGTATTCAGATCCAGGTGCCGATCTGATGATGATGACCTTTCCCGAGGAAGGATCATCATTATATATTACTGGATAACCCCTTTACGGAGCCCAGTACAGAACCTGGCACCTTATGAGATCATTGTTTTATTTCATTTATTTATTTATTTTTGTGTACAAAGTTGATAATTATGAAAATATGAAATTAAATCTAAAATTCATAAAAATCCTGCATCAAAAGTGTGTGCATTTAGTTTCTAGCTATTGATGATTTTCCAACTGCTTGTATTACCAGGGATTACATTAAGACAGTTATTTAAAATTAAGTAATCAGTATAGGCCTGCGTATTGACCTGTGTTCTTATTTCTTGACAGGACCAAAGGGAGCAGACGTATCATATTGAAGATCATAAAACAATTTGTCTACAAATATGGCATCTGTGAGATGGAGCTGGGTTTGCACCATCTCCCACTTTATGTTATTAGCCACCGTGTCAGCTATCTCCCAAAAGACAAAGAGAAATTTTACCACTTTCTATGCGGAACAAGCTGACTGGACTTTCAATCACTTGGTAGTTGATGAAAGAAGTGGACACATTTACCTAGGAGCTATTAACAGAATCTACAAACTTTCTGAAGACTTGAAGGTCTTACTGACCCACCAGACTGGACCAGATGAAGACAACCCAAAGTGTTATCCTCCTAGGATAGTCCAGCCTTGCAATGAACCGTTGGTGTATACTAATAATGTAAACAAAATGCTGCTAATTGACTATAAAGAAAATAGGTTAATAGCCTGTGGAAGCCTTTATCAGGGTATCTGTAAGCTTCTCAGATTGGAGGACCTCTTTAAACTTGGTGAGCCATTCCATAAAAAAGAACATTACCTTTCAGGGGTTAATGAGAGTGGCTCTGTTTTTGGAGTTATTGTTTCAAACAACAATTTAGATGATAAGTTGTTTATTGCCACATCTGTCGATGGGAAACCAGAATACTTTCCTACCATTTCGAGCAGAAAACTCACCAGGAACTCAGAAGCTGATGGGATGTTTGCATATGTGTTCCATGATGAATTTGTTGCATCAATGATAAAAATACCTTCAGATACTTTTAATGTTATTCCGGATTTTGATATTTACTACATATATGGCTTTAGTAGTGCAAACTTTGTTTACTTCTTGACACTTCAACCAGAGATGACGTTACCACCTGGTTCCGGTACAAAGGAGCAGGTCTACACATCAAAATTAGTGCGCTTGTGCAAGGAGGACACAGCTTTTAATTCATATGTTGAGGTTCCGATTGGATGTGAGAAAAATGGCGTGGAGTACAGGCTTCTTCAGGCTGCTTACTTGTCCAAAGCTGGATCAATTCTTGCAAAGTCTTTAGGAATCAAACCTGGTGATGATGTTCTATTTACCATCTTCTCTAAGGGTCAGAAGAGGCGTACAAAATCACTGGATGAGTCCGCCTTGTGTGTGTTTGCGCTTAAACAAATTAATGATAGAATTAAAGAAAGACTACAATCTTGCTACAAGGGTGAAGGCACTTTAGATCTTGCATGGCTGAAAGTAAAAGACATTCCCTGCAGTAATGCGGTAAGACAATGTTATGTATTTAATAAAATGAGTTGTATGATATAAGAACAACTATGAATATACAGTAGAAATACAATTGTCAGTAATCTTCAAAATATTAGGAGATTAATTTTCTGCTTGTCCTTTAAAATGTTTCACATGTTACTAGTTGTTCATTGAATACCAGTTGAATTGAATTGCATCCCTTCCTATTTTGTGTGCATTTCAGTGTTCATGCCTATTTCTAAGAAATCTTTCTCTAGTTGTATGAAAGTAAATTGAAAGAAAGTCAGTAGTAACCTTGTCAGACACCCTAATATACAATGTGGAACTTGCTCCTAGTTTAAGATTTTTTTCACATGGATATGTCCCTTTCAGTAATACATGCTGGGTGTAAATTCTGTGGCCGTGATTTATTTATCATGACTTCACTCCAGAATTCTGTTTTCAAAACGTTGCAAAATGGGGCTTTTGCACCTTTTTGCATTTTACACCACTCACTCCAATTTTTAAATATGGGTAGGACAGTGCGTTTAATTAGCTATGTTAGTGATTTTCACTCCAGATTTATCACTGAGACTTTTAACAAAGTTGCAATCTGACTCCAGGAGGAGGCCGAAGTAGGAAATCTGGAGTAGCCTTTCTAGACAAAAGTGTTAGGTTTAAGGATAAGGCAAATTTATCAAACATGTGACATTTGATAAATGATAATTCTCCCCCTGTGTGTCCAGGATGCTGCTATCTTCACTATATCTCCATGGACTGTTTTGCCCTTCTACACTCCACAAGGGATCTCTTCTTCTTATCTTCAATGACAACAAATAGCTTAGACCCTTCCACTGCTAACTGTAGTGTGCGCTTTCCCCAATATCTAGAGCCTATGTGATGTGAACTGTCTGAAAACATGGATGTTTTCTTCTCCATGCTCAGATCTCCCTGCTGTTATCTCTAACAATGAGAGAAAGTAGGGAAGCAGGGAAAGCTGACACAGCTAGCAGTGTTCTGTCACATCTATGTCAGATTCATCAGGACAGCTAGCTGGGTGAGTTTTTATAAAGTCTGTATTTAGAACGTTGCTCAATTTTCATTTCAGTGCAAAGGAATCCATAGCCTTTAAATCAGCATAATAGTTCATCATTTTCAGTATTTATATGGAAAATGAAGAGTCCAGAGTCATCTAATAAATGACAGGAAACAGTTAAGAAAGTCAAGTGTTTAAAACAACTGGAACATTATAACATGTGCCAAAGATAACATTGGTTAGACCTTCAAGGTTGCAGCCAGTAAACTCATAAAATCCTGTAAGCTACGGACATGGACTACGCAGCACACCAATGATCGCTCCCAGTAACTAATGTAGAGATTCCTAAAGACAAAATCTACTTGACAGATTTCTTTCATAAAGAGGTTAACGTCTAAAACATAGGTAGGCTGCATATTACCCAATGGATTTGGTGTTTTGATGACTGCCACTTCACTATGTTCCTCTGTACTGCTGCCTGTTCAGATCATTGTATAGTATAATTTAGTCAAGTATGTTGGGCTACTTGGTTGGTGTGTTTGTGATGGAAATAATTGTATGTTAGGGTACCTTTACACTGGCATTTTTCTTTTCCGGCATAGAGTTCCGTCGTCAGGGCTCTGTGCCGGAAAAAAAACTTATCAGGATAATCCCCCTGCATTCCGAATAGAGAAAAATCCATTCAGTATGCATCAGGATCAGGATGTCTTACGTTCAGTATGTGAATGTTTTTTGGACGTTGACAAAACCGCAGCATGCTGCGGTTTTATCTCCGCCCTGAAATGCCGGAACACATGACAGAATGCCGAGTCCGGCATTAAGTCCCATTGACTTACATTAGTGCCGGATCCGGTATTAAGGAATGACTGAAGGACGGATCCGTCCTTACGGTCTGCGCATGCGCAGACCTTTAAAACTGTGAAAAAAATACAAGACGGATCGGTCTGTCCGCATGTCAAACGGAGAGACGGATCCGCACTTGCAATGCATTTGTAGATGGATCCGCAAGCCAGATCTGTCTACAAATGCTTTCAGTTGTCATGAGGTATGCTGGATCCGGCAGGACAGAACTGCCTGCCGGATCCACACGCCGCAAGTGTGAAAGTACCCTTAGGACTGATTTATTCTTTATTCTTCTTAATATATGCCATTAGAAAAAGGATAGGTGTTTTCCCTGATAAATGACTCACATTGCCAATACATTTTTTAATTTCAGACACTTTTTGCATAGATTCTTCTAATGCCAGTAACATTAAACAGGCATCCTATGTATTTTGCAGCGTTGCCCCCTGTAGTGCTCTCAATAGATATAATGGCCCTGCGTAGTTTTTTCAGTAGGTATAATTTCCCCGCCGTGGCCGTGTATTGCGGCCCGCATACGGCGGGTCCGCAATACAAGGGGCACCGGCTGTGTGCATTCTGCATCACGGATGTGGAGCCATTCACTTGAATGGGTCTGCAAATCCGGAGATGCGGTGCAGAACGGAACCACGGAAGGAGTGTTTCTGTCGTGTTCCGTTCCGTGCTTCCGTGCAGCCAAAAAGGAGTGCATGCACTACTTCTTTGCGGTGCGGACCATCGATGTGGATCACAGACCCTATTCAAGTGAATGGGTCTGCGATCCGCATGCGGCTGGCCCATTGGTCCGCAGCATGGGCCCGGCCGGCACACGGCCGTGGGCATGGGCCCTAAGTGTAAAGCTCCTAGTTCTCCCTACAGTGCCAAGTGTAATGTCCCTTATACATTAGTGCCCCGGTAGTTATAATGTTATATAATATGTCTGTAGTTCCCCTAGTAGGAGTAATGTTCCTCTTTAGTGCCCCCAGTTAGGTATAATGCCCCCTGTAGTGTCCCCAGTATTATAATGCACCTCTGTTGTGTCTCCAGTACTTACAGTGTCCCGTAGTGTCCCCAGCAGTATTATAGTGCCACCAGTATTTATAGGTCCCCTTATGAATATTAGGCACATGCTAGCAAACATTAAAGTTATTTTTTGTTGGATTTGTATTTTATTATTATCAAATTTTAGTGCTTTAAATATTTTTCTCTTTTTCTATTGAATTAGTCATGTTATCCAGTACTATTATTGGAAGCAAGGTGCTATATAGCTTAGGCTTGATATTTAAGAGCATCAAGCAGGGAATCCTTTTTTCTTCTTAGGATACATGAACACAAGAGGTTTAGATAACATTTGCATGAAAATAGAGTAAAATGTATACTTTGCTTATCCCCCAGAAGAATAAGATATTCATTGCAAAATGCGGCAGAGGAATTAACAAAACAGATAAAATTAATATACCGCAAAACCTAGTAGACTTGCAAAACCTCGTGGAGTTGCAGTGTTGGGAATAATACCTTCAGAAATCAGGATTTATTATTCTTCCACTTGTAAATGTTCCACCACACCCACACACACCATTATTAGAAATTATTTTACCTGTTTTATTGTAAGAATAAAACAGGTAAAACTAAGAATTGCTTTCAGGATTTTTCTCATCTTAAAGTTGAATTAAAGCATTGATCATGACTTTATCATATTACATATTTATAGTATTTCACTAGAAATCCGTAATTAAACAGTATGGATAAACAGGAGATAATTAAGCTATGCTTGAGAAAGACAAAGTTCTGACTTCTATAAAGTTGTATTATAAAATTAGCATAGAATTTTGGGTCTAAAGATTAAATGATTTCTATTATTACATTAAAAGCTATGAACACCTTCAGGGAAATTTTTTTTATAATTGAATTTTATTCCTTTTGTACTAAAAATTTTATTTTTTTAAATCATCTTTCTTAAAATTTTCATCAGTTTTTGTCCTACAGGGTTAAGTTTCAGCCTATCTGCAGTATGTTTGCACTAAACCATTAGGCCACATTCACATTACATACTGTTATTTTTTCATAGACATTTTTCAACAATTTTTGCAGCCATTTTCTGCCCCTCTGGTTGTTTTTAATGGCTGTTTAGCATATGTTTAAAAATTTTTTAAAACTGATTAATCCAATTGGCTTTTTTTAATCCTAACCCCTGCAGTGCCCTCTGTATACATAATGTCTCCCACAGTGTTCCCTGGACATCAAATCCCTCCATAGTGCCACTAGTATGATTAATACTCCATTAGTGCCCCTCAGTATTATTAATGCCCCCATTAGTGCTCCCTAGTATTATTATTATGCCTCCTTTAGTGGTTCCCAGTATTATGAAACCTAATAGGACATATTTGGCTGTCACATGGCCATTTTTCAACTGTTGTGTGAATGTAGCCTTAGGTTGCTGCTCTCAAGGCTGGATTTATAACTTTTATCTCTAAAATCCTGACAGCTCATAAACACTCAGTTAAAGGGGTTTTGTCACTTCAGCAAATAGCATTTATTATGTAGAGAAAGTTAATACAAGGCACTTACTAATGTATTGTGATTGTCCATATTGCTTCCTTTGCTGGCTGGATTCATTTTTCTATTGCATTTTCACACTGCTCGTATCCATTGTTACAAGTTACAACCACTAACCATGTGCACTTCCACGATCACGGTCACCAGAGTGACCGGTGCTTTGTCTTACGATGTGCAATCACGACCACCACCTTTGGATTGCAGGGTGGTCATAACCATGGAAACAAGCAGTGTATAACGTGATGGAAAAATAAATCCAGCCAGCAAAGGAGGCAATATGGACAATCACAATACATTAGTAAGTTATATTAACTTTCTCTACATGATAAATGCCACTTGCTGAAGTGACACAACCCCTTTAAGCCATATTGTTGCCAGTTTGGTAAAAATTTAGCTATAATGAATGTTTATGAGCAGTCAGGAGTTCAGAGATAAGGGCTTGACAGTGGCTGAACAACAACATGACAAAACATAAAGTGACTGATTGAAAAAATAATTTTTAGCCCAAAATGAATTAAATGCAAGCATAAAAATTGTCCCCAAGGTGTTCATTTTTAAGTTCTGAAAACTGGATTGTATATGGTCTACATAAATGTAGTAGAGCTGACTATGTAATTTGGCACACTTCTTCATGCAATATCAATGTGCTGTATGTGATTCTGCATAGGACGTATAGTAGTCCAGCTTTTCTAATCCTTTAACAATCCAGTCTATTAGAGATGAAGCTCCTCTGCATATTTACATCTTCTTGCATCTTCCTTCTCCTTATTTTAGAGACAGAGCAAAAAGTAAAAAAAAATCAGTATTTGTCCTGACCAACAAGCCAGGGAACATAATGAACAGAAGCAGGCGTAGAAAAATTTAAGACGCATAAGCTGAGCAGACAATTGCCTGAGGTTTACTTACCAAATAAAACATGCATAAGTAAGAAATCAAAGATAATTTTCCAATGTTGCCATCCATTTAATGAAGCACTTACATTTACTATTACTTCACAGGAATAGTTAGGCTCCCAGGGGGGGAAGAAGATCAGACATTCACTTACACAGTCCCCTCTGGCAGTAAGGGGGGTATGTCGATTTAGGAAAGTTGAACTCAGTTAAGTTTATCTGCTGTCAATTTTCCAGCAATCAGATTATCACCTCTGGCTTCTGTATTTCCCTGGGGTTATCAAGGTCACATCAAGTGAAAGCTGTGCTAAAGATATCTACCCATATACTTCATGTACTAATAATGAAGGGATAAGCTAAGCACCACAGTGACGACAGCCCAGGAAGCACTAAAAATGTTAATATTTCTTTTCTGCTTCGACACTGATGTACCGCTAATGACGGGAAGCTGAATGCAGGCAATGATTATAATGAGCCATAATGCACTATAAGTGGAAGCTAAAAGAGGCTGACCTCATAAACGTGTTAAAATAAGCCTTGACATGACTGGAGAAAACATATATACTTCTTATTCAAGAAGATAGCGAATGGGGTACATTTAAAATTGGTGTGTGGTCTGTTAAAAAATATCTCCGTCCCTATGATACCAAAGTGAGGCGTTGATTTAATGAAGTGCAGGCATCTAAAAGGCATATAGCTATAACACGTGTATGGCAAACAGAATGACAACAGCAGCTGATTTAGAGGCGCACTGGCTTTGGTCAGGCAGGGTTTAAAGCCTCATTCACACGTCTTACACGTGTTTTGGTCAGTGATTTACATCGGTGATTGTGAGCCGAAACCAGTATTGGAGTCTCCACAGACATGAGGTACAAGGGAAAGATCTGCACCTGTTCTGGGTTTAGAACCGCACCTGGTTTTAGCTCAGAATCACTGACCAAACACTGACTGAGGCGTGTGAATGAGGCATAATGGGTCAATTGAATTGTGTTGCTCCCTCATTTGTTTCCTTTTACCAAGTTGTGAATTGGGCTCTGTTCACACTAGCATCATGGCTTCCATTTCCAGGTCTGTTTTCAAACAGATCCTGATAGGCCACATTGACTTTAATGGACTCCATCATAGGTTCCTATTACAGTTGACCAAAGCGAGCTTCGGAAGCTTAATCCAAAGTCACTTCATTTAAAGCTTCGGAATAATACTTATGGAGATCCGTCTCCATACAGTATTAGAATGTACGGGCTCCGATGAGCCAAAATAAGTTATTCACAAAGTCATGCAAGACTTTGTTGAATAACTTCGGTAATTGATTATTACAGTGAAAAAACACTTCAGATCTTGGAACTGAGTAGAACTCGGCTTCGGTTCCAAGGTTTTTCACTGTAATAATCAATTACCGAAGTTATTCAATGAAGTTGCTCGTGTGAATAACGGACTGTACATTCTAATGCTGTACAGAGAAGGATTTCCGTACAGCATTGTAACTAATTTTTTAGTGAGGCGACTTTGGATGTACCATCTGAAGTCGCTTCGCTTATCTCAAGTTCCAATGATATGTTGTTCTTGCCATCATACAGTAAGTGCCTGAAATGCTGACTGAAACTCCAGGGCAAATGCCAACAGAACATTTGAATAGTGGCTTGAGAATTATTTTTATTGTTACCTTTCTCACTAGAGGAGTAAAGGGGTTGTGCAGCTCGTCCATACTGACCTATCCTCAGAACAGGTCATCAATATGTGATAGGGTGGTGGTCTGACTCCCATCACGCCTACAGATCAGCTGTTTGAAGAGGAGGTGGCACTCGTGTGAGCATTAATTCCTCTTCAAGATTACAC
This sequence comes from Bufotes viridis, assembly GCA_033119425.1. NCBI lineage: Eukaryota > Metazoa > Chordata > Amphibia > Anura > Bufonidae > Bufotes > Bufotes viridis. The sequence continues at coordinate 171,422,007 of CM065590.1, forward strand.
TGCGCATCATCTTACTCGTGTTGGTGGCACACTGTAATTTCATGTGCTTGTCTTATTCACTTGAATGGGACCCGCACTTGTAATTACACTGTGCTGCCACTACACATTCACATGAGTGCCTCCCCCTATACAAAAAGCTGATCTGCAGGGGTATTGGGATTGGTCTTCAGTATATACCGGCTGCACAACCCCTTTAACTTCTACTTCTACAGTGGCTGCACAATGCCTTTAACTTCCACAGTAGTGTTTCCTGACTCCCAGATTCCGTTCCTTTGAATAGTCACTGATTCCCAGTGGATAAACGTTAGTGAAGAAGCTATAGCAAAGTCCAGAATATAGCCAGGGATCACAAATGCAATAGCAATCAGGATATAGCAAACCACATAAGACAGAACCATAGTCAGGACACCAGCCAGAAGTCAGTACCAGGAGAAGAAGGGCCCAGGGCTACAAAACCAAATAGCAAGGCAGGAGTGCATAATAGGGAACAAAATCAAGGTCAACATGCGACTGCTGCAGTCAATCACTGACCTCAGCGGTACGCTGAACAAGCCAGTGATTGGCTGCAGCAGTCAAGTGTTGTCACAGCTGCAGTCAGGTAAACACAGCACTAGATCGCTAGGTAAGTACAGCTTACTTCTTAACCAGCTTATTCCCCTGTGATGTCTGTTTTTCTTTTTTTTTTTTGTCTAATTGAAATCAGACAATCCCTTTAATGTGCAGGCATGGAATCCATAGCAGCTTCTTCTACATCAGTGATTGCCAATGGTCATAGCAATCTGACACAGCTGATCAGAGCAGTGAGCCATGGCATTGCTGGAGCAGGAGTAGCAGAAGTGGAGGTGTCTGGTTTCCATCATCTTGACTTGCGGCTGCTCGCTGGGACTCGTCACTGGAGCCCGGAGAGGTAAATTCAGAATATGGAAATGCAAGCAAAGGAAAAGGAATAAAATAGTATGTTGTTAAACTGCCTCTTTACACTGCTCTATGTAACTGTGTAAAAGGTGAACCTACAATCTACATAGGTCGAGATTAGGTAAGATTTACAGGGTACAAATGTTCTAAATAACGGTGATCACTAAAAGGTCACCCGCTTTACTTTTATTGCTCTCTTTGGGATAATACAGTGATATATATCCAGGTTTAAAGCCGATTAGAATTGTTATTGTTCCATGTCCGGTAAAGATGTATTACTTCACCACGTGTTGCTGCCCCCACCGGTAGATTAAAGGTTACATGCAGCAGTTCCAGGAATCCACTTGAATTTCACATTTCACATTATCTATTTTGCCAACTATCTAATCAATCATTTACCTATTATCTATCTATCTATCTATCTATCTATCTATTTATCTATATATCTATCTTTCTATCTAATATCTATCTATCTATCTATCTATCTATCATAATCATCATAATTATTATGTAGGGTAAAAAATATCCAAAAACCTTTTTGAATTCTATTGTATACTAATGCCAGAAGCGTGTGCCTTTTTGTAAGGCCGATTCCCGGAATGCTACGATGGAACAGCCTGCCGGAAGGCTGTACAGCAGACGAGCCTTACATGGTTACCGTCTGTTTAGAAAGGATCATAAAAACCGGAGGGGGAGGGGTCTGCCTTAATGTAAAGTCCTGTCTAAAGCCCACACTCTGGGAAGATATAATCGAGGGACATGAACATGTGGAGTCACTGTCGGTAGAAATATATAGAGGAAAAACAATAATAAAATACTAATAGGAGTTTATTATAAGCCACCTAATATACCAGAGTCTACAGAAAATCTACTACTAAACTAAATAGACGAGGTGGCAAATTATGAGGTCGTTATTATAGGGGACTTCAACTACCCAGATATAGACTGGGAGACTGAAACCTGTACATCTCATAAAGGAAACAGGTTCTTGGCAATAACCAAAGACAATTACCTTTCCCAACTGGTACAGGATCTGACTAGAGGGGTGGCAGACACTGGACTATATACTGGACTGTATTAACAAAAAGACCTGATAGACACATTAGATGTGTAGGTTGAGGGACACCTGGGAAATATGGACCATAATATAATAAACCTCAATTGTCGTTCAAAACAGTGTATTTTCAGGAACTCACAAAAACTGATAAGCTGAATTTGATGAGCTTAGAGAGGCCATTAGCCTCACTGACTTGAACAATGTCCTAAAAAATAAAAATACATCTACAAAATAGGATATCTTTAAAGCATCTTAAAGTCTCATTGTGAGAGGTACATCATTTATGGGAAAAAATGGGTCAGGAACAAGAGAAAACAAAGTTGGAAAAATAGAAATATAAAGGAGACAATAAATGAAAAAAAATTGGAATAGCTAAAACAGGAAGGTATCGAGGAAGCACTACAAAGCTCTAAAGAGAAAAAAAGGATACATAAAAGACAGCTAAAAGCAGCCAAGATCAATACAGAGAAGCTCATTGCCAAAGACAGTAAAACTAACCTTAAAATGTTCTTCAATTATATAAATGGTAAAAAAGTTTAAACCCAAAAATGTTGGCCTATTAAAGAGTGATGAGGAAAAAGCAACTGTATTAAATATTTTTATCTCCACTGAGGAAAATGAAATATCAGATGAAATGCAGAGTTTCAAAGTAAATGCCCCATGAAATGTGGCCTTTCTGTTCCCAGAAAAAGTGCAGTGGCATCTTCAAATAGACAAATCATCGGGTCCAGATGCCATACACCCCCTTATCCTAAGAGTATTAAGGAATGTAATAGACAGAATTGACATTTGTTATGCCAATATTCAAAAATTGGTCAAAAACAGAACTTTGAAACTATAGTCTGGTAAGGTTAACATCTGTCATGGGTAAACTGTTTGAGTGCTTTCAAAGAGATGCTATTCTGGAATATTTCCATAAAAATATAATGTATAGTTATTCAGCATTGGTTTATGAGGGATTGGTCATGTCAAACTAATTAAATCAATTTCTATGATGGGTTAAGTCCTAGACTGGACCTAGGAGAGTCAATGGATGTTGTATATCTGGACTTCTCCAGAGCATTTGATACTGTGCCACATAAAAGGTTAGTATATGCAATGATAATGCTTGGACTAGGGGAAAATGTGGGTAAGTAACTGGCTCAGTAATAGAAAACAGAGGGTGGTTATTAACGGTACACACTCAGATTGGGTCACTGTCACTAGTGGGGTACCTCAGGGTTCAGTATTGGCCTATTCTCTTCAATATATTTATTAATGATCTTGTAGAAGGCTTCTACAGTAAAATATACATTTTTGCAGGTGACACTAAACTGTGTAAAGTAATTAACACAGAAGAGGACAATATACTGCTACAGATGGATCTGGATAGATTGGAGGCTTGGACAGAGAAGTGGCAGATGAGGTTTAACATTAACAAATGTAAGGTTAATCATATGGGAAGGAATAATGCAGGTCACTAGTACATACTAAATGGTAAAACACTTGGTAACACTGACATGGAAAAAGATTTAGAGATTTTAGTGAACATCAAATTAAGCTGTAAAAACCAGTGTCAGGCAGCTGTATAAGATAATGGGTTGCATCAAAAGGGGCATAGATGCCCGTGATGAGCACATAGTCCTACCACTTTACAAATCACTAGTCAGACCACACATGGAGTACTGTGTACAGTTCTGGGCTCCTGTGAACAAGGCAGACATAGCAGAGCTGGAGAGGGTTCAGAGGAGGGCAACTAAAGTAATAACTGGAATGGGTGACTACAGTACCCTGAAAGATTATCAAAATTAGGGTTATTCACGTTAGAAAAAAGACAATTGAGGGGAGATATAATAACTATGTATAAATATGTCAGGGGTCAGTACAGAGATCTCTTCCCTGATACTCCATGACAAGGGCACATCCTCTGTATCAAGAGCAGTGAGACTATGGATGTATTGCATGATGGCTAAGTACTGTATCTGCCTGTAGGGTGGTCGCACCAAATATCGATTTGATTTAGATTTCCCTTTTCTTTTGTTAATTGATCAAAATAAACTATTAACACTTCATTTTTCTTCACCTTCCCAAAATGTTTGCACAGTACTTTATATGTCCAATGTAGGCTCTTAACTTGAGCTTAATATACTAAAAATGATGCCATGCCTAGGTCATATCACATGTAAAAAATGTATCGCACAAGTATAATAACACATTGAATGTTCCTCTGAACAGCAGAGGTCCACCCAGAACAGTACAACAGATGTCTATGTAACACATATATGACCCGATTTGCTCATTTCTCATAGTACTTGGGGATGTTAGAGCAGGTGATCACTATATAGCTCCACAATGCCAACCTTCTGTGAAATTAACAAAACTATGTGAATTAAACTTGTTATTCTGTTCTAAAATAATACATAAAACTCCATTAAGCAGTCAGGCACGGATAACAATAGAAGTCAGACCAAAAAGTGCTTTGAGAGTGGTTGGAAAAATAGAAAATTGTTCTGTAGAAGAAAGATAGATATAATATAATTTAACGGGAGTTGAGTCTTAAGACGAGAAGGTGTCACCTTTCTTCGTGCTAACAGTATTCTCTAATGATGCCTTGTCCGAGTGAATGATGCGCTGGTCAAAAAAATGGTACAACAAGTGCACTGTTCTTACTTTTCTAGCTCGGGATCAAGTTTTGACAATTAAATTACTATATTCAAGCCTTTCCTGTTTGTTAGAATGCTGCAAAAATATAGGGAAGTGGTTGAATAAGTGAAAAGTACAAGAGAAAAATGTAGTAAAGGATATAAAAAAAGAGTTGAGAAAAGTCAAACTAGAAAGTAAATGGATAAGGAAATGTATTTCTAGGTGAAAGGTAAAGAAAGTAAGTAATACTAAGTGTGGGATAGGCGTGCAAAAGATGGTTCACCCTTATTGTTGTATACATTTATATGGCTTTCTGTTGGCCTATAACACATTTTAATAGTGACCCTCCAGGTTTCCCCCTACTAAGGCAAATTTTTCTGCAGAAATAGTTATAATCATCTTTTTCTGACTGCCTGTTTTCCAGTCTGTGTTTAATAATACTTCATCCCTGGCTGTAATAGCAATCAGTACACCTTCCTGGTGAGCCCGTGATAGGCCTGTGTTCATACACAGCCAATCTGAACCAATGATGAGGCGGGAGGTGTGTCTCTGACTACCTCAGACTGCCAGGAGCGTAGCTAACGGCTCATAGGCCATGGTGCAAGAGTTCAGCTTGGGCCCCCTTCCATCAGTGCTTTGTGTGTCTTCTTATGTAGCATAAGGGTCTTTGGGCCCCCTCAGGCTCCTGGGCCCGGTAGCGGCTGCTACCTCTGCACCCCCTATAGCTACGCCCATGTCAGACTCCATGTAGGCACTGTAGCTAAGCTGTAGTCACAGATCACAGCTCTGCACTAATGGAGTTGAGCTAAAAAGCAACCAAAGCAGGTCTGAAGAAAATAAATAGCAGGTAATCACCTCCTTCAGATACAGACTTACATTTAATTATTGAGCTACTGATTGGACGGGGACTACAATATCGATGGACTAGTCTTAGGATAGGCCATAAATATCTAATCAGTGAGGGTCCAATTCCCTGTATTGCTACTGATCAGCTGTTTGAAGAGGTCCCCGTGCTCTGGTGAAAGTTATGACCTGTTCCTAGGCCAGTTACATCTCTTTCATTGGTCACATGGCCTTTGTGCAGCTTAGTTCTTTTCAAATGAATGGGCCTAAGCTGAAATACCAAGCAGAGCCACTATAAAATGTACAGCGCTGTGTCTGGTAAGCTGCGGGAGGATCACCACAGCGTCTTCTGCAGATCACATTTTTATGACCTACCCTAAGCATAGGCCATCAATAGTGAGCTCCTGAAAAACCAATTTAATTTGTTATGCAATTTATTATTGTTTTCCCAGTTTACTGAAGAAAATTATTGAAGAGAATCTTACATATGAAGGTTATAAAATTGATGCTGCATCATCTGCTCACAGGGGATCGCATTGTGCAATACTGACAATTCTAAAATTCCTTCTGAGATACAATTGTCCATTCCCTTTTCACCTGTATTAGCAGCTTTTTTTTTTTTTTATTAAAGTGGTAATGTGCAATGAAAATATTATATTATGTAAAGAAATCATTCATGGGTAACAGGTGCGATTCCTATAAAATGATGGCCTTTGGCCATAGGAGTGTGGTCTTTCTTCTCGCTGAAACATTTGGGTGGAGAACATTTAGTCAACCGGTTTGCTTAGTGTTTTTTGCCTTTTTTCTGAGCGACCGCGAACAATGTTAGGTGAGATTTGCAATTCATCAGTAGAGTGCTCCACATTCCCTTCACAGCACTCCCTAAGGCCTGTTTCCCATCTGCATTAAGCAGATCCAGCAGGCTGTTCTGGTCGGGAACATCCTGCCGGATGTGTCACTGCCATACTGACATACTGCCCAGCTGGTATGGTAGTCCTCCCCTTCCAGCGCATCTATATAAGGTTGATATTTTGCCTTTTCCATGCCTTTCCACCAGAAGTTCTGATTTTCTTCTTAAGATCCTGAAACGTATGGTAATTGCAATTGAATGAGCATTTAAAGGGGTTGTCTCATCATGGACAATGGGGGCATATAGCTAGGATAGCCCCCATTGTCTTATAGGTGCGGGTCCCACCGCTGGGACCCCCACCTATATTGAGAACGGAGCCCCACAAGTTAAGGAGGGTGCACTTACTTCTATGGGGAGCTGGCTTGGTGGTGGCCAGACCGAAGTCCTCCAGCCACTACCTTGCGGGGCTCCGTTCTCGATATAGGTCCGGGTCCCAGCAGTGGGGCATATCCTAGCGATATGCCCCCATTGTCTATGATGAGACAACCCCTTTAACAGACTCGAACTCCACTAGGGAAAGATTTGTAATATAATGCTAATGTATAAATACAAAGTCCACTAGTGATGATTCTACTAGTATGCAAATTTGTCATTTAATCTTCATGTAAATGAATGTACGGCATATGGCAAATAAAATTACAGGCCGTGGAGTGGTTCCTTGTATACATTATATTATAAAATAAATTGCTACACTACAGCCCTCCCCCTCTATTGGAAAGTAAAGGAAAGTGTAAGGTTTCTGCTGAAACATTATAAATCCCGCTAACAGATGTAGGGACCTGTATGACTTGTATGTGCACCGTTTTCCAGATATAATAAATGAGAAAGGGTGGTCTCTTAAAATCTAATTTATTTCTGCTAATGAGGAAATGACATACACGAATCAGAATGACTGATTGGGAGGTCAGCCCAGCAAGCATATAATTTTATTATTGCAGCCACCCGGATTCTAATTATTTCCCTAAAGGCTTGTGTTCAATGTCACAAATTCAACAATAGAAACATGTAAAAGGAAGGACTGTTCCAAGTTGAAGCTTGGGAGACATTAATTTAATTACTAAATGACTCATCAGTGTTTGAATCCAGCATTTACAATTATGCCTATAAGCATCTGGATTTCAGGACTTTTGTTAAAGTGTAGTAGAAATAGAAAACATATAATAAGAGAAAACACAAAGATATGTTTTGTGCTGCGACTGTCTTCTGAATCCAGCAACACCAGATGCTACATTGATTCACTTAATTTTGTGATGCTAAAAAGATGTTACCTAAACAAACAATGTAGCAAATATGACAGATCAGGAAGTTTGGTAGATATACATTGGGGTACAGGTTAAGCTCCACTTTGGAGTGACTTTACAAGATTTAATAGGTAATTGTATTAGCAAATTCTGAAATAGAATATCATAATAAATGTCTGTAAAATATACAACCTTTACCAAAAAGACTGAATCTGACATGAGATGCTTGTCAAATTACAACTGTCCCTCCCCATATACACACTTGGCCAAGCATGCATGTGTTTTGTATGTGAAATAAGCAGCTCCCAGACATCTATAATTAATTTTATGCACTCATATAGCCCTACTATATTCCGCAGCGCTTTACAGACATTAGCATCAAGCTAATGGGACTCACCATCTAAGGCCCCTATCAGTATGTCTTTGGAGTGTTGGACGAAACCTGCGGAGAACAAACTCCATGCAAATGTTTTCCTTGGTCAGATTTGAACCAAGGACCCCAACTCTGCAAGGAACCATTGAGCCACTGTGCTGCCCATATGGCAGAGGTTTATCTCACTGAGAAATCCAACAGCCCAATCCTTATCTCCACCATATCTGCTGTGAGGAGGCAATGGAGACTGAGAAGGCCCCCCACACGCATTAGATGGTTAGCCAGTTCTCCTGTCAAATTTGGCCTATATACCTCTAATGTGTATGGCTAGCTTATCTCCACTTGGGACATCAAACCTTTAGCTCTTCCATGATCAATACAGGGTCCAAGAAGCTGAGATATGGAGTATTGTTTACAAGGGCATCACACAGTAGGAGTAATTTAGCTGTCCATTTGCTTGGTTAGCTAAATTCGGCTAGTTTCACACTAGCGTTAGTCATCTCCGGCAGTATGTCTGGATCCGGCACTGGCCGGCCCCATAACTGCATGTGTTTTCCATCTCTACATAATTGCCAGATCTCTGCTGGTCTTCATTATAGTTAATGAGGTTGGATGGAGATGTGGTTCCTTTCGGCAATGTCAAAATGCAAAGATCTCAAAGCCAATCTCAAAACGCTAGTGTGAAACCAGCCTTAGTCATGAGATTACATGGATATAGGTAAAATATGTGGTCACTGGTTAGTTTCCTTCTGTGATTAACAAAATAGTGAATCTTAAGAAGTCAAAACAGATTTTAACTAAGCAAAACTGCCCCAGGGTGAGAATGTATCACTGGTGACCACTGTGTTCTCCTCCATAGCACAGGCAGACCCAGGCAGACCCATCGTTTGAGTGTTCTCCATGACAACCTATTAGATTATTTGACTTTCAAATAGATTTAATGCACATTGCCCAAACACCGGATTGTCCTCAAACATGTCCCAGTGCATCCTAGACCTTGTCTGTATGAAATTGGGGTGCGGTTAGATATGTATTTTGTAGACATTTACTTAGTATGTAAATTTTACCCTTGATAATATATTGGATTTGCTTATTGAATATAATTGTTTTCAGCTTTTTGGACTAATATTCTTAAACAGCTATTTTATTTATGAGCAAATGTATTATTTCGGGGCCACCTTTTCCTGTAAGACAACCCGTATCCTAGCATTTTAGCTTCCATTCTCTTACGTTACTGTGGAATGGCCATTTATTCTACCTTAATCCTGAGAGAATCCTGAACGTGTGCTTTACTAATCTTGGACTGATTGCACTTATGTGACATTCCATTCTTTTCCTCATCAATTGTCACACATTTAAAAAGCCAATCTAAAGCATAACGCCAAAGTGGTGTCCACTCCACTGAAAGCTCAAAGCAGCGCCACACTCATTAAGGTTCTAGGCATCCATCGAAGGTATTGTGGTTTCCAAGACAGAGCCCATTGTATATAACGCTGTAGTGGAAAGTGTTAAATCAATAGCAACACTTCTCCACCAGCAATCTAATACTGCAGCTTGAGAACAGTTAATAGCTCTAAAATAGGGGATGATGTTATGTAGCGCATCCGTGCATCCCAAGTGACGCTCAGGTAACATCAGGTGAATACTGTGACATTTTATGCACTTACGTGTAATTATGTGACTTCAAAACTATCTGATAAAGCTGCAGGCTGGGCACTTATACTCATTCATGCTGCTCATAAGGGTGGGTTCACACTAGCTTTAGGGATTACGTTATGGCTTTCCGTTATAACATGTCTATAACGAAAAATAACGGAATCCATAAGACGGAAGGACGGATCCGTTCTTCTGCCCATAGACTTGTATTATGACGGAATTCAAAACGGAAGCCTTTAAAAGGCTTCCGTTTTGCATTCTGTCTGGGCATTCCGTTATTTTCCGTTATAACCATGTTATAACGGAAAGCCCAAACGGAATCCCTAACGCGAGTGTGAACCCACCCTTAATGTGATGACTGCTGCTCCACTCACTATCTGTCTGTCCGGTGTGTATGTGTGAACAGGAGCTTAGTTCTGTGTATCTCACCTCTGGTTCAGCACTGCAGGGGTAACACCCTTTCTTTGCTTGCTCTGTGTGTTGCTGTCCAGCCGCTGACTGACTAGTTCATCAGCCTCCCCCATAAATACCTGCTTGGCTGTCTCACCCTATGCCTGATCAGCGCAGGTCCTGCTAGGTTCTGCTAGACTGCCTTAGAGCTGATGCAGACGAACGTGTGTCTCCTGTGCAAATTGAGGTCCCCAATGCATGTGCGCCATCGGTGGGGCCGGCACTGACGGATGCAGACCCAATTAGCTTGAATGGGTTCGCGATCCGTCCCCACTGCAAATAAAAAATAGGGCATGTTCTACTCTTTCTGCGGTGCGGAGGCACGGACCTAAATGGCACGGATTCACTCTGTAGTGCTTCCGTGGCCTTCCGCTCCGTCCCTCTGCACCGTATTTTCCAGATTGTGGACCCATATTCACAGATATTGTGGACCCGTTGTTTGCGAGTCACCATTCGTGGAACGGTCGTGTGCATGAGGCCTTACTGTGCTATCTGAGCTATGATCCGTTTACCTGTCAGTATTCTGACATTTGCTTCCTAGACTTTGACCTCAGCCTGTTCTAGGAGTCCACCTGATTCCTCTGACACTCCATTCTGGTTTCCCTGATCCCTGTGGGTCAGCAGCCTTCCACTCCTTGGTGGTTGGTACAGTGGATCCACATCCACATATCGTAACGATAACAGAGCACCAGTTTGTGGTTACTAATGGAATGCAAAGCTGCACTTTAAGGGTAAATGCACACGTTCACACTTTATGTGTGGACAATCCGCACTGGAATCTGCAGGTGTTCGCAGGGAAATCCGTGTCAATTGTTGCGGATTTACATGCAGATTTACATGCAGATTTACATGCAGATTTACATGCAGATTTACATACGTATTTGCATTGAAGTGAATGGAGAAAATCTGGACAGGAAAAATAAAATAAATTGACATGCTACGGATTTTAAAATCCAAACCGTAGGGCAATATCCGTGCAGAAGAAAATCTGCATTGTGCGCATGAGAATTTTAAATTGTAATACAATGTACATGGTCCTGATCGTGTGCATTTAGCCTAAAGAATCTAATGCCAACGTAAAGTTGACATAAGTGTGTGTGCTGAGAAAAATGGAAGAAATGCTGCTTATGTACTGTATACGCGGTCAGATGACAAAAACCTGCGCATTATTATTTCTAAATTTCAGTAGGAGACTCAAAGTGCTTGTGTTTCCTCATAAATTCCTTCAAGGTTGATTTATGAGGATCCAGATCATCACGGCGACTGTAAGAAGATTGTATGACTTACAGTATGTCATCCACATAAAGGCAGAGCATAATAAATGCCTGGAAACAACACCTGACAAATGCAAAAAACGCTCATTGTTGATGCCCATCTTTGTGGCTGCTTTAACTAAACCGATAGGGAACTGCAGTACATAAGTTGTATCTATACATGCATATATACAATGGAACCGTTGGGTTGGGAATATAAAAACTTGTTCTGTAACTTGTGTCAGCCAAAAATAAAAATAAAAACTAAGTAAAAAATAGTAAAAAAATAAGCCTTCAGCCTTTGTAATGCGCCATGATGATCTATGTTTAGTTCAGTAGGAACGAAAAGTATAATATAATTCAGCCAGATCCTTGTATTAACCTTGGATATATTTATATACTCTAATTAGGTTAAACCTAGTCAAATATAGGCTGCCAGCAATAAATGGGACGGGACCAAAGTTTCTTCCTATTGGGGAATTAAAGTGCCCTTTGATTCTTACATCTGGAATGATTGAAACTTTGTGTCAGTGTTACACATCAGAACTCTGAATATTTGGTTTTATATATGAAAAAAGAAAACTAGAAGAAAACGCACTAATTTATAGTATCTTATATATATGCAATGCCGGAAACACATTTAATAAAGCATGTAATATATAATATCCTTCTTGGAGAAGGATATTGAGTTTGAAGCAGGGCAGTTTGGCTTTCCTGACATGTCTGTTTTAGTAAATAATTGTGTTCTACGTCATATAACAATTCTGATGTAATTTTTCTTGGAACTCTTCATTTAATTTCTAAAAGTATTGACGAGTGGGTACTACCAGTTAGGATGTGTTTCTTCACACTCTGATGCTGTTTATTCAGCCACTGTCTATGAATGCACCCCTTTGATAAGGGGAATGGTAACGCCCAGTTTTTTAGGGGGAATAACAGAGGATTGGCACAATACAGAGTAATAGGAAAAGATGCTTCAGGCTTGTTATTGCACGGGAAAGACGAGTGTTTACTAAAACAAACATTTCAAAAGAGCTAAGGGTGATTGTGATCAGGAATTACGCCCCAAGTTAGTCTGCCACCAGTGTTATTTGCCCTATCTGATGGCAGCATAAATCCCCAGCAGATTGGGGAAGTTTTATTAAGCGTTTGAGTTTCAGTCCACCTTTCATTTTCCAAAGGAGCGCTGATAAATGAAAAGTGGAATCTGTTTGGTTGCTTTACACCAGTGTTGATAAATCTACCCATTCTCTTTAAAGGGCATTTTTAAGCATGATCAAATGCCTGGTAGGGTTGGTCATGCTGATTATTACAAAAGGTTTGTTATATCTGTAGGTAGCTGCGTTTTTATCAATATGCAAATTAGCCTATTGGATTACAAGGGGCTGGACTGAGACATTGGAGCACTGCTCTTGTAATACTGCTCTGCTCTGGGCACTCCCTTAATTGGCTAGCCCTGTTAATCAAGGGTAATGGGGGAGTGCCCCGCTCAGAGGGGTGTTACATGAGCATGGCTCCAGTAGACCAGTCCTGCCTCTTCGTGCTCAAACCAGCTACCAGAAATGTAGATATCTCAGCAACGGTTCAACTTGCAGACATAACAATCGTTCTAATCAGCATGACCAACCCTAAGTAAATATGAACATAGGATAAATAAGTTTAAGAAAACCGTTATTTGCTGCAAAAGGTTCCTGGAAAAACACCTATAAAATACTAGGACAGAGGGAACCATTGATTTGTATGCCAGCTTGCCTATGCTGTCTACATCAACAACCATAAAGAACACAGTTCATGAAAACGATGTCAACATCCATTTGGAAAGAAGCGCAAGAAAATGTGCATAAGTCTGCAAGCTGAGATGAACACAATTGTTATTCATACAGCAAAGGCAATATTCTTAGTGTGTGAGTCTCTAGGGGCAGAGCCATGCACCAGAGGTTCATTGCCCATACAACTTAGAACTTTTGTTCAGTCGCTGTACCAATCCCTTTTCCAGACCATTAAAGTAATGAGAATGCGGCACTAGAATTTTGCTAAAGCAGCGATCAAATTTTTGATTCAGATGTATGTGTCAGTTTTAGCAAGGTAGTACACTAACCCATGAGAAACGCCTTAAATGTTTATAGCACTGTATGTTTTCATTGATTATGAAAGGTAATAAGTAGAGATGAGTGGATTTTTCAAAGATTCGATTCGCCGGTGCGCCGAATTTTTTGTTAAATTTTTTGTTTGATCCAAATTTATTTGTGGCAAATCTCGTTATAAAACAGCTATTTCCTGGCTGCAGAGAGCCTTTATAATGGTGTAAAACACTGTGCCTTGCAGTAACATGCATAGAATCACTGCACATTTCACTTATTTGGGCAGTCACGGGGCCTAAACTGACCCAATAATAAAAGTACGAACACAGCCTTACAGGTCGATGTTAGCGCCAAGAAGAAGCGCACTCCTTTTACACCGCCGTCAGCTGATTAGATTAGAAGCTGAAGTAGAGCCCCCCGATAGAGAGGACAGGGTGACAGCAGTAAGTTTGTGTTGATGTCACTGATTATTTTACCCTTTCTCTGATCCGTCAGAACAATAACCCCCAAAAAACGGATCCTGTCTGTTGAGCATACACCTTCACTTGGTCAGCATTTGGTCAGTAATCCATTAGTATTGCTAATGCCAAAAAAAAAACAGGGGTGGATCTAAAACAGAGATGACATGTGAATGAGGAGAGCACAGAGTGGCCCAATGACAGAGTCTGAAGGTGGCGGCAGCATCAGGAGGAGGCCACAGAGTAGCACTATGACAATGTGGAGGTGGTGGCAGCATCAGGAGGCCACAGAGCGGCACAACGACAGAGTATAAAGGTGGCGGCAGCATCAGGAGGCCACAGAGTGGCACAATGACAGTGTGGAGGTGGCGGCAGCAGCATCAGGAGAAGGCCACAGAGTGACACAATGACAGTGTGGAGGTGGCAGCAGCAGCATAAGGAGACCACAGAGTGGTAAGGTGACATAGTGTGTAGGTAACAGCAGCATCAGGAGACCACAGAGTGACCCAGTGACCGGTGGGTGGCAATACGAGTACCAGCTGAAGATGGTGGGTGAAAGAAGAAGCACATGCATATTTAAAGGGAGTGTGTCACCAGGAAATTCACTTGTAAACCAGGTAAAGTTCCTTGTAGGACTGAATATAATGAAACCTTTCACTTAGTGATCCATTGCTTCATTCTGCAGAAAAAGTATGTTTATTCCATATGCAAATGAGCGGTTAAGTGCACCAAGGGTGGGCCAAAGCCACTCTGTGCACCTTTGCTCTGCCTGTCAGTTTCCTATAGGTTGTATGTCTGGAGGAGTATAACTGGGGGAGCCCCTCTAATGATAAATGTAACACGTACTTAGAGGACCTTCACCCAGTGATAATGTTAGTATGCCAGGGTTTGAGGTACCTATATTTTTTCTCTTCCATTAGTCACTGATTTGGGCAAACCTCCCATGTTCTGTCTAATCTCTGCCTTTATATTGCTCTGAACATCCGCTGATAGATGACTTGCCTCTGAAAACCGTACAAAACATATGTATCAAAGGTACTTTAGATAGAAGAGCGAGCTACATATCAACCTCACGGAGCAGCATTAATATCGCAGGTCGTACATCCCAAGACAGCGTTGTTAGTATTCTGCCCTCGAAGACTGCCATCCCACAAGCTTTCCACCAGCTTTTTGATTTATTTATTTCTTGAAATCAAATGACAGCAGAATCCCGAAAGACAAAACATACTTCAATTCTAACGCCTTCTCTGCTCAGATCCAGACTGTAAAAGCAATAATCTATGTAGATTCAGTGCCTACACGTACAATTGCCTAAATATATTTTAGTCATAATGTTTCAGTCCCGTCATGCCTTGCACAAGTTCAGTAATATAGCACTCTTTTATTAATAATAATCTTTATTTATATAGCGCCAACATATTCCGCAGCGTTTTACAAGATTCATAGATTACATAGCAACGAACCAACAATTACAACAAGAGGAGTGAGGGCCCTGCTCACAAGAGCTTACACTCTATGAGGAGATAGGGGTGACACATAAGGTAACAAGTGCAGTTTTTGTACAATGGCCCAGCCATCTTATGGCTACTTTCACACTAGCGTTTTTACTGGATCCGGCAGGGCTCAGCAAAAACGCTTCCGTTACTGATAATACAACCATCTGCATCCGTTATGAACGGATCCGGTTGTATTATCTTTAACATTGCAGAGACAGATCCGTCATGAACTCCATTGAAAGTCAATGTGGGACGGATCTGTTTTGTATTGTGGCAGATTGGGTCAGAAAAAACCCAGGACGGAAAGCAAACTACAACATGTTGCGGTTTGCTCCCCGGTCTGGGAACGCAACTAAACGGAACAGAATGCCTTTTGGAGCATTCCTTTCTGTTCAGTTTTGTCCCCATTGACAATGAATGGGGACAAAACTGAAGCGTTTATTTCCGGTATTGAGCCCCTATGACGGATCTCAATAGCGGAAAACTAAATCACTAGTGTGAAAGTAGCCTAACCCAATAGAGGAGAAGATATAAAGGGGCATGACCCAGCTACCAGCTGATATCTGTAGTGCTTCTGATTGCACGGGGTGTGCTGGACACGGACGGATGATAGATCAAACTCTGAAGGGTGAGGCTGAGGGGGTGGATGGAGCATAGTTAGATTAGAAGATATGATAGGCCACTCAAAAAGATGGGTTTTTTAGCGAGCGCCTAAAACTGTGAAAAAAGCTCCGCATTCTAACAAGACATGCTCTAGAATTATTATTTTATGTAAAATCTACATACATGGTAAAACAGATGTCAGTAAAGCTGATGGTCTGCTTTAACCTCCCTGGCGGTCTGATTATGTCAGTAATTTTGTACCCAAAGCGGTACATTGTTTTGCATGGAAATATGTGAATGTACCCAGTGGCGCAACTAGCATTCTATGGGCCCCAGGGCAAACTTTGAACTGAAGGATTTGCTGCCAGTGCCGTACCCTGCCCTCATATGGACGGCGGGACATGGCGGTGCGCATGTTTATTATTTGCATCCAGTACCGTACCCTTCCCTCTTATGGACGGCGGGACACGGCAGTGCGCATGTTTATTATTGCCAAGGTTTTGTCAGTGGCCCCCTCTCTCACTATATTTCATTTTGCCCTATATATTTCATTTTTTGCCCCTCTCTGTATATATTTCATTCATTTTGCCCCCTCATTATTTGCTGGCTGCTGCCCCCTGCCCTCATATGTCCGGCGCGGGCCCCCCTTTCTGAATTCAGGCATTAGTGCTGCCCCACTGATCATGACCCCCCCCCCCCTTCCTGGTGTGTGCCATACATTACCAACTCTTTCTACTTGCTGGCTGAGAGTGCATGCCATCCATCACTCTGCAGAAGTCACTCTGTAAACCCTCGAAAGTGAGACCCGTGACCTCCAGCAGCAGACAAGTAAGAATCTTGCGGGTCTCACGCAGACAAGTAAGAATTCAGCGCAGCGCCTGAGGGCCCCCACCCCCCGCACAAAAAAAAATAAACTTTCGGGGCTGCGCCCCCCCCCCGCTGGGCCTGGTCATGGTCTGATCCTCTCTGACCGCGAACGTTACACCCTGAATTGACCCTTCCCGAGTGTGGTTCGGGGTTACCGCTTCTGGCAGTGAAAGTTAACCCTGAGCCACACTCGGGATTACCGCCAGGGAGGTTAAAGGTTTATAAAGGTTGTTTGTCAGGCAGTCATAATATTTCAGGAGCTTTCTATTAAAGGGGTTATCCAAACCCTATAATGACCCCCCCAATGCCCAGAAACCTCATATAGGTTATACTTACCCTGCTCCCCGGCACCCGCGTCTCTTCTGATCCCCGCACTGCTACATCTCCCCGCTGCGCGGATCAAACTATCTGGTGACAGGGGGGTTGGGAATAGCCAATAGCAGGCCGAAACAGGGACGAACCTCCCTAGCATCGCGGGTGATGCTATGGAGGCTCGCCCTCGTCTATAGTTTAGATTAACGATTCAGTGACAGCTGTATTTTATGCCTGGTTTATACTACAAATATAGAACCATGGAAGATAATGTTAATTTACAAATTAATTATTTAAAGGGGTTGTAGTTAGAAGAGTTTCCTTAAAGAGTTTGTGTCACTTCAGTCACTTCAGCAAGTGGCATTTATCATGTAGAGAAAGTTAATACCAGGCACTTACTAATGTATTGTGATTGTCCATATTGCCTCCTTTGCTGGCTGAATTCATTTTTCCATCACATTATATATGGCTCGTTTCCATGGTTACAGCCATCCTGCAATCCATCAGTGGTGCCTGTTCTTGCACACTGAGGAGTGCTGACCTCTTTGGTGACCGGTACCATGGGAGCTCACATAGGCTAGTGCTTTTTCTATAGTGTGTAAGCACTGCCACCGCTGATGGATTGCAGGGTGGTCGTAACTCGTAACCATGGAAACAAACAATGTTTAATGTGATGGAAAAATGAATCCAGCCAGCAAAGGAGGCAATATGGATAATAATACATTAGTAAGTGGCTTGTATTAACTTTCTCTACATGGTAAATGCTATTTGCTGAAGAGAGACCACCCCTTTAATATAAGTAGATGAAGACGTGCCTCCGTTATTGGACCCCCAGCAATCCCTTGCTGCAGCGCCCCCACATACACCGTACCTATTGAAACCATAGGACTATATATTATGTTGGTTTAGGTGTACATGGTAAATACTTTTGTTAATTTCTCTTCTTTGATTAGACTTTAATATTTGTAATGACTTTGCATTTCTCCTTCTCAATTTTTACAGCTCATAACAATCGCTGATGACTTCTGTGGTTTGGACATGAACGCCCCACTGGGAGTATCTGAAATGATTCGAGGGTACCCCGTCTTTACAGAGGATCGGGACAGGATGACTTCCGTTATAGCCTATGTGTATAAAAACCATTCTCTTGCATTTGTGGGGACCAAAAGTGGCAAAATCAAAAAGGTAGGATCACTGTTTGCTTTCAGTTATAGAGTGGATGATAGTATCTAATATTTTCCAGTAAATCAAAGAAATCAGAGAAAGCAATGTGTACTGCTGTGGTCAGATACCCCGTTCATCTCCCGTTCAGCTGGCCAAGCCAGTCTTTCTGTTCTGATTTGAATATGGCCATATTATTATGTACAGTATATTAATGATCAGCAGCTTTCTGGAGATCTGCAGCATCTCCAATATGTAACAATATGTCATTTCTTTCCAACTTTGCAATGATATGTGGCCACATTTTAAAAATACACTAACAATATTGTTCTACTTGGTAATGTCATATTATTTTGAAATCAATAATGGAAACAAAGTAGGATTAGTAAAATCGATTCTCCGTCTCTACATATAGGCTTCATAGAAGGTAGGTCTAGTATTATGCTTACAGGGATTCATCAATTTACAGAGGTTTTCCAGGACTTCTGTGTTGATTGAAATCAGATCAGTGGACATCTGACTCCTGACACCCCCTCCAGCCAGATGACTGAAGGGCCTTCAAAGCTCCAGCATGCGCCACGTCGCCTCCATTGTTTAGCAGGTACAGTTCTGTTGTTTTGGTAGTGACTGTTCCTGATATTGTATTGAATGGGACTGAGCTGCGGTAGGTGTAAGGGTTGGACCACACGGTCAGATTTTCTGATGGAGTTTTGGAAGCCAAAACCACTAGTGAATAAAAAAAAAAGGGTAGAAGTCGTATCTGTCCTTCAGGCTACTTTCACATTAGCGTTTTGACATTCTGGTTTTGAGACCCGACAGAGAATCTCAAAACCGGGCCGAAACGGCTCTATTTAGGGCCAATGTATTGTGAATGGGGTATGCGCCGCATCAGGATGTCTACCGTTCCGGTAGCATTCCATTTTGAGACCTGACACAAAACAGCTGCAAGCTGCGTTTTTGTGTCCAGTCATCGAAACGACAACAATGTAAGTCAGTGGTGCTGGATCCGTTTTTTTTCTGGATCCTAAAAAAAACCCGGATTTGTCACCCATTGACTTACATTGATTTCAGTGACGGATTCGGTTTGTTTCATTTCGATTTGACACAACCACATCCAAACGGAACGGATGCATCTTGATGTGTTAAATCAAACTGAACCATTTTAGTCAAGTTTTAAGATCCTCTGCCGGATCTCAAAACCAGAAACCGAAGCGCCGATGTGAAAACAGCCTTACACTTTCTCTCTTTTTATGATCCACTCCTGATTTTGGCTTCCAAAAACTGCATCAGGAAATCTGATCGTGTGGCCGTACCCTAATACCGGACAGTCATTGCCAGAAGTACAGTGGGGTTCTCGGTAAACAATGAAGGATAGCACCATGGCCCCTTCAGGCAACTGATCTGCAGGATGGGGGTGCAAGTAGTTGGACACCGAACGATCTGATATGGAGGACTATTAATATTGTAGTGCTGAAATTTTTTTTTAGGTTTAGGTTTTTAAGGTTCCTGATGGACCTTTGCGCATTAAGAAACCTATACTTTCCTACCTTTTTTAGGGTCCATTCACACGTCCGTGTGTGTTTTGCGGATCGGCGGATCCGCAAAACACGGAAACCGGCAATGTGCGTTCCGCATTTTGCGGACCGCACATCGCCGGCACTCTCATAGAAAATGCCTTTTCTTGTCCGAAATTGCGGAGAAGGACATCGTCTGTCCCCATTGAAATTAATGGGTCCGCAATTCCGTTCCGCAAATGCGGAACAGAATTGCGGACGTGTGAGTGAATGGACCCTAAAAGACATCTTTCCATATCACTGTTATTATGTGTGCCCCATGGTTATAACCATGCGACTATTAATAAGGGGCATCATATCCTAGTTGTTATGGCAGATGACTGCAGTAAGACGGGACATGTCTACTTGTTAATCCAGCATTAGAGTATAGTAGTCACAAGGATGAGGAGGACAGTTTATGCATATTTTATAGAAACAGCATGTGATTTCACAAGAAGAGCATTTGAACAAGAAATTGCTTGCTATGCCCAACTGATAGCATGTAAATGTCTGTGCAAATGGTTTCTTGTACACCACAGCGTTGGATGTCTCTGATTTATTTGTGACCTACTTTTGGTACAAATCGTCATAACCGTAACTGTAATAAAGCGGGACCTGCTGTCTAATGAGCTCCTTCTTGTCATAATGGGGATTTCTTCTGCCGCACAAATAAGAGGAATAGAAAGAATTTTCTCTGCTGCTTCTCTGCTGTATACACAATGTATTTGCTTTCAACTCTTGTCACCTAATTTGATACTAAAAGGAAAAATACATCAGTGATGCGTTTTTGGGCCAATTTACAGTCTACGGTGAGGAGGTACAGTATGCAAATATATTGCCGTGCTACTGTTCAGTCCACGACTATTCTGCATATGAAGAGTATAAAGGAATTGTGTCGCTGTCCATGGCAGCCAATTAGATATGTTCTCTATTTTCGTAGAATCACTTCTTGTGCAATGAAAGGGGTTGGTCGATCTGGGACATTGGTGGCATATCACCAAGATCAGTGTCAGATAGGTGCAGGTCCTACCTCTGGAAGCCACTCCTATCTCTAGAACTGGGTCCCCGAAGTGAAGGGAGAGCAGCCGCTCTGCTCGGCGCTATGGGAGTCCTGAAAATATTGGCTTGGCTATTTCCAGCAATCCCACAGTGGTGAACAGAGTGGGGGGGACCACGCACTCTCCATTCACTGCTATGTGCAGCTTCTTAGCTATTTTCGGAACTGCCATAGTACGGAATTGAGAGCGCACTGTGCAGGCGGGCTGACACTCCATTCATCGCTATGGGGCTGCCATAAATGGCCAAGCCAGTGCTCAGCTATTTTCAAAACCACCATAGTGGTGCACATAGGATGTATGCGTGATGCACTTTTTTTCACAGGAACTTGTCCCAGAGGTGGCTGCACATGCATTGATAGCATATCCTAGTGATATGTCATAGGTGTCCTTGATGGGCTAACCCCCTAAAATCTAGGTTTGGGGCTTGATCAATCCAACTTTGGTTCTGGCACTGCTAAGACACCCATTTGCTTGACAGACTCATGAGATGTGGTAATAAAGTCTTTAAAAGCCTTACCACTCTGGTCTTCAGAATACAAGGATGCTTAGTGTCAGGAAATGACTCATATTAGACCAATTATGAAAAACATACGTAATAAAAGTTTGGGTACTTCAGAGAAAATCCATTAGCATTTGAAGATAGAAAGATGATTTCAAGATAATAGACCTCTTGTCATATGTGATAAGAGATGTTGACGCAGGGGAATGTTACCAGTAGGCTGCTCAAAATCACAGTATAAAGGTTAATTGACTTTGTAAAAGTGAATCATATCTCAGCAGCAACCACAAGGGTGTTTGTACGGGAAGCAGACTTTTTAGTATTACAAATCCATAATGTCCAATCCATAACCAGATGCAGGCACCTTGGTTTTGTTAATGCATCGGTATAAAAGCATATGGAGAAAAGACAGTCCAGGTGGCATTTAGAAATAATGGGGTCTCAGGGTTACTAATGGCTTATGAAATATACAGTAGACACCTCTTCTTGCTGTTCTTTCAACAGCATTAACAAACCAGAAGAATCTGTATCCTGCTAAAGGGTAAGGGAGCCTTTAAAGCTGGTAATATTGAAACGTTGGGTGTGAACCAGAGCCAGTACTCACCAACACCCTCAACAGACCAAACGGAAGGGCAACCTGTGACGGCGTATCCAGATGGACAACATCTAAGTTATCTGTGGTCTTCTCCAGCTCTGTTCTTTCAGTTTGGATGTACATTTGTAATAGAATGAAAGAAGTATATATAGACGTATGGTGGCAATTATGATTTTTGACTGGTATGTTGCTTGCAAATGGACTGGGAGAATTCTGTCTTTATCAACAACCGCAAAAACAGACAGAAGAAAAAATAGCAAAAAAGAAAAAAGAGAAGGCTAAGTCATTATGTTCAGCACTGCATTTGCGGTTGAAATCTTAATGCACTTATAGCTGATAGCTCCTTGTACCTAGGAAACTGCTACAATGTTCATTGGCTTGGCTGGAGTCCACACTATTGTATGTGGCTTTACAAACCCCAGCTCATTGAATTCTAACAAAAGCAGTTGATTAAGCAAGGGACAAAGTGCAGTCTACAAATAGGTATGTTCTCAGATAAGACCATAAAAATAACAGAAAGCCACCACAAAAAGGACTGTACAAAAATAAAGACATTGCCATCTTGGATCTGATCTTGAAAGTTACTTTGCCCTATTTACTTTTGGAGAGGCTATTGATTTTATGGAAGAAAAAGAAAAGCTGTTAAAAAGCATACAGGAAATCTGGATCTATCTATCTATCTATCTATCTATCTATCTATCTATCTATCTATCTATCTATCAGGTTCTACTAGCTTCATTGTACACTTATTTGATTTTGTTCATCCCCTTAGTGTAAGGCTGTGTTCACATAAGCACTTTTAACTCTGTCAGTCTGTTCCAGCAGAGTTTTCGGCTAGTGTTGATCCAGCATCAAAGTGCTCGTGTAGAACACTTTGCGATGCTCGGGTGCTCCACCGAGCACGCAAGCACAGCGGAAGAGCCCAAGTATAAACCAGGCATCCGCTGCTCTGAAGAGGGGATGGTGTCGGGACTCTAGTTTGGCTTCGGAGTCCCTGCTCTGACTCCATATATAGCTATGTCCATATATGGAGTCAGTGCTTCGGGACACCCAGTGTATTTAAATCTAATTCAAACTCGCAACCTTCTGCATTAGAGACAAGGCACTTAACCACTCAGCTATAATAGCTGCATAGCCAATTACTAAAAAGATAAATAAATAAAGAGACTTCTACTGTAGAGGAATACTTACTACTAGTAGGTATTCCTATACAGTAGAAGTCTCTTTTTTTTAAGTGACTGGCTGTGATGCAGAAGCTGTGAGTTCAAATCCCATCACAAACTTTTTCAGAAATAGAGCTAAACTTAATTTAAATATATATATATATATATATATATATATATATATATGTAAGTTTTTAGCTATAATATATTTACACATATTATTATATATTTAGAATATATTATAACACATGTAAATATATTATGGCTAAAAACATCAGTAGTAGTTTCCCACAAATTATGAAGTATGATTTTATCTATCTATCTATCTATCTATCTATCTATCTATCTATCTATATATATATATATACATATATGTAATTTTTTTGGGTAATTACACATTTATTTTGTGCCATACATTTTTTACAATTACTAACAAAAAATATAAAACATATAAATCTAATTTAACCTCTATTTATGAAAAAGTTTGCGACGGGAGTTGAACTCACAGCTTCTGCATCACTGCCCAGAATGTTAACCACTACACTATACAGCTGCAAAGCCAGTTAGTAAAAAATAAAAATAAATATGATACTTCTACGGTAGAGGAATACTTACTACTAGTAAGTATTCCTATACAATTTAACCTCTGCGGCTTTTCGGCATATATGTGCTTTGTGTACTGTTTTTTGTCTGGCTAAAAGCCGGTTATAGTGAATTCCGGCAGTCTGTTCTTCCGCTGGAACACACTGCCTTATTAAAAGCGCAGATGTGAACACAGCCTAACTTTGTTATTTTCTGTCATAGATGCAGGTCACAAGACACATTTGTATATTTATCGATGTGTCGTGGATTCTTGCCTTTCCTCTAGGCGGAACATATCCTTAGGTGACACAAGGTGACAAAACAGTTGTTTAAGACAAAGATAATTTTGTGATATGCCCATCAGATATTTGTCTACATGGTTGTGTTGTGAATGTCAAGGATTATTTCATCAGAGATTTGAACTAAGGTTGGGCCGAAAACATCGGTATATGGAGACAACGAAAGTATGGACTGAAGAAAGTGTACGTTCTGACAATACACTACGCCATTACTCTGCAATAGTATCAGTAAAGCCATAAAGAGTTTTATAGGCAGGCGTGCTGGGAGGGAGCTAAGAAGTCTCCTGCTAACAACTTTCATGGAGCTGTCATCCACAAGGTGCCCCATGGGAGCTGTGAAAGGTAGGATTCTCTATATATTCCGGAATCAAGCAGTGCACTTCAATAGGCAGGGATCACTACGTGTCTCTGCAATTAGCTGCAACCTACAATCTTGTTCTGACAAATTAGAGCATTTTCATGAGCTCATTTTTTACACACTGTCAGTCCTGTAGAAAAGGCTGGGGGTGGGTAATGTCATGGAATTGGTAGAGCATCCTCGCTATCAGAACCTACAGTATCTATAGATAGATGAAAGGGCCACAGCATACAATACACGAGCTTGCGATAGGGACCATACTGACTTCATTATATGTTTCCCAGACATAATATAAGCATATTAAAATGTACAATCAGATTTTCACATTAATAAAGGCTGCTGATGAAAAACTGCAGGGTGTACTAGTTCCGCAAGCTGTCCACAGTGTGAAGGTTTCCATAATTCCTTAATATAACCGAAGGCCGTCTCTTAGAAAAAGTCTATGTGCAGATTCAGACCAGCATGTTGTTGAATATTTGCCAGCAATTAGCTGCGTCATTATGTTTTAAAATGTATAAGGGTTCATTTTTATGTTACCTATGGTCTTAAAAAGAAGAATTTACCATGAAAGGAGAGCAGAATATTCACATGGTACATCGTTTCATCCCGCAGTATGCCAGGATAATGAATAGTGCTCAGCAGATATTTCCTACACAGGCACAGGCATCCCATAGAGGTACAGACCTGTAATGGACTGTATTGCAGTCTCATTAAGTGACTGGAGGTTCCCATTAAAAATTGTGGTCAGATATTGTAGGCAGGAGTAATACAATCTACATGTAGATAAATCTGCATTAGGCTCTGTTCACATCTACATGGAAGCCTCTGTTCCAGATTCCATCCAAAGCAGCACGCAGCACTTATTTTTTTTGCTAAAATGACCGACATTATAGTAGAACCCAATGGACACCATTGTGAGTCAGAATAGTCCACCAGGCGCTGTAAGTGTCCATCAAGTGATGGATCCCTCACAGTTTCAATTCCGTTTATTTTCTACTCTTATGAAGGAACTAAAAAAATATAAGTTCCAATCTGATATAAACTTAAAATTATTAGTTTGTGAGTCCAAGAGAAGCTGTAATACCTTGGAAACAGCTCTTTTGGTAGAACATAGAAACGTGTGAGAAGATCCATTCTTTGACAATTCCTGGAATTCCTTGATTGACCTTGCCATCTTGACTACAGCTTCTACTTGGTTGATCATAGGATTGTGTTCATGGCTTTTCTAAAAATCACGTGCTTATATTTCCTTAGAAAGCTCTGCGTAGAACAGGGAGATGAACGTCAAGGCTTCAGCCTGATTTCTACAAGTAAAGTAGGAATAGTGAGTTCTGACCACCATCAAGTGATATGTAGTGATGCAATGTCTCCGAGATCAAGTAACCATAAACAGAAGTGTAATCTGGTATACTTAGCTTCTCCCCCCACTTTGAGTGACTATTATGTCTATATTTAGTATGTCCACATATACACTCATAACTGTGACTACTACTGTGTTGGTAGGCCTAACAGGGTTGCCAGAGATAATAAAAATCTCTAGACAACCCCTACAATGGCTTGAAAAAAATCATGATATACTCCCCCGGTACTCCAGTGCCGTTCTGTGCAGGCTGGTCCTGTACTTCTGCCGCAATTTGCTTACAGACAGGAGCAGTGGTGTACCAGGATACTGCATGTGACCTGTCTACAGCTGAGGACAGCGATTGGCTGTAGCTGTCATGTGCCGAATCCTGGTACGTCACTGTGCATGGCATTGACACTGTGATGTGCACAGAAACATGCAAGTATACTAAACATCACAGCGGCAGCCCATCATTGTCTACACCGGTAGACTGCTGAGGGCAGTGATTGGCTGTAGCTGTCATGTGCCGAATCCTGGCACGTCACTGTGCACGGCATTGACACGGTGATGTGCACAGAAACATGCAAGTACAGTATACTGAACTTCACAGCGGCAGTCCATCACTATCCTCACCGGTACAGTGCTTAGGACAGTGTTTGGCTGCAGCTGTCATGTGCCGAATCCTGGCACGTCACTGTGCACGGCATTGACACTGTGATGTGCACAGAACAGAAACATACAAGTACAGTATACTGAATGTCACTGCTGCAGCCCATCACTGTCATCACCTGTACACTGCTGAGGGCAGTGATTGGCTGCAGCCTTCATGTGCCGAATCCTGGCACGTCACTGTGCACGGCATTGACACTGTGATGTGCACAGAAACATACAAGTACAGTATACTGAATGTCACTGCTGCAGCCCATCACTGTCATCACCGGTACACTGCTGAGGGCAGTGATTGGCTGCAGCTGTCATGTGCCGAATCCTGGCACGTCACTGTGCACGGCATTGACACTGTGATGTGCACAGAAACATGCAAGTACAGTATACTGGATGTCACTGCAGCAGCCCATCACTGTCATCACCGGTACACTGCTGAGGGCAGTGATTGGCTACAGCTGTCATGTGCTGAATCCTGGCACGTCACTGTGCACGGCATTGACACTGTGATGTGCACAGAAACATGCAAGTACAGTATACTGGATGTAACTGCAGCAGCCCATCACTGTCATCACCGGTACACTGCTGAGGGCAGTGATTGGCTGCAGCTGTCATGTGCCAAATCCTGGCACGTCACTGTGCACGGCATTGACACTGTGATGTGCACAGAAACATGCAAGTTGCAAGTACAGTATACTGGATGTCACTGCAGCAGCCCATCAATGTCATCACCGGTACACTGCTGAGGGCAGTGATTGGCTGCAGCTGTCATGTGCCGAATCCTGGCACGTCACTGTGCACGGCATTGACACTGTGATGTGCACAAAACAGAAACATGCAAGTACAGTATACTGAATGTCACTGCTGCAGCCCATCACTATCCTCACCGGTACACCAAGGGCAGTGATTGGCTGCAGCTGTCACTGCTGTTGCTTGCAAATCAGCAGGACTACCGGACCAGCACTGCAGGAAACCACACTGAAGAAACGGGTGATTATATCATGTTTTTTTGTTTTGTTTAGTTTTTTTAAGCAATTGTAGGGGCTTTCTTGAGATTTTGAATACCAGGTTAGTAGTATAAAAGGAGGACATCTGTAACGCTTGCATACAGTGAGTACAGTGTTATGCTGTATAAGTATAATATTGGAGATGTTGATTCCCTATATGCTTTTTAACAGCTTTTCTTCATCATCCACAAAATCAATAACCCTTCCAAGAGTAAAGAGGCCAAAGTAACATTCAGGAGTCAGATCCATGGTAACAATCTCTTTCTTGTTGGACAGTCAGTTCAATGTTTTTCCGCATATCCAACTTTCATGGTTATCCAATTCAGCTCCCTTGCTCTAATCAGAAGACTTCAGTAATGCTCATGGTTTTTATACTGGGGATCAAAGTATGGAGCTGATGTTCACTGTGTGTACTCCCCGGGGTGTTACCGAAGTTTCTAGTTATATGTTCCAAAGCCAACAATGATGAGAGAAGAGGAATGACAACCCGGTAGTTGCTGGGATCCTGCAGAAGGGACTGTTTTTTAGAGGAGGATACGAGGAGTTTTATGTAAAGTGAATAATGAGCATTGAAAAAGCAATATATTTTTCTACCTCCGACATGCCAGAGTCCACATCTTCCCAACAGACTATCATTAGCATATTTGATTAAACTTCATACTTATCAGCGACTTAGAACAGCACAAAGACAGAGATAAAACGCCATGTCCCAGAGCTTGCTGCTTCTTATTATCCGTTGATCTGTTTATCCTTGTCTTACTGTAGACTTTCTCATCTGCATCATCCTAGCATTTATTTCACTCTTTAGCAGTTTTACTATTTTCCAATGAGCTAAATGCTTCCTATGCATTGGTATGGAGGACTTTTTTATATGATGTACCAGATGTGTACAATGAGAATCTTGGAGAGAAAAAAAATGGCAGCTCGATGCACAGTGAAGGTGCATTCACACGGCCTGAGAATCGGTCCTGGTCGTTCCTGACAATCATTTTCCCTAAAATGGTGGTTAAAAAAAAAATCATACTCACTTCATCCATTTGCATGCGACGAGGCTGCCGCAACAATTTTGATTGAAGATCCCGGGAGAAATCTCATGCACAGTGACGTATGACGTCACCACACCGGCCAGCGCGATGACGTCATCACACACTGCGCAAGATTTCGCACTGGATCTTCAATAAGGATGGCTGGGGCAGACTCTTTACGATGAAATGCATAAGGTGAGTATTTTTTACAGATTAACCCTTGACAGCCCTCAATGGTCATCTCAGATGCTGCAATCAGCGATGAACGCGGCATCTGAGGGGTTTAATGGCAGGGTGTGGTGCAAACGCCATTGCCTGTCATTGATTCCGCTATTAACAAAGAAATGCACTTCGTGACAAAGTAATTCGTCACAAAGCGAATCTCTTTGGGACGAATTGAAGTTTTGAGAACTTCGCTCATCTCTAGTGAGTGAGGCCATTTCATAAATTTCACCAAAGACAAACTCGAAACCGGCACAAAAAAACACCACAAATGATTAATTCTCTCCATAGTTTTTTTTTTTACCAGCATTTTGAGATTTTGAGTTTTTGTGCATTATTTGTTCCCTAGGCATTTTTGGGACATCCTTGCATGCGCTAGGAGTAGAGTGTTTTGTAGACCTTTTCTCATCGATTTTGATATAGAGAAAAGTCACATGTGTTTTTTACAAGCCACAAATGCGAAGAAAAAGATGTAGTGTGCCAGCACCCGTCTGGAAGGGGAGGGTACAGTGATTCCCTTTATAAATGTAGAAGCCATTTGAAAATTTAGGTTAAAATGCTAATTCATTGGTGCTTGGAAGTGAACTTGAGGTCAGATTAATATATTGTAGTGGCATGAAGGTAGCCAAGCTCTGGACACATGTACTGTCCATCAGATAATGTGTGAAGCTAACACGGGAAGGTGTTGACATGGACTCTCAGCCGTTTATTAGGAACTTTTACGTCTGCTTTTTCTCAGTTGTCCTGTTACTGCTTTCACTGTACAGTATATAGGACGCCTATTGTTGTAAAGAAAATACATATTACCTCTTTTTTGTGTAGGTTTCTGAAATCTGCAAATTACAAATTGTTATGTACTCTACGATTGCTGTATCACTTACTTAGGGTTTATGCAAACGGCCATTGGTCGGCCTTTCTGTGCATTGCGGTCTGCAATTTGCGGTCCCCAATGCACGGGCAACATCCATGCGGATTCCACAGACTGATCCAGACCCATTCAAGTTGCCGTGGAGGCAAGGACAGAAACCCCACGGAAGCCTCTGTTCCGCACCGACCTTCCGGATTTTTGTATAGCCGCTGAGTTATTCAATAAAATGTATCTGTATAGCGCCACCTGCTGTTTGTTCTTTTCCTTATTTCTTGTCCACCTCACTGAGGTGGTCGCACACACTTGGTTTAAATCTTCGATTGTCACCAGCCATATCTTCTGTTAGTAGTTGTGGCAGTTGAAGGGAAGGAGCTACAGCTGAAAGGGCACACCCTCTGGAAAAGGACAGGTCTCCTGAGCTGCCAGCTTGAAATAAATCTAGCAGAGCAAAGAATGGGGAGGACTCTGAAGCCATGTGGGGTACTGGGCTGGTTCTAGCTTTGTTAGAAAGAGATTGTCATGTACTAAATCATGTCTAATTTTCAATTTTTTCCATCAATCATGGCATAACGCCTTTATTATGTCGAGACTTCCTGTTCTGTACAGGTAACTTTCAGTAGCATCTCATTATTATCACAGGCATCTCAGTAAAACACAGGATACACTATTGGTGTGATAGGTGATATCAT
The DNA here is from genome assembly GCA_033119425.1 of Bufotes viridis. NCBI lineage: Eukaryota > Metazoa > Chordata > Amphibia > Anura > Bufonidae > Bufotes > Bufotes viridis. The sequence continues at coordinate 171,452,228 of CM065590.1, forward strand.
AGCTTATCTACTACCTCCTGACCTCTGCACAGGTCACAGATTTAGAGCATGGTGTAGTCCTACTCCAAAGTTGCATTTAGGCCACGTCCCTTTTTTATGAAGCCACTCCCCCTCATTGGACAATGCGGAAAAAGCTTAGAAAAGGGTGCAAAATAGTTGGTAAATATGATGCAAAGTGTGCAAAATGCACGCAAAAAAAGATACGTTTTCAATAGTAAATCCAATGAAGCGTTCCCTTTAACGTGTTTGTCAGATTTTACTCTCACAAAGGTATAGTACTTTATATCGATCAGTGCCTTACGTAGAAATAGGAGCCTAGAAATAATTATGGAGGGCAGACATCATAAACTAACAGTTACCTCAGAGGTCTGGACACGAGTCAGGGATTTGATTTATCATGGCAACTATTACTAGCCACCATGGCAACTAATGGGGTCATTTATCAAACTGGTATAAAGTAGAACTGGGTTAGTTGCCCATAGCAACCAATCAGATTCCACCTTTCATTTTTTCATTTCACAGCTACTTTAGAAATTGAAAAGTGAAATCAGATTGGTTGCTATGGGCAACTAAGCTAGTTCTACTTTACACCAGTTTTGATAAATGACCTCACTGTGGTAGCAAATATCACTGGGTTTTCAGTATATAATATTACAGCTATCAGTGTTCCTGCCAGATATAAGCAGTAACGTTTCAGGGTAAGGTAAAACTTTGCCCTCACTAAGGAGAGAAGGTTAAAAGTATAGTAAATCCACACTGCACAAAGACAATGCGTTTCTTTGTGACTGAATGGCTGTTGGCAGATGTTCCTTTAGCAAAGCGCCATTGCTACAATAGTTTTTCACACATCAGATCTTAGGAGCGGCCATAGCGAGCTAGTAGGAAAGTGTCACAGTGTAAAGCCTGAGCCGAGCTCCTGATCACAACTTGAAGAAGAAAAGAACGAATGGCCCAGCACCCCCACACAGTGCAAATCAGATTAGAGGGAACGGTATAAAAACAGCAGACCTTCTGCGGGGTGTGGGAACAGAGGGACCTATCACCCTATTAGATAGGGCTAATAGATCAGATGTCAGTTGTGCCGAGGAGCGTGCCATGGTAGAATCGCACTAAAACGTATTAGTGGCACTGGTGACCGGATCACATGCTGCCAGCAGACAGATGGTAACACAACTCTAATTCATAACGACATTTTAGTGGTTTTATTCATGAGTCTTGTTTGTGACTTTACGATTTTTACCATAATGGACTTACACTGAATCTTTTCAAGTAGATTAGCATTCTAAATATCCATAGTAATGGAGAAGTCACAGTGCCTTCCAAAAGTATTCATCGACTCTGTTTTTTTTTTCTTTTTTGTTGCATATGACCTGAAATTTAAAATGGATTATAATTTAGATTTTATGTCAAACATCATGTGGCACACTCCCGAAATACATGGAAGAAGGTTCTCTGGTCAGATGAGACTACAATTGAACCTTTTGGCCACCATGGGCCCCGGAACGGAACAACGGATGCGGAAAGAACTCGATGTGCTGTTTGCATCTTTTGTGGCCCCATTGAATAGAATCGCTCCGCACTCGTTCCGCAAAATTGCGGAACAGATGCAGACCCATTCATACGATCGTGTGAATGAGCCCTAAGATTGGAGGGGGTCCGACTCCTGGTACCCCCGTCGATCAGCTGTTTGAAGAGACCACAGCTCTGGTATGAGCACTGCGTTCCCTTCACTGTTTATCTGCTCACTGTCAGCACTGCAGCGTTGAGCAGGTGTAATTACAACTCTGCCGTCCCATGCACTTCAATGAGAAGGAGCAGTTGTAGTTACACTCCGTCCCATTCAAGTGAATGGGACAGAGGCGCTGTTATTACACTGCTCACCGCTGCAGTGCCGACAGTGAGCAGGTAAACAGTGAAGAGAACGCAGTGCTTATTTCAGCGATGCCGTCTCTTCAAACAGCTGATCAGCAGGGGTGCTGAGAGTCGAACCCCAGCCCATCTGATATTGATGACCTATCCTGAGAAGAGGGTAACGTAATTAAAGCAGCACTCCAAACCCAAATAGGGTATAGTTCATTTCAGAAAAACTCCACTCGGTACCTGGTAATGGTCCATGGGATGAGTGGTGCACGCGGATGCGGACAAAGGCTGATTGTCCCACCAGACGTAGAAAATGTAGAAAATCCACAGCACTCAGTATATTCAGATGATCTTGTGGTTTATTGAGGAGCAACAAACTTAGCGACGTTTCGACCTGGGGTCTTTATCAAGCCAAGCGCTTGATAAAGACCACAAGTCGAAACATCGCTATGTTTGTTGCTCTTCAATAAACCACAAGAACATCTTAATATACCGAGTGCTGTGGATTTTCTTCATTTTCTATCCTGGGAATAGGTCATAAATATTAGGAATCGGACAACACCTTTAAACCACACCAAAGCAGCCGATTGATGGGGCTGACTTGTGTTGCCCCCCCACTCATCTGATGTTGATGACATATTCTGAGGATAGATCATCAGAATCTATGTACTGGAAAACCCCTTTAATTATTGTTTGTGTCACAGCATAAAATATTTAGCATCTTCAAAGTGTCATTCATGTTGTGTTTTTCAAATGGTAAAAGCCCCCCAAAAACTCAATTTTATTTCCAGCATGTAATGCAACAAAACAGGAAAAACACAATGGGGGAGGGTGCATACTGGCGCAAGGCCCTGTATATCAGTCTGTAATTCTGGAAATATTTGAGGATTAAAATAAAATGTTTGTACTATTCTTGGACAGAAATCAGCACTGCAGAAATCCATTTACAATTGAAGTCTTTATCAAATCATGCTTAAAGACGCACACGGCAATCTTACATAGACAAGATATAACCTTCCTGTATGCGTGTTTAAAATGGGTGATCCAAACAAAAAAAATTCTATAGTTTTAAAACCAGCACCTGGATCTGAATACTTTTGTAATTGCATGTAATTAAACATTTAGCATAGCCACTGAGATATTCAATGAAATCTATCTGTATAGCGCCACCTGATGTTTGTTTTTGTCTTATTTCTTTGTCCTGCTCACTGAGAAGGCCGCACGTGCTCAGTTTCATCCTTCTACTGAGCATGGACACGCCTCCTGAGCTGTGATAGGGAGAGCATGGACACGCCCCCTTTAGGTGCAGCAGAAAAGACACTCCCCTTGAGCTGCCAGCTTGATATAAATCTAGCAGAGCAATGAATGTGGAGATCTCTGGATCCTTGTGAGGCACAGGGCTGGTTCTAGCTTTGTTAGAACAAAATTGTGATGTCTGATTCTCATTTTTTACATAAGTCATGGGATAACCCCTTTAAATATGATTCAATAAAGTCTTTTGTTTTCAAGGGATCTTTGCAGTGCTGGATACAAGATTTGCGTTGTATGCTTGACACACTATATACACACTTCCTCAAGTTGAGTAGGTGGAGTGGTGGAGCTGGTGTTTTCATGCTATTTTTTAATTTTTTTTTATTTTCTTCCTACACACTACAAACACATTACATTGGGCATTTGTTTCATAAATTTTAAGCAGGCATTTCATCATGCTCACACAACATATGCATGCTAGGTAGACATTATGCTATCAACCTTATGTTCAAAATGAATCAGAATCTCTGGAAGCTCTATCCATGATGTATTATGGCACCATCAGAGGTTCTTATGTTCTCAGGTCGTAATCTAGAACAATAGATGCATACATTTATTATGCTGCATCTAACTAACCATTGTAACATAATCTACATGTCATATTCTATATCAAAAGCTACTGAAGCTCACTAATAATGGTCGAGAAGATTACAAGTAGCAATAGCTAGGCTTTCCTTTGTTCGATTCAGTTCGCTGCCCTGTACTCTATCTATAGACCCTAACAAAAGGCAGTGTGTCTTACTGGAACCCCCCCCCCCCTTCCCATGGCCACTTCACCCAAAGCTCATTCCCCTGCAATCCTTCACTAGATACAGTTTTGGTTCTGCTCGCTTACCTTTAACAAAACAGTTTGTTACATTTTGTGTGGTATTGGCTTTTTACAAAAAAATAAAAAATACCAAATTTTTCTCCAATTATTGAATTTGGAGCTAATCATTTTTGGGCCATGTTTGAGTTGACATCTATAAGTATAATTTCCTACTACATTTAAGCTCTGCATCATGGCTTCTTTTTATAATGAAATCCAAAAAGCTCTGCTGGATCCATCACTTGCTAAATACCAGCAGCACCGCATGGACCCCATTGACTTAGAATGGGATATGTTGAGGAGTCAGTTGTTTTTCACATCAAGTGTGGCAGGCAGGGCTACTGTAGTTTTCCCTTTATCATGATGGAATCTGTGATGGAAACACCTTCAAAGATGTGAAGATATGATGTGAGCCTTACCAACCTACGGTAATGCATAATTCATTTTTACTAATTATTAAAGTGTTTAGAGAATACAGAGCTCTCATCATACTGTCATTACGTGTTTATGCTTCTTCCATCGCTGATATTAGATTCCCTAATATGAGCTTCCAAACTGAAGAAGAGGGTGACAGTTAGGGCTTCCATCTCTGATATTGTAAGCCCTAATATGAGCTTCCAAACTGAAGAAGAGGGCCACAGTTAGGGCTTCCATCTCTGATATTGTAAGCCCTAATATAAGCTTCCTAAACTGAAGAAGAGGGCCACAGTTAGGGCTTCCATCTCTGATATTGTAAGCCCTAATATAAGCTGCCAAACTGAAGAAGAGGGCCACAGTTTGGGCTTCCATCTCTGATATTGTAAGCACTAATATGAGCTTCCAAACTGAAGAAGAGGGCTATACAGTTAGGGCTTCCATCTCTGATATTGTAAGCCCTATTATGAGCTTCCAAACTAAAGAAGAGGACCACAGTTAGGGCTTCCATCTCTGATATTGTAAGCCGTATTATGAGCTTCCAAACTGAAGAAGAGGGCTACAGTTAGGGCTTCCATCTCTGATATTGTAAGCCCTATTATGAGCTTCCAACTGAAGAAGAGGGCCACAGTTAGGGCTTCCATCTCTGATATTGTAGGCCCTAATATGAGCTTTCAAACTGAAGAAGAGGGCCACAGTTAGGGCTTCCATCTCTGATATTGTAAGCCCTAATATAAGCTTCCAAACTGAAGAAGAGGGCTACAGTTAGGGCTTCCATCTCTGATATTGTAAGAAGAGGAGGGCTACAGTTGTACTTCGGCATCATTCATGCAAGTCTGGTCTTTATGGCTTTGCTTTCCAAGCAGTTGCACTTCATCTAATATGAAATACATGCCTTCTCCTGAGAGGTTACAGGAAAGGCCAGCAGAAATCTCACTTATATTAATTTTTGCACCTTTCAGATGAAATCTAATTAAAGCTATGACCTAGTCAATTGAAAATCTCTTTGTGTTTGCTGCTTCTTGTTATATTGATGAGGAGAGCATGGATGTACCAGGCAGGGATTAGTGCTGTGCTGGAGACTCCAGAATACTCCAGACACAATCAATGGCCCCGCTGTCCTGTCTGTTGTCTGTGATTTTATCTTCAGATGGTAGATCACACACCTTTGGAGACACTGGCAAGAAATAAAATCCTGCTTGTACGTGCAAAAGTCAATATCCAGCATCTCTGTGCCAACAAGGTGAATAAAAGAAACTCATACATCTGAAATTCTTCATATTTGTGTTCATGGAAGTTAGCAGAATCCGTTCTTTATTAATCCCAGGCGTGGTTGTAAATGTTTCTTTAGATGTTGCCCCCACCTCGTTTATGGTTTTAATTATGAAACAGGATTTACATTTCCATTTTTACTTTACGTTCCTTCTGAAGATAACATGTGCCTCCTCCTCATTCGCTTGTCTTGTCTTCAAGTCAGCTTCTTCCCTCTTGCCATTTTGTCAGCATAATATGCTTTCTGAAACATGTAATTCTTTGCTCAAACATGACATTGATTCGTGCTTTATGTTAAAGTGCAGTTTCCCCTGACAATAAATATTTGACGGAGGCAAAGAGACACATCGGCAGAGGCTGAAATCTGTACCTAAGCAGCCTAAGCAATGCATTCTGGGTAGTAGCCTTCACAAAAGTGGTGGATGAAAAAACCCGAGGAAGAACCAAAGGCTGTGAAACAACGCCGCTCTCTTCACGTGTGATGGAAGTTCAATGTCATGCGTACTTCACGCCCCCCATCCATCGAGCTAGCAGTGACATTCCAAGCTTTTTCCAAGCTCCTCATAAATTAGGTTAGGTGCTAGGAGATTCATGTCAACCCAAACCCTATACAGTCACATCTGTGCTAGCTCCAGCAGCCATGGCCGGGAGAGATGGAGTCATAAAATCCATCATGGTTATGTTTTAACCTCCTGCCCCTGATTTATCTTACAACAATAGAGCTCACCAGAGCTTATAATAATCGTATAAAATCTTCAGGATGTAAAAGAAAAAAGAATTAAATAATGTCGGAATAGATCAAGTCTCTCCCTTTATGCTTTAAGTGGGCGTTTTATTGCAGCACTTCGGGAGGAACAGACAATTTAGGTCATCAGGAGAAGAATCAGGACCTTGACTCCTTCAGTTATATAGGATATAATCTGCAAAATATTTGCTTATGTGCATATCACACATGATCAGAACGGAGATGTAATAGGCAGATGTCAGATAGAGTAACAAAAGAGTAAGAGCTTGTTCACACCAGCTTTGTGTTTTCCGTATTTCTGTTCCATCAAAGAAAAAGCTCTTTCCGTTGTTTCTTTTTTTTACATTGAAGGCAATGAATGACAAATAGAAATGGAAGGTGTTCTGTTTGTATCCACCATTCAGTCTGTTAATGGATCTATTTTTGTATTGTGGAACAGAAATATGGAAAGTATAATGTTGTGTTTGTAAGGAAGAAAGAAGACATTAGTAATATTATTACACTCTACTATCTATCTATATCTATCTATCTATCTATCTATATCTATCTATCTATCTCTATATCTATCTATCTATCTATCCATCTATCTATATCTATCTATCTATCTATCTATCTATCTATCTATCTATCTATCTATCTATCTATCTATCTATCTCATATCTATCTATCTATCTATCTATCTATCTCATATCTATCTATCTATCTATCTATCTATCTATCTATCTATATATCTATATCTATCTATCTATCTATCTATCTATCTATCTATCTATCTCTATCTATCTATCTATCTATAGCTATCTATCTATCACCTATCTATCCATTATAGAAACATAGAAACATAGAATGTGTCGGCAGATAAGAACCATTTGGCCCATCTTGTCTGCCCAATATACTGAATACTATGAATATCCCCTGGCCCTATCTTATATGAAGGATGGCCTTATGCCTATCCCATGCATGCTTAAACTCCTTCACTGTTTTTGCAGCTACCACTTCTGCAGGAAGGCTATTCCATGCGTCCACTACTCTCTCAGTAAAGTAATACTTCCTGATATTACTTTTAAACCTTTGCCCCTCTAATTTAAAACTATGTCCTCTTGTAGCAGTTTTTCTTCTTTTAAATATTCTCTCCTCTTTTACCGTGATGATTCCCTTTATGTACCGTATTTTCCGGCGTATAAGACAACTTTCTAACACTAGAAATTATTTTCAAAAGTCGGGGGTCGCTGCCACCAATGATGAGAGAGGGGTGGAGGAGTGGCCTGTGGTTTATTTATTTTGTGAAGAAACGATATTATAGATATACAAATTACCAGTATCGGTATCTTTGTGCCCAAGTGTCTGTCGCCGTTTTGTGCCCTTCAGCCACTGCCTAATCCATTCAACAATATGTGAGCTCAAGCTCAAAGACTGCAGTTTATTGATAAGCCTTCTATGTGGGACAGTATCAAATGCCTTACTAAAGTCCAGATAAGCGATGTCTACTGCACCTCCGCCATCTATTATTTTAGTCACCCAATCTAAAAAGTCAATAAGATTAGTTTGACATGATCTCCCTGAAGTAAACCCATGCTGTTTTTTATCAATCAACCCATGGGTTTTTAGATGTTCCACAATCCTCTCCTTGAGTATGGTTTCCATTAATTTCCCCACTATTGATGTCAGGCTTACTGGCCTATAGTTGCCCGATTCCTCTCTACGACCTTTCTTGTCAATTGGCACAACGTTTGCTAATTTCCAATATTCTGGGACGACACTATCTATCATCGACACTATCTATCTATCTATCTATCTATCTATCTATCTATCTATCTATCGTCTATCTATCATCTATCTATCCATCTATTTATCTATCTATCTTCTATCTATCTATCTATCTATCTATCTATCTATCTATCTATCTATCTATCTATCTATCTATCTATACATCTAATATCTATCTATCTATCTATCTATCTATCTATCTATCTATCTATCTCATATCTATCTATCTATCTATCATCTATTTATATATCTATCTCATCTATCTATCTCATATCTATCTTATCTATCTATCATCTATCTATCTATCTATCTATATCCATCCATCCATCCATCCATCCATCCTGGGCCATTCCATTCACTTCTATGGGACGGCTCCTTCCTAATAAAGTGTATAAAAACAAGCCGTCCCATTGATCTATTGAAGTGAATGGGACGGCTTAGGTGTAGTTACACCTGCGGTTGCGACATCGAAGGGAAGCGAACAGTGAAAGGAAGTCTGCTCTGGCATGGTGCGCGTCTTCTCTTCAACCAGCTGATCAGCAGGGATGCCAAGAGTCGGACCCCCGCTGATCTGGTATTGATGACCTATCCTTGTTTTACGGGCGGTCAACTGCACGTGCCAGATCTGTCTCAGAAACCGATTTTCCCATTGACTTCATGGGAAATGAGATGCTGCGGTTCCTAACTGCGTCATGACTGCATCACTACTGCGCCGTGTGGTTGTTCCCGTACACCATATGGCAGTCTACCTTTTAGGAGGATATCATTGACACATTTTCTGTTCTTTTCTTGTGGCTGTCATTAGTCTGGATAAAGTTTGTTTTAGCTCTTGAAAGCTCTTTGGAATGGATCGGCGCACTGCATAGATATTTCTGGCATAGTTCTAGAACAGAACATTCAGTGATGTCACTGAGAAGTGCGCATTGTTTAGTCCTGCTGTTCTAGTGGCTGAATACATATAACATGCGCAATCCACAGATTTACCCACAAATGAATCAGCAGATTACCCATGGTTGTATATAATCCATTCTATTCCTAGGCTGAGATTACATATTCTTCTGATGGGCTGGCTGGAAGCCTTTGAGGACTTGTGAGAATGTTCCTTAGGCTGAAATGAGTGATTTAAATTAGGTCCAGATAATACACTAATTACTCTTATACAATTCCCCTTCTCCTAATTGACTGACATAGTAAAAATGTTTGAGCCTGAGCGCAGCATGGATCTGCAGAATTACTCCTCCCTGCATCAAACACTGAGAATACTGGGAAGTTCGGGTCATCTGGTTAAGTGCTGTAATGATGTCAGGTGCCTGCCGGGCTCACCATGAACAAACATCAGAGGTGCTCTGTATGACAGCATCATGAAATATACACTCCGCAACCTCCACACCAGGGGAGCCCCTGGGGAGCTGCTCAGCTAACCTTCAATGGAGAGCAGCTCCTCTCCGAAAGCCAGGAAGATCGAAAGGAGCCGGTTCTCCCGGCACAGGAGAAGCAAATAAGTAGCGTCTCAGCGTCTGATCCAGGGAATGGTGTGGGGTGTTTGACCGCAACACAGAGGGATGGGTCACAGAGACAGACAAACCATAAAATCTATTTGTCTTATCTTTGTATCTATCTATCTATCTATCTATCTATCTATCTATCTATCTATCCAGTGTCGGACTGGGGTACCTAGGGCCCACCAGTAAAATTTATTTTGGGGGCCCACCGTACGGATACATTCAAATATAATAAATAATCTAACAAGTTTTTTATATGAACATGGGCTGGTGGAGGTGCTATACACTGTATATATGTATGTAGTGCAGTAAGTTTAATGTGTTATGTGCCACTTGTGCAGGGGGTGGGAGACTAGAGGCCTACTTTGCCCTGGGGCCCACCGAGGGATTCCCCTGTACCCCTGTGGGCCAGTCCGAGCCTGTATCTATCTATCTCATGTCTATCTGTCTATCTATCTATCTATCTATCTATCTATCTATCTATCTATCTATCTATCTAATCTATCTATCTATTATCTATCTATCTATCTATCTATCTCATATCTATCTATCTCATATCTATCTATCTATCTATCTATCTCCTTAAACAGGAGCAGATAAGACATTTCCAATGTCTTATGAAATGCTAGATCATAATCTTTTGTTAAGTATGATAACATGAAGTATAAGAACTATTTAGCAGTTTTTTAGCTCTGACATAGGGAAGCACTGGATGGAAAGAAAGTTCATCCATGAATATGACTCTCAGAACTTGCGGAGACGAGTAGATATTATGTGCTCGGCACTTACGGCCTTTGGGAATAACATGGTTTTTAAGGATGACTGTGCTAGATATTAGTGCCAAATCTCCCATCTGCCACATTATCCCGGGCTCTGTCAAACTTTGCCCTTTGATTAGTGTAGATCTGTTTTGTAAAAAGATTAACCCTGCCACTGCATCAACAGCTCTCACTATACAGGAAAGAATACATAGATTTGTATAATTGATGCCAAATGCCAAAGTCTAATCCCCTAAAAGTTATAATTCATGTTGCCTTGGTGCTCTGCGGTCCGTCTGTGTGATCCCGACCAAGGACAACATCTGCATAGAGCTTTTCTCCCCGTGTTCTAGAGGTTTCCTCTCATTTCCTCCCATGTTCCAAACACATACTAATAGATTCATTGGATTTCCTTGAAACTGACCGTAATGAGAAAGTACAATGGCGAACGTGAATGGTCTATATATATCTGTACAGAATATGTCGGTGCTGTATAAGTTTCGATGCTTATGTTTAAAGATAAGGGCTCTTTCACACTTGCGTATTTCTTTTCCGGCATAGAGTTCCGTCGTCGGGTCTCTATGCCAGAAAAATCCTGCTCAGGATTAGCCCAATGCATTCTGAATGGAGAGAAATCCATTCAGGATGCATCAGGATGTCTTCAGTTCTGGACCGGAACGTTTTTTGGCCGGAGAAAATACCGCAGCATGCTGCGCTTTTTGCTCCGGCCAAAAATCCTGAACACTTGCCGCAAGGCCGGAACCGGAATTAATGCCCATTGAAAGGCATTAATCCCGATCCGGCCTTAAGCTAAACGTCGTTTCGGCGCATCGCCGGATCTGATGTTTACCTTTTTCTGAATGGTTACTACCTAAAAGGAAATGCGCTTTTTTTTTGTTAAATTAAGCGAAGCAGCCAAATCAAATTTTCTAATACTTTGCTCATCTCTACTCCTGGCATATCTAATTTAGTAAATTCTAATATTCTTCACGAATTCTGGAACATTTATTCTCATAATTCTGTCTTATACCGTTCTTCTTAGGAATTCATGAATACATTGAAGACTGGATGTTACCATTCCCCTTGTGTCGTCTGACACTGACGGCGCTGATTGGACAGTGCATTGACACCCCCCAACTGGTAACAACCAGTTGCAACTTTATTCATACATTTCTAATAAGAATAATAGAGGAATGGCACAACATATAATTCTATGAATAGAGAGAAGTCCCTAAAATACAATAAAAGTACTATTACCACAGCTAATCAGTACTGGTTTTGGATTGTATGGCAGCTGAATTCAGCAAAGCACTTGTGCATTTGACATGGTAGTCATACTGTTTATGGGTAGGTTCACACAACGACATTTGTCGCGCGACAATAAGTCGCACTATTGTCGTGCGACAATTTTTATAATGGGAGTCTATAGTGTCGCATTGCGACATGCGACATGCAACTGCGACGCAACAGTCATAGAAAAATCCATTCAAGGTGGATTTTTCTGCGACTGTCACGTCACAGTCGCAGCATGTCGCATGTCGCAATGCGACACCATAGACTCCCATTATAAAAATTGTCACGCGACAAATGTTGCAGTGAAGTTGTTAAGTCGCACGACAAATGTCGTCATATGAATGTACCCTATAGGTCAAAAGAACAGAGAGACCTGTATTTTTGAGAGTATCTAACCTTGGGGTATGATCCTCTATAGCAGGGCTGGCCAACCTGCGGCTCTCCAGCTGTTGTAAAACTACAACTCCCACCATGCCCTGCTGTAGGCTGATAGCTGTAGACAGACTGGGCATGCTGGGAGTTGTAGTTTTGCAACAGCTGGAGAGCCGCAGGTTGGCCATTCCTGCTCTATAGGGCATAGACATTATGAATAATAGTGGCATAATGTAATTCTGTATGGTATGCGAGTCCTGCGATGTGATCGTTGTGATTGAGCTGTGTATATCACATTTCAAGTGGCAGCGGAGCTATCATTACAGTTTAGCATTTTTAGGCGGAGAGGGTTAAGCTGATGGCAGCAATCCACTGTGTATAGGAATCCCTTCGCTGTGCTTGGCAGACAAGGTAGTGCTGGAGACAGTTCCCAGGTGTCATCACGCTGTGCCTCCTGTGTTAAGCTGTCACATGAGTGCAGGGCAGAGATGCTGCTAGATGTCGCCTAGAATTCACATGCTTGTCACTTGACGTGATTCCCATCTTGAAAGAGAGTGTCAGCTGGACGCTGTTGAGGATTATCGGTAAAGACTTATCTTCTAGAACCTCAGAGCAAAACACAGAGTTAGTATGAGAACATACAGTGGCAGTAAGGTCACCTCGGCACGGTATTTGGGATTGGTGACAGGCAGCGAGGGTTATGTTTTTGATATGCCGTTAGCCACTTAGCAGTGTTGAGATTGTACCGGCTGAAATGGAACCTAATTGGTAGCCAAGAAAACTTCTACGCTGCATATATATAAATGGCATACTGGCTTTAGCCTTTTAATTGATAAAACTGCACTTTTTGCAGTTTATTAGAAGCCATTTCAAGTTTAAAAAAAAGTTATGTTGTATAGTAGTAGAGCTGAATTATAGTATACTGTAGGCAAAAGCTCAGGCCTCCATCATATAGGGTCTCCAGCAGCTCTTGACTAGAGATGAGACGATTTCTTGAAGGCATTATCCCATGATTAATGTGAAAAATGAAAATCAGACATCATATAGTACATGACAATCTCTTTATAATAAAGCCAGAACCAGCCCTGTACCTCACATGGATCCAGAGTTCTCCCTATTCATTGCTCTGCTAGATTTATATCAAGCTGGCAGCACAAGGGGAGTATCTGATCTGCTGCAGCTCAGGGGGCGTGTCTCAGCTCTCCCTATCACAGCTCAGGAGGCGTGTCTCAGCTCTCCCTATCACAGCTCAGGAGGCGTATCTCAGCTCTCCCTATCACAGCTCAGGAGATGTGTCTCAACTCTCCCTATCACAGCTCAGGAGGCGTGTCTCAGCTCTCCCTATCACAGCTCAGGGGCATGTCTCTGCTCTCCCTATCACAGCTCAGGAGGTGTGTCTCAGCTCTCCCTATCACAGCTCAGGAGGCGTGTCCATGCTCTCCCTATCACAGCTCAGGAGGCGTGTCCATGCTCTCCCTATCACAGCTCAGGAGGCGTGTCCATGCTCTCCCTATCACAGCTCAGGAGGCGTGTCCATGCACTCCCTATCACAGCTCAGGAGGCGTGTCCATGCTCTCCCTATCACAGCTCAGGAGGCGTGTCCATGCACTCCCTATCACAGCTCAGGGGGGCGTGTCCATGCTCTACCTATCACAGCTCAGGAGGCAGCCGAAGGGTGAAACTGAGCATGTGCGGCCATCTCAGGGAGCAGGACAAAGAAATATGAAAAAAAGAAAAAACGGGAGGTCGCACTATACAGATAGATTTTATTGAATAACTCAGTGGCTATGCTAAATTGTTAATGACATGCAATTTCAAAAATATTAAGATCCAGGTGCTGGTTTGAAAACTGTAGAATTTCTGGACTCTTGACAGCTCAGAAACACTCATATAAGTCATATATGAATGTAATTATAGTGAGTGTTGAAGAGCTGTCAGGAGTTCACAGATAAGGGTTACAGACTGGGCCGTCAGAGCTCCTGTCAGATAGGAAAATGACAGAAAAACCAGTTGAAAAAAACAAAAAACATTTTGTGCACCAAATCCAGTAAAATGCAATGATAAAAAAAATCCCCCAAAATTGTCTATAGCCTTTAACCCCTTAGTGACCACCCATATGTGACCAGCAGGAGTGCCGATCCTGGCTTTTTAATACTTAATATGCCGCGGGCAATGGCGCCCGCCGCATGTAAAGTGCTGACAGAGGGAGCGGACTCCCTCTGTCTCCCATCGGCACCCCGCAAATGCAATCGCAGGGTGCCGATGTGTGTGAAGGCTACCTGGCAATCTGTTGTAGGCCCCAGTCAAGGCTATAGTAATTTCCAGCAGGCTGCGCCTCTCTAGCGCAGCCTGCTGGTAAATGTCAGAATAGCATTGCTATAAAAATGCAATGCATTTTAAAAGCAATCAAAATACTGTCTGTTATAGTCCCCTTGTGGGACTATTAAGTGGTAAGAAAAAGAAGAAAAAAACATTTATTAAGTAAAAAAATTCCATTAAACAAATTACCCTTTTTTTCCATTTTCCATAAAAACAAAGAAAAAAATTAGACAGAATTGCTAATTTCTTCTTGGTTGCCACCGAAAAAACATAATAGCAAGCAATCAAAAAGTGCCATTTACTCCAATATGATACCAATGAAAAATACAAGTCATCCCGCAAAAATCAAGCCCTCACACAACTCCATAGAAAGAAAAATAAAAAAGTTATGGGACTTGGGAAGCGGCAATGCAAAAACATTTTTTTCTTTGAAAAAACTGCTTTTAACGACTTGGTATATGAAAAAACAACTAGCCAATAGCTTGGGTGAACTGGCAGTTTAGTCTCTGGGATCGGTCTTCTCACAGTGCTGCAGACCTTATGCTTTCTGTTCTTTTTGGTGTGGGGGGGGGGTGCTTTATCTCAGAAAACGGATCAGATTACAACTTTGTATGTGTCATGATTATGTGTATATGATTTGATGTATTGACAATCTTAATGTACCATTTGATGTATACATGAAAAATATTTTAGTCAGAGCTGAATCTACTTCTGATCCAAATAAAAGTTTATTATTAAAAAGGGGTTTTATTGACAAAAAGTAGAAAAACGTAAAAAAAAAAAACTATTTGTATTTGGTATCACTGTAATCGTACTGACCCAGGGAATAAAGATATTATGTTATTTATACTGAAAAATGAACGCCGTAAAATGTATAACATAAAAACGCAGTGGCATTATTGCTGTTTTTCCCATCTCCCTCCCAGAAAGAATTAATAAAAGTTAATCAGAAAGTAATGTGTTCCCCAAAATGGCGCCATTAAAAACTGTGCGACTGTCCAAAATATTCTGTATTAGGCTATATGCACACGACAGTGTTTTTTCTCGGCTTCCGTTCCGTTTTTTTTGCGGATCCCATTCATTTCTATGGATCCGCAAAAAAAACTGATGCCTCTTCCGTTTCCTGTCCGCGTCCGTATTCCGCATTTCACGTCCGCAAAAAAAATATGGCATGTCCTATTCTTGTCCGCAAAAAACGGTTTGCGGACCCATAGAAGTCAATGGGTCCGCAAAAAAAACGGAAGCCATACTGAAGCCTTTCGTTTTTCCATCCGCATCCTTTTTTTTGCGGATGGTTGCTTGCAAACCAGGGCACTTGTGCAGGTACTTTAAGAAACTGTTTCAAGCCTTCCGTTTTTTTTGCGGATTCGCAAAAAAAAACGGAAGACACACGGAAACACAACCTACAAAATTTGCGGACACCCGGAACGGATGTGGATGTGAAAAAAAAAGGAAGACGGATCCGCGATTTGCGGACAGCAAAAAACAACTGTCGTGTGCATATAGCCTTAAGGTGTGAACAGACTGTGAAGTATGACAAAATTTCACAATGTGTTAAAAAAATTCTGAAGACAACGTAATTCATGTGTCTTTATTTTATTCATCTTTTATATGTGGCGGTCTGCCAAAAGTCTCATACCTAAGCACGAACAACAGTGGTACACATTTGCCATTTTGCTACTGATTTCTTTGGCAAAATACCCTTGCTTCTTTGGCAAAACAATAGAGTAATTGGAATCTGAAGGCCAACCATCTCTTTGAAGGTCTTAAACAGTTATAACCAGGCTGAGGATTCACTTGGCAGGTGCAGGCCTGTGTTAATGATAAGAGAAGGGATGCAGTTTTCGGTTGTGCAGCTGTCAGCTATAATAGGCACATAACAGAAATCCTCAGTTGATACTGAACAAAAGTAATGCACGGTAGAAGTTAGAAAGGTGTCTGCCGCTGGTCTGGTTACATGGATGTTACTGTGTGGAGATAAAGAAATACGGAAATTACATCATCATCCATTAAAATATGGTATTGAGAGTCAACATTGAGATATTAATAAAGCATAAAGTTCCTCAAATGGAAATGTTCTTGTAGCATCTGATAAATATTCCCTGATGTCAGAAATATAGGGAGTAGGAGGCCATTTATACTTGAGGTAACTGGAGGGCCTAGTGACCCTGTGATGGCTAACCTCCGGCACTCCAACTGTGGTAAAACTACAACTCCCAAGATGCACACTTGCTTGGCTGTTCTCAGAACTCCACAGAAATGGTGCTGGAAGTCGTAGTTTCACCCCAGCTGGAGTGCTGGAGGTTAACCATCACTAGCCCCTAGTCTTTCAATATGGTGGCAAAACACCCTTTGCGGATCATGATTATTAAGTACTGTGTCACATATTAGCAATTTATTACATTCCAGATCAGATTTAACATGTTCTCTTTGTGCTGATGAAGACACTGAAGGCCTATGTAAATGTGCTGCTAATCACCCGAGAAATGAGCAAAATGCTCGTTCATCGGGTGAAATGATCCTCAAGCAGCACATTAAATCACTGTTTCAGGGCAGCAGATGCTGTGCTGTGCGAGCAGTAATCTGCTGCCCAGAAAGAATCAGTCTGTATGAGGAAGAACGAGGACTACTGCCATAGGGACGTCTACGTCTCTGTACAGTAGAGGGGATTGCTGTATGTAACTGCAACTCTTCACCTCCACTGAAGAGTAGGCAGTTATTAGGAAGAAACCCTCCTTCCTGATAATTGCCTACCAGATGAGGGCCAATCCAGCTTTAGAAGTAGATGAAAACTGCTAGACGATAAAATAGTGCCCCCCTCCAGATGCTTCATGCCACCATACATTTTAGGAAAGTATTGCTAGACTGTTGCTGGAAACCCCCATCCTCACCTGACTGGTTTCCCCTTGTCTTCTTTCTGTGCTGACATTCTGATGCCTATGAAGCATAAGGGTGGCTACACATATTAGATGAATCTGTCCCCTGATTTGGTCAGGACCAGCTTATTATCTAATGTGTATGGTGGTATCCCAACTCTCAACCTCAAAATGCGCAATCCCTTCTTCTCAAAGGTTATAGCTACCACCAGTGTTAAGAGCACATGATTACATGGTTGCGCCAAGATTACATGTGTATAGGGGATCAGGAAGAATAGCTTCCATCTGTCTAATGTTAATGTCCAGCTCTGCCCTACCTAGGTTCACTCCACTCATGATGAAGAATGAGAAGACCAACCTAGATTTGCAATTCCCCCTTTTTCTGCAGCCCTATAGTAACAACAGTTGGGGCCTTCATTCTCTTTGCTCTTTTCTCAATATATCCCAAGATTTGCACCTCTAGATGAACCTTTACAATTTAGTGATACTGTGTCATGAGGTGTCTACCTAGTGGTTGTATAGTGAATTGGAGCCCGTCAAGGTTTTTGCTAGCGTGTTGTGATGTATTTGCTTCATGAGAAATTGGAATTCTTCTTCTACCAAATTCCAGCTGAGATGAAGATGGATACATCTGTTTAAAAGCAGAGTTTATGGTTTATGCAATCTTGTTCCCCACTAGTCATAATTTTTGAAGTCTCTCCTTTTTGGCCGACCTTAGACTGTTTCGCTTTTTTCCACCAGTTTTCAGCGGTATTGGGCTTTTTTGGAACTTCTTGCTATTTTCATTATGTGAATTTTAACTTCTTTACTGTGCCAGCATATTATGCAGAGCACACCGGAGAACTTTATCCATTCATGCTGATCCCTACAGGGTTTACAAAGCTCACAAACTACTGCAGAAGCACACAAATGCAAGAGCCAATTCCATGTGATGCTGGTTAACTCCCATAATATTTTCAGCTACGCGATCAGCCTTGGTAGAGAGTGCCCCCATCAGAACTCAACTAACAACTCCAGCATGGCAGGGTTGCAATTCTAACCCAGCAATTATTTCACTGTGCCATTAAAGGGGAAACACAATTAAAATCTAGTTCTTGAATTACTTGAATTTAACAAATAAGGACTTTTCTAGGGCTACTTTCCCGCATGCTGCACCACGATCCGGCAGGCTGTTCCGGCAGAGAACCGTCAAGGATCTGGCCACTCTCTGGCATGAATAGAGGGATTCCACCAAAAACCGTTACATGCAGCAATTTTTGACTGGCCAAATCCCAGCATTTATGCCGGGGAGCGGCTGGGTCCACACTGGTTCCCATTATAGTCAACAGGGTCCTACGGTACTATCCGGCTATGCTGGATCCATACAACTCGGCTAGGCTGTGTGTGTGAAACTAGTATTTGGTTGATAGGTTCATACGAATATTTCGTGTTTAACCTGTTATGCATTCAATAGTAAAGAATCCATAAAGTAAATAAATTGTTAGCTAGTGGGTACGATTGAGATGGTTCATATATTTGGATCTGTTTTGCTTCGGGGCTTCAATGCAAATCAAAGTAAAGACCCAACCACAATTACTCATTGCCAGAGTTTTTAGAAGATTTGCATAGGTTGACATACTGTAAGCACAGAAACGTCTGAAAAGCATGGATAGACGTACACAACAGTTACTACACAATAGAAGCACACCCATGTTGAACTAATTTGAGTAAATTATGAATAGACACGCTACCCATTGCCTGCAGTGCTGTAATCCTATCAGCTTTGGATGAACTGGATTTCAAATCTTTGCACAAAAGCGTAAAAAGACAAATTCAGAGATTGCATTAATGTGGGAGAAAAAGAGCCACACAGAGGAGGAAAATGAAAAGTTATTGTATGGCAGCTTTTCTCTGAAGTCCTGCTGACAGAAGGAAAGTAATAGAAAAGGTGGTCATGAAAGTGATAAAGACTACCAGACAAATAAGGGACAGGAAGGTCACATTCACTTAGCACCGCTGTATGAGGGAGGCTGAAGTGTTACTCAAGTTGTTGCAGTTGCTGAGGTGGTAGATTTTTTTGGAATCACAGCTGGGAGATTCTGTTTGTATGAAAACACTCTATGGTAAAAAAGAACAACGATATCAGCCTAAGAAATAAAAGCAAGTTTCCTTCATGTAGGGTCAACGATATCAGCCTAAGAAATAAAAGCAAGTTTCCTTCATGTAGGGTCAACGATATCAGCCTAAGAAATAAAAGCAAGTTTCCTTCATGTAGGGTCATTGTCATGCTTTTCTCATATACTATCAGTCTCTTACTGTCTCATATACTAAGAGTATCTTCATCATCTTTATTCTTTCTTATATTTGGAGCAGTGCCATCCTCTGTCTCATTCAGTTCTCATGTTTATTATGCTAATATTATGTTTATATATCTTACTAGCAGGAGCATATTAAAATGGTGGAAATCCTACAGATGATCTACAGATCATAAACAGATTTTCCCATCTGGGACTTTGGTGACATATGCATGTCCCATGTCTAGGAATGGCTCCAATCTCTGGAATGGGACCCTTGAAGTAAACAGAGAGCAACTGCACATGCGCGACCACCCTCCCTTCACGGCTGTGGGAATTCTGAACATATCTGAGCCCTGGTTCCGCTATTTCCCGTGCCATCCCCATAGCAGTCAATGGAGAGGTGACCATGTTTGAGCGGTGTGCTCTCCATTCACTGCTAAGGGACTTCGAAAAAATAGATTGGTGCACTCACTTGGCTCTTTTTGGAACTCCTATCGTGATCAATGCAGTGTGGTCTCCCATGTTAAGTGTGCTTTCCTTCACTTTATGTCCCATTCTCTAGGTGGGAGCAGGTCCCAGAGCAGTGTATAATGTGATGGAAAAATGAATCCATCCAGCAAAGGAGGCAATATGGACAATCACAATACATTAGTAAGCGCCTTGTATTAACTTTCTCTACATGATAAATGCCACTTGCTGAAGTGAGACAACCCCTAACTGTTGTCCCCAACCTGAATACATGGAACACACGTTGCTAGGACACAGTAATCTTTATTTCTGTACATATTAAACATTTTTGTTCATTTCCATTACAAGTCCATCACCGGAAGATCACTTTGAAGTAAAAGCCTCTATTTGCCCTAGAGCTCCTTGATTGTTCCAAGGCCCAGCGTTCAGTCCATTTATCTAGCAGATAAAGACATCTCCTCCACCGGCCCCTAGCCCTACCTTTCTTCCTTTGATTACTTCCTAAATGCATGCTATGTTGGTCTCGCCTGCGCCTCTCCCCCTGTTATCAGCCTTCCACACATTAATCTTGCAGCTGTAAAAGCATCATAATAGCGTTTGTCATCTGCCTTAATTCCATCAATGTCAGTCCCATCAGATTATGTTCCTCCTTATTCTGTCTGCTACAAAATTGACCATAACCTCCTTAATGCCGCACTGTAAAATTGTGTCTTTTATCACCAGTGTTGCCTTGCAGCAATCAATAGAACAGAAACTGTCTATAAATCCCATCTCCCAAGAATATGTATGGGTGTACCACATACAGCAGGACCTTATTTCCAGTGCTCGGGAAGTTTAAAGCAATGGATATGAGAAAACAGCGTTCCTAGAGCTTAACCAGCGGTAATGGCTACTAGAACGGCAGTTTATGATGTGCTACAGGTTTAGGGACTTTCTATTCGGTGGACCGTTGTATACTGTAGACAGTCCGATGACCTGTTACTTCCACTGACATGTCTATTTTAGTAACTACTTGTATTCCCCATTTAACCCTTAAAGGAGCGGGCGATTTTCCGCTTTTGCATGTTCGTTTTTTTGCCTTCCCAGAGCAATAACTTTTACATTTTTACATAGCCTTATGAGGGCTTATTTTTTGTGGGACAAGTTGTACTTTGTAATGCCACTATTTGCGGTTGCATATAATGTAGTAGGAAGCAGGAAGAAAATCCAGATGGGGTGGAATTGAAAAAAAAACTGACAGTTTTTATTTTTGTATGGCGTTCACTATGCGGTAAAATTGACCAGTTACCGTCATTCGATTACCACACTTGTATAGTTTTTCTTGCGTTTAAATCCTGAAAATATAATGAAAAACCTTGAAAATAAAGAATTTTTTTTCATCACCATATTTTTATGTCTTCGGAGCTGTGTGAGGGCTCATTTTCTGCGTGCGATCTGTACTTTCCAGTGATACCATTTTGAAGTGTGTGTGACTTTTTGATCACTTTTTTGGGGAGTTGAAGTGAAAAAAAAATGCCGAAAATGTATTTTCTGTTATGCCATTCCCTGTTTGGGATTAATATTGGTATATTTTTTTTTTATTGGTTTAGTGGGCGTGGTGTTGGCAGGACTGTCTCAGTCATCATTTTGTATGCATGCTTTTGGCGTAGAAAATTAGACAGCGAGGAAGCTGTCTCACATTTAGACTGGCGGTGGATGCGCTTAAGTTATGTAGAGGCCGATGTCTCTTTATAACTCCTGCAGATACGCCACCAGATATAGGGGTTAATAAGACCAGCATCTAAACTGCCAGTCTAAGGCCTCTTTCACACTTGCGTTGTTAGGATCCGGCGTGCACTTCCGTCGCCGGAAGTGCCCGCCGGATCTGTAACAACGCAAGTGAACTGAAAGCATTTGAAGACTGATCAGTCTTCAAAATGCTTTCAGTGATACTATGGCAGCCAGGACGCTATTAAAGTCCTGGTTGCCATAGTAGTAGTGGGGAGCGGGGGAGCAGAATACTTACCGCCCGTGCGGCTCGGGCGCTCCAGAATGACGTCAGAGCGCCCCATGCGCATGGATCACGACGTCACTCTGGAGCGCCCCGGGAGCCGCACCGGCGGTAAGTATACTGCTCCCCCACTCCCCACTACACTTAACCATGGCAACCAGGACTTTAGCTTCCTGGCTGCCATGGTAACCATTCAGAAAAAGCTAAACGTCGGATCCGGCGATGCGGCGAAACAACGTTTAGCTTAAGGTCGGATCCGGATTAATGCCTTTCAATGGGCATTAATTCCGGATCCGGCCTTGCGGCATGTGTTCAGGATTTTTGGCCGGAGCAAAAAGCGCAGCATGCTGCGGTATTTTCTGCGGCCAAAAAACGTTCCGGTCCTGAACTAAAGACATCCTGATGCATCCTGAACGGATTTCTCTCTATTCAGAGTGCATGGGGATAATCCTGATCAGGAATTTTCCGGCATAGAGCCCCGACGACGGAACTCTATGCCGGAAAAGAAATACGCAAGTATGAAAGAGCCCTAAGTCCACTTTCACACTAGCGTTTTAGTTTTCTGGTACTGAGATCCGTCATAGGGGCTCAATACCGGAAATAAACGCTTCAGTTTTGTCCTCATATAATGTCAATGGGGACAAAACAGAACGGAATGCTCCAAAATGCATTCCGTTCCGTTTAGTTGCGTTCCCATACAGGAGAGCAAACCGCAACATGTTGTAGTTTGCTTTCCGTCCTGGGATGGGGTGCAAGACGGATTCGGCATGACCCCCAATGCAAGTCAATGGGGACCAATCCGTTTTCTCTGACACAGTCTGCCACAATAGAAAACAGATCTGTCCCCCATTGACTCTAAGTGGAGTTCATGACGGATCCGTCTTGGCAATGTTAAAGATAATACAACCGGATCCGTTTATAACGGACGCAGATGGTTGTATTATCAGTAACGGAAGCGTTTTTGCTGAACCCTGCCGGATCCAGTAATAACGCTAGTGTGAAAGTAGCCTTAATAAATAACCCCCATACTGCATAAAAATGAGAACGCATAGTGTTAATATTTTGTAATATAGCTAAAGACCTGCCTACCAAATTCTGGGATGGTAGTGAAGCAAGCTAGGTTTACAGCCATAGAACAAACCGCCATACATACGGATCAGTGTTTATTACCGCTTTAAGGAGACTGTCAGTAGAAGAAGGATACACGCGCATATCCGGGGCTATTCCACTGCTGATATCATCAGGGCTATGTAATATCTCAGGCTCCACAATTAGATTTCAAGGCTATCTGGCAGGGATAATATGCTGAGCTAGCCTGTGAGCAACATTCGCCTCTCTGCAGATGTTTTCTACCGCAGGGTACCGTACGCCAGCTGATTTGGTAATTTCTCATTTCTGTCATACGCAAGCACAAAAAATATTAAAAAAATAAAGCCAGTGACGCGTGCACCAGAGATCCCTTCTCGATGTGGCTTGATTCAGCAATGCAGGATATAACTTCTAGCTTCCATGGGGTTTGGCACTAATGCAGCGTCTGGAAATGTTAAAGCCGTTGCTTTTCTTTCTGATTAGCGCTTACTGTACTGCAGCTGCTTTGATAATTGCCTTTTGTGGAAAAACAATGTAGTTCATTACAATGAGCACAGTCCTAGGTTTTATGCTGTATAGGGTTTAGATGTAGCTTAGCCAGTCCTATAATTAACATGAGCCAGGGACAAGGATTAGGGAAACAGGGGGCCTATAGAAAACGGCACTGCAAATATACTGCCATAGCCTATTGATTTATTTCTGCAGATCAATCGTCTGTATGCAGCTTTCACTCGACTTTCACCTGTAAGCTCTGGAAAATGGGAATTGCAGGTAAAGGAATCACATAAAGGGGCGTAGCTATAGGGGGTGCAGAGGTAGCAGTCAGACCTACCGGGACCAGGAGCATGAGGGGGCCCAAAGACCCTTGTGCCGCATAAGAAGACACCAATATTATAGAAGGTCCTTGCTGGCCAAGTTACACCTCTGGCTGGAGGGAAGGGATTTGGTCAAGAATTTGGCATGGGGGGGGGGGGGGGGCGGCTCAGGAAGCAGAAAGGCTATGCGCACCCCGGCCCCTGGCCACAAAGCACTGAGGGAAGGGGCCCAAGCTGAACTCTTCCACCAGGGCCCATGAGTCTTTAGCTACACCCCTGATCATTTTAGATAGTGTCCAGATAAAGTATATTTGTGGCCTATGCAGAACCATTCAGTTCACACCTTAATATCAAATCTTTCAGCTCTGAAAAACCATAAAAATGATCAGGAGTCTATAACAATGGGTAACCTACCATAAAAACAGGTTTCAGCATATTTAGGCATTCCAAGGACTTTACAAAGAACTAAGGGACCTTCTTTGCATGTGGAGGAAATGCAATGCAAGCATCTATATAGGAAAGGGTTCTTTACAGTTAGAGCAGTGAAACTATGCAGTGTCCTATTCCTAGAGGTAACCTGCTTGTCTAATGGTAAATGGCAGTGGGGGTTATAAATAATCTAGAAATGAATGAAACTGATTGAGAATGGCTAAGCTTAATAGATCTGTGTCTTTTTTAGCCTTTATAACAATGTAACAATGCTATGAGGCCTGGAAGACTGATGACATGTCTTAAAGGGGTTGTCTGGGCTCCAGATATGATGGCCTATCCTTACGATAGGTCATCAATATATGATTAGTGAAGGTCCAATATCCGGTGCTCCCACTGATCAGCTATTTACAGCAGCTACTGGAAATAAGACTGTGGATGGAGCTAGAAGCAGAAGGCTCCATCCACTGTGTATTGGTAACACCCATCTGGACCTTCATTGCAAACTGCTAATAATTCATTCATAACTTCAGGCAGGAATAATAAAGGGATGGCACAACATACAGACATAAGAGTAGATGCTCCCGAATACTTTACAAGTGGGATGTACAGTAGATAGTTACTAAAACAGACCTACAGTACCAGGAAAGGTTCCAGGTCCTCATTAACAGATTCTATGCATAAATGACGGTTCTCACCTGCAGGGCAAGTTTCAGACATTGTTGAATGGACTGTCATACAAAAATGGTTTATTATAGAGTGAATGCCAAATCTTTTCAGATCTATCAATTTATCTATCTATCTATCTATCTATCTATCTATCTATCCGTCCAGCCTCGGACTGGCCCACAGGGGTACAGGGGATTCCCCCGGTGGGCCCCAGGGCAAAGTGGGCCCCTAGTCTCCCACCCCCTGCACAAGTGGCACATAACACAATTGACTTACTGTACTACATACATATATTCAGTGTACAGCACCTCCACCAGCCCATGTTCATATAAAAAACTTGTTAGATTATTTATTATATTTAAATGTATCCGTACGGTGGGCCCCAAAATTTTTTTTACTGGTGGACCCTAGGTACCCCAGTCCGACACTGCATCCGTCTGTCTATCTATCCATCTATCTATCTATCTCCTATCTATCTATCTATCTTCTATCTCCTATCTATCTATCTATCTATCTATCTATCTATCTATCTATCTATCTATCTATCTATCTATCTCCTATCTATCTATCTATCTATCTATCTATCTATCTATCTATCTATCTATCTATCTATCTATCTATCTATCTATCTATCTATCTATCTATCTATCTATCTATTCATATCTATCTATCTATCTATCTATCTATCTATCTATCTATCTATCTATCTATCTATCTATCTATCTATCTATCTATCTATTTATCTATCTATCTATCTATCTATCATATCTATCTATCTATCTATCTATCTATATATCTATCTATCTATCTATCTATCTATCTCTCTATCTATCTATCTATCTATCTATCTATCTATCGCTCTCTCTCTCTA
This sequence comes from Bufotes viridis, assembly GCA_033119425.1. NCBI lineage: Eukaryota > Metazoa > Chordata > Amphibia > Anura > Bufonidae > Bufotes > Bufotes viridis. Next base: position 171,478,132 of record CM065590.1, read on the forward strand.
TCTCTCTATCTATCTACTATCTACTGTATCTATCTATAATATATCTATACACATTCACATACCCACTTCCCATTGCTGTTCCCTTCCCGCCTCTGCTCTCCGGTGTAGGGGAGTGATCTGCTCCATATACAGTCATGTGCCCTATTTTTCTAGAACTTGACTTTAACAGAATGCAGTAAAAAGCCCTCTTTGAAAGAGATGGTTTTGTGAAAAGTGTTCATTTAAATTCTGCACCTTGTGATTCTGTGCATTACTGTTACAAATGTCTGCCTCTGAATAGCTGATATGTGAGGCTCCAAAAATAAATCTATGATCCCTTCAATGGGAATGTCAATGCTTTGGTGTATGGCAGACGGCATTCATTTCTTGTCCCATCGTTTCCCACAATGAAGTAGTCCCTTCTAAAGTGTTATACAGAATAAAGTTGGATAGATGGAATCTCGTGTACGACATAGTAGAGCGTAAGGAATACAAAGGCATCCAGCTTCCCGCCTGCCAGGTCCCCTATGGGCACCCTCAGGAGCGGCAGCAGTTTGCTGTCATATCTATTTGTTAATTAATTGCATGTTAATTTGACAAGCTGCAGGCATGCTCCTTTCTGGTGCTGTAAGACGCTATGGCGGTACTGTATTAAACTGCTGGTTTATCCGGAGATCAGCATTTAAATGAATCCAATTAATAGAGTTCATCATTCATTTATGAGAAGAGAAGCTGTCCGTGGAGCAAAGTTTTAGGAAGCACGTGATCGAAACTCAGAGGAAGGAATGAAGTTCGGGTAGGAAACGTTTCACTGATTTCATCTGGATTCACGCTGTGAAAAAATGTATGAATTAAGTTTTCGTGTAATAGCTTTGACTTTTTACTATTTATTGTGATGTTCCAGACATTGAAAATACCACGTTTCAGCGCGTAGTCAAATTAACCTCACCCTGAAATTGTTCTTTGCAGACCACTTCTACCTGGTGTAAAATAATATGTTCCTCAACTTCCTGCTTAATTTGTTCTTGAAATTATCTTTCTTGAATTAATTAACTGATGTTGAAAAATGGTGTTCTCCTGAATTCATTAATCCATTCCAGGTAATTGCTGAAGCAACTCGCGGGGCATGTGAGCAGAAGAACATTTCGTGTCTGCTATCTTGTGTGAGGGGAATTGCACCTCGGTTGGTCATAAAGAGGACCTGTCACCACGCTTGACTTGTCTGTTTTAGTAGATACTTGTATTCCCTATTTATGTATTTTTCTCATTTCTGCAGCTCTTACATATTCTGTAGCACTCTATAGAGATAGCAGACACACATCAGTACCTGTCCCCATTGGGGCTCACAATCTAAATTTCAAATCAACCTATCTGTATTCTTTTGCAGTGTTGGGGGAAACCAGAGTACCCAGAGGAAACCCATGCAAAACATACAAACTAAATGCAGATGTTGTTCTTGGTTGGTTTCAGCCCCAGGACGCCAGTACTGCGAAGCAAAGGTGCCAATCACTGAACCGCCGTGATGCCCTCAAATAATACTGGAGAATGCTTTCTTGTACCAGTGGAGCAACATACCCCCAATAGTAGTCATTTTAACATTTAAGTAGGAATAGCAGAGGAACAACAGCATTGATAAAAACAAATTATACAGAATTATTATGTCATAGGGAATACATGCATTTGCTAAAGCAGGCATGATGGGGCTGGTTCAGATAGTGGTCAGTGCAACTCAACAAACTATCTCAATGTCTGGGGGCAACAGGATCTACAAGTCTCTACTAGACACCACTGAATTTTGGTTAAGGGTGGTGTTCTAACTTTCCATTGCAATTACTACATTGAAAGATAGCATCAGCGTGGCCAACCAGAAGATAAAAAGATCCACCAGAAGATCCACCCAGATTCTGGTACAACATCAGGATCCAGCCACAGAACCCATGGGGACTCATTGAAATAAAAGCAGTAGTGCAAGCTGGTAGTCAATAAGGTCACTTGGTATTATTTGCTGAATATGCCTTAAGGGGTTATCCTGGAAAAGATAGGTCATCATTGTCATATCAGCAGGGATCCGAGTCCTGGCACAGCTTTCTAGAGCAGCGCTGTACATCGTATAGTGGCAGTGCTTGATATTGTAGCTCAGCCCTATTGACTTGAATGGGGCTGAGCTGCAACTAGACCATTTGACCAATGTACAGTGATGTCACTGACCTAGGAAAAGGCTGCAGTGCTCAAGGCCTCATCTAAGAGTTGATTGGTGTGGGGGTCGCACCCCTACAGATCTGAACCTGATGACCTATCCTTAGTATAAGTCATAAATATATTTTCCTGAATACCCCCTTCAATATTGTAAAATGGTAAAAGCAGAGTTCCCCAAGCAATGGAAAGTAGACAGAACGCTTGTTAGATATAACTTGCATATGGGCACCAGCTACGACACGTCGACATTGGTTGAGGATACTGTCTTACCATTGTTGATATGTCAATATGTCTCCCTTCCCAGTACATTGTATGTGGAGCTTATATGTAATCTAAACTGCGGTGCGGAACAGTGAAGGTTAAGCATCATTCATTTGTTTCCACAGTGATATCTCTCGTTCAGCTTCTTCCCTAGAGATGCACCTGACGTCCCTCAGGTGCACAGCTAAAATATTAGCTGTACAAATGGCTGCGGTGGATCTTCTTGCAATTACTATAATAACAGAAAACCCTGCTGGCCAGAGGCACATACGTGTTCCTAGCACAAGCATCAATTTATTCTCTTCTTGCTGTACCCTGGTCTGCACCAGAGATATCACAAGGCATGACTAATAATAGGCTTACTGCACTTCATTTTTTTTCTTCATCAGTGTAGAATTAAAATGCTTCTACAGTACACACAGTAGGGAGATTACACTATTTCTTAGATATGTCTTTGTATTCTCCGTAAATGCTAGCTGTTTCTGCATTTATTCTTTGCTTTAATTGATTATTAGGCTTGACAGGTCAACCATTTAAAGGCAAAATGCAAGCTTTCATTAAAGTGACCAAATGAATTGCAGAATATCTCCTTGCATAATTCCATTTTATGACCAAATTGTATTGGAAAGAGCACTGTCCTGCCGCCTCCCTGCGACTGAGCTACGGAACAAAGCATATTATTATGATTTTCAGTAGCTACATCATGGAAGCGATTCAGAATGAATCCCTACAACAAAATCTATCTTCTACAATGCCTATCATCAAACAGATGTTTTGAAGATACAAATTGTAGTTTCTTCCAGCATACCACGGGAAGAGCCTGCGTCCCCTTGAGGTTCTTTTCGACAGTTGCCAGGGAACTGTCCTGTAATACACTTTTTCTTGATTATAAATGTGCGAGGAGAATGTCGCCTTTTGAGACGTTAGAATGATCAACTTTCTATTCCAGCTGTTTCCCAAATGTCACAAACAACACGTATTTGAATGTGATCACCTGATGAGGATATATGGCCTCCTCTTCTTTCATCTATTACATTTAGGAAGCTAATGACACTGTTTCCACACAGCCAGAATTTCAGGACCATATGTGGCTACAAGCTCAATATGAACTTCAATTGGCACCGTGCCTCATCCACTATCTCAATTTTGGCCAGTGCGAAATGTACTGCGCCAACAACATTTAACCTGGGCATTGAGAATCGTATGTTAGGCTACTTTCACACTAGCATTTTGGATTCCGTTTGTGAGATCTGTTTCAGGGCTCTCACAAACGGTCCAAAAAGGATCAGTTCAGCCCCAATGCATTCTGAATGGATAAGGATCCGTTCAGAATGCATCAGTTCGGCTCCGTTCCGCTTCTATTCTGTTTTGGAGGCAAACACCAAAACGCAGCATGCAGCATTTTGGGGTCCGTCTGAAGAGGCGGAGCCTAACGGATCCGTTTTGAATTACAATGTAAGTCAATGGGGACGGATCCGCTTTCATTGACACAATTTGGTGCATTTGAAAATGGATCCGTTCCCCATTGACTTTCAATGTAATTCAAAACGGATCTGTTTTGGACTTTGTCATTTTTCTTTTAACTAATGCAAACGGATCCGTTCTGAACGGATACAAATGTTTGCATTATAGGTGCGGATCCGTCTGTGCAAATAAACAGACGGATCCGCACCAACGCAAGTGTGAAAGTACCCTTATCTAATGATATTATTATTATTTTTTTCACACTTATATAACGATACCAATATATTCCGCAGCACTTTACAGAGATTAGCATCAAGCTGTCCCCAATGGGGCTCACAATCTAAAGTCCCTATCTATATGTCTTTGGAGTGGGAGGAAACTGGAGTACCCAGAGGGAACCCACACTAACCCGGGGAGAACATACAAACCCCATGCAGATCTTATCTACATATACATTAATGTCAGAGATATATCTGGATACAAGTAATGCATCCAGTCAAAAAGATTAGGAACTTAGCACTGATTTGCTCCTTATCAGTGGTGGGCTTAGACCACTGTGCAAGGATAGTATGTGGACAGCTACTTTATCAAGACTGTGGGGCTTATCTTAGTGCTCCATACTCTTTTCTATGACTCTAGTCAGTCCTTCATCTGATGGATCAGAAAGCACCAGTAGTTTTGAGCCAAGAGAAGGTAAAGGCTCTTCTTGCCTAAAGGACCCCTATTCAGCTGCACGGGCTGCACCAATGGTATGAACAGCATTACAAGAAACGGTCCAGAACCTAGTAAAATCAGGGGTTGTTGATAGAATGCTGTACTGCTAATATATTTTAATCAAGATGAAATCAAGCTATTATTCTTCAAGTTTACTAAGTTCTGGATCACTTCTTACACTGTTCATATGTTTGACACAAGTCTGGTGGGATCTGTGCCCTGGGAGGATGCAAGAGGGTCTGTGAGCTGATGATTTACTTTCTCTATACTGCTGTAATGATTTATCCACCCCTGCTCCTCATACTTGATGTGGCCAACGGCATGGGCAAAGCTACATAAATGATACAGAACACCATAACATTCATTGGGCCCTGTGCAATAGACGATTCCCCATCCGTGCCTAGTCACTGACCCATCCGATGTAGGAAAGAAGAATGACTTGAAGGTGGAGACCATGGGGAAAATGGATGTGGTAATCTGAGCTGCCCTTCCCTACAAACATAGAAGTTACACTGTCTTCTTGTATGGTCGGATTGCATGTGGCAGTGTGTCAATTTTGTATAATGTCTTGAGTTTACCATTCATGGTTCCTTTACCCATAATGGATCACTGCAACTCCAGCAGGCCTCACATCTATTCACTATTGAAAGAAATTTCGTTTATAAATTAAACTAATCCAGTGCAATAAGATTTTGAGGAAAAGCTGTAGGTTGGATGCAGGTAGCCTTCCATGTGCCATATCAATCTTTGCATGCTGTGCACCACTGTATATATAGTGTTTGTAGTTCTTCTTTTATGCAATGAGGTATCTCCCAAGAGACAGAACCAACTGGCCAGTGCGAGCTTTGGAATTGGCTCCATGTGAGTTAAAATCAGATTTTCCAACAAGCCTTAGGTTTTGCCAAGGGGATATAGCCAGGCCAGATATCCATTCGTAGACGTGAGCTGGTTCTCTTTCTTTGGAGACACCTTTTTTGCATATCTGTTTCTCATGGAGCATTGCCTATAAATCTCCATACAGGACTGGTCACTTTGAGGAAATTCAGCACCGTGCCAAAGCCTAGTTCTTCTTTTAGCAGTATGGAATCCCACTTAATTGCATTGTCATGACTTTCAACAAATGCTGCATATTCCACCCCAGAAATGGCAATGGACAAATTTAAAAAATCCTCATGTCCAGATTGGTGCCTATAAAATGCATGTGCTGCATACTTTACTACTGGGCATATTAAAAGAGGAGGTATGTAACACACAGGTAGATTTTCAGAGAGACAGAAGCAATGAAATTGATGTGTAGCTTCTGGGAAATTTTAGGGAGTGTTCTCGCAAGTGACAATTTATCCGCAAACTCTGTGGATGTAGGAATTTAATCTGTTTTGCTGCGCTCTACCTGGAGCTGGGGAGAGGAAATGGTCCAGTATGTGCATGAGTGTGCTGATATGATTTTTCAGATTATTACTTTTATTTCCAGGGCTTGTGGAACATAAGTGCTAGGAGCGTTGTTATAACAATAACATTCAAGAGATAGAGTGAACGGGAAATGAGGCAGGCAGAGCGGGCAGGCTGAAATACTTTATGATATTCCCCGTGCTATAGCTGCAATTGCTCTGAAGAATTTATTCCTAGGCATGTTGGGGGTGATTACCATTTTCCAGCGTTCTTCTTTGCTTCAGATCATTCTGTTTCTCTACAATAACGCTCCAAATGGTGAATTATTGGTTACTAAATGATCAGAGTGATACTGTTATTATAATCATTTTATTATTGTATTGTGCTAATGGTGTGTACCGGCAATCCTAATATACACTTAGTAATATATTGAATTGCTTGTCAAATATTGCGGAGTAATGGGGACTTTATTACAGGATATTCAATTATTTATTTCTTTTGCACATGCACAAAACATAAATAAATCCTGTTTAGTGGAGGGAAGTAATGCAGCTGGGCTCTCTTATGTGAACGGAGCTTTTACCAGACGTCAAAGGAATTTAAATGAAACTGACTTTTTTCTTCATAACCAATTTCACTTACAATGTCATGCTTTGCACCAATTTCTGTTTTTCAGCGACAGTAGTAAAAATAGCATTATGCTATGCTAAGTACATACGTGTTTTATGTGTTTTTTTTTTGTATTTGCCTTAGGGTACTTTCACGCTAACGTTAGAAGAATCCGCAAACGGATATCATTTGTTTCCAGATCCGGATGCGGATACGTCTGACAAATGCATTGAAATACCGGATCTGTCTCTCTGGTGTCATCCGGAAAAACGGATCCGGTATTAATTTTTTCACATTTTCGGTACTGCAAAAGGGATGTAACGGAAGACTATCCTGATGCATACTGAACGGATTGCTTTCCATTCAGAATGCATTGGGACAAACTGATGTGTTTTTTTTTTCTGGTATTGAGCCCTTATGACGGAACTCAATACTCAAAAAAACTTTAACGCTAGTGTGAAAGTACCCTTAGATTCCTCTGGATGTTCAGAAATTTTTCAAGGATATCCTGGGGCATTTTACTAACATACATTTAGGGTACAGCCACACGTTCAGGTTTCTTGATGCAGTTTTTGAAGCCAAAATCAGAAGGAGAAAAAATAGTAATGGCGTTGTCCCATGTCAACATTTATGAAATATCATTAGGATATGCCATAAATGTCAGATAAGTGCGAGTCCTAGCCTGGCTGCCTCTTCATTTACCACTATCGGAGTTTCAAAAATAGAGGAGCGCTGATTCAGCTATTCCTAGCAATCCCAAAGTGGTGAAGGGAGAGGTGACCACGCTTGTGCAGCTTGCTCTCCATTCAATGCTGTGGGATTTCCAAAGACACTTAAGCATGCTTGCTAAGCCATTTTCGGAAGTCCCAAAGCAGTGAATCGAGAGGACGGTGCTCATGTGTGGTGTACTCTCCTTCACTTCTGTGACCTCGTTCTAGAGATAGGAGCGGGTGGGACCCAACTTATCTGATATTTTTGGTATATCCTGGTGAGATGCCATAAATGTTGAGATGCACAACCTCATTTAGGGCTGTTTTGCACCAACAGATTATCTGACCAATTTCTGACCAATGGTTGGTGTGTATAGCAAAAGATTTGTGTGTGTAATAGTCAATCTGACCATGATTGGTCAGAAAATTTGTTAGAAAATCTGTTGGTATAATACAACTCTTAAGGACAGATACTACTTCTCTTTTTTAAGACAGTTCTGTTTTTAGCTTCAAAAACTGCACCAAAACCCCGTCCAGCATAATAGCTGGAAGAAGGGCTTGTTTCCTTGTGCTGGTGGTGGTTGGGGGCGTAACCTTGCCGACCGCCTCACGCAGGATTGCGTCCTGCGGGCGGTCGGTCTGTTCCTCCTGACGCGCCGCGCGTCATCTCGCGAGAGCGAGATTTCCTGTGAACGCAGCGCAGCGCGCGCGCTCACAGGATCACGCCGGGGACAGAAGTAGCAGCCTGCCAGCGCTGATCGTGCGCTGGCAGGCTGTAGAAGTTAAAAAAATGGCATATCAGAAGCTGTTTTGTTAACAGCGTCTGATATGCTTGCTGATCGAAACTTTTATAAGTGCACCAAAACACCACACAGACCCCCCACCCATCCACCCCACCCCCCACCCCGTCACTGATTAACCCCTGATTAACCCCTGATTAACCCCCGATCACCCCATGTCACCCCCCTGACACTAATTACCCCACTGTAAGGCTCATTCAGACGTCCGTATGTGTTTTGCGGATCCATGGATCCACGGATACGCAAAACACGGACACCAGCAATGTGCTTTCCGCATTTTGCGGATCCGCACATTGCCAGAACTATATAGAAAATGCCTTTTCTTGTCCGCAATTGCGGACAAGAATAGGACATGCTCTATCTTTTGCGGAGCTGCGGCCGGATGCTTGGGGCCGAAACCCGGAAGTTTGCGGCCGCAGCTCCGCAAATGCTGATGCGGCGAGCGCATAGTGTGCTCTCCGCATCACCGCCAGCCCCATTCACACTGAATGGGTTCGCATCTATTCCGCAGAATTGCGGAATAGATGCGGACATTTTTAGCGGACGTGTGAATGGGGCCTTACTACTTTTTTTTTGCACATTTTTGGCAGAGATTTATTCATCCACATTGATCGATGCGAATGAGGAAATCTGTGCCGTTTTGTTTTTTGCACATTTTTGGGCAGAGATTTTTCATCCACATTGATTGATGCGAATGAAAAATCTGTGCCGTTCATTTTTTTCTTTTCAGCGCAGAGGCTGAACGGGAAAAAATCTCATTACTCGTATGCTCAATATAAGGAGAATCGCAGAAACTCCTAATGCTGGCCATACGTGTAATGATTGTGGAGACCCTCAAATGCCAGGGCAGTACAAACACCTCACATGTGACCCCATTTTAGAAAGAAGACACCCCAAGGTATTCCGTGAGGGGTATGGCGAGTTCATGCAAAATTTTATTTTTGTCACAAGTTAGTGAAATATGAGACTGTAAAAAAAAAAAATCAATTTCCGCTAACTTGTGCCAAATTATTCTTTTTTCTGTGAACTCGCCATGCCCCTCACGGAATACCTTGGGGTGTCTTCTTTCCACAATGGGGTCACTTGTGGGGTATTTATACTGCCCTGGCATTTTAGGGGTCCTAAAGTGTGAGAATCCAAATGCGTAAAAATGGCCTGTGAAATCCTAAAGGTACTCATTGGTTTTTAGGGCCCCTTTGCGCATCTTGGCTGCAAAAAGTGTCACTCATGTGGTATCACCGTACTCAGGAGAAGTAGGGCAATGTGTTTTGGGGTGTATTTTACATATACCCATACTGTGTGTGAGAAATATCACTGTAAACGACAACTTTTACATTTTTTATTCAAAGTTGTCAATTTACAGAGATATTTCTCACACAAAGTATGGGTATATGTAAAATACACCCCAAAACACATTGCCCGATCTCCTGAGTACTGGCAATACTACATGTGTGCCACTTTTGCAGCTAAGATGCACAAAGGCCCTGAAACCAATGAGTACTCTTAGAGGGCATTTTTACGCATTTTCTTCTCACGCTTTAGGCCCTAAATGCCAGGGCAGTATAAATACCACATGTGACCCATTTTGAAAGAAGACACCGCAGATAGTCGCTGAGGGCATAGTGAGTCCATGAACAATTTAACTTTTTGTCAAAAGTTAGCAGAAGAAGTAGACTTTATGAGAAAAAACAATAAAAATCAATTTCCGCTAACTTGTGCCAAAAAAATCTTCTATGAACTCGCCATGCCCCTCACAGAATACCTTGGGGTGTCTTCTTTCCAAAATGGGGTCACATGTGGGGTATTTATACTGTCCTGGCATTTTAGGGGCCCTAAAGCGTGAGAAGAAAAATGCGTAAAAATGCCCTCCTAATAGGTACTCATTGGTTTTAGGGCCCCTTTGCGCATCTTGGCTGCAAAAAAGTGGCACACATGTGGTATCACCGTACTCAGGAGAAGTCGGGCAATGTGTTTTGGGGTGTATTTTTACATATACCCATACTTTGTATGAGAAATATCTCTGTAAATTGACAACTTTGAATAAAAAAATGTAAAAAGTTGTCGTTTACAGCAATATTTCTCACACGCAGCATGGGTATATGTAAAAATACACCCAAAACACATTGCCCTACTTCTCTGAGTTCGGCGATACCACATGAGTGGCACTTTTTTGCAGCCAAGATGCGCAAAGAGGCCCTAAAACCAATGAGTACCTTTAGGATTTCACAGGCCATTTTACGCATTTGGATTCTCACGCTTTAGGGGCCCCTAAAATGCCAGGGCAGTATAAATACCCCACATGTGACCCCATTTTGGAAAGAAGACACCTACGGTATTCCGTGAGGGGCATGGCGAGTTCACAGAATTTTTATTTTTGGCACAAGTTAGCGGAAATTGATATATTTTTTTTTTATTTTGTTTTTTTACAAAGTCTCATATTCCACTAACTTGTGACAAAAAATAAAATTTTACATGAACTCGCCATGCCCCTCACGGAATACCTTGGGGTGTCTTCTTTCCAAAATGGGGTCACATGTGGGGTATTTATACTGTCCTGGCATTTTAGGGGCCCCTAAAGCGTGAGAAGAAGTCTGGAATCCAAATGCGTAAAATGCCCTGTGAAATCCTAAAGGTACTCATTGGTTTTAGGGCCTCTGTGCATTCAGGCTGCAAAAAGTGGCACACATGGTAGTCGCCGTGCATCAGGAGAGTAGGGCAATATGCTTTTAGGGTGTATTTTTATATATACCTATACTGTGTGTGAAAAATATCTCTGTAAACGACAACTTTTAAAAATTTTTATACAAAGTTGTCAGTTTACAGAGATATTTCTTCACCCAACATGGGGATATGTAAAAATACACCCCAAAACACATTGCCCTACTTCTCCTGAGTACGGCGATACCACATAAGTGACACTTCTTGCAGCCTAGGTGCCAAAGGGGCCCAAATTCCAATGAGTACCTTTAGGTTTTACATGGCGGCTCACAATTTAGCCCGCCCAAAATGCCAGAACAGTACAAACACCCACAAATGACCCCATTTTGGAAAGTAGACACCCAAGGTATTCACTGAGGGGCATAGTGAGTCCGTCTGAGATTTCTTTTTTTTGCCAGAAGTTAGCAGAAATTGAAACTTTTTTTTTTTTTTCTCAGAAAGTGTCATTTTCCGCTAACTTGTGAAAAAAATGAAATGATACATGAACTCACCATGCCCCTCCGCGAATACTTTGGGGTGTCTTCTTTCTAAAATGGTGTCATTTGGGGGGTATTTATACTATCCTGACATTCTAGCACCTGAAGAAACATGACAGGCTCTCAGAAAGTCAGAGCTGCTTCAAAATGCCGAAATTCACTTTTTTGCACCATAGTTTGTAAACGTTATAACTTTTACCCAAACCAATAAATATACACTTATTGGACTTTTTTTATCAAAGACATGTAGAACAATAAATTTAGAGAAAAATTTATATAGAAATGTAGTTTTTTTTGAAAAATTTTACAACAGAAAGTGAAAAATGTCATTTTTTTGCAAAAATTTTGTTAAATTTGTATTAATGGCAAAAAAAGTAAAAATGTCAGCAACAATGAAATACCACCAAATGAAAGCTCTATTAGTGAGAAGAAAAGGAGGTAAAATTCATTTGGGTGGTAAGTTGCATGACGGAGCAATAAACGGTGAAAGTAGTGTAGTGCGGAATTGTAAAAAGTGGCCTGGTCATTAAGGGTGTTTAAGCTAGGGGGGCTGAAGTGGTTAAGTACCCACTCTGCCCTAGCCACAGTATTAAGATGGAGGCTTGGGTTTTAAACTGAATCTTAGCCCCAAGCAAAGGAAAACCTAGGAGTCATACATACATCATAGATAAAATGCACATGTTTCCCTTAGGGTTCATGTACATGACCATATTTTAATCCATGTAATATTCCCATTTTTTTATGATAGCACAATAATCCATTAAATTCTATAGGGCCATCAACACATCTATTTAATCATGTCCTATTCTGGTCCGTATTGTGGATGATAAAGGTCCTTTCTATGCGCATTGTGGATTTATTAAGGCTCAGCACCAGCTGCTCTTTGCAAACTAATATTTTATTCACCCTAGATATATGCTCTGTCCATTGCAGCTGCGATCTGGTAAATTAGATATACGGTTTATTGCCTAGACTAAAGGCACAATATAATATCTTGGTTTTTATGGGAACTACTCAACTCAGAATAAAATTATGGTCAGACTGGGCAAAGTTTGAATGATCCTCTTGACATATGGGTCCAGGTGGTTAAGCATGAGTTGGTATCTCTAGTGGACTGTTTATGTGTATTATTGACTTTGCGGTGGAGACTTGGGATGTCATGGGGAACAATGAATGGGCTGAGCGGTGCCTCTGGAACCAAACGATATGTCAGTATAATTTATTTCCTCTTTGTAAGCTTTCAAAATAGCTTTTTTCCCAGCTTTATATAAAACAGCAGGCTAGTGGTCCTCCTTTAGGTGGCCAACTTTTGCATTGTCTATTACTTATTTTTACGTCAGGGGTAGGGTTATATATTATTCAATTGAATGGTAACAAGCAATCATAAATTAGACTACCTATAAATGACCATATGAGGTTTGGAGGGAATTAAAACTCTACAAGCAGGCATTGTGTGTGCCGTAGGAATTGCATAGCTGGTGTTCCTACAGAGTATATTACCACCATGTAGTGATACCTGGAGATATGTTTTTATATTTCCATATGCTACTGCACCTTGGGGACAGTATAAAACATGAAACTACTGAGGTTCCTCAAGAAACAGTGGCCTCAGGATACAATATTTTCAGCATACAATAGTCTTTCATGGGCCATTGAAACTCTGAACTAGACTCAACATACAATGTCTCAGACACTGTGGACGCCTATCAGCATTGCCATTACTCTGGTAAAATACCTGACTGTTACGAATAAGAATGTTTCGAAACGCGTCAACAGCCATGATCCATTGAGGATGTGTATCCTGTAAATTTTATGCAAAGCTATTGAATAAAGACAAAGAGAGACACTTCTAAAGTATCAGAGTTTGTTTTTCTTTTCTTAAAATACCTGTACTCAGCGGTAAACAAGATTGTGATGACCTTGTCTGATGTATACTATACATTTGGAATGGGTTATTTGTTCCTAGTTCTGTGGTTATGTACGGTAGATACATTGATAGAACATGTACCTTTTGATTTGTTTTACACACGTGTTTGGTGATAGTGACAATATGCATGCATACTGTTGTATTCTGTCTTGGTGTTATCAGATTCTCTAGTTTCTAAGGCGCTGTCTGCTACTCCAACATGGCATGTTTGGTCTCAATCCCAGACTTGTGCTGGGAACTAGAACTGAAGTGGGTGTTCAGAAATGTTAGTGTATAAAAATAGCAGACCAACTGTGTGACATCTGATACACAAGGAAAGTGGTGTCCAAAAAGCTTGAGATTGTGTAATTCAGACCTGCATGATGTTGGTTTATATCCTTAACTGAAAGCTCATGTCTCAGTCAATGATGTGCATACCATTTAGTGAAGGTGTCTTACTGCCCGTCATAACCAAACTATGTCCTAGCTTCCTTTAGTATCTCTCATGTTACAATTTACAGCTACCTTTCGCCATCTGTTCAGTGCCAGTCCTTTCTTGGACTAAATGTGATTTTCAGACTGGTTTTACAGTTAAGACTGAGCTTTCTGAGCTTATCTGGTTGGAAGATTTGAAGAAATCTAAATGCACTCCAAGCATCAGAAATAAAGATGAGCAAATTTCTTAAAATTTGATTTGGTTGTTCGATTCAATTGAGGGCACAATAAATTCGACCTAATTATAGTTACCCCAATTGCATGGAAAACTCTCTCTTGCTTGATTGTCGTGAAACAAATTTTTAAATTATTTTGAACCCTAAGTTTTTGGAAAATGATTGAAATTCCACATTTTAGAATTGATTAGCTTTTTTTCTAATTATAATTGTAAGACTCTATTTGTTCTGCACCGGGCTAAACATTTGGCAGATATGTTTGAGCACTGCCGTCAAAAATATGCCCCACATGTATGCAACTTTATGCGTATACTGTATCTCTGTGTAACTATGCTTATCAATGTGACTTATGCTAGCCAAATGCACAGTTTCCAGAGGGTTAAGGGGTGTGTATGATCACAATGGGGATGGGGTTTTTTAGAATTTACCAGTGCTTTATAGAAATTCCCTGGGCATTTTGGGGTCAGTCCCAAGGATTGAGACTTAAATCTTCCCAATTAATTTTTCCAACTACACAGATGCATACTAAAAGGACACTCTTTAGGCAAAAATCCGATGATTAGAAATGTTAAGCACATTAGATGTATAAATTATGAGCATTTTCCTTATATATCCCAAATGCAGTATGAATAAAGCTCAAAAGGATTTTATGACAGTATGATATTGATAACCTATTCTCAAGATAGGTTATCCATATCTGATTGATCTGATGGGTCCAACTCCTAGCACCCCTAGTGATCAGCTGTTTGTAGAGGCTGTGGTGCTCTTCCTAGACCAGTTACAACGTGTTCATCAGTCATGTGGCCTAAGCGCAGCTCAGTCCTATTTAAGTGAATAAGGCACAGCTGCAATACCACCGGACACCAGAACCTCTTCATTGTAGGGTGTCAGGTCCCCACCAATCAGATATTGATGACCTATCCTGAGGATAGGTCATCAGTGTTCTACTCCTGGAAAATACCTTTAAGGTGCATTTGCATGTTCTTATGCATAGGCTAGATGCTCTTTGAGACCATCAGACCATCTTGGGGCATTGTATGTGGTTGCCATCATTTCCTCACCTCCATTTCGAGCTCTCCGTCCACTCTAGTCCTATACATTATACATCCACTGTAGAAGTGGTGAAAAGGATGACCCAGCTGTGAAGCAGCCTAGTGCTAAACTAACAATGACTCTAGCAATCCTATTTCTTTGTTTCCAAATCAAACTCATCGGTTACGTAGACATGAGACACATTCATCCTTATGAGAGATACTCAATACAGTACGGTATTTGTTGAAGATTGAGATCAGCACGTGATATCCCTTTACGTGCTTGAAAGCGTCTAAAATATTTGGCATACCCACAAACATATAACATCCTATTATGCTTGCTAGAAAACAGACTAATCGCACTGCAATGTCAATGCAGTTCAGATATCAGAGCAGGCCGAAGCCTTCGTTAATGTGAGAATGAATTGTTGTCATGGCAACAGGTTTTATGGCCTTGTGTTTTGTTTTACTGTACTGTTTTCTCTTTCTTTTAATCAGTTCTTGGCAATAAACACAAGACATGCTGTAGCATGAAAGTGGCTAAGTGTAGCTTCACTAATTAACCCTTTCATAAGAGTGCTGTCAATCATTACTGGTCGTGTTTATCAAGCATATGGCATTCCCCATGTATAGCATGTTTGGTTTATGTTTTTCACAAGATCCAGCACCTCAATAGTCTTTTTTTGTGTGCAGAAAGACACATGATGTTAAAGAATGACAAATGTAGCATTGAAATATAAGAAGGACGTTACAGACAGGCTGGACATGTTGTAGAACTGTCATCAGAGTGATGCAATTCATGCAGTCCTTAGTAGATATCAGTTGTTCTGCTCCCTGTAGTCCGGTTTAGATACATGACTTACTAATGTCGCTATCATTGATATTGTATTTCCACCTTAAAGGGGTTGTCCAGATTTTACCATGTGACAGCCTATCCTCAGGATAGGCCATCAATAGCGGTGCATCAGGGATCCGATACCCCACACCCCTGCCGACCAGGTGTTCAGGTGTAGCCCTGTCACCGCAACTACAAAGCACAGTCAACCTTGTAGCGGAAGAAGCTTGTTACTACAGGATATAGCACTGCTTACATTAATTTCAATATATTCAGCTCATTCCACTACAAGGGTGAAAGAGCTGTATACTTCTGGTGGGGGTGCTGGGTGTCAGATCCTGACGATCAGATAGTGTTGCCCTATCCTCAGGATAGTAAAGGCTGGACAACCCCTTTACTGTCACAACAATTCATTTGACTCTTCTTCCCTCTGAATGTTGAAGTGGTGCCTTGAAGTATGGAAAGGGGTTAATCCACTACACTGGGAGAAAAGTCATAATAAATTGTCCAGCTCAATTAATTTATTATAATGTACTGCTTTTAATGATCTTGGCTCTTTATATGTATATGTGTTTTTTGTTGTAGATGTCATAGTGGTACATACCTTTTTAGACTTAAAAAAAAAAACTGTTTAACTATTTGTTACTTGATCATTGTCAGTATTTTCAGACAGAATTTATTTTAATTTATTTAACGGTTTTAATGAGATTTTTCTTAAATGGTTTATTGTGCTGGATTGAATAATGACTCTGCCAACTGGGTGGATTCAGAAGCTTTACACTATCACAGCACAGATTTCGTTTTAGACTTCCCGTGTAGAGGACGGTAATTATGTAATTATTTCTCGTTATTCTCTTAATTGTTCTCTGCACTGTTTTTTAACCTGATTAGAAAGCAAGTGCAGCCCAGGAAAAGACAGGAACATAAGACAACTGTGTGGCATGGTGCCACGTTTATGCAGTTCTCTTTGGGACAGTATACATTATCTCTTGCTGGCTAGCCAGCTATTTAGGGCATGCTTGTGCCACACGGGAGATGGTGAGGTTGGAGCTCATGACAGAATTAAATCCAACAAATGCCAGATCTGAAAGCTCTTAATGTTTCTGTTCTTTCCCTAAGGGCTCAATGACGTGTTTTGGGTCCGTCAGGATCCCATCCATTGTCCTCCGAGATTAACGTTTTAGCCTCTTGCTGATGTCTTGTTTGTGTTTTCAAGCCAGGGAAATTCGGTCTTCCTAATCCCTCTGGGAAATAAACTATGCAAAAAATCAGGTGTGCCACTTCTGTTTCCCTTTGTTGTAACTGTGATAATTGATAGGATGGACACATCAATTCTTCGAGGAACAGCACGCTCAAAAGAAGATTGGCAGTTATTGTGCTTTCATAAATTGTGCTCTCTTGCGATAGCCTCAGCAGATATTTACCTTTATATTTTTGCCCGCTTTATCAATATGCACATGTCAGATAAGAAATGATTAATGCAGCCAACAAAAGCACATTGCTCTAAACCTTCCTCATCAAAGCTTGGAAGTGACTCCAGCTTTGAGTGAGGTCTTATGATAGTTTTGAAAGAGTGCTTACTCACCCAAAGAGAAACTGTTGGTAAAGCCCTACAGAAGAGAAGTCCCTCAGCTGGTCTGATGAGGATTCCAAAACTTCTTGCAACTTTTTTTGTCTGCATTTTATCATCTGCTCATTACTTTCTCAATGCTTCAGTTAGCTTGGCTTTCAAATCTAGGCATACTTTATAACTTGCACAGAAAAATCTACTTTACACATTAAAGCGCTTGTGTCATGGGGCAGGTGCAACCCATTTAAACAAAAAACTAGTGCAAGGGTTTTGGCAGCACTGATTGGAGTAGGACCACCATCAGGCACGGCTAAACTGCTCAGCCATTCAATTCAGGAGGTCAGCACCCACTCAGTTAACACTTTGGGGCAGGACAGATTCAGCATATGGGTTCACAATGCAACAAGTTCATCATATTATCTGAATAACCTACACACATATATTTATATAGTTCTTGTCAGATAAAATTTAAGTAGAGATTAGCAAACTTTTAAAATTTGGGACCAATTGGCCATATTGACCGTCCTATTCCAGTCCAAATAAATTCAACTCGAATTGAAAGTGCTTTGATTATCTGGAAATCATTCTCTCAACCTTTTTCTCTCTGTCTGTCATATGCTCTTTAATCGAATCACACAAAATTCAGGTTTGTCAAATCAAAGCTTTTTAAAAAAAATTGGACGATTTTCTGAATCTTAGAATAGATTCTCTTATCTCTAAATTTGAATACTTAAGAATTGAGTATATAGGGTTAAGAAACTTTTAATAGATTATTGGTGAGTTATTTACTTAGGGAAAGCAGAAACATATTATGAATTGCACATAGGTCACTATAATTTAAATACTACACCCTAGAGAGATTTTGTCATTTTAATAAACACAATAATTAATTTTTATAGCTTTTTCTTGACGCGTGTATTTCAGCAACTACCAGAAATGTATGGTTACAGTTGGAAAGTATGAGTGAAATATTTCCTTTTAAGTTTTAATGTAATACTTACAGTAGCATAGATGCATATTCTGTCAGGTCCTGGTATTAATGGTGGGCACCGTAGAAATGAAAGCAGCTTTTGCTGCAGTCACAGGGTTTATGTTTAAACAAGTAGTTCTACATTGCGGTATAAAATGTAAAGGGCTTGTTTCATATTCTCCATAACTGATAATGAAAAATAGTTGCATTTAGTAATTCTGTGTATGTCATGAGGCGGCATCATACTATAACTTAATTGCCTCTTTTTACTGTCAGTAACTATTGGAAGTTAGAGAACTGCACATTAGAGTACTCAGAGGTCACAATAACTCCTGCACACGCATCATAGACACCTGTACAGGCAAAAAACAATGGAGAAAATAATTTTTTCCCCATTACAGCCCCAAAAGAGGTAATAAAAATAATATATTGTATGCACCCCAAAATGGTGGCACTAAAAAATGTAATTTGCCCTGTCAGAAAAATAAAAAAGTTATGGCAAGAAAACAAAAAAAAATAGTAGTTGCCACCTCTGAAAGTACCATATAAAACAATAGAATTACGACAGTGGTAGTATGCCTTCATTAGTGATCTTATAATGATAATGAGGAGACAGATGCCCACGTATGAGCATGCCTCCACATCCTAATCATATAAAAAGCCAGTTCAACCATTATTTTATTGACTTCTCACCATTTATTGAAGAGATCAAGAGTTAGATGAGAAAGCTTGACAACTGATAGCAATGTACATGTTACCCCCAAAAAATCAGAAAAACGAAAAAATACTGGGAACTGGCAATGCAATTAACACCTATCTTTATGCCAGTTTGTGTTCCTCTAGTTGACCCTGAAGTATCTTTAGTGGAAAGCTTGCATTCAATAAGATCATATGCCTACAGGATAATTCTTTGGTAGCCTTTTCTGCGACAGACCTTGTTGTATTGTGGTTACAAAGCCAGGCCAGCTGTCATGATATGGCAGTGACTGTATGTGTGTGTTTTACATAGTGAGCTGATTATGGAGCTAGCAAATGTGAGATTTTAGATCTTGGTGATAAACTCAGGATACAAGCTGGTTGGACCTGACTTCAAGTTCAGAGGCCAAGAAACAAATACATGTTGGAGAATCCAATTAAAATGGAATATGTGAAGACGAAAGGAGAGAACTTTTTGATTATTATTCATTTCATTTTTTTTGCCAAATTAGATCAATGAATAATGTATTTTCAACTCACAAAGTGGATTCCTTCCTCTGTCCTCAAAGCCTGTGATTTGCTTGAAGATGTACTGTAAGTGCACGACAGATAACACTGTGACCCATTGCCTTATAGGAAGTGTTTGAAAGATACAGGTTGCTGTGTCGACATAATAACTGTGTTAATGATTTGGATTCTTTCACATTTTTTTCTTAACAATCTGCAGTAGGACTCAAAAACATCTAGTTCAATTGAATTAAGCATTGGAGATGGAGAAATAGAAAGTCGAAGAAAACACACCATCTGTGACACAAATGTGTCTTCATTATGATCTTAACTATGAAATTTTGTTATTCCAAGATATGCTTGTACCATATATCCTGGGTAAGATTGTATGATTATTTAGACTTGTATACCCATAGGTGCACATTTATCAACCCCTTGGACAAGAAAAGTCATATCAAAAAGTTGCAAAGTTTTGTGCTTGCCCTGCTTGCGCAAAATATTGTGTTTTTTGGGGGGTTTACGCCTTACTTGCCACGTTTCTAAAAAAGGGGACTGGAAACGGGCAGTGCAGGGCCAGGCATAGCCAGCCTGGAACATTTATTATAATCTACACCAGGAAACCGGTGTAGATTATCAGTACCAGCTACCTTGGTGCTGTAGGTTTCAGTTCTGGCACATGGACCTGCACAGATGTGTCACAATTATTAAGTGGCATGTACCTCTTTAAAACTGTGGTGAATCTAACGCCAGTTGGGGGGATAGATTAAGACTGTTGTTTAAAATGCCATTCTTCATGAAGGTTTCCCATATAGTATTGTAAATGTAATATGTCTGATATCTTAAAATGGATCTGGAAACAGTTAGCATTTCCATTGGTTCCTCAAAGTTCATCACAATATTTTCGTAATCATATAACTTAAAGAGGTTGTGCAGGCTGTATATATTAATGACCTATTCTTCATTACACTGCCGTCATCTTGGAAGTGCAGTGTAATCACTTGAATGGAGCAAGTACTTGTAATCACTCTATGCCACCGCTAGAAGGGAGACAACACGCAGTGTAATGAAGAGGAAGCAGCGCTCGCTGGAGCGCTGCCTTCTCTTCAAACAGCTGATCGGCAGAGTGCTGGGTGTCGGACCCCTGCCGATGAGATGTTGATGACCTATCCTGAGAATAGGTCATCAATATAAACGGCCTACACAATCATTTAAACAAATTAAAAGATTGTGCTGTTTTATGTAGGTATTTTATTACATGTCAACAGTCAAGTTGGTGTTACAAAGGACCTGTCGCCATTCCTGACTTAGGGTTAGTAAATACAGTATGTGTATTCCCCATGAAATCACAATTCTGGAGCATCTTTTCTCATCTTTTCTGATCTGCATTGTGCCATTCCTCCTACAAATTTTTAAATAAATTGACAACTGGGTGTTACCATTAACTTTATCAAATGGGTGTCCCTGTGCATAGGGACACACTCTCATCACTTAATTATATAGTAAATTACATATATCATGTATAGGACCTTTTTCCAAATACATAAACGTGTAGTGATAACTGTATTTCTTCCTGGGGTTGTTGGTGCATGTTAAGGCTGCATTGTTTGAAGTTAAAAATAGTCTTTTACTTCTTTTATGTTACCTCATCAGCCTGTATTTTGTGTGGTGCATGAGGCAGAATGTCTTTCTTCTCTGGGGATGTTAGAGTGGAGAAGCCAGGAGTGTACATTTCTCACCTTTAATAAGCATGCTTAATAGGGCAGCACCTTTGAGGATGAGGGACATCATATGATGCGTACTTGAGAACCACTGTTTTACTTATTTACTACGTAGAGTCATATGAATGAAAATATAAAATTGTATCTGAAATATGTACCATTGACAGAAGATAGCTAACATTGTTTGAGGCAATATCTTTGTAAATTTAAAATCTTGGTGGAAATTATGGCAAGAATTGAGCATGCATTTTTGTTTCATTAAACTCTTGAAGGTTTTTGTACTTCTGTTGATATAACTGGAAACATAGCCATGTAGGATGGTGATCTCTCCGTTGAAATCAGTACTAGGACTTGATGGATTCCCACCTTCTACATATGATCCTTCTGACGTGACAGAAGCCTGTTAACCCAATGACCCTCTCAGACTCCCCATTTTTTCTGAAGTAACACAGAGCGAACCATTAACAATTAACTTCTGGATCTATTCAATATAGTCAGATCATTTTTGGAAATTATATAATAAATATAAAGTGCAATGACTTAACAGAGCAATAGCAGGGTAGATCATATGACCTGGCAGAGGACATATGCATGAATTGAATATCATTTAATATGCTGGTATGTTCACAATAACCAGTGATACACATAATATTATGTCACCGGTAATCTAGTAGTATATAAAATCTATTCATAAGATCATACATGAAACCGGCAGAAGTATGAAAAAAAATTAAGGTGAACCACTGACGGAAGAAGTGAATAACATTGATTATCTTGTGAAAGCGGCACTTGTCAGCGGTGGAATATATTAGGCAATTGAAGGTGATGTGTTATAGGCAAAGATGTAAGATATGAGTGACTTTGACAATTGGTAAATAGCTAGACATCTGGGACAGAGCACCTCCAAATTGGTAGGTTTTGTGGGATTTTTCCAGAATGTAGTGGCTATTACCTACCAAAAGTTTTCTAAGAAAGGACAACCAGTGACAACCAGCAAGAGCATAATGGGTGCTCAAGGTTCATTGAGCTACTGGAGCGCACATAGCTGAAAAAATGAATTGTAGACATCTTTTCGGGTCTTGTGGAGTCTGTTTTGGGTGCACTAGGAGGACCTACAAAATATTAGGCAGGTGGTTTGTATGTTATCGCTGATCATGTATATAATTGTGTACAATGCAAATAAATGAGTTGGATAAATGCAATAGACTAATGCACACATTGGTTATAAAAGTAGGTTCTTCTTCTTTGGTTGTATTCATACATTAGGCATGTCAGGTTTAGCTACATCACTTAAAATACAGGTTATAGGTGGCTCACAGGCATTGGCTCTGCAGAAACATGTTATTGCCCACCATTATGAGCTAATTATTGTTTTAATCCAAAACATGTTAACTGTTAATGGAGTTTTTAACTTTGGCTAATAAAGACTGATATTTTCATGGGATCCTTTTTGATACACTGGACCTTATTCACATTATATTATTGTTGTTATATTTATTTCTGATGTAGCTATCAAAGGCAAAAAAAATACTATTTGGTGATGAAAGCAGGTTCTGCCTAGAGTACTAATGATGGCCACATCAGAGGTCATAGTCGGGCTGAAGAGCACCTACTGCCATCATGCATAGAACGGAGACACACAGGAGCAACACTAGGTATCATGATGTGGGGCACCATTAGCTACCATGGCCGTTCCCATCTGGTATTCATGGAGGGAACATTAACCAGCCTTCAGTATGTCCAGGACTTTGTGGAACCAGTCCTATTCCTTTTTTTACTCAATTAGGAGACCAACAACATAATGCCTGCCCACACTGCCAGTGCTATACAACGTGTTCTTCAGGATATCCAGCACCTCCTCTGACCAGCTTGATCGCCTGATCTCTCACCTAATGTCTGGGACTGGATGGGGCAATGGATCTCCCATGCACAGCAGCCAACAACCACACTGGCTGAAAGTAAACACATCCAAATGTTCATTTTACATTCAAAAGTCTTTCAGTTTGACAGTTCAAGCTCAAGCTGAAAGCCTTCATGTTGTATGCTATACAGCTCATCTTAAACACTTAAACAGTTGAGCTTTTAGGTAGCAGCATTGTCTAATGTACGGTTTCGTGGGATAGTGCTCTGATTCTTGGAGGTGCCTTATCAGATCTAGCTGTGCTGTCCATCAAGTCACAAGCAAAAAGATCCATTAACTTTAACATCACAGTAAGTTAGTATGTAATGCCTGTAGCTACATTGTTTCCATTTTTGTATTTCTATAGCAGAGTGAGTGGGCAAATGAAACCTGCGACAACCATCACTTTGTTTTGCATTAAACTGACATTTGAAGGTTGCTATTAAATGGAGAGGCAGAAGACGACATGTCAGAAGCAGAATAATATTTACTGAATATACACACCGGTAAGAATAGCTTGGGAAGTGGGCAGTGAAAGAAACTACAAATAAGTCAAATCTCTGTTTTGCTACAGCAGAGATGGATTTCCTACTAGAAAACACCAAAACTAGAAAATATAGATATTCTCTTTGATCATATCAAGTGTCCTTGAGCTTTTAGAGTGTTGTACAAGCCATAAGGACTACCAAGAAATCTTAGGTCTGGCCAGCTAGGGCGATGCACCAGATCTCAGGCTCTGTTCCTGACCCCATGTGTAACCACCAATTACTATACAACTGCAGGTTTTCTGGCTACCATATTGTATTGGGACTGAGCTGTAGAAGGTTGTAATACCAGACACACCTGCTACAAAATGTCAAAATGTATGGAGCTGTAAGTAAAGAATTCAGTGGCCACATCATCGGCTGAGGGAGTTGCCCCCCACCGAACTGATATTGACATCCTTTCCTAAGAATAGGCCATCAATGTAAAAGTCCCTGAAAACCCCTTTAACTCTTAGCAGATTTAGTAAAAAGATTAAATGGCATAAAACAAAAGTGCACCTCATATTTCTTCTATTGACTGATATCAAGTTAGTATTCACCTTGAATATAAATGGAGATTGGATATTGCGTGTATAATAAATGCTGTGTAAAATTGCCATCCGCCGATCTGAGTGCTGACAATATAATAAACCCTGGAAAATGTTTCTGGAGATGAGGAGAAAAGAGAAGAAAAGACAAGTTAGTAAATGTTAGTAGACTGTTTACGTAAAATGGGGGTCTTGAACCCGAGGCAGTCACATTCTTTTTTTTCTTCAGATGGAGACCGCAACGTATTGAGAGTTGATGAATAGTAGTCCCTGTTGAAATGGAATAAAGTGACAGGTTTAGTACAGTTAGAGGGCGGAACAAAAGGAGAACATCAATTAGGCAGTGGGGCTTCAAGAAGAAAAA
Source organism: Bufotes viridis (assembly GCA_033119425.1). Classification (NCBI taxonomy): domain Eukaryota; kingdom Metazoa; phylum Chordata; class Amphibia; order Anura; family Bufonidae; genus Bufotes; species Bufotes viridis. The sequence goes on from CM065590.1 coordinate 171,502,688, forward strand.
ATAAAGCTATCCATAAAAGAACCTCTAAGCTAACAACACCCCCCACCTATTGCCAGGAAAGTGGGGTTGAAGCTTTTTGTGTTTATGCACATCTATTCTTATGCCCGGTCCCATTTTCTATGCTTACACATTACAGGGCTGGACGAAATTGGCAGTTTTAAAGGAACTGTTACAGTTTTTCTTTCAACAGTTTAATAATGGAGTGTGTATATATGTATTTATTGTTGTGTCAGCTTGCAGGTCTACAGTAAGTAAAGCAGATCGGTCTGGCAGGTCCCTTCTAAGCTCCTTGTTGCGTGTCTGCATGCAGGAAGTCTGGGGTTACTAGAACATTTATAGCTGTCGTCTACTCCAGTGGAAGCGTGTTCAACGCCGAATAGACGATAACAAGGGGCTTGAATTTCACCAAAGCTGGCGTTTAATAGAAAATATAAAACAAAAGCAGGTCTGAAATTCCAGACGGAGCCTTCCTTTTATGTTTCCCCCCATTTTTAACAATCACCCTTTCTTCCTTTTGTGCTAATGAACAGGAGCTGGATAGAGATGATTTGGATTATGCACATGCCAGGTACCAAGTGCCAAGGGAAGAAAGGCAAAACCCAGCTTTTATTATCCATGTCTGAGAATAAGCTTATAAAACTCTATAAAGAGCCAGATGTCCAAAATGTATAGTATATATATATATTAATAATATATGCTATATATACCTTTACTTGAATTTAGTTAGTTAATGACTCCAAATTCACATGAAATAAATGATATACAACATTGTGGCATGCTATCAAATCTATTGATAGACTGCAATTCATATCACAACCACTGGCTGACCACACATAGACACACAGGGGGGATTTATCAAACTGGTGTAAAGAAGAACGGGCTTAGTTGTACATCGCAACCAATCAGATTTCACCTTTCATTTTTCACAGCTCCTTTGGAAAATAAACTGTGTAATCTGATTGGTTGCTAAGGTCAACTAAGACAATTCTACTTTACACCAGTTTGAATACTCTCCCTCATAGTGTAGACATCTTGTGACAGAGTATCATAAAATCATGTGTCACCAAAAATGTTATCTGCCACTTAAAACCTAATAGTGACAAATATCATTTTTCTCTAATCTCTTTTTTTATTTCCTGATAACAGATTGATTAATTCTATTTCCTGAACATGATTATGGGAGCGGCCATCTTGCCCGAGCTGTTCTTAACACACAAGCAAAGAATAGATAAGTTTTGACAATGACCTATTGTAATGGGTGGATCTTGTCTTATCTATACACAGAGGTGATATCATTACAGGCAGGATTACAATTAAAGATCAGCAGGTAACTTCAGTAAAGTGATCTATTCAGATAAAGAAGTGATGCCTATTATTAGGTTTAGTGTGAAAACGTCAGGATTTTGTTTAAAATTAGATAGCGACATGGAAAATAAAAAATAAAATAATCAAAAATTGAAATCTAAATCATCATGGGGTTACTTACTATGAAAGACAGTAACCCCAAACATGATTTCTCCACTTCTGACAATGGTGTCGGTTGAAAATTTTGTTCAAAAGGTTTTCACATTCAACTTACAAGATAGAGCCTAAAATTGTATATTGAATTAATCCGGGAGCCACTGCATAAAAGATAAATAGAAATTTAACATTGCTATTTACTCACACCAGCTTTTTGATACAAAAATCCAAGCCCAACATAGGGTGTCTTGATGCTCTTTTTGGGGCTCAGTGCACCTCACTTGACCAATTTTGCCTCTAAGTATTTTGTCACAAAGTAGTAGCTATCTAAGTTTTATTTTTCATCTTAACAACTACCTTTTTTTGACTTAGCCTTTTCTCGGTTGCACATTCTGTTGATGAATCTCACCAATTACAGAAGTGGGAAAAAAATCCAAGCATGAAATTGGAGTGAATCTAAATTATACCAGTATTTGTCCCCAGTGACCCGGTGCTCAGACAGCCTTCTCCACGAAGATCCAGGTTCTCTTATCTTACGCTCTGACAGTGTTTTAGTTAGGAATTGATGATGGCAACTTGAGACTTTACTACATGCACAAAATTGAATTAAAAACCCAACTGCAGGTTTAATCAGCTGCATTAAGCATAAGAAGAACACTTTCGTTGACCTTTGCGTTTTGCATTGTGTAGTTCCGCTAATAAGGGAAAACTTTTTTTCTTTGTTTCTTTGTAAAGTATAATTAGCGTTTTTCTTTAAATTACAGTTTTGAGAAATCTAGCTAATTAGCTAGTTACAAAATCACAGCAATGGCTTATGTTCTGGCGACTTCAGAAAAACAGTCTGCATGTGCTTATGCGTTAACCTTTCGCTTGCTGATCTGCAATTTCTATGATACATGTTAGATGCCATGTCAGTATCCATTTGGTTTCTGTGTAAGGAGTGTAAAAGAATTTTCTATATTACATTAAATCCTGTTAGTAAGTGAATTGTACATTCAGTTTTTGACCAAGTTGATACATCAAGGTACATGATGTCTTATGATAAAGTCTAAATTTGAATTATGATTCGGCTGCTGTAAAATAGGGACATAATGATACCTAATGCATACATCCCAACTAGAGATGAGCGAATTTCATTCAAAATTTGATTTGGCTGATTTGCCAAATTTCACTTCGCCACAAAGTGCAGTTTTTTGTAAGTAGCGGGTGCAATGACAGGGAGATGCGATAGCGCCGTCCCCGTCATTGTACCCCTCAGATGCCGCATTCATACATGATTGCGGCATCTGAGTGTACAAACAGTGTGAAATTAACATAAAAAAAAAATTACATCAAACTTACCGCGTCCATTTGCTCGCGATGGGCCGGCTGCTGCCATCTTGCTTGAAGATCTCGCCCGAAATCACGTGCGGCGCAAGAATGTTAAAAGAAAAAAATAATAATGCAAAACTGTTGTGTAGCATTGTATGCAAAAACTGTTATTGTCTAGTGCAGGGATGGCCAACTTGAGGCTCTCCAGCTGTTGCAAAACTACAACTCACAGCATGCCCAGACTGTCTACAGCTATCAGCCTACAGCAGGGCATGGTGGGCTGGAGAGCCGCAGGTTGGCCATCCCTGGTCTAGTGTATGCATTGACAGTCAATATGAATATATAGGGAGGTCTAGTTCTTTTTTATATATAAAAAGGGGCAGTTAATCACATTAACCATTCCTTAACAAATGAATATCTGTCTCTAAATGACAAATATATGGTTGTCCTAAATGGAGTCTTCTCACTGCCATAGAAGTCCTCAAACATAACTTGAGCATTAGCTAAACATAGATACCCAACAGAGAGATGATGTTCCTGTCTTCTGGGCCCTGCCAGCTGAGAACAGGGATCTAGTTAGTTATTTGAGATGCTGTGGATACAGACTCAAATCATATTTTCCCTATGGAACGCCAGTATTTCACTGGGGATATTTAGAGGTTAAGTGGTTGATTGGTAAAGGGTTCTCCACGTCATCTACTGATGGAGCAGAATTGCAGAAGAAGAGCATCTTACAAAATATTGATGTTAAAATCATTGATTTCAGTTGGTTCAGCGATGCTGCAAACATATACGAGATGTTTGCCAGCAAAGAGAATATCGTCATGACCTGAAACAGGTTTTTTGGGGGGAGAAAGACTTAGAAAAGAAAAAAAATGGCATAAGAGAAAGGACATTCACATGAGTCTCAGTATACTTTGCCAAGAGTTCCGTGTTGTAGGCTAGTTATCAATCCTCATTTTGAAGGTGGTATAGATAAAAACTATATGTATGATTTAGGGTACCTTCACACTTGCTTTTTGTTTTCCGGCATAGGGTACCTTCACACTGGCGTTTTTGTTTCCCTGCATAGAGTTCTGTCGTCAGGGCTCTATGCCGGAAATAAACGCTTCAGTTACAGATAATACAACCGCATGCATCCGTTTGAACGGATCCGCTTGTATTAACTTTAACTATTTTTTAACATTGCCAAAACGGATCCATTTTGAACTCTATTGAAAGTCAATGGAGGACGGATCTGTTTTCTATTGTGGCAGAATGTGCCAGAGAAAACGGATCCGTCTCCATTGACTTACATTGGGGGTCATGATGGATCCGTTTTGCTCCGCATCCCTGGACGGAAAGAAAACCGCAGCATGCTGCGGTATTTTCTCCGTCCAAAAAACGTTCAGTGACTGAACTGAAGACATCCTGATGCATCCTGAACGGATTTTTCTCCATTCAGAATGCATGGGGATAATCCTGATCAGTTTTTTTCTGGCATAGAGCCCCTGACGACGGAACTCTATGCCGGAAAAGAAAAACGCCAGTGTGAAGGTACCCTTAGTGATTTTTTATACATTCATAGCCTTTTATTTAAGAAAAGCTTACCCCTTGGAAGACATTTCTCTGTAGTGTATGAATGAATGCTTTCCACTATATTGCATTGCAGAAAATGACTATTTTTAATACACATAGAAAAGTCTGCCTGTGCTTTGCCCCCGTCCAATGCATTATGTTATTCCCTAGTTCATTAGTGTGTATATTCAATGACACTTTTTGTTTCTACTGTAGCAGCTAGGAGGCAATTCCTCCTGTGCAGTGTTCTGCTTCTCACTTCTAAAGATGACAAAGATCCCTAATTAAAAGAAAAAAGAATAATATGCTTTCCCTCCCAGCCGAGGCTAATGATTCCACCACGTTTACCATCGTTCGCAGGGTTTCTGAGTCCAGCTCTAATTGCTGGCAGAAATCCAGACATTGCCTCTTCTAAAGAGCGGTTTGTATCAGTGACAGAGGGGCATTTCAATTCACCTCCATTAAGAATTGATAGAAAGTGCAGTGGCTACAGTCTAGGTGTCTACTCTGTATTTAGGGATATATTTATACAGACTAAAATCGGGGAAGTGTTATTTGTTATCTATGCAGCGACTGCATTTCCTATGCACGCTTCATTTTATCATAGTTTAATGTGATCATACATATTTTATATTATATGTGTGTATATTAACATGATGACGATACTAATTAATGGAAAGATACCAACTGGAACACTACCAGTAATGTCTGGTAAATATATGCTAGGAGTTCACCTGGCATGGTAGACTTCTTATTTCACTGGCTATACACATTCAATAGCTGACGGCCAAAAGATCATCTGGCTGACAGCTATCTCTCCCGATTTCCTCCTGACTCCCCAATAGACATATGTGTTAGGTTCGGCTGAGCATGTATGTGTATTTAATGGGGAGAGAGGAGAAAGCCACTGCCAGACACTTCTTCTTCAAGAGCAAAAGATCAGCCAAAAATATTCAGTTCGTCTAATCCATCATCTGTTGTGGGAGAGTTGGGACTTTCCCATATACATTAGACAAGTTTGTCCGACAGTACACCAATGTGTATGGGGGCCTCAACCCAAATAGACTACCTACATACAGTCTACAGTCTAGAGTCCGATGGTGTGTCTTAGAAATATAGGTTATGCTAAGGCTGTTGAAGTAAGATGACCTCCATTTATAAAGAGTCACAGGCCTCTTAAAATATTTGCCACATGCTGGGCTATCCATATGCAACAAGGAGAAATCTACTCCATCTATGGACTAGTTTAGATTTAAGCTAAGATTTGTGCCAGAGTTCTCATAAATGTATCAGGCTCTGAGGCCTACTTCCGTCTTCCAAACCTAGTTCACATTGTTTCGCAGGTTGCGTTAGGGACAGAAAATCTTAACATTTGCAAATTTTTGTGCCAATTGTGACCTGTACAACAGCTGGAGAATTTAGTGTGCTAGAAACTGGCCTACAGCGTTGATCAATTCTTCCCATATAATTCACATATAGTACAGTGCCTATTTTCCCTACCTTAGTTTTTAAGTGTTTAATTTTACAAATTTTACTTCATACCTATCCTTAGCCATATTTTTGCTTATATCAGTACTATCTAATGAATACTTGAAACTTACAAGGGGAAATAGGAAACTCCTGAAGTTTGCCTTTCCCTGCCTGCTGGTTGCCTATAAACATTAAGAAACCTCCTCGGTCAGCTCAAATTACATCTAGTGTAAAACTGTAAATGTACTGGGAAGGGAAGCGCTGCTGCAGCATTTCTCCCTTAGTGTTTGTATATACCTATACATATTGTGAGACTGGATTGCGGAGGAGAGGGACCATGTTACAGTGTCTCTGCCTCAGACCTAAAATTAAGTACAACATATGTGACTGCACTGCACTTAATATACATATATAGCTTTCTTTGGGTTCATTGTGATTCATTTTTTGTAATGATGGGTATACTGCATTTGTAACATTGTCTGTTCATCTAAAAAATACACATTAAGGGGCTCATTTATGAACTATGGTACGCCTGTTTTCTGGCATTTTTGCAAATTTTTGTCGTTCTTTGCAATATATTGGTCTCTACGTCAGTTCTGCAACAGTTCCTTTTTCTAGACAAAAAACTCCAGATGACATCAGGATTATAGCACATTTACTATTTTCAGGCTTTTGATATTGATGACCTATCCTCAGGATAGGTCATCGATATAAGATTGGCAGGGGTCCGACATCGGGCACCACCACTGATCAGCTGTATGAAGACAAGGCATGTGCCGTTCACGTGTCACATCTCCTATCTCTCTTCCTGCTTGCCATAGATGGACCCCAGCTGATCTGATATCGATGACCTATCCTGAGGATAGATCATCAATACTAAAAGCCCCAAAAAAACTCTTTAAAACTGACACAAAAACAACCTTGATGATAAATGAGTCCCTAAGTATTTATATGTGTAGGGACAGGCTCTAGAGTTCACGTAGCCCATATTTACTTATGCTAACTTTTCCTTTCATGGTTCATGAAGACTTGTAAAGCCTATCAGTTGTTTCCTTGTGATATCTGGGTACCTGTCAGCCGACTGACCATACATTATAGTTCTGATTATTGGTATATTCCATGTGAGACGCTGATTCTTCAAGTTCCGCTTCATGCCTTGCCAAGTCATGAATGTCCTTGGTCAGACATTTGTTCTTAGTGGTCATCATTGGCAGCATGCAGACATTTTACTAATGAGATTAATGGAAATATATTCTTGTAAACAACATGATAACTGTTGACAGATATATAAAAGCTAAACGAAGGGTTGGAAACTCTATGAGTCAAGGATAAAATTTGAGACACAGAGGTCAAACAGTAAACTCAACGTGAAGAAATTTCCATTTGTTTCTGTTGTTGGCACATACTATGTATTTATTTATAAACAAAAAGGGTAAATTCGGAAAGTAAGGGATTATACTCTGTCCCTTTTCTGTCCTCATTTCTTTCATCAACTGCATATCTGAAAGATCTGAGACAGGCAGGTTGCTAGAGACGTGCATTCTGACAACCCTGTTGGATAGTGTGGTTGCTTGGTAGTATATCCCTAGCATGAAAGGAGTTGTCTGACATTTTTAAAAAAAAAGGAGGAAAGTTTCTACAAGAGAACAATACTAACCTGTTTAATTTCCCAATGCTCCCCCATGGTTGCTCCGATGATCCCCAGTGGTAAAGTCTACTTCCAAGCAGTAATGCCGTGCCATACACACTTGTATAACTGGCTTCAGTGGCATTGCCTATAGTTATGACACGTGATCACTGAGGCCAGTGATTGGCTGCATTAGTCACATGCATGTACAGCATGTCACAGACTGGTGGGGAGAAGCAAGGGATTGAACAGGTGGGTATTTAGCTTTTTTGATTTGATCAACTTTTAGACACCTAGCCGATTTTTTAAAATCCTGATAACCCCTTTAAGACTGTTAGACCTGACTTGGCTGATCAGTTCAATTCTGAAAAACAGATCTCCTTAAAGGGGTTCTCCAGGAATTAAGAAAATAAAACTACGTAAATATTACTGTATTATCAATGAATTCCCAAATACCTTTAATTTGTTATAATGGCTCATTTTGTCTGGGGAGCAATCATTAGGAAAATAAAATGGCCGCTGTCCTATTAGTGCACACAAAACCTGTCCTAATCACACAGCAGGACAAGTTACTTCAGAGCACTGAGGTAAAGAGCTGCCTCATCCTCCTCTCTGCTCTGCTTGTCAGGGGTTATGGTCCTGAATACAGTTTAATATGATCTTTAGCTTAATCTCTGTAAGAATGGAGTTCATGAGAAAACATGAAGTAGAGAGGAGGTGGGGATGTGGCTGTGTCCTGATATGTGATTAGGACAGGTTTTGTGTACAATGATAGGACAGCGGCCATTTTATTTCTCCTAATGATTGCTCCCCAGATAAAACAAGCCATTATAACTAATGAAAGATATTTGGGAATATATTTATAATAAATTAATATTTAGGTATTTTCATTTTCTTAATTCCCAGAGAACCCCTTTAACAGGAATTGAAGGTGAGGTTCTCTTCTCCCAAAGTGTCACCTGCATATCATATCCAAAAGGACTACAGAAGTGGTGCATAACACCCTCAAATTCTGATATCAAAAGCCATCAAGAACATCTGGAAGGCTGAAGACTAAACATCTACTTAAAGGGGGTATCAGGGAATTATTTAAAAATGCCGCAAGCAACTTGTCCTAGAATGTGAGTTGGACTAGTTTCCTCCACTTGCAGAGCTGTCTAGGGAGTGACACTGCACTGCTCTATGATATATGGTAATGATGTGATCCTGCCTACCATATGCCATCATGGCTGAGCAGCCTGACAGAAAAATTCACCAATATAGAGTATATGCCAGGGCATATTATTAGTAAGGCCCTGCCCCTTACTCCCCTAGGCGTCTCTGCAAGTGGTGGCAACTAGTACTGTTCACATTCTAGGTCAGGTTGCTGGCAGCCATTTTAAATCATTCCTGGACAACCTCTTTAACCAAGGTGATTTTAAAGAAGACCTTTCAGAACTCCTGACTCCTGTCTATTTTGCAAAATATTTTTATTCTCCATGTGATCATGATGCTGGAGCATCTTTTCTTATAACTCTATGTTCTGTCCCTCAATTATTGCACCTAGAAGTTTATTATTGAATCTGCAACCAGTAGTGGTGTGTCCTTGCCAAGTCTCACACTGACAGCAATGATTGGGCATGGTCATAATGTATGGAACACACCCCCAACTGGTAACACCCAGGTACAAATTCATTAATAAACTTCTAGTAACAATAACCGAGCAACTGAACAACATAGAGTTACATGAAAAAAATGCTCCAGAATCATCATTGCATGGAGAATAAAATAATTGATTAAAACAGACATGTGTGGAGTGGTGATGACTGAGCCCTCTGTAAACATGAGGTAAGTATAAGGATGACATTTCTGGATGGACCGTACAAACTCCTAATAGCACAGGTCTATAACTTATCTAAATATTCAGTGATGTCACATACATTGTATTCATTGGTCTTCATAACTAACGGACTAACTCACCAAAAGAGCAGAAGTTTATCCTCATTAAAACGAGAGCAGCATGGACAATAAAAAGGTTAACAAGTCTGGATGAAGCGAGCGTGTAGGTGGAAGGTGTCTAGAGGATGCACACATTCCTTGCTGCCCACCGCCAGCTGTCTGCCCCAAATGCCAGTGAAGTTTAATGATCTGCCAGGCTACTGGAAAAGTGCCCTGTCTTTAAGCCAGTGTCATGAGCCTTGACTGCGGTCCTGATGGAGGCCCTCAGCTGCTGACTTCTGTTCAGACTATATTTGGAATGATTGCTGGCGATCTGGGACCGAGGGAGGAAGGTAGAGGCGACTCTGCTAAAAATAGAGACCTCATTATGAAAACTGAATGTCTCCCAGAAACACAGGATTAATATTAATTGAGGAAGAGCTGAAGAACGCTCACACAGCATATAGCGGTAACTGCTGAATGCTATACGCCAGTAGTATATGCATTCTGATCTCTATTTACAGCGTACCGAAACCTGCAATTCACTACAACTACCCTAGAGTTCATCAGCCAGTACACGCTTTTTCTGGCAAGGGACCCTCGCATAGCATATATTAACCCCTTGAGGACATCTGCTGTACATGTCAGGCAGCTGTCTGCACCTTACAGATGGTGCCCGCTCTGGAGCTGATCTCAGACATTTAACCCTTCAGATGCCATGGTCCATTGCACCATGGTGATCGGGGGAAGCTGTTCCTTCTCAAGGCTCGAGGCTACCACGGCATTCCTATTAAAGGGGTTGTCTCATCATGGACAATGGGGGCATATCGGTAGGACCCCCCTTCACTTGTGGGGCTCCGTTCTTGCTATAGGTGCGGGTCC